>BSBN01000160.1:2502500-5005000 GCA_027924645.1 Cunninghamia lanceolata | reverse complement strand
TCCCTTTTTCTTGTCTTGTGTTGTTTCTTCTTTGTCAATTTCCCTCTCTCCCCATTTGCGACGCTTTTTGACACTTGTTGTGACACTTGTCGACTTGCATTTTCTGAGCTTTTGACCTTGCTCATAAGCCTTGTGAGTGTCTTGTAGGTGAGTTTTCACCTCTCCCCTATGTTTTTCATCTAGTGCACCTCCTTGAAGCCTTCTAGAGGTCTCCTTATCCATCTCCCACTTTCAGTTTTCAGTTTCGCCTAACCAATCCAAATCTACCCCTATTATTTTCAGATCTCCCCTAGGAGATCCTGCAAATGCAAGTGGAGATTTGGATTCTTCCACATGACTAACCTGTTTCTTGAAGCAAAACGCCTCCTTTTCTTCTCTTCTTGCATCTCCCAGCCTATTTTTCTGCTTCTGACCCTGTCCAGCCCAGATCTCCCTCGAGCGACCCTACTGGCAAAAGGGATGACCCTCTCGTTTTTACAGTCGCAGAAAAACTCGAGTTTCTCACTCGTTTTTGCTCTATTTTCTCCTGTTTTTCTTCTAGTTTGCATGGTTTTTGATCCCTAATATAGAGTTGACTATTTCATGCACCCACACATGCATAATTAGCTCTATTTGATCTCAAATTAACTCTTCAATCAATCTCATGCATTCCCTCACCTCCATTTTCTCTTCAATGATAAGCTATCTTTGTGATGCAGAGTGCCAGCAGAAGCGAATGAAGATTTGACTATATCTTCACTATCGGCAAGAGGTCTCCCAAGTTCTCACCGATATCCCCGTAGCGGTTAGTTGCCTATCGGCAACACCTCATACATCGGCCGGTCCACCAGAAGTCTCCCCGAAGCTTCCCTCACGCCGATGAAAAGTTCGACATTGGTTGCCTTCGGCAACACCCAGACTATCGGGCGACGAGAAATATCTCAGACCGATAGACTCCGTTACTCCGATGACCAATCTTCGTCGGCCAGACTTCCTTCTTCGGCGAAGCTTCTTTCACCTACACCGACACCTTGTCTCTCGCCGATATCGTCAAGCACATGGGCCAGATCCTCCGATTCGGTAAGACTTCGGTTCGCGGCCCCGATGGTTCATCTCATTCCGATGAGTTTCTATCGGCGGGACTCTAACGGTCGCCATGACTTCTTCGGCTTCCCCCGACAAGGTTCCTCACACCGATACTCTTTATCAGCGATACTCCGAGGATGTCTCACCGATCGGTGAAACTGTATACCGTCGGCTAAGTGTATTTTCCTTAGCCCGATATCGTTTCTCTCACCGATGTGAATAACAATGGTATGTGTCTCCGACACTATACCAATCTTCGACAAGACGGAGAGCCTTTCACGCCGATGGATCTCCAACTGTTCTGAGGCGCCGACCTAGAATTCCTTTCGACAGAACAATGGAATTTGGCTGATTCATATATCAACCCTCAATCACTTGTAACAATCTGATCCCACATCAAAACTAACCAATTTCACTCTGATTTCCCGACTAGCCACATGACGATGTCTAGTCAAACTTGACCGAGTTCGCTGGCTTCCTGGGTAAGAATTCAACAACAACAAACGTGAAAAGTCTTTCCCCCATCACACTGATACTATACAGGGCTTCAGTGGACAGAGGAAAGGGCCTCCATGTATGAATCAAAACCCTACTCCTAGGTTACGAACCAGCCACTGAGGAACCGTGGGTTTTATACCGTCTACACACTACAGAGTCACTATGGATTGACAAATAGCATCCGATTAGGGTTCCATTTACAAAATCAGGATAAAGATATCAAGTCACTAAGAACAACCAAGAAAATCAACACAGATCATACCTAGAACTCTCTTTATTCAGTTATCCAAAAGAACTTGTTGTAATACACACTTCTCTCTCTGCCCCGTGTGACATACAACCTGCCTCTAAAGATGTAGAGACAGCAGTTATCCCCTCCAACCGTGCAAACTGATTTTCAAATCAGTTAGCTGTTGGTTTACCCTTCATACAAGCAAAACTACATGTGTGCCTTGCACAATTACATTCATGGGACCAAATTGACCCTTATTACAAAATGAAATGGCTTAAGAGCCTTATGAGAAAACAAAAGAAAAGATGACCCTGCACTACAGAGAATGTGCTCCTGCACCATACAACTCCGGTTCGCGGCCCCGATGGTTCATCTCATTCCGATGAGTTTCTATCGGCGGGACTCTAACGGTCGCCGTGACTTCTTCGGCTTCCCCCGACAAGGTTCCTCACACCGATACTCTTTATCGGCGATACTCCGAGGATGTCTCACCGATCGGTGAAACTGTATACCGTCGGCTAAGTGTATTTTCCTTAGCCCGATATCATTTCTCTCACCAATGTGAATAACAATGGTATGTGTCTCCGACACTATACCAATCTTCGACAAGACGGAGAGCCTTTCACGCCGATGGATCTCCAACTGTTCTGAGGCGCCGACCTAGAATTCCTTTCGACAGAACAATGGAATTTGGCCGATTCATATATCAACCCTCGATCACTTGTAACAATCTGATCCCACATCAAAACTATCCAATTTCACTCTGATTTCCCGACTAGCCACATGACGATGTCTAGTCAAACTTGACCGAGTTCGCTGGCTTCCTGGGTAAGAATTCAACAACAACAAACGTGAAAAGTCTTTCCCCCATCACACTGATACTATACAGGGCTTCAGTGGACAGAGGAAAGGGCCTCCATGTATGAATCAAAACCCTACTCCTAGGTTACGAACCAACCACTGAGGAACCGTGGGTTTTATACCGTCTGCACACTACAGAGTCACTATGGATTGACAGATAGCATCCGGTTAGGGTTCCATTTACAAAATCAGGATAAAGATATCAAGTCACTAAGAACAACCAAGAAAATCAACACAGATCATACCCAGAACTCTCTTTATTCAGTTATCCAAAAGAACTTGTTGTAATACACACTTCTCTCTCTGCCCCGTGTGACATACAACCTGCCTCTAAAGAAAATGTAGAGACAGCAGTTATCCCCTCCAACCGTGCAAACTGATTTTCAAATCAGTTAGCCGTTGGTTTACCCTTCATACAAGCAAAACTACATGTGTGCCTTGCACAATTACATTCATGGGACCAAATTGACCCTTATTACAAAATGAAATGGCTTAAGAGCCTTATGAGAAAACAAAAGAAAAGATGACCCTGCACTACAGAGAATGTGCTCCTGCACCACTTTGCTTCATCACTCTCTAATCAACTGAGTTCACTGGGTAATCAACCTTGTTAACTCCCCAATCATCTTTGTTAACTCATCAATCAAATGAGTTAATTCTTCAATCAATCCCTTCTTCTAAACCTATAAATATACCCCTCCCTCAAGCACAAAGGGAGGCAAATTCATTATGCACACAGCTCTTGCCAGTTTTTCTCTCCAACTTAGCATTCAAATGCTCTTATAGGACGAAGGTGCCTTTTGCTTTATTTGTTCAACCAAGTAGCATCACGTTGCTTCATTATGTGCCATTGTGCTCAATCCAAACTCTCATTGAGCTCATACAAGCTTCATCAAAGCTTATTTTTGTTTCTTTGTGTCATTTTGTTGTCAAGAGGATCACCCACTGCCACAAAAGGATTTGAGGTTGCCAATTACAAGGATTATTGAGGGTAGTGGAGTCCACAAATCTTTGTTTCTCTCAGGTTCCTTCATTGTTTTGTTTAATTTAGTAGTAATTAGAGAATCAAATTTGCTCTTGGAAACAGTAAAACATTGCTTTTTCCTTGATAATTAGATCTTGCATGTTAGATTAATGGCTTTCATATTTCTAGATATAGATTGTTAGAAAAAGTATTTCCCCTTTTCTTTAGATTAGAATCATCAAAAACACAAAAAACATAGGTTAAACTTTGCATTAGAAAAGTCATATAGAATTGCATACATATTTCTCTTTCATAGATTAGAAGCACTTTCATTTC
Organism: Cunninghamia lanceolata; assembly: GCA_027924645.1. Classification (NCBI taxonomy): domain Eukaryota; kingdom Viridiplantae; phylum Streptophyta; class Pinopsida; order Cupressales; family Cupressaceae; genus Cunninghamia; species Cunninghamia lanceolata. The sequence continues at coordinate 5,001,044 of BSBN01000160.1, read as the reverse complement.
CAAAATACTAAAAAATACCAAAAAAATGTTTTGCATATCATTTAGTTTGCATGCATATAGAAACCCTAGAATAAACAAAATAGCAAACCCTCGATTCCATCACGAGGTAACCACAGTTAAACGATCCAATCAAATCCTCGATCCCATCATGAGGTAGAAACAAGTCAAAACAAAGTCAAACCCTAGGTCAAAACCCTAGATCTGGTTAAGGTTAGCAATCACACAACTTCCTCTATCTTGATTCACGAATGTGCTTAGGAGTGAGAGGAGAGTGGGTGAGGGCTATCCGTGATGAGATCCAAGAGATCCATCTAAGACCACAACAAGAAACATTTGTTCTACCACAAGGAGACCCATTTGTCCTCTTATTGTTAGAAGAAACTAGACAATGCTAGATACAACAAGAACTCTTACAACACTTACAAAGACTAGAGGACATCAACGAGAATAATCGCTTTCCCACACAGAGGTGGAGTCTAAGAAACCCAAACAAAAGAAGATAAACTAATGACCCTTCGGGTCGTAGGGTTATCTCAACTACAACAACAATTGAACGAAACATACAACTAAGCACACAACAATGAAGGCCACAGTACTTGTCGACCCCTCTCCGCGAAGTCCAGCTCTCCAACAAGCTAGACCCCCTCCGTGTCTCGCCTCCTCTCGACTGGCTAATTCCACGTGAGCAAGAGTGACGTGGCGGATCGCCCCGTGGCAAGGAGGGAAAGAGTCCGTGTGCGTACCAAAATCTAACCCGACAGCCCCAGGCAACTGGAGTCATGATTTTGAGCATACATATTTTGGTGAACCTGACATGAAATTGTAAATCCTTCTAGGATGAGTAATTTTTGTGTTCCCATTTCAAGCATCTCAAAATAGTTAACAGAAACTTTAAACCATTTTCGCACCATTCTTCATAACCGCTTTTGCCGCTTTAGCTTCTATCGCTTACGCCATCATCCGCTCCATTTATTCTGTGGAGTCTATGGCACCCCCGAATATGACAGAACCTGACTTAAACCAAGGGAACATCCCCTCAAGAGAACCGGAAACTCCCTCATTTGATAGGTATGTGTCGCCACATCCTGATGCGCCAATCACCAATTGTTATGATTACGAGGATTTTGATTACGAACCAGATCAAAGAGAATCCAGGCGTTCTCTATCTTTCAACAACCCCACTTAGGAAAACAACCCGGCCATACCAAATGCACTGCATAAAGCAAGAAGGATAAGGTCAGAAATACATCGACCCGAACAACCTTCCACAAGCACATCGAATACTCATCTTGATGAGGAGGTTAAATGGTTAGAAAAATGTTTGCAAGAAACCAAAGACGCCCAAGAGGCATTGAGAATCGCCTTACAAGAAGAGCAAAAAGAAAATGCTACGCGCAAAGAAGCATATCACCATGAAAATATTCGAAGAGAACACCCTAGAAATGAAGAAACACCTAGGGCTGCTACTCTTGCAGACTTGATCGCAACGCTAGTATAAAGAATTAGAATCCTAGAAGCAGAACAAGTTGTTCCTGAAAGAAGACAAAAGTCCCATGAACAGGACCAGGGGGCATCACAAAATCCCCCTACCTCAATTACTATTCGCGGAATGCTAGCAATGACACAAGTTTGAATGGGAATCCTCCTGTTCAAAACAATCCGACAAATCCAACCATAGGTTATCAAAATCCACCCACGGGATTATTACTGTCAACCCCGCAATCTCAAAGTGCCTTTTTAGGAACGTATCTTGAATATTTGAAAGAACCGTTGGACCAAAACATAAGAAGTGTGCAATTGCCTCAGCCATTGCCAGATCCCCCGAAGTTCAAAGGAGAAGGAGATCCAAATTCCCACATCAAAGCCTACACCACGGCCATAAGAGAACTCCTCCCTTAATATGGGGTTGTAGCAAAGATCTTCCGGAAAACTCTTGAAGGCATCGCTTTGGATTGATATTTAATCCTTTTTAATCGATAATTTAACAAAGATAAACATGTTTTCTAACTTATCAATTTTGATTTGGCTTGTTGAATTTTTAAGATATCTACTACTTAATTTAAATATTTTATACATTAAAACAAACTTTGTTTGACTTGAATTTAATATATTTGGTAGTTGATAAAAAATACTAAAGGAGAACTAATACAGTAGGCTGGGCTTAAAGAGCACACTCTAAGCTTTGACTTGCTTAGACTGGGGCCCGTTTAGAGTGTGCTGTTTCCAACAGCCCGCTCGCTAATCGGAGTTTAGTGGATGCCCGTAAGTTGTAACTGTTTGCTGACTGTAACCTATTTGGTGGATGCCCATTACATTTTTGTTGACGGTAACCTGTTTGGCATTCAAAGAACCTGCGCATAAATCAAACTTCATTCCCGCCCACGCCCATAAGCCTATTCTCTGTTCCCGCCCAGAAGACAATTTCACCTTCCGAACATCGAGTTTTTGTATGCAAGTCTATTACAAGGAAGGCGATTCGAGGATCTGTTTGAATCAGAAGGCGTGGATTACAGAGGAGAACCGAGTCCTCCTTCCAAGGTAAGGTAATTAGTTCAAACGATCTGCATTTTTTTCTTGTTTTGGTCTTCAAATTTTCACGTGCCTTGTCTATGCTTCCACATTTTTCATACATGTCTACCAGAGCCTTTCCTACTACAACATCTGACAAGATTCCTCCACCCTTTTATCCTTTGATGGATGTCTGTACTCTGTTCCAAAGCTCCCATTTTAGCACAGGCAGGGAGGATGCTGGCAAAGGTTACGGAGTCTGACTTTACACTTGCCAATTGCATGTTCGTGAAAGTTTCTGAAGCCTTTTCAACAAACCCATTTTGTGCATATCCTGCAATCATAACATTCCATGAGACCACATTTCTTTGAGGCATCTGTTCAAACAGTTCATGTGCCTTGTTTATGCTTCCACATTTTGCATACATGTCTACCAGGGCAGTTACAGCTACAACATCTGACAAAATTCCTCTATCCTTTATACTGTGATGGATGTCCATACCCTGTTAAAAACAAAAGAAGCTCTCTCGATGCCTTCTAGAGGTTACAGATCAGCTGTTAGCATAGGAATTTTTGTTTTCTTCCATTCTGTGAGGATTTGGAGCCCTCGACGAGGATATTCCTGCATTGTTACCAGTGTTGTATTCCTTGAAAGCAAATACCATAAGGGTTTCTCTGTTTTATGAAGCCGTTTTCTGTGTATTTTGTAGACTCCAACTCATGTTTTGTTGATGGACTCGGGCCTGGGTGGCTTAGAATTATGGTTGCTGTTATGTTTACGAGATGGCTTCTACATTGTGTTGAAAACTAAGAACCTTACTATATTCTGTTGCTCTGTTTTTAGAGTGCCGCTGACTTCGTGGACAAGGAACTATCTTGTGAAGCTCGTTGTTGTTTGTTGTAACCAAGAACCTCTGATAACAATGTTTACCTTGTTTGAATGCAGTAATTGTTTGCTGTGCACAATCTATTGTGAGTTATAATTGTCCTGAATCATTTGGAGTTAAGAACTGATACAATCTTGGAATTGAGTCAGATTGCCTTGTAATACTGCTAAGAACTGCTCTAATCTGAGCCTTGTGACTGCTCCTATGGGAATGTGAGTCGGAGAATAAGTTAACTGAGATTTGTAATTTGGTTTTGGTGAAGCCTTAGACACCAATCTTATTCATGTTATGAGTCGGGCAACTGCAATTATCTTCTAAACAGTGATCGAAACAGTGAATTTGGTTTGGCTTATGTGTGGGAACAGTGAATTTGGTTCCGCTTATGCACGGGAACAGGGCGGCTGATTGCTAAAGATCATATTTATATCAATTATAAATTATGACAGATCACGAAGAATCATTTCCCAATCAACTGGTATAAAGGGGATAAGACCTGTTCATGTAAATGGAGTATCCTTCACTTCAAACTAAAATATAAAAATTCAGTATTTGATTTTCCTTCTCAAACATTAGTTTCCTTAAATTCTTGATATATATATATACACAAAATTATATATTTACCAGCCACTAGGTGGGATTTACACACTCACTGGAATAATGGATTTATTCACGATTTTCAAAGATATTTATCCAATAACTCATAGATCAGGGATAATGAAACCATACCTTAGAATTTTACAATTGTGCTAATAGAGTTCCACCCTTAACATTGAGACCATTTCATTTTCATACAAGAATTTCCATATTGTTAGATTTTAATGATTTATGGGTTTACTATATGACTTAAGACTTGTCCACTTCAAGTTCATGCAACCCTAATGAATCAAAGTTGATACAAGCTAAGTAGTTTATCAAGATGGAGTTAAGAAGGTTCCATTCTAAGAATGTTACTATAGTAGAATATCATCAACTTATATGATTTCATTGTAAAATCCTAAACTTCAATTCTTAACCTCTCATACATAATCATAGCCATTATTGATTTGTTCATTTACATGGCATATAAGTTACAAATATTTATAAGATAACATACTAACCTTGTTAATATCATTTTCTAGACTTTATAACTACAAGCTCCCTTTAACTACCATAGTCATGTTATTGATTATGGAGTTCAATAAGTAATAATAGTAGCACATATTAGTGGTCATGAATAATGCATGTATCAGTGGTTCTAGTTTCAAATACATGTGTCCCTATACCATCACATTATGGTAACTAAATTCAAGGATCATTATTTAGTAACAATGATATAACTCCCAACCAAAAATAATGCCATTGCCAATAATTTCAAAATCTCTTTCTTCACTCAAAATACCAAGCCATGAATAAATTTCCAACGATTATTGCATGATAAGTATTCACATGATAATTTCTGCATGTTTTCTTAAATGGACCAAGTCAAAAATGAATTGAGAATGCACATATGCCAATGATAGAACAAACCTAAGTTTAACTCATGTTTTACCCTTGATTAAATCGTGTGTTAGAAGCATGCCATAACTCATTTAAGGCCATTAGATGCAATGTCTTTATTCATTTTAGAGTTCTTCAATATTTTAGTACTATGTCATGTGAAGTGGAAATGCCAATTTAAGGCTTCCTTATCATCTACATCTACGTAGATAATAGTTAAATTTAGACATAGGTCTAGGTTAGGTTTTATGGTTAGCTTTTATTTTAGCTAAGACTTAAGATTAAATATATGTAGGATGAAATATTTATTTGTATATCGATATACACACATAAAGTTTAAGACCATTGGCTATAGATAATAGGGCTAGGCTTAGATTAGACTATACTCCATAAATCAATCAATATAAATATATTTATACATTTTAACCATTAGAGCTCAATTTAGGTAAGTTTTATAAATTTATTTAGAATATTAGGATAAGAACATAGATCAACAACAATAGGACCCTATCCATAATGTTTACATTAAGACTTAGGCTAGAGCATTTTCAAGCCCTAACCCACACACCATGGACAATTAAACTCAAATAAGCAACTTGCCCAGCCAATCAAATCATCCGACATTTGCAATACAATAAGATTACTTCACACATAGGTTCAACCATTCAACACAAAAACTATCTACAAACTAAAACACTAGCAAGACTAGTAACATAAGGACCTACACATAATGGCGAATGATAGTTTTAGCCAAATATATCTTGAATCAAGACTATTACATAAGATAATCATTATGAATTAGTATTTTGGAATCATTCCTAAAGTCCTAATTTGTGGAAGGTTCATTTTCTTTCAAATTCTAGATCTAGCCTATTGTTCTTTCGTTACTACATCTTGTGATCTTCTAAACCTAGGATCCATGGATCTTTGATTGATTCTATCTTACTCAATATGAATTATCCTAAACCATTAGCCATGACTAATATACATGCACAACACATTTCTTATGATGTCAATCTTGTGTGCACAGTATATGTTAGTGACTTACATGTCTAGGTCTATTGACTCCTTATGGTGATACATCTAGTGATAAGTTTCAAAATTATTGCCTTCAATGGTAATGTCTTCCTTAGAGTCTCTCTTCCCATTGATCATTAGCTTTGTGTTTTTCATGATGGACATATTATTAGGAAACCTAAGACGGTCTGATTTGATAGTAATTCTTAGCATAATATTTCATTTCTTCATCCTATATGCATATGCATGATACTACCTAATCGGTTAATGCATAAGAAAATAAAATATTTGAGCAAGCTTATTGACAAGTTAGATTTGCTACTTTTTTATGCATGTTGTTAGATGAGTACGACATATATATGGTCTTATTAGTAAAACCTAAAACAATTTTGGATAAATATAAAAAATTAAGGATAAATTTATGGGGACATATTTTATAATTAAAGCATAAAGAAATTACTCAAAATATTAGTATATATCTTGATATATTTTCTAGTATTGAAACAATTAGTTAAATGATTATCTCATAATCTAGGTGAATTGACTATGTAGTATTCTTGTCTAACATGAAAATTAGTTACATCATAAAAGATGACAACTTGTGTAAACATCACCTTTTATGCCATCTTTAGGTATGCAATCACCACTACTAGTGACATCAACTGTATAAGAGTTTTCTATATATAAGCATTCTCATCATTTGCTATAATATATATTGTAATTGTAGTTGAGATCATGTATTTATTTGTGCAATGTATTTATTAATTTTTTTTGGAATTGTAATTGAGATCTTGGATTGTATAAATGTATTTTATATTTGATGAACTTTTACTTGAGTAGCCTGAAAACCCACATCAAATTGATGAACAAAGATTGAGAGTAGAGATAACTGAAAACATAACCATGTTGCAAACCAAAATAGGTTTATTTCATATTGATCCTCATATTGCCCCTCATTTATATAGGTTTGCCACTTCTATGCAAACACTAATAGATTTAGGTAGAAGCATAGATTCTAATTTGTGTAGAAGTACAACTTTTATATTTTTTTAGGGACTTGTTCACATCTACCAAATGTCTGCATGCAATGATTAAATCTCTTTTGGGAGGTTTAGGACATCTTGTTTTCGCTACCCTAGGAGTAGTGCAAAATAACTTTTTATAAGCCATAAAATACATACATCAATACTTTTTTTCAACTCTTTGAGCACAAATAAATAACAACCTTATTATAACTTGTTTCATATAATATTCAAAATGAAGAGAAGAAGGTTCTTCGAAGACCCTATAACTCCAATCTTCTAGCTAATGGGAGAAATACTACATCTTGACCATGTGGAACCATGAGGTCCACCTCACCTTGTTTAGGATAGTGATACACATGGGAACATGCACACACCATTCAAAAAATAGACTCATTTGACCACATAAACAAACACATACATGTAAGGGTATTCTCAAAACATAAGTGCACCCTCAATAATCACAAGGAGAGGTAGGTGAAACAAGACCATGGAGTGTCTTTTACCAAGGACCTTCAAATCCATTTGGTGAGTTTAATGGAGAAATCTCAAGGGTTTCAATCCACACTCCATGCCTCCTAAATATGTTAAAGGCATCAAACCCTCATAGGTGAGTCTCAATAAGGTGTCAAACTCTCATTTACACAAGTAAATCACCATACTTGGAATACAACACTTTCTTTTTTACTTTGAACACATTTTAATGTAAGGTTCATCCTTTTTTAAATACAAGCAACATACTCTTAAATTTCTACATAAATAAATTATTAGAACACCATTAATACATTCTAAAGCTTTATCTCCAAGCACAAAGAAAGGAAACTGTTAAGAATTTTTTCAACACACTCATGAACACATTCATGGCAAGATTCATTTCATTTGATCATGCAACACAAAGGAAATATCAAAATAAATGCAAGGGAATAAGGTCCTACCTCTAAAATTCTAAATCTTTCCAAAAAAAGATTTGTAACTCTATTATTTTTGTAAGCACAATCCTTGCCTTTTCTGAACTCAAGCACGCATTCCCTAGATCAAGATCTATTCTTTAGCACAAGAAATCTCTCTCAAGAGCTCAAGAACACTATGATCTTTCTCTTTTTATTCTCTAATCTCTCTAAACTCAAACATGAAAGTGAATAATCAAATCCAAGAGTGTCTACTCATCTCCTTAACCTATCCCAAAGGTTAAGAAAACTCAACTCACCTCTCAATTCCTCACCAATCAAGAGCTCAAGGACCCTACGCTCTTTCTCTTTTCTCTTCTCTAATCTCTATAAACTTAAACATGAAAGTGAATAATCAAATTCAAAAGTGTTTATCCCTTCTCACCCAAGCAATTCAAAGGTCAACAATGACATCTTTGAGGAAATAAATGAAACAATAAAGAAAATAAAAGGCAAATATCTTTAACCCATAACCATTAAATGCAAACGCAAGTAGTGGAGACAAACTCCTACAACACATTTAAGGCTCTTAAAAAATCATATTTTTGCCATGTGAAGAGCACATGGTCTTCAAAGACCTCCTACCAAAATCATAAATACACCTCTAATAAATAAATGAAAATATCTAATCTGAATGGTAAACTAGGGCTTTCTAGAAGTGTTTAGATTATTTTGAACATATCTACTATTATCCATAAGTCAAATTTTGCATTCAAATGAAAGAAAAGTCAATTTATGATGTCATAAAAGTTTAATATTCATACAAATCTGGTTCTACATTTATCACATTGAAATTAACCAAAGCCTTATCACATGCGCACTAGAATTAACCTAGAATTATTACCTTACAACCCTTGCAGCCTTTTGGAGATGTAATAGATTACCATGGGTCAAAACAAGACTCAAAACCATGGTCTAACTCATGTTCCCTCCTTCAAAAGTAACTCCAAGAGTAGAGTGCAACTCTTGAGTTGGTTGCTTGATTCCTATGTTCAAGAAGGGTCCAAGTAACTCGGACCAAGTGCTCTATGTGGGTATAATTTAATAATCATTGTTGATTTTACTTTTACAATCATTTCCCACATTGACATTCGATATCCTTGGGATCTTTACCTCTAATCTTGATGATGGACATAATTGCAATAATTAGACATAACATGTTTCGAATGGTTATCAGAAATGTCTAGAATTTTTACCAAGTGTGTTATATCATGTGTTGATGTTTTCTAATCAAATGCTAACATTTTTGTCTGTCTACTAGATGAATGTTAATTGATCTCACATCATGGACGAACTCGTTCGACACCCCCCTAGTGGAAGGTTTTCCTACAAAGACCTTTCATGGGAGACGTATATATTTAAAGGCTCACAGTTATTTTCATCTTGGATTGAGGTTGATAGATTGAATGACTTTATTGAGGGAGAAAGTTCAAGGGACTCATACCCAACTTGATTTCACAAGAGTTATACAAAGAAACCCCCTCTTGATTCTCATGCAAAAACCATGATTAATAGCTTTTTGGAATACATGTAAGAATAATTAGTTAACTACAAATGTTCATACTCACAATTGTGAAGTGCAAAAGTGATGTAATCATCAAGTTAACTAAATATGTTAATAGTTTGAAGAATCTTTATGATTTTCATAGGTATTGGTGTACGTATGGACCAAAGGACTTCAAGAAAAAAGATGCAACACCTTTTGATCCTTCCTTAGTGCCCAAATTAGGGAAGGGTAGTAGACCTGGCCACAAACATACACAACGTGACCTTGTACCTATCATTTTAGCACACGAGTCATGGTTCGCAAGTCGAACCATGTATTGGTATGGTACCACCAGGTTCAACATGTGGACAAGGAAGGCATGTACCTTGTCACAGTCAAAAGAACAATGTTTTTTTGGGAAGGAGGTCCTTCTTTGTGCCATATATTAGCAAACAATTGCATGGATGAGTAGAGTCGTTGCTACTGCTTGGTATGCCTATAGATGTAGTGCATAAAAAATATAAGCAAATGGTGCATGAGAAGATGACCATGTTTGAAGGTCAATCTTCTAGAGGGGCGATTTTCTTACCATGGATGATATTATGAACATTGATCATAAAATTAAGATATCAAGCTACATGTTTGATGGTAATGATGCTCTTTCGGTGCAACAATGGGCTTTGGCAAACCTCGACAAGTGGTTTGCATATCAGGATTATAATGCCACTACTGTTAATGGAGAAGGGCAAATCCCATTTGTTTTGGGAATTCAATTGCCAGAGCAACTTGATTGGATGCTTCAATATGGCCACAACAACATATTGGCCATGGATTCTACATTTGGTACAAATGCAATGGAGGTATGTTGTGCAGCCCTTGATAGAGTTGAATTAAAAATGTTTACGCTCAAATAAAACATAGTATTGATATATTTTACTCTATGTCTTATAACAGTTTCAATTTTATATACAATGCTTGCATTCGACTCGAAGCATATGGGGGTTCTTGTGGCATGGGTCATTATGTTCGTGTCTTGTACATATGATATTGTGTATTGGATGCACATTCTTCTCCAATGGGTTCACTGAAGAATATTGATTGGAGATTAAACGCACTCATGGTGGATGATGCAGGTGTTGAGATCAAAGCTATCAGGTGTTTCATCTTTCATTAAAACCTTGTATTTTTGTAAATAGTTTAATATGTCCCATGGAAGAATATTAAATAATGAGTAAAAGTATTCATGATGCAGAGAAGTGTTTCAGTGTGATGTATATCTATGCTCTTGGCATGTCAGACATGCATGGCTGAAGAACTTGATCGCAAAGGTCAAGGGTAATGCAGTTAGGCAAGAGATGTTTGATAGACTTGGATATATCATGTATTGTTTAATAGATGAGGATTCTACAAGGAATGAGGTTCACATATTTATTGAGGACTTTAAGGATGCAAAATGGACCTCGTTCGTGGAATATTTTAAGGGACAGTGGTCTGTCACAGATTGAGTATGTGGGAGCCTAGATGTTGTCATACACTAGAGCATGCAAGCTAGGAGACAAATGGTGCCATAGAGTCCTACCACTCGCATTTGAAGAGATGATTCTTGACGATAGTCGAGCGCGCTACAAATTGTCGTGTTGATTGGTTGGTACATCAACTAACAATGCATGTTTATGTCTATTATTGGTGGACATGTAAGTCAGCAAGAAACATGGTTTCTATAGAAACTTTGATATTGAGAAGATTGAAAACATATCTTGGGTTCGAGCCTCACAAATTCCATATAGCCATGTTACGTTCAATGACATTGATGATCTCATAGCATGGGTGACAAGTGAAAGCAATCCTTGTTTTCGGTATGAGGTGTATAGTTCCTCGCTTGATCTATGTATGTGCTCTTGCAACTTTTCAATGCAAGGATACATGTGTAAGCATGTCATCAAGGTGAACTTGATGAGGGAGAGACAACATCTATCTAACAACTTGCATGTAGAACTTGATAATCTTGTTGGTACAATTGCATCTATAGAAGGATGCACTACCGATGCCTCTAATCATTTGTTAGTTGACAAATAAGTTTTTTTTGTTCTATTGGTATATGATTCTTTTCAAAACATGTGTTTAAAATGCATCACAATGTCAATGTAGGAAACAATTAATGAATGTCAATGTAGCATATCTTATATTGAGATGGTTTGCGAAAATAAAAATTGTCCTCAAGAGATTATGTTCAAGAACAAATATTTCTTAGTAGATTGTCTTCTTGTGTGTCAATATCAATATTTGCAACAAGGCCAATTATGTATCAATCTATGCAACATTTTAATGCTAATTTAATTAGCACGAACCTACTAGAAATGAATTCTAATTTGGTTAGTGTCATCGTTATAATTTATATTACACTCATTCAACTTTGCTCATATTTAGTCATGTCTTTGCCTCTTGTATGCATTAATCCAAGAATAAAGTTGCATAGTAATGGTTTTCTAAGAAAAATATACACAAAAGAACTGAAAGTGTTATTGTTGTTCAACCAATTTTTTTCAAGATCTGATTGTGACATTCCTACAAGATCTCCTTTAAATGTTTCTACTCCCTGCATTAGTGGTAGATAGGGTTGACAACTATAATTCCAAAATATGCTCTCTTTCTCTACTTAGGGCATTGAATAGAAATACTAAACTAGTTTCAACCTGAGGCTCTAGCTTATCAAAACAAGTTTAGTATTTCTATGCAATTATCATTATATAGCAATGTGTTGGAGCCCTTTTTTGATGACCTATTTTTGCTATGTGAATTATATTTTGTCTACCAACTTTGCAAGGCCATAGCTATTTTATTTCTAATGTACTTGAGTTAAATTATATCAAATGCATTAAATAAGTAACTATATATCAATCTATTAAACATTTTAATATTTAGTACTTGGTTTAAAATGTGTGTTTTGTTCATGTTGGCCCTATGTGTGTAAAACCTCCCACAATATTTCAAGATGCATTTTTGCTTTAGTGCTTTGTTGTGGCTCTCTATATACTTGGTGACCATTAGTCCTCTCAAACCAATGATTCATTGATTTATTACTCCCTTTTCATGGTGCAATCTTATGGTTTAATTTGTAGTTGTATGCAATCCTATAGATCTCCTCACACTCATATGAATTGTTGGATAAAATCTCACTCAATAGCTCATGCAATAGCATGATACAATTTGCATGTACAATGTTCTTGAAGAAATAATCGACCATTTGCACTTAATTTTAGCAACTTTTGTTAGAAGAACTAAATCTGAAAGTTAATTCTAAAACTTTTGGCAACATATATGTGGTTAACGTTTGGCAGCATATATGTGGTTTTCTAAAATGTGTGGCAACATATATCTTTTGGTATAATAAAAATGTGAAAGCTAATAATTGTTTTGATGTAGGCAAGAAATATGTCGCATAATTCACACGAATGAGTGTCTAGTTTGTTGTCCGATTATCATTGGCATTTTCCATGGAATGTCCTCCTTTGTATAGAGAAATTAAGTGTCCCCTATTGGTTGAGGGACAAGATGGTGAATAGAATAAATACAAATGGGCCAATGACCCATCATTCAGGTTGTTACATGTACACTATGGGATACCAAGCTTGTATGCCATGAAGTTTAATGTAACAATCAAAGTCTTGTATACAAGTGTTTAGAAAATGTTTACCTATGACAACAATTTTTAATAAAATATTTTTTTGCATAAGTTTACAAACTATTTACACAATGTATCGATGACTAAATTTTGAAAGGATTTACAAATGTTGTTGTAATAGTGTCGATGGGTATGGCAGTGTTTTTAATTTTGTGTGGCAAATGCTTCAACCTTAGACATATGTAATCTTTGCACTTATTTATCTGAATTGTATTGTTTGAAATGTTTGCATATTCATGTGTCATCTACATGTCTTGAAAGTAGATATGAAACTCTAATTCTGATATCAAAATATTTCATGTGGAGAATTGGACATGATGATTAGAATTTACATTACAATATCTTTGTGAGGATTCATTTTAATAGCATATCTCCATGTATCATAGTAACCAAAGTACTAGATAAAAAATGTATATGTATATTTCCTACTACAACATGTGACATAATTCCTCTATCCTTTATCCTTTGATGGATGTCCATACCCTATTCCAAACCTCCCATTTTGGCACAGGCAAGGAGGATGCTAGAAAAGGTTGTGGAGTCTGGCTTTACACCTTCCAATTGCATTTGCTTGAAAGTTTCTAAAGCCTTTTCAATAAATCCATTTTGTGCATATCCTACAATTAGGGCATTCCATGAGAACACATTTCTTTGAGGCATTCAGTCAGATAGTTCATGTAACTTATCTTTGCTTCCACATTGTGGATATCTTGCCATCATGGCATTCCGAGATGACATCTTTTTGAGGCATCCTGTCAAACGGTTCATGTGCTTTGTCTATGCTTCCACATTTTGTATACATGCCTACCTAGGCAGCTACAAACACAACATTTGACAAAATTCTTCTATTCTGTATCATGTGATGGATATCCATACCCTATTTGAAACCTCCCATTTTGGCACAGGCAAGGAGAATGCTGGCAAAGGTTATGGAGCTGGCTTTACACCTGCCAATTGCATTTGCTTGAGAGTTTCTAAAGCCTTTTCAATAAATCCATTTTGTACATATACTGCAATCAGGGCATTCCATGAGAACTCATTTCTTTGAGGCATTATGTCAGACAGTTCATGTGACTTGTCTATGCTTCCACATTATGGATATCTTACCATCATGGCATTCCATGAGATGACATATCTTTGAGGCATTATGTCAAATAGTTCACATGCCTTGTCTTGTTAATGTGTTAATCCTCACGGGTTAACTTATTTGTAATATTATTTTACTATATTCAGTTTAGATAGTTATCTGACAGTTCAACTACCTTCTGCCTATAAAATAATGATGTGAACATTTCTTCGATGTAATTTTTGAAAGAGAAATGAAATATGTTTTTCTATTTCTGCCTCGCCTGGGCCTAACAGTGGTATCAGAGTAGTTATGAGATAAATATCAAGCACAGACCTGTCATATGCCTGTGACGTATGAGTAATGAGAGAATAAAATCCTTTGGCCGATATGAATTTGCTATTGAGCGGAAAGGTGTTTGAAACGTCTTTTGTTTGGACAGAAGTTTGGAGACTCCATCACACAGGTCAATATTGTTGTTGATCGGCATTTCAAAAAATTTAATGGTAGCAAAGTATTTATGTCACATACCGTTATTTGAAGATTATTCGAGGATTCTGACAGAGTCATTAGTTTTCCAAAAAAATGTATATTGTTGTTCGTTAAGCAAAGTCTATTTCAAGATTGCAGTATAATTGCTTATTTATGAGAAACATTAAGAGACGGGCTATAATGGGGAGCATGTTAAATTTGAATGTTTAGTCATGAAATGTCTTGCATTACTTGTTGGCTATAAAAGGGAAATAGGGAAATAGTGTAAGTAAAAGAATAATAGAATTCTCTAACATGAGAATAGATAGAATCAATTTGTGGATGAATTGGAAACAGATTTCTATAAGACTGCAGTGCAGATTGTTGATGTGAATTTGATGCCAGAAACCTGTGTGGAGGTTAACACCGAGATTACGCTGAATGTACTTGGACCAAATAATATAATTGCATGGCAACTCTAGTAGTGCATTCATTTCATGATAATCTGTACAGAAAAAGCCTTCAATGAAAATGGGCTAAAAGAGGTTGAATCCAATAACTGTGGAGGAGTATTTAAAGGTATTTTTTTCTAGTTTATTCTCAAGAATTGATTACATTGTTTGGTGTTGCAAACTCAAGAACGGGGCATTTGAATTACTGATTTTTGGTGTTGGGAACTAAATCTGCATCAATGCCATCGAATTGGAATAGGTGTTATTTATAAAATTTGCATATAAAGAATTTTGTCATTGACATTTTTATGCAAAATTGGTAAATTATGGAGCAATAAGGTTTTTGAGAGTAATTAAAAATACAAAGAAATAAGGATATGCATTGATGTTATAAGGTGTGTTAAATCATGTCCACATTGATGGTATATCATCTCTCCAAATTCATGTAAGTACAAAAGATGAGGCAGAATTAATATCTGAATGTTGGAGACAATACTCTATTCATACAACTTTGTAACCAATACACATTATTGAGAAAATAACTTAATAAGTTACAAGATCAGTTAGGAAAGAACAAGCAGAAAAATGTTAAGAATGATGTACCTTCTTCTAGCATTTCAGCAAAGCAAGAAAGTAAAACCAATGTGTCAGAAAAGAAACATGTTGCATCTAAATCTGTGACACAAAAAAATGCTACCAATCAAAGCCACAAAAACATAAACCCATTGTGAGAGTTTGGGAATCTCAAAAACAAATAGAGGAAAATGTGGTCTTGGTTACAAGGGTTTTGTTAGCTCTTATATCCCAAAATATTCTAAGCCCATCACATTTGTAGCAGGGGGACATATGAATGAATCTCATGTTGAGTCTACATGTGTTAATGATTCTTGTGAAGTTCAAAAATCTAAGCAACCAAAAGCAATATGTGCTCAATCAAATAATGTCCAAATTTGTTCTCATTGTGGACGTCAAGGTCATCTTTCTAGTAATTGCTTTGAACTACACCCTTGTACATCATGTGGTTTGCATACTCATTCTATCAAGTATTATTATCTACCAGATCCATCTTCAAAATCTATGAGGCATATAAATTTTGGTTGGATAGATCATTCAATTTGGAGATCCAAGGTTGCTTTGTTAATCAAATCATATAAGAGAGTTCAATCTATTGTTGATGGTGAAAATGTGCTCACTCAAAGTGGTGGTGATGTTATTCCTCATAATTCTTCTAATGATGATGTAGATCTTATTAAGCCTATATTTCTGAGGTACGGTTAGTATATTTGATAAGAATTTAGTTGTTGAGAAGCGAATCTCCTTCCCATGAATGATTTTGCTAATATTGGAGATGCTCAAAATAAGGTTATTGTTGAAGCTACTATTGGTGATGACAATAATGTTGGTAATGCCATTGTTGACGATAATTTTATTGGTGATGATAAGAATGATTTTGCTAAGAAATGTGATTATGTCACATATGTTGGATATGTAATTTATGATGATTATGATGATGTTGGTCCTTACTAATTATTTGAGGCTATGGAGATAAAGCTGTTGCCTCTTGTTCAGTCACTCCATTAGCATTTTCCTCTCATCTACCAAAGGGGGAATAATGGTATATGTCAGATTCAAGTGGAGATTTCATAGATTGTTGACACCTTGTGATTGGTGTGGTAATTACACTTCAATTTCAATATTTAATTGCACTCAATATGTGTCATTTCAGATATTATTAATGATTGCACCCAATGTGTGCTATTTCAGATCAATTTTAGATATTGTTTTCAATAATAAGGCAAAGTTGTCCCAGATTGATAGTTGGTGACTATTCCTATTGGTCACTAAAGTTTGGTCATTTTTCAAATTGTAGCATGGACGAAACAAGTCCAAAGTGGAGACTTGTCAAAGCAACAAGCTCCTTCTTCAAATGTGCATGGATGAAACAAGTCCAAATTGGAGACTTGTCAAAGCAACAAGCTCCTTCTTCAAAATTTATGACCTGTCCAAGTACCAGGATTATTATCAAAAGTTGAGACCCATCAAAGTAACAAGCTCATTATCAAAGTTTGAACCCATCAAAGTAACATGCTCATTATCAAATTTGAGACTTGTCAAAGCAACAAGCTCATTATCAAAGTTTGAACCCTGTCAAGGTAACAGGCTTAGTTCAAACAAATTCAAGATCTATCATAGTGATAGTTGCTTTAGATTAGCCAGCAAATCTTCACCAAAGTGCTTGGCTGGCTGAGAGAAGTTTGAGCAATTCAAAATACTGCATAGTTTCATGATAACCCCTTCAAATTAAGGGGGGGATGTTAATGTGTTAATCGTCACGGGTTAACTTATTTGTAATATTATTTTACTATATTCAGTTTAGATAGTTATCCGGCAGTTCAACTGCCTTATGCCTATAAAATAATGATGTGAACATTTCTTCGATATAATTTTTGGAAGAGAAATGAAATATGTTTTTCTATTTCTGTCCTACCTGGGCCTACATTGTCTATGCTTCCACATTTTGTGTACATGTCTACCTGGGCAGTTACAAGTACAACCACAACATTTTGACAAAAAGGGAGGATGCTGGCAAAGGTTGTGGAGTCTAGCTATACACCTGCCAATTGCATTTGCTTAAAAGTTTCTAAAGCCTTTTCAACAAACCTATTTTGTTCATATCATTCCATGAGACCACATTTCGTTGAGGCATCCGATCAAACAGTTTAGGTGCCTTGTGTATGATTCCATAGTTTGCATACATGTCTACCAAGGCAGTTACAGCTACATCATCTGACAAAATTCCTCTATCCTTTATACTGTGATGGATGTCCATACCCTATTCGAAACCTCCCAGTTTGGCACAAGAAGGGAGGATGCCGGCAAAGGTTATGGAGCTGGCTTTACACCTACCAATTGCATTTGCTTGAAAGTTTTTGAAGCCTTTTCAACAAACCCATTTTGTGCATATCCTGCAATCATAGCATTCCATAAGACCACATTTGTTTCAGGCATCAGATCAAACAGTTCACGTGCCTTGTCTATGCTTACACATTTTGTATACATGTCTACCAGGGCAGTTATAGTTACAACATCTAATAAAATTGTTCTATCCTTTATCCTAGACATCCATACCCTGTTCCAAACCTCCCATTTGTTAAGACATGGACCAGCTAGGAATCAAACCTAGGACCTTCCATTCACTGTTGGAGTGCTCTACCACTAAGCTACTGGCCCCTCTTGGACCAGTCCATCGTCGGTTCGGGCGTGGCTTATTTCCAACACCAACACCCCCCTTAAGCCACACCTCTTGTGTGCTTGGGGCTCCTAGCCTGGGCCTGGCTCTGATACCATGTTGAGACATGGACCAACTAGGACTCGAACCTAGGACCTTCCATTCGCTGCTGGAGTGCTCTACCACTGAGCTACTAGCCCCTCTTGGACCAGTCCATCGTCGGTCTGGGTGTGACTTATTTCCAACACCAACACCATTTTGGCACAGAAAAGCAAACCGATTGGGTTGGAGAACTGTTTGCTGGTGAAAGGCCATGGTGAAACAATGTCACTGCCTTGTGAAAGACATCCATGTCTCTTGCACGAGCATCCACCAATGTTTAGCAGCGCGGCAGTGGTTTTAATTCAAACTGGGTGGTGGTGCCCGTAAGATGCTACAGTTACAATTAACGGGCATGGACCAAACTTCCGCACTTGACTGTTACGGGGAACAGAAATGGTCATTGGGGGGAACAGAATCGTTAAGCGGGCCCCACAGCACACCTAAGCGGTCAAAGCTTTGAGTGTGTTGTTTAAGACCAGCCAATACAGCCTAGCTTGAGGGTCTTACCAGACAGCCAATGCTAGCAGCAATACACACATTTCAATCCCAAACTCTTTAATTTGTGTAATCTGGGTAATGTAAATATAACCACAACAACTACAGGAATCCAAATTATGCAATTTCACCATTCATTTAGTACAGACTCAATGGTATTCTTACTAGCTTATCTCTGTTCAACATTCTATGACAGGAAACCAAACTATTTCCCCTTCAATGTGGTCTCTGCCATTCTCTACAATACAGATCGATGTTGTATCTTCTTTTCTTGTTCTTGGTCGATCTCCCCCTTTTCAACACATCGATGTTAATCTCAAAGTCTTTTACAGCGACTTCAATTCCTGAAGGTTCACAAATTCCCTCCAGCCAAGAGTCTTCCTTCCATATGCTTGGATGTTCCCCTTCAACCTTTCTGTCAGCAAACCCCTTCCCAATCGACTCTCCTTTCCTTTATGCAAATAACTCTTCTTTCAAATTCCATAGGTGGTGGTAATGAGGTGTCGCCTCAATAGGCAAAATTCAGTATTGAATTTTTTAATTGAAATTTCAAATCAAAAACTTTAAAATCAATGTGATATCCTCCATGTAAGCGTGACTGCGCATTATCTCAAGGCATACATACACATTAATACAAAGAATGGGAATGCTAATCGCCATAGATGTTTTAATTTGCATTCCTTTGTCTAAGTCCACTATACTTAAATATCATCCACTTCAATTGTCAAACAGTCAATAGCGATTTTACACCTCATTCACAACAAAAAGTGGCAAATATTTGTCCTATTTTTATTCACCAAAATTAACCTTTGACTATTGAAGTGGATGATATTTAAGAACAACCATCTGAGTCTTCCAATCCAACCCGCGACCAGCAAGTCAAGAAATGTGGAAAGTCCACGATTAGAAGCAATTTTGTCTCCATCATCATCAGCAATATAAATCATCACTTCATTCGCATACAGCAGTTCACCATTTGCAAATACCCCTACACATACACTTCATTAGCAATTTGAACACCACGAACTCATCAAGCTTAGGGAGAGAAGGAATAAAGGTGCAGTCTTCATTAGTGAACGATGTCATCAAAGTACAATGCCATCGGCTCACCACACCCCAAATTCACAACTCTACATACACCTCTTTCGCAACATTTTGTCAAACAAATAACAACAAAGTGCTATGCCTCCATCAGAATGACTACGACTCGCCACCATGCTCCAGACTGAACCATTAAAATGGAGAAATGACTAATTGCAACAATTGACCAATGACGCTGCCAAATGATGGCAACAAAAAAATGAATTGAAATCAACCAAACTGAACCAATAATGGCAACGTGATAGTGTGACAAAAGATCACCATCAACCATGACAAACTGCCACCACCCCGGAATCACAAACTGAAACAACAACCAAGTAAAAAACAAACCAAATTGGAATATCATTTTTTTGTCGACGCAGGATTGCATATACACCCGGGTGCTCTTGCATCAGGAACCAAACAATCTTTTGGTCATAGAACTTTTTGAGAGGTCAAAAATATATTCAAATCATGACTATCAATATGAGACACCATTGTAATTTGGCAATAACCATAGTAAATAGAAAAGGCAAAATTTGTTCTTGGAAATAATCTTTAAAAATGTAAACAACAAAGTAATTTTGAAAGGATGTGAAAGCTTCCAAAAACTCTCAACCACATCTCCCTTCCAAAAGAAATAATAAAAAATATTATAGTTTATGATAGTATGGATGACTAGATATTATTGATGGAAGCCAAGACTAACATTTTAAGTATGTAGGTCTTAGTGATGTGGGCATTTATCTCTTGTAGAATTCCTCTTGCTCATGAGGAAAGAAATGTCCCTTAATTGTGGTCAAGAATTTTATCTAGATAATGATCATCTTCTAAATCATATAATATGTTTGAGAAACTAAACTAGGAAAAAGGAGGAAGGTCTAATGCTCAATAATTCCTAAATTGATCACAATTACACTTATGTAACCTTTTAATCGATTAAAACTATATTAGAATATTACATATAATAAGGCCAAAACCCATACACTTGTAAATTATTTTCTTAAACTCATTCCAATCTAAATACCCACTTCAATGCCTACAATATCCTAGTGCTTCCTTCCAAAGATAACAAGACAAATGATGAATGAGGTTGTTACTTCTGACCCATTTTACAATACTCTCGATTTAAACTATCAAAAGTCATAAATATATTTATATTCCAATATTATCATCAAATACACTATTATAGGGTTCAATGTTATCACATCCAATTTTTTAAATGATCATCATTAATATATGTATGTAGTTGTCACCAATTAAAACAAATAACAACATTTCAATGTAAATATGCAAATTTCAAATTTAAATGAATTTGCATTGTGAAGTGATATGATGTACACATATTTCATTGTAAGATGATGCATTTAAAGAAGAAATGTCACCAATAGTTAATCAAATCATACTTGCATATTTTTATTTATAAACATAGAGACAATGGTTCAAGATAAAATGATGTTGAAATCCTCTTCCTCCAAATAAAAGTCACATGGTTTGGGTGAATTGAAATATTAATTGCATGAAAAATGAAGTGTGGAACGCTTGATGTATTAGCAATGAACTAAATATTGCAAATGGTTTAAAGGAATGGTAAGATTAGCATATTATAAATAGTGTTCAAATTAGTCCACGATGACCATTTTATATGTTTAATTGAGATTAGTGAAGAGATGGATCAAGCTCTAAGTATTGTGAAACCCTTGATTTTATCTTAGAAAGGGATATATATGGATGTCATGGGGCTTCAAATAGCCTATGTATTTTATGGAATCAGAATACACATCTTTGTTCTAGAATCTTCCTCTAGTTGGTTGGCTTATGAGTTTAAATCTCTTAAATAATATATTGTGGGATATTGTGTCAATGTTTAAGGTACCAACAACCTGATTCGGAAAAATACTCCTTAGATGAGCTATCATAATTTCTTTTGTCTTGGGATGGGAAGGTGTATTTTTAGTAGTGATTTTAATGCTACTATAGGTCCTTTGAATAAGAGAGGTGGTAGTAGTAGGCCTTCAAACTTTGAGGTAGATTTTTTAAGGATTCCACAATGAATTTTAATCTCTTTGATATTGTTCTTAAATTAGGGTGTTTCATGTTGAATAATCATTGAAAAAGTTTATGTAATATATAGTGATAGGGATGAATAGGTTTCTAGTATCCCTTGAATGGATGCTTAATCAATGGTCAATGGTATTTGTTGTTGTGAATGCTTTTGGATCTCATCACTTTCCCATTTCTTTGGATATTTTGTTAGACTCTTATCTACTCTAATATCCCTTCAAATTTGAATCTATGTGGCTTATTCATCCTTCTTTCCAATACTTTTGATTTTGTGGTGGCATGAAGGAGTAGGTTTCAAGGGTTCAAAGATGTTCATCTGTGCCTAAAATTTAAAGAAAACCCAAAGTTTGATAAATATATTTATGCATTGAAAGAAGACCTAAAGTTTCAAATAGACGTGTAAAACCAATTTAACAAAGTGATAGGGATCATCTAAAATGTTTAAATATTAATAATTTTTGCATGGAAAATCAATCCAAACTCTCAAAATGGCCAGAGTATGCCAAATTATGACTGATGTTTGTATGAGAAGCAACCCCTAATTTTCAAGTTGGTAAGGCTAGATAGCTAACAAAAAATTGGATCAACTTGTCAGTAACTTTTACATGTAAAATATATAAAAATCTTGAAATATACATGTCAAATATATAAAAAGCTTGAAATATACACAAAGCCCAATGGTGATCTCTTGACATGTGAGCTAGCCCAAATTGCCTCTTATTATTTGATACTATCTAAGGATAAAAACAAAAATTACAGTATTAAAACACCACACAAATACTATAGATATTAAAATATGAAAAGAAAGATTATCTAGAGAGAGGAACAATAAATTTTGAAATCCGTGAATAGGTAAAATAGAATGTGGTTTGCCTTTCATTTGATAGAAAAAATAGTGTTTTATAATGCTCTTATAGTGCACAAACCCAAAGAATGATGAATGATGAATTTTGTTGTACATGAATAGCTAAGTTGAGCTACTTAGCTAAGCAAGTTATCACATCTAGGCAAGGGTCAAATAATTCCTACCAAAACAAAAGGAAATGG
The DNA here is from genome assembly GCA_027924645.1 of Cunninghamia lanceolata. Lineage (NCBI taxonomy): Eukaryota > Viridiplantae > Streptophyta > Pinopsida > Cupressales > Cupressaceae > Cunninghamia > Cunninghamia lanceolata. The sequence goes on along the minus strand of BSBN01000160.1, from coordinate 4,978,013 downwards.
AATACTCTGCACAATACAGTGAGTTGTCCATTACAATGATGGTAGAGGATGGATGTCATAGTGTGAGTTAGATACAATAAATGAACCCAAGCTATTCCCCAATTCACTCTGCTCTCTCGGATTAGATGATCCATTTATGTAAACTACTTAAGTGGGGCCAAAAACCATTAGATCTCCAAATTAAAACATTCCATTTCATTTTTTCCATCCAACTCACCTCTTTTTCTTGATAAAAAATTAATTTTGGAACCTAATTTTCTTTCTTAGGAATCACCCCTCCTTTCTAGATTCGAGATTTACTTCCTTTCCCATGCAAATACATAACAAAAGGGACAAGATTAGAAAAATCACACTTTTCAAAATTATGGACATTACCTCTATGAATGTCACTCTAAATTTATTTTTTGATGTTAACCACACAGAGCATCAAGAAATGACTTAGGAGAGGTGTTCACATCTTTTAAAAGATCCATAGAATTATTTTTGATGAAACTACATCACAAGGAGGAGGGTTAGACTCTTGCCTAGTAGTTATGCCAGGTTGAAACCCTATAGAGCATCCATGAGGCATATATTTGCCTAGATAGGTGTAATATCGAAAAAGTGATATCACCACTTTTTACATTATATTACATGGGTATGAAAAATGATAATTTACTAGAAACTGGAAAATGATTTATGAAAATAAGTTACAGAGCTAAAAAGAGGGTGAAGAGAGGAACCTGACACCAAAGCTGGAGAGTCTCGACCTCGGACACCAATGTGTCACGAGGACATCTCTGTGTAGTGTTGTCATCTTGATAGCACTAAAACTTCACAAATATGTACTGTATGATCCAACTCAAGTTCATCACCTCATCTAGTCTGTATAGAAAACCAAAATGTGTACCCAACATCCAAGTTTAATAAGAAATCAATGAAATAACATGTTTAAATGAAAGAAATTAATTAACAAGAGGAAAAAGGAAAATAAACAAACTCATGTACATTTGAATCTTCTTTTTCTCTAACCTATAAAACACATAATAGGAAAAATGGTTGGGGTTGTTTGGGGGCTTGCCTCGATCAAACCCTTGCTTTGGTCTTTTGACCTCCACAACAACCAAATTATAGATAGATAAATAAAAATGTCTGTCAATGCTCCTATTCCAAATGTACTTGGGAATGGTAAGAGTTGTGCCTGTGCAAATAGTGGAGACTATAATGAAGGAAACAAAAGGGATGTGAGGATCTCATGGTGCTTAAGGGCACAACCAAAGAAATGCTTGCAATAATGAATAACAAGAACAATATTACCTGGAAAAGGGGCTTGAGAAAGCCAAAGAGAGTAGGAAGAAAATGTTGTAGAGTTGTGTGAGAACTGAAGAGATTGAGGGTGCTATAGAATGTGATCCTGTTGTAAGAGAGAACCAAGAAGATTACCAAAATGAAAGATCCCTTCAAAAAGAGAGAGGAGGAGGAAAAAGGAAGGGATTGACATACTGTCTCAAATTGTCTTGACTCATTACCTCTGACCCATGAAATGCAACAAGTGGCAAGATGTTCGGAAACGACCAGCAAACACAAAACTGTCGTGGGATGTCCACGCGAAGTGCTAGTGTCCAGACAATTTGGGCTAAAAAACAACGAGACACTAGAACATCACATGACTAACACAAAAGTTCTAACAAAACTGACAAAAGGATAACACTAAAAAGAAGGCCTAAGCACCATAAGAGGGAAAAAGGCTAATGCAATGGCTAAAATGAGCCTACAAAAAAACTAAGGGAATGGACACTAAAGGAAGTAGCACAGAATTGCAAAGGTACGCAATCTACGACATTACATCTAGCCCCCACTTTAGCGGGCTTGTGAAACTACTTGAATATGCATGCTAAAGTAAAAAGGATAGTACTGAAAAGGAAATAACATCACAACACCAAGAGGATATTGTAGAGGATGCAAACTCTTCAAGTAGAGGAATCAAGCCCCCGGGATGAGAAACTACAAAACAAATACATTAGACAATAAAAACCTACAAGACAACAATGTTAGAGCATAAACCTATAAAACCATTATGTCAGAACATCACAAACATATATATAAACATAAACAACACATACATAGAGGAGAAAACACACAACAAGAAAAGAAAAAATTTGAGTCAGGAAAGTGAAAGAGACCTCAATGTGAAAGGTTGTCTCAATACCATGTGTCGTCCCCAAAATACAACAAAAATTAAAGAAAACCAGAATTCTTAAATGGAGATAGAAGAATATAATGAGTTGATTGATTGCTTCAAGGAGAGAATGCATACAAATAGATAGGAAAGAAATTAATACAAGCAAAGAAGAGTACATGAATCAGACACTAGCTTACTCTATTGCTAAGGGTCATGCAAATTGCAATACCCTCATGGATCATGGACTGGCAAGTTGTGCTATGCTAGGTGACCATGGGTGTAAAATGGTAGATCATATGAAACACATAGGCTAGCACAAGTTGTATTATGCTAGGTGGCTCATAGATTACACGGATCGCAGACTAGCAAGCTACATTACATGTTAGGTAATCATAGACTACCAACGCCTCAGGGAGCATATCAAAAACTAAAGCCTCAGGGAGCTTATCAAACACCAATGCCTTAGGGATCATATCAAACACCAATGCCTTAGGGAGCGTATCAAACACCAACACCACAAGGGGTGAAAACTTCAAGGAGCATTAAATAAACAATGCCCGAAGGGGTGAATTAAGATGCAACACCTCAGGGGGTGAATTGATAAGCTACGCCTCGGGGGTGAGTAAGGAAGGGTGCATGTATGGATGCACATGTGAGAAAAGAATATATGCACCCCTTAAAATATTAGCATGTATAATGTGTGAATATTTTAAGGTAGAGAAAAGGGGAAGAAAGAGGAAGGGGAGATCCTTATGAAGAATGCACAGCCCTAGAACAAATTGTAGTTGCCCCTCATAATACGGGTGAGGACAACTATGAAAAGAATATTGTGTTGTTACTAAAGATGAAGTATGGTTGCACATGATATTGTACCACCATGAATGGCAACGAGTGAACAAAGAAAGCCACAGGTGCCACATAATGGGAGTAGCACAATAGTCTCATAGAAATAGAGGAAGAACAATGAACCGGATAGAGATGAACCTCAATATCGCCTGTCATGTAGGGAAGAGCCAGGTGCTTCATCAGATGAAAGAGTGAGAGCACCCATGTGGAGAAGTTGAATTTTATCATGCAAGGCGCAAAATTCACTGGTGGAATGGCTAAGCACTCAATGATATGCACTGAAAAGAAGTGTTGAGTGAATGTGTTTAGGAAAAAATTTAGTGTAGCAGGAGGAAGAGTGATCAAGTGGGTCTTGAGAAGCCTCAAAAACATATGGTATTGTTTAGATGGAGAAGAAGAAGGTGGAGTAGGAAGCAACCCTTTCTATTGTGGAGAAAGGTTCAATTTTTGAAAATAAGAATCCATAGAGACCTTAGATAATGGAGGAGGGGATGTAGATAGAGGAGAAGGCAGGTAACCTAAACCCACTATATGATTTAAGTGCAGTGTAGGTTCCACATGTACCTTAACTCCTTGTTCCATGCATCCTAGACCATTTCCATTGTAACCATGTTTAGAAAGAAATGTGTATCCAAGCACATAACATGTCTCTAAATCAGAAAGAGGAGGAGAATCAACATCACTAGCCTTGTCAAAATGATATGTGCATGCACATGTTGGAGAGGAAGTAATATAAAAATTCACATGAGAAGAGGGATTGATTCTAATACCAGAATTCAAATCCTTGTTGAATGTGGGAATGCCAAAGTGAGAAGGATCAACCTTATATTCACCAGGCCCATGGGGGGTGAAGTATAAGCAGCCCCAATCATCACCAAGCCATGCATTTAAGGATGAATCAACACCATTGTCAACTTCTCGAGTAGGAGTTAAGGATGGGGAATCATCTTTGATAAAAGAAGAAGGAATGAGATTCTGGAGAGTAGGAGAAGTATCAGGTTCGGTCATAGAGTCCACTTGCTGATAATACTACATAGGATCCAGATTACCTTTTATTGTGTAAGTATTGTTTTCATAAATGAATTTAATCAATCCATGCAAGGTAGATGAAACTGCATCCATGGTGTGAATCCACGATCTACCAAGAAGGAGATTATAGGATAATGCATTGGGCATGACATGAACGAGGGCAGGCAAAGTGAGAGGGCCCAATTCAATTAGCAACATGATTGTTCCCAGTGTTTGTCTACCAATGTTATCAAAGCCACAAATAGAAAGATTACAAGGGAAGATACAAGATGTATCAATATTAATACAATTTAATAGGTCTGCATCACAAACATTAAGACGTGAACCCTTGTTAATAAGGCTACACTTGACTCCAAAAGAATTAATTCCAACAATAATGAGAAGAGGATCATTTTTCTTTTGCACTTCTAGAGATGGCAACTCGTATTATTGGAATGCTATATCTGTGGAATTTGTGTATATGCAATCAAGTAAGGCAGCTACATCATTGGGCCTAATAGAAGATGCAACGAGGATCTTTTGTAAGGCTTCCTAGAGCATGCCATGATATGTTGGTGAATTTTGAATGAGCTCCTAAAGAGAAATCTTGGCAGGAGTAGCATGAAGCTGCTCAACAAGATTATACTCTCCAACAATCTTTTGGGGAAGATAGGGAGCTGGAGAAAGAATAGGATGTGGTGGAGGAAGGGAAACAAGGACAAGAGTAACCTGTTTGTTTTGTCATGTATTGTATGTGTGAGCTACTCCATGGTACGGAGGAGCCACATACATGTTTTGAGTTTTAGACTTTGCAATTTCTAAAGAGTGATTCGAAGGTCAAGGATTGTCAGGAATACCCCAAACATTGATCATGGAATGAGAAGGCAGGGGTGGATCAAGCGCCCTATGTGTAATGATTTTAGGAATAAATGAAAGATTTTAAACATTAATGCACTTATCCAACATCCCCTTAGTGAGTGGGATAAGTCTATTAAAAATGATTGTATTAACATTATTATCTTATTGAGAAATACATGATGTAGGAGAAGAAACAAAAGAATTATGCTCAACATATACTCGTGGGGGATCTGATGTGAGGTGAGACTCTTCATCTTCTATGCTTCATCTCTAGAAGGGAGAGCATTGAAATGAAGAGAGTGTAGAGTAATGTTAAAAAATGTATCAATGATTTCATCCTTTTGCGCCAAAATATCCTCATAACTATGAAGAATTTTAGGAAAGGGATCAAAAGAATAGAGTAACATAGGTAGAGCTAAGTCACCATCACATGCATGGAATGTAACATCACTTTCAAAAACCCTTTGAGCAAAGTTGGAAAGTGATGTAAGAAAAGAAGAGAACATTCTTATTTAGAAAAATAGGAGAAAAATTAAGAAAGGTATTGACAAATCTCATTGAAGGTCGGGGTTCGAGGAAGCGGATCAAATTTTTTTTTAGGAAAGAAAAAAATTGATTTTAACTTTGGAAGAAAATTTGAATGATAAAGAAGGTGTTATAAGTTGAACAGTTGGGTTCACGAAAATGTAATATCGAAAAAAGTAATATCACCACTTTTTACATTATATTACATGGGTGCTAGAATGAAAAACACTAATTTACTAGAAACTCGAAAATGATTTATGAAAATAAGTTACAGAGCTAAAAAGAGGGTGAAGAGAGGAACATGGCACCAAAGCTGGAGAGTCTCAGCCTCAAATGCCAGTGCATCGTGAGGACATCTCTATGTAGCATTATTGTCCTGATAGCAATAAACTTCACAAATCTGTACTGTATGATCCAACTCAGGTTCATCACCTCATCTAGTCTGTGTAGAAAACCAGAATGAGTACTCAACATCCAAGTTTAGTAAGAAATCAACGAAATAGCACATTTAAAAGAAAGAAATTAATTAACAAGAGGAAGAAGGAAGATAAATAAACTCATGTGCGTTTGAATATTCTTTTTCTTTAACCTGTGCACACAACATAGAACAAGAACAATGGTTGGGGTTGTTTGGGGGTTTGCCTCAGTCAAACCCCTTCTTATGTATTTCAACCTACACAACAACCAAATAGATAGATAAATAAAAATATTTATGAACGCTCCTATCCCAAATGTGGTTGGGAATGGTAAGATCCATGCTTGTGCAAATAGTGGATACTATAATGAAGGAAACAAAAGGGATGTGAGGATCCCAAGGTGCTTAAGAGCACAACAAAAGAAACACTTACAACAATGAATAACAAGAACAATATTACCTAGAAAAGGGGCTTGAGAAGCCAAAGAGAGTAGGAAGAAAATTATGTAGAGTTGTGTGAGAACTGCAAGTTTGTTGCAAGAGAGAGCCAATAAGATTACCAAAATGAAGGATCCCTTCAAAAAGAGAGGAGGAGGGAAAGGAAGGGGCTGACAGACCATTTCAAATTGTCTCAAGCCATTACCTTTGACCCACAAAATGCAACAAGTGGCAAGACACTTGAAACAACTAGCAAACATAAAATTGTCGCGGGACACTAGAGTATCGTGCGAAGCACTGGTGTCTAAACAGTTTGGGCTCAAAAACAATGAGACACTAGAAAATCACATGACTAACATAAAAGTTCTAACAAAACTTGACAAAAGGGCGACACTGAAAAAGAAGGCCTAAGCACTATTGGAGGGAAAAAGGCTAATGCAAGGGCTAAAATGAGCCTACAAAGAAACTAAGGGAATAGACACTAAAGTCCAAAAGATAACACGAAATTTCAAGGGTACGTAATATATGACATTACCGCAGGGTGTAGCTCAATGAGGAGGAACCTAAGCCTTTCACTTGATCACCATTTTATGTTGGACAAGGGATGTTGGAGGGCTCTTTAGGGCATCCATCAAACTAAGGGATGGTGATGGATATGTAGATGATGTATGGTTCAACACAAAGAAAGGATTGCCATCGAATCACTTCCCTTCCCACAAGTGTTGTGTTAGGGTTTTACATTGATGCAATGATGAGCTCAAGGTTTGATATTGCTTCAAAATTATGGGTATTCAAAAACCTTCCATACAAATGGGGCCTCGTTCAATCTTGGGGTTGGTCTAATGGTACATTGAATAGAAAAGTAAATTGGAGACCCGTGTGCGCAGTCAATCATATTGGTTTTGGTTGTACAAGAGAGAAGGCGCCCTGTTTGGAAGTGCTTTGTGAATGTTAGGGAAGAGAGAAAGGAATGTAAAGGGTTATTGTATGGAGAAATTTTTAGGGAATAGTGGGAGTAAAGTGTGTGTAGGGATGCCTAGTGGAAAGGGCGTGCCTTTAGAATGGGCAGGACAAGACAACTCTTGGAAGATGGAAATGGATAGTGTTGGCAGAGGGCCGTGGAAGGTGCCTCGAACTAATGACTTCAACTATCCTAAATCAAAATTAGAAATGGCCATTGCCACTGATAATAAATATCATCTAATACGTAACATCAGCCACAATAACTATCTTGTGTTAGACGACCACTTAGTTGTCTCGTTTGCAAATTAAAATTCAACTCCTCTAAGGTCATCGTATTCAACCATGAAAGCAACAAAAGCACTGCTTGTGAGGGAAGGCTTTATAGAAGGGACTCAGACCTCAAGCACACCCTATTTTCCTTTTTAGGCATTGACATCGATGCTTCCATCTCCACCTAGGCAAGGAATGCATTTGTGACCATAGTGGACTACCAAAAAAACATAGAAACGCTCTACTCAGCTCTACACCCCACCCCAACAACTACGTCTTGTTGACCTTAATGGGTTGGGTCAATTAAGTAGGCAATGCAATTGATCTAACAAAATCAAATCGATGGATTCCTATGGATGTGCTAACATGAAAAAATCAAACCTAAATAGAAAAATTGTACCCAATAGATCGGAAAAGATACGCTAATGTGAAAAAAATCAAAGTTTAATGACCTAAGAATGGTTTTTCGGTAGATAGTTTTCCAACATGAGACACTTCTCCGACTGAAAGCTAAAAATAATATAGCTTATTGGCTAAAAATACAAAACAAATGAAATGTCTAAAATTTTAATAAATTACAAATATTTTCTAAATATTTCTGTACATGGTTATTTTTATTTAACTGAATAAGATAATTTTAAAAAAACTATGTACTTTAGTAAATAAAATAGTAAATAGCTATGCAATTTAGTAAATAAAACAATAGATACTATTTTATTTCAAAATAATAGATAATATTTTTAAAATAAAATAAAATAATTCTTAAATAAATTCAAATAATAGTAAATAGTTCTAAAGTAACATAAAATAATTCTTAAATAAATTAAAAGATAAAATAATTTTATAGTGGGTCGTAGGGCGGGTGACTTTCCACCCTTTCAGTGGTGGAAAGTCTGAGGCTAGAGGCGAAGGAAGATCGGGTGTCTCATTGGGACATATGCTTCATCCCTAGAGATGGATTGCCAGATGGCAAGGTAGGGCTTAGTGGAAGCCAAGTGGCTATTGGCAAAATTTTTAAACTCCCTAACTTAAGAATTTGAGTTCCCCGACCCTCAATCAAATTTGTCTTAACGAGTAATGATGTTTTCACCTCATAAGGGCAGGTTGGAGATGATGGTCGCGTAAGGTGAAGCAAAGCCGATGGCTTTCTAGAGGCTTCCAAGACATAATTCTCAGTGAAATTAGATTTGCTTTGGGCAGTGGCAGTACATGCCTCGTAATTTCTCAGTGCCTCTTGAGAAACCTTTCAGCCTATATGTTTCTTCACCTCTAAGCCATTCACAGATCTTGTTTTAACAAATGCCAAGGTCTAGGTTCACAATCATCTTCTTGGTCGATAGCATCCAGTGTGGAGGGATGGACACTCCGGTTCATTTAACCAGTAACAAAAGACAAATGGCATTCCTTGGGTAGGTAACTGATCAGCGTTTCCGTCGAATTCTTTGGAACCATGATAGTTTAATGGTAGGGGCGACGAGGATGGTGCTAGGGAAAGCTTATGTTGCCAACAACGAGAGATACCGTGTCGATTCTGATATTCCATCTAGATTTGTGGCAACATTGTTGGAAATAAACACCCCAAAGTAGAAGTGGAAACCATAACTCGAAGGATATTCATTCCAGAGATTTTGGGTGGATTGGAGGTAATTCTGGCTGTGGCGATGCTCGAGGTTGGAGCTCCAAGGCTGAGGGATATGGCACTGCTACAGGAACCAGGGGAAGTAGTGAAGTTCTACCCTTTCCTACTAGACATCAAGGGTTTGGAGTTAATCAACTTCAAGGACCAGGCAAGAATGGTGATAAATTTCATCAAAAAGATGCTTAGGCTCGAGGCTGTGGAGGGATTCCAGTGGATTGCAGACTTCAACCAACTCTTGCATGAATATGATGAAGTATAATTTCTAGTTATGTTATCTTTTGCCTTAGGCTTTGTGATTTCCTATAGCGCAGTGTTTGTCGTGGCTTTCATTTTGTTTAAGAAAGTTGCCTATTATGTTAGGATTCTATTATGGTTGGCCCTACATGGCATATACATGTATAAGGTTTCCTCTTGGGTTTGACAGACTGGTTGGGTGGGTTGAGTAGCTTCAACTGCATTTTGAATCTGCATAGCAGAAGATGTATCACTCTTTTCTGAAATCAATATGTAAACTCCATATTACGAATCAAAATAAATAAAAAATTAGAGTGAATAAAAATAGTTCTTTCAAACAAAAATAAAGTACACAATGTAAATAAAATAAAATAATTTTTAAATAGTTATAAACTAAAATAAAATAGGACTTAAATAAATAAAAATTAACTCTTCCCTCAAATTATTAAATTTTTAATCTAAAAATACAATTTTAGAACATAAAACAAATTCTATTATGACAATATTATGTCACTTGTTTTAAAATATAAGATGATACCTAGTGGAGCAAGATCAAACATGTCAATTATTAGTCCTCCCATAGGCAAGATACTAATACATTTGTTGGATGCAATAATTTTTTCCCAATCCCCCTCGAGTATTTAAAGTTCGAAACAACAAGGCTAATGTCTAAAGTCATTTATTTTATCAGATTTCAAAATAAATGAAAAGTGACAATTGATGGGAGGGTACCAATATGTAGTTGAATTTATTAGTTCTTTAATTACTATTAACAATTTGTCATTGCATGCAGGCTTGCAAATAATAATTTTAAAGTCGTATTATAATTGTCTTATCTTTAAAATATTAAAATAGTATTATAAATGTTAAGTTAAAATATAGAATAATTAATTTATCATTTTAACATTGTTTTACCAATTTTATTAAATCTTAAATTATAATTGCACAACAATATAAAATATATAGTATGTAATTTTAAATATAAATTATAAACAACAATAATAAAATTGTAGTAACAAATTGATTTTATAAAACTCAATTAAAATAACAATAACTTTCTTAATGAATTTTGAAATATGATTAATGTATCATTCAACAAAAACATGTATAATGTTAAGATAAATTAAAGTATAGTATTCGTAAGCACACAAAATACTAAAGTTAAAAATATAAGACCTAATATTAATGGATATATATTATTCAGTTCAAACTATTGATGTAACCCTGTTCTTAGTTCTCCTAATAAGAATGTGGCATAGGGAGTGTACTCAATTAAATTGGGATATAAAACGTTGTCTCCTAATACTGATCAAGGAACTGATTCCTGGTGGTGGAAAAACATTTGGAAGGTTTATATGCCTCTCGAGACCAAAATTTTATGTGGTTTGCTCTTATGAACAAAGTCTTGACTTGGGATGTGTTACAAAAATGCAAGTGGCAAGGACTAGGATGTTGCACATTATGTTTATCAGAGGTTGAGACCATAGACCACCTTTTGGTCACATGTCCCTATGCAGTCAAAGTTTGGACCGATATGGAAGAATTGATAGGACAACGGAATGTATGGATGGATAATACTATTTTGGAGTGCTTGGGGAAATGGTTTAAGATGGGTTCTTTACATGATTTCAAGGCTCTCCCATTTATTGTCTCATGGGGTATTTGGTTAGCCATAAATGCTTCCATCTTACTCTTTATTTGCTCATTACAAAATCAATAAAAAGGCCATAACCCCCAGGTCAAACAGTCCTCCATTAATTGATAAATCTAGGCCTTAGGGTTATTTTGATAGGGCTTGTCAAGGGAATCCAGCCAATTATGGTGTGGGTGGGATTTTATTTCTAAACTCCCAACATTTTATCTCTTTCATTGCTGGTTTGGGTCGGGGCACAAATAATTATGTCAAATTTATGGCTTTGAAACTATTGATCCTACTGGCTAAGGATAGGAGATTGGACAAATTACAGATCTTTGGGGATTCAGAAGTCATCATTAAATGGTTCAATGGGCTATATTAGGTTCAAAATTTATATCTTTTGCCTATAAATGAATTGATTGATAGGGAGAGGATCACTTTTGCGGATATCACATTTACACGTCTATAAGGAGCACAGCACATAAGTTGAGGCCCTTTCTACGACACGTCTTGAGCTAGCTTCCGGTAGATGGAGGATCATAGAATGTAAGAACGAGTCTGTTACACCCGTGAACTATCCTCCTCTGTTCTAATCCTTGTCTTTTCCTCCATATTGAGGCGTGTTGACTTTGCTGCATGGGATTTTTGGATGCTACATTTGCAATTATTTATCATGGAGGTTTCATTTTTTAGGCATGTTGTTTGTATGTCTTTCGTGAGATCTGAATGTTCCTCTTTTAAGGATTTTAGTGTGTTGGCGAAAGGTCTCTTTGGTCTTCTTTGTCTCTCCCCTTTTTTTTTGGGGGGGGGGGGATTTCTTGTTGTTGTTTTCTTCGATATGTAATTTCTTTTATCTATTGAAATTATGAGGTTTTTTCCTTGGAAGAAAAAAAACCTGTTTTTAGTTCTATATTAAAATAAAAATTACTATTGTAACCATTGTGCTCAACTACAATTAAATTGTGTATTGGTTACTCCGTTAATTAAAGCTAAAAAATACGAATAACCTAATAATACATAATATTAATTAAATGATATAGGAACATGACATAATGCATTATTATTATCATACTATTAATATACTATTATTCATTGAAATTATATTAACTAATATTAATCATATATCATCATAAAATAATACATTAATTAATATTATAATTTTAATATTGGGAAGAATGTAACTTTAATATTAATATAATTTTATAATTATATCATTAAATTAAATTAAATGTATATTATCATTTAAGTGCATATTATCAATATTTAATCATAACTTTTCACAAATCCAATTATCAAACCGTATTTTCAATTATCAAACCATATTTTCAATGTACCACTTGTTTTAAAAAGTTTTTGAACTATCAAATTGTGGTTTTAGGTCTAGCTTAGACGCCATTTAGATTTCTACTTGAACATTTCAGAGGGGTTTTCCATTTTTGCTACTAATTTACAAGTCCTTATTACGCCAATAAGGCGTCCTATAGTAGTAGGAAGGGGTAATTAAATTTCTATAAATTGTTTTTTTTTTTATTTTTTATTTTTTATTATTTTAAATTCTATTATATTATTTCTATTATACTAATTAAATTAGAAGAAATTAAATTTCTATAAATTGTCTTATTTATTTATTTTTATTATTTTAGATTCTATTACATTATTTCTACTAGTATATTTATATTTTAAAAAAAATCTAAAGTACGCCGAGGGATATCCTTTTTCATAGTTACTTTGATTTTCTCACTTTTTTTGGTTTGCAATTTCTTTTTTGGTTTTTATTTTAAAAAAAAATTAATTTCTTTTTTGGTTCCATAGTTTTCATGATTTTCTCCAGCTTTTTCTCCTTCCAACAGTTTCCAATTTCTTTTTTGGTTTTAATTTTTTATTTTTTCCAATTTCTTTTTTAGTTTTTAGTTTTTATTTGTTCCAATTTCTTTTTTGGTTCCAGCTTTTTCTCCAACACTTTTTTTTTAATTTTTTCTTTGATTTTCTTAAGTTTTATTTTTTATTTCCTTTTTGGTGTATATATATATATAGGTAGAAAAAATGAGTGCTCTCATCCCCACCCCACTATGACTGTATAACGCCTCTCGGCGTAATTATACTAATTTTATTTTTTTTCTTTTATAAACAAGAGACGCATTGCATCAGGTTCCTGCTGATGATGTGGCAAATGTAATGATTATTGTTGTAATTAATAGTTGTTATGTCCTATTGTAAGTGTTTATTTTGAAATTGCATGAGGACTATCATTAACTTTATGAAATCAACTCATCAAAAGTTGAATTTGAAAGATTTAGTAAGTTGAAGAAGTATACAAATTATTTGATAATGAAATTAAATATAAACTAAAGCATTGTTGCTCAAATTTTTCATTCTAGTACTTGGTTTTTGCTTGGGTTTGAATCAATATTGTCATATATAACATTAAACATTACTATGTATTGAAACATGATGGTGAGAAATGTCATATATTGTGCTTCCAAGGTAGAAATATTGACAAACAAAATTGAAATAGATGAGAAGATAATATTGTTCAATGTGACATAATTCTATTCAAGTGCCCATATTAGCTATCTGTATATTGTTCTCTTGTAAAATTTGTTGAAGATCAATGTCTAGTTTATTAACAAAGGAACTACAACATTGGTGGTGGAAACGTGCATGGGCCATGTTTCTCCAATTGTAGTTATTGCTATCAAGGAAGGAACTTATGGATTACTTGATCCAACAAACTTGATTCTATATTAGCAATGTTGTTGTTGTGAAAAGAAGATTGAGAAATAGAGATGCGTGGCTGCGAATGAGCATTGAAGATTACAATTATAACTAGTCAACGGATCTTCTTCCAAAGGCCTTTCAATGGCAATGTTGGTGTTGGGGTTGGTAGTACCCCTAGGAAGAGAGACGTGTACTTCCAAATTGCTTGAAGAACCTCCAAGTAATTGATGATTCTTCTCTATCATTCTTGTTGAAGACTGCATGGAATTATTTGTGACCAAGTCACCAAAGTTGTACATTTCAACTTCTACTACAAAATATTTCATGTTCAAATTTCCACATGTATAATTAGAGAAAGCATCTTGCAACATGTTAGTATGGTGACTATAATCTATATTCAATATGAAGAAAGACATGAAAGCACGAAAAGGAAGAACCAATTGATTGGAAATGAACTTACATGGATTTGAACCCATACAGATGAAATGTGTAATTGCTTTGATGCCTCTCATCGATATGGCTGCAATATCATAAGCATAGGCAACCTCTTCTGTTGTATCAAATGTTCCAAGCCATTGACGTTTCTTGGAGTTTGGGTCCCATATTTTTGCAACATAATGACCCCATGGACGTTGTCTAACACCTCTGTATTTACCTGTATTCATGGAATGTTTGGATTTTGTATCATTGAGGTACATGTCTTTGGTTTTCCTTGAGCCTTCTATTAGATTCAGGACAGACAACTGAGAGGGGGGGGATGAATCAGTTGTCAAAACTTTCTTTCCAATTACACTCTTAAGATCTTCTTAGTGATTTAGCAGCGTATCAATAAATCAATTATGGAAACATAATGCATTCAATCAAGAGCAAAAACACATCAACACATAAGACACCAAGATTTTGACATGGAAAACCTGGTTAAGGGAAAAACCATGGGGTGATTAACCCAAGATTGTATTCTCTGTTAGAAGAATAGAAAGAACAAAATGGCACATGCCAATTAGGGCTCACTGCCTGAGCACACTGCTCACAAGAGGCCCACTGCCTACAAGAGACACACTATCTACAAAAGAATAAGTATCACATACTTGAACTGGAAAATAGCATCTTCACCATGCTTGAGTCAGTTCCATTTAAGCCAAATACTTTTGCTCTGTCTTTCACTCTCCTCCTTGCTACCACACACTCATCTCCACCAGAACACTTTTGAAATGACTTCGCAACCCCTTATTTATACAAGACATCAACTTAGGAATAATCATCTAAGTCGGCAAACATCCACAAGAACATCCGCAAGATGTGTAACTCATCCGATTGGCCAGTCTCAGGAAGAACACCATCATCCGGAAGTTATTCATTCAATTGTGAGCTCCAACTCCAATGCGGACCACCAACACAAACTGGACACGATCCAAAGACCTCCACAAGCTTGCCTGAATCACCAAGAACATCCACACTTCATCTGCTTATAGAAATCCTTCTCTCCTTCATCTGGAAACTCAAGAACACAGTCTGTCATCACTGTTACAAAGGAATAGATGCTTGCGGACCTTCCAACCATGAACCAATCGAGTTGACACTTCAAAAAGACTTCCTTAACACTCCCTCAAATTTGTAGAACAAGATAATATATTTCTAGATCTCACCGGACCTATTTGTATCATTCTGTCACCACTAAACATCTGCCGGAATTAGTTTTACTTGAACGGCAACAACTTCTTCATTTCTTCATGCGGACCTCTGAAATCTCTACTGGACCACCTTAAGACACATATCTACAAACCCTTGAATCTGCATTCTCTGATCCTCATCCTATCTTAGACTTTTACCTTACTGTCATCATTGTTCTTCACTGTTCCTGATTGAGACTAATTTTCTCAATATCCTCAGCACACAGCTCATCCAATCCTTATCATTAATGCAACAGAAGTATGTTGACATCAATGACAACACCAGTTAGGCCCATACTTGCAACAATCTCCCCCTTTATCATTGATGGCAATATATGATTTGAAAAACTGTTTTGATCATCAAGACAAGAACTTCTCCTTACTATCACAACTCCCCCTATCAGCAACAACCATTCACATGTCTTCTCTCCCTTTACTGCTCCCCCTTTGATCAGCAACCACTTATTTTTCACATGTCTTCTCTCTCCCTTTGACATCAATGGCAAAGGGTGTTGCAAGTATGGGCCTAACCAGTGTTGTCATTGATGTCAACATACTCATGTTGCATTAATGAGAAGGATTAGATGAGCTGTGTGCTGAGGATATTAAGAAAATAAGTCTCAATCAGGAACAGTGATGACAACAAGGTAAAAGTCCTCAATAGGTTGAGGATCAGAGGATGCGGTTTAAAGGGTTTGTAGATATAAGTCTTGAGATGCTCCAGTCAAGATTTTAGAGGTCCGCATGAAGATCTGAAGAAGTTATGGTCGCTCAAGTAGAACCGGTTCCGGCAGGTGTTCAGAGGTGACAGAGTACCATAGATAGGTCCGGTGAGATCCGGTATCTCATTATCCCGTTCTATGGATCTAAGGGAGTGTTGAGGACGTTCCTGTGAAGTATCAACTAGATTAGTTCGTGGATTGAAGGTCCGGAAGTGCCTATTCATTTGTGACAGTGATGACAGACTGTGTTCTTGTAGCTCCATATGAAGGAGAGAAGAATTCTAGTAGGATGATGAAGTGTGGATGTTTTTGGTGATTCAAGGAAGGTTATGATGATCGTTGGATCATGTCCAGTTAATGTTGGTGGTCCGCATTGAAGTTAGAGTTTGCATTTGAAGAATAACCATGGATATTGGTGTTCTTCTTGAGACTGGCCAACCGGATGTATTACACGTCATGCAGATGTTCTTGTAGGTGTTTGCTGACTTAGATGATTGTTCCTAAGTTGATGCCTTGTATAAATAAGGGATTGTGAATTCATTTTAAAGTGTGTAGTGTGGTGATGAGTGTGTGGTAGTGAAGAGAAGTGCGAAAGGCAGAGCAGAAGTATTGGGCTTAAATAGAACTGATTCAAGCATGCTGAAGATGCTATTCTCCAGTTCATAAAGGTGATACTTATTCCTTTGTAGATAGTGTGTCTCTTGTAGGTAGTGAGCCTCTTGTGAGCAGTGTGCTCGGGCAGTGAGCCCTAATTAGCATGTGCCATTTTGTTCTTTCTATTCTTCTAATAGAGAATACAATCTTGGGTTAATCACCTCGTGGTTTTTCCCTTAACCAGGTTTTCCACGTCAAAATCTTGGTGTCATATGTGTTGACATGTTTCTGCTTCTGATTTAAATGCATTATGGTTTATGATTAATATTATGCTAATCACTAAAGAAGATTCAAGTGTTTAAAAAAGGGAAAGTTTCGCACAACTGATTCACCCCCCCTTCTCAGTTGTATGCCCTAAGTCTAACAATTAATATCAGAGCTAAGTTCCTCTAAAAGGAGCTTAACTGCTTGAGGAGATCCAAACTGTCGTCATACAAGAAGGATAGTCCGAAGTTTGATAGAACCAACTTCTCTCTTTGGAAAGGTCGCATGAAATGTCACTTGCAGTGTATGGGAAAGGCGTACTGGTCCATGGTTACAAAAGCGTATGCACCTCCACAGGGTGGTCCGACAACCCTAAATGAAATCACAGATGCTGAAAATAATCTACGGACCAAAGAGGCTCTTCTAAGCGCATTAACTGACTCAGAGCTCTCAAATGTTATTGACCTACCAACTGCCTATGAGATCTAGATTAAACTGGAACTTCTGCATGAAGGAGATGAGTATGTTAAATGTGCAAGGTTACAGAGTCTAAAAGGGAAATTTGAAAAACTGAAGATGAGAGATGATGAAAATATTACCACTTTTATGCCAAGAGTGAATGAGTTGGTTTGTGGAATTAGAAATTCTGGTGGAGTCTTGGATGAAAATGAGATTGTTGGTAAGATTCTCAAATCCCTTCCTGCCTCTTACAAAATCAAGGTTGATGCCATTGATGAATTCAGAGCCCATACAACTGTCACAAGAGACCAATTGGCTGGCAAACTGGCTGCTTTTGAAATGACCGAATTTGGAGATGATCCCCCCAAAACTGAATTTGCATTCAAAGCCAGTGCCTTTGTGAAAGGTAAACAAAGATTTGATCCGGGAGAGAACTCATCAAGGAATTTGTCATGGTATGGAAAAGCAAGAAAAGACCTGGAAGAAGAAGAAGTAGAAACTGCTCCACTTGAAGCTCTCATTGCAAAGAGACTGCCAAGAGGATCCGGTAAGTATGAAGGAAATTTGCCTTTTAAGTGTTTTAACTGCAATAAGATTGGTCATTTTGCCTCAAAATGTCCAGAAAGATTTTCAAGGCCAAATCCTAACAGATCAAGGTTCCAAAAGAATTGTTACTATGTTCATGAAGAAGATGATAATGAAGGAGTAACAGATGATGAATCAGAGACAGGAAACAAATCCGGAAGTGAATGGGTGTTTATTGCCATCAAGGAAGAAGAACCAATATCCTTTGTATCTATCAATCATAAAGTTGTAGAAAGAGCTCTGGCTGCCCAAGTTGAAGAAAAGAATGATTGGGTCATTGACAGTGGTTGCTCTCACCACATGACAGGTGACAAGAATAAGTTCATAGATTTGGAAAGGTATGAAGGAGGAGTGGTGAAGTTTGGTGATAATTCTACTGGTAGAATCAGAGGAAGAGGAACTATTTCTTTTAATGGAAGAAACAAAACTGGTAATGTACTGTATGTTGAAGGTTTGAAGCACAATCTTCTCAGTGTTGGACAGCTGGTGGACAAAGGCTATGATCTCTGATTCAAGGATGAAAAATGCAAAATCCTTGAAAGATCTGGAATAGAGATTGCGTCCGATACTCAAACTAAAGGTAATATCTTCCACTTGGTTGGTACTGGTAAAAGCTGCTTATTTGTTCAAGTTGATCAGAGTTGGTTATGGCATAGAAGGATGTGTCATGTGAATTTTGATAATATCATCAAGATAAGCAATACTCAGGCTATAAGAGATCTTACAAAATTGGTGAAACCTACTAACAGTTTGTGCAAGGAATGTCAGTTGGGTAAGATGAACAGAGTCACATTCAAAAGCAAGGAATTGTCTTCTACTGGACTATTGGACTTAGTTCACACTGACCTTTGTGGTCCAGCAAGAACCAGAAGTATTCAAGGTGATAGATACTTCATGCTGCTAATAGATGACTACTCCCGGATGATATCAGAAGCTCTTGAGAAATTCAAAATATTCAAGGCTATGGTAGAGAATGAAACAGGAAGAAAGTTGAAATGTCTGAGGTCTGATAGAGGTGGAGAATTCACATCCAGTGAGTTCATAGAATTCTGTGAGAAACATGGAATTAAGAGACAGTTGTCTACTCCGAGGACTCCACAGTAGAATGGAGTAGTGGAGAGAAAGAACCAGACCATCCAGGAAGCATCTAGGACTATGATGATGGAAGCAAATGCTCCTCAAATCTATTGGAGAGAAGTTGTCAGCACTGCAGTCTATACTCTTAATCGAGTTCAAATCAAAAGCAATACCGGTAAGACCCCTTATGAACTCTAGTTTGGCATTACTCCTACTGTAAGATATTTCAGATTCTTTGGTAACAAGTGTTACATCAAGAGAGATGAAGATTTAGGCAAGTTTGATGCTAGAAGTGATGAAGGAATATTCTTGGGTTACTCTACTCAAAGCAAAGCATATCGGTGTTATAACAAGAGACTAAGAAAGATGATAGAAAGTACAAATGTGAAGGTTGATGAGGGAATAGAGAAACCCTCAAGGTTTTATAGATATGATGAAGATGATCAGAATGGTGTTCTGGTTCAAGGAATTCAATCCTCTCCTGAAAGTCAGATTCAGACTGATCTGGTAAATCAGGAAGAAGAGATAGGTCTGAATGAGCCTGATCAAGAAGCAGAAGTGCAAGAAACTCCCAAAGTTCCAAGGTATGTAAGACTGAACCACTCTGAAAATCAGATCATAGGTGACAAAAGCAAAGGTGTGCAAACTCGAAGGAAAATTGCTCAAAATTTAGATGAATATTGTATGATTTCAAAGATTGAACCTAAGACAATAAATAAAGCTTGCAATGATGAAAATTGGACCAAAGCAATGGAGGAAGATTTGATGCAAATTGAGAAAAATCACACTTGGGATCTTGTTCCCAGACCTAGAAACAAAAATGTGATTGGAACCAAATGGGTCTTCCGAAACAAACTAAATGAAGTTGGTGAAGTAATCATAAATAAAGCTAGATTGGTTGCAAAGGCTACTCTCAAATAAAAGGAATTGATTTTGAAGAAACCTTTGCTCCGGTGGCAAGAATTGAAGCAGTCAGATTATTTCTTGCATTTGCTGCCTTCAAGGATTTCAAGGTGTATCAGATGGATGTCAAATCTGCTTTCCTGAATGGTGACTTAGAAGAAGAAGTATACATTGAACAACCGGATGGATTTCAGTTATCTGAGCATGGTGATATGGTCTGCAAATTAAAGAAGGCACTGTATGGTCTAAAGCAAGCCCCAAGAGCATGGTATGAAAGACTGGACAAACATCTTTTGAAGATTGGTTTTAACAAAGGTACTGCTGATAGTAACCTATATTTCAAAATTGATCATGAAAACATCTTGATTATTGAAGTATTTGTTGATGATATCATCTTTGGAGGGAGAGACGGTACGTGTAAAACCTTTGCAAATCAAATGAAAAGTGAGTTTGAAATGTCAATGCTCGGTGAAATGAATTTCTTCTTGGGTCTGCAAATTACTCAGACAAAGAAAGGAATCTTTATCTCTCAGACCAAATATGTGAAAGAATTGTTGAAGAAATTTGGAATGGAAGATTCAAAGCCAATGAACACTCCCATGGCAACCAGATGTAAGTTGAGCAAAGATGATGACTCTCCTAAGACAGATCAGACCAAGTATAGATCAATGATTGGAGGATTATTGTATCTCACTCAGACTAGACCAGATATAATGCAGGCTATTAGTCTTGTGGTGAGATTCTAGGCTGATCCCAAAGAATCTCATGTCATGGCAATCAAAAGAATTTTTAGGTACTTAAAAGGAATAGTTGAGTATGGTCTATGGTATCCTAGAGATCATAATTTTTCTCTTCATGCATATACAGATGTAGATTGGGCAGGAGACGTGGATGATAGGAAGAGTACAAGTGGAGGAGCATTCTTTTTAGGAAAAAGTTTGGTTTCTTGGCTAAGCAAGAAACAAGAGGCAATATCCATATCTACAACTAAAGCAGAATACATTGCAGCAGCAGGTAGTTGCACTCAAGTTTTGTGGATGAAGCAATTGCTAAGAGATATTCAAGTAGAATATGAGGAGCCTATCACAATTTTCTGTGATAATTCAAGTGTAATAAATATTTCTAAGAATCCGGTGTTGCATTCTAAGACTAAGCATATATCTATCAAGTTTCACTTTCTGAGAGAGCAAGTGAACAAGGGTGAAGTCAGATTGGAGTATGTGCCCTCCAAGGATCAGCTTGCAGATATTTTTACTAAACCTCTTCCCAAGGACTCTTTTGAGTATCTCAGGGAGAAGTTAGGGGTTATTTCCCCTCCGGTGATGAACTAGGATGCACTAATGTGCATCAATCCAGTGGATATCACAATCATATCTTGTGATCCGGATTGATGATAAGGGAGCTGCTACTCAGGGGGAGCAGCTGGTATGATATGAAGTAGTGAAGTTACAAGTATGAGCCCTTTGCCATTGATGTCAAAGGGGGAGAGAAGACATGTGAAAAATAAGTGGTTGCTGATCAAAGGGGGAGCAATAAAGGAAGAGAAGACATATGAATAGTTATTACTGTTAGGGGGAGTTGTAACATCAAGGAGAAGTTCTTGTCTTGATGGTTTTTCACATCATAGGTTGCCATCAATGACAAAGGGGGAGATTGTTGCAAGTATGGGCCTAACCGGTGTTGTCATTGATGTCAACATACTCATGTTGCATTAATGAGAAGGATTAGATGAGCTGTGTGCTGAGGATATTGAGAAAATAAGTCTCAATCAGGAACAGTGAAGAACAGTGATGACAAGAAGGTAAAAGTCCTCAATAGGTTGAGGATCAGAGGATGTAGTTTAAAGGGTTTGTAGATATAAGTCTTGAGATGCTCCAGTCAAGATTTCAGAGGTCCGCATGAAGATTTGAAGAAGTTATGGTCGCTCAAGTAGAACCGGTTCCGGCAGGTGTTCAGAGGTGACAGAGTACCACAGATAGGTCCGGTGAGATCCAGTATCTCATTATCCCGTTCTGCGGATCTAAGGGAGTGTTGAGGACGTCCCTGTGAAGTATCAACTAGATTAGTTTGTGGGTTGAAGGTCTAGAAGTGCCTATTCATTTGTGACAGTGATGACAGAATGTGTTCTTGTAGCTCCAGATGAAGGAGAGAAGAATTCCAGTAGGATGATGAAGTGCAGATGTTTTTGGTGATTCAGGGAAGGTTATGATGATCGTTGGATCATGTCCAGTTAATGTTGGTGGTCCACATTGAAGTTAGAGTTTGCATTTGAAGAATAACCATGGATATTGGTGTTCTTCTTGAGACTGGCCGACCGAATGTATTACACGTCATGTGGATGTTCTTGTAGATGTTTGTCAACTTAGATGATTGTTCCTAAGTCGATGCCTTGTATAAATAAGGGATTGTGAATTCATTTTGAAGTGTGTAGTGTGGTGATGAGTGTGTGGTAGCGAAGAGAAGTGCGAAAGGCAGAGCAAAATTATTGGGCTTATAATGGAACTGATTCAAGCATGCTGAAGATGCTATTCTCCAGTTCATAAAGGTGATACTTATTCCTTTGTAGACAGTGTGTCTCTTGTAGGCAGTGAGCCTCTTGTGAGCAGTGTGCTCAGGTAGTGAGCCCTAATTGGCATGTGCCATTTTGTTCTTTCTATTCTTCTAATAGAGAATACATTCTTGGGTTAATCACCCCGTGGTTTTTCCCTTAACCGGGTTTTCCACGTCAAAATCTTGGTGTCATATGTGTTGATATGTTTCTGCTTCTGATTTAAATGCATTATGGTTTATGATTAATATTATGCTAATCACTAAAGAAGATTCATGTGTTTAAAAAAGGGGAAGTTTTGCACAACTGATTCACCCCCCTCTCAGTTGTATGCCCTAAGTCTAACAAAGGGCACATACTTGCAATTTCACCACTTCAGAATCATACATGTTGCTCCCCCTGAGTAGCAGCTCCCCATCATCAATCCGGACCACAAGATATGACTGTGATATCCACCAGACTGATGCACATCAGTGCACCTTAGTTCATCACCGGAGGGGTAATAACCCCTAACTTCTCCCTGAGATACTCAAAAGAGTCCTTAGGTAGAGGTTTAGTAAAGATATATGCAATCTGATCCTTGGAAGGCACAAACTCCAATCTAACTTCATTCTTATTCACTTGCTCTCTTAAGAAGTGAAACTTGATGGATATTTGTTTAGTCTTTGAATGCAACACCGGATTCTTAGATATATTTATTGCACTTGAATTATCACAGAAAATTGTGATAGGCTCCTCATACTCCACTCTTATGTCTCTTAGCATTTGCTTCATCCACAAAACTTGAGTGTAACTACCTGCTGCTGCAATATATTATGCTTCTATAGTGGACAGAGATATTGCCTCTTATTTCTTGCTCATCCAAGAAACCAATCTCTTCCCCAAACAGAATGCTCCACCACTGGTACTCTTCCAGTCATCCACATCTCCTGCCCAATCAGCATCTGTATATACATGAAGAGAGAAATCATGATCTCTAGGATACCATAAACCAAACTCAACTGTCCCTTTTAGATATCTAAAAATCCTCTTGATTGCCATGACATGAGATTCTCTAGGATCAGCCTAAAATCTAGCAACAAGACCAACAGCCTGCATAATGTTTGGTCTAGTTTGAGTGAGATACAACAGTCCTCCAATCATTGACCTATACTTTTTCTGATCATCCTTGGGAGAGTCATCATCCATGCTCAACTTACATCCGGTTGCCATGGGAGTACTCATTGGCTTTGAGTCTTCCATCCCAAATTTCTTCAACAATTCTTTCACATATTTGGTCTGAGAAATGAAGATTCCTTTCTTTGTTTGAGTGATTTGTAGACCCAAGAAGAAATTCATTTCTCAAGCATGGACATCTCAAATTCACTTTTCATTTGATTTGCAAAGATTTTACACATACTATCTCTTCCTCCAAAAATGATATCATCAACAAACACTTCAACAATCAAGATATTTTCATGATCAATTTTGAAATACAAATTACTGTCAGCAGTACCTTTGTTGAAACTAATCTTCAAAAGATGTTTATCCAATCTTTCATACTAGGCTCTTGGGGCTTGCTTTAGTCCATACAGTGCCTTCTTCAACTTGCAGACCATATCACCATGATCAGACAATTGAAATCCATCTGGTTGCTCAATGTACACTTCTTCTTCCAAGTCACCATTCAGGAAGGCAGATTTGACATCCATCTGATACACTTTGAAATTTTTGAAGGTAGCAAATGCAAGAAATACTCTGACTGCTTCAATTCTTGCCACCAGAGTAAAAGTTTCTTCAAAATCAACTCCTTCTATTTGAGAATAGCCCTTGCAAACCAATCTGGCTTTGTTTCTGATTACTTTACCAACTTTATTCAGTTTGTTCCGGAAGACCCATTTGGTTCCAATCACATTCTTGTTTCTAGGTCTAGGAACAAGATCCCAAGTGTGATTTTTCTCAATTTGCATCAGCTCTTCCTCCATTGCTTTAGTCCAGTTTTCATCATTACAGGCTTCATCTACTGTCTTAGGTTCAATCTTTGAAATCAGACAATATTCATCTAAATTTTGAGCAATTCTCCTTCTAGTTTGCACACCTTTGCTTTTGTCACCTATGATCTGATCTTCAGAGTGGTTCAGTCTTACATACCTTGGAACTTTGGGAGTTTCTTGCACTTCTGATTCTTGATCAGGCTCATTAAAACTCATCTCTTCTTCCTAATTTACCGGATTAGTTTGAATCTAATTTTTAGAAGAGGCTTGGGCTCCTTTAGTTAGAACACCATTCTAATCATTTTCATCATATTCATAAAACCTTGAGGGTTTTTCAATTCCTTCATCAACCTTCACATTTGTACTTTCTATCATCTTTCTCAGTCTCTTGTTATAACACCAATATGCTTTGCTTTGAGTAGAGTAACCCAAGAATATTCCTTCATCACTTCTAGCATCAAACTTTCCTAGAGCTTCATCTCTTTTGATGTAAGATTTGCTACCAAAAACTCTGAAATACCTCACAGTAGGAGTGATGCCAAACCAAAGTTCATAAGGAGTCTTACCGGTATTGCTTCTAATTTGAACTTGATTGAGAGTATAGACTGCAGTGCTGACAGCTTCTCTCCAATAGATCTGAGGAACATTTGCTTCCATCATCATGGTCCTAGATGTTTCCTGGATGGTCCGGTTCTTTCTCTCAACTACTCCATTCTGTTGTGGAGTCCTAGGAGCAGACAATTATCTCTTTATTCCATGTTTCTCACAGAAATCTATGAACTCACCGGATGTGAATTCTCCACCTCTATCAGACCTTAGACATTTCAATTTTAATCCAGTTTCATTCTCTACCATAGCCTTGAATATTTTGAATTTCTCAAGAGCTTTTGATTTCTCTTTCAGAAAAGTTACCCACATCATCCGAGAATAGTCATCAATTAGTAACATGAAGTATTTATCACCTTGCACACTCCTAATTCTTGCCAGACCACAAAGATCAGTATGAACTAAGTCCAATAATCCGGTAGAAGATTGTTCCTTGCTTTTAAATGAGACTCTGCTTTGTTTTCCCAACTGACATTCTTTGCACAAACTATTTGTAGGTTTCACCAGTTTTGGAAGATCTCTTACAGCCTGAGTATTGCTTATCTTGATGATATTATCAAAATTCACATGACACATTCTCCTATGCCATAACCAACTTTGATCAACTTGAACAAATAAACAACTTTTACCAGTACCAACCAAGTGGAAGATATTACCTTTAGTTTGAGTACCGGATGCAATCTTTGTTCTGAAACTTTCAAAGATCTTGCATTTTCCATTCTTGAATCGGAGATCATAGCCTTTGTCCACCAATTGACCAACACTGAGAAGATTGTGCTTTAGTCCTTCAACATACAATACATTACCGGTTTTGTTCCTTCCATCAAAAGAAATAGTTCATCTTCCTCTGATTCTACCAGCAGAATTATCACCAAACTTTACCACTCCTCCTTCATACCTTTCCAAATCTATGAATTTATTTTTGTCACCTATCATATGGTGAGGGCATCCACTGTCAATGACCCAATCATCTTTTTCTTCAACTTGGGCAGCCAGAGCTCTTTCTACAACTTTATGATTGACAGAGTCAGAGGACAATGGTTCTTCTTCTTTGATGGCAATAAACACCCAATCACTTCCAGATTTGTTTCCTGTCTCTGATTCATCGTCTGTTACTCCTTCATTATCATCTTCCTCATGAACATAGTAACAGTTCTTTTGGAACCTTGATCTGTAAGGATTTGGCCTTGAAAATCTTTCTGGACACTTTGAGGCAAAATGACCAATCTTATTGCAGTTAAAACACTTAAAAGACAATTTTCCTTCATACTTACCGGATCCTCTTGGCAGTCTTTTTGCAATAAGGGCTTTAAGTTGAGCAGTTTCTGCTTCCTCTTCTTCTAAGTCTTTTCTTGTTTTTTCATACCATGAGAGTTTTCTTGAAGAGTTCTCTACTGGATCAAACCTTTGTTTACCTTTCACAGAGGCACTAGCTTTCAATGCAGATTCAGTCTTAGGAGGGGCATCTCCAAACTCGGTCATTTCAAATGCAACCAATTTACCAGCCAATTGATCTCTTGTGACAGTTGTATGGGCTCTGAATTCTTCAATGGCAACAGCCTTGATTTTATAAGAAGCAGGAAGGGATCTGAGAATTTTGCCAACAATCTCATCTTCATCCAAGACTCCACCAGCATTTCTAATTCCACAAACAATCTCATTTACTCTTGGCATAAAAGTAGTAATATTTTCATCATCTCTCATCTTCAGATTTTCAAGTTTTCCTTTCAGACTCTGTAACCTTGCACATTTAACATACTTGTCTCCTTCATGCAGAAGTTCCAGTTTTTGCCAAATCTCAAAAGCAGTTGGTAGGTCAACAACATTTGAAAGTTCTGAATCAGATAGTGCGCTTAGAAGAGCTTCTATAGTCCGCAGATTATTTTCAGCATCTGTGATTTCATTTGGAGATTTCAGACCACCTTGAGGAGGAGTATACTTTATTGAAGCCATGTTCTAGTACTGCATTCCCATACATTGCAAGTGACATTTCATGTGACTTTTCCAAAGATTAAAATTGGTTCCATCAAACTTTGGACTATCCTTCTTGTAGGACGACATCCTAGATCTCCTCAAGCGGTTAAGCTCTTTTTAGAGGAACTTGGCTCTGATACCAATTATTAGATTCAGGACAAACAACTGAGAGGGGGGGTGAATCAGTTGTCAAAACTTTCTTTCCAATTACACTCTTAAGATCTTCTTAGTGATTTAGCAGCATATCAATAAATCAATTATGGAAACATAATGCATTCAATCAAGAGCAAAAAGACATCAACACATAAGACACCAAGATTTTGACGTGGAAAACCTGGTTAAGGGAAAAACCATGGGGTGATTAACCCAAGATTGTATTATCTGTTAGAAGAATAAAAAGAACAAAATGGCACATGCCAATTAGGGCTCACTGCCTGAGCACACTGCTCACAAGAGGCCCACTGCCTACAAGAGACACACTATCTACAAAAAAATAAGTATCGCATACTTGAACTGGAAAATAACATCTTCACCATGCTTGAGTCAGTTCCATTTAAGCCCAATACTTTTGCTTTGCCTTTCACTCTCCTCCTTGCTACCACACACTCATCTCCACCAAAACACTTTTGAAATTCCTTCACAACCCCTTATTTATACAAGAGATCAACTTAGGAATAATCATCTAAGTCGGCAAACATCCACAAGATGTGTAACTCATCCAGTCAGCCAGTCTCAAGAAGAACACCATCATCCAGAAGTTATTTCTCAATTGTGAGCTCCAACTCCAATGCAGACCACCAACATGAACTGGACATGATCCAAAGACCTCCACAAGCTTGCCTGAATCACCAAGAACATCCACACTTCAACTGCTTATAGAAATCCTTCTCTCCTTCATCTGGAAACTCAAGAACGCAGTCTGTCATCACTGTTACAAAGGAATAGATGCTTGCGGACCTTCAAACCATGAACCAATCGAGTTGACACTTCAAAAAGACTTCCTTAACACTCCCTCAAATCTGAAGAATAGGATAATGCATTTCCAGATCTCACCAGACCTATTTGTATCATTCTGTCACCGCTAAACATCTGCCAGAACTAGTTTTACTTGAACGACAATAACTTCTTCTGTTCTTCATACGGACCTCTGAAATCTCTACTGGACCACCTTAAGACACATATCTACAAACCCTTTAATCCGCATTCTCTGATCCTCATCCTATCTTGGACTTTTACCTTACTGTCATCACTATTCTTCACTGTTCTTGATTGAAACTAATTTTCTCAATATCCTCAGCACACAACTCATCCAATCCTTATCATTAATGCAATAGGAGTATGTTGACATCAATGACAACACCAGTTAGGCCCATACTTGCAACACCTTCTGACTTTAATTGCAAGGTATTGGTGGGTTGAACATTAACATGGTTTGATGTGGAGGAAGAATGAATAGTGGATAGGGGAACAATAGGTTGGTTGGAAAGGAACTTGCATGCCTCTAAATTGTTGTACAAGAAATTGGTCATAGCATTGATGCCTTTCATGGATATAGTTGCCTTATCATAAGCATAAGCAACATCCTCTGTTGTATCAAAGGTCCCTAACCATTGGCATTTTTTTTGTAGTTGCAGTCATAGATTTCTACACCATAACGCTCATTTCCACATTTTCTAACACGTATATATCTTCCTTCCTTTCTTGAATTTTTCAAGTTCCTAGGACTAATGCTCCAATCTAGAACTATTGGATTATTTTTGCCATAGTCTTGATACCTTGGTTGCTCTAACAATTTCTCTATCATCTTATAATCTAATTTTATTGTCAATGTCAATTGTAACCAATCTGTGCAACTAATGTTGCATAATCAACTCATTCATTACTTTAATATCCTGCAAAAGATTTGTGAAAAAAATAAACATGCTTAGCACTTTTGTTGAGAGCACTTTGCTTATTATAAAAGATTGATTATTAACATGAGTATTCTCATGATTAAGACGATGCCAAGTGCTTGACGTACCTTGCTCAAATCATAACTTGTTCTTTGCTTGCAATTGTTTCAATATCTTTGAATATGCAAAACTACAAAGCTCTTGTCAGTTCTTTCTTGACTTCAATAATGATCTCTTCTCAATCTTAAGAGTGATGGAAGAAGCAAGGTAGGGGACATGATATGCAATGCATAGTCAATGAAATGTGGAGCAATACAATAGGATGAGTAATAGGTAGATGGAAAGTATGACAAAATGACTAGTATTATGAATGAAAGAGAGAGCTACAAGGACTATGAATAGGTCAATTATTAAAATGACAAGGCTCCATAGAAAAACATCATTGTAAAGAGGATCAACCATCATAGATCATCTGTTGCAAGTGATAATTACAAATGAATAAGTATGATGAAGAGAATGATCGATATAACTACTCAAACTACTCTATTAACTGATTAAATCACTAAACACTATTTCTATGCAATCCAAGCACAACTACCCTATGCAGATGCCAACAAGCAAAGACAAGTTTGTTGGAGTAGACAAAGCAATGTCCATTTGTTCAATTCCAACTTTCATCATGAATTTTATGGGATTTTTGTTAAAAATGATTCTAAAGGAATTTCTACATAAATTCCTGTAAGACTTGGATGCCATACATATTTAAAGTCAAAATTACAAGTATTGTAATTTTCTTCATAAACATCAGTAGCAAAAAGAACAACATGGTTCCATAAATTTACATCACAAGATAACAATCCAATTTCAAATTGTATCTAATTTTGCCTTATAAAAGATTTACAAATAGTGTGTGTTCATACATAGTCTTGTAACAAGTGTTTAACTGCTATTATAAAAGACTTGCAAATAGTGTATGCTCACACATGGTCCTCTATAAAGTGTTTAACTGATAACAGACAAGTAAAACTTACTAGTTTATATTACAAATTCTTGAGCTTAAAAAACTTGTAGTGAATTTAATTGCATAAATTGAGCATTTTACTTCTTCTAAGTGTTAGTGCCAAAAAGAGAATAATGGCTTTTAGATGTTTTTCAAGTAGTTTCCACTAACTACCATAACAATTTATTATAGCTAAGAAAATTGGCCTTTCTTGAAACAAAATCTTGTATGTTTCTAATGTAGAAGGGGAGAGAGAATTGAAAATTTGCCACACAATCAAACTACCATGACCTGGAAAGAATATAAATAGAGATTTTGATGCCTATAGATGAGAGAGAGTATGTCAAGCATTTATAATAGTTTAGATGCACATTTGGGACATTCCATATGATAATGAAATTTAAGTGTTTAAGCTGATACATGTCTTTCATTCAATATATAAAGAATCTAGACATGGATACTATTGTTGGCATTGTTATATGATTGGGTAGGAGAATGTTGGATGGTCAATCTGTCCATCATAGTTAACTCTAATTAAAATCACAAACATTTTAATTTATATCTCTTAAACCTATGCTTATTATTAAGCATACCTAAATACGATTCTAAGCCACTTTTGATTTAAATTAGATGTTGACCTTTTAGTTGTCCAAATTGTAGTCTCAATGGGAAGTAAAGTGAAATGGTACATTTGGACTTCTTTGGTTGCCATCTCTAACATAAGACCATAGTTATTGTTCAAGCCCAATTATTTTCAATAAGTGGAGCTCTGCAACTCTATAAATTAAATCTTCAGTAAATCTCTCAAGCACATGTTTTATAATACCCTGTTCATATAAGAACCAATAGTACTTCAATTTTTTTGATGCCCTTTAGTGGGGCGAAGATTCATATTATATTGTTAACCATTGAACTTGGGTTTATTCGACATCAACGTCGTCCACCCATGAAGCAAAAAATAGACCCCAAAATTTGGAGAGTCACGACTCACGTTTCATGTCAATGATTTCTTTACATTTAATTAACTGCCCACGTTATTCCATTGTTGTAATTTCAATTTCCACAGATGTGTGAAGCTCATGAATTGCAAAGCAAACATAGAATAAGATAAACATTTCAATGCCCAAATGGAACACAGTAATCCGTGTAGCCCAAAATTCTGCACCTCAAGATAATGTAAAAAGAATCAGAAACCAAAGCATATTAACTATGGTTTAAACTTGGGTTTATGGAGGGTAGAATAATCCACTTTAATTATTGAATGATAGCTAATGTTTTAATTTTAATAAGACACGCGACATCATACAATAATTCACTCCTGCATGCATTCCATCTGGTAGTCTGCCTCTGTGATATGACAACATCCAAGCAAAAACTTGTGTATAGGTGAAGAGCCATGGCTATTGATCCATGGCTAAGTAGGTGGTGCACGCCTGGGAGAGGGAGGCACACACAAAGATCCATCAACAACCCTTTACTGTTTAGAGGAGTCAGGGGTGCTCTTTTTGTAAAAATGGCATACAGGCTTTCAGGTATTGTTCCTTTGAATATGTTTTGATATGTTTAGTTGAAGGTAGCTTATGTTTTTTTTGAATATAAATACCACCTCTGTATTGAGATGGTGCAAATATTTATCATACCACTTTCCCTTTTCATGTTGTTTTCTACAATTTTTTGAATGATTATAAAATTGCAAGCAATAGGAGTATGTGCACTTGTCATCAAACATGTTGCAACCTTAGTCCTACTAGCAGTCACTAGTGAAGGAAAAATATCAATTGGAAAGTATTTTTACCCCAACCCTTTACTGTTTAGAGGAGTCACGGGCACTCTTCTTTGTAAAAATGACATACAGGCTTTTAGGTATTGTTCCTTCATATGTTCTGATATGTTTAGCTGAAGGCAGCTTATGTTATTTCTGAATATAACTACCATCTCTGTATTGAGAAGGTAAAACTATTTATCATACCACTTTCCCATTTCACGTTGCTTTCTGCAAAAAAATTAAATGATTATAAAATAACTGTTAGTTTCAGGATACACAACTGAGAGGGGGGGTGAATCAGTTGTGTCAAAAACTTTTCTTTTATTAACCACTCAAATCCTTCTTGTAATTTAGCAGCATAATAATAAATCAACCATGAAAACACAATGCAATAATTCAAGAGCAGAAACACATTAAGACATATGACACCAAGATTTTAACGTGGAAAACCTGGTTAAGGGAAAAACCATGGGGTGACTAACCCAAGATTGTATTCTTTGTTAAAAGAATAAAAAAACAAATGGCACATGCCAATTAGGGCTCACTGCCCGAGCACACTGCTCACAAGAGGCCCACTGCCTACAAGAGACACACTATCTACAGAATGATAAATATTACATACTTGAACTGAAGAATAGCATCTTCACCAAGTTTGAGTCAGTTCCATTTAAGCCCAATACTTCTGCTCTGCCTTTCACATTTCTCCTCTCTACCACACTCTCATCTCTTCCAAGATACATTTGAAGTGACTTCACAACTCTTATTTATACAAGACATCGACTTTGGGATAATCATCAAAGTCGGCAAACTTTTCAGAGAAAATACACAAATACAACTTAATATATTACAAAAGATTTCATGCGAATCATCACACTGTCGGCCACATATATCTGGGACTTCAAACTTCTTTGAGGAACATGCCATGCTTTGCAAAATATCTTCAAGATCATCCGCAAGATGTGTAACTCATTCGGTCGGCCAAGTTTAGGAATAACATCATCATCCAGAAGTAGTTCTTCAATTACGAGCTCAATCTTTAATGCAGACCACCAAAATGAACTGGGCACAATCCAGAGACCTCCACAAGCTTGCCCTAATCACCAAGAACATCCATACTACTTTTGCTTACTGAAATCATTCTCCTCTTCATCTGAAACCTCGAGAACATAGTTTGTCATCACTTTCATATTGGAATAGATGCTTGAGGAGCTCTAGACCATGAACCAATTGAGTTGTCAATTCACATTGACTTCCTAAACACTCCACCAAATCCGCAGAACAAGATATTGCATTTCTGGATCTCACCGGACCTATTTGTGTCGCTCTGTCACTTCTGAACATATGCCAGAACCGGTTTTACTAATATGGCCATAACTTCTTCAAATCTTCATGCGGACCTCTCAAATCTTCACTGGATCACCTGTAGACACAAACCCTTTGATTCGCATCCTCTGATCTTCATCTTGGCTAGGATCTTCACTTCATAGACCTTCACTGTCTTCACTATTCTTCTATGTTTCTGATAGGACTAATTTTCTCAATATCCTCAACACACAACTCATCCAATCCTTGACATCAATGCAACAGGAGTATGTTGACATCAATGACAACACCGGTTAGGCCCATACTTGCAACAATCTCCCCCTTTGTCATTGATGGCAACATATGATGTGAAAAAACTATTTTAACCATCAAGACAAGAACTTCTCCTTACTGACTAACATAACTCCCCCTATCAACAACAACTATTCACATGTCTTCTCTTCCTTTACTGCTCCCCCTTTGATCAACAACCATTTTTGTTTTTCTCATGTCTTCTCTCCCCCTTTGACATCAATGGCAAAGGACACATACTTGCATTACTTAGAATCATACAGACTGCTCCCCCTGAGTAGCAGCTTCCTATTATCAATCCTGACCACAAGATATGACTGTGGGATCTACCAGACCGATGCACATCAGTGCACCTTAATTCAGAACTAGAGGGATAATAACCCCTAACTTCTCCCTGAGATACTCAAAAGAGTCCTTAGGTAGAGGTTTAGTAAAAATGTCTGCAATCTGATCCTTGGAGGGCACAAACTCCAATCTGACTTCATTCTTGTTCACCTGCTCTCTCAAAAAGTGAAACTTGGTGGATATATGTTTTGTCTT
Organism: Cunninghamia lanceolata; assembly: GCA_027924645.1. Taxonomy (NCBI): domain Eukaryota; kingdom Viridiplantae; phylum Streptophyta; class Pinopsida; order Cupressales; family Cupressaceae; genus Cunninghamia; species Cunninghamia lanceolata. The sequence continues at coordinate 4,944,116 of BSBN01000160.1, read as the reverse complement.
TGAATGTAACACCAGATTTTTTGAAATGTTTATTGCACTTGAGTTGTCACATAAAATTGTGATAGGTTCCTCATACTCCACTCAGATGTCTCTTAGCATTTGCTTCATCCATAAAACTTGAGTGCAACTGCCTACTGCTGCAATATATTCTGCTTCTGCAGTGGATAGAGATATTGCCTCTTGTTTCTTTCTTAGCCAAGAAACCAATCTTTTCCCTAAAAAGAATGCTCCACCACTGGTACTCTTCCGATCATCCACATCTCCTACCCAATCCACATCTATATATGCATGAAGAGAGAAATCATGATCTCTAGGATACCATAGACCATACTCAACTGTTCTTTTTAGATATCTAAGAATCCTCTTGATTGCCATGACATGAGATTCTCTAGGATCAGCTTGGAATCTAGTAACAAGACCAACATCATTCATAATGTCAGGTCTAGTTTGAGTAAGATACAATAGTCCTCCAATCATTGACCTGTACTTTTTCTGATCAGCCTTAGTAGAGTCATCATCTTTGCTCAGTTTACATCTGGTTGCCATGGGAGTATTCATTGGTTTTGAATCTTCCATTCCAAATTTCTTTAACAATTCTTTCACATATTTGGTTTGAGATATGAAAATTCCTTTCTTTGTTTGAGTGATTTGCAGACCCAAGAAGAAATTTATTTCCTCAAACATAGACATCTCAAAATCACTTTTCATTTGATTTGCAAAAGTCTTGCACATACTATCTCTTCCTCCAAAAATAATATCATCAACAAATACTTCAACAATCAAGATATTTTCATGTTCAATCTTGAAGTATAAGTTACTGTTAGCAGTACGTTTGTTGAAACCAATCTTCAAAAGATGCTTATCTAGTCTTTCATACCAGGCTCTTAGGGCTTGTTTGAGTCCATACAGAGCTTTCTTCAACTTGCAAACCATATCACCATGATCAAATAATTGAAATCCATCTGGTTGCTCAATGTATACTTCTTCCAAGTCACCATTCAAGAAGGTTGACTTGACATCCATTTGATATACTTTGAAATCCTTGAAGGCAACAAAGGCAAGAAATAATCTGACTGCTTCAATTCTTGCCACCGAAGCAAAAGTTTCTTCAAAATCAACTCCTTCTACTTGGGAATAACCCTTACAGACCAATCTGGCTTTATTTCTGACTACTTCACTATCTTCATTCAGTTTATTTCGGAAGACCCATTTGGTTCTAATCACATTTTTGTTTCTAGGTCTGGGAACAAGATCCCAAGTGTGATTTTTCTTAATTTGCATCAGCTCTTCCTTCACTGCTTTAGTCCAGCTTTCATCATTGCATGCTTCATTCACTGTCTTTGGTTCAATCTTTGAAATCAAACAATACTTTTCTGAGTCTTGAGCAATCTTTTTTCTTGTTTGAACACCTTTGCTTTTATCACCCATGATCTGATCTTCAGAGTGATTCAGTCTTACATACCTGGGAATTTTGGGAGTTTCTTGCACTTCTATTTCTTGAACAGGTTCATTCAAACTTATCTTTTCTTCCTGATTCTCTGGATCAGTCTGAATCTGAATTTCAGAAGGGGCTTGGACCAAAACATTATTCTGATCATCTTCATCATATTCATAAAACCTTGAGGGTTTTTCAACACCTTCATCAACCTTCACATTTGTACTTTGTATAATCTTTCTCAGTCTCTTGTTATAACACCAGTATGCTTTGCTTTGAGTAGAATAACCCAAGAATATTCCTTCATCACTTCTAGCATCAAATTTGCCAAGGTCTTCATCTCTTTTAATGTAACATTTGCTACCAAAGACTCTGAAATACTTCATAGTGGGAGTGATGCCAAACCAGAGTTCATAAGGGGTCTTACCAGTATTGATTCTAATTTGTACTCGATTAAGAGTATAGACAGTTGTGCTTACAGCTTCTCTCCAGTAAATTTGAGGAACATTTGCTTCCATCATCATGGTTCTAGATGCTTCCTAGATGGTCCGGTTCTTTCTCTCTACTACTCTATTTTGCTGTGGAGTCCTTGGAGTAGACAACTATCTTTTTATCCCATGTTTCTCACAGAATTCTATGAACTCTTCAGATGTGAATTCTCCACCTCTATCAGACCTGAGACATTTTATGTTTAATTTGGTTTCATTCTCTACCATAGCTTTGAATATCTTGAATTTCTCAAGAGCCTTAGATTTTTCTTTTAGAAAAGTCACCCACATCATCCAGGAGTGGTCATCAATTAATAACACGAAGTATCTAACACCTTGCAAACTCCTAATTCTTGCCGATCCACATAGATCAGTATGTACTAAGTCCAACAATTCGGTAGAAGATTGTTCCTTACTTTTGAATGTGACTCTGTTCTGATTACCCAACTGACATTCTTTGCACAAACTATTAGTGAGTTTCACTAGTCTTGGAAGATCTCTTATAGCTTGAGTGTTGCTTATCTTGATGATATTATCAAAATTCACATGACACATTCTCCTATGCCATAACCAACTCTAATCAATTTGAACAAATAAACAACTTTTGCCAGTGCCAACCAAGTGGAAGATGTTACCTTTTGTTTGTGTACTGGATGCAATCTCTGTACCAGAACTTTCAAAGATCTTACATTTTTCATTTTTGAATCAGAGATCACGGCCTTTGTCCACTAACTGTCCAACACTAAGAAGATTGTGCTTCAGACCTTCAACATACAGTACATCACTGGTTTTGTTCTTTCCATCAAAAGAAATAGTTCCTCTACCTCTGATTCTGCTAGCAGAATTATGACCAAATTTTACAACTCCTCCTTCATATCTTTCCAAATCTATAAACTTATTTTTGTCACCTGTCATATGGTGTGAGCATCCACTATCAATGATCCAATCATCCTTTTCTTCAACTTGGGCAGCCAGGGCTTTTTCTATCATTTTGTGATTGGCAGATTTAGAGGACATTGGATCTTCTTCCTTGATGACAATAAACACCCAATCACTTCCAGATTTGTTTCCTGTCTCTGATTCATCATCTGTTACTCCATCATCATCATCTTCATGAACATAGTAACACTTCTTTTGAAATTTTGACCTATTAGGGTTTGGCCTAGAAAATCTTTCCGGACACCTTGAGGCAAAATGACCAATCTTATTGTAGTTAAAACATTTGAAAGACAATTTTCCTTCATACTTATCGGATCCTCTTGGCAGTATTTTTGCAATGAGGGCCTCAAGTTGTTCAGCTTCTAATTCATCCTCTTCTAGATCTTTTCTTGCTTTCTTATACTAAGAAGATTTTCTTGAGGAACTTTCTCCTGGATCATATCTTTGTTTGCCTTTTGTAGAGGCACTAGCTTTGAATGCAGATTCAGTCTTGGGAAGTGCATCACCAAACTCAGCTAACTCGAATGCAGATATCTTACCAACCAATTGATCCCTTGTGATAGTTGTTAAGGATCTGATTTCCTCAATAGCAACAACTTTGTGTTTATAAGCAGGAGGTAAGGATTTGAGAACCTTAGCAACAATTTCAGCTTTATCCAAAACTCCATCAGCACATCTGATGCCACAAACAAGCTCATTTACTTTTGTCATGTAAGAAGTGATATTCTCATCTTCACTCATCTTCAGGTTTTTGAATTTTCCTTTCAGACTCTGTAGCTTGGCACATTTAACATACTTGTCTCCTTCATGCAGAAGTTCCAGTTTTTCCCAATTCTCATATGCAGTTTTTAGATCGATAACATTTGTCAGCTCTGAATCAGATAAGGCACTTAGTAGAGCTTCTTTGGCCCGAAGATTGTTTTCAGCATCTTTGATTTCATCTATGGTTCTCAGACCATTCTGAGGAGGAACATACTTCTTTGAAGCCATGATCCAATATTGCATTCTCATACATTGCAAGTGACATTCCATGTGGCTTTTCCAAAGAGTGTAATTGGTTCCATCAAACCTCAGACTGTCCTTCTTGTAGGAAGACATCCTGGATCTCCTCAAGCGGTTAAGCTCTTTTAGAGGAACTTAGCTATGATACCAATTGTTAGTTTCAGGATACACAACTGAGAGGGGGGGTGAATCAGTTGTGTCAAAAACTTTTCTTTTATTAACCACTCAAATCCTTCTTGTAATTTAGTAGCATAATAATAAATCAACCATGAAAACACAATGCAATAATTCAAGAGCAGAAACACGTTAACACATATGACACCAAGATTTTAACGTGGAAAACCTAGTTAAGGGAAAAACCACGGGGTGACTAACCCAAGATTGTATTCTCTGTTAAAAGAATAAAAAGAACAAATGGCACATGCCAATTAGGGCTCACTGCTCGAACACACTGCTCACAAGAGGCCCACTGCCTACAAGAGACACACTGTCTACAAAATGATAAATATTACATACTTGAACTGAAGAATAACATCTTCACCATGCTTGAGTTAGTTCCATTTAAGCCCAATACTTCTGCTCTGCCTTTCGTACTTCTCCTCTCTACCACACTCTCATCTCTGCGAAGATACATTTGAAGTGACTTCACAACTCTTATTTATACAAGACATTGACTTTGGGATAATCATCAAAGTCGACAAACTTTATAGAGCAAATACACAAATACAACTTAATATATTACAAAAGACTTCATGCGAATCATCACACTATCGGCCACATATATCTGGGACTTCAAACTTCTTAGAGGAACATGTCATGCTTCGTAGAATATCTTCAAGATCATCTGCAAGATGTGTAATTCATCGGATCGGCTAAGTTTAGGAAAGACATCATCATCTGGAAGTAGTTCTTCAATTATGAGCTTAATCTTCAATGCAGACCACCAACACAAATTGGACACAATCCAGAGACCTCCACAAGCTTGCCCTAATCACCAAGAACATCCACACTACTTCTGCTTACTGAAATCATTCTCCTCTTCATTCAGAACCTCAAGAACATAGTCTGTCATCACTGTCATATTGGAATAAATGCTTGCGGACCTCCAGACCATGAGCCAATTGAGTTGTCAATTCACATTGACTTCCTAAACACTCCACCAAATCCGCAGAACAAGATATTGCATTTTCATATCTCACTGGACCTATTTGTGTCGCTCTGTCACTTTTGAACATCTGCCAAAACCGGTTTTACTAATATGGCCATAACTTCTTCAAATCTTCATGCGGACCTCTCAAATCTTCACTGAATCACCTGTAGACACAAATCCTTTGATTCGCATCCTCTTATCTTCATCTTAGCTAGGATCTTCACTTCATAGACCTTCACTATCTTTACTGTTCTTCTACGTTTCTAGTAGGACTAATTTTCTCAATATCCTCAGCACACAACTCATCCAATCCTTGACATCAATGCAACAAGAGTATGTTGACATCAATGACAACACCGGTTAGGCCCATACTTGCAACAATAACAAGCAAAAGGAGTGTGTGCACATGCATTAGAAACAACAAGCAGCCTTAAGAAATTTATACCTCCACTATCCCTATAGAAGTATCAAAACTAAAGCAGAGATAACAGTCAAAACAAGGTAATTCATGAAATTTATCTGCTAATGGTTCTAGTAGTATTTGTGGGGATACCTTATGAAAAGTACAGAGTCACCAGCAAAAAGTCTCTTTGCACTTACAAATACATTCCAACCTATTGTTAGAAGATGTCTCTTTGGCTGACCTGCAATAGCAAATGTGTTGGAATCTATCAGGAACAACCCCTCAACTCAAGTAGTGAAAACTAAGAATTAACAAACTTGTAACTAACAGACGGGATGGATATCAACAAACATTCAGTATATACTAGGAACTACAATTCTATAAACATATCTAATGGTTTAGATAACAGTGGAATTGTCATAACCAATATCATGTAAACTGTCAATCGTATCTAGATTTTGTGGTCCACATATTATAGAATGATAGTTCCAAACTTCTGCTCTTAATCTAAAACTAAAATCTAAAGTTCATCACTTGAAGGATTGGCCTACATATTGATAAATTATCAAATTCAAACATGTTTAATCCCATGGTTTTCTAAGAATTTTGCACATGGTCTTTGATTAACCCAGGGACCTTTATAAGCTAAGTACTTTGAAGAATTATCCCAACGGCTTTATAAGGTAGCCTGGCTGCTAAAAGCCTTAAGAACAATATTTGGCTCATTCTACTTCACTGTCACATGCCTTGTCGCCAATTTCCTCCACAAGAAATAAAAATTATATTTTCTTGACAACATTAATACCGAACATATGCTTATACACACATACAAAAAGGGCATAGGTTCCATTCATCAATTTCATGAGAATTGGAGTGGTGTCCTCTTGAATCATTAAAACAACAATAGCTATCATTAAATCCCAAAAACACAGCTATCATAGACCTGCATAAAAAATGATATCGCTGAAGTAAAACCCTAACCCTAACCCTAGCATGTAATTAACACAAGAAACTTGACAGATAATTAGGGTTGAGAAAGGTGTGATAGATTATGTATATGGGGAGGAGTGTGCCAATGCGTGCCAACAACAATCAAACACAGGAAACCATAGGAAGATTTTGCAATTGCCATGGTTATCAGGAGGAGAGCAGTGCCAAAAAAACCACCTTTTCAAAAAAAGAAAAAAAACCACTTTGGCAAATAAAAAAAACACCTTATTTAAAGAAAAAAAAACCTCATTTTATTCACTCACCATATTTATTTTAAATTTCATCTCACCCCTTCCCTCTGCAACCAGTGTCGTGGCCACAAAACCATTAACGAGTCAGATAAACATATGGGAAAAGAATTTGGGACTCTTTTACTGAGAATTTGGTTGCAAAAAGAATTTGGTAGCAAAAAATATGGGAAAAGAATTTGAAGCTCTTGACTGCAAATTTTGTTCCAAAAATATGGGAAAAGAATTTGAAACTCTTACACTTTGCCCATCTTAAATGAAATGAAAACCACAAATGAATACAATCAATAGAAAAGAAGAAAGATTGATGCACACTTCGTTGTTGGTGAGCTTGGAACTCTCTCACCATTCATTATACACAGTTGATGAATGCAAGTCTTGTTAGATAACTACGACGGATTTGTTTTTTGCTGACCTCACTACTGTGCAGTTTTGTAACATCCACGTTCTAAAAACACAATAATATAGAGAACTTATCATGGAATAATTTCAACAAGGTAAAAATGAGAGAGAATTTTTTTCTTTTATTTATCATATAATCAAGTAACAACAAATTACAAGATTCTCTCACATAATACAAATATAACATATTCTCTTTCTCAATTACAAGTATTTGCATACGTATTTCAATTACATAAACAATTCTGGAAAGATCACTGCTTCTGAATATCTGACATCTTTATCAAAAGCCTTGGCATGTTCTCTTGGAGAGAGAGAGCATCTTTCAAGTGTTTTACCTCCATCCACAGACCGGCGGTCTCCCACACATCTTCCACATGGGAAGTGGCCCTACCCTTCACGGGGAATATAGACCAAAGGTGACCTGTGGTAATTTGCCTTCCCGAGTACATAGTGTTGTATCCTACACAACTCTATCAACCATACAACCCTAGATACCCTCTAGCTAAGTATGATTTTCTCATAGGTTATGCAATCCAAATACAGTGAACTGACAATGCATGCAGAAGATGAATGCATTACTTTGGCCAAAGTTTTAATATCAATAATGTTCGTAATGAACGTGGTCAAAGTGTTCACCCACCCCAACTCGACTTGGATACTATCATATTCTTGCAGTTTATCCTCACCAACTAAGTTTACGTAAATAGTTTTAACATCTTTCATGGTGATGGTCTACTTGACTGAGACGAGCTCATATGGATATAACTAATCATTTGTTTCCATATTCGATACTAGGGTTTTCTTTGCAACCTTTAATAATAATCATATCTCATAACTATGAAACTAAGGTTTAAAAATGACCTCTGGGTTAACTCAAACAAGATTAAGAATAATATGGTTCTAGAATAGATATCTCCTTCTACAAAAAGGAGTACGAGTACTTTCTATTTCCTCTATCACGATATCATTGATAATCACTATATATATACTTATATCTGTTTCCATACTCGGTCATTTTCTAGTTTAGACTAATCTATTCTATCATAATGGTTTACAAAGACTAACTTCAACAAGATTAATAAAATAGATAATAAGTATTGTCTTATAGACTTTTTTTTCTTCTATCAAAATATTCCTAGTTTTTCTATCACTCGATTGGATATAAGATAGTTTTCCACAGATTACTAAGAATCTAAGTTCTTTTGGATAGAAAATCGTTTTGTCATAGATAAATAGACTAAACCAAGAATGGTTTAAAATGATAATAACACAGCTTAATGTTTAAGCCGTATTACTCATTACTAAAGAGTTTACCTATCAAAGTTTCATTTGCACTAATATCATCGAAAGTCTATTGCATGATTAATCTTATAACAATATAATTGACCTGCTATATGATGAATTCAATCATCAAGGCGACTAGTTTACAAGGCACACCATAACTAAAATAACCTTCTACATGTATGAGATTTTAATGATCATTCATTCACCAAATGACAGTTTGACATGTTTAACAGTTTTAAAACAATAAGTATATTGTCAGCTCAAAGTGCTAATGATATAGAATTCATTTATATTAGCATGCATCGGCCTTCCATGATGAATTAATGCTCTCTGAATTCCTTTAAGTTAACTATACAGTTTTACTAATGACTGTATCAACTATTCAATACAGCTGACTCTATTGGTTTGAACAAATACACATTGAATTGAATGGATATGCCTTACTGGCATAATCGATTGTTTACAACAAGACACTACAGTAATAACATAAAAGAACATTTGATTTTACAATGCTATCAATGCACACAATGCAAGAAGGATACTTGGTAGCGACGACTCAAGATAAGAAAGAGTTGCAGATAGAATACTCGAATGGACGCTTAAGAAAATTGACATTTACTTCCTCCTCAAAATTGGTTATCTATCTTCTGCTGCTCACAGTGATCCTTCCAAAAGCATAACACTGAATAATACCTCGACTCTTACTGAGTCATTTATTTAAAGACTCACACATGACTCTTAATGAGTCATCCTATCTTTACTCTCCCATGATTACAGTTAGGGGCAAAATGAATACAAGGGACAATCCACATACTGTTTTCGGTTACAACCGATACCACATAAGATGCAATGTCTTACACACATCGATGGGGAGACGTTTTACGCAGGGAGTGAAAAGAATGTGGTTTGTAACACTAGAAACTCCTCTCAATAGAGGCTGACATAACAATAATAACACAGTCTGATCATTTAATGATCACTTAGAGTGGTTCGATCCATCACTTGAGATAAAGGAAAAGCATTCCTATATACAAGCCTATAGCGACTTCATGATCAAGCATGCAGTTAATAATTATGAGGTGTTCACCTAAAATCGATGCATAAATATATATATTTATATATTTAAATATGGTTTAACATGACATAAACCCTTCTTGATCATTTATGCTATGGCCAATGTATGATAATAATAATAAGTCGAAAGGTTTCCAAATAATGTGAAAGGGTTGAGCTTGTCTCCGCTTCACAGACTCTTGTTAAAACACGTCAACTTGACTTAATAAGATCGTCGTATGATGTTTAATGTCAACAGTAAAACCTTATACGACTTAAGGGTACTAACATAACAAATTGCGACAATGACGATGTAATATTTACGTAAATTGTAAACAGACATCGTTCTACTCTGAAGACGTCGTTTTCTTTTACAACCAACAATGTCGACACACATGACTAACCCAGAAAAGAACCAAAAGATATCGACTACTTGTTGAATAGACTCAAAAGCTATATTGTCAAAACATGACTTACCTCTATCGATACCAGTTCACGTTTTGTTAAACACTTATACTCGTTTTGGCAAATGAACACTCGTAACCCAAGGTCTATATTTCTCTCCTCGAAAGATACTCTCTCTCTTTCTTTTCTTTGAGAGTCATCCGAAACCTGTAATCCTGTATAAAACTTGAAATCAACAAATTACAATTAGTGCATGATTATTCAAATAATAAACCAAATTCACATAATGCAATTATTAAATCGATATAACATATTCATTTCCATAATTCCATAAATGACATTCATTAGAATCTATGTCTTTCCTTGATATTAATCTAAACATCAAAATAGATTTACTTATGTTCAAGTAAAAGTAAAAAGTATTAGCAAGACAAAAATTGGGGATGTAACAAGTTTCTATTTTTTAGTTAGTTTTTTGTTAGTTGTTTTAGGAATTCTCTATCTATTTTTATGGCATGATAATGCATGTAAAAAACATGCTATCTTTAGTTTGTTTTTCCCATATAGTTTTTCTTTTCAAAAAGACAATGTAATAAGTGTTGTAGCTATTTGGTTTTTTCCAAACAACAATAAAAATTTCTTCTGTGTGCTGCATATATCCTTTTTATGGTTATTTGTTTGTTCCTCTTGAATCTACTGCCATATTGTGTTTTTTTTTTTTATAATCTTCAAGTATGAGGCACACGACTTTAGGGCTGTATATGTGCATTACAAATCTTCTCTGAAATCCTTAAGTATATAATTTTTTGAAAGAGTTTAACAAGCAGGGAAGTTGTGATTATTTATGGTTACTTATTTTCAGTTAGAACAATGCCACATGAATTGCAGTCTAGTGAAGGCAATCATAATCAATAGAACTGTCTTGTTAATGAAATCATATTCAATCTACATTGGCCATGGTGAAATAGAGTCATCTCGAGAAACATCTTTCTTCCAAATCCCAAGCCTGACAAGTTGTGCACAGATTCAATCTTCAACTAGTATCTATTGTGGCTGATTGAGTTTGTCTATTTTTGTTGAAGAATGAAGGACATAATAAATCTTCTCAAAGACTTTTCATATGGAATTTTCTATTTATATTTAATTTGGGCCGAGCACATGTTGTAGTCCGTGTGTGGAGAATGTTGTTATATGGAGCCTAATCAGACTCAGAGGTTAATTTACCCCACTTTTATTGGCGCGGTTTCCCCCCAAACTATTTAACGAGGTCAAGGGGCAGCGCCCCTTGCGGGGGTTTGGGGGCAACACCCCTTGTGGGGTCCAACAATTTTTTATTATTTTATTAAGGCATCGGGAGTTATTTTTCTATTGGCCGACATAAAAAACCCTATTTTTGTAACTGACATAAGGCTTGATAAAAGCGGCTAAGGGTTAGGGTTTCTGTTGATGTATTGTAGCATTTTGCAGTGGTATTGAGTTGCAAGGATTGTTGGTTGTAATCGGTTTGATTTACTGGATAATAATATTGGACTCTCTGTTGGTGGATGTAGCCCGATTTTGGGTGAACCATGTTAAAACTTGTCTCTTGTTGTTATTATTTTTGTGTATTTTCATTTCTCTATTTAATCTTTATTTGCATTTAATTGATATCTTCTGTTGGCTAACCCTAATAGAGAATTCCTTTTAATTCGAGATTAAGTGATGCTCTCAATGCATCTGGGTTATATATATGGATCTGCCCATGGCCAGGTGATGACAATTCACCCGGTTTAAACATACTAGTAAGAAATATTAATTCTCAAAGAAGCCACACCATGTGGGTGCCTAAACATAGGGATTAACACTTCTCATCGTCTCACTTGTAGGTTGGAAGGAGGGTGAGAGGAAGTGTGGGATCAAGATAGAGGAGCTATGATTCCTCATGGAATCCATTAAAATGCTTATTGATTTTATTAGTCAATTGATTTGTATTGTCTAACCCTAGATTAATCCCCTCTTTGTTTTTACCCTGTTTCAGATATACAGTCATGGCTACCTGTAGTCAAAGGAGGGAGCCAAAGAAATGCATGAGTTGTTTTCATTCTACTATATATGGGAAGAGGGTTTATGAGTTAACCATGTAAGGGAGATGCAGAACTCTATTATAAACCATGCATGAATACAAAACAGAGAGAACTACTACTATTAGTTTATATTTGCATTCAGAATGGTGTTTATTATTGTTATTCTCATTTGCATCAAATAGGGATATCAATCTTTTATAATTTGTACTCAGAATAAGAGTTCTTCGAATAAACAAAGAAATCCAACCTTTTTTCCTCTATACTTCTCAGGTTGTTTTTTAAAAACACATTCTTCTGAATGAATATCTTATTCGTAAGAGTGTTATGTTGTCATACTGACAATTCATCAATAATATAAACTAATTCAAGGCATAATACATCGAACAACTCAAAGAGATTTGTTCTTGCTCACTAGGATAGATGTACCACCTCTGCCGTTAATAGCAGCATCCAAAACAACATTACAAAGTGCAATCCTGATGCATACATACAGAAAATTTTAGTAACAAGATGGTTGATGCTGTGATGGAGTGATAAACACGTCCGAAGTTGGCTATGACAATGGTGAGCTCAAAATACCATTTGAACAAACATGGCTTCACACCCCTCAAATCTTCACTAATCTGAAATGTTTTCTACATTGATTTCACTATTGATTTTTACAGCAAAAAGTGGATTTGGTTTGATTTTTGTATTCATTTCATTGTCACATGTCAAACATATAAATTTGAGTCACAATTTTAATATTAGTTAATGTCATTCAAGCAGACCAAAAGTATGAATAGAGTTGGAATTTTTTAACACAACAATAAATTTTGCATCGATTAAAATAAAAATGCAAAAAAAAACAACAATATTTTTATTTTTACACTCACTGTTCATAAAATAAACCAATAAAAATTCAAATAAATAGCATTTTCTAAATTATTAAATAAGAAAAATATTTATGAACTATAGTATTCTTGGAGAAAAAATTTAATACTCTATAATGATTGACTATATGAAAAAAGAAATTACATCTAAAGGATGCATTAGTAATCCACCGCAGGAACTAATAAAAAGTGATGGGTAAATTTTGTATTTGGTATCTTTGGGCGTACTTTAAATATATTTTTTTTAAATATAAATATGCTGGTTAAATAATTCAGGGAAAGGAGATAGAATAAGCTTTATAAAAAAGCACCAGTAAAGATTTACTGATAGAGGAGAAGGGACGCGAAAATCCATCGGAGGTATACCAAGAAATTCACATGTATTTTTGTTCTAAACTTCTGCAACTACTTCATTTAAGCACGAATGTTTATAGGGTTTATCCACAATTGTTAAGTGTTGCAGGGTATTCATAACAGCGTAGCTCATAACATTGAAATTAGTTTTATCGTTCATGTGGAAGAGGTCACCTTAGATATTTTAGAGATGAAGAAAGTATGGATTAAACAACATTTAGGCTTGGTAGCAAGGGTTAAAATATGAAGCATTGTACTGTAAAGTATTTTTTCGTCTTTCAATAAATTTCTTGGTTCAATGAATACGGTTTGAGGTATTTGAAAGACTTGAATGTTTGAATTTTCAGGAACTTGAAGGAAATTTTGGTATTTTCTGCAGGTTTGTTGATATGGGTGGTTTATTATGTGCATGAGATTCTATAATTTGAAGAAATGGCCGTCAAAAGCCGAAGTTTTGTACGAAATTTAGCACCAGCAGGGCAGACATATGTAGCCGGCACCAAGTTGAGTGCCAATGGGGTTTCACTCATGTCTACTGGATTTGCAGACCTCGATAATATCCTGCTCTGTTCTATGTCGATTTTTCCCCCGTATTTTTCCTACCCAGTTTTTGGTTCTGCTTTGTTCCTGTTTAGAAGCTGTTGAAGTTCGAATGTTATTTTCAACTTTGCAAAATGCATCATTCCATTTTTTGCATTTTATTGAGTGTGAAGGTTGCATTACAACTAGTTTCAAACTTTCAACTAAAACCATTGATTACACTTAGTTTCTCTAGCATCTGCTTGTGGCGCGAGAGGCTTTATATCTTCAGGTTGCACCCCCAAGATTCTGTATGCAATCTAATACATCTCTGGAAACCGATGGATCTGCTATCTCACTTGCATCTGGTCCACTTTGGTTGGTGCCTTTGGGCAATTGAACCTGATTGGGCTTTATATGAGTCGTGCATCTCACCTATCTGGCTTTGCCTCTTTGGTAATTTTGGCAATTTGAATATTTACTATTGTTATAGACATGTTCTGGAAACAGAAAAAAGATACATATGCTTGAAATAGGTTCATATATTAGTATGGTAGTGTAGTTTCTTTCTCCGAAGTGTTTGTGCCTTTCAAGCTTCCAGGCATTTTGATGTTTAAATACCTTATCTTCAGAAAATGTTACAGCTGCACTGCTGTTTCTTGGATAACTTAGACTACAAAAATGTATTCTTTTTTATTAGAACTAAACCTTAGTCTACAGTAATGTGTGTTGCTTGCTTAAAAGTAAACCTTGACAGCATTGTAAAGGTGATAGGAGGCGGGATACCGATTGGAGGGATTGTTATGATCATGGAGGACATTGAGGCTCCTCACCATCTTTTATTGTTACGCTACTTTATGGCTCAAGGATTAGTCCATAAGCATCCACTTCTCTATGCGAGTCCTCTTGCATCACCTCAAGCATTTCTAGGCACCTTGCCAAATGTTGCACAAATCAAAGATAGCAAACCCGAGTCAGAAAGATTTCCAAAACATACAGAGATGGTTTGTGATTTTATTTTATTGTTGGTTGAAAGCTCGTGTTCAAAGACTGTGCCTGGGAATCTTGTTCAAGTGGAAGTGATAGCTTGTTCTGTGACAGGGAGAAAACTTAAGGATTGCATGGCAGTATCGGAAATACTTCAATGAAAATCAGTCAATAGAGAGTCACAGATCTCAACAGTCCGAATTGTCTTCGTTTTCTAGGATTGCTAAATCTAATCCACCCTCTGGTGGCTTAGCAGGTTAGTTGTTTTTTCTGCTTCTTTTAATCTATCAAGAGCATGCTTTTATGTATTCAAATATAATTCTAAATCTTCAGATCCTTTCAGTGTTTCCTAATAGTGCATGTCACCGTACATGGCAAAATCAATATTTTAATTGTTTTGGATTGTTACATCTCTGTTAAAGAACCTCTCACTGTATGAAGAAACACCCCAAGCTTCTATATAGTGATCTTACTGGTGTCATGTGTGTGAGTCTGCACACCGTCAATTCCTTCACAATTTTTTCAATATCTTTATAATTGTCTTAATAATACTTAAAATGAATTTTGGCTTGCTAAGCACATATATCTTCCGGGTGATACCATCTTCACAAAAAGTTCTGATTCTGTATAGTTAAAAAATAAACAACTTGAAGTTAAACAGAATATCTGAACAGGATTGTATAAGAAACAAAACTTTCATCAAGATGAAGTGCCAAGGTACGGGTTTTCCTTGACAACAAGATTTCTGTTTACTGGACCCTACTTGTTTCAATTTGATGTTGCAATGTCATAGCCCTGTTATCTATAATATTCAGGCACACTGTATCATGCGTATGGTATCTTCTGTATGTATGGATATTTTTATAGGACAAACTTAAACTATGCAGATTTATGCAGATAAATTTTTCTTTTATCTCTATATTCCACAGAAGAATGTTATTGTGGTCAATAAGTAAAACTACTTCTTTGATTCTCTACATGTTATACCTTTTATATCATACATGTGAGCACTAATTAAACTTGTGGTTTGAGCAGAATTGTAAAAATAATAATTTGTGGAATATACCAGAAAATAAAGGCCAGCAGAATGTGCTATCAAGAGCAATTTCTTAAAATAGTTCCAACCTGAGCACATTGGTAAAGAAGTACTTGTTGAGGCTGTAATATTTATGTGGAAGGCTGTTGTTGTGAATCTGTGATTAACCTCAAATTGTAACTCATTAAGCAAATTAAAAGTTAACTAACAGCCACTATTTGGAAACTTTAAGAGTCCAATTACGGTCATGGCATTGACAGTTGAGGTTAGCATTTTTGAGGTTTTACTAAACAACTTCCCAAGGTTACTGTTGTAAATTTGTGTTAGTAGAGTTTATAGCAGGTTGAATATGTGATCTCTTATCCATTTAACACAGTAAACTGCTGAGAGTGTTGGTCAACAATATTCCTTGTATATCCACTGCTTGATGTTTGAGAAAGAGAGTAATGGTCCTATAAGAGAGTTGATAATGTTCTCTCTTTCTGACATAATTTTGTGGGGCAGTATTGCCAGTGTTAATGCCTTAAGAATTTGTATAAGCATGCCAAATACTCAAAGTTAGGGGTTTATAAACAGCCGTATGAAAGAGATACAAAATCTGGGCAGCCTATTGAAAAGTCTACTCTAGCAGCTTTCATTAATGTTCCTCTATTTTCCATTAAGTTTGCTTCAATTCTGTTAAGTCTCTTGGATATAAATATATATCATTTTTGAATAGTTTCTGTAAGTCTGCAATACACAGCTACTGAATGATAATCCACTCCATATGTAGATGCTACTCTCCCACATGCAGTTTGAAAACACTGTAACATTTATTCATCACAGTTAATATTTAAAGAAATGTGGTGACTGAGTTGATAGGCCCTGCTGCTAGTAGGGTGCAAGGTGTAGTGTTGAATCTTGCTTGGTTGTGCTGGATGGGTGGTCGGTTTTGGTGGGGGAGCAGCATGGAAGGTGGATTTTTTACATAGTAAAATTCCACCACGTTGCACGGGCAGCCTGTTAACTGGGCTGACCTTACCAAAGAGTGTTCTGGATCGCGAACCCTGTGTAGCAATTACCTGAGGCCTTTGCTACCCAGCATATGGGGGCATTATGTACACTTCCTTTTTGGACGAAATATTTCCTCAGTAACACATTTTCCCAAATTTTCTGGATAACTACATTGTTTTTAACTTTTTTGTACATCATTAATCCTTTGACCAAAATTCACCACGTTAGAGAGTAAAATTGTAACAACTAAGAACTTAAAATAGAATTGTTGGACTTTTGCACCTTGATTACGAGTTTCCCAATATTTTCTTCCATGTTTTTTCTTAGACTCTATAAAGATCTTTTTCTTTCTTCTTAATTGTAGTTGTATATCTCAACAGCTGCACTGGGTGAAACTAAGTTCCAAAAGTGTTGCATCCACACCTGGCAATTCTGGTAACCATGTGTAGAGGGCAAAGCAATGGGAGTCAACACAATTCAAATGATGAAATATTTGAAAAACCATGACCTCTATAATTGTTGCCTTGAGATCACGGTAATTCAATTTTGCAACTTAAAAATCTTCTTTTCTTTTGGGTTTCCAAACATATTTTAACTAGAACTTTTACCAGGGATTGGATATCATGATCAGTCTGATAATCATATACACACACACACAAAATTCTGTAGGTCACCTAATTGAAGATTGCTGGTCTTCTTAATATGAATCAGACCTTTAGTGATTGCTTCCAAACAACCTATACTTACGATGTAAGAAATTTTATGCTCCACAAACCCTGTACAATGATGGCTTTGAATAATCATTATTAAATGTCATGCATATAAAAACTTCAAAGTAATGTGTTCTAACACTGTTGTTGCATCCGATACAGCTGCAGTTAGCCGGTCTGTGGTTAAGTGGTTAAGAGGGACATTGTTCAGGTTCAAACACCGGTGGGCTAAGAGCTCCATGTGTGTGTTTGGGGGGTTGATCCATTGCTAAAATCAACATAAACTAACAATTCTTGACATCTTATGCTAGATGAACCTCCTCGAGTTTATACACAACTGGATATTGTAGGAGCAAGCAGCAACAAATTTATTGTAATGATTTATCTCATGAGATATAGGCTTTAGAAAATGTGAGGGTTTTTTAAGGACACATCATACATTGAGGTGTAAATTTGTTGCTTTCCCATTGTCAACATCTTTAAAAAGTGACATACAACTAGTATTCCTCCAAGTTTCAAGGACAGGGGAGCACATTTCCAGGATGCCAAAAAAATTTCAGATTTTGGGAAGGTGAGGGGATGACTATTAAAATAAATATAAAAAGTAATAGTTGAAAATCAAATTAAAAAAAATAAAAAAATAACTCAAACAAACTAAAAGAAGATGAAATTTTTAAAAATAACTTGATCATGGTACAACAAAAATAACATTGCCACGTTATGAGTAATATAAAATTCAAAGGGTTGTAGTTACAATGGAAATCCATCGATCCAACAATCCATCTGATATTTATATCTAATACATGACTACAAGTATGATTCTTGAAGTTCAAGTTACAAAGTACAAGCTGAGAATCAAAAATCAATTCTAAAATTACAAATGCTTAGCTGCATTGAGCAGCAATCCCAGTAATTGGAGTCATGATTAGATGGAAAATTTATGGATGGTTCCTCCTAACTGGAACTGCTAGACTCTTCTGACCTTTGCATTGGAAGAGGAAAGCAATAACAATGTTCAACGTTCTAGATGTTAATGCTATTTGAATTTCAGCTCTTTAGAATGTTTGATGATGGATAACAGTTTAATTATACAACAAAAACTATAAAAGATGTTCTCTCTCTCTCTACACACACACACACACCAGCCCCAAAATTCAAGGAAAACAT
Organism: Cunninghamia lanceolata; assembly: GCA_027924645.1. NCBI lineage: Eukaryota > Viridiplantae > Streptophyta > Pinopsida > Cupressales > Cupressaceae > Cunninghamia > Cunninghamia lanceolata. The sequence continues at coordinate 4,925,616 of BSBN01000160.1, read as the reverse complement.
TTTATTGTCTTGGAAACATAAAAATATCTAAGCTGAACGTTCTTGCTTGTCCTCATTCCTAGTGTCTTAGACGGTTGAAAGTTGTCTGTATGGTTCATTTCACTGAATTAGAAGTTCTTCCCCTTTTATTAACCTATCTTATGTAGCAATAAATCTTGTAAGGTGAATATGAATTTGGAGGTATGCCAATAGAGGAAACAATACATTTTTTTTCTTGTAGACATAATTTAATTATTGAAAACTACAAAATTGATTATTTATTTTGCAACTGTAAGGAATGCATGCTTTGCTATTCATATGTTGTAAATGCAAATATCATATTTTTATAGTAAATTTTCTTAAAGCTTATCTCTAGAAAATTGATTGTCAAGATGAATCAGGAATTAACAGACAGACATCTTCTACATCTAGGACAATCTCTTTGTATTTCTATTCGTTGTAATGTGACAGTGTCATTCAATTTTGGATCACAGATCGAGTCATTTTAAAACAATTTCAGCTCCTTTTAGTTTGTTTGAGTTATTTGTTAAATTTTTTGTATTTTAAATTTCAAATATTAATTTTTATATTTTTAATTGTTGTCTAGCAGCCATTCCCTTTGCCATCCCCAAGAACTGGGAAATTTTTTGTCTTGGAAATGCATTCATTGTATTGAAAAGTCATGGAAACACTTCTACTATGCCTTAATTACATGAAGCCAATCATTCTTTATGAACTACTTGCTGTTATGAGTTTTATAGTTTATACTCAAAATTTCAATTATATTATATCTATGTTATCGAATCGGTAGGTTTATATGTTGATTCCGAGTACGAAACATCCCGGAATCGGAATTGGAATCTCCACGGAATCCCTTGCGGAATCGTCCAGGGTTTGGCATTTCCTAGGTCAAACCAATTTGCCAAACACCTCTCGAATCCACGACATTGCATTTTCATTGCGATTCCAGGCGCTGGCAAAAATTTTCATTGATTTTCAGACTGCGGAAAACTCTAATTATTGATGTCTCCTTCATTTTACTTGTTTTTATATGTTGATTTTGCTTGTTTTGGAGCACAGGAAAGGGCACTGAACAATAATAGTGAGGTGCAAAAAATATAGGGAAATTGCATATGAACACCATTGGTGGTCATCTATTTCGTATGTCGTGACTAACAAACTATCTGCACGATATGGTAGTGAGTGGGCACACAACCTACTTATCGTTGCTGATGATTTCGTGGGTAGAACTTGGAGGACATATTCATTCAAGTCAGGTTATTCCTTGTTTGATCACTACTCTCAAAGGTTTGGGATTCATGATTTTAGTCCTTCAGGCAGGGAGATCGATCTATTTGTGCTGCTCGTTGGATTGCGTAGCGCATAGCAAGGTCGAACTATATGGTGAATTAAAATAATAAATAAGGTGCATTTGCAGTAAAACATAAGGTTCAGAGTAACATTTTACAAGCACAAATTTCATTTAAAACTATATGGTAAATAATAAATTAGTGTTTATAATATATTTATATTATAATATTTTAGTTTTCAACTTTTAAGTATAGATAAATATTAATATAATCATTAAATTGTATTTAAATATACATATTTGTTATTTAGTTGTATATATTATTTCATAAAATAAATTAATATTTATATTAATTAATTAAAATTTTAGTATATTAAAAATATTATTTATTTGAATATTATTATATATTTATTATTTTGATATGTTTTTTGTATGGACGTACCCAGAACTTACCCAACCCCCTAAAAAAATTTGCTGTATTGGCATACCGTACCCACGTACCCATACCCATACACGATTCTGATTCGGTAACTTAGCATTATATTATTTGGAATCATTCTATCAAGTCAGATGGTCTATTGATGGGACAAGAAAAGACCTGAAAGGTATGTGATTAAAACATAGAAGTCCTCTGTTGTTGAATATAGGCATATCATGAACTTCTCCTTGGGTTGCGAATAGGATCCATTTGTATTGCAGGTTTCTCTTTGGTCAGCTACACTCAGGTCGAGTTTTAGTGAAATTTGTTTGAAAGAGCGGATTTCTTTAAGAAAGAATGAGTTCTACTTATTGGTATCATTGGAGGTTATCTGCATTTTTCAACAACGGTTCTGTGGTCAAGACACATTTTCAACGGCTCAACTTGTAACTAAATTAAAGCTTGTGGTCAAGGATTTTTTTAGCAAAATCATATAGAAGAGGCTTCAACTTATGCTAGTTGCATTCCAAAAATCTCACATGCACTATCTTAGTGCATTATGCATGTAAATCTTGTTGAAGAACTTGTCGGCTTGTCAAAATTAGACATTATTTTCTTATTATGTAAGATTTTATATCTATTTATAAAACATGGTATCAGAAGGTAGACCCAACAGTACATATTCATAGGTTATTGCAATTTCTGTCACACAGATGACATTGAGCTACATACCACTATATCGACTTTCCACCTATTACGTAGAATACCTTGAAAATTGATTCTTCTTCCTTTTAGTATTGTATATTCATAAAAAGATAATAGCAGAAAACAAATCATACACGTTGAACATAAAAACTTGATAATATGTATTTTCCAAGAGAACAAACTGTTTTCGGCCCTCAAAATCCAATTTTTAGGATTATCTCAATTTCATATATGATCCGACATTCTCTCATTTTTGCTATAAGGACCCTCGTCATGCAAGTATGGATCCTGTTATGTTTTTAGAAGTACAAGGAAATTTCATATATTAGAATGTTTTATGTATGTCTCATAGTGCCTCAAGCCATGGTTTAGCTTTGTGTTTTCCACTTCCTTGATCGCTAGGAGTACAACATCATGCTTGTCTTTTGCAATTCCAATTAATCAAAATGGTCTGACACTGCTGTTATTGACCAAAATCTGAAAACTATCAATAATTTAATAAACAAAAAAACTACAGTGGAGACTGAAAAAATCTGTCATAGAAATCTTAAATCTGTTATGTTCTTTTTATTCTTTTATAGACTTAAATTAAACAAATTTGGAGTCTTAACTATTTTTGAAATCCAATTGAAGTATTTGAGAAACTCTGAAACAGTTGACAGGGCTATTATAATATTATTCTATTAAAATTTATTGTCAAACAGTGCACAAACAAACCAAACTTTTGTGAGATTGCATGGGTGCCAACTGCCAATGCAGTTGCAATTGAAGAGCCGTGGGTGCTGCATTTGGTTACAAACAGTGCTATCACAGTCTCCTGCTCAATATTTTTCTATCCTGAAATCATACTTCTATGTGAGGCTATAAACCTCTCTATAATTCCTACAGGCTTAAAGGTCGATTTGTTTTGTTAATGGTAAGGCCAACGTATTGTAACTGTCTATACCTAGTTAGGACTGTGTTACTGATGAATAACTGACTACAGGATGGCTGACTTCACACCTGATAACTGACATAAGAACAGATGTCAACTGATGACTACATCAGACAAATAACTGACATATCCCTCAATAACTGACTCAGTCATGTGAATTAATTTACATTTTCTTGCATAACTAATGCATTTATGCATAATTATTTTATTTTTTGCATAGCTGATTTATTCTTGCACATAAACAATTGACGGTCTTCGTCTTTTCAATCATTGAGTCGATGCCAACATATGCCTCTCCCAAACATGGCTTATTTATATTAGTATAACAGATCATACGATGGGCTCAGTGAAACTAAGAAAATATTCCATGCGATCCCACCAAGTGTCATTTAGGATCATCCACTTAATATTTGTTGCTCTTTCTTTGTTGGATTGCCTCCATATGGAACAAAGTTGGCTGATGACCATGTTAGAAAGTGCCACCGGAATCTTCACAAGTCGTCTCAAAAAGATTGTGTTAGGGTTGAATTGGGTCTCAGCAACTTATCTAAACATAAAAATAAAAACAAAGAAGAAAACATACTCAAGTTTTACAAAACAAACTATTAAAGTGAAACATAAAATTTTATATTATTTTACTTATAGTCAACAACACAAATTTCAAGAATGTACTGAATATGTCTTGTGACATGTGATGGTTGGCGATGAACAATTGGATCTCTTTGGCCTCAACATACACCTATTTGATCCAATCAATTTTGTTGCCAATCTTTTGTAGCATTAAGGTTGAATGAATGGACAACACAAGGTGTCTAAAAGATGTGTGAATAATGTGCCTCAACCAATGTTCTAGCTGCTCCACAATTTTTTGCATTGTCCATTATGACTTAGATAACATTAATTGGCCCCACTTATTCGATGGCCCATATGAGGATGCTAGCAATAAATTATGCATCTTTCATTTCCCCCTCACAATCTAGGACTTTAAAAAACAATGCCCCTTTAGGGGACACTACAATCACATTGATCAAGGGCTGATTTTTGGCATCCTTCCATCCATTGAAAACAATGGACACCCTTGTCTCTTTCCACAAATTCTTAATAATTTTCAATGAATCTTCTACAAGTTTCACCTCCTTTGCCAGTAAGGTGGCATGCACATTTTCATAACATGGGCGCTTGTACCCTTTTGGAGTCTCATTAATTTTGTTCACCGTTTCTTGTTAATATGGCGAGTGAACAACATTGAAATAGAAACCATTAGCATAGATGCATCTTGCAATGTATTGATTGGTAATATCTTAGGATTCATTTTGAAATGCCATTTCCAACGGTCCCTTTGTTCTCTTATGTGAAGTGGGCTCTTCTTGAGGCGTGGCCAAAAATGAGTGGCTCTCTACCACAACTTCATGAATAGATGGGGAAGGAGGGGCCTCATTGTTTGAGATCCTTTCCTTGCCAAATGATGACTTGTTCTATGGGCAATTGCTTCATTTGCTTGCTCCTGCTCTCTAATTTATTCTAGCATTTGAGATGTTAGCACGGATGCATTCATCTTGCTTGGGTAAGCTTTGATGCCATTCCAAGAATGCCACACAAATGGGCTTTCATTTGACTGTATGAACTTGTATAGCTCACATCACACCCACTGCAAACCCAAACAAATTCTCCATCACTTGAAACTTGTTGTATTATGGCAACATACTTCCATAGTGGTGAATTTGGGTTTTTTTTGAAGTGGGATTGGACCATGGAGCTAAAACTGCCATTGTAATCCCTATGGCAACAAGTTTTGAAAACAATACATTCCAAACAAATGAAAACACATATATATATCCTAACTCATTTAATATTTTAAACATATAAGAATGAAAACAAAACAAGAGAGTTCATTTGTAAAAGAAAAAACACCAAAAAAACTTACTTCTTTTCCGAAAATATTTTCCTGCAATCTCCTTGGCAGCGAATGGGTTCTTGCACATGCATAGGAATATCAATCCAACTACTTTGGAACTTTCAATGGTCAATCTTTAGCTCTATTTGTGTTATGACAAGCAACATTGAAAGTTCAGCAAAAATGAATGGTTTTTGTCTGTTGCATTCAAAATGAGGTAAAATGAGTTTGTTTTAGTGTTTCAAATAGGATGACACTTTTAGAGTTAGGGCTCAGATTTTGACTTTTTTGGTCAGCCACCAAGTCAAAAAAGATTAAAAAGAAAGAAAAAGAAAACACATTTTTGGGGTGGGTTCACCCAGGTTTGCCTTGTGGCAGACCTGGCCGAATCCAGGTCCTTTTAGCAGGACTATGGGTGGCCCCGCAGGGGATGTTCCAGGACTTGAACTACTTTTGAATCGGACTTGAACCAGGTTCAAATTGGACTAGGATTCGAGGTTTCTTTCTGACGAACGAGTAACAGAGTTTAAATGAATACATGACCAACTTGACCATGACATACTAAACTAGCTATTGCATTTGCTGCATGTTGCCTTTTGCTGATGGTACTTTCTCTCAACACTCTAGTTTCTGGTAGAATAATATCATTTGCAAGATCTTCAACAATCTGCCCACCTGGTAGAAAATTCACTAAAGTGGTGGTTCTCATCTCTACATCACCTGGGGAGTTTGTGGGATTATTAATAGCATGATTGCATTCTTAGCACTATTACAAGGGGATGTTGACTGCAATTATAAGGTAAACTTTCAGCTTGATCTCTATTTGATGTAGTCCAGGATCAGGAACCCAGTTTAAGTGCAGCTAATCCTAGCAGCCACACACATGATCACTCATAGCCACTAGTCTAATAAGACATGGCAAGAACTTGCAGCCATTTTAAACATGCAGTATGGAAGCAATAACAACAAACCCTATCTTTATAAATCAAAATTTAGATCATATACTTGCCTCATAGGCATATAGTCTAGCAAGAGGGTGTAAGAATCCCATCCAGAATTTTTGTTTAAAACCACAATTTTCTGATTTCTAGTCTCTTGACATTTCGTCGAGCACTTTGCATGCATTCCATTATGAAGTAATTCTGATTGTAAACACTTTGAACATCCAAGATTAAATTTCTGACTCATAAATCCATTATAAAATCATGGCAGCACTTGCAGATTTTATATAGGCATTTTGTCAAACAGTTTGCATGAAAGCTGTTTGGTTTTGTTTCTGAGTTTGTTTTGTTTGGAACAACAGATAAATATGCTTAAACTAATGCCAAAATACATACATTCAATGAAGGAAATGATAAGACATTACATCAAACATTTGTCATACATTATGGTAATTCAAATCTGCATTTTAATTGGTTCAATTCAATAAAATACAAACACCCAGATGGCTGTAATGAAACTCAGAATTTTCAGACCTTTATAACAGCAAACTATAACTTCATACATACCCAAAAATCTGATCGCAATCAAGTTGTTGTAGTTTGAAAAGACACCTCTTTAAGCATTTTATTCCTTTGACGTTTAGTCACTTTGGTTATCATCCTATGTGGTGCCTGGTTGTTCATCTCTGGCTTCAGACTTCTTTGGATTCAATAGTTCATTGGTGGGGCCCAAATGATTAGTTGGTGCATGTTCCAAACTGGGACTTGTTGATGTTTGTTTTTGGACAAGTCAACAATTAGAGTGAAATACTAAGTATCTGACTCCCTCTCGAGCAAAGCCTCGCGAATGCTGAACGAAGTGATCAAACAAGATGACTCCAAGGTTCCTTTCTTATGATTTTGTAAGAGATAGCTCAGTGACTAAGTATGATTTTGCTGTTAAAACACAAAGGGACTTACGCAATTGTTCAAACAAGCTGTTGATTCAATGACTATGGAGGCGAATACTGGAGAGTCTAAGTACTACAACTGATGGCATATGATTTGGCAATTGATGTTCTTGGTTCTAATTCCAACTTAAATAGATAAAAAAATGACAAAAGATGTAAGGTTTAGAAACACAAATCTAATCCTAAATGTAAGGATATTTACTGCTCAAGGTGAAACCAAACCAGATCCTGCTTCGCCAAGATAGACAACTACACAAGATTGATGCAATCTTCTAGGGTGTACAAGATGTTTAAATCACTTATGCTCATGAAGGATTCAACAAACATAAATATCAAATTGATGTTCAGTGTTGTTCAGACTAACCATGCACTGCAATTTGCAAGCCACAAACTACAAATGGTATGAACTTATAGATTTCACCTCAAAGCAATAAACAAACCTTCCATTAACTAACATAAATTTAAAGAAAACTTAAAACTTAATGTTCGCTTGAAAATCTAAACCATGCAACACTCAGAAACACAAATAGAAGCACCGAAGCAATGAATCTTTTATTATCTCAGAGAGCTCTTGCAACAATTTCAGAGTTTTTCAACCGTACAAATGAGAGCAACAAGAGCCCTTTTATAGACTTCAAAAGGAATGAAGGGTCAAGATCGATCGGCCAAGCCAGCGGACCAGATCAAGCCACATCACAAGTAGTTGTAACAAACTCTTCTTTATTAAATGAAAGAGGCCAACTTTATTAAATGAAGGAGGTTATCTATATTAAATGAGGGAGGCTATGAAGAAAAGAACAAAGGCACGCCTCGCAAGAAGATAAGAATGATATATCATTAGCTTATGAAGAATCCCCATGTGAATATCCATCACTAGAAGCTTGGCATTCAATGAACTTGGACACTATTTGCTTGACTTCCTCCAAAGGTACACTTGGCGCATTTTGAATGGTTCCTTCAGCTTCAAGTACATCAATTGAATAAAGGCCAAGTGTCTTTTCCCAATCAGTTATCCTTACTTTGTTGTCGCCAAGGTGGACAACAAGTGAAAATATACTATCAAGCCTTTCATCAGATACATCATTTTCTTGAAAATAGAAAGCTTGAACTTGTTCTTTCATGTTATCAAAAGTTATTTCCCCAAATGGATTACAGATCTTCATCAAAGAGGCATGTATTCCATCCTGAACCCTTTGAAGTACACTTCTGACTCTCGACATGTCTATTTCTATTTTATCCAGCAACTGTCCTTTGATGCGAAAGCCATAATACCAGGAGGAGAAGTTATATGTTTTACCTTCTTCAATGACTTCAGCATGTAACAACTCATCAACTGATGTTTCCATCAAGCTCTTCAAGTGTGGCAAGTATTGATCCTGGATGTCTTTGAATTCAACACAAGTTGTCATCAGTGCAAGTACCCTCTCCTTAAGACTAGTAATCTTATCACTTACTTGCATAATATCTCCCAGATGTCTAAATGTAGCCTCCTTCGACCTTTTCATCCAATCCTTCATTCTGTGAGATGAAGACTTCAATTCTTCTAGGTGTTCAACTGTTTTTGGAGGAAGGAGAGATGGAGGTGTAGCAACTCTTTCCTGTTGATGAATAGGATGGACTAAATGCTGAATATATTGCTCTTAAGGCTCGACATCTTTGCTCAGCTTTGATTCTGCCTTTTGTCTCTTGTCTTATGATGGCTCGAGCATTATCAATTGAATCCTGAAGCTCTTCTTCAACTTGCATTCCAGTTAAAGGATCCAGATTGATTGTATTGATGTCATAATCATCAGGTGTTACATCCTCTATATTCTTTTCAAGCCTGGGAACTGCTACATGCACTTTCCTTACTCCTGTTTCATTTTTAGTGATCTTTGAAAGGATATTTGCCTTCTTCTTTGGTTTCTCTTTCGACAGGTCCAAGAGTAACTCATCAACTGAAAGAGGAGGACACTTCTCAACTTCATAATTCTCTCTGATTCTTTCCTGTAACCATTCTGGCAGTGACGAAAGATCTTGCTGCTATTGTAATTGTCTTCCTTGTGCAGGCAATGATTCCTCTTCAGCCTCACCTTTATCTTCAGTATTTGCTTCATCGATGATCTCAGTGTCATGTGGGCTAGAAGGCACTTCTTCCATTGGAGCTTCTGGAACTACATTCTCAGCAGATATCACTAAGTCTTGGTTAAGTGGAATATCACCTGGCTGTCTAGAAGAAGCAGTTTCAATACTTATCCTTTTCTTCTTTTTACTGGATTCTCCTTGAACAATCTCAAGTTGTTTTCTTTTCTTTCCCTGTCCTGAATCTCTTTCACTTCCTCTGCTTCGTGAATCTTTACTAGGTGCTTTATGTTGTTCTTGTTGATCCACTTCTCCCATCTTAGTATAGGTGAGTCTCTTACCTTCATCAAGCAAGGCTTGTACTTGTTTATTTATCTGCTCTTCAGTGATAGCAAAGATAGGCCTTATCAATCCTTCATCGTCAACCTTTTCTCTATCAGCCCAGTTGACTTCATAAGGCAAATTGCGAATCTTATCGTATTCATCACCAAGAAGAGCTCTTTCACCTTCTAACTGATCAGGAATCCTTAGTACTTTTGTAGCTCTTATTAAGTCCCATTTCAATCTTGAACACTTTTGCATCCTGATATCATCATCATCTATAGCATCGGCCCAGTGATCCTCCAGTTGTTCTTTATGCTTGTAAGAAGAATAAGACTGCTTGATGGCTCCATGTGGATCAAAGTTTTCCCTCCTCGAATCATGTGGATGCAAATGATAAGCCTGAAGCTCAACTTCTGAATGCTCAGCTGCCTGTAATGATGGACAAGAGTAATATCTACCTAGCTGAAGAGGAAACTGAACTCCTGTTTTCTTCCTTGCTTTCTGCATCTTATGAAACTCTAACAGCTGTCTGGAAACCTCTAGCAACACCATCCTATTTGAAGGATATCTAGGCAGTCTATATGGGAATGATGTAAGACCTTGAATCCTGATATAAGTGAACTTATCATACTGGATGTAATACCTTCCATACTGCTTGATGAAGTTCCTAGCAGCACCTGTTAGTCTCCTATGCAATTCACCTCTCAACTTCTTCACTATGAACATAGCGAAAGCATCATTGAATCTCTTGTAGTGATTTATGTTCTTCAGGTGGAGCTGAGGATAACACTGATGCGAGAGAATCTGTCCCGGCTTTGTACCTACTTGCCCCTTAGCTGTTAGTCCTTTATAGACTACATTTCTCGCCAGAATATAAACAAGGTATGAAGTCATGAAGAAAGACTTCGTTTCATCAAAGTTCTCAAACTGATCATCAAGGCAGTGGCTTATAAGACCAGCCCAGTCAATCATCTTGTTCTTCGTAAACATATGATCAAAATAAGTATACATCCATCCTTCGAAAGTAGATGATTGTGGCCTACCTGTTACTCGATTCAGGAACATGATCAAGTAACTTATCTCTTGTTTGAAGTCAGCTTTGTGGTACTTAGGATCTTCAGAGTTGTATAGCTTCATCGATGAATCGTTCATCCACTTCTTCCTAACTTCTTGCATGTAGACCTTGGAATTGCCTTCGAAAGTCATCTGAGCAGTTGTGGGGCATATGAAGACTCCTTTCGCCTTCGGGATGTTGAAGATCTCTTGAATAGCTTCCCTCTAGAGATAGGCGAGAACAGTTCCATCCTTTGCTATAATCTGTCTTTTCTCTTTGTCATAGTGCTGAACACACTCCAACACTAACTCAGTGCTTGGCAAGGCAGGTGGGAAGCAAGCTGCTTGTACAATCCTGCTCTTCGCGATGGCTTTGATGTCTTCGTTCCTTGTGATGGTGAGCAAGAAGTCTTTCACCTCCTCCAGGTTAACGTGTCCCATGTTGGTGTCGTCGACATCCTTCCACTGTGTTTCTAGCTTGGACTCCGGTATGTTGGACTTGGCATCCATCTTGATAAGGACTTGTCTCTCTTTGGCCGTCATTCCCATTTACCTACAAGACTAGACACGAATAAGTGGATTGGAATAATAGATTTTACAAGTCTTCTACATCACTAATATCATGTTATAATGTGTTTCAACTCAATTTTTCAAGTACAAAAGAGGTCTTATGAATGAAGAGCAACATACTCTAAGTCATTTTACATCAAAGCATTATCTCTACATCTTGATTTCTGAATATAAATCTGCAAATTTAAACAAATACAAGGTAATTTTACGAAATAGGGCTGATCAAGACGTACCTTGTATCCAATTTCTGCCTTAGAAAATGCAAATTTCTGGAACTTAATGCAAAAATCAGTGTAAAAATGTCAAAAATCAGAAAAAAAAATGTGAGATCAGCCTTCTAAAAGCAGGTCTACCTAACAGAATCTGCTTTCACCTTGAAAATTCAATGCTAATTTTATAAAAATCGCTGTTCTTTTAAACAAAATTGCTGCTTCCTTCTTGTGAAAATTTACTGCCTTTAAACAAAACTGCTGCTCCCTCTAGATAATTCGCTGCCTCTTCTTAATGTTTGCAAAGTGAATGATGATCAAATGAGGGGTGAGCGCCCATATATATATATATAGCCACTTGCACTTTAATAAATGTAGGCGGCTGGAATCAGGTCGGCTAGTAAGGGAGGTCGGCCTACAATATTTTGGAAATTTGACGCCCTAACTCCTTGACATACATCTAATCACCCTTCATATGCGCCTAAAGTGGAAGTTTGACTACTAACGAGCGCCCTAACTCCTTGACATACATCTAATCACCCTTCATATGCGCCTACAACCAAAATGTTCCCTTTCCTTGAATACACTTGCCTTGAGGTTTAAGTGGGACTTAGCCAAGCGCCTAAGATCATCATGTTATTCAACTCCAAGTCTTTTACATTCCAATCCAAGGGAGATTGATTGCCAGCTTCATCATCTATGAGTATTATGGCTTTCAAAGGCACCAAAGTGGATTAGTCTTATGGAAGCTTATCATTTTAACCCTTTACCTAGGTGCTCATTCCAAGACCTTTACTTTTAAGGCGCTCCTTTGGACATTGCTCTTCATCAAAGGCGCTATTTTAGATGACTACCTAGATGTATGAAGGGCGCTCAAAGTGGAAGGTCAAATGCATTTGGGCGCCTAGGTTTCATGTTCCTTAGTGATTTAAACTTCAAGCAATCTAACCTTACTTCGAGGATCCAAATCTCCCTTAGGCATTTCAATTCACTTCAAAGCACACTCTCCTTAAGGCACTCCGTCTTCTCTAAGGCGCTACTAACTTCATCTAGGCGCCAATCAAGGTTGAAGAGCGCCTAGATTCCAAAATGAGTTCTTTGTTGAGTTCTTTGATCAATTTGAATCAAGGTGCCATTTCAAAGTTTCACGCCACCACTCTCAAGGCGCTAAACACTACTCCTCACAACAGGCGCCCAATTGATGATGATTAGATATGCAAATGCGCCCAACTCATTAACTTCAATCTACTTCAAGTCTTCAAGCGCCAGAAGGTTCACAAAGGTATTGATATTGCGCCTAGACCTCTTGGCGCACACTTCAAGTGTAAATTTATGTGATTCTTCCATGAAGCTCCCTTAGGTTGTCTTGATAGCAAGTTGGTGCTTAAACTCATGGCCTTATGCCTTAAACAATGGTGAAGGTATAAGATGATTCAATCTCTTCCTATAGGCGCAACTTGTGATAAGTTTAATCCCTTCCTATGAGGCAATCTTCCTTCACAAAGCGCACATCTCTATGAGGTATTAAACACTGTCCCAAGGCGCCACAACTCAAAGCGCCATCCTCATCCATAAAGGCGCCTACTTGTTATATCAATTTGTTCCTTAGGCGCTAGTGTTCTAAACTCCTTTATGCTAGGCGCCCATAATGACTGGCTAGATCTCAATGCTTCCTGCTCCTATCATTTGGGCGCTAAAATGAAGTCCTCATCTTTGATAGGCGCTTAAACTTATGGTTTCAGACCTCTCCTTACAACAAGGCGCTCATCTAGAAACTCTTCCTCAAAGGCGCATCATCTTTCCTTATCAACCCATCTAAGGCGCATCATCTTTCCAAGGCGCTTAAACTTGCTCAAGAGAAGGCGCTAACACAGAGATAATACACCAGGAATGGGTGCCTAAGTAAATTCTTTGAGTTTTAAGGCGTTTATGCCAATCCTAGTGAAGGTGCATCTTCATCGTTGCCAATTACCCAAGGCGCTCAACAGGAGTTCCTCATACAAGGCGCCAAAATCTTCATTGGAATCCATCAAAGGCACCATCCTCTGGGGTGCTCCTCTATCCCTCTTCAAGGCGGCAAAACATGCACTCCAAGGCGCTCATCTACCTGGCTTCATGCCTACCCTTGAAGGTTAGGCGCCTAATCAAACCTATTCCATCCTCAAGGCGCCAACACCCTATCTTGATGCTACAATGTCACTTATCCTTAGTTTTGGATTGATGCCTCCATATGATGGTTTGAAGTAGTCTCATAAGTGGTCTCAGGTTACTTGTATCCATTAAGTTGTCAACTCATAACTCTGGTGACTAATTAACTCCGAGTAATACGCAAATGACTAACCCTAAAACAACTATCCTAAGAAGAAAACAACAGGGGGTCCTCATTTGCAATGGGGTGATGTGTGATTTGGTCACAACAGGACTCATACCCCTTCTTCGAAATGGTTGTCTTTTGCTTTCAGCATTTCTGAATTTCCTAGTTGAAAAGACACCGTTGGAACTGAGAAATGACCTGAAGCAACAGTCCCGAAAGACAAGTAACAACCTAAAAATGTACAAAATTAGAGAAAAAAAAAAAAAATTGAACGACCATTGTTTTTTGGGTGATGTAGGATTCCCTGTGGGCCTGGATGCTTCTGCACAACTATTGTCAAGGTCATGTTTCCAAGGGTATCAAGGCCTGGATCTTTTTTAACAATTTCATGGAGTGGACTATTTTCATCTTTGCTTGTAGCCTCTATAGTAGAAATTTCAAATTCCAAGAGACATCTCTTTTGATCTTCTTCAGCAAGGTCAAACTATTCAGGAAAATTGAAGGTCTTTTGGAGAGCTTTTTATTATAATTTTTCCCATTAGCAAAGGATATTGATCAATGAGGACTAATGGACTATTTTCTTTTTCAAAAATTCTGCCATTGCTAGAGCTTCTCCTTTGAGGACAAGAAAGTAGTTATACTTATGATAACTCTGTTATGTTTCTAACAGGAATCTATTGTCAGATATTGTGGTAGGTTTCCCTTTGGGAGCAGATTTTATTATTCAAAACCATATTTTGTAGCGTAGATTTCAGAATTTTATTTATTAAACACAGAATGTTTTCAGCTATATCAACACATTTGGTACCATCAGCATTTCGCCGAATTTTTTCGTGCACTTCAACATTATGGTGGGGAAATTGCAAAATATGTTATATAGGTTTATTCAAAAATTCCTTCAATGCAAAAGCAATTCAAATTTAAGGATTGCCTCAACTTATACACAAAGTACAAAATGGAGGTTAAAACCTGGTTGAACATGAAAGCTAGATGTGGAGCTATGCTATAAGAGTTTACATCGCCACAAAGAAAAATATGCAATTCATATTAAGAAGTTAAGAACCATAAAGATCAAATTCAGACCTATAGAACAAAGGTGCCTTATTAATATTATTTTTAGATTTTTTCAGTAATGGTGGAAACTTGGAAAGAATTCTATTGGCTCATAAAAAATGGCTGCATTGCATACATAATGATTTTGGAGATCATGCCAAAGCTGTTGTCCTTATTAGAAAGGTGAGGTTGATTGGGTTTGAGGTTTCATTTGCAGCTCCTATCTCAACATGGATTAGGAATATGTACAAGTTGGAAAATTGTGTTCGTTTGGTTAAAAAAAGTGCAGGGTTTTGTTTGGAGGTATCTTAATACATAATGTTTCAATGAGCAAAGGGGCACACATTCAATCTGAGCAGCACCGCATCATCTGAAGAGATTTGTTGCAACCAACTATCCATTTTGTCACGATTATTCATAGGAGTTATGGGACTAGACAACTTGTTTTTTAACTCACAAATCTTATTTGTATAATTGTTGTTATTAATGACGTCTATTTTTCTTTAGTAGTATGACGACCAGAACAGTTAATAAGAGAGGCATGAAATAAGACTAGCAGATAAGAGCAAACACTCCAATTGCTTTGAGAGAAAAGCTATTCAAGGAGGTTTTGTTCTAATGTTTGAAGAGTGTGCACCATCTCCAACTAGTTTTTCATTATCGTGTTTTAGAAAAATTCAAAAGTCCCTTAAATATTAGAGCTTTGACAATTTGTTTTGTAATTTCTGTTTGTTAGAAATGAAAAAAATTGTAATTTCTTGTTAGTTTTCTTTTTGTTAAAATGAAAATAAACCTTGGCAACTTCCCCTATGAGAGTTCTATTGATTGCCAAAGAAAAGGGCTTGTAGGATCCTTTTTCCCATTTGGCCTAAGGTGCCATGGACAGAGGGCAAGTTACATCATAAAATTCATGTGAGGCTCACACCCAACTCCAATTGTTTTCTTCTCCAATCAACAAGGACCTGCCTGAATGTGGAGGATTGGACAGGGCTTGAACCTAGACCTTCTTTGTGACGTTGATCCATCTTTTTGTCACCAAGCCAAGACCAGCATACATATTTTCTTGTTAGTTAATAAAAATAGTGACTTTAAGTTTTGTGAAGGGTTAAAGTTGAAAATAGCTCTAAGCTATATATTCATATGAAAAATAAAAATAAAAATAAAAATGAGAAAATCAAGAATGCAATTTGAAGTTATTCATCCCACACGTAAAAGACAAGTGAAAGAGAGGAAAAATAATCAGAAAAAGAACTTTAAGCCTTGACTAAAGCATGTCTTAAGCCCTACTCTAAATGCCTCTTCTGCCTCTTATTTTTTCCAATAAAAGCATGTAGACAGTTAGTGGAAGAATATCTCTTGGCTTAGTGCATGGCCCTTATCATAGTAGTGTGACTCCTTGAGTCACCACAGACTCTTGAGTTCAAGCCTTGAGCAAGCCTCAAAAACTCCAAAGCACTTTATTACCCCAATATGAGATTCCGTGAGACTTTGAGAGTCTTACTGAAACACTGAAGTCCTGATCCAGAAATTAGATGACTTAAAAAATAATGACTCGTTAAAATAAAAAAAACTTGTTCTGTTCTTAATTTTTTCACCATTGAGTAGGGAAGGAGCTGAGAAGAGGTCTAGGGCAAGAACATTTGTATTTTTTCCGTGCTTTGCAAACTTAAGATTAATTCTCTACTATGGGCAAGTGAAAATAGCCGTAGTTTGGTGTTTCAACTATTTTTCTCACATCCTTACCAGTGGGTAAGGATGAAAATCTGTTCCCTTTGTGAAAGTTCAGAAATTTAATGATTTTTGATTTGCCGAGTTTTTGTTAAGTTCTTTGTAAAGTCTACATTGGCAGGAGAGTATGTCCTGTTGAGTCTCGAGTCTTGCAAGCATGGTCAATACTGCTCTCGGAGGTTACTGGACTTGTGTGTTGGAACTTCGTGTCCATACCTTCTGAAGAAATGTTTCCAACTTTCCTGTCATCTTGTGTACTGTTTTTACTTGTTATATTTTATGATTGTGAAATTTATACCATGGGTCAATTATTCTCTGTGATGGGGAGAGTGGTTAAGGGGATCAGTCAAGAATTACTGCCCTGCAGTGTGTAATGTCCCCAAATTCCTTGTATATTAAATGCTGTTCCAATTCTCAACTTTCCACTCTAGAAATTGAAATATCCTGCAAAACATGTTAGAACAAATTTATAATAATATCTTCCTATTTCCATTAACATCTCAAGTAAATAAAATCTAGTTACCCAAGGGACTCAATCATAAGAGAGGTGAGGGAAATGGCTTTGATTGGGTGTCCCGGATCCTCTTCCTAAGGTCCAAGAGCGGATATACCATCCCTCTTGGCCTCATGTGGCGCATGCCATCCATATGAGGTGGTGTACCTAATGAGGCATCCGTTGTTCCGTTCCCCATTCCTCTTACCATCCCTTGTCCTTTCTCATATGATTAGATCCTTTGAAGTTGAGTGCTTATGATAGGAAGATGAAGTCACAAAGGGTGCCCCGAAAGCTATCTTTTCTAAGCCCAAGAGCAGTATCCTTTATACCCTCTTGGCCCCAATGGAATTTGTTAATTCCCCCTCAAGGGGTGGTGTACTTAGGAGGATGCCCCATCGCCGTTCCCCTCTTGTAACACAACCATTTATCATATAACACTTATACAGTTATCAATATAAAATGTATATAAATATTCATATCAACATATTATTTTAGCATGTGAGATTCTACACAATATTCATATTGATTTAAAGCCTACTACTGATAAACACTAATATCTATGTTAGATTATTAATATGGAAACTTAAGTAAACAATCCTAGTGATTTATTTATTAAAACTTAAGATCCTAGTGATCTAATATTAATTACCATGGATACCTTTATTGCTGCAGACTGAGTAAACTGTATATACTCAGATTATTAACTGTTCTTCTGTGATGCCTGATGATGATCGCTGCCCTCTTGCTTACCATCCGCTCTCCTTATATAACCCCCCGACTGCTCTTGAATGGGTGCGATCATTATTAGTGGTGTCTTTACCCTTGAGGGATCGCATCCTTTTATCTTTTGTTTGATGCCTTTGAATATTTGTTATTATTTTGCCTTTCGGGAGACAGCGCTGGAGGTATGGATTATTATTGGTTTTGATATCAATAATAATATTCAATGTTAATAATATTCAAATATTAATAGTATTCGATTAAATATTTTTATATGTATATTTCTTATAATGATAATCAGATTTAGATTTATATTAATATTATAGATACTAATATTAATATTATAGATTTAGATTAATATTAATTATTTATATATTTAATTTGTGTGAATATTTGATAGTAATAGTAATGCCTTTATTCTATTTTTTTATAATATTGGAAGGCTTTAATTACAATTGTTTATACTTATATAATCATTATTCGAATTGTTGTATAATAAGGTTGCAAATACTTATGATTTTTCTCTATAATTATGGGGGCATTACACAGTGTCATTATACAGTCATTTAATGTTCTTCCTTGAAACCATGTGTTTTAAAGCCATATCACTTGTAGTCATGTGAATGTGAGATCTGCATCCAAAATATAGTTTGCTTGGGAGAGAGAATAGCTTAGTTTTAGCTGTCAAGGTATATGAATGCTCCTCTGTATTTCAGACAAATCAAGGAAAGGAAGCTGGTAATGACTTTGGATTTCAGGAAATGACTTACGAAACTGTCAATTACATTTTGAAAAACAACAATCCATGTTTTTGGAGGGTTGCGAACTCAAAAAAATGTAGTCCCTTTGAATCTGTTATCTTATTGACACATCCCTAACATAGCATCAGATCTTTGAATTTCAGAAATATGTACAAATTTCAGGGCTTGTAGGAGGAAAGGTGACAGAATGAGAAAGGATATTTATAAGAATGAGGACAAAGGACGAAATTCAGGAATAGGGGGACAAATTTCAGGGCTTGCAGGAGGAAGAAGGATGGAATTAGAAAGGGATAACTACAGGAATGAGGCAGAGAGAAAGGAACACATGAGAAGGGTTCTCTTTCTTCTGGTATGGGCAGGCTTAATTCATGAGTATTATGAGTAGATAGACTTAAGCTGATTTGGCTCCTGGTTTCTCTTTTTATATATTGCTGCTTACTTTTGGCCTATAAAAAATATTGTGTTATAGGCATATCTGCTGAATCTACTACAACAAACACCAATTGTTTTCCCTTTTCTACCTGGGTTATATGATAGATAGTTTGATTTCAGAATCTGTAGATGATATAGAGAAAGAAAGAAACAAGGAAGGAAATTATATCAGTGTCCACAAGTGGTTAAGTAGGTCAGTTGGACTCAAAAGTATATTCAATTACAAGATAAAAATTCTTAGTTATTAAACAGTAAAACAATGTAGACATAACTAGAAAAGGAAAGGCCAGAGTGGTTATATCCGTAAATGTAAGTCAGTGGTATGGGCTCTGGTTCAGTTTTGGGTATGGTTACAGCAATTTACCATTTTATTTGGACCTTAGGTATGGTACAACATTAGTACTCCTGTTCAAAAAATACAATAATTATACAAATTATGGACACGGTTAACAAATCTAACCATATTATGAATGTTATATGCATAAAATAAACAAAAAATAGGAAAACACTACTGATGATTTAAAATATTAAATGTGCCATGGCATGTGATTTATCACATAAGTTTAGAATATCTGTTTATGGAAGGGAATATATTCAATGGTCATAGTCAAATTAAAGGATCACATGAGAAAATCGCCGTAGTGCTCTTCATTGAGAGTATCCAAATCAGCAATTGGTTCATTAGAATCAAATGCAGTAGGATTTGCGGCAGTTATGTTTTTAAACTTTTTTTAATGCTTTTCATTGTGTTTTTTTTTTTTTAAATGACTGTCATATCCAGACCAGAACTGTATTGTAACTATGTTTTAATTGACAGTCAGGTACCAAGAAAATTAGAAGAACTTGTCAGGTGCATAGGAAGTATGTGGACCAGTACCAGTAACGGAACATCATTGGTGTGGGTAGGGGGGCTTCTAGGGAAGTACTCAGTAATGTAGCCACAATCCATATTGTCCAAGTCCAAGTACAAATAGCCTTGTGAGAGAAAGACCCCTCATTGAAACAAATAGCTGATGAAGATTATAGTAGGAGAACAAGGCTGGAAGAAAGCACTGGCACATGTTTGTTGCAACACTCAAGCTAGAAGAACCGACAACATCATCATCTATCACCATGAAAGGGCCAATGCTGTATATGATAATGTCCACAGGGGAATGCCCAAAACTAAGTTGACCATGCTGGATGAATGTTGCCTGTCAGGATGTGTTTCTGCACATAGATGAACTACAGTGAATGTATGTGTATATGTATTCACACAATAGAATATGTTAAGACATGCATTTATAAATAATTTAAGATTTACTTTTTCTTTGGGCTGGTTTCATGCAGGACACACAATAGAATCACCCCAGGTTTTCCTCAAATCTAAAAATGAGTTAGAAAACATTGAAAGAAATTTCGAATATTTAGACATGGAAATATTTCAAGAAGTACAAGTTTATGGAATGATTTTTTGGTAGGAAATTGTGATAGGCAGGGTCTACAAGGGTTTCTACTAGCATAGAGTCGGTGCAATGCAAACCAAACTCTCCATGTTATATCCCAGGAATCTTGTGTAATGAAAAAA
This sequence comes from Cunninghamia lanceolata, assembly GCA_027924645.1. Classification (NCBI taxonomy): domain Eukaryota; kingdom Viridiplantae; phylum Streptophyta; class Pinopsida; order Cupressales; family Cupressaceae; genus Cunninghamia; species Cunninghamia lanceolata. Next base: position 4,905,198 of record BSBN01000160.1, on the reverse strand, counting down.
TTTATATGGAATAGATAGCAATTTTATTTTATTTCATAATTAATGTTTATAGCTATTACCTTGCATTTGTTTCACTCTAGTGTTGTTATCATTTGAAATCATCCGCTTTTACCTAATGTATTTCAGTTTTTAGAGTCTCTATTGCAATTGTGATTTATCATTCAATGTAGTTTCTGAATGTTGTTTTTCTGAAATTGTATGGATGCTTAAGATTGATTGGTTTTGTTTCTATCAGGTAATACATATGATTTTTGCAGCGATTTTGACTTGCGAAAGCCTATGGAAAGGTCTATGCTGAATGCGTCAAAAGTGGAGTGTGTTAGTCTTCAAGCCATTTCGGACCTAACAGTAATGAAGGAAAAATGCTCCTCATTTCTTTCCCAGTTTCCAAGGTTTGCCTTAGCATTTCCCATAGATATGCTTGCAGATTTTAACTGCAGTTTTATGCTAGTATGTTCTTAGATTTTGGAACACGATCAATTTATCAGTTAGACAAATGGATTCTTTCATTTATGTAGATCTCAAATTGGTAACTATTCGGTTTGGGTTTTTCCAATGTAAATACTGTATTAATTTACTTGAAATGTCGTATGCTGTTTATGCTCTAGCAAGCTTAACCCTTCTAGGGTTTAATTGCATAAACATAAAAACACACTCTGGAAATATGATTGAAGATGACAATGGCTATTTGTGCATTAATCTGATACAGACCATAACCCTAAGTTCCTAACTGGTAAAGAACAATGTTTTTTGATTTACAAAGAAAACAGAGACTTGTAAAACCCGGGATCATCTTGAACTCCTTAAGAGCCTATAACCCCTAATGCTGCTGTTGATACACTTATTAAAAATAAGTAGGTTACCGAATTTAAATCAGGTTCGGCTATGGGAACGTGGGTACGATCCACTGGAATGGCAAAATGTTTTTGGGGCTGTGTAAATTCTGTGTATGTCTATACAAAAAACATGTAAAAATTATAAATATTTAATTAATATGACATACATAAATAATATTAATAAGCTAAAATGTTAATAAATTAATATTAATTTATACAATGATACATAAATGATAAAACCAAAATATTATAATATAAATAAATTATAATATCTATCCTACATGCTTAAGCTCATGTGGATTAGATGAGAGTGATCCTTGAGTTATGGTTGAGTGCAGTCAAAGATTCAAACCGAGTAGCAGAGATATCAAATATGGGATACCTATTTCGTGACTGTTTGTTGAAGCTGGTTCGAGCAGCAAGAGGGTGAAACTTTGTTGCTAAATGCAATGTTGACTGAGCAGCAAATGCACGAGCTTTTCCTGCAGCAAGTTCGAGCTTTTTCTTTGCTGTTCCTGTGGGCTTGCTACGCATCAAAGACATGAAATGAAAGAAATGAAGGTCGTTTAGGGTTTTTTTGGTGGTCAAGAAGTCAAAAATATGCGTTGAAAAAGTAGCCTGATTCTGGAATCATGACAGAAATGGCTTTGAAACACCAAATCAGACCTAAAATTGCCCGGGTTCATTCCTTTCTGATTTGAAATGTTTCAGATGCCAAAAATATGATCCCTGGCCAATTTGACAGGTGATTCAGATCTGTACCTGACTCTGGTATGACTTGTACCTGGAAAAGCTGCATTTTCCAGCCATTTTGGCAACATAGTAAAATAATTAGTCTGCTTCTGTTCTCTACAACCTCACACCTTTAACAAAGAAATCAGCCCCTTCTTAAAAAATATGTGATGATAATTAATATGTAAAGAGTTGAATGTTTACAGTTTGGACACAGTTGAAAATTTTGAACTTACGATGGTTGATGGCAATGACTGATGAAGTTGATTCAATCTGTGATGAGATCCAACTATATCGAACACTGTTTTTTCTTTCAAACTGCCTTGACCAGTCCAGCCTTCAGAAACTAATTAGCCAGAATGAAAGTTCTTGTTTGATTTGTTTCATAACTTGCTGGTTGTTTTTCCAGTACAGCTTGGCCTATCTTGGCAGGAATTATTGTTGCTGCAGACTTGAACTGAATGATCTATCTCTTCATCAAATAATCTGCAATGGTGTTTACTGTTTGTGGTTAATTTGTGAAACATTGCTGGATAGACACCGGCCATGGTCAGCAATTAAATACTAGCTGTAATCTTCCTGTACCATCCAACTCAAATTCTGATAAAATTCTCTTCTTCATAAACTGCTTTGGCTTTGTTCTATTCTCATGCCAGGTTACCTTCTACAACACCGAGACCTTGCCTGGTGTGTTATGGCTTCCATCACATCCCAACTTCATTCCAGCCATTCTAGCTACAATATCTTCAGTGTAACAAAAATCTTTGTTCATAACTTCTGTGCTGCATAGTCTAGCACATTACTTGCCCAGATGATGGCCCACGACATGTCCTAATAACACATATTTCAACACTAAATTCTTGTGATGTAGTTTCATGCTTATGCTTGCTTGCCTAACCTTAATGGATTGTAGACGATTCTTTTCATCTTCAAAGAATAAGGCTAGGCATAGCTTTACTAGTAGCATTTTTCTTTCTCTCTTTAAACTGCACTGTGTATGCTACATGATAAAGTAATGACCCCAGTCCAAAGAAATTTGAAATCTAAAAATGTGTTGATGTTTGCATATGACAAAAGTGGGTCAGTTGGACTGAAGCACACATCAAAGATGGTGGATGTAAAAGAAAGAAATAGAAATAATTACGAAACTTAGTACGTAGCAGAGTATGGGAATAGAAAGAAGTACAATACATGCCCAATTGATAATTATTAAAAGAGAGAAGATATAAAGCTTCATCCAGAAAGTGTAATAGCTTGGACCAGCATGATCCTCACAAGTAATCCTATTTGGATTCAAGGTATTCCCACTGATAATGGATTGAAGGGTCAAAGCAGAAACACTCCTGCTATCTGCTGAACAATCCCTAGAATGGGTTAAACGTTTGGTATAGGTTGGCCTATGATTCTAGAAGGAGCTTGCTAATGGATTGTTTTGACCCTTATTTATGCTTGGTGGTTGGCTGGGGGCTGTCAAGTAACCTGGGCTCAAGGGTAATGCCAGCAAATAATTGGCTGTGTCGTCAAGGGTCATTTGGCATTACCTCTGCTTGTGATGGGCTTTAAGAAAAAGGTGATTTGTTTTGTAGTACCAAGAGAGTGTGAAAGTGGCCTACTTTTGAAGCAAGGAGCTCCCTAAGTAGCAGAGTGGGGCATCTCCGTCAAGCCAACTAAAGAAGGTGGATGAAGACTCTCTTGAGTCTTTGAAAATGTAAAGTAATATTTGCTCATGGTTTCATTAGTGGCCTACTTAAGGCTGTATCATTAATAAGTGGCCTTGTAATTGCCCAGATAATAACTTAACAAATTGTTGAGCTTGTTAAAGAGCCCGTTTCATAATATTTCATAACACAACAAAAGGTTTTGTGTATAGGTGCACAACACGTAATTATCTAGACATCTTCTAGAATTTCTCATTTTGGGTAAAGGTGGACTTATGTTGATTTCCATCGCTAGGAAAATTGTACTACTTTGAATTTCAAAAGCATGCAATAATATATCCTCCGCTCTAAGACACACCCCTAGGGTCTATTAAATCAAGCTTTGACAGCCAGACTGTGATTGATTACTGATAAACCAAGAACTTGGGACTTACCAATACTCTTATTTGTCATAAGGTGTACCATCTTTTTAATCCACCCTTTTAAGTGTTTTGCATCCCTTGCTTGTTGTTTGATAGTAAAGGATGCAATTTGACTAAATCTTTTTTTGTATGTAGATTTGACTCTCATGGCTTTGATTATTCTTTTGTATGAATAATACACTAATAAACTTTGCAATCATCACATGTATGTGGAACCTGCTATATTAGGTGAATATAGGGTATTGCATATACTTGACCTACCGCTGCAATAGCACCCACCATACCTTGCTAGTATGGAGACCCGGCAATATGGAATGACAGGCTAGAGTAGAACTAGAAATTTGCAATCGTTGTCTTCGCCTATTCATGGATGTTCTTCCTCCATCCTGTACTCTCCAAGGTGGTTTGTGGTCTTGGTGTAGTAAGAGGTGCAAATAAAGAATTTGATGTTTCCTCCGCTCATGTTTGGGCTGTGTGCTATAGAAGTAGGTGTTGTCTGAGACTTCTTCAAAGACTCTCGTGCACTAGTTGCCTCATCCAAAGGATTGCTCTTACCATCTGCAGAATTAAAAGCCACTTTTTTGCACTTTGGCCAAGCAATGGTGTCATGCCTTGGCTCGTTCACCAAATGCCATTTGAAGCGATATATGCCTCCATTGAATCATTCAAACAAAAATTGCATTTGACCTTGGTTATACCTGAGATTGACATGCAACGTGCCTACGCAAAGTCTCTCTGACTCGACATGATGACCAAATCTGCAAAAAAAAAATAATTGTCTTTCATATGTTTCGAGGTTATAACTTTTGCCTTATAACTCCTAGAAGAAGCCCCTTTCGCTCTAACCTTATCACTCCCGCCTTTTGACATACCTAGATCCCCAATGCCAAACTGCCTACTATACCAAGGCGATGGTACAGAAGAGCAATTCTCTCAATATGCCAAACCTCTCGATATATAGCAAACCTTCCGAAGATACGTGGAAGAGAGATGTACATGGGATTAGAGTGGTATGGGAGAGTAGAGTGGCATTGTAAGAAATGGCACGCAAAAGGTCTTGGGTCTCTCTAATGGCATACTTGTTCACAAGGGGCAGTCCAGAGCATGTAGGCATGGTTGCTTGTTTGACACTGTGATCCCCCCTACATCAGATTTATGGCTGAACAACAGATCACTGGAAGAAGAAAGAGAGAGAACAAGAGAAGAAATGTAAGAGAAGATAATTGAAGGGAAAATTATCTGCAGTCTCCTTATCACTCCAACCTCTATGGCCCTCAAATATATCTTTGGGGCATCACTTCCTAGGGTATGAGAATGTAATCTTGTTGAATGCTATGTTTGGTGTGCTATAGAGGGTCTTAAGGACTTTTTTTTCTTCTAGTTGAGTATATTGGACTCCCTGCAAACATTAGAACTTTACAAGAAAATGAAGTCAAGCATGTACAAGTTAAATAGGTTTTCAATAACATGACAACAGTTAGTCCAGTTTGCAACAATTTGTTGTAAAAAATTGACTTAACCAAGTCTTTTTAAGAATTACTACCAAGGTTTGTAATATTAAGCTAATGATCTGTTCATGTGAAATTTGCCTCATTTTCAGGGATTTGTACTGAATATGAAGCAACTTTAAATGATTAAAAGTTATTTAGTTTAATTCACTAGAAAATTGTTGCAAATTAAGTTTTACCAAGAGGTTTAATAGATGCATTGAGTTCTTGCCACTTTTTAAATGTGATAGGTATATAAAGTAAGCCTCTGCAGTCTTTTCAAACATTTTTCCATCACAGGATATGCCCACAACTATTTAGCCAATCTTATGGTTGAGGATTATGTTTAAAAAAGAAGAATCCTAGCGATAAAATAATCCCTCCAGGGGTTCTCTCTTTGTTAAAGTTAACAAAACAAGATCATGGGAGGCTATAATGTTGAGGTTTGGAACTTGATTTGGTAGCTGCAATTTTTATAGCACTTTTATTTTCTGTTTCTTGTTTTCTCTTGAGGATGAAAGTTTGGTCAAATATGTTTGAATATTTTACTATCTTTCTCATTGCATCCCCTACCTACCCTCCCCCAAATAAATTGTAGATGACTTAACTATTTGAAGAAGCGGTAATCTGTCTAAGGGGTAGGAAGCAATTGAGCAAGTTATCCAGGGTGAAACTTTAATCAATGTTTACACCTTGGAAGATGTCCACAATGCATATTTTGGATTATTAGGTGACCTGAAAAAACTAACAGCAGCGCCATTAAAATTGAATCATAGTAGGGGGTAACCATTGAGATTAGTCTTGAGATAACCTTTTAGTGAGTGACGTTTTGTATTAGTCAATGATCAAGTTTTGGAGGCAATTACTCTTGTAATATTTGGAATGTAGGATGTCTGTGGTCTGTAAACTATTATATTATGAATTATGTTTGTAGTATAGAATTTGGGAGAGGCATAACCATCTTCCTCTAGCCATGAAGATATAGTGAACAGGCCTGGTCGAAGTGGGAGGGATGACCAGGATGAAGACTAAGCTGGGAAGGTGCCTAGACTACAGGAAAACATCATAGACTCCAAGTTTTGCAGGCGGCAGTGTGAGAAAAGCTGCTAGAGCTTAGTATACTGTATACTTTAAAGGAAGCTTGAGAGCCCATCTTGCTACAGATACAAGCAACAATTATTGTAGTTTTGGTCATAGCAGAGGGCAGACTTCTTGTATTTCAAGACAGCTATATAATATTAAAAAAACTTTAGAATGTTTTTGACTACCTTCAAAATGTGTTGCTTGTCGCAGTGTCATCCAAAATGTGTAGAAAAACAGCCCACCTGGGTTGTCCAAAACCTCCCTTTGAAATGGTAAAAAAACACATCTAAAAATTCCTTCAAACATTCATGTATATGTCACATGAGAAATAAAATGCCCTAAAACGACAATAAATTGGTGGGTAGGGGAAAAATGTATGGAAAATCTGTGGGAGATGTTTTTCACAATTTAAATGCAATTACACAACAAAAATTGGTCAAAATTGTTGACCGCAATTTTTGTGAAAATTGGCAAGTTTTATACGGAAAATATTGCGACCTGCAGTCATTCACTATTATTCGCAGTTTTTTCCTGTCTTCTGCTTCTTTGCTAGTAGAACCATTGCTGCCACAATTTTTTCATCTGCTGTACTTGCCACATCCTTCCACATTATCTGGCCGCATCAATGCTGCATCCTCTAGCACTATCTGACTGAAATCTGCTTGCAAATCTAGCAGGGCTACTGCTCAACAGACCTTACAGTGCTAAGATGCCCTTGGAGAGAGTTGAACCTTGGTCTCCATCATGAGAACCAAATGATCCAACCACTTGACCACACCCCCGTTGACACCATACATGAAAAAAAGTTATTGTTCATGGAGATTATCTTGAGATGACTTATAACACATATATAGGTGAAGCGAAAGAAACATGCTATCTAATGTATTCAATACATTGTGACTGAACTTGTAGTCATTTTCCATTGATTTAATCTATTAGTATTTTAATTTGCACCTTTTAGTACAACACAAAATGAAATAGTAAGGATCACAATATACATACTTGTTAAGTACTCATAGACTTGGCGTGTACTCGCAAGTGAATTCTAAGACCGAGTTACTTGAATTGGAACTCGCCACTTGGTGATTCGAGTTTGGACAAGTACAAGGGCCAAACTTGCCACGAGTACACACGAGTAGTTGGTGAGCCCAACACGTGGACTCGTTGAACATGGTTTGGACGTTGCAATAGTGACACACCATGGAAAACACAAAAAAATGTACCTAAAATGCTGAAAAAGGACAATTTTCTTGTCTTTTCAAAGCAAATGCCTATGCCATTTCCTCACACAACATTTGGAGCTTTGCTTAAGTGAATTTGAACAAGTTTGGAGTGGATTTGAAGAGCAAGTTTGTGCAATTTCAGGTTATATGTAAGTTTTTTTAATTTAATTCTTATTTTTCCAAGCATTGCAAGCATGAAAATTCTTTCCTAAATATTAAAATTAGGCTTTTAAACATGATTTGAATGCATCAAATTCAATTTGCATAATTTTTAAGCCGATCTAAGCTATTTTTTATGAACAAAATTGTTAATTTTTTGTACGTAGGGTTTAGGGTTTACTGATAAAAATTTGTTATTTTGCTTAAGTTATTTAATGCTATTGTTATTCAATTACATTTGAAATGCATTTTATGTGAATTTAATTTAATTTTTCATTTTCAATCATTATTTTTAATTGTAATTACTATATTTTTATACTTAAACATGATGTAGGTTAGCATATAATGACATCAAGCTTAGCATCAAGAAGTGGAAGCCGATTTGTGGATGTCACTTGGAAACATGCCACAACTAGACCAGTTTGAGGAGTGTTATTCACAAATTCTTTTGGAAGAAGATGTATAGAGGCATCAATTGCCTCAAGTACCATATCATATGCATTCCTTGTGATATCGAGGCATATCTCAATGCCATGGAAGACACGCAACAAGAGATGTAGGCAACCTTTGCATTGTTGGATCAGAAGAAATTAGAGAAAGCAAGGGCACATGCAGCCATAGCCACAACCATAACTCCCAACTTGGCAACGGAAATAGAGGTAGATATGATAGAGATTGTGGGCTTTAGTTGTGATCCACACATATGCGGCACATCCATCTCATTTAGCTTGAGCAAAGCCCAATCACAAGGTTTTTTGGTATCTAGAAACACACCTGGAGCACAACCTTTGTTGCAAGGTACAGATTGGAACAAGGAGCTGCACAAGGATGTAGATAAGACTTGTGTGAAATTTTGGTATTACTGTTAGCATACAGTTTTGTCACTGCATAAATAACCAGATTTGCCCAACAGGCAGCAACAAAAAGTGCTAACAAATGGAGGAATCATTGCGAGTGCAACGATTCTCCTTTGCGTTTGAGAGGGGCAGCTCCTTCATATGATGGGGGTTTTTATATTTCTGAGTACTATTAACTAGAAAGTACAGAAAGGTAGCAAAAAGAGAGAAAACGAAAAAAGAAAAGAATTTCAGCTACGAACATAAGAACACAACAGAAATCCTGGGACAGCAAACAAATTAAAAAGAGAAAAACAAAGTCTCCTAAAACCTGTACGCCAAGAGCAAGGTTAATGAACTTATAAACATGAAAGGAACTAATTACACATAAGAATAACTAGCCCCTGAGAAGAAATTGATGACATAAGATCAACAACTCTTCTATATTTCAAAATAACAGAAGTACAAAGTCTCCTTATTACTCCTTTACAAAGCTCTCACATTATACAGGGCACCAAAAAAGATCATCTATAATGAATAGCACATGAGTTTTTAAAGGCTCTCATGGATGGGAATCCCAAAAGCCATCAGCTCCTACCAAGAAATATTACAAAATGACAAAAGAAAACTGAAAAGTCATGGATGACTCTTTCCATTCTACTCTAGCTTGTGATCATTCACGAACATGAGAATATCACTCAACATTCATAAGTCTGTCCACCTTAACAAATCCGGGCACTAGCATTTCTCTTCCTTTGGCATCCTTGTTCTGTGGCATCTTTGGATAGAAGTCTCCCACCATCAAAACAACTGGAATGACATTGTAGTACCTAAGCATACTAATTCTTTCCATGAAATATTTCATGTACAGAAGATTAGAACTTTTTGTATTGGAATCTTTCTGACAAATTTCCATACTATATGAATAGGTTCCAACAACATGAACACTTTCTACATAGCTATGACACAAAAACAAATCTATCATGTATGCTAGGAGGAAGACAGTTCAAAGTGTCCAGGCAATGCATAGGCCAAGTAATCAAGCGCCTCAAAAGTATAGGCCACAATCATATCAATTTTCTATCAGATATCACATGATTATGAATTTCTCGCTTGTGTGATACTGAAGATGCAACCGCAAGATATTTAACTAGATGAGGCATCAACAGTTTATTGTGTTGATGAGGCCGAAATTGGAACATCGAGATGAATCCTCTTTTTGCACTGCACATTGTCTTACAAGATGTGAGATAGAAAATTTGCAGCTCTACTGCTAATCTTGAGATCATTTTTACCATTACTTGAAGTAAGATCTCAAACATGGATACTTCCAAATGATGCTTGTTTGCCATCTTCACTAATTTTTCCATCATGCAAACTTGATTGCGGTAAGGAGTAATAGTGAATGCAAGCATTGTTTGTCCAGGCAAAAATGTCTAAAAACAAATTTGCTACCAAGAGCATCACGGTTTTGAACATGCCTAAGAATCAAGTTCCCAATACACCTTAATGCCTCACAATGAACGACAATTGAAACCCATCTACTTTCAATACTCAACATTAAAAGATGGTCCAAGAATTATTCTAGGAAAATACTATCTGACTGGATATGCAAGATTGAAGGTTTCCATTTGTTATCTGCAATTGATAAATCCTAAGCTCCTCCATGCGAAACTAATATGTGCTATCGACAGACATTTATGTTCCTCAATTACCTCTATGTTTTAATGGATTTCTTTTTGGCAAAGCCAGAGATAATATTGGCAAAGGTTGAGGGGTTCGGTGTTACCACTGCCAGTTGCATTTGCTTCATAGTTTCTAAAACTTTTTCAACAAATCCATTTTGTGCATATCCTGCGATCATTGCATAACATTTGATTTTTGTTTTTAACTTGTTTTTGCCTGCCGCTCTCGATTATGCCTTCGCATTTCTGCATGCATGCTAACTCTAACTGTTTCCCTCTATAATATCTGACAACAAATCCCTGCTTCATATGCTTTGATGCATTGTTGCTATTCTAGTATTGGCTAGGTGCGCTAGCATTTGTGAAATGTGACGTTTTCTTGAAAGTTACTAAAACCTTTCTGACAAATCCATTTTGTGCATATTTTGCACTTACGGTATTCCACTAAATAATATATCAACGTCTAAACATGTCGCAGCCTTTTTGAAACTTCCATGCCTCGCATATGTTGCTAGATCTTTCCCAGCTACAATGTTCAACAAAAATCCCGTTTTTATAATTCTTTAATTGAAGTTTCAACTTTGCTTCAAAGTAACCAACCTGGCGTGGGTAGGGAATACTCTATTTGTAGTTTTGTCAGAGAAGATACTTCATGGGTTTTGGGCACGTTGAACAAGAATATCAGTGGTTGTAGAGCAATATCAGTGTGATCAAAAATTTTTCCACCAAACTTGGTGCCGGCAATGTGGTCATATGTGAAGCCATTGTAAGGAGAAATGCCTACCTCTATGAGACCTTCCGCTATAATATCTGACAAAAATATTACGCCATATACTCCAGCCAGGCTGTGGTCTTGCTGTGCTTCCACAATTTGCATATATTTCTTCAGCCATTTTAAGTTTAATCATAATATCTGACGAAAACCTTCCTGTTTGGGCGTGGCCAGAGAGAATATTGTTGAAAATTAAGGGATTTGGCATACACAAGCCAGTGGCATCTATTCGAAAGTTTCTAAAATCTTTATAAGTCCATTTTATACATATCCTTCCTGCCAATTACACCGGCTCAAGAGTTTCTAAAGCTTTTTCAACAAATCCATTTTGTGCATAACCAGCCATCTTTTTCAACGTATGTAAGTGAAGTCTGAAGCGAGCAAGAAGCTTTTCCCTCGACCACTTTAATAGTTGCACCAAGAAGAACCAATATAAAATATCCAGATCGATTATCATTTGTCGGCACAGAGGAAGAAGCTCAGTCTTCTCACATTCATCTAAAGAGCATCCCAATAAAACAAAACTTAATAACATGACCTTCAAAGCCATTTATGTACCCCTTCTTAGATTTAGGGGCAATGGAGGTCTGCTTCCCCTCCTTGAACATCATTCTTCCATTCATAATCCTTGAGCACCGACTATCAAGGCCTCATATCCAACACCATCAAAAATACCTATAATAGTGGATTTTTGAATTATGGTGACCAGTCACATATCATCCTTTATGTCTCTTGTTTCTCAGTTTCCTCTCCACCAAACCTTCGCAGAGTTGTATTTTGGAAGCTTTATGCACCAACTTTTGATCACTTATTTAACAAATCTTTTTGCTAACCTTGATACTAGGTTGTAAAAACAATTGCTTTGAAACTAATGGATTTTGCCAATGGTCTCATTGCTTGAAGTTCACCATGAAAAACTGCACCAGTCAATACAATCCCCACATCTGACTGAAGTTTTGCACAATAGTAATGTATGGATATCCATAATACACTCTGAATTCACAATCAACATAAATTCCACAAGGCTGCAACAGTAATAATTTAACCAAACTGGGATGGTAAAATGACTCATATATGACTTGCTAGAACACATGCAGGAAAGTGATAACTCAGAGAATGGGGAAAAGTTTGAAATTTCCCGGGGTCAAAAATGCAGACAACAATTACAACCTTCCCTTCAATGTGGTGAAGAGCCCATATTGGGAGTACTGGGTCACGACATTGATAGTTGCAGGGAAAGGGTACAAGATGCCCTTTCCATGTGACGCAAGTGGGTGGTTACTCTAGAAGGTTGTTGTAGATGCAAAATCAATTCTTAAAGAACAAAACAAGCAGTTGTGAAAGTTTGGATGCAACATAATTTTAGATGGGTGGATGCATGGAAGGAATCACACCCTCATCAGCTTTTTAGTGGCTTCAAATGGTGAGATAGTTTTCTTAAAGTCAATTGATGCTTCTTATAAAGGAAAGAATGCAAAAATTAAGTATGATGTTGGAGGAGGTTGTGTTAGAGGTGGGCATCGAAAATGTGGTGCAAGTTGTAATTGACAATGCAGTAGCACACGTGGTGGCAGGTAGAGCGTTTCAAGAGAGGCATCCATCACCCTTTTGGACCCCTTGCATTGCCTTGTCCTTATTTTAAAAGACATAGGTAAAATTGATTGGGTGAGCCCAGTTGTGGAAGTGTAATGGGCTGCCCTGTTTGTAAATTTTTTTATTTTCTTAATTGTATTAATTTTTATTAGATTGTGGTCTTTCAGAACTAGACGGAAGATGCAGAAGGGGTTTTTTGGTTTTGCATGTATCGTTTTTGCACAAATACAATGAAATATAAGACATGCATTGAATACCCAGAAAAACTAGAATAGATATGAATAAAATACAACTGACCCAGATCATAGAATTACTAAATATGAATTATAATCACATACCCATATCATATTTTGCAACTTTTCACGACTGCTGTAGCTGAACCAACATCATAGACAGCATAAATTTGCTTACAACAACCCAGCATCACATTTCTCCCTCTGAATGATAGAAGCCAAGTAAAAAAAACAGTCAAGGCGCCATGAATGAGGGCTAGAGATAGTCTTCAAAGGGGGCGATTGAGTGTAGAATAGGATCAGACCCCTCCTGGGGGTGTACGGCCCAGCTGAAGATGTTTTTCAACAGCAAACAACACCAAAAATGTTTACAAACTGTCATGCAGTCCATGGGTTTCATCTGCTGTAACTAACAATGCCTCCATGTTCCAATACAATCCAAAAACATGCAAATATCACCCAGTTTTTACTGTCACAAGGTTGTACGGCCCTAGCTGGGTATGTACGGCCAGCATATAAGTGAAGGTACAGTCCCAAACAACTCCCTAAAAGCTCTGAAATCTGTCCTCAAACCCTTACTACCAGCTGCTCCAAAATCAGACATATTACCATTGCGAATCTTCATCAAAAAGCATCATTCCAAGCTCATTGCGAAGCCTCTGTATGAAGCTCCCAACCATCCTTCTTGATGCTATTTCTCAAGCATGAAGAAGACAGTCTCACAGAGGGCTACATCCTTGCAAAACTCCAGTTCAAATCCTAAGCGAAGCTTTAGGTTGCTCAATCCAATATGTTTTCTAAAAAGTGAGAGGCAAATGAAGTCAAAAAAACCTTTTATACTCTCCTTGCCCCCAATGCCCAAATAGGAGGGAATTTTATTATTTTTAAAGTTGAAATAACCCTTTATCCCTCCATGGAGCGCTCACCCCTCCTAGCACCTCAACTTTAAGTTATAACTTCAAAAAAGAAAGTTACTTTATTAATTTAAAGTAAATTTAAAGTAACCATAGCCAGAAAAGTATTATAAATTAAATATTAAATTTAACTTATACTTTGAAATATAATCCCCTGGTTGCTCTTCGAAGTCCAATTGCAAGTGCTAGGTGCTCCAATTGACAGGCTATAACTAGTAAGTTGGCCAACGCCACCTGATACCTTCTGTCCGACTTACTATAAATAGTAAGTCTTGGAATAACGACCAAGATAGTTTCCCTAACCAATCTACTAGCCTACGGGAACCCTGGAGTAGGCTAATCATACCAACTCTCTGAATGAGCTAAGGAGGGGACATTACAGGAAGATGCTAGGAACATCACAAAATGCATTTATAATCACCTTTGGGTTCTTAACTTGATGAGAGATCACACCAAGGGAAAATAGCTCGTGCAAGTGGGTGTCACAAGGTTTGCAACTAACCTCCTCATGTTGCAAAGCATTTGTAGTTTGTTGACACCTTTGAAGCAGATGTTTGTGAGTCAAGCATGGCTAGATTCAACATATTCAAAGAAGATCGATGGAGAGAGGACCACAAAGATAGTTTTTGATGATGTCTTTACGAAGAGAGTTGCAAAGATTGTCAAGGTAAATCCATATTGAATCCTTTATTCTAAAAAATTTAAAATATTTACTTTAATTGTAACTTCAATTTGTTTGTAGGTGTCAAAAACTTTAGTGAGAGTTTTGTGCTTGGTGGATGGGGAGCAAAACCCAATGGGATACATTTATGAGGCCATAGATAGGGCCAAAGAGTTCATTCAAAACTATCAAAGGGGAGATATAAATAGATTTGATCCCATTTGGGAGATCATTGATTGGAGGTGGAACAATCAACTCCACCAACCCATTCATGAAACAAGGTACTACCTCAACCCCAAGTTTTTCTTCTCCAAAGACTTCACAGATATTAATGTGGAGGTTATGGAGGGCCTCTCAACATGCATTGAGAGGATGACACCTTAGGTTGAGGTGAGGGATCTCATTATTTTAGAATTGCAAAATTTCAAGCAGGTTAAGGGAGGCTCTTTGTTTTGCCACTAGCTACACAAGGGAGATCAACCCAAGCACCAAGTAACAAAAAATGAAGTCTTTTCTTATATCTTACAATTATTGTTTATTTACAAACTTTTGAATATTTTATTTGTAAGTTCTTGGCAGGAAGATTGGAGTGGAAATATTCCAAATCTTCGAAAGTAAGCTCTTTGTGTTTTGTCTCAACCTTGTAAGGCTTTTTTATATGAGTGGAATTGGAGCTTGTTTGAGGCCATTCACACAAAGAAGCTCAATAAGTTTACTCAACGTCTCACCAACCTAGTTTTTTTGCAATACAACGTTTGACTTCACACAAGAAAGGTGGACACAATTGCGTAGGAGCTTGTAAACTTGGATGAGATTGATTCTTACAAAGATTGGACTGCATAGGATGGGGACACTCCCTTGTTTATAGAAGATGAGATTGCTGATTTCAAGAGGCAAGCTATGGAGGGTGTAGGTACAACAGAAGGAGAGATTGGATTGGATGACTCATTGCAAATGATATCGAACATGAGGTAGAGAGGAGTTATTGCCATCTAGTCCTAGGGTTAAGCCATTGCTGTTGTGCCCCCGACAAAAGAGTCTGATTTTATTTGAGATTAAAACCCATCGCTGGCCATAATAAGACAAAGGCCAGCACTAGGAGACAAAAGGCACTAGAAGACAAAAAAAAGAAACATTAACTAATGTTAACCAAAGGGCAGCGGTGGTTATAAAAAGGCATTGGTTGTGTGTAAAAAGGTGTGACTTCTCACTAAGAAGGATATAAATCAAGAATCCAAAGACATTTGAAGGCATAAAGTGATCAGAAAGAAATATATCTTTGGCAGAGATAAATCTGCAAGGAATATATCAGCATTGATCTATATATTTGCAATAGTTGATGACAATAGAAGTATAATATATATAACAAAGTATATATTGCAATTAATTGGACTGAAGTTGTCAATCCATCATGAGGTATTAATAGTAAATCATTTAACGAATCCCAAAGCAATCAGTTTGAATTTAGAAAGATACCTTGCAAGTAGGAAGGATGGCCCTTCCAAGTTCACGAGAGATGAGCGGTGGACTGACCCTTCTCATGCTCTTATCAAGTTAGGCCAAGAGGTGCATTAGGCACTGTTAGGTGGACTGACCCCTTTCATACGCGTGGGGCTCGATCAAGGAGGACGACTAGCCTCCAAGGTGGACGAGGAGCTGTTAGGTGGATTGACCCCTTTCAATATTGCTACTTGCAAGAGTTCCTGAAGAATTCACTATGTGATTAGCTTGAAGGATTATGTTACGATGTATTGAACTGAATATTGTTTATGCTATGATGTATTAATCTACATTTTTGAATATATTGGTTTGAATACTAATTGTGATATGATGAATTGTATTGAATATTATCATGATTTAATAATCTTTAATGTCTCTAACATTCAATTTGAGCAACTAGTCTTGTTGCAGGCATAGAAATCAGGAATAATCCAAAAAGGGACATTACAATAGCCTTCTAGGTCGAGAGAGGAGTGACAATCGATTGTGAGGAGGAGACGCTCTCACCAATTTTTCACTAGAATAGGGAAGAGAAAATTGTAAATTAGTGTAATTTGTAACACACATATATGCAATTTATGATGATAATTTTCAATGAAATCATTATAAATTCATAGTAGGTATCAGTTGGCTATTTTATTTGCATGATGATGCAATATTGTACTTTTTTTGTATTCAAAATTGTGCATAATTTTTTTTTAAGAAATAAAAATATTTTTAAAAAGTTGCCAAGTCGAAAATTTGTGGTTTGTCGAGTCCAAGTATGTAAACTATGGTAAGGATAAACCTTTCTTCGAATTAGAAGGGGATGCTCCCTTGTAACAAAAAACAAAACTAAACCCTATAACCTAAGGAAATGACCTCTAGCTTCTTATAGTGTGTACAAGTTAAATCATGGGATTTTGAATACACATTGCAAACAAACTAAAGAAATTGCCTAGCTTTTTGTTCTTAGTTTAGGGCACAAGGCTTATCAGCATTTCTACTCAAGATGAGAGATTTTTATATATTTTCTTGAAAGCATACACCTATGGTAGATAACAAACGCTTGCGCTCTCTAGCTAAAAGTAGAGGCTAGATAGTGTAAGTAAAACACAAGAATTGGACTACAAACACCAAAACTTTTTAGCAAATTTGTTAGTTGCTATATCATAGACAATGCCACAATGACTTCTTCAATGAAAGACTATATCAGATTTGACAAATGAACAAACACGAGATTACACAAGACAACACAAACAATAATTTCAGTAGAAAATAGGCGTAACCATAGAAGAATATATCACAAAAATATCATGATATCTCAAAAAATATTGGATGTTGGACTACAAATCGATATTTTTGAAAAAAATGTTTCTAATTAAGATAAGCAGCAAACCGGGATGCTGAACTATTTACAACAAGCCTTCAGGGCAAAACACAATTGGCCACAAACAGGCCAGCAACAACACAAAAACAACACACTAACACAACAACCCTGCTGTAAGACAACCAAACAATGGATCTAAACTACACCAGATCTCGAGTTAGCAAATCTAACTCCCTTGACCCTAGGGTGTAAAGCAGCAACAGATTTGGGGAGTCCTTTCTTCCTACGTTGAACCTTTGTCCTAGAAACCTTTGAGTCTAAATCCTCAGAGCGAGGCCAGAGGAGGGGATCCTCAGCAGACGTCTTAGCCATAGATTTCTCACGCAGAAAAGCCGAACCAGAAGTAGGTATATCTGAAGATATAACTGGAACTGATGAAGTGGCAATCTGGCTCGAAGCAAGAGGAGTCGACAATGGAGCTGAGAGTCGATCAGAAGAATCCAGAGAAGTCGCGAGGTTCACTGCAGCCTCAACTGCCATCACCCCCTCAGATACCACAGGGGGAATATACTCCCGAGGGTGCTCATCCTCTTGAGAGGATTCATCCCCTTGGGAGGAACCATCCTCCTGGGAAGCACTGATAATCAAGTGATCAAGGAGAGCATCCTTCCACCATGTTGTAGTGCCCTTGCGGCGCAAGAGAGGACAACCAAAGGCCAAATGACCAATAGCAAAACAACATCTGCATCTGAAGGGGAGACCCTCATAGTTCCAATAGTTGCTTCCAAGGACTTTCCCCTATTAACAGAACAACATCTCCATGCAGGGGTTTGGAGATGTCAATATCTATGAAGATGCGAGCAACCATAGAGTGTCCCATAAATGAGGTAGTAGAATCTATCTTCAAGAAGCGACCGATAGCATTACCGATGCCCTCATAGCATGAATCCTCCCAAAACTAGAGGGAGATTTGGGAGCCGAACCCATATTGGTCTAATATTAAGCAGCTCAATGAGAGGATTGAAGGAAAGAGTCAAGGGTTTGATGGATAGTTAATGCTCACCCCACATCCAAACCCTACCGTCAAGCACTAAGTCCCGTTGCTCTGAAGAAGCGAAAGCCACAATAAAGAATCCTCGTGCACTGGGGAAGAGCTCAATCTTTTCATCAACAAACGACTTCCATGATTCCATGACCCATTTGTGAAGATCAGGAAGAGAGGCCATAATCCATTGAATTTGCATATTACTCCTCAATTGCGATAAAACTCCTCATTTTTTAATACCTCAGAGCCACACACCACTGGGGACGATCAGGCACATGGAAATGGCTGAAAGACCCCATTTTGTGATGGGCGGGCCTAAGCTCCCGACCAATTCATAGCTTCAGAGAATGTCTTCTAAGGGCGTCCGGGAGCTCTCCACCCAGAAGTAGTTGACCCATTAAAAGTTGTGTGAGGTGGAATGCCATCGTTCTCCTGAGAAGAGCATTCAACCTGCACAGACAGACCCTTTGTAGGTGGCAAAGAGCAAGCACCTAAACTTGCATTGAAACCAGGGAAAATAGCGAAAAGATCTTGAGTGATCTGCCTAGTGCCATTCAAAATTTTCCCAATATTTTCCAATATTTACCCAATTTTTCAATATTTTATGATATTATCCAATTTTTTCCTCTAAAAGGCTATAAACTGTGATTTTTTTTGCTCATTTTGACTTTATTTTGCAATGATTTTTTCTGCGACAAAACATATTAGTTTTTAGGGTTTCTCAAGCACCAAATGATTTTGATATCTTTAGGATGGCTGAGGTATTTTATAAAGAACAACTGAATCAAATTAGGCATGGGGAGAATGTTGGAGCTTCACCACCAGGGAGCATATTCAATATTTTATTTTTTTATGAGATTGTTTCGTGCTTGTTATCAACATTTCATCTTGTGTTATGGTGGTACTAAAGGCACCTCTATTTATTTATTGCTTTGTTAGAATTCATGAGTGGGAGTAGGAAGATATCTCTGTTTGGAAGGACATATGGCCATAGTTCCTTTGACTCCCCTAAACTTTTGAGTGCAAATTCTGATGTACTCAGTGGAAGTAAGAATGTGAGTGATGTCAATACCCTTGCATATCTCTTGAGAAAGGTGTTATGATGGTGGTAATATAGAATGTTTTGAGCAATGTCACAAGGTTTGTGTTCGTGTTCAAGTTCGACAAGTATGAAATTCGGATTAAGTTCAGCAACGATAAGGTGAAAAAAAAATTCGTGATTAAATTCACCAAATATATATAAATTATTAATAAATTAAAAAAATTAATTTGAATATTTGTAATATGTTAAATTTTATATATTAATTATTAAATATTATTAATCATTAGAACTATATGTCTAAATTAATTTTTAAATATTTTAAAACATTAAGTTTAAGTTTTCTTTTTATTGTTGAATACGGCATAAGGGAGCCAGAACCCATCTAAAAAGATAAAAAATAATATCAAAATTGCTGCTCATATACTAAAGACCATATTACTATTAACCGGAAAGTTTATACCTAAATTTCTAACTTTTTAAGACTGTCTGCTTACAAATTTACAAAATACACCACTTATCATATTCTATACATACTGCAAAATGGCTATCTGACTGACAACTTACTGAAGTCCCTCCTCCACGCCCTCATGCTGCCCTTCTGCCCCTGGAATTTCCTTTGAAGCCTTCAATTCCCTAGCCTCCGACCAAACCTCATCTCTAGCATCATCTAGTCCAACTAGTGTCTTGAGAAAGACTGCGTCCACTCGAGCTTCTTGCTTCTTGCTTTCATCGTCCACTCTCGTCGCAGAAACAACAAAGGGTCCACAACCCATTATAGGCCGAGAAGATTACCGACCACACCCCTTTCTCCAGGCGGAGTCCCATTCTAGGGATCGCCAAATCCAGAAACTCCTTCAAACCTTCCTCCATTTGGCCTTAACCAGTGCCCGAGCCATAGCATGGATTGTGTCTTTTGACTCGCCAATTTCCAATAGGCGCCTTATGAACATTGCAGCTATGTCAGTGTTTACACGGTATTCTGCTCCAAACTCATGAATGGTTCCCCCAAGACTGCCCCAATTGCTTGGAGACTGATTGGGAATGCCATCTTGAAAACCTTTTTTAAACTGCTATCGAAGGTAGGCCCCATAAAGGCCATTTGCCTCTTCCCTCCAACCAAAGGCACCGCTGATTCCATCCTGCGCCAAAGGAGATATGAAGAATAGCAAGAAAAAATTACAAAACCATCTCCAGCAAACCGTCTCTACTTAACAAGCCTCCATTCAACGATATGCATGCCTGTTATTAATTGCTCCATTATTTCTCAAAAATCACCAGCCATCTCACACGAGAAACAGTACCTCACCTTGTGTTTTCCAACTTATTTGAGCATGCCGAGTAGGTTTGGACATGATAGGCTTGTCATTCTGTCCACGTCACCTCATCAATTAATCTTCTTGTTTGAGAGTTGTCAGCAGTACCATCCTTGTATCTTTGTTAAAGAATCTAAAAATTTCTTCCGCGGCCTTCAAAACGATTTCCCCTAGGGTCAACACCTAATTAACTTTCCCCTAAGTCCTCTTTTAATAACTGTTCCAAATCAAGAACCGTTTTTTTTCCCACTCTTCCAATGAATAACTAACAAGGATTTCTGCCTCCATATCAAAGACATGATTTGCTAATCTATCCGCGATCCTGTTAGCCTCCCTGAAAATATGATTTATCTTATAATCTCTAAACTTCTCCAACAATTCTAATCCTCTGACCAAAGAATTATTCAGTTTCCAATTTGGGTTTGTTTATTTTGGATTGCGTTTATGATAATCTGGGAGTCCCTTTCTACGTGTATTTTCCTTACTCCCAGTGATAGGCCCAATTGCATGGCTTGCATCTCAACTTCATTATTTGTATGCAACCCAATCTTCCTTGTCGCTGCCCCAAGAAGTTTCCCTTACTCATCTCTTATCACAGAGTCGATAGAAGACTGTCCAGGGTTTCCCCTTGAGGCTCCATCGAAGTTTACCTTCATCCAGCCCCCTTTCGGGATGTTCCATCTTGCTCTAATCCTGCCCTTCGACAGATTATCCCGACACGCCCCTTGAATAGGGTATTAAATTTTAATATATTAAATGTTAATATAATAATATTTAAAAATGTTTGTTATTAAAATGAATGTATTAAATTTTATAAAAAGACAACAAATAACAAGACCTAAATTTACAAAATAAAACCTAAACAAACGGTAGAAGGTTCATAGAGGGATGAATAACGGAGAAGAAAACAAAGAAATAAGAAGAATGTAGAGGAAATGTGTGGCCTACCTCCATCTCTCACAACACCCCTGCCTCTTAGAGCCACCACTACCCATGGAAGGCAGTTCCAGATTATATCACTACAAACAACATGCCAGAATCCCCAGTTGCACTATCGTCACTTGTCTGATGTCTCCGCTAATATCTCCCACAGCTCAATTCAATGCATTTTAAAAATATATTTTAATAAAAAAAGCCCTAGCCCTTTTTCTATACAATTTTTAGGATGAATTCTAATGATTTTTTAAAGTTTTTTTAAAGTTTGTTGAATTTCGAACTTCAAGATATAAATTCGGCGAACCATGTGACATAGGTTTTGAGCACTATAGAAACCAAAGCTTTGTGGTAAGCATATGGAGATGGTGAAATGTTTGGTCTTCATGAGAAACATGGTGCCTTACTGTTTTTCCTATCTACTGATTTACAACAATGAACCATAGCACGGGGATTGAGTAAATATCTAAGTTGTCAAATTGGGTAAGGGTACAAGGACATGGGTATGACAATTTTTTTTGAGTTTGGTACGTTCTGGGTATGTCCATACAAAAAAAAATAAAAAATCATAAATATATACATATTTGCAGCCTTAAAACTGGAATTAAGTTCAGAATACCAAACATCATGCTATCCTAAACAAAATTTCCATAACTATTACAAATACAATTTACTAATTCGATATCATTTAGTCAAAAACTCGAAAGTCATGATAGATATTTATTGTTCAATATTGAAATAACAGAATCACTAATCAGCCTCATATGTGTCTTCATCAAGACCAACATCATGATGGGCCATGACAGATACCTATATAGTTGGCACAGAAGCAACAAACTTGAATTCGAGAATGGATAGAGAAGTTCAAGGAGCCAAAAATATGTTTTTATTTATGTTTGTATTAGTAATGAACATTGGTTCTATGTTACTAGAAACAAGAAACAGGAAACACAACTGAAAACCAGGTTAAGTGAGGTCGAGCATAAGAAACAGATTAGAAACGGTTTTATATATACATAAATTTCATGTTTTAAATTATTAATTTAATAATATATAAATAAATATTATTATTATTTATATAACTAATTATTATATTTGATATATTTTTTTTTGGATACTTCAAAATGGTGCTAAGGAGGCCATACCCGAAACCACAGAAAAAACAGGATTGAGAAACATTTAGTCAAATTATAGACAAAACCAAAATTGGCTTAGAGCCATTACGAAACCTCGCTGCCCAGATTCAATCTTCCACTGCCACTAGCTCCATCCCTTAAATTCTGCTGGCTTCTTCTTCAACTGCTGACATCGTCGGTGCAACTGGCAGAGCCAAAGGTAATTCCGCTATGTAACATCCCGCTACATAACCCCGAAGGGTAAGAGGCAAAAAGGGGACAAGATAATTTTTTTTTGACATAAGTAAACAACATACACAAGTTCAGTTGTCAATATAATAGATTGATACCATTCATTTTAAACACCAAAGCAAATGTTCCTAATCCCATCTGATAAAAACACGAATCCATAAGCATTAAATACAGTCGGATCTGATACCCACACCGGAATCCGTAAGGCAATAAAGGAACATCACATTTCTTCTCATTAAATACAATGGTTACAACTTCTCTTCTAAGAGAGTTCAATTACATAACTGCATATACAATTAAAATTATATATTCCAAAATATGAAATAGGTACATAGCATGGTCCTGAGTATAATACAAAGACCGAATAGGTACAATAACTGAATGAAGTGATGGAGAGAGAGATCATCTCCAACTGGCGCTCCAAAACCTGTTTGCCGGTCCCCAATGGTGGTGGCAACGCCTCCCAACCATGTGGACTCCTAAGAGACCAACCCACCGTGCTCGGAGATAGTCACAAGGCCCACACGGATGAACAACAATAAGGGGGTACAAGATGGCCAACACACACATCAGACACAAAGCAGACATGGAGAACAGTGCTTACAATCAAGGTCATAATAAAGGTGTACTCATCTAAGTCATAGGTCGGGTACTACTCACAACTGCTAAGGTGCTAGATACTAGAGTGTAATCATATGGAGTGTCATCATATGTGCTCGAAGGGATGGCACACACGAAACCAAGTACCTCTCATACAGATGAGGAGACTCAATCGTGCCCGAATCCACGTCCTGCAGACGGATGACTCCACGTCCCGCAGACGGATGACTCGACGCCCCACAGACGGATAGGCCTTCTCGTTGCATCCTTAGCCTATACAAGCGCTCAAGGCCATGCATGAGGTTTAATTATCTTATTAGTATTTTTACCCCAATGTTTTAGTTTTAGTTATCACTTATTAATGTAACTCTGCTACTAGTTCCCCTGGCAGCCGCTTGCGGGCCTCGGGCCCGTAGAGAGCCACTCTAGACGACCACTCTAATGCCTAGACCTTGTTCATCTCGTTTGACTAAACAAGGCATTCAAAGGACTAAAAACACTAAGTTATAAATAAATTTAAAATAGTCAAGATGAAAAATATGGTCTACAAGACCCAAATTCTCGTGGACAGTGTAATTTGTTGAAAACGGCCTTTTGCCAGTTAGATTAGTTTGTAATAACTCCAATAACCCCAATTTGGTCAATGCATAGTCGTTACAGGAATTTTTGCCAGACGTGGCAGTAGCAAGTGCCCTGTTAGACGTGCATGGGATCTAGAGAATGCACGTTCGTTATCTACAAAAAGCCTAAAGAAATGTAGTCTCATAACATGCCATGAATGTAAGATATGTTCCAAATAGGTTTGTTAAAAAGGCCTTAGAAACTTTTAAGCAAATGCAACGGGCGGTGTAAAACCAGACTCATTAACCTTCACTAGCATCCTCCTTGTGCAGTCTCAAAATGAGAGCTTTCGAACAGAGTATGGACATCCAACCAAGCGTAAAGGTAAGGGAAATTTTCTGTTAGATATTGTAGTTCTAATGCTTTGGTAGGCATGTATGTAGAATGTGGAAGCACACACAAGGCGGGTAAATTGTGCATAGAGCACCCCAAAGAGATGTCATCTCATGGAATGTAAAAATCACAAGATGAGCGCAGATTGGGTTCATTAAAAAGGTTTAGAACTTTCAAAATGCAGAAACATAGACAATGCGTTTGATCTGCTTGACAGAGCACCCTAAAAAGGCAGCGTCTCATGAAAAGGAATGATTGTAAGATGTAGACAAAAATGGTTTTGCTGAGGAAAGGCTTTAGAAACTTTCAAGCAAATGAAATTGGGAGGAAAAAAAAAAATCAAATTCCATAACCTTGGCCAGTATACTCCCTGACCATGCCGAAATGGGTGCATTAAATCAGGGTATTGAAATTTGTCAACAATGGAAGGGGATTTTTATAATATATGTTGTCACTGTAGGTGTCTTGGCAAACATGTATGCTAAACGTGGGAGCAAAGACAAGGCACTTCAACCGTTTGACAAAATCCAAAGGCAAGATACGTATGCTGTTCGACAAAATTCAAAGATAAAGCACGCCTACTGTTTAACAAAACCCCTCAAAGAAATGTTATCTGATGGACGGTAAAGAATTGCAGGACGTGCACAAAATGGATTAGTTGAAAAGGAGTTAGAAACTAATCCTGCAAGGTAGAGGCCGATTCAAGGAAGGAGGCAAGGTAAATATCTTGCATTGAAATAAATTTCAGACATACATTTTAAAACATAGTGCTGGTTTCAGTTTTGTTTCTGTGCATAAAGAAATTGCAGTAAACAGATTCTAGTTTTTTTTTTGGTGTTGGAAAAAAAACAATACAGTGAGGGAAATACCTCAGATCTGGTCCCGTACCTCAAATCTCCAATTTGATATGCTCGCCTTCCTCTAGAATCTTCCCTTCTACCTTTGTTTTTCCCGTCTTTGCCCTTTCTGTGTGTGTGTTTTTTTTTTTTTGCCTCTGTTTTTTTTTCTTTCTTCCCAAAACGCGTTGATTCCTCTCTCTCCCTTCTCTGCCCCCGTCAAATAGATATTTCTCTCCAAAAACCTCCATTAGCCCCTAATACTGAGATATTTGTTGTAGCATTAATACCAAACTCCACCTCACCAAAGCCACAACTCCCTCCAAGAGATATTTTCTTGTCACTTTAGCATTTCACCCACTTCCTTCCACCGTAGCAAGGAGGACCAATAGGGAGGGTTGTGACATCCTACCCCCCTAGGACTAGGCTTACTCCTGGAAGCCTGTAAACACTTAGATGCAACCAAAGCACACACTAAACCAGGAAATATGGTACAATCAAAAGAAGTCAAGGAGAAAAAATCTCAACAAATGGACTAGCAAAGCACCCATGACCATAAGGTAATCCGGATGGTAAGACCACAACACAAGAACACTACACTACTTGGGTGCAGTGGACTAGGGTAGGTTATAGGGAATAAGGAATAGGGAATAGGCCCTGTGACTAACTCCAGTAACCACCATCGGGGATAATAAGAGTACGCTCAGGCCTGTGAATCAAGGCGGAGTCGGTACTCAGTACCTGCAACACTCCAAGCACACGTCAAGGTACTTGTGCATATATATACATCATATAGCCGAAGCAACATCAATCATGTAAGCATGAAATCCATCATAAGTAATAATAATGTCCACATCATAATAGTATCGAGATTGCACATCACTGGTGCCAATACAAAATAATAAGATGGGTAATCCAAAATAAAGTATACAATCATCCAAGTCCATCAAGATAAGAAAAACATAATATGAACACAGGGTCATTACATCCCCTAGAAGTTTGTAAAAAGATAAGGATAAAGGTCTCTCATCCTCGTCGCATCTTCCCAAGATGTTGAGGACTCACCATCAGGATCCCATTAGACCCTTACCTGCTCTATGCCCTGACCCCTGAGGGTCAACCTCCGATGCTGAAGAATGCGTACGGGTTCCAAAGAAAGCTGCCTGTCCGCCTCGACTTGCAAAGCAGTCCAATCAAGAACATGGGTCACATCAGGAATATACTGTCTAAGAACTGAAACATGGAACACATCGTGGATGCGCGATAGACTCGGTGGTAATGCAAGGCGATAGGCGACAGGACCAATCCTCTCAAGGATCTCAAAAGGTCCAACAAAACGAGGTGCCAACTTTGAGCCTTTCCCATAATGGATGGGGCTCTTCCGCGGACGAACTCTCAAAAACACACGGTCACCTACTGAAATGTGGCGATCCAACCTACGGGCATCGGCATACTTCCTCTGCCGATCCTGAGCTGTAGCCAAATGCTTTCTGATCTGCACTACCTGCTGCTCCATATCCTGAAGCATCTCTGGACCCAAAATAACTCGGTCCTCTAAGCGATCCCAACTCAACGGAGTGCGGCATGGCCTACCATACAAGGCCTAGAAGGGAGACATACCGAGAGAACTGTGATACCCATTGTTATAAGCAAACTCTACTAGGTACAAATAGTCCTCCCAATGAGATTGTCGATCCATAACGTACATCCGAAGCATATCCTCTAAGACCTGATTAACTCGCTCCGTCTGTCCGTTAGTCTCGGGATGGTATGCAGAGCTGAAATTAAGCTGAGCTCCCAAAGCATGCTGAAGAGAAGTCCACAAAGTTGAAGTGAACACTGGATCACGATCAGAAATGATCCAACGAGGAATACCATGCAGACGCACAATATCCTCCATAAACACTCGAGCTACAGACGCTGTAGTGTAGGAAGATCTCATGGGTGAGAAGTGTGCCACCTTGGACAACTTGTCCACTGTGACCATAATAGCATCATGACGACGCGAAGACATAGGTAGCCCCACTATAAAATCTAGAGATATCGTATCCCACTTCCATCCAGGGATGGAATGAGGCTGCAACAATCCTGCTGGGTGCTGATGCTTTGCCTTCACCCGCTGACACTCAAGACATCGAGCCACAAAGTCAGCAATATCTCGTCGCAAACCTGCCCAATGATACAACTGTCGAAGATCGGCATGCATCTTCGTGACACCCGAATGAGCTGAATAGGGTGCACGATGGGCTTCTGATAAAACCAAGGAACGAAGATCACTAGAATCTGGAACATAAATACGACCAAGATGTCGCAAAAGTCCATCAGGCTCAAGAGAGAACCCTGCAAACTTGCCCTCAAGGACTCTCCCAGACTCAATCTCCGCTCTCACCTCCTGATACCAAGTATCACTAGGAAGTGACTCCAAAATACGGCTCCGCAAATCCACTCCAAGAGACAAAACTGAAATCTCATGTCTCCTCCTGCTCAAGGCATCCGCAACAACATTCTCCTTACCCTGAATGTAGCGAACCTCAAAGTCATACTCACAAAGGAACTCCATCCAACGGCGCTGCCGAGCATTCAAATTTGGCTGAGTGAAGATATACTACAAACTGCGATGATCACTATGTAACTCAAACCGATGTCCCAAAAGGAAATATCTCCAACGTACAAGCGCATGGATGACAGCCGCTAACTCCAAATCATGGGTGGGGTAGTTCAGCTCATGATCCTTGAGCTTACGGGACTCATATGCAATCACTCATCCCCCCTGCATGAGAACTGCCCCCACACCCTCCAATGAAGCATCGGTGCACA
Source organism: Cunninghamia lanceolata (assembly GCA_027924645.1). Taxonomy (NCBI): domain Eukaryota; kingdom Viridiplantae; phylum Streptophyta; class Pinopsida; order Cupressales; family Cupressaceae; genus Cunninghamia; species Cunninghamia lanceolata. Next base: position 4,877,188 of record BSBN01000160.1, on the reverse strand, counting down.
CTACAAAATCACCTGTAGGATTTGGCACTACTAGGCTAGGTGCACTCATTAGCCGCTCCTTAAGAGTCTGAAACGCTGACTCACACTGATCTGACCACAAAGACTTCTTCCCTTTCCGCTGAAGAGAAGTGATGGGATGGGCTACCCGAGAGAAATCTCTCACAAATCGGCGATAGTAACCCGCCAATCCCATGAAACTGCAAACCTCGGTCACATTCGTTGGTGCTGGCCAATCCACAATAGCCTGAATCTTAGAAGGATCCACCGAGATACCTTCTCCTAAGATGATGTGACCAAAATATCTCACCTCAGTCTGGAAGAACTCACACTTAGCCAAATTGCCAAACAACTGATTATCCCGCAAGCATTGCAACACTTGCCGCAAATGGCCTTCATGCTCCTCCATAGTCCTCGAATAAATCAAAATATCATCAAGGAACACGAGAACAAACTGATCAAGATAGGTGCGAAACACCCCATTCATCAAACTCATGAAAACTGATGGAGCATTGGTCAACCCAAAAGGGACAACCGTGAACTCATAATGCCCATAACGTGTACGAAATGCATAACGTGTACGAAATGCTGTCCGATGAATGTCTGCCTCATGAATGCGAAGCTGATGGTATCCTGACTTCAGATCTATCTTGGAGAACACTTTTGCTCCCCTCATCTGATCGAACAAATCATCTATCCGAGGCAACGGGTATCGATTCTTCACCGTCACTTTGTTCAACTGGCGATAATCAATGCACAAGCGAAGAGATCTGTCCTCCTTCACGAAGATGACAGGTGCACCCCAAGGGGATACACTAGGACAAATGAAACCCTTCTCCAATAAATCCTTTAATTGCAACCGCAACTCACCTAACTCTTGAGTAGTCATGCGATAAGGTGCTCGAGAAATAGGCTCCGCACCAGGAATGAGATCGATATGGAAGTCTATGTCGCGCTTTGGCGGCATGCCTGAAATATCACTCGGAAAGACATCTGCAAACTCCTGAAGAATAGGATGATCATCAAGAGATACCTCCTGAATCCCACCCTCAGCAAGATCACTAACTGAAATAGCGAACATTTGACAACCTTTCTGCATGGCACGCTTCAGCTGCATCGCTGAAATCACACGGAGAAAAATGGGTCTCTCAACCCCAACTAACTCAACACGCTCCCCAACATCGTCAACACATTGAACTTACGCCGAAAATCTATACTTGCTAGGTGGGTCTCCAACCAATCCATGCCTAAAACAATCCCATAGGACCCCAAAGGCAACACACGGAGATCCACTGTGGTAGTGAAGATGCCCAAATCCAACACACAACCACGAACAAGGGAGTCTACAGCCACCTTGGATCCAGTAGCTAACTCAACCTGCCAACCAACGTCTTGCCTTGCCACCACGAGTCCACAACGCTCCACAAGAGAAGGAGAAATGAAAGAATCTGAAGCCCCTGAATCAAACAAGATAGATGTGGTAATCCCACATAACACACCTGAATACTCGACTACGGTGCCCTGATGCTCAGCCTAACAGTTATCAACCGCCGCAAAAACTCTATGTGATCTGCCAGCCTCACCTACTGTAGGCTCTGAAGTAGCCTGTCTCTGACTACCTCCAGCCACTGATCTTTGAGGACACTGAGCAGCTATATGACCATGCTGCCCACAAGCATAACAACCACCCCTGCCAAAACCTCGGCCTGAAAATGGTGCACGTGACTGCTGGGATCCACCACCCCTAGAACTCTGCTGAGCACTCTGAAAACTCTGTGATGGACCACTCTGCTGCCTACTCCAAGAGCGATGATGCGAACGATCTCTAGAAAACGGAGTACCAGGATTCTGCCCACTCTGCTGAGACTGAGCAGGCCTATGCCTCTGTCGCTGACCATGTCTAGAAGGTGCAGTATGAGATCTAGATAGTCTAGCTGCCTGAGGCTGTGTACCCCGAGTAACTGATCCTGAAGGAGGGGCACTACCAATCTGAACACGTGCCTGACCACCAAAACCTCTAGTCAAATTCTCCTCTATCAACCTCGCCTTCTCCACGGCAACCTCTAAGGTCTTTGGTTCAAACACACGAACACTACCACTGATACGGGCATTCAAGCCCCTGATGAAATGCTGTACTAGCATCGGCTCATCATCGGAAATGCTAGCATATTGCTTCAGCTCAAAGAAGCGGTGCTCATACTAATCTACTGTCATAGTCAACTGACGAAGTTCATGGAACTCATCAGCACATCTCTGCCGATAGTAGTCTGAAAGAAATCGTGCACGGAACCTCTCTAAGAATAGTCCCCATGACACAGAAGCAATGTCTAGGTGAAGTTTCTGCTCCTCTACTCTCCACCATGTAGATGCAAATCCTCTGAGATGCATAATGGCACATCGAGCTCTAGTATTGCTACTATAAGGATGCATAGCAAAGCATCGATTGAGATCGATCAAACAAGTCTCTGCCTCGGTACCTGTACCAAAACCATCAAAAGTAGGGGGATGGGCCCTAAGAAGATCCCTCATGTGACCTGCAGTAACACTGTCTCCATCCACCCTATCCCTCACAACTACTCTCGAATGATCTGGACTACGAGAACGCTCACGCTCAGCTCCAGCATCCCGACCATCCTGACGAGAAGGGTGTGACTCTGCCTCATGAGATACCTCCTGACGAGGTCCTAATCGGTCCAAAATCTGCTGTAAAATAGCTAAAACATGAGCAACCCCGAGCCCTTCGGCTTGATTCTCAACACGCGGTTCCTCCTAACGCTCACCCTGATTGCCCTGATTATCTTGATTACCCTGATTAGCATCATGCCAGGTGCTATGTCGAAGAACAGTGGCTATACCTCTAATTCTGCCTCTGGCTCTACCCCTAGGAGGCATCCTAAAGAAACAAAGAACACATCAAAATAGATCATCACAAAGACGACCTAATCACCATACTAAGGCATGAAGGCATAACAACATGACTATAGAACAATATAACAAGCTCACGCCACACACGCCAAACACAACAAAACATAGAAGGCTCAAGTACGCCAGAGCTCCCAGTGTGTGAACATGGGCTCTGATACCAGATGTAACATCCCACTACGTAACGCCGAAGGGTAAGAGCCAAAAAGGGGACAAGATAATTTTTTTTTGACATAAGTAAACAACATACACAAGTTCAGTTGTCAATATAATAGATTGATACCATTCATTTTAAACACCAAAGCAAATGTTCCTAATCCCATCTGATAAAAACACGAATCCATAAGCATTAAATACAGTCGGATCTGATACCCACACTGGAATCCGTAAGGCAATAAAGGAACATCACATTTCTTCTCATTAAATACAATGGTTACAACTTCTCTTCTAAGAGAGTTCAATTACATAACTGCGTATACAATTAAAATGATATATTCCAAAATATGAAATAGCTACATAGCATGGTCCTGAGTATAATACAAAGACTGAATAGGTACAATAACTGAATGAAGTGATGGAGAGAGAGATCATCTCCAACTGGCGCTCCAAACCTGTTCGCCGGTCCCCAATGGTGGTGGCAACGCCTCCCAACCATGTGGACTCCTAAGAGACCAACCCACCGTGCTCGAAGATAGTCACAAGGCCCACACGGATGAACAACAATAAGGGGGTACAAGATGGCCAACACACACATCAAACACAGAGCAGACACGGAGAACAGTGCTTACAGTCAAGGTCATAATAAAGGTGTACTCATCTAAGTCATAGGTTGGGTACTACTCACGACTGCTAAGGTGCTAGATACTAGAGTGTAATCATATGGAGTGTCATCATATGTGCTCGAAGGGATGGCACACACGGAACCAAGTACCTCTCATATAGACGAGGAGACTCAATCGTGCCTGAATCCACGTCCTGCAGACGGATAGGCCTTCTCGTTGCATCCTTAGCCTATACAAGCGCTCAATGCCATGCACGAGGTTTAATTATCTTATTAGTATTTTTACCCCAATGTTTTAGTTTTAGTTATCACTTATTAATGTAACTCTGCTACTAGTTCCCCTGGCAGCCACTTGTGGGCCCCGGGCCCGTAGAGAGCCACTCCAGACGACCACTCTAATGCCTAGACCTTGTTCATCTCGTTTAACTAAACGAGGCATTCAAAGGACTAAAAACACTGAGTTATAAATAAATTTAAAATAGTCAAGATGAAAAATATGGTCTACAAGACCCAAATTCTCGTGGACAGTGTAATTTGTTGAAACGGCCTTTTGCCAGTTAGATTAGTTTGTAATAACTCCAATAACCCCAATTTGGTCAATGCATAGTCGTTACAGGAATTTTTGCCAGACGTGGCAGTAGCAAGTGCCCTGTTAGATGTGCATGGGATCTAGAGAATGCACGTTCATTATCTACAAAAAGCCTAAAGAAATGTAGTCTCATAACATGCCATGAATGTAAGATATGTTCCAAATAGGTTTGTTAAAAAGGCCTTAGAAACTTTTAAGCAAATGCAACGGGCGGTGTAAAACCAGACTCATTAACCTTCACTAGCATCCTCCCTGTGCAGTCTCAAAATGAGAGCTTCCGGACAGAGTATGGACATCCAACCAAGCGTAAAGGTAAGGGAAATTTTCTATCAGATATTGTAGTTCTAATGCTTTGGTAGGCATGTATGTGGACTGTGGAAGCACACACAAGGCGGGTAAATTGTGCATAGAGCACCCCAAAGAGATGTCATCTCATGGAATGTAAAAATCACAGGATGAGCGCAGATTGGGTTCGTTGAAAAAGGTTTAGAACTTTCAAAATGCAGAAGCATAGATAATGCGTTTGATCTGCTTGACAGAGCACCCTAAAAAGGCAGCGTCTCATGAAATGGAATGATTGTAAGATGCAGACAAAAATGGTTTTGTTGAGGAAAGGCTTTAGAAACTTTCAAGCAAATGAAATTGGGAGGAAAAAAAAAAAAATCAAATTCCATAACCTTGGCCAGTATTCTCCCTGACCATGCCGAAATGGGTGCATTAAATCAGGGTATTGAAATTTGTCAACAATGGAAGGGGATTTTTATAATATATGTTGTCACTGTAGGTGTCCTGGCAAACATGTATGCTAAACGTGGGAGCAAAGACAAGGCACTTCAACCGTTTGACAAAATCCAAAGGCAAGATACGTATGCTGTTCGACAAAATTCAAAGACAGCACGCCTACTGTTTAACAAAACCCCTCAAAGAAATGTTATCTGATGGATGGTAAAGAATTGCAGGACGTGCACAAAATGGATTAGTTGAAAAGGAGTTAGAAACTAATCCTGCAAGGTAGAGGCCGATTCAAGGAAGGAGGCAAGGTAAATATCTTGCATTGAAATAAATTTCAAACATACGTTTTAAAACGTAGTGGTGGTTTTAGTTTTTTTTCTGTGCATAAAGAAATTGCAGTAAACAGATTCTAGTTTTTTTTTTTGTGTTGGAAAAAAATAATACAGTGAGGGAAATACCTTAGATCTGGTCCCGTACCTCAAATCTCCAATTTGATATGCTCACCTTCCTCTAGAATCTTCCCTTCTACCTCTGTTTTTCCCGTCTCTGCCCTTTCTGTTTTTTTTTTTTTTGCCTCTGTTTTTTTTTCTTTCTTCCCAAAACGCGTTGACTCCTCTCTCTCCCTTCTCTGCCCCCGTCAAATAGATATTTCTCTCCGAAAACCTCCATTCACCCCTAATACTGAGATATTTGTTGTAGCATTAATACCAAACTCCATCTCACCAAAGCCACGACTCCCTCCAAGAGATATTTTCTTGTCACTTTAACATTTCACCCACTTCCTTCCACCGTAGCAAGGAGGACCAATAGGGAGGGTTGTTACACGCTATCCTCCTGTTGAAGCCAGAAATCTCCTTAAGCATAGTCACAAAGCCACTCACCTCCAGCAACCTGATCTCTTTATCTTCGCCCACACTCCACACGATGAAAGGGATCCACGGTCCATTATAATGGGCTGTAAAAGCTGGCCAAACACCGGGTTTAGGCCCAGCCCTGACACCGCCCACTCTAGAACCGTCTCCATCCCCACTCTCCATCGGGCTTTAACCAGCCGCTGCATTAGCCATTTTACCACCCATCGCTCCTCATGCGCTTGTAAAAGCCACGCCATAGCCATTGCTGCAATATCGTTGTTTACATGAAACTTGTTGCTAGCAAGTAAGAACCGGTGGCCCAACAATCCTTTCACCACCTCTAGGGCTTCGTTATGATTGATATTGAAAACCAATTTGAGCCTTTGATCGGATATCATGCCTCTAAAGGCCATCTGCCGCTCCTTCGCCTCCAGAACAATCGTCGTTTCCATCTCTTGCTATGCATTTCATGAGCTTTCTTGCTCGATAAAAGGACCTCTCACCGCCATGATGCCTCTGCCAAGCATTAACTTAGCTGCCTTATCACCATAATGTCTCTGTCCTATGAGCGTGCGAGAGATCCGATCGGCCAATGAATTCTCCCAATGCAGATTTAGAGCTTTTATCAATGGCTTGTTTAGAAAGTCTATCGGCCTCCATATTTCCCTCCCTATACACATGGGAAACTTTGAAATCCTCTAGGAAGCTAATGCTTTCCCAAATTTGCCTTATGACCCCTTGAATTTTCCAATTGGGGGTTTCTTTCTTTCGAATAGTATCGACGATGATTAGGGAATCTCCCTCTAGGTGTAATCTGCGATGGCCCTTCCTCCTACACAAATCAACCCCCAGCCAAGCCGGTTGTGCCTCCGCTTTGTTGTTCGTTCCAAATGGAAGTGGTCTAGCCTCCTTTGCCAGAATTGTGCCCAAATGATCTTGCAAGATGCAACCCGCTCTTGAGGGACCTAGGTTTCCTTGCGCGGCCCCATCAAAGTTCACTTTCACCCAACCTTCGTCCGGCAGCCTCCATTTTACATCTTTCCTCACAATTACTAAAGGCTCAACCCTAAGGCGCCCATAAATGGGTAATTATTATATTTGATATTATTGTACTAATATATTATGATATGTAATTAATAAATTATAATTTTATTAATTAATAATTAATATTAATTATATCAGATATTATCTTATGTTATATATAAGTAATTATCAAATACCCACAATATACATTCATAGTAACACCAGTCAAAACTACTCAGTACATTTTTTTTTAAAGTCAAAATGTATAACAAATGAACATAATTCACTTTATAAAAAATAGAACCTTTATCATTTCCAAAAAAACAAATCTTGTTTGTGGGGAGAATGAGCCCCTTAGAAAGGAATCTGCCCAATTTATGGATCAGGTCCACAATGAAAACCAAGCAATCACAAATACAAATCCAAACAGATGAGATTAAAACAGAGTAAACTTTAACCTTGATGTGTGTAGGAAAAAGAGCATAAAGCCACAATGACGTTGCAGGGGCCATGTAACAGCAGGTAACAACCATGAAATGGAGCCATTTTTTTTTTCATCACCTCTGCCACTGCATTTTTTAAAATGAAACAAAATTCCTGCCTTCAATGGCTGTTTGCATTGCAGACAATTTGCAGGCCTCTGAAATGTGAAACTCTACTAGTCCATTGCGTTTCTTTTAACATAGCATTAGTTTAGGGTTAAGAGCAACATTTTGAAGCTCAAAAGTCAAAGAAAATCAGTCAAATCACATTGAAAATGATGTCTTCCATGTGGAAACGCCCCAGAATCACTTTGGGATCTCCTCGACACACCTGGAATCGCCTGGGTACAATTCCAAACAATTTTGGCTTAAAAAATAAAAATATTGTGCCCTGCCCGAATTGGCAGACAAACTAGTTTCAATTCCAATTCCGGTAAGTTTTGTACTCAGAATCATCAGGGTTTCAGGGTGATTTGGTAACTTAGGTGAACATCAACAGATCCCTTTGTACTGGCTTTACATCGGATTGGGAGGATGAAGGCCTTTGTTTGTATTGTATTATTTAGCAGTCAATAGTGGTGTAACTCAGTGCAGCAGTATTGAACTAAGTGATTGTAAGCAATCTGGTTTATATTGTTTATGGTTTCATACAGCTAGTTCATTAAAAAGGCTAGATCATCAAAAGGCATTGCCAAAACATCAGGGACTGCAGTCCCATAGTTGGTTGTACTTCATAGCAGCTAGCCTCCTTGGCTCTGCCTGCTTTGTGTTACTTTGTAGCTTGACATTTTTAGTTTCTAGTGTGTAATTGATTGTGAGGGTTCAAACTTGGAAGTTGAACTATGTAGTATTGCAGCATGCAGTGTGCAATATGATCAGCGATCTCAAAATTAGTGAGGAAAATTCCTATTTCAATACTCATGGTGTACACTCTCATTTACTTTCAATCTCTTATTCTCTATGCAATTAGGATGGTTTTAAATGTAAAAAACATAAGTTATCTCTCTTCTTTTTGAAATTTTCTGTATTTTTTGGGTTCCTGATATTTTCCTAGTTTTTTACCAATAATGTCCCAAGAAATTGAAAATATCTTTTATCTTTTGGTTTGCTGAGATGTCCTGAGCAAGATATTTGCTTTTATGGGCGTGTCAATTACCATTGCAAATCTAAGTGCAAATAAAGGAAAACTACTGTGAAAACTTCTGTCAAAACTGTTACAAAACTATAGTAAAAACCCTTGCTGATGCCTGAAAAATCAGCAATACATGTGGGAAATATCTAATCAAACCCTAGCTGCTTGATCAAATCTGCAATTCTTGGTGTTTCGAACCCTAGGGCGTTTGGAATATGCTGCTGCTTTATTGCCTTTGGATGATTGAAAGCTGCAGTAAACCATTGGTACAGAACCCTCAATGACCAAAAAGCCTGATCAAGCTACTGTATATGATATGTTGTTGAAATTTGCAATAAGATTGAACAATGATACTGTTCCGTCTCATCCACTGCACTGAAAATGGAGTGCTCTATCAATTTTATGTGCCTAAAGCTCACCTGCTAAAGATGAGGGTGAGTGGAAGACCGTGGATGACACTCAAAACCCTGCTTTAAGAATAATGAATACCTGCCTGAAACTTCTTGAAAATCTGCTGAAACAATATACAGTTTTGATAGCAGAACAATCCAAAGTTTGAAACTCGAAAAACATGGAATAAGCTCCACATTCAATAATAAATATCTGCTAAAGTTGGCTTATCCTTTGACAGCACGCACCTGGGCTGAATGAAGACAAATTTCACGTCTCAGATTTGTCGGCAAAAGCTTACAAAACGTGCGCTGCAAGTATAAATGTTAACTTTTGGTGTTCACAAGGTATTTAGTGCAGAGAGACCTATGACACATGTTTTAGGGTTTCTAGGTGATTTTTTAAAATAAATTCTTGATTTTAACTTTCAAATTTCTGTCCATTGCTTGAAGTGGCACGCGCTAGGGTTTTAGTGACCCGTTTTTCTGATTTTTTTAAAACTTTTTTTGACAAAACGTTTGCTGGCATGGGCCCTAGGGCTTCCAGGACACTTTTTGTGATTTTTCAAAATTCGCCCAGTTAGATGTATAGCATGCGCCTAGGTTTTTTGGCCATTTTTTTGCATTTAACAGGTTTAAGTGCCCATTTTAAACTTCTATACTTTTTTTTGGACACATAGGGTTATGGTGCGTGCCTTTGGTCTGCGTGTCCACTTTCTGGTTTTCGTTTAAGCTTGATCAGTCTCTGTCCATGCAGGTGCTAGTGCTTTGTACACCACTTTTTCTTATTTCAAACATTCCAACTCACCTTCATAGGATCATGAGCTTAGGGTTTTATGATCATTGTCTGATTTTTTGACCGCTGCCCTTCCAATGTAGAGGCACACTTGAGGATTAAAAGCAAAACCAAATACTCTTTCAATTTTCAGTCATTTTGGTGCATCAGTAAGCCTGGCATGCCTTGCAACAGAGAGAGCATGTTTCAAATTTTGAGCTTATTGTAACAAAGTTAACTGTAAGCGCACACCAATGGTCTAAATGGCCAAGTTTTCACTTTGTTTAACCTTTTGACCGCTTTGTATTAGTGTGCTCCGCTGCATTAAGTGTCCTTTTGTCCACTTTATCAAATTTCTGCCCCTGTTGTGTATTGGCACACTCCTCGAGGTTATGAATCCCCTTTTCTGAAACTTCTATTTTGGGACAGTTTATCCTCTAGCAGGTGTCAGATCTGATTGCATTTTCTTTATCCTTTCAATGAATTTGCTGAAAACAATATTAGCCCTTGCAGTGGGGTAGCGTCAATGATTCAGAGAATGAACCTAGTGCAGCTCAACAATTGATGAAGGGTGAAAAGGTGATGAACATGAAGATGTTCATCCATCACGAACTGTATTAACCACCCAGCATCCTTATATATAGGTATGGCCCCCATTATAGAGTAGCTGTAAATATCTGCTGAAGAAGTCTACAATGGCGATAAACAATCTTTAAAAATATGCTACAGATCCTGCTGCAGATACCTGCAACAAAGCCCAAAATCTGTAGGATCAAATTTTGTCTCCCCTTCGCAGAGGCATGTGCTGGTATACTCAAGAATTCATGTGGTGTTCACACCAACTCTCTGCCCTGCCTCACGCCAGCATACTCCAATGGTCTGAATATCGACCCTAGCTCACTAGACAAGAATAATCAATAATGGCTTTATTTTGACTCGAATGACTTCATATGAGAAATTTTGTATGGGTACAACATAATCACAATATGTTACTCTAACAAACAAACTAAAAAGGTCTTTGCACAATGCAAACAAACAAAAACTTAAAATTAAAATAAAGTGAAGAGTGAGGGTATGCAAAAAAATGTGATGGTCCGTCCTTCCTAAAAAATAGCTGCAAATCCCCTTGCCCTTCCTTCTTCGTCTCTTTTTGTCTTTCTATCTTTGTTTTTTCCTTTGTTGTTTTAAATGCAAAATGAAATAGGTTTGGGGTCTATGGGTATCGTTAGGTTGAGGGCCATAGTGGGGGCCCCTTAGTATTAGGTTTCTTTTTTTTTAGTTTTCAAGTTTTTAATTATCTTCTTTTTCTAAAAAATGCACACCAGTCAATAGGGATGTCAACAGATATCTCTTGTTGTTTTTCCTAAAGGGGGATGCCCCTTGATTTTCAGATGGGGTGGGAGTGGATGGAGGAGATATTTTGTCTTTGGGATGGCTCCCAGATCCCGGGTATGTGTGCCCACGTCTCCATTGATTATATGAACAAATGCCCAAAACACAATATGTTATTGGTATGGGATTATATATTCTTGGTAACAAAATATATTTTGTATTTGATTCCATTGTTTGTAAATCTCCAAATTTGGTATGGGAGCATATATTCGTGGGACCCAATATAATGGATATTTAATATAGAAGTTCTTGGACTTGACTTTGACATTATGGTGTGAAATCGTTTATTGTTTATGGATCATTCTAGTATTTGAATTTTAGCTTTGGTCACAAGTTTCAGGAATAAAAGGGTGAGGCCGAATTAAGTTTAGTGTTTTGTTTGAGAAGCAAAGCCATTGGTTTTTTCAATAGCCTAATGCCTTAATCATATTACAACATTAGCACAAAGGAAATTCTTTGTAATGCTATCCTGACACTTGACTATACAATTGCGAGATTTATATTATTGTTAATAACTGAAGTTAAAACATATTGTTCGTCTTTGTTATTAGAGGTGTTAGCTTTTCTGATTCTTAAACTCTCTCTTTCATGTTTTAGAAAATGAAACATATATCTCCCATTAAAAGAACATGCATTAGAATGCTTGAATTTTTCAAATAAAATATTTTAGTTTTAAGAGGAGAGTTAGAAACAAAAAGCAATTGCTAAACTAATTTAACTTAAATATCTGACAGAGTTCAAGGAGGAGTTTCAGAGGTTGGCCGTATTGCCATACAATCACTATGTGCACCACAATGTAGGCACTCTGATAGGGTAAGATGGAAGTTTCTGTTGATTTTCATATACAAAGTACTCTAGACATGATTTCGTTATAAGTTATTGTAATCAAACTATATCTGATTTTTTTGGCAGATAATCATTTGATTTGATAGGAACTTTATCTTCAATGAAGTCTAGTACCTACTACAAATTCAAATGAACCTATCACCAAAAATCATCTTTTACAATTTCATGGCACAAATTTCTTATGCCAGAAAGAGTTGTTTTGTTGTGCATTAGAATCACTGAAACTTAAGTGGGAAGGTTGATTCATTCATCTCTTAGAAAAGAATTGGTAGCTGATATATTGGCATCATTGCAACATTGGTGGTTGATAAATTCAATTGGGCATTTTTTCTGTAGCCACAGAAACCAATGTTTGCCATAAGTAAGACATGTATACATGTGTGGTGGACTTGACCATTATTGTATGGACTGGAAAATTGATGTATCTTTTTATTAGAGGGTTGTTTATTCTGAATTAGACTTTGTTGTGCATGGACTCTAGTGATTGGTGTGTTATATTGAAGTTAAATATTAAATTAGTGATAAATATTATTTGAAACAGGTGAAAAACAACTAAATGAAATCAAATGAGAAACTGCTAGTACAAAAACTAAACTGCAGATTGTAACTGGTTACTGGTTTTCTGCAGAGATGAAACAATGAATTTTCCAGAAAACTTGAATGGCGTGTAAGAAAAACCTGTGTGTCTGTAGAGATAACCCTGACCAAAAACAATTTCAGAGTTTTTAACCAAAGATAAACCAATTTTCAACAAACTGATTAACCATGAAAAAGAAAGTAAGCTGAGAAGACAAGTTTGAAGCTGATGATTATAGTAGTCCTTGAGGAGTACTCTCTCCTTTGCAAAAACCATAACAAACTGAAACATAAACATAAAAATAGTAATTTGTGCTTCATCCAAATTTCTTGGTTTTGTGGTGTAACCTCTATTGGCTTCTTGATTTTCAATGTCAATTAATTGCTTCACCCCAGTACCAGTGGTCAGCTAAGGTCCCTGATCCTGCATCTTATGCTCCATGAAAGGGTTGGTGACCAGCATGAGGTGGAAATTGTAGAGCATCTTCCACACTTGTGGGCCTCTGCTGCTGATGTCATATGGACATCTGAAAACTTGCTCAATGAAGGTAATAACATCTTGGTTGACAATTTCTAGTTACAGACCATCTTGGATGGGGGTGTTGAAGTGGGCTGTGGCAATCCCAGCATTGGCAATGCTAGTAGCTTGCAGAGGAGCCTGCTGTTGCATGACCACCAGCTTGAGGTTTTCAAGGTCCTTCAAAGCATTCAATTCTTCGGTCTAGGAAGGGATTTTAATGGTTTAACTAGGAGATGCAGCTGCAGTCCAATCTGCAGGAGGGGAGTTTTTTTGGAACATTGCATTTGTGCTATGGTCTTTAGCCAAAGGCTCGATATCCTTCTTTATGGTATCCTTAACATTTATCCAGTTGGTCTTGAGAGAATGTCTTGAACAGGAATCAAGTGGACATCAGATTTTTTTGACATTTTGAAGAACCTTACTGCTATAGAGGCTGAGATGGCATCATGGTGCTTGGAAAACATTCAGAGAGCTAATTGGAGGAGTTTACACGAAACTTGATAAGAGATTTGATCTTCTTAGGGCCAGGGCCTCTGTGGGGTCATTTAAAATTCTTGGGTTCTTGATTTTGGAGCAACAAGTAGTGGGGGAGATTTTGAGCTCTGGCTATGGCATTGTAGAATGAAAATCAACTGGAAAGAACACATGATAAAAGAAAAGTGTGCCCTGTAGAGGTGCATTAAGAAACTTGCTTCTTAGCAAAAGGAAAAAGCATCAAGCCTGGATATTCGCCAGGCAGAGGCATGGGCGGTTGTAGAAGAATGGATGGAGATTCAAACCCTCATTCCTTGTAGCTAATGGAAGCTTGAAACCATCTGTGTTTTGTCTGTAGTGTTGTGGACAATCAGGAATCAGGACCACATGCCTCGTGAGAAAAGTTGCCTAAAGATGGAAAAGCAAAGGCAAAGATGTGACAAAAGAAGAATTCCATCTGTATGTAGGATAAGAGAGCTTGAAAGAACGAGCAAGGCAAAAAGGAATGTCTAGGTTTTTCCTTGCTTGACAATCATAAACTAGAAATGATACCTGTGTGAGCAGGGGAACTGCTGTCACATCCCTTCCCCTGTTGCACTATGAGGCTATGATCTCTCAGGTTGCTTTTGTGAATGGCATTGATTTGTTTGCTTAATGAGGGTTGGTGGATACAAACAATGTCGACCTTTGTAGTAAATATCTTCCTCATAAATCTGTTTATTATTTCTCTTTTTGCTTTTCATAGAATTAGTATACATAGTGCTTACATGGGAAGGCGAGTGGAGAGGGGGGGTGGTGTGCTATGGAGATGGGAGCCTTTGGGGTAAAGGAGACCCTCGTAAATATTAGCTGACCCTTTCTTCATCCATCATGATCGAAAGGTCTACTCTGAGCCTAGCATTGGGAAGGTCATTGCCCTTGGCAGTCCATTCTTCAAAGATGTTGAGAAATGGAGTTAGCTTGGCAAGAGTGTTTGCAACTCTATTTGCTTTTAATCAAGTGGGTTGGAATTTGAGATCTTGAATGTCATAGACTAGATGATATATGTTGTTAAGAATCTGCTTAAGTTCTCCATTGTGGATGTTGGCTTGATTGGCTATGGGGTGTCTTGTGGAGATTGGAGGCTTTGGGGTAAAGAAGACCCTTGTAGATATTAATTGTCCCTTTCTTCATCCACCATGATCTAAAGGCCTACTCTAGGCCTACTCTGAGCGTAGCATTAGGAAGGTCAATGCCCTTGGCAGTCCATTGACATTCTTCAAAGATGTTGAGAAATGGAGCTTGCTTGGCAAGGGCATCTAACTCTATTTGCTTGTCATCATGTGTGTTGCAATTTGAGATATTGAGAGTCATAGACTAGAGGTATATGTTATTAAGGATCTACTTAAGTTCCCACGTGTGGATGTTGGCTGGATTGGCAATGGGGGTGTGCTATGGAGATGGGAGCCTTTGTGATAAAGAAGACCCTTGTAGGTATTACTCGACCCTTCATTCACCATGATCTAAAGGCCTACTTTGAATCTAGCATTAGGAAGGTCAATCCTCAACAACCCATTCTTCAAAGATGTTGAGAAATGGAGTTTGCTTGGCAAGAGTGTTTGCAACTCTATTTGCTTCTCAAGTATGCAGGGATATCTTAGAAGTTATAGACTAGATGGTATGTTGTTAGGGACCTGCTTAAGTTTCAAGTTGTGGATGTTGGCTTGATTGGCCAAGGTATAAACCAAATTTCATGTTAGATTCACAACCAACTTGTCAAACTTTTTATGAAGCGGGAAGAGTGGACCCTTCCAAATTGTTAGTTGTCCCCACTACGTTTCTTGAGCTCACAAACAAACCCCAAGAAAAGCAGAAGCTCAGAATTCTTGTTACCTCTAGAAGCACCATACATGTTATTCTTCATCGAAGTAGGATCCAATTGTTTCCACACAATTAGCTAAGTTTTTCAATTTAGGGGCCCCATTATTAGGGGTGTTAATCATATTGACTTAGTATTAATGCCAATTTGTATAGATTTATGTAACTTCACAAGATGTAAGTTACTAACCGCCAACCGTGTATAACTTCTTCCCTTTCCTATTAATAAATGAAAACTCACACACACAATGTGTGTCTCTCACTCACTTCATCGCATCTTTGTTGTCGTATATGTCTGATTTCAAAGACTATTTGATGGTAGAACAAATAATCTAATGACATTGTTTGATGTACACTTGACATGGAGAGAAAATGCCAGAATTTTGCAAAGGCATTGAGCCTATGTACCCTGGGGATGCGTCCCTTGGAAAAATGGAAATGTCCCCTACAAACGTTTCGGGCCTTGACCCCCCGCCCAATCCCTAAATTTTCAAAAAAGTAGGAAAAAATAATTATAGGGGTAGCTACACAAGGGTTTGCTCATCTTTTGGGCATAACTAGACAAGGGGTAAAGGGGTGGGAAAAAATAATCTTAGTTGAGAAGGTAGAGGTGACTAGGTTGTACATGGAGGGCGATGCAAGAAGTAAGGGAATATCAATAGAGTCTATGCAACCTATTGTGTCATTGCCTACCCAATCCATAGATGTTGAGAGTCAGAGGAAAGAAAAGGGCCTCTAGTGTTGTAGGCATGTTTAATATGCAATCATGAGAAGTGGCCGAGTCTTCTATTGTCAATTTTTTTATGCCAATGCCATACCGTTTCATCTGGCACACTCTCCATATTTTAAACAAATGTTCAAAGATGCAATTGTTGTTGGTCCTTCATCTTTCCCCCTTGGAGAACATAAGCTACGCACCTTTCTCCTTGATAAAGAGTATTCCAAGGTAAGTATAGTGATGGGGGAGATGAGTCAAGTTTGGATAAGGGATGGTTGCTCTATCATCATGGATGGGTGGATCTATATTAGACATTAATCACTCATCAATGTCATTGTCACATGTTCAACTAGCTCTTATTTTCTTAGAGCTATTGATTGTTCGGGAAAGAGGAAGGATGCAAACTTCCAATTTCAGATTTTGAAGGATGCCATAGAAGAGGTTGGGCCCTCTAATATTGTACAAGTAATGACTGATTCAATCTGTGTATGTAAGGTAGTTTGCTTGATGGTGGAGGGTGCTTAAAAACACATTTTCTGGACCCCATGTTGTGTTCATGCTTTGAACATGTTCAAAGACATTGGCAAGATAGATTGGGTGAAGGTATTGGTGGTAGAAGCTAGAGCCATATAGATGTTTATTTGCAACTACCACACCTTGCTTTGTTCAAGACCTTTTCAAGGAAGGAATTCCTCAAGCTTGTGGATACTAGATTTGCTAGCTACTTTATTTTGTTGGAGAGGATGCTTACTTAGAACACAATAGTTAGCCTTTGTCAATCTCCGCGGTCCAAAATCTAGTAGGTCAGAAGCAAGGATGAATAGAACTACATTAGGTCCAACCGACCCTATTGGATGGTGGACATGGCATGGTAAGGATGCACTAGAGTTGAAGATACTTGCCACTTGTCTCCTTTCACAAGTTGCGAGTTTCTCTACTACAAAGAGGAATTGGCCTACATATAGCTTTATCTAGTCAGTCAAGAGAAATAGGCTTACCTCGCGATGATCAAAGAAGCTGGTGGCCGTGCATGGTGCCTTGTGGCTTTAGGATTGATAGAATCCTGAGTATCATCAGATTCCAGTCACATGTTGGGAAGTTGATCTCAAAGATGCCACACAAGTTGATGAGGAGGCATAGGAGGGATTGGTTGGGGTTCCATTGGATGAGGCAGCCCCTCATAGTGGCAGTGATTCAGACTCAGAATCTGATTTTGTAGCAGTGTTACTAGATGCTGAGTAGGGACAGCTGCATATTTTCTATGTTTTTGTCATTTGTAGTTTTTTGTCATTTTGTAGTTGAAACTTGCAGCCTTTGGATATTTTGTTGTAGTTTTTATATAATATATATGCACATTGACAATGAAAGCAATAAATTTTTATTAATTTGTTTGTCAACTCTCATGTGTGAAGTAGTCAGGGATCAGACACCTAGTGAAGGGCAGCTAATCCTAGCAGCTATGCACACATGACCACTTACATCCATTTCACCAATCAAACAAAGACTAACAATCATTTCGTATACACTTCAAGGAAGCAATACAATTTTTCTTCATTACTCAAAACTCAAATTATCAACTTGCCTTTTCAGGCATACAATCCAGCTACAGGGGACTTACATTCTTCATACAATCCCATACGGCCAGCAAGGAGAAAAGAAGTGAACTTCTATATTTCATGATCCCTTCTTGTATCTTTTTTTAAACGATTCCCTCTATCCTTCTCCTTCAAGAAGAAAATTATATAATGAATAAAATACCAAGTGCCAAGGAAGAAGTGAGGCTGTAAACAATTTGAGCAACTTCTGGCACTGTTTGTGCAGTTCCTGTTTTCAAAGATAATAAAACTTGTTGCCATTCATCATTGGAAAAAAGAGTCTGGTTCCAGCATTATTCATCAAATGATTAAACAAAGATGATAAAGCCCTGTTGCCATTCATCATCTGAAGAAGAGTTCCAGGTTCCAGCATTATTTAGCAAATGGATAAAAGCCTATGTTACATGAAGTTTCCGGGGCAAGGACAGCAGGAGACAGATTTTTTTGGGGCCATTTTTGGGGGTGGCAAGGGATGGCAAAGGGGACAGCTATTAAACAAATAGGGAAATTTCAAATATTCATACGATAACATTGATAATGCATTTATCATATACATTATAGATCCTTAATACATAAAATTAGAGTTGAATTGAGTGTTCACACGAGAGTCAAACACATTAAAAAAATTTAATTGCTTTCATAATTCATTGTCAATGTGCATATCATATATTAAATATTATATAAAATTAAAAAATACAGCAAAATGCCCAAAGGCTCCAAGGCTCAACTACAAAATGACAAAAAACATAGAAAATATGCTGCTGCCCGTAATCCGCATTTGCCAACATTGCATCAAAATTGGAGTCTGACTCTGAGTCACTGCCACTATGAGGGGCTGCCTCATCCAATGAAACCCCAACCAAGCCCTCTTGTGCCTCCTCATCAACTTGGGTGGTGTCTTTGGGTTCAACATCCCATCATAAATCTAGATTCTATTGATACTCTAGAGTTTGATGATCCTGAAGTTTTAGGGCACTATGCATTGCCACCACCTTCTTTGCTCGTCTAAAGGTAAGCCTATTCCTCTTGATCGAGTGAACAAAACCATAGAAGCAGAAATCACAGAAAATTGCGAATCGCCAAGTTAGGCGATTTTTTACCCAAAACAATTGAGGTTTTTAATATAAATCTTGCTCATCAGGGCGTCTAGGGTTTTCATTTCGTTTAAAGCCAGTTTAATGCAAATATAGCCCATGTTTAAACTTTCTCACACGATTTTTTTCCAGTGTGAGAATAACCGACGAGTTCAGAAAATCTTCCGGTGTGAATTTTTGTACGTCGTGAGAACGACGAGTTAAGAAAATTTTCCTGCGCGAATTTTTTTACGGCGTGAGAACAACCGATGAGTTCAAAAAAATTTCCGATGCGATTTTTTTATGGTGTGAGACAATTTTCGAAGCACTATAATGCTCGCATATAAAAGCTTATCCGCTGTATAAATATTAAATATAATTTATAATATTATAATATATTAATGTATAAATATTATAAATAGAATAATAAATACTAATAATATATTATATATTTAATTTTTTTTTTTTGATTTGTAATCGTGGAGGTCACAAGGGGGACCTCCTCCCCATCAACATATCCAACATAGAAACCACATAATCCACTTAGAAGCCACATATATTACTTGGGGGATTCGAACTTGGATCTCCATCGTGAGAACCTTATGGCCTTTGCGATTCAAGCACAACCCCGTTCACAAAATTTAGACCAGGGATGAACCCCCTGGGCGACATGCAAATGCCCCACTCCACATGTCGCGAGTAATTCAGGATACAAGATCCTAGGGGCCTCGGGAAATTTTTACACCAGCCCGAGCTGGTGGAGGGCATCTCATAGAGGACATGGGGGTGGGCTTGGTTCCTTAATATGGTTTCACTCGACCTTACCTCAAGGTGCGCCCATGGCGAAAGAAGTGGTTGGAAGCCTTAATTGATATGAATTGAGAACAAAAATAAAGTGCTTTGCATTAATTATATATTTAATATTAATAATATAATAGTTGTATATTATAATATTAATATATAATATATTATTTGTATTTATTATTCTATTATAATATAATATTTTTATTATCAATCTATATTTTTCTACATTAATATATTATAATAATATAATATTATATATATTATATTATTAATATATATATATATATATATATTTTTTGGTGCACTGCCAGTATGACAGCTAGGATATTATATTAAAAACGTAAAAACAGTAGAAGTAGCTATACCACTTAGTGGTTACAATTAGTAAGCATAACTAGATGGTCCAGAGGGAGATCATCCCCTCTGACACTTCCATCGCACGCTCCAACTAAGGAGCAGACAACAGATCTCCATATTGACCTATAATGTAGGCGAATGTATTTTTCGATGTTTTTAGGAGATCCGATTTTTTCACGATTTTTTCCCCATTTTTTGAAAAACTCTTATACTTTTGATTTGCTGATTTTTTCCCAAATGATTTTTGCCGCTATGAACAAAACTGTATGTGGACCAATTCTTCTCTGTAGTAGAGGAACAAGCATCCTCAAGTCTGGTGTATCCTTTCCATGCCATGTCCACCATCCAATAGGGCCAGTTTGAGCTAATGTAGCTTTATCTATCTTCGCCTTTGGTTTGTTGAATGTTGGAGCGTGAAGATTAGTAAAGGCAAGCCATTGTGTGTGAAGTAGAGTTGACTCGTCACTTTCTTTTGAGTCAAACGATTATGTTTCTTGGAGTAAAAAAAACTCACAATCAGAAGCACTACAAGGCTGACTCAAATTGTGCATTGCCATCCATTACAAAGATTTGGCTTCCTTGCCAGAGAAATACTAGCATTGCCCTAATCAAAACTAAAATTTGTCAATGTTCTATCTGTAATGTATTTCAAACTTTCAAAAAGGTAAAAGGCAAAAGTTGATTGCAAATCCCTAGTTTTAAGGCTGCTTTGGAGTTTACGACACGTTTGAGAAGAATCACTTTGGCCATTGATAAACAGTCAATTCTGCAATTGTTGCCCACCACTCATTTGCATTAGGGAAAAATCTTCCAATGCAATTGAAGAGGCCCTTTGTCACCTCAGCATCTTCTTTGAAAGATTCACTATAAAACAATGTTGGATTTAGATAGTATTTGGTGGCATGGAAGTGGCAATGCATTTGTTGATTCCATCTCTCATCAATGATCTCTTATATTGGCATGTATTTCTCCTCCTCATTGTGGATCCTAGACTTGGTAGCCTCCTTAGCCCTATCAATGGCCTCGTTTGTACAAGTAATCCATAGGGGATTTTTTCCTATCAACTAGTCCCAAAACTTTGACAAAAATTTCTAAAAATTGCATAATCAATCATGCATTCGACCAAAAAAGGCTCAATTTGAAACAAATGTGGCAACAATTTTTCCATCTAAGTATCTAGCAAAGCTAGATTCAATCCATCTAGTTGAAATGAACATTTGTTTCACATTCAACTTGTGTGTCCATAGCCTATAGGTTTGCAATGCAAGAAAACGGGTAGCAAATTTGGTCACCCTTGAGTGAACAAGTTCTTTTTCATTAGAAACAGTTCTCATCATATTGAGCACCCTAGTGTAATTGAAGATGAACTTTGTGATGGTCCACTCCCTCTCTACTATAGATTTAAGCCATGGAAGTTTGCCTTGTCTTCTAGGGTTAAATTGAGACAATGCACTGCACATGGGCTCCAAACCAACTTGGGATTCTTCTCCATCAATTTTTCTTTTCGTGGTTTGGACAGATTTGTTTGCCTGTCCCGTTTGGACAGATGTATTTGCTTGTCCCGTATGGACAGAAGAGTCATTTGACTAGTGCCTGGGTATTTAGACAATAATCATGATGTAATGCAAACTTGTTAAACAAAAAGAAATAGCGAAGTTTTTAATCATAATGTGTGTTTAAACCCTAACAACCTAGTTGGGTTGTTACATTTAAGGTCACTATATTTTAAAAAAACTCTAACCCTAACCCTTAACTAAAAATAATTTAGGGTTAGGGTTAGAACTTAGTGTTTAATAATTTATTAATATAAAGAAATTAAAAATTGGGTTTGGGTTTTGTTAGTGACGTAGGGTTTCAAGGTATAAGCTAGAATTTGGCTTTTAACCTTAATGGTTATGTTTTAATGTTAAAAACCTTCATTATTAGTGTTTAAAGCCTAAACTTCATAGTTTATAAATTTAAACCCTAATTGCCTAAGTACCCTGATGCTATAAATAAAAAACAAAGAAGTCCTTAGGGCCTTACCTCATTTTTGTGCCCTAACTAAATGAGAATGAAACAGATATTTGCTGAAGAATGAGTGCCCTTGAGTGTGCCCTAATCGCTCCAATGTTTGGTAACTTACATAAAATCCAAATCTACTCTGAACAAATCCAAATCCACAATGTAAAATGAAGTTTTGACTGAAAAAACAAGTATTTATAAGCAAACTGCAAAAAAACAATTTATTTGTGAGTAAACCCACAATTTTTTTTTAAAATTGTGATTTATTGTTGAATAAAAAGGGAATTACTTGTCCTCAGGTAATGTGCTGGTGATTAGTAAAAAACTGGCAATCTGATTCAGATCGGGTCCGGTTGCCATTTATTCACAATTAGTTGGCAATTCTGCTACTATGATTGATAACATAAAACTTCACCATTTTATGTATCTATGTGAATGAAATTGCATTGTGGCTTGTATGACCTTTAAAACATCTAAATTACATATATATACAGGCACATGAATGCAAGAAATGACAGAGACACAATATATAAGTGATTGGAATAAGTAGGATGAAGAAGCTTGTAAGGAAGTTTAGACCTCCAAGGGATCGTTCCACTTTATTTTCTTTTTAAAACATCAATAGATGCATTAATAACGGAGTTGGTCATGATTAAACCTGTCCATGTGATAGTAGAAAACAAAGACAAATTCAGTGAGTAGAAAACAAAGACAAATTCAGTGTGACACAAACCTATCACTAGGGCATTAGATATAGGTGCATTTATGTCTAAATCTGCCTTGAATAAAACAGACACACCAATAGTGTAGAATGAAAGTTTGATTGATCTGCCTATTTAGGTGGTTTGAACTTTGTATTTCGGAGTCTTACATTCCATTTTGAAAGCATGCATTGGTTAAGAAAGAATCGTGGAGGAAGCTGAAAGCTCTTTTGGAGCTGACTTCTAAGTTGCAGTAAGAGTAGGAAGTGAATTTGCAGAGAGAGTGTAGAGAACTGGATGCGGAAGGAGCAAGTTGGGTTGTTGTATGAGCTAATAACCCTGTGGGTTTTTAACCATGTATTTTTTGTGATAGTGGAAGAAGGAGCAATCCCACTTGCTACAGTTTTTGTCCACATGGTTTTTCTCCTAGCTGGATTCCAATGTTGAATTGTGTGTGCATGCTATAATGTTCTTTCTGTGTTTCCAATATAAAAGAAAAACATTTACAACAATCACACAGACAGTAAACACCAGATATACCCTGGAGAAACGCAATGGGGAAAACTCCTGCAAGGAAAAGTGGTCATGCCTTGTTATTCATTCAATTTGTCACCATATACAATGCAGATACAGAAGAATGATTCCAAAACCAGTGCTATGTACCACTGTGGCTCAATTCTTGAAGCTTTTACAACAGTCACACATCCACTGCTCTGTTGTTCACTCTGAAAAGAACCTCCTTTGGTGCTGAACTCTGCTCGGGACCAGGAAAAACCAAACAAACCAATAAGATTACATTTTAATCTCCAAAGCGGACATCTCGATATCGTGTTGAAGTTGAATTGATTCTCTGAGAATACAAACAGATATATTGGAACATGGACTTCCTGCTGGTCAAATTTGGGAGCCTTGAAATCGTAGAGGTGAATCTGTCCAAGCCAATTTTTCACGAATAAATAATCCAGAAATTGATGTGGGATGTATTATATTTTTATGGTGACAGATTTTCTGACTGGGAAATCTATCCTAATCTTTTTTAAATCTTCTGACATATGGTACGTCATTGGGAAGCTTTGTTGATTAACCTGGGATACTTGGTATCTGTATATCATAGGTGCTGATGCAAGTTTGGGGTCACTTGGTCTGTTTCTAGCCTTCCTTGTGAGTTTGCTGTTTGACATTGATGTGTTTGGCTGTTTGTTCAGTGTAGGAGGTCTAGTTGTCTGATGTACACTGAGCATCTGATTCATTTTGAACCACTGCCTGGATTGTTTATGCTTGAGTTGTTTTGTTTTCATGATGCTTTTTGTAACAATGAATTGTTCATGGTGGTTGAAAATATTTTGTTTGGCACTTACTGGATATGCATTAGGATTTCTTGTCTTATCCTCTTCACCAATGAGTTCCTTCTAGCATGAGATGGAATGACATGGATGAAATGGTTTTTTTGCAGTTTTAATTTTCAGTATTCTATGTGCCCAGTCCATTGAGTTGACAGCAGCAGATCTTGAAATGTATGAGTTTGTATGGCTTAGTTTCTGTATTATAGACTCGTGTTGTTTCTAGTTTTTGGTTGCTGTTTTGTCAATGCCAACGTAGCAAAATGGGTAAGCTGATATTTTTGGTTGAGTCTCTATCTTAATGCATTCTAACTAGTTGGGAACATGCAATGGTGTGGGAATTTCTTAGGCTAGATAAGGCTTTCTTGGATGTCTAAAGTCCATGAAAGGATGGGTTTGTTTATTAGAAGTTTCTGAAAATATCATCATGGGTTTCTGAGATATTTCCTTGACTGTTAGGAATGGAGAAGTTTACAATCCTTACCTGGGATGTGTATGGTAGAATTTTAAAGTCTGCGGATGTTTTAAAGGACAAAATGATTTCTGGGATTGAAAGTTCGCTACACATTATATGCAATTTTTTTCTTCATACCTAACATTTTTCTGTATTGTTCTGTCTAACAATGAATTCTTTCTTGCATGAAATGCAATGTCATGAATCTGATGGTGTTTTTGTACTTCTAAATCAGTCCTCTTTACTCCAAGTCCCTTTATGGAGAGCAGCAGGACTTGAGATCTAAGAGAATTCATGTAGCTCGAATTTCCAGTCTCGTTGACTTGTGTATTTTCTTGTCTTTGAATGATATTTTGTCAATGATGATATTGTCAAATGGCAGAAGAATATCTTAAGTGGATAGTCTTTATCTCAAGGCATTCTGAACAACGGTAAAGATGAGATAGTGGAACAATGCTTTCACTAGAAAAGGCTTTCTTGAATATCCTTAATTCAATAAGGGATAGATCCTCAACCCCTTGATCTTGAAAAGATTAAATTTGTCAGTTTAACATAAGATTAGTTTGTTGATTTCTAACGAATGGATTTCAGTATTGCTACAGTACTAGTAGTGATATGATACTGTCAAATGAATGTTATGTAAATATAGGCATGTTTTTCTGTCTTCGAATTTTGTTTGGTCAATGTCAACATTGCAAAATGGGCAGACTGCTGTGTCTAGTGCGTCTTGATGAAGGGCCAATGTGGAATGTACAAGAATACTTAAGACTAGAAAAGGCTTTGTTATCTATAGTCCATAAAGGGAAGTGGTTTTCAAGCCTTTGATCTTGGAAAATTAAAGTTTGATGGTTTTGCATAGGGCCAACATTTAGTTGCTTTTCAATGAATGAGTCCTGTATTGCAAATGAAAGTGATGTAATATTGTCAAACACATGAATAGTTTAATGGAATATGATTATAGATGAAAAGTGCAGCCTAGATTCTGTGTATCCGTTAAGGGCTAATGCACTCATGTCTATCTTTGTGCAATCCAGGACTGGGAGATGCTCTCGTTTCTGAAGACGTTGAGGGCAATGCTGCGAGCTTCAAATGCAGTGGCTATGATTACTTTCCCCTCTTCTCTTCTTTCCCCATCATTCTGTACCAGATGGCAGCACCTAGCCGATATTTTACTCTCTGTTAAGGCTATTCCTGGTAAGCTTTTATGGTCTGGCTAAATTTACTTGGAGAAGCAGGGATTCCTGGATTTCAGGATATCATTTATCAATAATGACTGTGGAAACAGTAATGCCTTGTTATTTTCAGGCCAATCAAGAATTTGTTGTTTGGGCATATTGATCTATTGATTGCTTTTGAAAGTTGCTTTTTTGTTTCTAGCAGATGATGACAAGGAATTGGCCACCATGTTAACTGATTATCAAGATATGGTGGGCTTTGTACACATCCACAAATTAGCCTCTATCAATACTCAGGTGCACCTTTTATCCCTAATCTTGCTATGCATTTGGTGATGCATTTTGGCTGTCATGAATATGCTCTTTATTGTCCTTGTTTATATTCAGGTACCCATGGTTTTGGAAGCAAACACATATTCTCTGAAGCTTCTACGTAAGAGAACAGTTGTTTTGGAGCGCTTGAATCAAGCTCCAGTAGATGCCTCAAGTGGGGAATCTTATGGAACTGTTCCTACTGCTGCTTTATGCTCTAGGTCTAATACTGGTTCTGCACTTGATTTCTAATGTCAAAAATCAATTAATGATTCTATCACCAAATTTGAGGGCATCTATTCTCATATAAAACTATTGCTTCCCAATCTTGCTTTATCAATTCATTTACTGTCTTTGACACACACACACACACACACCTTGTCTCTGTTGTAATATACATAGTTATGTTCATGAAGGTTAAATTGAAGATGTTTTCTAAGATGATTCTTGAATTGCAAAATCAGATATTTTGGTCCATTTTGTGCTGATTACTTTAGCTTTTTGCAGGCCATAACTTAAAGTTTAGAACTTTAATATGATACATTATTTCTTTTGTATAGACATGTTACACTCTCATGCAAAATCTATAGGAAGCCTGCAGGTATGGCTACATGTCCTCTACAAAACTGTCATTGAGGTGAGGGCTGCACAATCAATGAAATCACCTGTGGGATTTCTCACCATATCATCTCATCTATAACAAGGATGATGCCTCCTTGTGAGTGCCACCCTCTTGTCTTTTTGCTTTCCTTATTTAGTTCCTGGGCCAGACTTCTCTAGTTCTTTACATGTAGGTTTTATGTTTTCTACATCGGCTAGGTTGTGCTTACTTGTTTCTTTGTTCAAGTTTATTTTCCTGGTTCCAGCTTGTAATGTCTATGGCCTGAGGCATAGTTGTATGGCTTTGGCCATTTAAACTTTTCCTAATATAAATGTTTTATTTCATCCAAAAAAACTCATTATTGAGGCAAACTAAAGAGCATGTTTGCAATTGGTCTCGTGTAAAGCTTTGATGTGTTGCGGATTTCACTCAAATTTTTGTGAACTTGTCCGTTCAATATTGGTTTTGAGACCTTTCCCGTAATTCTTTATCCCAGTCATCATTTTGGTAGGTCAATTTCAAGCTCAACTTATATGGTAGTTGTTCAATTTTGTCAGAAGCAGCATCTTTCAAAGTGCAATACTTCATAGCCAAAGCAAATAATTGGCATGTCTCCATTGCCATCTCTGAAGGTGTTTCTGCTGGAATATTTGCCACTTATGTGAAACTATCACAGTTGTCATTTCCACAGTTTCTATACAAGGGTTCTTACCGTCAAATTTATTGAATTTCATCATTCACCTCATATTGTCTCCATATCACTGCCAAAAAAATCATCAACCAAACTGATGGGACTCAGTGGGGTTGAGACTTGCGGAACCAGGGATTCACCTAGTACATGAGCGGATTCTGATGTCTCATGTTTGGCTTGCTGAAAATGTTTCCAGAAAGCAAGAAATACAGAGGGGTGTACATATATATTCAATTTTTTAAAGGTGAACTTTGAAAAAGGACCTTCTGGCTCACAAATAAGCATGAAAAAACATTTTTTCCATGAATTCAGTCAGTCGACAGATAAAAAACAAACTGTAATTAATCCATTAGATCAGAAGTTTAAGGGAGGAATCACAGGAAATTCAGAAAAAAAAATTACATCATTTTATCATTACACAATATCAAGAAAAATCTATGCAATTAGAGAGACTGTGTTCTGATCTTCACATGCAGCCTCACAACTCCCGCTAAGAATCTTTGTCATTTTGAGGGACTTTACCATAGAATATTTATAAACCAAGACTCTACAGCAGGACATATAACTATTGCCAGTTGCACCACAATCTGCATGTTCCTGGATCTTTGAACATCATAGTACTGGAAAAGATGTGGCTGCAAATCTGACTGCCCAATTGCTCAAACCTTCTCCATGCTAACTACAGCAGAAGAGCATCACAAACATCATCAGACTGCCTGACCTCAGAGGTAGAGTAAAATAATCTTTATAGTCCTGCTGAAAACTCTAAAAAATAACTGCGTAGCATCAGAAGCCAACCTGCTGGAGAAGCATCAGGAGGAGGGGTTGACCTCCGCCTTTTCACTGTAGTCAGGTATCTCATTGGGAACCTCATCCACCTGTCTTTCAGGTTCTGCTTCTTCAAGTTCTACAGCAGGACCTCTACATGATCAATCTCCTCCTCATATTCATATTCCCTGGCGTCAGTGTGCAGCCTTCCACATATTGCATCCAATTTCTTCATTTGGCTGATTGATTGAAGTGCAGAAACCTTATGCAGCTTATAAATTTTCTAACATTGTGATCACACCATTAATTCAATTTTATGTTTCAGCTCATTTTATATTTTAATAAGAATACACACACACGGCCCAAAGAAAAGGGGGAATAGAAGAAAAACTGTAGATTATAATAATATTAAGCACTTTCGAAAATGACTCGAGTTTAATGTAATATTATTATTAATATTTGAACATGTATTATATATCTTTGAATCTTGAAATTCTTGTTTTGCCAATTCCCCTAATGCTTACTAAATTGGGCAGGGGTGCTTCGTTTGGTCACAAACCGCCTATGCACTTTTAGTTCACTGAATTTTATTCACTTATCTACTAATGTTTCTAAACACTATTATGTTTTTCTATATTGTTTTACCAACCACTTTTTGGTTCTGCATTGCTGTTGCCTTGAAACCTCGGTGACTTTAACTATGAAAGTGTTACATTTTTCATTGGTCTTTGCAAGGAAACCCTTCCAGTTTTAGCCTAGTCACTATTATGTTTGTTAAAATAACAAGTGTCTATGAATGAGTGAAAGAGGTGATGCAGGAGCATCATTGGGTCAAAAACAATTTTGCAATACCCAAAACTATTAGTGATTTACAAGCACAAGCAATGGTGGATTGTGTAAAGTTGGCTAAGGGTGAACAACTGTTAAATAGTTGTTGTAGAAAGTCATTTCGCAGTAGTCACAGTTGTTGCAGAAAATCATTCCACAGCAGTTACACAGTTGCTGCAAAAGTTCATTTTGCAACAGTTACACAGTTGCTACAGAAAGTCATTTTGCAAAAGTCACATTGTTGCAGAAAACCATTCGTGTGAGTTATACAGTTCTTGCAAAAAGTCATTGTGCAACATGCACAATTGTTGTAGAAGTACTTCCACAACAGTTTTGTAGTGGCTACAGTGAGGAGCTAGGCGAAAGCAAACAACACATTTTTAACAGTTTCTTTCTTTAGTGTTGCAGTCAAAAGTTTGAATTTCCAAGCAATGTAACCATGTTGATGACATAGTGGAATGGTAACAAGAGTGACGTGGTGTTGCACCCATTCAACCTCAATGCACGAGATCCAGTCTCTTTCAAAAGGGGAAGTGTTGTGACCTAATCACACATCGCCCCATTGCAAATGGGGACCCCCTTTTTTTTTGAGCTCTGATGCTTTGCATTGAGTCTTGAATGATGTCTTAGGTTTGGTTGCATGATGAAGTCAGTGGTTTGTTGCCTAAGTGAGGAATAGTTTCTTGAGTTCTCTATCTAGTTTTTCAAGAGTCATTAACTTCATGGTGGAAATCATAGTATCCTGATGCATGTTTGAGATCTTGAAAATCCTGAAAAATTGACTAAGTTTGAAATCTGGTGGATCCTCCAAATTCTAGATATTACATGTTACATCTGGTGGATTCGAGACCTATCTCAAACATCCTGAAAGGTATAGTGAAAAATATTTAAAGTATAAGAACTTATACTTAAATATATTTTTCAATATACCTTATCCTGAGAAAGTTGAAAAAATGGCTAAGTACTCTAGAGGATTCAAAATCTTGAACCAATGCGCCAAGACATGAGGGGAGCGCAAAATCTTGATGTAATGCGCCACTTTCAACCGGAGCACAAAATCATGAACCAATGCGACTCAAACAATGCGCCCAAAATGAAAGGTTTTTTATCGTCGAAGAAGTGATTTCAACCGGAGCTCAGAATCCAAAACCAATGCGCCTTAAGCAATGCGCCATCATTAAAGGGTGATTTTACTTGAGTTTTTTGGCATCTTTTAAGAAGAGATTAAAACCCTCAACCAATGCGCCATATCTAAGGCGCCCTCATAGAAGTGAAGAGGATGATTGGAAGAGGAGTTGCAGATGAAGACCACAATCATGATCTAATGCGACTAAGGAGGAAAGGACTCATTTTGATGGTGCAAGAGTAACTTTTAACTAGAAATCAAATTCCTTGACTAATGCGCCCTTGTGAAGACAAGTAAAATGATGTTTTTAAGGGATCTTGCAATGAGAATTCAAATTCTAATCCAATGCGCCTTAACTGAAGCGCCATTTTGGAGGACAAGGTAAGGTGAGTTCTTGAAGAGATGTTAAAAGGAAGATCAAGATGCTTAACTCTTGCGCCTTATCCAATGCAACTACCTCAAGATAAAGACAAATGCAAGTTTAATACTAGTTTTAAGGCCTTTTAAGAAGCATTCAACAAGTGGATCTCTTGCGCCCTAACCATTTCGCCAATTTTGAGAAGGGAAAATTAAGTCTTAAACGTCATTTGAAGAAGATCCAAAAACCCCAACTGGTGCGCCCTAACCCATGCGCCAAAATTGGATGAATGTTAGTAAAGTTTAAACAAGGATAAGAAGATCCCAAAACCCCATCTCAAGCGCTTGATCCAATGCGCCATATACATGAAGATGAAATGAAGGTTTCAATGAATTCCAAGAGGATTCAAAATTGCCAACCAGTGCGCCCAAGGAAGAAAAGAGGTTTGTCTTGAACTTGAAGAACAAGAAGCAATCAAAACATGGAACTGATGCGCCACATCTGCTACGCCACATGTGGAGGGGTTTAAGTTCAAGTTTCCAACACTTTTTCAAGAAGATTTGAAATCTTCATCTGCTGCGCCAAGGTGGAGAAGGCTATTTTAGGTGTCAACATGTAAATTTTGTGAAGTTTTAAGGAAAGATCAAACTCCTAATTCAATGCGCTAACTTGAGATGATGATTCAACTCAAGCTTCAAAACATGTTTCTATCGGAGAACAAAACCTTCAACCAATGCACCTACAAGGAGATCATTCAAGAAGAAGATTTCAAATGCTGCTCTAGTGCGCCTGATCTGCTGCGCCACATGGGAAGATGATTTAAATTTGAGTTTTGATACATTTTAAAGGAGGATCCAAAAATCTGATCTCTTGCGCCATCTTTGAAAGAGGTTTTGATGCATTTCAAGAAGATTCAAAATGCTTATCTGCTGCGCCTCAACCAACGCGCTGCCTTGGAATCAAGTGTTTAAGGTTTAAAAAATGGCTAACTTTCAAATGGGTAGATCTAATGTAATGCCTTGGAATGTGATGACTCAAGTTATAGAATGCAAATTTTAGAAGAGTCCAAAATTCTTATCTATTGCGCCAAGAAGGAGGAGTGAATTTTGTTAAGAATTCCAGAATTTCAAGGGAGATTCAAAATCCTATCCAATGCGCCCCTTTTCAGTATGTAGTTTAATTCAGATTTTTATGAAGGTTTCTAAGCTAGGAGTGAAATTGGCATCCAATGCCTCATCTATATATGATACTTAACTTAAAACTATGATTGCATCAACGAATTTGGCATCCAATGCACTTAAGATTGGAAAGGTTAGAAATTGGTTTATAATGATTATTTTGTGTTGTAAGATCAAGGAATTGATATTGCTTCCTTGTTTGTGTTGCAGGAGCTAAGAAGTCATCCTTGGAGCTAAGTGATTAGAGTCATCTTCAAGCGAGGGATGATGCTAAGAGGAGGTCGCTGCGAGGAAACATCATGTAACTGCTCCAAAGGAACCTTTCATCATCATCGTGTTGGAACTCTTCATCAATGGCATCATGTTAAGATCATCAAGTTGGAGCATTTCATCATCTGCATCATGTCAAGGACATCTATCCATCCAGCTTCAAGTGCTCTCAATCTTCAAGTCTCTAGAAGAAGTCTCTTACTCCATGTTATCATGAAGGAAGCAGCATCATCATCATATACACTACTCCATATGAAGAAGCAAGGAAGATCATTCTTACATCCTGCAAAAGAAGAATCACAGTGTTAAACAAATGAGCAACAAATATCATATACATCCAGTTTACAAGACAATGAACAAGGCGAGATCTACAAGATGCATTCTCAAACATACAAGTTCAAAGCAATCACATTGAAGACATCATAAGATGATGCAATTTGGGAATATGCCCACAAAACAAATTGAATAAACAGTTAGAATCCATAAGAGTTGCTAAGATGGCACCTACGTGGCATGTACATCGTCATCAAGCCAATCACAGTTTGCCACATCATTCGACAAGCAAGAAGACAGAGAGGACGTCCATGTGGAAGATGCTCCAAAGATTCCATCTTATCCTTAAAATCTTGGAAAATGTGTCTTCATTGCTGCTCTCATGTACTAAAAATAGCAAGTTGTAACTCCCTGTTGAGGTGGCATGATCTGAGCCCTTGGCTATCTAAGATTGAACCAAGCCCTTCATTGTAATACTGGAGCTCTATATAAAGGCCTTGTTGCCTCATTTGTAAAATATAGATCAGATATAGTTCAGTTAAAAAGTTTGTAGGAGTAGAGTAGAAGAGATTTTCGAAATTTCCTGAGAGTACTTGAAGTTGTACATATTTCTCAAGATTAATTTAAAAACATTGGAGCTCATTTGGTGTTAAGTGTTGTCTTGTAGAATGACATGGTTTCTTGTATCTTAATGAAATGGAGAGATGTTTCAAAGTAGATTAGAGCTCATTGATGTAATGCATGTATGTATTGGATATTTGATCAACTCCTAACTCATGCTTTTAACATTCATCGCCGGTGAAGTGTTGTGAAAGCTAGTCTGAGCCTTATCATTTGCTTAAGTTAGATTGTGGATGCTTGTTTGAGCTACGCCGTTCAATGGGTGCTTATATAAGCCTTCATGATTTGAAAACCATTCATTTAGCTTAGGAGATTGCACCAACTCCAAGTAGTTGTAGGCATCCTTAGCGAAGTGGAGTTAGATTAATTCAGGAGTTTGTTTTTTCTTACATCATCATTGCTTCATTGACCTTAGATTAGCTTCCTAAACCTTTATCTTTTTCCGTTTCTTTATTATTGAGACCTTGTACATACATCATCCACACTGCAAGGAGAAATAAGCCAAATGAAGTATGAAGAAGTCAGCGTAAGTCCCTTTGTGATTATCAGCAAGATCACATGTAATCACTGAGTCTATCCATCATAAATCATAAGAAAAGGAACCTTGGAGTTGTCTCGATTGATCACTTTGTTTAGCATTCGAGAGGCTTTATTCAAGAGGGAGTTGGATACTCAGTATTTTACTCTATTGTTGACTTGTCTAAAAACAATCATCAACATTTTTGGTGCTAGGAGGGCCAAAACACGGATATTCTTCATTTCAAATAGAGCACCTAGATACTCCGAAGTGGTGGATTGAGGTTTGAAGTGAGCTTTCAAGGAAGATTCGAGATTTCAAGATCTCTTAAATTCCAGAAAATACAAAAAAAAGTAGAAAATTCCATAAAATACAAAAAAAAGTAGAAAATTTCAGTAAATACAAAAAAAGTAGAAATTTCAAAAATCCAAAAAAAACAAAAAAATCCAAAAATTAGAAGATGGATTTCTCAACCTTGGATTTAAGTTTGAATATGCGGCAAGTTGTTGGGTATGATCCTACAAATTCAACTCCATTTGTTCTCCAACTATGGTGGTCATTGAATGAGCGTCTTGGTGGCAAGAGTTTGAAAGACTTCTAGTGCAAATATGGATGTCGTAGTCATAATACAAATGATCATAGAGAAGCAGATTGTATAACATTCTTATCGAGGATGGACTTAGCTGTGCAGAAGAAAATTTCATTCTTACAAGTACAGGAGCCAGTTGTGTTTTCAAAGATAGATCCTAGTACTCCTGTCGATGGTGAATCATTCAAGAAGCTTAAAGAGAAAATCAAGAAAGAATTGAAGCATGATAAGGATTTAGGTGTTGACGACATATTGCTTTCTAGAAATTGGTGTAGGGTGCATGATATAGATCATTTGGAATACACTTGTGAGAAATGCTGGGAAGCAATTCATCAAGCCATGCAGGAAGTAGAAGCTGGTGTACCTGTTGAGGGAGAAGTTTGTACAAAGAACTTTGATAAGCAATGTACAAGTGAGAAAGAATATGAATGTGAGTTTATCAATCCTAAAGAGATAGAAGCATTCGGACAGGGGTTATCAAAAGCATTGGAGGATTGTAAACAGGGCTTAACAGATGTTAGAGCACTCGAAGCGGCAGTTGAGAAAGAAAGAAGTTCGAGCTTATGACAGGAACCTGAATTTGATGAAGACAAGTTTCTTGAGGAGTATACATCTACATCACATCAAAAGATCCTTGAGAATGAGCTACAAGAAGTACAGAGAATATTATTAGAAGATTAGGAATTGAAAGCATTGCAAAGGAATTTAGAAGATGTTATTCAAGAGTATGCCGATGAAGAACCCATGAGTAGACAAGAGCAATTCGGGTCGACGCTCGACGTTTCCATAGAAGAAGATATCAAGCCAAAGAAGAGAATAACAATTGAAGAACATGCTGCTGCGATGGATGCTGAGATTAAGAAGCTGTTAACACCATTGCTAGAGATCACTAAAGAGCTGGATGACGATGAGATCATGCAGTATGAAGAAGACGAGAAACTCATCAACCATCAATGGCGACCTCCTGACGGATGTAAAGAATATGATCAAATGCTTGGTAGGCCATGTTTCATTGAAAACAATGAGCATCAGGTTGTATCTTTCCCTTCTATTGATTGGAAGAATTTTGAATTTAAACATCATGAACTTCTAATTGATAGTATTGATAGCACTAATAGTAATATTGATGATGATCTTGAACATGTTGAACACATTGAATATGAATTTGATTATGGAGAATTGGGTAGAACAACCTGTATTTGGATAAATCATGGTCCCGATGAGAATCCTCAATTGATCATAATACCGCCAGAAGTTTTAACCACACAGAGGAGTTCTACAAGAGAACCCATGTGTTTGGTGATCATGAGGTAAACCAAGAGAAGGTTGTAGGATATATGAATAGGCTGAGGATGAACATACAAGATGAGTTCTTTATGGCATGCTTGGACACCATAAGGGATAGAGACAAAATTTTTAGAGGCTGAGGTCAATCAAATGTTGGAAGGACATCATAGCCATGAGGGAAAAGTGAGCATTTATTATGATCAGTCTTATAGGGATTGTGAATACTCTCAGACATAGAATAATAGTCGTAGGAGAAATGAAGCTGACACATATAGTACAGGTTGAGGAGGGATCAATTGCATCATACAAATACATTGAAGAATCGACTCGAGCAGAGGTTCTCATGACGAAGAGGGTGCTGCTCAAACCAACAAGGGAGGAGGATAAGGAACCAATGCAAAAGAAGAATCACTTTTGAACCATTTGCAAATCTAGAGGTAATTGTTGGAAGGTTGTTAATGATTATGTGAGCATGGATAATTTGGTGTCAAATGAAATAGTGGATAAACTTGGGTCAAAAAAGGTGACACTCAAATTCATTTAAGGTGTCGTGGTTGCAAGATTGGCATCAAATTTTGGTAAATGAACAATGTTTGGTCGATTTTCAGATTGTATCATATAGAAATGAAATTTGGTGTGATATCATGCCCATGGATGCATGTCTCGTATTGTTGGGTAGATTAGCAATTTGATTGAGAGATCCCCCGTGATGATAGGGCAAATACCTACACCCTAAGAGAGGAGAAGTTGATAAATATGAGAAAAGTGCAATTTTTTGAAGATTGAGCATATTTGGGCTTTGTGATCTTCAAAGTCAAATTAAGAATGGATCTAGAAAAGGTGAAAGCCATTTTGGAGGGCTGACAACAAAGAGTATTTTTGAAGCAAGGAATTTTCATGGATTAGCTAGTTTTTACTAGAAGTTCTTTAGAAGCTTCAACGGGATTTGTGCACCAATAATTGAAACCATGATAGATGATAGAAAAGAATTCAATTAGACTACAGTTAAGAATAGATTTGAGATTTTGAAGAAAAATTTAACTAAACAAGCCAATTTTATCATTACAAGATTTCAACGAGGTGTTCCAAGTTGGTTGTGATGCTAGTAGAACAACAATAGGAGTTGTTTTGACTCAAGAGGGTAGATTTGTAGCATATATTGAACAATGAGACACTAGATAATGAAAAGAGAAAATAATATAGGACCAATAATTTTATGCTAGCAACCATTGAAGAAATGGAAACATTGTTTACTTTTGAAGGGTTTGTTTTGTATACAGATCACCAAGCACTATAGTCAACAACCAAGGTATAATTAATCAAATGGGTAGAGTTTTTTCAAAGTTACTCATTTGTTTTTGAAACATGGGAAATCTAGCAAAGTAGTAGATGCCTTGAGTGGAAGATGTCTTT
The DNA here is from genome assembly GCA_027924645.1 of Cunninghamia lanceolata. NCBI lineage: Eukaryota > Viridiplantae > Streptophyta > Pinopsida > Cupressales > Cupressaceae > Cunninghamia > Cunninghamia lanceolata. Next base: position 4,840,794 of record BSBN01000160.1, on the reverse strand, counting down.
TATTGATAGAGATGCAAATAACGGTAATTGGATTTGATTCCATGAAGGAAGAGTAAGTCGATTTTATGGAAACACGGAGAAGATGTATGAAACCAACATAGACAATAGACAATGGTTGGTTGCAGGATCGATTGTTATTCATAGGATAGTAGTTGTGTATACCTCAGGGATCCATGAGAGAGAATTTAATAAAAGAGAAATCGAGTGGGGAGTTGGCAGGACGCTTTGGCCTAGATAAGGCACTAGCACAACTGAGTTAGAGGATTTAATAGCAATGGATGAGTGCAAATGTGAGTTTGTTCAAAATTGTAAAATATGTCAATTGCTAAGTGTACAAGTCAAAATAGATGATTGTACAAACAATTGTCTATACCCGAGAGACCATGGGAAGACATAAGCATGAATTTTGTGTTGGGATTACCTTGCACATAAAAGGGCAGTGATTCAATTCTTGCGGTTGTGAATAGGTTTTCAAAGATGGCACACTTAATTGAATGCAAGAATATTGATGATGCTACAAACACAACAAACTTGTTTTTCAGAGAAGTAGTGAGATTGCATGGGTTGCTATAGAGCATAGTGTCTTATAGGGATACCCAATTTGTTGTACATTTTTGGAGAATATTTTGGCGTAAATTAGATACAACTTTGCAATTCAATTCAAGTTACCACTGATAGACAGATTGACAAATTAAGGTTGTATACTGCAGCCTTGAGAACTTGCTCAAATGTCTTGTATAAAAGAAGCCAGGCTAATAGGACTTGGGCTTACCACAACCTGAGTTTGCATAGAATGACTTGTTGAACAAGAGTACAGTGAAAATACCATTCCAAATAGTATATGGGCATAGTCCTTGAGGTCACAGAGTTGTGGACTATAGCAGCTTTGAGTGTGGAGTGATTGCATAAACAAGTGAGGGAACAACTGATTCAAAGAACTAGAAGATACAAAGAGCATGCTGATCAGAAGAGAAGGGAAAACAGTTTCCAAATAGGTGATTGGGTACTAAGACACTCGAGGAAAGAAAGGTTTCCCAATGGAACTTACAATAAACTCAAATGGAAAAAGATTGGATCATGTAGAATATTGAGACTATTTTCTGAGAATGCATATGAGACTGAACTACTTGAGGGCATTTATATTTCTCTAATCTTTAATGTAGCATAACTATGTACCTTATATGAAGGACAATCAACTAAAGACATTGATGAATCCAATTCTCAGCTTCTTGATAACAAAATGAGTACCTAAGAAGGAAAGAGAAGAAACAACTGCTATTGTTGATTCGAAAGTTGTCAAGCAGACAAGAGGTAAGGAGTATATTGAATATTTGGAAAAATGGAAGAGCGGAGGTATAGAAAGTGCAACTTGGTTGAACCCAACTGAAGTTGGTCGTTATGACTACACTCTAGAAGGTTTCAATTGGGATTTATGAGTAGGAGCTCATGTTTCTTAATTACTAAAGGTGTTTGAAGCAGGAGCATCCTTAGGTGTAACAACAATCTTGCATCACCACAAAACATTGATAATTTACAAGCACAAGCATTGGCAGATTGTGTAAAGTAGGCTAAAGGCGAAGTTGTTTCGCAATAGTTACACAGTTGCTGCAAAAAGTCATTTCGCACTAGTTACAGTAGATGTGGAAAATCATTTTGTGACGATTACACAGTTGCTGTAGAAAGTTTTTCACAACAGTCATAGTTGCTGCAAAAAGCCGTTTTGCAACAACTATACGATTGCTGCAGAGCCATTCACAACAGTTATGTAGTTGCTGCAGAAAGTCATTTCACAACAATCACAATTGTTGCAAAGTTGTTCCGTGAAGTTTTGTAGTGGCCATGATGAAGAGTTGGGCAAAAGCAAACAACACATTTTAAACAGTTTCTTTCTTTACTACTAAGGTCAAAGGTTCAAATTTCCAAGCTATGCAACCTTTTTTATTACACAATGGAATGGTAACAGGAGTGGCAGGGTGTTGGACCCATTCACACTTGATGTGTGGGACCCAATCTCTTTCAAGTGGAAGTGTGTCATGCCAACAGTACTGTGGCAGCTGTAGCTCAGTTTTTCCATTGCTTGGCGTGTACTAAATCACACCCGTATCTGCAAAGCCAATGTGCTTAGTCTGAAGAAAAGGGACGTGAAACTCCAGGTGGAAGACAGTTGTGTTTTCCAGACGAACAGGAAGCATAAGAAAGATGACGTGGACAGAGTGAATGACAGCATAAAATATCAGCGTACTGACTGTTCATCTTTGCTGCAGTTGAAAGTGTTGTAGCACTTTTAACTCAAGATGTCAAAGAAGGCGAGAAGTCAGCAGGGATGTGAAGAGTCTGCAAATCAAATGATGGAAAACCAATCTTTATATTGGTTTTTAAAATAAATTTGGGGGCTTTTTTCTCAAAGAAAGAAGTGGCTAGGGAAAAAGAAAAGTCCTAGTGTTTTATAGCAGCTGCCCATAGAATTTTGTTTTGTAGCAATAAATGTCAGTATGAATGTTTTGTTCTGCACTGTGCAGCAATAAAAGGCTTGTAGTGTTTGTTCTACAACATTGAAAATGTTTGCCTGTGGCATCTTTTAATAATCGACATGAAGTGTTTTGTTCTGCAGCAGTCAATGTTTACCTGTAACATCTTCTGTTTTTCAGCAGTAATACAATCTGAACTTGGTGTTCTCTCTCATGGTCTTCATAATTGGATAATGTGCATGTGTACTAAGTGATTTGGAACTCAGCTGCAAGGACAAGGCTGTTATTAATTTGATCCCCAAATCCTTGTTTGCAACAAGAACTTAATCAGATTGGACAATACTACTAATTAAAGCAAAATAAAGATGCTTCCTAGTGGATAGTGTTGAAATTAGGGCAGACAACTGAGAAGGGGGGGAGGGGGGGTGAATCAGTTGTCTCAAAACTTTATCTTTTTCTGCATTTAATCTTCTTTCTCACTTATTAACAAATTAATGATATAACCATGAAAGCATGAATCAACAACACATGAGCAGAAACATAATCAACACACATAACACCATGATTTTTACGTGGAAACCCGGTTAAGGAAAAAACCACGGTGGGGGTTAACCCACAAGATTTATTCTCTGTTAAAAGATTAGAAAATGGGAAGGCACTTGCCTTCAGGCGCACTGCCCAGAGCTCACTGCTCAAAGGAGGCTCACTGCCTACAAAAACATTCACAAGATTAACACAGAAGGATTGAACTGAGAAACATCTTATTCATGCCAAAGTACAGATCCATTGAGGCTCACAACACCTCTACTCTGCCCCCAAACACTTTCTCGCTATATCCGCATCTTCGCTCACATTCCCCCATTTCCACGACTTCACAACACTTATTTATACATGACATCGACTTTGGAATGAACATCAAAGTCGGCCTTACAATCATCTGTCTAGGACATTCTCCAAGATAGGCATTACAAGCAATTACAATCACAAGACTTAAAATGCTACATGCGAACCATTATTGTCGGCCAAACATAGCTGGGACTCAAATCTTCCTCGAACAACACACCACGCTCCATAGAACTCTTCTTAGATCATCCGCAACACGCACCAAGCATCCAGTCAGCCAAGACTGGAAAGAACAGCAACACCCAAGGAGAAATCTTCAACTACGAGCTCAAACCTTAATGCGGACCACCAACACAATAGGCACTCGATCCAAAGACCTCCACAAGCTCAATGAAATCAACAGGGACAACCGCACCACTTCAAATTACCAGAAACACTTGCATCTTCATTTGAGAGCTTAAGAACACCAATTGTCATGACTGTCACACTAAAAAGATTGCTTGCGGACCGCCAAACCACGAACCACTTGAGTTGAGGATACACACCAACATCCCAAACATACCCCCAGATCCGCAGGCCATGTGGAGCAATCCAAACCAAATTCCTATCACTCTGTTGCCTCTGAACAACTACAAAACCCAGTTCTACTCAGATGGCCATAACTTCATCAATCCTTCATGCGGACCTCTCAAATCTTAATTGGAGCAACTTCAGACAATCCTCTACAAACCCTTTAATCTGCAGACTCTGATCTTCGTCTCACTGGAAATGCGGAGCAATCTACTCTGGTGAACTGCACTGTCTTCACTGTCTCTGACAAAGAGATATGTTGACATCAATGACAACACATCAAAGACACATATTTGCAACAGATAGCCCATAGTAGGAAAACTCGGCAAGTACTCGGCTGACTTGCTGCAACTTGCGAGTCTTCCTGCTTGCCATGCCAAGTTAGCATGACTCGCGCACCGAGTCAAGCCGAGTACTTGACGAGTTTTTCCCGAGACTCGGCCTAGGTTTGTAGGGTGACTCCCGAGTTTTGGTTCTCTTTGAATTATGACAAATTGATGATTAGAATAGACTTGTGTTCTCTAAATGCATTAGTTTCTATTTTTTCTAGTGTAATTATGTTTTTTTTGCTGAGTTTTGTTGAGTCATGAGTCTGAGTCAAAATTTAGGGTTGTCAAGTCTGAGTTTTTGAACTTAAGCATATCCAATTCAATATTACACAAAAAAGCAATGTTACTGAATTGGCAGCAAAACCCTACGTTTTTGCGTACTATTTGTCTTGGAATCAGATTAGCATGTGATTCATTTGTGGAATTGGACAGGTTTTGGATTTGAGCGGTCAGAATTGTGTGGAAATGGCGAGAAGCGTAGTACTTAGGCAATTTTGGGGTGGACATGGGAATTCCAAATTGATTTCAAGACGATTCCAGTGTTGGGTGAACTTTTCGATACAATTCTTTTGAATTTTGACCACTTGAAACCCTAAATGACCAGCATATAACACATTTTGTGTGTTTAATGACATGCAGCAATAGGAAAAAAAGGCATTTCGTGTGTTGAAGTAAGCTCTTAATTCTACAAGTGTCATAGGGCTTAGGCATGCACCACACCTAAAATGGATCCTTTGTAACATGACAGTCCTCGTCCTTCACCTTTTTTTCTTTGGTCTGACGCCTTTGCAGAAGGCAGAAAATTTAACACCTCACTTCAAACCCTAAGCTTTTTGGTACAAGGCAAAAATTTACCATGTCATGCTTTATATTTTATTTGGATTCACTTGTTTTCATATGCCGTTGTAGCATATATATTTCACTTCATATTATTATGAAGGAATTGCTAAAACTTAATTTGTAAATATTTCACTTTAAATTGCTAAACTTATATGTAGGATTTAAAGGACACGATATATATTTCAAATTTTAGTCCAAAATATAAAGTGAAATCCTATGGGGAATTGAATTCGTAACATGACTTGGCATTGAATACCTATGATATTCATATTTGATTTTTAATAATTGTTTTTTTTAAACAATTCTAACCTCACCAATAAATAAAAGGGCAGTTGACATAACACCCAATGTAATAATATTTGTAATGGAAATTGTCAATTTCTAATCTAAGTATTCATTTGAACACAAGTCACACCGTTCCTGCGTGATATATGGTATTCTGAATTTAAATCCTGATTTTAGGCTGCAAATATATATATATATTTATGATATTTATTGGTTCTTTGTATGGACATACCCAGCCTATTTTTTGCCTTACTGGTGTACTGTACCCACACTCCTGTACGAAATTCCTATTTGGCAACTTAGCAAAAAAGGGATACATCTTAAGAGTAGATAATCATGAACAAATGAAATTACTACAACATTGCAAAGAGCAGTTAATGTCATAGAGGTAGGCAAAATTGAAGAATAGCTTTTCTCTAAAGGAGGTGAAATGGTTCAAAACCTAGGAATGTGTATTTATTTCAATTAAAGACAATTCCCATGTCAACCATGTGCTATTAAAGACAAATAAATAACATGTAGCAAGCATCATGTCTTCCATTAACTGATGTCCCTATGATTCATTGTGGACCTGATAACAAGTTTGTTGTGTCCAACGTTGCTTATAATCTGTTTTGTCTTGGTCTGAAAGTAGGATCTGATAAGCTTTGAGTGATTAATGTGGATTCCAAATATATTTATCTTTGAGGAGCTTTTCCTAATGTCATATTCGTTACCTACCAGTCAATGAGTCACAATTTCTCATTTTCATAGTCGTTTCCTATTTGCATATTTACTGAATTGTAACCTCCTTCGCCTAAATTTTGTTCCCCTGATTTCATTTTACTGTACTGTGTTGTACGCCTAAATTAATAAACAGCTGCACAATACAACGATCCAAAAAAACGAATATAAGCTTTTCAATGGATGAAACATTTTGAAAGTGGATCATATATGGAACTGAATTTTTTCTCTTATTGTAGTTGAAAATTGATTCAGAATTAATAAATGAACATATACTTCAACATCTTCAAGTGTTATTAAATTTTATCTTTAGTTTGTAATATTATCATGGAGATTACCAGGTTTATTGAGAGGAACAAATTTATGCCATTGATGTGCTAAAAGGCTTCACATTTGGGATTGGTATCTTGGCCAATTTTGATAGTTGTTTTGCATGATTAAATGTTAGGATTTATTTTTTGTATGCCTACATGTGCATATTTGTGATGTTATCTTCAAACATAATCAACTACAACTTTAAAAAAATGCATACATGGCTGGAACTTGCAACATTGTAGTCTTCCAATTTTTGCTTTTCCTATGTTATCTTGTATAGCTCTATATAGATGGTGGTGTCAATTACTATCTATATAATGAAAATATTGATCTCACAATTTAGCCACATTAGACTTCATTCAGATTTTTAGAGCATTGTCATTTGCCTAATGCTTGAAGATCACAAAAAGTGTCACATGTTAGTTTTAGCTATTTCATAGTTGGTCTCGTAAGTAGGACAAAATTAAACATTGGATTTTGTATGTTTCAAAAATAAGAGGATATTTTAATTGCAATTTGAAGGATGAAATTAGTAGGGTATTTTGATTGCGATTTGAGAATGAAAATTGAAGGATATTTTAATCTCAATTTAAAGTATTAAGATTGAAACAGGATTGAGATTCCATTCTGGAAAAGCAGGGTTTCTTCAAACTAGAAGAAAAACGAAAAAAAATGGACTAGTATGGATTTGCTCCAATAGTGTCATGGCCCCATTCTAAATATATTAAACTTACTCATTAAGGTAGGGAAAAAAATTAATTGATGATTAGACTAGAAAAAAGGAAAGTATTTGTTTGGTTAGTTTAATTATTAAATAAAATTAAATAATAATAATGGAATAAAGTAATAAACAAATATTAAATAATAATGTGTTAATAATAAATAAGTTTAAATTTATACAAAATAAAATAAATTGAAGTAAATAAAAAATCAAGTCAATAGTTAAATATTAGTTAATTAAAATCACTTAGTTAGGATGAGGAAATTGAGGGAGAACTTTAGTTAGTTTTCTTGACTTAATTGTTAATTAAAATTAATGAATGTGTTTGTATGGCAAAATAAATTGTTTTATTTTTTAATTAATTAGTTCTTGGGAGAGAACTATTTGTTTGTGGTAGTTAACCACTTTGATTGAATTGTTAAGTGAAGAAATTTATTTTGTTCTCTTTTAGTTAATAAACTTAATTAGTAGAGATAATTTCTCCACTTAATGCATTTTTAATAAAACTAAAAAAAATGATATATCTAAAATAAATACAATTAGCTATAGGGTCGTGGGCCTATAAGGCTTTGTTTTGGCCCTTATACTTGTTATTTTTGCCGCTAAGTGGGACGTGTTACAAGTTTTTGGAGAGTGGTTGCATAAATCTATTGTCTTATAGCTTATAGTTGCCTGCATGGCAGCCTTTGGGGGTCGAGGGGATCCCCACCTTTGTCTCTTAAGAATGCTATGCTTGGAGACAGCTTCATTGTCTGGTCATGTGGATGCAGTTAATTTTCTCTTGCATGTTGCGGAGGAATCCAAGAATACTCATAATTAGGGATTTTGCTCTAAACCCAATGGTTGTTTAGAAAGAAGCAAGGATTGTTTGGTGGTGGTGATCAATCCGGATGTTGTTGCCGACGATATTCTGTATCTAACGAAGCATGCATTAATCTATAAATTCATAGGGGTTCGCATCTCTGTCATTTTTAGAGGCTTGGGTTCGTAATAATTGGAATCCGAAAGGGGATATGGAAATTATTCTAGGGGCAAACGACTTTTTCTTTGTGGTGTTCTCACCACTAGTAGATCGGAATGCAATCTTTGAGGGAGGCCCTTGTTATGGAGTAAAATGTTTACCCTTGTTAATCAGGACTTATTTTAACACCTTTTGAGCAACAAACGATTAAATCTTGATCCTGATGAATAAACTTAGGACTGACTTAAGCCCACCACATTTAACACTCTCTAGAGTTTGTGAGGCTAAAGGACTAGGGTGCAGATGATTGCCTTAGCCCTATTTTGCGATGTCGGCTTAGAACACCTCCTTAGCTTATATATGTCGGCCCCATTTGGTTTTATTCATTGTTAGTGAGCGGGAATGCATATGAGTTTTACACTTCATTTTACACCTAGATGGAAAAATGAAAGATTATAATACTTACATGATTGATCTCCTATGCTCAAGTGCTCTTCATGCTTGGAATTGCTATTTGCTTGTGGATGTTATGATGCTCATTTGCAGGTCTTGAAGGAAGCTCAAGTCATTTATTGATCTCCTTATCGGTGCATGATCTTGAGTTATCTACTCCAACTAGGGTTTCACATCTTGTGGTAATCTTTATCATTTTCATTCATACTTTCATCATATATTGCAGATCTTGCCTTTGCCCTCCTAGGGCATGCACCCTTGGATCACTAATCATTGTTGTAGTGGAGGTGGGAACACCAACATAGGGTTTGACTAAGGCAAGCCCCTAAACACATCACAACCTTCCCCTCTTTGCTTGTGTGCAAGTTGCATCCAAAAGAATCAGACTACAAGAAGTTAGAGGAGTGAAGAAGACTAATAGGCAAAGACATCTAGATCTTGACATTCTGTAAAACCCTAATTAGGGTCTAGGGTGGCTAGCGCCCTAATTCTTCTATGCTTTCAAACTCAGATCCAAGTTCTTATCTGTTCATTGATCTCTGCTATCATTTCAGAATCTCATTATCAATTATCAATAATTGTTTATTTGCAGATCTTGGTCAATTAGGGTTTCATCTTTTGCCCTAGTTTGGTTGGTTAGTTTTGGTTGAATTTGGTTGGCACTTCTCTATACAACAAAGGGTCAAAACACCTGTAGTTTGGCTCTCCATGGGTAGAAGCCAAGCTCGGTTTGTGTTCCAATGTTAATGGAAGAGGGTTTGACCTAGTTTAATCTTTTAGGCTAAGTCTCGTTTCCACCCTAACAACCCCTATTTTCATAATTAGGTGGGACTTTTTATCAAGCCATGGCATCTAGGGTTTGATTCTACGGAAGAGCTTTTGTCTAAGATTCCAGTGTGGATTCGACTTCCTTAGCTACCGATAGAGTACCGGCGGCAAGACATTTTGCACTCCATTGTTGCAATCTTAGGGAAACCCTTAGATTTGTATCGTCGAACCCTTGATCGAAGGTAGCCTCTTTTGCTCGCCTCTGTGTGGAAATTAATTTGAATAATCCTTTGCCTAAATCATTAGAAATTAGATTGAGTAGTATGACTTGGATCCAACATGTTGACTACAAAGCCCTTCCATTCTACTGTTGTTCATGCCATGAGTATGGACACTTGCCAATAAATTGTTGCAAGTTAGGAGCTAATTCCTAGCAGCCTCCTCTTGGGACACATGCAATTGATTCTAAAGTAAAAGGAAAAGCCTCGGTTTATGTTGATGGGCCAGATTCAAATGGGTTTGTTCCTGTGAAAGCTCGATCAAAGGCAAGGGATCCTACCTAGCAAAATAAAGTCATTTCTAAGGGACTTTTGGTATCAGATGCGACGTTCTTGAAAACTTTGAGAATTTGGGCTCAATGGAGCATGATCACATTTATGTGGGTCAGGATATGCAAGGCATGGGTGTAGATAGTCATATTCCATCGGTTCCTAATTTAGTGTTGGAAATCAAGAGGCTTCAAAGGTAGGAGGTGTTTCTTCATCAGTTTTCGCTGAGACTAGGGTTAATGATCAGGAAGTAGTAGGGGTACCAAGGGTAGTTATGGCATCCAACCCTTTGTGTGAACTTCAAGTGTTGGAAATCAAGAGGCTTCAAAGGTAGGAGGTGTTTCTTCATCAGTTTTTGCTGAGACTAAGGTTAATGATCAGGAAGTAGTAGGGGTACCAAGGGTAGTTATGGGATCCAACCCTTTGTGTGAACTTCAAGTGGAGTTAATGGAGGTCGAGGGGATGATTGATCCTGTGGCCAAGCCTGGGGCAAAGGCAGACAGTAAGAGGAAAGCTTCAAAAACCCAAACGCTAGGACTTTTTGAAGGAATGCCCATTTGACCTGGTCATAAGCTTTGGCCATGTCCAGTTTGATGAATAGATGGAATAGGGACAGATGTCTATCCCGTATGGATAGATGTTTGTCTCGAATGGACAAATGCCTATCCCTTATGGATAGAAGTACTCGAGTATACGATTGAATTGAACCCTTAATAACTTGATTTTAATTTTTTTTTTTAAGTTAGTGTTAATTTGGGTAATAACGATTGGATTGTTACAAATAGTAATTTTTCTGGATTGATTGGTAGAATATCTTTCATCCTATAGGTGAATGATGAAGGCTTCCAATATTAAAAAAATTGCCCTAGATATTTGAACAAATCTATAATATATGAAGCATACCTCGATAATGTTATCTTGGAAGATGAGTGTTAGTTGTGTATGCACCAATTTCAGAATTGTCTTGGATATAAGCCTTGTGTATAAATGAGCCTAGTTTGTAGGTATCATAACTGGTTCTCTTAATTATACAATTTAACAAAATGTTTATCCTATTGAAACTGCAAACAATATGATAATTAAGTTTTGTGAAACAAGCAGATTTGTGGAATCACTTTTCTAGGACATGGTGGTGTATATATCTAGGATTATTTGTATCCACCTCAGTTGAAAATCTAATTAATAGATTCCAATAACTAGATTACAAATTTACTTCTTTGACATCTTGCCTTGACCAAAACGTTCTATAAAGCATGCTAACATAATATTGCATTTATTGAAAAGAAACAATCCAAAGATACTATCTTATTATCTTAAATATTAATGATACAATCATTATTGTATTACCTTTGAATCCCAAAGGGATAATTTTAGCATCTAAAAAATCCTTTTTGGTGATGCAATTGAAATTTGATAATTTCATTCATGAGTTTGTGAAGATATATTGGTATAAATTTAAACTACTTGTCCTTGTTGCTTGATGAAATTGTGATTTTAGTTGCAAACAAGGAATGGAGGTCAGTCCTCAAGTAAACCTATGATACATAATCAATGATTGTGAACATTGTTAGAAGATAATTATATAATATGTCACTTTTGTTATTAAATATAAATGTCAATCTAATTTGATAGCAAAATAATATTCAAATACTTAATCGCAAAGCCATTATGATTAAACTATTAATAGAAGATTACAAATAAAGTACAATGGTGGTTTTAAAATAAAAGTATGGCCATTATTTATTTTAGGCATGCCAAAACAATAGCAACAAAAAAACAGAAGTATTAAGGCCTTAAAAAAGGCTATTGCATCAAACAAGCAAGTAAAACAACTTAGGCACATGTTGCACCAAGATGAGGATAATACTATTGTGGAAGGTCGCAGTCTAAAGGCTCCATAAAAAGATGAAATAAGACCTTCCACTTATCTTGTGAGTTAGTAGTAGTAAAAGCTAAAGAAACCAAATTGTCCACTCAAGTGAAGGAGGAAGCATGCTAAAACCTACTTAATTCTAGTGTGATAGAGGCTCAGTGGGAATGGTGGAGTAGTGGTGGAATTGCTTTTGCAAGGGGTCACCAAGGTGCACCCTACTCATTTAGGAGAAAGTTAATTGCATGTAGAGTGTTGATTGTTAGGCCCAATCCCTCCATCCCTAATGTAATTGAGCTAGAGAATCCAAAGCTTAGGTGAATAATATCACACCCCATAGTCTATTACTTTTAACAAAGGCCAAGGATAAGGAGCACAAAACCTTGTATAAAGGTCCATGAGAGTACTTTTTGAAGGGTGTCATAGTTCCAATGGCAATCTTTCAACCAAGAGGTGGTTGAAGCCATAACTTGTGAAGCATAATATCAGGTGTGGATTCTTGAATCCCCATAATGGATGATAAATTTAATTGAAGTAACTTAAGTTTACTCTAAAAAGATCCCTAATTGTGTTGATGCTTGCCTTAGAAAATTGAAGAGCTTTAGTTCCTAAGGTTTTTGCAAGAGGAAGGTTGGCATTGCCAATAATGAAAGCCCACCAAAGACTATGGACATAGAAAGAAATATTAGAACGAAATCCATTTCTTACCCATTTGAGATATGGTTTGATAGCTTCGTAGAAGAGTACCTCATAGAAAGATGCCTAATCTTACTTCACCGATCATAAGGAATCATTTAGAAAGTTGTCACTGACCACTTGGCTTTGTATATCAAGAAGAAAAATCCCATCAATAAGACCATGCTTGGCTTAACGAGCTAAAAGATAGAGCAAAACCGTCCATATCAAGAACATAAAGAGGAGTAAGGGGGCAATTTGTCTGATTGAATACAAAAGAGTTAATTGTTCATATCTATGGCCATTTATTGCAACATGCAAATGCCTCAAAAAAGAGTTAGAAAAACAAACTCTATTAAACCTTAGGGCTTTAAGCATTGCAAGAATAAAGGATCATCCTCTATGATCATAGGTTTTCTCAAATTCCATTTTGAGAAACAATACTCTTTGTTTGGAGATCCTAACATAACGCGTTTCTACCCATATTGTAAAAATATTATAAAGGATGTAACATTTTTTAATGAAATTGGTTTGCTCTAGTCTAACAAACTATAGGAAGATAAGTGTAGATAGAGAGCAAGATCATTCGCTAGGATTTGACAAGAAGCATTTAGTATCATGATGAGCCACCAACTAGTAATTAACTTTAGATCTACTACCCTAGAAATAAATTCAATATTTCCTTGACAATATCTTCTAAAGATTGAATTTGGATGCTTTCCTTGTAAATGTACTGCTAGTTTGAACAACAATGTGTCAATTCATAGGAAAAACTATTAGACATAGAGGCTTTCTCATTGCAGTCATATTCATAAGGGCATTGTGAAGCTCGTCCAAACAAAGATGTGCAAAACCTTTGGTTGTAGGCTTGAGCTTAAAAGGAATCTTTATGGGCCTAAAACACTAGTTGATAGTGCTTTGGCAAGGTCCTAGAAATCTTAGAATCAATAGTGACTTGGCCATGGGTGGATATTCACTACTTAATTTGCTCAAGAGAACATTTGGTTGTGAATGTTTTAATAGACAACCTCTCTTCATATGCACCCAGTTCAACTATCAATTTCATTTTTTTCATTTTAAAAAGGTTGATTATTTACCAAGTTTGTGCATGAATGAGGTGATTGATGTATTGGTAAGTGGTCTTTATTGATAACATCATGTCCTAGGTTCAAATCCTAAACTTTTTACTTTAAAAGTCCAAAAAGTCTGAACCATGTGCACATTAAGCAAGACCCTAATAAACACCTTGAAGCTCACTATCTAACCTTGTACCAATGAAGGCAAACACAAATTAGAGTACCTTTAGTTGCATGCATTTCCATAAGTTTCTATTTATGTTTGTGTTGAGAAGAGCAACATAAGATTGTAACTGCTCATTAAAGGAATTAGGCTCAAGTGGAGAGGAGATTCTTGAATATTCTTTCATGTGAGTTAAATCGTCCCCTTTAAAAACTCTAGCCATTTGCTTACCATATTTTTCAAGCAAAGTAGTATGGGAAATGGCTTCAATCTACAACGACATCCAACTTGAGGCATATAGGGGAGGTGCTAAATTCCAAATTCTAGGAATGAGTTGATAGTACCTTTGTGCTACAAAAATGATGTGTACATAAATTTTTGCAAGGAATTATCCATAATATATTACCCCAAACCAAGTACAAAGCGATAGAAAATTGTCAAAAATAATTTCCTCTAAGTGAATGATGATTACCTCACCTTCAAAAAAAGAATGTTGAGCAAGTGTTGCTCAAGGAGCATGACATGATCCAATTGTTTGAGCACATGGTCTATCCCATTGTGGGAATTAAATCACATGAACCATAAATTTGGAGAGTCACATCATAGTAATGATCAAGGGTTTCCCCCAATAGTAAGCCTTATGCTCACTAGTGCATGGGAAGAGCACCCTCTTTATCTGTGGTGAGACAAACATATTTAAATGATTGGACAAGCCAACTAAAAATATGAAGGTTATTTGCCAACCAGTGGCATACTTTGCTTGATCTGCAACATCATTAGGTGCATATATGTTTACTAGGCCCAAGGAGTCACCTTCAAGGTCAAGTGTGATCCACATTGATTGGTAGGACATGTTCTAACTCCAAGAAATCATCATAGAGAAAAGAGTTGGCTCCCCACTTGAATTTCAATAGACGCAAGTCAATAATTGATCTAAAAGCTAGGAAAGCTAAAGGGACAATACATCATTATGAGATTTACTCTAATTAAGTGCAAAAAAACAAAGTGTAGTTAATATTGTAGATTAGGGTCACATGTTATACTCAGTCCTTGCTTATTACTATTTATAAGATATGTGAATTAATAAATTCTATAATTAATGCAATTATCATGTTAATGGATCGAATTGGCGAACTATTGTTGTTTGGTAACTAAATTACAATAACCATTTGTTGGTATGGACTTTAATGCCCATGTTATCTCAACAAATTAGTTTCCAAAGTCATGAAGTAGATTTAGTGATAGTTAGGGGTGAAGATTGATAGGATTTGTTGTCACCATCCTTCCCCTTCTCACTTCACCATCTTCATTCATCACCTCTCATTAATACTCTTCAAAACATTAGCGTTTTTTTTTTCTAATTATTATTTTTATGTGTTTTGTGTCCCAACAATGATGGCTCAAAGATTTTTGAGACTTTAGCTACATGAGCTTTCAAATAGGGGACTCACAATGCCCTACTATTATGATTATGTTGTTGCTCTTTCTATGGTGAAATCATTAGGTTTGCAGCTTTGTAAAATATTAGGCTTCTATATAAATCTCTTTTATGGAGAATTATTAAAGGTGGTGTCAAGAAAAATTATTTTTCAAATTAACCTTTGTTGAAGTTTATAGGCTTATGAACCTTTTTGTTGTGTAATTTAGTAAGGGGATACAATCACATGGTGTGGCTCAACTACTGAAGTGGAGGATGGTAATATTAAGCAATAGTTAATTGCAATTAGCAAGATATTGGATGCAATTAGAGTGTTTTGTAGGTTTGCACCACTTCATCAAAGCCCAAATGATCATTTAGGAAGACAAGAACCCTATACTTTGGAGTCCACATGGCATAACAGTTCTAAAGTAGACACTGGCAAAAAAATGGTTGTAGATGGAAATAGCCATGGACAAAGTAATTGATGTGGTCACAAATGGAGGGTCCAAAGAAAGGATTGTCCAACCGTGTAGCCTTAGAGTCAACACAGCGGGATAAACACAATGAATGAAACAGTAAAATGGAATTTCATTGATTCAACTCCACAAATGATTACAATAGGCTTATAGGCCAGTTACATGCTCATTACAATTCAACATGCGAAAGATATGATATGTGGGCACATTCGCCTTCTATGTTGCTTCTCCTCCAGAAACTTTAATCTATTCTAACTAACTTAACTATGAGAACCACTTTCCAATGGATATAAGAGATGTTTATATAGTGTTCTCCAGCTCAAGGAGTGATCTGCGTCAGCCTCAAGGGCTTCCACATCCCAATATCTTATGAATCATGTAGGTCAGCCAAGATCATATGATGATGCTCCTAATGTTGATGGAACATGTTGCAGTTTTGGATGAAGGTGTCTCAGGTCCCATAATGCCTTGTGAGATGTTCCATTCAGTGTTGCAACTCACGGGAGGGTGTCGCAAACCCCATACGTCAAACTAAGTGTTGGATGCTCTGAACTATGATTCCTAATGATGCTTCTGACAGTGATAACTTCCTATAGACATTTGCAAATCTCTTGAAATCCAGATATGATGTGCATGAGCCATTGTAGAGTGTTGATCCTATGCCGCAAGATGTGAAGTGATTGTGCAATGAAATGTGGTGACTTATTCTAAAACTATGACTAACTGAAATGCAAGAAAATAAATCTTTTTGGTTGATGCAAGATTGCCTTTCAACCTGGGATGCTCCTGCATCAAACACTTGGGGTTGTTTGAAAACTGAGTCACTCACTTTCGTGGGGCTAGAGGAAAACCAATGCGGTCTACCTCAGCCTGAGAAATCCATGATGAATCCTCCTCCAGTCTTCCTTTCCACTTAACCAGGTTCTCCTTATACTGCATGTTTCTGGTGCTGCGCCTAACTCTACTATCCAAAATATGCTCTATTTGCTCCTATTGCTGATGCGATATCTAATCCTCCTAGAAAACTTCCATGGTATCATTATTAGGTTGGCCTTCATGATATTGATATAGATCTGCAATGTTGAATATGAGTGATATGCCAAGTGTTTTTGGTAACTCCACTTCATATGCATTTCTTGAATCAAACTTCTTAAGAATATTACGTGGTCCAAACTTCTACATCTTCAACTTGCTAATGTTAGTTAGAAATTAAAATCTTAGGATACTAATCATTATATATAGAATATAAAATAAATATAAAAGAGAATTATACAAGCATAGATTTAAGACATTACACAAGATATACATGGGAAAACCCTTTTGGGTAAAAAAACTCATAAAGCATCATTTTATTAAAACACTTACAAATAATAGTCTATTAAGAAATAGACTGAATCTGAGGATATACTCCTCAACATACTTCCACATGGCCAATAATACCTCATGTGCATAGTGATATAATTCACTATAAAACTCCAAATTCACTCACTCTCAAATGAGAGAGAACCTCTTTAAATAAAGGAGAAGGGGTATTAGTCACACCCACTCAAAGCAACCATTTGTAAATAATTAATAATCTAATAGTTATTAGATTATTATTAGATTATTAATTATTAAATGGTATATACTTTATAACATAAGGTTTTATAACCTTATATTAGAACATTATATAAATATTTTTTATTAGATCAGCTGGAGAAGAGGGTTTAGAACCCTATACAAAGCAGCCCCCAGGGCAAAAAAGGCCAAAAATGAGCCAGAAACAACATAAAAATAGCACACCGACAAAACAACGACAGCAAGGTAACAAGGAACAACTAAACAAAAGAAGAACCAAACCTAGCAAGTTGAACACCCTTGGCTCGAGTATGGGTCAAAGAAACATACTTAGGAAGACCTTTCTTCCTTCTTTGGACAACAGTCCAAAAGACATCCTCTTCTCCAACGGTAGTAGTAGGAGAAGAAGGCGGAGTATCTTTCACCATAGCCTTCAAAGGGGGTGGAGCAAGGGGAGAGGAAGAACCAATCCCCACAGCAGCAACCCCAACAATAGAAATGGAAGTCCCGACAGCAGAAACCAAACCCAAAGAAGGCAAAATCGAAGAGGAAGAAGTCGGAACAGAACCAATCCTGTCCGGAGCTAGAGAAGTTGAGAAGTGAGCAGAGGAGTGATTAGAAGAATCCACAGAATGCGAGGGAACCGAAGTAGCAACTACCCCCACAGGAATATCCTCAACATGGAGGTCATCTTCTTCAGAGGACCCATCCCTCTGAGAAGAACAGACCTCCTAGCGATCGCAAATAGTTAGGTGCTCCAGGACCACATTCTTCCACCATGTTGCAACATCCTTGCGATGCGTGAGAGGATAGCTAGAGGCCAAGTGACTGGTAGCAAAGAACCTTCTGCATCTGAATGGGATACCCTCATAATCTAGTAGTTATTTCCAGGGCCTTTCCCCTACCATCAAAACCACATCTCCATGAAGAGGTTTGGAGATGTCAATATTCACAAGGATGCGAGCTATCGTGGAATGTCCCATGTAAGAAGTAGTAGAATCAACCTTGAGGAAATGACCAATAGCTTTGTCGATGCCCTCGTAGCAGGAATCCTCCCAAAACTGAAGAGGGAGGTTTGGGAGATGGACCCAATAGGTCTCACGTTAAGCAGTTCAGTAAGAGGATCGAAAGATAGGGTCCAGGGTTTGATAGAAAGGGAATGCTCACCCCACAACCAAACCCTGCCATCGAGCACTAAGTCTCGCTACTCCGAGGAAGAAAAAGTCACAATAAAGAACCCTCTTGCACATGGAAACACCTTAATCTTACCTTCAACAAGCGGCCTCCATGACTTTAAGACCCAATTGTGGAGGTTGGGCAGAGAGGGCCAAAGTCCATTAAATCTGCATATTACTCCCTTATTGTGATAGTAATCCTCATTCTCTGTGACCTCCGGGCCACACACCACAACAAGAGACTTCTGGGCACAAGGGATAGGCCGAGAGCCATGTTGGGAAGAACAAGTCCGAGACCCAGAGCCAATCACAACAGCAGAGAAGGATTTCTTTGGGCCTCCAGGCACCCCAAGTCCTGCAACCGACCCACCATTTCCATCCTTTCTGGCAATAGGGCCGCAGGACACTTTTTCTATTTCTTCGAGCCTCTAGGCACCCCAAGTCCTACAACTGACCCACCATTTCCATCCTCTCCGACAATAGGGCCGTAGGACACTTTTTCTTCACAGTTCTTGCCCCCAACAATAGCACAAGCAGTGGCAACCGTGGGAGAATTATGCTTAGAATCGACCCAGCCATGGGGTCCCAAGCCACATGTAGCATCCGGGGCAAACTCCATCCCGACCGCATCATCCATCCCCCCGACCGTTGCAGACACATCTCCACTCGAAGGCAAATTTGAATCGCACCTTCCCGCTCATGCCATTGGTTCCACAATGAAGCTATTATTACATAACATTATATAAATGTTATAAGGGTATGACTCCTAATAACATTATGTTCTAACACTTCCCCTTAATGTTAATAGGGGGCATCACATGTCAATTTCTATAAAAGAAAAAATGAAGTATCCTAGTAACGTAGGTCTTCTTTGATAGTGATCAATGGGGACACAAATATATGCCAAAATGAAGAGCGTGTATTCTGGACTACATGAAAGTCATCTTGTCACAATTTATAATTCTATGTTTAAAAAATGATGTGAGGTCTTACAATGTTTCTGTTGGAGCCCAAAACTCCTCAAACCAACCCCCCTCCAAGTTCATTACATATTACCCATAGCTCTTATATAATACAATGCTTTTACAAGTGGAAGATTTACAGAGAAGAATTTTTTAATATTCCCTAGGGCTTACATATAATACAAGGAGTTAACCATATATAATGCCTAGATGTCTTACTTATTGCCTTTTAGGTCTTACATAGCGTTGCCATTGTTAAACATACTCTTTCCCCCTCAATGGCAACTCCTTACATCCCAAGGTGTTAAAATGCATAAGGTCTTATTTTATGCCTTAGGTCTTATATCTAGAGGTGTTATTGGTATGCACACTCCCCCTCGATGTCCAAGCATTGATTTTAATTTAGAGAACTTGGTGTTGCATAGAGGTTCAAGATGCTATATTACATATATATATTTTTATGATTCCTGGGAGCTTAGTCCAAATCTTCTTGGCATAGTATATTTTCCATATGATAATATTAGGATGGAAAGAATTTCCTTTGAAGGAAATGCCCATGTACTTCAAAAGTGTTTTATTTCTGGAAATAGGAGTCTTTAGTAAGAGTAAATAGCTTTATCATATAATAAAGTGGGACTTGTAATAGCACCTAGATGAAAAACACTTCCAGTAATCTCCTAAGCACATTGATTCTTTTGTAGTGACTCTTAGTCAACTTTTGATTAAAGAGTTATAGAAGATAACTGTTTAAATATTACTCCATCCATGTGATAGTAACTGCACCATATTTTGAAGACATAGATTGAGGTATATGTCCTATCAATACGTTTACCAACATAGTTAGTAATATAATAATCAATAAAATTTATTTTTTTGGTGTAAAAATAATAAAATCCCATAATTAGATAAGTGTGTCAACATATAATATGTTATGACAATACTTAAAAATGATCTAACAATCTTATTAAGGAGATCATATGGATTTTTCAAAGGTATAAGAACTTGTCATGTTTCTACAAGGAAAATAAATAGTCATTATATATATAGTAATGATCCATAAAAAATTAAAACAACGGGTGAGCTATCATTTCCAATCTTGCTCCTCGAACAATGTATTAGGGCGACAGCCACCCATTACAAATAGATGCTTTTATACCCAAGAAATTTAGAGTTTTAAGAGAAATACTAACCTCCTTAGATAGTTGTGAAAAATACTTATATATTGAATCAAAATGTCATTTCGGATGACTTTAACCATTTCGACATACCTTTTTAGTTTGTAGTATTGCCCCTTGTGAACCTCGCTTCTCTATGACTTATAGGGTAAAACTACTTGATTATAACAATATTTAATTAACTATTATCCAATTTTATCAATTCCCTAGCCATGCAAACTTATCCAAGGTTTTTATCAAATTATTTCATATAAAATATAATTTATCTAAAATTGCAGCCTTTATATATGACACTATATTATATGTATGACAATGCAAATTATATGACATCTCTTAATTTTAGAGGTGATGATTCTCTTTAACAAAAAAATATGGTTATGATTGTAGGTGGTGATGATGGAGAATATATGGTTTAATATTGTCTTCTAGGAAGTTAGAAAATAAGTTCTACCTTCAATGGACAAGGGGTTCCTATTAAATCAGAACTCCAACCATCAAGTTGCCTCTTAATATCATTTTGTCCATAGCAAGAATTGTAATGTAGATTGAAGAGAGATATATAGAAATTTGTTTTAGATTTCTTCCCTCAAGAGAGGAGGTTACGATATGGTACACATATGCATGGTTTTGATATAAAAAAAATGAAAAGTGAGTCAGTTGGCGGTGACAAAAAGTATTCCAAGGAGGTGAAGAGTACTCGTAAGAGTGTTTCCTAGTTTTAACTCCCCTTTATGCCATAAGATATGACTATGAAGCGAAAGAAGGATATGTTGAAAAAACAACCTTTCATAAATGACTTTCTATAAATGATGACTTCCATAGAATGGATATAAGGATGTGAATCTCCTTAGAAGGAATGCTACTTAATTAAAAGTTTTTAAAGAGTTGACCTTACGTTTTTTTAAAGAAAATTAGAATCGACCTCCTTTAATGGAGTATCAACTTCATTTAGAAATGACAGTTTAACTTCTTTAAGAATTGACTTTCATTTAGAAACAATACAACTTACATAAGAGAGAATGTGAGTACATCAAGGTTTAGATTTTAAAGGGTCCTAATATTAATGTCTAATGACTTTACTTAAGGATTTGAGGTTTCCATAAAACTTGTGAGCTTTTTAAAAAACACTTAAACTTAAAGAAATAAATTTTATTAAGGATAAGTCTTGCATAAGGATGTGACTCTCTTTATAAAAAAAAATGACTCCCCTTTTATAAAATAACTATGACATCCTATAATAAGGTGGACCTTAATGGTGTATAGGTGGTTTTAACAACATATCACTGATTAAGTGCCTAGTGTAGTAAATTTTTTAGTCCACACATTAAATCTAATATTTTGAGCCTTGTTCCATATGCTAAGGTGGGATACACAGTCTAGGAGAGAATGAAGCATAAATGTGAATGTGGTGTACAAACTCTCCATTTGCAACCAACTCTTGAACAAAGTGATACTGAACATCAACATGCTTAGTCTAAGCATGATACATGGGATTCTTGGCCAAATAGATAGCACTCTGGCAATCACAACCAATCTGAATGATCCTACAATCAAAACTAATACATGTACATAGTCTCCTCAACCAAACTACCTTCTTAGAGACATGGGTAGCAACCATATACTCTACTTCTGTGGTGGACAAAGCAACTGTGGGCTGCCTCTTACTCATCCAACTCACTGCACCTCCAAACAAAGTAAACACAGCCACTAGTGGACCTTCGACTATCCAAGTCACCTGGCCAATCTGCATCAACAACACTGTATGTCCAAAGATTTATCAGCACTATCAGTACTAGAATAAACCAAACAATGATCAAGAGTACCTGCAAGATATTTAAACACCTTCTTCGCATAGTTCCAATGTTGTCTACTAGGGTTAGACATAAATCTTCTCAAAACTCCCACTGCTTAGGCAATATCTGGTCTAGTGCAAACCATTGCATACATCAAACTCCCTACAGCACTAGCATAAGGCACATTAGACATATCCTCAAAATCATCATCATTCTTTGGACACATATCTAATGAAATCTTAGTACTAATGGGTAAAGGAACTCTAACTAGGTTACAGTCCTGCAAACTAAACCTTTGCAAAATAGTATTCACATACTTTGTGACAACCAAAGCTTTCTGTTAACTCTATCCCTTCTGATCTCCATTCCCAGAATATACCTGGTAGCTCCAAGATCCTTCATATCAAATGCACCTAAAAGTTGGGCTTTAAGCTCACTAATCATACCCTTAGTATTGCTGAAAAATAACATGTCATCAACATACAAAGCAATAACCAGTATAGAATCACCAACACAATAAATGTAAACACAGTGATCCTCCTCGCTTCTAACAAAACTCAATTTCAAAACAAATGAATCAAACTATTGATACCACATTCTGGGGGACTGTTTTAAACCATAGAGAGACCTCTTTAACCTGCAAACCCAATGTTCTTTTCCTTTTACCTCAAAACCTGTAGGTTATTGCATATAAATTTCTTCCTCAAGACCTCCATGCAAGAACGTAGTCTTAACATCCATTTGCTCAATCTCCCAATCATAAGCTGCAGCAATGGATAAGAGAAATCTAATAGAAGTCAATTTAGAAACAGGAGAGAATATCTCACCAAAATCAACTCCCTCTCTCTAGGAGTAGCCCTTGGCTACCAGTCTAGCCTTGTACTTCTCCAATGACCAGTCTGCTCCAAACTTCTTCTTGAAGACCTACTTACAACCTATGGTCTTTCTTCCTTTGGGAAAATGAACAAGATCCCAGGTGTTACAAGAGTCTAAAGCCATCATCTCCTCATGCATAGCTAATTGCCAAGACTCACCATCATCTACAGAAATAGCTTCCCTGTAGGATCTAGGTTCATCGTTAGTATTCAATAAAGCATATACACAACGGAAATATGGTGGGCTATACCTGTCAACTGGATTTCGTTGTCTTGTGGATCTCCTCAAGGGTGGAGTAATAGACTCTACTCGTTCTTCTACATAATCATCTGCAACAACTTCTTCTGTAACAACAGACTCATCTTCATCAGAACTACTTGAATCTTCTTCTTCTTCTTCACCCCCTAATCCATCATTTTGTTCTTCCTGAGGTGCATCTTGCTGCTCTAAATCAAAGTGTACCTTCTTTACCTTTTCATGTAAACACAGTGATCCTCCTCATTTCTAACAAAACCCAATTTCAAAACAAATGAATCAAACTTTTGATACCACATTCTGGGGGACTATTTTAAACCATAGAGACCTCTTTAACCTACAAACCCAATGTTCTTTTCCTTTTACCTCAAGACCTGTAAGTTATTGCATATAAATTTCTTCTTCAAGATCTCCATGCAAGAACGCAGTCTTAACATCCATTTGCTTAATCTCCCAATCATAAGCTGCAGTAATGGATAAGAGAAATCTAATAGAAGTTAATTTAGCAATAGGAGAGAATATCTCACCAAAATCAACTCCCTCTCTCTAAGAATAGCCCTTGGCTACCAGTCAGCCTTATACTTCTCCAATGATCTGTCTGCTCCAAACGTCTTCTTGAAGACCCACTTACAACCTATGGCCTTTCTTCCTTCGGGCAAATGAACAAGATCCTAGGTGTTACAAGAGTCTAAAGCCATCATCTCCTCCTACATGGCTAACTGCCAAGACTCACTATCATCTGCAGAAATAGCTTCCCTGTAGGATCTAGGTTCATCGTTAGTACTCAATAAAGCATATACACAACAAAAATCTGGTGGGCTATACCTGTCAACTAGATTCCATTATCTTGTGGATCTCCTGAAGGGTTGAGTAAGAGACTCTACTCATTCTTCAGCATGATCATCTGCAACAACTTCTTCTGTAACAACAGACTCATCTTCATCAGAACTACTTGAATCTTCTTCTTCTTCTTCACCCCCAATCTATCATTCTGTTCTTCCTGAGGTGCATCTTGCTGCTCTAAATCAAAGTGTACCTTCTTTACCTTTTCATCTTTTTCTTTTGGCTGCTTAGGTTCAGAAATAGCTTTAAGTTCCCTAAAAATAACATCTCTATAAAATATAATCTTGCAGGTTAGTGGATTCCAAAGCTTATAACCTTTGACATTATCACCATATCCAATTAATGTACACTTTTCAGCCTTTGGATCCAAATTAGATCACTTTTCCTTAGGCACATGAGCAAAAGCTTCACAACCAAAAACCCTTAAATGTGAAACAGAAGGTTTCTTACCTATCCACACTTCATAAGGTGTTGAATCAAGATCCTTACAAGGAGATCTATTTATCAAGTAGCAAGCAGTACACACAGCCTCTGCCCAAAAGCATTTATCCAACTATGCATCTCTAAGCATACTTCTGGCCCTTTCCATAATTGTTCGGTTTATCCTTTCTACAACACCATTCTGCTGTGGTGTATACATAGTTGTCTTTTGTCTAATTATACATGCATACTTGCAAAACTCATCAAATTCCTTAGAGCAATATTCCCCTCCATTGTCAAATCTTAATATTTTTATCTTTAAACCTAATTGGTTCTCTACTAAGACTTTGAATTCCTTAAACTTAGTGAAAACTTCAAATTTATGCTTCATAAAATAAATCCATGTAAATCTAGATACATCATAAATGAAGATTACAAAATAACAAGATTTTCTGATAGATTCATTATCCACAGGTCCAAACACATCCGTATGAATAATTTCTAACTTCTCTTTTGCTCTATTGCTTCCTGAAGGAAATGATTTTCTGTTTTCTTTACCAAACACACAATGCTCATAGAAATCAAAGTGCTCATCAGAATAGGAGAAACCATCCAACAAATTTTTATTCTTAATAGTTTTTAATACATTATTGCTTGTGTGACCCAATCTACGGTGCCACAACATACATGCATTTTCAATATTAGCCTCAGATACATAGGAGGCATTATAAACTGTAGTGGCTTCAAGCTTGAATAGGCTTTCGAATCTCTTCCCCTTCGCTACCACCAAGTTCCCTCTCACTAATCTGCAGCCATGCTTGTCAAATGTCACATGCATTCCCAAATCATTCAACTTCAAAACTGAAATTAGATTTCTAGCTAATCCAGGAACATGCAAAACACCAGGGAAGGTTTTAATCCTCCCATCACTGAAACACAATAATACCTTTCCTTTCCCGACAATCGGATATGTAGAGTTGTCACCAAGGTAGATATTACCTCCATCATATTCTTCATATGAGGAGAACTATTCCTTATGCGGGGTCATATGAAATGAGCATCCTAAGTCAATCAACCAATGATCATTAGAAACAAGATTACATGCAAAAAGTAAAACTTCTTCACCTGCATTCGAGGACTTATTCGAAGCACTCTCCCACTGTTTCTTGGGATTTCTACACTCCTTCACATGTCCCCTTTTACCACAGTTCCAACACTTAACTCTGTTCTTTTTACCAGGAGTCTTAGATCGGCCCTTGGACTTGTCCTTAGCCCCTTTCTGATCTCCTTTAGGTCCTCTTTCCTTAGACCTTCCCCTGACACTGAGAGCATCCCTTGAACTATCTGAACTCTTCTTCCTCAATTCCTATGACAGTAGCACTGAAACAAGAGCATCCAACTTTGGATTCGCGAGGTTAGCAGTGATAGCAAGGATAACATTCTCCCAAGACTCAGGTAAAGAACAAAGAAGTAAGATACATTTATTTTCCTCACTAACCTCAACATCTACTGAATCAAGCTGACTCACTAACAAATTAAAAGAATTTAAATGCTCTGCAGCTGATTCACCTTCTTGCATTTTCATGGAAAACAATTTTCTTTTTAAATAAAGTTTATTTACCATACTCTTGGCTTGATAGATCTCACCCAACCATTTCCACAACTTGTATGCAGTCTCTTCCTTTGTGACATTCAACAGGATAGAGTCTGAAAAACACAACCGAATGGTTCCCCGTGCCTTCTTATCCAGTCTATCCCACTCATCTTGAGAGACATCATCTGGTTTCTTCTCTTTTTGAACAGCCAACCATTGGTTTCTTTCTTCCAACAAATCTTCCATTTTCAGCTTCCACAACTCATACCTCGTTCCATTGAACTTCTCAATGTCCAATCGAGAGGTTGATGCAACGGTGGATGCAGCCATAATAACAACACAAGATCTGCAAAACAAACACAACCAAATCTCCCACTACAGCTACAGTTTCCACACTACCACCCAAGAGTCAAAGCTGGCCAGGCTCTGATACCAAATGTTAGAAATGAAAGCAACACTACTTCAATGGAAATCTGATTCAATATAAATTTCTGCAATCTTTAACTGTGTGTTATTAATGAAGATTGTAACACAGAAACAAAACTATGCTTCATAGAAATACAAAATCATAAATATGAACACATACAACAATATTTAACATGGAGAAAACCCTTTCGGGTAAAAAACTCCACACAGGAAAGAGGCCCAATGTTTGTATTAATCTAAAAATGATTTACAATACAACACTTCAACTCTCTCCACCAGTCTTCAATCTGATAGCATTCCGGTAGCACCCGAGTACCTAAAATCTGTATTGCAGAAACAAATACATGGCAAATACTTATAGAAACATTTTCCAACTCCTCCTAGGTGTTCACCTTCTCTCTCCTAAGATTCTCCAACCTGTAAACATTAATTACCATCTTACAAGCATCTTACACTTGTCCAAAAATAGCCATGCAAAGATTGGGTGCCCAAGAGTAAATCTGGCCTCTTACAGCATCTTATGATGCATCATAACCGTCATAGATTCCACAAAAGAGTATATTTCCAAGATAGAAACCTTGAGCTAAATATAGAAAATATACAACTAACATATCCGTCATATGCGTCATAGAATCTTAGAATCTTATGACAACTTGCAGTTGTCATAGATTCAGTCACCAAATATTATGACAATTGTCATGCATGCCAAAAATAGTATATTCCTCAAGGGAGCACGCCTATCCTCATTTACCATGAGTTTTTACATTTGCCAATAGTAAAAGTCACTCCGTAATAACTTCCGGTGACTCTGAAATTACCCTTGCCAGTGAAACTAGTACATCTCCTCATGGATAATTACAAATTACATATAATAAATGGAATAAATACAATATTGGGATTTACAAGGTTAATGGCACCTTATCCTAACACTAAGCATGTTGATGTTCAATATCACTTTGTTCGAGAGTTGGTTGCAAATGGAGAGATTGAGTTGAAGAAGATAGACACTCAAGAGAATGTTGCAGATTCATTGACCAAACCTATGAGCACAGAGAAGTTCGTGTGGTGCAGAGAGGCCATAGGCCTTGTTTCTAGTGTCTGATTATTTTTTATTTGATTTCCTATGGGTTGATTTACAATGTATAATGTCAAGTGGGAGAATGTTGGGATAAGGTGCCATTAACCTTGTAAATCCCAATATTGTATTTATTCCATTTATTATATGTAATTTGTAATTATCCATGAGGAGATGTACTAGTTTCACTGGCAGGGGTAATTTCAAAGTAACCGGAGGTAAATACGGAGTGACTTTTATTGTTGTCAAATGTAAAAACTCAAAGTAAATGAGGGTAGGTGTTTTTCCTTGAGGAATCTACTATATTTGGCTTGTATGACAACTGTCATAATGTTTGGTAAGTGAATCTATGACAGCTACAAGTTGTCATAAGATTTTGTGATCCTATGACGTATATGATGGATATGTTAGTTGTATATTTGTTATATTTAACCCAAGGTTCCTATCTTGGAAAGATACTCTTTTGTGGAATCTATGACGGTTATGACCCGTCATAAGATGCTGTAAGAGGCAAGATTTAGTCTTGGATGCCCAACCTTTGCATGGCTATTTTTGGACAAGTGGAAGGTGCTTGTAAGATGGCATTTAATGTTTGCATGTTAGGGAATCTCATGAGAGAGAAAGTGAATGCCTAGGATGAGTTGGAAACCTTTTCTATAAGTATTTGCCATGTATTTGTTGCTGCAATATAGATTTTAGGTACTCAGGTGCTGTCAGATTGAAGACTGAAGGAGAGATTGGTGGTGTTGTTGTATTGTAAATCATTTTCAGATTAATACAAACATTGGGCCTCTTTCCTATGTGGAGTTTTTTACCCGAAAGGGTTTTCTCCACGTTAAACACTGTGTTGTGTTCATATTTCTGATTTTGTATTTTTGTGAAGCATAGTTTTATTTTCGTGTTACAATCTCCATTAATAACACACAGTTAAAGATTGCAAAAATTTATATTGAATCAAATTTCCATTAAAGTGGTGTTGCTTTCATTTCTAACAACTATAAGACAAACTCTGTTGTTTGGAACGATTTTTTGATAAAAGTTAGAAATCAAATATAAGTAGTTGTTGAAGCACGTTATGATCATCCGTTACCAAAACATAGGAGAATAAAATCTCATACAAATCATTTCTTTGGTGATTGGGTATCCATCAATTTGTTGTATATTGAAATGCTTTAAAATATTTTAAAGTAAATCAAACATCGTATGGTGAAACGATTACCACCGCATCACTCTCTCTGGTAACTACAATCTAGATGGAGAACATTTAGTCTTATTTCAAACGCTTTCCATCTACAATCTAGAAGGAAAACATTTATTCCTATTTCTATTTCACCTACCATCCTATTGCAATCTCAGTTACAATCTTTTGGCATTAAATTAAGAACGCCACACCACATTACTCTACAATGAACTAAAAATTCACATCACCAGCACACCATCTATAGTGTGAATTAAATTTGCTATTTATACCTCTCACTGCATTTTGATATTTTACTTTCAAATTTTCCAACCATTCAAAGAGAAGCACTGTCAACCCCAAGTGAGCAGAATTTTAACTAAATCAACTTAATTCTAAAAAACTACTTGATCGGTACGCTGAATAATATCTTATATTGTTTCTTTACTCAATGCATTACTTTAGAGTATTTTATATTTGTGTGTTTGTAGTTAAGGGCTTCCTTTAGAGCTCCTGATTAGTTTTTCTTTGGGTGTGGCTCATAATTTTGCATTGGGTTCACCAATCATTCACTTTAAATTAGGGGTTTAAAAATCATCCACTTCTTTTGATTTAGTGTTAAAGGGTTAAAAAATTAGTGTGCATGTTACTTGGGTGAATACATAAATATTAGTTTGAACTGTGAAATGATATATACAGGAATCGATAAGAGAAATTGTCTCTAACCAAGCATTATATTGTTATTTGTTTATCTTTAAATTGATATTTTTAGTAATGTTTCAGTTCTGATTTGAAGTTAATTTTAGGAAATGATTGACCATCTTGGTTGGAAATAGTATTCTTGTAAGCCCTTCAACCAACCTCTCTAATTTTGAACATTTCATCATTCTCTTACAACCAAGAAATAAAGTTCCATTTTGGTCCACTTTCAATTTGTTTCTTTGAAGCTTTTATTATTGAAGTGTGTATGGAAGTCTACAGAGATAAATAATGGTTGTTCCTCTATCAATGGATTCTAATTTAGGTCTTTCTAGAAATCTTGGCTTTGTTTAGTTGACAAACATTTCAAGTTATCTTCTTTTTGTAGAAAGTTTCGTGTCATTGCCAAACTATCTCTGCGTCATGCCATTTTTGAAGCTTATCTTTACTTCACATTAACATCATGAGATGATCTGTGTTTTCATTTCTCACTAGTCTTTTGCTACTATTTTATCCATATAAAAAAAATTAAACATGCTGAGGTTTAGGTGCATTGAAATCAATGCCCCTTTTCAATTTATCATGAGTTCTTAAATACCTAAACATATAAAGTGAGAATGCTAGAATTTTGTCCTAAGCTTATTGAAACTAAGTTCCTAGTGGACTGTGTTCAAACTTAATATCTTGGCAATATAAGCTAAAGCTTATGAGTACATGTTGAGTTATTAATCTCATAAGTGTTAACTATTTTAAGAATTTCATGCTAAGAAGAGGGCTTGAACTCATTCAATAGGCACATAAGCTAAGAAAAAACATTTCACTTTACATGTGATTACAATCTAAAATTAAATAGTGGGGGTACTACTAGGAAAAAACCTTAAACCTTGAACACAGGAGGAACTCCATACAACCAATATTCTTATTGATAGCAATAACTATGGCTACCGAGTTCAATTCCACCAAGATCAACAAAGAGTACATAAAACTTTAAGTAGAACAAACACTCCAAAAAAATGTTGGCCTTGATGAGGAAATAGACATCTTGTCCAAATAACACATCAACAAGAGATGTTTAAGTCACACTTCAATCAAGGAAGAGCCACAAACAAAATACTAAACAATAAGCATTCCTCCATGATAGGGTTATTGCAATTAACTTACATCGTGGTGGCCATATCAGTAATGGTATTATGGATACTGCGAATGTATTAGAAGTTCTTTTGATCGACTTTCCCATGTTCTCTCGGTAAACATCACTTCTACCTTTACCAAACATGCCTCACCTAGAATAAGCCTTTGCAGAGACCTTAGCCTGGGCCTAAATTTAGTGGATCCCCAAACATCATACCTTTTTAGCATCTTTGCAAAAGCTTCAATCTATGGCTGCTCCTTTCCAACATGCCAACGACACTCAATTTACAACTATTGGAAGTTTGTCTATTGTACTGAAAGTTAGATTCCACTGTTTAAAAAAAAATTAGCTTTGTTCATCTTTTGACATTACTTTTGTGCATGTACTTATTTCTACTTAGCTTGTAAGAATCCATATGTATTGGAAATGTGCCAAATTTATCTAAACTCTAACACAATTTTTAACTCTTTTGAGGGACAACAAAAATGATTTTTGCTCCATGTAGTGTCATCTCTCTTGCCATACCTGCTAGATTGTGTCCCAGTAGACTTCATTTGTGATGTTTTTGCACTCCGCGTAACTGCATCAACACTTTCGTTCACAATACCACTAGGCTTCGGTAACCAAAAGTCATTTGTAGGTTAAAACACACATGTATTCACTTTATTTTTGTTTTTACTGGTAGAAACTCTAGCAGAGGCAGCAGGTGGTAGTTACTTTGATTGATATTTTGTATTCCATTGTTTTTGCAGACATGGTAAGCATTACTTTCAGGCGATGTGCTTTCTGTCATGCACTCTAAACTTTATCGAATGAATCTGCACCTTACATGTCTATCTGCATTACATGGAATGATCCACACCTTCCACGTTTGGCAATTTGAGAGACATAAATCAAATTAGATTGTGGTAATATTGCAAAAGATCCAGTGCCATCTCTAAATATCTTTAGCGAGTCATATTGAGATCACATCCTATAAATTACAGGCAGGGACGAGTGGAGCTAAAGAAATAATTTTCCAATCTTTCATTCTCCATCAAATTATAGACCAGAACCTTCTCTGGTGGCATTTGCATCTTTGAAAACATGTGGTGTGTTGATCTTTAGGGGTGGCGGCATGAAGGGAGGTGTATAAATGTCCTTAATGTCAAGGTTTTGCTCTCAACTTTGCTCTTAGTGTTTGCAAACCAAGATAAACTACCACATTCCACTAGACAGGATTCAACTGCCTTTGCTCTCCCAAGAAGTGGAGAGAGAGGAGAACATTAATTTTAAACGTCATACAAGAGATAAGGAGGATATCATGGCTTGAAGCAGATATTCAAGAGAATCACTCACGTTTTTAGTTGTGGTTACATTTAGCATAATGTATTGCAAGATCTACCATGTCCAACTTGGTATCCACTTTAACTAGGGCTATCTGTATAGAGAAATTAATGAGGTGGATGACTTCAAGAAGCACAGTAGTTTTGAGTGTCTGGTATGCTCACTAATTAGTCTACCTTTAAAAGTACTTGGTATTATGATACCAAAACAACATGGTTTCCTTTTCACCATGAGCTCTGAATGGCAGCAAAAAATTAGTTTTATTAAAATCTAGAGTAGTTGAGGTGGAGGATCAACCCAGATAACTTGGCAACTCTATGCATTCATACTTATGTTATGGAGATTAATGTCTGTGTAAGCTCATGCTTCTTCCTTAGGAATTTTCTTGCCTCATTTTCTAGCAATCCTTGTCTAAAGGGATGGAAACATGTTAAGTATTCTGGATGTTCAAAGATGTATTTGCCCTCTATTTTATATGTTGGTATTGATTTTTTGGTGTTACGGTTGTGTGGAGCCTTTGTTTTGGATGTTGGCATGGTTTTTTAGTGATCATTTTTATTATGATTTTATGGGCCCCATATTTTGGACAACTTAGATTATTAAATAGAATATTGGAACAAATATTCAGATTAACAATGGAATCCTTGTTTTCTCAAGTAGATCGAGAACATAGAGAAACTTTAGGATTTTAATCCAAAGGTCCAAGTATATGATGGAAAACCTGATGACAAAAAGCTCTAGTGTAAGAAAACACAAATAAACAAAATAAAAATTATATTTATATGTTAACTTTTCTAATGTGAGATACATGAAGTTAATAAAAATTTGTTTTAGTTTTAATAATTAAATAAAATTTATATTTTGTAATTAACTAATATTATTAAGTATTTAGTATTTTATAATTTTTAATAAATATTAATTTTTTTATAATTTAGTTTTATGTAAATATTTTCTATTATTTTATTTAATATATATTGTAGTTTTATTTAAATAATTGTTTTATTATTTTATTTTATTTTTTAATTGTATGTATTTTGTTTTCTAAATAAAATATTAGTGATTTAAAAAAATTATTATTATTTTGTTAAATCACAATCATTAAATAAATTAATAATTGTAATGGATGAAAAGAGGATTGACAAGATTAATGGATGATTTAGTTAGATCCTCCTTTCACCACTTACATTCAAGGACATTTAACCAAGTTGAATCACAACTTCTGCAAGAAGGCTCAACTACAGGGTGGTTATCACTTGGAATGATAGGAAAATTTGGAATTGATTGATTAATGTATTGATTTTAGTTTGATTTAGCTTAAAACCCTAATTATGCAAAATTGTAAACAAACTGATGGAACCTGATAAATCCTTCTACAAAAATAGACTAAATACGGATCAAATACATACTAGATTTTGAGTTTCAAAATATAGAAAGGTCAGGGGCTAAAGAGCAGGCACCCAAGCCCAAGGTACTACTTTTTCTGAGGGCTTCGAGATCTTTTCCGTCACTGACTGCAACCACTTCAGAGATTCTCCGTGACATGAAACTAAGGGGCAAAAAAGTGGGTAACCAAACCCTTCCTGAGCTATTTCTCACCTTTTTCTTCATATCCTAATTCCTTATGCTCTGCAACTCCACTCTTTGAGATCTAATACCTATCACCTGCAATCACAAGAAGAGGGGTTGGGAGTTGTGGTGTTTAGGAGCTTGCCTCGGTCAAGCCCCATAATGGCATTCAAGCCTTCCAACACCCTTGTTAGATAGAGAGTGCGTGTCCTTGCAAGACAGAGGCAAAAATAAATTGATAAATGATTGATTGAAGCACAAATAGATATCACCTCGAAGGTGTAGCTCTCAAGTAGATGAAGATCTTTCACAACATGAGAAGATGAATCCAAATATGCAATAACAAACACAACAACAACAACAAAAGTCTGCCCTGCAACACAATGAATGCCTTGAATGCTCTAAAATCATAAGTTCACCAAAATCTCATAATCATTTTCTAGTTTGCAAATGAAGTCCTAAACATGCTTATATATGCATTCCCGCTTTAATTTTGTAATTCAAACTTAAGATGTCGGCAACAGACACCTTTTAATGGTCTCCAACTGACATTCAAATTTGGGACCCCGCTAAAATAGGGCAAGGCAAGGACGCGGGTGCCCTTGTCTTGGGACCTATTTTGGGTCAGGGTTAAGCTCTACAAAGTCTCCTATATCCCATATGTCATCGGTTTTAGGGCATTTTGTCTTGAGATTAACTTCTAACATGCATGATGAAAATTAAGGGACCTGGGAGCTAAACTTAGGAGGTAAAAGTCCTAGGGGGACATTTTACGACATAACATTTAGCCCCCACTTTAATGTATGTATGATCTTACGACCCATACACGCATTAAAGTATGGTCAAAACACAGTAAACACACCAGGCACTTGAAGCTAATGCATACACGAAGATTGAGGAACTATTTCTAGCCCCTGGTCTCAGGTAAGCATTAGAAAAACCATTGTAGACACGCCAAACACAATGAAGACAGTAACATGCACGCAAAACACAGAGAAGACAGTAACAGGCACACAAGACATGAAGAAGACAATAGTAAAGACACACAAAACATGATGAATATAGTTGATATAATTTTTTCTTTTTCATTTTTTATATATATAAATGCATGGAAATAAAAATTGCAACACAAAACCCCAAGAATGTAGGGGAGACTCATCGCCACACCCTTTACACTACACCAAGAGGAGAAAACACGCCATACAAAACCCAAGTGTAGAGGAGACTCATCACCACACCCTTTACACTACACGAGGGGTAAAACACGCCATACAAAACCCAAGCGTAGGGGAGACTCATCACCACACCCTTTACACTATGCGAGGGGGAAAACACATGGAAGACACACAGAAAACACGAGCGTCATATAGCATGCTAGAGACATACTATACGTCTTAAACACGGCAAACAAGGTGATGTAAGGAGCTTATTGTTAAGTTCCCACCATCTCAAACATGCTACAGGCACACCTGACGGTTGGGCTTATGCCACAACCACTGCCAAAGACATGCTTAAGGGAGGATAGTCTCAAATCCAACCTCGCCTCCGCAGAGGACTTTTGAAATAAAAGGATGTGCACTAGCTCAAGAGATACACCATCCCGCCTCTGTAGTGGGCTTTTGAATAAAAGGATACGCACTAGCTCGAGAGATACGTTATCCAGCCTTCGCATAGGGCTTCTTTGATTGTAATATAGAATAAAGATGTGCACTCACACCGAAGATACAACATCCTGCCTCCGCAGAGGGCTTACAAACATGCGTCGTTAGTACCAAAATCATCAGACAGCTTACCTTATATGCCCCCACCTTAAGGTGGTTGATGTCATGTACCGATATCAAGCACATTAAGGTAGAGAGAAAACACACAAGGAAACAAGAGCTTTTGCAAAGCCCATGCCCCCAAAGGTGGCATGTGCTTACGATCGCTGAATGCTCCCACAAGCACATCTTAATCTAAGCAAAACATGAAAGCTATGCATGAAAACAAAGAAGCCAAGGCTACACCTATGGATTCAAATCTGAGTATAGTCATTGGGCTTATACTGTAGGCATCTCAGAACCAAGTGTAACAAGGCGAGATACAAGACAATCAAAGTGCATGGAGAAGATGTATTGTTATGATTTGTTAGAAAGATAAGACCACATCAAATATCACATGGAGTGATTCTACTAGCTAATCGTTGGATATATAAATCAACCTCGTCTTCATGTATGGACTAGGTCCATTTTTACTTTGCTTGCTGAAGGGACACGTGGTCCGTATTAGTTAGTTGTTTGTTTTTCATCATCCGCCGACTAGGTAGAATCACTAGAGGAAGGTAAACAATAAAATGGGAGAGGAGAACAAGTGCCTTAGGAACAATCATGTAGGAAGATGCCCCCAGGTCATCAACTGCAACATTATGCCCCTAAGACACAACACACAACAATAAAAATAGAGGAGAAGCAAGATAGAAGAAGGATGATACAAATAGAAGAATGATCACAACAGAGGCGATCTCCTAGTATCCTTGAACTTACAAGAGTATTAAGGGTCATCCAAGGAGGCCTAAACAACACAAAACACATCAAGGGGGAACACAACACAAGAGGCAAGGTCACATAAACGAGCAAATAATGCTATGACATAGGTGACCACCAGGGTTAGAGATACCTTTTGCTTAAGAAGTGCTCAGACTTGTGAGCATCTTAGAGAGGTGCTCCATCAAGTTCTGTAAAAAGTGTGAGTAGTTCGCATTTGTTTGATTTGTATTTCTAGGATGACCAATCGGTGTTTGTTTCTCAAATCATTGTATATTCAAAATCTTTTGCTGCTTGTGAGGAGGGGAACCATTACTATTTCCTACTGATGATAATTTTCTTGTTCTTTTATGATCCTTTGATCTCTTATTAATCTTTTAGCGGCAGAATGGGGTATCTTCCACCGTGTAATCCTTTCCTTGTACCATATAATTATCTTGTCGAGATTGTTCAATTTGTAGATCTTGTGCATCTTGGTTAACTCTTGATAACGGCGAAGGAACCTTGGCATAAATACCTTTTCCTCATGTATGAGGTGAATTCTCAATTTTCTCCTTATCCACTTGTATCATACTAACTATTTCATCATAATCAAGATAGTCATCTTCTTGCTCTACCATATTGTTCTCATTATGCCTAGGAAATGGATTTGTAAAGATCTATAAATTTTGATTTGGAGGAGCAACTGACTTATTTCCATTATCATTCACTTGACTTACCTGTATAGCATTCGATTTGATGAGGTCTTGAATTTCATGTTTAAGACGCATACATCGTTCAATATCATGCCCTTATTTCTGATGATAAAAAGAAAGCATTAGCATCAAAGTGAGGTCCTTGCATTCTACTACTATCCAATGATTTGATCAGAGGGAGCTTCAAGAAATTATTGCTCACTACTTGATTCATGATAGAATGTAAAGAGTTAGATATTAGACTAAATTGTCTTTGCCATTGCCTATACTAAAACAGTGCCCTCTTCGGATTAGTGATAGCAGACACTTGTCAAAAGTTATTTGAATTATATCCATTAACCTTGATGAAACTCTTATTATTCCTTTTAAAGTTGTTTCGTGAAGGTCCATCCATGGATTGACCAACTTGAGTCGATGAGTTTTGGTTTTCATACTGACTAGATGAAAGTTAGTAATCGCAAAGGGATGTGCATAAATGTTGAAAAGAGTTATACATCATTAAGAGGATCTTCTCATGGATGTTAGGTTGTAGATTTGTAATAAATACCTTCTGAACATCCTCATCATTCATCT
This sequence comes from Cunninghamia lanceolata, assembly GCA_027924645.1. NCBI lineage: Eukaryota > Viridiplantae > Streptophyta > Pinopsida > Cupressales > Cupressaceae > Cunninghamia > Cunninghamia lanceolata. Next base: position 4,803,449 of record BSBN01000160.1, on the reverse strand, counting down.
GGTATTGAATTTGTGCATAAAGAGCTTGATACTGACTAATAAACTCGGTTAACTTCTCTTTCAGACCTTGTTTGCAATGAACTAAATCAATCAAATAGACTTGGGGTCCAATGTTTGCTTGAAAATGTTGTAGAAATTGATCAACTAGCTGAGAGAAAGAGTGTATTGAATTTGGAGGTAAAGAGAAAAACCATTCCAAAGTAGTATCTTTGAAAGATCGTAGGAAGAGTTTCACTAACAAGTCCTCTTCAAAGAAGAAATCACTACACATAGCCGTGAATGCTGCCACATAAGTATTAGGATGATCTTTTCCACCATATTTTTCAAAGCGAGGAGTTTCAAACTTGTCAGGCATAGGAGTTCTGAAGATTGCAAAAGATAGAGGATTTTGAGCATGATATGTTGGTAAATTAGGTTGAGAGGAATTTGCCAAGTTTGTCACCTTTTGTTGTAAAGAGGTCATGCTTTGCAAGAGTTGGTTTAGGAAGGCATTATTAGGAGATGTTGTTTGAGAATTAGAAGCTGTGTTCATCAAGTTTTGAGGAGATTGGTTGTGAGTGGTAATGAGCGGTGGTTGAGAATAATTGTAAGTGCTAGGTGGTTGAGAATAGGTGGTAGTGAAAGGTGATTGGGAATGAGTGGGATGGATAGGTGGTTGAGAGTGATTATTCATAAAAGAAGTCACCTTATGTGGTTGGTTTTGATAGTTGAATCCCACAGCCTTGTAATTTTGTGAATTAGTGCCATTAGATACTCCAATACTAGTGGTAGCATTACTACAAGCATATGCATTAGTAGTGAGAATTGATTATGTAAAAGTAGACATTCCAGTAGTCAGTATAGGTGTCAATACTTGTGTATTAGTCAGTGATGACATGTTATTAATAAAATTTGCACATTCAGTCACCGACATAACATTATGATGCACTATATGTACTAAGCCTCTAAGCATGTTAACACCATCTTGTCCTTTTAAAAACGCTCTTATGTTATGAACCACAGGTACAGCTTCTGTCGCTATCCTTTCATTTTCCATAAATGCTTGAAAATCAGCTAGTTCTTTATCCAATTTGTTTATTTGCTCATCAGGTACATGTGTTATCACATCAATAGGGTCCACTACATCTTGAAATACTTGTTCTTCCATTATAGTTGTAGGAGGAATGATATCTTGCAAAGTTTGTGTTTCTCCTTTTGTAAAATAGGTGTTCAATGAACTTTTCGATGTAGGAACACCGTTGGTTTCAGGAGCAGGAGAACCCATTAATCTAATGATTCTCCTTAAAGGGATATTTCTATTAGGGTAGTGGGTTATAGGAGTCATGCAAAGGCATACAACACTCAAAGCACAAACTAATAGAACAAACCCTAGGATGAAGGTATAGTTATTGAAATACACAATGTGTAAATGCAAAAAAATTGGAATGTGGATGCAAAAACACACTATAATGAAACACTACAATCTGAAATCAGATTTAAAAGAGTGTTCAAAGGAGTAATAAAATCTAAAACAAGATTTTAACCACAAACCCTAGCTTTTGCAAAGACTAGGTTATATGAAAATGCACAATTTCAAGCAAATTCTAACAAATGAAGTATGAAAATGCAATGCAAATGATTATAGAATGATGTAATGGTGCAATTTATATTAGATCTGATGAAAATATCAGAGATTGAAATGATTTCAATGAAATACAATGAAAATAATGTAAACTATGTCAAAATGCAAGCCTACGATGCTTGATTTTTTCAAATTTTTCAATTTTTCTGTAGATTTTCAAATGCAATATGATGACAACGAAATGTATGAATGCAAATCTGAAGTACAACACTCAGCAAGGTGCAAATGTGAATAAAAACATGGGTTCACCAAAATGTAATGGATGAAAAAAGGGTTCACGAGATTGATGGATGATTTAGTTAGATCCTCCTTTCACCACTTACATTCAAGGACATTTAACCGAGTTGAATCACAACTTTTGCAAGAAGGCTCAACTACAGGTTGGTTGTCACTTGGAATGATAGGGAAATTTGGAATTGATTGATTAATGTATTGACTTTAGTTTGATTTAGCTTAAAACCCTAATTATGCAAAATCATAAACAAATGGATGAAACCTTATAAATCCTTCTACAAAACTAAACTAAATACAGATCAAATACATACCAGATTTTGAGTTTCAAAATACAAAAAAGTTGGGGGCTAAAGAGCGGGTGCCCAAGCTTTTCCTGAGCTATTTCTTGCCTTTTTCTTCAGGACCTAATTCCTTATGCTCTGCAACAGTCCTCTGCAACTCCACTCTTGAAGATCTAATACCTATCACCTGCAATCACAAGAAGAGGGGTTGGGGGTTGTGGTGTTTAGGAGCTTGCCTCTCTCAAGCCTTGAAATGGCATTCAAGCCTTCCAACACCATTGTTAGATAGAGAGTGCATGTCCTTGCAGGATAGAGTCAAAAACAAATTGATAAATGATTGATTGAAGCACAAATAGATATCACCTCAGAGGTGTAGCTCTCAAGTAGATGAAGATCTTTCACAACATGAGAAGATGAAATCAAATCTTCAATAACAAACACAACAACACAAGTCTGCTCTGCAACACAATGAATGCCTTGAATGCTCTAAAATCATAAGTTTGCCAAAATCTCATAATCATCTTCTAGTTTTCAAATGAAGTCCTAAACATGCTTATATATGCATTCCCGCTTTAATTTCGTAATTCAAACTTAAGATGACGATAATGGACACCTTTTAATGGTCTCCAACTGACATTCAAATTTGGGACCCTACCAAAATAGGGTAGGGCAAGGGCGTGGGTGCCCTTGTCCTGGGACCTATTTTGGGTCAGGGTTAAGCTCTGCAATGTCTACCATATCCCATTTGTCATGGGTTTTAGGGCATTTTGTCTTGGGATTAACTTCTAACATGTATGATGAAAATTAACGGACCCGGGAGCTAAACTTAGGAGGTAAAAGTCCTAGGGGGACATGACATAACAATAATAAATAAAATATGTATATATATTGTTAATCTATTACTGTTGAAGTAATTTGAGGTGGGTATTGCTAAGATGTGTGATTGTATTTGTGAGTGCAACTCTTTAGACTTTTTGTTAAGATTTTGTGTGACCCTTTTGACCTTCCTAGTTTTTGTTGTTATTCTTGTTTGGATTGTGGGGTAAGGAATTTTATGGTTTGAATCTTTTAAAATAACGAACATTTTCTTTGTTCCATGGACTTTTGCCTCAAACGTTGAGGATGATGGAAGAGACTTGCAATCTATGGTGATGGATGCACTTTAACTTTTGACTAAAGATCGTGACCTTACTTGGTACAAACCTAACTCAACTCCACTATATCACATAATTTTATTTGTGGTGTATGTATTTTAATGAAGTTTCAGGAGGGGTTTGTGGCACAAAGTGGAGTGCCACCATAAAGCACTTTGCAAAGAAGTGTGAAACACAGGGCAATAATCTATTGAGGAGAAACTTGCTTGAAAAATTTATCAACATGCCCATTAGACCCATTGCTCAACCTTAAGGGTCTTCCACCCTCCTTGCCCACATCCCAAGGGATCTAGTGAGATGTGTATAAGCAACTTCTTCATTTACTAGGAAGGGATCATCAATCATGGATGTTAGGAGTGTTTCTATGAGATATTCTTTGCATCCACTTAGGATTACCAAGCTAGGACCACTTAATCCAAGCCATTCTTTTATGGCATTATCAGATCTTGTATTGGCACTTTCACCATGAATGACTGAGATGTCAATCATTTTTCTATACAAATTAGGAAAAAAAATCTTTTGTCTGAGACTTTATTAGCTATATCTTCTTATCTAGCAATTGTTTTGTCTCTTATGGGAATATATGATTTTTGGAATATAAGATATATTTTGGGTCTAATCACCTTGGTTGGTTAGAATCTATTTTTGTGCTTTGATTGTAGCTTCTACTCTATCATCTTTATATGGGTTGAAGATCATTTTTGACTCCCAATACTACTACTTTGGTTGTCCCATCATATCCTCTTTGATCTACTTTGGTCATTAATGATCATTGCTATAATTTCTTTTTATTTCTTTCTATTACCCATTTTAGGTTGTGTTCAACATAAACAAATAGTTTTCTGCGAAAAAAAAAATCCTTTGACAAATATAAACACTAAAACCATATTAATATTAGTTGGAATGATATAGATTTGATACAAATGCAAGATAAAAAAAGATGGCACACACAAGCAAGCAAGCATGCATGCACAAATGATACAAAAATAAACAAGGTATTGCCCTTGTCAAGCTATAAATTGATGATCGATTGATTGACCAATTGATTTGATGATGATGATGATAGTGTTGTCATTGTGGGGAATGATATATCCCTAGATCAACACAAGGATGTGGGATTGAAATATCCCATTGATGATTGATCGATGATCGATGATAACTAATTGATTTGGTTTACGACAAGATTAGGATCAAGACCAAAGGATGCGATTGAATGATTTGGCTAGATTGATTGACTAGATTGGTATGGATTAAGGATGATTTGCATTTGGTTTATTGCTTGGATTTTTTGAATATTTGAATTTTATTTTATTTTTTGGGATATTTTTGAGATTTTTTTATTGTTTTTGGATATTTTTGAGATTTTTTGGTTGTTTTTGAATATTTTTGAGATTTTTTTGTTGTTTTTGGATATTTATGAGATTTTTTTATTGTTTTTGGATATTTTTGAGATATTTTTTATTGTTTTGGATATTTTTGAGATTTTTTTATTGTTTTTGGATATTTTTGAGATTTTTTAATTATTTTTTGAGATTTTTTAATTATTTTTTGAGATTTTTTTATTGTTTTTGGATATTTTTGTTTTATGGGATGGCATTGTATTGGTGTTTGTATAGCCTTGTTGCTAGATACCAATGACAAGGGAAAACCAGGTCTAGATGCAAGGAGGAAGATGGGATTAGATAAGTGGATAAAATGATGGGTGATAAATAAATGGGATGGAAGACGCATGATAATGGGATGGATAAAAGGGTAGGCGATAGTGTGTGGGATGGAAAGCTCATGATAGAGGGATGGATAAAAGGATAGACAATAGTGGATGGAATGGATGTATGTTTCATAAGTGAGCTAGAATGTGATCTCCAAAGACTATGTCGCATAGGAATAACATGCCCCATTCTAGGTAGTACATTTAGGATTTTACATGACAAAACTAAGGACGAGAGGATGATTGGATTGGTTGGAAAGGATGAGGTATATCAAGAGACTTTCTAAGTCATTTTTCAACATTTTGCCCCTATGTCTTTATCAAGATCAAAAGGAGGAAGGGAGGATGGATGGATAGATGGGATAGGTATGTGGGTATAATGGCTAAGGATGGTAGGATATGATATGATAGGATGAGGGAGATAGGAAGGAACTGATAGGTTGGAAGTGATAGGTTGGATGAGACAACATGCCCCCAAGTGTAAGACACATAGATAATCAACCTACATATGAGGCATGTTTGTCAGGTTTTCATCATGGTACTTATCCAAGGCACCTGTTTACCAAGTTTTCACCATTGGACGAAGGGATTTCTCTTTACTATTTTGATTTTTTTCATTTTTTTCATTTTTTTTTAATACTTGGATGGAATAGGTGGATATGGACAAGAAGGACTCAAGCATCTAGTTCCCTAAAAGGTGATAGTCCCATGTAAAGATGGATGACGCACATGGACCATGTCAAATATCATAGATGTTGGTAAGAGATTGCATGAGAGGGAGGTGGAGTAGGTGGATAATGGAATATGATGTGGATTATGTATTTAAGTATTATGCAAGGATGGATGGGAGATAGTGGATTATGATGTGGATTATGGATGGAAGGATAGTGGATTACAATGTGGATTATGGATGGAAGGATAGTGGATTATGATGTTGATTATGCAAAAGCATGGACCATAGGGATATGATGGGTGAAATATATGGGATAATGGATTAAATATGGGGAGATGGAGGTATGTAGGAATGTTGTGGAATGGAAAGGAACCAAGACCAACGGTTGCACACACCGAATGGCATTTTGAAGCTTTTGATTAGAAGGAGGTGTGGGAAGTAATGGACCTATTTTCTTAGGGGATGGTAGATGAAGGAATTTAGATACCCACACAGACTTAGGATTTTTATGATTTTTGCATTGGGATTTATGGGATGAAGGAATTTGGGATGTTTGAATGAAGTGAGATTTTTGGGATTTTTGGGATGTGGATGTAGAACTTGGATAGGATGAACTTGTATTACTTGCTCATTGGTAGTAACTTGATCATAGATAATATCTTGATCATAAAGAGGATTACGGAGAGGATGAGTGGAAGTGATTTGAACTTAATTTGGATGAGGGGTTAATGTTTCCACGTGCTTTAGATTATACTCTTGACATAACTCTTGGTTTGCTTGAATGGGAGTGGAAGACTCGTGGGTAGGTTTGATAGGATGTAAATGCTCAAAAACATGATAGTATAATGGATCTTGACTTGGGCTCATGGTAGGATACTCTTCAATAGGCTTGATGAGTTGTGGGCTATATGATGTATTTTGAGGACTAGACATGTTGTTTGAAGGCTCATTGATAGGCTCTTGGATAGGTGTTTGATGACATGGAAATGGTTGATTCCTTACTAATAGCCATTGGATCACATCCTTCATGAGTGTATGGGTAGATGGATAATTTAATGGATGGATAATAATGGTGGATGATGTTGTAGGCTTAAGATAAGGATTAGGTGGAGGGATAATAGGAGTAGATGTTGTAGGCTTATGATTAGGATTAGGTGGAGGGAAAATGGTATTGGACATACTAGGATTTGAATTGGATGGTTTTATCGGTGGTAGCTTAAGCAATGTTGTTTGGATCAATTGTCGTAGGGTCATCTCCGAGGGATCCTTTGGTGGAAGATTGGAGGAACACGGGGACAAAGGTAATGAAGGACTTGATGGATTAGAAGGTTGATGGACCAATGGACTATGATAGGGACTACATGGATGTGTTGGGATAGGACTAGTAGGCTCTTGGATTGGCATTTAATTGGATGATGTTGTAGGGTACCCATAGGATGCATAAGCTAGAGTAGTGTTCCCCTTGTCAAAGGTACCATAAGGACTTAAGGACACTTGATTTTGGTGCAAAGGGTAACTTAGATTAGCGTGTGCTTGTTGTGATGGAACTTGATATCCTTGTGAATGGATTTGGTGGCAAGGTGAAATGTTAAGATAAGGAGTTGGATGTTCTTGAGGTATGGATTGATATAGATAGGGGTTAACATTGGAAGAAGTGGGATAGGTTGATGTATGGGTAACATGATATGTGGTTGGATTAGGTGGGGTTGGATGTTCTTGAGGTAGGGATTGATATAGATATTGGTTAACATTGGAAGAAGATGGATAAGTTGATGTAGGAGTAACATGATGTGTGGTTAGATTAGGTTGGGTTGGATGTTCTTAAGGTAGGGATTGATATAGATATTGGTTGACATTGGAAAAAGTGGTGATGTAGGAGTAACATCATGTGTGGTTGGTTGGTATGAAGTTAATGGGGATGCCCCATAGGATTGAGTGAGAATTTGTTGATGTTGTATGGGTGATGGTATAGTGGATGATGTGTTATATGAAGGCTGTGGTTGTGGTTGTTGAATGGAGATGGGTTGTGTTTGTGGTTGTGTTTGTTGAGCTTGGGATTGGTAGGTGGCTAGGAGTTGTTGGAATTATTCATTTTGTTGCAGTTGGGATTGGTGTTGTTGTATGAATTGTTGGTCTAGGACTTGTTGTTGTTGGGATTGTCGGTGTTGTTGTGGAGTAGTGACTTGTTCCTTTCTATATAACCACCTAAGTTTAGCAAACATTTTTTGAATACCATAATGATCTTGCTCTAGGTTCTTGTTTTCTAGTGTCATAACCATTTTGACAAAGGAAGAAAGGGATAGATTGTGGTGAGAATTAGAAGAAGTTGGATTGGATTGGATGATTATTATGATGATGTGGATATGGATTGGATGATTAGGATTAGGATTAGCATGAAAGTGATGATAAGGACAATTAGGATGATGTGGAAAGTGTTCGTTGATATCTTGACTTAGGCAACTTGCAAACAAAAGATTTCACAAGTACATACATAAATCACACACACAAGACACAATGGTAAGTTTGACTTTTCAAGATTAATTGTTGTGATTATGAAAACACTTGAAGACACGTCAACAAGCCTAATATTAGTCAAATGGGTATGACCAAGAGGTCTTAAGCTAGGATAAACAAGTTGTCTAAGGATGTCCCCAATACACACAAGGTACGGGGACCCAATTTCGTGAAATGAAAATGAAATAATGCCACACAGTTGGGAGAAACCCACCCTTCACCTTCACTTCCCCAATGTATAAAGTTCTTGGGGGCTTAGCCCGAATGACAAGATTTCAACTTCCAAGAGGTGTGTCTTTCGATTCACTCCTCACTATTTATACTCTGTCGGAACACAAGAGTTGAGGTCGTCCCTTGGAGTGGTGTCTCTCCAAGTAGGCCTCCTAAGAAGGGTGACAAAAGCAAATCAAGTGGGTGCTTTTGATCTCCAAGATCACCATGTGGTGCAAGGAGAGAGCATACACACACACTTAACTCACACTCCAATGTTAATTTACCCTTAGAAATGGAAATGTGTATGTGAAGATGAATGGATTAAGGGATTATTTTTATTCTCAAGATCACATGAAGTGCATGAGAAGAGCATACACACCTTGAATCACACTCAAATCCACCAAGCAATTCAAGCACAAGTTCATTTTATACCCAAATCCAAATGTGATGATGAAGACACGTTTTCATTTTAATCCTAATTTCAAGTATGATGATGCAAACAATTGTTCATTTTAAGCCCAAATCGAAGGGTGATTACAAACAAGGTTTTGATTAAATGAAAAGACTAAAGTTGGATTGTGTGTACCTGGAAATTTGTCTTCAGATTTGATGATAAGGCACACTACTGAAGCCACAATCAAGTCCATAGGACAAAGCAAACACAATGTGTCAAATGACATCTTTGACAAGTGAAAATCTACAACACACTTGTTAGTAGTTTGTAAGAAAAAGTTTGGTCTTCCTCAAGCGATAAGAGGCTACACAAATTAGGTTAGAACACAACAAACAACAAATAAAACTAAATGGTAAAATCAAGTGTTAGCATGTGTTTGAAATCACAGATTAATAATGGACCAATGACTGGACTTAAAAAATAAATAAAACTTAGAAAAACCTTGAACTAATAATACTACTACGTAGAGGACAAAAAAATATCAACATTCAAAAAAAACATCACATGAATCAGAATCCATTTGTGAAAGTTATGAAGCTTGGAAGGTCTAAAAAATGTGACAAGACAAAGACAACAATGAAAAAATGAGTTTTCTAGAAAAACAAAGAATCTTGAGAAAAAACCAATATCACCACAATGTAGAGCACAAGATTTTAGCCTATTTCAAAAAACAAATCACTTAAATCGGCCTCCGTATGACCAAGAAAATGAGGTTTGAAAATTGCCTACTTATAAAAAATACTCAATGAGAAGGGGTCTGACTTAGCCCCCTGTTACTGGGTCCTGGTCACTAATGTGAGCCGCTGCTAAATCTGGAGGGGGCTTTATTAAAAATAAATAAAATAAAGATTTTTTAAAAACAAATAACTTACCCTTTTTTAAAAACTTTTAAATGTTTTTAAAGCTTTTTTATGTTTTTTTTTATGTTTTTTTATGTGTTTAATTTTTAAAGATTGCTTTTTAATCTTTTAAAAGAAATCCTACATGGGAAATAAGAGGACAAGGTACCTGCTTGCCTGTGTAGGTACCTGTACATGCCTACATAGGTTCATGTACGTGCCTGCGTAGGCAGGTACATTTATGGTTTTGATTTTTTATTTTACTTTTACTTTTATTTTTTATTTTATTTTACATTGTTTTTTTTAGCTTTTTTTTTAGTTTGTTTTTTTTATTTGATATTTTTTAATTTTATTTTTAAAATGAAAACCAAAAAACAATTTAAAAAAAACCTGCACAGTGACCATATGGCCTCGGGCTACATGCTCAGGGCTAATTTTTTTATTTTTCTTGACCTACCCAAAATAGGCCAAATTATATGTTTTTCTTCACCTACCGACCCTCTGGACGCAACCATAACCTCCATTTTTGCCCAACAAACTTCCTATAAAAATTCAGCTTCAAATCTCTCTTAAAAAAGAGTTAAAAACCTTTGAAACCAAACTAAAAATTCCACAAAATTGATATTAGATTAGGACAAAGGGGTCCCACCGGGTGTGCCAAAATATGATAGGATAAATCTGGAATGCAAACATAAGTGAAAGATAAACCAAATCAAATACAATTTACCTCCCTTTGCATAAACAAATTTAACTTCATTGATCGAGCATACTGAAGTGCACCCAACTCTAATCGATTGCTCTTTGCTACTTTGACATGTGGATTGCTCAGTTTGTCAACATAACCTTGTGATGAGAATGATAGGATCTAGGATGTTTTCAACAGCGTAATGCTGTATGAAGATCAGAAAGATCAAAAATGGAGAATGAGGTTCAATTTATAGACTTCCAACAGTGAAGATCAATGGTGGAGAGTGATCAGAGAGATCAATAGCTAGAAATGGTTGAGACGATGTGCATGAATGAGAGAAAGACAAGTGTCCCTATCTTCTCATGAATCATGGAGGTTAACAGATTTGATTAAGGAGTTGACTAAATTGATTGACTAGTCATAAATTGATTGATTAGTTAACTAGATTGACTAACTTGTTAATTGATTTGATTGATTTAGTTAACTAATTTGATTGATTAGTTATCTAAGTTGATTAAGAGTGAATTATGGATGAGAGGGAATAATAGAAAATTAAATAAATTAATTATTTAATTTCATGCACATGGATAAATAAATAAAATATTGAATTTTATTTATTTTGAAGGAAATAGAATATTAGCTTTAATTAAATAAATAATTTAAATTTATTTAATTAATATGTGGAGGAAAATTGATTTAATTAAATAATCAGAATTATTTAATTAAATATGGAGGAATAAGATGGATATTGATAGATGAATTTAATCAAATAATTAAGAATTATTTAATAGTGAAGTATGGTAGATGAATGCCTGATTTGGGATCATAACAATTTTAGGTGTCTATATTTTGCCCCTCTTTGAGATGGTGTTGCAAAGTAACATCAATTCAAAGAAGTTTAAAACATAGTGCTATGTTGGATAGAAGAAGATTTTGGTTTAGAAGAACAATATGATTGGATTAGAAATAATGATGCCCCAGTCGGGTAGAAGTACTTAGTAGATTAATTAATAGGTTGAATGATGCCCCCTTGAGAGGATAGCCATAAAATAAAAGACAAAAGTCCTTTTTATTGCAAACACAATGGACACAAACCCATAAGATGCCATCAAATACATGAAGTATTATAAAGCCTATATTATATCAAGAAATTATATAATTCCAATATATATCTAGATTTTATTAGGCAATGTTCAACCAAATTTTTCCTAGATTTCACATAACTGAATAATTACTATTTAAAGACCAACCCACTTGCATACATCCACATTATCTTTGATAAACTTCTTAATGTTTTCAAACTATCCAGTTGGGTCATTTGGAATATCCTATCAAACAAACACACAATATCAAGTAGGTATAATTGCTTATATAACTTTTTCTTGCAAACCATTGTAGAGACAGTCCTTTTTCCTAATGATTATTAAGGAATATGTCTCCCACCAGAGCTGCTTCCAATAAAAGAAGGAATATTATAGGAACTTAATACTATATTCAAGTTAAGGGTAACAAAGTATAGAAAATTATACAAAATCAAGGAAAAAATATATAGTTCTAGGTATTATGACATTGGATATTTGATTTTCATGCTTCAATAATATAAAATATAATTTGAATAACAACATAGCATACAACAAGAGGAAGTGATCAATTAGATAAGACAACAAAAGACTGTATTTAGACTAGTTGTTTGACCAGATGAATTGACCATCCTATCAAATTGGCTTATACTTTTTTAGACCATTGATTATACACCATTGCACAATAGACAAATCCCATTGAAAATGTCTTGGGTACTTACAATCGACAAAGCACAAGGTCTAAACCATAAATAGAGCAACAATAGACATTGAAAACATTAACCGTCAAGGGGTCATCTTCATAGCAATGTCAATAGTAAGAAGTTTTTCTAATCTATGAGTATTCCTTGTATTTTCATTTCAAAGATATAAACATATGGAAAAATATGTATGTAATCCTACATAAGCAAGAGAAGGACCGTCTCAGAAGATGTCTACAAAAAATACCTAGAAATCAAACTACTAAATATATATTTGCAATGATTTTGATTTTATTGTCCACCTTTAGCTCTGAAATACCAATTAAGTACTCTTAGTTTCTACAAAACAAAATTTGCAATTTGCCAATGCTTTTGTAAACTATTACTTAGGGTAAGTAACTTCTTTAGCATATTCTAAAGATGGAATAAGAAAACCCAATAAATAATACATGTAATTCTTCTCATCATTTTGTCAACTATTATAAATTAAATAATTCTAAATCTAGCATAAAATGAAAATTCACTATGATTCAAGAATTAAGAAGTAAATAACTTATAAAAGAATAATTAATAAAAATAATGTCTAATACAAATATAGAAAAATCTTCTAGTGTTTTGCAGTAAAAGTACTTGCCCTAATTCTCATCCTAAAACCAATAAAATTATTAATACTTGTTGCTCTAAGAAATCATACGTTCACCATTTTATTCTTAGTTTATTTCAAGTGGAATCATATTATCCCAAATTTATCTAACTCTAACTAAGTTTTCCTATAATCATAAAACTATTGGTGTTCCCATTAAACTTATAGATCGAATTGCTAGTAAATAAACTTCAATTTATTTGGTGTATCGTGACCGTGACCCATAACTTCCGTGAGGTCTAATCTAATACTCACTAGCACTTGCACCCATAGGAGGTTCAAGGAATATGCCGATAGGAACAACGAGAGAGTTTAGAAAATTTCCCCGCATGAATTTTTTATTACATATAAAAGCCTATCTAACACTATATGTTGGATATCTCCAAATAATTCATTAGGTAACAAAAATGCTACTAAGAATCCATTTTGCCACATAAAGTAATAAAGTATCAACTTGAAAACAATTATACTGTTATTGAAGTTGGAAGAAACATCAATCACCAACTATCAAAATAAAAGAGTAATGTCTTCATTAACCAAAGCAGAGGAGAACAGGTTTATAAACTAAGACACGCATACTGTTATTGAAGTTGGGAGAATCATCAAATCACAAAGCGCCAAAATCATCTGAAAATAATGTCTACATTTACTGAAGTAGAGTAGGACAGGTTTTGGTAACAATCTTCTAACAAGCAACACACAAGCCATAAGCTCATATTTATGAATTTTCTTTTCCTTTTCTATTGTGACCAAGACATGTTTTGGAGTACCTAAAAGGTAACTCTAAAAAAGAGAAATTATCTAAAAGTCAATAGAAACCTTTATAGGAACAATCGACGAGTTTAGAAAAATTTATGTAAAGTCTGTGTTGGGCATGTAAATGCCCATGAAGACGTTCTTCTTTTCCACTTTGCTCACATCGAAGAGTACCAGAAATCTTACATGATTTTTCTGCACATGAAAATTTTAAGAAAGCTCAGGCAAAACCCCATCAATTTGAAAATTTGACAGCATGAATGAAAATTAAACTAAGATAAAAATAAAAGTAGGTTGGATTACCATAGCTTTCATGCAGGATCCACATGATTTTTCAAAGCCCTGATCTTTTATCAAATTTGGGCTGCATGTCTCACTTTTGGGGGGCTCTGCATCATCAAGGCACAGGGCCAGAATCTTTTCCCCAGTTTCTGAACTGTTGGTCACTTTCCAATGTTAGTCGATCCAGCTAGGCTTTGCTCAGCCAGACTTTAACCCTAATAGACTTGTCTTCTCCTCTGATGGGTGATGAATTAACAAAAATTGCATGAGGAGAAGAAGTAAGGCCAGAAATATCTAAGTTAGACCTTCGTGCCAAAAGCATGGCTTCCAACAGTGATTTGGCACTCATGTTGATCTTGGATCAAACCCTATCAGGTGCACGAAGACCCTCAATTTTGGGCATCCCAAGCAAAAAATATAGCTACATATGCATAAGTTGTGTGGCTCCCTCCAGTAGCTTGGCTTGTACGCCCACATGACGAATGACGTCATAATGTAATATGACATGATTTGGGTAGAAACAAAGGTGGCCCAGGCAGCATATTCACTCTGAATATGGTGCTCTTATATTTCTCAATGCAATTTTTGAAGAAAGCCTCTGTCCCTTCCACCATGAAGTAGTCAAAGCGATCCACAATGGCTCTGGTGATGGGCAAACCATAGCTTTCAGAGACCTCTTGTACTCCTTTCGAATTCCAGAAAGTGCAGGTAGAAAAATGTTTTACATAGTCAATGCCCATGATAGAATTTATAGATTTTGATAAAAGATATTTTTCAGAATCAGATCAGATCAGATAGGGAGAATTTTTTATTCCAGATTTATCTCTACAGCTATGACCCATTGCAACGAAATCACAAATAACTCTGGCAGTTAAAAAATCTGACAAAATTAAAGAATCTGGCATGTCTTGGCCCTTCAGCTCCCCCTGAGTTATTTGCTTTCAACCATTTTAGGTTATCCCAACGTGAGACAATTTCTCAAGCATCAAATGCTCACAACTGACGACTTTAGAAAATTTTCCGGCATCAATTTTACGGCGTGAGACAATTCTAAGCACTATAATGCTCACATATAAAGCTATTGGCTAATTAATGCTCATAACAATTACTCATGTGGGTCACAAGATACCTATGTGTTATAAAAGTTATGACCCCTCCTATATAAAAAAAAAACTTTTAGCTTTTTCTAGCCATAAAGCTCTTTCTAGTTATAAAGATTCATATCATTTTAAAAGAATAGTTAGTTTAATAAGATTCGTATCATTTAAAAGAAGACTTATAAGATAGGTTTAAAAAATACATATATGTGATTTGTATGATATATAAAAGGAAGTCATTTTTTAATAAAGGATATTAAGATAAACTAAAATATGTTAGTTTTTTTTAACTAGTTTTAAGGAGGATCACCACTAATTCTTGATTTTTAATTAGTCTTCAATAATTAATTTTTTTAGTTGATTAAATTTGATGACTTAATTAAAGTAGTAGTAGTTTGTTGGTACTAAAATTGAGTTTGTCCATATGTTTAGTTAGGAGTATGCAATGGGACTAATTGAAATGATTCATGATTTTTATTTTTAAATTATCTGATGTATACTGAGATATATATATGTTTTTAAATAGTACATAATGGTTATATTACAAACAAATTTGATGATATAAATCTTTAGTTTTTGAATGAGAATTATATCCTATAGGACTAATCAAGAAGACAAGGATAGTCATAGTCAGGGACAAGGGATAAAATGAATGACAACCTCACCTTACAACTTAACACCACATAAGAAGAAGCCATTAGTGGAAATTTCATGAGTATGTTAGAAAGAAAAGTATGAAAAATCTCTTATATATTACTTCTAAACATGATTATAATTCCCTAACTTGTTTTTAATGAATTGATTTTAAAACAATAGAATATGCAAACCAGATGTCTTGCATAGATGTTGATTGAATAAAAGGAGGTTTCCCATCAAGTTCTTCATATCTTCTAGTATAACCTGTAAAAAGGATTAGTATAGCCTAACTTTCTCTGATACCATGTTAGAAATTAGGATCTTAGGATAGTAATCATTATATACAGAATATAAAATAAATATAAAAGAGAATTATACAAGCATAGATTTAACACATTACACAAGATATACATGGGGAAACCCCTTTTGGGTAAAAAACCCCATAAAGCATCATTTTATTAAAACACTTACAAATAATAGTTTATTAAGAAATAGATTGAACCTGGGGATATACTCCTCTACATACTTCCACATGGCCAATGATACCTCATGTGCATAGTGATATAATTCATTATAAAACTCCAAATTCACTCACTCTCAAATGAGAGAGAATCTCCTTAAATAAAGGATAAGGGGTGGCATAATACCTAAAGGAGCATTAGTCACACCCATTCAAAGCAACCATTTGTAAATAATTAATAATCTAATAGTTATTAGATTATTAATTATTAAATGGTATATGCTTTATAACATAAGGTTTTATAACCTTATATTAGAACATTATATAAATGTTATAAGGGTATGACCCCTAATAACATTATGTTGTAACAATGTTCCTACTAGAAATCTTTCATTTCTGAGATATACCATGACTTCATCCCCAACAGCAAATTCCTTGTCTCTTTTTTTTTTTTACTTGCTCTTTATACTTATTGTTCATCCTTTCAAATGCTTCTGGACCTGATTGTGTACTATTCCCATGTATTATGCAAACTCTTTTGCTTCCGCACTCCTTTTATTTTCCATGTTGACGTCTTTGAGTTCCGCAACTCCTCTAAGTTGTAATCTAGTTACAATTTCAAATGGTGCCTTCCTTGTGCTTCTGTTTACTAAGTTATTGTATGCAAACTCTGCTTGCGATAGAATTATGTCCCAATTTCCTACCTTGTCTCCTACCAAACAACTTAACAAGTTACCTAAAATCTTGTTTACCACTTCTATTTGTCCATCTATCTGTGGGTGATATGTTGAACTGAATTTTAGGTCTATCTTCATCTTCTTTCATAATGTCCTCCAAAAATATCATATGAACTTCGCATCTCTGTCTAAAACTATACTTCATGGTAATCCATGCAATCTCACAATCTCCTTGAAAAATAGGTCAACAACATGTACAACATCATGTCTTCTTACAAGGAATGAAATGCGCCATCTTGAAAATTTTGTCCACTACTACAAATATGGAATCATGTCCCCTTTGTGTTTTTGGTAACCCTAATATGAAATCCATGTTGATATCCTCCCAAGGTATCTTCAGTGCTGTCAAAGGTTTATACAATCCAGTATTCTAACTACTCCCTTTTACAACTTGACAAATTTTGCAATCCTAAACAAACTTCCTTACATCCTTATATTTATGGCCAAAAGTAATGTTCATTCATCAAAGCTATTGTTTTGTCAATGTTAAAATGTCCTGCTAATCCACCACTATGTTTCTCCTTGATCAAGTTCTCCCTCATTGAGCTCCGCAGAATGCACAATTGATTCCCTTTGAACAACATGTCCTCCTGAATGAAGTAATCCAACCAATTGCTTCTGTCTATCACAACCAATTCTCTACATACTTTCTAGGCTTCCACAAAATCCAAGTCATCCTCATATAAGTGTTTCAAATCCTCAAATCCCATTACTTGTATCTGCATTTCTGTCAACAATTTTATTCTTCTACTCAACGCATCTACAACTTTGTTTGACTTTCCACTCTGGTGTTTCAACACAAATGTATAACTTTGCATGAAATCAACCCATCTCATGTGTCTCTGATTCAACTTACCTTAATTGTTTAAATACTGCAAAGGTTGATGGTTAGTGTACAACACAAATTCCTTTAGCAACAAATAATGTCTCTACTTCTTTAAGGATTGAATTATGGCATAGAACTCCAAATCATATATTGAATATCTCTTCCTTGCATCATTCAACTTCTCATTGAAATATGTCATTGGTCTCCCTTCTTGGCTTAATACTACTCCTATTGCATTCCCACTAGCATCACAATCAACCTGAAATACTTTGTCAAAATTAGGCAAAGCTAACACTGGCTACTCTGTCACCTTTTGTTTCAACAACTCAAAACTTCTTTGTGATCTTGATGTCCACTTAAATTCCTTTATGTCTCCTCTCATTGCCTCTATCATTGGTGTGCAAATGATACTAAAATTTCTGATGAACTTCCTATAGAAACTTGCTAATCCATGAAAAGATCTTACCTCGCCAATATTCACAGGTGTTGGCCATTCCACAAATGATCTTACCTTTTCAAGGTCCATCTTCAATCCTTCTGCAGAAATGACAAATCCCAAATATACCAGTTTTGTCTTCATGAAACTATATTTCTTTATGTTTATCAACAATTTATTTTCTCTTAGCCTCTGAAATACTTGTCTGATATGCCGCAAATTTTCTTCCTTGGTCCTACTAAAAATCATTCAAGTAGACAATAAAAACTTACAAAAAAATTATCCAATACCTCATTCATCAATCTCATGAATGTACTCGGTGCATTAGTTAATCCAAAAGGCATGACTAACCACTCATACAATCCTTCATTTGTCTTGAATACAGTCTTCCACTCATCTCCTTCTCTAATTTTGATTTGATGATATCTACTCTTTAAGTCAATCTTTGTGAAATATTTTGCTCTGCTCAAATAGTCCATAATGTCATCCATCCTTGGTAATAGAAATCTATGCTTGAATGTGATCATATTGATAGCTCTTGATTCTGTACACATCCTCCATTCTCCATCTTCCTTTGGCACTAATACTGCAGGTACTGCACATGGGATTAAGCTTTCTCTAATCAACCCTTTTCTCAACAGGTCCTGTATCTATCTGTTTAGCTTAGAGCATTTTCTGCTGGTGTCATCCTATGTGCCTCTTTTTTTGGAAAACTAGCTCTAGGTATGAGATCCATATGATGACTAATTCTCCAAACTAGTGGCAATCTTTCTGGCACATTTTTTGATACAATATCTTGGTATTCTGTCAGCAATTCTACTATTTCCTTCTACAGTGGTTCTTCTCCTTTTGCGATGATAATTTTTGCACCTTAGGTACTACACTTCTTTGGAATTAATGCAAAACACATGTTCTCATGTCTCAACCCATCTAAAAATTTCCTTCCATCTACTAAATAGATTCTAGCATTGCTGCATACTTCACTCTTATTCTCTTCTTCCCAAGGTATCAAGATATGACTTTTGCCATTTGAGGTCACAATATAGGTATTCTTTCTTCCATCATGAATTTCCTTTCTATCATACTACCATGGTCTCCCAAAAAATATATGGCATACATCCATCAACATGATATCACACAATACTTCATCATTGTATGATCCTATATGAAATTTCACCAAACATTGCTCACATACCAATATCTTGTGTTTATCTTAGATCCATGCGGTCTTGTAGGGTTTTGGATGTTTCAACCTCTTCAATTCCAACTTATTCACCATTTCCACTGAAACCAAATTATTTGTACTACCACTATCATTGATAACTTTGGAACACTTACCCCCTGATTTACATCTTGTTCTGAACAAACTCTTCCTTTGCGGTGGCTCTTCAATTATTTTTGCTTGCAACAAAGTTCTCCGAAATACCAATGATTCACCCTTTTCTAGCTTTCCTACTGAACTTGGTGATACAACAGGTTGTTCCTCTACATATCTTGTCCTTGTATGATTCTCGGTTCTCTTATTAGCACTTCCTTGGTAACATTCAAATGCTCAATGTCCTCTCACACACTTGAAATAGGTTCCTCTAAATGGTCTCTTGTCAAATCCCTTCTCTCTCTTCTGGTATCCTTCCTTGCGGTAAGTATTATGGCTTTCCCTATCATTGCAGTAGAAATTTCTGTCATTCCTCCCTCGGTGATAAGAATTAGTGCCTATGTCTTCATTGTGGTATGAGTTATCCACCTTATTATGTTTTACATATGGTTTTCTTTCATATTCTGGTACTCTTCTGGAATCTACCTCCTCTACCTCTTTGTCTATGTTCAAATTTCTTGTTCAACTTATCTTCCACTTTCAATGCAAATTGATATGCTTCTTCGACAATTGTCATTCTTACCAGGCTCAACTCCTCTTGAATGCTTGTTCTTAGTCCATTTATGTATCTCACAACTTTCTCCTGATTGGCTTCATTATGTCTAGTCCTAATAATCATCTTATGAAATTCTTCAGTGTACTCCTTCACTGTTTTCTTTGTTTGCCTGAGGTTTTTCAATCTCTTCAACAATTCTAGTTCATAATCAACAGGTATGAATTGATTTTTCAATTTTGTCACCATCCTATCCCATTTGATGATTTTTTCCTTTCCTCTCTGATTTATTTCCAAATGAACTTCCTTCTACCAAATAGCAACATGTTCTTTTAGTTTAGTTTTTGCAAATCTCACTCTTTATGAGTCTTCAATTTCTTCATACTTGAAGTATTCTTCCATGTCATTTATCTAGTCAATCAACTCCTTGGGGTTAATATTACCTACATAGTTTGAAATCTCAATTCTAGGTCTCTTACCAATCTTAGAAATAGCCTTCAACATCTTGATCTGATCTAATTATACCTCTTCTAGGGTTTCCTCATTTTAATCTACATTTTACGCTTCTAATTCTTCATCATCACTCTCATCCTTGTGTCTAGGGTTTAGACCTTTCCTTCTATCCTCTTCTACAACATCCAATCTAAATTTCATTTTCTTCATCATGTCCAACATTTCTTCCTTTCTTCCAACAACATTGGCCATACTAGGCATTCTCCTTGGTGGCATCTTTTCCTTAGATCCGGTGCAACTGCCTCACAATCAACGCTCTATTGATAAACACTTGTAGGCTACCTCAAGTCAGTGATTTGTTCACCCTAGGATCTATTAGAATTGCCTTCACTCTCAAGGGATTTGAAAACTTTTCTCTAATACCACTTGATGCACTCACAGATGCAGGGTCCAGAGAAGGGATTGTCCAACTGTGCAGCCTTAGAGTCGACATAGTCGGATAAACACAATGAATGAAATAGTAAAATGGAATTTCATTGATTCAACTCCACAAACTATTACAATTGGCTTACAAGCCAATTACATGCTCATTACAATTCAACATGCCAAAGATGTGACATTTGGGCACATTCGCCTTCTATGTCGCTTCTCTGGAAACTTAAATCTATTCTATCTAACTAACTTAACTATGAGAATCACTTTCCAATGGATCTAGGAGATGTTTATTTAGTGTTCTCCAACTCAAAGAGTGATCCGCGTCAGCCTCAAGGGCTTCCACATCCTAATGTCTTATGAAACATGTAGGTCCACCAACATCATATGATGATGCTCCCAACGTTGATGGAACACATTGTGGTTATGGGTGAAGGTGTCTCAGGTCCCATAATGCCTTGTGAGATGTTCTATTTGGTGTTGCAAGTCATGGGAGGTTGCCGCAAACCCCATACGTCAAACTAAGTGCTGGACGCTCTGAACTGTGATTCCTAATGATGCTTCTGACAATGATAACTTCCTATAGACATTTGAAAATCTCCTGAAATCTAAATATGATGTGCATGAGCTATTTTAGAGTGTTGATCCTATGCCGTGAGTTGTGAAGTGATCATGTGGTGAAATGCGGTGACTTATTATGAAATTGCGACTAACTAAAATGCAAGAAAATAAATGTTTTTGGTTGATGCAAGATTGCCTTTCAACCTGGGATGCTCTTGCATCGGTAATGACGAGCAAATCATTCTCAACAAGGATGAAAATTTTCAAAGATTGATTTTGACCACAACATTTTAAAAATCATTATAGGACCCACTATTTATAAAAGTGCTAAAATCTATGTACTTCCTTTATGCTACAGATGTGAGAACATTTTGGAAATTTTCTACATAAGGAAATTGGTGGATAATGAGACAAAGAAGGAACTCGGGGCCTTAGTTGATTACTTATACAAAAAAATTAAAGGATGAAAGATGGTGATACAAATAGACTTGGAGCTTAGCACAAGGGGCTCGCGGTGCCATGGAAAGGAATAAAGAATTGGAAATAGCATTATCTAGATAAGTTTTTCTATGGTATTGATTTATAGTTATGAGTTGTTTTCCTTTGTTTTAGTTTGTGTTGTAATGGATTCCTTGGGATAAAATGACATGTAATATTGTTGTTTTATTTGGTCAACTGTATTCTAAATTTGGCAGTGGGTCGTTAGATTTTTTCTATGTTTGGTTCCTCTCCTCATGTATTCCAAAATAACATGTATTTTCTATAAATTGAGAGCTTGAGAAGGTAGAAGATATAGTATTTTGCACAGGTACATAGAAGTTGTTAGAGTGGATGTCACAAGTTTGAAGGAAGTGATTATATTGTAATCTCTATTGAAGACAATATAAATTTGGCCTCTTAAATTCCTAGTGGAGTTTTTAATCTAAAAGGGTTTTCTCCATGTAAATCTCTATGTTATGTGTAAATCTCTTGACTTTGTTGGTTTTCTTTGTTGCTGATTTTACATGCTTTAATTTCCATTTGGCATTTTACGGATTAAAAATCAAATCTGCAGTTTAATTTTAGATTTCTATATTATAGTGGTTTGCCTTCATTTCTAACATTTGGTATCAGAGCCTAGCCAACTTTGCTTCTTGGGTGGAAGAGTGAAGGTTTTATGTGTTGTAGTGGAAGTTTTGGTTGAATTTATTTTGCAGAATTGTGTGTGAAAGCCATGACTGCATCTACATTTTGGTTAGATATTTAGAAGTCCAATGGAACTAACTACAAGTTGTGGAAGTTGAAAATGGAGGATCTACTTAAAGAGACTTGGATCAATGGTTGGCTACAACAAAGGAAAATAAACTTAATAAAATAGATTACTATGAGTGGGATAAAATGGATAAGAAAGCACGGGAACAATCTAAATTTCTCTTGCAGATTCAGTTTCGTTCAATGTAGATAAAGAATCTATTACATATACTCTATGGAAACATTTGGGTGAGATCTACCAAGCCAACAATTTGGTAAATAAATTATATTTAAAAAGAAAATTATTTTTTTCTAAAAATAAAAGAAGTTGATTCAATTGTCGAGAATTTAAATACTTTTAATTAACCTCTATTGATGTTAAGATTGATGGATAAGATAAATACATTATGCTTTTTTTCTTTGCGTGAATCATGGGATAATTTCATTCTTGTTATTAGTACTAATCTTGAAGATCCCAAGTTGGATGCTCTTGTTGCAACATTGTTGTCATAGGAAATGAGAAAGAAATCTATGGATAGATTAGTAGGTGCTCTTAATGTTAGGGGAAGGTCCAAGGAAAGACATGGATCTAAAGGAGAACATAAGGGGCCTAAAGACAAGTCTAAGGGCAGATCTAAAACTCTTGGTCAAAATAATAAAGTGAAGTGTTGGAATTGTGGAAAGAGGGGACATGTTAAGAAGGAATGCACAAAAAAGAAGAAACGGTGGGATTCCTCTATAGAAAAGTCCTCAGAATCAAGTGATGAAGTCTTGCTTTCTTCATGTAATATTATTTCTAATGAACACTGGTTGGTTGACTCGGGATGCTCATATCACATGACTCCTCATGAGGAGTGGTTTTTCACATATGAAGAATATGATGGAGGTGAAGTTTACCTTGGGGACAACAATTCATATCTGATAGTTGGATGGAGCAAGGTATAGTTGTGTTTCAGTGATGAGAGGATAAAAACCCTCCTTGGTGTTTTACATATTCCTGAATTGGTTAGAAATTTAATTTTTGTATCTAAGTTGAATGATTTGGAAATGCAGGTAACATTTGATAAGCATGGTTGCAGATTGGTGAGAGGGAGCTTGGTGGAAGCAAGAGGGACAAGATTGAGAACTCTATTTTGGTTGAATGCCACTACTTTATGTAAATCCACCAATGTGATTGAAAAATCTGAAAACAATGTATGTTGTGGCCCTGTAGATTGGACCACATAAGCAAAAAATATTTAAAACCCATTTTGAATAAAAATTTGTTTGACGATCTTTCCTATTCTGATGAGTATCTTAATTTTTGTGAGCATTGTGTGTTTAGGAAACAAAACAAAGCATCACTTCCTTTAGGAAGTAATAAAGCATAGAGTAAATTAGAAATTATTCATACATATGTACTTGGTCATGTGGATATTGACTCTATTGGAAAATCTTGGTATTTTGGGTCCTTCATTGATGATGTTTTAAGGTTTACCTAGATTTATTTTATGAGACATAAATCTAAAGTTTTCACTAAGTTTAAGGAATTTAAAGTCTTAGTAGAGAATCAATCAAAACATAAGATAAAGATATTGATATTTTACAATAGAGGGGAATATTGCTCTAAGGAATCTAATGAGTTTTGCAAGCATGCAAGTATCATAAGGTGAAAGACTGCTCCTTACACACCTCAACAGAATGGGGTTACAGAAAGGATGAACCAAACTTTAATGGAAAGAGTCAGAAGTATATTAAGCGATATATAGCTGGATAGATGCTTTTGGGTAGAAATTGTGAGTACCGCTTGTTACTTTATTAATAGATCTTTTTGTGAGACTCTTGATTCAACACCTTATGAAGTGTGAACAAATAAGAAACCTTTTGTTTCACATTTAAGGGTTTTTGGTTGTGAGGCTTTTGTTCATGTGCCTAAAGAAAAGCATTATAATTTGGATCCAAAAGCATAGAAATACATCTTCATTGGATATGGTGAGAAGGTTATAAGCTTTGGAATCCTCTAACTAAGAAAGTTGTCTATTCTAGAGATGTGATTTTCAAGGAACTTAGAGCTATTTATAATCTTGAAAAAACAAAAGATAAAGAAGGGAAAAAGATAGTGCATTTTGAAATTAAGTAAGAAGATGCACATAAAGAAGAATAAAATGATAAATTTAAGGATGGAGAGGAAGAAGAGGGTTTAAGTGGGAGTTCTGAGTAGAATGACTCTGAGATTACTGAAGAGGTTAAGCATACAAAAGAGAAAGAGGAAGAATCCCTTACTCCACCCTTGAGAAGATCTGCAAGACAACATAATCTATTTGATAGGTATAGCCCACTAGATTTTTGTTATGTATTTATTTTTTTAAGTACTGATGATGAATCTAGATCCTATAGCCCGAATTTATTCTTGCAAATGATAGTGAGTCTTGGTAACAAGCCATGCAGGAGGAGATAACGGCTCTAGAGTCTTTTGACACCTAGAATCTTGTTTGTTTTCCTAAAGGAAGGAAGGCCATTAGATGTAAGTGGATCTACAAGAATAAATTTGGAGCAGATGGTTCATTAGAAAAGTACAAGGCTAGACTAGTAGC
Source organism: Cunninghamia lanceolata (assembly GCA_027924645.1). NCBI lineage: Eukaryota > Viridiplantae > Streptophyta > Pinopsida > Cupressales > Cupressaceae > Cunninghamia > Cunninghamia lanceolata. The sequence continues at coordinate 4,778,300 of BSBN01000160.1, read as the reverse complement.
TAAGGGATACTCTTAGAGAGAGGCGGTTGATTTCAGTGAAATATTCTCTCCTGTTGCTAAATTGTCTTCTATTAGATTTCTTTTATCTAGAACTATTGCTTATGATTTTGAAGTTGAGCAAATGGATGTTAAGACTACATTTTTACATGGAGATCTGGAAGATAAAATTTATATGCAATAGCCTAAAGGTTTTGAGGTAAAAGAGAAAGAACACTTGGTTTGTAGATTAAAACGGTCCCTTTATGGTTTGAAACAATCACCCTGGATGTGCTATCAAAATTTTGATTCTTTTGTGATGAAATTGGGTTTTGTGAAAAGCGAAGAGGATTGTCGTGCTTACATTAGATGTATTGATGATCATATACTAACTGTTGCCTTGTATGTGGATGACATGTTTTTTTAGTAACACCAAGAGTATGATTAATGAGCTGGAAGCTCAAATTTTAGGTGCATCTGATATGAAGGATTTGGGGTTAGCAAGATATATATAATGAAAATCAAGAGAGTTCAAGGTAACATAAAATTTTAGCTGTCACAAAGTATATGAATACTATTTTGCGCATATTTAGTATGCAAGATTGTAATCCAATTAGAATTGTTTTACTAGTTGTCACTAAAATTACATTATATATGTGTCCCAGTGTGAAGATGATTTTGAGGATTTGTCTAGCATGCCATATGCTAGTGTAGTAGGAAGTTTGATGTATGCAATGGTTTACACTAGGCCAGATATTGCCCAAGCAGTGGGAGTATTGAGCATGTTTATGTCTAACACTAGTAGATAACATTGAAATTATGTGAAAATGGTGTTAAGATATTTACATGTTACTTATGATTATTGTTTGGTTTATTCTAGTACTAATAGCGAGGATAAGACATTGGACATATAGGGTTTTGTTGATGTAGACTGGGTAGGTGATTTAGATAGTCAAAGCTCCACTAGTGGGTATGTATTTACTTTGTTTGGAGGAGTTGTGGGTTGGATGAGTAAGAGGAAGTGCACGATTGCTTTATCTATGACTAAAGTAGAGTCTGTGGTTGTTACTCATGTCTTAAAAGATTTGGTATAGTTACAAAGATTGTGTATAGGTGTTGGTTTTGATTTTAGAACAATTCATATTGGTTGTGATAACCAAAGTGTAATCTATTTAGCAAAGAATCCTATGTATCATATTTGGACCAAGCATGTGGACGTTCAATATCACTTTGTTTGATACATGGTTGCAAATGGACAAATTGAGTTGAAGAAGGTTGACACTCGGGAGAATGTTGCAGATTATCTTACCAAGCCTGTAAGTACATAAAAGTTCACTTGGTGTAGGGAGGCTATGGGCCTCATATCTTGTACTTAGTTGATTTATGTTTTCTAATGGATGTATTTACAATGTATGATGTTAAGTGGGAGAATATTAGGATTAAGGTACCCCAACCTTGTAAATCCTATGTATTTAATTATTCTAAATATTATTTGTAAATGCATTCATGAGGGATGGAGGATTCACTGACAATGACAATTTTAATTTTACTAGTACGTAAGTAATTATTTATTGGCAACAATAATTAATTAGTTACTGATAGTGGTTAACTACTTGCTATTTATCAGTATTAAAGCATCTTATGCATTGGGATTGTAAATAGGGGCATTTATGTAAACCATACGCCCAAGTTGGTGGAGGTTATTCTTGGAATGACTATTAATATGTGGTTATGGCATGCTATAAGGAATCTGTTATTATTAGCCAGCTATGACAAGGTGGGTGTTGAAGATAGTTTATCCATTATTGGTGATTTATGCAAGTTGTAAGAAGAATTATTATTGACTAAAATTAGCCTGGTGGTGGGGTTTCCTATGTGGATGTTGGATTTTTTCTATGTTTGGCACCTCACCTCATGTATTCCCAAATAACATGTACTTTCTTTAAATTGAGAGCTTGAGAAGGTAGAAGATATATATAGTGTTTTGCATAGGTACACAAAAGTTGTCAGAGTGAATGCAGTAGGATTGAAGGAAGTGATTGTATTGTAATCTCTATTGATGATAATACAAACTTGACCTCTTTTCTTGTTGGAGTTTTTTACCTAAATGGGTTTTCTCCACATAAATCTCTGTGTTATGTGTAAATCTCTTGAGTTTGTTGATTTTCTTTATTCATGATTTTACATGCTTTAATCTCCATTTGACATTTTACAAATTAAAAATTAGGTTTACAATTTAATTTTAGCTTTCTATATTATAGTGGTTTGCCTTCATTTCTAACATTTAGGATGAGGAAGATGATTTTGAGGAAGGGGCTGAGACATCTGCTAGGAAACTGAGAGGTATAATAGAAGGGATATCCAGATTTCTTGGTTTGAGGGTTTTCAAATGGGAGATGAAGCAGAGCTGGGGTGTAGGAAGGAGAGGGTGGGAGGCGAGAAAAGGAAAGCCTCAGAGAAAGGGAAAAGCCATGTGTCTGCGAAGAAAGTGAAAAATAAACTAGCTAGGGAGGCTAAAATTAGACCTACTGTGGAGCTGGGTGCTGATATTGGGAAGATTGTTTTGGTGGTTGAACCTAGTGCTGGAAGAGGCAGGTGTTTGTCTATTGAGGAGTCGAACGTTGGTATTCCTTTTCCGGATATCCCTAATCCCTCCTTGAATCTCCCAAAGGACTTTGAGGTTTTGGTTGCTAGGACTCATGATAGGATAGAGTTATCCATGGCTCTTGGTATGGTGAGAGAGGCAATTAATGGCCAACATAAGATTATTAAATGGTTTTTTGTGGAGATCAATAGAATTGACATTAAGTTGAGGACCCTGCAGGAGAGATTGGACCAGAAGGGGGAGACCAGTGTTGATTAGGACAAAGAGATTCTCCAAGGTTGGGAAGTGATTCCTAGAGTGGAGGAAATGGAATGGGAACTCCTCAGGTTGAAAGAGGAGTATGGTAGAAGGATCAAGAGTTTGGAGGAGAAGCTTGTTGGGATTAATGTGAGCCTTGAACAGATTGTGAAAATAAGCCAATGCATGATCCAGAATAGTCTTCATGGGATGCACCTCCTTACTGACAAGTTGAAAGAGCTCCGTAAAGAACAAGTCAGGGATCCTATTGGTGAGGATATTTTGGTGCTAGAGGATATTGTGATTACTGGTAAGAAGCAGGGAGACAAAGAAAAGGGTAAACAAGTTTTGCAGGATGACAAAGGTGGCCCGTCGAGGCGCACCAGGGGAAGCAAGAAGAAGTAATTTGAGGATAAAAAGAAGGAACTGGTGAGTTTTTCCAAGTTGCATGAAAGTTTTTATGAACAGGAGTTAGAAGCAGCTAATACTCTGAAGAAGCTACAATAGTGGGTTGTGTGGCTACTGGTCCTTTTTGTTGCCTTTAACTTAGTTGTTGTTATGTTTTTTGGCTATTGGTTGGCTATCGGTTGGCTTTCTTATCTTTTGTAGCTGCTTGTTGTAAAGGGTTTCAGGGCTCCTTCAAAACTTGTTTTACCCTTTAATAAAAAACATTTGGTATCAAAGTCTGACCAACTTTGCTTCTTGAGTGGAAGAGTGAAGGTTTTTTATGTTATAGTGGGAGTTTTGGTTGAATTTATTTTATAGATTTGTGTATGGAAGGCATGGCTACATCTACATATCAGTTAGATATTGAGAAGTTCAATAGAACTAACTACAAGTTGTCAAAGTTGTAAATGGAGGATCTCCTTAAAGAGAGAGATCAATGGTTGACTGCAACAAAGGAAAACAACTTGACAAAATAGATCATGATGAGTGGGATAAAATTAATAAGAAACCATAGGAGACAATCTGGATTTGTCTTGCAGATTTGAATTTTGTTAAATGTAGATGAAGAATTCACTGCATATTCTCTATGGAAATGTTTGGGTGAGATCTACCAAGCCAAGAGTTTGGTAAATAAAATATATTTAAAAAAAAATCTCTAAAAATGAAGGTGATTAGATTGTCGAGCATTTAAATACTTCTAATTTGATTTTGAGTCAATTAGCCTTTGTTGATGTTAAGATTGATGAAGAAGATAAATGCATTATACTTCTTTATTCTTTGTTTGAGTCATGGGAGAATTTTATTCTTTCTATTAGTGCTAATCTTGAAGATCCCAAGTTGGATGGTCTTGTTGCAACATTGTTGTTATAGAAAATAAGAAAGAAAGTTATGGATAACTTAGAAAATGCTCTTAATGTTAGGGGAAGGTCCAAGGAAAGACATGGATCTAAAGGAGAACAGAAAGAGCCTAAGGGCAAGTCTAAGGGTAGATCTAAAACTCCTGGTAAAAATAACATAGTGAAGTGTTGAAATTGTGGAAAGAGGGGACATGTTAAGAAGGAATAAACAAACAAGAAGAAATAGTGGGATTCCTCTACAAAAACTCCTCAGAATTAGGTGATGAAGTCTTGCTTTCTTCATGTAATATTATTTCTAACAAACATTGGTTGGTTGACTCAAGATGCTCATTTCACATGACTCCTCGTAAGAAGTGGTTTTCCATATATAAAGAATATGATGGAGGCGAAGTCTACCTTGGGGATAAAAATTCATATTTGATAGTTGGACAGGGCAAGGTATAGATGTGTTTTAGTGATGGGAGGATAAAAACCCTCCTTGGTGTTTTACATATTCCTGGATTGGCTAGAAATTTAATTTCTATATCTAAGTTGAATGATTCGAGAATGCATGTAAAGTTTAATAAGCATGGTTGTAGATTGGTGAGAGGGATCTTGGTGGTAGCAAGAGGGACAAGATTGGTAATTCTGTTTAGAATGAATGCCACTGTATGTAAATCCACCAATGTGACAAAAATTTAAAAATACATGTATGTTGTGGCACCATAGATTGAGCCACATAAGGGAAAAAAGTTTTAAAAACCATTATGAATAAAAAGTTGTTTGACAATTTTCCCTATTTTGATGAGTATTTTGATTTTTGTGAGCATTGTATGTTTGAAAAACAAAACAGAGCATCATTTCCTTTAGGGAGTAATAAAACAAAGAGTAAATTAAAAATTATTCATACAAATGTGTTTTGTCCTATAAATATTGATTCTATTGAAAAATCTTGGTATTTTGTGTTCTTCATTGATGACGTTTCAAGGTTTATATGGATTTATTTTATGAGGTTTTCACTAAGTTTAAGGAATTTAAAGTCTTAGTAGAGAATCAATCAGAACATAAAATAAATATTTTAAGATTTGACAATGGAGGGGAATATTGCTCTAAGAAATTTGATGAGTTTTGCAAGCATGCAGCTATCATGTGGCAAAAGATTGCTCCTTACACACCTCAATAGAATGGGGTTGCAAAAAGGATGAACTAAACTTTAATGGAAAGAGCCAGAAGCATATTAAGCAATGTACAGTTGAATAAATACTTTTGGGTAGAAGTTATGAGTACCACTTATTACTTGATTAATAGATCTCCTTGGAAGGATCTTGATTTGACACCTTATGAAGTGTGGACAGGTAAGAAACCTTTGTTTCACATTTAAGAGTTTTTGGTTGTGAGGCTTTTGTTCATGTGTCTAAAGAAAATCTTTTAAGTTGGATCCAAAAGTACAGGAATGCATATTCATTGAATATGGTGAGAATGTTAAAGGTTATAAGCTTTGGTATCCTTTAACCAAGAAAGTCAATATTCTAGAGATGTGATTTTTAGGGAACTTAGAGCTATTTCTGATCCTAAACATCTAAAAGATAAATAAGAGAAAAATATAGTGTATTTTGAAATTAAGGGAAAAGATGCACATAAGGAAGAACAAAATGATGGATTTGAGGATGGAGAGGGTTCAAGTGGAAGTTCTAAGTGGAGATACCTTTCTCATAGTCATGATGAAGTAGCTATTAAAATCAACTATTGTCTCATCTATTACCTTTTTGATAGTTGTGAGCTCATGGATGACAAACTTTGGGTCAATCCTATCCCTGTATTGCAATCGAAATACCCTCATGAACTCCTCCCAAGAGTCAATACTGCTATCCAGGAGAGCCTTGTTCCATTCTTTTGCACTTTCCTCAAGTGAATGTACAAATAATTTCATCATGAAGTCTTCATCCTTAATTTCATACTCATCGGTAACAGTAATAACATGTCTAAGATGCTCTTCACCTATGACAACATTGTTCCCTTGGAACCTTGGAATCCTTCCTCTAATCTCATTTGGAATTGGATTGGTAAAATCAGGGATGCTAAAGAAATCAAGTTGTTTATACCTTTTAGCTCCTATAGGCTGCCTTAATGGAGGAAATCTTTGTGCTTGTCTTCATTGTGCAGGCCTAGGGTTCTAAACATTACAATACTACTAATTCATTTGATTTTGTGGTGGCTGATTGTGAACATTTTAGACATGTTGTATGATTTATACCTTGTTGTCCCATTTGTTGATGTTGTCTCTAATTATATTGTTGGTTATACTACTGATTTCAACCCTACTATTGTGCATTTTGATTTTCCTGGATTTGCTGGGCAAGTTGAGCTTTATGCTGGTCAAGTAGGGCATGTACCTTTCTTTGTCTATTCCTGATATGATCAAGTAGTTCAAGCTCATCATGGAGGTTCCTTTCTCTTTCCTCAATATCTACTTTTTTCATGCTAATCTTCCTCATTAGGAATGTTATCATGTTGACCTCTAAGTGATCTTGTGGGAGAAGTAGGATGCTGAGAATTTTGAAGTGTCTCTTCATTCTCATTGGGCATTCCAAATGCTCTCAAATGTACATTGTGAGATCTATCCCTACTTCCTCTGCCAACAATGTTCTTATTTCTTTGGACCTCATACTCATTCCTATTCATCCTTCTATTTGTTCTAAGTATGTTATCTACAGAGTCCTTAGAAGTATATTGATATTGGCTTCTGAAATCATCAAATGTATCATTTCTACCAGAGGTACCTACTTGATCTTGGGCATTCAATGCAGGCATCACATTAGGGTTTCTTGCCCTCCACCTACTCCTATTTCCTGCATTGTTAGAGGAATCATCATGCCCCAGTTACTCCTAGTTTCTTCCTTTATTCATTGTGAATCTCTTTTCTTTTCAAACTACAATTTGTTTTTGGGTTGCCAAAATAGAGTTGCCACTTCCCCTACTGGGAAAAAATATTTGAACTATTATTGGCTTACAAGACTGTAGCAACCAGAAGTAGACTGATTTTGTAGGTCCTCGGCAATGACACCAAAATGTTGGTTCCCAAAATTACTACAACTTGAAACCTTAAAACATTTCAAAATCACCTAGGCCAGGGTTGTCATCAAGGTGATTGAAAGAGGTTTATCAATAGGTTAAGGGTAATTTTGGCCAACTTACAGGAGTGGGTAAACTTCTATACACTTCAAGCTCAGCTAGGCTTAGGAGGGTAATCATGAGGTATCCCTTAATAGGATTTTAAAACTGCACACTATTTATCCTAGGTTGTAACTTTGCAGCAATACCCAAACATTGTTTTAATCCCAAGAATTGTCACTGAATTAAAACACACTTGATGTTCATTTGAACCTCATTACAAGCTTATGGAAATATTCTTGCATGACTGCAAGCTGCTGATATACATAGGTGATTTGTTTAAGATGGTTTGAAAATAGTTCTATGTTTATATTCCCTAGTTATAATGCAAATCACACAAGACATACAAATTTGATTACTTTTGCCTCACACTAGGTTGATTTGTTTGATTTACAAAATGTTTAGGTGATCAAAACACCATTCAGATTGGTGCCTTCAATGGGTTACAGAGTTTACAAATCAAAAGGGAGATTAACAATGAAATAACAGTGAGTTGCCTAACTGGAACACCTAGATGCGTGATATTTGAAAACAAAACCAAACATACTTATTGATCCCTTCTCACACAACATTCATTTATATGCAACCTTAAAATAATTATTACAACATGTAATATATTATGGACCCTCCAAATCCTTCAAATGAAGATTACAATCACACCACAAATTGTGGCAAGAGGAATCCTGTAACAAATCAAAAATTCCCTAAATGAACATCTGCAACAATGGAGACAAATGATTCTACTCACAAGTTTTGCATTGATTCATCCATATAATTTACAAAAGGTTGCCCTTGAAAATATGAAACTTTCACAATGGTAGAAACCCTAGTCGCATTGCACCAGTTGTCTGAAAAATGCTAGAATGACCAACCCTTGAAAAGAGTTTCAATCTCTAATTTATAGTCTTCACAACTCAAATCTTATCGAAGAATGGGCTAGAAAACCCCAACCACTCCACCTAATACAATCAAAACCTCATTTTTGACTACCCATTTCACATTAATGGCAATCTGGAGAGTCGGTGGCGTGTTTTCCCATGTTTCTGGGCATTTCTAGGCCATCTTGCAAGCCAACCGAATGCGGATATGCAATAGGATATTGCAACCAGATGTGGATATGCAACATAATATCTAGTTTGAAATGTTCGGTTGAGAGATGTCTAGTTGGAAGATATTCGGTTGGAATGTTTGGTTGGAAGATATCAGGTTGGAAAGTCTGCTTGGAAGATATCTGGTTGGAAACTATGCTTGGAAGATAAAGTATGATGTAACTGGATCTAAACATGAAAGACATCTGGATAGAAATACAAAGAAGTGCAACCGGATCTAGATACACTAACTCGAACCCGATCTTGCATAATGGACATTCAGTTCATCCCATGTTCCACATCTAGTTAGAGTTCAACATCTGATAACACTCGAATTCAAGTCATGACGTCATACTCCAACCTGACATATTCCACATCAACATATGATAAGTGCAACCGGATGTGAATAACATAAGACAACAGGATTCGGACATGAAATACAACTGGATGTCTGGTTGAAAAACAAAGAGGTGGAACTAGATGTCCGGATATCCGAATGGAGCAATCAGTATAACTTAGCAAAAAATCATTAGATTTTGCCAAATTTGAACTGTAGGTACCTATTTAGCTCCTTAACAATATGCACTCCTTAATTGGGCACGATTCCAACTGGATCTATCAGATTTTTGAACATCTACCTCTTAGGAAAATTTTGAGGAGTTTGATAATATTTTACAAATACTTGGCTTGAAACCAACACATAGTATGTACTTTTAGATTTATAAACACGCTGAAATAAAGTGTCACATATTGTACTAGTATTTTGGGGTTCTTACACATCATGTTGTGCCATTATTGTACTCACTACTTTATAAAGTGCCATGGGGGATTTGTTGTGTGTGCCTTGTCTTTGCAATCACAACCTCATCTACCTTCATGCAAGTGTGCCTTATTTTTGCACACCCTTTACTAGTTGCAAGTACTTCTTTGTGCATCTTCTAATGTTTCTTATTCTCCTTCATTCACTATATTGTGACATATAGTTTCAGTGGAGCTTCCATACCTTTCCCTTGTCAACATTTGGGGGTATCATACTATTTATGCTAATACTTCCTTGGTTTCACTTTAGAGTGAGCTATGTATCTAGTTTTTGTTCCTATATATTAGGGGGATGTAGTGGTTGGTTACCCATGTATTTTGGTGAGATGGAGTGCACACCATATAGACACTCTTGCATTCCTATTTATGGAGGTGATGTTCTACCTTTTTCATATGATCAAAGTTCTTGATACTATTGGCACCTTTTGGTGTATCATTTGTATCTTCAACTATTAGATTGTTACCTTAATTTCCATTTGTACACTGTTAAAGTAGTGTTGTTGGGGCCACTCATGCATATTTGTGCCTCTTTGATCTTGATTTTCATTATGATTTCAATGGAGGTTCTTCAGTTTTAGTAGTATAACAAATTTTCTTAAGTAGTTGTTTGTAGCTTTTTTGTACTTTAGTGGAGTTCTTCATGTTCATGATCTTTTTGGGACATCCTTTGTGGAGGCTTCTTAGTCCTTCTCTCTCCCTCTCTATTCTAGTGGTTTGTTCTCTGTTTTGGGGAGGAGTTTTTTCCCGCATGGTTTTCTCCTTTTCTCTGTTTGTGAGAGATCTTTTGTATATGGGTACCTCAGCAGGCCTTGTTTTCATGACCCATCTTTGCATCTTTGCATCTTTGTATTTGTTTGTTCCTCCCTCAGTTGCACTTAAGAGGGGTGTTGGTGTGAAAAGGATTTATTACTTAACTAGTTCCCTTTTAGAACCTACTCACACTTAGTTGTTTAATTTTACTTAGGGCATTCACTTATTGTTTCTCAAGTCATAAGAATAAGACACTCGTCATATTCTTATGTGTTCAAGGTGTAATGTAGAAAATTGCATGTCCTTGCAATTTTATGCTATATTTTGGCCTTCCTTTAGTGTCCATTCCCTTAGTTTGATTGTAGGCTCATTTTAGCCCTTGAATTGCCCTTTTTATTCCCATGGTGCTTAGGCCTTGTGTTCAGTATTGTCTTTTCATCAATTTTGTCATCACTTTTGTGTTAGTCATGTCATGTTCTAGTGTCTTATCATTTTTTATCCCAAACTGTCTAGACACTAATGCTTCGTGCAGACGTCTATGCAATGTGCTAGCGTCCCACGATGGTTTTGTACTTTGTGGTCGTTTCTAAGTGTTTTGCCACTTGTTGCTTTTCACATGTCGGTGGTAATGTATCGAGAATCTTCTGAATGGTTCATTGACTCCTTCCTTTTCCCTCCTCTTCTCATTTTTTTGAATCTATCTCTCTTTTATTACATTCTTTTTAGCTCTCCCTTGGTTCCTTCTTGCAACTCCTTGCATGCTATAGATTTCCACAACTTTCTACAACTTGTTACAACACTCTACTCTCAATTCTCTTAATCTCTTTGGCTTCTTCAAGCCCTCACAAGTGATATTGTCATTTTTCTTGTTTTATTGCAAGTATTTCCTTGGTTGTGTCGTATTGTTCTTTGTTATTGCAATCTCTTATTTTGTTGTGCCCCTAAGCACTTTGGGATCTTCACATCCCTTCTATTTTCCTTCATTTTAGTTGTCACTATTTGCACGATCACAACTCTTACTATTCCCAAGCACAATTGAGATAGGAGCATTCACACACATTTTTATTTATCTATCTATTTGGTTGTTGTGGAGGTCGAAAGACCAAAGTAAGGGTTTGACTAAGGTAAACCCCAAACATTTTCACATTTTGTGTTGTGTAGGTTGTGGAGAAAGAATCAAATGCACAAAGGTTTTCTAGTATCTCTTCCCTTCTCTTGTATATTTTATTATTTCATTGGATTAAATAGGATATCTCTATTATTTTCTTTTTTGTACTTTTTAGTACCTTTTTTGTTGCATTTTCCCTTCTAGTTTTGTAGACTAGGAAAACTACTAGATTGGAGTTCACATTTTCTAAAGACTATTTAATTTTTTGGGTCATACAAATGACAGCGCTTAGCGTGGATGTCTGTGCGACGCGTTGGAGTCCTGGATAGTGAGCTTTGCCTTTTGATGTTAGGTTCCTCTCTCTACCTTCTTTTGACTTTGTTATTAATTTATGTAAATTATTTTCTAGTTTCCAGTTAGTTCATGTTTTCCATTCTAGCTTAAGTAATGTAATGTAAAAAGTTATTTATTCTCTTTTTATTCATTACACTAGGTTTTCGTCCTTGCCTTTAGAAGCAAGGGCTCTCATGTCTTAATTTCATATGGAGCATATTGAGCACATCTTATATGCATTGATTTTCTCTGGCAATATAGAATTCTTATTTTGCTACTCTCTTGTGGAAGGTTGTTTTTGGTATTACAGGCGATTCAAGGCTCCTTGAGTCTATTGTGTGACTCTTACAGAAATAACTTTGAAAAAACATAAATGTAGGTCTATTTATATATGTGCATATCTGCCATCCAGTAGTACCTCTAAGTGTTGGAGATAATATTTATATTTAACGCACATGAAATCGTGTCTAACTTCAGAAAAATAGTTTTAATAAACTTATTTGTTGCTATCACCATATGGTTTCACTTATACACCAATGCAATGGTATAATCATGAGATCAAAATATGTATGCTGATGTTATGAGTGTTATGCACAAGAAAACCACTTTTGTAGAGTCCCATATGCTTATGAAAGTGTTGGAGATGGAAGAACTGAGCAATAAGCATGAAAATGGTGTAAATAATAGTACACAAATCATCAAGCACAAATGTTTATCTTGAATAATCCCATGGTGGGTTCACTAGATGTGAAAGTATTGGAAATCGAATAATTGAAAAATAAGCATGAAGAAGATGTAAACAACATCAAACACATCATCAAGCACACATGTTTATCCTAAAGAATCCCATTATGATAAAAACTCTAGAAAAATTGGCACTAATCTTTTAAGACATGTGTTGGGAATTAAGGTGTCTCAACCTTTGCAAATTCCTAGCATTATTTATTTATTTGTATATTTATTTATTACCTAATGTTGTAAGTACTTGCACATTCAGTTTGGTCACTTAGTGGAGGTGGCACGGTGACATGTCATCTTACTTGGAATGTGACTTGGATGGTCAAGTCAAACCTACATGGATTTGGGCATCCCATTTTAGGTGGCACTAATATGCCATGTGTCAGCATCTTGTGGTGGGTGGAAGACAATATTCCATATGGCAAAATCTACGAGGCGTAAGAGCCAAGTTTGGAGATTCCTATGACAAGTGATGACATGTGTCGATGAGGATCTTTTCATGAGGGAAAGGCATCTTTGGGCACCCAAGTTGCGCTATGACATGTTGTAAGAGGAATATTCTATATTTAGCATTGTATGACAGATTCTCTTACAACATTTAAGGTTGTTATGTTGGGAAAATCTATGACAACTATAAGATGCGTAAGAGCATTTGTCATAGTCTATTTTTAGCATGGAGCGCTCCTATATTGGGAAAGTCAAATCTTCCATGTATGACAGATGTAAGGGATGTATTTGCAACAAGGACAAGTGTCCTTTGATGCGGGATAATGGCCATGTGGTCAAGGTGGATGCCTATCCCAAGATACTCTCAATATTTGCCTTGTAATCTCTATATATTGCATAGTTTGGAGTTGTAGTTGCATAGTGTTTTTACAGGTACTGTTATGCTACCAGAATAACTCCAGAATTGACATTTGAAGACTCTTGGAAGAACTTGCATTGCAAGTGTATTGTAAACTGTAACTGTTTCAGATAATACATTGTGCAGGTTTTAGAGTGTGGGGTTTTTTACTTGAAAAGGTTTTCCCCACGTACATCTTTTGTCTACTTCTCTCTGTCTACATTCTTGTTTTGTGTTTGTTGCTGTAATATCTCTAATATATGTTTCATATTGCTGCAAATGTAAAGGCTGTAAAGAATTTGCATACCTCTCCCCTCATTAGATTAGTTTAGGAAGTGTTTTTCGCACACCTAGCTTCCTTTCAACATGGCTCAACCATGGATTAAATGGCCTTTATAATTTGTCTACAATTTGCTACAGCAAATTCCTATCTCACTTTGCAACATAAAATTTGACTTGACTAGGAATTTTGTTTACTCTAAATGAACCACTCATGGCACATACATACATGTTAAATCTTCAAAATGGTTCATAGACTGCCAAGGACACATTCTAGGAAGATGTAGCTACATTGTCAGGAAGATGAGTCATTTTAACTTCTATCTAGGAAATTGTGCTTCCCATGACACTTTTATTTAACCAAACTAATCAAGATGACTTTTGACAAGTTCAACAGCCACTAAAGCCATAAAGATAGCATTAGATATCTTTTTCCAATAGATTTGGATCCACCAAAGGTCTTTTAAGAATCTAGACTTGTTTTGATGCCTCTTCACTCAAGTTTTGTTCCTCCTTTATGGAACTATCTTTAAATTACTTCTTCTTTTTCTTATCAGTTTGATTGGTGTTTGTTGGCTTGGAGGGGTAACTTATATAGAATAAATCTACACTCAAGTTTTGTTCCCCCTTCATATAACTATCATCAAATTACTTCTTCCTAGCCTTATTAGTTTGATTGGTGTTTGTTGGATGGATGTCCTTGCATAATTATATTAATCCATTTCAAATCAAGTATGAATGTTGCACTTGGCTAAGAACTAGTATTTTACAGACTAGACTTTATTGTCCTCTAAGCCTTAATGCCTTATGTATAAAAATTTTTTTCCATGTAATATGGTCAATGCTTGTAACTCACTTATTATTGTAAGGTTCTTACTCACTCCCAATGACACCTACAATGTTTTGTAACTCCCTAATTGTTCTTTGCAACTTTCCATGACATCTAAGATGCTTTGCAACTCCCTCATTATTCTTGAAAACTCTCTATGACACCTCAAATGTTTTCTCACTCCCTCGTTTCTTTTTTGTAAAGCCTTATAGCAAAATTCCTTTTTAACTCATCCATTGTGATAAACATGACAAGTTTCTTTGTACTTAGATGACATTCTAATGACACATAATTTTTTAGGTATTTTGACTCACCTAATAATGTAACTTTAAAATACAAATAAGGAGTAACTTTACTTAATAAATAGTAGCATTACTATACGATTTAAGTAGTAGTAGAAATTTCTTGAAAACAAGGTATTTCTTGTGAAACAATGGTTGTTTCTCAAGAATTTTCAACACTTCACGATAAAATTCCTATATACATCTACCTCCCTTTATCAAAAAATATTTCTCTTTGTTCCTCCCTTAGAGTTTGGATCCAACACTTGGACTATGAGTGCCTCCTTTCTACTGTTATGAATGCCACTCAACTGGCCATATTGGTAAATCTTACCTTGAAAACCCATTTCCTATTATTTATCATCTCCCTCTTCCATCATCCCCCGTCTCTCCTGTCACTATTCCCACTTTTCTCCACAACCCACCTATCTCCCCCTCCCCTTTTCATTCCTCCCATGCTCCTCACTACTCCATTCCACCTCATCCATTACTCTCACCTCCCCTACTCCCCTCCTCTTTTCTAGACTCCACTCTCCTTTAGGTGCATTCAAAGCACTAGACTTGTACTCTTCCCTAGAATTTGATTATATAGAACTTACTACACCCTCTATTGCTAACCCTTTTGGCATCTCAAAATCTCTTAGCAACCTTGTCACCCTGAACATTTGAAGAAATATACACCATAAAAAACTAATGTTTGCAAGTACCAAGAGCATCTCAAAATCTCATGTAAGAAAGTGCAAAAAATTATGAATCATTATTATGTACATTAGAGGGGGGAGAATTGTAAGGCCTGAATGTATGTTACTCTTGGGAGGCTATATATATAGCATGTGATGTCTTAGCAACCTTGTCACCTGAACATTCAAAGAAATGTCCACCAATAAAAATCAACCTTTGCAAGTACCAAGAGCATCTCAAAATCTCATGTATGAGAGTGTAAAAAACTATGAATCATTATTGTGTACCTTAGCTAGGGAAAAATTGTAAGGCCTAGTTGTATGTTACTCAGAGAGAGAGAGAGAGAGAGAGAGAGAGAGTGGATTCTATACTTGGTCTATAGATCCTTGGAAATGAAATAATAAGGAATTATATTTTGATATATGCATCTTGAGCATCGAGGCACTTATGGGGTGCAAACTGATATATGTGATAATATTTAATTCCAATATGCATATTATGATTGATTTTATATTTCACTACTTTGATTACATTGTATTGAATGTATTGATGTGTGCAATTAGTGTGTAGGTTTAAGTTTAGTCAAGCAGGTGATTGAGATGTGTTCTAGAACATGCCATGTAGCACGAACTTGTGTCATTCTAAGTCAACCCTACATAACCCTTTTGTATTTTGTAACTTAGTATTGTTGGGTATGTGGACAAAACCTTGATTAATTGGTAGTTAATTGCATGATTGGTAGCCTTTGTGGTTAAGTTATTAACACCACCCTTATGCATATCGGTCTTTGTTGTTAAATCCTGGAGACCCTTGTTGAATTTTCCATCTCAATCATGCGTATTGATTGGTATAGATCGTAAGTACTTTGTGTAGTTGGTATAGACAAATATAATTTTATTCATTTTTACCTTTTTGTTAATAATATTTTTGCTTTTATTATTTTTACCTTGATCATATTTATTGTTTGTTCAAAGTCATTACAAAGTCTAAATTACCTTACATTGCTAGCCTATAGAATCAAATGCTATTTATATAATTTAATTATTGTAATACAAGGAAGAAGCTTCACAGTACTTGTAATTAGCAAGCACATGACATTTCATACAACATTTAGTTATTTAATCTCTTCATATGTTGTAGAATGTGAGGTATTTCATATGGATTTTGATCTCTTGTGGAATGTGAGGCACATCTTCATACATTAGTTCTTAATTTTTTAGTCCCTTTGGTTTGAATGTTGTTTCTCAAATGACCTATGGATAAACTATATTTTCATTTATCTCAATACAATGTTCATGAGAAAAATGTATGCTTGTGTAATTTTTACCTTAATCAAAAGATTTTTTCTTTTAAGATGCAGGAGCATCCCAGGTTGCAAAGCAATCTTACATCAACAAAAAATATTTGCCTTCTTTTCTTGCATTTTAGTTGCAGTTCATTCATTTGCAGTTTTAGCATTTTCTACCATATTCTACCATGTCTTCATTTTTGAGCTCACGGAGCAGGATTTAGGTTCTACACTATCTCAACTACATCATATTCAGATTTCATGAGATTTGGATTCGTCTGCAGAAAGTTATCGCTATCAAAAGATCATCAACTTTTACAGAACAAAGCATTTATCGGTCAGCATGAGTAAACAAGGTTTGCAAAGCAATCTCGTGACTTGTGGAGCCAAATGGAACATGTCACATAAGGCAATTTAGTGCCAGATAGACCTTCATTGAGAATTGCATCAAGTTTCATTCATTTGCAGAGCATTAGCAAGAGTTAGAGGCTGACCTACACGTTTCCTACATGTTTCATCATTCATTGGAGTTTGAGATCTCTCTAGGTTGACATGGAAGATTCTTTGAGCTAGAGAAGGATATATAAACATTCTTTAGATGCACTAGGAAGACAGTTAGTAGATAAGTCATTGATATCTAGTAATAAGATAAAAGATAGTTCTTTTCTGGAGGCACTTCAATGCCATATCTTTCATGTCTGTTGTAACCTGGAAAGCATGCCTGTGAGCCCATGATTGTAGCCCGCATGTTGCTGACATTTAAGCATTATGATTGTTTGATATATTAAGCACATGAATCTACCATTGCATTATGTTATTGTGTTGTTTCCGTTGTGTTTACTCTAGCTGCATGGTTGGACAGTCCATTCTTTGGACCCTCCATCCATGACTACACCAAGTGGTATTAGAGTGAAGTTTGCAAATCCTTTGGAGTGAAGACATTCCAAAAGATCTTGTGGTGAACAAATCGCCAACCTGAGGCAATCTACTTGTGTTTGTCAACAGAGTGTCGATTGTGAGGCAGTTGCTATCTTGTAGTCAGATCGCTAAATTGAGGTAGTTGCACCAGATCCTAGGAAGAGATGTCGCCAAGGAGGATGCCTGCTATGGCCAATGTTGCTGGAAGAATGGAAGAAATGATAGAGATGATGAGAACAATGAAAGTTAGATTAGATGTTGTAGAAGAAGATAGAAGAAGAGGACTAAACCCTAGACATGAAGATGAAAGTGATGATGATGAATTTCAATCAGATGTCTAAAATGAAGAAACCCTAGAAGAAGAAGAATCAGATCAGGTAAAGGTGTTGAAGGCTATTTCTAAGATGGGTAAGAGACCTAGAATGGAAATATTGAACTATACTAAAAATTTAAATCCTGAGGAATTGATTGATTGGATAAATGACCTGGAGGAATACTTTGAGTATGAGGAAATTGAAGATCCAAAGAGAGTAAGATTTGCAAAAACCAAGTTGAAAGGACGTGTTGTTATTTGGTGGAAAGAAGTTCAATTGGAGAGAAACAAGAGAGGAAAAGAGAAAATCATAAAATGGGATAGGATGGTAACAAAGTTGAAGAATCGGTTCATACTTGTTGACTATGAGTTGGGATTGTTGAAGAGATTGCAAAACCTAAGGTAAAAGGAGAAATCTGTGGAGTACATTGAAGAATTTCATAAGATGATTATTAGAACTAGACATAGTGAAGCAAGTAAGGAGAAAGTGGCGTGGTACATAAATGTATTGAGAGAGAATATTCAAGAAGAATTAAGTTTGGTGAGGATAACAATAGTAGAAGAAGCATACCAGTTTGTGTTGAAAGTTGAAGAGAAGTTGAATAAGGAACATGAGCAAAGACAGAGAGGTATAGGAGGAAAATTTCAAAGAGGTAGAACACATTCCGAAGGAGAAAGACCATATGCAAAGAAAAATAAGGAAAATAGCCCATACCAGAAGGAAGACAGAGACAATAATTCATACCGAAGAGAAGACAAAAATTTCTACCGCAATAGCAGAGGAAGTCATAATTCTTACTGTAATGAAGGATACCAAATTGATGAAAGAGGATTTGACAAGACATTATTCAAGGGAACTTGTTTCAAATGCAGAGGCAAATGACATAGAGCATTTGAATGTCATCAAGGGAGTACTAGCAAAAGGATAGAGAACAGTGCAAGAGCAGCATATGTGGAGGAAGAACCAGTTGGATCACCTAGTTCAGTGGGAAAGCCAAAGAAGGGGGAGTCATTGGTCATGAGGAGAGCTTTGTTTCAAGCAGAGACAACTGAGGAACCATCGCAAAGGAAAATTTTGTTCTGGACAAGATGTAAATCAGGAGGTAAATGTTGTAAAGTTATCATTGACAGTGGTAGTACAGACAACTTAGTTTCAAAAGAGATGGTGACAAAGCTAAATCTGGAGAGGTTGAAACATCTAAAGCCCTACAAGATAGCATGGATTCAAGATGAGCACAAGGTACTAGTAAGTGAACAATGTCTGGTGAAATTTTATATAGGATCTTATGTTGATGAGGTATTGTGTGATATTATGCCGATAGATGTATGTCATATATTGTTGGGAAGACCATGGCAGTATGATAGAAAGGTAATGCATGATGGAAGGAAGAATACTTATACTATAACATCTAATGGAAAGAAACATATCTTGATACCTTTGGAAGATGAACCTAAAAGTGAAGTATGTGGGAATGCTAGAATCTATTTAGTGGATGGAAGGAAATTTTTGGATGGATTGAGACATGAGAACATGTGTTTTGCATTAATTCCAAAGAAGTATAGCACCCAATGTGCAGAAACTGCTACCGCAAAGGAGGAAGAGCCATCGCCAGAGGAGATAATTGAATTGTTGACAGAGTACCAAGATATCATTTCAGAGAATGTACCTAAAGGATTGCCACTAATCTGGACTATCAGTCATCATATGGACCTTATACTTGAAGCTAGTTTTCCTAACAAAGTGACACACTAGATGACACCAGTAGAAAATGTAGAGCTAAATAGACAAATTCAGGAGTTGTTGAGGAAAGGATTGATCAGAGAAAGTTTAAGCCCATGTGTGATACCTATAGTACTAGCACCGAAGAAAGATAGAGAATGGAGGATGTGTACAGACTCAAGAGAAATCAATAAGATTATAGTTAAGTATATATTTCCATTGCCACAGATGGATGACATCATGGACTATTTGAGTGGAGCAAAATATTTCACAAAGATAGACCTAAAGAGTGGATACCATCAGATCAGGATCAAAGAAGGAGATGAGTAGAAGACTCCATTCAAGACAAATGAGGGATTGTATGAGTGGTTAGTCATGCCTTTTGGATTAACTAATGCGCCAAGCACTTTCATGAGGTTGATGAATGAAGTTTTGAATAAATTCTTGGGTAAGTTTGTTATTGTATACTTGGATGATATTTTGATTTTTAGTAAGACAAAGGAGGAACATTTGTAGCATATTAGACAAGTGTTGTAGAGGTTGAGAGAAGAAAAAATAAACATCAAGAAATGTAGTTTCACGAAGGAAGAATTAGTATATTGTAACATGTCACTTGTTCTACCAACTAAGATTTACTAAGTTTAACTCTAAGGTAATATGATCAATATACAAATAACTAAAGCAATAAAATTTTTCTTTAAATTCATTCATTAAGATGCACATTTGAAAACATATTTCAAACTTCCATTGCATATTCCATAATACATTTCATAGTAAAAGAATTTGAATATTCATCTTTACAACTTTTTTTCATAATATATATACAAGCTTCAAGAGCTTAACTAAAAAATAGTAACACATGGTTGTATACTTCTCTGTCTTCAATATCCCTAGCTACCAACTGCATGCTAACTACATGAGGGGAAGCATCACTCAAGCACTTTACCTCCAACCACAGACTAACTGCGGTCCCCCGTACATTTACCAAACTGGTAAACGACCATACCCTTCGACAAAGGAATTGGTTTGGTAACCCCAAATAAATTAAGCCTAATTTGAGCAAGGTGTCGTGTCCTACATTAACTAGTACTGTCATACTATGGTAACAACCATCAAAATATGACATCCTTACTAAGTAATGCAATCCTGGACCACAGTGAAACTAGATAGTGTAAACATTGGCAATCTACACTACTTTGGCCAAAGTTTTCATCGCCACATATTCACCCACCCTTCTTCTTGATTGGGAAAGACAACAATCTCTATATTGGGTTATCAACCTCTTCAATGGATCACCTATCCCAAGGCTAACCCCTTACATGTGTTACTAGGCACATATGTCTAAGTAATACCATTTGCCATTTATTGTTACTATCTTTCCCCTTATACAATTATCTAACTAAACACCAATCAATAATTATTCACAAAATCCATTTAGGTACAAATCCCTAATTTAGAGACTAATCACAATTTACTTGCTAGATATATATATGTATATATATTCTATTATAAAATCAAGTAGACAAACATAACAATAAACAAACAATGCATTCCTTTATAACAATCAACACAAAAAATGTCATAAAAATGAAAATCATAATGGAAGAGAAATTCCTGTGCCTGTGATTTTAGCTCCAAACAAGTCAACGAAACCCCTTGCTAAAGTTCCTTCCAACACACTAAAACACTCCTCCAAGTAGAACAACCCTCCAAAAACCAAATGACAAAACTCTCAAAACTAGCTAAAGGACTCGATAACAGGAATAAGAAGTCTCTTGGCTGCAACTTGTGTGTATTGGAATGAGGGAGAGCACCCCTTTATATACAAAAACTCATAGAGAGTTCAAACTACAAACTAGCTAGGGAAAATGCCACCATTCCACTTAATTAGCAACCAATTTAGAGGTGTCAAAAGAATAATAAAAATAAAAGGCACATAAGTGGACACTTATTCAATCACAATAAAATTAGACTTCTAAAACATACAACCCTCTCGATAAAATTATCACCTAAAAACCACATTCCCAAATAAATAGTAAAAATGGTTTCCTTAGAAATAGTCAAATTCACATTTGAAAAGTAATGCAAAACTTAAATAATCAAATAACTGATTTTTCCAACTCCCTCAAGCGCTCAAGGAAAAAGTCAAAGCTGCCAAAAGAATTTGTTTTCAAACTCACTAAGAAAAATTAACAAGGCCTAAGCCTATGCGCTCACTTAAGCGCTTTGAAAGGCTTTAAAACATACTTTATTCTAACCTCACAACGGCCATTCATATGTGACACTTATGGTGAACGCTTAGTATGTTGTCCCACTAAGACTTAAGGTTGCGTGCCTCTTATGGCAGCGCTTATTATGCCTTTTAAAACTTATAACACGTATTATATATATATTATTTTCAAATATATCAAATGGGTAATATTAGCAATACAATTTCATTTTTCCAAAAGCATTATAATTACTTATTTTACATTTACATAAGAATATAAAAATATTATATATATATATATCATCAATCACAAAAATCACTTATAACATATTATTCATAAATTCATTTATTGCCATGAAATCTTCATAGACAAAATATCATAAAATGCATATACAGCATAGAGATGATAATTCTCGCATAGTCCAATCGATATTTCCATATCTATGAGCAATACACTCATGAATGTACGTAGGTACATCTACCTATGTATATTCATGCTCGTATCGACTCGTGTATAAGAACATATCGTGGATTTGCACGAGCTATAGTTATCATAATAAAACCTTACTCAAACAACCAAACACTTAACAACATGCAGTTTTGAATAAACTAAATCAAGAATCAAGACTCACAACTTAGATCACTTACTGCTACCCAAACTAACTCGACACAACTTAGATCAAAATAGGATGGTGTGTGTCTACTTGCTCAATCTAGGTTTCTCTAGGTTACCAAACCAAGTCCTCTTGAGTGATACTTCCCCTCCCTTTCGGAGGAGCAACCTGCTCCTGCATCCACTTAGGTCACATCCACAGTAGTTAGCTGATCAAAATATAACCATTTGCTTCAAACACTTTCTATCAATAATCAAATATAATACAAGACATTGCATTGTTCCATTTTTTGACATATTTCAAATCGAGATTCATAAACACATAAATGCAAAAATTTCACAATCATTCATTAATCAAACAAATTAACCAATCTAGGTAAATAGTAAATGGTAGAAACACATGGGATGTAACATACTTCCCCCCTTGTGAATCATCGTCCCTGATGATTTTTTTGAGTATCAAGTATTATCACCACCTAAATAAGTCATAAAAAGTATCATACTACAAAACAAATTGATATCAAGAGCTTTCATAATTCAAAATAACTTATGGAAACTTTTGCTTCATCTCAGCATAATCTTTCCAAGTGACAGAATCTTCTGCATACTAATCCCATTGGATCTTGTACTACATAACCTTTCTATTATGCAAGCAAAGCTTGCGAACTTGAAGCATTTAAGAAGCTTGATCAAAACCATTCTTAGGTTCTGTACTTGTAAAACATTCTATTAATATAATAATCATCAATTAAATATATAAATATATCAAATTTGAATAATTAAGAGCATTTTGCCTCTTGGCAATAGCTATTATCAGAATGATTCTGTAATCAATTGATTTGTTAACTTCGAGAATTTTGAAGCGCTCTTTATATCTAGGAGCTGGTTTGGAAGACATTCCATACTTAATGAAACTTTTTCTGAGGTTGGACCCTCAAAAGAACTTTTATTCTCTAATCGAGAATTGTCTTAGTATACACAAGTAGTATCAGCGTAACTTTTCTATTCCTTAATAGTTTTCCGCCAATCTTTTCTGATCAACATGATCTATTCTTCCATTTCTAACAACATTTCTGGACTAATACTAATCCTATCTTCTAGCTTACCTAGCTTATAAGAGTTCGGCGTCTTCTTTTTTCCAATGTTTCAAGTAGAAAGATAAGAATTTTTATAATCAAATCCCACCAGTGGTAGATACTCTTCCCACTTATAATGTCAATCCATACAATATATTCAAACAATTCTTCCAAAACCTGGTTAACTCCCTTAGTTCAACCATCTATTCTCAGAATGATAAGTTATACTTACATTAGTTTACCTAAACCTTTTTATCATGTGCGCATCTCTATACAAGATAATCTTCTCAGGAACTCTATGTAATCTAAACACTTCCTACACAATTTTGCGAGCTAACACTGTGCTCCACCAGATAAATTATCTAATATAAAAGGTGTTACCTTTATTCTTTAACATTCTAAACAACTTGCCACAAATCTTGCGGCATCCTTTTCATTTCCTTCTAGAAATATAATAGCTTTACATCCGCTAACATCTTAGTGACCCCAGGATGTCTTGAATATGGTGCATTATGTATTTCCTTCCAAATTCCTTAGCTCACCAGTATTAGGTACATAAATTCTTCCTTTATTCACCAATAACCCATTGGGTTCAAAATAAAATCCTTCCTACCTTTTATCTAGCCATTTACCTAAGAGTGCTTGCTTGGTTTGTTCATAGAACTCGTCACCCTTGAATTCTTGCAATACTAAATTTTTTAAAAACCAATTTGGATAGATACCAATGAAGATATATTCCTTCTTCGACTTAAAGCATTGGCAACCCTATTCTCATTTCCCTTGACATAGTTAATGTGGAAATCTTAGTCCAATATCAGTTTTAATCACCTCCTTTGTCTTGCATTCAGATTGAGTTGTGTAAATAGATACTTTAATCCATGATGGTCTGATTTCAATTCAAAAGGTTTTTCCAACAGATAGAGCCTCCACATCTGTGATGCATGAATCACTGTTGCTAACTCCAAATCATGTGAAGCATAATTTTGTTCATAAGGCTTTTTGCTCCCTTATTTCATTGGCTATAACTCGTCCTTTCTGTTTCAACACTCCACCCAAACCTTCACCTGAGGCATTTGGCACTTCCTTCAAACTTCAGAGGTGTAATTTTCCTCATGTCCTAGAATAACTCTTTTGCCATTCTCCTCTTCTTAATCCTTTCAGAACCTAATTGAGATTGAGATCCATCATTCCCCATGTTTACTAGCTTGAGAATTTTCTCCTTCATTCATTACTGGAAACTTTTCCTTGTTAGGTACTCTATCCTTTCCTTGTTCCAATATTCTAACTTTCTCTCTTGTCTCGATCAATATCGCTAGGATTTGATCTTACTTAGTATCCATATTCTCAACTTCTTGTCCTACTTCTTCTCTTCCCCCAGAGTTAATCCTTGTTCTAACCATCTTAATAAGAAAATTCACCTTATGGGTTTCCATAAAGATTTAAATTCTACGAATGTTACCCAATGTTCTAAAAACATTTAACATTTCTAAATAGAAACACTCATTCATGTTCAAAACTTTTGCCCAAGAAGAATTCATATACATAAACTTTTGATAAAACACTTTTCTTTCCTTTATATCGAAAAGGATTTGATTAACTTCTCAGCTACATGACTGAGTGGAGTATATCCCTCATATTCTAGTTCATGATTATCCTCGAATGAGAAATAACCCTTAGCTTTATCCTTAGATTCTTAATTTTGGGGAACATATTCCTTTGAATCATCACTTAAAGAAATTACAATTACTTCTGCCAAAGATGAAACATAAGGATTCCTAAACACCATGGCAGAACTCACCCTATACTCTAAGGATATATCCTTAGAAATTGGTAAGGCTTCTAATTTGGTTGGAGAGACCAAAAGCAGA
This sequence comes from Cunninghamia lanceolata, assembly GCA_027924645.1. Lineage (NCBI taxonomy): Eukaryota > Viridiplantae > Streptophyta > Pinopsida > Cupressales > Cupressaceae > Cunninghamia > Cunninghamia lanceolata. Next base: position 4,753,273 of record BSBN01000160.1, on the reverse strand, counting down.
TAGTTAAAGTTGACAGCCTCTCTCAGAGTGATAAGCCGAGTTATAAAAAGCTAAGCTTCTAACTCTAAAGACTTTACAAAGTTTGGGCTAATGATCTGCCACTTCCACTCTTGGAATATCGTATAGATATCAATTCCCTACAGGGTGCTTTTAATCATCCTTGACTCTCTCACATTCTAGACAACTTGATATCACTCTTCATTCTCTTTTAGAAATAAAGAGATTTCACATTGACTAGGAATTTAGTTACTCCTAGATGACCCGATTATGATTTAGAATGAATTTTTTATCTCACAAGGCTTCTTAAAATCTGTGAAGTTAGGAATATGCTAAGTGCATTTTCTTCAATTTACTCCCTTACACAATCCATCAGAGGCCCATCCAAGACATGATAGAGGTGAACATTGCACAAAACATAGTGAACAACCAAAAATGTTCTAGTATAGCCACCGCAGTAATTTAAATCAATACCAAAGAATAAGCAATTTCATTTTCAACAATAAGTCAAAAGTTTGAGCTCAATAAATCAAATTTTGACCAACTAGTCATAAAATAAATAATCTTCAAAATTTGGTGGCAAGACCATTCTAGAATAAAGGAATAAAACAATGAAAAATTCTTGCAAGTATTTAAAAAGGAATTTTACCAAAAATTCAAGAAGTGTCAAAATCAAAAGATACACTGACTATGCACTACGTGACTGACTGAGTCACCAACAAGGGAGTAGATTGTTGTATTGCACTTGAGTTTTCCAAAAACTTACAGTGGTTTAGAGACCATGCTACTAGCACAATAACAAATAAGTCCCTTAAGACTTTCATTATACTCAAAAATCAAAAGATTAAAACACATCCACACTTACATTGTGGAATATCTATTGCTCGTCGCCTAGACGATATTCTAAGATGGTGATACAACAACACGCACAAACTTCAGTTGGAACACACACTTCTTCCCTTCATTTACAAAACTCTATTCCCTACCTCCTGGAATAGTTTAGTTAATCAAACTTGTCTAAATATTTTGGTAATGATCACATTCATCATTACAATTATACTTTTTATCTCCATCGAGAGACAAAATACATAGCTCTCAACTTTTGTCCAAAATGCTATGAAAATAACTAATAACTTCTCCTCGCAACTGTTACGAATTATCTTGTAAACTTCATGTAGACTCTTCAACAAAAGAATGATACTAATCCCTAATCTTTATTCATCAAAATATTGCCCAAGAGGATCCTCCTTATTTATGTCCTCTTCTACACATTGACACAATAGGCTTCATGAGTTATTAAGGGACTCTTATTCTCCTCTAATTATGCACGATTCTTTATATATGGCAATTGGTTTTCTCACAAATCTTAGAAATCAAAAAGCATTTCTAAGTCCTGTACTATTTTTCCAAGCATTTTATGCTAATACATCACTACTTGTCCTTTATTGATCCTTTTATCTATCTTGACTCATTCCAATCCATCTAGGGTTTAGACAAGAACCTAATTTATCTATGTATCCCTGATACAATTTCTAGAATCTTCCAAACTCAGTTGCTTTTGCACCTGGTTGATTACTTCAGGATCTTCCCATCCTTAAGTTCTTGAGATATAAAAGTGATCTTGAATTCATATGGACACTGCTTTTCCTGATCTCCTAGTTTAATAACATTTGACCAAGGTTTTACCTTTCTAATCCAAATCTTGGAATCTTTCCGTTATACATCCTCAATAGAGTTAAAAAATTGACTCTTGGATTTCTTAACTCCTTAGTTGGTTCTCTCTTAACCACTGACTTGGTAAGTGTTGGATAATAGTCTTCCTGACAAATTTCTTGGTTAATCTTCTATGCCATTCTCGAATAAAACCAATTTCAACTTTTAGACTGTCATAGCATAGTGAGCACACAGGTTCCAGAGTTGAACCTGGTTAGCTCTGATACCATGTGTAACATGCCACTTGTTCTACCAACTAAGATTTACTAAGTTTAACTCTAAGGTAAAAAGATCAATATACAAATAACTAAAGCACTAAATTTTTTCTTTAAATTCATTCATTAAGATGCACATTTGAAAACATATTTCAAACTTTCATCGCATAATCCATAATACATTTCATAGTAAAAGAATTTGAATATTCATCTTTACAACTTTTATTTCATAATATACTTACAAGCTTCAAGAGCTTAACTGAAAAATAGTAACACATGCTTGTATACTTGTTTGTCTTCAATATTCCCAGCTACCAACTGCATGCTAACTGCATGAGGGGAACCATCACTCAAGCACTTTACCTCCAACCACAGACTAACTATGATCCCCCACACATTTACCAAACTAGTAAATGACCCTACCCTTTGACAATGAAATTGGTTTGGTAACCCTGAATAAATTAAGCCTAATTTGAGCAAGGTGTTGTGTCCTACATTAACTAGTACTATCATACTATGGCAACAACCATCAAAATATGACATCCTTACTAAGTAATGCAATCCTGAATCACAGTGAAACTAAACAGTGTAAACGTTGGCAATTTACACTACTTCAGCCAAAGTTTTCATCATCACATATTCACCCACCCTCCTTCTCAATTGGGAAAGACAACAATATCTATACTGGGTTATCAACCTCTTCAATGGATCACCTATCCCAAGGCTAACCCCTTACATGTGTTACTAGACACATATGTCTAAGTAATACCATTTGCCATTTATTGTTCCTATCTTTCCCCTTATACAATTATCTAACCAAACACCAATCAATAATTATTCACAAAATCCATCTAGGTACAAATCCTTAATTTAGAGACTAATCACAATTTACTTGCTATATATATATATATATATATTCTATTACAAAATCAAGTAGACAAACATAATGATAAACAAACAATGCATTCCTTTATAACAATCAACACAAAAAATGTCATAAAAATGAAAATCATAATGGAAGAGAAATTCTCATGCCTGTGATTTTAGCTCCAAACAAGTCAACGAAACCCTTTGCTAGAGTTCCTTCCAACACACTAGAACATTCCTCCAAGTAGAACAACTCTCCAAAAACCAAATGACAAAACTCTCAAAACTAGCTCAAGGACTCGATAACAGGAATAAGAAGGCTCTTGGCTGCAACTTGTGTGTATTGGAATGAGGGAGAGCACCCCTTTATATACAAAAACTCAGAGAGTTCAAACTGTTGCAAGTATGAGGATAACCAGTGTTGTCATTGATGTCAACATACTCATATTGCATTAATGAGAAGGATTGGATGAGCTGTGTGCTGAGGATATTGAGGAAATTAGTCTCAATCAAGAACAGTGATGACAAGAAGGCAAAGTCCTCAATAGGTTGAGGATCAGAGGATGCGGTTTAAAGGGTTTGTAGATATGAGTCTTGAGATGTTCCAGTAAAGATTTTAGAGGTCCGCATAAAGATCTAAAGAAGTTATGATTGCTCAAGTAGAACCAGTTCCGGCAGGTGTTCAGTGGTGATAGAGTGTCACAGATTGGTCCGGTGAGCTCCGGAATTGCATTATCTCATTCTGCGGATTGGATAGAGTGTTGAAGAAGTCCGTGTGGGGTGACAACCATATTTGTTCATGGTTTAGAGGTCTAGAAGCACCTTTTTCATTATGACAGTAATGACAGACTGTGTTCTTGAAGTTTTGGATGAAGAAGAGAAGAATTCCAGTAAGCTGATAAAGTGCGGATGTTCTTGATGACTCAGGAAAGGTTCTGGTGATCTTTGGATCATGTACAATTCTTATTGGTGATCCACATTGAAGTTAGAGTTTGCATTTGAAGAATAACCACGGATATTGGTGTTCTTCTTGAGACTGGCCGACCGAATGTATTACACGTCTTGCGAATGATCTTGTAGGTGTTTGCCGACTTAGATGATTGTTCCTAAGTCAATGCCTTGTAAAAATAAGGGATTGTGAATTCATTTTGAAGTGTGTCTTGCGATGATGAGTGTGGCATAGCGAAGAGAAGTGTGAAAGGCAGAGCAGGAGTTTTGGGGCTTAAAATGGAACTGATCCAGGCATGATAAAGATGTCAATCTCCAGTTCAAGTTTGTAATACTTGTTACTTTGTAGACAATGTGTCTCTTGTAGGCAGTGTGCCTCTTGTGAGTAGTGTGCTCGGGCAGTGAGCCCTAAGTGGCATGTGCCATCTATTTTTCTTATTCTTCTAACAGAGAATAATCCTTGGGTTAATCACCCTGTGGTTTTTCCCTTTACCAAGTTTTTCACGTCAAAATCTTGGTGTCTCATGTGTTGATGTGTATCTGCTCTGGTGTTTATGCTTTATGCTTTCATTGATATGCTATTAAATAACAAAGAGGATTTAAGTGTTTGAATTAGAAGCAAGTTTTTGTACAACTGATTCACCCCCCCTCAGTTGTGTGCCCTAGATCTAACAATTGGTATCAGAGCCAAGTTCCTTTAAAAAGAGCTTAACCGCTTGAGGAGATCCAGGATGTCGTCATACAAGAAGGATAGTCTGAAGTTTGATGGAACCAACTTCTCTCTTTGGAAAGGTCACATGAAATGTCACTTGGACTGTATGGGAAAGGCGTACTTGTCCATGGTCACAAAAGCATATGTACCTCCACAAGGTGGTCCGACAACTCTAAATGAAATCATAGATGCTGAAAATAATCTGCAGACCAAAGAGGCTCTTCTAAGCACATTAACTGACTTAGAGCTCTCAAATGTTATTGACCTACCAACTGCCTATGAGATCTAGGTTAAACTGGAACTTCTGCATGAAGGAGATGAGTATGTTAAGAGTGCAAGGTTGCAGAGTCTCAAAGGGAAATTTGAAAGACTGAAAATGAGAGATGATGTAAATATTACTACATTTATGCCAAGAGTAAATGAGCTGGTGTGTGGAATTAGGAATGTTGGTGGAGTTTTGGATGAAAATGAGATTGTTGGCAAAATTCTCAGATCCCTTCCTGCTACCTACAAAATCAAGGTTGTTGCTATTGTTGAATTTAGAGCCCATACAACTGTCACAAGAGACCAATTGGCTCACAAACTAGCTGCATTTGAAATGACTGAGTTTGGAGATGATCCCCCTAAGACTGAATCTACATTCAAAGCTAGTGCCTCTGTGAAAGGTAAACAAAGATTTGATCCAGGAGATAACTCTTCAAGGAAGTTGTCATGGTATGATTAAGCAAGAAGAGACATGGAAGAGGAAGAAGCAGAAACAGCTCAACTTGAAGCCCTCATTGCAAAGAGACTGCCAAGAGGATCTGGTAAGTATGAAGGAAAATTGCCCTTTAAGTGCTTCAATTGCAATAAGATTGGTCATTTTGCCTCAAGATGTCCAGAAAGATCTACAAGGCCAAATTCTAACAGACAAAGGTTCCAAAAGAATTGTTATTATGTTCATGAAGAAGATGATAATGAAGAAGTAACAGATGATGAATCAGAGATAGGAAACAAATCCATAAATGAATGGGTGTTTATTGCCATCAAGGAAGATGATCCAATATCCTCTGAATCTGTCAATCATAAGGTTGTAGAAAGAGCTTTGGCTACCCAAGTTGAAGAAAAGGATGATTGGGTTATTGACAGTGGATGCTCTCACCATATGATAGGTGGCAAGAACAAGTTCTTAGATTTGGAAAGGTATGAAGGAGAAGTGGTAAAGTTTGGTGATAATTCTGCTGGTAGAATCAGAGGAAGAGGAACTATTTCTTTTAATGGAAGAAACAAAACTGGTAATGTGTTGTATGTTGAAGGTTTGAAGCACAATCTTCTCAGTGTTGGACAGTTGGTGGACAAAGGCTATGATCTCCGATTCAAGGATGGAAAATGCAAAATCTTTGAAAGATCTGGAACAGAGATTGCATCCGGTACTCAAACTAAAGGTAATATCTTCCACTTGGTTGGTATTGATAAAAGTTGTCTATTTGTTCAAGTTGATCAGAGCTGGTTATGGCATAGAAGGATGTGTCATGTAAATTTTGATAACATCATCAAGATAAGCAATACTCATGCTGTAAGAGATCTTCCAAAATTGGTAAAACCTACAAACAGTTTGTGCAAAGAATGTCAGCTGGGTAAACAGAGCAGAGTCTGATTCAAAAGCAAGGATCAGTCCTCTACCGGATTATTAGAATTAGTTCATACTGATCTATGTCATCCGATAAGAATCAAGAGTATGCAAGGTGATAGACATTTCATGTTACTGATTGATGACCATTCCCAGATGATATGGGTTACCTTTCTGAAAGAGAAATCAGAAGCTTTTGAGAAGTTCAAAATCTTCAAGGCTATGGTAGAGAATCAAACTGGATTAAAACTGAAATGTCTGAGGTCTGAGAGAGGTGGTGAATTCACATCTGGTGAATTCATAAATTTTTGTGAGAAGCATGGTATAAAGAGGCAGTTATCTGCTCCTAGGACTCCACAACAGAATGGAGTAGTAGAAAGAAAGAACCAGACCATCCAAGAAGCTTCCAAGACAATGATGATGGAAGCAAATGTTCCCCAGATGTTTTGAAGAGAAGCTGTCAGTACTGTAGTCTACACTCTCAATCGAGTTCAAATCAGAAGCAATACCGATAAGACTCCTTATGAACTTTGGTTTGGCATCACTCCTACTGTGAGATATTTCAGAGTATTTGGTAGCAAATATTACATTAAAAGAGATGAAGATCTAGGAAAGTTTGATACTAGAAGCGATGAAGAAATTTTCTTGGGTTACTCCACTCAAAGCAAAGCATACCGGTGTTACAATAAGAGACTGAGAAAGATGATAGAAAGTACAAATGTGAAGGTTGATGAAGGAATTGAGAAGCCCTCAAGGTTTTATGAGTATGATGAAGATGATCAAGATGGTGTTCTAGTTCAAGGAGCTCAATCCTCTCCTGAAAGTCAGATTCAAACTGATCCGGTAAATCAAGAAGAAGAGATAGGTCTGAATGAGCCTGATCAAGAAGCAGAAGTGCAAGAAACTGCCAAAGTTCCAAGGTATGTAAGACTGAACCACTCTAAAGATCAAATCATAGGTGACAAAAGCAAAGGTGTGCAAACTAGAAGGAAAATTGCTCAAAATTCAGATGAATGTTGTCTAATTTCAAAGATTGAACCTAAGACAATAAATGAAGCCTGCAATGATGAAAATTAGACCAAAGCAATGGAGGAAGAATTGATGCAAATTAAAAAAAATCACACTTGGGATCTTGTTTCTAGACCTAGTAACAAGAATGTGATTGGAACCAAATGGGTCTTCTGGAATAAACTAAATGAAGTTGGTGAAGTAATCAGAAATAAAGCCAGATTAGTCTGCAAAGGCTACTCTCAAATAGAAGGGATTGATTTTGAGGAAACCTTTGCTCCGGTGGCAAGAATTGAAGCAGTCAGACTATTTCTTGCATTTGCTGCCTTCAAAGATTTCAAAGTGTATCAGATGGATGTCAAATCTGCTTTCCTGAATGGTGACTTAGAAGAAGAGGTGTACATTGAACAACTGGATGGATTTCAGTTATCTGAGCATGGTGATATGGTCTGCAAATTAAAGAAGGCACTATATGGTCTAAAGCAAGCTCCAAGAGCATGGTATGAAAGGCTGGACAAACATCTTTTGAAGATTGGTTTCAACAAAGGTACTGCTGACAGTAACCTATATTTCAAAATTGATCATGAAAACATCTTGATTGTTGAAGTATTTGTTGATGATATCATTTTTGGAGGAAGAGACAGTATGTGTAAAACTTTTGCAAATCAAATGAAAAGTGAGTTTGAAATGTCAATGCTCGGTGAAATGAATTTCTTCTTGGGTCTGCAAATTACTCAGACAAAAAAGGAATCTTTATCTCTCAGACCAAATATGTGAAAGAACTATTGAAGAAATTTGGAATGGAAGATTCAAAGCCAATGAACACTCCCATGGCTACCGGATGTAAGTTGAGCAAAGATGATGACTCTCCTAAGATAGATCAGACTAAGTACAGATCAATGATTGGAGGATTATTGTATCTCACTCAAACTAGACCAGATATAATGTAGGTTGTTGGTCTTGTGGTGAGATTCCAGGCTGATCCCAGAGAATCTCATGTCATGGCAATCAAGAGAATTTTTAGGTACTTAAAAGGAACAGTTGAGTATGGTCTATGGTATCCTAGAGATCATAATTTTTCTCTTCATGCATATATAGATGTAGATTGGGTAGGAGATGTGGATGATAGGAAGAGTACAAGTGGAGGAGCATTCTTTTTGAGAAAAAGGTTGGTTTCTTGGCTAAGCAAGAAACAAGAGGCAATATCCCTGTCTACAACTGAAGCTAAATACATTGCAGCAGCAGGAAGTTGCACTCAACTTTTGTGGATGAAGCAAATGTTAAGAGATATTCAAGTAGAATATGAGGAGCCTATCACAATTTTCTGTGATAATTCAAGTGCAATAAATATTTCTAAGAATCCGGTATTGCATTCTAAGATCAAGCATATATCTATCAAATTTCACTTTCTGAGAGAGCAAGCGAACAAGGGTGAAGTCAGATTAGAGTACGTGCCATCCAAAGATCAGCTTGCAGATATTTTTACTAAACCTCTTCCCAAGGACTCTCTTGAGTATCTCAGGGAGAAGTTAGGGGTCATGGCCCCTCCGATGATGAACTAGGATGCACTGATGTGCATCAGTCCGGTGGATATCACAGTCATATCTTGTGATCCGGATTGATGATGGGGAGCTGCTACTCAGGGGGAGCAGCTGGTATGATTCTAATGTGTTAGAATTGCAAGTATGAGCCCTTTGCCATTGATGTCAAAGGGGGAGAGAAGACGTGAAAAATAAGTGGTTGATGATCAAAAGGGGAGCTGTGACAGAAAGGAGAAGTTCTTGTCTTGATGGTTTTTCACATCATATGTTGCCATCAATGACAAAGGGGGAGATTGTTGCAAGTATGAGGATAACCAGTGTTGTCATTGATGTCAACAAACTCATATTGCATTAATGAGAAGGATTGGATGAGCTGTGTGCTGAGGATATTGAGGAAATTAGTCTCAATCAGGAACAGTGAAGAACAATGATGACAAGAAGGCAAAAGTCCTCAATAGGTTGAGGATCAGAGGATGTGGTTTAAAGGGTTTGTAGATATGAGTCTTGAGATGTTCCAGTAAATATTTCAGAGGTCCACATAAAGATCTGAAGAAGTTATGATCGCTCAAGTAGAACCAGTTCTGGCAGGTGTTCAGTGGTGACAGAGTGTCACAGATTGGTCCGGTGAGCTCTGGAATTGCATTATCTCATTCTGTGAATTGGATAGAGTGTTGAAGAAGTCCGTGTGGGGTGACAACCATATTTGTTCATGGTTTGGAGGTCTGAAAGCACCTTTTTCATTATGACAGTAATGACAGACTATATTCTTGAAGTTCCGGATGAAGAAGAGAAGAATTCCAGTAAGATGATAAAGTGCGGATGTTCTTGATGACTCAGGAAAGGTTCTGGTGATCTTTGGATCGTGTACAATTCTTATTGGCAGTCCGCATTGAAGTTAGAGTTTGCATTTGAAGAATAACCATGGATATTGGTGTTCTTCTTGAGACTGGTCGACCAGATGTATTACACGTCTTGCGAATGATCTTGTAGGTGTTTACTGACTTAGATGATTGTTCCTAAGTCGATGCCTTGTATAAATAAGGGATTGTGAATTCATTTTGAAGTGTGTCTTGCAGTGATGAGCATGGCATAGCGAAGAGAAGTGCGAAAGGCAGAGCAGGAGTTTTTGGGCTTAAAATGGAACTGATCCAGGCATGGTAAAGATGTCAATCTCCAGTTCAAGTTTGTAATACTTGTTATTTTGTAGACAGTGTGTCTCTTGTAGGCAGTGTGCCTCTTGTGAGCAGTGTGCTCGGGCAGTGAGCCCTAATTGGCATGTGCCATCTATTTTTCTTATTATTCTAACAGAGAATAATCCTTGGGTTAATCACCTCATGGTTTTTCCCTTGACCGAGTTTTCCACATCAAAAACTTGGTGTCTCATGTGTTGATGTGTATCTGCTTTGGTGATTATGCTTTATGCTTTCATTGATATGCTATTAAATAATAAAGAGGATTTAAGTGTTTGAATTAGAAGCAAGTTTTTGTACAACTGATTCACCACCCCCCCCCTCAGTTGTGTGCCCTAGATCTAACACAAACTACAAACTAGCTAGGGAAAATGCCACCATTCCACTTAACTAGCAACCAATTTAGAGGTGTCAAAAGAATAATAAAAATAAAAGGCACATAAGTGGACACTTATTCAGTCACAATAAAATTAGACTTCTAAAACATACAACCCTCTCCATAAACTTGCCACCTAAAAACCACATTCCTAAATAAATAGTAAAATGGTTTCCTTAGAAATAGTCAAATTCACGTTTGAAAAGTAATGCAAAACTTAAATAATCAAATAACTGATTTTTCCAACTCCCTCAAGCGCTCAAGGAAAAAGTCAAAGCTTCTAAAAGAATTTGTTTTCAAACTCACTAAGAAATATTAATTAGGCCTAAGCCTATGCTCTCACTTAAGCACTTTGAAAGGCTTTTAAAAAGGCTTTAAAACATACTTTATTCTAACCTCCCAACGACCATTCATATGTGGCACTTATGTTGAGCGCTTAGTATGCTGTCCCACTAAGACTTAAGGTTGCGTGCCTCTTATGGCAGCACTTATTATGCCTTTTAAAACTTATAACACACACACACACACACATTATTTTCAAATATATCAAATGGGTAATATTAGCAATACAATTTCATTTTTCCAAAAGCATTATAATTACTGTTACCAAAAATATTGTCAAAGTTATTAAACTCAATCAATCAACCAATAATCTCAATAGAAATTGCAAGTAACAAAGATTCAAATAACAAAGAACAAACTGTGTAAACTTTGTTACTTAGCTGCTTCCATTGTTCGCCTAGTCTCAATCGATCTTTATATGAGTGAAGCCCTTAGAAGTGTACTTCCTTACTTTGTTTTTCAAGATGACAATGGAGAGATGGCTATGATACTTTTTGTAATGAAGATGAGCTTCAATACAATAAAAGGGTGATCGCAAGCTATGGGTGGATTTGGGTGTTAAAGGCGCGCTGTTAATTCTGAAGAGTAACATTACTAAAAGCTTGGATGAACAAAATGGAAGAAGAGGGTTCAATTTATAGACTTGTGAGAGAAAAGATCAATGGTATAGAAAGAATGAGAAGATCAACGGTATAGAACAGTTGAGAGAATGTGCGCGAATAGAAAGAAGACAAGTGTCACACAGAAGCTGTTTTGTTTGAGTTAATTGCTTTCTTTTATAAAGATAAGATATGCTTTCATAAATTAGAACGCTTTTTTCTAATTTAAGAGATATTGATAAAAACAAGGTTGATTGAGTCAGTTAACTCAACTTGTGGTTTGCTTTTGCATGATTTGAGATAAATTAAATAATAAATTATTTAATTTTGTGTGCATGAAGAAGAAGACTTATTTTTAGAAGATTTGGAAGATTTTTTGAGGAATTAGAAGATAAGAAAGCAAATTAAATAAATAAATTTATTTAATTGTTTGTGCATGATTTAGAAGAATAAATAAAATATTTGATTATATTTTATTTTTAGAGATTGAGAGAATTTAAATAAATTTGATTGATTTATTTAAATTTGGAGGAAGAAGTGACTTAATTAAATAATTAAGAATTATTTAATTATTTGGAAGAATTTAAATTAAATAAAGGATTTTATTTAATTTTGACTTTAGAAGAGGTAATTAAATATTTTGATATTTAATTAATTTAGAGGAATATGAATTGAATAAATAAATTTGTTTATTTATTTATTGATAGAGGAATTAGAATGAAATAAATATTAAGAATATTCATTTAGACAAAGTCGTGTCAATTTTAGGCGTATACATTTTGCCCCTCTTTGATGTGATGTTCGAGATGATGAGATTTGTGTCGAGTAACATCATTTGAAAGAAGCTAAGGTATGGATAGAAGAAAAGACGATAATAAAAATATAGGATGAGGATGCCCCCTCGGGAGATTGGATGGGGAGAGAGTTTCAAGGGCGCGAGACGGACAATCTCACGATGAAGAAGGTGGAAGAACAAGGTTAGGGGGAAGAAAATGGTTGAAGAAAGAGCTGAATGATATGCGATGCAAGATAGAATGATAACACACACAAGTAAGCAAGCAAGTATGCACAAATGATACAAGAACAAACAAGGTATTGCCACTGTCAAGTGGTAAACCAATGATTAACTGATAACGATATACTATAGTGTTGTCACAGCGGGGAACGATAGGTCCCTAGAGCAACACAAAGGATAATGTTGTCATGGTAGGGAACGATAGATCCCTAGAGCAACACAATAGACATGTTGTCATGGAGGGGAATGATATGTCCCTAGATCAACACGAGAGGCATGGGAAATGTATATCCCCCTGATACTTATGACTGATTGAGTTGGTTTACGACCAGACAAAGATCAAGACCACTGATTGTGATTGGATCATCTGACAAGATTGACTTGACTTGATTGGTATGGATTAAGGATAGACTTGCATTTAGATCACTACTCAGACTAATAGCTAGAACTTTTGACGAGAGATACAATGATAGATAGAAATTTGATTGATAGAAGAAAGACTCGACATAAGGACTCACGAGTTTTTGCAAACATTGATATTCTATATTTTGGATCTTTATTGCATGGGATAGGGATGCTATGTGGATGGGATAAGGTTGCGTAATGGTTTTGCCATCTTGATATTGCAAGTATTTTGAAGTGCTTATTTCATCATTGGGCAATTTTTTTTTGGGTACTTTTTCCAAATGTTGTAAGAAAATACAAGCATTTAGGTATAATTGAACCGAGATGACCTAAGCATCACTTACATGGATTTTGATTTAGAAAGTTAATACAAGCATCTAGGTATAATTGAACCGAGATGACCTGAGTATTTATTGCGTATCAACAGACAAGGATTGCCCCCTTTCATATTAGACCTCTGAAGTCCTCGATGATCTTTTGCCAATCATGTCGTTAGACAAAAGTCATCACATTACTAAAGACTAATCCACAAACAACAAATAAAGAAAATAATCATGCCCCATCATAGCATCTCTAGCTTTTTGGCATCCTCGAGTAGCATAGAAAGACATAATAACAAAAATCAAGACTTTGTAAGTTAACCTGATCACAAACACAAAACATTCTTGCATTTAGATGTGTTTTTCTTGCCATAATTTAGATAGAATCAGTTTGAGTGCTTTAGGTACTTACTTGCTTTGCCTTGGTTAGGTTGATGTTTTACATTGAGATTTTTGTTTTGGAAGTGGGCTTTATTGGTGCTTGCATGCATGCCTGGTAAAATGGATCCTAAGGGACTGACCTAGTGCCTCGGGGGCTTATTGTTAAATGACCTTGCCTATGTGACGACGCAGAGGCAACGTAGTTTTGGGACTTGGACCATGGATGGACTAGAGGATAGACGACAAGATATGAGATGGATAGAAAAGCCTCGGGGGCGTATTGATAATGGCCTTGCCTACATGACAACGCAGAGGCAACGTAGTTCGGGATGACCCTATGATACTGACGACAGGCGCTATGCTAGGCTAACACTATGGATAGGATACTGGATAAGACCTTAGTTGATAAGGTGACAAAAGAGATAGAGTATCAAGCCATTGATAGGTTATTGCTAGGTGGTTTTGATACCGTTGGGATTTTGAAATGCTTTGGGATGACACTGGAGAAGAATTTTGGATAGCCTTAATGCTAGATACTAATGACAAGGAAAACACCACAGATAGGCAGATGAATGAGTGATAGTAGATAGAAGGAATGCATGCAGAAAAGGGGAAGTGATCGCCAAGGACTAAGTTGCATAGGAATAACATGCCCCCTTGTAGGTAGGATACTTTGGATTTTTTTTTTAGGATAATGCTTATGACGATAGGAGGATGAGAGGATAATGAAGGATCGGCGTGGCTAGGAGGGATAAGGTATGTCAAGAGACATCTAAAACATTTGTCAACATTCTACCCCCAATGTTTATCAAGACCAAAGAAAATAGAGTAATGGAAGATTAGGATGAATGGACTGGACATTATAGGTATGAAATGAATAGAAGGGTAGGATAGGAAACGGTACGGAAGGAAACCGACAGGAGAAAAATGATATGCTGACGAGACAAGGTGCCCCCAAGTGTAGGTGACATAGAAGATCAAATTACACATGACACTTGTTTGCTAGGTTTTCATCATGGTACTTATCCAAGGCGCCTGTTTGCCAGATTTTCACCGTTGGACGAAGGGATTTCTCTTTGATTTTTTTTTAAAAAATTTTTGGATAGGAGAAGGTGGCTATGGACAAGAGGAACTCGAGCATCTGGCTCCACGAAGGTGATAGTGTCCCACTAGAAATGCATGTCATCACACGGATCATGCCAAATGTCACTATGCTCATAGATGTTGGTAGGGGATTGCATGAAAGTGAGATAGAGTAGGTAGATAGCGGATTATGGAAGGTGCGATAGTGGATAATGATGCAGATTGTGGATGGAAGGCTTATGCAAAAGCATGGACCATGGGGATAGGATAAGGAAGATATGTAGGATAATAGTGGAAGGAAGGGGAGATGGAGGTATGTGAAAGTGTTGCGGGATGGAAGGGAATTATGACCAATGGTTGCACATGCCGTGGTAAACATTGAAGCATGTGATGGGAAGGTGGTGTAGGAAGCAATGGAGATTTTTGTGTGGTGGATGAGTAATTTATGCATTTAGGGACCCACATAGACTGCGTATTTTTCTGATTTTTGCCTGTCATGTGGTATGGATGGATTTGATACTTTTGGATGAAAGAGGAGAAAGTGGGTGATTGGGATGCTTGAGAGGTGGATGCCTCATGTAACTTGAGGGCTTTTTACTTAGGTACCCAAACCATTTTGTTTGTAGATTTTACCTGTGAAGGTATGGGCTTGGGTATATGCGCCTTTTGTGCAGCTTCTGAGGTAATTACCTATTGCTTGGGGACCCACACCTTTTTCAGTTTGGCATTAAGGTGTCTAGGTGTATGCAACTTTTGAGATGGGATTTTCTTTGATTCTTGGCTTTTGTATCCTAGGTCACGAGGACTCTTAGGATTTTTGATGTTATAGATAGAGGCATCCGAATGTTTGTTGTTGAATTCCCTTGGGAAGGTGGAAGCTTGTTGTTTAGATAACATGTGCATTTATTGGCCATGATTGGGATTTTTAGAGGATTTATAGATGGATGGATAAGGTGTTGGAAGAAGTGGTGGTAAAATGCATGGAGGGATATTAGGATTTGGAAGCAGCAGAGGTAGATTGGATGGTGGAAGGTTTATGGTCACATGCTTGTGGGATGTATATGATAAGGGAGGTGGAATGACGACATATGTTTTGGGAATATGATAGGGTTTGTGATAGAAAGTGGTGGATTGAGGAAGAGTGGAGGAAGTACCAACATCTTGAGATTGTTCACCTTGGGGTATGTATCCAAGGTCATATTAGCAAGGAGGAACATTGACATGGACGGGCTCCAAAATGCCTTGTTCATGAAGGCCTAAGCCTTTACCTTGATAGTTCATATGTTGGAGTATGCAGTGGACAGTGGGATTATGTATAGGTGGAACACTAGACACGAGTTCCTTATTGGATGGAGAAGAGGAGATAGAGGATAATGGTTGTTGGTGTTTTAAGGAAGAATATTCATAGATGAAGGTGGTAAGACTAAGGATATATGATGGGGGATTTGCAACATGGTCAATAATGGAAGGTGGAGGATTATTATTGGTTTGATCTTCTATGCTTGTTTGGGAGGCAAGTGTCTCATCAAGGGAGGTGAAAGTTGTTGGATTATGGATAGGAGTAATGGAGGTTTCTTGCTCATGGATAGCTTCTTCATCAAAGATGATATCTTGATCGTAGAAAAGATATAGGTTATGGAGAGGTTGGATTTGGATTTCTTCTTGCTCATGTATAGGATCAAGTTGCTCATGGATAACTTCTTCAAAGAAAATATCTAGATCATGGAAAAGATATAGGTTATGAATGGGTTGGAATTGGATTTCTTGATCTTGATTTAGACAAAGGTTTGATGTTTCCACATGTTCTAAAGTGTGCTCTTGACATAACTCTTGATGTGATTGAATTGAAGTTGAGGTAGAAGACTCTTGGATAGGATCTTGGTCAACAACATGAAGGTATGATGGACCTTGACTTTGGTTCATGGTAGGAGACTCTTTGATAAGCTCAAGGGGTTGCAGATTACATGAAGGGGTTGTAGGATTTGACCTGGCATTGGAAGAATCTTTGGTAAGGTCAAGGACCAGAATTTGGGGACATGGTTGATTATCTGCTAGTAGCCCTTGGATCACATCCTTCGTAGGTGTACGGGGTAATGGATGGGTGGGTTTGGGTTATCCCATATCTTTTCTTGTGCTATTAGATTTGTAGAATAGTCTTTGGAGCCAATCATCAATGCATTCTTTGGGCGGTTTTGAGCTTGGGGAACTTGATGTCGGTGTTGGTGTAGGACTGGTATGCTTTGGGCTATGCCTTCTAGGGGATGGTGAAGGAGGATTAGTAGATGGAGTGGTATAAGACTTCCAACTTGAGGTGGTGCTTCCCTTGTCAAGAGTATCGTTAAGACGGGAAAAGAATGTATGATCTTGGTATGAGGCATAGCTAGTACTGGCATGTTCAGCTTGTAAGATTGTCGTTTGCTATTATATTGCTTGGAGTTCTTGTTCAATTACTTCTAATTGGGTTGTCATCTCCATAGAAACTGACACAATACTGAAATGGGTACCTAGAAAGGTTGAAAATTTTCTCTCAAAAGACCTGGAAATGCTCACTATCTTGCATGCGCAGCTACAGATGCGCTGAAACAGAAGGTATATGCGTAGCAAGTCGATGCAAATGCACAACTCTGGTAAATGATAAAAGCACAGTAACAGACAACAGATGCACATAAAGTCTATGCAGATGCGTAGCAGGTCGAAATGGATGCGCAACTTCAAAGGGTATATGTGCAGCTCTGGTTTTCTTGACTATTTTTGTAATTTTTTGGCACGTTTTTCAATGTTTTTGGTTTCTTAGTTGGAAGTTGATTTTTTGCTCTGATTTCTCAATTATGGCAAATAAAACACGACAAACACAAAGAAATTTTCATGATTTTTTTTGTAATTTTCTTGGACACTTTTTGACTCAAAAGCAAGTACAAATTCTAGGCTGACCAGGACAATATAAATTGAATTCTCACTATTTCTAGATGAGGCATCTTTGGGAGGTGATAATCACCCTTCCCTGCACCGGCTTATAGGGGTTTTTGGCTTACTAAAAACAAAGGATGATTAATAAGTGCAACCGTTCGAGTGGTTATACATGCGGCAACACTACTCTCCGTTATGAAGTCTCCCAGCCTGCAAGGGTTGCGTCTTGGAGGGTTTTGGGGGAGGGTGGCTGTCGGTATAACACAACTTCACTTGTTGTTTGAAGCTTTCACTCCAAACACAATTTATAAATAGTGGCTCGACAGGGCTTGGCTTTAGCCTATTACCACTTAAGGTCATTCCCGCTTGGACATAAGGATATTCAAGGGCAGGCCTCTCTAAAGGTTTAACACATGCAAAAATGATATGTTTGGCATTTTGGTCACCTAAGATAAGGGAGAGCATAGGCCTAGTATCATTCCTAAAAATACGAAAGACAGTGGTTCTTTTCCCCTAATTAAAATAAAAAAAACTATATGAACTAGCTACTTGGGCACACATGCGAGTTTGTTAACTTTGAAAGCAAGATAGCAATGGTTCAATTTTATCCTCCTAGTATTGGGACTAGATTCAATTTGTTGATGCAACAAGATGAAGTTACTCCCTTCCTAGTTAGATCTAGATGTGATTTTGCGTGAACATTCGATTACTATCCTTTAAAAAGATGATGTGTGTTAACAATGCAACTAGAATGACTAAACCAACCCCTAACCTACAAGTAGATCAGGGAATTTTCTTGCGAAAAGTGTCAACGTTAGCAAAATCACAAGAAAACCTAAAAATTCATTGTCAGAATCATATGTGCAGGTATATAGATTAGATGCGTAGAGACAGAGATCATATGCGCAGCTATTACAAAAGCGTTGAGACAGAGGTCAAAAGCGCATAAATAGAGAGCATATGCGTCATTCGGTAGATGCGCCGTAGCAGAACATGGATGCGCAGCTTCAGGAGGTAAATACACCAAAATAGAGCTCAAATGCGCGTTATAATTGTTCAGATGTGTCGAATCCTCCTGTGTACGAAACCTTTACACCAAAAAACTTAGTTTTTGGGTTAAATCGGGGCAAGGCCCCACGGTGGGCACCAAAAATGTTACCAGAAATATTGTCAAAGTTATTAAACTCAATCAATAAACCAATAATCTCAATAGAAATTGCAAGTAACAAAGATTCAAATAACAAAGAACAAACCGAGCAAGCCTTGCTACTTTGCTGCTTCCATTGTTCACCTAGTCTCAATTGATCTTTGTATGAATGAAGCCCTCAGAAGCGTACTTCATTGCTTTGTTTTTCAAGATGATGATGGAGAGATGGCTATGATACTTTTTGTAATGAAGATGAGCTTCAATACAATAAAAGGGTGATTGCAAGCTATGGGTGGACTTGGGTGCCAAAGGCACACTGTTAATTTTGCAGAGTAACATTACTAAAAGCTTGGATGAACGAAATGGATGAAGAGGGTTCAATTTTTAGACTTGTGAGAGAGAAGATCAACGGTATAGAAAGAATGAGAAGATCAACGGTATAGAACGGTTGAGAGAATGTGCGCGAATAGAAAGAAGACAAGTGTCACACAAAAGCCGTTTTGTTTGAGTTAATTGCTTTCTTTTATAAAGATAAGATATCCTTTCATAAATTAGAATGTTTTTTTTCTAATTTAAGAGATATTGATAAAACAAGGTTGATTGAGTCAGTTAACTCAGCTTGTGATTTGCTTTTGCATGATTTGAGATAAATTAAATAATAAATTATTTAATTTTGTGTGCATGAAGAAGAAGACTTATTTTTAGAAGATTTAAAAGATTTTTTGAGGAATTAGAAGATAAAAAAGCAAATTAAATAAACAAATTTATTTAATTATTTGTGCATGATTTAGAAGAATAAATAAAATATTTGATTGTATTTTATTTTTAGAGATTGAGAGAATTAAAATAAATTTGATTGATTTATTTAAATTTGGAGGAAGAAGTGACTTAATTAAATAATTAAGAATTATTTAATTGTTTGGAAGAATTTAAATTAAATAAAGGATTTTATTTAATTTTGACTTTAGAAGAGGTAGTTAAATATTTTGATATTTAATTAATTTAGAGGAATATGAATCAAATAAATAAATTTGTTTATTTATTTATTGATAGAGGAATTAGAATGAAATAAATATTAAGAATATTTATTTAGACAAAGTTGTGTCAATTTTAGGTGTATACAATTACTTATTTTAAATATATATATATATATATATAATCAATCACAAAAATCACTTATAACATATTATTCATAAATTCATTTATTGCCATAAAATCTGTATAGACAAAATATCATAAAATGCATATATAGCATAGAGATGATAATTCTCGCACAGTCAAATCGATATTTCCATATCTATGAGCAATACACTCATGAATGTACGTAGGTACGTCTACCTATGTATATTCATGCTCGTATCGACTCGTGTATAAGAACGTAGAGTGGATTTTCACGAGCTATAATTATCACAATAAAACCTTACTCAAACAACCAAACACTTAACAACATGTAGGTTCGAATCAACCAAATCAAGAATCAAGACTCATAACTTAGATCATTTACTGCTACCCAAACTGACTCGACACAACTTAGATCAAAATAGGATGGTGTGTGTGTTCTTGCTCAATCTAGGTTTCTCTAGGTTACTAGACCAAGTCTGTAACATCCACGTTCTAAAAACATAGTAAAAAAACCAAAAATTCACCATAAAGTAAATTTACAAGGTAAAAATGAGACAGAGAAAATTTTTCTTTTATTCATCATATAGTCGAGTAACTACACTTACAAGACTTCTCATTACAAATACAATCAACCTTATTGTCTTTCTCAAGTACAATGTTTACAAAAATAAATCAATTATAAATACCTGAATTAGATAATGTTTTACTTAGTCTCCAAAAACACAAGTCTCAAAGATATACTGCATCCAGAAATCTGATATCTTTATCGCAAGCCTCGGCATGTCTTCTGCTAGAGAGAGAGAGAGTATCTTTCCAATGATTTACCTCCAACCATAGACCATCGGTCTCCCGCACTCCTTCCTAACCGGAAGTGGCCCTACCCTTCACAAGAAGTATAGACCAAGGTGACCAGTGGTAATTTGCCTTTCCGAGTACATAGTGTTGTATCTTACACAACTCTATCTATCATACAACCCTAGATACCCTCTAGCTAAGTATGATTCCTGATAGGATGTGCAATCCAGATACAATGAACCGACAATGCATGGAAAGACATATGCATTACTATGGCCATAGTTTCAATATAAATTGACGTTCACAATGAACGTTGTCATAATGTTCACCCACTCCAACTCGACTTGGATACTATCATATTCCTATAGTTCAACTTGGTCAACGATGTTTAACTTATGAAATCATGATGATTTCAACAATCTAGTCTTCCCGACCCAATACATGTTTTCTTTCATAGTCTAAAATCCATAGACTTTTCTTTCGTCTTTCTTCCTTTACAAGGACTCTCATTGCATCATTGCATTACTCGAGGTCCACGACTTATTGTCTCATAATAAATATAGATAGATTAATTACAACTAAGATGATAACCTTACCCAGGTTAAGCATTATAGTCTAGGAATCTAATTCCCTTCTTGCAAGTAAGAGTACTTATACATAATCAAGCACTTGACCCTTCAATCACGATCTAAATAATGATCTCAATGTCTTATTATAATAATTACCATATCAAGGTTAAATTTAGATTCAATTGATGAGTTTTGCCTAACTCAAACCTAGTCTTTCTGACTTAGGTGAACTCACAAGACACTGTCGTTGCTCTATTAATCATTATGGATTGACTATCCATTCTTAGGTTTCTCTCTTTGCGTCTTTGCAACGTTTGAGATTTACCCCTTGTCGAGAAGTTGTGATAAAAAGGTATAATGAATTAATGTTTGACTTAACCATTTAATGGTACCTCTTGCATGTTTGCTAAACTTGAGGCTCACAGCTTATAATTCAATTCGACTTTTAACTCAACAAGGAGTTTTCCCTACCTAAGGTTAATCTTTGTTGACTAGAAACAAATCTCATTCCAACAAGATAGATATGAGCATTTACTAAAATTAGGGCTCACGTCACATTAATGTCTACTCACAAAATGAGTTCACCCACTTATAAACTCTATAAAACATCCTCGATACCCTCAAGGTGTTTGAATTTCCTCATGCACTAGTGCATGGCGCAAAGGTTTACTCTATTTCCGAGTTTATGGTTTCATAATCCCATATTCATATAAAACATTGTTTATTAACACCCACTCCTAAGTGGTTTCAAACTTGGCCATTCGGTTCCCATGTTTATACAACATACTCAAGTATATAAAACAATTTCCCGTAATCCTAGAATTTTAAGTTTTAGACTCATAAAGGTCTACAAGGTAATAGCGATACAAGACTCATCGCATGCAACTTAATTTAGACTCAAAATGCGGGTTTCCCACCCTAATCTCTTCATTTCAAAAGCGTGACGGTTTTTGGCCAAGAATAAATACTTATACTTCAACTCTACACCTTCTTCCAAAACAAATGGTTTCACATGGTTCAATAAGGTAAGAGTAATAAAATAAGATATTAAGAGACTAGGAATCCACCTCAAGAATCTAAGTACAATAATATATTTATACAACGAGAGTATAGTACTCTCTAGTCTTCCCTAGTTAAGCTCTCAGGTTTTTGACTACTAAACCTTCATAGGGTTCTAAAAATTCCATAATAATTCTTCTTAGCTTCTCTGCTAAACTAAAATATTCTGAGTTAAAATCTACTCGGCCTTTCTTTGCCCAAGGTTACAAAAAAACATTACACAGTTGATATAAACTGAGCTCAATCAGATCTAATTGGTCTTATACGAGAGTATATAGTTGTGAAGGCTATTGCACCTTACGTTTAAACAATACTAAGCTTGATCTGTCGATCTCATAAGCATAGAGGTAAACATACCTATCAGCCTCTTCTTAGCAAAATGCTATCCAAAACTCTTATTCAATAAAATAAAGCTTAAACTCAGTAATGTCAAAGCTTATATAATGGTAATAAATCCTATACAATGATAAGACTATGATGTTTATGCTTAAATAGTAATAACAAATCCCTACAACCTTCATATACACAATAATATCTAGCCTAGTCGGCTTGTTTTATCCATAATAGTTGACAAGGTCTATCAGCCTCATAGGCACAAGGGTTTATATATTTTTAACTGCTTATATAACTCGAAGGTTTATAAATATCTGTCGGTCTTATAAAACTCTACCTCACTATGTTTATTGATCTCACTAATCACAGTGAAATAATACCAATTGACCATTATCTTAAACATAAGGATAACACAGCTTAAACACAGTGAACTGTGAAACAAATCTTATACCATAACTTTATTTGCAGTTAATGAGTATAATGTGAATAGACATACCCAATGAATTCGTTGTTAAGCTATTCTTGGCAGGGTTGAGTACGGTGGCTTGGCCTTGTTGAACCGTCAGTGACGTCCTTCCATTTCTTTCCTCAGTCTCTCGACCCACAGCACTCCTATCTGTGTCCTCTTCAAAGGAAAGTGTTGTCTTCAGTCAAAACCTCTGAAAAGTTAACTACAGAGGATCCTTGACAGTCGGTGCTCGTCCTACCAAGAGCTTTCGCTTTCTCTCTAGCTCACTATCTTTTCTTTCCACGATACTCACTCATTATTCTCTCTTCGACAACTCTAGACTATGTTCCCAGCAATAATCCTCTCCAACTGCCCACTGCGAAGGAAATTCCTCCCATTTATCTCTCGGTTTCAGTTTTCTTAACAACAGAAAAACTCATGCCCCGGCCCCGCATAGCGAACAAGAAGAATCCCTTCAACTCCCAGTTTCAATTTCTTCTTAATAGCATAACCCTCCAAGACTCCCATGACGAAGGAGATTAATGGTCTTTTTCTGGCGATTTTTCCATTTCTAAACAACAGCAAAACTCATGCCCAAAAGCGCCCACGCCAGCGAAGAAGAAGAATGACATTATTAACTCTCAGTTTCACTTTCTTAACAGAAATAACCACCTCTCCAAAGACTGCCCGCGGTGAAAGATATTCATGGCATTTAACTCTCGGTTCCATGCCTAAATAGAAGGAGGTCGATCAACTGCAATGCTACCTGACTTCCTGAATCACAGCGACCACTAACAAGATGGAGACTCCTTAATGTCGATGTGGCACAACAACCTTGTCCACTTACTCGCACAAGAAGGCTTCTTAACTTCCCAATATGCAACTAACACGATTCGAGGAGCTAAATTCACACAAGGTGGTAAATAATAAATGCTTATTGTGTCTCCAAGGTCAAAAAAGCGGTAAAGAATCAAGACCGACTAAAGTAAGAAAGTATGGATTTGATTTAAGATAACTCAAGTCGTAAGCTCGAAGGGAAAAGACGTATTCGTAAAGGAAGACGTCCAAAACGATAGAACTTGGGCGTAAACCAACTTGACTTGATAAGAAAACTGACATCAAGCAAACTAACAAAAATAACTCCCGTTAGCCAAGTTATGACTAAAACGATTTTGGAATATCCTTCCAAATGACGACCAAAACAGTTATAGCATATATCGACTTCACATTTGACTTCTGTCGATTTTCAAAAGGGAATAAATTCACAACACATGATCAATGCATTTTGACGGCAATCACGACGGATTGGGCGTAACGCAAAACAAGATTTTAGATTTCATTTAGCTATCACATAGCTATGAAAAACCTCTACTCGAGTTTACCTCCCCATCACAATTCTTCATTAAAATCACGTCGACTTGACGAGTTCATCTGTTGACGTTAAACGTCGACAATATTAGCGTCATCTAACTTGATGGGAACCTCTTGACATTTAAGAGGCGACTAAAACCTCAAGTGACTCAAGAAGAATAACGCAACCGTTTTACGGCTATGACATTGTTTACTTCGCAAACGACTAAGTCGACTCATCATCGACTTGACTAGATGATAATCAAGATATCTACTACCTGTCGATTAGATTCGAAAGTAACTAGCAAGACAAGACTTACCTCATACGACTCATTGGTTCACATTAACGTTTAACACTAAACTCATTTGGCAAATAGACCACTTGTATTCCAAGGTCTATATCTCTCTTCTCGAAAGATACTCTCTCTCCTCTGAGAGTCGATAACCTGTAATCCTGTTTTCACTTGTCATCAAACAATATGTAATCAATGCATCATTATTCAATAAATTCAACTAGTAAATCGAATCTCATCATATAGATATTAAATCGACAATAACATAATCATTTCCATGATTTCATAAATGATATTCAATATAATTCCATGTCATATCCTATCGTAAGTCTATAACATCACAACAAATTTACTTATGCCCAAGTAAAAAGTAAAAGTAAAGCAAGTTAGAAAATAGGGATGTAACAAAGTCCTTCTCCTGAGTGATACTTCCCCTCCCTTTTGGAGGAGCAACCTGTTCCTACATCCACTTAGTTCACTTCCACGGTAGTTAGCTGATCAAAATATAACCATTTGCTTCATACATTTTTTTTTATCAATAATCAAATATAATACAAGACATTGCATTGTTCCATTTTTTGACATATTTCAAATCAAGATTCATAAACACATAAATGTAAAGATTTCACAATCATTCATTAATCAAACAAATTAACCAATATAGGTAAATAGTTAATGGTAGAAACACATGGGATGCAATATATATTTGGGATTTGTGATTTTTACGGAAGGATTGAAGATGGACCCTGAGAAAGTTAGAACAATTGTTGAATGGCCAACACTTGTGAAGATTGGAGAGGTAAGATCATTTCATGGATTAGCAAGTTTCTACTGGAAGTTCATCATAAATTTTAGTTCTATATTCACACCAATGATAGAGATAATGAGGGGTGACTAGAAGGATTTTAAGTGGACATCAGGAGCACAATAGAGTTTTGAATTATTAAAGTAGAAGGTGACAGAGCAACCAGTGTTACCATTATCAAATTTTAACAAAGTATTTCAAGTTGATTGTGATGCCAGTGGGAATGCAATATGAGCAATGTTAAGTCAAGAAGGGAGACCAATAGCATATTTCAGTGAAAAGTTGAATGATGCAAGGAGGATATATTCAGTTTATGATCAAGAGTTTTATGCCATAATTCAAACTTTGAAGAAGTGGAGACATTACTTGCTGCCAAAAGAATTTATGTTGTACACAGACCATCAAGCTTTGCAGTATTTGAACAGTCAAGGTAAGTTGAATCAGAGACACATAAGATGGGTAGAGTTCATGCAGGGTTAGACATTTGTATTGAAGCACAGGAGTGGGAAGTCAAACAAAGTTGTAGATGCATTAAGCAGAAGAAGGAATTTGTTGACAGAGATGAGAGAAGAAGTACTAGGATTTGAAGAACTTAAGCATATGTATGAAGATGATCTTGATTTTATAGAAGCATGGAAATAATGTAAGGAACTTGTTGTGACAGGTAGAAGCAAGTGGTTGGATTATTTCATTTAGTAGGGTACGTTGTTCAAAGGAAATCAGTTGTGTATACCTAGGAGTTCAATGAGAGATAATTTAATCAAAGAGAAGCATAGTGGTGGATTAGCAGAACATTTTGACATTGACAAGACAATAGCTTTAGTAAGTGAATATTATTTTTCCCTCAGATATGTAAGGATGTAAGGAAATTTGTTCAGAGTTGCATAATTTATCAAGTTACAAAAGGGAGTAGTCAGAATATTGGATTGTACAAATCTGATACAGGAGCATCCCTAGTTCAAGAGCAATCTTGCATCAACCAAAAACATTTGCATTTTAGTTTGTTTGTAGTTTAGTTTGTTTCTTTTCATTTTCCAGTTCAGTTCAGTTAGTTCAGTCAGAAGCAGTTTCTGTATTTTGGTCTGCATTCTACCGCAACTGTATTTTAGATCTTGCGGAGTTAGACTTAGCATCTAGATTCATTCATCTACATCATATCCAGAATTTAGAACATTTGGATCAGTTATCGAAAAGTTATCACTATCAGAAGACTGACTGTTTTCTCATAACAAAGCATTCTGATAGTCTCAGACATTTAGCTAAAGGAGAAGACTTGTGGAGCATTCCTCGACTTGTGGAGCTTAATGACACATTATTCAATAATTTTTGGTTTGTGGCCGACCTTCCCCAAGATCCGTACATCATTCCATTCATTTGCAGATGATTTCTACTCACTTAGGTTCGACCTATCCGTGTACACACGTTACAACTCTTCATTGGAGTTTGTGATCTTCCCTGGTTGACGTGGAGGAATCTCTTGTACCAGAGATGATATATATTGATTTAATAGAACCTTAGGAAAGTAGTTCATGATAATAGTGATAGTTGATAGTTTAGATTTTGTGCGAAGAAGCTTCAAAGCTATATCTTTCACATATTCTGATATTCTAAAATTAGGCCTTTGAGCCCTAATTGTAAGCTCACATGTTGCTGGTCGATCTGTAGTTGAATTCTGTGATATACTGACTGACTAAATCTACATTTGTTTCATATTTTTGAGTTGTTTCCGTTGTGTTTACTCTTGTTGCACGGTCTGGATAGTTCATTTTGTGAAACCTCCTATCGTGACTGCATCAAAATCTTTGACAATACCGGAGAGACATTGGGAAGATATAAGCATAGATTTCATTTTAGGTTTACCAAGAACACAGAGAGGATATGGTTTTATACTTGTAGTAGTGGACAAATTTTCAAAGATGACAATTTAATTCCTTCTAAGAAGAAAATGATGTTGTATATGTTGCTGACCTATTTTTCAAGGAGATTGTGAGATTGCATGGATTACCTAAAAGTATATTTTCATATGGGGATACAAGATTCATTAGATATTTCTGGAGGACATTGTGGAAGAAGATGAAGACAGACCTAAAGTTTAGTTCAACATTTCACCTACAGATAGATGGGTAAACTGAAGTGGTAAATAGGAGTTTAGGTAACTTGTTGAGATGTTTAGTAGGAGATAAAGCAGGGAATTAAGATCTAATTCTACCACAAGTAGAGTTTGCATACAATATTTTAGTGAGTCAAAGTACAAGGAAGACACCATTTGAAGTTGTGATAGGAATACAACCTAGAGGAGTAGCAAAGCTAAGAGACATCAGCATGGATAACAAAAGGAGTGCAGAAGTAGAAGAAGTTGTAGGATACATGGAGACAGTACACAATCAAGTCAGGAAACATTTGGAAGAGATGAACATCAAGTATAAGAAACAAACATATGAGAAGAGGAGACACAAGGAATTTTTTGTTAGAGATGAAGTAATGGTATATCTTAGGAAGGATAGATTTCTAGTGGGGACATACAACAAACTGAAGATGAGGAAGTTTGGACCATGTAAGATTCTTAAGAATTTTGATTCAGGGAATGCATATGAAGTGGAGCTACTGGAGACATTTGGTATATCACCTATATTCAACATTATAGATCTATATCAATATTATGAGGGAGAATCAAGTGACAGCCTTGAAGATGGATTAAAGGATTAGTTACCACGACAACAATCAGAGTGGATAGAACAAATCTTGGATAGTAGAGTTGGATGCAACACTAGAGGCAAGCAATATAAAGAGTAGCTAGTTAAATGGAAAGGAAGACCAAAAGAAGATTCATAATGGATTTCTTAGGCTGAGGTAGACGACCTTGGTTTTCCTCTAGCCCTAGCAAAGTGAGAGACTCACTTTTTCATCAACCCCGGGTGTCTAATGTAGGAGCATACCAGGTTGTAGAGCAATCTTGCATCAACCAAAAATATTTGCCTTCTTCTCTTTTCTTTCATTTTAGTTACAGTTTAGTGATTTGCAGTTTCAACATTTTCTACTGCATTCTACTACATCTTCATTTTTGAGCTCGTAGAGCAGGATTTAGGTTTTACACTATCTCATCTACATCATATTCAGATTTCATGAGATTTAGATTCATCTGCAGAAAGTTATCACTATCAAAAGATCATCAACTTTCACAGAATAAAGCGTTCATCAGTTAGTATGAGTAAACAAGGTTTGCAAAGCAATCTTGTGACATGCAGAGCCAAATGGAACATCACATAAAGTAATTTGGGACCAGATAGACCTTAGTTAAGAACCACATCAAGTTTCATTCATTTGCAGAGCATTACCAAGAGTTGGAGGCTGACCTACACGTTTCATCATTCATTGGAGTTTGAGATCTCTCTAGGCCGACGCAGATGATTCTTTGAGCTAGAGAAGGATATATAAACATTTTTAGATGCACTAGGAAGGCAATTAGTAGATAAGTCATTGATATCTGGTAATAAGATAAAAAGATAGTTCTTTTCTAGAGGTACTTCAAGGCCATATCTTTCATGTATGTTGTAACTTGGAAAGCACGCCTGTGAGCCCATGATTGTAGCCTGCATGTTGCCAACATTTAAGCATTGTGATTGTTTGATATATTGAGCACATGAATCTTCCATTACATTATGTTATTGTGTTGTTTCTTTTGTGTTTACTCTAGCTACGTGGTTGGACAATCCATTCTCTGGACCCTCCATCCATGACTGCACCAAGTGGTATCAGAATGGATTGTCCAACCATGCAGCTAGAGTAAACACAACGGAAACAACACAATAACATAGTGCAATGGAAGATTCATGTGCTTGATATATCAAACAATCACAATGCTTAAATGCCGACAACATGCGGGCTACAATCATGGGCTCACAAGCCTACTTTATAGGTTACAACATACATTAAAGATGTGGCATTGAAGTGTCTCTGAAAAAGAACTGTCTTTTTATCTTATTACCAGATATCAATGACTTATCTACTAACTACCTTCCTAGTGCATCTAAAGAATGTTTATATATCCTTCTCTAGATTAAAGAATCCTCCACGTCGGCTTAGAGGGATCTCAAACTCCAATGAATGATGAAAGGTGTAGGAAATGTGTAGGCCAGTCTCCAAATCTTGGTAATGCTCCACAAATGAATAAAACTTGATGCGGTTCTCAATGAAGGTCTATTTGGTCCCAAATTGCCTTATGTGATGTTCCATTTGGCTCCGCAAGTCACGGGATTGCTCCGCAAACCTTGTTTACTCATGTTGACTGATGAACACTCTATTATGTGAAAGTTAATGATCTTCTGATAGCAATAGCTTTCTGCAGATGAATCCAAATCTCATGAAATCTAAATATGATGTAGCTGAGATAGTGTAGAACCTAAATCCTGCTCCGCGAGCTTAGAGATGAAGATGTGGTAGAATGCAGTAGAAAATGTTGAAACTGCAAATGACTGAACTGCAACTGAAATGCAAGAAAAAAAAGAAGGCAAATATTTTTGGTTGATGTAAGATTGCTTTGCAACCTAGGATGCTCTTATATCATTTTATGTCTTTAACACACTTCTTGTCACAAAAAAGATATTTTCTTTTAGAGTTTCAATGAGAAACTTGTATCCCTGTGTAATTTTTTTTACGTTAATCAAAAGACTTTTGCCTTTATGTCTTTAACACACTTGTTGTCATTAAAAGATATATTCCATCAGAATTTCAAAATTTCACCACATATTAACTTAGTTTGAAAGTATCAACCTTTCTTTTGAGTTTATGTTGGAATGGATGTGTAGTAAATTTTTGGTACAAACAAACCTCGAGTTAACTAACACGTTTCTTTAATTTCTTTGTACCTTATTTAATTATGTCTCTTAAACATTTAAGAGCATGCAAGCATTAAGTGCCATCTTGAACTCATTTTCTTCATGGATGAGAGTCTCTTGATTTCCTTGTGGAGCTAAATATAAGAAATCCATTCATCTAACACATTGGTTAAGCAATTAGTTTTGTGGAGAAATTGAGCCAAGGTTTCTCTTAACATTTTGTTATTAACTTAAGATATCTCTTCACACATCAAACTCTCTACTTTGCACAACAAATATTGGTTTTTCAATTTATTTTCATAAAAAAATAAGTCTTAATTTAAAAAAAAAGTTGAATTTTAGATGTTTTTGTTTTAATGCATAAAATTGTAAGCTTTCTTTAACATGAATGAGAATAAAATTTCTAAAATTATTACACCTTTGAAGTTGTTTCTTTAATATAAAATCATTAAAAATCTCTTACATTATCATAATGTGATTTTTTTGAAAACTATTAACATAAAGGATTGGAATTGCTTCTCAGGGGTTACATCCATTTATGAAGAAGAAACATTTTAGTCAAATTTGGATGATGTAGATATTTATTCAATTCCATTGACACTTAGAAGTTTGTAATATGATTTTAAGGATTTAAGTGTGAAATTTTTGGTTGACCATAATGTTTCCTCACATGTGGTTATTCATTTAATATCATTCCACTATTTTTATTTGTAAAAAAAATCAAGTTTCTTTATTAAAATTAAAATTAGAATTAATAAATTTTTAGTAATTTTTAGATTTGATTTCAAATATTTTTATGAGTTATCTCTTTATAGTAGTTTTTGCCCATTAAGAGTGACACATATACTTATAATCTATAAAGCCTTATACACTTTATGGAATGACTTTCCATTAAAAATATAAATATCTACTATTTAACAATAACCCTATAAATATTTGTGCCTGACCCATTTAATAACACGTTCCAATACTTATAAAAAAAAAATTAAAATGTTCGCCTATATAAGCCTCTCCTTTTCTCCTCGTGACCTTGCAAATTTTACTGCACACGGGAGTGAAACGGGACCGTGGCAAAAGTGGTTGACCCGAGAGCGCAGTACACGTGCAGGTAAAATGCTTGGAAAACCTAATCAGCCGGTAGAGGCCACCATTTTTCCCTATTTTCTCGTGTTTATAGTTTAATTGAGCAAATTTTGTTAGATCGAAAAAAAAAAAAGCGGTGCGCCATATAACCCTTGTTCTCATTCCACACAGCCTTAGGAGGACGGAAGGAAGGAGCCACAACATTTTTTCTTCTTTTTCAGCAGAGGTTATTGTTTTATTCGGTTTTGATGGTTATCTTCATTTTCAGTCTAAGTTTTACAGCATATGTGGATTCATGTGGCGCAAATCTTGGGTATTTTGTGTTGATTTGGCTGCACATTTTTGTTAATTTGCGACAGTGGCAGGATCGGCCAAAGGAAGGATGCTGCGAGGGGCAGGACGTAGGTTAATCTCGTACGGCCGCTTTACATCGACAGCGCCATATTCATCATCGGCCCTGCTGGGAAATGCTGATATCGGCTTAAAGGAGGAAAGAAACCCTCAGGGATTTAATACCTCATGGAAATCTCGCTTTCTCTTCCGAGGTTAGTAGATCATATCTACTTTTTCGTTTTTTTGATCTGGTAAATTTCTCGTTTTTGGGTTTACTGTCGGCATAATTGCCCGCAAGGGTTGTATACATAGTTCGCACTGGCTCCATATTCTTCGATTTGGCAAATTCCCCTCTCAAGTTGGCATTTGGCATAGATGCCACAGTCGAGTAAAATCTTCTCGTCAGAGTAATCTTGGACTGTGGCTCGGCCTCTATCTGTTGGGGGTATGTCACATGTGTAATACTTTTTTTTCTCAATTTCAATACTTTGTGAGTTTGTGGGATTTGAACCTGCCGTTTCACGCCGAAGCCTATATTCTTTTTCCACTTGAAAAATTCATCCCATTTGGAAAGTTGGATCGAGTATTTTATCCTTACTCAGCCATGTTGATTCAAGGTTTGGGTGTACACATCACAGGGATGATTCAATTTTCCCAACACCTTAGTTTAGTTTTCGCTATTGTCTATCACTTTTCCTTAGGCAGCCATGTCGATTCAGGGTTGACATCATAGGGCTTATTGTGAAGTAAATTTTGGTGGTTTATTTTTATCTTTTTAATGTGATTAGAATTATTAATTTTTGGGGGGAATATGTCTGTTCAAAATGTGGGCATTAAAGACAGCCTGAAATTAAAGACTGCATGTGCCATATCCGAAACTTTCTTCAACTTAAAAGCACTGTTCAAAATAGACCTTTTAATTAAAACGTCTGGTTCAAGTATGCGCACACATTTAGGGGTGACTCTTTACCTGCTCTCTTTGGAGAGGTGACGGTGGAAAACAAAACGCAAGGGAATCTCTTACCAGAGTCAATAGAAAAAAGACTACCTCTCAGAATGAAGCAGCAGTGTCTTGAAATTTGTCTTGCATCTCTGAATACTTCAAATTCTATAAAATTGCATCAGAGTAAGGTGTCATTGCGGTCTTTTAGAGAAGGGTGCGAATAAAATGATCTCATTTCTCTAGTCTATCAAAATGCTATTACCAGTCTAGTCAAAACTAACTAGATCCGCTGAGAATTTACCATCCACCTACAATCTTAGTTGTTCAATAAGCGCGATTAAAAATTTAAAACTATTTTGTTTCAACTTTCTATACAGTCTATCAAAATGCTGTTACCAGTTTGGTTAAAATTAACCAGAACAGATAAAGAGTTGCTATCCACCTACATGCTCAGATGTTCAATAAAATTTGCTAGCTGCTATCAAAAAGCAATGGGAATGACTAAGATTATTTTGGAACTCCGGCTGAGTCTTGAAACTGTGACAATATTGCTATAATTACACCATCCTACTTCTAGATTGATCACAGTTTAATGTACTTAGGAATGCTTGTAATGTCCCCAATTGGAACAATACTAATTTTACTCTAAAAATTCAAATCCCACAAGTTTAGGGTTAGGGTTTCTAATTCCTGGAACAAAATGGTTTGATAGGGTGCCCAAGTAACCCTCTACCCTAGGCCCAAGAGCAGGTGCTTCACCCCTCTTGGCCCCATGTGGCCTCTTGCCATCCATATGGGGTGGGGGACCTAGTGAGGCGTCCTATCACCGTTCCCCTTATCAAAATCCATTTTGCTTCCTCTTATGATTCAATTAATTTCCATGATGGAAGGTTAGTGGTGCAGCTACAGCAGGGTGTCCTGGAAATCGTACCTTCTAAACCCAAGGGGAGCCTCTCATGCCCCTTTGGCCCACATGTGGCAGGCCTCAACCATCCACCATGGGGTGGCATATTGAGGATGATCCCAATGCTGTTTCCCCTCCTCGTAGGCCCCCAATTCCCTCATCATAACATTCATACAAGAATCCACATTAATACATAAACACTCATAGTTGCAAACAATTCTATTAGTCATACAATTGGATCATGAAGATAATGATCATATCTACACAAGACATTATTTTCCTATATAGATCTTACATTAGTTTACATGTATATTAGAAACAATAATGCATATGTTAAATTACTAATGTGTATTAATGAAAATAATCATTAGGGTCCTATACATTAACAACATATTTATTATATGCTAGACCTATCAAATATACCAAATTAGTACCACAGTGATATCCCTTATCTGATGTTAATATTGGTTGATCGCTGTTATTGTATTGCTGCAGACCCACAGAGAATTTTGTGATGTGTAATTCTGTATTCCATTTGCTGACTGTTGACTGGGGCTGACTGTGTTTGACTTTACTTTCTGCTGTTCCTTAGTAATATAAAGTATCTTCACTTGTTTCCCTCCCGATTCCTTCTTTTATATTCATGATGGGAAGCAATCCCTATGGGATCGTGTCTATTTGAAGGCAGCGGTTGCCCCTTCAAGTGTCCGCTGACCCTTTATTACAATCTATATTCAGTTTTATATTAATATAATCTGCATTCACATTTATATTAATAATAGAATATTTATATATTCACTCATATTTATAATAATAAAATATTAATATTAATATTAATATTGAATGTATATATATATATTAACATTAATTGAATGTACATATATATGTAAAATATATTAGTATTAAATGGATACTAATTACTTCTCTTGAGTAACATTACTATTATCAATTTACAATTATAGCATTATTTATGATAATAGAATTGCAATTTTATATTTGTACTTTGATATTCATTGAATTCCAAAAATTTGTATTACGGGGACATGACAATGCTCAACATTGTTTTCTAACTGTTAAAAAAACATTGTTCTAGAGGACTTGTAGTTTTCCATGCCAAAAAT
Source organism: Cunninghamia lanceolata (assembly GCA_027924645.1). Classification (NCBI taxonomy): domain Eukaryota; kingdom Viridiplantae; phylum Streptophyta; class Pinopsida; order Cupressales; family Cupressaceae; genus Cunninghamia; species Cunninghamia lanceolata. The sequence goes on along the minus strand of BSBN01000160.1, from coordinate 4,718,905 downwards.
TCTGAAAAGTAGCTAAAGAAATTTAATATTTGTCAATGAACAAATCATTGGATTTAGAAAAGTGATTATTGGAAGCTTTTATTGATTCTTCCAATTAAGCCATGTGATCAGTGGGATACAGATTTTGTAGGATTGTTAGAGATAGGGATATTGGTTTTGTAGGAACGCCTGTATTGGCTAAACATTCTTAGGTGGGATATATTGGTTTTATAAGATCTCCTACAGAGCTGTTTACTGTGTGGGCAGAAGATCGATTTGTACATATAGAATCTCTGATTGTTATAGCTATTTTATTAAGAAGTTTTAGATGTCCTTTACATTTGAACTGAGGGACAGACTTTAGGAACAGATGCTTTGCAGTCTTTATGATGGATTTTTCAATATAATTATATCAATGTATCACAGATCCATTCTTCTCTGAGAAAATGACCAATCAAAGATATAATAAGATCCTCTGTTTTTAACGTGGAGTAAAAACATGGGATCAGGCAGGTCTATGCCATGTACCTTGACACAACATGCTTTATGTTGTAATGAACTCTTCAGTATAAAGATCATATTTTATTTTAATGTTTTGTTGTGGTTTCAGGTTCATAGAATATATTCCAACTTGTTATGTAGAAGAGACCACTTATGTCACATGTGACAAAGAACTATGTGCTAAAACAAAACCCACTTTGTCAACATATTCAATTATGGATTTTTTAAATTTTTGTGGGATTTGACCTGTGTGGTTTCTAGTTATCTCCAAGATGGACTCAATAAGTAGTCATCACAATTATGATGTTTTTCCTCATTTATGTTGGTAATAGTTTCAAGTTAAGGGAATCCACTCAGCACACTAGCACTTTTAAGCATTTGTTAGTAGGGGAGAGGAACTATGAAGACAATTCACTACTTTGGGCTTTTTACTTGTAATGTCCCTTACCTAATTTGCCCTAGAAAATTCAAATGACACAAGTTAGGGTTTTAAAATTACCATTTATATTATCTTGAAAACTGCACGATTCTTGTGCTTGAATTCTGCAATCATGACATAGGGAAACACATATACATCTTTAACCATTGGGGTTAGATAAGATTTTCCTTGCATTCCAATTCATAAACAATATCAATATAGAGATCATATATTCATTACTATGTAGCTAACTCAGTTTGTTCACTAAATTCAGTCATAGAAGTGGATGGTGCTGGGAGTCATGGCAGGGTGTAGACTGTCAACAATGCCTCCATACGGTCCCCTCAAGGAGGCATGGCAGGGTGTTAACAGTTCTCCCTCCAAACAGTCCCCTCAAGGAGGCTTGGCAGGGTGTCAACAATTCTTCCTCCATACAGTCCCCTCAGGCAGTGTTGTAGGGTACGCCAGCCGCCTTCCCCAGGTACGCATATCGCTGTACCCGATATTGATATGGGTACGGTACGACAAGGATACGGCAAGGATACCGTGCCCTAGCGTACCTAGGTTTAGGGTAAATTTTTAGCCGTGCCGGATGCGTTCGGATTCGGCGTCCTAAAAAATAATGCTGTATCCTTTGCGAAATGTAAAGAAAAAAACCCTCGGTGTTCGTTTTTCCTGCCTTTTCCTTCCCTTGGCGTTGGTTTTTCCTGCATTTTCCTTTGCTTGCGTCCGCTATGATCCAGTCCACGCCTACAAAATAATAAGCATTGAAACAGTGTGATTTGCAATATAATTTGCAATATTAATATTTACGGGCTCCTTTTATTTTTATTTAATAGTGCGATTTGCATTATAATAACACAACATGAAATTTACGGGCTCGGAATTGTCTCACGTCGTAAGAAAAAATTCACGCCGGAAAATTCCCTAAACTCGTCGATCGTCTCTTGTTCTATCGGCGTATTCCCTGTACCGCATATCGTCTGTTGTTCGATCAGCGTATTCCTTGTACCTCATATCGTCTGTTGTTCTATTGTCGTATTCCCTGAACATCCTAGTGTCTGTTGTTCTATCGGGTGCAAGTGCTAGTAGTTAATTTTTAAAAATGAGAGCCTGTAATAGTTAATATTTGATAGTTAATTTTAAATTTTTAAATTTTTTATTCATGGGGCTCTCATTTTTAACTACAGTTTTAAATATTTCTATCTCATATTAATATTAAAACTTATATATATTTTTTAATATTTATTTAATTTTTTTAATAATTTATTAATATTATATATAATATATATTATATATATAAAATACAATATATACAAATCCCCTATAATAGTTTATTAATTTTTAAAAATTAATAAAAATTAATAAACTATTATAGGGGATTTGTATATATTGTATTTATTTTATTATATATATAAAACAAAATAAATATAATATATACAAATTAAAAAATATTTTAAAAATAAAATAAAATAATTATAATATATATATAATTTTAATATATATTGCCGTATCCAGCAACCGTATCCATATTAGGGGTCTTGAAAAATAGCCGTATCCGTACCGGATACCGTATCTGTATCCATGCAACATTCCCTACATTGGGCTTTCCACCCTTTTAGCTCTTTTCCCATTTGCAAAGCCTTTGTAGCATGCAATCCCTTAAAGTCACACCCTTGTCTCATAACTCTATAATATAAATACACTATTTTATTAAGAAGCTCATATGTTCACTAATGTAGGTGATGGTAGGTAATGGTGCTATGTAGAGAATTAGTAGGGTTAAAATCACACTCCCAATGTGGTTATGTAGTGGTTTGCAGGAGAAGATACTAGTAGGTTCATTGTGTTTTAGTCATTGTGGTTATGAAGCGGCTTGTGTTATAAAGATACTACGCCCATTATAAAAGGCTATTCTCCATCTTGTGCAGATCAAAAACTATTTCTATGCATTTTATCCCAATTCTTGGTGTTGTCTACCTTGACACGACATGTTTTATGATGTAATGAGCTATTCAATATAAAGCTCATTTTGTTGTAGTTTTAGGTGTTTAGGATGTGTTCCAATTTGTTATGTAGAAGAGATTGCTTATCTGACAAAGGATTGTATGCCAAAATGCAACCCTTTTTGTCAACCTAGTCTATTATAGTTTTTTAAATTTGTGGGGGATTTAAACCATGTGGTTTATGGTTATCTCCAAAATGACCTCAATAAGTAGTCATTACATGAATGTTTTGTTATTTTCCTCATTTATGTTGGTAATAATTACAAGGTAAGAGAATCCACTCAGCACACAAGCACCATTAAGCATTTGCTAGTAGGGGAAAGGAGCAATGAATAAAATCATTACTTTGGGCTTTCACTCTCTAGCCTCTTTCTCTATTGGCAAAGCTTTTGGAGCATGTAACGCCTTATAAGTCCCTGTAGTCTCATAATTCTTACTAATGTGGGAGTAGACTAATTACAATCCACTCTTGTATTTATGTTGAGTAGGTGAAGGCTTTCACAGGCCTTTTTGATAATTTTTTAAATTTTTGTGGAATTCAACCTATTATGTGGTTTCTAGTCATCGTCAATAATTAGTCATTACACTAATGACATTTTTTTCGTTTATGTTGGTAATAATTACAAGGTAAGGGGATTCACTTGGCACCCAAGCACCATGAAACTTTTGTTAGTAGGGGAGAGGAATAATGAATGCATTCATTGCTTTGGGCTTTTCATCTCTAGCCTCTTACCCCAATTGGCAAAGCTTTGGAGTATGTAATGCCGTATAAGTCACTGTTGTCTCTTAATTCTTACTATAGTTGCAAAACTTTGCAAGTACTTACAGGTTTTGCAAGCTAAATCCTGCACAACTTGCCACATTACTTGGTCCCTAGTAATCTTTAAAAATGCTGTGAGTGTTTTGAATTGTGTGCCAAACTTGCAGGTTTAATTGCCAAAAACTTGCAATTTAGGGCAAAAAATTCGTCCAGTGTTGAAAGGTGGGTTTCGTGATGATTTTTTCATATTTATAGGTTTGTTTTTGGTTGATGTTTTTTCTGCTAGGGTGCTGAATGAAATATCCGGGAGTGTTTAAGTGTTGAATGAAGTTTATTTGTGAGCTGAGCTGCTGAGGCTTTGGTCTGGTTGAGTGGTAAAATTGAGGGTCTGAGGCTACAACGTGGGGGTCATGGGTTGTGGCTGTGTAAAACAGTAAAATCATGGGTCGTGGGTCTCTGTCTGTATCAGTATAATCACAGGTATGCACATTGCATTCGGTGCAATGTTTATAACTTCAAAATTTATAATCAATTTTTTTTCCTTCATGCTTGTGCCCCTGTAATAAACATTTATTTTGAAACTGAACATTTTTTATTTGTTTTATCAGTTGAAACTTGAATGTGATTAAGACATTCAAAGTGAAATATACAGGGGTTCTAATATTATTTAATAATTTATCTATGCGCATTAAGTCAAGATGATCAAGGTTCTCTGTATTTAACTTCTCAAATACCAGTTAACGTCACCTATAATTTACATTTTACAGTATTGAACTCTAAATTTGATCTACATACGAAGGAAATCAATACTATGTTCCATAAATTCAGTAATATGCATGCTTTTGAAGAATATATATTTTTTTTGTATTCTTTAATTTTTGATAACTTGCCAAGTTTTTCCTGAGTTTCAAGTTTTTAAATTTTTTGGGTCAGCTGAGTAATTGCTGAGTCTGCAATGTGAGATTAATCCAATTACAACTCGCTCATGTATTCATGGTAAGTAGATAAAGGCTTTCATGGGTCTTTGTAATTAGATTTTTAATGTTTGTTGGATTCAACTTGTGTAAAGATGACCTCAATAAGTAGTCATTAGTATTACACCAATGGCACTTTTTCTCATTTATGTTGGTAATAATTACTAGGTAAGGGGATTACTTATTGTACAAGCACCTTTAAGCATTTGCTCATAGCGTTCCAGAACAATGAATACATTTGCCACTTTGAGATTTCTACACTGGCAAAACCTTTGGAGTATGCAATTCCTTATAAGTCACGCTTATCTCATAATTGTATAATATTAACGAGCTATTTTGTTATGAAACTCATACATTCACTAATATAAATGATGGCAGGTACTGGTGCTAGATAGAGAATTAATAGGGATAGAATAACATTCCCAGTTTGGTTATGCAGTGGTTTGGATGAGAATACACCAGCAGGTTCATTGTATTTAGTCAATATGGTTATGAAGTGTTACACTTTTCGCCATTTGCTGGATATGCAGATGCAATCCATTGTGCTTGGGTGTGCAGGTGCCTCCATATTTTTTTGTTCCTGTAATGGTGTCTGGTATGAATGTAGGTATGCTATGTCTAATGTGTTGGCCTGGAAACTATCTTTTGAGACAAAATTTTGATTATGTTTGAGTCTGAAACATATATCAACAATGTTTGATATTTGTATCAGATTCTATGGCTAAAAGATATATTGTATCAAATAGTGGAAGTAAGCCACTACTTACAAGATAATAAATGTCGATAAAATAATTTTGTTTTTGATTTTCTTGTTAGATTTAGATCTTCTTATATAACTTAAATTGATTTAAGCTAACTTCTTCAGCTCATGCACCCAGGGAATAGGTTATAAAATATCTACCATCTAGTCAAACTGATTGGTTGGATAAGCCTTATGCATTAACAAGAGAACATCACAATATAAGCAAGTTAACAAAGGACATTCTGCAAGCTGCAATGGGTGTTGTAAGTATTGGTTTTCATAAATGTTTGAGGCTTGATAGATTGCAGAGTTGCTGAGCTGAAAAACCAATGTAGAATCCAATGCTTGATGCAGGTACTTTGATTAGATCATGAAATTATCTTAGTCTCATCATGCTACACAAAGTGACTTTGTAACAAACAAGACCAAAAAAGCTGGGCATGTTGGGCTTACAAAGACTAATTCTTTACCCAAATTTTGTGTTCCTGGTAGATATAGAAATCCTTAAATTTTTAATGCTTTTTTAAATTTCCAATGCTTTTTTGAATTCCCAATTTGTTGATTCTAATTTGTGTGTTGGTAGTGCATCCTCTGGTGTCGTGTTCCCACATTGCAACATTATTTGTATGTCTCCATTTCTTATTTGTAGGTTTGCGTGATTCTTAATTGTTTTTACTTCTTATTCTAGAACTCACTCATTTCTTATTCTTTCTTCTAGTTGCGTTTTGGTACTATATTTTCATTTGCTTGCCATGTTACTTGCCTTTGGTGCACTACAGTTCTTCAGCATTTCAATGTGTTAGAATGATACAACTTGCATATGTGAACACTTATCTGAACCTGTTAACGTTGTTGAGTTCTCCCAAAGCTAAGTTTGTACCCATCACACAGTTTTCAAGGCAGATCTTTAGTATTTTGTGAGTAACCCATAGGAACTTATTATTTTATTGTCAGGTCTGTCCTTGTCTCAGGTTTTAAAGAGTTGGGTACTTTTCTTGAACAGCTCCAACATTAAATGGAAGAGCTCTCCTCCTATCTTCCAATTTGATTTGCTCCTGTCATCATCCTGTAGTTAGTCCTGACCTACTAAGAATGTGGCAGATTTTGGAGAAAACATTTATTCATAACTGCATCCTATTGTTCATGTTTAGATTCATAATGAAGCTACTCAATTATGCCATGTTAAGGTACATTGTGAGTGGTCATAATTAACCAGCTCAACTTTTGGCATCCGTGATAGGTCATAATCAATCCAAAATCACTGTTGCGTGACTTTAGTCATAACAAGGTCTGGTTAATTATTTGTCTTAAATAAGATGTTTTTTCCACAGTCCATAGTAGTGAAAAATGTTCCTGGGAAAACTGTGTTGAAGTATTTTAAAAATCGATGTTTTGGGTCATACCACATGATCCATCTTCAGGATGTGAAGAACAATTCGATTTTTAATTATTTGTCTTTGCTCCCCTTGAACGGCACAAAATTTGTAAGGTATAACAGCCCTTTTAGCATGGGCATCATACGGCTTGTTCTTGACCCAGGCTATCTGGATCTTGATCAATCAATGATTGCGAGTCTTTTGCATCTTCTTGTTTCAATATTAGATGTTTTGTAATTTATGACAAGATGCAGAAGTTTTTTTTGGCAAAGATTCGTTGCTTTTCCACTGTTCTAATACTTAATTTCTTCATTATATCAGTTTCTTATGCATTGCAATCACTAAGGGCTTGAAGCCTGAAGCACCAAACATTGTTCTCACTTACGTGCTTCAGTATCAAGATAAAGTTGCCTTTACTAAGCCTTTGTGGTGTGGATTTTTGCAGTTTAAAGTCTTGCTGTAATTGTGTGGGATGCTTAAGGACTCAGTGAATTAACAGTTTAGACTGTATTCTGAATCCTGCAATGGGTGATGTTGCGTGCAATGCACCTTGTTTGTTAAGTAGAACTCCACTGGCTGTGTTCAAGATGCACACTTTGGAGGGAATTGAAATTGGAGAACTCCAGATTTGTTGATGTTTCCTTTGTACTTATGATCAAGGCTCCTCACCATTGTTAGCAGTGGTTGTCCTATCTTGGGTGTGATGAGCCCTATAGATAGTAGGGTTCAGCTTATGAATCATCTAAGTTTGGAACTGAATTGATGGATATATTGCAAATTAGAAGAAATCTTGGATGTATGATGCATGGATGGGGACTCCCCACTATCTTGAAAGCACAGTCTATAAATGCTGTGATGAAGGCAATCCACCTCTGTGATTTGGAAAGGGGGAAGCATCTAGAAGGGGCGAGCTCCCCTGTAGATGCCCTTATGAACGGTGGGGTTGGGCGCTTTAACCCACTCTTTTGATAGGTATTTGGGAGCCCCTTTCTGAATCATAGAGGTGGGATTTGCAAATAGAATATGCTTTGTACTCCCGGGAATATGGAGGAGGGGGTATATAAATGAATACGAGTGATAGAATATATATGTGCTGCCAGAAAGGTGACTACACATACCTCTCGCTTCATGAGTGTCGCATCACAGAATAACATGAAATGGATTGATCATATATAGCAGATTAATCTTGTTCGGTCACTAGCAGTAAAAGTAAGTTGGGTAGGCAAAGAATGCATCTTGTCCAGAGTAGTGGGTGGGAATCTGGATTGCTTAATGTTTCCTTTGTACTTATCAGTTATTTTTCTATTGCTTCTTTACGTGAAAGGTGCAGACGGTCTTTGTGGCATTACTCAGTTGGTCATCCTTACCTTTGTCCATGAATTGCAGTGTAGTCTACAATATTATTACTTTTGAGATCTGTTGATTGTGCATCTGTAATATCCCTGACAGATATTGGCTAAAATTTTGAATGCTCTGATTTGATTTTTCTGAATCTTGTAATTTTTCAATCAAACCTTAGGACAGAATTTTCTGATTTTCTATTTGCACCTTCAATTTGTCAACAACATGAATTATTGAATAGCCTAACTACTAGGAATGAGATACACCATACATTTCACATAAATGATCAACACAATCAGGACACTGCTGCCATGGATTCAGTTAGCTTCAGACTTCCATTACATCACATGTATGGCTTATCATAGCCAATTACAAATATCAGAGTGCTATTACGATACTGAAATGAAATGATGAATACATACCAGCTTCAATACTCAGATCTACTATGACGAAAGGCTTCAATGATGATGATTACAAATGTTTATTGACTGTTGCATACATCAGCCATGTCTGATTATTATCAGACTTAAATCAGACTTCTATACAAAGCAAAATGAGCATCAATATGCTTTCAAACCTTCACCAATCAATGCTAAAACAAAGAGATAAGACCAATATGATGTCCTATCATTCATTGGACCTTACAAATGCCCTAAATGAGTTCTGATATACTGCTATGACAGAGATATGACTGCTGCAATAACTTTTGATAGCCCAGATTGCATCAAAATACCAAAATAGTGCCACAAATATGCTTGCAAACTAAACACAAATGGTACGGATCACTGTAGTAGTGGTACGGATTACTGTAGCAATCTTAAAAAATCATTGAATCTCTAAAATCTTCAATTCCAGCCAATCAAGCATTCAAACCCTTCTTCAAAGATGCCAATTTAACCTTCAAAACCCTAGCTGGAATAATGCAGAAAATGTCTCCAATAAGCTCTAAATGGACTCCTGAATGAAGCCCACACTATGGCAATAATATCAGCTGGTATTGCACAGCCTCAGAATTGCATAAACATTGAAGAGTTCTCGTTCTTCAATGGCTGATATGCAGAAACCCTTTGTCTCCTCCAGAAAACCACAAAAACAGATTCAAATGATCATTCAATAATGAATGATTTGCTTTTCCCAATACCTTATATATTCCACCTCAAATTCACTTTTAATTCATTTCATTCAAATTTACTTTCATTTCCCTTTTAATTAAGTCCTTATGATATTATCTTCTACTTAGGTGTACCTTTTCCATAAATTCATAAATGACTCATTGACTCAAAATGGCCCCACTTATAAAGTTAAATCATAACTTTATAATAAACCTTTTAATCATTTAAGTGGCTCCAAACTCAACATTGAATTATAAAGTTAAATGATAACTTTATAATATATCATTAATAAATACAATATCATTAATGCCACTTAAAATAATTATATCTCCTTAATTAAACATCATTTTCCAATTTCGTCTGAACCTGGGGTTTCACCATGGTACCCTCTGTGCATGCAACCATCTTACCAAAAATAGTAGGGGTCCATCTCTATTAACCTCTGTTGGCCAAAAATAGCAAGAGCCTCCAATATGGGACCAGGGACATCTAAACAACTTTATCACTCGCTGAAACTGGGGAACAACACTGAAATCACTACATGACCAGATACCCTGCTATAAATAGAAACTTAGGAAAGATGACTTACTGTAAATAGTAAGTGTGTAGAACTGAGTCCAACGAAGGCCAAACCTAAACCCATACTGAGCTCTGATGGAGAAAACACGTTGATCTTTGCCAAAAGGGACCCTCTAACCATTTGAGTTAGCCTACGAGGGCCAGTGATAGGCTAAACCATCATAAAACGGGATCACGCTAAAAAGGGGACATTACAGCATCTGGTTGGCATTCATGATCAGAACCAATGACTTTAAATCGAAACTAAACTATCTTTCTGCTATAATCGAATTTTGCATACAAGACAACATGGTGTTCATAAATATATCCCAGTCATTGTGGTCATGGCCTTCCTTGGCACTGCGGACCGGAGGAAATGTTTCTCTTATGACAGCTGACTTGCAGTATATGGATCTATTGTTTACCTGCAATTGCTGCAATAAAATTTTAATTTATTTGGAAAATATTATAAGTGCAACTTCTTATACATTACAGCCTATTGCTATAATCTTTATTTGATGTGCCTATAAAATGTCTGGAACCTGGGATCTGGGGCATCCAACTTTTTCCATATCTATGTTAGAGCTGCAATTTTGAGTCTTTAGCACCACACTTGACTTTTTCTTGTACTAATTGCGTTAATTCTATTGAGCTTCTGTGAAACATATTTGCTAAGGTTTTTAAACCCAAAGGCCTCAATTTCGACATACCAGGACTATATTCTGTGACATACAACAATAGTTTGTCCTTTTTTATATTATCATGGTGGGAATTTATGCAGTTTCTACAACCTACCTATATCAACTTAAAGAAGTGCAAGAATAGACATACATTTGGTAACAAAGGTGGTCTTATATTGGTGTACTTCTGCAATTTTGACTTCATATTATACTATAATACCTCATGAAACCATGTTGAAAAGATTAAACTTCCCTGTGACATTTACAGAGTCGCAACAATCAGTTCAATTTTAGTTTTCTCGTTCTCATCAATTGCAGCTGAATTGTTTGCCATGGGAGATGTTTTGGGAAGGCTCTTATCTTTTTTGAGATATTTACACTCTTGATCTTTGTACTATTATTTGATACAGGCCTTTGGGAAGCCTTGTTCTTTGCCTTATCTTTGAACTTACAGCCTTTTTGTGAAGAGGAATTCTCGTGGTCGTGAAACATTATTTGATGTGCTCTATATTCTCCTTGACTTTAAACTCTTTTGTTATGGTTTTGTGATACATCATAGTAGCATTAAGTAGGAATAACTTGTGGTTAATTGTGGCCCATGGGCAGGGTTGTGCCAATTTGAACTAGCTAGTTGGTTTTTTCATTGTCTGTGGTATTTTTGTGAAAAAGCTGTGAGTTTCTGAAAAAAGCGGGAAAATCTTGCGAGTTTTTCTCACGGTTTTCAAAAAAACCTACCTACTTTGGTTATAAGACTTGGGTTTTTTATTTACATCTCATTTTTTCAACTTTTCACTCAAGAAACAAATTGTTTCAGAGCACAAGTGAACACGGGATTAGGACATCTACAAATTAGGGCATAAATCAAACCTTGCTGATTTTAGTTTTTTATGTTCCTTTAGATCTTTGGGCTTCCATGCAAAAAGGTAAGTCCCGTAAGGGGTTGTTTTTGGTCTAAGTTTATTAGAGTTAAAATTTTATTGAGTCAGGGTCTAAAAACTGAACTCTAAAGTTTTAAATTTTAAAGTTTAAGTTTAAACCCAAACGGTTAGGGTTTATGTTCAATTGTAATGTTAAATTTAACTCTAGCCATTGGGGTTTAAACTTTTAAAAAGCCTAGTGGTTCAATTTTTTAACTAACCCCAAGTTGTAATCCTAAAGTATTTTTTTAGTCTAGAGTTAATGTTATTAGGGATTTCTTTTAATTTTAGAGTTTTAGACTTTCTAGTTAACATGAAACCCCTAGTAGTTCAATTTTTTTAACTAACCCCGAGTCTTAATCCTATATATATATATATATATATATATTTTAGTTTATGATTGATGTTAGGGTTTTCTTTTAATTTTAGAGTTTAAATTTTAAACTTTACTAAGTTGTTAATTGGAACCATTGCTCTAAAAGCTATTTTGAAGTTTAGGATTCGCGTTAGGACATTTTTGCTAACCCTAATCGTAACCATAAACTAGTTTTTTTAGTTTAGGGTTATGGTTAGAACTTAAAATTTTTTAGAGTTAAATTTTCCTAAACCTGACCCTAGGTTTAAGGCTTTCTTTTAACTAAACCTAGAGGCTTCTATGCATTCATTTATGATTTTAGATGATAATGTTGTGTGAGAAAGATTTTGTGTGGCCCTGTTGCAAACTTGTGCCCTTCACATAGGTTAATATGTAATTTTTTGTGGAAATGACATTAGTGGGGGCATTAATTGTGTCAAATGGCATTTAACTAATTTGCTAGGTCGTGATGTGAAGACTTGTAGAAATAGTCTTAATGATGTATCTCACCAAACCTTATTGTCTCTTGAGGCCTTCTGAGAAGCAAAGTTAAAAAAGCAAGGACTACTATTGGATTATCCATAAAGTCATCTAGTGACATCGGAGTTGGAGGATGACCCTTGGATAACAAGTAACTTTCACAAAAAAATCATGCTACTATTTCCTCACCTTCTTGCGCTTCCAAAAAGCCTAATATTGGTGGGGGCAATGTGAATGGCTTTTTTGCACCTTGTACCATACTTGGAGTCCAACCATTTTGGAGGATGGAGGAAGAATGTTTATTCATAGGCTAGAAGGCAACAACCAATTTTTGGAATTTCTTGAGCAATGATTGATTCCATTGATGTTGTGGGTTGTGGCCTCAAAAACCCATTGTATGAGAGCCTCATAAGTTGATATAGTGAAAGATGCGGTGCATGATGTTAGTGATGTACTCCTTGAGTATTGCAAGGAGTGGGCAAAGACTAGATGCACTATACTATTAGATGGGTGGTCTGATGGAAGGAATCATATATGGATCAACTTCCTTTTGGCATTCAAGAGGCACAATCTTCCTCAAATCCATGGATGCATTTGATAGAGTGAAATCTGATCACATGGTTTTCTTCTTGTCTGATGAGGTAGTGATAGAGGTTGGGCCAAAAATATGTTACTCGTTTTGCGATGGATAAGGAAGCTAATTGTGCGGCAACAAATAAATTCTTAATGGAGAAGTACCTTATATTGTTTTGGAGCCTATACGTGGCACATTGTTTTGATTTAACTCATGAAGATATTAGCAAATTTCCATGATTAAATCTGCAATAAAGATGGGGGAGATACACCACTAAGTTCATATACAATTATGTGAGGGTGCTCAACATGATGAGATAGTTCATATATAATTATGTTTGATTAGGTGTGACTAGATTTGCCACTCACTTCCTTGCATTATACAATTTATGTGCATAGAAGATGAACCTGAAATGCATGTTTATTTCATTGGATTGGATTGAGTTTAGCTTTGTCAATTAAATGGATGGTATCACTGTTGCACACCTTGATTTTGATGAGTTGTTTTGGAAAATGAGATTGGGCAAATTTTAGAGCCCTTGGTTAGAGTGCTAAGATTGGTTGATGAGGAAAAAGTCCCCAAATTGTAGAATGATGAGAACATGTACATGTCAATATTAGAGATTATTGATGCTAGATGGGAGGATCAACAAGTGCATTGTAATCTCCATACTGTTGGATACTAGTTAGATCCAACATTCTTTTATGGTGCATCATTCAAAGATGATGCGTAGGTGGCGAAGGGCATATTCAAATGCATTGCAACATTTCCTCTTGATGAAGAGGATCAACAGGCAACTGTTGCAGAGCTGTTAATGTATCAACAAGCGAAGGAACTCTTCTCAAACATGTGTGCAATAGACTCAAGGAAGACATTAAAACTAGGTATTAAATTTTAATTTAATAATTTGCAATCAATTATGAGGTACCGCCTTTTTGCAATTTGAAATACATTATGAATCTATTAATAAATTATAAATTTTATAATAAATTTTGCTTTTGCAGTTAATCTAATGTTAGTGCCATGGTGGGACTACTTTGGCAAAGAAACCAAAGTGCTTGAATGGATGGTAATGTAGCCATGCAGATCTTCCACTTGTGAGCTGTTCTTGGAGTGTAAATACATACACTCCAAGAAACAACCCTTGAGCCAACAACGGATGAATGTTTTGGCTGTCATTCATCATAACCTTCATCTTAAGCTTAAGAAAATTAAAGGTTAGAAACATGTAAGTTACTAAATTAACTAGTAAATACTGCTAAAGTTTAATCTAACTTTCTTATTTTATATTTTAAGTACTTCAAGTTCAATCAATTTGAATTTCTAGCATACGCTAATAGGTCAATAGGTGAGTAACTTATACCTTGCTAATATTAGGTAGTGTGGAAGATGACTAGCCAGTTGACCTTGACGAATGGATCAGAGTCAATAAGGAGTCATCACTTGATGATGAAGATTTGGCCATCTTGAATGAGGCATTTGATGATCGTGACCATAATCAAAGGAAAGAGAACCAGGGTATAGGGGCAGTGGCTTCACATTCAATAGTCTAGGAGGCTCACAATGTAATTTTGCTTCAAGTTTTGTTTTATTTTTAGACTTTGTAAGGGGTGTTTGATTAAGATTTTTTTGAAAGTAATTGGCAACATTGAACAAATTCTGTATTTGTTTTATGCTTATTTCTCTTTCTATGCACTATGTTTGCATGAAATCACAATAACAGTTCTTTTTTTTTTTTTTTTTTTGAGTATTGTTACAAATATTTTGGCATGTTTTAATTTGACTGTTCTTTCCCGTTTTTCCTCATTTAAACCCAATTAGTTGAATTCTGTTTACCCTTTCAGTTTGTGGGTTCAATGCTGTATAAATGGAATGCTACTATGGTGAACATTCTTTGCAATCCCACATTCTCACATTCTGTGTATGCCTCTACTATGGATTTGTTGTGTGTCTTATACTTGTTTCATTCTTGCAATGTTTATATCAAGATAGAATAATGATAAAGGTGTAGATTAGACTGTACACTTTAACTAAAACTCATGCACATACGAGTTTCAGATGGACATGGCACTTGAAACAACTGGAAACTAAAAAGTGATGAGTATGATAGGTCATTTAGAAGGAAGAACTATCACAATCAATTTGAATTTAGATCAAAGGGATTTAAAATGTGTTAGTCTTGTGAGTTAATTCTAACAAGGTAATACAGTACAAATTCAATTGGCTTGAGAGCAGTCTAGGACTTTGCACATTCATTTGGGCTCTTCATAATTTGCCAATGGTGAAGGAAGGAGAGGCAATGATCAGTTAACACTACTAAGCTGTTGTTCCCCAAAGTGGGGTTTCAATGGTGAAATTCTTTTGTATTACGGTATTGTTCCTGTTTGAATTGTGTTGTTATTATTCATGCATCATTTCCAGCAATAAATTCATACGAAGCTACCATAATCTACGTTCTATTCACTGCCATTTGAAGATTAATTCAAGCGGCATTAGCAATTTATATTTACAAATCTGTATTTAATTTCCCAAAAGTAGGAACACAGGAAATTACCGATCATATTGGTGTCAGAGCAGTCTAATCTTTGGGTTTTGTGAAACCGGTTGAATTCGTCATAATACAGCAACAAGGTCAGAGAAAATAAGTGAATAGCAATAAGTGAACAGGGAAATAAGTTTGAAATAGTTTGATTCTGGAGTGAAAAGCTGAAAAAATGAGGCTTAATGTAAAACAGCCTTTTAAGCATTGGCGGGTGGTTTTTTGAAAAACCTGGGAAAAACTCGTGTGCTATTCAATAATCTGCTGGTTTTTCCTTTGTTTTTCAATGATCTGTGGGTTTTACTTTTTCCCCAGTTTTTCTGTAACCCATTGCTTTTTCTTTGGATTTTCAATTGTTCACGGTTTTCTCATTGCTCAACAAAAAACTGGTTTCTTGAAGTTGAAAATACTGGGCAGCTGGTTCAAACTGGCATGTGTTTGTTAAAAACCTGCAGGTTTTTGAAAAGAAAACCCCGTTTCTTGAAGAAATTGAGCTGCCAGTTCAAACTGACATAGGCTCCAAGGCCGGGCTATGGTTAACCTGGGTTTTTCCGGTGATTTAATTCTTTTGGTTTTTCCTTTATCTGGCCTTGTAAGCAAGTTGACATATAGCAGATAATATGCTACACTATCTTTTATATAGTTTGCATGCTTGGAATTGGCAGGCCCCAAATTTTTGTCTTGGCAAAAACTAACTTAAAAAAATACTTGAATTCCTTTAAAGAAAGGTCACATGTTTTTGCAGTTGAGAGCACATTTTTAAATACAGAGGGCACATTTTTCAGTCTACAGCAATTTTTAGAGCATGTTTTACAGTGTTTTTGGGCATTTTTTACTGAGTTTTTCCCATGTTTCAGTGAGTGGCAAGTTTCTACTCGAGTTTCTCGTTCTAGGATTTTACTCACAAGTACTCACTATATATATAGGGACCAACACATTTTCTTTGGTCAACAGTGTACTAAATCTTCCTTGGCACAAAATCTTCTGTACTTATCTTTCTGAACGAAAAAACTATATATATATATATATATATATAGGACCAAACACATTTTCTAATCTTTTGTACTTATCTTTCTTAATGATATATATAAATATAGGACCAACACATTTTCTTTGGTCAACAGTGTACTAAATCTTCCTTGGCACAAAATCTTTTGTACTTATCTTTCTTACAAAAAACAATACAAATACTTAAGATTCACATTCACTTCAAGATTCATGACAAATGGCAAAAGGGCTAGAGAATGTGCTTCAGTATTTTATCTCAAAAGAGGGCCATAGGTCAGACAATGAGTCAAAGTAGCTGCCTGGAGGCAAGACTTAAATTCAATCATGAAGCCTTGGGGTTGGGGGGTTTTGATAGAGCTCATGTAACCTTTTGCTCTAACTTGATAGGTTGATTTCACTCTTCTAAGGACAGATTGATGACTTTCTCATCTATTTCTTTAATGCAGTGTTTCTTGTTGATTATTTTCTTATCTACCTGTTTCTCATCTGACATATTTGGGATTTATTGGTTTTTACTATTTTAGCCAACTTCCCTATACCATACCTTAATAGCATTTACTTTTAAATGATTAATCAATGACCTCTTCACCTTCCATTACCTTTTCATCATTGTACTAGGACCAAGTTTGACTAGTTTTATGCCTCTGCATGAGGCACCATTAGTGTAGTTAGTTTTAGTTCATTTCTCTTCTAACTGCCACCTTGAGCTGAATAAAACTCCTTTTCTAACATTATTCATCTACCCAAAAGTTAAAACAGATCCCTCTTGTGGCTCTGCCCAATCGATAATTGTTATGATGTGGGATACATGGGGATGTGTTCTGAACCCTTTCCCCCGTTTTGTCGTCTTCCTCTGCATTTCTGAAATGTGGTGCAGCCAGGAATTGCCCTCTGGGTGCTTCCTGACCTGCTCAAAATTGGGGATGCATCCCAAACACCTGGAAAAGATGAGTTATGTCCTGGGTACATTCCCTGGGACGATTAGAGACATCTGAGACATCCCTTGTTTATGTCAATTTTTTTCAAATTAAAAAAACAGTCAGAAACAAAAATGATAGATAATGTAGTGGTTTGCATTTTCCTGGCGCAAGTCCTCAACTGGACAGCAACAATAATCACAATGCTCTCACCATTTGCAAGTCTTACCCAATCACACTGTTGTTTCTTTTGTTATATTTTCCTCAATCTTACCATCGGTATTTTTCTTTTTAACTTCAATATTATTGTCCACAATATCAGCAATGCTCTCTATACAACTCTTCATGACAGTTCTTCATTTTAACTACCACCTCTGTGTCTTTTGCACCATGATGCCATGGTGGAATACCAAGCATATGCTCTAAAAAGGATGCCAAATGCTCATTGCCTTGCACAAATCTTCCATGGTTGTGCGTACCTCATTACATGAGCATTAAATGATTTGATACAAATCCTCATTATTGTTAGGATGAGGCACGGACATGGGAAGTCCGGTTTTCGAATATTTTTATAACTTAGTTCTATGCCTATTATTGGACAATTTGTAGCCTTTTTGTCATATTTGTAATCAAGACAATGAAATTTTTATTGCTGCTATACTTGAGTCAATGAACATTGAATCTTGAATTTGATGTATTATATGAATGTCTAAACTTGATGCTTGATGTCATGCACAGCTATACTCTTAAAATTTTCCCCATATATATATATATGTATGTATGTATGTATGTATGTGTTTTTACATATATTTCCTTCCCTCGCTGTCCTTAAAAAATGTCCCCCAATTACTGTTCCCCAAATTGTGTCCCACTGTCCCTGTCCGGGAAACACTGCTGAACATAGGTGTGAACATGATGGTAAAGCTATTCATAAAAAAACCCAAATATGGTATAGCTGATAAATATGGGCTAGTTACAACAACTCAGAAATCAGCTTTTAGTGTGCCTCTGTATACCAAAGAAGGAACCTTAATGGATCTGTATTCTGAATACACATTTTGGTCAGAAGCTTTAATTTTTGATTTCTGTTGCCTTGTGGCCTTTGTCTGAGAATTAGTTCCATTTCAAAGTCAGGTTTGGGAAAATTGATTTTGATTGAAATGGCCCTATCCTCTGCTATTTCTTCTCACAGTTCTTATGTTTTGAGAGCTGGCATGGTTGAGTAGTTTGCCATCTTAAAAGCAGTTGTGGAAGTCATGATTATTCTTATCTGCTCTTTTGCTAGTGCTCTCAAGAATAAGCTTTAGAGAAATGCCTGTCAATGGATAACTGCTTACTGGGAGGAAAGGCAACCCATCTTTGGCAATAGTTACTGTTGCCGGTGGATGAGATGTGTCTTTAGAATGGAGCCTTGTGCTGCTTTAATATCTGTAGGAGATTGGCCCTTTGTATTAGAGCTTCAAGACCTAATGCCATATGTTGGAATATCGATGTTGCCTAAAAACCCCAGAGACTCTTCCTGCTTTCAGTCTGTTGCTGGGTGGAGAGAAGCTGTAATGTCGCCTCTTCAAAATTAAAAGATAAAACCCAAACGCCCATCATACATTTTCCTTGGGTTTTGGGAATTTTGCACTAAGGAAATGGTCTTATAATAATAAATTAAGAGGGTCATAATAAGTGATATTATAAAATAAAATTATAATAAAAAGGGGCCTCAAGTAAAGTTAAAATATATACAAGGTCGTCTCTTATAATTAAAATTTATTTTAAATAATTCCTCACAGATATTAATCAAGGATCATGAAGGAAATTTGAAGAGTTGTCTTTTGGAGGGAAATTCTGTTTTAAGAGAGGACAAGCAAAGAGAAGGAAGCATGTTGATGAACTATTCTATTTTTTGATTTCTACTCCTTGATGGAGCATTGGATTTCGGTTCATATAACCTGAGGATGAAACCCCTCTAGGCCTAGAATTGGAGGACGAAACCCCCCTGATTTCCATCACTGGATTAGTGGACAAAAACCCCTGATTCGGACTTGGGGCGGTCTCACCCAAAGATTGCACGAAAGCTTCACGTTGACAGCGCCCTTATTGAATGAGCAGGAATTGGATGTTTTATGGCTGCTAGTGTAGAGCTGAACTTATGAGATTTTGATTGTCTTGTGGCTGCTATTATAGAGCCGAATTTATATATACATCGGGATGCTTTCAAAGGGCCAATTTTGTGTACAAATGAATTGTGATATATTATGCAGTGGCTGATTGTAAAGGGCCGATTCATTCTTGAGCAGTATTGATTTTAATGGGCGGCTAATATAAGTGCCACTATCTGATAATAAAGGCCGACTGTTAGGGTATCGGAGGGCATACAATATTCATTGTGGCGAATCATCTACAGCAGGGTTTGTGGCCAACCATAGTGGCGTTAGCTGATAAAGATTACTCACGTAATTTGGCTGAGACGATTCTGCTGTTCATAATAGCGGCTGATATCTGTAGGGCCGATTAATATTCATAAACGACTGCTGGCTGTAGTATTCATTATTGTATCTGTTCCATTAAGGCTACAAGCTGGCCGATGCCTTAAGGTCCTAATCTGACCTGTTTTGGGGTCAAATTTTGCCCTTGTGAATAAAGGGAATTCTTTGCTGTTGGGGTGCTCCTGCAGGACTGAGTATTGGCATATTGGTTATTCATTTCATTAGATTTATTATCACTAACTGCTGCATACATAATTTCATAGCAATTCAATAATATTTGATTGTTTGTGGGACTAACCCTTGAGAAATTATTGAGGTGATTTAAATTTGATTAAATATTATAAAACATTCCATTCGGGATATTACAGAAGGGTTGCAACGAACTGGTGTTTCAGTATTGCTGTCTATTGTTACCTCTCTTACAACTCCTTGGCGACTCTAAGCCATTTGGCTAATTAAAACAATCAGTTAAGCTCGGCTCTCTAATACAGTGGTCCAACTCATTTGCAATATCAGTTTAGAATAGTTGAACTCTTGAATTGTTACCCTTAGTGCTAAATAGTCACTTGAAGTGCTCTTGGGTTGGTTTTTTGCTCACCTTCAGTAAAGGTAATAATAGTTCATGGCTGTTTTTAGTCATGGCCAAAATAGATGCCAAGTTGGCCTTAAAAGACCTACCTTATCAAAGCCTACAAGGGGATATCTTATCATTCACTTTGTATATTATTCAAATTTCGTACCACTGGGTTTTGAGTTTTGACCTTGATGACCATGCTTGGGAGTAAGCTGAATCCTGCCAGTCCACTTACACCTTAAGTACCTCGAAGCCAATCATTTAATTGTCAGTTTTGTTGCTAGAAGGTACAGTCACATGCAGCATTCTTTGGTGTCACCAAGAGTATACTTACATAGTCATGTAGGTTTCCTAATGCTGATTCCCAGTCACCAAGAAACTCCATTACATGGATTTGGACCACATATGTCTCCATACCCACATTTTTGGGGACTATATTAATGCGATGCAACCTTACCCTCATTTATTTACTCATGTACTTTAATTTCAATGGTGTACTCATCCTCATACCAGTACCTGTGCTCCCATGCTTGCAGGTGACTCCTGATTCCAAGTTTACATCACAAAACCTTGCAATAGTACAGACAAAATGGGATCATTAGTCTACCCCATCTTGATGGCTATAGCTCTCCTATATCAGTCGAGAGAATAGGTTTGTGAGATAACGTAATATGTTTTCTCTCGTTGGACATTGTTGAGGGGAAAGCTTTTGAGCTTATTATTAGCTGTTTTTATAGATGATCATATGGTGCCAGTACTCCAAAGTAGAGGCTTCTATCACTTTGCTTGACATTCTTGGTTATTGCACTTGGAAAATAGCAAACACCTCAACTTGAGTTTTTCTGCATAAAACTTTCTTTAGTCATTTTGTTATTTACTTTTCATTGCTGATGATTTGCAAATCCCCTTTGTTCTTTATGTCTCTGATGAAAAATTCTTTCATAAGCTTTACACAAACATCCTTTGTGTTTAATATTGAAAGGTTCCCTTTTTCACGTATTTATAAAATATCCAATGTAGTTGGTCACTTCAGTTGGTGGTGAAGTTGATATTGGCAGGCTAGGCATCCTCAGTGTGATATAAAACATGTTGCTTTATCTACATTGGATTGATTCTAGCATTTGGAAATGTTGTGTGTTGGTTTTTATTTATTCTTCCCTAGCTTTTAAAATTTCTGCAAACTAATTTATTCTGCAATTTTTATGAGATGGTAGGTAGATGCATGATAACTACACTATCAACTGTTTTGGATTTATGCTTATATTTTCCTTATTAGTGATTTTCTTAATGCTACCCATCTTCTCTCTTAAGTTTGTTTTGGTATGGAACAAATGATCTGCTCTCATCAGATAAGTGATGCTATAACTGCTTGATGAATTCCAGGTTTTGCGGCAGAGACCCTTGTTCCAAGGCATGATGTGGGACTTTCTGATGTGCCCGCCACTGTTGCAGCAGTGAAAAACCCTACTTCAAAGATACAATATGATGAATATAACCATGAGCGGTTTGCTCCAGGGGATCCTAGCAAGAGAGCATTTACCTACTTTGTCTTGACAGGTGGAAGATTTTTATATGCTTCCTTCATCCGTCTCTTAGTTCTCAAATTTATTTTGAGCATGTCTGCAAGTAAGGATGTTCTTGCCATGGCTTCCCTCGAAGTGGATTTGTCTAGCATTGATCCTGGAAACACGGTTACAGTCAAGTGGCGTGGAAAGCCTGTTTTTATCAGGCGACGAACTGATGATGATATCCAATTGGCTAACAGTGTAAATGTGAGTTCTCTCCGTGATCCTCAGCAAGACTCGGAAAGGGTGATTGATCCAGAGTGGTTGGTTGTGATTGGTGTTTGTACCCATCTTGGTTGTGTACCTCTGCCAAATGCTGGTGATTTTGGAGGTTGGTTCTGCCCTTGTCATGGGTCGCATTATGATATATCTGGTCGAATCAGGAAGGGTCCTGCTCCTTACAACCTTGAGGTGCCAACCTACAAATTTTTGGAGGATAATAAAATGTTGATTGGTTGATCTCCATGGTACAAAACAATGCTTGAAAAAGACTATGTTTCTCATGTAATTGCATGGGAATATAGCACAAAATCATTTTAGATGTCTTCATAAGAGTTTGTTTCTGCCACTGATTTAATCATGAGATGCTACGTTCAATAAATTCAACATTTTATTATTGGAAATATGACAATTTTGTTCCTCGTTAGTAATGGCTATGTCAATAGATCAAAATTTTCTCAGCTAACAGGTACTGTGATTGCTCAGATGTGGGTTGGTTTTATATTAATTATTTCAAATTTGGCATGACACAATAATTTTCCTGTACTTTATGCTTTAGCATACCTTTGAGGATTGTGTGCTCACAAACACGAGTATAGGTATTAAATCAAATGATTTCCCATATCTAATTCTGAAGTACTTAAATCATTATGTTTGCATACCTTTGAGGATTGTGTGCTCACAAACACGAGTATAGGTATTAAACCAAATGATTTCCCATATCTAATTCTGAAGTACTTAATCATTATATTTGCATAATAACACTTGTTTGGTGACACATAAATGAGCAACAATATAATTAATTTCAGTGCATTATATTTGCCATAATGTCGAGGCAACTGAGTTGCTAGAGCTGTCTATGTTGTTTGATTGCTTTCTCAGGTGTTACAGACAATAGTGAGGAGGCTAACAAAATTGACTGCCATTTAGAGAAATGTGCAACTGCAGCTGTATATATGTGTTAATATCATGAACCAATGCATGGTGGATGCAAGGAAAATAACATGACTGATGCAAATGATGGTTTATTGCATAGCACCAAAAATCTTTTGGGGAAAAAATCGGCAAATGAAAAGTACAAGATTTTTGAAAAAATCGGGAAAAAATTGGATTTAAAAAAAACATCAAAAAACGTAGAAAAAGGGGGAGAAACTACTTGTTTTTGAAATTTAAAGGCATTTCAATAGCATAGAGATATAGAGAGGAAATAAAATTGAGAGTTTAGCCCATCAATTGTGGAATATAGGTTTTTGTCATTAATGTTCATATCCCTTGACGAGAGACTTTGCCATGTACCTTGGATTGGCTAAATGAAATCATAGTGTTATTTCATGAGAGGGAGGAGATATCAGAAAATTCAAATATGTGAAAGAAACTTTGAACTTGTTGCTAGAGGGAAGATAAAAAGAACTCTGAGGACCCTTCACATAAATTCTCAAATTTAGACCATGCTGAAACTATAGGGAAACCCTATTTGTCTAATGATTGACGTAAACTCAAATCTGGTAACAGAAGCTCCCCAAGGCAACCTGAAAGTCCATACTCTGAGCTACAAAACTCACATACAGAGCTACAAGCTCCTTTTTTAAATAGATTGAATTGATGGTTAAAGATGTGTTGACTCTTAATAAGTCACCATTGGTTATGACAGCAAATTACGGACTGGATATGATCTATGGATACAAATGAACTTGAATGTTATCCAATAGCAGAGTTGTTTCAATATTTGCATGATGTAAAAACATGTTTGATACAGATATTTAGTATACCATTTGTGGATGACTGGACATAAGTGGACCTGGTAGCAGGGCTTTTACTTGCTTTCAAATGCCCTTTAGGGAGTTTGACATAATGATGGAAGAAACCCTTGGTTAAAGACATCTGCTGTTTATTATTATGGAAAATGACGGACTGGATATGATATATGGGTAAAAATGAACTCAATGTTATCAAAGAGGCTTGTTTCAAAAGTTGAATAATGCAAACGCGTATAATATGCATGTTTAATATGCTCTAATCCATAATCCATAATCCCCTATAACCAATCAACTAGTACTCTTGATACCCATGGTAATACCGAACAACCTGTCTAGGAACTGATCATTTGGTACTCTTACTGGCTTTAAACACCTTGCAAACCATGATAATCGAAACTTTTCTAGAGAGTAAGTAATGAATCATAGATAAAATAATAAATGCCTTTATTAAATAATCTAAAATTAGACATAATAAGGAATTTTATGCCATGGAAATGGCCCCTTTGAATTAAAAGGGAGAATAAATAAATGCTATTTCAACCCTTTGGTTAAAGGGAGAATGAAAAGAAGTATTTGGAAAGGCTCTTCATTAAGAGAGGGATTTATCTTTTTAAGGGAGTCGAAATGTAAAATTTTATTAAAAGTAGAAAACAATGTATTTAATAAATAGTTTAAACAATTATTGAGAATGGGTGTGTTAGTTATAACCACTCTCTGGAAAGTTATATAAACCATGGGAGATGCTTCAAAATGGCAGACAGAGAACTCTGAGAAGATAGAAGATAGTGGAAGGCAGGCGTTGGGCATTATAGAAGGGGCACTCAGAGTGTGTCCATCTCAGGGTACCCAAGATGGTTCCTAGACTGACATTGAAAAAGTTTAATTTGATTGAAAAAGTTTAATTTGATTATTAATACCTACTGGATTGCAGCCATAGCTTAAGGGGCCTTACCACTGATCTTACAGGAGTGAAGCCATTTCCAAGGTCTTCTTAGATAAGTATTGTTTGATAATTAAACAAAAATATAATTTTGACAATTGATAGTGGATATAAATTTCTGCTGTGTTGTTTTAAATGATAAAATTTATATTTGGATATTTGATTATTGCTTGTTTGATATTTAAACTAAATCATGATCTAAATAAATCTGAATTCCTTATGTATAAAAAATGATTTGATTATTTGCTTATTCTAAAATAACTGAGAAATTGGTATTTCACATTTGATATCAGAGCACGGTTAATGGTATCCGCAAGTTGCATCCATATCCAAAAATTGATAACATCAATGATGCAGCATGCTCTGCTTCTACAAGTTAAATAATATCTAATAGAATTTTTCAGCATGTCAATCAACTAGATCTATATGTTTACACAAACAAATCCAAAGCCTTCAAGGTAGGATTTGAGGGAATCGATCATTGTCTGTAGTTTTACATAAAATAATGTTGGATGTTGATTGAGCTCTTCCAAGCAGTTTTGTGATCCTGTCACGAAACCTTTGACTGTTCTTTCTATGGAATAACATCCCGAACGGGAAGCCTTCTAGCACACCAAGCATCCATCTGAATTCTTATATAGGCGTTGGGAACAAACAACAATTCACAAATGGTGCACAAACTTAGTTGCGGTGATCAATTATATGAATGGTTCTTTTCAGTTTTCAGCCAACTTGGTTTTCAGTTTGTGACTTCACATCTAGCACGTGTATGCTGAGACTAAACCAAATTCCATTCAACTAGTCTTGGAACAACAGAATCATTCCCAGACTTAGTGGAAAGCTAAATGGAAATATAAGAAAATAATCCTGATTCCTAAATGGAATATAAGGAGGTTACAGTAGTAAAAAGACTAATTTATTATTTCTGCCCAAAAGTGTTAAAAGATTAAACTAGTAAGAAAATAACCCTATATTTGGATCTTGCCATTGTGCTATAGGATACAGGATCTCGATCTGGTGCGAATAGGGTAGCGTTATGCACTACTAGATTTGGAGATATATAGATAGATACCAAATAGGGGGCGGCCTACTCTTGTAAGCCAAAAGAAATTTGAATCGTTGTTAGAATGGCATAAAGTTAGCACATGGATTAGGAGAACTCTAAAAATCAAAACCATTTTTAGATTGCAATTTTTTTTGTGATATGGAAGTTCAATAAGAATTGGATATTAATATAAATCTATTATACAAAAATTCAATAATGTTTGTGTCAAAATTTAACTGAACTATTCCAACCAATCTCCATCCTTGAATTAAATAGAAATTTATTTATAATCTAAAGAAAGATTAAACTAGTATTTTATGAGTATATTTATAATTTAGAAATATGAAAAATTAAATAGAAATTTATTTATAATCTAAAAGAAAAAAAGATTAAACTTAGTATTTTATGAGTATATTTATAATTTAGAAATATGAAAAATAAAGTTACAGATGAAACAAATGTTAAATAGACTTATTGAGATTTAGATAGTGTTACATGAGAAACAACTGATTATGTTTAAAACATTTTCCACTATATTTTTATCATTTCTTTAAACATTTTAAATTATTATTCATACAAATATTTTAACTTTTGAAGGATACCAGTTTTTTGGAGGCAAAATAGATCATTAACAGTTTTGATTGTTTTGGTTTAATAGTTTAAGTGTTCTCTTATTTTAACTTTTTAAGAAGTTGGTGATCAAATAATTATAATCCTCCTATTCAAACGCCAATGCTTAAATCCATATCCTTGAACTCAAAAATTATTGTGCCTTACACTAACTCTGTCCAATAATAACTACATTGTTTCAACCTGACCAAAAAAAAATATTTTGCATGCAATCCAGTCTGCCTAAATGTCTATACCATAATATAGAGATGCAGGCAATCCTTATTGTAGAGCTTAAAAATAATATAGGTTTCACTGCAATTTTGACTCATATCAGATCATGGAAGTATCCCAAATTAATTTGGTTTGCTTACAACACAATTTTATTTATAAATTTTACTAATATTATGCATATGAATAGCACTTTTTGAATGGTCTTAAAACAAGTTTATTCTTTTGCTCTGTCTTAGTAGCATATAAGGCCATAGATATAAATGTATGCAATTATTAAATTTATGATATGTGATTGATATTTATGATAATATGATGCTCTTAGATTGAAAAGTGTTATTAAAAAAAAAAAATAATAATTATTAAATTTTCTAAATTCTTTTTTTTTTTTTTTCTATTTTTAAATTGGTTGATTTATGAAGTTGATCATGGATTTAAAAAATGAGACAACCACTTACAAATATTAGGAAAAAAACACCACCACCAAATCTTGTTAACTAAAGTTGTTTAATTAACTTCAAAGTACATTGATGTAAACAACAATCCTTAGATTTAAAAGGCCAACAAGATGTTCAAATATTTAGAAACTAGGATAAAACTCGTCTCAAACAAAATAGGAATACATGAAAAGACACAAAGGAAATAGGAAAAAGAAGAAGAAATGCAATAATTAGTTAAAATGAATAAGAAAAGGAGATAGGAAGCCTTTGATGAGGATGTGCATTATGGGATATAAGTTTAGTTATCTAAACTTATAGTAACTATAAATCAAAATCTTTTGACACGAACAATAAAATGAGAAAATGACAAAAGTTTGATAGCTTTGTTTAGAACAATGGAGAAGATGAAACAAGATAAATAGAAAAATCGACACCAAGTTTGTTACCTATATCTAACCTAGGTTACATTGTGGACCCATAACCCAGAGGCTTTAGTACCATTTTCACATCTTTAACTTGAAAAAATATGATGCCATTATTGGAATAAGTTCGTTGGAATGAAACAATATTTTTATAGGATGTGAAACCAAATAGTTTCTCTACATGGGGACATGTCAAATTTTATAGGAGGAGAGAACCTTTAAAAAACAAAACCATTTCTAGATTGCAATTCTTTTTGTGATATGGAAGTTCAATAAGAATTAGATATTAATATAAATTTGTTGTACAAAAATTCAATGACGTTTTTGTCAAAATTTAATTGAACTATTAGAACTAATCTCCATCCTTGAATTGAATATAAATTTAATTAAATCCAAAAGAAAGAAAGATTAAACTTAGTATTTCTACATGAGTACATTTATAATTTTGATTATGTAATTGATTAGTAAAGTACATTTATTGAACCGAATTATGAAACCAAAATTGAGCTTGAAGTTATTCTTGAAAAATTTAGAAATATGAAAAATAGAATTATAGATGAAGCAAATGTTAAATGGACTTATTGAGATTTAGATAGTGCTATATGGGAAAGCATTGATTACATTTAAAATATTTTTTACATTTGTTTAACTAAGTGGTTTGTAAATGGCCCTTTTGAATTAAAAAGGAGAATAAAATAAATTTTATTATGACCCTTTGGTTAAAGGGAGAATAAAAATAATTGCTTGGAACGACTCTTCAAGAAGGATTTACCTTTTTTAAGTAAGTTAAAATGTAAAGCCTTATTAAAATGTACTATTGTGCTTCACACACATGCCCTATTTTGGCAAAATGACGATCCCTTTTTCTTTTGTTTTCTACTTCTTGCCTTGATGTGCTTTTGATTTGGTTTGGACTTTCTTTCTTGATTTTTGTGTTTGGCTGCCTGGTCGGAGTATAAGGGTTTGCCATTTTATCATGACAATAGAATCATCCCCGAAACTGACATTTCCCTTGTTGGTTTTACTTGTTTGCTTGTTGGATTAGCAGGGCTTGTCATTTCAGTATGACAATAGAATCATCCCTGAAAATTTGACATCTTTCCTTTGCATGTTTGCATGGTTGATTTTCAGCTTGTTGGGGTTTGGCATGATAGTAGAAGCCTCCCCGAAATCCCGACGTTCGAGGGCTAGTGGCGGTCTTATGCATCACCCTTGTCAGAGTTTTTAGAGTTCTCCATTTCGGCAAGGAATCTTTGACGTCTTGACGGGCAAGGGATCTGACATAATTTTGACCTACCCTCAGCTCTACATTTATTGCTATTTTTCTGCGTGCATAGAAGGGGGGTTTTATTTCCATTTGACCTATTTTATTTTTACTTTTGCATTTGGTGATTTTATCTTCGAAACTTCTCCAATTTGATTTGGTACAAACCCTGGCGCGAGATTGAGGCTACTGGTACGTTTGAAGATGAGTGATTTTGGTGTGCTTGTGTTCGTGGTCACTGTGCATCTTTTGGGCTCTCTTTCCCCACCATCTTTCCTCCAGGTAGGGTTCCATAGACCTTCTCTGTGTTTTAATGGCATTTTTCTTATGGTGTCTCTTTCCTTTGAATTTTGCTTCGATTTCGTTATGAGCTTTGTGCTCTTTGCGTTGATTTATTGTGTTTTGATTGCTTTGGATTTTTCATTTTTATTCATGTTTTTCTTTTCCCCCTTTCATTTTCATAATTTTCTGCCATTTGAATCCACTTTTGCCTTTGCTCGCCTTTTGAGGCTATTTTTGATGATGTCAGGTTGACTTTTTAGGACTTTGAAGTTTTTTAAAAAAATTTTCACCTCTTTTGGGCATGAAGTGTGAGTTTTCCCTAATCCTCGATCCCCAACATCGCATTGTATTAAGTCCTTCGGGATCATGGTATCATGCCTAGTCATTTACCTTTTCTTTTTGAGCATGTGATCAGAGGTAGCCCTGATCCCCGATCCCTGACATTACAATGTATTTAGACTCTTGGGATCGTGGTGTTGGGCTTGCCTAGTTTCCTTTGATTTTTTGGCATGAGTTTGACATTGTCTCTGACTAAGCTTTCGAGATCGGTGGATCAGATTTGCTAGTTTTTGCCTGACATTTTGGCATAGGTTAGACGGTATCCCTAACCCTTGACTTCTGACATACTAACTTATTTGATTTTGTGGGTTTGGTGTATTGGGCCTGTTTGCATTGGTCTTTTATTTTGGCATGAATTTAGTGTCTGCCTCAGTCCCTGAACCCCGATATCAGTGCACATCCTTTGTGGGTTTGGTGTATCCGACAGTATTCTTGACCTTGATCCCTGATAAACTTTACCCTTTTACCTTTAAACAAGATCGGGTGGTCATATTATGTTGGGTTCTTAAGGCGTGGGTTATAAGGTCTCCCTGAACCTCGATACCTGATGTTTCACACAATACTATCCTTTGGGAGGTATCAAACTCTTGGGATCCCTAATGTTTTTTTTTCTTTAATGAATTAAGGCTAATCTTTGTAATTTTACTATTTACCTCTTTATGCACTTCAAAGTAATATCTTTCAAAAGAACATTTGATAATCTTGATGGATCTAACCAACTAGGTACTGTAATGATTTTAATGGATAGTGTAGACACCTAAAATTTACTTTGTCTTACGACATTGCCTTTTGACATCACTTAGCGACACCTTGTCCTAGGTCCCCTTTCATGGCCCCTTCCAATTAGTTAAAAAAACTATATTTATTTAACTAATTTATCCCCTCATCAAATTAAATAAATTCTATTTATTTAATTCCCATATTCCTCCAATTAATTTAAATAAATTAAATATTTATTTAAATTAGCTTTCACATGCCACTTGTCTCTCATAATTTAAATAATTTTATTATTTAAATTATTTATCCCCACTCACATTCCTATTTTTAGCCTCCTTAAATGTGCATCATAAGCACTTCATCTCCAAAATCAATTAAAAACCCTATTTATTCCCACTCCCATCCTTATTTTAGTCACATGTCATCCTCATTTATGGTGCATCATGAGCACTAAAATTGACTTTCAATCCTAGCCATCCACCTCATCCCTCACCCTTCCAATCTTGGCCATCCATTTGATTCCCTCTCTATCTATAAATTAAACTTTTATTTCATTTTCAAACCCTCACACTCTTTCACCAAATTTCCATACACACACATATCTACTTCTTTTCATTTATCTCATATCATTTTCTATCAAGGTTATGCTGGTTGTGTGAGCAGCCCATAATACATCCACAGGACAAATCAATGGAGCTTGGGTGCACTTCATTCCGTCCTATTAGAAGTCTGGTTTTGTGTAAGGTTTGAAGGTATATTTGCATTGTTTATCTTTATGTTATATTGCTTTGCATGGTTTTTAGGGTTTCATTTTTGGCATGCCTGGTTTTTTGTTATTGACTCACATCCCTTGATCTAGCTTGCTTTTTGCAGATTTTGTTAACTTTTTTGTTTAAGGTTTATGCCATTTTTAGACAAAACCCTAGTTTCTAAAGATTTCATCGTAAATTTCAAACAACTACAAATTTTTCTACAATATTTTAACTAAAGTTTTTGGATCATCTAAGGAAGATACAACAGAAAAATTGCTTTTATCATCATTTTTGTGTTAGTTATAATGATTTTATGATTTTCCATAAATCCACATTTTGGGCGCAAATCAGAGAATTTTTCAAAAAAATTTACATTTCTCGAAAGCTCTTGAAATTCTAATGGGGGTCTATTCTTTACAGTTTTATTTTTGAAGTCAAATAAGGTACACAATAATCATATCTTTGTCGACTGTAGGTTTTTCATAAATTCACATTTCTGGGCGCAAATCAAGGAAATTTTCAAACATTTTTATATTTCTAGAAAGTTCTCAGAAAATTAGCAGGGGTCTCTTCTTTGTATTTTTATTTTTCAGGTCAAAACGATTTCAAAATAATCATATCTATGTTGACTATGTAAAAAAATGTATCTGAGATTGCAATCTTGTGACGAGCATAGCTTTTTATGGCTGCATTATAACATTATTTTATGATTTTGTAGGGGTTTCATTATCATTTCTAATACATTTTCTTGTAGAAAAATCATTTGTCCAAGATTATCTTTTTCAATCTAACATATTTGTTTTGTAGCTTTCGCTTTGCCAAAGATCAAATCATTGAAACTACTAACAAGTTGTTGTAGACTCACATGTCAAAGAAATCATTTTATCACTAATCTAGGCACTTAGTTTAATCTAGGGGGACAATAATTGAGCATTGTTTGCTTTGTCTTCAGATTTTTGAAAAGGTTGTATGTTGTCTCCTCGCACCTTTTGGTGACCTTGGAGATCAAAAGCCCCTTTATTATCCTTGTGTTTATTTGTTCAGTCCTAGGGGCATTATCTCACGTATGCTCTCCCCTTGCGCTTCGTGCGAGCCTGGGGATCAAAAGTGAATAGTGTTCCTTCCCTTTAGGAGGCCTACTAGGGGATTTCACCACCCCTAGGGATGACCTCAACCACGTGTTCTAGTGGGGTATATCAAAGGGGGAGAGCGAAAGCTGTACCTCAATCTAGCTATGTAGTCATTGAGACAACCTTGGGGCCCCGGGTGATTCCGGACACAAGGTGAAGTGGTGTTTGCTTAATCACTTATGTCACATCCCTTCAATGTGCTACTATTCACAGATTTGGCCTCATCGTACCTTGTGTATTTGAGAGGACTCCCCTAGAATCTTGTAAAGCCTAGATAAGTCATTTCGACCGTCATATCCTGTAGTGCATCACTAGCAGGAGGAAACGAGATCACGCTATTACCTCCATTGTTTGAGATGGAATAAACTTTGGGCAAGACTTTAGTCTCCAAGGTAAGGGGTGTAAGGTGGTACATGACCTTGCATTCCCTATCTATCAAAGAAATGGTAAATGGTAGCAAGGGAATGGAAATCACAATTATCTAATAGTGGAGATTGAAGTCGCACTTGAGTGAGTCCAAGGGATATGACACTCCTACTTGAATAATTCTAGGTTTGTTCATGTGCTTGGCATGTTTTCCTTGTGCAATACGAGTAAAAGCCACTTTATCCGTGAAGCAATTCACACCAATTTCCTTGTTAAGTCAAGTCAACCATTGTCTTTTTGTGTTTGTTTTTCTTGCCAAAATCTCAAAAATCCAAAAAAACCAAAAAAACCAAAAAAACCAAAAAATATCAAAATCCAAAAAAAAAATCTCCAAAAAAAAAAAAATCAATCTTCCAACCAAATCTAGCATTGTCCTAACCATTCACACCCATCTAATTATCTTATCCCAATCATCTCTTTCATCCATCCAATCCATTTTACCCTAATCATCCATATGGCACTTGAAGATCCTTATGGCATCCACATAATGTTTGATGAACTCAAAATATTAGATGGAAAGTATCCAGTCACTCCTACATCATCATCCCTACCTCCCATCAACAACCAATCCAAATTATCCATACCCCAAACTTATCAAACACCCACCTTACCTCAAACGTCACAAGTCCAAATTCCTAACCATGCTTCATCTTCACACATACCAAATCCCACTATCTCACAACTCCAACAACAAATCCAACAACAACAACAAGCCATTATACAACTCCAAAACATCCAACAATCTCAAACACAACAACCACAAACTTTATCCTTTTAACAACCACAACCACAACCCCATATGTCATCCTCATCAACTTCATACCAACCTATTCCAACCACATATCGAGCTAATCTTACCTTAACCTATCCCACTTCTTCTAATATCAACCAATACCCACATCAATCCATACCTCAAGGTCATCCAGCTATTTATTCCAACATTTCACCTCATTCCCAAATCTACCTACAAGGCTATAAAGATCCTTTAGAACAAGAACATGCAAGCCCTAGTTATCCTTCAAGCCAAAATCCAACATCCATAAGTCCTCCTCATGCTATCCTTGACAATGAAAACACCACTCCTGCTCATGCATCCCATGTGTATCCATCATCATAGAACCAAATGCTTATCCAAGAAACTCAAAGTCCATGTCCTACCGCACCAATCCCTCCAATTCTTCTTCACAATGTCCTCCCACTCCTCAAAATCCTTCAATCCATCCATCACCATGTTCCTCGAACCCTTCACTAAAGGATTCAATAGAGATACTTGTACAAAATTGGTCCAAGAATACTTGATTGAGCTACCACTGATAAAACAACATGAAAAAGTCAAGTTAAATCTCCTTGGTATAATAAAAATGACTATTGCACATACCATAGGATCAAAGGTTATAAGACATTCAATTGTCCCACACTTAAGAGATTGATCAAGAACCTCATACATTGTGGTAAGATTGTGCTATATAATCCAAATCCATCCAATCCCATTATCCCTCCACCTAATACTAATCCTAATCCTACAACATCTACCATTATTATCCATTCATTATATTGTCCATCCACCCATATACTTATGAAGGATGTGATCCAATGGCTATTAGCAAGGAATCAACCATCTCCATATCATCAAACACCTATCCTTGAACCTATCCAAGAACCTTCAAGCAATATGCCTATTCCTCCAAATCCATCTTATAGTCCACAACCCATCAAGCCTCTTGAAGATCCCCTTACCATAAGTGCAAGTCAAGATCCATTATACACTCATATTATTGATCATCTAGAGCCTATCAAGCTTATCCAAGAGGATCCTACTTCCATCCAAACACAAGAACTATTTCATGAGCTTAGTCTAGAGCATGTGGAAACACCAACCCCTCATCTTAATCAAGATCTAAACACCCTATCTAATTCCATTCTTGATTCCATTCCATCATATGATCAACCTATCCATAACCAATATCTTCTCTATGATCAAGATCACAAGCCTATCCATGAAAAAATTGATCCCATCCACAGTAAACTTAATCCCAAACCCACCACTTCCAACACTAGTCCTATCCATCCTCCAACTAATCCTATCCAACATCCAACAACATCCACTTCCCTTCACGAGACACTTGGTCCCCAAGAAAATATAGACAATCAACCTCTTACGGAGCATAATGTTGATCAAGATCCTCATGATCCTTCACCATCCTCTATTGATCCCATTCCAAATCCACCATCTTTTAGTCTTGGATCCAACACATTCATTTGTGGGGGCTCTCCTGTAGAAGATAAACAACTTCTATCCACCAATCCATCCTCCCCATATAATAATGGACTCGCGCCTTGTGTCCTAAACAATAAACATCCCATTGCACATCGCATGCTCCAAAACATGAATTATCATGGAAAAGGCTTAGGCCTTCATGAACAAGGTATTTTGGAGCCCATCCATGTCAAAGTTTCTCCACGATCACATGGCCTTGGCTATATACCCCAAGGAAAACAATCCAAAGATGTTGGTACCACCTCCATGCCTTCCAAATCCACTTCTTTCCATCCCAAACCCCATGCATCCCATCACACCACCAAAACATATGTCGCCATTTTTCCTCCATCATCATACAAATCCCAAAAGCATGCTACCATACACCTTCCTCCATCCACTTTACCTCCACTCCTTCCAACTCCTAATATCCCCATCCTCACATCCCCTCATCCCTTTATCCACAAGTACACTAATACCTCCATCCACACATCCCATTCCCTTAAATCCCCTAAAATTCCTAATCATGATCAACAAATGCACACATCGACCAAACATGAAGCTATCACAACCCCCATGGGATTCAAAATTAGAAATTTGGATGCCTCCCCATATAAAGAAAAAAATCCATTAAAGCCTAAGAATGATCATGCCACAAGGCATCAATCTCTAACATCCAAGCAAAATATCACACCTCAAAAAGAAAAAGCAAAAAAAAAAATGGTGTGGGTCCCCAAGCAAAAAGCACTTAATCCAAATGAAGCATCCACAATCCAACAATCCCAAAAATCCCGTTCCCTATCACAAAATCCTACAATTACTAAGGCCATTTGGGTCCCAAAATTACTAAATTGACCATCCCCTAAGTAAACATCTCCACTACTCCCAACTCCCCCTTCCATTCAAAAGATTCAAAATCTAATTCGGTATGTGCAATCGTTGGTCTTGATTCCTTTCCATTTCACAACATTCCCACATATCTCCATCTCCCCATCTTCTATATACTATCTTGCATATTTCGCCCATCATATCCCTATGGACCATGCTTTTGCATAATCCACATCATAATCCACTATCCATTCATACATAATCCACATCCTAATTCACCTCCACCTCCCTCTCATGCAATCACCTACCGACATCCATGCACAAAATGACAATTGACATGATCCATGTGCGACATCCCTCTATAATGGGACATTATCACCTTTCATAGAACTAGATGCTTGAGTTCCCATTCTCTTCCAAATTCCTCTTATCCATATTCCCCTATCCCATCCAAAAAAAAAAAGAACAAAGAAAAAAAAGAAAAATAAAAAATCAAAATAGTAAAGAGAAATCCCTTCGTCCAATGGTGAAAACCACCTTGGTGGCACCTTGGATAAGTACCGTGATGAAAACTTGGAAAACAAGCGTCATGTGTAGATTCCTTTTCTATATGTCTTACACTTGGAGGCATGTTGTCTCATCTATCCCATCCTATTATTTTCCTCCTATCCTACCATCTTCATCCATCATATCCTCATACCTACCTATGCCATTTACCTATCCACATGCCCATCTTCCCTTCCTCCTTGGATCTTGATAAAGATAGGGGAGAAATGTTGAAAAATGCTTTGGACATCCTTTGATATATCCAATCTTTTCTCAACCAATCCTATCATCCTATCATCATAAGCTTTGTCATGTAAAATCCTAAGCATTATACCTAGAATGGGGCATGTTTTTCCTATGCGATGCAGTCCTTAGAGATCACATCCTAAATCCCCTTCCTCCATCCAATATGAATCCTCCATCCTTCCTATCTTCCATTCATAATGCTCTTATCCATTTATCCAATCCTTCTTTCAACCTTGACTTGCTTTTCCCTTGTCATTGGTATCTAACACAAAGCCTATCCAAATTGCAATCCAATGTCATCCCATAATATTCAAAAAAATCTTAAAAAAAAAATTTGCAAATTCAAAAAAATCAAAACATTTTCAAAAAAAAAAAAAAAAACCAAAACATTTCCGAAAATCCAAAAAAATTACAACATTTCCAAAAATCCAAAAAATCAAAACATTTCCAAAAATAGACAAAAGTCAAAACATACCAAAGATACAAAAAAATCAAATATCCAAAACAAAATCCAAGCAATAAATCCAAATGCAAGTCATTCTTAATCCATACCAATCTAGTCAAAGTAATCTAGCGAACTCATCCAATCACATCCTTGGTCTTGATACTAATCTTGCTGTCAACCCAATCAATCAATCAATCATCATCATCATCAATGGGATATATCGTTCCCGCATCCAATCAATCAATTACCAGTTTACAACTTGACAGGGGCAATACCTTGTTTGTTTTTGAATCAAGTAGAAACATTCATACAATGCACTGTACCTTAACCAAAATTGCCTATCCAAGCACTTTATCAATTTCCACATCACTGATCTCAAACAATCATCATCTAGCCTCATCTAGGGATATATCGTTCCTGTCTTCAGGCACCTATCTAAACATCATTTAAACTCTTCGGAAAGAGATACAATGGATGTGTGACTTGTGTCGTTATTTGGTCTTTTGTTTTTATCTTTTCTATCTCCTTTTTCTTTATCCAATCCACCTAGATCCATTTATATCTTGGTGCATTACGATTAACAGAGAATGGGGCATAGCATTTGGCGTATCTGTTGTATACTCTTATCACTACAACTAATATTCATTTCTTGTGTCTAGACAAGGTTGTATTACACTATGTATAAGGATACTCCTTTTGTTTGCAGTGTCAAGTCCGTGCAGAGGATACAAAGTCACCTTGGTCCCTTATACCTTGGTACATAATATCATCTTGCTATATCAAACTAGGGCTGCTCTACATATTATACTAGCATAACTATATCTTCTCTATCCACTATATCCATTATGACTATAACTTATCCATTTCCAAATCCTAGTCTAGAGCATTTTTCACCTCTCGATCTATCTCTCTTGACTATCCATTTCACCTATCTCTTTCAACTTAACAATCCATGCTAACTATCCATTCCTAAACCTTATCCTTTTCCATCCAACCTCTTTTCATCCATATCGAGAGCATACTTGTGTTCTCCTAACCTGCCTATCCTCTCGAGGGGGCATCCCATCCTTACATCATTCCTCCTCATCACTCCTTCAAGTGGTTGGGGCATCCTTCTCTTTCCCTCCATACCTTTTCTTCTTTAAAATGATGTTACTTCTCTTAGTTACAACATCATCTCAAAGAGGGGCAAAATGTAGACACCTAAAATTGACCATGTCTTGTGACATTTACTTTCGACATCACTTAGCGACACCTTGTCCTAGGTCCCCTTTCACGACCCCTTCCAATTAGTTAAAAAAATTATATTTATTTAACTAATTTATCCACTCATCAAATTAAATAAATTCTATTTATTTAATTCTCATAATCCTCCAATTAATTTAAAGAGATTAAATATTTATTTAAATTAGCTCTCACATGCCACTTGTCTCTCGTAATTTAAATAATTTTATTATTTATCCCCACTCACATTCCTATTTTTAGCCTCCTTAAATGTGAGTCATAAGCACTTCCTCTCTAAAATCAATTAAAAATCCTAATTATTCCCACTCCCATCCTTATTTTAGTACCCTGTCAACCTCATTTATGGTGTGTCATAAGCACTAAAATTGGCTTTCAATCCTAGTCATCCACCTCATCCCTCACCCTTCCAATCTTGGCCATCCATTTGATTCCATCTCTATCTATAAATTAAACTTTTATTTCATTTTCAAACCCTCACACTCTCTCACCAAATTTCCATACACATGCATATCTACTTATTTTCATTTATCTCATATCATTTTATATCAAGGTTATGCTAGTTGTGTGAGTAGCCCACAATACATCCACATGAAAAATCAATGGAGCTTGGGTGCACTCCATTCCGTCCTATCAAAAGTTTAGTTTTGTGCAAGGGGTGAAGGTATATTTGCATTGTTTCTCTTTATGTTATTGCTTTGCATGATTTTCTGGGTTTCATATAGTTTTGATGCTAATTATAGAAATGCAAGAGGAACTCCCAACATAAGAAATGAAGTGTGATTTCAAGGAGTATTATCCCCCATTCAAGATGTTCACGCCTTATCCCAAAATTGGAGACAATGATATGGGGCATGTTGATGTCTGATAGTTCTTGCAGAGGGTACACAAAGAAGGGGACATGACCTTCTAGGCTCAATGCATGGCCAGTTTCGGGTTGGTTTAGGCAACTGCCTTTCCAGTGTCACTTTAATCTCTTGAGCTAGTCCTTGCTTGTGCACAAAAATATGATTAGAGACAAAGGAAAGTGTTTGGTCTAGTAGGAGAGGTGGTGCTAGATATAAGTGTAGATATGATAGAGAGAATTTTCAGACTCCCAACCTATACTAAGTATGACAAGGTCAGCATGAAGACAACCTTAGATTATTATGAGAGGATGCACAAAATGGCAATCGATTATATCAATCAACATCTCCTCATTACACAGAGGAAGAACCCCCTCAAAATGGAAAAGGTTCAACACTGGAGTGAGTTCAAGTAAGATGGCAAGGATGCAATTACACTCCTAAGCAAAGTTTTTGGGTTTGGTACTGCCAAAGAATGGAACCCTTAGATGTGCCAAATTTACACAAATATTGTGGATGGGAAGAAGATTGACTGGGGCACAATCCTCAGTGATAATCTTCATGATCAACTAGTAGATGTGTTAGGGAGCAGTTAATTTTACATGACTTCATATCTAGTGTACCTCCTAGCCTACCAAGCTAGCTTTCCAGGGATGATGTAGGTGGGTTCTCTCCAACTAGGATAAACTAAAGTGTATGATCATTTCCCATAGCTAGATCTCAAAGAGAGCTAGAAGAATTATTGTTTAGTCAACAATGCATGTGTCTATGTAGTCATTTCGGGGCTTGAGAATGACTATGCTAAGAGACTATCAGTGGAAGCCACAAGTGAACTAACAAAGTGGGGTAACTAGTACATCTAGTTCAAGGCCTTCACATATATCAAGGTGGATGGGTTCCATAAGGCCCCATACAAATTACCAAGGTATCTTGGATACAAGATCATTCTATTAGAGATCTATAGATAGGTGGTCAAAGTGCATAAGTTGGTGGTTGGAAAGCACAAGTTAGGCTTCCAATTTCCTATCAAGATAGGGGAGTACTCCTACCTTAACATGATAAATTCCAAAATTGTAGACGTAGAAATGCCCTCCTATCCTTGGATTTGTACAACCATATAAGCAATAGGTATGATACAATTGACAAGGTTAGCTTGTTGATATGCCCCAGACAACTGAGAGGGGGGGTGGGTGAATCAATTGTCTTAAAAACTTAAACACTTCTACAATTAAACATCAATCACTTATCCACAATTATTATGATTTAACAATGAATGCTTGAAATCATAAACTTAACCTCAGATACAACATCAAACACAAGAGACACCAGATTTTACGTGGAAAACCCCAAGGTGGGGAAAAACCACAGAGAGGATTAGCTCTCAATATATATTTCAATCTTAAAATAATGATGTTCAAGCTTGGTCAGTCCACGGGCCTAAACATACTGGCTCACTGCCATGAAGAACAACTAGGTCTAGCAGGCTCACTGCCTCAACCCTAAACCTAGCAAGATTACAATAAGGGATGTTAAACCCTGAGGGTTGTTAAACCCTACTGGCGGCTCACTGCTAGGCTCACTGTCATGATAAACACATTTTTATGTCTGTGATTGAAGTACAACAATTCCTTTGCTCTATTCTGCCTCTACTATGCTCTGCCTCTTCTCTGCTATACCTTTTCTACCTTTCTTATTATCTTTCCATCTTTACTTAAGGACAACTTTTTCACAGCTCAACTACAAGTATTTATACACTTCATCAACCTTGGAATGATCATCAAGGTCAGCATTACAATCATCAACCATTGGAGCAATCTCCAAGGTCAAAAATACAAGCATTTACAAAATAGGTCCTGACCTATTACAACATTATGCAAATAAAAGAAGTAAAGATGTATGTGGATCATGCCATTCTTTAACTAGGACTCAAACACAATCTTTCACACCATAACACACTTCCACAATCTTCAAGGGATATCTAAAGTTACTGGAAATAACCAAGTCGGCCAAGACTGGTTACACGCTACATTATCTGGGAACAATCTTCAAAACATGATCTCAATTCCTTAACGCGGACCAATGTCAAGATAGAAACATGATCAAGAGACATCCACAGGCACATTATAATCATCAGGAGCAACCACACAAACCTTAACCACTTTAGCCATTGGAATCTTCTCACCGGAACACATGAACTTCACTGTCTTTGACTATCATAAAAGAAAGATAGCTTACGGACCACCAAAACATGAACCACTTCAATTATAGGCACTTTTCATCACCCCAAAATTCCCTCTAGAATTGCAGAGAAAAATACTTTATTGCAGAGGAATGCGGAGCATAATACTTTCTCCCTGTCACCAGAGAATAATTAGGAGCAGGCTTTACTCTTGTGAATGCAACTTTCTCACAACTTCACACCGAAGCCTCAAACTCAGGATTGAGCATCTTCAGACATCCCTTTAAATAACTTCCAATCTGCAAACCAAGATCTTCATCCAACAAGATATGCGGAGTAGTCTACCAGACTGTTCTTCAGCATACAACTCTCTGTGTATGCTGCACTTTACTGTAACTCACTTGATTCTTCCGGAGAGGCTAATTTTCTCAATATCCTCAACACACAAGGCTTCTAAACAAGTAATATAATAGAACACAGTTGACACCAATGAAAGACATCAATGACAACAATGAGTAAGCACATACTTGCAACAATCTCCCCCTTTGTCATTGATGGCAACATATGATATGAAAAACTGCAACAATCATCAAGACAATATTCTCCCCTTTTCTCTTTACACACCTGCACTCTTTCTTTATAGAAGATTCTCCCCCTTTCTCTTTACACATCTGCACTCTTTGTCTATCTAAGTTTTTCACATGACTTCTCCCCCCTTTGACATCAATGATAAAGGGCACATACTTGCACTCTTCTGCTCTGATCCAATCTTTCTTCTAAACTCTCTAACTACTCCCCCTAAGAAGTAGCCCTAAAAGGCATCAATTCAGATCTCTGAGTACCTCCGAACTGATGCACTATTGTGCATCTTAGTTTAGAGCAGGAGGGGTGATAACCCCTAACTTTTCTCTGAGATACTCAAAAGTATCCTTGGGTAGAGGCTTGGTGAAAATGTCTACAATCTGATCTTTGGTAGAAACATACTCCAACTTGACTTCATTCTCTATCACCTTTTCTCTTAGAAAATGATACCTAATGGATATGTGCTTTGTCCTTGAATGCATCACTGTATTCTTTGATATGTTTATGGCACTTGTGTTGTCACAAAATATTGCGATTGGATCCTCATACACAACTTTGATGTCCTTCAAAGTCTGCTTCATCCATAACACTTGAGTGCAACTGCATGCTGCTGCAATGTATTCTGCTTCTGCAGTAGACAGGGATATTGAATTCTATTTCTTGCTCAACCAAGATACTAACCTTTTTTCCCAAGAAGAATGCACCTACACTTGTACTTTTTCTATCATCCACATCTCTGGCCCAATCTGCATCAGTATATGCACTGAGAGTAAAGTCACTATCCTTAGGGTACCACAAACCATAATCTATTATACCTTTTAAATACCTTAGAGTTCTCTTGACTGCCATCACATGTGATTCCTTGGGTTCTGCTTGAAGTCTTGCCACAAGACATACTACATACATTATGTCAGGTCTGGTTTGAGTTAGATAAAGTAATCCTCCAATCATAGATCTGTACCTTTTCTTGTCCGCCATGGGTGAGTTATCATCTTTGTTTAACTTACAACCAGTTATCATAGGTGTGCAAATTGGTTTAGAGTCTTCCATCCCAAATTTATTTAACAATTCTTTCACATACTTAGACTGAGGAATGAAGATACCTTCATTTGATTGACTTATTTGCAGACCTAAAAAGAAGTTCATCTTTCCAAACATGGACATTTCAAATTCACTTTGCATTTCTCCAGCAAAAGCTGAGCACATATCTTCATTGCCTCCAAAAATAATATCATCAACAAAGACTGCAATAATTAGGATTTGTTCATTATTGATCTTGAAGTAGAGATTACTGTCTGTAGTACCTTTATTGAACCCTATATGTATCAGATACCTATCCAACCTAGCATAATATGCCCTGGGGGCTTGTTTTAATCCATACAAAGCTTTCTTCAATCTGCATACCATGTCACCCTAATCTGATGACTGAAACCCTTTCGGTTGCTCAATATAGACTTCTTCCAACTCTCCATTTAAGAAAGCAGACTTCACATCCATTTGGTAGACCTTGAAATCTTTGTAGGCTACAAAGGCCAAAAACATCCTTATTGGTTCAATCCTTTCCACTGGAGCAAAAGTTTCTTCAAAGTCTATTCCTTCAACTTGAGAATATCCTTTGCACACCAACCTTGCTTTGTTTCTTACCACTTCACCATTCTCATTCATCTTGTTTCTGAAGACCCACTTTGTGCCAATAACATTCTTATTTGCTGGTCTGGGAACAAGATCCTAGGTCTGATTCTTCTCTATCTGCATCAATTCCTCTTCCATAGCCTTTGCCCAATTCTCATCTTTGCAAGCCTCATGCACAGATTTAGGTTCAATCTTGGAAATCATATAGAAATTTACTTGTTCCTCTGCAGCTTTTCTTTTGGTTAAGATCCCTTTGCTCTTATCTCCTATGATTTGATCTTCAGAATGACTAAGTCTTACATACCTTAGAGTTTTGGTAGCACTTACCGGAGCTTGTTCTTCTTCATCTGAGCTATCTTCATGCTGCACCACTTCTGAAACATCTGGTTCATCTGATTCATATCGACTTGATTCTGAAGACCTTTCCTTACATTCATCAACTTTAACATTTGCACTTTCAATGATCTTATTTAGCCTCTTATTATAGCACCGGTAGGCCTTGCTCATAGTGGAGTAACCAAGGAAGATTCCTTCATCACATCTAGCATCAGACTTGCCTAAATCTTCTTCTCTTTTGATATAACATTTGCTACCAAAAACTTTG
Source organism: Cunninghamia lanceolata (assembly GCA_027924645.1). NCBI lineage: Eukaryota > Viridiplantae > Streptophyta > Pinopsida > Cupressales > Cupressaceae > Cunninghamia > Cunninghamia lanceolata. The sequence goes on along the minus strand of BSBN01000160.1, from coordinate 4,675,070 downwards.
AAATATTTCACAATAGGAACTTTACCATGCCACAATTCATAAGGAGTCTTAGAACTATTTCCTTTTACTTGGACTCTGTTTAGGATATATATAGTGGTGTGAATTGCCTCTCTCCAATATGCTTCCCGAAGATCAACTTCCTTCATCATGGTTCTAGCAGCTTCTTGAACTGTTCTATTTTTCCTTTCAACAACTCCATTTTGTTGTGGAGTTCTAGGTGTAGATAACTGTCTCTTTATTCCATATTCTTCACAAAAGAAATTGAATTCATTTGATGTGAACTCTCCTCCTCTATCTAACCTTAGGCATTTGATTTTCAAATCCATCTCATTTTCAACCATTCCCTTAAATGCCTTGAACTTATCTAGAGCTTTATTTTTTTCTTTCAAAAAGGTCCAATTCATTCTAGAATAATCATCAATAAGCAACATGAAATACCTGTCTCCTTACAAACTTCTTACTCTGGTAGGTCCAGACAAATCTGTATGCACTAGCTCAAGTAGTCCTCTAACTGATTGGTGCTTGCTTTTGGAACTTGTTCTTGTTTGTTTCCCAAATTAACACTCCTTGCAAATAGTATTAGCAGGCTTCACAAGCTTAGGTAGATCTCTAATAGTTTGTGCAGTACTTATCTTCATAATGTTGTCAAAAGTTATGTGAGACAACCTTCTATGCCGTAACCAACTCTCATCAGTCTGAGCCAACAAGCAATAGTTATTAGTTCCTTTCAAGTGATATTTATTACCTCTGGTTTTCTTACCAGTTGCAATGACTATTCCAGAGCTTTCCTTGATCTTGCATCCATTGTCCTTAAAGCTTAAATCATAGCCCTTGTCACACATTTGATCTACACTCAAAAGTTTGTGCTTTAATCCTTTCACATACAAGACATCTCCAGTATTATGCTTGCCATCAAAAGAGATAAATCCTTTTCCACAAATCTTACTAGATGTATTATCTCCAAACCTAACCAGTCCACCATGATATCTTTCCAAACTCACAAACTTACTTTTGTCATCAGTCATGTGGTGAAAGCATCCACTATCAATAATCGATTCATCCTTGTCCTTAATGACCTGAGCAACTAAAGCACTTTCCACTGGTTTTTCTTCCTTCACATAGCTAGTAGAATTAGTAGACACTGGATCTTCCTTAATAGCAATAAAGAAGCATTCATTTCTAGAAGTACTAGCATTATCTGGTTCACCATTATCTGATATTCCTTGATCATCATCAAAATCTTCAACATAATAACACTTCTTTTGGATCCTAGGCCTGTTCTCATATCTTTTTCTATTTCTTTCAATTCTTTTAGGACACCTAGAAGCAAAATGACCTGGTTTACCACAAGAAAAACATTTGAAAGTTAATTTGCCTTTATACTTACTGGATCCTCTTTGTAGTCTGTCCACAAAGTTGGCTTCAATTTCATCAAACTCATCATCAGATTCTACCTTGTACGTTTCTGATCTGGAAGTTCTTCCAGGAGTATTGGCTTTGAAAGATGTCTCAACTTTCGGTAGAGCATCACCAAACTCTCTCATTTCAAAGGCAGTAATCTTACCAAGCAGCTTATCCCTATCAACTTCTTTTACTTGCATGAATTCTTCAATTACAGCTACCTTGTGACAACAGGACTTGGACAAAGATTTGAGAATTTTCATCACAATTTCCTTATCGTCGAGAGTTCCCCCCATGGCTTTTATCCTTGTGACAAGTTCATCAACTCTTTACATAAAGGCTGATATGTTTTCATCTTCATTCAACTTCAAACTTTAATATTTCACTTTCAAGATTTGTAGCTTGGTTTCCTTCACAGAATCATCTCCTTCATACAGATTTTCAACTTTTCCCATACCTCATTTGTAGTTTCAAGATCCACAACTTTCGTCAGTATTGAGTTAGTTAATGAGCTTAGTAGAGCATCTTTTGCCTTAACATTCATCTCATAATCTTTGATTTCATCTTCAGTCATCAGACCATTTGGAGGCATGGTGTATTTTGTTTCTACAGATTTCCATACTTTGTAGCCAAGACAAGAAGATGGCTTTTCATCCGAGCCTTCCAGAGAGCATAATTCATTCCATCAAAATGTGGTGCTTCCTTCTTGTAAGACATTTTGGATCTTCCTCAAGCTATTTAACTTTCTTCAGAGGAACTTGGCTCTGATACCAATTGTTGATATGCCCCAGACAACTGAGAGGGGGGGTGAATCAGTTGTCTTAGAAACTTAAACACTTCTGAAATTAAACATCAATCACTTATCCACAATTATTATGATTTAACAATAAATGCATGCAATTAGAAACTTAACCTCAAATACAACATCAAACATAAGAGACACTAGATTTTACGTGGAAAATCCCAAGGTGGGGAAAAACCACGGAGAGGATTAGCTTTCAATGTATATTGGAATCTTGAGATAATGATGTTTAGGCTTGGTCACTCCACGGGCCTAAACATACTGGCTCACTGCCATGAAGAACAACTAGGTCTAGCAAGCTCACTGCCTCAACCCTAAACCTAGCAAGATTAGAATAAGGGCTGTTAAACCCTACTAGTGGTTCATTGCCAGGCTCACTATCATGATCAACACTTTTTTATGTCTGTGATTGAAGTACAACAATTCCTCTGCTCTACTCTGCTCTGCTCTACCTCTTCTCTGCTCTACCTTTTGGACCTTTCTTATTATCTTTCCATCTTTTCTCAAGGACAACTTTTTCACAGCTCAACTACAAGTATTTATACACTTCATCAACCTTGGAATGATCATCAAGGTTGGCATTACAATCATCAACCATTGGAGCAATCTCCAAGGTCGGCAATACAAGCATTTACAAAATAGGTCCTGACCTATTACAACATTATGCAAAGAAAAGAAGTAAAGATGTATGCGGATTATGCCACGCCTTAGCTGGGACTCAAACATGATCTTCCACGCCACAATAGGCTTCCATAATCTTCAAGGGATCTCTGGAGTTACTGGAAATAACCAAGTTGGCCAAGACTAGTTACGCGCTACGTTATCTGGGAACAATCTTCAAAACATGATCTCAATTCCTTAATGCGGACCAATGTCAAGATAGGAATATGATTAGGAGACATCCATAAGCACATTATAATCATTAGGTGCAACCATACGAACTTTAACCACTTTAGCCATAGGAATCTTCTCACTGGAACACATGAACTTCACTGTCTTTGACTGTCATAAAAGAAAGATAGCTTGAGGACCACCAAAACATGAACCACTTCAATTGTAGGCACTTATTATCATCCCATACTTCCCTCTCGAACCACAGAGCAAAATACTTTATTGTAGAGGAATGCAGAACATAATACTTTCTCCCTGTCACCAGAGAATAATCAGGAGTAGGCTTTACTCTGGTGAATGCAACTTTCTCACAACTTCACACCGGAGGCTCAAACTCAAGATTTAGCATCTTTAGACATCCTTTTAAATAACTTCCAATCTATAAACCAAGATCTTCATCCAGCAAGAGATGTGGAGCAGTCTACCAGGCTGTTCTTCAGCATACAACTCTCTGTCTATACTACACTTCACTATAACTCACTTGATTCTTCCGGAGAGGCCAATTTTCTCAATATCCTCAACACACAAGGATTCTAAACAAGTAATAGAATAGAACATAGTTGACACTAATGACAACAAAGATATGTTGACATCAATGACAACACCGATTAGGCACATACTTACAACAATCTCCCCCTTTGTCATTGATGGCAACATATGATGTGAAAAACTACAACAGTCATCAAGACAAGATTCTCCCCCTTTCTCTTTACACGTCTGCACTCTTTGTCTATCTAAGTTTTTCACATGACTTCTCTCCCCCTTTGACATCAATGGCAAAGGGCACATACTTGCACTTTTCTGCTTTGATCGAATCTTTCTTCTGAACTCTTTGACTACTCCCCCTAAGAAGTAGCCCTAAAAGGCATCAATCTGGATCTCTGAGTACCTCCAAATTGATGCACTATTGTGCATCTTAGTTTAGAGTAGGAGGGGTGATAACCCCTAACTTTTCTCTGAGATACTCAAAAGTATCCTTGGGCAGAGGCTTGGTGAAAATGTTTGCAATTTGATCTTTGGTAGAAACATACTCCAACTTGACTTCTTTCTCTATCACCTTTTCTCTTAGAAAATGATACCTAATGGATATGTGCTTTGTCCTTGAATTCATCACTGGATTCTTTGATATGTTTATGGCACTTGTGTTGTCACAAAAGATTGTGATTGGATCCTCATACACAACTCTAATGTCCTTCAAAGTCTGCTTCATCCATAACACTTGAGTGCAACTTCATGCTACTATATTTTGCTTCTATAGTAGATAGGGATATTGAATCCTATTTCTTGCTCAACCAAGATACTAATCTTTTTCCCAAGAAGAATGCACCTCCACTTGTACTTTTTCTATCATCCACATCTTCGGCCCAATCTGCATTAGTATATGCGCTGAGAGTAAAGTCACTGTCCTTAGGGTACCACAAACCATAATCCATTGTACCTTTTAAATACCTTAGAATTCTCTTGACTTCCATCACATATGATTCCTTGGGTTCTTGAAATCTTGCCACAAGACATACTACATGCATTATGTCAGGTCTGGTTTGAGTCAAATAAAGTAATTCTCCAATCATAGATCTGTACCTTTTCTTATCCGCCATGGGTGAGTTATCATCTTTGCTTAACTTACAACCAGTTATCATAGGTGTGCAAATTGGTTTAGAGTCTTTCATCCCAAATTTCTTTAACAATTCTTTCACATACTTAGACTAAGAAATGAAGATACCTTTATCCGATCAACTTATTTGCAGACCTAAAAAGAAGTTCATCTCTCCAAACATTGACATTTCAAATTCACTTTGCATTTCTCTAGCAAAAGCTGAGCACATACCTTCGTTGCCTCTAAAAGTAATATCATTAGTAAAGACTGCAACAATTAGGATTTGTTCATTATTGATCTTGAAGTAGAGATTACTGTCTGTAGTACCTTTACTGAACCCTATCTGTATCAGATACCTGTCCAACCTAGCATACCATGCCCTGGGGGCTTGTTTTAATCCATACAAAGCTTTCTTCAATATGCATACCATGTTAGCCTGATCTGATGACTGAAACCCTTCCGATTGTTCAATATAGATTTCTTCCAACTCTCCATTTAAGAAAGCAGACTTCACATCCATTTGGTAGACCTTGAAATTTTGTAGGCTACAAAGGCCAAAAACATCCTTATTGCTTCAATCCTTGCCACTGGAGCAAAAGTTTCTTCAAAGTCTATTCCTTCAACTTGACCATATCATTTGGACACCATCCTTGCTTTGTTTCTTACCACTTCACCATTCTCATTCATCTTGTTTCTAAAGACCCACTTTGTGCCAATAACATTCTTATCTGTTGGTCTGGGAACAAGATCCTAGGTCTGATTCTTCTCTATCTTGGTGTAGGGGCACCCATTGCCTTATGTCTTCATGAGGTCTAGATTAATATTTTGATTTTATATATTAATCTTATGTATTAAGGTCTTCTAAGACCAATTTTGTTTTGAAGAGTCTAGTTTTAGTCTCTAGTGATGAGTGGAAGTTTAGTGGAAGGTGGAGAGTCAAGTTATTGCTCAAATATAGAATATAAAAATCAAGAAAAAGCATGAATTTAACTAGTGTCTTGGTCATGAATCAATGGAGTATGAAGATACATGTTTAAAACATCTTGTTTTTGTCATGACGAAAGGCATGAAAAGTTGTGATAAAAAAGGCAATAAAATTGTGATTTTTCCCTGTTTTCCAACGTTTTTCCTTCTTGTTCTCTGCTGTTGTACGGATCTGTATGATCCTGTCAAGTGTCCAAATAAATTTTGAAGGATTGTATGGTTAATCTACTTTGCATTACATTTGGTTTCATGCAAATCCATTGAATTTCACAAAAGTTATTAGCTTTTTCCTAAAAAATTGTTTCAGACTGTTAAACCCTAGACTAGGGTAAACAGTGAGTTAGAAAAATGTAAAATAAATACCTTCCATGGATGGATTTTGGATGAAATATCATGGAAAGGAAAGGAATAGTATATATATTTTTTTCACAATGCTTGCAGGTACAGGGAAGTAGTTTAGCATGTTCCAAGAGAGGGTAATGGTCTGATATTCCCATGTATCAGACTGTGACAGTGCTGTTTAGGAAGATCTTGGCATTTGGGTGTGGCTATTTACCTCTGCATGTTTGGGGGGTGTTTGAGTAAGGTGTTGGGGTTCCAAGACAATAATCAAACTCAGAGATTGATTCCTTTTTGGGGTTTGTGCCCTTATTTTCTTGACTGTCTTGTTTGACAGAGTTGACAAGATTGATTTAGGTTGGTGCAGTCCTAGTTATAATCCTTTCCACCTTAAACTATTGCAAAGAATATTTCAAACCACATTAGATAGAGTGTTTTAGATGTCTTCAACCATGTTTTGGAAGATCCTAACTCCATTTGATGTTTTGAAGGTATAGTAACCAAGTTTGGACCAGTCTAGAAGCCTAATTAGGCCTATTGTCTGGTGGGACAATCATTATTTGACCTTGTTGCTCCAAAACAACCCTAGCCTATTTAAAGATATGTTATGAAAGAGACAAATGGGTATCTGGAACTACCCTTACTTTTTAGTTTCAAGGTCATTCTCAAAAGTTATGCCCAAATAGAGCCTTATGGAGGGCTACAAGGATTAGAGGTGATTTGTGAAAGAAGTCTATTGAGGGATGATACAAACACCCTTCCAAATTGTTGAATGAGACTTAGACATCATTTCTACCCCTGCTTTGCATCAAATTGGCATCAGAGCATTAGGTTTGATCTAAAGAAGAAGAGAAGTTGTGTTGCAAGAAGAACAAAATGCCTCCAAAAGGGAATGCTGTTGCTAGAGAGTTGATTGAGTTGAAAGAGAAACAAGATAAAGATGAAAGAGAAATGAGAGAGCTGAGGGAAAGGCTGGCTATCCTAGAAACAAATTAGAGGAGAGGTTGTTGGCAAGAGACACTGTGTGGCTTCATAAGTGTTGTCATTGATGGAAACAAAGTCTATCCCACACATCCGTAGTACATAGTATGCCTATACTGGAAGTCAAATTGAAGATTATTTTGGTTCGGTGAACAAGAATAGAGTATGTAACAAGGTTCAACAATCAGGTCCAGATCTCTCATATGGTGTAACTTAGTAAGTTGCATACTTGGACAAGTCAAGAGGGGTATCATGACTACTGTATTCCAAAGATTTAGCCTCTGGTGATAAATCAAGAAAAAGATATGAGCATCTGAGTGTTGGGTTCTAGTCAGGCAGAGCAGATAGAGGAAGAACTGACTGACAGAGTATCAGACTTCAATCCGGATGAGTAAAAGGTGTTGATCAAGCAATTTGTGGGACTATACATTGTTGGCCAACATGATTAATGACTTCTATGCCTAAGCTTTTGATACGTATCACAAATCAAGCATGGATTCAGCCGACAGATCAATAACTTGCAAATATCTTGAGTGTTCTTGTTGCCGACTAGAAAGTTGATGAAAATCCTTGATACAGATATATATACTAGATGGATTCCAGCATGTAAGTGTGTGTGTTGAAGATGTGAAGAAATAAGGTGCGAAGAAAAGCAGGGATAAGTGTGAGAACAACAATTCAAGTCTGGTATGTGACTGAATAACAACCTTGAATAGAGGAAGAATGAAGTGCGTCAGATCAGTATATTGTGCCTAACCAAAACTAAACTCTTGCATTTGTAGATGCTTCTCATTAGTTCAAACACTTGATTATCTTCTGTAAGTTCTATAGAAAGTGAGTCTCTTGTAGGCAGTGTGCCTCTTGTGAGCAGTGTGCTCAAGCAGTGAGCCCTAATTGGCAAGTGTCATTTTGTACTCCTTTATTCTTTTAATAGAGAATACAATCTTAGGTTAGTCACCTCGTGGTTTTTCCCTTAACAGGGTTTCCACGTAAAAATCCTTGTGTTATGTGTGTTGATTTTATCTCTGTTCTTATGATTACATATGCTTTCATGTTTTGATATAACACTAAATATTGAGATAACGAAAGAAAAGAAAATTAAGGAAATTTTGAGATAACTGATTCACCCCCCCTCTCAGTTATTTGCCTTGTTTTCAACAATTGGTATTAGAGCAAGGTTCCTCCAAACAAAGCCTAATAACTTGAGGAAGATTTGGGAATCTCAAAGGATGCATATGGTATGAAGGAACAACTTCAGTCTATCTTAGATGATCTTGAACAATCCCACTCCGAAGTCAATAATTTGAGAGAAAGACTCAAACAAGTTGATGATTTCATAAATGAGCTAAAAGAAAAATTTAGTATCTCTGTGAAAAAGAGAAAGGAACTACTTCAAAAATTAGCCAATCAGAGTGAAGTCAATGATAATAATGAAGATCTGAATGAGAAAAATAAGCTATGTGAGAAGTTGTCAAAAGAAGTCATTATGGTAAGGCATGAAATGGAATCAGGGGTTATGAAATTCACCCAAGAAATTGAAGAAAAAAGAAAGATTGAAGATAATCTAAAACAATCCCTCAAGGAGAAAACATAGGACTGGCACAAAATGGACAGAATAATCAGGCATCTTGAATCTGATCTTGAAGAAGCTAGAGACAATGAAGAACAACTTGAGAATCAGATAGACACTCTTAAACAAGATCTTCAAACTACAAATGAATACAAAGAAAAATTCAAGATAAGCTCAGCCCAACTTGAAGTTCTTCTTGAAAGCCAAAAGAGGGTAGATGATAAGCATGTCTTGGGATATGAGAAAGGTGAAAGCTCTAGATCCGGTCAGAAGAACTTTAGATTAGGAAATCAAAGAAACAGGCCTAGAAGACCTCCAGTAAGGCAACCAAATGCTCAAAGATATCTATCCTTCAAGGGATACTGCTTCAATTGCAACAAGTTTGGTCACAAAGCAATCCGGTACAGAAACATAATGAATCAATTCAATTCATCCTTCTCCTGTCAATATTTCAGCTACAAAAGGTATGGTCACAAATCTCATGAATACAGAAATATGCAAATGAACAATTCTTTCAATGGTAAATGCTTTGCATGCAATAGGATTGGACATATGGCTAATGAGTGTAGATCAAGAGGATATCATTCAAATAAGCAAAGAAATGTTGTGTGTTACAATTGCCATAGATCCGGTCATATTGCCAAATTCTACAGAAGCAGAAATTAGGATAGAAAAGGTCTGGTGGAACATGATCAGAAACAAGATAAAGGAAAAGGTAAAATAAATGCGGATGAAGTTCAAAAGGAGATGAGCAAGATTTGGGTAAAAAGGAGTACAATGAATATTGGGGATGGATCTGCACTAGAATCCGGTGCTAATATTCCTTTCGAAAACTAAAAAGTGAGCTCTGGCTCAGAGGGAGTCACAGAGAAAAACAATTTCCCCCAACTAGTCAGCTAGTGCCTAAATTCGGCACATTGAGTAAACATCTGACGCTGCAGATTAAAGGGTTCTCAGAAAAACCTCCAAATAAACTTCAGTCAAAATGTGAAAGGTCCGCATGGATTTTTGCAAGATTTATAACCGCTCAAGTTAATCCGATTTTGACAGCTATCCGGTAAAGCAAAATTTCACAGACAGATCCGGTATGATTCAAAATTGAAATGCTTTGATCTAAGGACCCATGACATGATTAAAGAAAAGAAGATATGTTGTCAATCCTCACAGACAATGATTCTAAGTTTCATGCAGTGATTCAAGAAAATCTCTCTCAAAACAGGGCAACTGGATAACTTAAGTTGTGCATTTATCACAAAAGGAAATTAGGGTTTGTGCAAGGATAAAAGGGTTCTTTCACTCATTATTTACACACTTGCACTCACGAAGAAGAAAAGAAGAGCTCTGCAACGAAGATTCTACAATTCACTCAAGTTCAACTGAAAACTGAATTTAACTAGCGATTCGTTCCGGCTCCTGCTTTAAACTCTAAAGCATGAAAAGGTACTTCCATTTTGAAAATCTCTCTCTGAATCTCTTGCAAAATGGCTACTCCAATGGTTGTCAATATTTCTAATAGGCTGAGACCTAAATTCAAGAAACACCCTTACAAATCTCTAGAAGTTGATCCCTTGGGTGCGTTTTCTAGCATTCCACATGGAGTGTTGCATGTAGAAGATGTTAGAGTTTATATCCATGCAAACATTGAAGAATTTGGAGACTCAAAATTGATGGACATTTATCACAAACAACTAATAGATGAGAATTTTGAACTCAAACCTGAATTCAAGGCCATCTGGGACAAACACTTCAGACATTGCCCGAGAAGTGAGTGTCGAGCAAGGGGGAGCTAGTGCCACCAAAATTCTAAGCTATCTGCTTTGAATAAGTGCGGTTGGAGCAATCCAAGTGGGAACCCAACAAATATTGTCTCAGCCAGCCTAGGTTGTTAATGTTTGGGAATGTTCTATGTATGAGTGTTTGATTGCCAAAAACAAAACTTGTCATAGAAAAATCACCTTTGAACATCAACCAGTCACCCCTGAACAACAACTAGTCACCTTTACACAATACCAAATTACCTCTGATCAATAGCTCATCACCTTTGGCTTGCGTAGAGTCACCTCTGGATTATTCCTCATCACCTTTGAACTATTCCTAGTCACCTTTGAATCCCTCAACACCGCCTTTGGTCAATTATAGACTGCTATCATTTCTCTAGTCATTAAATCTTGTTTTAGTCAATCCATCAGTTTTCAGACATCAAATTGATCATCTACACCATCCCATCCAGTTTGACCATATCATATAATTGGACTTTTTGAGCCCTACATCCTTTTTGAGACTCTAAATCAGCTATCCAACATCAATCCAATCAATCAACATTGTCTTTTGGCTTTGGTCCTTATCTAGTATTTGATCATATCAACATCATCAACCAACTTTGTCTACCCTTGAGTTCATGAGTCTATCTCTTGGGAGATAATCTTATCTAATCAACCAACTGATCAAACCAATCCAATCAATCAACCAAGCCAAGCCAATCAATCAATCAAGCAGACCAATCAATCAATCAAGAAAACCAATCAATCCAAGAGTCTCAACTTTGTCGCATAAGTCCATTCTTAATCCAACCATGCCAACATTAGAAGACCTAGCACAAAGGCTCGTTCATTTGCTTCTCAAAGCTCAAACAAGTCAATCACCTTTAAGCCAACAAATGATTCAAGGTGTCCATGACATGATTCAAAAATTGCAAACAAGTCAATTCCCTTATATGGAACACCTCTTAGAACAAATCCAACACCTCTTGGCCACTTGTAAATTCCAACAAGCACATCATCAACCGATGCCAAATCAATCTTATGTGTTATCATCATATCAGCCCAATCCATCCACTTATCAAGTCAATCATATACGAACCTATCACACTTCTTCCAATTTCAATCCTCATCCATATCAATCTATATCTCAACTACCATTATCCTATGCAATCCCTCCACCACAACACCATCACAACTTCCAACACATTCAACCACAATCCTATGTGTCGCATTCACCATCAGGCCAACCTAATCTATCTACATATCATGTCAATACCATATCAACCTATCAATATCCACCTCAAGATCATCCACTTCCTCATTCCAACCTTCCAACACATCACCCAACCCATTCACAAGGCAACCAAGTATCCTTACAAGAAGCACATACAAGTTCAAGTGGCCCTTTGTACATAAATCAAGCGAGCCCAAGTCTACTCTTGCAGCAAGACCTAATAGACTTAAGTCCACCTATGATACAAGACCTAATAACCTTTGACTCAAGTCTAAGTGGCCCTTTGTACATAAATCAAGTATCCTTAAGTTCACCTTTGCAGCAAGACCTCATATCCTTTGACGAGGGAGATACCGACCTAGCCAATGCATCCTGTGAGTTACCTTCACCATCCAATCTAATGCCAACACATGAGCCTACTAGTCCTATCTTAGCACCACCATGTGATCCTAATCGTAATCGATCCAATCATCCTATCCCTCCATCCAATCCAAATCCCAAGCCATCTAATCACATTATCCCTTCATCCAATCCAAATCCCAATTCATCCAATCTAATTAGCCCTCAACCTTATCATGATCATAAGCCTACAACACTATCCACCATTATCGTCCATCCCCTATATTGTCCATTCACACATACCCTAATGAAGGATGTGATCCTTTGGCTACTAGCTAGGAACAACTTATCCCCATGTCAAACACCTATCTTAGCACCTAGCAACAAGCCTTCAAATGCCATGCTTATCCCTCCAACCCCATCATGTGATCCACAAGCCATTGAACCAATTGAAGAGCCTCCTATCATGAGCCCAAGTCAAAGTTCATCATACTCTCTTATGGATGAATATCAAGAACCCATCAAACTCATCCAAGAGCCTCCCACTTTCATTTCCATGAAACCACAAAAGTTATATCAAGAGTATGATCCTAAGCATGTGGAAATGTCAAGTCCTAGTCCTAATCAAGATCAAATCCTTTCCATTCACCCCATTCATAACATCTATCTTTTATATGATCAAGATGACATCCATGAAGAAGCTAACCATGAGCACCTTGATGTTATATAGAATCCCATACTCATCCATGAGCAAGATATCCAAATTGCTCCTATCCATCCTCCACCTAGCCCCATCCATAATCTACAAACATCTATTTCCCTTGATGAGACACAGGCCTCCCAAGAACACATAAGCATAGAAGATCAAACAAACACCTTGGATCTTAATGAGCAAAATCAAAAGAAAGATCCTAATGATCCTCCATCCACATCCACCATCGACTCCATTTCAAATCCATCACATCCTATTGGTCTATCCACCCTCATTCATGAATGTTCCTCCCTAGGAACACAACAACCTTTGTCCATTACTTCACCTTCTCCATCCAATAATGAACTCACGTAGACTAGTGTTCAAACCACACCTAGTCCCATTGTCCATCGCATACTCGAAAACATGAACTACCAAGGTAAAGGCTTAGGCCTTCATGAACAAGGTATTTTGGAGCCAATCCATGTCAAGGTCCCCCCACGCTCATATGGCCTTGGATATACACCCCAAAGTAAACAACCCAAAGATGTTGGTAATTCTTCCATGCCTCCTAAGTCCACCACTTTCCATCACAAACCCTATCATATTCCCAAAACATATGTTGCCATTCCACCTCCATCATCTTACAAATGTCAAAAGCATGTGATCGTACACCTTCTGCCATCAACTTTACCTCCACTTCTTCCAACTCCTAATATTTCTCCATCCACTTTACCACTTCTACCAATGCCTAATTATCCACTTATCCATAAGTCCCCTAAAAATCTTAATCATGACCAAAAAATGCACACATTGTCTAAGCATAAAGCTTCCACTCATTCCACCATACCCATGGGATTCAAAAGAAAAAATTTGGATGCCTCTACCTATAAAGCAAAAAATCCTAAGGGTCCTAATGCCTTAGGGTACAAATGCAAAGACTCAAAGTCAAATCCATCTACAAAGCTATCCAAGCCCATACCTTCACAAGAAAAGGCTAAAAACAAAATGGTATGGGTACTTAAGCAAAAAGCAATCACGTCAAAAGAGGCATCCACCTCTCAAAAATCCCAACCATCATCTTCCATCCAAATACCCCATTCCATTTTAAAATATCAATCCCTTCATCCCACAAGCAAAGCACAAATCATAAAAATACTAAGTCTATGTGGGTTCCTAAAGCACTACATTAACCATCCCCTAAGCAAATGTCACCATTGCTTCCTACACCACCTTCCCATCAAAAGCTTCAATGTTTATCATGGTGTGTGCAACTGTTGGTCATGATTCCCTTCCATCCCACAACATTTCCACATACTTCCATCTCCCCTTCAACTATTATCCTACATATTTCACCCATCATATCCCTATGGTCCATCCTTTTGCATAAGCCTTCCATCCATAAGTCCTACATAATCCACTATCATTCCCCTCATAATCTGCTATCTACCTAATCCATCTTTCATGCAATCTCCCCTACCAACATCTATGAGCACACTTGACATGGTCCATGTGATGACATGCATCTCTAATGGGACTATCACTTCCATGGAACTAGACACTTGAGTCTCTCCCATTCATATCCACCTATCCCATCCAAAAAGTCAAAAAAGTCAAAAAAGTAAAAAAAAAAGAAAAAATTCAAAATAGTAAAGAGAAATCCCTTCGTCCAATGGTGAAAACCTGGTAAATAGGCACCTTAGATAAGTACCATGATGAAAACCTAGCAAACAGGCGTCATGTGTAGGTTTGATCTTCTATGTGACCTACACTTGGGGGCACCTTGTCTCATCCACCATATCATTTTCAACCTATATTACCATACCATTTCCTACCATCCTTATCTAGTCCACGTACATACACCTATCCCATTGCATCCATTCATCCTCCCTTCTTCATCTTGAGCTTGATAAAGATTGGGGGCAAAAATGTTGAAACATGCCTTGGATATCTCTTGATATACCTCATCCTTTCCATCCCATCCTATCACTATCCTCTTGTCATGAGCTTTTCATGAAAAATCCTAAGTATTACACCTAGAATGAGGAATGTTATTCCTATGCGACATAGCCTTTGGAGATCAAATCCTTGCTCTCTTACACGTACATCCTTTCTATCCACTATCGCCTATCCTTTTATCTATCCATCCTCCATTATTTTTCCACCTAGACTTGGTTTTCCCTTATCATTGGCATCTAACATAAAGGCTACACAAATTGTAAATCCATTGACATCCCAAAACATTCAAAATCCAAAAAAATCAAAACATCAAAATCCAAAAAAAATCAAAATATTCTCAAAAACCCAAAAAATCAAAACATCTCAAAAATCCAAAAAAATCAAATATTCCCAAAATACAAAAAAATAAAAACATAACAAAAATCCCAAAAAATCAAAATATTCCCAAAAATACAAAAAAATCAAATATTCAACAAAAAATCCAAGCAATAAGATCAAATCACTTCTTCTAATCAAATCCATTCTTCTAATCAATCCAATCATCAAATCAAATCAAGACAATCTATCAATCAATCAAAATCACATCAATCTAATCCATATCATCCCATCAATAACATCATATATTGTTAAACATTCAATCAATATCAATCAATCCATAACCTGATCAATCCATCCATCATCATCATCAAAATATTGTCAGAACTACATCTCATCTCTATCGTTAAATGCCTTGATCCCATGGATACAGGGTATGTAGGCAATCTGGGATACAAAGGAAGTACCTAGGTTTAGGCATAGGTGATACTCCTCTTCCATCTTTCATCATTCTTCTATTCTTCACCAATCATCATCTTCATCCATCTCATATTTCTTTAATCATCTATCTTCATACATCATCAATAAACACCTAATTCAATCTATCAATCAATCAAAATAAAATCATCATCATCATTCTTTCAAATCACTTCTTCTAATCAATTCTTCATTCATTCATATCAATTGAATTCATTCAAATCAAATCTTCAATCACTTCTTCCATTTATCCTTATCAAATCATTCCAAGCAATGATCCAAATATAAGTCAGCCTTAATCCATACCAATCAAGTCAATCAATCAAGTCAAATTATCTAATTACATCAACGGTCTTGATCTGAATCTTGTTGTAAACCTAATCAATTATTCAATCAATCAATTAATCAAACATCCTTGTGTTGATATAGGGATATATCCTTTCCCACCATGACAACACTATTATCCCCATCAATCAATCAATCAACAATTAATCATTGGTTTACAGCTTGACAAGGGCAATACCTTGTTTGTTTTTGAATCATTTGTGCATGCTTGCTTGCTTGCTTGTGTGTGTTATCTTTTTATCTTGCATTTGCTTCACATTTGTATCATTCCAGCTAATATTCATATCTTGTGTATGTTTGAATAATTTCTTGTATTATCCTTTGCATCTAAGGTCACATCATACCTTTTGTGCATTAGGACTTTAATGCTCTAAGTTTTCTTCCTCATACATCTAGACAAGGTTGTATTACGCTGGTGCACGAGACACATTGTCACCTTGGTCCTCATACCCTGTGCATAATGTCTAGTGCTATATCAAACATCATAGTTGCTCACTTTTATTGCAGCATAATACATCATCCTTTCTTCTATCTATTTCCTTATCTTTCTTCCTTGACCAATCCATTTCATTTCGAGAGCCTACCTGCGTTTGTCTAACCTGCCTATCCTCTCGAGGGGGCATCCTCATCCTATCTTTCCATCTCATCTTTTTCTTCTATCCATACCTTAACTTCTTTGAAATGATGTTACTCGACACAAATCTCATCATCTCAAAGAGGGGCAAAATGTAAACACCCAAAAATGTCCATCTCTTGTAACATTACATCATTTAGACATCTTGTAGCATGTTTTTCCCTAGGTACCCATGTCATCTCCTAATTAGTTATTTATTTGACTAATTTCATTTCTATTCATAACCCCTTCTTCATCCTAGCACTTCCTCTAATAAATTAAATAAATCTAACATTTATTTAATTTATCCCATCCCTTCACATTATTAAATAAATAAATTTTATTTATTTATTTAATCCCCTTTCCTCTTGAATTAAATAAAATAAATATTTTATTTTATTTTAATTTATCACTTTATAAATAAATAATTTTATTTATTTTATTCTCACATTCCTCATGATTTAAATAATATTACATTATTTAAATTATTAGCTGACCTTCCATTTCCATAGCTCAAGATGACTCAAATCATCTCTCAAGTTAACTTCATTCACCTTCCATTTCTTCTCTCTTGTTGCACGATCAACTTTCTAATTCCACTACCACTCACAAAATGGAAGTTTTATCCCTACATCCTCTCACCTTTGCCTATAAATTGAACCCTTCTTTAGTCTTTTTGGGATCCCATCTCTTGCATGCAACATCATTCTGTCGAAATTCCTCTAGCCCTCACATCTATTTTCTTCTCATCAATCTCCATCCTATTGTTATGCTACGTATCTGAGCAATCAACATCTAATCATTCTAGCAATCAATCATCCATGCATCAATCTTTCAAGGTATATGAGATATTTGGAAGGTTTGGCCAAAGGTATTGCATGTTATTGTTTTATCTTTGATTTTGTCCAAATTTTTTGGTTACACCGAGTCCTCTTTCCGATGCCTATAAAATCACAAAAATCTGATAAAAAATGAGCAAGTTATGATCGTTTGAGTAAAAGAGCCTCCAAGGGCTAAAAATAGAAACTTTGGCGGTTTGCTAATTTCGTGCTTGACAATTTGGGCAGATTCTGGTCACATGTCATGGTTATCTCCTACAGTTAAGATAAATGCCCATGCTTAGTGGCTTGTAGACCATTAGAGGTTAAAACCATGTTGGTCACATGAAACTATTAATATCATCGACAGTTAGAACTACTTGCTACTTTTTTAAAACAAATGCTGGCGGTTACCAAAAATAACTACTATTGAAGTTAACACTTGGCAGTCAAACTCGACTAATCACATGTCACAATCTTCAAAGTTTAAAATGTTTCAATTTAAAGCTACAATGATCATGGTTATAGTGACATAAAATGTCACCATTGAAAGTTTATATCACTGTTTAATCAAAATATAGCACAAACCGCCGAAGGTGTTAACAAACACTTTCACACTTTCAAATGCTAGGGATGAACAATAACTAATTTAATATTGTATACACCTAAAAATGACACATCTCTGTCTAAATAAATATTCTTAATATTTATTTCATTCTAATTCTTCTATTAATAAATAAATAAACAAATTTATTTGTTCGATTCATATTCCTCTAAATTAATTAAATATCAAATTATTTAATTACCTCTTCTAAAGTCAAAATTAAATAAAATCTTTTATTTAATTAAATTCTTCCAAATCCTCTTATCTACAATTAAATAATTCTTAATTATTTAATTAAGTCAACTTATTCCTCCAAATTTAAATAAATCAATCAAATTTATTTAAATTCTCTCAATCTCTAAAAATAAAATATAATCAAATATTTTATTTATTCTTCTATCTTACACAAACAATTAAATAAATTTATTTATTTAATTTGCTTTCTTATCTTCTAAAGACAAATCTTCTTCTTCATGCACACAAAATTAAATAATTTATTATTTAATTTCTCTCAAATCATGCAAAAAACAAATCACAAGTTGAGTTAATTATTTTAATCAATCTTGTTTTTATCAACAACTCTTAAATTAGAAAAAAATATTCTGATTTATGAAAGTTAATCTTATCTTTATAAAAGAAAGCAGTTAACTCAAACAAAACAACTTTTTGTGTGACACATGTCATGTGCACATTCGTCATGAGTTCTAAATTTATCTCCTCCATTGATCTTCTCATTCTTTCTATACCGTTGATCTTCTCTCTCTTGAGTCTATTAATTGAACCCTATTCCTCCATTTCTATCATCCAAGCTTTTAGTAAACTTACTCTGCAGGAATTATAGTGCACCTTGGCACCCAAGTCATTCCATAGCTTGCGATCACCCTTTTATCATTGCAATTGTGTTGAAGAATCTCTTCATTGTAAATCTATCATAGCCATTCCCACTTGCCATCTTGGAAAATAACAAGGAAGTGCACCTTCTGAGGGTCATATTCATACACAAGATCATTTGAGATAGACAATCAATGGAAGCCACAACATAAGGAGGTTTACAAGGTTTGATTTCTTTGTTTGTTTAATCTTCTTTGTTTCTTATTTCATTGAGTTTATTGGATTACTTTGATATTATTGATAATCATTCTAATTTTTTGATAACATTTTTGGCACCCACTGTGGGGCCTTGCCTCGATTTAACCCAAAAATTGAGTTTTTGCATGTTAGGTTCCATAAATAGGAGGATTTTGCACATCTGGTCAATTCTAACATGCATCTAAGCTCTGTTTCAATGCATCTGATCTTTCGGCGCATATACCCCCTGAAGCTGTGCATCTGTGTTATGTGACGGCGCATCTATTCTTTCTGCGCATATGAGCTCTATTTCTGCACTTTTGTAAATCTGGGCATCTGACCTCTGTCTCTGCGCATCTGATCTCTGTACCTATGCATCTAATTCTGATAGTGAATTTTTGAGTTGTTCCTTGTGATTTTGCTAATGTTAACACTTCTCGCAGGAATATTCTCTGATCTACTTATAGGTTAGGGGTTGGTTTAATCATATAGCTGCATTTGTTAACTCATCTCTGTATCTAAAGGAAAGTAAATGGATGTTCATGGAAATCTTATTTAGCTCTAACTAGGAGGATTGTAATTTGATCTTGTTGCATCAACAACTTGAATTTAGTCCCAATGCTAGGAGGATAAAATGGAACCATAACTATCTTGCTCTCAAAGTTAACAAATTACGTGTGTGCCCAAGTAGCTAACTCATTTATCTTTTTCATTTTTAGCTAGGGGAAAGAACCATTGTCTTTCATGTTTTTGATATGATACTAGGCCTATGCTCTCCCCTATCTTGGGTGACCAAAATGCCAGACATATCATTTCGCATGTGTTAAACCTTTAGAGAGGCCTGCCCTTAGATATCCTTTTGTCTAAGTGGGAACGACCTTAAGTGGTAACAAGCTAAACCCAAGCTCTGCTAAGCCACTATAAATAAATTATGTTTGGAGCGAAAGCTTCAAACAATGAGTGAAGTTAAGTTATACCGATAGCCAACCTCCCCCAAAAGCCTCCAAGGTGTAACCCTTGTAGGCTGGGAGACTACATAACAGAGAGTAGCGCTGCCGCATGTATAACCACTCGAACTGTTGCACTTACTAATCATCCTTTGTTCTTAGTAGCCAAAAACCCCTATAAGCTAGTGTAGGGAATGGCGATTATCACCTCCTAAAGATGCCTCAACTAGAAATAGTGAGAATTCAGTTTATATTGTCCTAGCCAGCATAGGATTTGTACTTGCTTTTTAGTAAAAAGGAGTCCAAAAATTACAAAAAATAAAAATTAAAAAAAAACCATGAAAATATTCTTTGTGTTTTTTGTGTCTTCTTGTCATAATTGAGAAATCAGATCAAAAAGACCAACTTGTAACCAAGAAACCAAAAAAATTGAAAAATGTGCCAAAAACATTACAAAAATAGTCAAGAAAACCAGAGCTGCGCATCTGTGTCGACTTGTTGCACATTTACATCGACTTCCTGCGCATTTGTCATCTGTTACTGCAGTTTTAACATTTACCAGAGCTGCGCATTTACTTCAACTTACTGTGCTTTTATCCTCTGTTTTGGCACATCTGTAGCTGTGCATCCAAGACAATGAGCTTTTCCACATCTTTTGAGAGAAAATTTTTAGCATTTCTGGTTACCCATTTCAGCCTTGTTCCAGTTTCTGAGATCAGATTTATAATGCAGTCACCTCTTCCATTCATTTCCATAGCATACCCTCTCTTTCGTTGGTCGTCTCGTCCACCTTTTACCAGGTTTTCCCATAAACAAGTCAAAGTATCTATATCAGATTAGTGCAAGACCTTTTTTAGATCATTTTAGATTCAAGTAACCCTAGTAAGTCTCCACTATCAAGGATCAGACATCCTTTTCTCTCAGAACTTCACTAGTGGTCTTGGTGCAAGACTAGTCTCTACATAGTAAATGGGTATCAGCTATCCTTACTTGTGGCTATCGTCTTGTGTCGATAGACTTACTTGGAATCATTGATCAAAAGAGTCCCTTGTTTGAATCTTGTCACTGCAAGTATCCCCTTCTCACCAACCTACACCAACACCTTACCAGAGTCTCTAGTTTCACCCCACTCCTTCCCACATCGCCTTGCATGGTCTTAACTAGATCCCAAATGCAAAAACAACTTGAAATGGCTGGAACATCTAACCACATTGTATCCCCTCATGACAGTGATGAGGAAATCTCTCATGAGGACTTCCAAGGAGCCCTCCAAGACTGGAAATTCCAACGCATGATGGACAAAATGCTCAACGAAGACCCTCAAAAGTACTTTCTTCATCTTGCAAACCAAGGACTTAAACTCCCCTCGGACTTCGATCTCAACAAATTAAGAGAAACTGTAGTGGAAGAAACTCATGAGGACCGTATGAGTGAAGATAAAACCATTGGAAAAGACAAAGAAAAGAAAACAACAGACCCCAACATACCTATAGACATGCTGACGAAGAAAATTCAGACCTTGCAACAGAAATTTGATGACCTCCAAACAGGGACACCCACTAAAACTTATTCATTGGAGGATATCTCGCCATATCCCTTTGACAAAAGTTTGAACATGGTACCCTTCCCCTTTTAGTTTGAAGTTCCTAAGTTTGACAAATACAAAGGGAAAGGAGACCCATGAGATCACATTAGGGAATTTAGTGCCACATGCCTAGAAGTAGCTCACAACGAAGCTTTCCTAATGAGATTATTCCCTAGATCTCTAGGTGGACAAGCCATGGAATGGTTCTCGTGACTTCCTTTGGGTATCAAAACTTTTGATGAGTTAGTAAACAAGTTCATCACACACTTCTCATATAACATTGAACATGAAGTTTCCTTGCTTGACCTATGCAATACAAAGCAAAAGAGTGGCGAATCCTTCGCCACCTTCTTACAAAGGTGGAGAGAACTCATGAGCAAATGCTCATATCACGTGCTTAAGAAGCAAATGACAGAGATGTTTGTCCGCAACTTTAACCTCGATCTAAGTTACCAAATCCAAATTCATTGCCCTACCTCATTCACGAAAGTCATTGAGATGGGATTATTTATCGAAAAAGCTATGATCGCCAAGGGACAAATAAAAATGTACAAGGATACCCCTAACTCTAACTACACCACAGACAAGTCAAAGTTTTGGACAAAGAACAAAAATATTGTCAATGATGGAGTAGTTGATGCTAAAGTAACGGCTCCCAAACAACAACCAATCTTCACTCTCAAAGGAGAGGTAAGCAATGCTACACCAAGCAAAACCTTCTCTTGCGAGCCAAAGCAATGGTTCACCTCCACTCCTAGACAAAAATTCACATCGTTAGCGGAGTCCCAAGAGTCTGTGTTGAGAAAGCTATTATCCAATAATGAGATCACTCTTCCCGCCATTAGCGACTATGAACCTCAAGTAAAACCTCATTATTGGAAAGATATTGATTTCTACAAATATCATAGAGGAAGAGGCCATAAGACCAACGAATGTATCCATCTCAAACACGTCATTCAAGACATAATTAACCAAAATCAAGCAAACACTAAAGAACATACCTCTAACGAGACGCATGTGGCATACAAAGATCAACTCCTCAACCATGATAGGCCATACAACAACAACAATAACAACCACAACAGACATAATCAAAACAACGGACGCAACAATGCTAACTATGCGAATGTGCCATTCGATTATACCGTCAACTGCATATTGGAGCACATACCACAAGTCAATGTGGTCACATTCAACCAATAGTCAGGACCCAACAAAACTGATTATAGCATCATCACCCGTAGTGGTAAGGTCACATTAAACATGCTTCCTCCATAGTTGGCACCTTCTTCGTCTAACTCCCATAAATATAGTGTCATAGACCAACTTCAAAAAACTCTGGCCCACGTATCTATCTTAGAGTTGTTGCGTCTATCCCCTCCGACAAGGAAATTCTTGATAAAGCCCTAGTGGAAACAACTATGCCCATGAACCTGGCCCAAGATAAGTTTCAAGCCATGGTAGGAAATCTAACCTCCTCTAGCACCCTATCATTCACCGAACAGGATGACCTTTTATTGTCTCAGCCCCATAACACACCGTTGCATATCGTCGCCTTCATTCATAAACACTGTATCAAAAGAGTTATCATTGATGGAGGAGCTAGTTTAAATATTTACATGCTCAAGCTAGTCCTTACATTGGGGTTCTCTGAAACTACAGTGGATCCTAGGAAAAAGATCACTATTAAGGCCTATGATGAAGAAAGAACTACTAAAGGAACAGTGGTGTTACCGATACAAGTTGGACCAATAATAAAGGATGTTGTTTTCCAAGTCCTCGACAGGGAGCTAGCCTATAACATCCTCCTAGGTAGACCTTGGATTCATGCCATGAAAGTTGTGCCTTCTACCTATCACTAATGTATCAAATTCCCTCATAACAGAAAATAGATCACAATCCAAGGTGATCCAGATCCTTTTCAGCATTACAATTCTATCCTCTCAAAGCCTAATTGCATCATTCCCAACAATAGAGCTTCCACATCCCCCATCCCACAGCATGATTCTACCTCCGAAGCTTCCTCGTCCAAGCCCAAAGAGTAGAAAGTCATAATCAAAGAAACAGGGGTAGGGGAATACTCCATCAAGCACAACCTCAACTTAGCCAAAATGCCTCCATCTCCAAGATCCTTTGGGTGACCTACACCTAAGTACATTCCAAAACCATCTGCTCCTCCTGAACCTCCCATAGCTCCCTTTGTAAAATGGGGGACCCTATCAGATAAGAGTGAGGAAAGAGATGTCTTGGAATGGCTCTACATAGAGGAAGATAACACACAACAAGAACCACCTAAGCTCCCAACAAAAATCTATGAGCATGGTGAGTCTATCTTACACAAAATGGGTTATGAAGGACAAGGTCCCTTTGGCCTAAGAAAAGAAGGAATAATAGAACCCATCCAACCCTCCTCATCCTCATTGGCAAGAAATTCAAAAGGGCTAGGATACAGGTCCATCCGCATCTAAGTCCAAGCCCCGAACTACGCTACCTTTGCATCATCATGTAGGCAAGGCCATTATCAATGCGCCCCCAAGGCTTTGCATCCATCCCATATCTTGTCATCTATCCACTAGTCTATCCAAATCTAAGTCCAAGTCCCAAACTACGTTGCCTTTGCATTGTCACGTAGGGAAGGCCATTGCCAATGCACCCCCGAGGCACTAGGTTAGTCCCTTAAGGTCCATTTCACCAATAAGGATTGTGATTCCTTTTCACCAAACACAAGCAAGTGTAGCAAAACCTGCTTTCAAACAGAAGTTTTGATGCAAGACACCAACCTATCTGAAGCAAAGCAAAAACAAGAGCAAAGTGATCCAAATGATTCTATCTAAATTATGGCAAGAAAGATACATCTAAATGCAAGAATGTTTTGTTTCGATTAGTTGCATCTTTAAGTCTTCATTTTTGTTATCATGTTTTTCTATGCTACTTGAGGATGCCAAAAGCTAGAGATGCTATGATGGAGGCATGATTATTTTCTTTGTTTTCTGCTTGTGGGTTTATCTTTAGTAATGTGAAGCCTTGTCTAACGACATGATCAACAAAAGATCATCAAGGACATCAGAGCTCTAACATGAAACAAGTATAATCCTTGTCTGTTGATACGCAAGAAATACTCAGGTCATCTCAGTTCAATTATACCTAGATGCTTGTATTAACTTGCTACATCAAAATCCATCTAAGCAATACTCAGGTCATCTTAGTTTAATTATACCTAGATGCTTGTTTTAACTTACAAAATTTGGAAAAAGTACCAAAAAAATTGCCCAATGATGAAACAAGCACTTCAAATTACTTGCAGCATCAAGATGAAAAGTATCCGCATCCACATCATATCCATTTGCATTCCATATTACCTTCCATAAATAAAGATTATGTTCGCAGTGTAAGTGTTTACAAAATCATGTGAGTCCTTCTACCAAGTCAGTCTTCAGTCAGTCTTCTATCTACCATTGTGTCATTTCTGTGTCAATTGAGTACATTTGGCATAGTTTGCATATCATATCACATGAGATAGTCATTAACATGGTTAAATCATTTGCATATATCATAGGTGCATTAGATCATCCATATTCATTTGCATCAGCATAACATAGTGTCAATAGAAAAAAATTAAAAACATAGATAAGTACATGTAGATCATCTCATAAAACTACATAATCATATAGATAACATTCGCATTTCCATATTAGATCATCAAAAATCATCTACATTTGCATTAGATCATATCAACATCAGCAGTATTATGCATCCAATGGAAACATCACATAACATCATATAGACAAAATAAATGCGTGCATCACATATGAAACATCATAAGATAGAATGCATCCATGACACATAGCATAAACAATGACATATAGAGATCATATAGCTGCATAATCATATATAAATATAACATAAACATGTCTACATGTACAAAATATCAAAGTGTCTGTCATCCATAAAGTCAAAGTAAAAAATGTGTGTATACATCACAAATATAATGATACATGTCTCGGTGCAAAATGATACAAATATATACATATCAGGCTATCTATGAGCCATAAAAAATGTGTGTATACATCATAAAATATCGGTACAAGTGTAATGACTAGCCCTATTGCCATGGGACACTGCTCTCTGCACTGTCCTCTCCACCTCCTCCTCTGCCATCCCTTGACTGCTGTGGGCCCATCGCCGACACTACAGGCCATGAACCCCCTACCCTTTGAGATGTACTGACTATTGACTGGCTCCTATAGCTAGATGCCCTTTGGTCTGTCGGCACCGCCCCATGATACAATCCTCTATAATACTGCATCTGAGCCTGCACTCTAGCAAGCTCACCGTGTATCTGTGTAATCTGTATTTGCAACTAATGTACCCAAGCCTGCCCTTGCTGCACTTGTGTAACCAAAAATGAGGTAGCTCCATTGGTACCCAAGGCGACCAAGGCAGAGTCCCTCTCTAGTCTAAGAGCCCGTACCCTCGCCAATACTGTATCCCACTCTGCGATGAGCCCATATATGATTCCCGCATCTGCCTCCCTCTGGGACTCTATTGCCCTAAGTCGCTCCCTGAGCTGTCTATTCTAACCCCTTAGCATAGTA
The DNA here is from genome assembly GCA_027924645.1 of Cunninghamia lanceolata. Taxonomy (NCBI): domain Eukaryota; kingdom Viridiplantae; phylum Streptophyta; class Pinopsida; order Cupressales; family Cupressaceae; genus Cunninghamia; species Cunninghamia lanceolata. The sequence goes on along the minus strand of BSBN01000160.1, from coordinate 4,649,155 downwards.
ATGGCCTGCTGCAGTAGGTCAGGCTGGGAGGGAACCTGTGGACCTTGAACCTATGCCTGCACCTGCTATTGGGGCACCTGCTGCTGAGCTACCTATTGTGGTACCGACACCTGTACCTATGGTGCAGCCTATGGCTGCACTACCTACTGCTTCAGGGAGGATCCCTCCCCAAGTCTCCTTCGCTATCTCTGACTCCCTCCACCACCATCCCCTCCATCTCCTCCATCACCTCCATCATCCCCATCTCCTCATCCTCCTCTCTTCCTCCTCCATCTCCCCCTGCTCCTCCCATTGCCATCCTCATTGTCTGAGTCCTCCTCCTCTAGGAAAGGAACCAACTCTCTTGGTCCTGAATACCTCAGGAACGGGTGGGCTGCAAACCACTCCTCATAGTTGGGGGTCATCCCTGCATCCACCACCTCCCTCCTCATCAGCCAAGCCATGTAGGGAATCTGCTGAAAGTTTGCTAAAGCCTCCTCATAGGAAGCAACCAGGCCCCACCTCAACTACTCTGCATGTGTCTTAGCAAACAGTGCCTGCCCCAATGGTCGACCCTGTACTCTCCCAAACTGTCTCTGTACCTGGCTCACTATCTGCCTCTCCAAAATGTGCCGTGTCCTCCCAATAAGCCACCGAGTCTGAAAGTAGTAGGGGAGCTCATCGTCCTCATCGTCCCATGGCTCACAATCCAAATATGGGTACCATATAATTTTATCCACATTATCTAGCGCATGCTTCCAATACTCAAGCTTCACCAACTTATGCTGGGAAATAACACTTGCATATCCATAACTATAAGGCTCACCCCACTACCTAGAAAACACACAGATCAGCTGTGTAATACCAATGTGCTCCTATAACCAAAACTATAGAAGTGAAACACCTACAGACAAACTAGAAGCTCTGTGATATACAACCTGGTGCATATCCCGATACAAGTGGGCGAGAACACAAACACCCCATGCAAAGCGGGTGTTGTTTGTAATCATCCTCTCCATGGTCATACCCCAACCAATGGGGAACCCATGTGACCTCCTATCGGGGCATACAACACCCCCGATCAACCCCGCAACTATCCCTGGGAAGTAGTCATAGTAGTCATGAATATCCTGCCAAGAGATAACCCGACCCTCTAACTCTAGATCATCAAAAACATGCATGTACTCTACTAGTATGGCATCACGCTGGGGATCATACTCTACGAGCTCACCCAGTATTGGCAAGTGCAGAATCTTGTAAACATCCTCGAGAGTAATAGCCATCTCACCAGTAGGCAAGTGAAAGGTCCTATCCTCATTGTGGAATCGCTCCACTGCTGCAGTCAACAAACTGAGGTTCACACGAACCTCCAACATGAAGCACACGTAGTCCAGGTCCATAGCCCCGAGAGCCTCTCGATCCATCTCTGTGAGCATGTACCACTACAACAATGGCAAGGGAAACTGCTCCCGCGACATGAGTATATCATGAATGTCCTCCTGCAATCAAGCAAGCCAATGCATCAACCAAAATTGCAAAACTACTCAAACTATCAAAAGTATCGTATCACTTAACATATCAAATTATCAAAAACAACATGTCATCTCTTGACTAGATTCCTGCAATCTCAGAGATAGCTTATCGATTGATGCATCGAGCAAGATGCCAATCGAGTCAATTTCATTAAGTAAACTGACTATCTAAAACACATGCACCGAACCAGAAGGTAAATGCGCCATTTCACAGTAAATGTGCCACTTCTTGCAGATGTGCCGCAACATTTAGTAAATGTGTAGTTCCATATCAAAAGCACAGCTTCCCATAGCATATGCGCAGCAAGACATCACATAAGCGCAATTTCATAACACATGCGCTGATTCACATGTCAAATGCACCGATTGGGCACATGTTTAGCTATAACGAGCATATACGCCAATTCATATCATATGTGCGGTTTCAGAGCGCATATGCGCTAAAAAGTGATTCGACGCATCTATCCTAGCAATTTTTCCCTAGCATTTATTAACCTAATAAATGACCCTAGGCGAGTTTTATCGAACTACATACTGGTGGTCCTGCCTTAGCTAGCTGCTCAAACTGTTGAATGTGCTCAAAGCGGTGCTCCTTGCGTGGAATATCCATATCTATACTGACTGCTCTAGCTCCTGTGCTCTCCTAAGCTCTGAGGGACCTATGAACAAAAGCCAAGTGTGCAAATGACTAGGACTGTGGACCCAGCTCCTATTTATAGCAAGTGAACCCTAACTGGCTATGTGGTGACTGTGACTACTTCCCAAGCCCGTTTCTTCCCGTTTCTCTGAATTGTGACCCGTTTCTCTTCAACCTAACCTATTTTTCACCTTCTTCTTTGTGAGATTGTCCATCTCATGTCCCTTCTGCCTTCTTCCTATCCAATCTCCCGAGGGGGCATCTATACCAGGGGTAAACTAAGACATGTATCATTATCAGAACAATCTATTCTTTGAAGTAATGTGATAAAACACATTGCATCAAAGAGGGGCAAAATGTATACACCTAAAAATGACACGTCTCTGTCTAAATACATATTCTTAATATTTATTTCATTTTAATTCTTCCATCAATAAATAAATAAACAAATTTATTTATTCGATTCATATTCCTCTAAATTAATTAAATATCAAATTATTTAATTACCTCTTCTAAAGTCAAAATTAAATAAAATCCTTTATTTAATTAAATTCTTCCAAATCCTCTTATCTACAATTAAATAATTCTTAATTATTTAATTAAGTCAACTTATTCCTCCAAATTTAAATAAATCAATCAAATTTATTTAAATTCTCTCAATCTCTAAAAATAAAATATAATCAAATATTTTATTTATTCTTCTATCTTGCACAAACAATTAAATAAATTTATTTATTTAATTTGATTTCTTATCTTCTAATTCCTCAAAAATCTTCCAAATCTTCTAAAGATAAATCTTCTTCTTCATGCACACAAAATTAAATAATTTATTATTTAATTTCTCTCAAATCATGCAAAAAATAAATCACAAGTTGAGTTAATTAATTTAATCAATCTTGTTTTTATCAACAACTCTTAAATTAGAAAAAAACCATTCTAATTTATGAAAGTTAATCTTATCTTTATAAAAGAAAGCACTTAACTCAAACAAAACAACTTTTTGTGTGACACATGTCGTGTGCACATTCATCATGAGTTCTAAATTTATCTCCTCCTCTAATCTTCTCATTCTTTCTGTACCGTTGATCCTCTCTCTCTCTCGAGTCTATAAATTGAACCCTATTCCTCCATTTCTATCATCCAAGCTTTTAGTAAACTTACTCTGCAGGAATTACAGTGTGCCTTTGACACCCAAGTCATTCCATAGCTTGCGATCACCCTTTTATCATTGCAATTGTGTTGAAGAATCTCTTCATCGCAAATCTATCATAGCCATTCCCACTTGACATCTTGGAAAACAAAAAGGAAGTTCACCTTCTGAGGGCCATATTCATACACAAGATCATTTGAGATAGGCAATTAATGGAAGCCACAAAGTAAAGAGGTTTGCAAGGTTTGAGTTCTTTGTTTGTTTAATCTTCTTTGTTTATTATTTCATTGCGTTTACTGGATTACTTTGATATTATTGATAATCATTCCAAATTTTTGATAACAAATATCAAACTCACTAATTAACATTAAAGATTTAATAATAACTATCAAGGCTTTGGGTTCTTCCCATGTAGGTCCAAGGTTTGATTCACGCCGGCCGGGTTAATCAGAGAAGTATTGTTACAGGCTCAGTGCTTCTCCCTAGGGGGACTAGTCTCGTCGCCACTTGCCCCTACGAGTAATCACTGGGCTGGGTCATGGGGATACCTCCTGTGTAAAAAAAAAAAAAAAACTATCAACAAATCTCGCTAAAGCTTCAAGTGAACTAAAAATGATTGCTAACAAAAATAGATATGACTTAATACAACATTGACACTATTTGTTATGCATCGGTTTACAAACACAGAGCTTTAAAAAGATTTCATTGTGGTGAAAGACTATGGTTTACAAACACATATTACACCAATAGTTATGGTGACAAATTGTTATCTACCAACAGTCTATGGTTAAGATCATAATTAAAACAACTGCTAGTGGTTAAATCTTAAAACTAATTGCAAACTAAGTGTTGTTGAACTAAGACTATTACTACTTGCTATGGATAAGGTTGATGGTAATGGTTGATTTGATGGTTAGTGTAACCATTAATTGCCTATCAAAGAACCAACAAACAAAACATTATTTCAATCTGCAAAGCAGCTTGGACTGGTAAACAAAGATCGACAGATAGAGCACTTGATAATGATCATGGATAAAATATTCATAACAAATATTAATGGTCTATATCGTCATTTACAATTTTGGTTATAGTTAATGGTAGTGATAACATCTAATAACAAGCAACAACTAGAAATGTTAATACTGAACCTTTAATTTGTAACAGTCACTGCCAAAAGTTAACGGGCCATTGACATAACAATCAAAACAAAGTAATAGCCAATGATAATAGTTAAGCTGATTGTTAATAAAAAAAGACTTCAAATCCAAACTACTAACAACAAGAAATTGAAACTAAACGCTCACCGATGTCGATGCATAATAATGTTAATGCAAATATTTAACACTAACAATTGTATTAAAAATAAGTTAACCTCTAAAACATAACAGCCACAAAGCATTGAGTAGTTAGTTAGTAATGGGAAAACCGAACAAGAATACCCAGTGGACAAAGAAATAACACTGCAGATAAAATCTTATGATCATAGAACAGGAACAAATGGACCAACAGACAAAGCCGAGAGTCAGTAATAATCAATGGACAACAAATCAAACCTGCACAAAGAATTATTAGCTGATGGATAAAAGCATTACTCAGTGAACAAAAAGATGAGTCGCAATCTGTGCAGAGGGCACAGGCCATACGGTACGACCGTACAAGTGCCCAAAACTAATTTTTTTTCAAAAATTTACAACTTTTCTGAAACAAAAGGTGTTATATGTTTTTCTTTTCCTGCAAGTTGCTTCAGATTCAAACATGAAGTCAATTTTAGACCAGGAGATAACCTGCAAAATTTAACCTCCAAGACCCATCAAAAAATGCATTGAAAACTTGCACAAACTCAACAAAAACACTTACAAAGAAAACAATTAATAAGTACGTGGGTCCCACCGTGGTCGCCAAAATGTACACACTAAATGCAAATCTAAATAAAGATTTAAACAAAATTAAAAACCTTAAATCTACACCTAATATGACTTCCAATTAAGCTAGAAATCAAAACATAAAAAGGATAAACAAAATGATGTTACTCATGATTTGCTTCTTGTTGCACCATAAAAGCGTATTTTCTCAAAATGGTATGGATGTGGTTGCTTGACTCGTCACCATGACATTGCAGGATAGATTGTTGTTGAAAATACCCCATGATAGGCCATTTATAGATCTTCAAAGAAGTGGATCAACAGTGAGGATCTGATTAGAAATCAATTATTGAGATTGAGTTGGTTGAGTTGGTGTATGATCAAGGGTGGATAATTAAAAGAATTTATTATTGATTTTTTGGGATTTTGGGGAGATAGTTATGGAGTGGTTATAAGGTATGTGGATGAGAATTAAAGAAATATTTAATTTCTTTAATTCATTTTAGATAGTTATGAGGGATGATTTAATTAATAAATTAATTAAATCATGTGTGGGAAGGGGATTTAGGTTGTAGGAAAATGATTTATGACTTAGGGATAATGATTAAAATTTAGAGATAAATTAGGGATAATTAGGGATAACCAGGGATAATGATAGGCTCAGGTCCTAATAATTGAGATAATTGGATAATGGATAAAATTAGGAGAATAAGAGGATAATTGACCATGATTAGGATGATTTAAGGAGAATATTTGTCAATTTAGGTCGATTTGGGGATAATTGGTCAATTTAGGGAATCAAGATGATAGTTGTGAGAGAATTAGGTCGTGGTCAAATTTTAGGTGACTACATTTAAATTCATGTCGCATGTTTAGATTTTAATTTGAATTTTAGGTGTGCTTGGTTTAGATTTTAATTTTGCATTTATGTCTCATTAAGGGGGGAGAAAATACCATAACAAAAATACCACAGGTTGATTTTCATTCATAGTCCATTGAAGTGTATGCACTAGAAAGAAGCAAGGTACCTGAAATAGAATCCTACACCAAACTAATAAGGGGAGAGTTATGCAAATTTTTAATCCTTATAGTAACAGAGAAGAAGATATGTATCATAAAATATAAATCAGCAACATAACATAAACCATAACATAGATATACGTGGGGAAAACCCTTTCAGTAAAAAATCCCCACACTCCAAAGCACAACCCAATGTATTATTTAGTAAACAATATGTGGTTACAATACACTTGTAGAGCTATACGCCTGTAGGAGTTCACAACACTCTGTTTCTGGAGAAATTTTGATAGCATAACAGTACCCGCAAATCAACACACAAAACTAGCTCCAAGTAGCACCTTATTTAGACTTTACAAGCCACAAGAGGAATCTTCTAGGAGGTGGGAGTACAAATACACATGGCACACTTTCCCACACCCTCCTATTTGTGACACTTGTTCAACACTTTCTAACTACCACTGACACTTGTCCAATCTTGTCATGGGAATCTCCTCTACATGGGCACTCCATATTTACTATTTCTGGCTTATGACAAATGCTCTTACACATCTTACAACTATCATAGAATCTATCATATATGACAACACTTACCGCTATAAGAGAATTTGTCATAATTGACTATTTCTGGAACATTCTCTTACAACTTGTCATAGCCCAACTTGGGTACTCCAAAATGGCTAAGTCAGAGATGCCTCTTACAGTGTCATACATGAAAACAACACTTGTCTTCATCTCTTCTATTTCTGGCTCTTACACTGTCATAGAATCTGTCATATCTTACGTGTCATAGAATCTGTCATACCTCTTGAAAAATGACCTCTAGGTGCCGACACATGGAAATATGCCAACACAACATGGGATGCATACCTCCTCATCTAAGGACAAAATTCATATAGTCACCTTCCATGTAGGGTGACACATCACCATGCCAACTCCCACAAAGTGACAAAATAAGGTTTACATGGAAATTTACAATAGTAGGCAAAAATTGCATAAATAAATAAGTACAAACAATAGGAATTTGCAAAGATTGATACACCTTAATTACCAACATTCTCCCACTTTTTGAACACCTTTCAAGAGCCAATAGATAATGTGAAATCAATTTCCAGGGGCCGAGAGGCCCATAGACTTTGAACACTATATGAACTTATCTGTGCTCATGGGCTTTGTCAAGGAATCTGCAACATTCTCCAAAGTGTCAACTTTCTCCAAGTTCACCTTCCCATCCTCTACCATGTATCAAACAAAATGGTACTAGACATCAATATGCTTTGTCTCTATGTGAAAGGATGGGTTCTTTTCAAACAAATGACACTCTGATTGTCACAACAAATGGTAATCTTCCCTGCATCAAACCCAACATTAGAACACAATCTCTTAAGCCAAATGGATTCCTTACAAGCATGAGTTGCTGCCATGTACTCTACTTCTATAGTGGAAAAAGTGACGTCAACTTGTTTCTTTCTCATACAACTAATTGTACCACTAAACATAGTAAAAACATAACCACTGGTGGATCTTCTGTTGTCAATATCTCTAGCCCACTTTGAATCCAAAAATCCATGAATACTCACAGAATGTTGAGGTTCTATAGGATAACCATGATAACATAGGGAATACTTAGAAGTACCCTGCAAATATCTAAACACTCTCTTCATTACCTCCCAATGTATCTGTCCAGGATTAGCCATAAATCGACTAAGGACTCCCATTGTTGGGCAATGTTTGGTCTTGTAAAGACCATAGCATACATCAAGCTGCCAACAACACTAGCATAATGAACTCTCTGTTGGCAATTAAGGTGTCTCAACCTTGGTAATTCCTTGTATTTATTTATTGCCTATTATGTAATTAGGATGCAAATCCTATTTTGTCATCTTGTGGGAGTTGGCACGGTGATGTGTCATTCTACATGGAAGGTGACCACATGTAATTTTGTCCTCACATGAGGAGATAGGCATCCCACTTAGTGGTAGAGGTATTTTGCCATGTGTCAGCACTTTGACTAGTGTGTAAGTGAATCTTGACCGAAACGGTTATGACAAATTCCTATGATAGAATCTATGACGCGTAAGAGTCAAAAATTGAAGATACTATGATAGGTGAAGACGTGTGTCACAAGGCATCTTGGAAGAAGGCATCTTTGGGTGCCCCAAGGAGGGTTATGACATGTTGTAAGAGAATATGCTATTTTTAGTTAGTGTATGACATATTCTCTTACAACTGTAAGATATGATAGTTATGACAGATTCTATGACAGTCGTAAGAGCATCTATTATTGTCCAACTTGGGAATAGGAGACCATATTGGGATGGGGTGATATGACAAGTGTCATGACCATGCTGCAGTGTTGGACAAGTGTCCCTAGGTGTGGGTTTTGGGCCATGAGGCCAAGTTGGACGCCCATCTCAAGGAAAGTTTATTTTTGCCTTGTAAACTTCTATTTAAGCAGGTGCTTTGAGAGATGTATTATGTGATTGACAGGTACTGTTATGCTGCCAGATTGTCTTCAGATACGAGTGTTGAAGACTCCTATAAAGAGTTGCATTGCAAGTGTGTTGTAAATCTTGTTGTTTAGATAATACATTATGCAGGTTTTGGAGTGGGGTTTTTCACCTGTAAGAGTTTTCCCCACGTTATATCTTGTCTCTCTCTTCTTCTATCTTACATTCTTGTGTTGTGTATTGCTGCAATATCTCTATTGTTGGGTTAATAATACTATAATTGTAAAGGTTAAAAATAACTTGTACTCATCTCTCCTCATTAGATTAGTGTAGGAAGTGATTTTTGCACACATAGCTTCCTTTCAGTTGGTATCAAAGCTTGATCACCTTTGGTTCTAGTTGATGGGTAGGGTTTTTTTGAGCTAATCTTAGATTGAGTGGGAGTCTGTGCAGAGCATTCTACAATCTTGTTGTAGAAAAGAGATGGTAGGCACATGCAGAAGATTAGAGGTGGAGAAGTTCAATGGCACAAATTTTGAGTTATGGAAACTTAAGATGGAAGACATACTTGTTGATCGTGACCTATGGGAAACCATTTCCGGTGTAAAACCAACCACAATGGCACAAGCTGATTGGGATCTCAAAGATCGGAAGGCTAAGGGTCTCATAAGACTCAGCCTAGCTGATTATGTCCTGTTAAATGTCTATGAGGAGAAGACCACGAAAGATCTTTGGAAGAAGCTGGGAGATGTTTATCAGGCCAAATCCTTGGTGAACAAGCTTTCTCCTAGAAAGAAGTTGTATTATTTGAGGATGGAGGATGGAGGATCTATTGCAGATCACCTAAATGCTTTCAACATGTTAGTTGCATAGTTGACATCCGTTGGTGTGAAGATGGAGGAGGAGGATCATTGTATGACCTTGCTTTGTTCTTTACTAGACTCATGGGACCATCTTGTTATGGCTATTGGGAGCACCACATCCACTTTCAAAATGGATAAAGTGGTATCTTTGCTGTTATATGAAGAAATGTGAAGAAAGTCTTCTGAAGCAGCCAAAGAGGCTCTTACAGTTTATGGAAGACCCAAGAAGAAAGGGAAAAGGAAGGACAATAAAGCTCAAAAGGGTAGATCCAAATCCCGTGGGAGATCAAAATCTCCTGGAAAGTCCAAGGCTCTCTGTTGGAACCATGGAAAAATTGGACATTTCTAAAAGGAATGCAAAGAGGAAAAGAAAAAGAAGAAGAAGAATGTCCCAGACTCAGATTCTAACAAGTCACAAGATGATAGTGATGCTTTCATCGCAGCTCTGAGCACCCATGCATCTGATGATGTGTGGTGGATTGATTCTGGTGCATTATTCCACATGACCTCGCATCAAACTTGGTTCACAAAGTATGATGAGTTCGATGGTGGAAGAGTGTACCTAGGTGATGATTCTCATCTGAAGATTGTTGGTCATGGAAGAGTCTCAATCTGATTCCCTGATGGATGAGTGAAGGGGATCACTGGGGTCATGCACATCCTAGGCTTAGCACGGAACTTGCTTTCTGTAAGTATGCTGAATGATGCAGGTGTGCAGGTTGTTATTTTGAAGGACGGATGCAAGATGACTAGAGGATCTATGGTGCTTGCAAAGGGTACTCGGAGAGGTACTCCATTTCAAATGGAGGCATGCACTTCATAGTGCAATAGTTATTTTACCTCAAAGAAAAGAGCTGCAGTCACTTCATCCCCACCATCTGAACCAATAGTGAAGAAATCTATTGTAACAAATTCTGATGGTAGTGCATTTTGGGTACCCAAGGGTGCTCATGCTTTGGAATTTAAGCTTCCTACTGAAAAGACTATGTTATGGCATATGAGATTCTAGTTATTCATTGCTTGATTCTAGTTGTTCTTTTTCCTTGCTTACTGATGTAGTGCAGGGGTTCACTTCACTCATATGGAGGCATATTTCACAACAATGGGCTCAGATAAGAAAATTTCTCAAGGTAACTTCTAGTTTTCAGTCTCACAGACCCAAACAAGGCCACTCACCCTCTTCAAACTCCTTAGGAACTCTATATCCCTCAACCAACTTATTATCAAGGCTTTCATGCATCAATCAATGACTATTTCTTCCCAAACTGTCTTCAATGCTAGTAGCCCTCCAAACAGGGACTTTTCAACATATCTTGCAAGAAAAAATTCAAACCCACAAAAGAAATAACTTTTATATACCCATTAAGGATTAATTTAACATATCTAACTTCCACATATGTCTGTTTTGGAACATCAATATCTAAAATGGACTGGTACACTAGACAGGGCTCCCATTAGCCCTCTAAAACTGACTGTCAGAACTTTTCTCTCAGGGTATTTGTAAGAACCCAAATCTAAAACCACTTTTGGGTACCCTTTTGGATCTTTAAAAACATACTTCAAAATGGGATATAGGTGTTTTGGACCAACACCTTCAAATCTTGACTATCTTAGATCGAATTAGGCCTATTAGGCTTCCTTGAAATGGTTCAAAGCTTGCCAACCTTGTTATTCAATATAATTAGGACCTCCTAAGATTCAACACAACCTTTATTGACATGATAACACCTAAAATAAGTGACCTTAAAAAGGGTTTAAGACCATTCAATATGGAACACTACAAAATCTTGCCAAACACAGTTTTGTCTTAACTGTCAACTCTGTCATAACAGGACAGTGGTATAAATAATCTCAAATACATTTGTTTCAACAAAACCTAACTTAAAAAGGATCACAATACTCCTTTATATCATCCTTCAAACATTTACACCAAGTATGGTTACTAGTTTCAACAACCAAAACACAAAAGCCTCATTTTGCTGCCCTTACCAGTCTGCAACACAAAAAAATACAATCAAGACAGACTTAGGGCATCATGATATCCATATAAGACCTTCATCTTTTGGTAAAAAACTTTGGCATATGAAATCAAATCCATAAAAGAACCATTTCACCAATATTTAGATTTTTCCACTGTGCAAGATTAAAGAAACACAAATTTTGTTTGCCACTGTTACCCTAGTTGAGGGTTTTAAACTGTTTTTCTAGAAACTACAATAACTTTTGATTTACTCCATGAAAATAAATGAAAAAAAAACCATAATGACATAGACTCAGAGAACTTTCCAACCCAGATGGTTTTAGACCCTCAACAGGTCCATACAATCTATACAGTATTGAAGAATAGAGAAATAGGCATGAAAAAACTGTGTTCTTTATTAATTTCTCTCTCAAACTTCAATAGAACTTCATCCTCCACAATGATACAAGCCTTATATAAACATTTCTAACAATTTTCAAGGTTCTCTAACTACCTTTTGAGTTCCATGACTGTTCAACTTCCACTTTTTGCATTTTTCCCATTTACATATGACAACTTTTGACAATATTACAAAATATGACAATATGAAGACTAATTACATGATAAAATATTCTATTATGACATTATTGGACTCACAAGACTCAAAACACCTCAAAAACCTATCATAAGACCATATTTACAAAAGTTGACAAGAATTGACATGGTGCCCCTGCACCATATTCCCAGCCAAAAGAAATCCCAAGCCCTCTTGGGTTGAATGTAACAACAGGTATCCACCTCTGAATGCTCCTCCTTGATGCCTTCTATGATATGCCCTATGTCTTCCTTAAAGCAGCTCGATGTGGCCTTCATCTTCACTTTAGGTTTCATCTTGTCCATACAAACTTGCTTTCCTTTTGCCTTGTCACCTTGCAGCTGATGTCTTTTGTCCTGATGGATTGCATGATTTGCTTCAGCACCTTGTCCTCTTTCTTTCATTTTGAACTTTGGTTTGTCCTTCTTTACATTTTGAACTTTGGTTTGTCCTTCTTTACAATCTCAACAAGAACTATGTATACTCCTTCCTTACTCTTTCTCCCTTTTGGTGTAGATATGATCCCTTCACCTTTGGTCCTCACCTTTCCCATCTGCTGCTTTACCTTCAACCTTGCTACCTTGTTAGGATCACAAACCTCTAAAGTGCAAAAAAACTAAAAATCCATTATCCTCCTTAAAAATCAATGAAGAAAACATCATACCATCATACCTTTGAGACCAACTTTGATCCTCCAAAATCAAGTCATCCTTGACCTTAACCAAATCATCTTTTGACACTAATTCAATATCATCTTCCACTAAAATCAGATCAAGCTTCACACCTGCTATTTCAACATCTTCATGGTTTGACATGGCTACATCCTTCATGGGTTTGTCTTCCTCTACCATCATCTCAGCTTGCTTGGCTTGTTCCTTGTCTTCTTCCATCAACAAAGGTTTCTTCCCATCTGGTTTTAATGCTTTCATTTGTCTTCTCTTTTGCATCAGCCTTTGAATAGGCCATACAACCTTCTTCTTCATTGTCAAGTACCAATTGAGTGCTCTTTTGAGCAACTGCTCCATCTCATCTTCCATCCTTCTCATCTCTTCCACAACTTGACCCAACTTTTGTACCTCCTCCTTAAGACTTTCTAGTTCTGCCTTGTCATCTTTTTCCTTCTTCACACTTGTCTCTTTTCTCTTCTCTTGCTTCTTCTTTTGTGAACTCCTAGGCTGCAGGTACCTTCTAAACAAATCCATCTTTCCTCAAGCAAGTCCCTTTAACCTTGCTTCTTCTTGTCTTTGCCTCACCTAGGTCTCTTCTCTTTTCCTCTATCTAGTCTTTTGGAAATTAGGTTCTCTCTTCAACCTACACAAACACAAACACCAAACTCTCTTGCCCAGACCTTTTGAGCTTTGATACCAATTGATGTAGTGCAAGGGTTCACTTCACTCATATGGAGGCATATTTCACAACAATGGGCTCAAATAAGCAACTTTCTCAAGGCAACTTCTAGTTTTTAGTCTCACAGACCCAAACAAGGGCACTCACCATCTTCAAACTCCTTAGGAACTCTATATCCCTTAAACAACTCATTATCAAGGCTTTCATGCATCAATCAATGACTATTTCTTCCTAAACTGTCTTCAATGCTAGTAGCCCTCCAAACAGGGAATTTTCAACATATCTTGCAAGAATAACTTCAAACCCACAAAAGAAATAGCTTTTTAGATACCCATTAAAGATTTCTTCAACATATCTAACTTCCACATATGACTATTTTGGAACATCAATCTCTAAAATGGACTGTTACGCTGGACAGGGGCCCCATTAGCCCTTCTAAACTGACTATCAGAACTTTTCTCTCAGGGTCGGTGTAAGAACCCAAATCTCAAACCAATTTTGGGTACCCTTTTGGATCTTTAAAAGCATATTTCAAAATGGGCTATAGGTGTTTTGGACCAACACCTTCAAATCTTGACTGTCTCAGACTGAATTAGGCCTATTAGGCTTCCTTGAAATGGTTCAAAACTTGCCAATCTTGTCATTCAACATAATGAGGACCTCCTAAGATTCAACACAACCTTTATTGACATGATAACACCTAAAATAAGTGACCTTCAAAAGGATTTAAGACCATTCAATATGGGACACTACAAAATCTTGCCAAACACAGTTTTGTTTTAATTGTCAACTCTGTCATAATAGGATAGTGGTATAAAAGATCTCAAATACCTTTGTTTCAACAAACCCTAATTTGAAAAGGATCACAATACTCCTTGATATAAACCTTCAAACATTCACACCAAGTATGGTTACGAGTTCCAACAACCAAAACACAAAATCCTCATTTTGCTGCCCTTACCAGTCTGCAACATAGGAAAATACAATCAGGACAGACTTAGGGCATCATGATATCCATAGAAGACCTTCATCTTTTGGTACACAACTTTGGAATATGAAATATAATGCATAAAAGAACCATTTCACCAATATTTAGATTTTTCCACCATGCAAGATTAAAGAAACACAAATTTTGTTTGCCACTGTTACCCTAGTTGAGGGTTTTAAACTGTTTTTCTAGAAACTGCAATAACTTTTGATTTACTCCATGAAAATAAATGATACAAAAACCATAATGAAATAGACTCTGAGAAATTTCCAACCCAGGTGGTTTTAGACCCTCAATAGGTCCGTACAATCTATATAGTATTGAAGAACAGAGAAATAGGCATGAAAAAGCTGTGTTCTTTATTAATTTCTCTCTCAAACTTCAATAGAACTTCATCCTCCCAATCTACACACATCCTTCATGATGATACAAGCCTTATATAGACATTTCTAACAATTTTCAAGGTTCTCTAACTACCTTTTGAGTTCCATGACTGTTCAACTTCCATTTTTGCATTTTTTCCCATTTACATATGACAACTTTTGACAATATTACAAAATATGACAATATGAAGACTAATTGCATGATAAAATGGTCTATTATGACCTTATTGGACTCACAAGACTCAAGACACCTCAAAAACCTATCATAAGACCATATTTACAAAAGTTGACAAGAATTGACATGGTGCCCCTGCACCACTTACTAACACTGATGAGCCTAGAATTGTGACAGAGGCTATGGGCATGAAAGATGTAGGTTCCTAGAAGGAGGCCATGGAAGATGAGATGGATTTTTTGGAAAAGAATAAAACATGGGACTTGGTGCCTTTTCCTGAAGGACAGAAACCTATTGGATGCAAATGAGTGTTCAAGAAGGAATTCAATGCAGATGGCAGTGTTGAAAAGTACAAGGCCAGATTGGTTGCGAAGGGGTATTCACAAGTAGAGGGAATTGATTATGGTGAAATTTTCTCTCCCATTGCAAAGATGACATCTATTCAGTTCCTATTATCTCTTGCAGCAACATATGACTTAGAGGTGGAGTAGATGGATGTGAAGACAACATTCCTTCATAGTGATTTCAAGGAAGAGATTTACATGTCACAGCCAGGGCATTACATAGAGAAAGGTAAAGAAAATTTGGTTTGCAAGTTGAAAAAGTCTTTGTATGGTTTGAAATAGTCTTCTAGGATGTGGTACTTAAAGTTTGATGCCTTTGTGTTTTCAGTTGGATTTCTAAGATCGAAATCAGATCATTGTGTGTATTATAAATTTGACAATGATTGCATTCTCATTATTGCATTGTATGTTGATGATATGCTGTTAATTGGGAATGGTAAGAATATGATTTTTGATTTGAAGTCTTAGTTGTCAGCACAATTTTAGATGAAAAATCTAGGGGCATCCAGGTACATTCTGGGAATGGAAATCAGAAGAGACAGAGCTAATAGAAAACTTTGGTGAAGCCAGAGTAAGTATGTGAAGACCGTGTTGGATAGGTCCAGCATGGCAGATTGTAAACCGTCATGTGTTCCTATTTCTTTGGGGACAAAGTTGTCTATTAATGATTGTCCAAAATCTCCTAGTGAGGTGAGGACATGAGCATAGTACCTTATGGTAGTGCTATTGGTAGTTTGATGTATGCTATGGTCTGTACAAGACCAGACATTGCCCAAGCAGTGGGATTCCTTAGTCAATTTATGGCTAATCCTGGACAGGTACATTGGGATGCAATAAAGAGAGTGTTTAGATATTTGAGGGGTACCTCCAAGTATTCCATATGCTATCATGGTAATCCTACAAGACCTCCGCATTCAGTTTGTATTCATGGATTCTGATTGGGCGGGTGACATTGACATCAGGAGATCCACCAGTGCTTATGTGTTTACTATGTTTGATGGTGCAATTAGTTGGATGAGTAAGCAACAACCTGTGGTTTCTTTGTCCACGACAGAAGTTGAGTATATGGAAATAACTCATGCTTGTAAGGAAGCTGATGCAGAGGCATCCACACACTATAACCTTCACATATAGCATGGATGTCTGCAGACCAATCTCATCATCATCATCTTCGCCATCATCATCATCTTCCCTAAAACTACCAACAGCATCATCATGATCCGCGTTACACAGTCAGCATCATCATATTTCGGACGATCACAACCATCCTCCTACCGACTACTGTTCACCTCCTCCGCCTTCCTGCTAACATCATCATGATATTTAGCGGGCGCAAACATCCTCCGGTTGCACTGTTCATCAGGCTCCAAACACTATCGTCATCATCATGATCTCTGACACTACCTTCGTCAGCAGGATATCCAAATATCCGGTTGCTCCGAATATCCTGATGACGATCACCTTCAGCAGCTTACCTTCGACGCTCCGCTACCCGACGATACAAACAACAGCATCATGATCTGCTTCATCCGGTCCTCTACGAAACCTCCTGATGATGCTTCACACTTTCTGCCGATGCCGATACTTAACCACTTAATAACGGCAGGATAAACTCGCACAAGGGGGATATCTCAATATCCTGATGACGATGACGTCATATCCTGATGACGATGACGTCACCCGATATCCTGATGACCTTTTCAACACTTAGTCGAAAAACACAAATTTTCTCTCCCGCATCTACTCGCGATATGCGGATGTTTGGCACTCCGATATGATGATCCTGATGCCGATACATGCACTTAGTCTATGTCCGGCCTAAAACATCCTGATGCACTCCTCCTCGGCTCCTCCAGATGATGATGATCACCCCGACGCATTTGCACTTCATGCAACCGACAGCATCATGCTCACCTTCACTTATCCGGATGACGATGCTCAAACTGACTGCAGGATATTCACCAAGATATCCTGATGATGCCGTCTTCACGAACTTCTTCACTTAGCGAAATCTCACTTCGTCGATCCTCCAGGGATGACCCGATCCAACCTCAGGGTGATCTTCCACACTCTGTCTTATCAGTTCGACCTAGCACATGAGGATGCTAGGCTTCTCAACATCTGTCGACCGCGATCCTGCACACCTGCATGCAAACAAACAAACTACCTACTAACCTACTGTACATTACCATTCCACCGATCAGATGAGTCAACCGGTGGAATGGATCAGGGAATCCATGAAGTCTCTCAAACCAGCAAATCAATCAAGTAATGGAATGCAACCAGAGCAAGAACACAAACAGGATCACTTTATTGATTTCAAAGATACAATACAATATGATCAATCTCTCTCTCAGTCTCACTCTCTACAACCTAGCTCGATCGATGATATCTGTCTATATCTGCAATATCAACCGATCTCATGCTTATAAAGACTTTCCTACGAGTACTACTGACCCGACTCCAAGCGGCTGGGAACTCTCCAGGCGGCTGGGAGATCCCACCAAACATACATCATGATAGCTGTTATAACTAACTAGCTAAAAATAGCAAAAGCCTGGTCAGCATGATCTTATCATGATCAGCATGACCTTATTACATGCATTTGGTCTAACAGACCTTCTTGGAAACACAAACAAGACCTAAACTACTAACTACCTTATGAAGGCCAGCTGTCAGGTAGGTGCTCCTGCACCATACTCCCCAAAAGAAAAGAACTCATGTCCCATGAGTTTAGTATGTGGAAGTCCTCCACCTCTACACTTTGCCTTGTCAATAGGCTGACCTGCTCCAGCTTTGTCTGCTGCTGTCTCTTGGCTTCTCCAAGACTTCTGCACTGTAACTTGCTTTCTGGCAAGTAAATCTGCATGCCTGTTGATGTAGGCCTTTCTCAGGTTATCTCTGTGTTTGTCAGATTGTCTGACCAGACCCTCTGTCTGAACTACCTCTTGAACTGCTGAAATGTTCAACTCTATCTTCCTGTCAACCTTGATAGGACAAGCAATAGTCCCAACTATGACAACATCCTTGTCATTCTTCTGAACTGGTTGCTGTTGGCACCCCTGTTTCTGAACTTGCTGCTGACCTCTGTCAGTCACAACTAAAACTTTCTTCAGCTTGTTGTCTGTAACAACTCCTTTCCTTGCAGTATCCTGAACTGCCTTCATGCCTGCTCCTCTAGGCATCTGCACATACTCCTTCTGTCCCATCAAAATGATTTGAGTTGCCTTCTGTACTGCAGCTGTTGCCTGCAATGGCATCAACTTAATAATCTTCCCATCCTTCTTGATGGTGTAGGTATTAGCATACCCATCATACAGTACTCTTCTGTCAAATTGCCATGGTCTACCTAGCAGTAGGTGACAACATTCCATAGGCAATATGTCACACAAAATTCTATCCTGATATGGCCCAATCTGGAAATCCACATATGCCTGTTCTGAGACAAAAAGTGATTGCCTATCACTCACCCAAGATGTCTTGTAAGGGTGTGGATGTGGAATCCTTTCCAACTTCAGTTTATCCACCATTTCCTGAGATACCATGTTGTCTGTTGAGCCAGTATCAATGACAACCTTACATACTTTACCTTTGCTCTTGCATGTGGTTTTGAAAAGAGCTCTTCTTTGCATCATATCCTTTGATGCCTGCAAACTAATTTTCCTTAACATCAGTGATTCTCCACTCTCTGGATATCCATAATTCTCAGGACCTTTCTGTGCACTTTCTTCTACTTTCTCTTCCTGTACCAATTGTACTCTCTTGTCACTAGTTCTATCATTTCTGGATGATGAACCTTTGTTTTCTGGACATTTGAAAGATGGATGACCAAACTCTCCACAGGTGTAACATTTTCCTGAAAATGTAGTAGAACCTCTACCACCTCCAAATCTTCCTCTATTACCTTTCCATCCACCTCTGAAATCAGACTGTCCCTGTCCTTTACCAGTGTCTTCTTGACCCTCATTTGTTTGTTTTTGTGCAAGGGCTGTTCCTCTTCCCCTATTGTTTCCTCTTCCTCTCATGGACTTCTCATGTCCTCTATTCATCTTCTCTTCAATCCTGATTGCCATTTGATAACAATCCTCCACATTCTTAGGGTTAGCTAACACTAACTCATCCTGTATGTTAAATCTCAAACCAGCCAAGTACCTAGCCACCTTTTCTACCTCATTCTCATGATGACCAGATCTCATACTCAACAGATAAAATTCCTCAGTATATGCTTTCACATCCCTGTCTTTCTGCTTTAAAAATTGCAGCTTCTTAAACATCTGGATTTCATAATCCCTTGGCAAGAATTTACCCTTGATCCTTGCTACCATCTTATCCCAAGAAGTGATCTTAGACTTCCCTTGTTTCCTTCTCTCAGATTGTACATAATCCCACCATACCAAAGCATGACCTCCTAACTTGGTCTTTGCAATCTTTACCTTCTGATCTTCAGCAACATCTTCACATTCAAAGTGATTATCCAGTGCAGCAATCCAATCTAACAACTCATCTTCATTCAAGCTTCCAGTATATTTGGAAACATCAACCTTTACCTTAGGTTTCTCACTCTGCACTGCCTTTAGCAGTTTTGCCAATCTCTGGTCTTCAGCATCCAGATCTTCAGCTACCTCTTCATACTCTTCAACAGTATTTTCTTCTTCTTCAGACTCACTGTCTTCCACTTCCCTCTTTTTGTTCTTTTCCAGGGCTGTCAGCCTGGCTTGAAGTGCTTCAGCAAGCTCCTTCATCTTCCTCATCTCTCTAGCATGTTTCTCCTTCATCTCCTGCAATTCCCTTGCAGTACCACTTCCTTTAGGAGGCATTTTGTCAACCTCTCACAACACACAACACACAATTCACTCTACCTTTTTAGTGACAGAATCAACACACACCAGCCCAGACCTTTTGCTGAGCTCTGATACCACTATGATGCAGAGGCATCCACACACTATAACCTTCGCATATAGCATGGATGTCTGCAGACCAATCTCATCATCATCATCTTCGCCATCATCATCATCTTCCCTAAAACTACCAACAGCATCATCATGATCTGTGTTACACAGTCAGCATCATCATATTTCAGACGATCACAACCATCCTCCTGCCGACTACTGTTCACCTCCTCCGCCTTCCTGCTAACATCATCATGATATTTAGCGGGCGCAAACATCCTCCGGTTGCACTGTTCATCGGGCTCCAAACACTATCGTCATCATCATGATCTCCGACACTACCTTCGTCAGCAGGATATCCAAATATCCGGTTGCTCTGAATATCCTGATGACGATCACCTTCAGCAGCTTACCTTCGACGCTCCGCTACCCGACGATACAAACAACAGCATCATGATCTGCTTCATCCGGTCCTCTACGAAACCTCCTGATGATGCTTCACACTTTCTGCCGATGCCGATACTTAACCACTTAATAACGGCAGGATAAACTCGCACAAGGGGGATATCTCAATATCCTGATGACGATGACGTCATATCCTGATGACGATGACGTCACCCGATATCCTGATGACCTTTTCAACACTTAGTCGAAAAACACGAATTTTCTCTCCCGCATCTACTCGCGATATGCGGATGTTTGGCACTCCGATATGATGATCCTGATGCCGATACATACACTTAGTCTATGTCCGGCCTAAAACATCCTGATGCACTCCTCCTCGGCTCCTCCAGATGATGATGATCACCCCGACGCATTTGCACTTCATGCAACCGACAGCATCATGCTCACCTTCACTTATCCGGATGACGATGCTCAAACTGACTGCAGGATATTCACCAAGATATCCTGATGATGCCGTCTTCACGAACTTCTTCACTTAGCGAAATCTCACTTCGCCGATCCTCCAGGGATGACCCGATCCAACCTCAGGGTGATCTTCCACACTCTGTCTTATCAGTTCGACCTAGCACATGAGGATGCTAGGCTTCTCAACATCTGTCGACCGCGATCCTGCACACCTGCATGCAAACAAACAAACTACCTACTAACCTACTGTACATTACCATTCCACCGATCAGATGAGTCAACCGGTGGAATGGATCAGGGAATCCATGAAGTCTCTCAAACCAGCAAATCAATCAAGTAATGGAATGCAACCAGAGCAAGAACACAAACAGGATCACTTTATTGATTTCAAAGATACAATACAATATGATCAATCTCTCTCTCAGTCTCACTCTCTGCAACCTAGCTCGATCGATGATATCTGTCTATATCTGCAATATCAACCGATCTCATGCTTATAAAGACTTTCCTATGAGTACTACTGACCCGACTCCAAGCGGCTGGGAACTCTCCAGGCGGCTGGGAGATCCCACCGAACATACATCATGATAGCTGTTATAACTAACTAGCTAAAAATAGCAAAAGCCTGGTCAGCATGATCTTATCATGATCAGCATGACCTTATTACATGCATTTGGTCTAACAGACCTTCTTGGAAACACAAACAAGACCTAAACTACTAACTGCCTTATGAAGGCCAGCTGTCAGGTAGGTGCTCCTGCACCAGAAGCCATTTGGCTTAAGAGATTGTGTTCAGATATTGGTGTTGATGCAGGACAGATTATGATTTGTTGTGACAGTCAGAGTGTGATTTGCCTAGAAAGAATCCAACTTTACATGCCAGAACAAAGCATATTGATGTACAGTTTCACTTCATGTGAGACATGGTAGAGGATGGGAAGGTGAATTTGGAGAAGGTTGACACTTTGAAGAATGTTGTAGATGCATTGACGAAACCAGTGGGCACAAAGAAGTTCAGATGGTGTTCTGAGTCTATGGGCCTCTCGGCCTATAGTAGTTAAATCCTGTTATTTCTATTAGCTCTTACAAGGTGTTCGACAAGTGGGAGAAAGTTGGGAATTAAGGTGTCTCAACCTTGGTAATTCCTTTTATTTATTTATTGTATTGTATTTATTTATTGCCTATTATGTAATTAGGATGCAAATCCTATCTTGTCATCTTGTGGGAGTTGGCATGGTGATGTGTCATCCTACGTGGAAGGTGACCACATGTAGTTTTGTCCTCACATGAAGAGATAGGTGTTCCACTTAGTGGTAGATGTATTTTTCTATGTGTCAGCACTTTGACTATTATGTAAGTGAATCTTGACCGAAACAGTTATGACAGATTCCTATGACAGAATCTATGGTGCATAAGAGTCAGAAATAGAAGATACTATGACAGGTGAAGACATGTGTCTCTTAGAAGAATGTATCTTTGGGCATCCCAAGGAGGGTTATGACATGTAAGAGAATATGCTATTTTTAGTCAGTGTATGATAGATTCTCTTACAGCTGTAAGATATGATAGTTATGACAGATTCTATGACAGTTGTAAGAGCATCTGTCATTGCCCAACTTGGGAATAGGTTGGGATGGGGTGATATGACAAGTGTCATGACCATGCTGTAGTGTTGGACAATTGTTCCTAGGTGTGGGTTTTGGGCCATGAGGCCAAGTTGGATGCCCATCTCAAGGAAAGTTCATTTTTGCCTTGTAAACTTCTATTTAAGCAGGTGCTTTGAGAGGAGATGTATTATGTGATTGACAGGTACCATTATGCTATTGGATTGTCTTCAGATACGAGTGTCAAAGACTCCTGTAAAGACTTGCATTGCAATTGTGTTGTAAATCTTGTTGTTTAGATAATACATTGTGCAGGTTTTGGAGTGTGGGGTTTTTCACCCTTAAGGGTTTTCCCCATGTTATATCTTGTCTCTCTTCTTCTGTCTTACATTCTTGTGTTGTGTATTTCTGAAATATCTCTATTGTTGGGTTAATAACACTATAATTGTAAAGGTTAAAAAGAACTTGCACTCATCTCTCCTCATTAGATTAGTGTAGGAAGTGATTTCCGCACACCTAGTTTCCTTTCACTCTCATCATGTCCTCCACCTTAGTAGGAGATTCTAGACAATCCAAGATAGATAACTTCATCCCCAACATCAGAGGAACAGTCAATAGTCTACAAGCTACCATGCTGAATCTCTCCAACACAGAACTCACATACTTACTCTGGCTCAACCAAAGTTTTCTATTTTACTTGTCTCTTTTGATTTCCATCCCAAGAATGTACTGAGCTACCTCTAGATTTTTCATCTCAAACTGTGCTGAAAGCTGAGACTTCAAATTAAAAATCAAGTTCTTTCCATTCCTAGAAAACAATATATCTTCAACATATAAAGCAATAATGGGAATGCGATCATTATCCATCTTATAATAAAAACAATGATCGAATTTCGATCTAAGAAATCCCAAACTCAACAAAAAGGCATCAAACTTTTGGTACCACATCCTAGGAGACTATTTCAAACCATACACAGACTTTTTCAACTTGCAAACTAGATTTTATTTACCTTCAACAATGTAGTGCTCTGGCTATGAAATATAAATATCCTCCAAATCACCATGAAGGAAAGTTGTTTTCACATCCATCTGTTCAAATTCAAGATCATATGATGCTACAAGAGATAATAAGATTCTGATGGATGTTAGCTTTGTAACGGGAAAGGAAATCTCACCATAATTTATTCCCTCACCTGGGAATACCCCTTCGCAACCAAATCTAGCCTTATACTTCTCAACACTGCCATCTACATCAAATTTCTTTTTGAACACCCATTTGCATCCAATGGGTTTCCGTCCTTCAGGAAAAGGCACCAAGTCCCAAGTATTATTATTTTCCAAAGCAAGCATCTCTTCCTCTATGGCCTCTTTCTAGGAACCTATATCTTTCATACCCATAGCCTCTTTCACAGTTCTAGGCTCATTAATGTTAGAAATGAAGGAAAAATACAACTAGAATCAAGAAATGAATAACCAAACCTCTCAGGTTGCCTCCTAATTCGAGTAAACCTCCTCAAAACCTAAGGCTGAGGTTCTTCTTCTTCTTTTGAACTTTCAGAGTTGCTAGAGGTCTCCTCATCACCAGGTCCAATAGGAGCTTTCAGTTCAGTCTTCTCAAGAGTAGAAGGAAACTGAGCCACATCCTCTTTCTTTTCTGTCTCCTCTAGCTATAGAACAACATGAGAATGTCTCACTTCTCTAAAGATAACACTTCTATATATGACTATTTCGGCCACATGATCTCAAAGCTTGCACCCTTTCACACTGACACCATAGCCAATGAAGATACACTTAACCTCCTTGCTCTCTAATTTTGACCTCTTCCCCTTAGGTACATGTGCATATGCCTTGCAACCAATTACTTAAAGATGTCTCAATAAAGGCTTTTTACTATAGGTGTCTTCTCAACAAGCACTAAAGTAGGAGACTTGTTAGTTAGGTAGCGGGAAGTGGCTACAAATTTAGCCCAAAACTTCTATTCAAGGATAGCTCCACGAAGCAT
The DNA here is from genome assembly GCA_027924645.1 of Cunninghamia lanceolata. Lineage (NCBI taxonomy): Eukaryota > Viridiplantae > Streptophyta > Pinopsida > Cupressales > Cupressaceae > Cunninghamia > Cunninghamia lanceolata. Next base: position 4,624,508 of record BSBN01000160.1, on the reverse strand, counting down.
ACTCCTAGCCCTCTCCATCAACGTCTTGTTTATCCTCTCTATAACTCCATTTTACTGAGGGGTGTATGGAGTTGTCTTATTTCTTTCAATCCCATGTTCTTTACAAAACTTCTCAAAATCTATCAAACAAAACTCACCACTGTTGTCAGTCCTCAAACACTTAATCTTTTTACTAATCTGATACTCTACAAAAGCTTTAAACTCTTTGAATTGACTAAAGACTTCAAATTTACTTCTAAGGAAATAAACCCGTGTCCTTCTACGTAATCATCAATGAATGATACAAAATATATAGATTTAGAAATCAAAGGAACATTCATAGATAAAATACATGAAAATAAATTAGATATAACACCTTAGAAGATTTGTGAGAACTAGACTAAAACTAAATACGGTTTTGCTTTCCATATACACAATGTTCACAAAAAATGAACTCAAGATTACAATCATGTAACCCCTCGATGAGGTTCTTATTTTTCAGGGCTCTACGACCCTTCTCACCAATGTGATCAAGTCTCTCATGACACAACATTGTCTTCTCAGCAGAAATTTTCATTTCCAAAGCATGAGAACCCTTAGGTACCCAGAAAACATGACCATCGAAAGTAGATGCAACACATTTATTCACTGCCAGTTCCAATGGTGAGGATGAAGAATCTAAAGCTCTCTTTTTGGAAATAGAAGAACTATTGTACTAAATAATGCATGCATCTAGTTGAAACAAAGTGCCTCTTTGAAAACCCTTAGTAAGCACCATAGATCCTCTAGTCATCTTGCATCCTCCGTTTGAGAATACAATTTGCACACCCACATCATTCAATTTACTTACAGAAAGAAGGTTTCGTGCGAAACCAGACATATGCATAATACCACTGATCCCCTTGATTTGTCCATCAGGGAATCAGATCAAGACTCTTCCATGGCAAAAAATCTTTAGGTGAGAGTCATCACCCAGGTAGACCTTCCCACCATCAAACTCTTCATACTTTGTGAACCAATGTCAATATGAGGTCATGTGGAAAGAAGCACCATAATCTATCAACCACACATCTTCCAATGCATGGGTGGCCAAGGCAACAACAAAAACATCACCATCATCTTGGGACTTTTCAGAATCTGAATCAGAGAAGTCCTTTTTCTTCTCCTCCTCCTCATTACACTCCTTTCTGAAATGTCTAGGTTTGCAGAATTTCCAACACAATGCCTTGGGCTTTCCAGGAGACTTAGATCTCCCATGAGATTTAGATCTTCCTTTATTTGATTTCTTGTCCTTCTTCTTCCCTTTTTCTTTAGGTCTACCATGAATTGCAAGAGCCTCCTTATTCATTTCTAAAGTTTTTCTTCACATCTCTTCAGAAAGTAATGATGCAACCACCTCCTCCATCTTGAACTTGGTGGTGGTACTCCCAATGTCCATCACAAGGTGGTCCCATGTGTCTAGAAAAGAACAAAGCAATGTCATACATGGATCCTCCTCATCCATCTTCACACCAACGGATTTCAACTAAGCAACTTGCATGTTAAAGGCATTCAAATGATCTGCAACAGATCCTCCATCTTCCATCTTAGAGAAAACAACCTCTTTCTCAGGAATAACTTATTTACTAGGGACTTGGCCTGATAAATTTCTGGAAGCTTCTTCCACATATCTGCAGTCATAGCCTCTTCATGAACATTCAACAAGAGGGAGTCAACCAGACAGATTCTCACAAGACCCTTAGCTTTTCAATCTTTAAGATCCTAGTATGTTGGTTTTGTACCAGATATGGCTTCCCATAAATCTTGATCTACAAGTATGTCCTCCATTTTGAGTTTCCACAACTCAAAATTACTGTCATTAAACTTCTCCATCTCTATTCTTCCAAATGTTCTTGCCATCTCCTTCTTGCAACAAGATCACAAAATACTTTGTACAAACTCCCACTTAATCAAAGATCAGTACAAAAACCCTCTACCCAACAACTAGGACCAAAAGCTAGCCAGGCTCTGATACCAACTGAAAGGAAGCAAGGTACGTGGAATAGATTCCTGCACTGAACTAATGAGGGTAGAGTTATGCAAATTTTTAATCCTTATAGTAACAAAGAATAAGATATGTATCATAAAACATAAATCAACAACATAACATAAACCATAACATAGATATATGTGGGGAAAAACCTTTCAGGTAAAAAATGCCACACTCTAAAACATAGCCCAATGTATTATTCAGTTAACAATATGTGGTTACAATACACTTGTAGAGCTATACTCTTGCAGGAGTTCACAACACTCTATTTTTGGAGCAATTATGACAGCATAACAACTTCAAATCAACATACAAAACTAGATCCGAGTAGCTGTCATGCCCGCATTTCCCATGTGGTCACGACACACAACACACGTGTCATGTCCACATTTGCCATGTGGTCATGAAATGAGTTACGAAAAACTTTTCTACCTATCCCTAGGAACCCCCTCGCACGCGTTTACGTGCTCGGTGGCAATACGCATAAGGCGTAAACATGTCAACATTATTCAGGGAGGTGCGTTGTTCCATGCAGTCCCCTGCATGATGATAACTGTCTAGGGGGGTATGCGATACCAAGTGTGTCACTTTTAGGGTTAGGCTGATTTTAAATCTGAACCCTAAGCTTCCTAGGTGTGAAGATGATTCCGCTAGCATCAAAACCTAACTCTAATTCAAGTCCAAAAGAAACGTGATAATGAGTAAGTGAAATGGCATGATGGCACATGATTAAAGTGGAGTAATGGAATGAAAATTAACAAAATAATGTAAAATTAAAACCCTAGAAATCTAGGAAAAATTTGACAGCATAATGCGTTTTCAAATAAATGTAAAATAAAATTTTAAAATAAAACACCAATAAGAATTTAAATAAAATTTAAGAATAATTATTCAAACTTAAGAACAAATTTAAAACGATTTAAAATAACAATTTAAATATCCTCCAAGATCGAATAAATCGACCTTGCACAAAAAGGTTATAAATTTGAAATAAAATAAAAAAATTACAAAAAATACAATAATGAACAGATGCCAAATAAATTCAAAAGCAAAAGTTGAGTCCATTATTAAATATAATTTTTGGCATTATATTTAATAACTAACTCAAAAATTTAATAGAGAAGGGAGGAGACTAAGATACTCACTCCCGAAAAAAAATTATAATAGAATAGATAATAATTAAAACAATAACATCCCGCCAAGGAAAAATAAAATCAATATCCCCACCATGATGACTTTAAAACAAGAGGAAAAATTCTCCCCAAATTGAATAAAATCTATCCCCAAGATAAAAATATATAAAAAAAATATAACTCAAAAAGCAATGAAATAAAGAAGTAAATTCCCCATTTAAAATAAAACCCAAATTGAAAGAGCACAATAATTAAAATAAGGACAAAATAAAATAGAGGATTTAAAAGTAAATAAAAATCAAATATCCTCACACACTACTCACAATAAAATATTATTTTCTATATTGGAAAAAAAAACTAATCTTATTATACACTTGGTTTTCAAAATAGAATGCCCTTACAATATCTTATTGTTTTCCCATTTTATTATTGCCCTAATCCTCTATCTATTCTCTCTTCTTTCTTTTGTTGTTTGGTCTCTCACTCTTGCAGGTTAGGGTTTAGTAAAGCCAATGGAGGCCATGAGTGAGTTTGTTTCTACCTTCCACAAAGGTTTACACAGCAGTTTAAAACCATAATATTGTTTCATTTTTTTTTGTTACAGAGGAAGATTGTTATATATATATACCAATAGATGTATATTCAGAAAGTGTTAAGAGGTGAATCGCTTGCTGCAGGGGTTATAGGACTAGTGGAGGCCGGGTGGCGACGCTGAAAGTGGCGGAAGGGGGGACGAAGTCACGGTGGAGATGCAGGGGCTGTTCGGTGGAGAGGGGGGCCGAAGGTTCCAACTGAGGTGATCTCGAAGAGCGCGGGAAGGAACTGCGAAGGTTCAGGTTTGGGGGTGTGGGTGGAGGTACCGCCTCCCGCCATACCTCTTTTAGTATTCGAACGGTGGACTGTGGGCACTGCGGCCCACAGTCCAACAATTTATTTATTTATTTTTTGTTTTATTAAAGCACAGTTTATTATCATCCGTTGGATTTTTTCAACCTATCTGCATTCTGTTTGAAAATGATTTTTGTCTCAGATATATATAATGTATATATATATATAAATATTCCTAGAATGATATATACAATTTATTGAAAGTCAATATCACAGTATTTATATTTCTTCTTCATAGTGTTGTATACAAATATATCTGTATACACTTAATATATATGTGTGTGTGTGTGTGTGTGTGTGTGTGTGTGTGTGTGTGTGTGTGTGTGTACATATTATAATATATACAGCAAGAGATGTAATATAAAAACTTTCTCCTTTACTTTTCTGTGTATACACAGTAACAAGGAAATAAAATGGGCAGCAACATGATTAAAGAAAATAAAGATACAATGTATATATATATATTTTTATATATACATATATATATATTTCCATATATATATATATTTAAATATATATACTCAATACCTATCTTCTCATAGCAAGGGCTTAAATAGAAGAAGATTAACTTTTAGTTTTAACTCTATTTTTTTTTGAATACTAATATCTCATTTCTGAATAATAAATAGATAACTAGTATTAACTTTTTTTTTTTTAAAACATGCCTTAACAAAGATATATTTTTGTTTTGAAATAATTCTATATGGAAGAATGAACATTCTCATTTAACATTTCTACAACAACTAATAATATAACCTCCAAAGTAATAAATAGATAATTGATCTCAAAATTTCTCTTTCTTGTATGCAATAACTTTCATTTGACAATACTCATATATATATATTTTTGCAAGAATAATGATAGAAAATATATAAAATTTCACATGTATTTCACAACTTCCCAACTCCACAAAATAGGAAATAAACATTTAAATAAAATGAAGGGATTGTTTACATTACAAAACTTTTAACAGCCAACTCCATGAGCATAAAACTTGACAAAAATAAAATACAATAAGGCCATAATGGCCATGGCTCAATAGCCAATAAAAATACTACTAAAGCCACACAAGAATGGGCTTCTCATCCACTCCATTACTTCAAAAATGTACCTGCAAGTAAAACACAACAAAAAGAACAACCCAACCACTTTGAAATGCCCTCCTTCCTACTGTAGACCTGCAAGTGGGTCACCCCCGAGCTAGGGAGGTAGGGATTCACACGGGTGCATACACTCCATAACAAGAATTAAACAACATCAACACAAAAATAGCCCCAAGGATAAACACATAACTCAACTCATGAAAATGAGTTTGATGGGGGTAGGGAATGGACCCCTCTACTTCAAAGGCCACCCAAAATACCAAAAATACCAATCTCATCGCCTCAAGCCAAAAATCTCCAAAAACCCCAACTCTCCAATATCACAAAATAATCTCTATGACACTCTTGCCATTCAAATAATCCCCACAACAAGTAAAAGCCCTCAAGGCATGAATATCACAATATGGGAGTGACCTCAAGGAGGTTCCTTTCCCCTACCCCACACAAGTTGAGCCTTACCTCCAAATGGAGGTGCTCTCACCATACTCCCATCCCACACAAAATAAAGAAAACAACAACCAACAAAAAAAAAAAACACAAACACATCACAATATATAAGCAAGGGTGAAGAAACATAGTTCATGAGGCTTACCTTCAAAGCCCTATAATGGAAGCACGTTTGGTGATGAGCTCCAAACTTTCCAATCTCCAAGAATTCCTCTAACTCTCCCAAAATTGCTCAAAAATAGAAAAGAACTCCAAAATGCAAGAACCCCACACTCCTCAACAAGAGGAGATAATATAGGCCATCAATTTTGGCCTTGAGGAATGAGAAGGTGACACTTTTCACCTTCTCCTTCCTCTTCCAATGCCACTTGCAAGGGAGAGGAAGTGTGAGGATGACAAGTGTCATCTTCCAATTCCATCTCAATCCTCACCTTATCCACTTGTGCTCTCACACATGTGTGAGAGAACAAGTGGTGAGGTGGCATTCCCATTCAAACCTCCATGGGGATAAGGGATGCCATATGGCATCCTCTTATTCTCTCAAAGAGCCATCTCCCTCTAAGATGCTCCCACATGTGTGTGAGAGTCTTGGAGAAAGATCCCACACACTTGGGAGTCTTGGAGACCTCCCAAGTCTTTCTTGGGAAAGGATTCCCAAACTTTGGGAAGGGAGATGAATCTTCCCAAAGCATGACTCATCTCCCACCTTCTCTAATTTTAAATTTCGTCACTTTGACTAAACCATAGTTTAGAGTGACCAAAAGTGAGTTAATCCAAGGGTTAGTTAGTCAAAATTGACCCTAGACCCATGGGTAACCATCAAGGGTAACTTTGGGACACTAAGGTTCACCAAGGGGGTCATAAATCTACTTTAAATGGCCTCAAAAATAAAAAACAAATACCAAGTGTCGTAAGTCAATAAAAATTATACAACACTTAATATTAATTAATTTAAACAAGGGGTACTAGGCCAAAATGATTAAAAATTAAATCAAGCAGTTAAATCAACATTCAATTTCAAACGTGATCCTTATCCCTCTTGGGAATGGATCGGTTTCACAGGGAATAACATTGGTGTGAAATCTACCTCTAATTTCTCGTGGCTAGGGAATGCAAAACTTGCACATCTCGACCAAGTGTCAATCATATCATGAATAATCATAGCCAAAGCAACTGGAATTAAATTCACGCAATTGAATACAACAATAATCATCTATAACATAATTATGAATTAAACTGCATTTTTCTATCACATGTCAAATAATCATCATCACATAAATAATAATCATCACATAAATAATTAGAAATCACATCACAAAACACCATCTAATATATCTCGTATGTCGGATCACAAAATAGCATCAAATATGATCAAATCGAATCACCATATGTCTAATCAATGTCATATCAGAATCAAGAGATATAATCAAGTCTACATAATGAAACATAGTCTCTAAAAAGTTTGATAATGTCATCAACTGAAAAGCATAATGATCAAAATAAGGAAGAAAAAATAATCAGCCTCACAGTAGCACCTTATATAGACTTTACAATCCATGAGAGGAATCTTCTAGGAGGTGGGCATCTAAATCGACATGGCACACTTTTCCATGCCCTCCTTCTACCTGTGACACTTGTTCAACACTTTCTAACTTCCATCGACACTTTTCCAATGCTTTCATAAGAATCTCCTCTACGTGGAAGCCCCAAATTTACTATTTCTGGCTTATGACAGATGCGCTTAGAAATCTTACAGCTGTCATAAAATCTATCATATATGACAACACTTACAGTTGTAAGAGAATCTGTCACAATTGACTATTTTTGGAACATTCTCTTACAACTTATCATAGGCCAACTTGGGTGCTCCAAAATGAATAAGTCAAAGATGCCTCTTATAGTGTCATACATTTAAATGAAACTTGTCTTCATCCCTTCTATTTCTATCTCTTACACTGTCATAGAATCTGTCATATCTTACACGTCATAGAATCTTTCATACCTCTTGACACATGACCTCTAGGTGCTGACACATGGCAAAACTATGCCAACACAACATGGGATGCCTACCTCCTCATATGAGGACAAAATACATCTAGTCACCTTCCATGTAGGGTGACACATCACCGTGCCAACTCTCACAAAGTGATGAAATAAGGTTTACACAGAAATTTACAATAGTAGAAAAAAATTACATAAATAAATAAGAACAAACATTAGGAATTTGCAAAGGTTGAGACACCTTAATTCCCAACAAGCACTAATGGATGAAGTGCATGCATTCAAGGATGAAGCATATCCATGCTTGCATGCAGTGAATGTGTGAAAAATCACGTCACTTCCATGTTGAGGCATATCCATCAAAGAACATGGTGCATGTATTCCAAGATGTGGTGCATGCATCATGTGCATGGCATATGCACATAGGGTAGGGAAAGGATAAAGTCTAATTTATGATTATGTTGAATGTAACATAAATTATCATCACTGATGATATGAGAGAGGAGATTAGGAGTACTGGACCTAATGTCAACATTTAGTGAGGTAGAGTGGGTGACTTTGGAGGTTTTAAGGTTGTGGCATATAGAATATATGGTAGCGATTTGAGTTGATAAAGCCATGTTAATGACTAGGGCAAATAATTAACATTTAGAGACCAACACCTTTCATCTACTAACTAGAGAGACAATATTCACATTAGAGGATGTGTGGAGGACCCTTTGGATATCAATTTGGGGATGGTTGGTATACTTCCAAGAGAGGAAGCCACAAGTGTTGATACAAAGGTTTCTAGGTAGGGTGGACTTACCATTGTAAGGACTATCACTAGATTTGGAGGCATGCAGGGGTATGGTGGAGGAGCTACCCCTAGTCATGATGGCTCTTGTAAATAGCATTTTTCTACTTGACAAGATTAGCCAATACTTTTTGATTGGATTGGTAGACTATGTGGCCAACATGATAGTGGATGAGGATGTTTTTCTTTGGGACCCTCTGTACTGGCATAGTTAAACATGTATTTGCACTTGATTGTGTATAGGGGAGGCCAGAGCATTGTATCCTCAACACTACTACAAGTATGGGTGGGGAGCACAATTTTGTGACATGGTCAGAGGGGGTATGGGAGGTGAGGATCAGGATTCATATATGTTTAGGTGGATCTTGTAGAGGGGAGTTAGCTACTGGCATTTGGGGGATATTTGACACTTCTAATGGGCATTGACGAGCTGCAAGCAGGGAATATATTGTGGAGGTTATACCAAGATGTTTAGATGTGGGATGATGATGATACATATCTAAGTTATTCATAGAATCCATGCTTAATCATTGGCTAGAGAGAGTTCATTATTAAGAGATACATACCAAACATGATGTTACAACAATTTGGGCTTAAGCAGGGCATTCCAGCAGCACCACATGTCTTTGCATCAGTTACTTGGGAGACTAGTAAGTGGGGGCCACTGATGGACCATCAAGATGCTATAGATTGCTAGGTGGGTGCTCAGAGGGTTTTGTGGGACTATATGGGTGATGTAGTCCATGTCAGTATGCTAGATGGCTATGATGCATGGTGGGATTGGATGAGGCTAGTGAGGTTGACAATATCGACTCTAGGTACTTATTAGGATAGGATACACATTGTAGTTGTGATGGCTTGACATGGGTGATGGAGGACAGGGAGAGGTAAGGTACCCATAGTGAAATAATGCCAACTATGTTAAGGGATGGAGGTAGAGGTGAGGGAGATGATGGGTAAGAGAAGACTATGGATGTGGAGGGGAGAGATGGAGGGGATGGCAAGGAGGAGGAGATGATGTGATAGAAATGTAGGAGGGAGATGGAGGGGATGGATTGAGGGTACAACTAGCCATAGTACTGAGTGAGAGAGAAAGATATCAGACATAGTTGGCCATAGTGTAGGAAAAATGAGATGGACTATAGGGGAGTGGGATAGTTTGTAGATGCAGGTAGAGAGTCTACAAGCTTAGTTGGATAGGGCACATAAAGATGTGGATAAACTACACTAGCAACAAGATATGGTTCAAAGATTACTAGTTGTGCAAGGATTGGCCCAAGGCTACTTAGATATGGCTAGGGCATGGATAAATCATTAGAGGGCCACAAGAGAGGGATAGTATTATAGGCATTTATATGACTCACTAGTTCTAGTGGAGAAGAGGGCACCATAAAACATAGAGTAGTCAAGTGCTTGATAAGGAGTTTCTATGTCTAGATAGATATTTATGGGTCCCCCTAGATGAGAGCTACTACCAACATCACCAAGTGACATAGGCGACCACAACTAAGTTGGCTTATGAGGCACATTGATTTGGTCAACTTTGTACATGACATTGATTATTATCTTTGTATATGACATTTATGTACACCATTTTTTATATGTATATATGTATGTGCCCCATTTTGTGGAATAAATATTTATTATGTGGATGTATGGATTGATTTATTGATGTATGTATGGGAAATACACTTAAGTGGATGATTTGATTTAGAGTATTGATGTATGGATATAGATATGATTTTTTGTGATGGTATTATGATGTTTGTGATGATGATTTCTATGAGTTTGTGTTTGGTTTGATGTATGGATCTTGATGATGGATGTTTTGACTTATTTTGATGACATTTTTATGGTGATATATACTATATTGATGATGGTTTTATGATAATAGATATGATTTTCTTATGGCATACATTGACACAAGTTCCTAATTTGGGCTTTTCTAGGTTTTTATGACATCAATGTTAGTAGATGAGTGCAATGGTATAATGGTTTATGAAATGTAAATGAATGAATTGGATTTTATGATGTTCATTACATGTTGCCAATAATAGGTACATGCTTAGGAGGAAATCTCAATGTGGTGAGCAACCTAAATTTGGTGTAGCACTTGATAGGATGCACAATGATGTGAGGGATCATGATGACATTGTGCCATATGCAGAAATGAATGACCTTGAAGACAAAAAATAAAAAAACATAAACAAACAAAAACATGCACAAAAAATGCAAAAATATTCGCCAATAATCATATCCTTAAGACACAACATGGTACAATGGACCATGGTGGCATTGACAAAATATGTTGGGAGATGAAAAAAAAAAGACGTGGATCAAAATTTTCCTCTCATTAATTAGAGAACCAAAGCATTAGTTTTAATGATAGTGATAATGATGTTGGGTATGTCCTAACAAAGTGAGATGACTAATTAACTCCATCAAAATCTATGTAGATCTATTGGTTGTTCTATAGGATTTTTTTTTGAGTTTGTAACATTGGTTTCATGTAATGGGTGGTTCCAATCCTTGGTGTTGTTTTCATACCACACTTGTGCATTGTTTGTGTTGATTTGGATGTCCAAGGGATTATTATATAAGAGGGTACATGTCATAATGCCAAAAAAATCTCATGGGAGAAATCCAAAGGTTTTCCAAAAGCATAGATCAATATTTCCCCTAGTCTTTAGCAAAATCAAAAGAGGGATGATTAAAAATGAATGGAATGGATGGATAGATCTTGCTCCTAGGTGTAAAAGGTACTTGTAGATAATGGATACTTGGTACTCATGCATTCCACCTACAAACAAGTTTTCATCATGATGCTTTCTCAAGGCACCATAAAATGGTTTTCACTAAAGGGCAATTTTTCTCTTTACTAGTTTATTTTGATTTTATTTTTGATCTTTTTGGATTTTTATAATTTTTTTTTGGATTTTTCTATATTATAGAACTACTACTACTACATTTAGGCATGGAACCTCTAGAGATGCATAATGTTCATGGATTCTGATGCATAATGTTCATGGATTCCGCTAGCTCTTGGCCATCTGACATAGACAACTTATATGCTCTTATCCATATCTGGAAATGATAATATAAGGGCCCAACCAACTTTTCTCAAACTCTCCTTTCTTCTCATTATCCTAGGTGGTGTTCTTCTAATTTTCCTCAAGCACAAGATTTGCAATCTCAAACTCTCTAGCTTTGATGAGCTTATTATATCTCCAAAAGAGGTGCACTAATAATATGTTCATTAAGAAGCTCCAACTCATGTAGATGTGCAACCTGATACTCCTTGTCATTAGTCAAATTTTGTAAAGAGATCTGTAAGGAGGGTAATTCAACCTAATTGGCAAGACAACTTCAACTCCAAAGACCAAGGAATATGGAATGTATCATATGGGGTGCCAATTATTATGTGGTAATCCCATAAGGCAGGATGGATTTGGAGGTGCCAATCATGGCCAAAATCATTGATGATCTTTTTGAGGATTTTAATTAGGGTTTTATTAGATGTCTTTTCTTGACCATCACATTAGGGATAGTATGGGGTGGACCATTTATGCTTGATATTAAATTGTTCACAAAGGGTTTGTACTTCAAAATTTTTAAAGGACTTAACATTATCATTGATAATGGAGGTAGGAATATCATATCAATAAATAATGTAGTTAAGGATAAACTTGGATATTTTTTTGCTAGTCACATAAGTGAGTGGAATCACTTTGACCCACTTTTTGAAGTATTCCATTGCAGTGATTATGTGTTTATGGACATTAATGGAAGAAGGGTTGATCTTGTAATCAATGAAATCAAAATGAAGGTTATAATGTAAATCTAATGCAAATAACACGATTTTACCTTCCTTTTGACTCACGGGTCTAGGATGGAAGAAGTTTGTGCCTATGTAGCTCCTCAGATTTTACCCATGACTAGAACAGAGATGTGAATTGCTCAAGTGCCTTCAACACAATACTTAATTAACCTTCACTAGTTGTCCCCCACAATCCTCCACTCACTGAATTTAAAATTCAGTTTGGTGGAGGATTGTGGAGGATGAGGTAAGCAAGGTTAATTAAGTATTATCTTAATTAACTTAAGCCTAGGTTAATCATATAAGCATGATTTATCTAATTAAGAGGGATTAGGGAAATGGATAAATCAACTAAATAAATATTAGGAATATTCATTCAATTAATAGGATAGGGTTGTAAGATTAGGTGAATTAATTAATCACCAGGGATATGCAGATGGGGAGAGTGGATTAGTGTAGAGGTATGGGAAATTGGTTTGCAGAGCAATCCAATTTTTAGTGTCTACAGATCTTACCAATGAGGTTGAGGCCCCATGTAGAAAAGGGTAAGGAATAATGATTGGTTGTAAGGCTTGAGATGGAACATGAATCAAATCTCCATACTTCTGGCAAGCTACATACTTTCTCACATATTGATAGGCATCCTACTCCATTATGGGTCAATAGTAACCTATTCTTAGGAGATACTTAGATAAGACTTGTAATGGATGAAAAGAGGGTAGATTGGGTTGATTGATAGTTTGATTAGATCCTCCTTTCACTCAATACATTCAAGAACATTGAACTGAGCCAAGTCACAAATTTTACAAGAGGACTCAGCTATCAAGTTCTGACGTCACTTGGAATGATAAGGAAATTTGGAATTAGTTGATTAATTTGTTAAACCTTAGCCCGATTAAGCCTAAAATGCTAATTATGCAAAATTGTAAGCAAACAGATGAAACAGGACAAATGCTTCTACAGAAAGATACTAAATATAGATCAGATACATACCAGATTTCAAATTTTAGAATACAAAAACTTTGAGGTCGAAAGAGTGGGTGCCCAAGTCCAAGGTGGTACATTTTCTGAGGGCTTCGGGATGAGATCTGCTACACATTGCAACCTGCTCCAGGGTTTCTGGCACTGCAAAACTAGAGGTCAATAGAGCAGGTGCCCTTGATCTTTTATGGTTATTTCCTACCTTTTCCTTCAGATCCAGATTCCTTTTGCTCTACAATGATCCTCTATAACTCCTGTCCGCAAGATCTGACACATGTCATTTGCAATCACAAGAGAGGGGTTAGGGGTTTTGGTATTTAGGAGCTTGCCTTGGTCACACCCTGGAATGGCATTCAAGCCTTCCAACACCATTGTTAGATAGAGACTGCGTGTCCTTGGTGGACAGAGGTAAAAACAATGATAAAGTAGATAGATTGAATCACAAATAGATATCACCTCGGAGGTGTAGCTCTCAAGGAGATGAAGATATTTCACACCATGAGAAGATGAAGCCAAATCTACAATAACACAATAATAACACAATTCTGCTCTGCAACACAATGAATGCCTTGAATGCTCTATGATCATAAGTCACCTTAATCTCAAAATCATCTTCTAGTTTACAAGTGAAGTCCTAAACATGCTTATATATGCATTCCTACTACAATTTCATAATTCAAACTTAAGATGCCGACAAGGAACACCTTTTAACGGTCACAAATCAGCATATGAATTTAGAAACTTGACAAAATAGGGCTGGGCTAGGGCACGGGTGCCCAAGCCCAGGGGCCTATTTTGGGTCTAGATTTAGCTCAAGGTTCACCTCTAGGTCCCATTTGACATGGGTTTCAGGGGATTTTGCTCTGGGATTCATTTCTAAGATGCATGATTAAAATTAAAGGACCCAGGAACTAAACTTAGGAGGTAAAAAGTCCAAGGGGGACATTTTACAACATAACAAGACTATACCACTAGTATAGGCTTTGCAAATACCATAATGAACCTCTTTGATAACTAGGTTTTCTTCATTTGAGTGTATACATCTTAACAATGTATTGTCATAACCCGTATGATAAAGGGTGTTGCCAAGTACGGTGTAATGGGATACACATTGGATGAAGGATTTTTGTTGATTAGTTGAAAGATTGGGTGGGAGGATTTGATGGCTAAGGTATGTGTGGATGTTGTGATACCTAGGATTATAGGGATCAACAATTTTACACACCATTTTATCTTTGGTACATTGCCTTGTTGGTTCCAATCAATGAGTTCAAGGTATTTTAGGTTGAGGTTAATGGCAAGGATGGAAGTTTTGTGGAAAAGATTGGTGGTGGATAAGTCTTCATAAGGATCATGAATAGCCATTGTATTAATGTTTCAACATAAAAAAAATTATTCCCAATGATCTCCAAGGAGTCACTAGTACTATTAGATTTCTCATCCTAGGGCACATATCATAGTCCCCAAGTGAGAATATTTTCATATATCAAAATGGGCTTGAGGATCCCCTGCTCTTGAAGCCCAAGGTCCTTGCCTTTATATTTCACATTTCTACAAATCTTGATAGCTATGAGATACTCATTGTTTTGAAAACAAGATGTGAATTCTTCCTCAGTGTGTAGCCAAGAACCATCATAACTCTCAATCTACTTGTTGACTAGGAAACCATGCTTGACAAAAGTTGTTGAACCATATATAGTGTTATATGTTCTCTTTCTTGTTTCATACTAAGTTAGCCATAGGAATGTGGAGAGGGGAATTTTGTCTATATGGAAGGCATCCTATATATCATATTCTATGGGGCCCTTACCAATGATCTAGACATTAGTTTTAGGAGGTGGATTTGTGGATGGAGATGGAAGATAGCTAGGATCAATGTAAGATGATGATTTATTTTCTTTAAAATTAGTGGCCACTTTAGTGATAGGACAATGATTAGCCTTTTGATAGTGTCTTTCCAACATTTTATAGTATTGGAATGGGTGGGTATTGATAGAGATGGTGATTTCTATGAATTTGTGAAAGAATTTCAAGAATTTATGGAACTGTAGGGGATGCATTGCATCGCATGGATCCAAGGGTGTGCCAAAAGAATATTATAGGGTAAGTCAAGATCAATGATGTGGGATAGGATTTGTTGCACTACCATCTTGACTTTAATTTGAAATTTTATAGTCCCTTCTATTTTTCATTCTACATTATCATATGCTTTAATTGTAATCACCTTTGGACTCAAATATTTCTCTATGTACCCAAGGATTTGTACAAGTTTTGATACACAAATATTTAACCCAAATATGTTATGTATAAGCACCCTTTTGACCCTATGTTTGCAAATAATAGCCTCAATATGCAAGGGGTGATTATGATATGGGTCTAAGGATGACATGTCATGTTGGCTAGAAGTGAGATGGTGGTTGGATAAAAGGTGGCTAACAATTGCTTGGAATTGTGAAGGGTCAATGTCATTTGGGACCCTTGACTTTTGTAAGGCTTTATTTAATACATCCCTATGAGCATTAAATGTTTTGAAAAATCCATAAATGATATTTACTCAATAGTTTTTGTTAGGATTAGGGAAGATTGGAGCAATAAACACTAACAATTATATGTAGATTAAATAACCCAAATATAACAATGAAGAATAACACAAAAGAGATCAACACAAAATTTTAATGCGGTTCACCCAAAATGAGCTACATCCACAGAAACTCAGCGATCCAATGATTTTATTATCTAGTGCAAAACATATTACAATCTTGCAAATGCGTTGCTGTAACATACATCCCAACCGCTTATAACAAGCTTTTTGGAAGCTTCTAGAATTAGGGTTTTATAAGTCATTTTTCTTTTGTCGGTTAATAAAAATTAACAACTGACCCCAAACCCTAGAAAGGATACGTTATGAGTGTACAGTACTTGCATGATTAGTTTCTACATACCAACAATCTCCCACTTGGAGACTGATCAAGCTCCACACCAAACAATCTCCCACTTGGAGACTGATCCTAGAAGACACCACTGCACTTGCAGTGCCCATTGGATTACAGGCCTGGTTGGTTTCTTATATCCACCATTATCAGTCGTGAAGGCCAATAGAAATTGATGAGGAAATTAGTTTCTCCTATTTAATTGCCTTTGTGAACATATCTACAAATTTCTCACTTGTGTGAATTTTCTCCAGCTTCAATTGTCCATCCTCCAAAACTAACTAGATGAAGTGGTATCTGAGCTATATGTGCTTAGTTTTTGAATGTAGAGCTGAATTCTTAGCAAGATGAATGGCACTCTGGCTATCAGTGTACAAAGGGCTATCTTCTTGTTATTGCCCTAATTCCTCCAAAAAATATTGTAACCAAATCATCTCCTTGCTAGCATCCATAGCAACAACATACTTAACTTCAATGGTTGAAAGTGCAACAACCTTTTGCAGCCTTGAAATCCAACTAACTGCAGTACCTCCTATAGTAAAAACATACCTTGTAGTACTCCTCTTGCTATCAATATCATCTACTAGATCAGAGTCAACATATCCTTTTAGAGAAGAATTTGTTCCTCCAAAACATAGTTTCTTTGAAGTAGTACCTCTCAAATATCAGAGAATCCATTTTACTGCATTCCAATGTTCCATTCCCAGATTGCTCATATACCTTCTCACAACTCCCACTGCATGTGCAATATCTGGCCTTGTGCATACCATTGCATACATCAAGCTGCCAACTATTGATGCATATGGCAACTTAGACATTTTGTCTTCCTCCTCTTGTGTCTTTGGACACATCTCCTTAGTCAACTTAAAATGACTAGGCAAAGGTGTACTAATTGCTTTTGCATTCTGCATGTTAAACCTTTTCAACACCTTCTCTACATACTCACTTTGAGACAAAAATAATTTTCTATTTGTCCTATCCCGTGTGATCCTCATACCAAGGATTTGTTTTGCTACACCCAAATCCTTCATAGCAAATGAATTTGCTAATTTATGCTTAAGTTCATTAATATGTTGCATGTTAGACCCAACAACAAGCATGTCATCAACATAAAGCAACAGGATAATATAGCTTCCATTACCCAATTTATTAAAATAAACACAATAATAAGAATGACATCTTTTGTAACCTTGTTCGACCATAAAACTATCAAATTTCAAATACCATTGCCGAGGTGCTTGCTTTAGGCCATATAAACTCTTCTTTAACCTACACACAAATTCCTGCTTACCCTTGACCTCATATCTCTGTGGTTGCTGCATGTATATTTCCTCTTCCAAATCCCCATGGAGAAATGCTATTTTCACATCTAGTTGTTCAAGATGCAAGTCTTTTGCAGCCACAAGACTTAGAATAGTTTTAATAGAAGTCATCTTTACAACCAAAGAAAATATTTCATCAAAATTGATACCTTTTTTCTGTGTAAAACCTTTTTCCACGAGTTTGGCCTTATATCTTTTCTTGCCTCCATCTTCTTCCTTCAACCTATAAACCCATTTATTTGGCAATGCTCTTTTACCTGCAGGCAATTGGACTAAGTCCTGAGTTTGATTCTATAGCAAGGAATCCATTTCCTCTTTCATGCCTAGCTCCCACTGCTTTTTGGTATCTACCTGCATTGCTTCTTCATAACCTTCGGGTTCACCAAAATCAATTAATAATATAGAATATAATGATGGAGAAAATCTTCTTGGAGGTCTAGTTATCCTTATAGAATGTCTAACACTTGCAGGAGTCTGTGGGATAACTTGTTGTTGAGCATCAGGTACCACTGGCATTTTATTTTCTGGAATCTCATCCAACACCACATATTCCTTTTTGGCATGTTCATGCTTCTTTTCCTACAATTGATCTTTATACATGACCTCATTGAATATAACATCTCTACTCCTAATGATTTTATGATTTTCATAATCCCATAACCGATAACCAAATTCATCTACTCCATATCCAATGAAGGTACATTTTTTAGACTTAGCCTCAAGCTTGGTTCTATTTTCAATATCAACATGGACAAAAGCTTCATAACCAAAGGTTTTTCAAAATGAATAGTTTACCTTTTTACCCGTCCATGCCTCCTTTGGAATGCCACCATCCAAAGGATTTGAAGGTTCCCTGTTTATTAAATAAACAGCGGTATGTACAACATCTACCCAAAAGTGTAAGAGTAGTCCAACATGCAATCTCATGCTCCTTGCACGCTCCATAATGGTCCTATTCATCCTCTCAGACACACCATTTTCTTGTTGGTTTCTAGGAACTATTTTTTGCCTACGGATTCCATTATATGAACAGTAATTCTCAAATTCTCTGTTGCAATACTCGCCTCCATTATCAGATTTAAGACACTTCAACTTTTTTCCTGTCTCATTCTCAACCAAAGCTTTCCACTTTTTAAAAGTTTCAAATACTTCTAATTTTTATTTTAGGAAAGACACCCATGTTTTCTTAGTTGCATCATCAATAAAAGTAACATAATAGAAAGAGCCACCAAGAGAAGATACCTGAGTTGGTCCCCATACATTTGAATGCACAAGCTCTAATTTTTCAATCTTCTTCTCTTTCCCAACTTTGAGAAATCAGACTCTTTTCTATTTTCCATAAACACAATTTTCACAGAACTCCAAGTCAATCTGCTTCAGACCTGGTAGCAACTTTTTGGAGTGAAGGATCTTCATCCCTTTCTCACTCATGTGCCCAAGTCTATGGTGCCACAATTCTGTTTCTATTCCTATAGCAAGTGTTATAACTATCTCAGTAGAAACTATTTTTGTAGCAACTAAGGTAGAATAAGTATTACTAGTACACAAGTACAATGTGCCTACCTTTTAACCTTTAGCTACTACTAATGCACCTTTAGTGACCTTCCAGATTTTGTTTGAAAAGGTAACTATGTAGCCTTCACTACCTAGTTGTCTTGCAGGTGTAGACACCCAAATTTGTCCCAAATTTGTGTATGTCTTGCAACACCTTGTTAAAACATTATCTTAGACAGCTTGTAGCATTTTGTCCTAAATCCCACTCTTAATCCCATTAATTAAATAAATTTTATTTATTTAATTAAAATCCCATTCAATCCCATCCTCATCCTACTTAGCTAATTAATTAAATAAATTTTATTTATTTAATTAATTTCACATGCATAATCCCATTTATCCTATCCCCATCCCAATTAATTAAATAAATTTTATTTATTTAATTAATTTCTACATCATATCTTATCCCATCCTATTCATTTATCCAATTAATTAAATAAATCTTATTTATTTAATTAATATCCAACTCATATCCCAACTAATTCAAATATTTTATTTGAATTAAGTCCTCATCTTTCATCACATTCCAACACTTGTCCAGTCAATCATGTGTTACAACTTTTATCTTTCACATGCACAACTAATGGGACCTAATTTTAGTATTTATCTACACAAGCACACCTAAGCCTTATCTTCCCTTGCCACATGTCAATTGACTACAATTTCTTGATGTGCAAGGAAACCTAACTCAATCCTATCCATCCATTTCACCTAAAGCCCTAATTGATCCTAGCCATCCATTGGAACCAAGCCTTTCCTATAAAACAAGCCTCTCTTGAGCCATTAGAGGGGGGGATTTTCAGGATTCTTCTTCATGCAACCTCACTCTGCTGAATTTTCATCTCAAGTCCTCATCCATCATCTTCAATCCATCTAGCTTGCATCCTTATCAATGTTATGCTGCGGAATCGAGCAATCAACACAACAAAGCGATCAATCAATCGTGCTCATCTTGCATCTTCGAGGTATTGAATTATTTGGGTTTAGGTTATGCATTTCAATTGTTTGATCATTTCCATTTATAAATCCAAATTTTTCGATATACATTTGGCATGCCCGGTGGGACTCACGTCCTTGATTAACCTCTCTTGTTTGAGTTGTTTTTATGAAGTTTAGATCTCTTGGAGCGCCAATCTTTCATTTTTGTAAGCTTTTGTAGCAAAAATTTACATTTTTCTAACCCTAGTTTGCAAAGATTTGGCTAAAAATATATGTAGATGATCTCTTAGCCCAAATCTAACCTCACCATTGCGTCCGGGAGGCCGTTTCCATAAACTTTGAGTACAAATTTGCCTAAATTTGATGAAAAATGGAGCGTTTGGTGAAGAAAACAACAACCGGACTGCAACAATGTGCTTCTGGTAATTCAGGTCGCTTATGATCAAACAGCATTCGCCTGGGCTAAATCAGCTCGCCTTTGGGCAAATAGCAGTTGCTTATGGTCAAATTTGGTTCGCTTTTGAACAAACAGTGCTCGCTTTTGAACAAAAACTGATAGCATATGGTAAACTTGGTCGCTTATGGTTAACATTTGCATTCCGTCTCCGGCAACTTTCCAGATCGCTTTTGGGCTAATAGTAATCGCTTTTTTACATATGTTGATCGCTTTTAGTCAGATACTAATCGCTTTTGCTCATATTTTGATCGCTTTTATCTAAATAGTAATCGCTTTTGTCTTTAACCTAATTGCTTTTGGTCTGACAGTAATCGCCTTCTGCAGAACTAGGGTTTCTGTTGCATCTTTCTTTTTGCAGATACAGGTCGCTTGTAGGCTAAAATTGGTCGCTTTCAGATTTTTTGCATCGCTTATAAGTGTACAGAGTTCGCATCTGGTGTTCTTTCGATCGCATTTGATCTTCAAGGGTTCGTCTGTGTTAAAATATGAGATCGCTTCTGGACACGCAGTGATCGCCTCTGCATCTTTCGCATCGCTTACAAGCCTACACTGCTCACATCTAGTGCTTTTCTAGATCACATTTAAGCTGCAGGGGCTCGCATGTTGCTAAAGGAGATCGCTTATGATTAACAGTAAATCGCCTCTGCACTTGTCTTAACCGCCAAGGTTCACCTGTACCTTCTGCATGCCAAAGGAGGCTATTTTTTTCAAACTTGCATAACTTTCACATACGAAGGCCAAATCACACAAACAAGGACTCGTTGGAAAGTTGGGAGGACAAACTTCACAACTGTACCACTTTTATTAGGTGACTGTATTGTTTTTCAGGCTTTTTTATCAGTTAAAGTTCAGGTTCATTGCAAACTTCATTTGAGCATAACTTGAGCAATTTTGATCGTTTTTCAGTGAAACTTTTTTTCAAATTGCTTAGAATCTCCTGAACTTTCTGTTTATGTAATCTATTTTTCTATATCAGATCATTTTCATCAGAATTTTCAGATTTCATCTTTTTCATGTAATCATCTTCTTTGCAAGTTTACTTGTTTCTTTTTGGAATTGGTGACTTGTAAGGGTATCTAAGGAGCTGGAGCAGCATTGGCATCAACATCTACAGCAAATTGGAGAGTGATTGTATCAGGTGCACTCATTCTAATCTTTCATCTCTTTCATCTTCTAATCATTGTTTGCAAACACATTTGGATTTTGGGCATAAAACGAACAATTGTTTGCAAATTCACATCAAAACATTGGGCTAAAACGAACCATTGTCTTTCATCACATTTGGATTTGGACTTTAAAACAAACAAGTGCTTGCATTGTCTTCCACACATTGAATTTCTAAGGTTAATGAACCCCATGCGAGTGTGACCAAGTAAATGTGTATGCTCTCTCCTCGCGTCCCAACACGAACTTGGAGATCAAAAACATTTACTTGTGTTGCTTTTATTTAGCCTTAGAGAGGCCTGCCTTGGTATCCAAGGGAACGACCTCAAGCGGTACTTTCATCCGGTCCGCTATAAAAATCAGAGGATAAGGCAAAAGCCAAGTCTAACCGGTATTAGCGCTCACCATACAGTGCTAACTCGAAAGGAGGTGTACCATTGTGTATATTAAAACTCCTAGTAGGGTTAGTTAAAGTCTTAAGTGGCTTGCTGGATGCTCGTGGGGTGCCGGTCCCCCGGATTTTCACTAGAACCTCCTTGTGATAGTGGCCTTGCCTTGACTAGGACTTGTTGAAGTGTCTTCACGTGCTTGCTTAACCAACATCACATTCTTCCAAACTAACAACTTGCTTATGTGTCTTGCGTGAGTGATTCATGTGTGTATATGCATAATCATTTGTTTGAATATTGCCACATCAAGCTCTAAACACCCAAACACATAAAGACAAGTCATCCTACACATTCTTCCAATAACATTCAAACCCAATCACTTTCATCCCAAACATAGCCAAGTCATCCAAACAAGCCACATCATCATCCAAATCCCTAAACAAGCACTTGCTAAAAGGACTTAAGACAACCACTTGGTGACAACATGTCTACACTAGAAGACCTAGAAATCAAATTCCAAAGATTCCTCCAAAATCTTTATCAAGGATCACAACCCCTAAACCAAGATGCCATTAAAACATTACAATTCTTCCTCCAAAGAGCTCAACCCCACGCAAGCCAATCACCTCAACTACAACACTCCATAGCCCAAGTCCAACACCTTTTAGCCACTAGTCAAGCTCCACAAGTACAACAATCCTTAACCACTCCATACCAACCTAATCCATCTAGCCACATGTCATATCCATCCATTGCATATCAACTTAATCCACCTATCCACCAAGTCAATACCACATCAACCTATGAACATCCACCTCAAGTTTGTCTAATCCCTCATGCCACCATCCCAATGCACTACCAAGCCCATCCACAAGGCAATCAAGTGATATTACAAGAACAACATCCAAGTCCCAATAGTGCTTTGTACATAAA
Organism: Cunninghamia lanceolata; assembly: GCA_027924645.1. Taxonomy (NCBI): domain Eukaryota; kingdom Viridiplantae; phylum Streptophyta; class Pinopsida; order Cupressales; family Cupressaceae; genus Cunninghamia; species Cunninghamia lanceolata. The sequence continues at coordinate 4,601,646 of BSBN01000160.1, read as the reverse complement.
TCAAGCACATCCAAGTACACCTTTTCAACAAGATCATCAAGCACCATTGATAGACCTAAGTCCACCTCTGCAACAAGAAACACATGCAAATCCCAATGGCCCCTTGTACATAAATCAAACAAGCCCAAGTTATTCTATGCAAGATCCAATAACCTTTGATAAGGGAGATACCAATCTAGAGTGGCCACCACCATCCAATCACATGCCAACATATGAGCCAACAAGTCATATCCCAACACCACCATGTGATCCTACTCCTAGTCCATTGGTCCATCAACCCTCCAAATCACCAAGCCCTTCATTACCTTCCTCGCCATGTCATTCTAATCGTTCACCAAAGGATGCGGCTGAGAGAGTTTTACAAAGGATGCTTGAAGCAAAACTCATTGAACTTCCTAAAGTCAAACCATGTGAAGAAAGTCCATATGATGAACATGATTATTGTGCATACCATAGGACCAAAGGCCATAATACAAATCAATGCCCAATATTTATCTCAATTGTCTACAAGGTGTACCCACCTATAATGGGAAATCGTGCCACATCATCCCCATCTAGTTCAAATCCTAATCCATCCAATCCAATTAGCCCTCAACCTAATCATAATCCTAAGCTTCCAGCACCATCTACCATTATCATCCATCCATTATATTTCCCATCCACCCATACACTTGCAAAGGATGTGATCCATTGGCTACTAGATAGGAATAAACTACCCCCATGTCAAATACCAATTCATGAGCCTACCAATAAACTTCCAAAGGTCATGTCCAATCTTATAATCTCATCATGTGGTTCACATATCCTTGAGCCTCTTCAAGAGCCTTCCATTAACATACCTAGCCCTTTAAGCCCATCATGTGACCTACAAGCCAACAAGTCTATTCAAGAGTCTCCAACCACAAGCCTAAGTCAAGAGTCATCATGTTCTCGTGTTGTTGACCAAGAGCCTATCCAAGAGTCATCTACTTCCATTCAAGCAACCCAAGAGGTATGTCAAAGGTTTAATCCTAAGCATGTGGAAACATTAAGCCCTAGTCCAACTGAAGATCAATACACTTTCATGCAACCTATCCATAATGTCTACCTTCTTTATGATCAAGATGATACCTATGAAGAAGCTATCCATGAGCACCTTGATCCTATCCATAATCCTATTTCTATCCATGACCAAGATATCCACATTGCTCCTAGTCATCTACCATCTAGCCCTATCCATAATAAGCAAATATCCACTTGTCATGATGAGACACTTGTCCCCCAAGTAAGCATAAAAGATCAAACAAATAGCTTGGATCTTAGCGAACATAATCAAGATCCTAACGATCATCCTTCCATATCCACCATCGATTCCACTTCAAGTCCACCATCATGTCCACTCGGTCTTACCACTTTTGTCCATGAATGTTCTTCCTTAGGACAACAACGACCTTTATCCACTTCATCTTCTCCATCCAATAAAGAACTCAAGTCTAGTTCCCAAAACACATCTAGTCCCATAGTCAATCGCATCCTCCAAAACATGAACTACCAAGGAAAAGGTCTAGGCCTTTATGAACAAGGTATTTTGGAGCCAAACCATGTCAAGATCCCTCCAAGCTCATATGGCCTTGGATACACACCCCAAGGTAAACAAGGCCAAGATGTTGGTAATCCCTTCATGAATCGTAAACCTACCACTTTCTATCACACTCCCCATCATGTTCCCAAAACATATGTAGCCATTCCATCTCCATCATCCTATAACCGTCAAAAGCATGTGACCGTACATCTTCTGCCATCCACTTTGCCTCCACTTTTACCAACTCCAAATATCCCTCCATCCACTTTGCCACCATTGCTTCCAACACCTAACATACATATCATTCATAAGTATTCTTACATCCCTAATCATGGCCAACAAAAGCACACATCGCCTAAGCATAAAGCTTCCAATCATTTCATCCACTCCACCCACGCCATGGGATTCAAAAGCAAAAATTTTGATGCCTCTACCTATAAAGCTAAAAGTCCTACCAAAAATCCAAAGAACTATCATGCCTTAGGGCACAAACATGAAAAATCAATGCAAAGAACCAAATCAAAGCAATCCAAAAAGCTATCCAAGCCCATACCTCCAAAAGCAAAGCCCAAAAGCAAAATGGTTTGGGTTCCTAAGCAAATAGCTAGCAAAGCGAATGAGGCATCCTCATCCACATCTAAGCAACCATCCAAACCCTTACCTCCAAAAGCAAAGCCCAAAAGCAAAATGGTTTGGGTTCCTAAGCAAATAGCTAGCAAGTCAAATGAGGCATCCTCCTCCACATCTCAAGAATCCCAATCACCTACCTCCATCCAAAAGACTATTTCCATCCAAAACTTCCATTCCCTTCAAAAATCCCACAAGCAAAATAAAAGAACTAAAAATACTAAATCTATGTGGGTTCCTAAATCACTTCATCAACCATCTCCTAAGCAAACATCTCCATTGCTTCCTACACCACCATCTCATCAAAAGCTTCAATGTTTATCATGGTGTGTGCAACCGTTGGTCATGATTCCCTTCCACTCCGTAGCACCTTCACATATCTACATCTACCCATCTTCCATCCATTATCTTGCATATCTCCACCATGCTATCCCTATGGTCCATGCTTTTGCATAAGCCTACATAATCCACATCATAGTCCACTATCCCGATCCATCTATCCTTGCATGAACCTTTCATAATCCATTTCATCATCCACTATCTACCTACTCCATCTACCATCCATGCAACCCCCTATCAACATCTATGAGCATAATGACATGGTCCATGTGAAGACATCATCCATTTCTAAAGGGACACTATCAACCTTCATAGCACTAGCCACTTGAGTCCCTCCTATCCATTACCATGGTGAAAACTTGGCAAACAGGCGCCATGTGTAATTGTCAACGCATCTAAAAGCAAAAAAAAAAAAAAGGAAAATAAAGAAAATAAAAGAAAAAGAAAAAAGTCAAAATAGTAAAGAGAAATCCCTTCATCCAATGGTGAAAACTTGGTAAACAGGTGCCTTGGATAAGTACCACGATGAAAACTTGGCAAACAGGCGTCATGTGTAGGTTGATCTTCTATGTCACTTACACTTAGGGGCACATTGTCTCATCCAACCTATCCATTTCCAAACTATCTATCCCATTATATCATTTACCATCCTACCATCCTTAGCCATTACATAAACAAGCCTATCCTATTGAACCCATTTATCCATTCATCCATCCTTCTGCCTTTTGATTTTGATGAAGACATAGGGGCAAAATCTTGAAACATGCTTTGGATATCTCTTGGTATACCTCATACCTTCCTCATCAATCCATATTATCATTATCCACCTATCATACACCTTGTCATGTAAAACCTATCATGTCATCCCATGGTCATGAACTTTGTCATGTAAAAATCCTAAGCATTACCACCTAGAATGGGGGCAAGTTCTTCCTATGCAACATAGCCTTTGAAGATCACATCCTAGCTCCCTTATGATCCATCCACTATGGCGTATCCTTATCATGAGCTTTCCATCTTATAGCTTATCCCCATCTGTTTATCATGAGCTTTCCACTATAGCCTACCTATCCATTTTTCATGAGACATGCATACATACCTTATATAGCCTATCCTCTTATCTACCCATCTATCATGAGCCTTTCATCACATTTACTATGAGCCCATCCTTTTATCCATCCAATCCCATTCATCCATCTTTACACCTAGACTTGGTTTTCTCCCTTGTCATTGGTATCAAGCACCAAGGCTACCTAAATTGTAAATCCATTGGCATTTTCCAAAACATTTCAAAAAAAAAAAAAACTCCAAAAAAATCAAAATATCCCAAAAAATCTAAAAAATTAAAATATGTCAAAAAAATCCAAAAAATCAAATATCCAACAAAAAAATCCAAGAAATAAAACCAATCATATCATCCAAAACAATCCACTCCATCAACATTCAATCAACATCAAATCCTCATCATCATCAATTCTTCCTATCAATAACATTCATTCATCATCATCAATCCATCACTTCTTCCAATCATATCAATCAAATCAATCTAAGCAATGATCCCAAAATTCAAGTCACACTAATCCATATCAAGCAAGCTAATCAATCAAGGAACATTATCTAATCAAATCAACAGGTTTTGATCCAAATCTTGTCATGAGCCAAATCAATCATCATCAATCATCATCAATGGGATATAGCATTCCCACATCCTTGTGTTGATCTAGGGATATAGCTTTCCCCGCAATGACAACACTATCATCATCAATCAAACAATCAATCATTGGTTTATGACTTGACAAGGGCAATACCTTGTTTGTTTTACATCCTTTGAGCACACTAAGAACACTTGCTTATGCTTAGATTAAGTGTACACTCTAATCATCACACCATCACTATCATCATTCAAAACAAATACTATCAATCATCAACATTAACACCAAAGCAAATCAACTCAAGCACATCAAGCTAGTCATCAAAACAAATCCAATCACTTCAGCAAATCAAAAGTAGCTCAATCCACAACATATCATCACATCATTAACATTTCATCAAATCAATCTAATCATCCATTCATCAATAAAAATACATCATTCAAAGCAATGCTCCAAATTCAAGCCCATCCTTAATCCATACCAATCAAGTTAATCAATCAAGCCAAATTATCCAATCGCAATCCATGGTCTTGATCCTAGCCTTGTTGTAAGCCAAATCAATTAGCCAATTAGCCAACCAACTCAGCAAACAACCTTGTGTTGATCTAGGGATATAGCTTTCCCCGCAATGACAACACTCTCAACTATCATCAACAAAACAATCAGCAATTAATCTTTGGTTTACAGCTTGACAGGGGCAATACCTTGTTTATTTTTGTATCATTTGCGCATGCTTGCTTGTTTGCTTGTATGTGTTATCATTTTATCTTGCATTTGTATCATATCGATATCATTTCTAGCTAATATTCATATCTTGTGTATGTTGGAATAGCTTTTTGCACTATCCTTTGCATCTGAGGTCATATCATACCTTTTGTGCATTAGGACTTCAATGCTCTAAGTTTTCTTCCTCATACGTTAGACAAGGTTGTATTACGCTAGGGCACAAGACACATCGTCACCCTGGTCCTTATACCTTGGTGTATAACGTCTAGTGCTATATCAAACATCCTGGTTGCTCACTTTCTATTGCAGCATAACGCATCATCTATTTCTTCTATCCATTCCCTTATCTTTCTTTTGTAGCCAAGCCATTTCTTTTCGAGAGCATACTCGTGTTTGTCCAACCTGCCTATCCTCTCGAGGGGGCATCACCAACCTATCCTTTCTATCATCATCATCATCATCAGCAGCAGCATCCCTATCAATTATCCATACCTTAACTTCTTTGAAATGATGTTACTCAACACAAAGCTCATCATCTCGAACATCATCTCAAAGAGGGGCAAAATGTAGACACCCAAATTTGTCCCAAATTTGTGTATGTCTTGCAACACCTTGTTAAAACATTATCTTAGACAGCTTGTAGCATTTTGTCCTAAATCCCACTCTTAATCCCATTAATTAAATAAATTTTATTTATTTAATTAAAATCCCATTCAATCCCATCCTCATCCTACTTAGCTAATTAATTAAATAAATTTTATTTATTTAATTAATTTCACATGCATAATCCCATTTATCCTATCCCCATCCCAATTAATTAAATAAATTTTATTTATTTAATTAATTTCCACATCATATCTTATCCCATCCTATTCATTTATCCAATTAATTAAATAAATCTTATTTATTTAATTAATATCCAACTCATATCCCAACTAATTCAAATATTTTATTTGAATTAAGTCCTCATCTTTCATCACATTCCAACACTTGTCCAGTCAATCATGTGTTACAACTTTTATCTTTCACATGCACAACTAATGGGACCTAATTTTAGTATTTATCTACACAAGCACACCTAAGCCTTATCTTCCCTTGCCACATGTCAATTGACTACAATTTCTTGATGTGCAAGGAAACCTAACTCAATCCTATCCATCTATTTCACCTAAAGCCCTAATTGATCCTAGCCATCCATTGGAACCAAGCCTTTCCTATAAAACAAGCCTCTCTTGATCCATTAGAGGGGGGGGATTTTCAGGATTCTTCTTCATGCAACCTCACTCTGCTGAATTTTCATCTCAAGTCCTCATCCATCATCTTCAATCCATCTAGCTTGCATCCTTATCAACGTTATGCTGCGGAATCGAGCAATCAACACAACAAAGCGATCAATCAATCGAGCTCATCTTGCATCTTCGAGGTATTGAATTATTTGGGTTTAGGTTATGCATTTCAATTGTTTGATCATTTCCATTTATAAATCCAAATTTTTTGATATACAGCAGGGATTAAATTCCTTCTCAAATTTGGAACATGCCTTACCTCCTGTAGCAACCATTCATTTCCATTCTGCAACTTGATTTTTATCTTTCCTTTTCCAACAATTTGATAGGGTTCATCATCACCCAAATATACCTGTCTAAAATCACCTTGAACATAATCTACAAAATATTTCCTATGGGGTGTGGTATGAAATGAAGCCCCTGAATCTATTGCCTAGGAATCATTAGCATTATCTAAACACAAAATTAAAGCATCTTGTAATTTATTACTTGCAACATTATATTCCTTACCGTCATCATGTTGTCCATCTCCTTGTTTGCCCTTTCGAGACCAACAATCCTTCTTCAAGTGTCCTAGATTTCCATAGTGCCAACAATCCATTCTTCCTCTGGATTTAGATCTTCCTTTCTTCATCTTCCCTTGTGACTTCCCATGATTTTTTGGGATTTTTCCTCTTTCCTTTGTTCTTCCCCTGTTCTCTATAGTCAAAGCATTACCCAATGTTGAACTCTCACTTGTGCTTTTCTGTCGCATTTCCTCACTAAGGATAACACCAACAACATCATCAAATTTCAAAGTATTTGAACTAGAGACAGAGTTACTTACAACCATTACCAATCTATCCCAGCTTTCTGGCAAAGAACATAAAACCAAGAGCACCCTCACCTCTTCATCAAATTTCACTTTTATAGAAGTTAATTGACTGGTAATCACATTTAACTCATTTAAATGATTTGACACAGATCCAACTTCAATCATTTTTAGATTAAACAAGCACTTCATGAGAAATACCTTATTGGAGGCTGAGGGTTTTTCATACAATCCAGCCAAAGCTTTCATCAGTTCATCTGTTGTCTTCACTTTTGTTATATTTAATGCCACATATGGTGCTAGACATAACCAAATGGTTCCCACTACCTTCTGTCTAGAAATTACCAATCCTCATCAGTCATTGCTACTAGTTTCTTGGCTTTTCCTTCCAATAGCCTCCATAAATCCTTCTAATAGAGATAATCCTCCATTTGCATCTTCCATAATTGAAATTTCTTCCCATTGAATTTATCTACCTTCAATTTACCCTCGTCCACCATTGCTCCCACTTAACCACGAGACTCCCACTCAACCATGAGACCTTCCTACAAATGATAATCGAACACAACTCACTCTGATACTAGTTGTTAGGGTCAAGACAGATCGGAACAATAAACACTAACAATTATATGTAGATTAAATAACCCAAATATAACAATGAAGAATAACACAAAAGAGATCAACACAAAATTTTAACGTGGTTAACTCAAAATGGGCTACATCCATAGAAACTCTGCCATCCAATGATTTTATTATCCAGTGCAAAACATATTACAATCTCGTGAATGTGTTGCTATAAAATAAATCCCAGCCACTTATAACAAGATTTTTGGAAGCTTCTAGAATTAAGGTTTTACAAAGTCATTTTTCTTTTGTCGGTTAACAAAAATTAACAATTGACCCCGAACTTGCAAAAAATTAACAAACGACCGTGAACCCCGACAATGATACGTTACAAGTGTACAATACTTGCATGATCGGTCGCCACATACCAATAGTTTTCTCAAGCTATTCGATTAGGTTATATTAGTCTTTAAAAGTGGGCAGAGGAGTCCCTTGGATGGTGAGCCTACCACACCTTGTGGTAATGATATAGTTGAAGAATTTGATTTTGATGGTATTCACTTGTTTACTAGTGTGCTCAACATGGTCAACAATAGAATCACAGTTATGTGGGGTTTTATTGTAATGGATGTTATGGGTTTGAGTGTCTTGATTTTAATTTTACTTAGATGATGGGCATGCTTGATCATGCTTTAGGAGTGGATCTTGGTAAATTCCCATTTGTGAATTTAGCAAGGATGAGGTTTCCCATTCTATTTCAATATCTCCTTAGTCAATCAAATCTTGGACATAGGTTATGAGTTTCATACACTTTTTAGTGGCATGGCCCTTGATTTTATGGTACTCAAAATATTCATGTTTCTTGTACTATGATGATTTAGGCTTACTCTCATCAAAGGGCTTGGTGAGAGAGAAGGTGATCATGTTTACTTTGACTGATTTATCAAACACCACCTCTAGAGGTTCTGATGAAGGGGATAAATCATAAAACACACAATAATAGAAATTGAACACAGAGAATAGAACTTTCTTTTATTGATCTGGGCAACTCATTACATTATAGAAGCTTATTACAATCAGAGGAATCAGTCCTCTACAGGCTGCAACACACTACAGCTACCATCACCAGGCTCTGGAATCTTCCACCTTCTGTAACCCCCAAATCAGCTAGGGTTTCTATTTTCCTTCCTATTCTTGACTCTACACTTGCCCCCTTAACTCCACTACTACCCAGGGTTCCCAAAAATGGTTATTAATAGCCTTTTTGGCAGCCAACAACCTAATTTTGAATTTTGCATCTCTTTCCAAAAATAGGTCAACTTCCGGAAGCCATAACTTTTGATCCTGGACTCTGATTGACGAACCGTTTTATGCGTCAAAAAGCTCACGGAGTGCTCTACATGCTAAGAACTAGCTCTGCCAATTTCAACCATTTTCAGGCCTGTACAGGGCTGTTTAGTGCCTCAAACCTGAGTTTGAATAATTTTCAGGCATTTTTTGGGAAACGAAAACTTTAATATCTTTCAGCTCGCAAATGATCTTCATGTGATTCCTTTGCCAAAGGTCTTATATTTCCATTATGTAACTTCTTGTAAATTTTAACTTCATTCCATGCCCAAATGCAAACTTTCTAAAAATAGCAATTTACTATTTTTAGCAGTTTGGGAAAACTGAAAGTTCTACATTATTATTCAGGCGATTATGGAGCCAAAAACACTAATTATGGAAAGAAATGAAAACAACTACAATGATTTTGAATTAACTTCTTTTTGGGTGATGCAAGATTGCCCTTACACCACTGGATGCTCCTACATCAAACACCTAGGGTAATTTGAGAAGTGACCCTGTCACGTCTCATGTGTTTGTGTGAGGAAAACCCAAATGGTCAACCTCTACCTTAGACAACCAAGAAGAATCTTCAATAGGCCTTCCTTTCCATTTTACCAGATATTCTTCATATTGCTTATTTCAGTAGTTCTTCCCACACGGCTATCCAAGATCTCTTCTATCTCCTCTGTTGAAGTAGATGCCAGAATGCTCCACTATTCTTCTGTTGGTCCATCCTTTGTTCCACCTTCATGATATTCTGATAAATCAGCAATGTTGAAAACAGGGGAAATATTGATCCCACTCGGCAGCTCTACCTCATATGCATTTCCTGAATCATGTTTCTTCAAAATTTTGCATGGTCTAAATTTCTTCATTTTCAACTTATTGTATGTTCCAATTGGGAACCTTTCTTTTCTCAAGTGAACCATGACTTCATCTCCTACCTATAATTCCTTATATCTCCTCTTCTGATCTGCCTTAGCCTTGTACTGAATATTCATTTTATTAATGTGCTTTCTCACATCTTCATGCAAATTCTTCAGATGTTCTGCAAAGTCTTCAGCTTCAGCACTTGTCTTTTCTCCGTTGTCCAGCTTCCTTAACTCAGAAGCATTTCTTGGGCTATTGCCATATACAATCTAAAATGGTGATTTACCAGTACTCCTATTGACAAAATTGTTGTAAGCAAATTCTGCCTGTGGTAAAATCAAGTCCCATCCCTTAGGCTTATCTCCTACTAAGCATCGTAGCAGGTTACCCAAACTCCTATTCACCACTTCAGTTTGTCCATCAGTCTGTGGATGGTGTGCAGAACTAAACTTTCAACTTCTTCCACAATTTCCTCAAGAAATAACCAACAAACTTGGTATCTCGATCTCAAACTATGCTCTTTGGTAGACCATGTAGTCTCACCACTTCCCTGAAAAATAACTTTGCAATATGAACAATATCATTAGTCTTCTTACAAGGAATAAAATGTACCATCTTTGAGAATCTGTCCACCACCACAAAAATAGAATCATGCCCTCTCTGTGTCCTTGGTAAACCAAGAACAAAATCCATACTAATATCATTCCATGGCTTCTCTGGTACATGTAATGGTTGATACAATCTTGTATTTTGACTTGTTCCTTTTGCCATCTAACATACTCTGCAACTCTACACAAACTTCCTCACATCTTGCTGCAACTGTGGCCAATAATAATTTTCACCAACAATAGAAATGGTCTTATCTTGACCAAAGTGTCCAGCCAATCCTCCACTGTGCTTCTCCTTAATCAGGTTCTCTCTCATGGAACTCCTCGGAATGCACAACTGGCTTCCTCTAAACAACATGCCATCTTGGATTATGAAATCCAACCATTTTGTCCTATCCAAAGTAACAGGCTCCAGACAAGCTTTCCAAGCCTCTGCAAAATCTAGATCTTTAGGATACAAACTTTTGAGCTCATCGAACCCAACAACCTCTATCTTCATTTTTGTCAACAAATTTTGCCTTCTACTCAAGGCATCTGCAACTCTGTTGGACTTCCCACTCCTGTGCTTCAAAACAAAGGTATACCTCTACAAAAACTCAACCCATTTTAAGTGCCTTTGGTTCAACTTCCCTTGACTATTAAGATACTACAAAGCCTGATGATCAGTATATAAAACAAACTCTTTTGGCAACAAATAATGTCTCCATTTCTTCAAAGCCTGAACTATTGCATAAAATTCCTGATCATAAACAAAATACTTTTTCTTGGCATCATTAAGCTTCTCACTAAAATAGGCAATGGGCTTACCTTCTTGGCTCAAAACAACTCCTATACCACTACCACTAGCATCACAATCTACCTGAAATACCTTATTGAAATCTGGAAGTGCCAAAACAGGTTGTTCTACAACTTTTTGCTTCAATGTATCAAAGCTCTTGTCTGCTCCTTTAGTCCATCTAAACTCTTTTCTATCCCCTCTCATTGTCTCAGTGAGGGGTGCACAAATGCTACTAAAATTCCTGATAAACTTCCTGTAAAAACTTGCCAAACCATGAAAAGATCTTACCTCCGTTGAACTCCTTGGTGTAGGCCATTCAATGATAGCCCTTACCTTTTCTGGGTCCATCTTAAGACCTTCCTCTGAGACAACAAATCCTAGGTATACCAACTCTTTCTTTGCAAAACTACATTTCTTCAGATTAATCAGCAACTTCTCCTCCCTCAGCTTCTCTAGAACTCTTCTGATATGCATCAAATGCTCATCCCAAGTCTTACTGAAAATCAAAATATCATCCAAATAAACAATAACAAAACTTCCCAAAAATTCTTTTAGTACCTCGTTCACGAGCTGCATGAATGTGCTCGGTGCATTGGTTAGCCCAAATGGCATGACTAACCATTCATACAAACCTTCCTTTGTCTTGAAGGTTGTCTTCCATTCATCTCCTTCTCTGATATGGATCTAGTGATATCCACTCTTTAGGTCAATTTTCGTGAAATACTTGGCTCCACTCAAACAATCCATTATGTCATCCATTCTTGGCAATGGAAATCTATACTTGATCATTATCTTATTGATGGCTTGAGAGTCTGTACACATCCTCCATTCTCCATCTTTCTTTGGTGCTAGTATTGCAGGTACTGCACATGGACTTAGGCTCTCCCTTATCAGTCCCTTCCTCAACAACTCCTAAACTTGTCTGTTCAGCTCTTCATTCTCTGTAGGGGTCATTCTGTGGGCTGCCTTGTTTGGCAAACTGGCTCCTGGTATCAAATCTATTTGATGACTTATCTTCCTTATTGGTGGTAAACCTTCTGGTACATTATCAGAGATAATGTTCTGGAACTCTTCCAACATATCTGAACTTCTGCTGGTACATCTTCACAGTTCTCTTGACTAATCTTGGGAATCAATGCAAAGCAATGATGCTCATGCTTCATTCCCTCCAAAAACTTTCTACCATCTACCAAGCAAATTCTGGCAGTGCTACATACCTTTTCTTCCACCTCCTTCAAGGGCTTCAACTTATGATGAACTCCATCCTTTGTTAGGGAATATGTGTTTGCACGGCCATTATGGATAGCGCTCCTATAATACTGCCACAGCCTCCCCAATAACATATGACATGCATCCATCGGTATGATGTCACACAGCACCTCATCATGGTAGTCACCAATCTTGAACTTCACTAAACACTGTTCATTAACCAAAGCTCTATGGTCCTTCTGCAACCATGCAATCCTATATGGATGTGGATGCTTTCTTCTTGTCAACTTCAACTTGTCAACCATCTCCTCTGAAATAAGATTATCAGTGCTTCCACTGTCAATAATAATATCACAACACTTACCTTCACATTTGCACCTTGTGTAGAATAAACTCTTCCTCTGATTGGGTTCTTTTTCCTCATTCAACAAAGTTCTTTTGACAACTAGGGTTTCTCCCCTTTTTGCATCTTCAGAGTGCTCAGACTGTGCATCTTCATCCACATGTGCAACTTGTGCATTACCTTTAGGTCTTCTATTCATCCTTCCTTGATGTTGCGGACACTCATATGCTCGATGCCCTTCTTCTCCACATTGGAAACAGGTTCCTCTGAAACCTCCTCTTCCTCTTTGCTCACCATTGTTTTGGTCACGAGGGCGGTAGGTATTATCACCTCTCTGATTTTGACTGGTACCAGCTTCTTCACTTTTCTTTGCATCTTCATTTCAGGCCCCATAGGGTCTTCCACCAGTCCTTCTACCTTGACCTCTTCCCCTTTGCTTGCTGTCAAATCTTTTATTCAGCTTCTCTTCCACCTTCAGGGAAAACTGGTACGCATCTTCTATGGTGGTCATTCTTACTAGGCTCAACTCCTCTTGAATACTCGGCCTCAACCCATTAATGTAACGGGCTACCTTCTCCTTGTTGGGCTCTGCATGGCCTGTCCTGATAGTAATTTTATAAAACTCTTCTGTATACTCCTTAACAGACTTGTTACCTTACTTTAGTCCTTGCAGCTTCTTCAGCAACTCCATCTCATAGTCCACAGGAATGAACTGCTTCTTCAGTTTCTCCACCATCTGATCCCATCTGGTGATCTTTCCTTTTCCTCTTCTATTCCTCTCTAATTGGACCTCCTTCACCAAATATTGGCGTGGCCCTTCAACTTTGTTTTTGCAAACTTAACCCAATCTGGGTCCTCCACATCTTCATACTCAAAATACTCTTCCATGTCATTGATCCAATCAATAAGCTGTTCTAGATTCAAATCTCCAGAATATGTAGAAACTTTGATCCTGGGCCTCTTTCTGATCTTCGAAATGGCCCTCAACAACCTAACTTCTGCAGCATCCCCGGTGGCTTCTTGTTCTTCCTCAGATAGCTCTTCTTCAGCTTCATCTTCACTTTTTTCTCTTACCCTCAGCTCAAACCCTCTTCGTAGCTCCTCTTGCAATGCATCGATTTGTCTTTGTAGGGCTCTAAAACCCTCTTCTGTCAAAGCATTCCTCCCAACACAATTTCTTTATGGAGGCATCTTGGTCTCTGCAGCAAACCCACAACCTTAGGTCCTGGTGCAAACTGCCTCACGGTCGGCGATCTGTCTACACACTCAGGAACCCTTGCTCTGATACCACTTGATGAAGGGGGTAAATCATAAAACACACAATAATAGAAATTGAACATAGAGAATAGAACTTTCTTTTATTGATTTGGGCAACTCATTACATTATAGAAGCTTAATTATAATCAGAGGAATCAGTCCTCTACAGGCTGCAAGACACTACAGCTACCATCACCAGGCTCTGGAATCTTCCACCTTCTGTAACCCCCAAATCAGCAGGGTTTCTATTTTCCTTCCTATTCTTGACTCTACACTTGCCCCCTTAACTTCGCTGCTACCCAGGGTTCCCAAAAATGGTTATTAATAGCCTTTTTGGCGGCCAACAACCTAATTTCAAATTTTGCATCTCCCTCCAAAAATAGGTCAACTTCCGGGAGCCATAACTTTTGATCCAGGACTCTGATTGATGAATCGTTTTATGCGTCAGAAAGCTCGCGGAGTGCTCTACATGCTAAGAGCCATCTCTGCTGCTTCTAGCCATTTTCAGGCTTGTACGGGGCCGTTTAGTGCCTCAAACCTGAGTTTGAATAATTTTCAAGCATTTTTCAGGAAACGGAAACTTTAATATCTTTCAGCTCGCAAATGATCTTCATGTGATTCCTTCGCCAAAGGTATTATATTTCTATTATGTAACTTCCTATAAATTTTGACTTCATTCCGTGCCCAAATGCAAACTTTCTAAAAATAGCAGTTTACTATTTTTAGCAGTTTGGGAAAACTGAAAGTTCTACATTATTATTCAGGTAATTATGGAACCAAAAACACTAATTATGGAAAGAAATAAAAACAACTACAATGATTTTGAATTAACTTCTTTTTGGGTGATGCAAGATTGCCCTTACACCACTAGATGCTCCTACATCAGGTTCCCCCAATTATGTGTATTATCATTTCTTGGATTATTTCTTTGGTTGTTCCACTGAGATAGTGACACTAGGATGTATTTATAGGGAATGTGAATTCTTTGAATCCATGACCCCTTCACCAACCAAATTTTTATTTTTGTTGAAGAATTTGGGCTTATCATTGTGATTTTGATTTTTGGTAAATATTTTAACAAGTCCTTTGGCTATTAGGGTACTTTCAATTTGCATCCCCTTCTCAATGATTTCATTGAAGGTGGAAACACAATGAATTTGTACATGGAAGGCTATTTTAGGGTTTAGGTTGGTGACAAATATGTGGATCAATTTCTTTTTAGGTATAGGCCATGGGAACCTACTTGCTAGGATACTCAAACATTACAAGAAGGAATAGAAACTTTCTCCATTCTTTTGCATTGCATTGCACAAATCCATCATAGTGAGTTCATGCTCCACATTATGGGAAAAGTGTTTCATGTAAACTTTTCTAATAAATCAACAAATGATTAGATAGACCTCTTATGTAGATGAAGAAACCAACCAATGGCTTTGCCTCCTAGGCTTCTTGGGAAGAGGTGGACTAGGAATTTGTCACTATAAGTGACCTATTGGCATGCCATATAGAATTCTTTGACATGGTTGCTAGGGTCTCCCTTTCCTTTATATTTATCAAACCTGGGGATAACAAAGCATGATAGGAAAGGTGTTTGAGAAAAGGATCAATTGAAAGGATAAAGACAATTCATCAAACTTATATCCTTTACTTTGGATTTAGGTCCCTGCTTGTAGATCCTTTATGAAATCTTTCATTTCTTTCCATTTAGAATGGAGTACTAGGAGGTACCAAAAGTGTAACATTGTGATTATTTTTGAATAGGGATGGTTGATATGCTTGGCCTCTATTTTAGGAGTTTTGGTGTATGGATTTTAGTTTAATGGAAGCATCATTGGTTTCTTTATTTTTTGCAATGTAATTATGGTTCACATTGTTTTGGGTATCATCATTTTGATTTGCATGGTCATTAGCTTCAATATGGTTTTGATGTGGGGGGTCTTGACCTATGATGTTGTTGAGGTTTAAGTATTGGGGTAATCTAACACTAGATTCTACAAGATGTCTAAGGATATCATATTTATTCTGGAGCATAAATTGATTTAGCATAGTACATCCTTTCATGGAGTAGAAAAACTCATCATGACCGTGAACATATTCACTTTGACTATGGAGGCTTTCATTATCACTATCATGATTTCCTTATCTCTTGTTAGGATCATGAGAGCTATCTCTAATGAGGAGCCTTGGATTAGAAAAGGGCCTTTTCTCATCAAAGTTCATGTGATGGCATTGGTCATATTATGCTTTTCTTGGTTTTAGGTTGTAACGAGTGACATATAAAAGATTAGCTTGGTTAGATTTTTGAAGATTTTGGATTAAACGATTTTGGGGTTTTAGGGTTTAAATACAGGTTTCACACAATAAGGGAAGATAAATTAGACATAACAACCTACACCAGTCAAGTGGGATTATTTGTCTTGTGAGTTCACAAATATACTTGACTTGGTCCTAAATACTATTAGCCTAATATCTCAAAGCATTAACTATGGAGGATTGGGAATGTACCTATATCTTACTATTCCATTACCAAAAGTATGGTGTGAGTAACTTCTTGGGGTTAATTTCTTACCAATGCATCACAAGTTACAAATTAGCAAAATTCTCCCTACTCTAGGTTCAACAAGGATTAATTAAGATTAGTCCTCTATATACCTAAAGGTATGCGAGACCCAAGTCTATGTGACAAGGGTGTTGTCTAATGGCTTGGTCTAGGAGGGTAACCCCTCTCCTCCTTCACTTGGAAAACTATAATTCAGATGCTAGCTTAGCCTAAAATGACAGCTCCTTAGAATTTATATAGCCTTGCATAACATAAGATTTGGCTAGTTCTTAGTGATGAAATCCAAGTCTCTAAATGCTTAGGAAAATAATAAAAAGGAATACTTGCTTTTGATTTCCAAGATCACTCAAAATGTCTAAGGAAAGAACGTACACAAGGTCCTTGGGTGGCACAAATGAAGATATTGTTTTGATCCTCAATATCATCTTGTGGTGTGATAGGAGAGCATACTCAACCAAGTCACAAATAAAAAGAAAAGACAAACAAGAGGGTTTTTTTAATCCTCAAGATTGATTTGTCACTCAAGAGGAGAGTATACATAACCAACTCGCACACAGACACAACGAACAAGGTTAATTCCCCTTATTAATAAATTTTGTGAGTGAAATTGTTTTAAAAATTTGATCTTTGATAAATAAACCTACAACACCACAAGTTAGTAAATTTTCAAGATTTTTTCCGTAGACTAACATTTTTGCATAAACATGGTTAAAATAATAGGAAAGATTAAAATTAGACCTAGTAGATTAGGGATTAGTAGGCCAATATGAAGAAAAACTTGAAAATGATAGTAACAAGATGAATATTTTGAAAGAAAGACATATATGCCAACAATTAAGAAAATACAATGAAATAGAGAAAAACATTACCAACAGAGATGTCACCAAATTATGTGAATGTGTCAAGAATTGGATGGGTACACCAAAAAATTGTGCAAATAGGTTGCTATGTAGAAAAATGTGTTGGGCAATGAATATGTCAAGAGATGTGATGGATATGTTGATTATTAAACACATACACTAGAAATCAGATGCATACACTGGGTGTATGCACAAAGATGGGGGACCAAAAAGTTGCCACCATGGGATTTTTTGGTCCAAAACAAGAAAAAACGCGCTCATGTTATAATGTGCTTGCGTTTTGATTTGACATAAAAGTGCAAAATAACCTCATTTTTTCCATTTCATCGTGACCAAAGGAGTTTGTGTGCCAAAAAAATTGAGAAGAAACCATGAGTGCATTTAAGGAAAGCCTCTCCAAGCACATGCAAGAGGGAAAATGTCATTTTTACAATGTCACCCCGCCAGCAAAGATGTCGTGCAACAAATTTGGAGGGTCTAGCAACTGAAGAAGGTAGGGCTTGATCAATTTTTGTTAGTTTGAGAAGAATTTTTGAATTTTGCAATGTTTGATTAGTTTTATATTGTATTTACAGTTATTGAGGCAAGAGAAAACCCAAATCCAATTGATGAAGGTGAAAACAACCCCCAAAACCCTCAAAACCCTCAAAACCCACCTTCATGTCCTCACAATGTAAGGGATACTCAAGAAAACTACCTATGGATAATAGAAGAAAACAAGAAACATCTTCAAACTCTTATTCAAATGCTAAACAATCCAACTGCAAGCACTGATCATAGGAGGGCGCTTGCGAAGTCACTAGAGGAGATTATTTCCCACACCAATTCGGTGACAAAACAAATCACTGAATTCCAAGACTATAGGGAGAGGTGTTAGCAATACTATGCCAACAAGTTGTCATATGAACAAGTGAAGAATGAAAAAATTACAAAATCTCAATTATGTGTGTTGAAATTAGGGTAGAAAACTGAGAGGGGGGGTGAATTAGTTGTCATAAAACTTTATCTTTTGCTGCATTTAATCTTCTTTACCACTTATTAAAAGATTAATGATATAACCATGAAAGCATGAATCAACAACACATGAGTAGAAACATAATCAACACACATAACACTAGGAGTTTTATGTGGAAACTCAGTTAAGGGAAAAACCACGATGGGGATTAACCCACAAGATTTATTCTCTGTTAAAAGAATAGAAAAATTGCAAGGCACTTGCCTTCAGGCACACTGCCTAGAGCTCACTACTCCAAGAGACTCACTGTCTACAAAAACATTCACATGGTTAACAATGAAAGGTTGAACTGAGAAATAACATCTTCTCCATGCCAAGGTTCAGTTCTATTGAAGCTCACAACACCTCTGCTCTTCCCCCAAACACTTCTTCGCTACCTCTACATCTTCACACACATGGGCACATTTATATGACTTCATTACACTTATTTATACATGACATTGACTTTGGAATGAACATTAAAGTTGGCCTTACAATCATCTATCTGGAACATTCTCTAAGATAGGCATTACAAGCAATTACAATCACAAGACTTGACTTAATACAAAATGCTACATGCAGACCACTACACTATCGGCCAAACATAGCTGGGACTCAAATCTTCCTCGAACAACATGCCACACTCCATAGAACATCTCTTAGATCATATGCAACATGCATGAAGCATATGGTCAGCCAAGACTAGAAAGAACGATAACACCCAAGGAGAAATATTCAACTACGAGCTCAATCCTCAATGCGGACCACCAACATAATAGACACATGATCCAGAGACCTCCACAAGCACAATGAAATCAACAAGAACAACCGCATCACCTCAAATCACCAGAATCACTTGCATCTTCTTAAGAACACTAACTGTCATGACTGTCACACTAGAATTATTGTTTGCAGACCTCCAAACCATGAACCACTTGAGTTGAGGATACAAACCAACATCCCAAACATACCTCTAGAACCGCAGACCATAATATTCCAATGTGGAGCAATCCTGACCAAATTCCTATCGCTCTGTTACCTCTGAACAATTGTAAAAGATGGTTCTACTCAAATGGCCATAACTTCACCAATCCTCCATGCGGACCTCTCAAATCTTGACTAGAGCAACTTCAGACAATCCTCTACAAAACCCTTAAATCTGTAGACTCTAATCTTTGTCTCACTGGGAATGCGGAGCAATCTACTTTACTGAACTGCACTGTCTTCACTGTCTCTGACAAAGAGATATGTTGACATCAATTACAACACATCATAGGCACATATTTGCAACAATGTGCACACTTTATTAATCCCAAAATTGGCCAAAGATTAGAAGAAATGTGCAAATGATTTCCTATTCATTGGTGTAGGAATGAAGAAATATCCCAAAACTTTTGGGATATATGGTACATGGTCTTTGATGAGCGCCCATGCAACAATGATGAGGTAACACAATATTTCTTGAGGAAACTCCATTGCGAGTTATTCCTCAGGAAGATTCCCAATTATTTTGACATTTGTGAGTTCCAAGGTAGAGGTGGTGGCTCTGCCCAAAATAGAGCCGGGGCTCAGAGAGATGAAAACCATGTGCCTGTACCCCTGTTGAGGCCAAAACGTAGGTCACTCCCTTCGACTTTGAAGGAGAGTGTTGAGATGGAGACATTACATTCATTGACTACTCTCACCCAATCTCTATCACAACATGCTGATGATCTTACGCATGCCGATGAGGCTGAAAGCAGTGGGCGTCATGTGTCCCCACATTTGTGCAGTTCATGTGGGAACCTGTGTGATTATGGGACACAAGATGCACGTCAGGACTCTCGGCAAGATGCTGTGACACAGGGGCATCATCCATTGATGGATGTATCCATATTGGATGATTTTGTTATTAGTGATGATCTCTTACATCATACATTTGGTATCGACTCTTAGGTAATTTGTTACAAGTTTCATCTTGATTTAATATATTCTTATTCTTATTTGTAATTAATTTTATATGATTATCTATATTATAAGTCAAATGTATGTAATTGTCTGTGCAATGAATTTCTAGGGTCAAAGTCTTCATCCTACCTCCATTAGCCATCCACTGGCAGGTTATGAGAGGAGGTCAAGTCAGCAGGTATGTAATTTATCACATGATCGTAATTATTGTAGATATGTCAATGGTAATATTATTTTGTTGCAATTTGATGATTTCAATAGTCACTGACACCTGCATAGTTTCTTTGGTCCCCTGGATGCCAATCCACCACTTATACGGAGGTAAATTTAACCATTTCCAATCATTATGCATTTTTGAAATAATGTTATGTATTTATTTTGGTCGAGTAATCTTGAACTTGATTTTTAGATGTTGAATATGGAGACTCCTCCTCATCTTCATGAGTCAGTGCAAGTAGGCATTGATGCAGCCATAATGTCTTCAAATCCTTTGACCGAGGTATGAGCCAATAACATGAAAATGTCATAATTTTGTATTTCTTGTTTTATCTCATGTCATTTGATGTACATAAATGATATTTATGTTTAGTCAATTTTGCTTCTTGATGCTTCTCACAGGAGGTCACAACTCCATCCCGTCCAACTACGGACAAAGAAGCTCGAGACAAGATGATGGAGAGTGATCATCGGATGGCGGTAAGCGATCAATTACATATGTGATGTTATATATTTCATGTACATTTTCTATATTAATGTGCATATTGTTTGATTGTATTAACAGGTGGATCTAGATGAACTTTTGTTGAAGAGGTCTACTCGACGACAGAGAGAGGATGAGTCACAGATTGGCTCTCCATCTTCACGGTCAAGCAAGGGCCACCGATTAATTCATAAAAGTCAATAGGAAACTAGTTTTTGGGACATTTTTTATATGCCTAGATGGATTTATATACATACTTTTGTATGTTACCGATGTATATTTTTGTATATATGCCTATATGGCTTTGTTTGGAGATGCCTATATGGCTTTGTATATAAACTAGATGTTATGTTCATGACATTATGTATATGATAGTTTATATTAAATATTTAATATGATAATCAATTATCGTTACAGGAATTTGGTTTTACACGTGCCAATTACATTTGCTTGAAAGTTTATAAATCATTTTCAAATAATCCATTTTGTGCATATCTTGCAATCATTGCATTTTGTGGGACTGTGCATTTTTTTGAGGCATCATTTCAAACAATTCATGCACTTTGTCTATACTTCCATATTTTCCATACATGTCTACAAGGGCAGCTGCAAATACAATACATGTGACAAAATTCCTATATCATTTATGCTTTGATGGTTGTCCACACCATGTTACCTAGATCCCATTCTGGCATAGGCAAGGAGGAAGTTGGATAAGGTTGTGCAATTTGGTTTTAGATGTGCCAAAATTTGCATAAATGGTTGAAATTCACTTTTGCACATTTGCTTTATAGTTTGTAAAGCCTTATGAAAAATCTATTTCATGCATATCTTTCAATCATTGCATTCCATGAGACAACATTTCTTTGAGGCATTGTGTCAAACAGTTCACATTCGTTGTATATGCTTCCACACTTTGCATACATGTATTGTAGGGTACTTACAACTACAACATTTGACAAAATTCCTATATCCTTTATGCTTTGATGGATGTCTATACTATGCTCCAAACATACCATTTCTAAGGTTTTGGAATTTAGCTTTACACTCGCCAATTACATTTTCTTGAAATTTTCTAAAGGCTTATCAGAAAATCCATTTTGTTCATATCTTGCAATCATTGTATTCCATGAGGTGACATTTCTTTGAGGCATCATGCCAAATAGTTCACGTGCCTTATCTATGCTTCCACACTTTGCATACATGTCTCTGAGGGCAGTTGCAACTACAACATCTAACAAAATTCCCATATGTTTTATCCTTTGATGGATGTCCATTTTAGCATAGGCAAGGAGGATTCTGGCTAAGGTTGTGGAATTTTGCTTTACACCCACCAATCACATTTGCTTGAAATTTTCTAATGCCTTATCAAAAAATCCATTTTGTTCATATCTTGCAATCATTACATTCAATGAAGTGACATTTCTTTGGGGCATCATGCCAAATAGTTCACGTGCCTTGTCTATGCTTCCACACTTTGCATACATGTCTACAAGGGTAGCTACAATTACAGCATGTGACAAATTTCCTATATCCTTTATGCTTTGATGGATGTCCATACACTATTCCAAACATTCTATTTTGGTGGATGTCCATACCCTATTCTAAAGATCCCATTTTGGCATTTACACCTGTCAATTGCTTTTTCTTGTATGTTTCTAAAGCCTTATCAAAAAATCCATTTTATGCATATCCTGCAATCATGGCATTCCATGAGACCACATTTATTTGAGGCATCATGTCAAACAATTCACTTGTCTTATCTATGCTTCGACATTTTTACATATATGTCTTCTAGGGCAGTTGCAACTACATCTATCGAAATTCCTATATCCTTTATGCTTTGATGGATGTCCATGTACCATGTTCCAAAGATCTCAATTTGGCATAGGCAAAGAGGATGCAGTCAAAGGTTGTGGAATTTGGATTTACACTTGCCTATTGCTTTTGCTTGAAAGTTTCTAAAGCCATATCAAAAAATCCATTTTGTACATATCCTACAATCATGGCATGTTCCATGAGACTGCATTTCTTTGAGTCATCATTCCATGCAAGTACAATATTTGATAAAATTCCCATATGCTTCCACATTTTGCATACACAATTGTTGTACTAGACTCTTTTTGTATCCTGTCAAATAGTTCACTTGCCTTGTCTATGCTTCCACATTTTGCATACATGTCTTCTAGGAAGTTGTAACTACAACAACTATCAAAATTCCCATATCCTTTATGCTTTGATGGATGTCCATGTACCATGTTCCAAAGATCCCACTTTGATACAGGTAGAGAGGATGCAGTATAGAATTTGGCTTTACACCCACTGATTTCTTTTTCTTGAAATTTTCTAAAGCCTTATCAACAAAACCATCTTGTGCATATCCTACAATCATGGCATTCCATGAGATTCCATTTCTTTAAGGCATCATGTCAAATAATCCACTTTCCTTCTCTATGCTTCCATGTTTTGCATACATGTCTCCTACGACAGTTACAACTACAACATCTTACCAAATTCCCATATCCTTTATGATTTGATGGATGTCCATGTACTGTGTTCCAAAGATCTTAGTTTGGCACTAGTAGAGAGGATGTAGTCAAAGGTTGTGGATTTTAGCTTTACACCCACCAATTGGTTTTTCTTGAAAGTTTCTAAAGCCTTATCGACAAATCCATTATTTGCATATCCTACAATCATACCATTCCATGAGACCACATTTCTTTGAGGCATCATGTCAAATAGTTTACTCACCTTCTCTGTGCTTCCGTATTTTACATACATGTCTTCTAGGGTAGTTGCAACTACAACATTTTCAAAATTCCAATAGACCACATTTTTTTGAGGCATCATTCAATGTAACTACAACATTTGATAAAATTCCCATGCATTTTGTAAGAATACATGAGATACTATATATTTCTATCTGATTACCCTAATTAGTAATAATTAATAAGAAAGAAGCATAATGACAATAATTAGCATTCAAGGATTTCTAATGAAGACCTAGGGTTTGGGTGCCAATGGAAACTCACCAAACCCACGGATCAATCTTTATTTGAAGAGATTTTATGATTTAGACTAATATAGATGCTTGGGTATCTCATGATCATATTGAGATCTAATCATTGCTTTGTTTCTTATAGGGTTTGTTTCCATGCTTCTAATCATAATAATCAAGGTTATGGGAAAACAAAGTTATGGACTAGCTCTTCTCATGTCATATGAGGAGATCATGGTCACAATACCATCAAGATGTTGTGAATTTCAACAACAAATTTCCATCTTTCCAAACCCTACCATCGTACACAGCGAAGAAGGCACAAAACAATCAAAAGCATTGACAGTCAAGGGACTATCATGAAATCATAAGGTTGTTATCCATAGGGGGATTGCCTTGAAAGATGTATGACCATGCTAAATTACTCCTTATCAAGGCCATGATGTGTCAAAAAGGTGAAGTTACTGGGTGAATGTGAGAAGTCAGTTTCAAAGAAGGTTTCAAAAGAGTATCTGCTATTGTCACAGTCATGAAAGACTCTCATTATGCCATCTTAGAGACCCTATGACTTAAGAAATCACAATGAAAATGAGGTTGAGGAGTTTTATTAGAGTGTGAGGTCTAATCAAAGGGATTTCAAGGAAGATCAAACACTAAAAGAAGGGATTTTCCATGATCTTTTTTAGGACTGTTACAATCATGAACAACCATCAAGGTCCTAAGAGTATTTACTAATCTTCATACCATTATTCACATTTTAGCACTGTCAACACATATTAGGATAGTGTTGTCCTAGAAAAATAAAGAAGGATGTTATAAAGATCTTAGAACACTCATTTTATAAATGTATAGTTATTTGCAAATGGTAGTAGTCATATGTCAATCTTAGAATGGTCATATGCAAATGGTAGCAGTCATATGTCAATCTTAGAATGGTCATATCAACCTAAGGACTACTTGATTGAATCCTCAGGGCTAGGAGTGACATTTTTCATTCCATAGCTCGTGGGGCCAAATGGACTTCACCAATGTGTCAGGGTGGCCGAGTAAATGCCAAGGGAGGTCTCATTTCATGTGCCAAGCGCCCTAGTCATTTGGGGTAGCAGGCTACCGACAAAGTCCCTTAAGATCCCTATGACAAAAAATGCCAAACTTTGATGTAGCAGTTCTCAAAATTTGTGGCAGATGGGAATGTTTTGTTTGGACCTATAGGTGCACATGGGGTCCATACACAATAACCTCTCTCAGTTTCGTTCAACTCCAGTCTTTTTGACTGTGCCAGAATCAAACACATTCTTGCAAAATGCTTCAGTTTCATGTAGTGGAAAGGTGCTAGGAGTGACATTTTGCATTCCATAGCTTGTGGGGCCAAACCAATTATACAAACATGTCAGGGTGGGTGGATAAATGCCAGGGGAGGTCTCGTTTCATGTGCCAAGTGCCCCAGTCGTTCGAGGCAGCAGGCTACCAGCAAAGTCCCTTAAGATGAAAAAATTGCCAAACTTTGATGGAGCAGTTCTCAAAATTCATGGTAGATGGAAACATTTTGTTTAGACCTACAGGTGCATGTGGGGTCCATCCACAATAACCTTTCTCAGTTTCAGTCAACTCTAGTCCGTTTGACCGTGCCAAAATCAAATGCATTCTTGCTAAATGCTTTAGTTTCATGATATGGAAAGGTTGCCAGGTGACATATTTTTTGTTCTTCTCATCGTGGGGCTAAACCAAATGTACCAACACATCAAGGTGGGTAGGTAAATGCCAGGGGAGGTCTCATTTCATGTGCCAAGTGCCTCATTCATTTAGGGCAGCAGGCTACCGATAAAGTCCCTTAAGATCTCTAAGATACAAAAACTGCCAAACTTTGACATAGTAGTTTGGTAGCTGGGAATGTTCTGTTTGGACCTATAAGTGCACATGGGGACCATCCACAATAACCTCTCTCAGTTTCAGTCAACTCCAGTCCATTTAACTGTGCCGAAATCAAACGTATTCTTGCAAAATGCTTCAGTTTCATGCAGTGGAAAGGTGCTAGGAGTGACATTTTGCATTCCATAGGTCATGGGACTGAACAAATTTGCCAATGCATCAAGGTGGGTGGATAAATTGGCAAAGTCCCTTAAGATCCTTATGACACAAAAACTGCCAAAGTTTAATGGTGCAATTCTTGGAATTTGTGGTAGCTGGGAATGTTTCGTTTAGACCTACAGGTGCACATGGGGTCCATCCACAATAACCTCTCTCAGTTTTAGTCAACTCTAGTTCATTTGACCATGTCGAAATTAAACACATTCTTACAAAATGCTTCAGTTTCATGCAGTGGAAAGGTGATAGGAGTGACATTTTGCATTTCATAGGTCATGGGACCAAATGGACTTCGCTAATGCATCAGGGTGGATGGGTAAATTCAAGGGGAGGTCTCATTTCATGTGCTAAGCATCCCAGTTGTTCTAGGCTGTAAGCTACCAACAAATTAGAAAGTTGCTAAGACTAAAATTTTGCATTCCATAGGTTGTGGGGTTGAACCGACTGCGCCAACACGTTTGGGTGGGTGGGTAAATGCTAGGGGAGGTCTTGTTTCGTGTGCCAAGTGTCAGTCATTCCGGGTTGCAAGCTACCGACAAACTTGAAAGGTGCTAGGAGTGACATTTTGCATTCCATAGCTCGTAGGGCTAAATAAACTTCACCAACGTGTCAGACTGGGCAGGTAAATGCTAGGTCTTGTTTTGTGTGCCAAGGGTCCCAATCATTTCAGGCTGTAAGCTACCAACAAAGTAACTTTGTCGGTAGCTTGCAGGCCAGAGTGATTGGGATGCTTGGCACATGAAATGAGACCTTTCCTAACATTTACCCATGCACCTTGATGCATTGGTGCAATCTGTTCGGCCTCACAACAAGCATATCAAAAAATAAGGCACCTGGCAAGGTTGTGCTGCATGAAACTAAAACATTTTGCAAGAATGCATTTGATTTCAGCACGGTCAAACAGACTAGAGTTGACTAAAACTGAGAGAGGTTATTATGGATGGACCCCACATGCACCTATAGGTCTAAAAAGAACATTCCCAGCTACCACAAATTCTGAGGACCTCTCTGTCAAAGTTTGGCAGTTTTTGCGTCTTAGGGATCTTAAGGGACTTTGCCGGTAGCCTACTGCCCCGAACCATTAGGGCGCTTGGCACACAAAAAGAGACCTCCCTTAGATTTTACCCACCCACCTCTACATGTTGGTGAAGTCCGTTCAGTCCCATGACCTATGGAATGCAAAATGTCACTCCTAGCACCTTTCTATTGCATGAAACTGAAGCATTTTGCAAGAATGTGTTTGATTTTGGCACGGTGCAATGGATTGGAGTTAACTGAAAATGAGAGAGGTTATTGTGGATGGACCCCACATACACTTGTAGGTCTAAACAAAACATTCCCATCTGCCATGAATTTTGAGAACTGCTTCATCAAATTTTGGCAGTTTTTTCGTCTTAGGGATCTTAAGGGACTTTGCTGGTAGCCTGCTACCCTGAATGATTGGGGCACTTGGCACATGAAACGAGACCTCCCCTAGAATTTACCCACCAACCCCAACATGTTGGCAAAGTCCATTCGGTCCCACGACCTATGGAATGTAAAATGTCACTCCTAACACCTTTCCATTGCATGAAACTAAAGCATTTTGAAAGAATGCATTTGATTTAAGCACAGTCAAACAGACTGGAGTTGGCCAAAACTAAGATAGGTTATTGTGGATGGACCCCACGTACACCTGTAGGTCCAAACAAAATGTTCCCAGCTGCCATGAATTTTGAGAATTGCTTTGTCAAAGTTTGGTAGTTTTTGCGTCTTAGGGGTCTTAAGGGACTTTGCCGGTAGCTTGCTACCTTGAATGATTGGGGCACTTTGCAGATGAAACGAGACCTCCCCTGGTATTTACCTACCCACCCCAATGTGTTGGTGAAGTCCGTTCAGTCCCACGACATCCTTTAGACTTCCAAAACTTCCAACAATAACCACAACTCATTAATCAACATCAACATGACCTTTACACCAAATTTTGTGATCAACATCAACATCATGAGAACATTGAAGAAATCTTTGACACATGAAGACACTGAGAACAGTGAAGACATGGAGCACAAAGAAGCATGAATACATGAACAAACTCCTATCATGATGAAGAACCACAACCCAATCCAACTCCTGAAAGCATGACATGTTATGATGAAGAACCACAACCAAATCCAATGATCCAATGGCATGAACCAATGACATAAGCAACTATGTCCTGCTATTGTAACATGATAAACATGAATGTTATGAACTAACATCCAAACCCTGTGACATTAATCTTGATATGACATGAGTGAAACATGAGTGAATAGGATTAAGACCAATAAGGATTAACTTCATCCATCACTTAGATCTAACCCCATGAAGCATAACATGATGATGAAGCAAACATCAAATGTATACTATAGCAAACAAATCAAACCAATCATGAGGCCTTCACTACTCAAGTTCATACCACTGCTTGAGTGAAATCTTCACTATTCGAGTTCATGCCTTGTCTTGAAGCACTACAACTTTGTGCATCACATCACATACTCTATGAAGAAACAAGTGTCTTTATATCACAAAACCCAACAACATATCCTGAAAGCATAATGGTATCATCAAACAATAGACAACCAATAGACCTGTACAATTATGCATTCCTTACTTTCAAGCAAATGCAATTGGCACGTGCAAAACCAAATTTATGTAATGATAATTGATCATCATATTAAATATTTAATATAAACTGTCATATACATAATGTCATGAACATAACATCTAGTATACATACAAAGCCATATAGGCATGTCCAAACAAAGTCATACAGGCATATATACAAAAAATATACATCGGTAACATACAAAAGTATGTATACAAAGCCATCTAGGCATACAAAAAAATGTCCCAAAAAACTAGTTTCCTATGGACTTTTATGAAATAATCGGTGGCCCTTGCTTGAATGTGAAGATGGAGAGCCAATCCATGACTTATCCTCTCTCTACCATCGAGTAGACCTCTTTGACATAAGTTCATCTAGATCCACCTATTCATGCAATCAAACAATATGCACATTACTTTAGAAAATATACATGAAATATATAACATCACATATGTAATCAATCACTTACCGCCATCCGATGATCACTCTCCATCATCTTGTCTCGAGCTTCTTTGTCCGTAGTTGGATGGGCTGGAGTTGTGACCTCCTATGAGAAGCATCAAGAAGTAAAATTGACTAAATATAAATATCATTTATGTACATCAAATGACATGAGATAAAATAAAAAAATACAAAATTATGACATTTTCATGTTATTGGCTCATACCTCGGTCAAAGGATAGGAATCCTCAGCAGAATGGAGTGATTGAAAGAAAGAATAGGATTGTTCAAGAGGCTGCAAGGACAATGGTAAGAGAAGCAAACCTACCAGATGTATATTGGAGGGAAGCAATTCATATTACTATTTATATACAATACAAAGTATAAATAACCATCTAGGAAAGTTTTATGCATACTTACAAATTAATCCAATGAACCATCCAGGTCTTCTCTACTCTTTATTGTGTCAAGTATTGCCTCATGGTTAGACTCACGCACCTTCCACAAGGTCTTGTTCAAATGTTTACCCCAAAACTGTAACAAATGAACATTGGTTGCCATGACAAGGTTTGAGTAATGATGCATGTCAAAGTCTTAAAATAGCCAAACATTAACACTCTTATGTGGGTACCTTCTAAGCCATGTTCCAGTAACAACCACTGAGCCTCTAGGGTTTCAATGTTTTCTCCATTTGTAACTGGGGCCTCCAATTTCTTTTTGGCCTCAACACAATGACACAAGTTATAATCTATTCCCTCTTCATTATCTTCATCTACAATAATTGCATAAACATGCCCTACATTGATATGTGCAGCAAATTAGATAAAATTAGTCAACATTGCAAAAACACTACAAAGTAAGATAACATTAGGAATTTCAAAAACTATGCAAGTAGATATATTACCTAGTTGAACTAGATTTGATATGTGGTCAAAGTCAACTGATGATTCCATCTCTATCAATTCCAGTGCCGTCGAGGGTCGATATGTGTCAAGTGGGCTAAGATAAATTAACTGCCATTCGTCAACCCACTCCTTTGACTTGCACTCATTCCGGGCTTGAATTGTACATGACGAACAAAAGCATGCCATCTTCCACGTATGGATACTCCATGAACCTGCAATTGAGCTTCTGAAAGAGTGTAGCCCACTTGATCCTAGTGTACAACAGTCCTCATATGGTGCAATGTTAGTAACATCTATCAACCAAAAAAATATCATCCAAATGCACAAATATCATGCACCTCCTCTTGTGGTGAAAGACTAGCTTGATTTATATACCCATTTTCTCAATCAAATTAGCAACTTGTTCTTCATGTTCATGGTTGTTGTAGGTTTGATAAAAGTCATTTTATGATGCCCAGGTTGTCCTAGACATGCATAAGGTTCATAAATTATGAAAAATCAATTTGTAGTTCATTTTCTTGACCCATGAAAAAAGTTATAACCGCTGTCCCAAAGTCTAGAGGAAGACGTGCGAAGACAAAAATCATGACTTGAATGAATCCCTTTGCGAGTAGTTTCAAATTGGGCATGGAGTTTACCTTCTTGGACCATGGTAGAAGTTGTGATGACTATTTTTAAGCTTCAAACCACCTTCACATACCTTATAACTACCTAGGCATGCCAGTCTTCCAAGATGGAAATGATGCCATGGATGCCTCTAAACTTATGATAGTCCTATTGTTGATTTATTTGTGACAGTCTTCTAGGGCAGTCTACATGATATTTTGCACACTAATTCAACTATCAAGATTGTTCTTGTGATGAGAGGACCATGAGTTAGGTGTATGAACAATCCCCAAACAATAAATGATAATAATCTAGCAAAACATGAGGTCAAACAAATGTATAACCATTTTTATTATAGTCCTATCTATGACAGTCTTATGCAACATTTGCATGACCTAGCACCTTTAAAGTTTTCACAAGGATAGCTTCTTCAACTCAATGATAGGACCTTGGACCATTTTCTATACTATGACTGCTATAACTAATTAGTAACATGACTCTCACAAGGTGGTTGGGTAACTCTTTTGTATAATAGTCCTTTTATAAAATGAATGATGTGTGTTCTTGCTTAGTGGCAAACCCTCTTCCATTGTCATAGAAAGAAACATGCACATTAGGTCATATTGGGAAAATTATCAAGCATTGGATCAATAATCAATCCCATGAAGATACTAAAACCCCCATGATGACAATCCCTTAGATCTATAGCGTATGATTTTCAATTTCAAAACATGACTATGCTATTTATAACAGTCATAAATGACTAACCAACATTGAGAAATGACAATTTCAAAGGCTTATAACCACATTTGCTCTTTAGATGACCACACTTTGTAACTTTAATAACATCAAGACATTCCTTCAAAACTTGCCTAGCAACCTAAAATATGACCCTAGCATAATATGGACAGTCACTAATGACTGTACTATTGGGCATAACAGTCATATGGTAACTGATTTTCCATATGGAAGACTTGAAGGAAAATCTTCTTAATAAAATGATTTGGTGTTGTTATGTGGAGGCCATGATTGGACTAAATATATATACAGATTAGAATTGTCAAGCACCTTAAATTGACTATCAACACAACTAGGACTGTCATGACAGTCAATAGGAACATCAAACAAGGTATGAAGATAATTTGATATCTTCTCACTTGGTGTAAAGGAGGAGTTTTCTAGGAATAACAAGGTGCAGAAATTTAGGGCAAAGTTCTGTTTCATGATGACAAGTCAAGTCCTAAACTATAATATTTTGAGGACCTAGCATAAGAGGCAATGTTGCAAGGTGGCCAAGGGATCATGAAGAGGAGTGATGGTGTTGCACACACACATGCAACAAAGGTAGCATAACGAGAGTTCTCATGTGGAGAAAGACAGGTTGCAAGATCGATAATGAGGAGTTTGGTATTTTATGCTTCAAGAGTACATGGTTGCTAGTAAAGTAGAAGCAACCAAATTTAAGAATGGGTCATGAAGATGAAGAGGTGGTAGTGGAAGTGTTGGTTGCTGATGTGGATGTAGGAGGAACATGTAGGTGTTGCATTAGTTGTGTAATGAAGGAACAATGGCACGAGGTATGATTCAGAAATATTTGTTTGTTCACATTACTTGCCACATAAGGGGTTGGTATCACATATTTGGAGAGTCATTCGAGGGCCCATATTCTGGACATGGATGGAGTGTTGGAGAAAACACTTAGTGGATTGGTGTGATGTGCTGTGCATGTAGCTGTCATTGATTATTGATATAAGATGATGTGGTACTGTTATGTCAAGAGGAATATTAAGTGCATAACCATATATATCTTGTTGAGATCATCTTAACTATGTTGGACTCTCATTATAACCTTGGATTCCAAGTTGGTGAAGGAGGTTTGTTGTCAATTATGAGCTACAATTGTCATAATCATTGGAGGCATTGTCATAAAGGGAGTTGTGTAGGATGAAATGTTGTTTGGGACAAACTTAGGACTGTTATAGGCACTAAATGTTTGCGTAGTGAATTGGTATTTACTTATCAAACTACTTCTTGTACCAAAATTAGGGAGAGTTAATGACATTGAATGAAGATGGTGGAGATTGGTGGTGGTTACTCTTATGAGGAAAAAAATGGAAAATAAAGAGATTACTCTTAAGAGAGAAATATGAAGATCAATATGAGTGTCAAATTTGGAAAACATGATGTGAGATCTCTAAACAAGGATATAATTTATTGAGAACACTTAGGACTGTTATAGGCACTAAATGTTTGGATAGTTAAAGGGCAGTCTTATCAACAAAAGAATAATCAATCCTAAAACATCTCTTAACTATTATGACAATGATACCCATGTGCTATGTGACATTATGCATAAAGATTATTAGGGTTAGATATGAACAAAATATGCAATAGGCTCTCACTACCCTATTCTCAAGGTAAGAGATGACAACATGATGAAAAGGACTGATCTTATATACTGATTAGAATTGTCAAGCACCTTAAATGGACTATAATGAGCTAAAGACATAAAGACATAAAGAACATAATAACATATATAAGTGAATTAACATGGATATAAATAACATACCTGTTGATGATGATGTTACTCACAAACAAACATGAAATAAAAGTTACACAACAACCTTTATTTATCTTGAAAGATAAAATGAATTCAAAGAATTCATGATCCCAAGTCTCTGTTGATTAGTTCATAATCTACTGACGTTACTTAGTGGTTAATGTGTGTTGCTGTTTTCCATTTCAAGGGGCCTTATGTTTGTTTGAATGATCAGTAGATTCTATTTCCTGTAAATGCAATCCATAGATAGGTTATTTCTATTCTATATCCCACAGATAACTGATGTATTTGCAATTTTGATCAATTCTTGTGATTATTGATCATAATGAACTTGTTCCTTCTTCTACACAATATATTTACTCAAATGATGTGTCTATAAGTAGATATATGCATGAATTTCATGGATTTATGTGTGAATTTGCATGATATCTATCAATTTAACATGCTTTATCTCTAAATATGCTAATGATTTTCAATTATCTACGCGATTTTAGCATATTTCATGTTATTTTTGATCTTCTGTTATTTTCAATTATGATGGTGAATTGTTATGAAATTCAAAGAAATTCAAAAGAATGCTTCAAATTTTGGTGAATCTTTAGCTATTGAACCACATACATACTAGATACATTCATTAGGAGAAGAAATCAAACCATATTTTCACCAAGATGTTCTACAGCTAGTTATAGATGATGCTAATAGTCAAAGGATAAGGAATGAAAACAATACATGCAGACTGACAAGCACTCCAAGGGATGCAGCTAATCAAAGCATGTATCAAGATCTCAAACACAGATTACTCAAGATTTATGATGATTTGTAATCAAATTGTCTTCTCTTTCATTCAGTATGCAAAACATGTATGTTTACAACAACTTTGAAATAAGTTTTGATGTTTTAGCAATCAAATTTCAATTAAGCTTCTGAATATTCAAAACATGGCACCCCTGCACTTTTTATAGAATAAGGTGAGGGAATAGCTACAAATGACCTACGGTCAGGATTTATCTATTAAGATCAATAGTAGATAATCTTTCTTTGACTTAGTCAACTCTTTCCTTCATGGCAGAGGTTTCCAGTTGGCAACCATCTGGGTGATTCATTATTTTCTGAATGCCTTATGTATATATTATCTTTGTGTTGCATCTTCATTATTCCTTGGTTTCCTAGTCTTTATCTTCTTCTTCAGAACTTTCTCCTTCTATTGGCTCTTTTCTTGGTCTTCTTCTCTTGTTCACCTCACCTCTTGTATCCTTTATGAATTCTACCCTTTCCTGTGTAGATTTCACCTTAGTTGGCAAGACCAGACAATTTAGCTGCCGATACATCTCTATCGGTAAGACAACCATCATCAAAGAAATTTCCTTAAGTCTCTCCACCACCAAACTCACCCCGATAGCTCAACTTCACTTTATCTTCGGCGAGAGTTACTTCTATCGGCCAAGTCCTGCATTCTTCTGCCGATGCCTGATGATTGTTAAGTTCTGCCTCGTCTCGACCGTGACAGCTTCCGCACCAATATACCTGCGTACCAGCCAACAAACATAAGTTTCTAAAATGGACTTTAAAATATCACTTTTCAGTCTTGATCTTAACTTTTGTCATAAACATACAAGCATTCAAATATACAAAGAATTTTCTATATTTAACTTCCTTTTGACATCTGGCTTGTATATTCAATTTGCATATCGCACTTGTATATCGCTCTTGTATATCGTTCTACAAATGTGGACTTCACAAGGTGCATTAAACAAATTGGAATTTACCTTCAATTTCGGCATTCTATCTATTCCCTTTGTATCTAAGATACATATAAACCATCATGCAATTGCGGATCTCAACCTTTCATTGACAATGTTTTACCTTTGCATCGCATTCAAAAATGCATCTTTAACTTGTACCTTTTGCTTGTATCTTGGCTTGTATCTTTCGATATGCTTTAAAATGTGATGCATCACTTTAACCTGATTTTAATTTTCTTTGAATTCTGCCTTATATGTATCGCAATGTATGTCCTGAAACATACATACAAAGTGCACAACATACAACGATAAAACTTCCTTTCATAAATTTTCAGTTCCGTGGCATGCATATTTCATTGTATATCACCTTGTATGTTTCCCTATGCCTAACATACAAACACAAAATGCATCCAGCGGACTGTTGATCATGATGTTAGTCATAAACAAACATAGAATAAAAGTACACATTAACTTTTATTCATCTTGAAAGATACGATGAATTCAGAGAATTCATGATCCCAAGTCTCCGGTGATTAGGTCTTAATCTTCTGACATTACTTAGAAGTTGATGTGTTTTGCTGTTTCTATTTTGGGGCCTTACGTAAGCTTCATCAGCAAGATAGTGTTTCCTGTAATGATGCTGCACAGATAGTTATCCTACACAAGATATGCTTCAAATAGTGTGTCTATCTTTAAATATTTTCATGATATCTATCATTTTGACATGCTTTAACCTCAAATATGCTGAATATTTTTAGTTATCTTCAGGATGTCTGCATATTTGTATTATTTGCTTAAGATTGTCAATTATTTGCAATTATGATGATGAAATGCTCTGAAATTGAAAGAAATTGAAAACAATACTTCAAACTAATGTTGAACCTTCAGTTATTGAGCCACATATACATCAGATATAGTCATGAAGAGAAGAAATCAAACCATATGTTCATAAGACATTCCACAACTAGATACAGTCGAAACTAACTTCAAAGAGATGAATGAAGACAACACATGCAAGCTGATAAGCACTCCAAGGGATGCAACAAATCAAAGCATGTATCAAGAATTCATACACTGATTACTCAAGATTTATGATGGATTGTAATCAAAATAGTCTTCTCATTCATTAAGTATGCAAGAACATATATGTATACAACAACTTTGAAATAAGCCCTGAATATTTTAGCAAATAGATTTCAATTAAGTTTCGAATGATTCAAAAATGACATCCTTGCACCTTTTATAGAACAAGGTGAGGGAGCGGTTACAATTGATCTATGATCATGATTTATCTATTAAGATCTACGGTTCGTACTTCATTGACCAAGTCAACTCCTTCAACGTGGCACAAGTTGCCAGCTGGCAACCATCTAGGTAGCTCATATTTTCTTAAGTACCTGATGCATGTATTCCTTTTATGGTGCAGCTTCATTAAGTTCTTCATCATCATCTCCTTTGTCATGATCATCACTTTCATTGGTTTCAATATCCTCCTGATGACTATCTCTTTTTATATGGATCTGCATGGATATCCTGATATTTTCATATGCTTGCACAATCTTTTCTACTTTGCCGCCATCTTGAGTTCTTGCTTTAGTGATGGCATGTTTATGCATTTGATATTTTCTCTGGAGGGCCTCTGATTTATTCTTCCTACTGCTTAGTGTTTCATTATAACTCTCCACTCTGACCTTTATTCTCATTACTTTATCCATTACTTCTTCTGTTAGGTGGTTCAAAGGGTCATCAGCTACCAGCTAGAATTACTATGTAGAGCTTTAATTGCAAACTCTTCATCCTGATTTTCAATCTTCCCTTCTACTTTCCCTTCTAAGGTCTCCAGGACCTCCGCTTCATAAGACATCATATCATGTAGCTTCATACTGATGTTTCTCAGTTTACTGTTGCATCTCTTTAGCACATCACATTCAAACGTGATGTCTTTATTCTAGATATCAATCAATATGGATGTGTTATTATTTAGTACTTGATTATTTATAAGAATCAGAGGATCAATCCTCTTTATTTCATCTAAAGTGCTCAAGGCTTTCTCCATTTGAAATGACCTCTTCTCGGTCTCCATCTGTAGCTTATCTACCTTTTTCCTGGAGGTACCTAAAGAATTCCACCTCTTCAAAGAAGATTTTACAACTTCCTCAGCTCCATCGAGCACAGATGTCATCCATTTCAACATTATTACTAATTCATGTCTCATAAGGTTCAACCTGTTGACCTCCTGAGAAATTGCAGTCAATGGGACTGCTTGATCACTTGATGTATCATCAGGGTTAATTAACCCCTTTATATAGGCATGCAGCTGAGCAATATGCTCTTTATGCTGCTTATTTTTCTCCTTCTCTCTCTTTATCTTTTGGGTCAAAGAATCAATAATGTCTTTCCCCTCTTGACCTTCCTGGTCTTCATTGGCAAATCCTAGATCTACTGTGGTAATCCAGAATTCTTCCAGAGTGATCTTTGTTGCAAGTATGAGGTGAGCCATTGTTGTCATTGATGTCAACATACTCATATTGCATTGACAAGAAGGATTTGATGAGCTGTGTGCTGAGGATATTGAGAAAATTAGCCTCAGTCAGGAACAGTGAAGAACAGTGATGAGAAGAAGGTAAATGTACTGTATAGGATGAGAACCGGAGGATGCAGATTAAAGGGTTAGTAGATATGAGTCTTGAGATGCTACAGTTAAGATTTCGGAGGTCCGCATGAAGATCTGAAGGAGTTGTGGCTGCCGGTATAGAACTGGGTCCGGCAAGTATCCAGAGGTGACAGAGGATCACAAAAAGGTCCGGTGAGGTCTGGAATTGTATCATCCTAATCTGCAGATTGGACAGAGTGTTTGGGATGTCCTTGTGATGTGTCATCCTGATTTGTGTATGATTTGGAGGTCCAGAAGTACCTCTTGCATTATGACAGTAGCGACAGACTGTGTTCTTGAAGTTCCGGATGAGGAAAACAAGAGATCCCAGTAAGTAGAGGAAGTGCGGATGTATCCGGACATTCAGACAGGCTTGTGAAGGTTCTTGGATCATGTTTAGGTTGTGTTGTTGGTCCGCATTGATGGTAGAGCCCGGAATTGAAGTTATTCTTCCGGATGAAGTTCTTGCTCTGTTTAGCTGACCGGATGAGTTGTTCATCCTGCGAATGTTCTTGTGATGGCCGACCGGATGTGTTATTCATCTTGCGGATACTCCTATGGTTGTTTGCCAACTTAGATGTTTGTTCCTAAGTCGATGTCTTGTATAAATAATGGTTTGTGAGTTCATTTCAAAGTGTGGTGTGTGGATGAGTGTGGCATAGCGAAAAAACGTGCGAAAGGCAGAGCAGAGTTTATTGGGCTTAATTGGAACTGATCCGGACATGATAGAGATGTCATTCTCCAGTTCAAGACTGTGATTTTTATCACTTTGTAGACAGTGTGTCTCCTTGTAGGCAGTGGGCCTCTTTGTGAGCAGTGTGCTCGGGCAGTGAGCCCTTATTGGCATGTGCCATTCATTTTTCTTTATTCTTCTAACAGAGAATAATTCTTGGGTTAATCACCCCGTGGTTTTTCCCTTAACCGGGTTTTCCACGTCAAAATCTTGGTGTTCAATGTGTTGATGCTTATCTGCTCTTGTGTTTATGTATTATGCTTCCATGGATGATTACTTGATATGCTGCTAACTAACAACAGAGAATTAAGTGTTTGAAAGAAGAAGAAGTTTTATACAACTGATTCACCCCCCCCCCTCTCAGTTGTATGCCCTAGATTCAACAATCTTGCCTCTTTCTTTCTCAACTGTGGGGAGTGCTATTTGGGTAGTCCTCCTGCCTATATCAGGATCTCTTCTAATGGCAGAAGTTAATCTTGCCTTCCTCTTAGGCTTTATTAGAGTTTCTGAAAACAATGTAGATATATCAAATTCTTGAATTTCAAAATCAGATTCTGTACTTATCTCCTTTTCCAGCCAGGGAGGAACTTGGTCACTAGATCCTAGATGCCCACCATCATCATCATGCACCTCTTGATCTCTAGTATCTGTTATCATCCTTTGTGGTGAAGTTGACTTTTTTATTTCCTCTTCATGATGCTCTTCATGAGGGTGATCCTGTGGTGCTTCCTCCTGTTGAGGAATCTCTTCTCTCGGAGGGTAATCCTGTTGATCATCTGCATGTTTATCATGATCCTGATCTTTTACTTCCTCTAGGGGTGTCTCATCCATTTTAATATTTTCCTCATCTTGAGGTACATTGGTATCCGTGGATATGAATTTATTTGACTTAGGTGCCTCTACTTAATCTTGCATCACATCTTGCTCTGTACCTGATGTATCTACCTCTTGAGCCTTTAGGTCATCATGACCTGATGTTTCTTTATTTCCTGAGGTTTCTTTGTCCTTTGGCTGGACTTCAACTATTTTGGGTTCAGTTGATATTTCTTGCTGTTGCCGACCCATATCTGGAGGTTTATCCTCCACTTCTATCTTTATAACTTCTTCAACATTTTCTATTCTTGCAGGTGTACCTGCTATATCTTTAGGATTTACATCTTCTACATATGTTAAGTCTATTGTTGCAGGACTTGTCTCCTGATCAACTAATGCATCTAGCCCTATTTGTTGTGTAATCTTTTCTGGGCTCTTTTCTTTCTCTTGTTCTACCTGCTTCATTTCTTCTAACACCACTTGTATTGCTGGGGTTCCATAGGGAGTTATGCGGGTGTTAGTAGAAAGAGTTTCCATTTTCTAAGAGGTGACATCGTTTACTACCTCATCATCAGATAAGTCCACAGTCTCCTCTAGTGAGATAGGACTGCTTTGTACTGCTCTTGAGGTTTCTTTCTTTTGTTCCTCATCCTTCTTAGTCTTGAACTTAACTATGGTAGGAAGGGGCATATTATGCTGTAGCTCTTTTCTAAACACTTCACTACCTGCCCCTCTTAGCATTATGGGGGATTGTTTTACTTCACCTCTCATTGAAGTTCTCTATTTCTTAGGTGTGGATACCATCGCCTGAGGTGCTTTTCTCCTTCTAGTGAGGGGTGTAGGGTCTTCTTCTTCTTCAGGCTCCTCATCTAAAGGGATATCCTCCTCTATATTCTTCTACGATGTCTAACCCTCCTCATATGTATTAGTAAGTTGTGCAGCTAGCCTCTGGATCCTTTTAGCCTTTTGTTTATCCAAGGGAGGCGGTGTGGATGATGCTGATGCCTGTCCCGATCCTGATGCACCTTTAGCTAGCACTTCTATTCTTTCAATTATGACCCCTTTGGGTTGAGTATCAATCTTCTTACTTCTTGGAGGTTTCTTTCTTTTATCAGGAGGTGGTACTCTCTCTCCTTTAGATTTTCTCTTCTCAATCAGGAAATCATCATACTCATCATCAGGAATTTCTTGCCTTTTCTTCTTATTATCCACTGTAAGGGCTACACCCTTCTTCTTTAGTGTGTTTATTTGTTCATCGACCCATGCTTGGGTCAGTTGCAATATTTTGCCTGTGAATGGATCTAAGGAAATGTCCTCCAGTATGGTAAGATCCGGTGCTGATATTGTATCATTGTATATCTTCTTTTCCTCATACTCATCTGCCATTACTTTACCATCATCCTTCTTTAATTGGGCAGGTATTGAGATGCAGTCAAAGGTCCTTATTTGGTTAAGGGTTAGCCTTTGATATCTTCTTCTTGTGGCTTCAGCTTCATCTTCACAATCTGCCTAGAAATCTTCAAGATTCCTTTGATGGATGGGCTTCCCTATAATCTTCTGCATCCTCCCATATGGATCGTAGGACCTAGCCAAAGGGAAAGGCTATAATTGCATCATTGTCAAGCCAGCTATAGCCTTATTAATGTTATTAGAATTCAAGCACATATACCAGCCCATTGTAATTGGAAACAATACTGGTGGAAGCTTGTTACTTGCTTTGTAAGCATTCAGTATTGTAGCCACTTGCCTCATGAACTCCATCAAAACTACTGCATCTGTGGGGTATCTTGGGAGCATGAGGGGTTGACCTTCAAAACCCTCAATTCTTATATAAGAGAATGTTGCATACTGAATAAACCA
This sequence comes from Cunninghamia lanceolata, assembly GCA_027924645.1. NCBI lineage: Eukaryota > Viridiplantae > Streptophyta > Pinopsida > Cupressales > Cupressaceae > Cunninghamia > Cunninghamia lanceolata. The sequence goes on along the minus strand of BSBN01000160.1, from coordinate 4,560,606 downwards.
GGCTCCATGCCTGTATATGACCTCTTGAGCTTCGATGCTCAATCTTTTGGTTCTGTCCTCCTCCATTGTTCTAACTAGATGCAATGAGAATGCATCATTTACTAATTTGTAGTCCTGGAGGTAATTTTGCCTTTGTAGCTGGGGATAATGATCCTTCCTTCTGTTGTCAATGCATCAAATGTACCCTTGTAGGCACAAGAATAAACTATGTAGGAGGTCATATAAAAAGAACATTCTGAACCTCCCAGGTTCATGAGTTGATCATGCAGGGCATCGCTTATCATCTTGGCCCACAATGGCCTGTTCTCTATGTAGAGGGACATCAAGATGACACCATACATCCAGTCTTTGAAGCTTCCAGCATTTGGTTGGCCTGTTACTCGACTGAGTAGGGTGATCATATATTGGTATTCCTCATCGAAATCAAACTTATACAGATGTACCGGCAATTTGGCAGCTACAGGATAAGGACTATTTTTTGCCCTCCATTGGTACATTCTCTTCCTGGCAGTCTTCTTGTTATTCTCATATTCCACTTCCAGTTTCTTAAAATCCATGCTAACAACCTTCTTTCCTAGTGGTAGATTGAAGGTAGTGGCAAGGCCCTTGATAGACAGATATGCATATACTCTGCCATGGTTCTCCACCTTCCTTGTGTGTGGATTATAATTTCTAGCACATTCAATAATTAACTCAGGAGCCTCCATGGAATATGGGAAACCAACTGCATTCCACATTCCAGATACAAACATGGCGTCCAGCAAGGTACTATTATTCTTTTCATCACTCATTTTAGCTAACCATGCCGATAAATCTGTACTTCCTTGATGTGTATCTCCTATAACTCCATATTTAAATTGCACACCCTCAGGTTGAGCAAACATTGGTTTAACGAATTCAGCCTCAGACTTAAACAACCTCTTGTCTGCCATGATTTCCTGTAATGAATAGGAACTTGTCTTACAATTTGATATCTCATCATGCATACACTTACATTATACCTTTATAGCATTATGCATATATATTCATTAAACAAAACATACAACCTCAAATCAGTGACATTATACTACCTGGATATGCAGAGAACGATAGGAGGAAGGTTTCAAATTACTTACCTAATATGTTTATCCTCCTGAATTATGCTGATGATTACAGAATGAATTTAAATACCATTGTTGATCCCACATCTTGTTCCCAGTAAGCTATATGCTTCAACAGGTAGCTCTTATGAGGGTTTGAGAACTTGGCTCTGCAACTTATCGTTTCTTCACAAGGTAAGAGTATAATGATGTTGTAAATTCATTTTAAGTCCATTCATCTGGTCACTTAGGGCAAAATCTGACTGAATTGATCTTAATCATTGATTTACTGCACAGAAATCTCTGGATGTTGCCAGGTGTTATCATTGCACTAGCAATCGGCGGGAACCACCTACTGCATTAATGGCATTAATTATTGCGCAGTAAGAAAAGGAGGATGATATTTTGAAATATCAGGTGTTATTGAGAATATCCGGCTATGTTTTAAGATCAAGGTATGTTCTAATTGTCGGGTGATGTTTGGAAATGTCGAGAGATGCTTTGATTATGATGACCCCCTGAAATAAAGTGACCCTCTTCTCGGAATATTAGGATGACATCATCCTAGTAATGACTTGATTTATCGTTATAGCACCATGACATCATCATCATGTTTGTTAGATGGGGTGATGTTCAGAAATATACCTACGCGAGGTAAAGAGGAGGATGATGTCATCATTAGGGTGATTCTTTGTTCAGGGTTTGATGACGTCATCAGGATAATTGACTCTAGGGTGATATTTTGTGACAGGGTGATATTCGAAAGGTAGAGTGATATTCTAAATATCGGGTGATATTCAAAATATGACCCCCGCAAAATATATGACGTTCGACGGGTAAGTATCACTACCACTTAAAATTGATGTCTGTATGTTGTGAATTACATGATCTATCAGGTGATAAAATTGGATTAGGGTGATCTTTTATAATATGATTATTGTTAAGAAATATGATCCTCCCCTCAAAATATCAGGTTTGACTAGGACTTTGACCGTTCATAACTTTCACACCCTAAGGAATATCAGTGTGATCCAAAAAGCAAACCTGCATGAAATTTTGTAATCTATCCAATCATGAGGTTATTGTCATGAAATATTAACTTTAAAAAAACTTACCTCATCATGATGACTTACCTAGCCCCCTTATGCAGGATCATATGCATGACTTACTTTTACTAGACCGCCAGCAAGCAGAAAACACAAGCCAAGCCAAAAAGGTTGGGTCCCTGTTTTGTCAAGTCAAAATGGGGCATGTTGTGTAACTACACAACAACTTGCCACCAAAGAAAACAAACAAATTTCAATGATTCAAGTGATGTGATCACATTCATATATAGTACTCTAACTCTCTTTAAGCATAAGCATCATAATCTTTCTGAATGATAAAATGTCCTCATGGTAACAATGCTAACAAAGGATCAGTAGTGTGTAAATGATTAATTATCCTCATCTTGAAAGCAAGTTGAAAACATGAGTAACTGATGTTAAGCTACATAGTTTGGGATCATCCCTCATAGCCAACCAGGATAGAGCCTTGCTGCCAGCAGGCGTCTATAACCCCAACAAGGTTATCTATACAATCCCCCTATGTAGAGCCCCACTGCTAGCAGGCGTCTATAGCCTCGGTAGAGTTACTTAGATGGCCTAATTTTATTATATTTTGGATTTTCAACATTTATACTTTATATATCTGATGTCATCATGTAAGCTCAATGTGGAAGGTATGGTCATTTGCTATTTTAGGTTGGAGATTGTATTGGTAGCAAGGGAGTCCCTTTAGATTTTTCACTTAACACCTATACTTGTGTGTTCAACAAACCCAAGGCTGTTAGGTGAGTCATTGTGAAAAAATCACTTTGGTTAAGAAAAGGCACCCTGATGAAAAGAAATCACAGACTTGATCATAAGTACTTTCTCAAAATGAGTCATAACCTATATATGAATGTGTTCTCATCACTTGAATCCTAACAATTTAGTTATTTTCTGGGGTGATGAGTTGCATCATCCTGACTAACCAAAACAAACACTCAACAAGCAAACAAAGCAAAAAACAAGAACAAAATAACACTATACAAACAACTATACAAATATACATTATGATACACATGACTGTCATGAAGCTACTTAGGCTTGGAAATAATGTTTGAGGAACTGTCCATTAACTAGTAATGGAACATCCTCACCTGTCAAGTTCTTAAGCCTAAAAGTGCTATCTCCTAATATCTCTAAAATTTGGAAGGGACCTATCCATAATTTATCAAACTTACCATGGTCTCCTTTCCTCTCATGGCCTTTATCCCTCATCAAGACTAAATCATATATCCTGAAGGCTTTAACTTTGGCTCTTTTATCAAACCAGCATTTGACAACAGCCTGATGTTTGGCAAATTGATCAATTGCCTGACTTCTTTTCTCTTCCAGGTGCATCAGCTGAAGCAACCTGACTTCTTGGTTATTGTCTATGCCTAGGTACTCTTGGGCAAACTGCAGGGTAGGAATCTTCAGGTTAACAGGGAGGATGGGTTCCACCCCATACACTAAATGATAAGGCGAGTTTCCTAATGCAGCCTTGTTTTTGGTTCTATCTACCCATAAGGCATATTTTAGAAGTATGTTCCACTCCCTAGGGTTCTTGTCTACTAACTTCTTTATGATATTTAGCAAATTTTTATTGGTGGATTCTGCTAATCCATTCCCTTGGGGATAATAATTGGATGAGAACTTCAGTATGATCCCATAATCAAAGGCCCAACTTGACAGTTTGGTTGAAGGCAGAACCATTATCACTTACCAGAGCATAAGGAACCCCATACTTGGTGACTATGTTACTTTCCAGAAATCTGATGACATCATCTGCGCTGCAGGTCTTGCTGTTGACAGCTTCAGTCCACCTAGTATAGTAGTCAGTAATTGTTAAAACATACCTATGGCCTGATGATGATGGAGGATTGATTGGTCCTATGAAATCCATGCCCCATTGTGCAAATGGGCACGCTTCCATCACTGGCTACAGAGGTTGGGCAACATTTCTCTCTCTGTTGGCAGCTACCTGACATGTATGGCAGCATTTAATATGTTTAGTAGTATCCTTGAAAATTGTGGGCCAGTAATATCCTACTCCTAGAATAGCATGAGTTGTGGCTAGGGATGACCCATGTGCTATTCCAAACTTGTCATGTAGCTTTGATAATACTTTATCTGCTTCTGGCCTTTCTAGACATCTTAAGTATATTCCTTCATAATTTTTCTTGAAAAGTACTCCTGCTTTCATCATGTACTTCTGGGACTTTATTTTCAAGGCTCTTCTTTGTGAAGCCTGTAGTCTTGGAGGACATCTTCCAGTAATCAGGATATGCCTGATGTCTGAATACCACTCTCCACTGTCCTTTTCATTAATAACATACTGCTGACTTGTGATATTTGGATCAATCTCTGATATCATCTGGCTTAAAGGCTGTCCTCTTACTAGTTTCATGGGTGTGATATCCATATCATATTCCTGTAGGATAGTGATCCATTTAGCCCTTTTTTCACTTGGCTCACTCTGCATCAATAACATCTTCACTGCTGCATCAAGTACCACAGCAATCACTTTGCTCCTCAAGATATAGTGCCCGAATTTCTTCACTGCTCTGACCAAAGCAAGAGCTTGTCTTTCTACATCCATTTACCTAAGCTCTGCATCTCTGAATGGATAGATCATAAATTCTATAGGCTTTTCTTCTTTTTCTTCATTCCTTTGTGTCAGTACTGCTGCAGAGGTATGCTCTGAAGCAAATGAGTAAATATAGAAGTCCTTGGTGTAGTCTAGACTAATCAGCACTAGAGCTTCAGATGTCCACTCAATCTTTGCATCCTTTTTCAGCATAGCATTTAAAGGTCTAACTATTTCAGCAAAGCTAGTGATGAACTTCCTGACAAAATTTATCTTACCAAAGTAAGATTTGAGTTCTTTCTTGCTTCCAAGAAGCTATATTTTCATGATGGAATCCACCCTATCAGGATCGATGATAATCCCATTTTCAGTTATCAGGTGGCCAAGTTATTTTCCTGTTGTTACCCCAAATATACACTTCTTGGGGTTCAGGGATATCCCATACTGCTCACATTTTTTTAATACATTTCTAAGATCTGCTACATGGTTTCCTCTATCTTTAGAGAATACTGTTAAGTCATCCATGTATATGACTATGCATTTTCCTATTAAGCCTCTGAAGGCTATGTCCATTACTTGCTGGAATGTTGCTACAACATTTGTCAGCCCAAATGGCATATGTCTATAAGCAAATATCCCCCACTTTGTGGTGAAGGCAATTTTTAGTCTGTTAATCTTGTCAACCATGACCTAATTGTAGCTTGAGAAACCATCTAGAAATGACATCATTTTGGCACCATTAACAATTTGCAAGACTTCATCTAAGGAAGGCAAAGGATAATTGTCTTTCTTTGATGCTCTGTTCAGGTTCCTGAAGTCTACACATAGCCTGATGTCTCCATTCTTCTTTCTCACTGGGACTAGATTGACTACCCAAGTGGAGTGTCTCATAGGAAATATAATCGTGGCATTTAACAATTTCTTGACCTTTTCAAAAATTATAGGCTCTAGCAAGGCATTGACAGACCTTTGCTTTTGTTTGAAAGGCTTGGCATCTGGTTTGAGGGGTATGGTATGAGTTATGACTGATGTGTCATATATTTTTAACTCATCATAAGTCCATGCAATGACATGGATGTAATCTTTGAGTGCCTGAGTTATTCCTTCTAACTCTTCTTTTGTGCACACCTTCCCTATCAGAACATTTCTTTTGTCATCATTCTATCCAATATTTACTTGTGAATACTGTCCTCCATTAGCTTTTGGAAGATCCTTCTGCTTCAGCATGTTATCCAGATCAAAGGCTCTTTCTAACTCAATCATTCCTTTGGGAATCTTGTTGCTAGGCAACTCTAATATTTCTTCTTCTTCCCAAACATGATCTTTCGTATTGTTCTCATCTATGATCTGAGCATCGAATATATCTCTATTGAAGATGAAATCTAGGATATGCTGATCATCATCGAATACTTGGAGATTAGTAACATTATCAGGTATTGATGGTACTGATACCAGCTTTACTGAAGATCTCTTTAGGCCTGATATGGACAAGGGCTCTAAGGTACTGGTGGCCTGTGCTAAGGCATCTGCCCTATGGTTCTGTTCTCTAGGTACATGGGTGATATTAAATACATCAAAGTCTTCAATCAAATCCCACACGCTGTGTCTATAATTTGAAAATTTCTTATAGTTGCAAGAGTAAATTCTTCTCACTTGTCTGACAACTAATTCTGAGTCTCCAAAGACATGTAGAATTTTTACCTTCTTCTTGAGAGCAAATAGTATCCCATGAATCAGAGCTTCATACTCTGCCACATTGTTAGTGCAGGGGAATTGTAGTCTGTAAGCAGCTAAGTAGGACTTTCCTGATGGATCAATGAGATCAATCCCTACTCCAGCTCCTTGTTTGGACTTGGATCCATCAAATCTAAGGATCCAGGGTTTATCTTTAGCAGGAGGCTTACTTGAGCCTTCTTTCTTCTTTGCAGCTCTGGTAGCCACTCCACCTGATATCCATTTTAACTTAGGTATTTCAACATTCTTAGACTTCATCTTTCCTTTCTTTTGTGAAGCTGAGGTCTCTTCCTTCTTTTCATCATCAGGAGGATGATCTTTTGGACTAGGCAAAGTATTTCTCTTTAAAATTTGTAGGCACAGTGAACAAGCAGTCTCTGAGGAGGTGCTTCCTGCAACCTGCACCATCCTTCAGTTAATGCATCTTGTGGAGGTCTCCCTTGTTCTATCATCCTTTTAATTTCTTCTGATAAAAACTCCTCAAATCTTGTCAAGTTGCTACCTCTGTCTTCATCAGACAATTCATAATCTGACTCCATCAAACAATCACTCCCTGGGGTGATCTTATTCCTTTTACCATTATTTTCATTGCATACCAGGATTTCTTCTATTTTCTAGATAAAATCCTCATCCTGACTCATATTTTCTCTTGTTCCTGCAGCAGACGAACAAGAATCAGTATGATCATCATCACTATATGTGGAACTTACCTCTGATGATGATGTCGCCTCTCCGCATGTTTGCTCAAGCTCCATCATGTCAATGCAGGCTTCACAAGTTTTCTCAGAATGTGCTTCATCCTGTAATTTGCACCAACCATCAATCAAAATATCATGAACATGTATATCCAATAATTGACAATGTTTTACTTGCTTGGACAAGTATATTTCAAAGCTCTTGAAATGATCTACTTCTGTTTCATCTCCATGATCATGACCAAATCCAAAAACTATAGCATTATCGTCATGAGGATGATCATCAAGATCATGATCATTATGAAAATCATACATCAGGACCTCTTCTATCCTGACAGTCTGAGGTCTAATGGAGTAAACTCTGGGTTCAACATTCACGTACATTATCTCATTTATTTTGTTGTATTCGATGATCATGTGTTTCATTCTTGGTTCAGCATCTACCCTTATCTGGTTTGGTATCCCCTTCCAAGGTAGCCACATATGACTGAAATCGGTAGACATATATCCGTTGAGAGTTTTGGACCAATCTCTGCTGAGTAACATTCCATTTGTATCAGGTATGTCAACTACCTAAATGTCAATATAGTACTGGATCCTAAGGTTGGATGCAAGCTACATGTGAATGTGAGTTAATTCTCCTATTACATTCACCTCTATTTTGTCTAGTTGGGTTACCTTCTTCAGAGATTTAGCAGGATGCAAGCCTAAAGCATTGCATATGGACAAGGGCATGACATTGGTGGATGCTCCTGAGTCTACTAGACAATTGTGCAAATTCTTACCAAATATTTGTATGGTAAGTAGAAATGGAGGTGATTCACTTTTATCTCTGTACAAGGTCATGTGAGAGGTCTCTGCAGCTTGAACAGTAGCTGGGACTTTATGTTTAACATTATTATCTCTGACAGCATGATCCTTACCTCCAGACTGACCTGAGGTATGGCTATCCTCTTTAGGAGCAGGATCATCTAGTGATTTCATGAATGCTTTCTTAATGGCTAGAGTTTTCAGCAACTCTGACAAGGATAAGATGATTTTGATTTTCTTCATGTCATCATCCAGATAGATGACTAACTTGTCTTATTCATGAGGCATATTCAAAGCTTTTGATGTTGTGTTTGGTGGTGTTAAATACTGGGCATTGACCTTAGGAAATCCCAGGTTATTACTTACTTTGGGATCAGGAGGTGTGTTGAAATTATTCAGAGGTAAGGAAGAGGTCAATGGACCGGAGGATCTATTGGCATTATTTGTCAAGTTGTAGTTATGCTTACCCTGGTACTCCTATTGGTAAGCATGTACCTCCTCATGTTCAGATGATGGCTCATTGTCATCCTCAAAGGGAAAAACATAATTTGACTCAAAAACCATGGCTGATTCCTCACATGTCTGGGTATAATGTTGATGTGATGACACAGTCTGCTGATAAGGCTAATCAGTATAGCTTTCTAATACTAAGGATGAATCATATCCACAAGGAACAAGCTCATTCCCTTCTACATGATGTGAATTTCTTGAAGTATTGGACACCTCAGTTTGGAAAATACTGGCAGCAATTTGAAATTGTGAACAGTCTAGCTCTGCATGAGCATTTGTATTGTGTATGCTACACCAATTAGTGAGGGCTGCCTCAGCAAGATTGACTCTAGTAGTCTGTTTAGCTTCACTAGGAGGCTGATTATCTAAAGGTGATGGTAAGGAACCATTATTTGGCCTGGAGTTCCATACTCTAGGCTATCTAGGAGGATTGTTGTTACCACTGTTGTTGTAATTATTGTTGTTATACCCCCTGTCAGGATAACTAGGTTTGTCATTTTTATAACCTCTATTTTGATTAGGCTAAGAATAGAAGTTTTGATTTCTTAGATGAGTGACCTATGTAGTTAGTTTTCTTAGCTGAGCAGAGATTTCTTTGATTTCTTCTTTCTCCTCCTGAGCTTTAGCCACTACATTTTCAGTTTGAGGCTTGAAAAAAGAGGATCCAGTGTTATTGTTCTGATCTACACCCTAAGGTGTCAGTGCTTGTGCAGGATACTGTGGCATTTGGCCAATCCCATTGGGAGGTGGCATGATACTTAGTGGAGATATCTGTAATGGTGTTGGCATGACTGCTGGAGGTGCCATAGCTCCATTAGGATATTGTGCAGGATATGTAGGATATCTAGGCAGTGTAGGAAAGGCTATGTTTGGTGTTGGAGCAGGTATTAGCTATTGATTGATTTTGATAGCTTCCTGAAAAGCTCCTGTCAAAGTTGTGATTTCAGGGTGTGCTCTCCTGATGAACATGGAAGTCAATGGATCCAAAACTGAATAATAGATAATCCTGGCAGTAGCATCTGCTACTACATATGGGGCAACTAACTTGGATAACATTTTCTGGAATCTAGTATTAAAGTTGGCAATAGGTTCTCCCTCAAACCTTTTGATTGTAGCAAATAGATGATAGTTCATTGAAGGATCAATTGGTACTTTGAACCTATCTATGAAAGCTTTCTCTAGGACAACCCATGAACCAATAGAACCCTGGCCAAGACTAATATACAAATTATAAGCCTCTTCCCCTAAGGAAAAAGGAAATAATTTGCATACAATGTCCTGATGCTCTATTCTAGCCCTACAACAGGCTTCCTTGAAAGTTCTGATATGATCATCCACATCCTGATAAGGATGATACTTTGGACAAAGTTTATCTAGATTCTTTGGCAAAGTGTGATATGTCATAAAGGTCAAAGGTGACTCTGCTACAAAGAAAGACATTGCAACCGAAGGAGGTTGAACTTGAGGTTGAACAAGTTGAGGTTGAACTGGTGATCCTGTAGGTATTTGCAAACCAATAAGAGTTACAGGAGGACATTTGGGTGAAGCTCTTGATGCACTAGACCCTGGAGTGTGATGGATGTCTACAGTTCTAGGTCTAAGTCCTCTAACAGGTAATTCATCAAAGATTCCACTAGATCTAGACCTGGTATTTATCCTGTGAGCCAAGATTTCTCAATTTTGAGGAAAATTGGCTCGATTATTGTAAAGATTGGTTGGAATTCACCAGGAAAGGTTGTATTTATGGTCAGAAAATTGTACTGACTAGATATTTGCAGAATATTTGCAGAGATGCTACAAATATGCGGTGATATTTGAAATTCTATGTCACAAATGGTAGGATATCAAGTTCTTAGGCTAACTACCTCAAATATTTGGACAAATTTACATGAGATAAGGCCTATTTCTACAAATTCGTGATGATCGCTTGTAAAGCTTGCAATATTTATGATCCATTTCAAAAACTTTACACAGGATTAGCATGTACAAGCTTAGAGCAACAAATATTTGCATCTAATTTGAAATTTGGCAGTGTCTAGGTGTTACCTTACAATCTTTATCATCACCTAAACAACTGATGATGATCTTCATCCTATGGCCCTCCTTCTAGCACCAATTTATGTTAATCATGATGTTAGTCATAAACAAACATAGAATAAAAGTGCACATTAACCTTTATTCATCTTGAAAGATACGATGAATTCAGAGAATTCATGATCCCAAGTCTTTGGTGATTAGGTCTTAATCTTTTGATGTTACTCAGAGGTTGATGTGTTTTGCTGTTTCCATTTTGGGGCCTTATGTAAGTCTCATTAGCAAGATAGTGTTTCCTATAATGATGCTGCACAGATAGTTATTCTACACAAGATATGCTTCAAATAGTGTGTCTATCTTTAAATCTTTTCATGATATCTATCATTTTGACATGCTTTAACCTCAAATATGCTGAATATTTCCAGTTATCTTCGGGATGTCTGCATATTTGTATTATTTGCTTAAGATTGTCAATTATTTGTAATTATGATGATGAAATGCTCTGAAATTGAAAGAAATTGAAAAGAATACTTCAAACTAATGTTGAACCTTCAGTTATTGAGCCACATATACATCAGATATAGTCATGAAGAGAAGAAATCAAACCATATGTTCACCAGGACATTCCACAGCTAGATACAGTCGATGCTAACTTCAAAGGGATGAATGAAGACAACACATGCAAGCTGATAAGAACTCCAAGGGACGCAGCAAATCAAAGCATGTATCAAGACTTCATACACTGATTACTCAAGATTTATGATGGATTGTAATCAAAACAGTCTTCTCATTCATTAAGTATGCAAGAACATATATGTATACAACAACTTTGAAATAAGCCCCGAATATTTCAGCATACAGATTTCAATTAAGTTTCGAATGATTCAAAAATGACATCCCTGCACCTTTTATAGAATAAGGTGAGGGAGTGGTTACAATTGATCTACGATCAAGATTTATCTATTAAGATCTATGGTTCATACTTCATTGACCAAGTCAACTCCTTCAACGTGGCACAGGTTGCCAGCTGGCAACCATCTAGGTAACTCATATTTTCTTAAGTACCTGATGCATGTATTCCTTTTATGGTGCATCTTCATTAGGTTCTTCATCATCATCTCCTTTGTCATGATCATCACTTTCATCAGTTTCAATATCCTCCTAATGAGTATCTCTTTGTATATGGATCTGCATGGATATCCTGATATTTTCATATGTTTGCACAATCTTTTCTACTTCGCCACCATCTTGAGTTCTTGCTTTAGCGATGGCATGTTTATGCATTTGATATTTGCTCTGGAGGGACTCTAATTTATTCTTCCTGCTACTCAGTGTTTCATTATAACTCTCCACTCTGACCTTTATTCTCATTACTTTATCCATTACTTCTTCTGTCAGGTGGTTCAAAGGGTCATCAGCTACTAGCTGGAAATTACTATGTAGAGCTTTAATTGCAAACTCTTCATCCTGATTTTCAATCTTCCCTTCTACTTTCCCTTCTAAGGTCTCCAGGACCTCTGCTTCATAAGACATCATATCATGTAGCTTCATACTGATGTTTCTCAGTTTACTGTTGCATCTCTTTAGCACATCACATTCAAACTTGATGTCTTTATTCCAGATATCAATCAATATGGATGTGTTATTATATAGTACTTGATTATTTATAAGAATCAGAGGATCAATCCTCTTTATTTCATCTAAAGCGCTCAAGGCTTTCTCCATTTGAAATGACCTCTTCCCGGTCTCCATCTGTAGCTTATCTACCTTTTTCCTGGAGGTACCTAAAGAATTCCACCTCTTCAAAGAAGCTTTTACCACTTCCTCAGCTCCATTGAGCATAGATGTCATCCATTTCAACATTATTACTAATTCATGTCTCATAAGGTTCAACTTGTTGACCTCCTCCTGAGAAATTGCAGTCAATGGGACTGCTCGATCACTTGATGTATCATCAGGGTTAATTAACCCTTTATATAGGCATGCAGCTAAGCAATATGCTCTTTATGCTGCTTATTTTTCTCCTTCTCTCTCTTTATCTTTTGGGTCAAAGAATCAATAATGTCTTTCCCCTCTTGACCTTCTTGGTCTTCATTGGCAAATCCTAGATCTACTGTGGTAATCTGGAATTCTTCTAGAGTGATCTTGCCTCTTTCTTTCTTGACTGTGGGGAGTGCTATTTGGGCAGTCCTCCTGCCTGTATCAGGATCTCTTCTAATGGCAGAAGTTAATCTTGCCTTCCTCTTAGGCTTTATTAGAGTTTCTGAAAACAATGTAGATATATCAAATTCTTGAATTTCAAAATCAGGTTCTATACTTATCTCCTTTTCCAGCCAGGGAGGAACTTGGTCACTGGATCCTAGATGTCCTCCATCATCATCATGCACCTCTTGATCTCCAGTATCTGTTATCATCCTTTGTGGTGAAGGTGACTTTCTTATTTCCTCTTCATTATGCTCTTCATGAGGGTGATCCTATGGTGCTTCCTCCTATTGAGGAATCTCTTCTCTCGGAGGGTGATCCTGTTGATCATCTGCATGTTTATCATGATCCTGATCTTTTACTTCCTCTAGGGGTGTCTCATCCACTTTAATATTTTCCTCATCTTGAGGTACATTGGTATCCATGGATATTATTTTATCTGGCTTAGGTGCCTCTACTTGATCTTGCATCGCATCTTGCTCTGCACCTGATGTATCTACCTCTTGAGCCTTTAGGTCATCATGACTTGATGTTTCTTTATCTCCTGAGGTTTCTCTGTCCTTTGGCTGGACTTCAACTATTTTGGGTTCAGTTGATATTTCTTGCTGTTGCTGACCCATATCTAGAGCTTTATCCTCCACTTCTATTTGTATAACTTCTTCAACATTTGCTGTTCTTGCAGGTGTACTTGTTATATCTTTAGGATTTACATCTTCTACATATGTTAAGTCTATTGTTGTAGGACTTGTCACCTAATCAACTAATGCATCCAGCCCTATTTGTTGTGTAATCTTTTCTGGGCTCTTTTCATTCTCTTGTTCTACCTGCTTCATTTCTTCTAACACCGCTTGTACTGCTAGGGTTCCATGAGGAGTTATGCGGGTGTTAGCAGCAAGAGTTTCCATTTTCTAAGAGGTGACATCATTTACTACCTCATCATCAGATAAGTCCACAGTCTCCTCTAGTGAGACATGACCGCTTTGTACTACTCTTGAGGTTTCTTTCTTTTGTTCCTCATCCTTCTTAGTCTTGAACTTAACTATGGTAGGAAGGGGCATATTATGCTACAGCTCTTTTCTAAACACTTCACTACCTGCCCCTCTTAGCATTATGGGGGATTGTTTTACTTCACCTCTCATTGAAGTTCTCTATTTCTTAGGTGTGGATACCATCACCTGAGGTGCTTTTCTCTTTCTAGTGAGGGGTGTAGGGTCTTCTTCTTCTTCAGGCTCCTCATCTAGAGGGATATCCTCCTCTATATTCTTCTGTGATGTCTGACCCTCCTCATATGTATCAGTAAGTTGTGCAGCTAGCCTCTGGATCCTTTTAGCCTTTTGTTTATCCAAGGGAGGTGGTGTGGATGATGCTGATGCCTGTCCCGATCCTGATGCACCTTCAGCTGGCACTTCTATTCTTTCAATTATGACCCCTTTGGGTTGAGTATCAATCTTCTTACTTCTTGGAGGTTTCTTTCTTTTATCAGGAGGTGGTACTCTCTCTCCTTTAGATTTTCTCTTCTCAATCAGGAAATCATCATACTCATGATCAGGAATTTCCTACCTTTTCTTCTTATTATCCACTGTAAGGGCTACACCCTTCTTCTTCAGTGTGTTTATTTGTTCATTGACCCATGCTTGGGTCAGCTGCAATATTTTGCTTGTGAATGGATCTAAGGAAATGTCCTCTGGTATGGTAAGATCTGGTGATGATATTGTATCATTGTATATCTTCTTTTCCTCATACTCATTTGCCATTATTTTACCATCATCCTTCTTCAATTGGGCAGGTATTGAGATGCAGTCAAAGGTCCTTATCTGGTTAAGGGTTAGCCTTTGATATCTTCTTCTTCTGGCTTTAGCTTCATCTTCACAATCTGCCCAGAAATCTTCAAGATTCCTCTGATGGATGGGCTTCCCTGTAATCTTCTGCATCCTCCCATATGGATCATAGGACCTAGCCAAAGGGAAAGGCTATAATTGTATCATTGTCAAGCCAGCTATAGCCTTATTAATGTTATTAGAATCCGGGCACATATACCAGCCCATTGAACTGGAAACAATACTGGTGGAAGCTTGTTACTTGCTTTGTAAGTATTCAATATTGTAGCCGCTTGCCTCGTGAACTCCATCAGAACTATTGCATCCGTGGGGTATCTTGGGAGCATGAGGGGTTGACCTTTAAAACCCTCAATTCTTATATAAGAGAATGTTGCATACTGAATAAACCAGGCTCCATGCCTGTATATGACCTCTTGAGCTTCCATGCTCAATCTTTTGGTTCTATCCTCCTCCATTGTTCTGACTAGATGCATTGAGAATGCATCATTTACTAATTTGTTGTCTTGGAGGTAATTCTGCCTTTGCAGCTGGGGATAATGATCCCAGATGTGAGCATCATTGGTGCTGCCACCAATCCTTCCTTCTGTTGTCAATGCATCAAATGTACCCTTGTAGGCATAAGAATAAACTATGTAGGAGGTCATATAAAAAGAACATTTTGAACCTCCCAGGTTCATGAGTTGATCATGCAGGACATCACTTATCATCTTGGCCCACAATGGCCTGTTCTCTGTGTAGAGGGACATCAAGATGATGCCATACATCTAGTCTTTGAAGCTTCCAATGTTTGGTTGGCCCATTACTCGACTGAGTAGGGCGATCATATATTGGTATTCCTCATCAAAATCAAACTTATACAGATGTATCGGCAAATGGCAGCTGCAGGATAAGGACTATTTCTCGCCCTCCATTGGTACATTCTCTTCCTGGCAGTCTTCTTGTTATTCTCATATTCCACTTCCAGTTTCTTAAAATCCATGCTAACAACCTTCTTTCCCAATGGCAGATTGAAGGTAGCGGCAAGGCCCTTGATAGACAGATCTGCATATACTCTGCCATGCTTCTCCACCTTCCTTGTGTGTGGATTATAATTTCTAGCACAATCGATAATTAACTCAGGAGCCTCCATGGAATATGGGAAACCAACTGCATTCCACATTCTAGATACAAACATGGTGTCTAGCAAGGTACTGTTATTCTTTTCATCACTCATTTTAGCTGACCATGCTGCCAAATCTGTACTTCCTCGATGTGTATCTCCTATAACTCCATATTTAAATTACACACCCTCAGGCTGAGCAAACATCAGTTTAACAAATTTAGCCTCGGACTTAAACAACCTCTTGTCTGCCATGATTTCCTATAATGAATAGGAACTTGTCTTACAATTTGATATCTCACCATGCATACACATACATTATACCTTTATAGCATTATGCATATATATTCATTAAACAGAACATACAACCTCAAATCAGTGACATTATACTACCTAGATATGCAGAGAACGACAGGAGGAAGGTTTCAAATTACTTACCTGATACGTTTATCCTCCTAAAGTATGCTGATGATTACATAATGAATTTAAATACCGTTGTTGATCCCACGTCTTGTTCCCAGCAAGCTGTATGCTTCAATAGGTAGCTCTTATGAGGGTTTGAGAACTCGGCTCTGCAACTTATTGTTTCTTCGCAAGGTAAGAGTATAATGATGTTGTAAATTCATTTTAAGTCCATTCATCTGGTCACTTAGGGAAAAATCTAACTGAATTGATCTTAATCATTGATTTACTGTAGAGAAATCTCTGGATGTTGCCAGGTGTTATCATCGCACTAGCAATTGGCGGGAACCACCTACTGCATTAATGGCATTAATTGTTGCATGGTAAGAAAAGGAGGAAGATCTTTCGAAATATCAGGTGATATTGAGAATATCTGGCTATGTTTTAAGATCAAGGTATGTTCTAATTGTCGGGTGATGTTTGGAAGTGTCGAGAGATGCTTCGATTATGATGACCCCCTGAACTAAAGTGACCCTCTTCTTAGAATATTTGGATGATGTCATCCTGATAATGACTTGATTTATCATTATAGCACCATGACATCATCGTCATTTTTGTTAGATGGGGTAATATTCAGAAATATACCTACGCGAGGTAAAGAGGAGGATGATGTCATCATCAGGGTGATTCTTTGTTGTTTGGGATTTGATGATGTCATCAGGATAATTGACTCTAGGGTGATATTTTGCGACAAGGTGATATTCGAAAGGTAGAGTGATATTCTGAATATCAGGTGATATTCAAAATATGACCCCCGCAAAATATATGACGTTGTTCGATGGGTAAGTATCACTACCACTTAAAATTGACGTCTGCATGTCACGAACTGCATTATCTATCAGGTGATAAAATTGGATCAAGGTGATCTTTTTTAATATGACTGTTGTTAAGAAATATGATCCTCCCCTCAGAATATTAGGTTTGACTGGGACTTTAACCATTCATAACTTTCACACCCTAAAGAATATCAGGGTGATCCAAAAAGCAAACTTGCATGAAATTTTGTAATCTATCCAATCATGAGGTTATTGTCATGAAATATTAACTTTAAAAAAACTTACCTCATCATGATGACTTACCCAGCCCCCTTATGCAGAATCATATGCATGACTCACTTTTACCAGACCGCCAACAAGCAGAAAACACAAGCCAAGCCAAAAAGGTTGGGTCCCTGTTTTGTCAAGTCAAAATGGGGCGTGTTGTGTAACTACACAACACGGACTCAACAGATTATTCGTTTAAACTATGAACTTTGTCGGGCCCGACTTGCATGTATAGATAGAACATTAGCGAAATGCATACAAGTATAACAAAGAACCTGATATACAAACAACGTTGTATATGTATCATACAATGACACAACATACAAACGACTTTGTATACACCACATACAAACTTTCCTATAGTGCATTTACCAAAAAACACACATAACTTGCAAAATATTGAGAATTTTAAAATAGTTCAAAAAGCAGCCCTCACTCATTTTTGACAAGGAATTCACCCATACTCTGCCCTTGTAATTAATTCTATTTTTCTTTATTTTCAACAAGGTTTGTAACTCACTTCTTTTTCCTTTTACTACCAAGCAGACCCACACACACAAGCAAAAGCAACAACCACAGCAGGGGTCCTCATTTTGCTAAGGAGTAAAATGGGGCATGTTGTGAACATCACAACAACTAGCAACCAAACAAAACAATCAAATTAAAACCATTAAAGAAAATGAGATGAAATAAATTCATAACTTCCAACTATCTTTTCTGCAAATCATTACCTAACTTGAGACTTAATGTATTCAATAAGGTGCATGAATTTTCCTTTTAGTTTAAGTGGGTGCACGTGATTAATAATCCTCATCTTGAAAATTAGTTGAACAAACTAGTGACTGATATTAGACTACCTTTTTGATGTCATTCCCTCATAGCCAACCGGATAGAGCCTTGCTCCCAGCAGGCATCCATAGCCCCGACAAGGTTATTGTTATAATTCTCCTAAGTAGAGCCCAACTGCCATCGAGTGTCTATAGCCCCGGTAGAGTTACTTAGATGGCACAATCTGGATTTTTAGTAAAATCTATTTTATCATTTTATTTATTTTATATTTTGTATTTGATGGAAACTTCATAAGATACTACAGTTGTAATTTCATGATGCAAGGAGTGATCACTTGCTGAAATTAAGCTGAGAATTGCAATGGTAGCAAGGGTGACCTCTGATTTTTCACCTAATATCTACACTGGTAGGTTCAACAAACCCAAGGATTTTAAGTGTGTCCTTGTGAGAAAATTCCCTTGAATACTCAACCCACAGTTATTGAATACAAAATTTCACAAGTCAAACAACTTTCTGCATTCATGACAGTCACAACAAGTTATGCATAAATTTCAAATAATTAACCTGAATGTTTTGAATTTTCCATTATTTTCAGTGGTTGTTAGTCTGCTCCGGCATACTCTAAAACAAAATAAACATCCCTGCTGAGGAAACAACAAAGCAAACAAAACAAATGGACTGTACAAACAACTATATAAATATGCACACTATGATACACATGACTTTCACGGCACTACTTCAGGCTTGGAAATAATGTTTGAGAAACTATCCATTAACTGGTAATGGAACATCCTCAGCAGTTAAGGTCTTAAGCCTATAGGTGTTGTCTCCTAAAATTTTAGAAATTTGAAAGGGACCTATCCAGAGTTTATCAAACTTACCATGATCTCCTTTCCTTTCATGTGCTTTGTCCCACATCATGACTAAATCTGAGATTCTGAAAGCCTTAATTTTGGCTCTTTTGTCAAACCAGCGCTTGACAATAGCCTGATGTTTAGCAAATTGGTCAATTGCTTTACTTCTTTTTTCTTCTAGGTGCATCAACTGAAGCAACCTGACTTCTTGTTGATTATCTATGCCTAGGTATTCTTGTGTAAACTGCAATGTAGGGATCCTTAGGTTAATAGGGAGGATAGGATCCACCCCATACACCAGATGAAAAGGAGAATTTCCTAATGCAGCCTTATTCCTGGTTCTATCTACCTACAAGGCATATTTCAATAGGGTGTTCCATTCCCTTGGGTTCTTTTCTATCAATTTCTTTATGATATTCAATAGGTTCTTATTTGTGGACTCTGCTAATCCATTCCCTTAGGGATAGTAATTTGAGGAAAATTTCAAGATGATCCCATAGTCAAAAGCCCAACTTGATAATTTAATTGAAGCAAAAGCAGACCCATTATCACATACCAAAGCATAAGGAATCCCATACCTGGTCACTATATTGCTTTCCAAAACTTTGATTACATCATCAGCATTACATGTCTTACTACTGAAAGCTTTAGTCCACCTAGTATAGTAATTAGTAATAGTCAAAACATACCTGTGGCCTGAAGATGATGGAAGATTGATTGGTCCTATAAAGTCCATTCCCCATTGAGCAAATGGGTGCATCTCCATCACTGGCTGTAAAGGTTGAGCAGCATATCTTTCTCTATTTGTAGCAACTTGACACATATGACAACATTTGATGTGTTCAGCAATATCTTTAAAAATAGTGGGCCAATAATACCCTACCCTGAGGATAGCATGAGTAGTAGCTAAGGATGATCCATGTGCAGTCCCAAACTTGCCATGCAATTCTAATAACACCTTGTCTTCTTCCTGCCTTTCCAGGCATCTAAGATATATTCTGTCATAGTTCTTCTTGAAAAGGACTCCTTTTATCATGTATTTCTATGACCTTATCTTTAGGGCTCTCCTCTGTGAGGCTTGCAATCTTGAAGGACATCTTCCAGTAATTAAGATGTGCCTGATGTTTGAATACCATTCTCCATCTTCTCTTGCATTTATGACATACTCCTGGCTCATAATATTAGGATCAATTTCTAATATCATCTGGCTCAATGCTTGTCCTTTTACTAATTTCATGGGTGTTATGTCCATATCATACTCTTGGAGGATAGTGATCCATTTATCTCTCTTCTCACCTGGTTCACTTTGCATTAAAAGCATCTTTACTTTTGTATCAGGTACTATAACTATCACTTTACTTTTCAAGATGTAATGTCTGAATTTTTTGACTGCTCAAACCAAAGCAAGTGCCTGTCTTTCAACATCCATGTATCTGAGTTCTGCATCTCTGAAAGGACAACTCATGAAGGCTATAGGCTTTTCTTCTTTAGTCTCATTTCTCTGTGTCAACACTGTTGCAGATGTATGCTCTGAAGCAAATGAGTAAATGTAAAAATCCTTGGTATAATCTGGATTGATCAGAACTAGAGCATTAGATATGGCTTTCTTAATATCTTCAAAAGCTGCTCTAGCTTTAGGTGTCCACTCAATTTTGGCATCCTTTTTAAGCATGGCATTCAAGGGTCTGACAATTTTTGCAAATCCAATAATAAACTTCCTAACACAATTAATCTTACCAAAGTAAGATTTGAGCTCCTTCTTACTTCTGGGAAGCTGTATCTTCATGATTGATTCCACCTTGTCAGGGTCAATGATGATCCCATTTTCTGTTACCAGGTGACCTAATAACTTCCCTGTGGTTACCCCAAATATACACTTCTTAGGGTTTAGGGATATTCCATATTGTTCACATTTCTTTAACACCTTCCTGAGGTCTTCTACATGATTTCCTCTCTCCTTAGAGAAAATTGTCAAGTCATCCATGTATATGACTATGCACTTACCAATTAGCCCTCTAAAGGCTATATCCATCACTCGCTAAAATGTGGCTCCAACATTAATCAACCCAAAAGGCATGTGCCTGTAGGCGAATATTCCCCACTTTGTGGTGAATGTAGTTTTCAATCTGTCTATTTTGTCTACCATCACCTGGTTGTAACTAGAGAAACCATCTAGAAATGACATCATCTTTGCACCATTCACAATTTGTAAAACCTCATCCAAAGAAGGTAAATGATAGTTATCCTTTTCAGAAGCTCTGTTTAAGTTTCTGAAGTCTACACACAATCTGATGTCACCATTTTTCTTTCTTATTGGAACCAGGTTTGCCACCCATGTGGAATGTCTCACAGGAAATATGATCCTGGCATTGAGCAGTTTCTTAACTTCTTCAAAAATGATGGGCTCCAGTAAAGCATTAACATGTCTTTTTTTTTTGTCTAAAAGTCTTGACATCTGGCTGCAAAGGTATAGTATGAGTGATGATTGATGTATCATAAGTTTTCAACTCATCATATGTCCAGGCAATGACATGAATGTAATCTTTGAGTGCTTGAGTTATCCCTTCTAGCTCTTCTTCTGTACATACTTTTCCAATCAAGACATTTCTTTTTTTATCATCCTGTCCAATATTGACCTGTGAATATTCTCCTCCATCTACTTTTGGGAGATCCTTTTGTTTCAGCATGTTGTCTAGATCAAATGCTCTTTCTAGCTCTATCATTCCATTAGGAATCTTGTTACTAGGTAACTCCAGGATTTCTTCTTCTTCCTAGATATGGTCTTCCACATTTCTTTCATCTATGATTTGTGCATCAAAAATATCCTTGTTGGAAATAAAGTCCAATATATGTTGGTCATCATCAAATACTTGAAGATTAGTTACATTATCTAGCATAGAAGGCACTGATACTAATTCAACTAAGAATCTTTTTAAACTGGATATGGACAGAGGTTCCAGAGTACTGGCAGCCTAGGTTAAGGCATCTACCCTGTGATTTTGTTCTCTGGGTACATGGGTGATGTTGAAAGCATCAAAATCTTCTATTAAGTCCCATACCCTATGTCTATAATTGGACAGCTTCTTGTAATTGCAAGAGTATATACCTCTTACCTATCTCACAACCAATTTTGAGTCTCCATAGACATGCAGAATCTTCACTTTCTTTCTAAGTGCAAACAATATCCCATGAATCAGAGCTTCATACTCTGTCACATTGTTTATGCATGGGAATTGCAATCTGTATGCTACTAAATAGGATTTTCTAGATGGATCAATAAGATCTATTCCTACTCCAACCCCTTGTTTTGACTTGGATCCATCAAACCTGAGGATCCATGGCTTATCTTCAGCTAAAGGCTTGTCTGGGCCTTCTTTTTTCTTTTTAGCTCTGGTAGCTGCATTGTTTGATATCCATTTTAACTTTGATGTTTCAATTTTCTCAGACTTCACCTTATCTGCCTTATGTGAAGCTAATATTCCTTCTTCCCTTTTATTATCAGAAGAAAAAACTTCTGGACTAGGCAACGTTTGCCTTTTCAGAATATGTAGACACAATGAACAAGCAATTTTTGAATGTGGTGCTTCGTGTAACCTGCACCATCCCTCAATTAGGGCATCATGTGGAGATCTTTGCTGCTGTGTCATCTTTTGAATCTCTTTTGATAAAAACTCTTCAAACTTGGACATATTACTACCCCTATCTTCATCAGATAACTCATAATTTGATTCTACCAAGCAATCACTCCCTGGGGTGATCTTGTTTCTTTTAGTATTACTCTTGTTACATACCAGTATCTCTTCTGTCATTTGAATAGAACTCTCATCATAATGTGTGCATTCTCCTGCTCCTGCAGATGACAAACAAAAATTAGTGTCACTATCACTATCTACAGAACTTACTATGGACGACGACGACGATGATGATGCCTCACTGCATGCTTGTTCCAACTCCATCATGTCTAAGTAGGCATCACAAGTCTTTTCAAAATGCACCTCATCATGCAACCTGCACCATCCATCAATTAGAATATCATGAACAGGCAATTTTAACAACCGACATCGTTGCACCTCCTTAAACAAGTGCATCTCAAAATTCTTGAAATGATCTATCTCTACTTCATTTTTAGGGTTACAATCAGATTCTAAAGTTATTTTATCATCTTGAGGATCATCATCATGATTATGAACATCATACATTAGGATCTCCTCTATGCTGACGGTCTGGGGTCTGATGGAGTTAACTCTGGGTTCTACATCCACATACATGATTTCATTGGTTTTGTTATATTCAATGATCATGTGTTTCATGTGAGGCTCAGCATCTATCCTTATTTGATTTGGTATCCCTCTCTAGGGCAACCACATATGACTGAAATCAGTTGACATGTATCCATTAAGGGTTTTTGACCAGTCTTTGCTGAGTAACATCCCATATGTATCAGGTATATCAACTACCTGAATATCAATATAGTACTTGTTGATAACTGAGAGGGGGGGTGAATCAGTTATCCTAATTATTTCTTCTATCTGAACTTTCTTATTAATCAATGCAACATTAATTCAAATAAGCAAACATTATCATGAAATGGAAAAACACATGACACAGTATTTTTGACGTGGAAACCTTGTTAAGGGAGAAAACCACGGGGTGATTAACCCAAAGATTATTCTCTGTTAGAAGAATAAGGAAATACTAAATGGCACTTGCCAATTAGGGCTCACTGCCTGAGCACACTACTCACAAAGGAGTCACACTGCCTACAATGAGACACACTGTCTACAAAAGAATGTTATACAATACTTGAACTGATTGGAAGCATCCACATATGCTAGAGTTCAGTTCCGGTTCAGCTCAGTACACTGATCTGCTGCACTTCATCTTTCCTCTTCTCTTATACTGCTTTCCTTTCACATACCGGACCTTCCTTGCTACTTCTGCTCTGCTCTGCTTTTCTTCGCATATCACCTACCACCACAACACTTATCACAACTAAATCCATTCTTTATATATATCTGCACAAGTGATTTCATTATCT
Source organism: Cunninghamia lanceolata (assembly GCA_027924645.1). Taxonomy (NCBI): domain Eukaryota; kingdom Viridiplantae; phylum Streptophyta; class Pinopsida; order Cupressales; family Cupressaceae; genus Cunninghamia; species Cunninghamia lanceolata. The sequence continues at coordinate 4,536,765 of BSBN01000160.1, read as the reverse complement.
TTCTAGTCGGCACCCAAAACAGTCAATCTTCTCACAAACTTTGTTCTGTTGGTTGAATCCTTACACATCAAGTAATGCGGATCAATCATATACTTGTAGAAATCATTAATCATGTCAGCCAAACATGATTCATGCCTTCATAACCTTTAACACCATCAGTAACACATCCGGAAAGTAGTCTGATGTTCTGTCAGTCAGTTCTTCCTCTGTTCACACTGTCACTTAGGAACCCAGTACTCAACTATTCATATCTTTTTCCTCATCTATCACTAGAGGCTAAATCCTTGGAATATACCACTCAAGGTAGTCCTCTTGACTTCCCCAAATCCACACTGTACCAAGATACTTCCTCTGAGAGATTCGGACCTGTCTGTCGGACCTTGCCACATGCTCTGTTCTTGTTTACTGGACCACAACATTCTTCACTCTGACTTCTAGTAGAGACACACCATGTCTTGCGGATGTGTGGGATGAACTTTGTTGCCATCAATGACAACAATCATGGATCCATATAGTGTCTCTTGCCAACAATCTCCCCCTTTGGCATTGATGGCAACACTTAGTGAAAAATGACTAAGTGTTTACACTATGCTCCCCCTTGGCTGATGCTCTATCTTTATATACATTTTCCAGAACTCCCCCTTAGTTGGATTCCTCATTTTTCACTGCTCCTCACTCCCCCTTTGACATCAATGGCAAAGGGTAGGGTTTGCACACCAAAATTTTCAAAAATTTTACTCTACTTAGCCGCATAAGTATATACATATGGCATACTTACATATACTTAAGTATGTCTGCAAAAGTTGTCTTCAACTGTACAACTTCTGTCGCCCAACTCTGCTTCATCCTGTCCAAAATTGAGATATGCCCACTCAAAAGGAATGCAAACACATCTGCCCTTTTTAGATCTGTCAGATCATTTGTCTGGGCTGTGATTTGAGCTTCTGTTATGGCCTCATGCATGGCCTCTAGCTTAGGGACAATTAACCCCCTGAGCTCACTCAACCTGCTTACTCTATTTTTCCTTTCCTTCTCCAAGTTCTTGATTTCACTCAAGACTGCAATAGTCTGACATTCTTGATTTGTTATAGAGGAAGAAAGAGGATCAAAACTTTGAGACAATCTTAGTAGTGTGTCCTCTTGCTCTTTTATTTTCTTCTCAATATCCACTATTACTTTGGACCAAGAGATACAAAATTTGTATATTTCACCACCATCCTTAAGAGCATTTTATAAGCTCTTTATCCCAATACTCATATTTCTCCTATCATTAGTGATTAATCCTTGTACCTCTGAGAATCTCTTATCCAAAAACTCCTTCTGGACCTTTTCTTCAGCTGATTTTTCTAGAGAATCAAAATGTGTACTAACACTGCTGACTAAGGTTTTGAGATTACCAGAAGAGGAGGCTGTGGGATCCTTTTGAAAAGATGGTATGATCTTTTCTAGCACTTTGGATGTAGCTTCTATCAACTCACAGTCTTCCATATAAGACTTTAGGAGTTTTTCATTAGCCTTAGCATTTGCAAATGAAGCTATCTTCATTATCTGTATTGGAGAAAGAGAATCAAAATTGAATGGACCTTGTAGAAGCTCTGGTTCATCAATCTCCATTGTTTCTTTGCTCTGAAATTCTTGGATAGTTTGTGTAGTGTCTCTTGCTGGAGACAGATGTTTCTTCTCTTCTGCAGTCTTAAAGCTGTCCTTTGGAGTTTTCTCTCCTTCTACATTCTCACCACTAGCAGTTGTGGTTTTCTCTGTTGAAATCTTCTGTCGTTCTGCAACCTTTGCACTGTCACCTTCTTTTTCCTTCACCTCTGCTTCTTTCTCCTGTGATTTTTCTTCTCCTTTAGATCCAGAGACTGTAGGGGAAACCAGAGTGGAAATGTTGGTCTATTCGGGGGCCACCTCTTCTAACATTTTCTCAAGAGTTTCTTCTGCAACATTTGTAGGATCAGTACCCAAGTCCTCTATGATAGGAAGATTAAATTTTTTGAAGGTTTTCCAAAGAATCTCTTCAGTGTCCTTGGCTACCTTGTTAGTCTCACCAAGCATAAGCTGATTCATTCTTGCTTTGCTCCTGAATTCATCCTTGCAGTCTTTGAATACCATGTTCATTGTCTTGGGATCAATTGAAGGATATAGCTGAATAGCTATCTGTTCCTGAATCTCAAGGTCTTTTTCCATGGCATTGGTCTTTCTCATTTCCAACTCCTTCTCTAGACTCTTAGGAATTAGAGAGATAATTTCAATAAAAACTTTATTGTAAATGTTCAGATACCTGATTGTAGCTTCTTGCAGGATCTTTTGGTCGGCCTCATTGTAATCATCATAGAATTCAGCCATTAGTTGAAGGTTTCCATCCACAGTGACTAATTTGATTACACTTTCTAGAGACAGGTTGGGCTTTTCAACAAATTCCTCTGCCATTTCTTCCTTGTCTTGGCCTGTGGAGGGCTTACCAGATACTTTCTTCTTCTGCTTCTTTATTTCCTTTATCCCCTCATCTAATTCAGTTTCTTCTTCATCTTTTTGACTTGCATAAGCCCTTGTGGCTTTTGTCTTAGATCTTTTCTCTTGTTTACCAGATGCCTGGACTTCTGGTTTTGAGCTTTTGGCTGTGATAGGTGCTGGTCTCTTTGAAGATCTGGTCCGGGTGGAAGTTTCTACCGAAGCACTTTTCTTGCTTCCTTTTTCTACCTCTTTCTTCTCTTCATCAGCTTTTTGTCTCTTTTCCCTGTTGGCATCAAGTGCCTCCTTTGAGATCCCAAGGCCTTGTGCAATATGTTCTACTTCTTTTCTCACCTTCCTTTTCATCTCTGGTTCTCTGAGTTCCACATGGATCTTTAGACTCAGCTCCTCAAAGGTTCCAAACCTTTCTGCCTCTGGATCTTTAGGCTGGCTTAGCATGTGTTGAACATGTAGCTCCACAATCTATTCATCAGCTTCATACCCCATGGGCATGATCTAGACTATCCTTGGCTCTACTGCCTCCATTAGGCATTGGTCAGTGTCTACCATGAAGCACACTGTATCCTTGTATTTCTCAACCACTGATTTAGGAATTCTTTCTCTAATTTGCATTATATTCTAAAAGTTTTTGAAGTATCCCCACATGGCTGTATTTCTTGGTTTAGCATTCCCAAGCCCATGTAAATAGTCTCTGATCTGAACTGCTATTGGTTTGTCATTCTGCCATACCCATCCATTTGATTCGGGCAACTCATTCATGAAGTAGAAAAATAAACATACTATTAGTGCACCATATTTGAAGGAGTTTTTCTTGTTCTTTTTGATCTTTTGTATGTTTTCCATTAACTGGCTCAAGAGAAGTTCACAGAGATCATATTCTGCATTTTTTCTCAGCATCTCATACGCTGTGTATACTGTAATTCTGGATACTGAATTCTCCCTACTGGAATGATATATCTTGTATCCTATTATCATAGATGCATACTTGATATCCGGGTCAGTAATATCTTCAATGGTCATTGCCCTCTTATCAAATTTTGATTCGGTGGCCTCTGTGACAATGTTGTTTTTGACAGATTTGAGGACAGGAATTCCTTTGGAGGAATGTAAACTAGTTACTACCCTAATTGCTTCCTTGGTGATTTTGCAAGGTCTGTTCAGCCATAGAAAGTTGTCATGTACCCTACTCAATACATACTGGACCCATTCATCTTCTTCAAAGTAGGGGAAATGAATGAACTGATCAAAGTGTTTTTCTCGGATGCTCTTATACTGAGGTTTGATCTCAAAAGAATCATCTATTAACTACTTGTGGTATATGTCTCTTAGTTTGAATTCCCCAAACTCTTCAATGTTTCCATGTATATAAACCCTAATATCTTTAGTGTGCAAAACACCATGCGGAAAACTAGAAAATGCACCTAGGGGGTCTACCTTCAAGGATTTGTATGGATGTTTCTTAAATGTAGGGCGAGGTCTATTAGAAATATTTACAATATTCGGAGTACCCATTATCAAGAGATTTGCAGTGAGATATTTGAAAACAGAAAATACCTTTTGCGCCTATCAGTTTCACGGAGTAGGTTGAATTGATCTATGGAAGTAATGACTTTTGCAAGTGATCTTCGATGAACTTGAGGAATTTCGTTGCAGAGCTCCGCTTTTTGTTTCTTCTTGAGTGCAGAATGAACGAGTGATTAATGAAAAAACCCTTATATTGCTCCGTGAGCCCTAATATCAGATTGCATTAAATGCTCGACCTACATTATTCTGGTTTGCCTAGTTTTCCTTGTTCAAGGAGGAAGAAACTCATCCAGATCATTATGATTCCCTTGTGATCGATGTTAGTGATGAATCATCATATCCACTTGTCCTTTTGATCATCTTATGTATCCGCAGATCAAGCTGTATCAATTTAGATTCATACCGGGCCAATCTTGTGAGAAACCTATTTTACCAGAAGACTTGCTTAATCGGACCAATTTTGAAGGATTTGAACTTTTTAAATTTTCTTGCAGATCTCTCAGATCTTTACCTGACCTTCTTTACATATTTCTCTAGAAACCCTTTGATCCGTAGCTTCTCATGTGCCAATTTTAGGCACCACTTAACTGGCTGGGGGAATAAGGTTTTCTTTGTGTCTCCCCCTGAGCCAGAGCTCACCTTTTAGTTTCCAGAAGGAATATCAGCACCAGAGTTTGGTGCAGATCCAACCTCTACATTCTCTGAACTTTTATTCACCCAAATCTTGTTCATCTCATTCCTAACTTCATCCACATTCACCTTTTGTTTACCCTTATCTTGATTCTGATTATGATATACCAGACCTCTTTTCTCCTAATTCTTGCTTCTACAGAATTTTGCATTATGATTGGACCTATTACAGATTTGGCAAACAACATTTCTTTGCATATTTGACTGATATCCTCTTGATCTGCATTGATTAGCCATATGACCTCTATTGCATGCAAAGCATCTACCATTGAATGATTTGTTCATTTGCATATTTCTGCATTCATGAGACTTGTGACCATACCTTTTGCAGTTAAAACACTATTCAGAGAAGGATGAATTAGTCTAATTCATTCTCTTTCTGCACTGATTAGGTTTGTGACCAAAGTGATTGCAGTTGTGGCAGTATCCATTGAAGGATGGATATCTTTGAGCATTGGGCTGTCTTACCGGAGGTCTTCTAGGCCTATTCCTTGAATTTTCTGATCCAAAATTCTTCTGACTGGATCCGGAGCTTTCTCCTTTCTCATATCCCAAACCACATTTGTCATCTACCTTCTTTTGACTTCCAAGAAGAACTTCAAGTTGAGCAGAACTTATCTTAAATTTTTCTTTATACTCATTTGCTGTTTGAATATCCCTTTTGAGAGAGACAATTTGATCCTCAAGTTTTTCTTCATTATCTTTAGCATCTTCAAGATCAGATTCAAGATGTCTGATAATTCTATCCATCTGGTGGCAATCTTCTGATTTCTCTTTGAGAGATTGTCTTAGATTGTCTTCAATTTTTCTTTTCTCTTCAATCTCTTGAGTAAACTTAATAACTCCTGATTCCATTTCATGTCTTACCATAATGACTTCTTTTGATAACTTTTCACATAACTTGGTTTTCTTAGTCAGCTCTTCATTTGCATTATTTTCTTCACCTTGTCTTGCCAATTGCTGAAGCAGCTCCTTTCTCTTTTTCATAGAGACTTAATTTATCTTTTAGTTCTCTCATGAAATCATCAGCCTGTTTGAGTCTTTCCTTTAATTCATTGACTTCAGAGTTTGACTATTCAAGATCATCAAGGGCAATCTTGAGTTGCTCTTTTAAACCATATGCATCCATTTGAGCTCCCAGATCTTCCTCAAGCTATTAGGCTCTGTTAGAAGGAACTTAGCTCTAATACCAATTGTTGATAATTGAGAGGGGGGTGAATCAGTTATCCTAATTATTTCTTCTATCTGAACTTTCTTATTAATCAATGCAACATTAATTCAAATAAGCAAACATTATCATGAAATGGAAAAACACATGACACAGTATTTTTGATGTGGAAACCCTGTTAAGGGAGAAAACCATGGGGTGATTAACCCAAAGATTATTCTCTGTTAGAAGAATAAGGAAATACTAAATGGCACTTGCCAATTAGGGCTCACTGCCCGAGCACACTGCTCACAAAGGAGGCACACTGCCTACAATGAGACACACTGTCTACAAAAGAATGTTATACAATACTTGAACTGATTGGAAGCATCCACATACGCTGGAGTTCAGTTCTGGTTCAGCTCAGTACACTGATCTGCTGCACTTCATCTTTCCTCTTCTCTTATATTGCTTTCCTTTCACATACCGGACCTTCCTTGCTGCTTCTGCTCTGCTCTGCTTTTCTTCGCATATCACCTACTACCACAACACTTATCACAACTAAATCCATTCTTTATATATATCTGCACAAGTGATTTCATTATCTTTCTAGTCGGCACCCAAAACAGTCAATCTTCTCACAAACTTTGTTCTGTTGGTTGAATCCTTACACATCAAGTAATGCGGATCAATCATATACTTGTAGAAATCATTAATCATGTCAGCCAAACATGATTCATGCCTTCATAACCTTTAACACCATCAGTAACACATCCGGAAAGTAGTCTGATGTTCTATCAGTCAGTTCTTCCTCTGTTCACACTGTCACTTAGGAACCCGGTACTCAACTATTCATATCTTTTTCCTCATCTATCACTAGAGGCTAAATCCTTGGAATATACCACTCAAGGTAGTCCTCTTGACTTCCCCAAATCCACACTGCACCAAGATACTTCCTCTGAGAGATCCGGACCTGTCTGTCGGACCTTGCCACATGCTCTGTTCTTGTTTACTGGACCACAACATTCTTCACTCTGACTTCTAGTAGAGACACACCATGTCTTGCGGATGTGTGGGATGAACTTTGTTGCCATCAATGACAACAATCATGGATCCATATAGTGTCTCTTGCCAACAGTACTAATTTCTGGGATCTGATGCTAACTGCATGTGAATGTGAGTTAGTTCTCCTCCCACACTCACCTCTGTTTTGTCCAATTGTGTTACTTTCTTTGATGATTTAGCAGGATGCAACCCTAAAGCATTGCATATGGACAAGGGCATTACATTGATAGATGCTCCTAAATCTACTAAGCAGTTGTGCAAGTTTTTACCAAACATCCTTATGGTAAGGAGGAAAGGAGGTGACTCACTCTTGTCTTTGTATAGGGTCATGTGGGAAGTCTCTGCAGCTTGAACAGTAGCTGGAGATTTGAGTTTAACATTAACATCCCTAGTAGCATGATCTTTATTTCTAGACAGACCTGAGATATGATTATCCTCTCTTAGAGCAGAAACATCCAAGGATTTCATGAAGGCTTTCTTGATAGCAGGGGTTTTAAGCAACTCTGATAATGACAGGCTGATTTTAATCTTTTTCATTTCATCTGCCAGATATGTGACCAATTTGTCAGACTCAGGAGGCAAATTACCAGCATTTGGTGTTGTATTTTGTGGTGCTAAGTACTAAGCATTGACTTTGGGAAATCTAGGATTATTGCTTGCCTTGGGGTCAGGTGGAGTGTTGAAATTGTTTGGAGGCAAGGATGTGGTCAAAGGACCAGTAGGTTTGTTTGATTTATTCCTCAGGTTATAATTATGCCTACCCTGATGTTGCTGTTGATAAGCATGTATCTCCTCATGTTCAATTGATGGCTCATTCTCATCCTAAAAGGGAAAAACATAGTTAGACTCAAAAGCCAGGGTTGACTCTTCACATGTTAAGGTGTAATCCTGATGCGATGAAATTGTTTGCTGATAAGGATGATGCATGAAGCTTTCTAGCACTAAAGCAGAATCATATCCACAAGGGACAATTTCATTTCCATCTACATGAGGTGGATTTCTTGAAGTATTGGACACTTCAGTTTAGAAAATACTAGCAGGAATCCTGAATTGAGGACAATCTAGTTTTGCATGAGCATTGGTGTTGTGTATCCTACACCAGTTTGTAAGGGCTGCCTCTGCAAGGTTCACTCTAGTGGTCTGTTTAGGTTCACTAGGAGGCTGATTATCTAGGGGTGATGGTAGAGAACCATTGTTTGGCCTAGTGTTCCACACTCTAGGCTATCTAGGGGGATTATTGTTACCATTGTAATTGTAATTATTGTTGTATCCCCTATCAAGATAATTAGTTTTGTCATTGGCATATCCTCTATTCTGATTTGGTTGAGAATAGAAGTTCTGACTCCTCAAATGAGTGATCTCAGTGGTGAGTTTTCTTAACTGTGCTGATATCTCTTTAATTTCTTCCTTCTCTTCCTAAACCTTTGCCACTACATTCTCTGTTTGAGGTTTAAAAAAGGAAGATCCATTGTTATTATTGGGTTGTTCCACAACCTAAGGTACTTGTGTTTGTCCTGGATATTGTAACATTTGGCCATTTCCATTTGGAGGTGACATGATACTGAGTGGAGGTATCTGCAAAGGTGTTGGCATCACAGCTGGGGGTATCATGGTTCCATTGGTCTATTGTTGGGCAGGATATGTAGGATAACCAGGAAGTGTGGGAAACCCAATATTTGGTGTTGGAGCAGGGACCAATTGCCGACTGACTTTGATAGCTTCTTCAAAAGCTCCTGTCAATGTTGTTACATGAGGATGTGCTCTCTTGATAAACATGGAAGTAAAGGGATCTAAAGCTAAATAATAAATGCTCCTAACAGCTTCATCTGCTACAACATAAGGTGCAACTAACTTAGATAGCATCTTTTGGAACCTTGCATTGAAGTTAGCAATAGGTTCTCCTTCAAATCTCTTGATGGTGGCAAACAGATGATAATTCATTGAAGGATCTATAGATATTTTGAATCTGTCCTTAAAGGCTTTTTCCAAGGTAGCCCATGAACTGACTGAACCTTGACCAAGACTGATATACCAGTTATATGCCTCTTCCCCTAAGGAAAATGGAAATAACCTGCACACCACATCCTTATGTTCAATTCTAGCCCTACAACAAGCTTCCTTGAACGTTCTGATATGATCATCAGCATACTGATATCGATGATACTTAAGACAAATTTTATTAGGATTCTTAGGCAAAGCATGATATGCTGTGAAAGTCAGAGGTGACTCTGCTATAAAGAATGACATAGCAACTGGTGGAGGTTGGACTTGAGGTGTGACAAGTGGTCTTGTAGGTGTTTGTAACCTGATAGGAGTTACAGGAGTATGTTTTGGTGACACTCCTGATGCACTAGAACCAAGAGAGTGATGAATGTCCACAGTTCAAGGTCTAAATCCCCGGATAGGCAATTCTTCAAAGAGTCCACTAGATCTAGACTTCGTATTTGGCCTGAGAGCCAGGATTTCTTAAATTTATAGAAAATTGGCTAGTTTACTATAAAGATCAGCTAAAACTCCCCAGCCAAGGCTGTATTTATGGTTAGAATTTGAAATTGACTGGATATTTAAGCAATATTTGCAGAACTGATGAAAATATGAGCTGATATTGAAGATTGATGACATACGCAACCGGATATCAGGTTTCTTGAGCAAGTTACTGTTGTGTGGTTACACAACACGCCCCATTTTGACTTAACAAAATAGGGACCCAACTTTTTTTCTTGGCTTGGCTTGTGTTTTCTGCTTGCTAGCGGTCTGGTAAAAGTAAGTCAATACAGAAGGTCCTGCATAAGGGAGATGGATAAGCCATCATGATGAGGTTAGTTTTTCAAATTTCATATTTCATGTCAATAACCTCATGATTGGATAGAGCATGAAATTTCATGCAGGTTTGCCTTTTGAATGACCCTGATTTTCCTTAGCATGTGAAAGTTATGAGCGGTCAAAGTCCTGATCAAACCTGGTATTCTGAGGGGAGGATCATATTCCTTAACATCAATCATCTTATAAAAGATCACCCCGATCCAATTTTGTCACTCGATAAATCATTTATCCAGAGGTCCGGACATCAAATTTAGGTGATAGAGGTATTTACCCTTTGAACAACGCCATAAATTTTGTGAGGGTCATATTTTGAATATCACCAGATATTTTGAATATCACCTTATCTTTTGAATATCATCTTGTCGCAAAATATCACCCTGGACCCAATATCCTGATGACGTCATATAATTCTGATAGACAAAGAAAATAGCCATGATGCTGATGTCATCATCCTTTTACCTCACGGAGGTATATTTCCAACAGCGACCCTTTCTGCATAACATGACGATGATGTCATAGTGCAACAATGATGAACTAAGTGATTATCTTGATGATGTCATCCTGATATTTTTAGCATCACCTGACATTTCAAAGTGACCCGATGTTTGAATATCACCTAATGTTTTCGACATACATTTTCCTGCCGAGGGCGGATGGTCATATTACACCTAGGGGGCATATTTTGAATATCACCTGATTTTCCAAAGATCACCCCGTTCTCCTTGCCATGTAACATTGAATGCTCATTAATGCAGTAGGTGGTTCTCGCTGATTGCGAACCTGATCTAGACACTTGGCAACATCCATTAACTAATGACAGGAGATAGATGGTTAAGATTGAATAAACCTTGTGTTGCCCTAAAATTGCCCTAATAAGAGGGATAAAGTGAATTTACAGAGTCATTTTTACACTTACTTTGTGAAAAAGAGTGAATTTATAGAGCCGAGCTTCCAAACCCTCATACGAGTACCTGCATACACATATAGCTTATAGAAGAATGAAGCACATGATTATCATCAGTATCGAGATCACTTTCAGATAATCACCAGTATAAGTAAAAAGATAAGCACACCAGGTAAGTAATTGAAACCCTTCTACTGTCATTTTCTGCATACTCAGGTAGTATAATGTTTAAAGGTTTGAGGCTGTGAATTATGCATATCATGTTGAGCTAAATCTTGAATGAATGTAACATGCATCATACCGTATAATGTAATATATATGCATACACGTGAAGTACCAATTGTAAAACTAGTCTTGTCAATTGCAGGAAATCATGGCGGACAAGAGGTTGAACAAGTCAGAATCTAAATTCGTTAAACTGATGTTTGCTCAGCCTGAGGGTGTGTAATTTAAAAATGGAGTTATAGGTGATAGACATCAAGGGAGTACTAATTTGGTCGCATCGTCACCTAAGATGAGTGATGAAAAGAATAACATCACCTTATTGGACGCAGTTTTTGTGTTAGGGATGTGGAGTGCTGTAGGATTCCCTTATTCTATGGAAGCTCCTGAGTTAGTTATTGAATGTGCTAGAAATTATAATCCACACACAAGAAGGGTGGAGAAGCATGGCAGAGTATATACAGATTTGTCTATCAAGGGCCTTTCGGCCACCTTCAATTTGCCACTGGGAAAGAAGGTTGTTAGCATAGATTTTAAGAAACTAGAAGTAGAATATGAGAATAATAAGAAGACTACCCAGAAGAGAATGTATCAATGGAGGGCAAGAAATAGTACTTATCCTGCTGCTACCAAATTGCCAGTACATCTGTATAAGTTTGATTTTGATGATGAATTCCAATATATGATCCCTCTACTTAGTCAAGTAACGGGCCAACCAAACACTGGAAGTTTCAAGGACTAGATGTATGGCGTCATCCTGATGTCCCTCTACATAAACAACAAGCCATTGTGGGCCAAGATGATAAGCAATGCCTTGCCTGATCAACTCATGAACCTGGGAGGTTCAGAATGTTCTTTTTATATGACTTCCTACATAGTTTATTCTTGTGCCTACAAAGGTACATTTGATGCATTGACAATAGAAGGAAAGATTGGTGGCAGCACCAATGATGCTCACATTTGGGATCATTATCCCCAGATGCAAAGGTTGAATTACCTCCAGGACTACAAATTAGTAAATGATGCATTTTCTATGCATCTAGTCAGAACAATGGAGAAGGACAGAACTAAAAGATTGAGTATGGAAGCCCAAGAGGTTATTTATAGGCATGGTGCCTGGTTTATTCAATATGCAACATTCTCTTATATAAGAATTGAGGGCTTTGAAGGTCAACCCCTAATGCTCCCAAGATACCCCACTGATGCAGTAGTTTTGATGGAGTTCATGAGACAAGTGGCTACAATACTGGACACTTACAAAGCAAGTAACAAGCTTCCACCACTATTGTTCCCAGTTATAATGGGCTGGTATATGTGCCTAGATTATGAGAATATTAAGAAAGCTATAGCTACCTTGCACATGATGAAATTACAGCCATTCACATTAGCAAGGTCATATGATCCATATGGCAGGATGCAGAAGATCATGGGGAAACCCATCCATCAGAGGAGTCTTGAAGATTTCTGGGTAGATTGTGAGGATGAAGTTGAAGCCAGAAGGAGAAAATACCAAAGGCTGACCCTCAACCAGATCAGGACCTTTGATTGCATCCCAGTGCCTACTCAATTGAAGGGGGATGATGGCAAGATAATAACTAATGAGTATGAAGAGAAAAAGATATACAATGACACTATTTCAGCACCTAATCTTACACAGCATGAAGATATATCTTTAGATTAGTTTATAGGCAGGACCCTATAGTTAGCCCAAGCTTGGGTAGATGAACAGATAAGTGCACTAAAGAAGAAGGGTGTAGCCCTTACTGTTGATAATAAGAAGAAGATGCAGGAGCTCCCTGACAATGAATATGATGACTTTTTGACAGAAAAGAGGAAATCCAATGGAGAGAGAATGAAGTCTCCAGAACAAAGTAAGAGACCCCCTAGAGGTAAGAAAACTTATAATGAACCTAAAGGGGTAGTAATTGAAAGAATAGAAGTGCCAGCTAAAGGTGCATCAGGATCAGGACAAGCATCAACATCATCCGCACCATCTCCTATGGATAAACAAAAAGCTAAAAGAATCCAGAGGCCAGTTACACAACGTAGTGACACATATGAGGAAGGTTAGGTATCTCGACAAAAGAACATAGAAGAGGATATTTCTCTAGATGAAGAGCCTGAAGAAGAAGAAGACCCTACACCCCTCACCAGAAAGAGAAAAGCACCTTAGGTGATGGTATCCACACCTAAGAAATAGAGAACTTCAATGAGAGGTGAAATAAAACAAGACCCCGTAATGCTAAGAGGGGCAGGTAGTGAAGTGTTCAGAAAAGAGCTGTAGCATGAGGTACCCATTCCTACCATAGTCAAGTTCAAGATTGAGAAGGCTGAGGAACAAAGGAAAGAAACCTCAAGAGTAGTACGAAGTGGTCCTGTCTCACTAGAGGAGACTGTAGACCTATTTGATGATGAGGTAGTAAAGGATGTTGCCTCTCAGAAAATGGAGACTCTTGTTGCTAACACCCGCATAACACCACAAGGAACCCCATCAGTCCAGGGGGCAGTGTTAGAAGAGTTAAAGCAAGTGGAACAAAAAAAAGAAAACAACCCAGAAAAGATTGCACAACAAATAGGGCTAGATGCATTAGTTGATTAGGTGACAAGTCCTGTAACAATAGACTTGACGTATATAGAGGATGCAAATCCTAAAGATATAGCAGGTACATCTAATAGAACAGAAAATGTTGAAGAAGTTAAACAGATGGAAGTGGAGGATAAAGCTCCAGATATGGGTCAGCAACAACAAGAAATATTGACTGAACCTGAAATAGTTGAAGTCCAGCCAAAGGATGGAGAAACCTCAGGAGATAAAGAAACATCAGGTCATGATGACCTAAAGGCTCAAGAGGTAGATACATCAGGTGCAGAGCAAGATGCAATGCAAGATCAAGTGGAGGCATCTAAGTCAGATAAAATAATATCCACGGATACCATGTACCTCAGGATGAGGAAAATAATAAAGTGGATGAGACACCCCTAGAGGAAGTAAAAGATCAGGATCATGATAAACATGTAGATGATCAGCAGGATCACCCTCCGAAAGAAGAGATTCCTCAATAGGAGGAAGCACCATAGGATCACCCTCATAAAGAGCATCATGAGGAGGAAATAAGAAAGTCACCTTCACCACAAAGGATGATAACAGATACTGGAGATTAAGGTGTGCATGATGATGATGATGGACATCTAGGATCCAGTAACCAAGTTCCTTCCTGGCTAGAAAAAGAGATAAGTATAGAATCCGGTTTTGAAATTCAAGAATTTGATATATCTACATTGTTTTCAGAAACCCTAATAAAGCTTAAGAGGAAGGAAAGATTAACTTCTGCCATTAGAAGAGATCCTGATACAAGAAGAAGAACTACCGAAATAGTACTCCCCACAGTCAAGAAGGAAAGAGGCAAGATTACTCTGGAAGAATTCCAGATTACCACAATAGATCTAGGATTTGCCAATGAAGACCAAGAAGGTCAAGAGGGGAAAGACATTATTGATTCTTTGACCTAGAAGATAAAGAGAGAGAAGGAGAAAAATAAGCAGCATAAAGAGCATATTGCTCAGCTGCATGCCTATATAAAGGGGTTAATTAACCCTGATGATACATCAAGTGATCAAGCAGTCCCATTAACTGCAATTTCTCAAGAGGAAGTCAACAGGTTGAACCTTATGAGGCATGAGTCAGTAATAGTGTTAAAATGGATGTCATATGCGCTCGATGGAGCTAAAGAATTTGTAAAAGCCTCTTTTAAGAGGTGGAATTCTTTAGGTACCTCCAGAAGGAGGGTGGATAAACTATAGATGGTGACCGGGAAGAGGTCATTTCAACTGGAGAAAGTCTCGAGTGCTTTAGATGAAATAAGGAGGATTAATCCTCAAGTTCTTATAAATAATCAAGTACTAAATAATAACACAACCATATTGATTGATATCTGGAACAAAGACATCAGGTTTGAATGTGATGTGCTAAAGAGATGCAACAATAAATTGAGAAACATAAATATGAAGCTACATGATATGATGTCTTATGAGGCAGAGGTTCTGGAGACCTTAGAAGGGAAAGTAGAAGGGAAGATTGAAAATCAAGATGAAGAGTTTGCAATTAAGGCTCTACATAGTAATTTCCAGCTGGTAGCTGATGACCCTTTGAACCACGTGACAGAAGAAGTAATGGATAAAGTAATGAGAATAAAAGATAGAGTGGAGAGTTATAATGAAACATTGAGCAGCAAGAGGAATAAGTTAGAAACCCTCTGGAGCAAATATCAAATGCATAAACACGCCATCGCCAAAGCAAGAACTCAAGATGGCAGAGAATTGGAAAAGATAGTGCAAGCATATGAAAGTATTAGGATATCTATGCAGGTCCATATTCAAGGAGATAATCATCAGGGTGATGAGGATAGCGAAAGCGCTGAAAGTGATGATCATGACAATAAAAATGATGATGAAGAACCTGATGAATAGATGAAGATGCACCACAAAGGGAACACATACATCAGGTACTTAGGAAAATATGAGTTACGTAGATGGTTGCCAGCTGGCAACCTGTGCCACGTTGAAGGAGTTGACAAAGTCAAAGATAAATATCCACCGTAGATCTTAATAGAAAAATCTTGACCGTAGATCAATTGTAACCGCTCCCTCACCTTGTTCTATAAAAGGTGCAGGGATGCTTTATTTTGAACATTCAAAACTTAATTGAAATCTGTTTGCTGAAGTATTCAGGGCTTATTTCAAAGTTGTTGTATACATATATGTTCTTGCATACGTAATGAATGGGAAGACTATTTTGATTACAATCTGCGTCCCTTGGAGTGCATATCAGCTTGCATGTGTTGTCTTCATGCCTTTCCTTTGAAGTTAGCATCGACTGTATCTAGCTGTGGAATGTCCTGGTGAACATATGGTTTGATTTCTTCTCTTCATGACTGTATCTGATGTATATGTGGCTCAATAACTGAAGGTTCATCATTATTTGAAGTATTCTTTTCAGTTTCTTTTAATTTTAGAATAATTCACCAACATAATTGCAAATAATTGATAATCTTAAGCAAATAATACAATTATGTAGACATCCCGAAGATAACTGAACATATTCAACATATTTGAGGTTAAAGCATGTCAAAAATGATAGATATCATGCAAAGATTTAGAGATAGACACACTATTTGAAGCGTATCTTGTGTAGAATAACTATCTATGCAACATCATTACAGGAAACACTATCTTATTGATGAGACTTACGTAAGGCCCTAAAATGGAAAACAACAACACACATCAACTTCTGAGTAACATTAGAAGATTAAGACCTAATCACCAGAGACTTGGGATCATGAATTCTCTAAATTCATTGTATCTTTCAAGATGAATAAAGGTTAATGTGTACTTTTATTCTATGTTTGTTTATGACAAACATCATGATCAACATAAATTAGCGCTAGAAGGAGGGCCATAGGATGAAGATCAACATCAATAGTTCAGGTGATGATAAAGATTGTAAGGTAACACCTAGACACTGCCAAATTTTAGATTAGACGCAAATATTTGTTGTTCTAAGCTTGTACATACTAATCCTGTGTAAAGTTTTTGAAATAGATCATAAATATTGCAAGCTTTACGGCCGATCACCAGGAATTTGTAGAAATAGGCCTTATCTCATGTAAATTTGACCAAATCTTTGAGGTAGTTAGCCTAAGAACTTTATATCCTCCCGTTTGTGACACAAAACTTCAAATATCACTGCGTGTTTGTAGCATCTCTACAAATATTTTGCAAATATCCAGTTAGTACCATTTGCTAACCATAAATAAAGCCTTTGCTGGTGAATTCCAACTGATCTTTACAATAATAGAGCCAATTTTTCTCAAAATTAAGAAATCTTGGCTCACAGGATAAATACCAGGTCTAGATCCAGTGGAATCTTTGACAAATTACCTATTAGAGGACTCAGACCTAGAACTGTAGACAACCATCACACTCCAGGGTCTAGTGCATCAGGAGCTTCACCTGAACGTCCTCCTGTAACTCCTTTTGGTTTGCAAATACCTACAGGATCACTAGTTCAACCTCAACCTATTCAACCTCAGGTTCAACCTCCTCTGGTTGCAATGTCTTTCTTTGCAGCAGAGTCACCTTTGACCTTTATGGCATATCATGTTTTACCAAAAAATCCTGACAAACTTTGTCCAAAGTATCATCCTTATCAAGATGTAGATGATCATATCAGAACTTTCAAGGAAGCCTGTTGTAGGGCTAGGATAGAGCATCACGACATTGTATGTAGACTATTTCCTTTTTCCTTAGGAGAAGAGGCTTATAATTGGTATATTAGCCTTGGCCAAGGTTCTGTTGGTTCATGGGCTGTCCTAGAGAAATCTTTCACAGATAGGTTCAAAGTACCAATAGATCCTTCAATGAACTATCACCTATTTGCCACAATTAAGCGGTTTGAAGGAGAACCTATTGCCAATTTCAATGCTAGGTTCCAGAAAATGTTATCCAAGTTAGTTGCCCCATATGTTGTAGCAAATGCTGCTGCTAGGAGTATCTTTTATTCAGTTCTAGATCCTTTGACTTCCATGTTCATCAGGAGAGCACATCCTAAAATCACAACTTTGACAGGAGCTTTCCAGGAAGCTATCAAAGTCAATCAGCAGCTAGTGCCTGCTCCAACACCAAACATAGCCTTTCCTACACTGCCTGGATACCCTACATATCCTACACAATATCCTAATGGAGCTATGATACCTCCAACAGTCATGCCAACACCTTTGCAAGTTCCTCCATTAAGTATCATGCCTCCTCCTCCTAATGGAAATGGCCAGATGACACAGTATCCAAGTCATACACAAGTGCCTCAGGGTGCTGATCAGTCCAACAATAACCATGGATCCTCTTCCTTTTTCAAGCCTCAAACTGAAAATGTAGTAGCCAAAGTCCAAGAAGAGAAAGAAGAAATCAAGGAAATATCAGCTTAGCTAAGGAAGCTACTACTAAGATTACTCACTTGAGAAGCCAAAACTTCTATTCTCAGCCTAATCAGAATAGAGGTTACACCAATGACAGACCTAGTTATCTTGACAGGGGGTATTACAACAATAATTACAATAATAGTGGTAACAACAATCCTCCTAGATAGCCTAGAGTATGGAACTCCAGGCCAAATAATGGTTCCTTACCATCACCTTTAGATAATCAGCCTCCTGGCGAAGCTAAACAGACTACTAGAGTCAATCTTGCTGAGGCAGCCCTCACTAATTAGTGTAGGATACATAATACAAATGCTCATGTGGAGCTAGACTGTCCACAATTTCAAATTGTTGCAAGTATTTTCCAAATTGAGGTATCTAATACTTCAGGAAATTCACATCATGTACAAGGGAATGAGCTTGTTCCTTGTGGATATGATTAAGCCTTAGTACTAGAAAGCTATACTGATTAGCCTTATCAACAGACTGTGTCATCTCATTAACATTATACCCAGACATGTGAAGAATCAGCCACGGCTTTTGAGTCAAATTATGTTTTTCCCTTTGAGGATGACAATGAGCCATCAAATGAGCCTGAAGAGGTGCATGCTTACCAACAGTAGTACCAGGGTAAGCATAACTATAATCTGAGAAATAATGCTAACAGACCTACTAGTCCATTGACCTCTTCCTTACCTCCAAATAATTTCAACACACCTCTTGAGCCCAAAGCAAGAAATAACCTGGGATTTCCTAAGGTCAATGCTTAGTATTTAGCACCACCAAATACAGCATCGAAGGCTTTGAATATGCCTCATGAATCTGATAAGTCAGTCACATATCTGGCTGATGAAATGAAGAAAATCAAAATCAGCTTATCCTTGTCAGAGTTGCTAAAAACTCCAGCCATAAAAAAAACATTCATGAAATCACTAGATGATCCTACTCCTAAAGAGGATATACCTCTGGTCAGTCTAGAGGTAAGGATCATGTTGTCAGAGATAATAATGTTAAACATAAAGTCCCAGCTATTGTTCAAGCTGTAGAGACCTCTCACGTGACTTTATAAAGAGATAAGAGTGAATCACCTCGATTTCTCCTTACCATACGAATGTTTGGTAAGAATTTGCATAACTGTCTAGTAGACTCACGAGCATCCACCAATGTCATGCCCTTGTCCATATGCAATGCTTTAGGGTTGCATCCGGCTAAATCTCTGAAGAAGGTAACCCAACTAGACAAAACAGAGGTGAATGTAATAGGGGAGTTAACTCACATTCACATGCAACTGGCATCAGACCCTAGGATCCAATACTATATTGATATTCAGGTAGTTGACATACCTGATACATATGGGATGCTACTTAGCAGAGATTGGTCCAAAACCCTCAATGGATATATGTCTACCGACTTCAGTCACATGTGGCTACCTTGGAAGGGTATACCAAACTAGATAAGGGTAGATGCTGAACCAAGAATGAAACACATGATCACCGAGTACAATAAAACAAATGAGATCATGTACGTGAATGTTGAACCTAGAGTTTACTCCATTAGACCTCAAACTGTCAGGATAGAAGAGGTCCTGATGTATGATTTTTGTGATGATCATGATCGTGATGATCATCCCCATGATGATAATTCTACAGTTTTTGGATTTGGTCATGATCATGGAGATGAAACAGAAATAGATCATTTCAAGAGTTTTGAAATATACTTGTCCAAACAGGTAAAACACTGTCAAATATTTAATATACCTATTCATGATATTTTGATTGATGGTTGGTGCAGATTACACGATGAAGCACATTCTGAGAAAACTTGTGAAGCCTGCATTGACATGATGGAGCTTGAGCAAACATGTAGAGAGGCCACATCATCATCAAAGGTAAGTTCCACATACAGTGATGATGATCATACTGATTCTTGTTTGTCTGCTATAGGAACAAAAGAAAATATGAGTCAGGATGAGGATTTTATCCAGAAAATAGAAGAAGTCCTAGTATGCAATGAAAATAAAGGTAAAGAAAATAATAAGATCACCCTAGGGAGTGATTATTTGGTGGAGTCAAATTATGAGTTATCTGATGAAGACAGAGGTAGTAACTTGACCAGATTTGAGGAGTTTTTATCAGAAGCAATTAAAAAGATGATAGAACAAGGGAGACCTGCACAAGATGCATTAACTAAAGGATGGTGCAGGTTGCATGAAGCACCTCACTCAGAGACTACTTGTTCACTGTGCCTACATATTTTAAAGAGAAATACTATGCCTAGTCCAAAAGATCATCCTCCTGATGATGAAAAGAAGGAAGAATCATCACCTTTACAAAAGAAAGGAAAGATGAAATCTGAGAAAGCCAAAATTCCTAAGTTAAAATGGATATCAGGTGGAGCAGCTGTCAGAGCTGCAAAGAAGAAAGAAGGCTCAAGTAAGCCTCCTATTGAAGATAAACCGTGGATCCTTAGATTTGATGGATCCAAGTCCAAACAAGGAGTTGGAGTGGGGATTGATCTCATTGATCCATCAGGAAAGTCCCACCTAGCAGCCTACAGACTACAGTTTCCCTGTACTAACAATGTAATAGAGTATGAAGCTCTAATACATGGGATGCTGTTTGCCCTTAAGAAGAAAGTAAAAATTCTGCATGTCTATGGAGACTCAGAATTAGTAGTGAGACAAGTGAGAGGAATTTACTCCTGCAATTACAAAAAATTGTCTAACTACAGACACAGAGTGTGGGACTTGATTGAAGATTTTGATGCCTTTAATATCACCCATGTACCTAGAGAACAGAACCATAGGGCAGATGCTTTAGCCCAAGCTGCTAGTACTTTAGAACCACTATTTATTTCTAGTTTAAAGAGGTTTTCAGTAGAACTGGTATCAGTGCCTTCAGTACCTGATAATGTTACTAATCTCCAAGTATTCAATGATGATCAGTACATCCTGGATTTCATCTCCAATAGAGATATATTCAATGCTCAGATCATAGATGAGAACAATACAGAAGATCATGTATGGGAAGAAGAAGAAATATTAGAGTTGCCTAGCAACAGGATTCCCAAAGGAATGATTGAGTTAGAAAGGACCTTTGATCTGGATAACATGCTGAAGCAGAAGGATCTTCCAAAAGCTGATGGAGGGGAATATTCACAAGTGAATATTGGACAAAATGATGACAAAAGGAATGTTCTGATAGGGAGGGTGTGCACAGAAGAAGAATTAGAAGGAATAACTCAGGCACTCAAAGATTACATCCATGTCATAGCATGGACATATGATGAGTTGAAAACATATGACACATCAGTCATAACTCATACCATACCCCTCAAACCAGATGCCAAGCCTTTCAGATAGAAGCAAAGGCTTGTCAATGCCTTGCTAGAGCCTATAATTTTTGAGGAGGTCAAGAAACTGTTAAATGCCAGGATTATATTTCCTATGAGACACTCCACCTGGGTGGCCAATCTAGTCCTAGTGAGAAAGAAAAATGGTGACATCAGGTTATGTGTGGACTTCAGGAACCTGAACAGAGCATCAGAGAAGGATAATTATCCTTTACCCTCCCTAGATGAAGTTCTGTAGATTGTAAATGGAGCAAAAATGATGTCATTCTTGGATGGTTTTTCTGGTTATAATTAGGTAATGGTGGACAAAATTGACAAACTGAAAACTGCCTTCACCACAAAGTGGGGGATATTTGCTTATAGACACATGCCATTTGGGTTGATAAATGCTAGAGCAACATTCCAGCGAGCAATGGACATAGCCTTCAGAGGCTTACTAGGAAAATGCATAGTCATATACATGGATGACTTAACAGTATTCTCTAAAGATAGAGGAAACCATGTAGCAGATCTCAAAAATGTGTTGAAAAAATGTGAAGAATATGGGATATCCCTAAACCCCAAGAAGTGTATATTTGGGGTAACAACAGGAAAGTTGCTGGGCCACCTGATAACTGAAAATGGAATTATCATTGATCTTGACAAGGTGGATTCCATCATGAAAATATAGCTTCCTGGAAGCAAGAAAGAACTCAAATCTTACTTTGGTAAGATAAATTTTGTCCGGAAGTTCATTACTGGCTTTGCTAAAATAGTTAGACCTTTAAATGCTATGCTGAAAAAGGATGCAAAGATTGAGTGGACATCAAAAGCTAGAGCAACCTTTGAAGACATAAAGAAAGCTATATCTGAAGCTCCAGTGCTGATTAGTCCAGACTACACCAAGGACTTCTATATTTACTCATTTGCTTTAGAGCATACCTCTATAGCAGTGCTGACACAAAGAAACGAAGAAAAAGAAGAAAAGCCTATAGCATTCATGAGCTGCCCATTCAGAGATGCAAAACTCAGGTATATGGATGTAGAAAGACAAGCTCTTGCTTTGGTCAGAGAAGTGAAGAAATTTTGGCACTATATCTTGAGGAACAAAGTGATTGTTGTGGTCCCTGATGCGGCAGTGAAGATGTTATTGATACAGAGTGAGCCAGGTGAAAAGAGGGCTAAATGGATCACTATCCTACATGAATATGACATGGATATCACACCCATGAAATTAGTAAGAGGACAAGCTTTAAGCCAGATGATATCAGAGATTGATCCAAATATCACAAGTTAGCAGTATGTTATTAATGAGAAGGACAGTGGAGAATGGTATTTAGACATCAGGCATATCCTGATTACTGGAAGATGTCCTCTTAGATTACAGGATTCACAAAGAAGAGCCTTGAAAATAAAGTCCTAGAAGTACATGATGAAAGCAGGGGTACTTTTCAAGAAAAATTATGAAGGAATATACTTAAGATGCCTAGAAAGGCCAGAAGCAGACAAGGTATTATCAGAGCTACATGACAAGTTTGGAACAACACATGGGTCATGCTTAACCACAACACATGCAATCCTCAGAGCAGGATACTATTGGTCCACCATTTTCAAGGATACTACTGAACATATTAAGTGCTGCCATACATGTCAGGTAGCTACCAACAGAGAGAGATATGCTGCTCAACCCCTGCAGCTAGTGATGGAAGCGCGCCCATTTGCACAATGGGGCATGGATTTCATAGGACCAATTAATCCTCCATCATCCTTAGGCCACAGGTACGTGTTAATGATTACTGACTACTGTACTAGGTGGACTGAAGCCACTAGCAGCAAGACCTGTAGTGCAGAGGATGTCATCAAATTTTTGGAAAGTAACATAGTCACCAGGTATGGGGTTCCTTATGCTCTGGTAAGTGATAATGGTTCTGCTTTTGCTTCAACCAAGTTGTCAAGTTGGGCCTTTGATTATGAGATCATACTGAAGTTCTTATCTAATTATTATCCCCAAGGGAATGGATTTGCAGAATCCACTAATAAAAATTTGTTGAATATCATAAAGAAGTTAGTAGACAGGAACCCTAGGGAGTGGAATACACTTATAAAATATGCCTTATGGGTAGACAGAACTAGAAACAAGGCTGCACTAGGAAACTCACCTTATCATTTAGTGTATGGGGTGGATCCCATCCTCCCTGTTAACCTAAAGATTCCTACCCTGCAGTTTGCCCAAGAGTACCTAGAAATAGACAATAACCAAGAGGTCAGGTTGCTTCAGCTGATGCACCTAGAAGAGAAAAGAAGTCAGGCAATTGATCAATTTTCCAAACATCAGCTATTGTCAAATGCTGGTTTGACAAAAGAGCCAAAGTTAAAGCCTTCAGGATATCTGATTTAGTCCTGATGTGGGATAAATCCCATGAGAGGAAAGGAGACCATGGTAAGTTTGATAAATTATGGATAGGTCCCTTCCAAATTTCTGAGATATTAGGAGACAACACTTTCAGGCCTAAAAATTTGATAGGTGAGGATGTTCCATTACATGTTAATGGACAGTTCCTCAAACATTATTTCCAAGCCTAAGTAGCTTCATGTCAGTCATGTGTATCATAGTGTATATTTGTATAGTTGTTTGTACAATGTTCTTTCGTTTTTGTTTTGGTTAGTCAAGATGATGTAACTCATCACCCCAGAAAATAACTAAATTCATAGGATTCAGTGATGAGAACACATTTATATATAGGTTATGACTCATTTTAAGATAGTACTTATGATCAGGTCTGTGATATCTTTTCATCAGGGTGCCTTTTCTTAACCAAAGTGATTTTTTCACAATGACTCACCTAACAGCCTTGGGTTTGTTGAACACATAAGTATAGGTGTTAAGTGAAAAATCTAAAGGGACTCCCTTGCTACCAATGCAATCTCCAACCTAAAACAGCAAGTGACCATACCTTGCACATTGAGCTTACATGATGACATCAGATATATAAAGTATAAATGTTAAAAAATCTAAATATATAATAAAATTAGGCCGTCTAAGTAACTCTACTGGGGCTATAGATGCCTGCTGGTAGTGGGGCTCTACTTAGGGGGATTATATGGATAACCTTGTTGGGGCTATAGACGCCTGCTGGCAACAAGGCTCTATCCAGGTTGGCTATGAGGGATGATCTCCAACTATGTAGCTTAACACCAGTTACTCATGTTTTCAACTTGCTTTCAAGATGAGGATAATTAATCATTTGCACACTACTGATCCTTTTTTAGCATTGTTACCATGAGGACATTTTATCATTCAGAAAGATTATGATGCTTATGCTTGAAGAGAGTTAGAATACTATATTAGAATGTGTTCACATCACTTGAATCATTAGAATTTTGGTGTTTTCTTTGGTGGCAAGTTGTTGTGTGGTTACACAACACGCCCCATTTTGACTTGACAAAATAGGGACCCAACTTTTTTGCTTGGCTTGGCTTGTGTTTTCTGCTTGCTGGCGGTCTGGTAAAAGTAAGTCAATATAGAAGGTCTTGCATAAGGGAGATGGGTAAGTCATCATGATGAGGTCAGTTTTTCAAAGTTCATATTTCATGTCAATAACCTCATGATTGGATAGAGGTATTTACCCTGCGAATAACGCCATATATTTTGTGAGGGTCATATTTTGAATATCACCTTATCTTTTGAATATCATCTTGTCACAAAATATCACCCTGGACCCAATATCTTGATGACGTCATATAATCCCGATAGACAAAGAAAATAGCCATGACGCTGATGTCATCGTCCTTTTACCTCACGGAGGTATATTTCCAATAGCGACCCTTTCTGCATAACATGACGATGACATCATAGTGCAACAACGATGAACTAAGTGATTATCCTGATGACGTCATCCTGATATTTTTAGCATCACCCGACATTTCAAAGTGACCTGATGTTTGAATATCACCTGATGTTTTCGACATAAGTTTTCTTGCTGAGGGTGGATGGTCATATTACACCTAGGGGGCATATTTTGAATATCACCTAATATTCAGAATATCACCCGATTTTCCAAAGATCACCCCGTTCTCCTTGCCGTACAACATTGAATGCTCATTAATGTAGTAGGTGGTTCTCACCGATTGCGAACCCGATTTAGACACTTGGCAGCATCCATTAACTAATAATAGGAGATCAATGGTTAATATTGAATAAACCTTGTGTTGCCCTAAAATTGCCCTAATAAGAGGGATAAAGTGAATTTACAGAGTCATTTTTACACTTACTTTGCGAAAAAGAGAGAATTTACAAAGTCGAGCTTCCAAACCCTCATACGAGTACCTGCATACACCTACAGCTTATAGCCGAATGAAGCACGTGATTATCATCAGTATCAAGATCACTTTTAGATAATCACCAGTATAAGTAAAAAGATAAGCACACCAGGTAAGTAATTGAAACCATTCTACTATCGTTTTCTGCATAATTAGGTAGTATAATGTTTAAAGGTTTGAGGCTGTGAATTATGTATATCATGCTGAGCTAAATATTGAATGAATGTAACATGCATCATACCGTATAATGTAATATATATGCATGCATGTGAAGTACCAATTATAAAACCAGTCTTGTCAATTGCAGGAAATCATGGTGGACAAGAGGTTAAACAAGTCAAAATCTAAATTCATTAAACCGATGTTTGCTCAGCCTGAGGGTGTGCAATTTAAATATGGAGTTATAGTGATACACATCAAGGGAGTACTAATTTGGCGGCATGGTCACTTAAGATGAGTGATGAAAAGAATAACATCTTGTTGGACGTAGTTTTTGTGTCAGGGATGTGAAGTGCTGCAGGATTATCTTATTCTATGGAAGCTCCTAAGTTAGTTATTGAATGTGCTAGAAATTATAATCCACACACAAGAAGGGTGGAGAAGCATGGTAGAGTATATGTAGATCTGTCTATCAAGGGCCTTTCAGCCACCTTTAATCTGCCATTGGGAAAGAAGGTTGTTAGCATGGATTTTAAGAAACTGGAAGTAGAATATGAGAATAATAAGAAGACTGCCTGGAAGAGAATGTACCAATGGAGGGCAAGAAATAATACTTATCCCGCTACTACCAAATTGCCAGTACATCTGTATAAGTTTGATTTCGATGATGAATTCCAATATATGATCACCCTACTTAGTTGAGTAACAGGCCAACCAAACGCTAGAAGTTTCAAGGACTGGATGTATGGCGTCATCCTGATGTCCCTCTACACAGACAATAGGCCATTGTGGGCCAAGATGATAAGCGATGCCCTGCATGATCAACTCATGAACCTGGGAGGTTCAGAATGTTCTTTTTATATGACTTCCTACATAGTTTATTCTTGTGCCTACAAGGGTAAATTTGATGCGTTGACAACAGAAGGAAGGATTGGTGGCAGCACCAATGATGCTCACATCTAGGATCATTATCCCTAGCTGCAAAGGCAGAATTACCTCCAAGACTACAAATTAGTAAATGATGCATTTTCTATGCATCTAGTCAGAACAATGGAGGAGGACAGAACTAAAAGATTGAGCATGGAAGCCCAAGAGGTTATTTATAGGCATGGTGCCTGGTTTATTCAATATGCAACATTCTCTTATATAAGAATTGAGGGATTTGAAGGTCAACCCCTCATGCTCCCAAGATACCCCACTGATGCAGTAGTTTTGATGGAGTTCATGAGACAAGTGGCTACAATACTGGATGCTTACAAAGCAAGTAACAAGCTTCCACCAGTATTGTTCCCAGTTACAATGGGCTGGTATATATGCCCAGATTCTGAGAATATTAAGAAAGCTATAGCTGCCTTACACATGATGAAATTACAGCCATTCCCACTAGCAAGGTCATATGATCCATATGGCAGGATGCAAAAGATCATGGGGAAACCCATCCATCAGAGGAGTCTTGAAGATTTCTAGGCAGATTGTGAGGATGAAGTTGAAGCCAGAAGGAGAAAATACCAAAGGCTGACCCTCAACCAGATCAGGACCTTTGATTGCATCCCAGTGCCTACTCAATTGAAGGGGGATGATGGCAAGATAATAGCTAATGAGTATGAAGAGAAAAACATATATAATGACACTATTTCAGCACCTAATCTTACACAGCATGAAGATATATCTTTAGATCAGTTTACAGGTAGGACCCTACAGTTAACCCAAGCTTGGGTAGATGAACAGATAAGTGCACTAAAGAAGAAGGGTGTAGCCCTTATTGTTGATAATAAGAAGAAGAGGCAGGAGCTTCCTGACAATGAATATGACGACTTTTTGACAGAAAAGAGGAAATCCAAAGGAGAGAGAATGAAGTCTCCAGAACAAAGTAAGAGACCCCCTAGAGGTAAGAAAACTGATAATGAACCTAAAGGGGTAGTAATTGAAAGAATAGAAGTGCCAGCTGAAGCTACATCAAGATCAGGACAAGCATCATCATCATCCACACCGCCTCCTATGGATAAACAAAAAGCTAAAAGAATCCAGAGGCCAGTTGCACAACATACTAACACATATGAGGAAGGTCAGGCATCTTGACAAAAGATCATAGAGGAGGATATTTCTCTAGATAAAGAGCCTGAAGAAGAAGAAGACCCTACACCCCTCACCAGAAAGAGAAAAGCACCTCAGGTGATGCTATCCACACCTAAGAAACAGAGAACTTCAATGAGAGGTGAAATAAAACAAGACCCCATAATGCTAAGAGGGGCAGGTAGTGAAGTGTTCAGAAAAGAGCTGTAGCATGAGGTACCCTTTCCCACCATAGTCAAGTTCAAGACTGAGAAGGCTAAGGAACAAAGGAAAGAAACCTCAAGAGCAGGACGAAGTGGTCCTGTCTCACTGGAGGAGACTATAGACCTATCTGATGATGAGGTAGTAAAGGATGTTGCCTCTCAGAAAATGGAGACTCTTGTTGCTAACACCCGCATAACACCACAAGGAACCCCATCAGTCCAGACGGTAGTGTTAGAAGAGTTAAAGCAAGTGGAACAAGAAAAAGAAAACAGCCCAGAAAAGATTGCACAACAAATAGGGCTAGATGCATTAGTTGATCAGGTGACAAGTATTGTAGCAATAGACTTGACGTATATAGAGGATGTAAATCCTAAAGATATAGCAGGTACATCTGATAGAATAGAAAATGTTGAAGAAGTTAAACAGATGGAAGTGGAGGATAAAGCTCCAGATATGGGTCAGCAATAACAAGAAATATCGACTGAACCTGAAATAGTTGAAGTCTGGCCAAAGGACGGAGAAACCTCAGGAGATAAAGAAACATTAGGTCATGATGACCTAAAGGCTCAAGAGGTAGATACATCAGGTGCAGAGCAAGATGCGATGCAAGATCAAGTGGAGGCATCTAAGTAAGATAAAATAATATCCACAGATACCAATGTACCTCAGGATGAGGAAAATACTAAAGTGGATGAGACACCCCTGGAGTAAGTAAAAGATCAGGATCATGATAAACATGCAGATAATCAGCAGGATCACCCTCTAAAATTAGAGATTCCTCAACAGGAGGAAGCACCACAGGATCACCCTCATGAAGAGCATCATGAGGAGGAAATAAGAAAGCCACCTTCACCACAAAGGATGATAACAGATACTGGAGATCAAGGTGTGCATGATGATGATGGTGGACATCCAGGATCCAGTAACCAAGTTCCTTCCTGGCTAGAAAAAGAGATAAGTACAGAATCTGGTTTTGAAATTCAAGAATTTGATATATCTACATTATTTTTAGAAACTCTAATAAAGCCTAAGAGGAAGGCAAGATTAACTTCTTCCATTAGAAGAGATCCTGATACAGGCAGAAGAACTACCCAAATAGCACTCCCTACAGTCGAGAAGGAAAGAGGCAAGATTACTCTGGAAGAATTCCAGATTACCATAGTAGAT
This sequence comes from Cunninghamia lanceolata, assembly GCA_027924645.1. Lineage (NCBI taxonomy): Eukaryota > Viridiplantae > Streptophyta > Pinopsida > Cupressales > Cupressaceae > Cunninghamia > Cunninghamia lanceolata. The sequence goes on along the minus strand of BSBN01000160.1, from coordinate 4,507,694 downwards.
CTAGGATTTGCCAATGAAGACCAAGAAGGTCAAGAGGGGAAAGACATTATTGATTCTTTGACCCAGAAGATAAAGAGAGAGAAGGAGAAAAATAAGCAGCATAAAGAGCATATTGCTCAGCTGCATGCCTATATAAAGGGGTTAATTAACCCTGATGATACATCAAGTGATCGAGAAGTCCCATTGACTGTAATTTCTCAAGAGGAAGTCAATAGGTTGAACCTTATGAGGCATGAATCAGTAATAATGTTAAAATGGATGTCATCTGCACTCGATGGAGCTGAAGAAGTGGTAAAAGCCTCTTTGAAGAGGTGGAATTCTTTAGGTACCTCCAGGAGGAGGGTGGATAAACTACAGATGGAGACTGGGAAGAGGTCATTTCAACTGGAGAAAGTCTTGAGTGCTTTAGATGAAATAAGGAGGATTAATCCTCAAATTCTTATAAATAATCAAGTACTAAATAATAACACAGCCATATTGATTGATATCTAGAATAAAGACATCAGGTTTGAATGTGATGTACTAAAGAGATGCAACAATAAACTGAGAAATATCAGTATGAAGCTACATGATATGATGTCTTATGAGGCAGAGCTTCTGGAGACCTTAGAAGGGAAAGTAGAAGGGAAGATTGAAAATCAAGATGAAGAGTTTGCAATTAAGGCTCTACATAGTAACTTCCAGCTGGTAGCTGATGAACCTTTGAACCACGTGACAGAAGAAGTAATGGATAAAGTAATGAGAATAAAAGTTAGAGTGGAGAGTTATAATGAAACATTGAGTAGCAGGAGGAATAAGTTAGAAACCCTCCGGAGCAAATATCAAATGCATAAACACACCATCACCAAAGCAAGAACTCAAGATGGCGGAGAATTGGAAAAGATAGTGCAAGCATATGAAAGTATTAGGATATCTATGCAGGTCCATATTCAAGGAGATAATCATCAGGGTGATGAGGATAGTGAAAGCACTAAAGTGATGATCATGACAATAAAAATGATGATGAAGAACCTGATGAATAGATGAAGATGCACCACAAAGGGAACACATGCATTAGGTATTTAGGAAAATATGAGTTACCTAGATGGTTGCCAGCTGGCAACCTATGCCACGTTGAAGGAGTTGACAAAGTCAAAGATAAATATCCACCGTAGATCTTAATAGAAAAATCTTGATCGTAGATCAATTGTAACTGCTCCCTCACCTTGTTCTATAAAAGGTGCAGGGATGCTTTATTTTGAACATTCAAAACTTAATTGAAATCTATTTGCTGAAGTAATCAGGGCTTATTTCAAAGTTGTTGTATACATATATATTCTTGCATACTTAATGAATGGGAAGCCTGTTTTGATTACAATCCATCATAAATCTTGAGTAATCAGTGTATGAATTCCTTATACATGCTTTGATTTGCTGCATCCCTTGGAGTGCATATCAGCTTGCATGTGTTGTCTTCATGCCTTTCCTTTGAAGTTAGCATCGACTGTATCTAGTTGTGGAATGTCCTGGTGAACATATGGTTTGATTTCTTCTCTTCATGACTGTATCTAATGTATATGTGGCTCAATAACTAAAGGTTCATCATTATTTGAAGTATTCTTTTCAGTTTCTTTTAATTTTAGAATAATTCACCATCATAGCTGCAAATAATTGATAATTTTAAGAAAATAATACAAATATGTAGACATCCCGAAGATAACTAAACATATTCAGCATGTAGACACCCAAATTTGTCCATGTCTAGCAACACCTTCTTAAAATATTATCCTAGACATCTTGTAGCATTTTGTCCTAATTTCCCTAATCCATTAAGCCAATTAATTAAATAAATTTTATTTATTTAATTAAATCCCATTTAATCCCATCCTCATCATACTTAGCCAATTAATTAAATAAATTTTATTTATTTAATTAATTCCACATCATATCCCAATTATATCCTATCCTCATCCCAATTAATTAAATAAATTTTATTTATTTAATTAATTTCCACATCATATCTTATCCCATTTTATTCATTTATCCTATTAATTAAATAAAGTTAATTTATTTAATTAATTTCCAACTCATATCCCAACTAATTCAAATATTTTATTTGAATTAACTACTCACCTTTCATCACATTCCAACACTTGTCCAGTCAATCATGTGTTGTAAGACAACTTTCATTCATATCCTTCACATGCACAACTAATGGAACCTAAATTTAGTATCTTTCAATCCTAGCCATTCACATAGCCTCTGAATCTCCATCGTCGATTGATTTTGGCTGAGCCCTATATAAACACCCTCTCATTCCATATGAGAGGATCCAACAATCATATAGCACCTACATTATCATCCTGAGCATCTAAGCATTCATTGAGCTTTCATCTTCCATCATGGCAGCTTTCAGCTTTGCAATTGTTCATTGTTGAAGAAGCAGTCCACATCTCACAAACAAGGAATCGCACGGTCTAGGTGATGTTATGCTTGAATTGCATTGTTCTTTGATTTCATTTAGATTAGATTCCTTGATGATGGTAGGGTTAGGGTTTCATGACTTTGTCTAATCTTCTAAACCTGATTTTTCACCTATTACATTTTTGGCACGCCCGGTGGGACCCATGTCCCTGATTAACTCTCTTGTTTGAGTTGTTTTTGTGAAGTTCAGATCTATTGGAGCATCAATCATTCATTTTTTACAGGTTTTGTTTTCAAAATTTTGCATTTTCTAACCCTAGGTTGTCAAAATTTTGTAATTTTTGGGGGTTAGCTATTGCAGGTTTCATCCTGGGCAAAAATTGACCACACCATTGCAATCAAAAGGTTAGATCCAGAAGTTGATCATCTCTACACCGGTTTAATGGTCAAATCTAGGTCGAAGTTTTCATCGGTGACTTAGCAAAATCTTTGCATCGACGGTCTGCAGTTATTTCACAAATAGTGATCACATTTCAAGTTCCGTCAGCACTCACATCCACGACAGTTTTTAGAACCATATCACTAACAGTTACAACGAACAGTCAAGTTTGCCTCTTGTGCTTCCTACATACCAAAGGATGCTAATTTTTTCTCTTGATCATAACTTTCACATACGGAGGCCAAATCACGCAAATGAGGACTCGTTGGAAGTTTGGGAGGATGAACTTTGCAGCTGAGTAGGTTTTATCAGGTGACTGTACCATTTTTCATGCTGTTTTATCAGTCAAAGTTTAGCTTCATTAAAAACTTCATTTGAGCATAACTTGAGCAATTTTGATCGTTTTTCAGCGAAATTTTTTTTCAAATTGCTTAGAATCTCCTGAATTTTCTATTTATGAAATCTATTCTTTTGTATTAGATTATTTTCATCAGAATTTTTGGATTTCATCTTTTTCATGTAATCATCTTCTTTGCAAGTTTACTTGTTTCCTTTGGGAATTGGTGACTTGTAGGGGCATCTAAGGAGCTAGAGCAGCATTAGCATTGACATCTATAGCAAATTGGAAAGTGATTGTATCAGGTGCACTCATTCTAATCTTTCATCTCTTAATCTTGTTTGATCACACATTTGGACTTTGGGATTAAAACGAACATTGTTTGCTATCACATCATCGAGAAATTGGGATAAAATGAACAAGTGTCTTTCATCACATTTGGATTTGGATCTAAAACGAACAAGTGCTTGAACTGTTTGATCACACATTGAATTTCTAAGGTTAATGAACCCCATGCGAGTGTGACCAAGTAAATGTGTATGCTCTCTCCTCGCGTCCCAACACAAACTTGGAGATCAAAAACATTTACTTGTGTTGCTTTTGTTTAGCCTTAGAGAGGCCTGCCTTGGTATCCACCCCAAGGGAACAACCTCAAGCGGTACTTTCATTCGGTCTACTATAAAAATCAGAGGATAAGGCGAAAGCCAAGTCTAACTGGTATTAGCGCTCACCATACAGTGCTAACTTGAAAGGAGGTGTACCTTTGTGTATATTAAAACTCCTAGAAGGGTTAGTTAAAGTCTTAAGTGGCTTGCTGGATGCTCGTGGGGTGCCGGTCCCCTAGATTTTCACTAGAACCTCCTTGTGATAGTGGCCTTGCCTTACTAGGACTTGTTGAAGTGTCTTCACGTGCTTGCTTAACCATCATCACATTCTTCCAAACTAAAACTTGCTTATGTGTCTTGTGTGAGTGATTCATGTATGTATATGCATAATCATTTGTTTGAATATTGCGACATCAAGCTCTAAACACCCAAACACATAAAGACAAGTCATCCTACACATTCTTCCAATAACATTCAAACCCAATCACTTTCATCCCAAACATAGCCAAGTCATCCAAAAAAGCCACATCATCATCCAAATCCCTAAACAAGCACTTGTTAAAAGGACTTAAGACAAACACTTGGTGACAACATGTCTACATTGGAGGACCTAGAAATCAAATTCCAAAGATTCCTCCAAAATATTTATCAAGGATTACAACCCCTTAACCAAGATACCATTGAAATATTACAATTCTTCCTCCAAAGAGCTCAACCCCATGCAAGGCAATCACCTTAACTACAAAACTTCATAGCCCAAGTCCAACACCTTTTAGCCACTAGTCAAGCTTGACAAGTACAACAATCCTTAGCCACTCCATACCAACCTAATCCACTCATAGCCACATGTCATATCCATCCACTTCATATCAACTTAATCCACCTATCCACCAAGTCAATACCACATCAACCTATGAACATCCACCTCAAGCTTATCCAATCCCTCATACCACCATTCCAATGCACTACCAAGCCCATCCACAAAGTCATCAAGTGATATCACAAGAACAACATGCAAGTCCAAATGGCCTTTTGTACATAAATCAAGTAAGTCCAAATACACCTTTTCAACAAGACCACCAAGTGCCATTGATAGATCTAAATCCACCTTTCGAACAAGAATCATATCCAAATCCCAATGGCCCCTTGTACATAAATCAAACAAGCCCAAGTTATCCTATGCAAGATCTAATAACCTTTGACAAGGGAGATACCAATCTAGAGTGGCCATCACCATCCAATCACATGCCATCACATGAACCAACAAGTCCTATCCCAACACCACCATGTGATCCCAATCATAGTCCATTGATCCATCAACCTTCCAAACCACCAAGCCCTTCATTACCTTCATCACCATGTCATTCTAATCATTCACTAAAGGATGCTTGAAGCAAAACTCATTGAACTTCCTAAAGTCAAACCATGTGAAGAAAGTCCATATGATGAACATGATTATTGTGCATACCATAGGACCAAAGGCCATAATACAAATCAATGCCTAATATTTCTCTCAATTGTTTACAAGGTGTACCCACCTATAATGGGAAATCGTGCCACATCATCCCCATCTAGTCCAAATCCTAATCCATCCAATCCAATTAGCTCTCAACCTAATCCTCATCCTAATCCTAATCCAACACCATCTACCATTATCATCCATCCATTATATTGCTCATCCACTCATACACTTGCAAAGGATGTGATCCATTGGCTACTAGATAGGAATAGACTACCCCTATGTCAAACACCAATTCATGAGCCTACCAATGAACTTCCAAAGGTCATGTCCAATCCTATAATCTCATCATGTGGTTCACATATCCTTGAGCCTCTTCAAGAGCCTTCCATTAACATGCCTAGCCCTTTAAGCCCATCATGTGATCTACAAGCCAACAAGTCTATTCAAGAGTCTCCAACCACAAGCCTAAGTCAAGTGCCATCATGCATTCAGGTTGATAACTATCAAGAGCCTATCAAGTCCACTCAAGAACCTTCCACTTCCATCCAAAGTCAAGAGGTATGTCAAGAGCATAATCTTAAACATGTGGAAATATTGAACCTTAATCTTAATCAAGATCAAAGCACCTCTAAGTTCCACCTATCCATGACCTACTTATGGGTTGCCCTCAAGCTATTAGCCATCACCATGACCTCATTCATGAGCAAATTTATCCCTTTTATAGCCCACTTAATCCTACTTTTGCTCATAGTTATGATCAAGGTTCTAGCTAAAATCATGAAAACCATGATGATCCATGTGGCAAAACTTTATCTATCTCATGATCAAGATGATATCTATGATGAAGAACCTATTAGAAAGTACCTTGATCCTATCCATAATCCCATAACCATCCATGAGCAAGATATCCAAATTGCTCCTAGTCATCCTCCATCTAGCCCTATCCATAATGAGCAAACATCCACTTGTCATAATGAGACATGTGCCTCTTAAGAACACATAAGCATAGAAGATCAAACAAATAACTTGGATCTTAGTGAACACAATGCTAATGATCCTCCCTCCACATCTACCATCGATCCCATTTCAAGTCCACCATCATGTCCTAGTGGTCTTACCACCTTCCTCCATGAATGTTCTTCCTTAGGACAACAACAACCATTGTCCTCCATTTCATCTTCTCCATCCAATAAAGAACTCAAGTCTAGTTCCCAAAACACATCTAGTCCCATAGTCAATCGCATCCTCCAAAACATGAACTACAAAGGTAAAGGCCTAGGTCTTTATGAACAAGGTATTTTGGAGCCAAACCATGTCACAATCCCTCCATGCTCATATGGCCTTGGATACACACCCCAAGGTAAACAAGACCAAGATGTTGGTAATTCCTCCATCCATCCTAAGTCTAGTTTCCATCACAAACCCCATCATCTACCCAAAACATATCTTGCCATTCCATCTCCATCATCTTATAAATGTCAAAAGCATGTGACCGTACACCTTCCGCCATCTAATTTGCCTCCACTTTTACCAACTCCAAATATCCCTCCATCCACCTTACCACCGTTTCTTCCAACACCTAACATACCTATCATTCATAAGTATCCTTACATCCCTAATCATGGCCAACAAAAGCACACATCGCCTAAGCATAAAGCTTCCAATCATTCCATCCACTCCACCAACCCCACTTCCATCAAACCCATGGGATTCCAAAATAAACATTTGGATGCCTTTATCTATAAAGCCAAAAGTCCAACTAAAACTCCTAAGGACCCTCATGCCTTAGGCCATCAATGTGAAAAGTCTCTAAATCATCCATCTTCTAAGCAAAGTTCCTTCAAAAAGCTATCCAAGCCCATACCTCCAAAAGCAAAGCCCAAAAGTAAAATGGTTTGGGTTCCTAAGGAGAAAGCTAGCAAAGCGAATGAGGCATCCTTATCCACATCTCAAGAGTCCCAACCACCTATCTCCATTCAAAAGCCTACTTCCATCCAAAACTTCCATTCTCTTCAACAATCCCACAAGCAAAACATCATGAAAAATACTAAATCTATGTGGGTTCCTAAATCACTTCGTCAACCATCTCCTAAGAAAACAACCGCATTGCTTCCTACACCACCATCCAATCAAAAGCTTCAATGTTTATCACGGTGTGTGCAACCATTGGTCATGGTTCCCATTCATTCCAAAACATTCCCACATAACTACATCTCCCCATCTTCCATTCATTATCCTACATATCTCCCCCATGCTATCCCTATGGTCCATGCTTTGGCATAAACTTTTCATCCATCTTCATTCCATAAGCTTATATAAATCCACACCACAAGCCACTAGCCTACCCTACCATAATTGCACATCATAATCCACTATCTACCGAATCCATCTCCCATCCACGCAATCCCTTATTAACATTGATGACCATAATGACATGGTCCATGCGATGACATCCATCTCTAATGGGACCACCAACATCCATCGCACTAGCCACTTGAGTCCCTCCTATCCATTACCATGGTGAAAACCTGGCAAACAGGCGCCATGTGTAATTGTCAACACATCTAAAAGCAAAAAAGAAAAAAAGAAAATAAAAGAAAAAAAAATCAAAATAGTAAAGAGAAAGCCCTTCGTCCAACGGTGAAAACCTGGTAAATAGGCACCTTGGATAAGTACCATGATGAAAACCTGGCAAACAGGCGTCATGTGTAAGTTGTTGTGATGTTCACAACACGCCCCATTATGCTCCTTAGCAAAATGGGGACCCCTGCTGATGTCTTGCTTTTTGCTTCTGCTTGTGTTTTTTCTGCTTCCTGGCGGTCTGGTAAAAATGAAGGTCAGGTGCATCATCATCATGATATATGATAAGGTAGGTCATCATCATGAGGTCAGTTTGTCAAAGTTCATATTTTGTTTCTGTGACCTCATATTTTAAAAGAGCTTGAAATTCCATGCAGGTTTGCCTTTTACTTCACTTGAAAATTCGTCCATATGTGGAAGTTATGCACGGTCAAAGTCTTGGTCAAACCTGATATTCGCAGGAGGATCATCATATTTTTATATCCTAAGTCATGTTGACAGGATCATCATGATCTTGGTCTATCACCCGCTAAAAATCATGCAGTCGCAGTATCCGGACGTGAATTTTAGGTGGTAGTTCCCTTTACCTGTCAAATGGCCTCAGGCGCATCATCAGCATCATGATTTTCTTAGGAGCGTCATATTTTATAAACCTGGTTTTGCTGTATGAGGTGCATCATCATCATATTTGAAACGCACCCCCCCGATAATATCCTGAGGTTCAAATATCATGATGACATCGGCTTTAATTCAAGGTAAGTTCCCCGTCGAAGTGGTCTTTTGTATCGCAAGCATCATCATGATAATTCAACATTACCTGATCTTATATTATCATGCTGATCACCCAGACTTAGAAAAATTCATCATCGGCATATTTGCATGCGCATGCTATAAACCTATCGCAAGGTCATCATCATGATATTTGCTGAAGTTCGAATTATGATGATGACGACTTCATATCACCCTGATCTTTCACGAGGATCATTTGCTGAATTTCGCCAAGTGCTGTGAAGACATCATCATGATAATTCGAGAGAGAGGATCATCATCTTCATATCCTCCTGCTCTCCGGTTAGCGTAATATCATGATGATCACCCTATCTATTCAGAAGAGGTCGATATTGCATTTCTCAACAGCATCATCATATTTTGCAATATCACCCTAGCGCAAATATCATGATGACCAACTCATCCTTGTGCTCCGAAAATGAAATATGATGATGACGTCATCATCATATTTTTATCCTGTCATATTGTCAAGATCATCATGATCTTGTTTGTACGCCCGATATTTCGCCAAGTCCTCCTGCCGATGAAATACAACCTTTTGCAAATATCCTGATGATCATCATCATCACATTTTCCCTTCGGCAGGATTTTTCCCAAACATGATCCGGTTGGCGAAATATCATGATGACGTCATGTTTTAAATTTAACAAAGGCCCCGAATATCATGATGACGTCATCCTGATCTAATAAACGAAGAAGTAAATATCCTGATGATCATCATCATCATTCTTTCTTTCAACAGGATATTTTCCAAAAAAACACGATCTGGATCGCGAAATATGATGATGATGTCTTATTCTATGTTCGACAGAAGCTAATATCCTGATGATCATCATCATCATCTTTTTTCCTTCAAACAGGATATATTTTTCAAGCACGATCCGTTTCCCGAACATGATGATGACGTCTTATTCCAAGTTCGACAAAAGCAAATATGATGATGATCTTCATCATGCTGATTTTTCTCGAGAGGGTTGCCTTGGCCGCAAAAGGATCATATTATGTTCATCATCCTGATCATGCTCCTTAGGTGACCCGATATCACAAATATCCCCCTGATCTTAACCGGAAATGACGATGACGTCATCCTTAGCATTTCAATGAAGCCCGAATATCATGATGACGTCACCATCATCTTCCTTCCCTCGGCAGCATGATTATCTTCGTATCCTCCTATTATCCTTCATCATGATGATGATGATGTTGTTCTTTTCTCCAATATGCAGAAGCGAAATATCATGATGATGAAGTATATCGACCAACCTGTTTTTTGACGCACCGACAGTGAATATCATGCCGATGGGCGGGAAATGAGGCGGTGGACATTTTAAAGTGTTTTTTTGGCGCCTCTGGCATTTTTTCGGTCAGCGATGGTTGACCCGTGTAGTTTAAGCAGTCTGAACGCATTTTTGACGTGTTTTGAGCAGATTTCTGGATCTGATTTCCGCGATCTTGCACTGTCACCTGGATTTGAACGCTTATTTTAATTTCATGCTATTTTTATGATAAATGTGAAACTTATTGCTTGTCTTGTCTTGCAGGCTTGCAGTTGAGGAAGCAGCTGGAAAGTCAACACAGTGACCTCATGGAGGAAGAAGATCTGATCTCAGGAGCAAGAAGATAGAGATGAAATGCAAAAGGTCAAGGCCATTCAAGTAAAGAGGAAGGTCGCAGCTGGAGGTATTTCTGCAAAAGACAAACAGAAGTTATTGCCCAGCTGCTGGAACTTCTCAGAAGGGGCAATATTTCGCCCAGATTTGACCACTGCTCTGAGATATTTTTGAGAACTGGTTCACCTGCATTTATTGCTGTAACTAGAGGTTTGAACCAGGGGTTCAGTTAGGTTTTTGCTGTAGTGAGGACAATCAAAATGCCTTTATATTGTGCCTCTCTACACTGTAATACTTTACAACAGGGGCTACACACAGGGATTTTAGGATTTTGCCAGAATTGTAGAGTCTTTCTGGGCATAGTTTAGAAGTAGAGGAAGGAGGTCGCCTGTTTGTCTGCAATAAGGTGCGCGTGGAATGTCTGGCTGCCTTACTGTATCTGTAAAGCTTGTAAGTTCTCTGTAGTATGATCAATGAAACTAAGAGTCATTCTTACATTGTAAATCATGTATGGCTATTCGTTTCTAATACAATAGAATCTGGAGTTCTGCATCTATCTTCTGAGTGTTCTCCTGCTCTTCTTTGTGTTTTGAAATATCTTCTTTGAGAGCTTGCAATTTTAAATGTATGTTTGTGAAAATGCTCAGAACTTACATTTAGGGTTTTTACTGTGGATTTGATCAAACTACTGTGGTATTTACATAGTGCATAGCAGAAACACTTAGATCCTTCTGTAGATTAAATGAGGTATAGTTTAGATCTTTCTAACTTTTCCCAACCCATCTGAAATATTTAGCTGAAAACGTAGAAATCCAAAGGAAATTGTCTCAAATTTGAAGAAGTATGCATAACAGAGCTATAAGTAGACAGTTTTCATAAACAGATCAAGAAGAAAGCTGCAAAAATCCAAGAAAACCCTCTGAAACTTGCAGCCCAGTATCACTCTTGTGCTTGAAATCTATGACCTCTTTGCATATTCTTAGTCCAGTAAACCACAAAATAAACCTAAACTACGTAAGGCCCCTTGAACATTACAGCTTCACATTGACCAACTGAACTTGACCAACCGAACCATTGTAGACTTGGGATTAGTTGAATCACCAAATGATTCCTTCTTGTCTTTCAAGTATAGTTTCAGTTCATTTTATGTGAATTTTAACTTATTGTTATGATTGCATCAAAACAGTCATCAACAGGTTGATCTTCTATGTCACTTACACTTGGGGGTACATTGTCTCATCCAACCTATCCATTTCCCAACTATCTATCCCATTATATCATACCAACCTATCTTATCCTATCTTGTCATCCTGCTATCCTTATCCATTACATAAATATGCCTATCCTATTGAACCCATTTATCCATCCTCCTTTTGATCTTGATGAAGACATAGGGGAAAAATGTTGAATCATGTTTGGATATTTGTTGACATACCTTCTTTCCAAACCAAGTCCTATCCATTGACAATTTATCCATCCCATCCAAATCCAATCCATCATGTGTCATGCAAAAAATCCTAAGCATTACCACCTAGAATGTGGCAAGTTCTTCCTATGCAACATAGCCTTTAAAGATCACATCCTAGCTCCCTTATGATCCATCCACTATGGCATATCCTTATCACGAGCTTTACATCTATCATGAGCTTTTCACTATAGCCTACCTATCTGTTTATCATGAGGCAAGCATCCATCCCTTATATGGCCTATGCTCTTATCTATCCATCTATCATGAGCCTTTCATCCCATTTACTATGAGCCCATCCCTTTTATCCATCCCTTGCACCTAGACTTGGTTTTCTCCCTTGTCATTGGTATCAATCACAAAGGCTACCCAATTGTAAATCCATTGACATCCCAAAAACATACAAAAAAAAAAATATTCCAAAAAACAAAAAAAAATCAAAATATTTCAAAAATTTCAAAAAAAAAATCAAATATCCAATGCAAAAATCCAAGCAATAAAACCAGTCATATCATCACATCACAATCCACTCCATCAACAATCAAAATCAAAATCAAATCATCATCATCAATTCTTCTTATCAATAACATTCATTCATCTATTTCAATCAATCACTTCTTCTAATCATATCAATTAAATCAATCTAAGCAATGATCTTAAATCCAAGTCACACTAATCCATATCAAGCAAGCTAATCAATCAAGGAACATTATCCAATCAAATCAACAAGTTTTTGATCCTAGTCTTGTCATGAGCCCAATCAATCATCATCAATCATTAAGCATCCTTGTGTTGATCTAGGGGTATAGCTTTCCCTGCAATGACAACACTATCTATCATCAACAAATCAAACAATCAATTCTTGGTTTATGACTTGACAACGGCAATACCTTGTTTATTTTACATCCTTTGAGCATACTGAGAATGCTTGCTTATGTTTAGATTGAATCGACACTCTAATCATCACACCATCATTATCATCATTCAAAACAATCTAATCATCAAAACAATCAACCCAGCAATAGCACACATCAAAACCAAAGCAATTCAACTCAAAGCACGTCAAGCTAGCCATCAAAAAAAATCCAATCACTTCAGCAAATCAAAAGCAGCTCAATCCACCACAAATCATCCATCCTTCATCAAATCAATCTAATCAGCATTTCATCATCTTCCAACCATTCCAAGCAATGATCTCAAAATGCAAGCCCATCCTTAAATCCATACCAATCAAGTTAATCAATCAAGCCAAGTTATCCAATCGCAATCAATGGTCTTGATCCTAGCCATGTTGTAAGCCAAATCGATCAACCAGCCAACCAACTCAGCAAACCACCTTGTGTTGATCTAGGGATATAGCTTTCCCCACAATGACAACACTCTCAACTATAATCAACAAAACAATCAGCAATTAATCATTGGTTTATAGCTTGATAGGGGCAATACCTTGTTTGTTTTTGAATCATTTGTGCATGCTTGCTTGCTTGCTTGTGTGTGTTATCATTTTATCTTGCATTTGCGGGATGATCTTATTCTCTTCCTATGCGTATTGATATCTTGTACGTGTTGGGATTAACATCTTACATATCAATATCTCTAGCATCTGAGAAGCTAAACAGTCTCTTATGCATTTGAGACTATTCTATGTTAAGACTAACTCCATACATATAACCAGCAAGCTATCATTATGTGTAGTGGAGATAAGCTCAAACCATTGCTTGTAGCGTCAAAGTCCCACACTAGCTGTTATTCATATCTTATGCATGTTGGCTCAACATCTTGACCTCATGCGTTCAAACAAGATTGTAGCACGCTAGTTGCGCATTGGATATCTCGACACCTTGGTCTCTTATACCCTGGTGCATAACATCCATATGCTATATCAAACATAAGGACTGCATTTCTTTTCATTCTGAGCAATTCCTTGAAAGCTGCCCATCATCATCCTATCTATCCATTCATTTTATCCATTCCATCATACTCAGCCTTCTTTTTAGCCTTTTTCTTCTATCGAGAGCCAACCCAGCCCTTCCTGGTTAGCCTGGCTTACCTCTCGAGGGGGCATCACCTGCCAGTTACACTGGGGCATAACTTGTTTATCGAACGCATATCGTATCTTCTTTGACACAACGCTCTATCGAACATTGTATCAAAGAGGGGCAAAATGTAGACACCCAAATTTGTCCATGTCTAGCAACACCTTCTTAAAATATTATCCTAGACATCTTGTAGCATTTTGTCCTAATTTCCCTAATCCATTAAGCCAATTAATTAAATAAATTTTATTTATTTAATTAAATCCCATTTAATCCCATCCTCATCCTACTTAGCCAATTAATTAAATAAATTTTATTTATTTAATTAATTCCACATCATATCCCAATCATATCCTATCCTCATCCCAATTAATTAAATAAATTTTATTTATTTAATTAATTTCCACATCATATCTTATCCCATTTTATTCATTTATCCTATTAATTAAATAAAGTTAATTTATTTAATTAATTTCCAACTCATATCCCAACTAATTCAAATATTTTATTTGAATTAACTACTCACCTTTCATCACATTCCAACACTTGTCCAGTCAATCATGTGTTGTAAGACAACTTTCATTCATATCCTTCACATGCACAACTAATGGAACCTAAATTTAGTATCTTTCAATCCTAGCCATTCACATAGCATCTGAATCTCCACCATCAATTGATCTTGGCTGAGCCCTATATAAACACCCTCTCATTCCATATGAGAGGATCCAACAATCATATAGCACCTACATTATCATCCTGAGCATCTGAGCATTCATTGAGCTTTCATCTTCCATCATGGCAGCTTTCAGCTTTGCAATTGTTCATTGTTGAAGAAGCAGTCCACATCTTACAAACAAGGAATCGCACGGTCTAGGTGATGTTATGCTTGAATTGCATTGTTCTTTGATTTCATTTAGATTAGATTCCTTGATGATGGTAGGGTTAGGGTTTCATGACTTTGTCTGATCTTCTAAACCTGACTTTTCACCTATCACACAGCATATTTGAGGTTAAAGCATGTCAAAAATGATAGATATCATGCAAATATTTAGAGATAGACACACTATTTGAAGCATATCTTGTGTAGAATAACTATCTATGTAGCATCATTACAGGAAACACTATCTTACTGATGAGACTTAAGTAAGGCCTCAAAATGGAAAACAACAACACACATCAACCTCTGAGTAACGTCAAAAGATTAAGACCTAATCACCGGAGACTTGGAATCATGAATTCTCTGAATTCATCATATCTTTCAAGATGAATAAAGGTTAATGTGTACTTTTATTCTATGTTTGTTTATGACTAACATCATGATCAACAGTTACTTCAAAGCTTTAGCAAATTTACCTGAAATAGAGCTTATCTTTGAAAATTCATGGTGATCGACCACAAAGCTTGCAATATTTATGCTCAATTTTGAAATTTGCACAAAGGATTAGCGTGCACAGACTTAAAACAACAAATCTTTGCATATAACTTGAAATATAGAGGTGTTCAAGTGTTACATTTCTGTCTGCATCATCAAATCGGACAAAACCTACTAATGATAAGAAGGCCCTCCTTCTAGCGCCAATTTATGTTGATCATGATGTTACTCACAAGCAAACATGAAATAAAAGTTACACAACAACCTTTGTTTACCTTGAAAGATATGATGAATTCAAAGAATTCACGATCCCAAGTCTCCATTGATTAGTTCATAATCTACTGACGTTACTCAGTGGTTGATGTGTGTTGCTATTTTCCATTTCAAGGGGCCTTACATTTGTTTGAATGATTAGTAGATTATGTTTCTTGTAAATGCAATCCACATATAGGTTATTTCTATTCTATATCCCAAAGATAACTGATGTATTTGCAATTTTGATCAATTCTTGTGATTATTGATCATCATGAACTTGTTCCCTCTTCTACACAATATATTTACTCAAATGATGTGTCTGTAAGTAGATATATGCATGAATTTCATGGATTTATGTGTGAATTTGCATGATATCTGTCAATTTAACATGCTTTATCTCTAAATATGCTAATGATTTTCAATTATCTATGCAATTTCAACATATTTCATGTTCTTTGCTTTTGATCTTCTGTTATTTGCAATTATGATGGTGAATTGTTATGAAATTCAAAGAAATTTAAAAGAATACTTCAAATTTTGGTGAATCTTTAGCTATTGAACCACATACATACCAGATACATTCATTAGGAGAAGAAATCAAACCATATTTTCACCAGGATGTTCCACAACTAGATATAGATGATGCTAATCTTCAAAGCATAAGGAATGAAAACAATACATGCAGACTGACAAGCACTCTAAGGGACGCAGCTAATCAAAGCATGTATCAAGATCTCAAACACAGATTACTCAAGATTTATGATGATTTGTAATCAAATTGTCTTCTCTTTCATTCAGTATGCAAAACATGTATGTTTACAACAACTTTGAAATAAGTCTTGATGTTTCAACAATCAAATTTCATTGAAGCTTCTGAATATTCAAGACATGGCACCCCTGCACCTTTTATAGAATAAGGTGAGGAAATGGCTACAAATGACCTACGATCAGGATTTATCTATTAAGATCAATAGTAGATAATCTTTCTTTGACTTAGTCAACTCTTTCCTTTGTGGCATAGGTTGCCAGCTGGCAACCATCTGGGTGATTCATTATTTTCTAAATGCCTTATGTATATATTCTCTTTGTGTTGCATCTTCATTCATTCCTCGGTTTCTTGGTCTTTATCTTCTTCTTCAGAACTTTCTCCTTATGTCATCTCTTTTCTTGGTCTTCTTCTCTTGTTCACCTCGCCTCTTGTATCCTTTGTGAATTCTGCCCTTTCCTGTGTAGATTTCACCTTAGTTGGCAAGACCAGACAATTTAGCCGCTGATACATCTCTATCAGCAAGACAACCATCATCGGAGAAACTTCCTTAAGTCTCTTCGCCAGCAAACTCACCCCGATAGCTCAACTTCACTTTATCTTTGGTGAGACTTACTTCTATCGGCCAAGTCCTGCATTCTTCTGCTGATGCCCAATGATTGTTAAGTTTTGCCTCGTCTCGATCGTGACGGCTTCTGCATCAATATACCTACGTACCAGCCAACAAACATAAGTTTGTAAAATGGACTTTAAAATATCACTTTTCAGTCTTGATCTTAACTTTTGTCATAAACATACAAGCATTCAAATATATAAAGAATTTTCTATATTTAACTTCCTTTTGACATCCGGCTTGTATATTCAATTTGCATATCGCACTTGTATATTGCTCTTGTATATCGTTCTACAAATGTGGACTTCACAAGGTGCATTAAACAAATTGGAATTTACCTTCGATTTTGGCATTGCATCTTTTCCCTTTGTATCTAAGATACATACAAACCATCATGCAACTGCGGATCTCAACCTTTCATTGACAATATTTTACCTTTGCATCGCATCCGAAAATGTATCTTTAACTTGTAGCTTTCATTTGTATCTTGGCTTGTATCTTTCGATATGCTTTAAAATGTGATGCATCACTTTAACCCGATTTTAATTTTCTCTAAATTTTGCCTTGTATGTATCGCAATGTATGTCCCGAAACATACATACAACAATAAAACTTGCTTTCATAACTTTTCAGTTCTGTGGCCTGCATATTTCATTGTATATCACCTTGTATGTTTCCCTGTGCCTAACATACAAACACAAAATGCATCCAGCGGACTCAACAGATTATTCGTTTAAACTCTGAACTTTGTCAGGCCTGACTTGCATGTATAGATAGAACATTAGCGAAATACATACAAGTATAACAAAGAACCCGATATACAAACAGTGTTGTATATGTATCATACAATGAGACAACATACAAACGACTTTGTATACACCACATACAAACTTTCCTACAGTGCATTTACCAAAAAACACACATAACTTGCAAAAAATTGGGAATTTTAAAATGGTTCAAAAAGCAACCCTCACTCATTTTTGACAAGGAATTCACCCATACTCTGCCCTGGTACTTAATGCTATTTTTCTTTATTTTCAACAAGGTTTGTAACTCACTTCTTTTTCCCTTTACCACCAAGCAGAGCCACACACACAAGCAAAAGCAACAACCACAGCAGGGGTCCTCATTTTCCTAAGGAGTAAAATGGGGCGTGTTGTGAACATCACAACAATACCTTAGACTTCGATATTGGAGTTGACCAATTCTCTAAATTTTGGCTTCAAAATCCTCAAATTTTTCTTTTTCGCAAGTTTGATTCTGAATTATATATAACTCTAGAATAGGATTAGTGAAATTTATGGAAAAAACAAACATATATCATCAAATTCAATCTATATATCAATGGTAATTATCTTTGAAACAATATCACACATGAAACATGAAACTTTATGTTTAAATAATCAAATTTTCTCCAAAAACAATGAAAAACCAGTTATTCTACGTTGAAAAAACAAAAAAGGTGGTGGATTGATCCAAAAATGATTGTTAATATGTCAAAGAACATGCAAAATCATTTTTTTGTCTGATATACTACATGAAAAGTAGGAATAATAGGCATGTGGGGTTTGAATCATGGATCCCACATGCTTTTTGCCCATTTTTTTGCTTCCCATAATGCGAGCTCATTTTGGGAAGCATAAAAATAATAAGCTTCATGCACCCTAAAATCATAACCTTCTTAATGTTATAGAGATAGAGATAGATAGGGAAGCATAAAAAGATTAAGATTTCTCTATCCTCCCTCTCTAAAACTCTATCTGCCTCTCTTTCTCTATATCTCTCTCCCTCTCTTTGTCGACCCCTTGGAATGTGAGGGAGAGAGATATAGAGATAGAGAGGTACATATATTTAGATAGAGGGAGGATAGGTAATGTTAGTGGAAATATTTTTAACAGTATTAAACTACTAATAATCCAATAATCTTAATGAAATATGATGCAAATCAAATAAACAAAGCAATATTACCTTGAAGACTGATTTACCTCGAAACCTTCCATTGTTCACCTATCTTGTATTGATCTTGTTGATGAATAGAGCTCTTAGAAGTGTGCTTCCTCACTATTTGAAGATGACAATACTTGAATGGTTGTATGTTGGATAAAATATAATGAAGATTACCTACAATGCAACTATTGTGAGGATGAAGGATGGATGATTGAAGCTATGGTTGTATGGATATGAAGATAATGGATATAGAATGCAATGAACAATATGAATGCTTTGCCAAAGGCATGTTGGAATTTTTGCAGAGTAACTTTGCTATAGCTTGTGTGTTGTAGAAATGAGGGAATGAGCTTCCTTTTATAGGCCAAGAAGGGGCCAAATCCATGTGTCACAAGATCAATGGTGGAGACTTAGTTTTGAGAGGTGTACGGTGAGGATTGAGTTGGTTGAGATGAGGGAGAGAAAGGGGGGAGATGTTCCTCTCATCTTGACATGGAGGAGAGAAAGGTGTGACATGAGTCCACATGTCACAAGGCTCACAATGACCAAAGAGAGAAGGTCAAACAAGGAGAACATGTTTGTAGGGAGGTTGGAAAGATTCTAGGGACTATGGAACAAGTGTCACAAAGTGTCCCTTTGACCATGGTGACATGGAGAGACCATGCCCTTTGGAATAGGGATGGTTGGAGGAAGAATAGGCCATGTGGGTGAGAGAAAAAGGATAAATTAAATATTTAAAATATTTAATTACATGTGCAACAAGGTGAGGTGGCTTAGGTGATGTGGATTTATGGATGAAGACTTAGGAATAGGATGATTTGGGATTAAATAATTTGATTATTATTTAATTAAGGGATGACATTAGAAGAATAGGTTTAACTCATTTAATTAAATAAATTGATATTTATTTAATATTTGGAGGAATATGAATCAAATAGATAAATTGATGAATTTATTAAATGATAGAAGAATGGGAATTAAATAAATAACAAATATTTATTTAATTTGTCTTTGCCACTTTTAGGTGTATACATTTGGCCCCTCTCTGAGACAATGTGTTTTAACACATTGTTTCAAAGAATAAAATGTTTTTGCGATTGATACATGCCCCAGTTTGCCCCTGGTATAGGTTAATGATGATAGGATACCCCCTCAGGAGATTGGATAAGAAGAAATTGATGATAGGATGACGGATGATCTCACGATGTGATAGGTTGACTAACATGTTGAACGGATCGACGGGTGAAGAAATTGGTTGACATGGAAGAAAAACTAGGTGAAAACCATGCCCTATTATGGACAAGGTCAAGCACCTCCCATTAGGGTTCCATGTGCTATATATAGGAGTGTGGGGTCACATTCCTAGTCATTTGCACACTTGTCTTTGAGAGAGAGCTTTTAGGAGATTAAAGCCTTTTGAGGACAAAGTAGCCAGCGAAGATGCAACAGTTTCCTGTTGAGCTTCATCAATTCGAGCGGATTTGACGGTTCAACTGTCCAATAGACTACGGGCCACTGGTAAGTATCTCTTCATTTCTAGGTTAGGTGCATTTATGATAGAATTAAATGTAGTTCAAAAGTTTAGGTTTTTGAATGTGTTGAAAGCCAGAATTGCGCAAATGGCGTGCGATACCATGATTTCGTGCATATGACACTGGAATCAATGCATATGCTTAAATTTTGCATTTGAAGTGTGTTTTTGTGCAAATGAAATTCTGTGGCACATCTAATTAGGGACATTGCACTTTCAAAGTTTTACGGTGCATTTGATATTCTATTGCGCAAACAAGGTACAGTCCTGTGCTTTTGAAATAAAGTGGCACATTCAAGATATTTCTGTGCATACGAGCTAAAGTTGCTCATCTGATAGTCAGAACTACACATTTGACTTAGGTTTAGCAAAACACTTAGAAATTTGATGAAGTTGACCATGCGATGGATGCTGGTCAACTGATAGGCCATCTCTGAGATTGATAGAATCTCCAGAGAGATGATAGGATTGCTTTCCTATTGAAATAACTATATTTTTGATGTTAGATAGATAGACTTGTAGTTTAGTCAATTTTGGTTGATTAACATGTGCTTGCTTGATTGCAGGAGGAGTTAGATGATGTTCTCATGTCAAGAGAGCACTAGCTAGTTACTCAGATGCTGAGACCATATCTCACAAAAATTGATCTTCTTGTTCTTGGATAGGCAGGGTCATCATATGTTTTCTTCTCACCCAAGATTAGGGTTAATCTCAGCATACTGACTGCTCTGGTTGAGAGATTCCACAGTGAGGATGGGACCTTTCACCTTCCCACTAGAGAGATTATAGTGACCTTAGAGGATGTTCATAGGATTATGCATGTACCTATGGATGGAGAGCTCGTGGAGTATGAGTCACAGACTGGGGCAGGATTATATGAGTGCAAATGAGTCTTTGATGAGGATGATATTGAGGGCACTGAGATCAGCTGGGCTGACATGTTGGCATACTATGAACCGTTTCCTGCAGTTGTGGCTGGGTTGATTGGAGGTATTGTGTCCCCTGATAGATAGTCATGTGGTTTTGCAGTTGGATGGGGGCGGGTGCTAGAGCGGATTACAAAAGAGGGTACTAGATACGTCTAGGGAGTCTGCATCCTTGTTCACCTATATCATGATTTGCACCAGTTTGTTTATGGTGGTTCTTTTAGTTTGGCTTGTGGGGTTTCACTATTGCAGATATGGGCATGGACTCATATAGCTATCACCCATCCTATTGGCATTGGTACTCAGGGTAGGGGTCAACCTTACTCATATATGTTTTAGGAGAGTCTTTTCTAGCCCAAGCTGGGAAAGCTGGAGTACTAGAGACACGCCTTTGACAATGTAGATTCTATTGTATGGCGACCATACCTAGACTGTGAGGTATGGGATGACGATGCATCTGAGCTTCCCTTCTATTTCCAGACTAGATGGCTTATAAGGAGGACACCCTACATACTAGAGCGACACATAGTATCACGTGTGTACAAGTAGTTTGGCAGAATCCAGGGGATGCCCTAGGGTAATGCCATATTTACCCATATGCACAAGGAGTGGGGACAATGGGGACCTAGCCCATCCTATGAGATAGCTCAGGATGAGTTCTTACATATTCCATATCATCCATGGGAAATGCATAGAGTAGTGGGAGATGCAGGTGTGACTCAGGACTATTTTGATTGGTTTGCTGCACATCCGTTTCCATGCTCCTCCAAACCAGGAGAACAAGCTCCGATTCTGGATTATCAAGAGGATGAGGATGAGGGGCCATAGAGGTGATGTAGGAAATGCCGAGGATGGGGGGTAGAGGTGGCTAAGGTGGGGATGATGGCAGTGTGGAGAAGGAGGAGGTCATGATGGCGGTGGTGGGCATGACAGTAGCCACGATGGAAGTGATGGAGATTATGGGAGAGATGGAGATGGGAGGAGGGTTCCCCAGTGGATTGATCCCACCCAGCATGCTTAGCTACTCCTATAGGCATAGGTGCATGCTCCAGTGCAGCCACAAGGGTAGGGGCCAGATGATGGGGTTATAGTAGGGTTACGAGCCCAGTTGGCTTAGGCTCAGTCTTTGCTACAGCAGCAACAGGGATAGATTTGGGTAGATGTAGGCCCATATTACACAGTTGCAGGGTGACCTCTAGACTGCGCGATTAGAGAGAGACACAACCATCTAGAGGTATGGTAGGGTAGAGGCACTCTTAGAGCAGGTGCAATAGACTACAACATAGGGTGGCATTGGCCAGATGGTTGAAGAGATGGTCAGGGTAGGTCAGGAGATCTTCTACTGGCGGTCACTATATGAGTAGGTTGTACCACCAGAGTGTAGGGTAGGTAGCTATAGACCTAGCGACTGCAGCAGGTCACAGAGGACACCCATAGAGAGTGGCGGGGTGATGGGACCTATGGGGCCACCTCGTGGTCCATTAGGAGGGGGTAGACTAGGGGCAGGGTCGGCAGGTGAAGGAGGAGGAGAAGTAGGAGGCACCATACCACCACAGCCAGCACCATTAGGAGGAGTCTTTCCTAGCTGTTACCAGAGATGTATTTGCTTCTAGTTCTTTTACTTGGACATGTACACACCACTTTGGCTTGGACACTTTGAGATGTATTATTATTTTGATATCGTTGTACACTTGGATAGTTTTATTCTTTTTTATGAAGATGCTATGAGACCATGATTCGACAGACTATGTTATGATTTACTGTGATGGACATGACTTACATTATGATGCTATGATGTTATGATGTGTTATGCTTATAGATGACTTACATGGTTTATGATTTCTGATGCATATGTTTATGTTATGTGATGGACCTAATGCACTATATGAAGACTTGTATGATGCAGCACTATGATGACTATGTTGATGTTTCTATAGATTTTTTGGTTTACTAGACATGATGCCTCTACATGCTTATGATGTTTGACCTAATGCTAGATGCAAGATGTACCTAAATGTTATGATTTCTACATGTGTTGATTTGCATAATGCAAAATGTAATGATATGACTCATGTATGTATGCACTAAGATCGTTTTAATTTGTTAATCATGCTATCTATGTTTTTGCATTATTTTGTTTTCTATCATGATATACATCTGCCACTCAAATGGATGAATTATGTGAGTATATGAATCTTGCTATGGTGATTTATGATTTACTTGTGTTTATGCATCCTAATGGACAAAATGATATGCATTTATGATGATGGTACTAATCATGACACACAATGATTTATTTTTGTTAATTCCAAGTATACTCAATCTTAATAACAATACACTTTTTAGAAGAAAATGAATTGGATACCTGAGAAGAGATGATAATGAAAGATAGGAAAAGAGATAATGAATGATTTGGTAACAAATGATAAGAAATTGGATGATGATAGATAAGAAATTGGATAATGAATGACAATGGTTAACGAAAGATAAGAAATTGGATAGACATATGATCACAAATACACATGGATTTTGGTAAAATGATAACATGCTTATAATGCAATGGAATTCAATGGGATAAGTATGGATATGAATTCTTGTTATCTTCGATTGTACGAGTTTTTGAAGTACTTTATTTCATCATTGAGCTTTTAAAATGTTGTAAGAAAATACAAGCATCTAGGTATAATTAAACCATGATGACCTGAGTATTACTTACATGGATTTTGATTTAGCAAGTTAATACAAGCATCTAAGTATAATTGAACCAAGATGA
Organism: Cunninghamia lanceolata; assembly: GCA_027924645.1. Lineage (NCBI taxonomy): Eukaryota > Viridiplantae > Streptophyta > Pinopsida > Cupressales > Cupressaceae > Cunninghamia > Cunninghamia lanceolata. The sequence continues at coordinate 4,483,785 of BSBN01000160.1, read as the reverse complement.
CCTGAGTACTACTTGTGTATCAAAAGACAAAGATTAAACCTATTTCATGTTTAGACCTTTGAAGTCCTTGGTGATCATTTTGTTGATCATGTCGTTAGACAAGGTTTTCACATTACTAAAGATAAATCCACAAACAATAGACAAATAAAATAATTATGCCCCCATCATAGCTTCTCTAGTTTGATACATCCTCGAGTAGTGTAGAAAGACATAATAACAAAAATCATGATATAAGACTTCCAAAACAACCATTGAAAAACTTGCTTGCCCAAAACATGTTTTCTTGCAATAACTTGATAGAATCAGCTTGATGTCTTAGGTCAAAAGGGGTTTTCCAAGTGTAGTTTTTGCTGTCTTTAGTGTCAAAGTGATATTGAAAGGTTGCTTGTCATGCTACTGGTTGTCTAGTGATAAAATCGTGATCCATTTGTTTACCCTCTGAAGTTATAGCATTCAAGAATCCTATTCTTTGACTAGGTCAAGAATTTGCCCCAAGTCAAGTAGAGGATTTATTTATTATGGATGAACTGACGATGAACAATGTGATGGACCCTGAAGGATTGATCTAGTGCCTCGAGGGCTCATTGCTAAATGGCCTTGCCTACGTGATGATGCAGAGGTAATGTAGTTTGGGTGGGTGGACTTATGTGGACCTAAAGACCTAAGGGTGGGAAGCCTTGGTGTAGGAGCACCTTCACAAATTGATGTTTCCAGAGGAGTTTGATTGAAATTTGATGATTTAACAATGTAATGAGATAATTTAAGTCATTTTCCTTTTATTAAAGTCACTAAGAGAGATCTAAGTTCAAATTTGTGTAAATGATGCAAAATTGTAAAGTTGCAATGCAACATATGGAAGATGAAAGGTCATAGAGTAGTTTCATTCATTTGGAGGTAGTTAGAAACTAAAAGGACAAGTTGTAATGCCTTTAAAAGGCCTTGTATCCATTTAAGAATTCGGAGGTGATTGAAGATTGAGAATGGAATGTTAAAAGACACTGTTTTCTGTATTCCTCTTCAGAAATTTATGGTTTTCTTGCATGGTACGGCCCAGTATGGGCAGGAGGACATTTATTTTTGATTTCAAATGAAAGTTCTTTCAATCACCTTCCACTTGAAGTTTGTCTCATGCATTTTGATTGTATTTTGAATTAGTTGTGATTTTTCAAGAAACTGTCAAAAACCCTGATTAGGGTAAACAGTGGCATGTAAATCTTTTGTTTCTCCCGGTTTATCCATTGCATGTTATTAATCCTTGGTGGAAAATGATTGTGGTAGTATTTTCCTTCATATTCTTGAGGTCTCTAACCAAATGACTAAGGTTGATGTGGGGAAAATCAAAGTTTTATGACTGCATTTCTGTATACAGTCAGAAAATAGGACAATCAAGAAAGTAAGCCTTGGGATTTGTATACATATCATTGCAAAAATGGATTTTTAGTGTTGTTAATAGCTTTGGCAGGTTAAATAGATCATATTCCAAAGGTTGGCTGAGAGAGTTTAGGGTTGGAGACTTCAAAACCAATAAGCCTTGTGGAAGATTAAGCCTACTAGGCCTAACTAGTATGCTGATAGTCCTGATTTGGGACATATTTTTTAAAGTAACCAATATTGAATTTTGGATATGTTTTAGGACCCTTTAAAGGGTATCTAAAATGTCAATCATAGTTTTGAGATGAGGTTTATGATGGAAGTTAAGTCTGACAGTTGCTTGAAGGAGTGCTACTAGGGATGTGGACAGTCAATGAAGGAATGGCAAATGCATGATGGGACAGTCCTTGGTGATTGTTTGTTTTGATTGAGTTAAGGTTCCTAGAGGTTAAGAAAGACAGCTAAGATCTTGTTTGGGTTAGAGTAATTGGAAATCCAAAAAATGCTTGAGTAGAGGCCATTGTATGGTGAAGTCCTCTTGTGAACTTGTAAGTATCAAATGGATTGAAACCCATTGTTGAGCATTATGCTAGTATGGAGTTAAGTTGTTCATTTTCCTCTGCATCATATTGGTATCAGAGTTGGCAAAATATTTGGGTGTTGTATTTGTTCCTGTCACTAAGAAGGCAAGTGAAGAACTGAAGGAAAGATTGTGTTGGTGACCATTATTTGTTTGCTAAGTTGTTTGGTTGCAGGTGCTTGGTCCATCTAGCTGCAGAAGGATATTTTCTGAGGTTGTGTGTGTGGGTAGACAAGATGAGGTCTGTCATGACCATTCTCCAATGGAGATTAGGCTAGATAAGGGTGCAGAGAGGAACCACTGAGGAGAGAGTGGTAGGTGCATCACCAGAATCTATTGTTGGGTGATGAATGGTTTGGTGAGTTGGTGTTGTGAAGTAGTAGAGAGATGGATACCTGACTGAAGAAGCACTTGATGTTGCAGCCTGAAGAGTACTCCACTGATGGGAGTAGAAGGAGCCTGAGGATGCTCTATGGTAGTTTGATTTGTTGGTTGGTTGGTCACCATTCCTATTAGTCTGAAGATTGTGATGCAAAGCTTACTACACAAAGACCACAAAGGGATCAAACTAACAACACATGAGGAAGAGGATATAGGGGACGCTAGGGCAAACAACTCTTCTAGGCCTCAGTGGACCAAACAGTAGCACTTGACATCAAACAGGACAAGACGGTCCACTCACTCTCCATTGCTTCAACATAGCATAATGACACCATTTGTAGGTTCATACACATGGGAATCTTCCCAAACTTTCTAGGGACCCTAGACCTTCTAGTTTTGATTGTTCCAATCTCACAAAACCATAAAAATGCCTAGGGGATACCTCCTTGTACCACCTCCTTCACAAACTCACTCACTTCCTTGTAGCCCTCTTTTTAGGACTGCAATAACTTTTGACTCAGACCTCCTATCCAAACTGTTATGGGCTTTTTGGATACCCATTATCTTTCCCTTCAACATACTAAACATGCACATAAGGTTGTTTTGGAATGCAACACTCAAATCTTGACTATCCCTATTGTCCAAGAGGCCTAATTAGCCTACTTTTACAAAGGAAGTACATAAAATCTCAAGCCCACAAACAAAATTTCACTTTGATGAGCCAAAAAACATTCTAAATAGACCAATTTCAGAGGTTTGCTGATATGACACAGGTAGTCTTAGAAAAAATGTAATATCTCCTTCTAAAAATTGAATCAAGATCTCAAACTAGATCCATTGGAAAGGTATCTCAACCCTATTTCCATAAATATATGCTTTCCCCTATATCTATTTGTACAGAGGCGTGCAATGGATGGGAACAGGACTGTTGCAGTAAAAAAATAGGGTTTTGGGCAGCTTTTAGAAAAAATGTGATAACTTTCACAAAATGAACGAAATCACCTCAAACCAATGGCATTGGTTATTTATCTCACCCCTATATCACATAAAATAGGTTTCATGGCATAAATATTCTTAAAAAATTCATGGTATGGTCTGCAACAGACTGAGAAACAGCAAAAAAAATCAAGAACAGTCATATGTGGACAGCAAACTGAATTTTTTTCATTTTCTTCATTCAAACTTTTTTTTCTCCTCCAAAATTCGACCACCACTACTCCTTCACATGCATCCACCACATCTATATCCTTTTTACAAAGTTTCCCATTGCGGGAAAAGGCTAAGAATAGCCAAACTGACTATTTTTTTTCAAAAAGACTGATTTTCTAATAATAGACTGTCATAACTTTACTAAACTGCAGACCACTACACCAAATGACTAAAATAAAACTCCACTAACTGACTATGCCTTTTAAGGATTTATTACAATATTTTAAACTAAAATCCACCATGTCTCTCATTAATGAGACCATTATACCGAAAAATTGACTAAGGGACAAACTATCTATACTAGGAGAAAATAACTAAAACCATGAATTTGCTAAGTGCTCTGCACCATACTCCTAGGCTTGAAATGTTTCCAAGTCTCTTGGAAAGTTTGTTGTATCTTTTCACACCTTTGACCTTTATACTTGACCTCCACAATTCCATTTTGCCTTGATTCTTTACTGTCTTTGTCATCTTTGCTCTTGTCCTTCCTTGAAACTTGTTTCACTCTATCAGGGAGTGCTCTGTCAACTTCACTCTTCTTTACCTCTATCAATACTTTCTTCTCAGCTCCTTTCTCACACCACTGCCTCATACTCTTCTTTCCACTATCATCATCTTTCTCAACCTCTGTCAGGCCTACAACTAGTTGATTCATTGTCCTTGGAACCTTGTAGACTGCTGCACCAGCTTCACTTGGCTGTCTACTCATCACTACAGGGCACATGATTGTCCCTACCAAGACTCGTTCACTAACTTCTTGCCTCTTCACAGGCTCTACACTCTTGCACTTCACATTGTTAGTCACTTCCTTCTTCCACATGAAGATATTTCTCCTCACAACTAGCTGCAACTCAGCTTCACACTTCTTATTTGTTGTTTCAATAACTTCATGCCTTGAAAAGGCTGCACACTCCTTGTTTTTACTCTCCTCAAACATCACTGTCTCCTTATTGCCAAACATAATCATACTTGCTGCTCTTGACTACTCCTCTAATGGCAGTAGCACAAAAGTCTTCTCATCCTTTTTGATAGTGAAGGTATTAGCTCTTCCATCATAGACTGCAAACTTATCAAATTGCCATGGTCTTCCTAGTATCACATGACAACAATCCATTGGTAGGATGTCACAAAGTACTCTATCCTCATATGCTCGAATCTTGAACTCAACTAATGCTTGCTCAGTCACTAAAATGGACTGATGATCACTCACCCAAGAAATTTTCTAGGGAACTTCCCTAGAAACTCTCTTCAACTTCAGCTTGTCTACCATCTCACAAGACACCATATTATCAGTACAACCAGAATCCACTATCACTTTACATACCTTGTTCTTGCTCTTGCAAGTTGTCTTAAACAATGCTCTCCTCTGAATCAGCTCCTTCTCCCTGGAGGTCTCCAGTAGTGTTCTTTCTATCAGCATCAATGCTTCTCCTGCTTCAGCATCACACCTTGTGTAACTAGAACTACCACACTCTTCTTCTTGGACTAATTGAGTCCTTCTCTCACTCTTCCTCTCACCATCACTTGAAAAATTTTGTTTCTCAGGACACTTATATGCTGGGTACCCAAACTCTTGACAGTTGTAACACTTACCTTCAAAGGTATTTGCACTTCTTCCACCACCAAATCTTCCTCTACCTCTACCTCTGAAATCTGCACTTTGTCCTTGCTTGAAATCAACACCTTGTCCTTGTGCCTTGTTCATGTCTTCTTGACTTTCATTGACTTGTTTTGTATTGAAAGAAACTCTGCCTCTAGAGGTATTGCCTCTGCCTCTGGCTGACTTATCTTGTCTTCTTTTCAGCTTCTCTTCCACTCGAACTCCCATCTGGTAATAGTCTTCAACACTCCTTGGATTTGCCAACACCAACTCATCTTGCATGTTAAATCTCAAACCACCAATATACCTAGCAACCTTTTGCACTTCACTTTCACTTTGACCAGACCTTATACTCAGCTTATAAAACTCTTTAGTATATGACTTAACATCCATTTCTTTTTGCCTTAAACCTTGAAGCTTCTTAAACATTTGAACTTCATAATCTTTAGGCAAGAACTTACCTTTGATCTTAGCCACCATCTTGTCCCATGAGACAATCTTTGACTTTCCTTGCTTTCTTCTCTCTATTTGATGATAATCCCACCATAACAAAGCATGACCTGTCAGCTTGGTCTTTGCAATCTTCACTTTCTGATCATCAGGAATTTCTTCACACTCAAAGTGGTTGTCCAATGCTACAACCCAATCTAACAACTCTTCATCATTTAGGCTTCCTCCATACTTTGGCACATCTATCTTCATCTTGTGCTTGTCATCTTTCACTGCCCTCAGCAACTTCACCATCATCTGATCCTCAGGTTCTAACTCTTCTTCCACATCTTCATACTCAGCTTCTTCTTCTTCCTCAGACTCAATCTCATCACTTAGAGCCACTCCTCTTCTTTGATTTTGTTCTAGGGTAGCCATTCTTTCTTTCAGCTCCCTCAACTCTCTAGCATGCGTCTCTTTCAACTCATTCATCTCTTGAGCCATGTTTCTTGCTCTTGGAGGCATCTTGACAAATTGCCTCTTCAACTCAACACTTCACAGACCTACTAATTGTACTTTGATACCAATTTGATGCAGAGCTTACTACACAAAGACCACAAAGGGATCAAACTAACAACACATGAGGAAGAGGATATAGGGGATGGTAGGGCAAACAACTCTTCTAGGCCTCAGTGGACCAAACAACAACACTTGACATCAAACAGGACAAGATGGTCCACTCACTCTCCATTGCTTCAACATAGCATAATGACACCATTTGTAGGTTCATACACATGGGAACCTTCCCAAACTTTCTAGGGACCCTAGACCTTCTAGTTTTGACTGTCCTAATCTCACAAAACCATAAAAATGCCCAGGGGATACATCCTTGTACCACCTCCTTCACAAACTCACTCACTTCCTTGTAGCCCTCTTTTTAGGACTGTCATGCAATAACTTTTGACTCAGACATCCTATCCAAACTGTTATGGGATTTTTGGATACCCATTATCTTTCCCTTCAACATACTAAACATGCACATAAGGTTGTTTTGGAATGCAACACTCAAATCTTGACTGTCCCTGCTGTCCAAGAGGCCTAATTAGCCCACTTTTACAAAGGAAGTACATAAAATCTCAAGCCCACAAACAAAATTTCACTTTGATGAGCCGAAAAACATTCTAAATAGACCAATTTCAGAGGTTTTATGGGTCCAAGATCAATTTAATTCATTTGATGATCAAATCTTCACTTCAATTAGGCTAGTTGGCCAAAACAATGTGTAATAGGCCCTCAAAGGTTCCAAACTTCAACTTATGCTTAGCCCCTACTCCTGCATGCAAGACCCATTAGAAAACACACCATTCTAAACTTATTCCACCCATTTTTGGGGTTCTAATACAACATCATGGAGTGGGAAAACTCAAAACCTCTCTAAACCCCCAAATCAAGGGTTTGCTGATATGATACAGATAGTCTTAGAAAAAATGCAATATCTCCTAAAAATTGAATCAAGACCTCAGAATAGATCCATTGGAAAGGTATCTCAACCCTCCTTCCAGAAATATATGGCTTGCCCCTATATCTATCCGTATAGAGGCGTGCAATGGATGGGAACAGGAATGTTGCAGTAAAAAAAAAGGGTTTTGGGTAACTTTTAGAAAAAATGTGATAACTTTCACAAAAATGAACGAAATCACCTTAAACCAATGGCATTGGTTAGTTATCTCACCCCTATATCACATAAAATAGGTTTCATGGCATAAATATTCTTCAAAAATTTGTGGTATGGTTTGCAACAGACTGAGAAATAGCAGAAAAAATCAAGAACAGTCATATGTGGACAACAAACTGAATTTTTTTCATTTTCTTCATTCAAACTTTTTTTTTCTCCTCCAAAATTTGACCACCACTACTCCGTCACATGCATCCACCACATCTATATCCTTTTTACAAAGTTTCCCATTGCGGGAAAAGGCTAAGAATAGCCAAACTGACTTTTTTTTTTTCAAAAAGATTGATTTTCTAATAATAGATTGTCATAACTTTACTAAACTGCAAACCACTACACCAAATGACTAAAATAAAACTCCACTAACTGACTATGCCTTTTAAGGATTTATTACAATATTTTAAACTAAAATCCACCATGTCTCTCATTAATGAGACCGTTATACCAAAAAATTGACTAAGGGACAAACTATCTAGACTAGGAGAAAATAACTAAAACCATGAATTTGCTAAGTGCTCTGCACCAAATTGGAAGACTGAAGTTGAAGAAGATGAAGAGACAGATAGAGATGCAAGAAAAGATAGTTTTGTTTTGCAGATACATTTCCAAGGGACTTGGAAATCTTTGTTGGTTGGTTGTATGGTGTAGGAGCACCTTCACAAATTGATGTTTCCACAGGAGTTTGATTGAAATTTGATGATTTAACAATGTAATGAGATAATTTAAGTCATTTTCCTTTTATTAAAGTCACTAAGAGATATCTAAGTTCAAATTTGTGTAAATGATGCAAAATTGTAAAGTTGCAATGCAACATATGGAAGATGAAAGGTCATAGAGTAGTTTCATTCATTTGGAGGTAGCTAGAAACTGAAAGGACAAGTTGTAATGCCTTTAAAAGGCCTTGTATCCATTTAAGAATTCGGAGGTGATTTAAGATTGAGAATGGAATGTTAAAAGACATTGTTTTCTGTATTCCTCTTAAAAAATTTACTGTTTTCTTGCATGGTATGGCCCAGTACAGGCAGGAGGACATTTATTTTTGATTTCAAATGAAATTTCTTTCAATCACCTTCCACTTGAAGTTTGTCTCATGCATTTTGATTATATTTTGAATTAGTTGTTGTGATTTTCCAAGAAACTGTCAAAAACCCTGATTAGGGTAAATAGTGGCATGTAAATCTTGTGTTTCTCCCAGTTTATCCATTGCATGTTATTAATCCTTGGTGAAAAATGATTGTGGTAGTATTTGCCTTCATATTCTTGAGGTCTCTGACCAAATGACTAAGGTTGATGTGGGGAAAATCAAAGTTTTATGACTACATTTCTATATACAGTCAGAAAACAGGATAGTCAAGAAAGTAAGCCTTGGGATTTGTATACATATCATTGCAAAAATGGATTTTTAGTGTTGTTAAAAGCTTGGGCAAGTTAAATAGATCATATTCCAAAGGTTGGTTGAGAGAGAGTTTAAGGTTGGAGACTTCAAAACCAATAAGCCTTGTGGAAGATCAAGCCTACTAGGCCTAAGTAGTACGCTGATAGTCCTGATTTGGGACATATTTTTCAAAGTAACCAATATTGAATTTTGGATATGTTTTAAGACCCTTTAAAGGGTATCTAAAATCTCAATCACAGTATTGAGATGAGGTTTATGATGGAAGTTAAGTCTGACAGTTGCTTGAAGGAGTGCAACTAGGGATGTGGATACTCAATGAAGGAATGGCAAATGCATGATGGGACAGTCCTTGGAGATTGTTTGTTTTGATTGAGTTAAGGTTCCTAGAGGTTAAGAAAGATAGCTAAGATCTTGTTTGGGTCAAAGTAATTGGAAATCCAAAAAATGCTTGAGTAGAGGCTATTGTATGGTGAAGTCCTCTTGTGAACTTGTAAGTATCAAATGGATTGAAACCCATTGTTGAGCATTATGCTAGTATGGAGTTAAGTTGTTCATTTTCCTCTACATCAAGCCTCAAGGGCTCATCGATGATGGCCTTGCCTACATGACGATGCAAAGGCAACGTAGTTTGACCTTGAAGGCCGATGCTAGTGATGGATGTATGAAGTATAGGTTTATGGTATGGTTAGGGATATGGATGGAAGGGTAGCCTTGGGGGCTCATCGATGATGGCCTTGCCTACGTGATAACTTAGAGGCGATGTAGTTTGGAATGGCTGATACTGACAATAGATTTTTGATAGGATGAACGATAGGTTAATGTGATTGGATGACCCTACTGGACAAGGTGATAGGGGTGACAATACACTGGGCTATGGTAAGCCATTGAGAGGTAGATGCGAAATGGATGCGATTACTAGATGAATATGAAAGATGGATGCAGTTTGGGTTGCATTAACAGATGGAGGTAGCGGTTAGTCACAAATAGCGCCTATTTCTAGGTTTTCACCACTTATGGCCACTTGTACCATTTTTTTTATGTCCCTTGCATTGGGGTTATTAGGTATTGAACCTTCAAAGGTGCATACTATTGATGGGATCATCAAACACTTCATCTTCTGATGTTGAGAGTTGATATGCCCCTAATCTGTAGGCAGTGACTATGATATAGGGACCTAACCAATTGGGTTCAAACTTCCCCTTCTCTCTATCTTGTTGATTGCGTGGGTTCTTTCTTAGGACCAGATCACCTACCTGAAAGATTCTTGGCCTAACCTTGTGATTGTAGCTCCTTGACATTCTCTGTTGGTATGCCTTAAGATGGTTAAAGGCATGTTGTCTCCATTCTTCTAGCAATTATAGTTCTTGGAGCCTTGATACCCTTTATTCCTCATCAGTTATGAGTCCCTTTAATGACACCCTCAGGGAAGGAATTTCAACTTTGATAGGCAATATGGATTCAGAGCCATAGACAAGGGAGTATGGTGTCACATCTATGGGTGTGCGTATACTGGTTCTGTAGGCCCACAGAGTGGGATTCAGTTGCATATGCTAGTCCCGGCCAGCATCATCGATAGTCTTTTAAGTATCTTTAGAATGGTTTTATTCAATGCCTTAGCTTGGCCATTACCTTGCGGGTAGTATGGGGTGGAGAAACGATGCTGGATATGGAATTTACTACAGAGTTCCTGCACATTCTGATTCTTGAAGGGTCTTCCATTATTTGTGACAATGGATAATGGGATACCATATCTGCATATGATATAGTTAAGGATGAAGGATGAAATTTGTTTCCCTGTGACAGTGGTTAATGGAACGGCCTCAATCCACTTTGTAAAATACTCTATGGTTGTGATAATGAATTTATGGTCGTTGGAGGAGGAAGGGTGAATCTTACCTACTAGATCCAGTCCCCATTGATAGAAGGGCCAAGGTGTCATTAAAGGTTGTAATTCCTGAGCAGGTGCATGTATTAGATTCGTGAATCTGGCATTTCTTACACTGCTTGACAAATTGATAGGAATCTTTTTCCATGCTCGGCAAGTAATATCCTAAATGCATGAGTTTCTTTTCCAGAGTAGGACCACTAGAGTGCGTCCTGCAAATGCCTTCATGAACCTCCCTTAGAGCGGTATAAAATTCATCACTATCTAAACACCTAAGGAGAGTACCATCTAAACCTCATTTGTACAAGGTGTCGGTAACAATGGTATTTCTGGATGATTGGCATATGAATGTACATTTTTGGTTGTTTGACAGGTCGGGAGGTAGGATATTCTCTTTAAGATAGGTATAAATCTTGCCATATAAAGGAGAATTGGTTCCTACAATGTGGTAAATGGTGTTATCTTCTGGGCTTTCATAGGCTGGATGGGAGACTGGCTCCACCAAAAACTCATAACGCAATTGATTCTCAGGGATATCTAGAAGGGATGCAATAGTGGCTATTGCATTTGCTTCTTTGTTTTCCAACCTAGGTATTTGTTCGAAGGAGATCACATTGAAATATTCCTTGAATTCGTCCACCATATGCTTGTATGGTATCAACCTCTCATCCTTTGTTTGGTATTCATCATTTATTTGATTAATGACAAGTTGTGAATCCCCATATACATGAAGCTCTTTTATCTTCCATTCGACTACCATTTTCATGCCAATAACTAGAGCCTCATACTCAGCTACATTGTTGGTGCATGGGAACAAAAGTATGTATGATTTAGGGATTGTATCCCCCTGTGGTGTTACTAGCAAGATTCCTGCTCCAGAACCATGTTGTGTGTATGACCCATCAAAATAGAGGTTCCAAGCCATTGTTGTGATGTTGAATATAGATTCATCAGGAAACTCAAATTGTCAGGGGTTGTTATCAATCAACGGTGCATCCACCAGCTGATTTGCGATGACCTGTCCTTTTATGTCTCTTTTGTCCATGTACTCAATGTCAAACTCACTGAGAATCATAACCCATTTGGATATTCTACCTGTTAGGGTAGCTTTGCTACTAGCTTTATGGAGTGAGAGAGCATGTAATGTCTCCACTTTTGTGAAGTGAAGATGACTGCAAGGCATGCCCTTTCAATTGGAGTGTACTGAAGCTCATAACCTACTAATGTCCTACTAATATAGTAGATTGCTTGCTCCTTTCCTTCATGGTTTTCTTATGCTAGCAATGCTCCCAAAGCTGTGGGTGTAGCTGAGATATATAATAGTAGAGGTTTGCCTTGAATTGGGGGCATTAGGACTGGTGGATTCATCAGATGTTCTTTTAAACACTAAAATGCTTGCTCACAATTATCATCCCAATTGAATGGAATATTTTTATGCAACAGATGTGAAAATGGATGGCACTTGTCTGCCAGTTGGGAGATGAACCTTCTAATTGACTACAACTTTCCCTGTAAAGACCGTAGCTGACTCAGATTCTTTGGTGGTGGCATTTCCATAATTGCTTTGACCTTTTCTGGGTCCACCTCTATTCCATTTGTTGATACGATGTATCCAAGTAGTTTTCCAGATGTTACTCTGAAAACACACTTTTTAGGATTCAACCGTACATTGAATTGCTCTAGTCTTATGAATGTTTTGTCTAATACTTCAAGATGTCCCTCTCTAGTGATTGATTTCCCTAAGATATCATCAAAATAATCCTCCATGATGGCATGCATCATATCATGGAAGATTGTTGTCATTGCTCTCTGGTATGTCGCTCTCGTATTCTTGAGACCGAATGGCATAACACACCAACAATAGGTGCCCCATGGACAAGTGAATGCTATTTTATGTTGATCCTTTGGTGCTATCTTGATTTGGTTATATTCGAAGAAACCATCCATTAAGGACAACATGGTGTGACCTGCTGTGAGGTCGACGATGATATCAATATTTGGTAAAGGAAAATCATCTTTTAGACAAGCCTTATTTAAATCCCTGAAGTCATTGCATATTATGATTCTCTTGTCAAGCTTTAAAACAAGTACAATATTATAGACCCACTCTGGATAGTCAATGGCTCTAATGAACCCCACATCTAGTAACTTCTTGAGCTCTTATTTTACCATTAAAGCTATGTGGGGGTGCATTTTCCTCAACTTCTGTTTGACCGGCTTAGCCCCTGGGGCTAGTGATAGATGGTGTATGATTAAATCAAGGTCAATACCTAGCATATCGGCATAAGACCAAGCAAATTTTATCTACTTTCTTTTGTAGAACTCAGCAAACTCTATTCTTTCTTGTGCAGTTAATGACTCTGCTTGATAAAGGAGTTTTGGATGTACCTCTGTGCCAATGTTGACTAGTTATGCTAGTTCAATCAATACTGAAGATCTTTCTAGATGTGCATAAAGGGGGAGAGGGTCAAGCCTTTCATCCGTCGACAACTCAGAGATGTTTTCACCTTCGGATATGTCTTTTCTTTTTCTCTTTTCATGATCTAACACTGCCACAGAGTAGTTTTCACCATTAGATCTCATTTTTATTTTGACATTTTTACAACTGAAAGGATTGGCAATCTCTTCCAAGTATGCCCTATCATTAAGGTTGATGGGGAAGCCAGCCTTATGGTCTCCTATGGGTAAGTGTTCTCTAAGCTCTAGGTAGTCAATGATGGCATCATCATTTTCAAAGGTGTCAAGATCAGGTGATGTTTCAGATAGATCCTAATCTATTAATTCAGGGTGAACTAGAGGTAAGGGATCATCAGGTTGATCAAACTTAAGGGTAGTTATGGTTAGGATGGAGAATTAATTTGAATAGTATGAGATATCGATGAGGTCTATAATGGTACTCTCCTCAAGTAGGCTCATCAAGCTTGATATCATACTCTCTTCGTGAAATTCACTCTCATCATGTTGCGATCTGAACTCTAGTGGTCTAGCCCTAGAGCTTTGTCCCTCATGCATTGTTGGAGTATTACTATATCGTTGGACCACATCAATCCCTTTGTCATCACAAGACATCTCAGAGAGGTTGTCCCACTCATACTCATTTGAATCAGTTTCACTAGTCTCTTGCAAATGGTGAATTTGGTCCACTAGGTTGGTGGTAGCTTCTTGTCTGTCTTCAACCTTTTTTTAACCTTTGCCTTTGTTCTTTTGCTGACCTTGGTATCCTAACCCAATATTATCTCAGGTTGTTTGAGTAGGGGGTTTGATAGGTTCTATGATACCATCCTTTCTTAGTCCTATGGGACCATGACCATTGTATCCCATCCTTTGCAACATGGAAAAACCTTGACCATACTGTTCTATAGGAAGCTTAGGTTGTTGGTCCTCTGGTATGGTTTGACTGTCTTCATCTTTGAAAAGCCATTGTAGGACATCTTTCTAATCACTCTCATCTGATAGGCTTCCCCATTTAATGAAAGGACCTACGGGAGTCTCAAGTGACTTAGCTTTGTTCGGGGATGGTCTCCCATAAGACTTTGGTGATAGTGGCAACTGTGCTAGAGAGAAATATTGTTTAATAACATACTCCCCAACGCCTTTGTCTTTAACCTTGATCTTAAGTTCTAATGTTTTTGAGGTGGAAGCTAAGGAACTTGGATCCACTTGGTTGGAGGAAGAAGAAGCTGCTCTATTGGTGGGTATCACAACATCTGGTTTAGACTGTATGGTATTGCAATATTGAAAAGGATTGGGGTCCCCTTGTATGGTTATTTCTTGACCATTATGCAGGAACTTGATGCATTGGTGATATGTGGATGGGACATCCTTCATTGCATGGATCCAAGGTCTGCCTAGAAGAATGTTATACACAAGCTCCATGTCAAGAACTTTGCACACTACATCTTTTTCCACCGGTCCCACTCATATTGGCAAAACCACCGTTCCTTTAGAGGTCCTTTCTTCCTCATCATATGCCTTGATGGTTATCTTTTTCTTGGGATCAATGGCATTTTCAGAGAACCCCAATGCAAGGATTAACTTTAGTGTACAAATGTTCAAAGCAGCCCCTCCATCTATTAGGACTCTTTTTATTCTGTGCTTATGTATTAGGGCCTCAATGTGTAGGGATGCATTGGGTGGTTGATTTATTGACATGTCATCCTTCTCAATGAAGGATAGGAAATGTGGTGTGGTGATATGGCCTACCATAGCCTAGAATTGATTTTGGGCAAGATTCGTAGGAACCATTGTCTCCAAGAGAGATTTTTCTAAAATGGCTTTATGGGAAGGTGACAAATGTAATAACTCCAAGATGGATATATGCGCGGGTGTTTTGTGAAGTTGGTCGATAATGTTGTACTGATTTGATGTAGAGGGTGACTTGGATGTGGAAGATGGCCTTGATTGAGCCCCTTGCAAAGTTATGTTTCCATGACATGTGGTCACATTACAATTAGGTTGATTATTAATAGTGATCACATTGATGTGTGAATCACTTTGGGAGATATGATTGATGGTGTAATCAAAAGCAGCATTGTTATAGCTTACTTTGTTATCCCCTTTGTTGTTTTGGTTTGAAGAGCCTCCTTTCTCATAATGAGGAAGAGGATTCTTGAATGCTATATGTTCATCGTTGGTAGTATGTCCTTCATTAATGGATATGCACTTTTGGTCAAGAAGGTCTTTAATGACATGCTTGAGTTTCATACAATCATTGGTTTTATGACCTTTGCTCCTATGGTATTCGCAAAAGTCATTTTCATTCCACCAAGGAGATTTGAACTTGGGTTCGTATTCATGCACCAGTGGGAGTGTGATCATGTTGCCCACAATCAACTTTCTAAGTGCGGATTCAATTGATTCACCAAGTTGAGTGAACTTTCTTCTTGGAGGGAAGTTGTTTTGTTTTTGTTCAGTGCCTTGAGGTTTTTTAGATGGTGCATCATTCTACGGATTGGATAGGTTGAAAATAGGTTGCTTTGGTGCCGCATGTTTTGCATCTACCACACCATCATTCACTATGGGTTTGTTTTTAGTCCAAAACCTCGACTTATCCACATTGTTGTAAAAGCTTGGGGTGTCTTTGTATATCTTTACTTGCCCCTTCACTATCAATGCTTTCTTGATGAGAAGACCCATCTCAATGAAATTACTAAAAGTTGATGGACATTGGATTTGTATTTGATAGCTAAGCTCAGTGGATAAATTATCCATGAACATTTCTAT
Source organism: Cunninghamia lanceolata (assembly GCA_027924645.1). Classification (NCBI taxonomy): domain Eukaryota; kingdom Viridiplantae; phylum Streptophyta; class Pinopsida; order Cupressales; family Cupressaceae; genus Cunninghamia; species Cunninghamia lanceolata. Next base: position 4,467,979 of record BSBN01000160.1, on the reverse strand, counting down.
CATTTGTTTTTTAGGTATATGATACGGACACTTGCTCGCAAGTTGCCTCCACATTTGTAGAAAAGATGCAAATGATTCTCCTCCATTTTTGTTTAGTGTTGCAAAGGTCTAGCATTGATATTTCATGTTCTATGTTATAAGAGAAGTGTGTGACAAATTTGTCCACTAATTCGTTAAAGGTGTGGATGCTAGGAGGTAGACGTGAAAACCATTCCATGGCTTGTCCTCCTAGACTTCTAGGGAATAGTCGCATTAGATAAGTTTCATTGTGGGCGACTTCAAGACAAACAACACTGAATTCCCTGATGTGATCTCTAGGATCTCCTTTCCTCTATACTTGTTAAATTTTGGCACTTCGAATCTTATAGGAAAAAGGTATCATGTTCAAGGATTTGTCAAATGGGTATGGTGAGATATCTTCAAGCGAATAATGTTTTGTTGAGGTTCCACTTTGGATATCTACCAATTGTTGTTGTAAGGCTCGTATTTGGGTTGTCATTGTATCCAAAGGATTAAGTGTATCCTTAGCCTTTTCTACTTTTGGAGTCTCTTTTTCAGTTTTGGAGCCATCTTTCGACGACTCGGCTTCGTTTGAGGCATTAGTCTCTTGTAGATGAGAGATATTAAATTCTGCGGGTAGCTTTGCTCCTTGTTAAGCAAGCATGAGGAAATACCTTTGGGGATCAGTAGCAACAACTCTATCCATTATCTTTTGGAACTTAGGGTCTTGGAGTTGTTGAAGGATTTCCTCTTGAGAGACTTCCTCATCATTCAGATTGGGTATATTATTTTTAAGGTTGTCCATGTTTTACTTTTATTTTGATTGTGATCTAGTTTGCACCATGCAAGATTTTGGGATGGGATGAAATGAGATTTGTTGGATTTTAATTTTTGATTGGAGGTGTGATGTGATAGAAGGTGAGTTTGATTGGAATTGATTTTGCTAAGGTTTTTGTTAATTCTATGTTTGTCTCAAACAACGTAAATCTTGAGCTATAATGTCTAATAGCTATTGGAGTGATGATACAAGTGGTAGTCCAAATAGGAATAGATTGACACCTCTATTTGATGAGGACTATTTTCTTGTCAAGGTTACACTAGTATAGTTTTGTTGAGAAGGATGATTTGAAATCATGTTATAAAACTAACTAGCTCTTGTTTGGGTTGCTAGAGTATCAACTAGATCCTAGAAGCAAGTTGTGGTTTGATTTTGAGGTGTTTTGATAGCAAGGCTATGATGTGAAAAGAAGATGTTTGTGAAAATGATATGGAAAGGTATTTGCATGGTATAACTGATTTTCCAAGGTGAAACTTGAACCAGTGTTGTCATTGATGTCAACATACTCATATTGCATTGACAAGAAGGATTGGATGAGCTGCGTGCTGAGGATATTGAGAAAATTAGTCTCAATCAGGAACAGTGAAGAACAGTGATGAGAAGAAGGAAAAAGTACTCAATAGGTTGAGATTAAGAGGATACGGATTAAAGGGTTTGTAGATATGAGTCTTGAGATGATCTAGTTAAGATTTTAGAGGTCTGCATGATGATGTGAAGAAGTTGTGATCGATCAAGTAGAACTGGTTCTGGGAGATGCTCCGGAGTGACAGAGTGTTACAAAAAGGTCCAGTGAGATCCAGAAGTGCATTGTCTTATTCTGCGGATTGGACAGAGTGTTTGGGAGGTCCTTGTAATGTGTCATCTCGATTGGTATGTGGTTTGGAGGTCCAGAAGCACCTCTGACAGTATGACAGTGGCGATAGACTGTGTTCTTGAAGTTCTGGATGAAGAGGAGAAGAGATTTCAGTGAATAGAGGAAGTGTAGATGTACCTGGTCAATCAGGCAAGCTTACGAAGGTTCTTGGATCATGTTGAGGTTATGTTGTTGGTCTGCATTGGTGGTAGAGCCCGAAATTGAAGATATTCTTCCAGATGAAGTTCTTGTTTAGACTAACCTACCGGATGAAGTTGTTCATCTTGTGAATGTTCTTGTGGTGGCCGATCGGATGTATTAATCATCTTGTGAATGTCCTTATGGTTGATTGCCGACTTAGATGATTGTTCCTAAGTCGATGTCTTGTATAAATAAAGGTTTGTGAGTTCATTTCAAAGTGTTTTGGGCAGCGGATGAGAGTGGTATAGCGAAAGAGCAAAGGGCAGAGCAGAAGTATCTCAGGCTTAAATGGAACTAATCCAGACATGGTAAAGATGTCAATCTCCAGTTCAAGTTTGTGATTCTTATCACTTTGTAGACAGTGTGTCTCTTGTAGGCAGTGTGCCTCTTTGTGAGCAGTGTGCTCAGGCAGTGAGCCCTAATTGGCATGTGCCATTCATTTTTCTTATTCTTCTAACAGAGAATAATCCTTGGGTTAATCACCCCGTGGTTTTTCCCTTAACCGGGTTTTCCACGTCAAAATCTTGGTGTCCAATGTGTTGATGTTTATCTGCTCCTATCTTTAAGCATTATGCTTTCATGGATGGTTAATTGAATGCTATTAACTAACAAGAAGAATCAAGTGTTTGAAGTAGAAGCAAGTTTTTGTACAACTGATTCACCCCCCCTCTTAGTTGTGTGCCCTAGATCTAACAATTGGTATCATAGCCAAGTTCCTCTGAAAGGAGCTTAACTACTTGAGGAGATCCAGGATGTCATCATACAAGAAGGATAGTCTGAAGTTTGATGGAACCAACTTCACTCCCTAGAAAGGTCGCATGAAATGTCATTTGGAGTGTATGGGAAAAGTATACTTAACCATGGTCTCAAAACCATATGTACCTCCACAGGGTGGTCCGACAACTCTGAATGAAATCACAGATGCTGAAAATAATCTGCGGACCAAGGAAGCTCTTCTAAGCACATTGAATGACTCAGATCTCTCAAATGTTATTGACCTACCAACTGCATATGAGATCTGGACTAAACTGGAACTTCTGTATGAAGGAGATGAGTTTGTCAAGATTGCAAGGTTACAAAGTCTGAAAGGGAAATTTGAAAGATTGAAGATGAGAGATGATGAAAATATCACTACCTTTATGCCAAGAGTGAATGAGCTAGTTTGTGGAATCAGGAATGCTGGTGGAGTTCTGGATGAAAATGAAATTGTTTGCAAAATTCTCAGATCCCTTCCTGCTACCTACATAATCAAGGTTGCTGCCATTGATGAATTTAGAGCCCATACAACTGTCACAAGAGAGCAACTGGTTGGCAAACTAGCTACATTTGAAATGACTAAGTTTGGAGATGATCCCCCCAAGACTGAATTTGCATTCAAAGCCAGTGCCTATGTGAAAGGCAAACAAAGATTTGATCTGGGAGAAAACTCTTCAAGGAAGCTGTCATGGTATGATCAAGCAAAGAAAGACATGGAAGAGGAAGAAGCAGAAACAACTCAACTTGAAGCCCTCATTGCAAAGAGACTGCCAAGAGGATTCAGTAAGTATGAAGGAAAACTACCCTTCAAGTGCTTCAACTGTAATAAGATTGGTCATTTTGCTTCAAGATGTCCGGAAAGATCTGCAAGAACAGACAAAGGTTTCAAAAGAACTGCTATTATGTTCATGAAGAAGATGATAATGAAGGAGTAACAGACGATGAATCAGAAATAGGAAGCAAATCCAGAAATGAATGGGTGTTTATTGCCATCAAGGAAGAAGATTCAATATCCTCTGAATCTGTCAATCATAAGGTTGTAGAAAGAGCTTTGGCTGCCCAAATTGAAGAAAAGGATGATTGGGTTATTGACAGTGGATGCTCTCACCATATGACTGGTGACAAGAACAAGTTCTTAGATTTGGAAAAGTATGAAGGAGGAATGGTAAAGTTTGGTGACAATTCTGCTGGCAGAATCAGAGGTAGGGGAACTATTTCTTTTGATGGAAAGAGCAAAACCAGTAATGTACTATATGTTGAAGGATTGAAGCACAATCTTCTCAGTGTTGGTCAGTTAGTGGACAAAGGCTATGATCTCTGGTTCAAGAATGGAAGATGCAGAATCTTTACAAGCTCCGGAACTAAAATTGCATCCGGTACTCAAACAAAAGGTAATATCTTCCATCTAGTTGGTTCTAATAAAAGTTGTCCGTTTGTTCAAGTTGATCAGAGTTAGTTATGGCATAGAAGGATGTGTCATGTAAATTTTGATAACATCATCAAGATAAGCAATATTCAAGCTGTAAGAGATCTTCCAAAATTGGTGAAACTTACAAATAGTTTGTGCAAAGAATGTCAGCTAGGTAAACAGAGCAGAGTCTCTTTCAAAAGCAAAGATTAGTCCTCTACCAGATTATTGGAATTAGTTCATACTAATCTATGTGGTCTGACAAGAATCAAGAGTATGCAAGGTGATAGATATTTCATGTTACTGATTGATGATCATTCCTGGATGATGCGGGTTACCTTCCTAAAAGAGAAATCAGAAGCCCTTGAGAAGTTCAAAATCTTCAAAGCTATGGTAGAGAATCAAACCGGATTGAAACTAAAATGTCTAAGGTCTGATAGAGGTGGTGAATTCACATCTGATGAATTCATAGATTTTTGTGAGAAGTATGGTATAAAGAGACAGCTGTCTACTCCTAGGACTCCATAGTAGAATGGAGTAGTTGAGAGAAAGAACCGGACCATCCAGGAAGCATCCAGGACAATGATGATGGAAGCAAATGTTCCCCAGATGTTTTGGAGAGAAGCTGTCAGCACTGCAGTCTACACTCTTAATCGAGTTCAAATCAGAAGCAACACCGGTAAGACTCCTTATGAACTTTGGTTTGGTGTAACTCCTACTGTGAGATATTTCAGAGTATTTGGTAGCAAGTGTTATATCAAAAGAGATGAAGATTTAGGAAAGTTTGATGCTAGAAGTGATGAAGGAATTTTCTTGGGTTACTCCACTCAAAGCAAAGCATACTATTGTTATAATAAGAGATTGAGAAAGATGATAGAAAGTACAAATGTGAAGGTTGATGAAGGAATGGAGAAGCCCTCAAGATTCTATGAATGTGATGAAGATGATCAGAATGATCCTCTGGTGCAAGGAGCTCCATCCTCCTCTAAAATTCAGATCCAGACTGATCCAGTAAATTAGGAAGAAGAAGTTTTTCTAAATGAGCCTGATCAAGAATCAGTAGTGCAAGAAACTCCCAAAGTACCAAGGTATGTAACTCTAAATCACTCTGAAGATCAGATCATAGGTGACAAAAGTAAAGGGGTACAAACAAGAAGAAGAATTGCTCAAGATTCAAATGAATACTGTCTGATTTCAAAGATTGAACCTAAGACAATTAATGAAGCTTGCAATGATGAATACTGGACCAAAGCAATGGAGGAAGAATTGATGCAAATTGAGAAAAATCATACTTGGGATCTTGTTCCCAGACCTAGAGACAAGAATGTGATTGGAACCAAATGGGTCTTCCGGAACAAACTGAATGAAGTTAGCGAAGTAATCAGAAACAAAGCTAGATTGGTCTGCAAAGGCTACTCTCAAATAGAAGGAATTGATTTTGAAGAGACCTTTGCTCTGGTGGCAAGAATTGAAGCAGTCAGATTATTTCTTGCATTTGCTGCCTTCAAAGACTTCAAGGTATATCAGATGGATGTCAAGTCTGCCTTCCTAAATGGTGATCTGGAAGAAGAAGTTTACATTGAACAACCGGATGGATTTCAATTGTCTGATAATGATGATATCGTCTGCAAGTTGAAGAAAGCATTGTATGAATTGAAGCAAGCCCAAGAGCATGGTATGAAAGGTTGGATAAGCATCTTGTGTAGATTGGATTCAACAAAGGTACTGTTGACAGTAACTTATATTTCAAAATTGATCATGAAAACATTTTCATTGTTGAAGTGTTTGTGGATGATATCATTTTTGGAGGAAGAGATAGTATGTGCAAAACTTTTGCAAATCAGATGAAAAGTGAGTTTGAAATATCTATGCTTGGTGAAATGAATTTCTTCTTGGGTCTGCAAATTACTCAAACAAAGAAAGGGATCTTCATTTCTCAGACCAAATATGTGAAAGAATTGTTGAGGAAATTTGGTATGGAAGATTCAAAGCCAATGAACACTCCTATGGCAATCGGATGTAAGTTGAGCAATTGTTGTATCTCACTCAGACTAGACTAGATATAATGTAGGCTATTGGTCTTGTGGCAAGATTTCAGGCTGATCCTAGAGAATCTCATGTTATGGCAATCAAGAGAATTTTTAGATATCTAAAAGGGACAGTGGAGTATGGTTTGTGGTAACCTAGAGATCATGATTTCTCTCTTCATGCTTACACAGATGCAGATTGGGCAGGAGATGTGGATGACCGGAAGAGCACCAGTGGTGGAGCATTCTTTTTGGGAAAGAGATTGGTTTCTTGGCTAAGCAAGAAATAAGATGCAATATCTCTGTCTACAACTGAAGCAGAATACATTGCAGCAGCAGGTAGTTGCACTCAAATCTTATGGATAAAGCAGATGCTTAGAGACATTAAAGTTGAATATGAGGAGCCTATCACAATTTTCTATGATAATTCAAGTACAATTAATATTTCTAAGAATCCGGTATTGCATTTTAAGACTAAGCACATATCTATCAAGTTTCACTTTTTGAGAGAACAAGTGAACAAGGAAGAAGTCAGATTGGAGTATGTACCCTCCAAGGATTAGATTGTAGATATCTTTACTAAACCTCTTCCCAAGGACTCTTTTGAGTATCTTTGGGAGAAGTTAGGGGTCATGGCCCCTCCAGTGGTGAACTAGGATGCACTGATGTGCATCAGTCCAGTGGATATCACAGTCATATCTTGTAATTTGGATTGATGATGGGGAGCTGCTACTAAGGGGGAGCAGCTGGTATGATTCTGATGTGCTAGAATTGCAAGTATGAGCCCTTTGCCATTGATGTCAAAGGGGGAGAGAAGACATGTGAAAAACAAGTGGTTGATGATCAAAGGGGGAGCAGTAAAAGAAGAGAAGACATGTGAAGAGTTTTTTGTTGATAGGGGGAGCTGTGACAGAAAGGAGAAGTTCTTGTCTTGATGGTTTTTCACATCATATGTTGCCATCAATGACAAAGGGGGAGATTGTTGCAAGTATGAGGTGAACCAGTGTTGTCATTGATGTCAACATACTCATATTGCATTGACAAGAAGGATTGGATGAGCTGTGTGCTGAGGATATTGAGAAAATTAGTCTCAATCAGGAACAGTGAAGAACAGTGATGAGAAGAAGGCAAAAGTACTCAATAGGTTGAGATTTAGAGGATGCGGATTAAAGGGTTTGTAGATATGAGTCTTGAGATGATCCAGTTAAGATTTCAGAGGTCCGCATGACGATGTAAAGAAGTTGTGATCGATCAAGTAAAACCGGTTCTGGGAGATGCTCTTTAGTGACAAAGTGTTACAAAAAGGTTCGGTGAGATCCGAAAGTGCATTGTCTTATTCTGCGGATTGGACAGAGTATTTGGGAGGTCCTTGTAATGTGTCATCTCGATTGGTATGTGGTTTGGAGGTCTGGAAGCACCTCTGGCAGTATGACAGTGGTGATAGACTGTGTTCTTGAAGTTTCAGATGAAGAGTAGAAGAGATTCCAGTGAGTAGAGGAAGTGCGGATGTACTTGGTCAATTAGGCAAGCTTACGAAGGTTCTTGGATCATGTTGAGGTTATGTTGTCGGTCCGCATTAGTGGTAGAGCCCAGAATTGAAGATATTCTTCTGGATGAAGTTCTTGTTCAGACTAACCTACAGGATGAAGTTGTTCATCTTGCGAATGTTCTTGTGGTGGTCGACCGGATGTATTAATCATCTTGCGAATGTCCTTATGGTTGATTGCCGACTTAGATGATTGTTCCTAAGTCAATGTCTTGTATAAATAAAGGTTTGTGAGTTCATTTCAAAGTGTTTTGAGCAGTGGATGAGAGTGGTATAGCGAAAGAGCGAAGGGCAGAGCAGAAGTATCTTAGGCTTAAATGGAACTGATCTAGACATGGTAAAGATGTCAATCTCCAGTTCAAGTTTGTGATTCTTATCACTTTGTAGACAGTGTGTCTCTTGTAGGCAATGTGCCTCTTTGTGAGCAGTGTGCTCAGGCAGTGAGCCCTAATTGGCATGTGCCATTCATTTTTCTTATTCTTCTAACAGAGAATAATCCTTGGGTTAATCATCCCGTGGTTTTTCCCTTAACCGGGTTTTCCACGTCAAAATCTTGGTGTCCAATGTGTTGATGTTTATCTGCTCCTGTGTTTATGCATTATGCTTTCATGGATGGTTAATTGAATGCTATTAACTAACAAGAAGAATCAAGTGTTTGAAGTAGAAGCAAGTTTTTGTACAACTGATTCACCCCCCCTCTTAGTTGTGTGCCCTAGATCTAACAAAACTATAGCAAAAAGGGTACCTAAAACTGACAATGTTTTTATCCCAAACTGTATGAAATATGCCTCTATTTTGGATGCGTAGCTTCAAAAGCGCAAGATAACGGGTCAAATGTGCAGCTTTGTTGGTCAAATGCGTAGATTTGGTTGATTTTGCAAGCACATCACTATGTTTTAAATTTGCAACTCTATGTGTTATATGCGCTGAAAGACTATATGTACCGCAAAATGGTTCACATGCGCAGCAGAATAGGTTGTATGTGCGGCAGAATTATATGCGCAACAAAATGTTTTAAATGTGCAGAACTGCATGTACTTGGTTTTCTATTTTTAGTTTGACAATTTGATTTGCTTGGAACGTTTTCCTAAGTTAATCTAAGGTTTTCAATGCTAATTTTGGTTCATGTTATTGCAAGAAAACACAGAGAACAAAAGGTTTTCATGATTACCTAACAAAATTAAAAACAAACAATTACAACCCTAGGATGGAAAGGACAATATTTGATGAGTTCTAACTTGGTTTTTACACCAGCCACTTGCATAAAGGTGGACATCTAATAACTTGGTAGCACCGGCACCCCTCCATGTGATGCAGAGTGCCAGCAGAAGCGGATGAAGATTTGCCTATATCTTCCCTATCGGCAAGAGATCCTCCAGTGTTTCACCGAAGTCAAGGATGTCTTCTCTATCGGAAAGACATGAACTATCAGCCGCTCCTTATTCTTTTGTCTCGATGGCCAAGTTCTCACCGATACTGTCGGGTACATCGGCCAGACCTTCCGCTTCGGTAAGACTCCGGTTCATGGCCTCGATGGTTCATCTCATTCCGACGAGTCCTTTGTCGCTGAGACTTCTTGAACTCCTTCCGATGAACTTCTATTGGCGGGACTCTAACGGTCGCCGTGACTTCTTCGGCTTTCCCCGACAAGGTTCCTCACGTCGATACTCTTTATCGGCGATACTCCGAGGATGTCTCACCGATCGGTGAAACCTTTTATCGTCGGCTAAGTGTATTTTCCTTAGCCCGATTTCGTTTCTCTCGCCGATGCGAACAACGATGGTATGTGTCTCCGACACTATACCAATCTTCGGTAAGACGGAGAGTATTTCACGCCGATGCCAGTTTCATCGGTTAGACATAGTCTATCGGTGGCCCTTCAAAAAGCTATTCCGACACTTGATCTCACGTCGACAGACTCCCAACTGTTAGGTGACGCCGAACTCGGATTCCTTTCGACAAAACAATGGAATTTGGCCGCTTCATATATCAACCCTCGATCACTTGTATCAATCTGATCCCCAAATGACACCATTCGCCTTACATCAATTTCCTGACTAGCCACATGATGATGTCTAGTCGAACTTGACTGAGTTCGCTGGCTTCCTGGGTAAGAATTCAAAAACAACAAATGTGAGAAGTCTTTCCCCCATCACACTGACACTATACAGGGCTTCGGTGGACAGAGGAAAGGGCCTCCATGTATGAACCAAAACCCTACTCCTAGGTTATGAACCAGCCACTGTGGAACCGTGGGTTTTACACCGTCTGCACACTATAGAGTCACTATGGATTGACAGATAGCATCCGGTTAGGATTCCAATTACAAAATTAGGATAAAGATATCAAATCACTAAGAACAACCAAGAAAATCAACACAGATCATACCCAGAACTCTCTTTATTCAGTTATAAAAAAGAACTTGTTGTAATACACACTTCTCTCTCTGCTCTGTGTGACATACAACCTGCCTCTAAAGAAGATGTAGAGACAGCAGTTATCCCCACCAACCGTGCAAACTGATTTTCAAATCAGTTAGCCGTTGGTTTACCCTTCATACAAGCAAAACTTCATGTGTGCCTTGCACAATTACATTCATGGGACCAAATTGACCCTTATTACAAAATGAAATGGCTTAAGAGCCTTATGAGACAACAAAAGAAAAAATGACCCTGCACTACAGAGAATGTGCTCCTGCACCATACTCCCCCTGTAGGAAAAACTCAAGTCCCTTGAGTTGCTAACTGCAGAAGTGTCTTCCCATGCTTGAGAATATCTGCTTCACTCATCCAGGTTGCCTCTGAATCAGGAAGATCCTGCCACTTGACCAAGTAGTCTTTGTATACCCCTTTTCTTGTCTTCTTGACAATTTTGGAATCCAAAATGCATTCCAATTGCAAAGGCTTACTTGGAGGTAAATCTCTAATCCAGTCTTCATCTTCAATCACAGCATCTAAGCCATCTTCAGCATGTAATGGAGGTCTAAAAGGGAATAGGTCTGCAACATTGAAAATGGGAGAGATACCAAGGCCGGATGGTAATTCTATCTCATATGCATTTGGACCAAATTTATGCACTACCTTACAAGGTCCTATCTTCTTCATCAACAATTTGATTGGTTGCCCCTTAGGTAATCTTTCCTTTCTGAGGTAGCCCATCACCAAATCTCCTACCTTGAACTGTACCTCCCTTCACTTCAGATCTGCCCTATCCTTGTACTTGGAGACAGTTTTCTCCAACTGAAGCTTGACCTGATCATGTACTGTTTTCATGGTAGCAGCAAAGTCTTCTCCTAGAGCACTCCTTTTATCCCATCCTTGGAGGTCTTTGAGTTCAAGTGGTCCTCTTGGGTGGAAACCATAAACTATTTCAAAAGGGCTTTTCCCAGTACTTCTGTTTCTTGAATCATTATAAGCATATTCAGCTTGACTGATCACTAAATCCCATGCCAATCCATGCTGTTTGGTAAGGCATCTCAAAAGGTTTCCCAAGGACCTATTAACAACCTCAGTCTGACCATCAGTCTGGGGATGGTAGGCTGATGAGAAAGACAACTGTGTGCCCAATTTTCTCCATAGGGTCCTCCAAAAATGACCAACAAATTTGGAGTCTCTATCAATAACAATTGATAGGGGTAAACCGTGAATTCTGACCACCTCTTTGAAAAAGAGACCAGCAATATGAGATGCATCATTTGTGCATTTGCATGGCACAAAATGAGCCATCTTACTGAACCTATCCACAATGACAAAAACACTGTCTACACCCCTTGCTGTCCTAGGAAGACCAAGCACAAAGTCCATACTAATGCTTTCCCAAGGTCTGGTGGGAATGGGCAGTGGTTGGTACAAACCAGCATTAGAAGACATACCTTTGGCCTTTTGACATATGATACAGCTCGCAACATATCTCCTTACATCTGTCTGTACCTTGGGCCAATAATAGAACCTGGTGACTTGTTCCAAAGTCTTGTCCAACCCAAAATGTCCTCCTAAGGCTCCATTGTGCTTCTCCTTGATGATATTGTCCCTCATTGAACATTTAGGAACACACAACAAACTACCTTTAAATAGGAGTCCTTCTTGCAGCACAAAATCAGAATACTCACCATGAAAAGTGTTAGCCAAACTTGCACGCACTTCATAGGCAGCCTTGAAATCTGCATCATCCTTGTACAACTCCTTCAGACATTCTAGACCCATATGTTCCATTTGTACTTCCTGTATGACCAGTACCCTTCTACTCAAAGCATCTGCCACTTTGTTGGCAACACCTTTCTTATGCTTAATAGTGAAGGTATAGGCCTGTAATTGTTCCATCCACTTGACGTGCCTATGATTCAACTTTTCTTGACTATTTAGGAAGCTAAGAGCATGATTGTCAGTAAAAACAATGAACTCTTTTGGAAGTAAATAATGTCTCCATTTTTTCAGAGCTTGCACCATTGCATACAACTCTAGGTCATAGGTAGAATACCTCTGTTTGGCCTCATTCAACTTCTCTGAAAGGAATGCTACTAGATGTCCTTCCTGACTAAGAACAGCACCTATAGCCTGTTGGCTTGCATCACATTCCACAACAAATACTTTGTCAAAATCAGGGAGTACCAACATAGGTAACTCGGCCACTTTCTGTTTCAACAGTTCAAAACTATCATCTGCTTGTTTTGTCCATTGAAATTTACAATTCTCTCCACCCTTGATGGTATTGAGAATAGGAGCACTTATGTGACTGAACCCTTTAATGAACTTCCTGTAAAAAGTTGCCAAACCATGAAAACTTCTTACATCTCCTACTGTCTTAGGAGTAGGCCAATTGAGAATAGCCTCAACTTTTGTAGGATCCATTTTCAAACAGCCATTGGAAATCACAAATCCAAGATACACTAGTTCAGTTTTCATAAAATCACATTTATCCAAGTTGATCATCAACTTACTCTCATGCAATTTCTTTAACACCTGTCCAAGATGCTTCACATGCTCTTCTTTGGTCCTGCTGAAAATCAATATGTCATCAAGATAAACAATAACAAATTTTCCAATAAATTCTACAAGTACCTCATTCATCAACCGCATGAATGTGCTTGGAGCATTACTGAGTCCAAATGGCATAACAAGCCACTCATAGAGACCTTCATTTGTTTTGAAAGCAGTCTTCCATTCATCTCCCTGCCTTATTCTGATCTGGTGATAACCAGATTTCAAATCAATCTTGGAATAGTAACATGAACCACCAAGATAGTCCAATAGATCCTCAATTCTTGGCATAGGAAATCTATACCTTATGGTGATCTTATTGATAGCCCTTGAATCTGTGCATAATCTCCATTTGCCATCTTTCTTAGGAGCAAGTACACTAGGGATTGCACATGGACTAAGACTTTTCCTAATCAAACCTTTCTCCAAAAGTTCTTGAATCTGTCTACCTACTTCTTCATTCTGCTGTGGTGTCAACTTGTAGGCAGCTTTGTTGGGTAATGTGGCTCCAGGAATCAAGTCAATCTGATGACTTATGTCCCTCATAGGTGGTAAGGAGTTAGGAGTATCCTCCACCACAAGATCTTGGTACTTATCCAGTAATTGTTGCACTTCCAATGGAATCTCCTTCTGCTGTTTGCCTTGCTGATTGGATACAGGCTTCATCATCAGTGCATACCCTTGGGTATCCTCCTCCTTCATGAGTTGTAGGAACTCTTTGCCACTCACTAATATGACATTGTTGTCATTGCTCTTCTCTCCAACCTGCTCTGGTAAGGGATCCATCTGAAACTTCTTACCATTCTGGGTGATCATATATGTATTCTTTTCACCATCATGCTGTGCCTTCACATCATACTGCCAAGGTCGTCCAAGAAGAAGGTGACAAGCATCCATAGGAATAATTTCACATAACACCTTATCCCTATAATCACCTAGTTCAAACTCTACCCAAGTTTGTTCTTCCACCAAATAGTTCTGATTCTTATTCAACCAAGATATTTTGTGAGGATTAAGATGGGGTAATCTTTTCAGTTTACACTTTTCTACCATTTCAGTAGATACTACATTTTTAGTAGAACCTGAATCAACAATGATTTTATAGAGCTTACCATATGCTTTTCCTTGGGTTCTGAAGAGATTCTTCCTTTGTGGGGGCTCTTGCTTCAATGGCATCTTCACGAGGGTCCTCTTAATCATCATATTCTCTCCTTCAAGTATTGGTGCAGCACTACCAATTGGTGAGTTTACACTTTGACAATCATCCTCCTGCAATAGTTGGTTCCTTCTCCCACCATCATGAGAGCTAGATGCCTTCTCAGGGCACTTACTTGCAGTGTGGCCTACTTGATTGCAATTGTAACATCTTCCAGTGAAGACTCCACGTCCTCTGCCTGCACCACCACCTCTTCCTCTGCCATTAGGTCTTCTCCAACCTCCGAAACCACCACCTTTTTGTTCTGTATCAGAACGTGATTCTTGTTGACTTGAACTTTCACCTTTGTTTGGCTGTCCTCTGCCAAAATTACCTCTTCCTCTATTGTTCCTACCACCTCTTCCTCTGTTATTTTGATCACCTCTCCTTTTCAGTTTATCCTCTGCCCTAGAGGCTAACTGAAAACATTCATCCACAGTCTTGGGAACCACCATACTGAACTCATCCTATATATTATACCTCAGACCATCCAGGTATCTGGCCACCATCTCTTTCTCTTCTTCTCTGTGATTGGCTCTCATGCTCAATCTGTGGAATTCTTCAGTGTATGTAGCCACGTCCATATCTTTCTGCCTAAGATGATTAAACTTTCTGATAGTTTGCAGATCATAATCACATGGTAGAAATTTGGCTCTCAGCATGGCCACCATTCTGCTCCACTTGGTGATTGGACTCTTTCCAACCTTCTCCCTTTCACATTGAGTGTAGTTCCACCAAACCAATGCAGAACCTCTCAGTCTGGTCTTTGCAAACTTTACTTTCTTACTGTCACTATACTCTTTGAAGTCAAAGTAATTACTTATGGCTTCAATCCAGTCCACAAGAGTATCTCCATCCAGTTTCCCATTGAACGTGGGAACATCCATTTTCAGATCACCACTATCTCCATGACCCTTGAGTGCGTTCAGAAATGCCTTTTGATCAGCAGTCATACCTTCTCCTTGAGGATTCTCCCCAGTTTCTCCTTCTTCGTCCTCTTCTGACTCAGAAGTGCTTCCATCCTTCTCTTTGGATCTTTCTTCCTTCAGTCTCTCTTCAAGCATTTCTTCCACCATCTTCTGGATGGCTGCTTTGCTCATTGTCTTGGGAGGCATTGTGCTAGCCTCTATTTCTATCTCCAATTCTTCGTCTGACATACACGGCTGTGATTCAGAATATTGGCTCTGATACCAATTTGATGCAGAGTGCTAGCAGAAGTGGATGAAGATTTGCCTATATCTTCCCTATCGGCAAGAGATCCTCCAGTGTTTCGCCGAAGTCAAGGATGTCTTCTCTATCAGAAAGACATGAACTATCGGCCGCTCCTTATTCTTTTGTCCCGATGGCCAAGTTCTCACCGATACTGTCAGGTACATCGGCCAGACCTTCCGCTTCGGTAAGACTCCGGTTCGTGGCCCCGATGGTTCATCTCATTCCGACGAGTCCTTTGTCGCTGAGACTTCTTGAACTCCTTCCGATGAACTTCTATCGGCGGGACTCTAACAGTCGCCGTGACTTCTTCGGCTTTCCCTGACAAGGTTCCTCACGCCGATACTCTTTATCGGCGATACTCCGAGGATGTCTCACCGATCGGTGAAACCTTGTACCGTCGGCTAAGTGTATTTTCCTTAGCCTGATTTCGTTTCTCTCGCCGATGCGAACAACGATGGTATGTGTCTCCGACACTATACCAATCTTCGGTAAGATGGAGAGTATTTCAAGCCGATGCCAGTTTCATCGGTTAGACATAGTCTATCGGTGGCCCTTCAAAAAGCTATTCTGACACTTGATCTCACGTCGACAGACTCCCAACTGTTAGGTGACGCCGAACTCGGATTCCTTTCGACAAAACAATGGAATTTGGCCGCTTCATATATCAACCCTCGATCACTTGTATCAATCTGATCCCCAAATGACACCATTCACCTTACATCAATTTCCCGACTAGCCACATGACGATGTCTAGTCGAACTTGACTGAGTTCGCTGGCTTCCTGGGTAAGAATTCAAAAACAACAAATGTGAGAAGTCTTTCCCCCATCACACTGACACTATATAGGGCTTCAGTGGATAGAGGAAAGGGCCTCCATGTATGAACCAAAACCCTACTCCTAGGTTATGAACCAGCCACTGTGGAACCATGGGTTTTACACCGTCTGCACACTACAGAGTCACTATGGATTGACAGATAGCATCCGGTTAGGGTTCCAATTACAAAATCAGGATAAAGATATCAAATCACTAAGAACAACCAAGAAAATCAACACAGATCATACCCAGAACTCTCTTTATTCAGTTATCAAAAAGAACTTGTTGTAATACACACTTCTCTCTCTGCTCCGTGTGACATACAACCTACCTCTAAAGAAGATGTAGAGACAGCAGTTATCCCCGCCAACCGTGCAAACTAATTTTCAAATCAGTTAGCCGTTGGTTTACCCTTCATACAAGCAAAACTTCATGTGTGCCTTGCACAATTACATTCATGGGACCAAATTGACCCTTATTACAAAATGAAATGGCTTAAGAGCCTTATGAGACAACAAAAGAAAAAATAACCCTGCACTACAGAGAATGTGCTCCTGCACCACCATGGCACTCACTTCTCATGCATACCAAGTTATAGTTCCTCTGAAGAGTTGAACTTTTCTGTCTCTACACTAAATGAGTGTATGACGTTAGATGGCTCTAGAGGTTCCTCCTCCTATGTCACCAAATAGGGGATTTTGGCTTACTAGAACAAAAGGATTTTAGTCAAGGCATCCGTTTGGGTGATTACACGTGTGGCCATTCTCTTCGATAAGAAGGCTTCCCAGCCTGCAGAGGTTACACTCCACAGGGTTTTAGGGGAAACATTGGTCGGTGTAATACAACAGCACCTGTCGCTTGCAACTTTCATCATAAACACAATTTATTTATAGTGACTTGGAGGAGCTTGGCTTTAGCTCGTTATCACTTAAGGTCGTTCCCACTTGGAAGGAAGGATTTCTAAGGGCAGGCCTCTCTAAAGGTAAAACATGCAAAATGATAAGTTTGGCATTTTGGTCCCCTAGTTAAGGGGAGAACATAGTCCTATTATCATTCTAAAAACATAGAGAACACTGGTTTTTTAACTCCCTAGTTAAAAGAAAAATAACTAAATGTGTTAACTCTACCAAGCATAGAAATTTGTAACAAGATAGCAATAACTTGGAAAGATTTTGTTAATTTTATCCCTCTAACAAATCTAGGTGTAGATTGTTGTTTGCAGAAATAAAACAAGTATTACTTTCCCCTATTATGCTATGTGAAGATTGTAGTGCAAGATAGTAAAAACTTAAAGAAATTGTTCAATTTTAACTCCTAGGTTGGGACTAGATGAAAGTTGTGATGCAAAAAATTGATTTACTTTCCTCCTAGTTAAGTCTATGTGAAGATTTGCATGAACATATAAAGTTACTCCTTCCTAATTAGTGCTAGGTGGCTTAATAATACAGCTAAAATGACTAAATCCAGCTCCTAATACCTGCAAATGAAAATTAGTACGGAAAACCTCATAAAACTTATACAACTCTCTGTTAAAAATTGAATGCGCAGGACTGCAGATCATATGCGCAACACTACATATTATATGCACGGATTCATAAATGCACAACAATATTAGTCAAAAGCACAGGATTGGGTTGTATATGCGCAGGAATATCAAATCTGCTAAAAGGTAAAAGCACAGTAGGAAATGTTGTACGTGCAGAACTGGAAGTTGTATGCACAGAAGCGACCTGTCATGACAGAACCTTCAAAAAACACTCAGATGGAAGTTAAAAACTAGGCAAGGCCCCACAATGGGCATAAAAAATGTTAGTAGAAATATTGTTAACAGTATTAAACTACTAATAGTCAAATAATCTCAATGAAATATGATGCAAATCAAATAAACAAAGCAATATTACCTTGAAGGTTGATTTACCTCGAAACCTTCCATTGTTCACCTATCTTGTATTGATCTTGTTGATGAATAGAGCTCTCAGAAGTGTGCTTCCTTGCTGTTTGAAGATGACAATACTTGAATGGATGTATGTTGGATAAAATGCAATGAAGATTACCTACAATGCAACTATTGTGAGGATGAAGGATGGATGATTGAAGCCATGGTTGTATGGATATGAAGATAATGGATATAAAATGCAATGAACAATATGGATGCTTTGCCAAAGGCACGCTGGAATTTATGTAGAGTAACTTTACTATAGCTTGTGTGTTGTAGAAATGAGGGAATGAGCTTCCTTTTATAGGCCAAGGAGGGGCCACATCCATGTGTCACAAGATCAATGGTGGAGACTTAGTTTTGAGAGGTGTACGGTGAGGATTGAGTTGGTTGAGATGAGGGAGAGAAAGGGGGGAGATGTTCCTCTCATCTTGACATGGAGGAGAGAAAGGTGTGACATGAGTCCACATGTCACAAGGCTCACAATGACCAAAGAGAGAAGGTCAAACAAGGAGAACATGTTTGTAGGGAGGTTGGAAAGATTCTAGGGACTATGGAACAAGTGTCACAAAGTGTCCCTTTGACCATGGTGACATGGAGAGACCATGCCCTTTGGAATAGGGATGGTTGGAGGAAGAATAGGCCATGTGGGTGAGAGAAAAATGATTAATTAAATATTTAAAATATTTAATTACATGTGCAACAAGGTGAGGTGGACATGTGAGGTAGCTTAGGTGATGTGGATTTATGGATGAAGACTTAGGAATAGGATGATTTGGGATTAAATAATTTGATTATTATTTAATTAAGGGATGACATTAGAAGAATAGGTTTAATTGATTTTATTAAATAAATTGATATTTATTTAATATTTGGAGGAATGTGAATGAAATAGATAAATTGATGAACTTATTAAATGATAGAAGAATGGGAATTAAATAAATAGTAAATATTTATTTAATTTGTCTTTGCCATTTTTAGGTGTATACAGATAAATAAAGAGATAAAGGAAGAAAATAGATAGATAGAAAGGGATGTATATAGAGAGGGAGGGAAACATAGAAAGGGGGAGGGGGAGAGGGATAAATAGAGATAGATAGAGATGTGGAGAGATAGAGAGGGACATGGACATGGACAGGGAGAGAGGGGGGACATAGAAAGATATGGAGATATAGAGATAGAGTTAGAGAAAGGAAAAAATATAGAAAGAGGGGCAAATAGAGAGATAGAGAGGGATATGTGGAGAGGGAGAGAGGGGAATTGAGATAGACAAAGGGGTCTAGATAGAAGGAGAAAGATATATAAAGAGGAAGATAGAGATAGATATATAGAGAGGGGATATATAGGGAGATAGAGAGTGAGGGAGAGATGGATAGGGAAATACAAAGAGAGGTAGAGAGGGATATATTAAGAGATAGGGTTATGGGGAGAGATAGAGATAGGGAAAGAGATGGAGAGATGTCTAGAGACATACTTGGAGAGACATTTCAAGAGGTAGAGGGATGGGGAGAGAGATAGAGAGGAGGAGAGAGATAGAGAGGGAAGGAGAGAGAGGTATAGAGGGATAGATTAAGAGATAGGGATCTATGTGGAGAGATAGAGGTAGGGAAAGAGATCAAGAGATGTGGACAGAGACATACGAAGATAGATTTGAGGTAGAGGGATTGAGAGAGTGATAGAGAGGGGGAGTGAGATAGTGAGGGAGGGAGAGATAGAAAGGTACAGTTAGAAAGAGGGGGTCGATAGAGAGAGCAACCCTAAACCCCTAAACCGTAACCCATAAACCCTAAACCCTAAACTTGAGCATCCCTAAACCCCTAAACCCTAAATAATTCCCCTAAACCCTAAACCCTAAACTTGAGCAACCCTAAACTCATAAACCTCAAATAACGCCCCTAACCCCTAAACCCTAAACTCGAGCAACCAAGATAAACCCCTAAACATATAGTTCAATCTAGGGGATGATGGAGGATCAATGGGAAATGGATGTATAATTCTTGGATCTTGATTATCATTATCCTCTAATGGATGAACTATTTGATAAGATCCAATTTATTTGTTTGATTATCTATGTTTTCTTGTCTGAACCAATGTGTCTCATCATGGGATCTTGATGAATAATGAATAGGACTAGTGGGATGATGGATAGGGCTAATGGGATGATGGATAGGGCTAATGGGATGATGGATAGGAGTGATGTGGGTTACTTGCTCATGGATAAGATCTTGATCATAGATAATATCTTGATCACAGGGAGGATAAGCATGGATAGCACGATATTAGCTATGGATAGGGTAAGTGGGGGTGCATTGATATTCATTATATTGGGGAGTAAGAGGTGGTGATGAGGGTTCACTAGGAGATGTTGGAGGATCAATGATGGGATTGATGTAGATGGTTTGACCATGAGATGGTAAGGCATTCAGGACATGGGATTAGATGTGATGTTTGGATTTTGATTAGGATGGGTGGTTGGTGTTTCCACATGGTTTGGACTAGGCTCTTAACATGGCTATTGGGTTTCTGAGATGGATGTGATGGGTTCTGCGATGGGATCAATAATATTTGATGTTTGACAACATGGCTACATGATGGGGTTTGACTTGGACTTATGGTAGGAGACTCTTCAATGAAATGGATAGACATAGGAGTGGATGATAGTGTTGGAGTGGTAGACATGTTATGAGGAGGTTCTTTGTTACCTACTCAAGGATATGAATTTGAGTACATGATGTTTTTCTAAGATTCCTTGCCAATAGTCCTTGGGTGACATCCTTCATGGCTTCATGGGTTGATGGACTAAGATATGCATATAGTTGATGGACAATGATGGAAGATGTTGTGGGGTTAGGATTAGGATTGAGTGAATGGATATAGGAGGGGATGGATTGGGATTGGGAGTGTTAGAGGGGGATGAAATTGGATTAGTGGATTTGGATGGTTCCATATCTTTGCTTTTATTTTTGGATTTTGTAAAGAGTCTTTGGAGAAAACTTTTCAAGGATTCGTGGGTTGATGGATTAGAGCTTAGAATGTTTGATGGTGGATTAGATGGTGAGTTATATGGTGGATGGATGATACGGATTGATGGATTAGGAGATGGGTGGACTAATGGGTTAGGATTATGAGGAATGGAGGGAAATTTTAAAATAATTCCCCTTTAACCCTAACCCCTAAACCCTAAACTTGAGCAACCCTAGAAACTCATAAACCCTAAATAATGCCCCTAAAGGTCTAAGCAACCCTAAAATCATAAACCTTAAATAAAGCCCCTAAACCTCTCTCTCTCTCCCAAAACCCCTAAACCATACCCTAAAACCTAACCCCTAAAACATAAACCTAAGCAACCCTAAACCCCTGAACCCTAAATAATTCCCCTAAACCCTAAACTCATAAACCTGACCAACCCTTTCTCTCTCTCTCTCCAAAACAAGAAAACTAGGACTCTCTCTCTCTCTCTCTCTCTCCATCCTCTCTCCCTCTTCCTCCCTCTCCTCTCCCTTGTCGACAAAGAACATGGAAACAAGAAAACTAGGACATGCAAAGAGGGATGAGGATATAAATTGGGATGATGAAATGGAAATAAGATAATTTATGAAATTTTATTGGATGGGAAGAATGATGCGGAGATGTAGAGAGGGAGGGAAGTAGAGAGTGAGAGAGAGAGGGTAGGAGGTAGAGACGGGAGGAAAGTAGAGAGTGTGAGAGGGTAGGAGGTAGATAGGGGAAGGAAGAAGAGAGTGAGAGAGAGGGTAGGAGGTAGAGAGGGGAGGCAAGCAGAGACTGAGAGAGAGAGTAGGAGGTAGAGAGGGGAGGGAAGTAGAGAGTGAGAGGGTAGGAGGTAGAGAGGGGGGGAGAAGAGAGTGAGAGAAAAGGTAAGAGGTAGAGAGGCAAGGGAAGAAGAGACTCAGAAAGAGGGTAGGAGGTAGATATGGGAGGGAAGTAGAGAGTGAGAGAGAGAGGAGGGAAGAAGAGAGTGAGAGAGAAGGTAGGAGGTAGAGAGGGGAGAGATGCAGAGACTCAGAGAGAGGGGAGGGACGTAGAGAGTGAGAGAGATGGTAGGAAGTGCAACTGCCCTTGTAGACATGTATGTAAAGTGTGGAAGCATAGACAAGACATGTCAATTGACTGACGTAACACCTCAAAGAGATGTTCTATAATGGAATGCAATGATTTCAAGATATGTAAAAAATAGATTTGTTGAAAAGGCTTTAGAAACTTTCAAGCAAATGCAATTGGCATGTGTAAAGCTAATTTTGCTCAGCATAACATGAGCGCGTTATAACACGCTCGCGTTATGCTGAGCATGCTTAGACATGTTTTTTTCCACTTTTTAGCAAAATTTTGAGATAATCTAGAGTGTGCTCCCCATCAGGATGGTACTTTTTCCAATTAAAAGTAAAAAAAATACCACCATAATCTTAAGCTCTCTGTTAACTATCTAACTATATAATGTTTTTCACATTTTGAGTACGTCAAGGGTTTCATCTTTAATTTCTTTTGTCAGTGTATCCATTTTTTGTCAAAAACCAGTGTCTAGTATTTTTGACTTTTTTTGACCCTTCATCGAAATTTGAAATAAGTTACATTTTTAGAAACTAGACTCCATTCTACACATATTCAAATTTTTTTATTTATTTTCGATTAGTTTTCAAAATTTTTAGGGGGTAGTACACTCAATTTTTTGTTTTTAGGATGTGTCCTGATGCAAAGCATCCACCACCCCAACCCTAACATACCTAGGTTTTTACTTGATCACCTTTCCTTAAAGGCCACACAAAATCAAAATATGCATTTGCTTTGTTATCGGCCAGATACCTCTAATGTCTCACCGAAGTAGACCTCTCCTCCCTTATCGGCCTGACTTCTCTTATCGGCAAACTCCTTACCACTCCTACCGATCATTATCCTCTCACCGATCAATGTTCACATTTGGTTGCCTATCGGCAACACCTTATACCATCAGCGCCACCTAAACTCCTTACTCAGACCACGTTAGTCACCCCGACGAAGCCTTTGTTCCCCCGCGACCATCGATGAGACTCAACTCATCGGAAGACTTTGAAATCATTCGCCGATGCTTCAATTCACCCTGACGAACTCCCTCCGACATACTCTATCGGCAAAACTAATGACTATCGGCATAAGTTAATCCTCACTGCCTGATAGTTATCTTCTCACTAATGCACCTAGACGTGACTCGTCATTGGTTGCCTATCGGCAACACATGCAATATTAGCCAACTCGAGTATCTTCACTCCGATCACTTTTGTTACTCCGATGGACCTAACATCAACTTCAATCGCCAAGACCTTCACTGTTGGCAACACTTCATTGCCTTCGCCCGACGGTCAAACTCTCCCCAAAACACCTATCGGCTAACGTTGTTGTTGTGACACACCACTATCGGCTTCCTTTCTAAATCTTATGCCAATGTACATTTCACGCTGATGTACTCCCTTCGGTGACACTTGTCGATTGTCACTCCGATGCCAACTCCAAACCCTTCGTCAGCAAGACATATAACTATCGGCCCAACTTCATTTTCCTCCACCGATATCGCTTGTCAACCCAAAATCCTTTATGCCAACTCCTTTGTCGGAAACACCTTGCAATTGTCACCCCGATGCATATTCACCTTATGTGATCCACTTAGCGGGTTTTCACCGTTCTGATCTAATGAACTTCCTGGGGTGACCCAATCCGCTTCCTGGACTATCTTCTAGACTCTAACAACCTGCACGACCTAGCACATATAGATTTGTTGAAAAGGCTTTAGAAACTTTCAAGCAAATGCAATTAGCATGTGTAAAGCTAATTTTGCTTAGCATAACGCGAGCGCGTTATAATGCGCTCGCGTTATGCTGAGCATGCTTAGACATGTTTTTTTCTAGTTTTTAGCAAAATTTTGAGATAATCTGGAGTGTGCTCCCCATCAGGATGGTACTTTTTCCAATTAAAAGTAAAAAAAAATACCACCATAATCTTAAGCTCTCTGTTAACTATCTAACTATATAATGTTTTTCACATTTTGAGTACGTCAAGGGTTTCATCTTTAATTTCTTTTGTCAGTGTATCCATTTTTTGTCAAAAACCAGTGTCTAGTATTTTTGACTTTTTTTGACCCTTCATCGAAATTTGAAATAAGTTACATTTTTAGAAACTAGACTCCATTCTACACGTATTCAAATTTTTTTTTTGATTTTCAATTAGTTTTCAAAATTTTTAGGGGGTAGTACACTCAATTTTTTGTTTTTAGGATGTGTCCTGATGCAAAGCATCCACCACCCCAACCCTAACATACCTAGGGTTTTACTTGATCACCTTTCCTTAAAAGCCACACAAAGTTGAAATATGCATTTGCTTTGTTATCGGCCAGATACCTCTAATGTCTCACTGAAGTAGACCTCTCCTCCCTTATCGGCCTGACTTCTCTTATTGGCAAACTCCTTACCACTCCTACCGATCATTATCCTCTCGCCGATCGATGTTCGCCTTTGGTTGCCTATCGGCAACACCTTATACCATCGGCACCACCTAAACTCCTTACTCTGACCGCGTTAGTCACCCCGACGAAGCCTTTGTTCCCCCGCGACCATCGATGAGACTCAACTCATCGGAAGACTTCGAAATCATTCGCCAATGCTTCAATTCACCCTGACGAACTCCCTCCGACATACTCTATCAGAAAAACTAATGACTATCGGCATAAGTTAATCCTCGTTGCCCGATAGTTATCTTCTCACTGATGCACCTAGATGTGACTCGTCATTGGTTGCCTATTGGCAACACATGCAATATCGGCCAACTCGAGTATCTTCACTCCGATCGCTTCCATTACTCCGATTGACCTAACATCAACTTCAATCGCCAAGACCTTCACTGTTGGCAACACTTCATTGCCTTCGCCCGACGGTCAAACTCTCCCCAAAACACCTATCGGCTAACGTTGTCACTGTGACACACCACTGTCGGCTTCCTTTCTAAATCTTATGCCGATGTACTCCCTTCAGTGACACTTGCCAATTGTCACTCCGATGCCAACTCCAAACCCTTCGTCGGCAAGACATATAACTATCGGCCCAACTTCATTTTCCTTCGCCGATATCGCTTGTCAACTCGAAATCCTTTACGCCAACTCCTTTGTTGGAAACACCTTGCAATTGTCACCTTGATGCATATTCACCTTATGCAATCCACTTAGTGGGTTTTCACCGTTCTGATCCGCCAAACTTCTTGGGGTGACCCAATCCGCTTCCTGGATGATCTTCCAGACTCTAACAACCTGCACAACCTGCACAACCTAGCACATACCCATGCTAGGGTTCTTCAACACCTCTGGCCTGCGATCCTGCAGACATGCATGCGAACAGAAATAGATAACACACAACTAAAACCTAAACTATTGTACATGCCCATTCCTCTGATTCACAGAATCAACCGGAGGAATGGAGAAGTGAGTCCATCCGGCCTCAGAGGAACAACTTATTTAATAAATTTAATAACCAGAAAGAAAATGCCACAAAACAGGATCTTGTGTTGATTAATTCAGGATGGTACTACACAGTTACAGAATTCCAAAATGACTACAACTGTTCATCTCCCTCATCAATGTGATCATAATCGATCTGCCAGGGGTATTTATCTACTCACAAAGAGTAGTACTCTCTTTACTCCAAGTGGCTGGGAGACCCAACCGATTTAACAAACCTAACAGCTGTCCAACAAACTATCTAAAAATAGCAAAGCATGGTCAACTCAGACCTTATTACATTTAATGTCCATTTAGGACTTTATTGAAAATAGGAAACTAAGCATAAAACAACTAAATGCCTCATGGAGGCCACTGTAAGGTAGGTGCTCCTGCACCATACTCCCCAATAGAAAAAGAACTCATGTCCCATGAGTTAGGTTGTGGAATAATTTTGCCTTTACTTTTTGCCATCTCACGGCTCTGAATTGCTCCAGCTCTTTGCTTTGCTGTCTCTTGGCTACTCCAAGATTTTTGAACTGCAACTTGCTGTCTTGCAAGTAAACCCTCATGCCTGTCAATGTAGGCTCTGTTCCTACATACCCTGTGTTTGCCAGTCATCCTGTCTATCACCTCTGTCTGAACAGCTGGGTGAATAACCTTAGTAATTGCTTCTTCAACTGCTATAGAATCTGGTTTCTTATCAACTGTTAGAGGACAAACAATAGTCCCCACTACAATCACATCCTTGTCTTGCCAATCAATTTGTGGCTGCTCAGAAACCTCTTTCTAAAACTGCTACTGACCTCTGTTAGTCAAAGCTGAAACTGTCTTCAAACTGTAGTCATTAACAACTTCTTTCCCTGCAGTATCCTCAACTGCCTTTATGCCTACTGCTGTAGGCATCTGCACAAACTCCTTCTTTCCCACTAAAATGATTTTTGCTGCCTTTGGTGCTGCAGCTTCTTCCTGTAATGGCATCAACACAATAGTTTTCCCATCTTTCTTGATGGTGTTGGTATTTGCATACCCATCATACAATACCCTCCTATAAAATTGCCATGGCCTACCCAACAGTAGGTGACAACATTCCATGGGCAAAATGTCACACAAAACTCTATCATGATATGCTCCAATCTGAAAATCAACATATGCCTATTCATATACAAAAAGTGATTGACTATCACTCACCCAAGATGCCTTGTAAGGGTTTTGATGTGGAATCCTTTCCAAATTCAGTTTATCCACCATTTCTTGAGATACCATGTTATCTGTTGAACCAATATCAATTACAACCTTACATACTTTATAGTTGCTCTTGCATGTGGTCTTGAAAAGAGCTTTTCTTTGCATCATATCCTTTGATGTCTTCAAGACTGTCCTTCTTAACATCAATGCTTCTCCCTCCTTTGGATACCCATAATTATCAGGAGCTCTATCTCTTTGATAAGTGTTTGAACTTTGCACACTTTCCCCTACTTTCTCTTCTTGCACAAGTTGTACTCTCTTGTCATTCGTTCTATCATCTCTGGATGATGAACTTGTCTTTCTGGGCATTTAAAAAATGGATGACCAAACTCACCACAGGTATAACACTTTCCTGAAAATGTAGTAGAACCTCTACCACCTCCAAATCTACCTCTAGTACCCTTCCATCCACCTCTGAAATCAGACTGGTCCTGTCCTTTACTAGTGTCTTCTTGACCCTCATTGGTTTGCCTTGTTGTAGGGGCTGATCCGCTTCCCCTCATATTGCCGCCTCTTCCTCTCATGGATTTATCTTGTCTTCTATTCATCCTTTCTTCAATCCTGATTGCCATTTGATAACAATCCTCCACACTCCTAGGGTTAGCTAAAACTAACTCATCCTGTATGTTCAATCGCAAGCCAGCCAAATATCTAGCGACCTTTTCTACCTCATTCTCATGATGACCAGATCTCATACTCAACTTATAAAACACCTCAGTATATGCCTTCACATCCATTTCTTTTTGCCTTAAAAATTTCTAGCTTCTTAAACATCTAAATTTCATAATCCTTGGGCAAGAATTTACCTTTGATCCTTGCTACCATTTTGTCCTATGAAGTGATCTTTGACTTGCCTTGTTTCCTTCTCTCAGATTGTACATAATCCCACCATACCAAAGCATGACCTCCTAACTTGGTCTTTGCAATCTTTACCTTCTGATCCTCAACAACATCTTCACATTCAAAGTGATTGTCCAAAGCAGCAATCCAATCAAGTAACTCATCTTCATTCAAACTTCCATTATACTTGGAAACATCAACCTTTACCTTAGGTCTATCACTCTGCACTGCCTTTAACAGTTTTGCAAACCTCTGATCTTCAGCATTTAGTTCTTCATCTACCTCTTCAAATTCTTCAACAACATCATCTTCTTTTTTAGATTCACTGTCTTCTACTTCTCTCTTCTTGTTCATCTCCAAGGCTACAAGCCTTGCTTGAAGTGCTTCAGCAAGCTCCTTCATCTTTCTCATCTCTCTGGCATGTTTTTCCTTTATCTCCTACAACTCCCTTGCAGTACCATTACCTTTTGGAGGCATTTTGTCAACCTCTCACTCCTCTACCTCTGTCTTTTCAGTGACAGAATCAACACACAAACAGCCTAGACCTTTTGTTGAGCTCTGATACCACTATCATGCAGAGCATCCACCACCCCAACCCTAACATACCTAGGGTTTTACTTGATCACCTTTCCTTAAAGGCCACACAAAGTTGAAATATGCATTTGCTTTGTTATCAGCTAGATACCTCTAATGTCTCACCGAAGTAGACCTCTCCTCCCTTATCGGCCTGACTTCTCTTATCGGTGAACTCCTTACCACTCCTACCGATCGCTATCCTCTCGCCGATCGATGTTCACCTTTGGTTGCCTATTGGCAACACCTTATACCATCGGTGCCACCTAAACTCCTTACTCTGACCACGTTAGTCACCCCGACAAAGCCCTTGTTCCCCCGCGACCATTGATGAGACTCAACTCATCGGAAGACTTCGAAATCATTCACTGATGCTTCAGTTCACCCCGACGAACTCCCTCTGACATACTCTATCAGAAAAACTGATGACTATCGGCATAAGTTAATCCTCGCTACCCGATAGTTATCTTCTCACCGATGCGCCTAGACGTGACTCGTCATTGGTTGCATATCGGCAACACATGCAATATCGGCCAACTCGAGTATCTTCACTCTGATCGCTTCTGTTACTCCGATGGACCTAACATCAACTTTCATCACCAAGACCTTCACTGTCGGCAACACTTCATTGCCTTCGCTCGATAGTCAAACTCTCCCCGAAACACCTATCGGCTAACGTTGTCGCTGTGACACACCACTGTCAGCTTCCTTTCTAAATCTTATGCCAATGTACATTTCATGCTGATGTACTCCCTTCGGCGATACTTGCTGATTGTCACTCTGATGCCAACTCCAAACCCTCTGTCGGTAAGACATATAACTATCGGCCCAACTTCATTTTCCTCCACCAATATCACTTGTCAACCCGAAATCCTTTATGCCAACTCCTTCGTCGGCAACACCTTGCAATTGTCACCCCGATGCGTATTCACCTTATGCGATCTACTTAGCGGGTTTTCACCGTTCTGATCTGCCAAACTTCCTGGGGTGACCCGATCCACTTCCTGGACGATCTTCCAGACTCTAACAACCTGCACGACCTAGCACATACCCATGCTAGGGTTCTTCAACACCTCTGGCCTAGGATCCTGCAGACATGCATGTAAACAGAAATAGATAACACACAACTAAATCCTAAACTATTATACATGCCCATTCCTCTGATTCGCAGAATCAACCGGAGGAATGGAGAAGTGAGTCTATCTAGCCTCAGAGGAACAACTTATTCAATAAATTCAATAACCAGAAAGAAAATGCCACAGAACAGGATCTTGTGTTGATTAATTCAGGATGGTACTACACAGTTACAGAATTCCAAAATGACTACAACTGTTCATCTCCCTCATCAATGTGATCATAATCGATCTACCAGGGGTATTTATCTACTCACAAAGAGTAGTACTCTCTTTACTCCAAGCGGCTGGGAGACCCAACCGATTTAACAAACCTAACAGCTGTCCAACAAACTATCTAAAAATAGCAAAGCATGGTCAACTCAGACCTTATTACATTTAATGTCCGTTTAGGACTTTATTGAAAATAGGAAACTAAGCATAAAACAACTAAATGCCTCATGGAGGCCACTGTAAGGTAGGTGCTCCTGCACCATGTCCACTTTGAAAATTAGTAAAAAATTAAATATTCATGAAAAAATTATCAGAAAAATCAGGGATAAACTACATGGTGTTAGCTAATTTCTCACTGAAGCGATTTTTGAAATACTAAAAAAAGTCACATTTTAGGGGAGCACACCATATGCTATGTTATGTTTTTTGAGAAAAACAAGACCAATTTGTGTGCTCCCCCTTTTTGAACCCCCTAATCTCAACCATTTTTAGAAAAAAATTAGTAGTTTAGAAACTAGATTCGGAGCACTACGACTTTTGTTCTTGTTGCATCTTCAAATTTTGAGTGTAGCTATCTTCAATTTCTCATCCAACATCAATGTTTCTAGGTTTCATAAAAAAAGTGGCATCTTAAGACCCCCTTTTGGTCCCTCATCTTTGTACACTTACCCCACTGAGTTATCAACAAACTATAGATTAGCAAAAAACCTTACAAAACTAGAAAGAAAAAATAACCTATAGACATTGGTTACACACCAATTGACAATAAGACTCCTACAATCACCTATTTAATGAAAAATTGATGCCAAAAACCTAGTTAGAGGACAAGGAGTCTCACAACCCTAGCTAACCAAGCTCCCACAAAGAACCCTATTAGACTTAGGGCATACAACTGAGAGGGGGGGGTGAATCAGTTGTATAAAACTTTCTCTCTTCAAACACTTAAAAACCTTTTAGTGATTAGCAGTATATTAATCATGAATTATATTGCATTCAAATCAAGAGCAGAAACACATCAACACATAAGACACCAAGATTTTGATGTGGAAAACCCGGTTAAGGGAAAAACCACGGGGTGATTAACCCAAGATTGTATTCTCTATTAGAAGAATAGAAAGAACAAAATGGCACATGCCAATTAGGGCTCACTGCCCGAGCACACTCCTCACAAGAGGCTCACTGCCTACAAGAGACACACTGTCTACAAGGAAATAAATATTACATACATGAACTGGAGAATAGCATCTTTACCATGCTTGAATCAGTTCCATTTAAGTCCAATACTTCTGCTCTACCTTTCGCTCTCCCCCTCACTACTCCACACTCATCACCTCAAGGACAACTTCAAACTGACTTCGCAATCCCTTATTTATACAAGGCATCGACTTAGGAATGATCATCTAAGTCAGCAAACATTCATAAGATTATCCGCTAGATGGATAACTCTTCTGGTCGGCCTGTCTCAAGAAGAACATCATCATCTGGAGGTTATTCTTCAATTGCGGGCTCCAACTCCAATGTGGATCACCAATACGGGCTGGACATGATCCAAAGATCTTAACAAGAAATCCTGACTCACCAAGAACATCCGCACTTTATTTGTTTACTGAAAACCATCTCTTCTTCATCTAGAAACTCAAGAACATAGTCTGTCATTACTATCATAGAAGAATACATGCTTCCAAACCTTCAAACCATGAACTAATCTAGATAATACTCCACAGAGACTTCCTTAGCACTCCCTCAAATCTGCAGAGTAGGATCTTTCATTTCCAGATCTCACCAGACCTATCTGTATTACTCTGTCACCACTGAACATCTGCCGGAACTGGTTTTACTTGAACCGCCACACCTTCTTCTGATCTTCATGCGGACCTATGTAATTTCTACTGGACCACCTTAAGACACATATCTACAAACCCTTTAATCCGCATCCTCTGATCTTCATCCTATCTTGGAATTTTACCTTACTATCATCACTGTTCTTCACTGTTCCTGATTGAGACTAATTTTCTCAATATCCTCAGCTCACAGCTCATCCAGTCCTTATCATTAGTGAAACAGGAGTATGTTGACATCAATGACAACACTAATTAGACCCATACTTGCAACAAACCCAATATAATAGATAAGCCTTGCCAAGTTAGAATGAACCCAAGGACCCCTATAAGACTATAACCAATTAGAAAACAATGAGAAACCAAGGGGGAAAGACCCCTACAAACATAGCAAATGAATACAACACATATCAAATGGATATGTTGAAGATTTTACAAGTGCACCGAAACAGAGCATAAATATGTTGATCTATAGAAAACATGGCCTAGAAACATAAAAATCTATAAAAAATGTCAAAACAACCTACAACCACAAAAATTAGCTATATACACATGTCCCACTTGGAATGCTAGAATGTAATAGAAAAAATATAGAGGAAAAAAAGGAGAAATGCAATGAAATACAATTCTTACACTAAATCTGGCTACTACCTCTGATAGAGCCAAAGAAGGTAAAGAAATAACAAATGCTCAAAATGAAACCAACATTACACCTACTTGCTGTGTGTATTTGCTACTTAGATGTTGAAGATGGATTATTGTATTACAATGCTAGTTGCTCTTGAGAGAGATTTTCCAATTTGACAGTATGTACTTGTCACTTGGACACTTATGGTATGGTGTCATGTCCTTGCAAAGAGGGGTTTTATATAATTTTGGGAAATGGATGGAGGGTTAAGATTTGTTAGCTTGTAGGGAAAGCTAAGATGGAGGGTTGAGATTGATGCAAATGGATGGAGCTCAGACTGAATCAAGAGGTGGATGGATAAGACTACCTTAACTTGCATGGGGAAATGAGATGCAAACAAGTGCAAGCTTGGGGTGAGTGCAAGTGGATGGGTAATATTGAATCATTTAAATTTGAATGGATGATGGAGATGAAAAAGGTGACTTTTTTGATTTTTGTGGTGAGGTGGAGGTATACTTTAATTTTATTTTAAATGATGTGAGAGAGGAATGTGCATGGCTACTTTAGTCTAATTATATAAATAGGTTTGATTTATTTAATTAACTAGTGAGGGGGTGTTAGTCTAATTTATTTATTTAATTAATTAGTGAAGATTCAATGTAGGATTAATGATGATGGGATGGAAATATTATGATGTTAGGTTAAAATGTAGGAGTGATTTTTAAGTGTCTATAGGAATCTATAGTTGGAAAGAATAGAACTTGCTAAAAATTCAAGGTCTCAAACATTACTTAACAATTTAGCCTATACACTATATCAATTTCTTAAGGCAATATGTGTTTTTACACTACAAAACCATCTCAGCAAGGAAAGTTACACATGTGATGAGGAATGTGAGTCTCCATCCAAGTGGCATACAAAGGTAGACAAGTGTTGGGACAAGAGAGGATTCTATTATGTTAGTAGGAAAACCCTAGCCTAGGTTGATGGATTTAAATACACCTATATAGTTTATTACTAGAAATAATAAGAGGATGGAGAGATAAAAGATGGAAGAGAGAAGTGAAAGGAAGCAAGGTACGCAGAAACACTTCCTACACTGATCTAATAAGGGAAGTAGAGTGCAAATTCTTTTTAATCCTTACAATTGTAGCAATGTTAAACATATAAGATAAAGATTACAACAGCAACACAACACAAGAATAAGAGTGACACAAGATGTACATGGGGAAAACCTTTTCAAGTGAAAAACCCCACACTCCAAAACTTGCACAATGTATTATCAAAACTAATGATGTTTACAATACACTTGCAATGCAAGTTCTTCCAGGAGTCTGTAAATGTTGTTTCTGGAGTAATTCTGGCAGCATAACAATACCTGTACAAACATTATATGTCTACTACAAAACTTTGCAATATATAGAGTTACAAGGCATAAATAGGAAGCTTCTAGAGATGGACATCCATCTTGGCCACATGGCCATTTACACACTCAAAGGACACTTGTCCAACATGTTTTCAACTCTCTTACATTTGTCATAACATGGCAGATTTAACTTCCCAAGATGGAGCACTCCAAGGCTAAAATAGCTATGACATATGCTCTTACGCATCTTACAGCTATCATAAAATCTTTCCAACATAACAACCTTAAATGTTGTAAGAGAATCCATCATACAAGACTAAATATAGCATATTCCTCTTACAACATGTCATAGCTCAAGTTGGGTGCCCAAAGATGCCTTTCTCTCATGCAAAGATACTCACCGACACTTGTCTTCACTTGTCATAGGAATCTCTATACTTGGCTCTTACACATCATAGATTCTGTCATACACAATAACACCTCTATCACACTACAAGATGCCGACACATGGCATATTAGTGCCACCTCAAATGGGACACCCAAATCCACATGTGTTTGACTTGACCATGCATGTCACATTCCAAGTAGGATGACATGTCATAATGCCACCTTATACTAAATGACAAAACAGGATGTGCAAGTAAATACAAATTAGGCAATAAATAAATACACAATTAAAATATCAATGTTAGGAAATTGCAAAGGTTGAGGCACCTTAATTCCCAACATTCTCCCACTTGTCAAACACCTTGCAAGAGCCAATAGAAAGACAAGATTTAACTTCTAGGGGCCAAGAGGCCCATAGACTTTGAACATCATCTGAACTTATTTGTGGCCACAGGTTTTGTCAATGCATCTGCAACATTCTTCAAAGTGTCAACCTTATCCAACATCACCTTCCCATCTTCTACCATATCTCAAACAATATGAAATTAAACATTAATTTTTGGCATAGAAAGTAGGATTCTTTGCTAAGCAAATCACTCTCTAACTATCACAATGGATCATAATCTATCCTACATCAAAACCAATGTCTGAACACAACCTCTTAAGCCAAATGGCTTCCTTACAAGCATGGGTTGCTGCCATGTACTCTTCTTCTGTCGTGGATAAATCAACCACAGGTTGTCACTTACTCATCCAACTAATAACTGCACCAAACATAGTGAGCACGTAGGCACTGGTGGATCTCCTGCTGTCAATGTCACCTAGCCAATCAGAATCCACAAATCCACAAATACTCACAGAATGCTAAGGTCCTGTAGGATAACCATGATAACATAGGGAATACTTAGAAGTACCCCACAAGTATCTGAACACTCTCTTCATTGCATCCCAATGTACCCGTCCAGGATAAGCCTTAAACTGACTAAGGACTCCCACTGCTTGGGCAATGTCTGGTCTTGTATAGACCATAACATACATCAAGCTGCCAACTGCACTAGAATAAGGTACTCTTCTCATATCCTTTATCTCAGAAGAAGACTTTGGACAATCATTAACAGATAACTTTATCCCCATCGTAATAGGAACAGTCAACGGTCTGCAATCCACCATACTGAATCTCTCCAACATAGTGTTAACATACTTACTCTGGCCTAACCAAAGTTTTTTGTTTGCTCTGTCTCTTTTGATCTCCATCCCTAGAATGTACTTAGCTACCCCTAAGTTTTTCATTTCAAACTATGCTGACAATTGAGACTTCAAATTAGAAATCAAACCTTTACCATTCCTGATTAGTAACATATCATCAACATACAATGCTATAATGAGAATGCGATCATTGTCAACTTTGAAATAAACACAATGATCTGATTTCGATCTCAAAAATCTAATACTCAACATAAAGGCATCAAAATTTTGGTACCACATCCTAGGAGAATGTTTCAAACCATACAAAGACTTCTTTAACTTGCAAACTGGATTTTCTTTACCTTTCACCACGTAGTGCTCTAGCTGTGACATATAGATTTCTTCCTCCAAGTCACCATGAAGGAAAGTTGTCTTCACATCCAATTTATTCCGCTTCTAAGTCATAAGGAATAGATGTCAGCTTTGCGACAGGAGAGAAAATCTCACCATAATCAATTCCCTCCACCTGAGTATACCCCTTTGCAACCAATCTGGCCTTATATTTCTCAACACTGCCATCTACACCAAATTTCTTCTTGAACACCCATTTGTATCCAACAGGTTTCCATCCATCAGGAAAAGGCAGTAAGTCCCATGTTTTATTCTTTTCCAAAGAAACCATCTCATCCTCCATGGCCTCCTTCCAGGAACCTGCATCTTTCATGCCCATAGCCTCTCTAATAGTTCTAGGCTCATCAGTGTTAGAAATCAAAGAAAAAACACAACTAGAATCAAGCAATGAATAACCAAACCTCTCAGGTTGCTTCCTATTTCATGTGGACCTCCTCAAAGGCTAAGGTTGAGGTTCTTCCTCTTTTGAACTTTTAGAGCTACTAGAGCTCTCCTCATCATTAGGTCCAACAGGGTCTTTCGGTTCAGTCTTCTCAGGGGTAGTAGGAAACTGAACCACATCCTCTTTCTTCTCTTTTTCCTTTGGTTGTATAACAATAGGAAAAGGAATTACCTCTTTGAAGATAACACTTTTGCTATACAAGACTTTCTCAGCCACAGGATCCCAAAGCTTGTACCCTTTCACATCGACACCATAGCCAATGAAAATACACTTAACTGCCTTGTTCTCCAATTTTGACCTCTTCTCCTTAGGCACATGTGCATATGCCTCACAACCAAAAATATGAAGATGTCTCAATGAAGGCTTCTTACTAGACCACACCTCCATAGGTGTCTTTTCAACAAGTGCTAAAGTAGGAGACCTATTAACCAGGTAACAAGCAGTGGCTACAGCTTCAGCCCAAAACTTTTGTTCGAGGATAGCTCCACTAAGCATACTCGTAGTCCTCTCCATCAACACTCTATTCATCCTCTCTGCAACTCCATTTTATTGTGGGGTGTATGGAGTTGTCTTATGTATTTCAATCCCATGTTCTTTACAAAACTTATTGAACTCTGTGGAACAAAACTCACCACCATTATCTATTCTCAAACACTTAATCTTTTTACCAGTCTGATTCTCTACAAAAGATTTAAACTCTTTGAACCGACTAAAGACTTCAGATTTTCTTATGAGAAAATAAATCCATGTCCTTCTACTGTAATCATCTATGAATGATATAAAATATAACAATTTAGAAATCAAAGGAACATTCACAAGACCAAACACATCAGAATGGATTAGATCCAACACACCAGAAGACTTATGAGAATTAGAGTAAAATTGAACACGATTTTGTTTTCCATATACACAATGTTCACAAAAGTCAAACTCGAGATTACAATCATTTAAACCTTTAACAAGGTTTTTATTTTTCAGGGCTCTAAGACCCTTCTCATCAATGTGACCAAGTCTCTCATGCCACACCATTTAACAGGACAGAATCAGCTAAATAGAGTCTCACAAGACCCTTAGCTTTTTGATCTTTGAGATCCTAGTCTGCTTGAGCCATTGCCATTGGTTTTGTGCCAGATATAGCTTCCAATAGATCTCTATCAACAAGCATGTCTTCTATTTTGAGTTTCCACAACTTGAAATTACTGCCATTAAACTTTTCCAAATCTATCCTTCTGGATGTACCTACCATCTTCTTCTTACAACAGGATTACAAAATACTCTGCATAGACTCCCACTCAATCGAAGATCAGTACAAAAAACCCCTACCCAACAACTAGGATCAAAGGTGATCAAGCTCTGATACCAACTGAAAGGAAGCAAGGTATGTAGAAACACTTCCTACACCGATCTAATAAGGGAAGTAGAGTATAAATTCTTTTTAATCCTTACAATTGCGGCAGTTTTAAACATATAACATAAAGATTACAACAACAACACAACACAAGAATAAGAGTGACATAAGATGTACGTCGGGAAAACCTTTTCAGGTGAAAAACCCCACACTCCAAAACCTGCACAATGTATTATCAAAACTAATGATGTTTACAATACACTTGCAATGCAAGTTCTTCCATGAGTCTGCAAATGTTGTTTCTGGAGTAATTCTGGCAGCATAATAGTACTTGTACAAACACTATATGTCTACTACTCCAAAACTCTGCAATATATAGAGTTACAAGGCATAAACAGGAAGCTTCTAGAGATGGGCATCCATCTTGGCCACATGGCCAATTACACACTCAAAGGACACTTGTCCAACATGTTTTCAACTCTCTTACATCTGTCATAACATGGCAGATTTGACTTCCCAAGATGGAGCGCTCCAAGGATAAAAATAGCTATGATAGATGCTCTTACACATCTTACAACTGTCATAAAATCTACCCAACATAACAACCTTTAATGTTGTAAGAGAATCCATCATACAAGACTAAATATAGCATATTCCTCTTACAACATGTCATAGCCCAACTTGGGCGCCCAAAAATGCCTTTCTCTCATGCAAAGATACTCACCGACACTTGTATTCACTTGTCATAGGAATCTCTATACTTGGCTCTTATGTGTCATAGATTCTGTCATACACAATAACACCTCTATCATACTACAAGATGCTGACACATAGCATATTAGTGCCACCTCAAATGGGATGCCCAAATCCACATATGTTTGACTTGACCATCCATGT
This sequence comes from Cunninghamia lanceolata, assembly GCA_027924645.1. Lineage (NCBI taxonomy): Eukaryota > Viridiplantae > Streptophyta > Pinopsida > Cupressales > Cupressaceae > Cunninghamia > Cunninghamia lanceolata. The sequence continues at coordinate 4,430,236 of BSBN01000160.1, read as the reverse complement.
CACATTCCAAGTAGGATGACATGTCACAATGCCACCTTATACTAAATGACAAAACAAGATGTGCAAGTAAATACAAATTAGGCAATAAATAAATACACAATTAAAATATCAATGCTAGGAAATTGCAAAGGTTGAGACACCTTAATTCCCAAAAGAAGATAGGTAAAAGGATCAAGATGAAGAGAAAAATAGAACACGTAGGAGAAAGTGACTAGATAAGTTATGGTCCAAGGGGAAATAATCAATTGCAAGACAAAGGGAAGAGTAGAATATACTATGGATGGGACATCACTAATTAACATTGTAATGTAACATTATACAATACATATATTCTAAGGCCAAGGGGTCGATGTACTCTTCACCATTAGTGACACATATATTTTATCCTTGAACTAACATAATGACTCATTACATCATATTAATTTTTTAACTTTATTTCTACTATTGTGTACATTATTTCTTTTCTTAGATGGTATTTTGGGTGCTTTACACACTTTAGTGTTACTTTCACCAAAGGAACCTATCCATTGGTGGATGATAGTTCAGTGAAATGATTATTGGATGTTAGGTTATTAATTCTAGGTGTGATGCTAATCTAAATCATTCTAACACCTTAACATACCCAACAAATTATACATTATAGTGATGCTCTCACCAAAATAATATACTTAAAAGGAGCTCCCTCCTACTAAAATATTCACTAAGCATCCATTTCAAATGAGGCCTTGCATTTTATTTATCATATTTCCATCTTTAAACCTAACCATATATCTATTCCTAAGTTTACATGTGTTTGTATAGGAAATTGACACATGACACAATTTAAATTTTTAAAGATGGGAAGGCAACTTGATGATCAATGTTGTTATGTTGTAAAATGTTTCCCTTGGACTTCTTACCTCCCAGTTTAGCTCCTAGGTCCCCTTAATTTAGTCATGCATGTTCAAAACTTATCCCAGAGCAATTTTCCCCAAAACCCATGTCAAATGGGGCCTAGGGGTTTGGTGCAGGAGCACCAAGGATACAAGAAGACTAAAATCTTGATTTCTCTTGTTTTGAAGTTCATTTTTGGTTTCATAAAGGTCCTAGAGACCATTTTCATGATGTAATAAGGCTATGATGCCATGTTGTAAGAAGGACTTTGTCCAAAGGTCTATTGCTGTCATAAAGCCATAAAAGGCAGTCATAAAACCATAGAGGATAGTCATATGTTTTTCATGTTTTGTAAGCCTTGTAAGGCATGTCCAAAGAGTCTAAGGCATGTTCAAAGCCTCATCACCTTGTAAACATGTTTGAAAGCAATGTTTAGCCCAAACAATAAGTGAAACTCTGCCAAACAAATATGATTAGTTTGCTACAGTTGAATACAAACAGAGTAGTTAGAGGAAATTCAATGGTTGGGGCAGCTCCATCGACCCCAACCACTCTCTAACCACTCCAAGGGAATGTTGAAGGCTTCTTTTAAGCCTACCAATGATCATTGTTGGAGGAGAAGACATTGGAGTTGGAGAAATAACAATAAACAACAAGTTTTCTGGCCTTTCTGAGGAATTCGCTGTTTCTGGCCGTATTGTACTCCTGTACAGAATAGTCATGTTATCAAATTCTATGGCACATGTAGAAGGATGAAATAACTTCCAAACAAAGTTGGTTTGAGGTATTGATAGTAGATATAAGGAAAGATATTCACATTCTCCTCGGACTGCTCCTTAAGGACTGTTTTTCTAAATTTGTATGCTGCTACAGGCCATACTATAGTAAGGTACAAGATTGTCATCATTTTATCATGTTTTGATTTGATTCTAGCTTGAGTTATCTATCATTTTAATGTAGTTTTGCATCTTAACAATAACATTAAAGGGAGTTATAAGGTTTCATTCTAAACTTGGTTGTGAAACCCTCCTCTAGGGTTTTAGAAGAAGAATATGCATTCCTTTGCTATTCCACTGATTTGATCCACTTGTGGTTAGTGGAATGGATGGTGGTAGGACTATGCTAGCTTGTTGTGATGGTTTTTTGGTAGATAACTTGTAGAGAAAGAGTTTGCATTGAGAAACCTAACAAAACCATGTGTTAGGTGTAGTTTAAGAGCACATTGAAGGAACCAAAGGTGTGTTTTTGGGAACAACAGTTAGTAGAAGCCTAAAACCCACAAAATCCTTTGTTTTGGCATGCATTCTAAGTATCCAAACCCTTGGTTAAGTTCTGGGCTTGCATTCCTTGGTAGTCTCTTTGTAATTTTGGCCCAATTGGGACTCTAGGCCACTGACAGGGGTTATTGGTTGAGATATTCCATCCAAAACAACCTATGCCAAGTTTGGGATATGTGATAGAGGGCCATAACGGGTATCTACTAATTGTCTAAAATTTGGGTTTGGAGGTCTGAGTCAAAAGTTATTAGGACTGTTGTCATTTTGAAGGGCTACAAGCCATTTAGGAGGGTTTGTGAAGGAAGTACCAACTCGGAGTCTAATCTACCTTGGCCAATGGATGGAATGGGTCCCCTGACATCCCAAACCAACATTTCCATGATGATACTAGAGTTTCTTTCTGCTGTTCCCACTTTTGCATAAAGGTCTTCATTTTTGGGCTTGTAGGTGAAGTAGAACCTTGTCTAGTTTGTCTATCCTTTCCCATCCAATTTGCCTCTACATCAAGGTCCAATTTAATGCTTAATCAAGACTCAAAAGGCATCCCTAGACTTGGGTGACCGTGCCCTAGTCCAGGTCTATTTTGCTGAGACCTAAACTTTGGATGTTGGCTTATGACCGTTAAAATATTTTCCTTTGTCGGCCTATTCAATTTAAATTATGAAAGTTTAGTGGGAATGCATATATAAACATGTTTAGGACTTCATTTTAAACCTAGGTGGATAATGCAAACTTGTGATATTAACCTAAGGGATTTCAAGGCATTCATTGTGTTATAGAGCAGACTTGTGTTGTTATTGTGTTTGTTTGTTACAGATTTAGCTTCATCAATCCATCTCCTCATGGTGTCAAAGATCTTCATTCTCTGTGAGGGCTTCACCTTCAAGGTGACATCCACTTGTGTTCAATCAATCTATTTCATCATTTGATTTTGCCTTTGTCCACCAAGGATACACACTCTATCTAACAACAGTGTTGGAAGGCTTGAATGTCATTCCAGTGCTTGACCGAGGCAAGCTCCTAAAAACCACAACCCCTAAACCCCTCTCTTGTGATTGCAGGTTATAGATGCAGGATCTTGCGAAGTGGAGTTGCAGAAGACCAGAGCAAAGGATAGAGATTCAGATTTGAGAAGAAAGTGTAGAAAATCAAACCCACTGGACTAAAGCACCTGCCCCGTAGTCCTCCCGATTGTCAGTGTCAGAAACTTTGAAGCAGGTTACTGTCTTACTCATCTCACTGTTCCAGATCTACAGAAAAAGTGGCCTGTCTGACTTGGGCGCCTACCTCAGAGTCCCCAAAGTTTCTACCTTTGGGAATCTGAATCCTGGTATGATTCTAATATGCATTTAGTGCCTTCCTATGCGATCATTTGTGGTATCTTATTCGTCTGTACCTAAAATCATATAATTAGGGTTTAAGGCTTAATTGAACTAGGGTTTGACATATCTAGCAATCTAATATACCTTTCCATATCATTCCTAAGTGACATCAACTTGTAGCTGAGTCCTCTCCATCTGTAGTGACCCGGTTGTTGTCCTTGAGTGTTATTGTGAAGGGAGGGTGTGATTGAACTTACCTTAGCCACACTTCAATCCCTATCCCCTTTTCATACATAACAAATGCACCTAACTCTAGGAATAGACACAATATATGTTGTTGGTTCTCCAACCTACTTTTAGATCCTTCTAAGCGGCTATGGATCCCTATTTTCAAATTCACTTAGAGGATGGACAACAAATGAGAGATAAGTAGTCTCTCCTGCACTTTAGGCTTTGCTAAACCTAGATGGATATACCTAAAATAGATACTTCAAAAAAGTAGATGATTTGTTCATGCATGTATGACAAGGGTTTGAAAATGTCTTCAAAATGTCAACCTTCCCTATACCCTCAATGACTGGACATGAACACTATAATACCACACACAGATTTTTATGGGTGTAGCAATGACTTTTTCACCAGAAATTTCAAATATGAAACACTAAACTTGTGCATGATGGATAAAACCCTAAACTACTAATGTATAGTGCCAAATGTATGATTTCTTCATTATGAGTATGAAAATGGATGGAATACTACAGAGATCAGTGCTTGTTCCTTGGGATCATAGAGTCTAAAATGGCTACAACATGATATTAAAAGAAAATTTCATCTCGGGGGTTTAACAACAAATATCACTGCCTTACAATAATTCAAAACCACGAAGGTACCCTTAAACTTGATTCTACTTAATAATCCCTCACAAATACTACACACCCCACTTGATGCTTGAAAATATTTATCACTCCCCTTGAAGATGAACTAATCAAACATGCAAATCCTACAATAAATGTGCACATAGAAATTCTCTATTTTCCTTGAAAGCATAATTCTTTCCAAGAACATGCAATATCTTGAAGGAGACAATTGAAATAAAAGAGCCATCACTCATAACTTTATTTCAAAGCAAATCTATTACAATATTCATGTTGCAACAAGATTAAACACCCATTACCCTTAGAAAAGATTACATAGAGTTTTCTTCCAAACAACTTTCTCTCTTAAATCTATTTTTTTCCACTCACACCTTACAAAATGAAAAAAAAACACATATTTATATTCAAACCCAAGAAATTGGGTGCCTAAATTAGTCTAGCTGTCCTTTTTCTGCCTTTGATGGTATTCAAATTTTGAATTTTTTCCCCTCCTTTGATTTTGCCTTTTTGGGCATTTGAATCCCATTGCCAGAAATATTTGAAAAATAACTCAACTTTCAGGAGCAATAATGTTTGATTTGGGTACTTGATTGAGCCCTTTTTAAAAAAACTGAAGATCTTGAAGTGCTTTGCATGATGAAAATTCTAAAACAAGAATTTTTTGAAAAATTTTAGAGCTTCATTTAATCATTTGAAGGTCCAAAATTCAAATTTAATATTTTTTATAGGATTTTGGGACCTTGAAATTTTAATATCTCATTATATGCAAGTGATCTTTAGTTGATTTTTCACCATAGGTTGACTTTACAATTCTAGAGCTTTGAATAAAATTTCAAGTCCATACGTGCTCAAATGCAAACTTTCTAAAAATAGATGGTTACTATGTTTAGACATAAACAAAATTTGACTTTACTAGATCATTTTAGGGGACCTTTTATACAAACATGACACTTTACAAGCTCGGGACTCTTGATATGGGCCAATGTATAAACAAAAATCTTTCTCTTAACTTGGTTTAAGCAAGTTATGACACCAAAGGGGACTCAAATTGAGATGACGCTTTCACATATTGCATTGGAAATTTAACCATGACCATAAAAAATAGAAAATTGGACATAGGCTCCAACAAATGCATTGTCTTTCAAAGGTTTAGTACTTAAGCACTAGTTCCTTAGTATATATTTCACTATCCCTTGAGCACTTAAGCACTTGACCTTGTACACAAACTTAATCAATAGAATAGATAAAAAATTTCTTATGTCAACCTTAGAAATGTGATTGATGAATTCAAACATAAAGGTGAAATAATTTCTCTCATTAACTTTAATGTTTAAACTATAAGAAAAAAACTATTATATTTAAAAATGTGATATTGAAATCAATCTACTATAATTTAAAAAGGACCTAAATATATTACCCTCAAACATCCTAAATTTTTTAAATAACTTTTAAGTCCACTAGTGGAGAGGACCTAGTATCCGCACACCCTAACTTTGCGCATATCTCTTAAATAGTATATAAGATTTTCATGAAAATTTTAGCATATCTCTGTATTTGAGTTAAGAGCTTAAAACTATTTTTTAGGGTTTAGGGTATCAATGATGTAGCCTAATCAACTACATCTTCACTGAGTTGTCAAAAAACACCTCAAAAAAAAAGTTAGACCGAGACATGTGCACCAAGGCATGTATTATTGATCACACCTTGTGTGGCACCATATGATTAATTGTTTCTTTGATTTGACTTGTGAAGTGTATAGTTAGACATATATATATGTACATGTATTGATTCCTTGTTAATATACTTAAGTGGGGTTCTAAGTGCATATCACCATAACGAGTATTGGAGCATGATTATCTATTGGGTCCTCTCCCCTATAATTTAATGAAGACTTAAACATATTACCCTCAAACTTTCTATTTTTTTTAAATTACTTTTTAACTTACATAAATATATCTTCTTGACCTTGGAAACATACATAAAGATATCTTCTTAACCTTGGAAACATACATAACTCTCAAACACAACACACCTCCCAACACTTGTTCAATTAATGATCCGACCACATCAAAAAACACTACCATCATGTACCCTGATTCAATTACAAAAGTAATAGGGTATAACTATGACTGTAAAGTGGCTAAATAAATGCTCAAAGCAGATGCGAATAAAGAAAAAGATGAAAGAACATAATATATATAAAAACAAAAAAGACTATTTAAGAAGAGCAAACAAGCAAAAACTTGCAGATCTTAGAACATAAGCATTAAGTAGCCCAATTTTTAAACAAAATTTTGCCTATGAAAGCTACAGATGATACTTAAACTGACATAAAAAATTAGAATTACTAGCTCAAGTAGGCAACTGATTAGCTTTTAAATGCTACTTGGTTAGCCACACATTTTTTTCCTGTGGGATGATAATTGCACCCCATGATTGCACTTCTGCTACTGTACCTACGATGTAGGGACCAATCATGCTCCCCTCTGAATCGAAATGATGTTTCGTGAAAGAAAAATGTCCAAAATCACGTTTTGGAATGGGAGCAATCTACTCTCACATCAAGCTGTTAAGATCCTGCTACAAAATACGGAGAGTATGAAAGCAGAATAGTTTAGATCTGTTTATGAATGAAAAGGATCTAAATCTCTATCTCATGAAGAAAATGTCAACGAGATCTATGATTACATTAGAATGTAAGTTACCCATCTGTAATTAATGGCATGTGGCTGTGAGGAATTAAATTTGAGAACATCACATCATTGGGCTGGCCTTTGTCTGAAGAGATGGAAGCCCATCATGATCACTCCATGCAAAGCCAAATTAGGCAGACACTTTGAAATTCGGTACAATATGAAGGGATCTGTAGCAGCTTTGTTTTAATGGCAAGCCAGCAAAGTACATAACAACAGCAGAAGATTGCTCTGAACAGCCATACATTGGCAATTTAGAAGCCCATAAGATAAATACCTTTGTGTGAAATTCCTTTTCAATCAGATTTGATTAGCAGAGACTTTATATGGTGAGAGATATTTCAAGGGAATACTCATTATCTCTCTTGCAAATGGCTCCGTAGAGGACAACAACAGAAGCTGTCTGGCAAAGTATGGTTGTGCCTTGCCCATGTTATTGTTCGGACAGGCATGTTAACATCATCATTAAGAATAAGATCAAAACATACTGTCAACTGGACTGCAACTCCATTCATGCTACGGCAATCATTATTAGTTTGAAGCTGTCAAGTAAACGACAGGCCTCTGGCATTGATTTGTGTGTGTATATTCGGTAGATTATCCAAATGATTAATTAGAAGATGGGACAGTCACATAACTCCAACCCATTCTCTTACCAGGCTTCTTGGGAATTGATGATAGCAACCCATCAAGTTTTCTTGTGAAGCAATCACTAATGATTCACTGATGTCTGTCACTATAATAATTAATTTGTAGTTAGCAAGGTAATGCAACAAATTGCGTGCATGCAACGTTGCCAACTGTGTGTTCTACCTATCTGGTTAGGGAACGTTACCAACGGTGTATTCTGCCTATCTGGTTGAGGATTGTACTCTAATCTAATGCCCGTGATGGGGACTAGAGTAGGAAAAACATGGCCTCTCATCAGTTTTTAAACATTTCAATTATAGTTTTCAATTATAGTCTCTTGCTTCTTAATCAATTGTTATAACTAAAAAATGTTCTGGTGTGTTGGTGAAGTTGAAAGGTTCTAAATGAGCCCCCCAGAATCAAGTTTTGTTGAGTGCAAGACCCTCTATTTCAGTTTGTCCTCTTAGATATTCTCTAGAGTCTCTAGAGTCTATTTGACATCCTCAGAGAAGGGGTAGTTTGTGGCTCCTCTTTCTTTGGACACTAGCATTGTTGATGAAAGGGAAGTGATCCCTTGGACCATTGTTTAGAGGAGGAAGAAAAGTCCTTCAATTCCTACTCAACACTCATGGTCTTGGGGTAGTGGGGTGAAGTATGCTAGATTGGGTTTAGGTAGTTTGTGGCTCCTCTTTCTTTGGACACTAGCATTGTTGATGAAAGGGAAGTGATCCCTTGGACCATTGTTTAGAGGAGGAAGAAAAGTTCTTCGATTCCTACTCAACACTCATGGTCTTGGGGTAGTGGGGTGAAGTATGCTAGATTAGGTTTAGGAATAGTGTAGGTTTGGTGCTTAGTCCATGGGGCCTTAGCTTGGTTTCATGTGGCCTCTTGGTAAGGCTACTATAAGATTATTGTTGGATCTTTGTTATTTGTCTATTGTTAGGTTCTAGGCCTCATTGCTATATCTATCAATGTAAAAGGTTTGAGGCCCCTTCTAAAACCCCATTTTTACCATTAATAAAAAAAACATTTGCATACATAGTGATAGAAAGACACATTGAATGGTTTTTTGTTGTCTTGGATCTTGTTCACAAGCTATTAAATTGGTTTGCATAGGGGTTTGATTGAGAACATGAGGGCCCCACTTAGCGTGCTTCTTACAGGCATTTGTAGATACAATTTTCTTACTACAATTCCAAATGTCAAAAGGTGACGTGAATCAAGTTTCAAATTACAAGATTTTCCAAATCAATTTCACAGCATGCCATTTGTGCAATGTTGGCAAGAATCAGGTGTAGACCAAAGATCTGAGCCCGGGTCTCTTGAAAGTTGTATTTATACCCTAGTGTGAGTAGTAAGAGAAGGTTTGGGATCCATGTAGTAGATTATAGAAAGATGTGGCAGGATAAGTTAATCAAAATTAAATGAACATACACATTTACATACATAGTCTCATTCCCATTCCATAAAATACTCATTATCCCAATATGTGGCATACTGACTAAACTATAATCAACACACACACATATATATTTCAATAGTATAATCTCTAATTATAATCTTATCTCATTCCTCTTTACAATATATATCTCATTCTCTCATTCTTCCTCTTTCTTAATCCTTATCTAATCTCCTACTATATCTTTCTATTCTATTTTCTACTTCCATATGTATACAATCATAGGGAAATGTGTCCCTTGTCTTTGTGGTAAGTTTATCTTGTTGTATCGTGTCTGTCTGCCTTTAGCCTTTGGTGCCCTCACGAGTTTTCACCATTGGCCTCCATTAGGCCTCCCTTTTAGGTTTTCAACTTAATGGGAGAGGTTTGGCTCTATCTTGCCAACATCACCCCCCACTTTGAAACCACATCTTGTCCTCAATACATTCAGGCATTGCCTACCAAAAAAAAGTAACTTTGAAGTTGTATCTACCAAATTTGGTTGGCACAAAATTCAAAACTTGGAATAAGTCAGGGCGCTCATGGAAAAATGTTCTTGTATTTCCCCCTTAGTTGTGCATAAGTATTGTCCCACTACTAGGTTTCATTCTATTGTAACTAAATGTGTCCATTGATAGTGAGTAGAGTGTTTTCCCCTTCTTATTAGTGGCTAAAATTTGAATGGTACTGGAAACTTTTAGGGCTTTTATGAGTAGACCTATTACATGTGCTAAGCTCAAGCTAACCACTTCTCTTAACCTTTTTATTTGTGCTCTCAACCCTTCTCTTTGATCATGAATTTCCTAGTATTGGTTATGAAGAGTCTTTATCTACACCCTTACACTCCCATCTATGTCTTTCATGGCATCAGAAGAGGTGGGGTCTTGCATAATCTGATTCTTTATGTTCTCCATTTGTAAATTTAGGGCCTTAGTGGATGTCAACCAACCTAGGAAAAACTAGTAGAGGGTGTTTATGTTATTTGTAGTAGTTTGCATATTCTACACTTCCACCTCCAGTCTAGTATGTGTTGTGACACATTTCTTTCTTATTTCTTTTGTTTTTCTCCTCTTAATCTCTATCGTTACCTTATGCCTAATAGCCTCTTCCTGAATTTGTATCTCAATTATCATTCCATTGGTGAGTTGTTTTAGTTGTTGGCCCAATGAGGTAGAGGTATTCATATTAACTTGTGGTACTTGAGATTGTAGTGCAGTGATTACATACTCAATGTTATCAAGAATGCCTAAATGTTGTTTCAAGATGTCCTCTCTAGAAATTGTATGCAAAATGTCCCCAAGTTGAAACTTGTATAGGGGTGAGATCTGGGCAACATCTAGTTGTGATCCTGATGGGGAAATAGGGAGAAGTGGTAATGTTTCCATCGGTTGTATTTGTTTCTACTATTCCAAAAACTCTTTGATATTATGCATTGGATTGTCTTGGGAGAAAATGGGTGGAGACAAGAAAATTTGTTTGGAAGGGGTAACTTCCTCTATACTTATTGTTTTCCCTCTATCCTTTGGAACTTATTTCTCTTTTTGTGTTTGTTCCCATGTTACCTCTTCCTGGGTGTCTTTCACCCTTGATGTATCTATTTATATCTATAGTTCTTAGTAAATTTGCTCCTCTTCTTCCATCATTCATTGGTAGGCGCTTTGTGTGGCCTCTATAGTCTCTTCCATGACTTCTCTTTTGCTATCACAGCTTGTGATAATAGTGTGTCCACCCTTTGCTTTGATCTTAACTCCATGTTTTACAAATTTTACCATTAACCCTTCATTCTGTGGATAGATCCACCACAATCTTTTCAAGTGCCTCTTTTCTTATGTTTTCCTCTTTTTGCACTACTTTGTGTCTCTTTTGTTTAAGTTTTGTGGGTAGTTCCTCTAGAAGGCCCTTAATTATTTTTACTAATGTACAATGGGAACTTAAAATATAATCCACCATTGCTTGTTCAATTACCCTCTTATTCTACTCTCCTACTTTTGTGTTATCTTACAAGGCATGTCATGTGTGAATAAGGACCTATACAATCTATTTACATTCATTATTTCTTCCTATATATCTTCTTGTGAAGTGGAATCAATTTTATTTTGTGTGGAGTTTTTTTTCTTCAATGGCAGTTCTTCTTTACTTCTTACTCCTTATCTTCTTGCTTGCATCTTTGTTTTCGTAGGAATGTATTTTCTCTTTGCGTTCTATTTTTTTTAATCTATGATGACTCACCTTTCTTCTTCTTTGCACTCATTTGAAGAAGTGCCTCTATATCCTCTCTCACAGATGATTTTTTATTTCCTTTTGGTTCCTTTTTCAGTGTAGAGGTGGCTAATTTTCTCCTTGCAGGGACTTGCGGCAATCTCTTCTCCAGTTCTTTTTTTCCTAGTGCTACACGAGTCTTAGAGTCCCTAATCTTAAATCCTAGAGACTCCAACCTAAGGTCCTCAGAATGCCACAATTGAGAAGATTGCCTCTAATGATACTGGTGAGTCTGAAATCTTTATAATTGTAGGCTATATGGGGTATTTTGTGAATCCTTATTTCTTATGCAGCTTCTCTTTATGTTTTTACACATGCTTTGTTACCTTCTATTTCCTCTGCTTATCCATGAACTCTTGGTATGTTCCAAACCTTTCTACTTTAGGATCTTTAGGGAGAGCTAACAATGTTTTCACATAGGCATGAACCTATTTGTCACCTATTTCATAGGGTATTTGCGATACCCAGGGTGTGCAAGGTTCAAATGCTTCCATGAAAATTTGATCTTTATCCACTACAAAGATAATATTGTTCACCTAGCTTCTCACCACATCATATGAAATTCTATCCCTTGAATGCATTTGAGCTTGGAATCTTTTGAAAATCCCTAGTATACCTTATTATATGATGTAGCATCCCCCCAAAAATTAATATGTTCATTTATTTGTGTTGCTACTAGGGTGTTTGGATTCCATATCTTCCCAAGAAAACCTAACAATCTTTTCATAAAGTAAAATGTGAGGCAAATAATCAAAGATCCATATCTAAATTGGTAGCAGTTGCTTCCTTTTATACTCGTGATGTTCTCCATCATCCATTCTCGCATGACCTCATATTGGTTGAATTCTTTTCCTTGTACCACCATCTTATAAGATGTAAGTATTGCCATGTTGGTAGCAAACCCCTTTCTTTGTATAATATATCTTATGCACAATGCCTAGAGTGGCATATTTCATTGTGGGATTGGTACTATTGTCTATTGCTAGATTTTGCCTATCTGATGTGGCTCCCATTAACTCCATTACTTTTTGATTGCTAAAACTCTTCTTTGATCTAAGATCTCCTTTGTTCCACAATTTGGTCACCACATGAATAACCTCTTTTGTGATGCTGTAGGGTTTGTAATTCCCCGGGTTTTCACCCAAAGCATTAGTTGAACAAACACTGAACCAACAAATTTTTCACGTTTGCAAGTGTGACATTTACACGTCGCATTGCACTCACCCACACACAAGGTGTTGTAACAAGCACAACAGCACCTAAAACAACATCATCATTGCACAATGCAAGGTGGCACAAGTGGAAGACTTCACCCATCACGAGACAACTCACCACGATGACCAAGAGAGGGGTGGAACACACTCCAAGATGAAGGCCAAATATACATCACGACCAAGCTCCCTCATGAACACATGGAGTAGGATGAGGGTAACCATCACCTAAATCTATTCCATGACTACACAAGACATTCTAAACACAAGGGTAATGCTCACCAAAGGGATGGTCCAATTAGGAGGTATGATTCCTCAACCAACTGGAATGGTCAAAGGTTGAACTCGTGCAAAGACACACTTCCCAAAGTAAAAGAGGGAATAATCCAAGAGTGAATATCACATCATAAAAATGACAAGATGGATACACTTAGGTGGTTAAATGAGCACCTTATGACAACAAACTTCACAAAAGGGTTGAACAGGCAAAACAAGACAAAAGTGATACAAAAGGCTACGCATGTTCGACACCAACATTGACACATGTCAAAAGCAAACATAGGATCCTTACCACCTATGTGGGATGAATATGATCCAACAAAAACATATCCATAAATATCAAATACAACATCAAATAACTAAGTCTAAACATGCTAACATAGCTAGATTCTAACATGTAAAATCTATCAAAACATGCCAACATCCTCACAAACCGAGGCGTGAAAAAATACAAGATGATTTCCAATAATTACATTATTCAAAGGGCTTCATCCTAAACATAGACGAATCATAGCCAACATCATAAATGAACTCATAGAATTAATTACATCTTATTACAAGGGTCTCAAAAGACCTACATTACAAAGGTTATAATAATGAATAATGATAATATACAAGTGCATAAACCACCCAAAAACCAACACGCTCTCCAAGGTGCAACAAGACACGAAGCATGACATAATCAACCTACAAGAAGATAAGGGAACCATCCAACACCTAAAGATAATCATGAAGGACCAAGGGGGAACGTTGCTCGCCTCCAAATCATATTGCCATCGTCGGACACAATAGTTGTCTACGCAACTCTAGGCAACCCCCAAGCTACAGAGAAGGTGATCATGACAAACCTGCTAGCATAATCTCACTCAATCTAGGGTATACGTAGAAACATATGGCATACACGCTAATCAATGCACACAACACACATGGCACAAAAACTAATACAATGCATATAAACAACACATGGTACAACTACCATCCAATTGCATTCAAGTAACATATGGCACACTTGACAAAGCATAATAGAATGCCATCACAACATTCAAGCATAAGGGAAATAATCACACCTTGAATGCACACCAAAAGAGGCATAGATCAAAGTCCATCATAAGCACATACAATCATGGATCAAGCATCACAATGCACATGCAAACACAAGGTAAGCATCACACACTGAGTCAAACTCTGATGGTGGAAGAAGAAGGAAGAGAGACCTAGGTAGTCAAGACAAGGAGTGTCATACAAGGGCAATATTCACCTCATGTCAAAACATGAGGGCAAACCCTCCTCATAGAAACTGGACACTACACCAAAGATTGCTCTTTACACCCAAACCCAAGCAAGCTGGATACTTCACCAGGACATGCAGTTTGGTGTAGATGATCTATTTATTACGTTTTATTACCCATGTGTTCTAATGTTATTCTTGATTAAAAACTTCCTGTCGATGATTGTTTTTACACATTCATAACAAAAGTTAAAATTCACAAAATGAACCTAACTGTCTTGAAAGATATGAAGAAATCAATGAAGATTACTTAATCCCAAGTTTCTATATGGTCAGGTCTTGACCTGTTGGACAATTCAGTAGGTAAATGTGAAGCTGTAATATGCAAGGGGCCTTACGTGATTTAAGGTGATTAATGACCTACTGGACTCTAATTATGCAAATATCAACAAATTATCTATCTCTTTGCATACAATTGTTACTGTATCATGAAGCTTTGAATGATTTATATTAAAACATGCTTTTCCTTTCAAATATTTATGAAGATTGCCAAATATCAACTTAATTGTAACTATTTCTTTCAAATGTAAGACAATCTCCTTTAGATTTCTGTGTTTAAGCTAAGTAATTCAGATTATTGGGAAAAGTTAGAGAAATCTAAAATAAACTCCATTTTGCTACAGGATCTAAATGCTCTGTTATGCACCTGGTAAGAAATACAACAAATTTAATTAAATCAACAGACTAAATAATTAAATGCAAATGTCTTGAGTATTTTCACAAACATGCATTCAAGATTGCGAGCTTTAAGAGATACTATTTTAAATACAAAAAAGAGCCAGAAGACACTCAGAAAATAGACACAGAATTCTAGATTCAATTGTATTCAAAACACATAGTCATATATGATTTACAATTTATGAATGACTCTTAGCTTCATTAATCAAATTCACAAAAACTTACAATGCTTTACAGATACAATAAGAAAGCTAGATATTCCATGCATTCCTTAGTGCAGACACAGGCGACCTCCTCTAAACTAAAATACTCTTCTACTCAAAGTCTCTAAACAAATTACAATTGCTAGCTAATTTCTAAAAATCCCTGTGTAAATAATATACAAGTAGCCATGCTCCTTATATAGATTTTTGAACTTCATATTGCTATGGCTACAACTTCAATCTACAACTGAGATCCCTTTATTATTGATCAATGGTGTATCTTTGCTTCATAACCGTCTACCAAAATATTGATTTGGCATCTTTCTTCTCCCTCAAAGGATGCTGTTGGAATCTTTTACAAAATAAGATTCCCCTTTCTTCATTGACTTTCTCTCACTGAGGTTCTTTATTTGACTTCTTCTCAAAAACCTTTGATCTTGCTTGTCTTCTCACTTTTTCAAATATTTCTTGAAATTGCCGATTACACCTTCTACAAAGGTGCGGTCCCCTCCTGAACTCTTTGCCAAAATGTATTCTTGCATCACAACTCCCTCCTTCAACTTTCGTGTTTGAGTTTTTTAACTTTCTACCATTAGTGTAAATTTGAATGCATACCTTTTCTTTGTATATTTCATTGTCTTCACTGCCACTACTATCAATGTGCATAGTCTCAACAACTTGTTTGGCTCTGTGAGTTTCTGACTCTCGTTGCATTTCTCCAGCCAACTCTGTTTTCACTTGCACAAATGCTTGCCTTTGTTCTAAGGATGTGGAGGCACCAAGTATATTGCTTAGTTTTGCACCTACTTCCTGTGCTCCAATTACACCACTTGGTTCAGAAGTTTCACCTTTTGACAAACTTATTGGTATTGCTTTTCTAATTTGTTGTCCTTCTGCTTCCTTAGCAGTCTGTGCCTCTTCTGCACTAATTTCATGACTTATTGAATTTGCATCTACAAAAGTATCTAATGCCACTACCACTGTCATCCCTAATGCATATGGATCCATTAAAGTAACATTTTTATCCTTTTCAACAATCTTGGCCTCTACAATCTTCCTCTTCTTCTCATAAAAGCATTGCAAATCTTCACTAGGCTTTGCCTTTCTTTTTCTTCCTTTCTTTGGATAGGTGACCTCTTTTCCCTTAGCCTTAAGCTCTTCAATTCTATCTTTTAGCCATGTCTTTGAAAACAATATTACTGGCTCAAACAATACATCCAATGATGTGTTCCAGGTTTTAGACCAATCAGGCTCTGTAATAGGAGCCAACCTTACATCTACATAACTCTGATGTAACAACTTATCATCATCCTGAACCACTGGAGGGACATATATGTCACCTATAGACTTCATTTGCTCAAGAGTTAATCTTTTATGAGCTCTTTTCCTCACTCCCCTATCATTTTCACAATTAGCCCAGAAATCCTCAATATGTATCTAGTGTTTATACTTTTTATCCACAAAGTTCTGGATCCTATGGAAAGGATCAAATCTCCTAGTTAAATCAAATTCTTGAAAACCAAAATATCTCAGCTCTTTCTCTGAATACCCTGCCACTTCTTCATTGTAACATGAATATCTGCCAATAGCCCAATGCAACCTCACATTTCCTCTATTATTGAACTTCCTTAAATTATACATTCTGAAAACATTCAAATTCTGTCTTGAAAATTCCAAAACAATCAACTTATCAGAAGGATACCTAGGCAGCATAAATGGGTTTCCTTTGAATCCTTCAGTTCTTATGTAAGTAAAATGCTCAAACTGAATAAACCAAGAACTATGCAATCCAATTGCATCCTCTGCACTTTTAGATAATCTTTTGTCAGGTTCTTCTGTCAACACTCTTTCCATGTAAGTATAAAAGACATTGTTAACTAAAGAAAAATTCTTCAATGCATTTTCTTCTTGTAGGTCAGGATAGTGTTCATACACTAATTTCTGATCAGGACCATTTCCTAGAGCACCAACCCTTTCAATTCCATGTATATATGGTTTAATTTCTGTAGCACATGAATATAACACATAAGAAGACAGATAAAAGGGCATCATCTTTTGTTTTCTCTGCATGACCTACTTCCAAATAGCTGTGCTTATTGCCTTAGCCCAGTGGATTTGCCCTTGCTCTTTTTCCCCTGTTCTTATGAACTCAATAACAGTGAACATCCATGGTTCACATTTGGTGCTATCCCTTAGTCCAAGTAACCTACTCAGCATGGTGATCATCAAATAAATCTCTTCTTTGAAGTATATCCTCATCAAGTTCTTAGGTACCCTGGCTACAGCCTTGGGCTTGTTTTCTAAGTTATACCAGCTGTGGAATATTTTACCCTTGCATTCTCTTTTATTTGTATGAAAGTTTTCATTATATTGATTAATATCAATATCTCTCATTTTCTCTTTAATATCCAATCTAGATGTCCTTGCAATGCCCTCTGTGGTTAAATCAACAATAAGTCTATCATACAGCATGATCTTCCTTGTAGATGGATCATATAAAGTCACACAGTCTAAACATAAATCTCTGGCCTCCATTGCCAGTGGTAAACCTGTAGCTCTGTATAATCCACTCTGCCAGATACATTTCATATCATTTGAAGCATCTGCAGCAGTAATTTTCTTTAACACATCTTCTGCATCATAATTTCCAATGCTCGTATCTGATCCAACTCCACTCGTATTGAATAGAGATGGATAACCTCTGTGAAAGGGAAATTCTTCTTTCTCTATCTCCTTCCGGAGTTTCCTTTCTTTTTTCACCTTGCCCCCTGTATCTTTCTTCTATTTCGAGGCCATCCTGTAGAAACATGCTTCTTTTAACTTTCATTTCAATTTCCTGTCTAGGTTTTTTACCATGAATTTTTGCTTTTGTACTATTTTACCCTAACTCATTTTTTTCCTTTCTATTTTAACCTCTAAATTCGTTAAGCTCTACTCAGCTAATTAACAATTAAAATAGTAATTTGACCAATGCCTACATTTTTCAACGAAATTACTAAAATTAACAATATTTTAACAACTGAAAATAAACGACGTTTTGAGATAGATACCTATTTTTTGTGACTATTTAACTGTTGACTTACTTTTACCTTTTCACCCTCCATCTAGCTTACTGTAACTCTGTCGACCTGGTAAATTGTGCTCACTCACTGCAACAGTTCTCTTTTCTACAATTTTTAACTCTTAGCAGTATATCTGAAAGCGAAATAACATTAAAATTACCCTAATCCTCATTAAATTTCACTTTGTTTGGGTGTCAAATCTGCATTAATTACAACAATTAATGCGCCATAACTTTCGGCCTTCAACTTTGGTGTTTGAGTTTTTTTTCAACTTTTTACCGTTAGTGTAATTTCGCATGCATACCTTTTCTTTGTATATTTCATTGTAGGTTTTCTTTGTATGTTTTCATTGTATCTTTAAACATACAAGCATTTTATGCAAAGAACCAACTAACGCTTTTTCCCCTTTTTGGCCTTTTCTATACCTCTTTGTATCTTTGGTTTTGTATATCGCGCTTGTATATTCTATTGTATAAGTGCATATACAAACACCTTATACAACCATTTCCTTACCTTTTACTCTCTCGCGATGCTTTTGATTCTTTGTATATCTGCATTGTATATCATAAACATACAAACGCCCAAATATACAAAGACTTTTCTATTTTTTAATTTGTTTTGACATCCGGGCTCTGTATATTAGCTTGTATATCAGATATACATTGTAAACATACAAAGCTAATATACAACTGGTGGGGTCCGGCCTACCTTTCAACTTTGCATCTCCGTGATGCATATAACCTTCGTATCAAACTTTTGGACTTCAACCTCTTATAAATCACATTCATCTTACCTTCAAGTCCGCAATGTCCATAACTCAATGCATCTTTTGATATACAATTTGGACGTAATGCATTGTATTAATCGTATTTCAATTTCCTTGAATTCCGGCTTGTATGTATAAAGCAATGTATGTTTCGGAACATACATACAAGCGCAAAAATATACAATAGTTTAACTTCATTTTATACCATTTCGGTTCTGGCACTTGTATAAAGTATAATGTATATTGGCTTTGTATCTCAAAAACATTACATACAAAACATGAAATTTACATCCATTATTCCTTATTTCATGATCCTTTCGATTCCGCTTTGTATATAAACTACAATGTATATAACCAAACATACATATACAAAGTGTAAAACATACAATGATTATATCAAATTTAATGTTCTTTTCAATTTCGTGCTATGTATAACCTGTTGTATATTTACTTTGTATGTCTTCCATTTGCCAAATATACAAACCAAAACATACATAGCAGATTTCAATGTTTATTCATTCTAACTTTAACTTCGATCAGGTCCAACTTGTATATGAAGATAAAGTGCTAGTAAAAAAAACGTACACAAGTATAACAACATACATTTTATAAACCCGATGACTTCCCTTTTTGTGACTAACACAAAGACCCGACATACAAATGACCTTGTATACCACGACTTTGTATATACAAACAACTTTGTATATGCAACATACAAACCTCCTGATTGTACATTTACCAAAAAACACTTATAACTTGCAAAATATAGGGAATTTGAAGATGGTTCAAAAACCAACCCCTGTTCATTTTTCACAAGGAATTCACCCATACTCTGCCCTGGTACTTAATGTTATTTTTTCTCTATTTTCACCAAGGTTTGTAACTCTCACCTCCCTTTTCCCTTTTACCACCAAGCAAACCCACACATAGAAGCAACAAAAGCCAGCAACAACAGTGGTCCTCATTTTGCTAAGAAGTAAAATGGGGCATGTTGTGAGCATCACAACAACTGGCAACTAAATAAAATAATTAAATTAAAATCATTAAAGAAATTGAAATGAAATAAATTCATAATTTCTAACTATCTTTTATGCAAATCATCATTTAACTTGAGACCTAATGTATTCAATAAGGTGCATGAATTTTTCTTTTCAGTTTAAGTGGGTGCACGTGATTAATAATCCTCATCTTGAAAATCAGTTGAACAAACTAGTGACAGACATTAGACTACCTAGTTGATGTCATTCCCTCATAGACAATCGGATAGAGCCTTGCTACCAGTAGGCGTCCATAGCCTCGACAAGGTTATCGTTACAATTCTCTTAAGTAGAGCCCCACTACCAGCAAGCGTCTATAGCCCTGGTAGAGTTACTTAGATGACTTAACCTGGATTTCAATAAAATCAATTTTATTTATTTATTTATTTTTATATTTTGTATTTGACAGAGATTTCATAAGATATTTTAGTTGTAACTTCATGATGTAAGGAATAGTCACTTGCTAAAATTAAGCTGAGAATTGTAATGGTAGCAAGGGTGACCTCTGATTTTTCACCTAATATCTACACTGGTAGGTTCAACAAACCCAAGGATTTTATGTGTGTCATTGTGAGAAACTTCCCTTGAATACTCAACCCACAGTTATTGAATACAAAATTTCACAAGTCAACTAACTTTCTACATTCATGATAGTCACAACAAATTATGCACAAATTTTACATAATTAACTTGAATGTTCTAAATTTTCTATTATTTTCCATGGTTTCCAGTCTACTCCTGTATTACTCATAAAACAAAACAAACATCCCTGTTGAGGAAACATAACCAAGCCACCAAAACAAACAGACAAAAACAACAACAAAACAAAACAAACAAAAACCAACAAAACAAAACTGTACATTATTCACACTATGATATAGAATAGACCAACAACCCTCACCTCAAACCTGAAAGTAGTGTTTTAAGTGTTGGCCATTAACTGGTAATGGCACATCTTCTCCAGTCAAGGTCTTGAGCTTGAAAGTGTTGTCTCCTATTATTTCTGAGACCTGTAATGGACCTAACCATAACTTGTCAAATTTTCCATGATTTCCCTTTTTTCATGTGCTTTATCCTAGCACAGCACTAAGTTTGAAATTCTAAATGTTTTGACTCTTGCTCTTTTGTCAAACCATCTCTTTACCACTACCTGATGTTTAGCAAACTTCTCAATGGCTTGATCTGTTTTCTCATCTAATTCTAATAGTTGGATTATTCTGGCTTCTCTGTGATCATCAAAGCCTAAATATTCATTAGCAAACTTCCAAACTGGTATTCTTAAATTAACTGGAAGTATGGGATCAGTCCCATAAACTAAGTGATAGGATGCATTGCCCAAGGCTGATTTAACCCTAGTCCTATCTACCCACAACGCATACTTCAACAGTGTGTTCCATTCTCTTGGGTTCTTTTCAATTAGCTTCTTGATTATATCTAATAAAATTTTGTTTGTAGACTCAGCTAACCCATTCCCCAAAGGATAATAGTTTGAAGAAAACTTTAAAACAACTCCATGTTCAAATGCCCATTTAGAAAATTTTAAAGAAGAAAATGCAGGGCCATTGTCACATACCAGCGAATAAGGAGCTCCAACCTTGGTTATGATGTTCTCTTCTCTTCAAGGAATTTGATGACTACTTCAGTAGTAGAAAATTTACAACATGTGTCTTCAGTCCACCTTGTACAGTAATCAGTCATTGTCAGTATAAACTTGTGTCCTGCAGATGATGGAGGATTTATGACTCCAATGAAATCTAAACCCCATTGTGCAAATGGTCTAGACTCAATAACCAGCTGTAATGGATTAGCCTAGTTTCTTCCCTTATCTGCTGTAGTTTGACAGATGTGGCAACTTCTAATGTGACTCTCTGTATCTTTAAACATAGTAGGCTAATAATATCCCACTCTCAATATCTTATGCGTTGTGGCTAAATGGGAACCATGAGCAGTTCCATACTTATCATGCAGGTCTAGCAATACCTTATCTGCTTCATCTCTATTTAAACATCTTAAATATATTCCTTCATGGTTCTTCTTGAATAGAAAACCTCCTTGTACCATGTACTTTTGTGCTTTGATCTTTAAAGCTCTTCTTTGTGAAGATTTCATCTTTCTCGGATATTTTCCTGATATCAGAAAAGTGTTCAAGTCATCATACCACCCTGATGCATCACTAGTATTCAACACATATTGTTGTTTCACCAAGTTTGGGTTTGTATTGGCTATGGTTTGCACTAGAGCTTGTCCTTTGACCAACTTCATTGGAATGATTTCCATATCAAATTCTTGCAGAGTTGTGATCCATTTAGCTCTTTTCTCTCCAGGCTAATTCTGCATCAACAACATCTTCATGGCTACATCTGGTACTATAGCCTTAACCTGACTGCGTAAGATATAATGTCTGAACTTTTTTACTGCTCTTACCAGTGCAAACACTTGTCTTTCTGTATCAAGATATTTTAACTGTGCATCCTTCAGAGGTGCACTCATAAAAGCTATTGGCTTCTCTTCATCATTTTCTCCTTTGTGTCAAAGCAGCTGCAACTGAATGTGAAGATGCAAAAGAATAAATATAGAATGGCTTTGTGTAATCTGGATTGGCCAATACAGGAGCATCAGAAATTACCTCCTTGATATCTTCAAACATAGATCTTGCTACCGGTGTCCATTCTATATTTGCATCCTTCTTCAACATAGTGTTCAACAGTTGTACAATCTCTACAAACCCTATAATAAACTTCCTGACAAAATTAATTTGACCAAAAATTGATTTTAATTCCTTCTTTGTGTTTGGTAATTGCAATTTCTTTATTCCTTCTATTCTATTAGGATCAATAGATATACCATTCTTAGAAATGACATGCCCTAATAACTTTCCTTCTGTCACGCCAAATGAACATTTCTTAGGGCTAAGTGAAATTCCATACCTCTCACATCTCTTGAAGACTCTTTTCAGATCCTCTGCATGAGTGGATGCATCTTTAGAATAAATAGTTAAATTGTCCATATAAATTACAATGCACTTACCTGACAGTCCACGGAATGCAATATCCATGGCTCGCTGAAAAGTGGCACCTACATTCATTAGACCAAACGACATTCTTCTGTATGCATAATTACCCTATTTACAAGTAAAAATGGTTTTCAATCTATCTTCTTCATCAACCAAGACCTGGTTATACCCAAAAAACCCATCCAAAAAAGACATCATCTTAGCTCCATTCACTGCTTGAAGCACTTCATCTATGGGAGGTAGAGGATAATTATCTTTTTCAGATGCCTTGTTTAAATTCCTAAAATCTACACATAACCTGATGTCTCCACTTTTATTTCTAATAGGTACTAAATTAGCTACCCACGTTGAATGTCTGACAGGGAAAATTATTCTAGCAGACAGCAATTTTTTCACTTCTTCAAATATCAAAGGTTCTAAAATGGCATTCACAGGCCTTTGCTTTTGCATGAATGGTTTGATATCTGGTTTTAAAGGTATCACATGAGTGATGATGCACGTATCATATGTCTTTAATTCCTCATATGTCCATGCTATGACGTGTTTATAATCTTTCAGAGCATCTATAATTTCTTTTCTCAACTTCTAAGAACAGGCCTTTCCAATCTGTACATTCTGGGGATTCTACTTTGTTCCTAAGTTATATGGATCACACTTACCTCCCTCTATTTTAGGCAAGTCTTTCTGTTTAACTACTCCATCAAAGTCAAAGATTTGTTCTAACTCAATCACTCCTTTAGGCAAGAAATTGCTTTTTAAGTTGATTATGTCTTCCTCATCCCAAGACACATCAGGCCTCTCTTGTTCATCAATAATTTGAGCCTCAAATACCTCATTACAAGTTAGAAAATCTAGAATTTTCTGATCCCCTTTGAATACCTGAAAATGAGTTACATTATCTGGTACACCAGGCACATTCACTAATTCTACAGCAAATCTTTTTAATCCTGACAGTGTTAAGGGTTCTAAAGTGCTAGCAACAACTGCTAATGCATTTGGCCTATGGTTCAATTCTCTAGGGATATGCTCTATATTGAAAGCATCAAATGACTCTATCAAATCCCATACCCTATGCCTGTAACAAACCATTTTTTTATAGTTGCATGCATACAACTTCCTTACCTATCTGACTACTAGCTCAGAATCTAAAAATACTCTGATCATTTTTACCTTTTTCTTTATAGCCATGACTAGCCCATAAATTAAAGCTTCATACTCTGCAACATTGTTAGTACAAGCAAATTGTAGCCTATATGCTACTAAATACGATTTGCCATGAGGATCTATAAGTTCTACACCAACACCTGCACCCTGTTTAGACTTAGAACCATCACATTTTAGTGTCCACATGCCATCCTTATTCTTTTGACCTTTTACTTTGGCATGTTTTACTTTTTCTATCACATGTGTAGTGTTATCTTGTTTATTCATAGGCAATTCATTTTGGCTTACTTGTACACTTATCTTTTCAGTTTGTAGATCAGAATGACAAACACTTTTATCTTTTGTCTCTTTTCCTAAATCTAGAGTTGATCCATTTATGTTGTTCTGAAAGTAACTCTCTGGTTGATTAACCTTTCCTTCTAGGGGTTCTATCCCTTTTGTGCATTTGATGTACTGATACTCAATAATGTCTCTGCACATTCCACAATTCTCTTTAGAATGTGGTTTATCATGGACTCTACACTTATTTTTGTATAACTTGCATTGAACTGGAATATTTTGTTCTATGCACTTTTCCATTTCTTGTTTAATGACCTGACTAAAATTATTTAGTGCATTGTTTTCTTCATCAGAAGAATTTCCATCAGACTCAATAAATAATATTGTTTCCTTATTGATAGGCTTTTCTCCAAAATTTAGCATTAAGATTTTCTCAATTTGTACCCCTTTATTAGTGACCATGTAAACACTAGGTTCAATAGAAGCATACAATATTTTGTTAGTCCTATTGTACTCTGTGATCATGTGTTTCATCCTAGGTTCAGCTTCTATTCTGATGTGATTTGGCACACCTCTCCAAGGTAACCACATATGCGAAAAATCGGTGGCCATATATCCATTCAAAGTCTTAGACTAGTCTCTACTCAATAGCATCCCATAATTTATAGGTATATCCACCACTTAGATATCAATGAATTGGCTCACCCTGGGGTCTAAAGCTAACTGCATCTAAATATGCATTAGTTCTCCAATCATATTAACTTGAGTTTTATCTAACTGTGTAACAACTTTGGCAGATTTGGCAGGGGTCAGCCCTAAAGTTTTGCATATCGCTAATGGCATTACATTAGCTGAGGCACCCAAATCTACCATACAATTGTGTATGTTCCTTCCACACAATCTAATGGTTAACAGGAAAGGAGGAGCATCCTTCTTATCTACATACATTACTACATTGGTGTTGGATGGCTTCTTAGCTTTCTTACTTTTTTCTTTGGACTGTGCATCCCTATTAGGAACATTTACCTCAGTAGAAACCTCACATGTCACAAATGCATCCAAAGATTTAATAAAAGCATTTCTAACCCGTGGAGTTTTCAATAATTCACACAAAGGTATACTGACCTTAATTTTCTTTATCTCCTCTGACAGATAACTCATCAATCTCATCATTTCTACAGTCTTTATTTTATTAGTTTGGACCTTTTGTGCTACTGTTCCATTTCCTATCTGATGATTGGCTTTTAGTATAGCAGGATTATTGCTAGGATTCTGGTCTGGGGGAGTATTGAAATTGTTAGGAGTAGAAGTGGTGAAAGGACCTCCTAGCCTAGGGTTATTTCTCAGGTTGTAAGTATGATTCTTATTTGACTGTTGGAAGGCTTGCACCTCTTCTGTCTCATACAACACCTCATTTTTAGTTTCAAATGGAAACTAAAAAGTATTTAGTACTAAGGCTGTTTCAGGATATAGATTTTCACAAAAATATGGTTCATCCTCTAACAATTGGTCTTCTTCCTCTTCTCTGGTTGCAAAGGTAAAAGTCTCTAAGACTAAGGCAGTATCATATCCTGAAGGTACTATTTCATTACCTTTAGGAATTAAAAACTCAGAAGTAGGAGCCTGTACATCCACATTAAAAATACTTGCTGCCAGATGAAACTGAGGATAGTCTAATTCAGCATGGGCACTAGTATTATGGATTCTACACCAATTCTACAATGCTACATTGGCCATCTGAATCCTAGCTGTTTGCTTTGTATCTTGGTTATCCAGATTCTCAAATGGAGAAGATAGAGTGCCATTATTTGGCCCTGTATTCCATGTTTTAGGTGGCCTCGACTGATTCTGACTCCTATTATTATTACTCCAGGCTCTGTTATCTATAGCTGGTCCTCTATTTTGCATCTGTTGTCCTTGATTATGACTCTGATTTTGACCCTGATTAGAACCCTGACCCTGGTTATAACTCTGATTCTGATTTTGGTTATGGTGGGGGTTGTAATTCTGGTTTTGACTCTAGTTATAGTTTTGATTATATTCCTAGTTGTTTCTATCGTAGAAATTCTCATTTCTCAACTGTGTCATCTCAGTGGTCAATCTTCTTAAATGTACAGTAATTTCTTTGATTTCTTCCCTTTCCTCTTGTACTTTTGCAACAAATGTATCCTGAGGTGGTTGGAAGAAAGATTGGCCATTATTCTGATTAATATTGGTAGTATTACCAGTGTAAGGTACTATAGCCTTAATTGGAGCAGGATTATACACAGGTGTGCATGTAGGGACTGGATTTAGCAATGGAGTGCTATGTGTAGGAACTCCATTCCAAGATTGTGCCTGATTTTGCACTCCAGGATTTGTTCCATTGAGAAATGGATTATAAGTTGTTTGCCTCATTTCCTGGTTTACAGAGCCTGTCTCTTTATAGGCTTTAGATATTGTATCTATGTTAGGCTTTCTTTCGACAAACATGGCAGTTAATGGATCTAAAGCAACATAATACATAGCTAACAATGTATCTGCATTTACTGTATATGGGGCTACCAACCTAGAATATGCCTTTTGAAATCTGTCATTAAAATTATCAATTAGTTCTCGTTCACCTCTTTTGATTGTGGCCAATTTATGATATAAGATGGAAGGATCTACTAGTCCCCTAAATCTAGACAAAAATGTTTCCTCCATAAGTGTCCAAGAAGAAACATAACCATTAGGTAAATCGACATACCAGTTAGAAGCTTGTTCATTGAAGGTGTAAGGAAATAACCTACACACAACATCTTCATATTCCAGCCTGGCTCTAAAGCATGCCTCCTTAAATATCCTAATATGATCCTCTGGATCCTGATGCAGTTGGTATTTAGGACATATTTTCTTAGGGTTCTTTGGCATCTCATGATAATCCACGAAGTATATGGGAGAGTTGACATTGAAATAAGCCATTACAAGTACTTGTGCTTGACCTAGACCTGTAGGAATACCTAGATTTCTAGGTGGACTTGGATTTATGGGAGGACTGGGACCTGTAGGAGGACTAGGACCTCTGGGAGGACTTGAACCAAGATTTAAAAATATGAATGAAGAACTGTCAGGACTCATAATATTATGGATGTTAAAAGGTGATCCAGGAGGAGTTCTGGATGAACTTCCTATATTTGATATTTTAGGATTCCAAACTAAAGGACTTTTACTCTGTCTCTTATCAGGCAATTGCACAAATATATCCTCTGAATTGGATCTAGGCCTAGTCACTCTACTACCTGTTATGAGACAGCTTTACTCAAATTCAACCTTAACTCTAATCAGCCCTCCTTCTAGCACCAAAAACTATTGATGATTGTTTTTACACATTCATAATAAAAGTTAAAATTCACAAAATGAACCTAACTGTCTTGAAAGGTATGAAGAAATCAATGAAGATTACTTAATCCCAAGTTTCTAAATGGTTAGGTCTTGACCTGTTGGACAATTCAGTAGGTAAATGTGAAGCTGTAATATGCAAGGGGCCTTACATGATTTAAGGTGATTGATGACTTACTGGACTCTAATTATGCAAATTGTTGTAAATATCAACAAATTATCTATCTCTTTGAATAAAATTGTTACTATATCATGAAGCTTTGAATGATTTATATTAAAACATGCCTTTCCTTTCAAATATTTACGAAGATTGCCAAATATCAACTTAATTGTAACTATTTCTTTCAAATGTAAGACAATCTCCTTTAGATTTTTGCGTTTAAGCTAAGTAATTCAAATTGTTGGGAAAAGTTAGAGAAATCTAAAATAAACTCCATTTTGCTACAGGATCTAAATGCTCTGTTATGCACGTGGTAAGAAATACAGCAAATTCAATTAAATCAACATACTAAATCGTTAAATGCAAATGTCCTGAGTATTTTTACAAACATGCATTCAAGATTGCGAGCTTTAAGAGATACTATTTCAAATACAAAGAAGAGCCAGAAGACACTCAGAAAATAGATGCAGAATTCTAGATTCAATTGTATTCAAAACACATAGTCATATATGATTTACAATGTATGAATGACTCTTAGCTTCATTAATCAAATTCACAAAAACTTACAACGCTTTACAGATAAAATAAGAAAGCTGGACATTCCACGCATTCCTTAGTGCAGACACAGACGACCTCCTCTAAACTAAAATACTCTTCTACTCAAAGTCTCTAAACAAATTACAATTGCTAGCTAATTTCTAAAAATCCTTGTGTAAATAATATACAAGTAGCCACGCTCCTTATATAGATTTTTGAACTTCATATTGCTATGGCTACAACTTCAATCTATGGTTGAGATCCCTTTATTACTGATCAATGGTGTATCTTTGCTTCATAACCATCTGCCAAAATATCTATTTGGCATCTTTCTTCTCCCTCAAAGGATGCTATTGGAAACTTTTACAAAATAAGATTCCCCTTTCTTCATTGACTTTCTCTCGCTGAGGTTCTTTATTTGACTTCTTCTCAAAAACCTTTGCTCTTGCTTGTCTTCTCTTTTTTTCAAATATTTCTTGAAATTGCCGATTACACCTTCTACAAAGGTACAGTCCCCTCCTGGACTCTTTGCCAAAATATATTCTTGCATCACAACTCCCTCCTTCAACTTCAGTGTTTGAGTTTTTTAACTTTTTACCATTAGTGTAATTTTGAATGCATACCTTTTCTTTGTATATTTCATTGTCTTCATTGCCACTACTGTCAATGTGCCTAGTCTCAACAACTTGTTTGGCTTTGTGAGTTTCTGACTCTTGCTGCATTTCTCTAGCCAACTCTATTTTCACTTGCACAAATGCTTGCCTTTGTTCTAAGGATGTGGAGGCACCAAGTATATTGCTCAATTTTGCACCTACTTCCTGTGCTCCAATTACACCACTTGGTTCATAAGTTTCACCTTTTGACAAACTTATTGGTATTGCTTTTCTAATTTGTTGTCCTTCTGCTTCCTTAGCAGTCTGTGCCTCTTCTGCACTAATTTCATGACTTATTGACATTGCATCTACAAAAGTGTTTGATGCCACTGACACTGTTATCCCTAATGCATATGGATCCATTAAAGTAGCATTTTTATCCTTTTCAACAATCTTGGCCTTTACAATCTTCCTCTTCTTCTCATAAAATCATTGCAAATCTTCACTAGGCTTTGCCTTTCTTTTTCTTCCTTTCTTTGGATAGGTGACCTCTTTTCCCTCAGCCTTAAGCTCTTCAATTCTATCTTTTAGCCATGTCTTTGAAAACAATATTACTGGCTCAGACAATACATCCAATGATGTGTTCCAGGTTTTAGACCAATCAGGCTCTGTAATAGGAGCCAACCTTACATCTGCATAACTCTGATGTAACAACTTATCATCATCCTAAACCTCTGGAGGGACATATATGACACCTATAGACTTTATTTGCTCAAGAGTTAATATTTTATGAGCTCTTTTCCTCACTTCCCTATCATTTTCACAATCAGCCCAAAAATCCTCAATATGTATCTAGTGTTTATACTTTTTATCCACAAAGTTCTGGATCTTATGGAAAGGATCAAATCTCCTAGTTAAATCAAATTCTTGAAAACCAAAATATCTCAGCTCTTTCTCTGAATACCCTGCCACTTCTTCACTGTAACAGGAATATCTACCAATAGCCCAATGTAACCTCACATTTCCTCTATTATTGAACTTCCTTTTATACATTTTGAAAACATCAAATTCTGTCTTGAAAATTCCAAAACAATCAACTTATCAGAAGGATACCTAGGTTGCATAAATGGTTTTCCTTCGAATCCTTCAGTCCTTATGTAAGTAAAATGCTCAAACTGAATAAAGCAAGAACTATGCAATCCAATTGCATCCTCTGCACTTGTAGATAATCTTTTGTCAGGTTCTTCTCACAACACTCTTTCCATGTAAGTATAAAAGACATCATTAACTAAAGCAAAATTCTTCAATGCATTTTCTTCTTGTAGGTCAGGATAGTGCTCATACACTAATTTCTGATCAGAACCATTTCCTAGAGCACCAACCCTTTCAATTCCATGTATATATGGTTTAATTTCTACAGCACATGAATATAACACATAAGAAGACAAATAAAAGGGCATCATCTTTTGTTTTCTCAGCATGGCCTACTTCCAAATAGCTGTGCTTATTGCCTTAGCCTAGTGGATTTGCCCTTGCTCTTTTTCCCTTGTTCTTATGAAATCAATAACAATGAACATCCATGGTTCACATTTGGTGCTATCCCTCAGTCTAACTAACCTACTCAGCATGGTGATCATCAAATAAATCTCTTCTTTGAAGTATATCCTCATCAAGTTCTTGGGTACCCTAGATACATCCTTGGGCTTGTTTTCTGAGTTATACCAGCTGTGGAATATTTTACCCTTGCATTCTTTTTCATTTGTATGAAAGTTTTCATTATATTGATCAATATCAATATCTCTCATTTTCTCTTTAATCTCCAATCCAAATGTTCTTGCAATGCCCTCTATGGTTAAATCAACAATAAGTCTATCATACAGCATGATCTTCCTTGTAGATGGATCATATAAAGTCACATAGTCTAAACATGAATCTCTGGCCTGCATTGCCAGTGGGAAACCTGCAGCTCTGTATAATCCACTCTGCCAAATACATTTCATATCATTTGAAGCATCCGCAACAGTAATTTTCTTTAACACATCTTCTGCATCATAATTTCCAATGCTCGTATCTATTCCAACTCCACTCATACTGATTAGAGATGGATAACCTCTATGAAAGGGCAATTCTTCTTTCTCTATCTCCTTCCGGGATTTCCTTTCTTTTTTCACCTCGCCCCCTGTATCTTTCTTCTATTTTGGGGCCATCCTGTAGAAACATGCTTCTTTTAACTTTCATTTCAATTTCTTGTCTAGGGTTTTTACCATTAATTTCTGCTTTTACTATTTTACCCTAACTCATTTTTTTCCTTTCTATTTTAACCTCTAAATTCGTTAAGCTCTACTCAGCTAATTAACAATTAAAACAATAATTTGACCAATGCCTACGTTTTTCAATGAAATTACTAAAATTAACAGTATTTTAACAACTGAAAATAAATGGCATTTTGAGATAAATACCTATTTTTTGTGACCGTTTAACCGTTGACTTACTTTTACCTTGTCACCCTCCATCCAGCTTACTGTAACTCTGTTGGCCTGGTAAATTGTGCTCATTCACTGCAACAATTCTCTTTTCTGCAATTTTTAACTCTTAGCAATATATCTAAAAGTGAAATAACATTAAAATTACGCTAACCCTCATTAAATTTCACTTTGTTTGGGTGTTAAATCTGCACTAATTATAGCAATTAATGCGCCATAACTTTTGGCCTTCAACTTTGGTGTTTGAGTTTTTTTTCAAGTTTTTACCGTTAGTGTAATTCTGCATGCATACCTTTTCTTTGTATATTTCATTGTAGGTTTTCTTTGTATGTCTTCATTGTATCTTTAAACATACAAGCATTTTATGCAAAGAACCAACTAACACTTTTTCCCCTTTTTGGATTTTTCCATACCTCTTTGTATCTTTGGTTTTGTATATTGTGTTTGTATATTCTGTTGTATAAGCGCATATACAAACACCTTATACAACCATTTCCTTACCTTTTACTCTCTCGCGATTCTTTTGATTCTTTGTATATCTACATTGTATATCATAAACATACAAACGCTCAAATATACAAAGACTTTTCTATTTTTTAATTCCTTTTGACATCCAGGCTCTATATATTAGCTTGTATATCGGATATACATTGTAAACATACAAAGCTAATATACAACTGGTGGGGTCTGGCCTACCTTTCAACTTTGCATCTCCGCGATGCATATAACCTTCGTATCAAACTTTCGGACTTCAACCTCTTATAAATCGCATTCAACTTACCTTCAGGTTCGTGATGTCCATAACTCAATGCATCTTTTGATATACAATTCGGACATAATGCATTGTATTAATCGTATTTCAATTTCCTTGAGTTCCAGCTTGTATGTATAAAGCAATGTATGTTTCAGAACATACATACAAGCGCAGAAATATACAACAGTTTAACTTCATTTTGTAACCATTTTGGTTTCGGTACTTGTATAAAGTATAATGTATATTGGCTTTGTATCTCAAAAAAATTACATACAAAACACAAAATATACATCCATTATTCCTTATTTCATGATCCTTTTGATTCTGCTTTGTATATAAACTGCAATGTATATAACCGAACATACATATACAAAGTGTAAAACATACAACGATTATATCAACTTTAATGTTCTTTTCAATTCCGTGCTATGTATAACCTGTTGTATATTTACTTTGTATGTCTTTCATTTGCCAAATATACAAACCAAAACATACATAGCAGATTTCAATGTTTATTCATTCCAACTTTAACTTCGATCAGGTCCAACTTGTATATGAAGATAAAGCGCTAGTAAAAAAAATGTATACAAGTATAACAACATACATTTTATAAACCCGATGACTTCCCTTTTTGTGACTAACATAAAGACCCGACATACAAATGACCTTGTATACCATGACTTTGTATATACAAACAGCTTTGTATATGCAACATACAAACCTCCTGATTGTACATTTACCAAAAAAACACTTATAACTTGCAAAATATAGGGAATTTGAAGATGGTTCAAAAAGCAACCCCTGTTCATTTTTCACAAGGAACTCACCCATACTCTACTCTAGTACTTAATGTTATTTTTTCTCTATTTTCACCAAGGTTTGTAACTCTCACCTCCCTTTTCCCTTTTACCACCAAGCAAACCCACACACAGAAGCAACAAAAGCCAGCCACAACAGGGGTCCTCATTTTGCTAAGAAGTAAAATGGGGCGTGTTGTGAGCATCACAACACTTCCATTCGCTAATTCCAATGACCTCCTTGGGCCATGGTGCACTATGGAAGCCACTCCTTTCCCTACCCCTAGACCTCTTCCTAAACACCCAAAGCTCCAATTTAGCTA
The DNA here is from genome assembly GCA_027924645.1 of Cunninghamia lanceolata. Classification (NCBI taxonomy): domain Eukaryota; kingdom Viridiplantae; phylum Streptophyta; class Pinopsida; order Cupressales; family Cupressaceae; genus Cunninghamia; species Cunninghamia lanceolata. The sequence continues at coordinate 4,396,882 of BSBN01000160.1, read as the reverse complement.
ATTGGCCTTGGCATGATTTACGACGTAACAAAATCCCAATTTGACAAAAACACAACATTTTCTTAAAAGATGCAAAACATCATTTCCCATGGGAGGCAACTCATCCCACATTAAAATTAATAAAGGAAAGGTTTCAAATTGAAATTTCATTTTTTTTATTTGTATGGAAGAACCATAAAAACCCAAATTCTCCATTGTTGAAAACTTGGTTACCTTGAGCAATTTTCTAACTCTCATGTTTCAAACTCATGGAAATTTGACAACTACCCATTGTAGAATATATGCACAATATCCTGATTATGAAATAAAAACAAGGTGGGTAATCCTAGGAAAAATTTGCCATAACCCTGTCTGTTTTTGCATGTTTCCAACCAAGAACACAAATAAAAAATACATAAAACAACCATAAATTCATATCTAAGTTTTTCTCGCCTAATCAGGATGCAATAGCAATCCACTAAATGTGGCATGGTAATGAAAAAAACATACAAATTTAAAACAAAGGAAATATTCAAGAATCATACCTTTCCTACAAGCAATCCAAGGAGGAGAAGAGGGTTTTGAAAGCAATTTTTGATCACACACAAGCATGCACAATTCAAATCCACTGCACTTAACCAAGCAATCCAAGCAATTCAAACTTTCTTTCATTCATGGAGAAAATCCTTCTTTCCAACAACAGAGGGTTTGAGAGGAGAGAGCAAATGGAGAGGAAAAAGAATGAAATAAAATAACTCCCTTTTCCCCTTTAACAAAGCCCTAATTTAAAATAGAATATAAAATTCACTTATAATCATTTTTTATTCAATAATGAAATAAAATATATTTAGTTAATACACCATTTAAAAATATATCTAATTTATTTCAGGGTCATCCCACAATAATGGGTTACACTTTTTGGCCAAACTTGACAATGAAATCAACATTTTGAACTAAATCTTCACTTTCTGACACCTATAGCCGCTAAACCGTTAGGAATTTGAAGATGATGTGAACTAGTGATTTGTGAGATTTTGTTTGTAGATTCTAAATATATATTTTTAAAAAACTTTGGAGTTAAATTGTAAATTTTTTTGCGTCTCCTTTAATAACTAGTTTTTAATAGTAAACAACATTTTTTTAAAGTGATGTGTATTTTGTGGCACATAACTTTTTTTCTACAAAGGATAAAATTCTGATTCTTTTGAATTTAGATTGGTAACAATGATATATAGGGCATGCATTTGGTTTCATAATATTTTGTTGAATATATTTTTTTAATTAAGTTTTGAATTCAAACCAATTATAATTTACAGATAGGTGTATTCTGTAAAACATAACTTTTTCTATATGTATCAAAATTCAATTTTTTTTTTGTTGAAACAAGGATGTCAATACCTAGGGCATAGATATTTTCTAGAATTTTTTTTCAGTAATTTTTCATGTGTGTAGAATAGAGAACTTGATGTTCAGTGAAAAACCTACATTCACAAGAAATAAAAAAATAAATATAATAATCAAATTAAATATATTTAAAATTATACTTTTTGGGAAGCTTATAATAAGAACTACATACTTACAAAACATAAATTTTAAATGAATTCATTTGATCCCCCAAAAGGTAAATCAAAAGTAGTTTTTTATCAGCATTTTGATAGGTGTAGAGGAGACTCCATTATAGGTATGGTTTAAAACTAGCGGGGTTCTATCCAAGGGGGTTTGATCAAACCCTCTTCAATTAAAATCCTTTAAATGGAACCTTTCAAGGCTTAAATAATTATATTTTCTAAAGATATGTGATTTCAGGAAAAATCAGGATGTCATAGAAAGTGTAACCCATTATTGTGGCAGCACCCTTCATTTTACTAACCTAAATAATTTAATAAAATACCTAGGAACATTAAAATTGATTTAACAACATTTCAACTTCCAAATACCTTTCAAGCAACACATTTAGTAATAGAAAATTAGCTAATGAATTTATTGCAACTATTCTAAATAGGTAATTGCCTTCTAACTTAATCTCATTCTGAAAAATCTAAACACGCCATATTAGGAATTTCGTTTTCCAATTTAATGCAATTCTATCTTTTTGACTGAAAAATATTAAATTTTAGAGATAATTCAAAATCATTTAAATTTATTCCTCTAGCATAATAAATGTAATAGATATTTTTGCTAAGATAATTAATCATTAAAATAATATGAAAAAAAGAAAACACGTTCTTCGAGATCATTTAAAATAAAGTGCAAAATGCTAAGGAAGCACACATTATAGGTTTCCACAACACAAGGATAAGGGTGAGATGGCTTTGCATCTCATGTCAACCTTGTCCACATTTCTCACATTAGTTAACACCTGTAATTACCTGCAAACTCAAGTCAACCATCAGGCATACTTGCTCCACATATAATAGCCAAAGCAACATAATCCACTCTAATGTGGTATAATCACACATGATATAAAATAATCACATCCAGTATAATCATCTATGACTAGAATGATCCAGGAACATGATGCATAAATAGAAACATTTCACAATGCAGGAATAATATGACAACCACAACTATAACAAGTACAGTAAACACAATGAAGCTAAAGCACTGGAATAATCTAACATGCACAATCACAATGTATGCATCCTATAATGCATAGTTGGAAACTAAATAACAAAGCACAACCAAGAATACACCCTCAGAACCCATCGATGGCACCATAGACCTCATCGGCAAGTTCGATGCAATGAATCAAAGTATAATAATCACATAATACACTAATAAACACTCAAAACAACATATAACACATGAATAAAAAAGTACACAAGGCACAAACTAGGGTGGGTGTTACATCCTCTCGCACTAGCATTAGGCTTACTCCTAGAAGCCTACAAAAACACAAGGATGAAATACCCTCAGTACATAATCCTTTACAACACAACAGATCTCAAAAGATCAGTTCTCTTAACCAACACTAGGACGAGGTCTCAAATCAACAAAACAAATCTCTAAAGGCAAACCTACTAGGTCAAAACCAACCATCATGCATTCAACTCCTCTGAGACTACACCACTCCATCCTCCAACTGCCACTGCAATGACAAGACACTCTAGCCAAAAGGTGCAACAGACCACAAGCAAGTCAAGTCCATAAAACTCAGGACCACAACTATGCTGGGATAGCCTGTCAAGCTCTCAACTAAGTCTAAGGAAACTCACAAGGCTACCATATCTACTATCAAGAAGAATTGCACAACCAAAAGATTAGTCTCTCAATAATCCTTCCTCAGGCACTATCCGTAACAAAAGAACTCAAGGATTAGGGAAAGCTAACTCAAAAATATTATAGGCACTAGTACTGTACCTTCATCTCGACTAAAAACATGCCTCAACTCTAGACATGGTTTCCCTACATGAGGTACTTCCTCACATTCCACTCCTAAAAGAGAGGGTTTCTCTAACACCCTAGCTCTACACCACTAAAAATAGGATCAACCAAACAGGCCCTCAGATGGAAGAATCTAAACCACATCCTCTAACAACATAAGTACATCCGTCAAGAAACGCTTAACAACCTGCTACTCACTAGGAGCACATCTAAGGCAGTCGTAACGTACCAACAAAGTGCAAGAATACTTGCAACACCACTTCAACTCTTAACTAAGCTAGACCAAAAAGGTCAAACAACACAACACGATCATGAATTCATGATCGACTAGGCAACATAAGGCTTCCTCATGGCCTAAACACCAAGTATCCATAAAATGGAATACATAAGATAGCAACCTCTTCATAAAAGAGTTGCGTCCCTTCCAGCATTACACTAGGAAACCTCCAAAACACTAAGGAGAAACTCCTAAAGCAACCAAATTCCCAAGGGTGGAAACCCAACAAGAGAAAGAAGATAATCATATGACCATAAATATATAAATAATACGTGCACATGTACTAACTATGTGTCATGCTTGCATTTCTCATGCAGTCACAACACACAACACACGTGTCATGTCCACATTTGCCATGTGGTCATGACATGAACTACGAAAAACTTTTCTACCTATCCCTAGGAAACCCCTCGCATGCGTCTGTGTGCTCGGTGGCAATACGCATAAGGCATAAACATGTCAACATAACCACAATGATGAAAGCCGTCTAGGGGGTATGCGACAAAAGTGTGTCTCTTTTAGGGTTAGACTGATTTAAATCTGAACCCCTAGTTTCCTAGGTGTGAAGGAGAATCCTCTAGCATCGAACCCTAACTTAACTCCAATCGAGAAGTGATTAAGTAATGTGGTAAGATGGTACATGCTTGAAGTGGAATGATGGAATAAAAATTAACAAAAAGTAAATAAATATCACATAAATTAAATCATAGAAATCTAGCAAAATTCTGGCAGCATAACGCGTTTTCATTAAACGCAAAATAAATTTTAAAATAAATCACCAATAGGGAAATTAAATAAAATTTAAGAACAAAGTTAAATTAAAATTTAAGACCAAATTCATAACGATATAAAATCAAATAATAAAATAACTAAATATCATGCCAAGGACGAATAAATCGACCTTGCATAAAAAGGGTTAATAATTTGAAAAATAAATTAATAATTAATGACAAGACGTCAGGTAAAGTAGAAGAAAATTTGAGTCCATTATTAAATATAATTCCAACATTATATTTAATAACTAACTCAGATATTTAATAGAGAAGGGAGAAGAGTTTAAATAACTCTTCCCGTAAAATAATGATAAAATCGATAATAATTAAAAACGTTTAAATCCCATCAAGGAAAGATTAAAAAAACAAGGGAAGGTTTCTTCCCAGTCTGAATAAATTAATCCCTCCCAAAATTAAATTCAATTCACAAGACAATAATCAAAATGCAAAATTAACCCATTCCAAAATAGAGAGCTAATTAAATGAACCCAAAGGTTAAATTAGAAACAAGGAAAAGAAATGGAGATTTTTAAATAAGGAATAAAATACCTCACAAATAAAATATCCTCTAAAGAAAAATAAGAAAAGCCCTAATACAATTTAAAATTGTTTTCTATATACAAGTTGCCCTAATTCCTCTTTTCTATTATTTTCCTCATTGTGCCCTAATCTCTTATTTTCTTTTCTCTCATTATTCTTTTGGTTGTTTTGCCACCTCTTGTAGGTTAGGGTTTGAAGAGCCATGGAGGCTATGAATGGTTTGCTATTACCTCTCACGGAGGTATACATAGCAAGGTCTACTGTTACATATTTAGCCATATATATATATATACTACAGGAGTTAAGAATGCTTTGGATGTTGTAGAGTAGCCTGAGATGGACGAGGTGCCACCGCCGCTAAAGGGAACCGCCAAATGGAGGTTTGAGGGGAGGAGGAGTGGTGAACGGGGGCAGAGATCGTAGAGTGCTGCGTGCAGAATGTGAAGGGGAACGGCGGGGAACAGAGTAGGGTTTCAGGCATGAGGAGGCCGCGAAGCGGTGGCGTGGCAGACGGTGTTTTGGGGGATATGGGGATGCTACGGAGGAGTAGTCTAGGGTTACGGGGGTGTGGGGAGAAGGCTTTGCCTCCTCCCCACACCCTCCTCATGGTTAAAGTTGTGGGTGACGCCATCGCCCACAGTCTACTCATTTTTTTTTTTTAACATTTGTTTCAGTTTAAAAAAAATAGTCTCCTCAGAACCGTCCGCCATGGACTTATTCTTAACAACTTCAGAAGTATATTTTGTATTGTTAGATATATATATATATATATATACTCAAATTTATAACCTCAGTTTAATCAATATTTTAGCAGATGCATTATACTATCTCTATATGTATATTTATATATATGGATACATATATATATATATATTTTAATATATATACAACACTTACATATTGTTTGATTTCAATACTACTTTCTGTGTAAAACATAACTAACACAAACCAATAGTAAATAAGATTTAAGAACAAGGGTGTAAAATATATATACATCTATGTACACATATATACATATTTCCATATGTATATATGTATGTTTAAATATATAATAAAAAACTAACTTCATATAACAACGTATTAAATATCAGAATATTACTCTCAGCCTTATAGAATAGCTAACCCAGTAGTATTTTTTTTTTTAATGAAAACTAATATTCCATTTTTGAATAATAAATAGACAACCAGTATTAACTTCTCCTTTTAAAAAAAAAAATATATAGAATAACAGAAATATATGTATTTGTTTGAGACAGTTAAAATGTACAGACATACATTAATTTCTTTTGAATAGCATTAAGGTAGAAGATACATTTTAATCTAATTTTATTTTCTTTCAACAACAAGTAATACAAAAGGATTCTCATCACAACAAATAGATAATAAACCCCAAGTTTTTTTTTCTTTCTTGTTGACAATACAATCCATTTAACAACACACATGTACATATTTTTTTGAAGTGAAATTTCATGGCAGCAACAAAAATTATTTCACATGCATTTCACAAACTTTAACTCCCCACTAAGAGAATAAACAACCTTTTTATAAAAATAACAAGAATAATTCTCTTATAGTATTTAATACAGCCATCCCCATGGCAAAATATCTTGACAAATTTTACAAAAATAAAATACATTAAGGCCAAAATGGCCATGGCTTCAACAGCCAAAAGAAAACACTACTAAGCCACCTAAAAATGAGCTCCACAACAACTCCATTTCTTCACTCAAAACCTACAAATAAACACAACAAAAGAAGAACAATCTAGCCACTTTGAAATGCCCTCCTCCCTACCGTAGACCTACATGGGTGCAACAATCCACAACAAAAAAATCAAACACAACAACACAAACAGCCCCAAGGTTTAACACAAAACTCAATTCATAATAATTAGTTTGATGAGGGTAGGGAATGGACCCCTCTACTTCAAAGGCCACCTAAATAATGAAATATCAATCTCATGGCCTCAAGCCAAAATCTCCTAAAACCACCACTCTCCAAAAATCACAAAAAATATTCTCTATGGCACTCTTGCCATTCAATAATCTCCTCAACAAGTAAAAGCCCTCAAGGCATAAATACACAATGTGGGAGTGACCTCAAGGAGGTTCCTTTCCCCTACCCAAACAAGTTGAGCATTACCTCCAATGGAGGTGCTCTTACCGTACTCCCATCCCACACAAAAATAATGCAAACAACAAAACAACCAAAGACTACAACACAACACATTAAATAAGCAAGGGTGAAGAAATAATGTTTAAGAGGCTTACCTTCAAAGCCCTATAATGGAAGCATGTTTGGTGAAGAGCTCCAAGCTTTCCCAAACCTTCCAATCTCTAATAATTCCTCCAACCTTTCCCCAAATTCCTCCAAAATAGAAGAAAAACTCAAAAATGCAAGAACCCCACACTCCCCAACAAGAGGAGATAATATAGGCCATCAATTTGGCCTTGAGGAATGAGAAGGTGACACTTGTCACCTTCTCCTTCCTCCTCCAATGCCACTTGCAAGGGAGAGGAAGTGTGAGGGTGACAAGTGTCACCCTCCAATTCCATCTCAATCCTCACCTTATCCACTTGTGCTCTCACACATGTGTGAGAGGACAAGTGGTGAGGTGGCATTCCCACTCAAACCTCCAAGAGAATAAGAGATGCCATACAAGGGAGAGGAAGTGTGAGGGTGACAAGTGTCACCCTCCAATTCCATCTCAATCCTCACCTTATCCACTTGTGCTCTCACATGTGTGAGAGGACAAGTGGTGAGGTGGCATTCCCACTCAAACCTCCAAGAGGATAAGGGATGCCATATGGCATCCTCTTATTCTCTCAAAGAGCCATCTCCCTCCAAGATGCTCTCACACATGTGTGAGAGTCTTGGAGGAAGCTCCCACACACTTGGGAGTCTTGGAGACCTCCCAAGTCTTCCTTGGGAAAGGATTCCCAAACTTTGGGAAGGGAGATGAGTCTTTCCCAAGGCATGACTCATCTCCCACCTTCCCTAATTTTAAATTTCGTCACTTTGACTAAACCATAGTTTAGAGTGACCAAAAGTGAGTTAATCCAAGGGTTAGATAGTCCAAGTTGACCCTAGACCCATGGGTAACCACCTAGGGTAACTTTTGGGACACTAAGGTTCACAAAAGGGTCATAAATCCACTTTAAATGGCCTCAAAAAATAAAACAAATACCAAGTGGTGTAAGTCAAATAAAATTTATACAACACTTATTATTGATTAATTTAAACAAAGGGCACTAGGCCAAAAGATTAAAAATTAAATCAAGCACCTAAATCACATTCAATTTCAAACGTGACCCTTATCCCTCTTGGGAATGGATCAGTTTCACAGGGGATAACATTGGTGTGAATTCTACCTCCAATTTCTCATGGCTAGGGAATGTAAAACCTGCACATCTTGATCACGTGTCAATCATATCATGAATAATCATAGCTGAAGCAACTAGAATTAAATTTACGCAATCAAATACAATAATAATCATCAATACATAATTCCAAATTAAACTGCATTTTTCAATCACATGTCAAATAGTCTAAATCACATAAATAACTAGAATCTCATCAAGAAACATCATCTAATATATCTCATATGTCGAATCACAAAATATCATCAAAACTGATCAAATCGAATCACATATGTCTAATCAATGTCCAATCATAATCAGGAGATAAAATCAAGTCTGCATAATGAAACTATAGTCACTAAAAGTTTGATAATGTCATCAACTGAAATGCATAACGATCATGTTGGTCATGATGTTAGTCACAAACAAGCATAGAATAAAAGTACACATTAACTTTTATTCATCTTGAAAGATATGATGAATTCAAAGAATTCATGATCCCAAGTCTCCGGTGATTAGGTCTTAATCATCTGACGTTACTCAGAGGTTGATGTGTGTTGCTGTTTCCATTTTGGGGCCTTACATGAAGTTCATCATCATGACACTGTTTCTGCAAAGATTCTTCATAGAGAGGTCATTTTATATAGTTGTTTGATCAAATGATGCAGTTATATTCAAATCTTTGCATGATATTTTCAATTATACATGCTTGAGCTTCAAATATGCTAAATATTTTCAATTATCTACGAGATGTCCACATATTTTGTGTTATTTGCTTGAGATTATCAGTTATTTGCAATTATGATGGTGAAATGCTCTGAAATTTAAAAGAAATTGAAAGAAATACTTCAAATCAATGTTGAACCTTTAGCTTTTGAACCACATGCACATCAAATACAGTCACGAAGAGAAGAAAACCAAACCATATGTTCACAAGGACATTCCACAGCTAGATATAGTTGATGCTAACTTCAAAGGAATTGTATGAAAACAACATATGCTAGTAGATATGCACTCCAAGGGACGCAGTAGATCACAACATATATCCAGAATTCACACACTGATTACTCAAGATTTACTATGAATTGTAATCAAACAAGTCTTCTCATTCATTAAGTATGCAAAGATATAGATGTATACAAAAAGCTTTGAAATGAGCCCTGAATATTTCAGCAGACGGATTTCAATTAAGTTTCGAATGTTTAAAAATGAGGCATTCCTGCACCTTTTATAGAACAAGGTGAGGAACCCATTACAAAAAGATCTCAGATCTTGATTTATCTATGAATGTCTACGGTCAGTATTAACTTTGACTTTGTCAACCACATCAAAAATAACACAAGTTGCCAGCTGGCAACTATCTGAAATACTTATTTTTACTAAGTATAAGATGCTGATATTTGCTTTATGATGCATCTTCATCTCCACTAGGAGCATCATGATCATCGCTTGCCGTATCTTCATCATCATGATGATCGTAGCCTTGCATATGAGCTTGCATGATCGCCCTGACATTCTCATATAATTGGACTATTCGATCAATTTCCCTGCCATCCTGAGCTTTTGCCTTGATGATGGCATGCTGATGGGCCTGGTATTTAACTCTGATACTTTCCAACTTGTTTTTCCTTTTGTCTAGTATCTCATTGTAGTTTTCCACCTTGACCTTAATTCTCATCATTTTATCTATGACTTCCTCTGTCAAGTGAACAAGTGGATCATCAGCTATTGATTGGAAGTTGGCCTCTAGAGCTTTGATTGCAAACTCTTCATCCTGATTTTCTATCTTTCCTTCTACCTTTCCTTCCAACGCTTCCAAAATTTCTGCTTCAAAAGCCAGCATATCATGCATTTTCATGCTGAGATATCTCAATTTGTTATTGCATCCTTTAAGTACACCACATTCAAACTGGATATCTTTATACCATATGTCAATCAATAATGCAGTGTTATTATCTAGTACCTATTTACTTATGAGCAGTTGGGGATTTATCCTCCTTATTTCTCCCAGGACATCTAATATCTTCTCCAATTGGAAAGACCTTTTACCTGTCTCTATTTGCAATTTGTCTACCTATTTCCTGGAGACACTGAGGGAGTTCCATCTATTTAGAGAGGATTTTATTACTTCTTCTGCTTCATCCAATGTGGATAGCATCCATTTCCTTAATACAAATAACTCATGTTTCATGAGATCTAATTTATTTACTTCTTCCTGGGAAATGGCAGTCAATGGGACTGCATGTTCAGTTGAAGTATCTTCAGTATTAGTCAACTTCTTTATATATGCAACTGAGCAATGTGCTCTTTGTGTTGCTTATTTTTCTCTTTTTCTCTTTTCACTTTCTAAGTCAAAGAATCTATAATGTCTTTGCCCTCTTGACCCTCTTGGTCTTCATTAGAAAATCCCAAGTCTACTGTGCTGATCTGAAATTCTTCTAAGGTAATTTTACCTTTCTCCTTCTCCATAGTAGGGATTGCTACCTGTGCTGTTCTTCTACCAGTTGTAGGGTCTCTCTTAATGGCTGAAGTCATTTTGGCCTTCCTCTTTGGTTTCATTATATTCTCAAAAAATAAGGTAGATACATCAAATTCTTGTATCACAAAATCTACCTCTGCGTTGACTTCCTTTTCTAACCATGGAGGTACCTGATCATGTTTTTCCACATCATCATGATGTTCAACTTGATCTCCTGTATCTATCAGCATATGTGACAGAGAAGGTGATTTCCTCATTTGTTCTTCATGATGCTCTGTCTGAGTGTGATCCTGTGGTATATCCTCCTGCTGAGAAACTTTTTTTTCTGGAGGAGCATCATCTTGAGGTGGAGGATCTTGTGCTACGTCCACATGATGATCATGATGATCATGATCCTTTTCTATCATTACCTCATCCTCCTTTGACTTCTCTTCTTCATGATGCACATTCACCACATTGGATATTGCGGAATCCTCCTTAGGTGCCGGCATTTGTTCTGAAGCCACTATTTGTTCTGCACCTGCACTGCTTACTTCTTGAACTTTGGAAGTAGGATTTTCTACTATATCCTTCTCATCAACTTTCTTTTCTTGAACCTCTACTATAGCAGGTTCAGCTGATGTATCCTGTTGGTGTTGTTGGCTCATCTCTAAAGCATGGCCTTCTGTTTCTGCCATCTTCACTTTCTTTGTATGTTGCCCTTTGTCAGGTGTACCTCCTAGATGTTCAAGACTTGCATCCTGTTTATCTATCAAATCTACCACTTCAGGACTTGTCACATGCACGACTAATGTGTCCAGCCCTATTTCTTGGGCTATTTTCTCTGGACTCTTTTCTTTTTCAGCCTCTACCTGCTTTATCTCCTCCAGTATTATTTGTCTTGATGGAGTCCCGTGAGGAGTCATGTGCGTACCTGCAGCAAGAGTCTCCATCTTCTGCGAAGCTACATCCTTCACTACCTCATCATCAGATAAGTCCATTGTCTCATGTAGTGAGACATGACCTCCTTGAAACACTTATGAGGTTTCTTTCATCTGTTCTTTCGCTTGCTCAAATTTTAATTTTACTATGGTAGGAAGTGGAACATTGTGTTGAAATTTCTTATGGAATACTTCACTACCTGCCCCTCTCAAAGTTATAGGGGATTGCTTTATTTCACCCCTCATGGAGGTTCTTGGTTTCTTAGGTGTGGCTGCTACCACCACCTGTGGGGCTCTTCTCTTTCTCTTGAATAACAGAGGGGGTTCCTCTTCTTCAGTATCTTCCTCGAAAGGATATCTTCTTCTATTGGTTTCTGTGAGGATTGACCCTCTTCATGAGTCCCAACAATCACTACTTCTGCTACATGCTCTTTCTTGGACTTTTGTGTCCTTGTCCGTGGAGGTGATGCTGATCCTGATCCTGATGCTGCCTCCTCAGCTGGAAACACCGCCCTTTCAATAATCACCCCTTTAGGCTCACTATCAATTTTCTTCTTCCTAGGGGATCTTTTGCTTTGTTGTTGTTGTGTAGGCAACCTTTCACCTTTAGATTTCCTTTTTTCATTTATAAAGTCATCATATTCCTCATCAGGAATAGCCTGCCCCTTTCTCTTGTTGTCCACAGTAATGGTAACACCTTTCTTCTTCAATGCCTGAATCTATTCATCAACCCAAGCTTGGGTTAGCTGTAAGGTCTTGGCAATGAAAGGATCCAAAGAAATATCCTCTTGTATGGTAAGGTCAGGTGCAGATATGGTATCATTATATATTTTCTTCTCCTCATATTCATCTGCCATTATCCTGCCATCATCTTTCTTCAACTGTTGAGGAATGGGGATACAGTCAAAGGTCTTGATTTGATTCAGTGTTAACCTTTGGTATCTTCTTCTTCTAGCCTCTGCCTCATCTTCACAATCAACCTAAAAGTCCTCCAGGTGTACCTGATGAATAGGTTTCCTTATTATTCTCTGTATTCTCCCATAAGGATCATATGGCCTTACCAATGGGAATGGTTGCAACTGCATTTTATTCAAGCTAACCATGACGTTCTTGATCTTCTTTGAGTCTGGACACATATACCAGCCAATGGTTGCTGGAAACAAGATGGGTGGTATTTTCTGAGCATCCTTGAATGTCTTCAACATTGTGGAGCTCTGTCTTATAAATTCCATCAATACCACTGCATCAGTAGGGTATCTTGGTAGCATGAGGGGTTGTCCTTCAAAGCCCTCAATCCTCATGTATGAAAATGTTGCAAATTGAATGTACCAGGCTCCATGCCTGTAGATTATTTCTTGAGCCTCCATGCTCAATCTCTTTGTCCTGTCCTCCTCCATGGTCCTCACCAGATGCATAGAGAATGCATCATTGACTAGTTTGTAATCTTGGAGGTAGTTAGCTCTCTGTAGCTGGGGATGATGATCCCATATATGTACAGTATTGAGAGTGCCTGTAAGCTTTCCATCTGTAACTAATGCATCAAATGTGCCTTTGTAAGCACATGAGTAGACAATATATGATGTCATATAAAAAGAACAATTTGAACCTCCTAGGTTCAGCAGTTGCTCATGTAGAGCATCACTTATCAGTTGGCCCCATAGTGGCTTGATATCTGCATATATGCACATCATCATGATACCGTACATCCAATCTTTAAAACTACCAGTATCAGGCTGGCCTATCACCCTGCTAAGCAGTGCAATCATATACTGATACTCTTCATCAAAATCATACTTAAATAGGTGCACAGGAAGTTTGGCAGCTGCCGGATATGTGCTATTCTTGGCCCTCCATTGATACATGTTCTTCCTGGCCTGTTTCTTCTTATTTTCATATTCAACTTCTGATTTCTTCAGGTCCACATTGTTAACCTTCCTGCCCAATGGCAGTCCAAATGTCTTGGAGAGACCCTTAATAGAGAGGTCTACATATACTCTCCCATGCTTCACCACCTGCATGGTCTCTGGATTATAGTTCCATGCACACTCAACCACTAGCTCAGGAGACTCCATAGAGTATGGAAAACTGGCCGCATTCCACAATCCAGACATGAATACTGCATCCAGTAGGGGGCTTCTATTCTTCTCATCAATCATTTTGGTGGACCAGGCCTCCAAATCAGTGCTCCCTTGATGGGTATCTGTAATTGCACCATATTTGAATAGGATACCTCTTAGAGATGAGAACATAGGCCTCTTGATTTCAGCCTCACACTTAGCTAACCTTTTGTCAGCCATGGATATCTACAATTAACACAATTTGTCTTACAATGGGTACCCACATGCATGCAGATAGCAATTATCTTTATTAACAACATGCATATTATAGTTATTTAGCATTTACTTATCCTAGGATGCATACAACCAGAACCTACAACATCATACCTAAATGTGCAGAAGCAACAGGATGAGGGTTTCAATTACTTACCTGGTTATGCAAATCCCCTTGATTATACAAGTGGTTTCTTGAAAATGCCTTTAATTCTGGTGATGATTTCACACTTCTTCCTGTCTGTAAGCTCAGTTCGTACGAGTATCGTCAGTATGAGGGTTTGGAAGCTTGTGCTCTGTGAAAACAATTTTATCGCAAGGTAAATGTGAAAATGACAATTGAATTACCTTTTAACTTTGCAATTAGGGCGAAATTAGGGCAATTCCTGACAGATTAGATTTTATTTGTTGATCCTTAGTATGGAAACTTAGGATTTCGCCAGGTGTTTTATCAGGTTTAATGGTCGGCGAGAACTACCTACCACTTCTGCGTGCATTAAATGTTAATGGTGGCAACAGGAGCAGGGTGATATTTGCATGACAGGATGATATTCAAAAATTGGGGTGATTTATGAATATCGGGGTGGTACTTAGATATCGGGGTAACATTTGAATATCGGGGTGATATTTGCAAATATCATCTCGAGTGTAATGTGATGATCCTCCCCGAGAGGAAAAACTATCTTTGACAAGATCGGGTGATGAACACATGCTCAGGTCATGTCTCATACATCAGGAGGATATTTCAATATATCGGGTGATGTTACAAGATGATGATGACCGGATAAAATATAATGTCTCTCTTTCAGAATATCAGGATGATGCCATCTAGATATTCGCTCAGTGTATTGTTAAGGCATCATGACGTCATTATCATGTTATCGGAGCAGGGTCATGCTTAGGAAATATGCCCTCGAGAGGTAAATGTGATGATGATGTCATCACCATGTTTGTTTCTTTGTTTATCGGACTCAAATGACGTCATCAGGATAATGGCTTAAGGGGATATTTCGCGCCTGGAGGATATTGAGAAATATCAGGTTAGATTAAGAAATATGATCCTCGCGAGAAACATAAGGCTACTGACGGATAAAGGTCACCGTCACCTAAAATTGATGTCTGGACATTTGGGCCGCATGATTTATCGGGTGATAAAGTAGATCAGGATGATCTTAGGTAATATGACTAATGTTACGAAATATGATCCTCCCCCTGTGAATATCAGGTTTGACTCAAACTTTGACCATTCATAACTTTCACATCCTGATGAATATCAGGGTGATGTAAAAGGCAAACCTGCAAGAAATTTGATGCTTTTTCCAAATGTGAGGTTATTGGAATAAAATATGAACTTTGACAAATTGACCTCATAATGATGACTTACCCAGCCTTTCTTGCATGATTATCCACATGACTTGCTTTTACCAAACTGCCAAAAGCACAGAACAAGCCAAACAAAAGTTGGGTCCCTGTTTTGTCAAGTCAAAATGGGGCGTGTTGTGTAACCACACAACAACTTGCCACCAAAGAAAACAAACAAATTCAAATGATTTAAGTGATGTGATCACATCCATCCATAGTATTCTAATTCTTTCTAAGCATGAGCATCATGATCTTTTGAATGATAAAATTTCCTCATGGTAACAATACTTAACAAAGGATCATGTGTGTGCAAATGATTAATTATCCTCATCTTGAAAGCAAGTTGAAAACATAAGTAACTGGTGTTAAACTACATAGTTGTAGATCATCCCTCATAGCTGACCTGGATAGAGCCTTGCTGCTAGCAGACGTTCATAGCCTCGGCAAGGTTATCTATACAGTCTCCCTAAATAGAGCCCCACTACCAGTAGGTGTTCATAGCCCCAGTAGAGTTACTTAGATGGCCTAATTTTATTTCTTTTTTAATTTTCTCTTAAAATTTGTATCTAATATCATCATGTTAGCTTATTTGTACAAGGTACAGTCACTTGCAGCTTTAGGTTGGAGATTGTATTGGTAGCAAGGGAGTCCCTTTAGATTTTTCACTTAACACCTATACTCGTATCTTCAACAAACCCAAGGCTGTTAGGTGTTTCATTGTGATTGATTCACTTTGATCAAGGAAAGGCACCCTGATGAAAAGATATCACAGACCTGATCATGATGCTTCTTAGAATGAATCATAACCTATGTCTAAATCTGATCTCATCACTTGAATCCTAACAATTTAGTTATTTTCTGTGGTGATGAAGTGCATCATCTTGACTAACCAAAACCAAACTCAACAAAAAAACAAAACAAGACAAACAAACAAAAACAAACAAAACACAACTGTACAAACAACTATACAAATGTACAATATGATACACATGACTATCATGAAGTCACTTAGGCTTGGAAATAATGTTTGAGGAATTGTCCATTGACTGGCAATGGGACATCCTCACATGTCAGATTCTTAAGCCTACAAGTGCTGTCTCCTAGTATCTCAGAAATTTGAAAGGGACCTATCCATAATCTGTCAAATTTGCCATGGTCACCTTTCCTCTCATGGGCTTTATCCCACATTAGGACTAAATCAGATATCCTGAAGGCTTTGACTTTGGGTCTCTTGTCAAACCAACGTTTGACAACAACGTGATGTTTTGCAAATTGGTCAATTGCTTGACTCCTTTTCTCTTCCAGGTGCATTAACTGAAGCAACCTGACTTCTTGTCTATTATCAATGCCTAGGTACTCTTGGGCAAACTGCAAAGTAGGAATTTTCAAGTTTACAAGGAGGATAGGATCCACCCCATATACCAATTGGAAGGGTGAGTTTCCTAATGCAGTTTTCATTCTAGTTCTGTCTACCCATAAGGCATATTTCAGAAATGAGTTCCATTCCCTAGGGTTCTCTATTAATTTTCTTATGATATTCAACAAATTCTTGTTGGTGGATTCTGCTAATCCATTCCCTTGGGGATAGTAGTTGGATGAAAACTTGAGTATGATCCCATGATCAAAAGCCTAACTTGACAATTTAGTTGAAGTGAAGGTAGAACCATTATCACTTACCAAAGCATAAGGAGTTCCATACCTGGTAACAATGTTGCTCTCCAGAAATTTAATAACATCATCTGCAGTACAAGTCTTGCTGCTGATAGCCTCAGTCCATCTGGTACAATAATCAATAATTGTTAAAACATACCTATGGCCTGAGGATGATGGAGGATTGATTGGTCCTATGAAGTCCATGCCCCATTGTGCAAATGGGCGCTCTTCTATCACTGGCTGCAAGGGTTGGGTAGCATATTTATCTCTGTTGGTAGCAACCTGACATACATGACAACATTTAATATGATCAGCTGTATCTTTAAAAATAGTGGGCCAATAATATCCTGCTCTGAGGATTGCATGTGTTGTGGCCAAGGCTGATCCATGTGCTGTTCCGAACTTGTCATGTAATTCTGATAAAACATTATTTGCTTCTGGCTTTTCTAAGCATCTTAGGTATATTCCTTCATAATTCTTCTTGAATAAAGTTCCTCCCTTCATCATATATCTTTGTGACCTTATCTTCAATGCTCTTCTTTGTGAAGCCTACAGTCTTGGAGGACATCTTCCAGTAATCAAGATGTGCCTGATATCTGAATACCACTCTTTATTGTCCTTATCATTGATAACATACTGCTGACTTGTGATGTTTGGATCAATTTCAGATATCATTTGGCTCAAAGCTTGTCCTCTTACTAGCTTCATGGGTGTAATTTCCATGTCATACTCTTGTAATACTGTGATCCATTTGGCTCTTTTCTCACTAGGTTCACTCTGCATAAGCAACATCTTTACTGTTGCATCAGGCACTACCTCAATCACCTTGCTTCTCAGTATGTAATGCCTAAACTTCTTTACTACCCTAACCAATGCAAGTGCTTGTCTTTCAACATCTACATATCTCAGCTCAGCATCTTTGAAGGGACAACTCATGAAAGCAATGGGTTTCTCTTCTTTTTCCTCATTCCTTTGAGTTAACACTGTTGCAGAGGTATGTTCTGAGGCAAATGAATAGATGTAGAAGTCCTTTGTGTAGTCTGGACTGATGAGGATAGGAGCATCTGATATGGCTTTCTTTATGTCCTCAAAAGCAGCTTTAGCTTCTGCTGTCCACTCAATCTTGGCATCTTTTTTTAGCATAGCATTTAATGGTCTGACTATCTTTGCAAAACTAGTGATGAATTTTCTTACAAAGTTAATCTTACCAAAGTAAGACTTAAGTTCCTTTTTGCTTCCAGGAAGTTGTATTTTTATGATAGACTCCACCCTGTCAGGATCAATGATGATTCCATCTTCAGTTATCAGGTGGCCTAATAATTTACCTATTGTCACCCCAAATATGCATTTCTTAGGGTTCAAGGATATTCCGTATTCCTCACATTTCTTCAGCACATTTCTGAGATCTATTACATGATTTGTTCTCTCTTTGGAGAACACTATGAGGTCATCCATGTAGATGACTATACATTTTCCAATTAAGCCTCTGAAGGCTATATCCATTGCTCGCTGGAATGTAGCTCCAACATTTATTAGCCTGAATGGCATACGTCTATATGCAAAGATCCCCCACTTTGTGGTGAAGGCAGTCTTCAGCTTGTCAATCTTGTCAACCATGACTTGGTTGTACCCTGAGAAGCCATCCAAGAAGGACATCATTTTGACTCCATTTACAATCTGTAGAACTTCATCTAATGAGGGCAAAGGATAATTATCCTTTTCTGATGCTCTGTTTAGATTCTTGAAATCTACACATAGCCTGATGTCTCCATTCTTCTTTCTAATTGGCACTAGATTTGCCACCCAAGTGGAGTGCCTCACAGGAAATATTATCCTGGCATTTAACAATTTCTTGACTTCCTCGAATATTATTGGTTCAAGCAAAGCATTGACTGGCCTTTGCTTCTGTCTGAAAGGTTTAGCATCTGGCTTGAGAGGTATAGTGTGAGTTATGACTGATGTGTCATATGTCTTCAGCTCATCATAAGTCCATGCAATTACATGGATGTAATCCTTAAGGGCCTGAGTTATTCCTTCTAACTCTTCTGGTGTGCAAACCTTACCTATCAAGACATTTCTCTTGTCTTCGTCTTGTCCAATATTCACTTGTGAATATTGACCTCCATCAGCCTTGGGAAGATCCTTCTGTTTCAGCATATTATCCAAATCAAAGTCTCTTTCTAATTCAATCATACCTTGGGGAATCCTGTTGCTAGGCAACTCTAATATTTCATCTTCTTCCCAAACATGATCTTCCACACTGTTCTCATCTATGATCTGAGCATCAAATATATCCCTATTAGAGATGAAATCAAGGATGTGTTGATCATCATCAAAGACCTACAGATTGGTAACATTATTAGGTACTGATGGTACAGATACCAATTCTACTAAAAATTTCTTCAGACTTGATATAGATAGTGGCTCCAGTGTACTGGCAGCCTGGACAAGTGCATCTACCCTGTGGTTCTGTTCTCTAGGAACGTGGGTGATGTTAAATGCATCAAAGTCTTCAATCAAATCCCACACTATGTGTCTGTAATTTGACAATCTTTTATAGTTGCAAGAGTATATTCCTCTTACCTGTCTAACAAATAATTCTGAGTCTCCAAAGACATGTAGAATTTTCACTTTCTTCTTCAGAGCAAATAGTATCCCATGAATTAGAGCTTCATACTCTGTCACATTGTTAGTACAGGGGAACTGTAATCTGTATGCAGCTAGGTAGGATTTTCCTGATGGATCAATAAGATCAATCCCTACTCTAGCTCCTTGTTTGGACTTGGATCCATCAAATCTTAGGATCTAGGGTTTATCCTCAGCATGAGGTTTAGCTAAACCTTCTCTTTTCTTTGCAGCCCTAGCAGCTGCTCCACCTGATATCCATTTTAACTTAGGAATTTCAGCCTTCTCAGACTTCATCTTTTCTTTCTCCTGAGAAACTGATTCTTCTTCTTATTTTTTATCATCAGGAGGATGATCTTTTGGATCAGGATCTATATGTCTCTTTAAAATATGCAGACATAGTGAACAGGTATTCTCCGAGTGAGGTGCCTCATGCAGCCTACACCAACCTTCAGTTAGTGCATCCTGTGGATGCTTCTTTTGTTTTATCATCTTCTTAAATTCTTCTGATAAGAACTCTTCAAATCTAGTTAGGTTACTACCCCTGTCTTTGTCAGACAGTTCATAATCTGACTCCATCAAACAATCACTTCCTAGAGTGATCTTTCCTTTTTTCTTAACATTTATCTGGTCATATACCAGAACTTCTTCTGTACTCTGTATATGATCTTCATCATGATCTAACACCTTCTCTGTGGTTCCTGCAAAAGATAAACAAGAATCAGTATCCTCATCATCACTAGATGTAGAACTTACCTTGGAATATGATGATGATGCCTTGCTGCATGTCTGCTCCAGCATCATCATGTCTAAGCATGTTTCGTAAGTCCTTTCTGAATGTACTTCATTGTGTAATCTGCACCATCCATCAATCAAAATATCATTAGCAGGTATATTTAACAATTGACAACGTTTTACTTGCTTGGACAGATGCATCTCAAAGTTTTTGAAGTGATCTATTTCATTTTCGTTCTCAAAATTACTATCGGTTTCTACAACCAGCATGTTCTCTTGATGATCATCATCATGATGATGATGAAAATAAAGCATTAGGATCTCTTCTATCCTGATAGTCTGTGGTCTTACGGCATAAACTCCAGGTTCAACGTTGACATACATGATCTCATTCGTTTTATTATACTCAGTTATCATGTGCTTCATCCTGGGTTCAAAATCTATTGTTATCTAGTTAGGTATACCTTTCAAAGGCAACCACATGTGACTAAAGTCAGTAGCCATATATCCATTCAAAGTCTTTGACCAGTCTCGGCTAAGCAGCATCCCATATGTATCAGGTATGTCAACTACCTGGATATCAATATAATACTGGATCCTAGGATTAGATGCTAGCTGCATGTGTATATGAGTCAGTTCTCCTATTACACTGACTTCTGTCTTATCTAACTATGTCACATTCTTTAGGGATTTAGCAGGATGTAGCCCTAAAGCATTGCATATAGACAAGGGCATCACATTTGTAGATGCACCTGAATCTACCAAACAGTTGTGTAAATTCTTGCTAAATATCCTTATTGTAAGGAGGAAAGGTGGTGACTCACTCTTATCTCTATATAATGTCATATGTGAGGTTTCTGCAACTTGGACAGTAGCTGGCACTTTATGTTTGACATTATTATCTCTAACAGCATGATCTTTATTGCTAAGATGACCTGGAGAATGAATATCCTCTTTAGGAGCAGGATCATCTAGTGACTTCATGAAGGCTTTCTTAATTGCAGGAGTTTTCAACAATTCTGACAGAGACAGGCTGATCTTTACCTTCTTCATCTCATCTGCCAAGTATGTGACAAGTTTATCAGACTCTTGAGGTAAGGCAACAACTTTTGATGCTGTATTTTGAGGTGACAGATATTGAACATTTACCTTGGGAAATCTTGGATTGTTACTTGCTTTGGGATCAGGAGGTGTGTTGAAATTATTTGGAGGCAGAGATGATGTCAATGGACCAGTAGGTCTGTTGGAGCTACTTCTCATATTGTAATTATGCTTACTAGGATATTGCTGCTGGTATGCATGCACCTCCTCATGTTCAGTGGAAGGCTCATTCTCATCCTCAAAGGGGAAGACATAATTTGACTCAAAGGCTAAAGCAGATTCTTCACAAGCCTGGGAATAATGTTGGTGGGATGACACAGTCTGTTGATGATGATAATCAGTGTAACTCTCTAATACAAATGCAGAGTCATATCCACAAGGGACAATTTCATTTCCCTCTACCTAAGGTGGATTTCCAGAAGTATTAGATACTTCTGTCTGGAAAATACTAGCAGTAATTCTGAATTGTGGACAATCTAGCTCTGCATGAGCATTTGTATTGTGGATCCTGCACCAATTAGTGAGGGCTGCCTCAGCAAGATTGACTCTAGTAGTCTGTTTGGCTTCACCGGGTGGCTGATTATCTAAGGGTGATGGTAATGAACCATTATTTGGCCTGTAGTTCCATACTCTAGGCTGTCTAGGAGGATTATTGTTATTTCCACCACTATTATTGAAATTATTGTTGTTATTGTATCCTCTGTCAGGATAATTTGGTCTGTCATTAGAATAACCTCTGTTTTGGTTAGGCTGAGAATAAAAGTTCTGATTTCTCAAATGTGTGACTTCTATAGTGAGTTTTCTTAACTAAGTAGAGATTTCCCTAATTTCTTCCTTCTCTTCTTGAGCTTTGGCCACTACATTTTTAGTTTGAGGCTTGAAGAAAGAGGATCCATGGTTATTGTTGGATAGATTAGCACCCTGAGGTGTCTGAGTTTGTGCAGGATATTGGGGCATCTGGCCATTCCCATTAGGAGGTGACATAATACTTAATGGAGGTACCTGCAAAGGTGCAGGCATGACTGCTGGAGGTACCATAGCTCCATTAGGATATTGCTGTGCTGTATATGCAGGATATTGTGGGGGATAAGTTGGATACGTACCAGGCAATGTAGGGAATGCAATATTTGGTGTTGGAGCAGGGACTAACTGCTGATTTACTTTGATAGCTTCTTGAAAAGCTCCTGTCAAGGTAGTTATCTCAGGATGTGTTCTCCTGATGAACATAGATGTTAATGGATCCAGAGCTGAGTAATAGATACTCCTAGCAGCAGCATCTCCTACTACATATGGGGCAACTAACTTGGATAACATTTTCTGGAACCTAGCATTGAAATTGGCAATAGGTTTAGCTTCAAACCTCTTGATAGTGGCAAATAAGTGATAGTTCATTGAAGGATCAATTGGTACCTTGAACCTTTCAGTAAAAGCTTTCTCTAGGACAGCCCATGAACCAACAGAACCCTGACCAAGACTAATAAACCAATTATAAGCCTCTTCCCCTAAGGAAAAAGGAAATAATCTGCATACAACATCCTGATGTTCTATTCTGGCTCTACAGTAGGCTTCTTTAAAGGTCCTGATATGATCATCAGCATCTTGATAAGGATGATATTTTGGACAAAGCTTATTCGGATTCTTTGGTAACTCATGATATGCATTGAAAGTCAAAGATGACTCTACTGCAAAGAAAGACATTGCAACCAGAGGAGGTTGAGCCTATGGTACAGTTGGCTAAGGTTGGACCTGGGGTTGAGGCTAAATAAGAGGTGTCACAGATATCCCAGAAGGTATTCGCAAACCAACAGGAGTAATAGGAGGAGGTTCTGGTGAAGCTCCTAATGCACTAGACCCTGGAGTATGATGGATGTCCATAGTTCTAGGTCTGAAACCTCTAACCGGCAATTCTTCAAAGATTCCACTAGGCCTAGACGTGGTGTTTATCCTGTGAGCCAGGATTTCTCAATTTTGAGGTAAATTGGCTGGATCTTTGCAAATATCAATTGAAATTCACTAGCTGAGGTGATATTTGTGGTCAGATGACTGATCTGATTGGATATTTATGAAATATTTGCAAAGATAGTGTAAATATGAGGTGATAACAGGGTAGGATGACTCTTACCACAAGATATTAGGCTTCTAAGGCAAAATTATTCAAAGCTTGAATGGATTTACTTAACGTTGGCTGACAGTTGTGAATTCATGATGATCTACTGTAAAGCTTGCAATATTTACAGTTGATTTCAGGAACTTTACACAGAATGAGCATTTACAAGTTTGCTACAGTAAATATTTGAGCAATATTTGAAATTCATGAATGCACTGGGGTTACCCTACTATCGGCATCATCAAACTTGAAAATAATGATGATGAGCATCTTCTTTCAGATAAAGGCCCTCCTTCTAGTGCCAATTTATGTTGGTCATGATGTTAGTCACAAATAAGCATAGAATAAAAGTACACATTAACATTTATTCATCTTGAAAGATACGATGAATTTAGAGAATTCATGATCCCAAGTCTCCGATGATTAGGTCTTAATCGTCTGACGTTACTTAGAGGTTGATGTGTGTTTTTGTTTCCATTTTGGGGCCTTACATGAAGTTCATCATCATGACACTGTTTCTGCAAAGATTCTTCACAGAGAGGTCATTTTATACAGTTGTTTGATCAAATGATGCAGTTATATTCAAATCTGTGCATGATATTTTCAATTATACATGCTTGAGCTTCAAATATGCTAAATATTTTCAATTATCTATGAGATGTCCACATATTTTGTGTTATTTGCTTGAGATTATCAGTTATTTGCAATTATGATGGTGAAATGCTCTGAAATTTAAAAGAAATTGAAAGAAATACTTTAAATCAATGTTGAACCTTTAGCTTTTGAACCACATGCACATCAAATACAGTCATGAAGAGAAGAAAACCAAACCATATGTTCACCAGGACATTCCACAACTAGATACAGTTGATGCTAACTTCAAAGGAATTGTATGAAAACAACATATGCTAGTAGATATGCACTCCAAGGGATGCAATAGATCACAACATATATCCAGAATTCACACACTGATTACTCAAGATTTACTATGAATTGTAATCAAACAAGTCTTCTCATTCATTAAGTATGCAAAGATATAGATGTATGCAAAAAGCTTTGAAATGAGCCCTGAATATTTCAGTAGATAGATTTCAATTAAGTTTCGAATGTTTAAAAATGAGGCATTCCTGCACCTTTTATAGAACAAGGTGAGGAACCCGTTACAAAAAGATCTTAGATCTTGATTTATCTATGAAAATCTATGGTCAGTATTAACTTTGACTTTGTCAACCACATCAAAAATAACACAAGTTGCCAGCTGGCAACTATCTGAAATACTTATTTTTACTAAGTATAAGATGCTGATATTTGCTTTATGATGCATCTTCATCTCCACTAGGAGCATCATGATCATCGCTTGCCGTATCTTCATCATCATGATGATCGTAGCCTTGCATATGAGCTTGCATGATCGTCCTGACATTCTCATATAATTGGACTATTCTATCAATTTCCTTGCCATCCTGAGCTTTTGACTTGATGATGGCATGCTGATGGGCCTGGTATTTAACTCTGATACTTTCCAACTTGTTTTTCCTTTTGTCCAGTGTCTCATTGTAGTTTTCCACCTTGACCTTAATTCTCATCATTTTATCTATGACTTCCTCTGTCAAGTGAACAAGTGGATCATTAGCTATTGATTGGAAGTTGGCGTGTAGAGCTTTGATTGCAAAATCTTCATCTTGATTTTCTATCTTTCCTTCTACCTTTCCTTCCAACGCTTCCAAAATTTTTGCTTCAAAAGCCAGCATATCATGCATTTTCATGCGGAGATCTCTCAATTTGTTATTGCATCCTTTAAGTACACCACATTCAAACTAGATATCTTTATACCATATGTCAATCAATAATGCAGTGTTATTATCTAGTACCTGTTTACTTATGAGCAGTTGGGGATTTATCCTCCTTATTTCTCCCAGGACATCTAATATCTTCTCCAATTGGAAAGACCTTTTACTTGTCTCCATTTGCAATTTGTCAACCTTTTTCCTGGAGACACTGACGGAGTTCCATCTCTTTAGAGAGGCTTTTATTACTTCTTCTGCTTCATCCAATGTGGATAGCATCCATTTCCTTAATACATATGACTCATGTTTCATGAGATCTAATTTATTTACTTCTTCCTGGGAAATGGCAGTCAATGGGACTGCATGTTCAGTTGAAGTATCTTCAGTATTAGTCAACTTCTTTATATAGGCATGCAACTGAGCAATGTGCTCTTTGTGTTGCTTATTTTTCTCTTTTTCTCTTTTCACTTTCTAAGTCAAAGAATCTATAATGTCTTTGCCCTCTTGACCCTCTTGGTCTTCATTAGCAAATCCCAAGTCTACTGTGCTGATCTGAAATTCTTCTAAGGTAATTTTACCTTTCTCCTTCTCCACAGTAGGGATTGCTACCTGTGCTATTCTTCTACCAGTTGTAGGGTCTCTCTTAATGGTTGAAGTCATTCTGGCCTTCCTCTTTGCTTTCATTATATTCTCAAAAAATAAGGTAGATACATCAAATTCTTGTATCTTAAAATCTTCCTCTGCGTTGACTTCCTTTTCTAACCATGGAGGTACCTGATCATGTTTTTCCACATCATCATGATGTTCACCTTGATCTCCTGTATCTATCAGCATATGTGACAAAGAAGGTGATTTCCTCGTTTGTTCTTCATGATGCTCTGTCTAAGTGTGATCCTGTGGTATATCCTCCTGCTGAGGAACTTCTTTTTCTGGAGGAACATCATCTTGAGGTGGAGGATCTTGTGCTACGTCCACATGATGATCATGATGATCATGATCCTTTTCTATCATTACCTCATCCTCCTTTGACTTCTCTTCTTCATGATACACATTCACTGCACTAGATATTGCGGAATCCTCCTTAGGTGCTGGCGTTTGTTCTGAAGCCACTATTTGTTCTGCACTTGCACTGCTTACTTCTTGAACTTTGGAAGTAGGATTTTCTACTATATCCTTCTCATCAACTTTCTTTTCTTAAACCTCTACTATAGTAGGTTCAGCTGATGTATCCTATTGGTGTTGTTGGCTCATCTTTGAAGCATGGCCTTCTATTTCTACCATCTTCACTTCCTTTGTATGTTGCCCTTTTTTAGGTGTACCTCCTAGATGTTCAGGACTTGCATCTTGTTTATCTGTCAAATCTACCACTACAGAACTTGTCACATGCGCGACTAATGTGTCCAACCCTATTTCTTGGGCTATTTTCTCTGGACTCTTTTCTTTTTCAGCCTCTACCTGCTTTATCTCCTCCAGTATTGTTTGTCCTAATGGAGTCCCGTGAGGAGTCATGTGTGTACCTGCAGCAAGAGTCTCCATCTTCTGTGAAGCTACATCCTTCACTACCTCATCATCAGATAAGTCCACTGTCTCATGCAGTGAGACATGACCTCCTTGAAACACTTGTGAGGTTTCTTTCATTTGTTCTTCTGCTTCCTCAGATTTGAATTTTACTATGGTAGGAAGTGAAACACTGTGTTGAAATTCCTTATGGAATACTTCACTACCTGCCCCTCTCAAAGTTATAGGGGATTGCTTTATTTCACCCCTCATGGATGTTCTTGGTTTCTTAGGTGTGGCTGCTACCACCACCTGTGGGGCTCTTCTCTTTCTCTTGAATAACAGAGGGGGTTCCTCTTCTTCAATATCTTCCTCCATGAGGATATCTTCTTCTATTGGTTTCTATGAGGATTGACCCTCTTCATGAGTCCCAGCAATCACTACCTCTATTGCATGCTCTTTCTTGGACTTTTGTTTCCTTGTTTGTGGAGGTGATGCTGATTCTGATGTTGCCTCCTTAGTTGGAAACACCGCCCTTTCAATAATCACCCCTTTAGGCTCACTATCAATTTTCTTCTTCCTAGGGGGTCTTTTGCTTTGTTGTTGTTGTGGAGGCAACCTTTCCCCTTTAGATTTCCTTTTTTCATTTATAAAGTCATCATATTCCTCATCAGGAATAGCCTGCCCCTTTCTCTTGTTGTCCACAGTAATGGCAACACCTTTCTTCTTCAATGCCTGAATCTGTTCATCAACCCAAGCTTGGGTTAGCTGTAAGGTCCTGGCAATGAAAGGATCCAAAGAAATATCCTCTTGTATGGTAAGGTCAGGGGCAGATATGGTATCATTATATATTTTCTTCTCCTCATACTCATCTGTCATTATCCTGCCATCATCTTTCTTGAATAGTTGAGGAATGGGGATATAGTCAAAGGTCTTGATTTGATTCAGTGTTAACCTTTGGTATCTTCTTCTTCTGGCCTTTGTCTCATCTTCATAATCAGCCCATAAGTCCTCCAGGTGTACCTGATGAATAGGTTTCCCTATTATTCTCTGTATTCTCCCATAAGGATCATATGGCCTTACCAGTGGGAATGGTTGCAACTACATTTTATTCAAGCTAACCATGACGTTCTTGATCTTCTTTGAGTCTGGGCACATATACCAGCCAATGGTTATTGGAAACAAGATGGGTGGTATTTTCTGAGGATCCTTGAATGTCCTCAGCATTGTGGAGCTCTGTCTTATAAATTCCATCAATACCATTGCATCAGTAGGGTCTCTTGGCAGCATGAGGGGTTGTCCTTCAAAGCCCTCAATCCTCATGTATGAAAATGTTACAAATTGAATGTACCAGGCTCCATGCCTATAGATTATTTCTTGAGCCTCCATGCTTAATCTCTTTGTCCTGTCCTCCTCCATGGTCCTCACCAGATGCATAGAGAATGCATCATTGACCAGTTTGTAATCTTGGAGGTAGTTAGCTCTCTGTAGCTGGGGATGATGATCCCATATATGTACAACATTGAGAGTGCCTGTAAGCTTTCCATCTGTAACTAATGCATCAAATGTGCCTTTGTAAGCACAGGAGTAGACAATATATGATGTCATATAAAAAGAACAATTTGAACCTCCCAAGTTGAGCAGTTGCTCATGTAGAGCATCACTTATCAGTTGGCCCCATAGTGGCTTGATATCTACATATATGCACATCATCATGATACCGTACATCCAATCTTTAAAACTACCAGTATCAGGCTGGCCTGTCACCTTGCTAAGTAGTGCAATCATATACTGATACTCTTCATCAAAATCATACTTAAACTGGTGCACAGAAAGTTTGGCAGCTGCCAGATATGTGCTATTCTTGGCCCTCCATCGATACATGTTCTTCCTGGCCTATTTCTTCTTATTTTCATATTCAACTTTTGATTTCTTTAGGTCCACACTGTTAACCTTCCTGCCCAATGGCAGTCCAAATGTCTTGGAGAGACCCTTAATAGACAGGTCTGCATATACTCTCCCATGCTTCACCACCTGGCTGGTCTCTGGATTATAGTTCCATGCACACTCAACCACCAGCTCAGGAGACTCCATAGAGTACAGAAAACTGGTGGCATTCCATAATCCAGACACGAATACTGCATCTAGCAGGGGGCTTGTGTTCTTCTCATCGTTCATTTTGGCAGACCAGGCCTCCAAATCAGTGCTCCCTTGATGGGTATCTGTAATTGCACGATACTTGAACAGCATACCTCTTAGAGATGAGAACATAGGCCTCTTGAATTCAGCCTCACACTTAGCTAACCTTTTGTCAGCCATGGATATCTACAATTAACACAATTTGTCTTACAATGGGTACCCACATGCATGCAGATAGCAATTATCTTTATTAACAACATGCATATTATAGTTATTTAGCATTTACTTATCCTAGGATGCATACAACCAGAACCTACAACATCATACCTAAATGTGCAGAAGCAACAGGATGAGGGTTTCAATTACTTACCTGGTTATGCAAATCCCCTTGATTATACAAGTGGTTTCTTGAAAATGCCTTTAATTCTGGTGATGATTTCGCACTTCTTCCTGTCTGTAAGCTCGGTTCGTACGAGTATCGTCGGTATGAGGGTTTGGAAGCTTGTGCTCTGTGAAAACAATTTTATCGCAAGGTAAATGTGAAAATGACAATTGAATTACCTTTTAACTTTGCAATTAGGGCAAAATTAGGGCAAATTCTGACAGATTAGATTTTATTTGTTGATCCTTAGTACGGAAACTCAGGATTTCGCCAGGTGTTTCATCAGGTTTAATGGTTGGCGGGAACTACCTACCACTTCTGCGTGCATTAAATGTTAATGGCGGCAACAGGAGCGGGGTGGTATTCGCATGACAGGATGATATTCAAAAATTGGGGTGATTTATGAATATCGGGGTGGTACATAGATATTGGGGTAAGATTCAAATATCGGGGTGATATTCGCAAATATCATCCTGAGTGCAATGTGATGATCCTCCCCGAGAGGAAAAACTATCTTTGACAAGATCGGGTGATGAACACACGCTCAGGTCATGTCTCATACATCAGGAGGATATTTCAATATATCGGGTGATGTTACAAGATGATGATGACCAGATAAAATATAACATCTCACTTTCAGAATAACAGGATGATGCCATCTAGATATTCGCTCAGTGTATTGCTAAGGCATCATGACGTCATCGTCATGTTATCAGAGCAGGATCATGCTTAGGAAATATGCCCCCGAGAGGTAAATGTGATGATGATTTCATTGTCATGTTTATTTCTTTGTTTATCAGACTCAAATGACATCATCAGGATAATGGCTTAAGGGGATATTTCATGCCAGGAGGATATTGAGAAATATCAGGTTATATTGAGAAATATTATCCTCGCGGGAAACATAAGGCTACTGACGGATAGAGGTCACTGTCACCTAAAATTGACGTCCAGACATTTGGACTGCATGATTTATCGGGTGATAAAGTAGATCAGGATGATCTTAGGTAATATGACTGATGTTACGAAATATGATCCTCCCCCTTTGAATATCAGGTTTGACTCAAACTTTGACCATTCATAACTTTCACATCCTGATGAATATTAGGGTGATGTAAAAGGTAAACCTGCAAGAAATTTGATGCTCTTTCCAAATGTGAGGTTATTGGAATAAAATATGAACTTTGACAAACTAACCTCATGATGATGACTTACCCAGCGTTTCTTGCATGATTATCTGCATGACTTGCTTTTACCAAACCGCCAAAAGCACATAACAAGCCAAACAAAAGTTGGGTCCCTGTTTTGTCAAGTCAAAATGGGGTGTGTTGTGTAAGCACACAACAGATCAATATAAGGAAGGTAAAATAATCAGCCTCACACTATGGCTCGATCATACCGTACACTATGTCAAAACCTAAGTGTAGTTATGGAACTCACATCAAAAGGATACATCATACCCTCCACTAATGCCAAAACACTAGAAGCATGCAATCATGTCCAAGACTAACAAGAAAGAGACAAGCAAGAACAACCATAGTTGGTGGACTAAGTCAACATTCAACCAAATGCAATTACTAGAAGCAAGATTCAATCAAAATGAGTTCTCTACATATCTCATTCACATAGACTCAATCAAGAATCAAAATTTAGCTCATAAAAGAATTCAATTGACATCAAGTGATCCATAGCAACACAAAACCATTTCAAAACTTTCTCAACATTTCACACAATATTCACTTGCATCTAACAACAAACTAAGGAATTCAATCTACCATAGGTCTAGTAACACGTACACCAAGAACTAGTATATTCTTCGCATTCTACTCCTTTATACAATCCATCAAAGGCCCATCCTGGACATGATAGAGAACATAACATGATACATTACCAGTAGTTTAAAACATTCAAGCATAGCTACCAATAATAAATAAATAAATAAAATACCAAAGTGGAAGAAAAGTGAATTCCAGCAATAAGGCATAAAATGAGCTCAATTTCAATAGTAAATCAAACATGACCATAAAGGTCACAAGATAAATAAATATCAAACTTCAATTCATAAACAAGAATAGAATGCTGGCCCTTACAATGTTTAGTGAATTCACCAAAGTCAAATAAATAAAGTATCAAAATTCAAAAGTTCCACATTACATGAACTACACGACTAATTCTAGTCACAAGAGAGGGAGTATAATGCTATACTACACCTGGATTCCAAAATCCAAGGCAAATAAGAGAGCACATTTATCATGCTAAGCAAACAAGTCTTCTAAGACTACAATCATGTCAAAACATGAGATCATTTCTACTTAACCAAACAAACATCACTCAAGATGCCCAACAACAAAGGTTGCATCCCATTCAAGGGAATCACAATCACCATGCAATGACACATAAAGTCACACACTAGCAAACATCTAGTAACCAAGATTAAGTTAGGACAAAATCAAGTTCACAAACCAAGATATCTAAACACATTACTCTCACAACAGGAGAAGTTACCATTTCTCACCATAAAGGGATTCACCAATCATGGATAATGCATCGATGCAACATTCTCATTCTATACAAATCAAAACATGAGGGAGAATTAGGTTGGGGTTCAAGCTCTTACCCAAAGTTCCATCCAATAATGTTAAATCTCTCCACAACATGATGATAAACATACTAAATGCACACATATAATAGGGGAACACAACTCTAAAACACAAGATGTAGGGTTTACTACTTTATTGATGATTCCTCAAACATCACAAGGACTATGCAAATGACCCTTTTCACAACCCCTTTTCTCTTTAACATTAACTTTTCAAATAATTTAATGCAATAATCACACCCAGGTTACCACATGAATCCTAGGGAAGAATACAATTTGGGGACATAAGTCATTACCCAAATGATCTATTCTAGCAATACAATATTTTATGTCTTACACCAGCATAATTAATTCACACACAGGGACATACTGTCAAAGAATGCAATGCAAGATGCATTTCATGCAAGCCTTCCAAATCACCATACAAAGGTAATCAATAAATCAAATATGACAAGCATTACAAGGGTTTGCTACTCTTGCAACAAACATACACATGACAAGGTGCATATACAAGGTTCATTTAAACTTGCATTACCACAACAATATTCTTCACATATCATGCATTTGATCAAAACATCATCTCTTTCACATACAAATGCATAACTCTTAAAAGAGTAAACCAGGTTCAAACAACACTCAAGAATGTGGCATTTCCTTTCACACAAAGTTTCCCATTACTCTAGTATCAAAAGTGGTGACATAAGCATGGACATGACCCTACAAAGGTCAATCAAACACACTCATACAAGGAAGACATATCGAAAGAAATCACATGCTACTCACAACACGTAAACACACAAGGACCCCACACATGCTCAAACAAGCCAAGGATAACATACCCTAGAGCTCCCAATTGCTGCAATGATGTAATGCTCCAGGTTTCCACCCAAAACATTATCCAAACAAACACCGAACCAACAAATTTTTTGCATTTGCAAGTGCGACATTTTACATGTCACATTGCTCTCATGCAAATAGGTGTCATAATAGGCACAACAACACCTAAAACAACATCACCATTATACAATGCAAGGTGGCACAAGAAGAAGACTTCACCCATCGTGAGACAACTCACCACAATGACCAAGAGAGGGGTGGAACTCACTCCAAGATGAAGGCCAAATATACATTCATGACCTTGCTCCCTCGCGAACACATGGAGTAGGATGAGGGTAACCATCACCTCAATCTATTCCATGACTACACAAGACATCCCAAACACAAGGATAACGCTCACCCATGGGATGGTCCAACTAGGAGGTACGATTCCTCAACCAAGTGGAATGGTCACTAGTCGAACTCATGCAAAGGCATGCTTCCCAAAGTAAAAGAGGGAATAATCCAAGAGTGCATATCACATCATGGAAATGAGACCATGGATACACTCAGGTGGTCAAACGAGCACCTTACGACAACAAACTTCACAAAAGGGTTGAACAGGAAAAACATGACAAAAGCGATATAAAAGGCTACGCATGTTCAACACCAGCGTTGACACATGTTAAAAGAAAATATAGGATCCTCACCACCTATGTGGGATGAATACGATCCAACACAAACATATCCATAAACATCAAATACAACATCAAATAACTAAGTCTAAACATGCTAACATAGCTAGATTCTAACATGTAAAATCTATCAAAACATGCCAACATCCTCACAAACTGAGGCATGGAAAAATACAATACAATATCCAATAATTACATTATTCAAAGGGCTTCATCCTAAACATAGATGAATCATATCAAACATCATAAATCAACTCATAGAATTAATTACATCTTATTGCAAGGGTCTCAAAAGACCTACATTACAAAGATTACAATAATGAATATTGATAATATACAAGTGCATAAACCACCCAAAAACCAACACGCTCTCCAAGGTGCAACAAGACACAAAGCATGACATAATCAATCTACAAGAAGGTAAGGGAACTGTCCAACACCTGAAGATCATCATGAAGGACCAATGGGGAAATGTTGCTCGCCTCCCAACCATAGTTCCATCGTCGAGCACAATAGTTGTCTACACAACTCTAGGAAACCCTGGAGCTATGGAGAAGGTGATCATGGAAAACCTGCTAGCATCATCTCACTCAATCCAGGGTATACATAGAAACATATGGCATACATGCTAATCAATGCATACAACACACATGGCACAACTATCAATACAATGCATATAAACAACACATGGTACAACTACCTTCCAATTACATTCAAGTAACATATGGCACACTTGTTAAAGCATAATAGAATGACATCACAATATTCAAGCATAAGGGAAATAATAACACCTTGAATACACACCAAATGAGGCATAGATCATAGTACATCATAGGCACATACAAGCATGGATCAAGCATCACAATGCACATGCAAACACATGGTAAACATCACACATTGAGTCAAACTCCGACAGTGGAAGAAGGAAGAGTGACCTAGGTAGTCAGGACAAGGAGTGTCATACGAGGACAATACTCACCTCGTGGAAAAACATGAGGGCATAACCTCCTCATAGAAACCATGCACTACACCAAATATTGCTCTTTACATGCAAACCCAAGCAAACTAGACACTTCACTAGGACATGTAGTTTGGTGTAGATGATCTATTTATTACATTTTATTACCCATGTGTTTAAATGTTATTCTTGGTTAAAAACTTCCATTCTCTAATTCCAACGACCTCTTTATGCCATGGTGTACAATGGAAGCCACTCCTTTCCCTACACCTAGACCTCTTTCTAAACACTCAAAGCTCCAATTTAGCCAATTGGACTTGGTACGGTTTATGAGGTAAGAAAATCCCAAATTGACAAAAACACAACATTTTCTATTGAAAAGATGCAAAACATCATTTCCCATGGGAGGCAACTCATCCCACGTTACAATTAATAAAGGAAAGGTTTAAAATTGAAATTTCATTTTCTTTTATTTGTATGGAAGAACCATAAAAACCAAAATTCTCCATTGTTGAAAACTTGGCTACCTTGAGCAATTTTCTAACTCTCATGTTTCAAACTCAAATGGAAATTTGACAACTACCCATTGTAGAATATATGCACAACATCCCAATTATAAAATAAAAACAAGGTAGGTAATCCTAGGTAAAATTTGTCATAACCCTATTTGTTTTTACATTTTTCCAACCAATAACACAGAAAAAAATACACAAAACAACCATAAATTCATATCTAAGTTTTTCTTGCCTAATCAGGATGCAATAGCAATCCACTAAATGTGGCATGGCAATGAAGAAAGTCTACAAATTTAAAACAAAGGAAAGATTCAAGAATCATACCTTTCCTACAAGCAACCCAAGGAGAAGAGGGTTTTGAAAGCAATCTTTGATCACACACAAGCATCCACAATTCAACTCCACTCCACCTCAACGAAGCAATCCAAGAAATTCAACCTTTCTTTCATTCATGGAGAAAATCTTTCTCTCCAATAAGAGAGGGTTTGAGAGGAGAGAGCAAATGGAGAGGAAAAAAAATGAAATAAAATAACCCCTTTTTCCCTTTTAACAGCCAAAAGCCCTAATTTAAAATAGAATATAAAATTCACTTATAATCATTTTTTTAATCAATAATGAAATAAAATATATTCATTTAACACCATTTAAAAATATATACAATTCATTTCATTTTACTAACCTAAATAATTTAATAAAATACCTAGGAACATTAAAATTGTTTTAACAACATTTCGACTTCCAAATGCCTTTCAGGCAACACATTTAGTAATAGTGTTATGGGTAAAATGAAGATAAGGTTGAAGTGTGTTTAAGATAGTTTCAATCAAACCCTCTTTACACAATAACATTCAAGGAAAAAAATCAAGCCGAGTCACTGCAGATGAAGAGGACTCAGCTATAGGTTGATATCACTTAGGAGTGATATGGAAAGATAGATTAGATTGCTAGATATGTCAAACCTTAGTTCAAATAAGCCTTTAACCCTAAATATGATTTCAGATACATGCAAACAAGATAAGACAAATGATTGCACAGGAAGGCACTAAATGCATATTAGAAACATACCAGGATTCATATTTCCTAAGGAAGAAACTTCGAGGACACTGGGGCTGGCGTCCTAGTCGAACATGCCAATTTTTCTTTAGATTTGGAACAATGAGGTGATTAGGACTGCAACTTGCTTTAGAGTTTCTGGAGATGTCAGTCAGGAGGACTACGAGGTGGCCTCTCTAGTCCAGTAGGTTAGGTTTTTTGTAATTTCTTCTTAGATCCTGAATCTCTATCCTCTGCTCTGATCTTCTACAACTCCACTTCACAAGATCCCGCACCTGTAACCTGCAATCACAAGAGAGGGGTTTGGGAGTTGTGGTGTTTAGGAGCTTGCCTCAGTCAAGCCCTAGAATGACATTCAAGCCTTAGAGGTGAAGCCCTCATGGAAAATGAAGATCTTTCACACCATGAGGAGATGGATTGATGAAGCCAAATCTGCAACAAACAAACACAATAATAACACAATTCTTCTCTGCAACACAATAAATGCGTTGAAATCCTTTAGCTCAATATCAAAAGTTCACATTATCCATCTAGGTTTAAAATGAAGTCCTATAAACATGTCTATATATGCATTCTCGCTAAACTTTCGTAATTCAAATTGAAAAGGCTAACAAAGGGAAACCTTTCTAAAGGTCCTATGCCGACAACTTAAATTTAGATCCCAACAAAATAGGCTTGGACTAGGGCATGGGCGCCCAAGTCCAGGGTATGATTTTAAGCCTTGATTAACATTAAATGTGGACCCCTAAGCCCCATTTGTCATGGGTTTCAGGGGAATTTACTTTGGGATAAGTTTTAAGCATGCATAATGAAATTAAGGGGACCTACGAGCTAAACTAGGTGGTAAAAAATCATAGGGATACTTTTTACGACATAACATTTAGCCCCCACTTTAATGTATGTATGATCTTATGATCCATACATGCATTAAAGTACCATCGAAAGCACATCAAACACGCCAAGCACATGAAGCTAAGGCATACACAAAGATTGAGAAATATTTCTAGCCCTAGTCTCATGTAAGCACTAGAAGACACATTGAAAACATGCAAGACACAATGAAGATAGTAAGAAGTAGGCAAAACACGGTGAATATAGTGGAATCACGTAAAATATGATGAATACATTGATATAACATTTTGACATATGAAGTAAAATCCTAAGGGGTGGGGTGGGCTCATCGCTACACCCTTGAAACTGCAAAAAACACACAATACAGAACCCAAAATGTAGGGGCTCATTGCTACACCCTTGATACTACACCAGGGGGAAGACATGCCCAACAAAACCTAAGCATGGGGGGAGCTCATCGCTACGCCCTTCACTAGTAGAATTTTGGCAAATAAATGACTAAGTGACTAAAACTTTTAGTCACAACTAAAAATGACTAAATTCTACTAATTTTTTGCAACTCATCTATAAATGAGTAAATAAATGACTAATTTGGTTGTTGACTAAAAAATTAATTAGTCACACAAATAAAAATGACTACATAGTTAGTCATTTATTTATCACAATCCATTTGAATAAATCATTTAAGAAATAAAAAATCAATAGCCCGCCAAAATACTCTAAAACTTTAATAAACATACTCTAAAACTTTCGTCGAAATCTTATTTTCAGGCGTAGCCTGCCAAAATAGAGTTTTCATTTTAATAAACATACTCTAAAACCTTCATCCAAACCTTATTTTCAGGCGTAGCCCGCCAAAATGGAGAAGTGTTTCAATAAAGAATGATAGAGAATGGTAAGTAGATGTGCATGACAAGAGGCATAGGATTCATTGTTGCTTATCTCATTCCTGCTCTGCTTAACAAGGGTTACATTGTTCGCGCTACTGTTTGTAATCCAAGTATTTAATTGACATATATTTGCATAATCTCAAATTCCTAATTCAGATGCTTTTGAAGTATCAATGTATCCTATATAGGTTTTAGAATGATTTATTTTAATTTAAAAAAATAAATAAATGATGTATTTGCCTGTGATTAGATAATGTGGAGATCTCCTAAATTTGCCCCAACTCACTGTCCTCTTTGGCACTGTATTCATTACTCCAGCTACTAGGGTTTTTCATGTGACATCTTTAATATCTTCATGATAGTGGCTTTTAAATAGATCTTAGTCTTTGCTTTAATCTTTATCATGGTAACCCTTGAGTTCCATAATCCACCTTCAATCTCTTCTAAGAACGTTGTCTTAAGCTAGACTGCATAGTATGCATATAAAGCAATTCCTTCATACCTACCATTGTTCCAAACCACCACTCACTGCCTTGCTTAAAATGCTACCTCCATAAGCACAATAGCATATTTTAAAATCATGGTTGCCAATGATTGACCATTAAGGTCACTACTTTCATCAAGATACAATGAGATTTTTGTCTTCAAACTCAAGGTATTATGCAAGATAACATTGTGAATTGTTTGCTATGTAGGGTTTGATTTTCTTACATATTTATTGCTTTGCTAACTGCCTTTAAGACTGGATATTGCATGCTCAACTGCAATCTCAAACATGTCACTCACTATCACTTGAAGATTCCTTTCATGAGCATCCTTCTATAAAATCAAACCATGCCCTATAGACTGCCTACTTACTTACTACAGGGGACTCATTGTTTCATGGTATTGTGGGTCTTACGATCCTTCAATCTTATTGTCACTACTTCACAATCCACAAGGTATTATTCACTATTCTCCCATCTTTGATGAGTCTCAAAACACTGCTCAAACATGCAATTCACTACCTCCATTATACAATGGCTAAGAAGAAACATTGAACCTGTGATTACCACTGTTACTTCATTTGGATAGTCATTCCTTGATTGCATTTGCCTTGTCTAACACTGTCAATAGCATTTGAAAAACCCTTAAGGTCAGCAAGGGGGTAAGGAAAGTCATTGTTAAAATCTCCACTTTACTATGCAAGGTTTGAGCTTTATTATCTTGTCACTGCCCAGCCTCTTTTTGACTGTCACACCTCAAGTGACTATCATTCTTCTTACCATAGATTGCATTTACAAATGTCACTGAGCTACATAATGTGCTTGTTATTGGCTACAATCTTTAGATTGCAAGATTTTGTTATTGGCTACAATGTCTCAATCTTTATCGTATTGCAATCTCATTAATCCACTAGAGTTGTGGTTTATGTTTCTACGGAGGCCTAGGGTTTGTACCCTAGTCATGCTCTTACCAATGCTTTTGTTGGTATTAAAAAACAACCTTAAATCTTGGGTCAAAAAATTAGTTGTCTTGACAGGGTGTGGTATGATCTTGGATTGTATCCTAGAGTGTGTGGGAAGCTTGTGTTTGATTATTAAGGTATGTAAACCTAATCAGGGAAATGTATACTATATAGCATGGGTCTTGCTTTAATACTCCCCATAATGGTTATTAGCAGATCACA
Source organism: Cunninghamia lanceolata (assembly GCA_027924645.1). Taxonomy (NCBI): domain Eukaryota; kingdom Viridiplantae; phylum Streptophyta; class Pinopsida; order Cupressales; family Cupressaceae; genus Cunninghamia; species Cunninghamia lanceolata. Next base: position 4,357,406 of record BSBN01000160.1, on the reverse strand, counting down.
TTATTATAGTTTGTGGTAACCCAAGATTGCATTCAAGTATGTAACAAACTTGATCTTTAGTTTAAGCTGTACACTTTTAAGTAACATTCATAAGGTTTAGAAAATCTTGATCACTCTCTAGAATAGCCCATTAAACACGGGTTGTGCTTGAATGCACTACATAATTGATATAACACAACCACTCAGCATATCAACCAGAGTTATAGGCTCTTTATTGCAGCAAGAGGTAATCGCTCTTGGATCATGCTATCATTACATTGTAACCTATTAAACTTTAGTCAACCTGAATGCACCCAATGATGATTGACACCTAATTGTGATGACAGTGATTAATTTGTACATGAATTGTGCTCATATGAGTGCCTCCATTTCTATCACAACATAGCCACATTAAACTTGGGTCACACATGAATGCATCCTGTATTTGTTATAGCACAACTGTGCCACATGACCAATAGAGTTATGGATCACATAATTACAAGCACAAGAATTTGTTCCTTGGTTGTGCTCTTATGGTGATTCCATTACCATTATAGCATAACCCTTTGGACTTATATTGCTCAAATCCTTACATTGCTTATTTTCTCTTTGGATGGATGGAAATTCAATAACAGGGATTTGTATGCAGGTCATGCTCATATAAGTGCCTTCGTCACCATACACAATAGTACATTGGAATTTCCTTTCTTGAACCTTAACTTCATTTTTTATTGTTAGTGTTTCTTAGTGATTATTCCATTTCCACGTGGCATATTGATAAAAGAAACCAAGCAAAAAATAATTTTATTTTTAGTTAACTCCTACTAACATACTTTTGCAATAAATGTTTGACTGCATTACTTCGAGTGTGAATAATTTTATTTTCTGCTTATAATACGTTCATTGAGAGCTGTAGTAGAAAGCTTCTTATGCTGAAACCCATCCTATAAACTTGCTTTAAGATACATTTAGGAGGCTTCATGGATTTTTTGTGATTTATATAGCTTTTGTTTTGATAGTAATTGACATCAGATTCTTTCTAAACTTGAAATGATTTATTAATTATGGTTTTATGATGATCAAATGTTTTATTTAGAAGGGGTTAATATGTGGCATTTTTATGTGTAGGAAGTATAGATTGTGATACAACATTCAGGTATGGATGGTTTAGGAAAACTTGGATTGCTATTAGTGACATAACCAGGTTGGAGAGTACCTTGATCCGGTTTGAAACACTTCTGGGTGTTTTCTCTCGGAAGCAAAACCTGAGTATAGGAATACAAACGTTGGTGAACAAAGAAAATCATAAATTTGCTAGTCCAATTTTGGATCTGATTTGAGGTCATGAATATCAAATAGAGAAAGTTCCTACATTCTAAAGTTAAAATCATAAATCTATTGGTCTAATTTGAGATCCAATTTGAGGTCATGAAGCTCTGACAGAGAAAGTTCCTACATTCTAAAGATAAAATCATAAATCTGCTTGGTCCAATTTGAGGTCCAATTGTAAGGATTTGTCTTTTTAATTATACTTTCTGACATTTGTCTTGATACAAATTGTTACTTTAGAATTATGGTATTGCTTTTCTTCTAATGTTTTCAATCCTCATTTTAGGGAAGAGCTCCGAAGATGGTTCCTTCAGATGGAGACTACACGTTTTTGCTATAGGTTTCATCTAGAAACACCAGAAGCTCAGGTACTGTCATACTCAGAGGAACTTTAAATATTTGGCTATGTGCATAGAGAATGTTCATGGAGTGCAAACTTCCTTACAAAGCAATTACCACAAAAGAGTTTGAGGTGAATTACACCTGTTATTTTATGCTAATATGGATATGTTCTAACCTGTAGTTAATTGTTGTAGCATAATAAATAGGCTAAATAGTTGTTCATATACCATTGTTTCTAATTCAAAATTGCTATATCTTATTCTAGGAGCAAATCATAGGGGGAGTCTATACATAAGACACCATTATTTCAAATTGAAAATTGCTGGCTCTTTCACAATTGTTTGCTTCATTTATTTGATCTAAGACAGCCTGCTATATAGAAGACGCTCTCAAAATCACAGTAAAATCCTTTATTCCGGGAAGATTGTTTAGAGTCTTCCCATCATAATAATGAATGAAAGAATCAGTCATTAACCTAAACTTTACAAGAGTTTCATCAAATTCTAGTTTTCCACTCTCTTTTCCATTTTGAATTTTATTCCCAATTTCATCCATGAAGAACTTCCTTAGCCTATAGATCCTACTGTTAGCCATAACTTTAACAGGTGTTGAGGATAGCTTCGAGTTTTTACCCAAGCAGGAATTGACAAAATTTGGCCTTACCAGATACAATGTGTTGAAAAGCTCTTTGAAGTTATTCTAGAAAAGAGTTCCTAAGAGTATAATGCGTAGTTTTGAATTAACCTTTTTGCATGAATTCCATTGTATTTGGTAAGGCCAAATTTTGACAAAAAATAGCAATTGACAAAATTTAGCCATACCAGATACAATGGAATTCATGCAAAAAGGTTAATTCAAAATTGCGCATTATACTCTTAGGAACTCTTTTCCAAAATAACTTCAAAGAGATTTTCAACACATTGTATCTAGTAAGGCCAAATTTTGTCAATTGTTGCTTGGGTAAAAATTGAAGATATCCTTGACACCTGGTAAAGTTATGGCTAACAGTAGGATCTACAGGCTGAGGAAGTTCTTCATGGATGAAATTAGGAATAAAATTTAGAATGGAAAAGAGAGTGGAAAAGTAGGATTTGATGAAACTCTTGCAAAGTTTAGGTTAATGACTGATGGTTTTGTTCATTTTTATGATGGGAAGATTCTGAATAGTCTTCCTACAATAAAGGATTTTACTGTGATTTTGAGAGCATCTTCTATACAACAGGCTGTCTTAGATCAAATAAATGAAGCAAACAATTGTGAAAGAGCCAACAATTTTGAATTTGAAACAATGGTGTCTTATGTATAGACTCCCCCTGCAATTTTCTCCTAGAATAAGGTATAGCAATTTTGAATTAGAAACAATGGTATATGAACTACTAGTTAGCCTATCTATTATGCTACAACAATTAACTACAGGTTAGAACATATTTGTTGGCAAGAGACACTCTATGGCTTCATAAGTGTTGTCATTGATGGAAACAAAGTCTATCCCACACAACTATAGTACATAATATGCCTATACCAGAAGTCAGATTGAAGATTGTTTTGATCCGGTGAACAAGAACAGAGTATGTAACAAGGTCCAACAATTAGGTCTGGATCTCTCAGATGGTGTAACTCAGCAAGTTACAAACTTGGACAAGTCAAGAAGGGTATCATGACTACTGTATTCAGGGATCTAGCCTCCAGTGATAAAAGCATGAAAAAGATATGAACATCTGAGTGTTGGGTTCTAGTCAGGCAGAGCAGACAAAGGAAGAACTAACCGGTAGAGTATTAGACTTCAATCTGGATGAGTAAAAGGTGTTGATCAAGCAATTTGAGGGATCATACATTGTTGGCTAACATGATTAATGACTTTTATGCCTATGTTTTTGATACACATGACAAATCAAGCATGGATTCAACCGACAGATTAATTACTTGCAGTGTTCTTGACACCGACTAGCAAGTTGATAAAAATCCTTGATGCGGATATATATACTAGATAGATTTTAGCATGTGAGTTAGGAAGTGAACAAGTGATGAAGGAAAGTGTGAAGAAAAGCAGAGATAAGTGTGGGAATAGCAATCCAAGTCCGGTATGTGACAGAACAACAACATTAAATAGAGGAAGGATGAAGTGCATTAGATCAGTATATTGTGCCTAAACCAGAACTGAACTCTTGCATTTGTAGATGCTTCTCATCAGTTCAAACACTTGATTATCTTCTGTAAGTTCTATAGACAGTGAGTCTCTTGTAGGCAGTGTGCCTCTTGTGAGCAGTGTGGTCAGGCAGTAAGCCCTAATTGGCAAGTGCCATTTTGTACTCCTTTATTCTTTTAACAGAGAATACAATCTTGGGTTAGTCACCCCGTGGTTTTTCCCTTAACAGGGTTTTCCACGTAAAAATCCTTGTGTTATGTGTGTTGATTTTATTTTTGTTCTTATGATAACATATGCTTATATGTTTTGATGCTACACTAATTATTAAGATAACAAAAAGAAAAGAAAGTTAAGGATATTTTGAGATAACTAATTCACTCCCCCTCTCAGTTATCAGCCTTGTTTCCAACAATATCCATATCAGCATAAAATACTAGGTGCAATTCACCTCAAACTCTGCTATGGTAATTACTTTGTGAGGAAGTTTGCAGTCCTCCATGAACATTCTCTATGCACATGAGTATGTTGGTTATTATCTTGATCTCCTTTGTGATCAAAAGAATAGTGAAGTTCATTACATAACTCACAACCATTTTGCAGTGCTATGATCCAGTGCTCTTTTACTTCTTACTCATTGTGTTCTCAATCACCATGTGTAAATGACTTAGAGGACAGATCTTTGATTTCAATGGCCTTGCATAACACTTGAAGAAATTTCCATTCATGCCTTAGCGTTTAACAACCATATAGGGCATATGAAACATAGCTTATTGAAATCACTATTGACACAAAACTCCTGAAGATCACCACCGTAGACTGGTAGACATCTTCCTCCATTCATGTCACAATGCAAGGTCCCTATAGGTTGAAAGTATTATCCTTGAAAACATACCACTATATTGATAATGTCTTAAGAACTAAGGGTCCCACTTGGAGGTAAAGAGTAATCTCATATGCATTCATTCTCAATTTCATATTTCAATTTGTTACATTTATGTGTAGCTTCTAATGAGCTTGGCAGACTACATTGTGTAAAATGAGAAGCTCCTTTAACCAATTGTGTTGTTTACTGAAGTTGATGGCATGGAAGAATCTGCAGCACTGTCTTCCAACATTGAAATCACTGACCTTCAAAACAAAGATACTAGGATTGTCCCTTCAACATTTGTGAAGTCACTACCTTAATCAAATTGATCACTATCCTTTCATCATCTTTGTTTGGCATTTTACTGTACTATGACAATCCTCTCACAATGACCACCATATCGTGATTGTGAAAATTCTGAACCCATCACTTAGACAGTTAAAACTTCCACCTCACAGCCACAAGAATAAGAGACATTAAGAATGCACAGTCCCAAGTAAGTGTATTAGACTCGGTGATCCTTGTTTTTTGTCATATGTTGTAGTTACAAGTGCCCTGCTAGACATACATGAAAATGTGGAAGCATAGACAAGGCAAGCGAACTGTTTCAAAAAATGCCTCAAAGAAATGTGATATCATGGATACACGCTCTCCCGCAAGCACTTCAACTCATGCCCGTGGTGATGCAAGGCTTTCTTGCATCACCGCAGGAATGACTTGAAGTGCTTGCAAGAGAGCGGGTGATGCGGGGCTTTCCCAAAAATATGGATTTGCACAAATATATTACAGAAATTTGGGTTGCTTCTTCATTTATCTCAAAAATTAGATACCTCTACATCACTCGCTCTCCCACAAGCACTTCAAGTCATGCCTGCGGCGATGCAGGAAAGCATCGCATCACCATAGACATGACTTGAAGTGCTTGCGGGAGAGCGGGTATCCATGATATCACAGGCAGGATGCTGGAAAAGGTTGTCAAATTTGGATTTACACCTACTAATTACATTTTCTTGAAAGTTTCTAAAGCCTTTTAAAAAAATCCATTTTGTGCATATCCTGCAATCATTGCATTCCAAGAGATGACATCTCTTTGAGCCATTCCATCAAACAGTTCACGTGCCTTATCTATACTTCCACATTTTGCATACATGTCTACCAGAGCATTTCCAACTATAATATCTAACAAGAATCCCCCTTCCATTATGTTATGATGGATGTCCATACCCTGTTCCAAAGATCCCATTTTGGCATAGGCAGGGAGGATGCTGGAAAAGGTTATCAAATTTGGATTTACACCTACTAATTGCATTTGTTTGAAAGTTTCTAAAGCCTTTTCAAAAAATCCATTTTGTGCATATCCCGCAATCATTGCATTCCACGAAATGACATCTCTTTGAGGCATTCTACCAAACAGTTCACATGCCTTGTCAATGCTTCCATATTTTGCATACATGTCTACCAGGGAAGTTGAAACTATGACAACTAACAAAATTCCTCTATCCATTAGTTTTTGATGGATGTTCATACCTTGTTCCAATGCTCCCATTTTGGCGCAAGCAGGATGGATGCTGGGAAAGGTTGTGGAATTTGGCTTTACACCTACCAATTGCATTTGCTTGAAAGTTTGTAAAGTCTTTCCAACAAATCCATTTTATGCATATCCAACAATAATTGCTCTCCCCACATCTCCGCACACACATAAAAATTCCTTTTCCAAGGATGCGTGGAGAGCTCGCCATCCCGCCCCCTCATGCCCTGGCTCCTTGCAAGGCTGCGGGGGAGTCTGTACTGCATAGGGATAAGTAGGTGAGGCAACAATCATGCCAAATGAAATACCTAATAGATGTCTTCCCTAAATTTCTAAGCAGGTTCATCCTACATAGCTGCATTACTTACACCTCTCTTCATTCTTCTTTCGTCCTTTATATTTCAGCCGATCGGGAGGCTAACAATATGAACACACTACCATTCAAATCATTGTACATACCATGAAAGTTTCATGCCGCCTTCTCAATCATATGAGCTCTCTCTAAGCTCTCTCTATGCAGTCCATGAGACCACATTTTTTCTCTTCCCGCATCCCCATGCACACACAAAAGTTCCTTCATGGGGATGCGAGGAGAGCCCGCCATCCCGTGCCCTCATGTCCTAGTCCTTGTGGGGCTATGGGGGAGCCTAGACTACATAGAGATAAGTAGGTGAGGCAGCAATCACACCAAATGAAATACCCAACAGATGTCTTCCCTAAATTTCTAAGTAGGTTCATCCTGCACGGCTGCATTACTTACACCTCTCTTCATTCTTCTTTCCTCCTTTATATTGGAGTCGATCAGGAGGCTAACAATATGAACACACTACCATTCAAATCATTGTACATACCATGAAAGTTTCATGCCGCCTTCTCAATCATATGATCTCTCTCTAAGCTCTCTCTATGTAGTCCATGAGACCACATTTTTGGTCTTCCTGCATCTTTGTGCACACACAAAAGTTCCTTTGAGGGGATGCGGGGAGAGCCCGCCATCCCATGCCCTCATTCCCTAGTCCTTGCGGGGCTGCGGGGGAGCCAAGATTGCATAGAGATAAGTAGGTGAGGAAACAATCACGCCAAATGAAATACCCAACATATGTCTTCCCTAAATTTCTAAGTAGGTTCATCCTGCATGGCTACATTACTTACACCTCTCTTCATTCTTCTTTCCTCCTTTATATTACAGCCGATCAGGAGGCTAACAATATGAACACACTACCATTCAAATAATTGTACATACCATGAAAGTTTCATGCCGCCTTCTCAATCATATGAGATCTCTCTAAGCTCTCTCTATGTAGTTCATGAGACCACATATTTCCTCTTCCCACATCCCCATGCACACACAAAAGTTCCTTCGCGGGGATGCGGGGAGAGCCTGTCATCTCGTACCCTCATGCCCTAGTCCTTGCGGGGGTGCGGGGGAGCCTAGACTGCATAGAGATAAGTAGGTGAGGCAGTAATCATGCCAAATGAAATACCCAACATATGTCTTCCCTAAATTTCTAAGTAGGTTCATCCTACATGGCTACATTACTTACACCTCTCTTCATTCTTCTTTCCTCCTTTATATTGTAGTCAATCAGGAGGCTCTCTCTAAGCTCTCTCTATGCAGTCCATGAGACCACATTTTTTTGAGGCATTCTATCAAACAGTTCATGTGCCTTGTCCATGGTTCCACATTTTGCATACATGTCTACTAGGGTAGTTGCAAATACAACATCTAACAAAATTCCTCTATCCTTCATGCTTTGATGGATGTCCATACCCTGTTCCAAAGCTCCCACTTTGGCACAGGCAGGGAGGATGTTGGAAAAGGTTGTGGAGTCTGGCTTTACACCTGCCAATTGCATTTGCTTGAAAGTTTCTAAAGTCTTCTCAAAAAGTTCAATTTGTGCATCTCCTACAATCATTGCAGTCCATGAGACCACATTTCTTTGAGGCATTTTGTCAAATAGTTCACGTGCTTTGTCTATGTTTCCACATTTTGCATACATATCTACCAGGGTAGTTACCACTACAACATCTGACAAAATTTCTCTATCCTTTATGCTTTGATGGATTTCTATACCCTATTGCAAAGCTCCCATTTTGTCACAGGCTGGGAGGATGCTGGAAAAGGTTGTAGAATTTGTCTTTGGAACTACCAATTGCATTTGCTTGAAAGTTTTGAAATCCCTTTTAACAAATACATTTTGTGAATATCCTAAAATTATTGCATTCCATGAGATTACATCTCTTTGAAGCATTCTGTCAAATAGTTCACGAGTTTTTTCTATGCTTCCACATTTTGCATACATGTCTACCAAAGTATTTCCAACTATAGTATTGGACAAAAATCCCCATTTCATTATGCTTTGATAGAGGTCCATACCGTCTTCCAATGTTTCCATTTTGGCATAGACAAGGATGATGCTGGCAAAGGTTGTGGAGTCTGGCTTTACACATGCTGGCAAAGGTTATGGAGTCTGGCTTTACACATGCTGGCAAAGGTTGTGTTTAAGGGAAAATTGGATTTGTTAATGTTTTAGTGTTTTGATGTTTAAATCCTCCTCTCCACTATACATTCAAGGATCTAGGGTCAAGTGGCGAGCACTATCATACCCTAGATCACTTGTGAGATGTAGGGAAACTTGGATTAGGGAATTTAATTATTAGTTTTCCTTCTTCTATGCTCAATTGACCATTAAAACCCTAATTATGCAAATACGACAACAAATTGACGAATAATAGAAAAAGATCTTGCAGACAGGCGTAAAATAGCAAATCATAGAGTACCTATTTTTGGGGTTCCGAAGAGGAATAGTTGGGGACACTGGAGTGGGCACCCTAGTCCAAGGTACCAGTTTCTTCATGGGATTCGGACCTCCTTCTGACAATGATCAGCCTTGTAAATTTTGTTTCCAAAAATTTATCTGCGGAGGACACTAGAATGAGCACCCAAGTCCTGGAAGTACTCCTGTGTCCTGCTTTTCTTCAGATCCCGAATCCTTGATGCTTTCCAATCCTTCCTGCAACTCCTCTTTTCCCAAATATGACACTTGTAACCTGTAGTCACAAAACTTGGTTTGGGGGTTGTGGTGTTTAGAGGCTTGCCTCAATCAAACCCCAGAGGACACTTAAGTCTCTGAACACCGTTGTTAGATAAAGAGTGCATGCCCTTGTGAGGCAGAGGCAAAAACCAAAGGAATCAATGATGAAAACACAATATTATGTGACCTTGTAGTGAAGCTCTCATGGGAGGAAGATGCTCTTCATTCCATGAGGAAATTGATGCTCAAATCTGCAAACAAACACATAAAACACACAAGTCTGCTCTTGCAACACAATGAAAGCCTTGAATCACCTTGAGAACACTTAAACATCACAATTGCCATCTAGTTTACAAATGAATGCATAAACATGCTTATATATGCAACTACAAGCACTCCCGCCAAGATTTTAAAAATCAAAACTTACCGTGTCGGCAAAAGGACCAAGTAACGGGCGCTCGAGTCCTCCCCCCCTATTTTGGGTAGGGTACAACTCAAGGGGTCCTCCTAGGTCCACTTTGCCATGAAACCTAGGCCTCATTCCATCGGGATGCCAAAATATGAACTAAGATGTCCTAAATACATGCTAAAGACCTGAGAGCTAAACCTTATGAGGGTAAAACCCCCAAGGGGACATTTTCCAACATTACATTGAGCCCCCACTTTAATGTATGTATAAATGCAAGGCCAATACATGCATTAAAGTAAGGTCACAAACACAACAAACACATCAAGCATGGAGAAGACATGCCAATCACATAGAAGACAGTAACAGATACGTAAAACATGAAGAAGACAATTACAGTCACGTAGAACACAAAGAAGACAATCAATGCATAGAAGACACATTAATGCATGGAAGACATAAATGATATCTTTTCTTTTCTTTTTCTCATATATATGAAATGCAGATGTAGGTACTGGAAAGTAAACAAACCTCCCATAATACAGGATGCAGTACCTTATTGCGCAGGTCTCTGTATATATGGGGCAACATAGACACAAGACACGCAAACCTCCCAAAATGTAGGAAGCACTACTCGAGGGTGGTGGTCTCTGCATATGGGGCAACAAACAAGCCACACAAAACAAGCACACCAAAACACACGCTCTTGAAGACACGGAGAAAACATGGCAGACAAGCGATGGAGTGAACCTATTTATAGGTTCAACACCAACTTAGGCACATTACAGGCACACACCGACTATTGGGCTTCGCCACAACAATCTCTGAAAACACACTTAAGGGTTGAGTTAGTCATAGAACCACTCCCCGCCTCCACAGAGGACTTTTGAAAATGACAGGATGATGCGATCTCCTTTGAGAAATACACCATCCTCACCTCCGCAGACGGCTTTGTTGATGATTATTTTTAGACAACACAACAATAGAGTAAAACACTAAGTATCCCACTCTCTCTTGAGTAAAGTTCCTCTAAGGCTAAGCTATGTGATCCAATGAGGTAACTTCAATGTTCCTTATTTATGATTTGCGATGGATGAACTCAATGACTTGATGTGATATTGCTGATTATCACAAAGGGACTTACACAATCTTTCTGACAACTTACTTGTTTCACTTGCAAGAGGCAAACACTTGGAATTTCTAAGTACTAAAACTTGTAACTTATGATTTTTTGAATGACGTTCTTGATTCTAATTCCTGAGGATGATAAATAAAAAGTGTAAAAGATATAAGGTTTAGGGATACTATTCTAATCCTAAATGCAAGAAATGATTATTGATAAGGTGAAATCAACCAACTCTATTTCGCCAAGTTAAACAACTACACAAGGTTTATGCAATCTTCTAATGTAGTATAAGATGTTCAAATCACTTGCGTTCATGAAAGCTCAACAAAAACAAACAATTGAAGTTAAGCTCACTTTGTTTAGTCTAACCATACACTGCAACTTGCAAGCCACAAATCACAAATGGTATGACCATAAAGATTTCACCATGAAACAATAATGATTACTTCCATCAACTAAAATAACACTTGAAAAGAAAACTTATTTTAACTTAATATGCTTGAGGAAATGGAAACCATGTAACACTTTGAAACTTAAACAAAATCACCAAATCAATGAGTCTTGTATTATCTCAAAGAGTTCTTGCAACAATTTTTTCCAGAGTCTCAAACTTACAAATGAGAAAAACTGGAGCCCTTATATAGCCTTCAAAAATACATGAAAGGCTAGGATTGATTAGCAAAGCTAATGGTCTAGATCACATCAGTAGTTAGTTACAACAAATTACTATTTTTAGTACATGAAAGAGGGGACAAATGCATGTTTCCAAAAAAAAAAAGGATGACACATCAAAGCCTATGAAGAATCTCCATGTGAGGCATCTTTATTTCTATTGTGAAGTGCAATGAACTTGGACACCACTTGCCTAACATCATAAAGAGGTACACTTGCTTCATTCCTAATGGTTCCTTCTGCATCAAGTACATCAACTGTATAAATGCCAAGTGTCTTCTCCCAATCGGTCATTCGAGCCTTGTTGGCGCCAAGGTGGATGGCAAGTGAAAATATGCTATCAAGTCTCTCATCAGAAGTATCATCTTCTTGAAAGTAGAATTCTTTGACTTGTTCCTTCATGCGATCAATAGTCATCTCTCCAAAAGGATTACATATCTTCATCAATGATGCATGTATACTATCTTGTATCATTTGAATGGCACTTCTTACCCTTGATATGTCTATCTCAACTTTATCAAGCAGATGCCCTTTGTTGCGAAAGCAAAAGTACCATGAAGATAAATCATGTCATTCCTTCTTCAACTATCTTAGCATGTATCAACTCATTAATGGAGAGTCCCATCAAACTCTTCAAATGTGGCATGTATTGTTATTTGATGGCTATGAACTTAGCACAAGCTATTAACAATGCAAGTACCATTTCCTTAAGTTCACTGACCTTATCATATACTTGAATGATATCTTCAAGATGCTCATATGTTGTTTCTCTTGACCTCCTCATCCAATCCCCCAACCTAAGAGATGATGATCTTAATTCCTCAAGGTGTGCAACTATTTCCGAAGGAAGAATGGGTGGAGGTGTGGAAACTCTTTCCTATTGATAGATGGGATGCATTAGATGTTGAATGTACTATTCCAAAGCTTGACACATTTGTTTAGCTTTTATCCTTCCTTCTATTTCCTATCTTATCATAACTCTAGCATTAGTGACTGAATCTTGAAGCTCTTCCTCTACCTGTGCTCCAGTCAAAGGACCCAAATCAATTGTGTTGATATCATAATCTTTAGGTACAATATCTTCTACATTCTTTTCAACTCTTGGAACAACTACATGAACCTTCCTTATACCAGTTTCATCCTTTTTTATCTTTGAGAGAATTGTTGCTTTCTTTTTCAGCTTCTCTATTGACATATCTACAAGCACCTCTTCAACTAGAATAGGGTGATACTCTTCTACTTCACAACTCTACTTGATCCGTTCTTCCAACCATTCCGGCAAGGATGAAAGATCCTTTTGTCTTTGAACTTGCCTCTCTTGCATAGCTAATGCCTCATCTTCAGCTTCATCTTGATTATTAGTATTGCCTTCATAAATTACTTTGGTATCATGTGGACTTGAAGGTATCTACTCAAATGGAATGTCTTAGCCTTCATCTTCATCTTCATGTACAACTATATCATGATCCCTTGGAGTACCTCGTGGCTATCTAGATGAAGCAGTCTCAACACTTATCCTCTTCCTTTTCTGACTTGACTCCCCTTGTGTATATTCAAGTCGCTTCCTTTTCTTTTCTTGACTTGAATCTCTTTCATTCTCTTTACTTTGTGAGTCTCTATCAGGTGCACTGGGTTGTACTTGTTTCTCAACTTCTCCCATCTTTTTGTATGTGAGCTTCTTTCCTTCATTTATCAATGTTTGTACTTGATCCTTTGCATGTTCCTTAGTGATGGCAATGATAGGCTTCATCAACTCTTCATCATAAGCTCTTTCTCTTTCAACCCAATCAATTGTATATGGCAAACCTCAAACTTTATTATACTCATCCTCCAAAAGAGTCTCATCATCATTAAGCTACTCCAGTATCCTCAACACCTTCATAGCCCTTACCAAATCCCACTTCAACCTTGAACATTTTTGTATCGTTATATCAATATTGTCAATTGCATCTGCCCAATGATCTTCAAGTTGCTCTATATGTTGATAGGTAGGATATGATTGCTTGATTGCTCCATGTGGATAAAAGTTCTCCCTCTATGAATCATGAAGATACAAGTGATATGCTTGAAGCTTAGTCTTGGAATGCTCAACTGCTTGCAATGATGGACATGGATAGTATCTCCCAAGCTTTAGAGGAAATTGCAACCCGACCTTCTTTCTTGCCTTTTGTAACTTATGGAACTCTAACAGTTGTCTTGATACTTCTAACATCACCATCCTATTAGTAGGATACCTTGGGAATCTATACAGATAGGATGTGAAGCCTTGAATCCTTATGTAAGTGAACTTCTCATATTGAATGTAATAGCATCCATATTCTTCAATGAAGGCCTTAGCAACACTTGTCAATCTCCTTTACAACTCTCCTCGCAATCTCCTCACTATATACATGGCAAATGCATCATTGAATCTCTTGTAATGGTTGATGTTCTTGAGATGAAGCTGTGTATAGAATTGGTGCGATAGGATTTGATTGGATTTAATACCCACTTCTCCTTCAAAAGTCAATCCCTTGTAGACCAAATTCCTTGCCAATATGTAGATAAGATAAGAAGTCATGTAGAAGTACCTAGACTCATTGAAATTTTCAAATTGCTCATCAAGACAATGACTTATAACCCCGGCCCAATCAATCATCTTATTCTTCGTGAAAACAAGATTAAGATATGTATACAGCCATCCCTCAAAAGTTGATGATTGAGGCGTACCTGTTACTCTATTCAAGAACATGATGAAATAACTTATCTCTTGCCTGAAATCAGCCTTGTGATACTTTGGATCTTTGAGATTGTATATCTTTGTTGAGGGATCTGCCATCCACTTCTTCCTTACTTATTGCATGTATTGCTTGGGCTTGGCTTCAAATGTCTGTTGTGCAGTTGTAGGACAAATGAACACTGTGTTTCAATTCAGAATGTTAAAGACCTCTTGAATGGCTTCTCTTTGTAGATAAGCTAGAACAGTTCCATCCTTAGCCACAATTCGCCTTCCTTCAACAACATAGCGTTGAGTACATTCCAACACCAATTCGGTGCATGGAAAGATAGGTAGGAAAAAAGTTGCTTGTATGATACCACTTTTAACAATAGCCTTGATGTCTTCATTCCTTGTTGGTGTGAGCAAGAAGTCTTTGATCTCCTCCAAGTTGGCATGTCCCATGTTGGTATCTCCTACGTTCTTCCAATGCATCTTGAGCTTAGATTCTGGTAAGGTTGACTTGGCATCCATCTTGATCATCACTTGATGCTCCTTCGTAGTCATGCCCATTTACCTACAAGATCAACTTACCTACATTAGTGAATTCAAATGATAAATTATCCTTATAAGATTGATTTTTTGTATGATAAAGCCATGGAAATCTGAAAATCAAGTAAGGAAAGGGTAGATTTATGGAGTTAAGGCAGTTAAAACATACCTCTTAACAAATTTTTGGAAGATAGCTTCCATAGGAAAATGTACCTTGTTTTTGGAAGATGCTCACTTCATTTCTCATGTATTCAAACACTTGTGGAGGTTCAACAAAGGTATATTGAGACTTACACTCCTTCAAATTGCTTGATGAATGTCCCTTTGATTATTAGGCACTCAAACTCATCTCTCCAACATTCTACCTCCTAGGCACTTAAGATGACTACAACAGCAAGAAAATTTGTCCAACCTTGATGTGATGTTCACTAGCGCCTAAGGTGCACTTTAATGATTCTCAAGGTGTAGAATTGCGCCTAGCATAGATGTAACATTTACTTCAAAATTTCATGATCTTCAGAACTTATATGGGCTCTTGTAAACTTGTCCAACTCCAATACCTTCAAGATTGATAGATTCCAACATAGTTTCTCTCTAAGCACCCAAAATGAGCTCTTTAATGGTTGAAATGTGCCTAGACTTCTTGACTTGTTCTTAACCATTATGATGATCTCACACCAAGGCATTGTTGTTTAAAACCCCCTTACTCGAATGTGTTATCAAAACTCTGGGTTCTTGGCCTCCTATCTCCTAGGCACATCTTAATGAGTATTTGGATGCTCTTTATTAAGGCACACCTTTAAGGTGTTACAAATGACAATCTGCGCCTAATCCACACTTAGTCATTTTCTCTATAAATCTTCAATCTCCAAAGCATATTGAGTTCAAAATATCATTCTCACATAGGACACCTTCATTTGTAATAGTTTGAAGCTAGCCTTGGCAAAGGCATTCATACCCAACTTGCCTCTTCTCTCATCAAGTTATCAATTCATACTCTTACTAAACCCCTTCGTTGGTAACCTAAGGAATGCTCTATACTACACTTGCAAGCTCATCAACAAACTAACTCTAAGATAACAGAAATAACTAACCCTAAAACAACTAACCTATGAAGAAAACTGGGGGTCCCCATTTGCAATGGGGCGATGTGTGATTAGGTCACAACATTTGGTGACTCCACTGGAGAAATGTTCCTAAACATTTCAGAAATAAGGATTCAATCCCAACTCAAAACTTTCAAATCGTCTTCTCCAACCTATTAACTAGTCAAAAGGCAGACTCGAAAAGAAAAAGAATCATAAATTGGATCAAGACACTACATTTCCTGATGTGTGATTAAAGATAGATTTCAGATAGAATAGTTTCTTAAGTGTTCCAAAGATAAATAAAAAATAGGTTTCAACATTTACATGTACACCCACACACTAGGTCAAACAAACACAACTACCTACGCACAGAATCAAAACCAATTGCAAACGCGACTATCCATATTTGAGGATTCAAGTGTGGACACTTGCATTCATTCCCATCCCATAGAAACTAAGATCATCTAAGATCACCTGTCTCAAGCTAGGTAAATTCAAGAAAAGTGAATGAATGGACACATATACAAATGGATGAAACAGGCGATGATGGTATGCAATGGCATGTAAATAGCATGGTGGAATGGGGATGATATGGAAATGAAATGGAGAGGGGTGAAATGAGATAGAGTGTCTGTACGCATGACGCCTGTTTGCCAGGTTTTCCATTATGGTACTTATCCAAGGCACCACCAAAGGTGGTTTTCACCAGTGGATGAAAAATTTCTCTTTATTATTTTCATTTTTTCATTTTTACCAAAGATGACCATCACACATGTCACCTATTTGCCAGGTTTTCACCATGGTAACAGGTAGAAAGAACTCATGAATCTGATTCTGCAGATAACACAATGATCCATACAAACCCTTGTCAAGTTATTATACATATTGATGTTGGTAGGAAAAGACAAAATGATACAGAAAGAGTAGATTATGATGTGGATTATATGGCAGGGAAATGAAAAGTATATCAAAACATAAACTAGGTGAGTAGTAGGATATGCTGGATGGCATGAAATGAAGCAGAAATGGATGGTATATAACGGAGTGAATGGAATGAAACCATAATCAACATTTTCTCATATCGACCTAAACTTTGAAGCTTGCAAGTGGAAGGGAAATGAATAAAGGGATGGGAACAGTGATTAGTGAACGGGTGAAGTGGTAACTTCATAACCCACACGGACTTGGAATTTTATTTTCAATTTATTTCATGGGATGAAGAAATTTGGAATTAGAGATGGAATGGAAATGGAATGGAAGTGGATTCTTTAGATGCATGAGCCTCTTTGGATTCAGCTTCCTAGACTTAGGCACCCAGAATATCATTCTTAAGCTTTTCTCTATTGAAGGTATGAAAATGGAATAGCCTTTTGAATATGTTTTGCTTTGATTTCTTATAATTGTGATCTAAGGAATAAAGATTTCTGGATTTCTAGGAATTTGTTTGCTTGATGGGTAAAAGCATCCAAATATTTATTTCGTGGAACTATGGGATGGGTGGAAGGATTGCAAGCCTCTAGTTTAGACAACACTTACATTCATTGATCATGATTAGGAAATAGGTAAATGGATAAAGGAAATAGGGTAATGTGATTTGAGAAAGATGGAGGTAAGATGATTGGTGGAAAGTATGTATAGGCATATGCTTTTGGAATCAACATAGTAATGGAGGTGAAAGGGGATATGTATGAAATGGGTGTATAATGTATTCATGATGAATGGATGGAAGTACCAACATGATGACCTTACTTTCTACATAGTGGCTAAGGCCATTTGAAAAGGATAATGACATGGAAATACTCCAAATGATTCATAAGGACTTCATTTTATCCTTTTGGAGTATGTAACGAACAATAGGATTATACAAATAATTCAGACATCAGACTTGAATTTATTATTGGATGGAAAAGATGGATGGAAACTTTATTTCTTTCAAATGGGGTGATAAGTGGAACGAAACGGATGGAAGTATGCAGAATGCTTATTATGGAGTGAGGCAGAAACATGAATTACCTTGAGATTTGTACTTAATCTAGGCTCACAAATACTTTCCTAGCAACTTCAGGATCATTAAGATATATAAAGTATAAAACCTCAAATACTTCAAGAAATACCAAATAATTGACTCATCTCCCAAGAACAAGCAGTCATGCTATCTGACACTAATGATGGAATCCATGGGAAATCCATCAGTCATGACCCATGTTTCTCAAAGGAATACATAAGAATTCATAAGATTTAGATTTGCATTTTAAAACATTATGGTCAAAAGATAATAGTGCCAAGACACAATAGATGATTAATTTCCAAGTCAAGTCCAAAGTCTAACTTGCTAACAAATTGAAAGAAAATAATCCTCCAACTCTAAGAGTTTCATGAATGAATATTTAAGAAATGAACTAACATAACTTAGTAAAAACCATACCAAATATGTGTAAGATTCATCACTCCATTGCAAATCAGGATTTCCAGAGGCAACTAACCTAAAGCAAACCAAACTAAAGCAAACTAAACTAAAGCAAATAGGAAAATCTTGAGTCAAATGACGTCAAGGTAAGCAAATCTAATCTAATAAAATAAAAACAATGAAAAAGGAAACCTACCCTAACTATGTACAAGTAAGTCCTGTAAGGAACTCATGGTTGGAAATAATGCTTCAGGAATTGCCCGTTGACGGGTAATGGGATATCTTCTCCAATCAATGTCTTTAGCTTAAATGTGTTTTATCCCAAAATCTCAGTAATTTGATAGGGACCTTTCTAGAGATAGTCAAATTTATCATGGTCTCCTTGTCTTTCATGTGCTTTGTCCCAGTACAAGACCAAATCAGAGATCATGAATGATTTGACCTTTGCTTGGTGATCAAACCAATGTTTCACCACCCCTTGATGCTTCATAAATTTGTCCAGAGCTATGTCTTACTTTTCTTCCAGATGTAACAATTGTGAAAGCCTTGTTTGCACTCTTTCATCCTCCTCTAAATATTCTTGCATGAGTTGCAAAGTTGGAATCCTCAGTTATATCGAGAAGATGGGGTCTTGGCCATAAACTAAATGGTAGGGAGAAGTACCTAAGGAAGACTTGACACAAGTTCTGTCTACCCAAAGAACAAACTTCAATTAGGTGTGCCAATCTCTCAAGTTCTTGTCCAACAATTTCTTGATTGCATTCAAAAGATTCTTGTTTGTTGACTTAGCAAAACCATTACCTTGTGGATAGTAGTTTGATGAAAATTTCAAAGTTATTCCATATTCAAAGGCCTAATTTGAAAACTTCAAAGATGAAAAAGTGGGACCATTGTCACAAACAAGGGCATTAGGACAACCAAACCTGGTAATAATGCTATCCTCCAAAAATTTAATTACTACATTAGTAGTCAAAGCTTCAAAGCTTGAGCTTCTGACCATCTAGTATAGTAGTCAGTTACGGTTAGAATATATCGGTGTTGCACAGAAGAAGGTGGATTGATCATACCAATAAAGTCCAATCCCCACTTAGTGAAAGGTCTTACTTCAATTACAAGCTACAAGGGCATTGCAGGATTTCTTTCTCTCGAAGGCTCTACTTGGCAGGTGTGACAAGTCTTGATGTGCTGATGGGCATCCTAAAACAAAGTTGGCCAATAGTATCCTACCCTTAGGATTTGATGAGCTATTGCCAGTCCACCGCCATGACAGGTTCCAAATTTATCATGAAACTGCTCCATAATTTGTTTAGCTTCATTTCTTCTAACACATCTCAAATGAATTCCTTCGTGGTTTTGTCGGAACAAAACTAATCCTTGCAGCATAAAGCGTTGACTCTTATATCTCAGGGATTTTCTTTGTGTTGGATTCATATGACCCAGCCATCTCTGGGTTAGAAAATAGTATACAATATCATCATACCACTCATCCGACAATACGTCCTCAAGCACATATGCTTGTTGCACTAGTCCCAAGCCTTCGAATGCTATTGTCTGTGTGAGCACTTGTCCTCGTACTAACTTCATCAGTTGAATTTCACTATCATACTCTTGTATGATGGCGACCCACTTGCCTCTTCTCTCACCTAGTTCATTCTGCATCAACAATGTCTTAACATCAGCATCTGGGACTATTGTATAGACCTTGCTTCTTAAGATATAATGTATGAATTTTTTAATTGCTTTCACCAAAGCATATGCTTGTTTTTCAACACAAGGATATCTTAATTTTGCATCTTTAAAGGGAGCACTCATGAATGCAATGGGATGTTCATCATTTTCTTCTATTTTTTGAGTTAAAATCCCTACACATGTATGATCTGATGCGAAATAATATAAATAGAAAGGCTTCGTATAATCTAGACTGATGAACATAGGGGCATTGACAATTGCTTGTTTTATTTGTTCAAATTCTCTCTTCTCCTGTTGTGTCCATTCCATCTTCACATCTTTATTCAACATGTCATTCAGTGGTTTGACTATTTCTGCGAACCTAGTGATAAATTTTCTCACGAAATTGATCTTTACAAAGAAAGATTTTAGCTCCTTCTTACTTGTAGGCATACTGACCCTTTTGATAGCTTCCACTTGATTAGTATCAATGGAGATTTTGTGTTCTGATATAACATGGCCTAAAAGCTTTCCCTTAGTCACCCTAAAAATGCGTTGCTTCGGATTAAGAGAAATACCATACCTTCTGCATGCTTCAAAAACTTTCCTTAAATGTTCCACATGGTCAGTTCTGTTCTTTGAAAATACTGTGAGGTCATCCATGTAGATAATAATGCACTTCTTGATTATATCTCTGAAGGAGATAACCATGGCTCTTTGAAAAGTAACCCCTGCATTGATCAAACCAAAGGGCATTCTGTTGTATGCATATGTTCCCCATTTGGTGGTGGAACCGGTCTTTAATCGATCTTCTTCTTCTACCATAACTTGATTGTACCCTAAGTATCCATCCAAAAAAGACATCATTTGTGATCCATTTACTATCTGGAGTACTTCATCTAGTGAAGGCAATGGATAGTTATCCTTTTCTGATGCTCGATTGAGATTCTTGAAGTCTAAGTACAATCTTATTTCACCATTTTTATTCTTGACCGGGACTAAGTTGGCGACCAACATCGAATGTCTTATTGGAAAGATTATCTTTGCCTGCAACAACTTCTTCACTTCCTAATAAATAAGGGGTTCTAGTAAAGGATTCATTGGCCTTTGACGTTGCCTAAAAGGTTTGCTTCCAGGCTTGAGGGGAATTGTATGCATGATGATGGAACTGTCATATGTCTTTAAATCTTCATATCCCCATGCGATCACATCTTGAAATTCCTTCATACTTTTGATGATACTTTCTCTTTCTTCAGGTGTACAAACCTTCCCTATGAAGACATTTTTTACGTCCTGTTCTGTTTCCAAATTGACTGCATCACATTTATTTCCATCTCCATTGTGGTATTGAAGAGCACTCAGTTTATCTGAATCAAAAAGTCTTTCAAGTTCTATCATTCCTTTTGAGATGGTGTTGGTCTTCAAATTCATAATCCCATCAGGATCAAACTCAGTTCCTTCTACTTCACCCTCATCAATAATTTGTACAGTGAATATTCCTAAATTTGTTAGGAAGTCCAATATATGCTTGTCATCTTCAAAAACTTGAAAGTTTGTAACATTATCTGGCACTGAAGGTACTCACGTCAATTCAACTATGAACTTCTTTAACCCTTCCATTACCAGGGGCTTGAGGGAACCTACTGCTTGAGCTAACGTATTGGTGACCTGATTCTTTGACCTGTAGATTGACTGAATGTTGAAGGCATCAAAGTCTTTGATGAGGTCCCACACTCAGTTTCTATATTTCTTCAATCTCTTATCATGGCACACATACTATTTTCTGACTTGTCTAATAACTATTTCTAAATCCCCAAATACATGCAGGATCTTGGCTTTCTTCTTAATGGCGAGGAGCAATCCATGTACCAAAGCTTTGTATTCTACAACATTGTTTGTACAAGGGAACTACAATCTCAGTGCTAAAAAATAAGCCTCTCCAATTGGACTGATCAATTCAAAGCCAGCTCTGGATCCTTTCTTGGACTTGGATCCATCAAACCTTAATGTCCATACTTGATCAAATTCTTGCCTTGAACTTTTTATATTATCATCTTTCTTTTCCTCACATGCTTCTTGAGTAATCTCTTCTGTTGGAATTGATAAACTTGATTCTTCCATGAAAACTTCATCTAGAATGGGTTCTTCTAGCTTTGATATTCTTGGGATTTCTAAGCCCATTACTTCTGGCATTCCAAAGCTACTTCACACATTGCACAATAAAACTTAGAATGGAAGACATTATGGATTCTGCACCAATTGGGCAGTAATAAATCTTGAATACGTGCATGACTTCCTAGTTCTACACCCTGCTTTACATGTTTCAAAACAAAATTCTGAAAGTTCTCAAACATCCCTTCACTTTCCTCATCTAATGCAGTATCATGATCACTTTCTATAAGACATTCTGTTGGATTGTACAACATTAAAACTTCTTTGGCTTTAGGCTTATAGACATCGAGATCTGTCTCTACAAAGAGGATTTCATTGTCTTCTCCATACTCGGTGATCATTAGCTTTAGCCTTGGAGTACTATCTATTCTGATTTGATTTGGCAGTCCTTTCCATGACAACCACATATGCGAGAAATCAGTAGAAATATATCCATTCAAATTCCTCAACCAATCTCTACTCAATAGCATTTCATATCCTTTAGGAATGTCTACAACTAAAATGTCAATATAATGTTGAATCCTAGGATCGACTGCCAATTGCATATGGATGTTGTGTAATTCTCCTACAACTAGAACTTCAGTTTTATCCAACTACATCACCTTATTAGAAGTCTGTTTAGGTATCAGGCCTAATTTATTGTGAACACCAAGTGGCATAACATTACTTGATGCTCCTGATTCCATTAAATAGTTATGCAAAAGCTTTCCAAACATTCAAACTGACAAAAGGAATGGTGGATGTTTGTCTTTCCCTTGATTAAAAACTACTGATTTCTTCTTTGGAGCACTATAATTTGCATTAATTGTTGACTCCAGATCCCCCCGTGGATCTTGACCCTTTACTGTGTTATTGTTTTCTGCAGGTTCCTACTTTCTCTCAACCTGTTTATCTTTGATAGTGTTAGATGAATCTTATGCCACATAAATTGCATTTGTTTGTCCTTGTAGATGAGGAGGTACTAATTGAACTATATTTGTATTTTGAACAACATTTGTTTGAGGTGCACTAGACGTGGATAGATTTGATGAATTTGAAGCAACTTGCACATTCTGAGTTCCACTCTTTACAACAGTATCATTAAAACTCCCCAAGAAGGCTTCCCTTATTTCAGGTACTCTCATTAATTCTATCAATGGCAAACTTATCTTTACCTTCTTGAGTTCCTCTACCACACATTGACTCAATCTCTTCAAATCATCTTTAGGAGCTTCTTTTCTGGGAGGATCAACCCTTGGAGTAGTGTTTTGCAATGGAGCATCACACAATGGAATGACTCTCTGGGATGGATCCTTTTGTCTATATTCCAACGAATCCTTTAGATAACTTGGATTATTGCTCACATTTGGATTTTACGGAGTTTGGAGATTATTCAGAGGGATTGATGTAGTCATATGATCTTGTGCTTGATAGTTTCATTGGTAAACCCTTTGAGGTACATTTCTTGATGATTTCTGAAATGCTTGTACTTCACCTGTTGTCTCTGCTTGAAAATCATTGTTGAACAGAGGATAATAGCATGAGTCTTCAATAGGTCCATTTGCTGAAGCTGGTGGAAACCTTCCATTGTATTCCGTCATGTCATATTCCATCATAGGAGCAAATGCGAAGTCTTCAATAATCAAAGCTTGATCATATCTCGTTGTTGGCACAATCTCATACCTAGTGACAGGAGGATTCTCTAGTGCTTGTGAACCATGTATTTCCTTTTGAAATATATTAGTTGCTATCTTTAATTTAGGAAATTGTAGCTCAGAATGTTGGTTTGTATTGTATAACTTGCACCATGTTGACAATGTTGTTTCTGCCAAGAATACTTTATCTGTTGGCTTAGGATCAGATGTTGGTGAATTATCCAAAGGTGAGGGCACACTTCCATTGTTAGGTGTTGTGTTCCAGGTCCTATTCTACCTTTGAAAACCTTGATTATTTCCTTAGAAACCTTGATTATATCCTTGATTGTACCCTTGATAATTTCCTTGATTCCCCAAGTTTCCTTGATAACCACTCTAATTTCCCTGATAGTTCCTTTGCATATTCTGCAAATGGTTGTTTTGATTTCTCAGATGCGTAACTTCAGTGGATAAATTTTTCACTTGATCTATCAATTCTCTCATTTCATCCTTTTCTTCCCAAGTCTTCGTAGAAGGTGATGATCCTTGCAAATACACCGGTTGTGCAGGCGAAGCTTGTGAAATAGGTGCTCCAGGATTAAATACCAATTAATTGGTAGGAGCAAGAATAGGATTCATGAGTAGTGTGTGGTGTGCCAATGCTTGGTTGATTCCTTGAATTTGATTCAGCATTGCCAAATGCCCTATGTGATTGAGAGGCCCATGAGTATTCATGCCTAAATTAGTATTGACTTTAACAGCTTCAACATATGCCCCTATCAAATTAGTAGGTGGTGCCCTTTCTCTCTTCATGAACATGGAAGTGAGATGATCTAAAGCTGCATAATAGACTTCCATGGCTATTACATCACTAATATTATATGGAGCATGTAGTCTAGAATAGGCCTTGTGGAACCTGTGATTGAAAGCAACGATAGGCTCATGCTCCTGTCTTCTTACCTTGACAAACTACTTGTAAAGCTCTGCTGGAGTAATAGGAATTCTAAATTTTGCCAAAAAAGCATCTTTCATCTACTGCCAATTGGTGATGGAACTAGCAGGTAGATTAACATACCAAAAAGTAGCATCTCCTTCAAGTGTGTAGGGAAACAGCCTGCAAGCTAGATCTTCATGTTCAATCCTTCTATTTGACAGTGTCTTCAAAAATCTTGATATGCTCCTCTATTGTAAGATTTACATCATTGCTGTAGAACTTGGAGCAAAAGTGTTTAGGATTCTTAGGCATATCATTGTAGTTCGCAAAAGCTCCAAGAGGAGAAACATTTGCCAAAGACCAGACCATTAGAACATTTACTTGTGGTAGTGGAACTGCTTGAGTATCTCCTGGCTGAAGTGGAGTCACTTGGATGGTTGCTTGTGTACTGCTTGACTGAGTGACTCCTTGATTCTGATTTCATGGAAGTGGAGTTTGGAACAAATTTGAAATATCTCCTCCACTAGGAGATCCTTGGCTTGATGAAGTTGTCTTCTTCCCTTTCCTTGACTTAGAAGGGAATTGCAATTCTATTAACTCCTTGGATGCTCCTGGTGTAGACCTTAGAATTCTCTGATGTCTTTTTGGTGTAAAGGAAATACTTTGATCCAGCATGTACTTCTTTTACCAATCATTGAAATGAAATAACTTGTTGTGTAGGCCCTCCTAGCACCAAAAATGTTGATTATTTTTAGACAACACAACAATAGAGTAAAACACTATCCCACTCTCTCTTGAGTAAAGTTCCTCAAAGGCTAATCTATGTGATCCAATGAGGTAGCTTCAAGGTTCCTTATTTATGATTTGCGATGGATGAACTTAGTGACTTGATGTGATATTGCTGATTATCACAAAGGGACCTACACAATCATTTTGACAACTTACTTGTTTCACTTGCAAGAGGCAAACACTTGTAATTTCTAAGTACTATAACTTGTAACTTATGATTTTTGCAATGACGTTCTTGATTATAATTCCTAAGGAGGATAGATAAAAGTGCAAAATATATAAGGTTTAGGGATACTATTCTAATCCTAAATGCAATAAATGATTACTGATCAGGTGAAATCAACCAGCTCTGTTTCGCCAAGTTAAACAACTACACAAGGTTGATGCAATTTTCTAAGGTAGTACAAGATGTTCAAATCACTTGCATTCATGAAATTTCAACAAACACAAACAATTGAAGTTAAGCTCACTTCAGTCTAACCATACACTACAACTTGCAAGCCACAAATCACAAATGGTATGAACATAAAGATTTCACCACGAAACAATAATGATTACTTCCATCAACTAACATAACACTTGAAAAGAAAACTTATTTTAACTTAATCTATACTTGAGGAAATGGAAACCATGCAACACTTTGAAACTTAAACAAAATCACCAAATCAATGAGTCTTGTATTATCTCAAAGAGTTCTTGCAACAATTTTTTCTAGAGTCTCAAACTTACAAATGAGAGCAACTGGAGCCCTTATATAGCCTTCAAAAATACATGAAAGGCTAGGATTAATTAGCAAAGACAATGGTCTAGATCATGCCACATCGGTAGTTAGTTACAACAAATTGCTATTTTTAGTACATGAAAGAGGGAACAAAGGTACGTTTCCCAAAAGATAAGGATGACACATCAAAGCCTATGAAGAATCTTCATGTGAGGCATTTTTACTACTATTGTGAAGTACAGTGAACCTAGACACCACTTGCTTGACATCATAAAGAGGTACACTTGGTGCATTCCAAATGGTTCCTTCTGCTTCAAGTACATCAACTTTATAAATGCCAAGTGTCTTCTCCCAATCGGTCATTTGAGCCTTGTTGGCACCAAGGTGGATGGCAAGTGAAAATATGCTATCAAGTCTCTCATCAGAAATATCATCTTCTTGAAAGTAGAATGCTTTGACTTGTTCCTTCATGCGATCAATAGTCATCTCTCCAAAAGGATTACATATCTTCATCAATGATGCATGTATACTATCTTATATCCTTTGAATGATACTTCTTACGCTTGACATGCCTATCTCAACTTTATCAAGCAGTTGCCCTTTATTGCGAAAGCAAAAGTACCATGAACAGAACTCATATGTCATTCCTTCTTCAACTCATCAATGGAGAGTCCCATCAAACTCTTCAAATGTGGCATGTATTGTTCTTTGATGGCTCTGAACTTAGCACAATCTGTCAACAATGTAAGTACCCTTTCCTTATGTTCACTGACCTTATCATATACTTGCATGATATCTTCAAGATGCTCATATGTTGTTTCTCTTGACCTCTTCATCCAATCCCTCAACCTATGAGATGATGATCTTAATTCCTCAAGGTGTGCAACTATTTTCGGAGGAAGAATGGGTGGAGGTGTGGAAACTCTTTCTTGTTGACGGATGGGATGCATTAGATATTGAATGTACTATTCTAAAGCTTGACACCTTTGTTCAGCTTTTATCCTTCCTTCTGTTTCCTGTCTTATCATAACTCTAGCATTAGTGACTGAATCTTGAATCTCTTCCTCTACCTGTGCTCCAGTCAAAGGACCCAAATCAATTGTTTTGATATCATAATCTTTAGGTACAATATCTTCTACATTCCTTTCAACTCTTGGAATAGCTACATGAACCTTCCTTATACCAGTTTCATCCTTTATTATCTTTGAGAGAGTTGTTGCTTTCTTTTTCAGCTTCTCTATTGACATATCTACAAGCACCTCTTCAACTCGAATAGGCTGATACTCTTCTATTTCACAACTCTCCTTGATCTATTCTTGCAACCATTCTAGCAAGGATGAAAGATCCTTTTGTCTTTGAACTTGCCTCTCTTACATAGGCAATACCTCATCTTCAGCTTCATCTTGATTATTAGTATTGCCTTCATCAATTACTTCAGTATCATGTGGACTTGAAGATATCTCCTCAAATGGAATGTCTTGGTCTTCATCTTCATCTTCATGTACAACTATATCATGATCCCTTGGAGTACCTCCTGGTTGTCTAGATGAAGCAGTCTCAACACTTATCCTCTTCCTTTTCTGACATGACTCCCCTTGTGTATATTCAAGTCGCTTCCTTTTCTTTGCTTGACTTGAATCTCTTTCATTCTCTTTACTTTGCGAGTCTCTATCAGGTGCACTATGTTGTACTTGTTTCTCAACTTATACCATCTTTTTGTATGTGAGCTTATTTCCTTCATTTATCAATGTTTGCACTTGATCCTTTACACGTTCCTTAGTGATGGCAATGATAGGCTTTATCAACTCTTCATCGTAAGCTCTTTCTCTTTCAGCCCAATCAATTATATATGGCAGACCTCACACTTTATTATACTCATCCTCTGAAAGAGTCCCATCATCATCAAGCTGATCCGATATCCTCAACACCTTCGTACCCCTTACCAAATCCCACTTCAACCTTGAACATTTTTGTATCCTTATATCAATATCATCAATTGTATCTGCCTAATGATCTTCAAGTTGCTCTACATGTTGATAGGTAGGATATGATTGCTTGATTTTTCCATGTGGATCAAAGTTCTCCCTCCGTGAATCATGAAGGTGCAAGTGATATGCTTGAAGCTCAGTCTTGGAATGCTCAGTTGCTTGCAATGATGGACATGTATAGTATCTCCCAAGCTTTAGAGGAAATTGCAACCCAACCTTCTTTCTTGCCTTTTGTAACTTATGGAACTCTAATAGTCATCTTAATACTTCTAACATCACCATCCTACTAGTAGGATACCTTGGCAATCTATACAGATAGGATGTGAAGCCTTGAATCCTTATGTAAGTGAACTTCTCATATTGAATGTAATAGCTTCCATATTCTTCAATGAAGGCCTTAGTAGCACTTGTCAATCCCCTTTGCAACTCTCCTCGCAATCTCCTCACTATATACATGGAAAATGTATCATTGAATCTCTTGTAATGGTTGATGTTCTTGAGATGAAGCTGTGTATAACATTGGTGTGATAGGATTTGATTGGATTTAATGTCCACTTCTCCTTCAAAAGTCAATCCCTTGTAGACCACATTCCTTGCCAATATGTAGATAAGATAAGAAGTCATGTAGAAGGACCTAGACTCGTTGAAATTTTCAAATTGCTCATCAAGGTAATGACTTGTAACCTTGGCCCAATCAATCATCTTATTCTTCGTGAAAAGTTGATGATTGAGGCCTACCTGTTACTCTATTCAAGAACATGATGAAATAACTTATCTCTTGCCTGAAATTAGCCTTGTGATACTTCAGATCTTCCAGATTGTATATCTTTGTTGAGGGATCTGCCATCCACTTCTTCCTTACTTCTTGCATGTATTTCTTGGGCTTGGCTTCAAATGTCTGTTGTGCAGTTGTAGGACAAATGAACACTGTCTTTTGATTCATAATGTTAAAGACCTCTTGAATGGCTTCTCTTTGTAGATAAGCTAGAACAGTTCCATCCTTAGCCACAATTCACCTTCCTTCAACAACATAGTGTTGAGTACATTCCAACACCAATTCGGTGCATGGCAAGATAGGCAGGAAACAAAATGATTTTATGATACCACTTTTAACAATAGCCTTGATGTCTTCATTCCTTGTTGGTGTGAGCAAGAAGTCTTTGATCTCCTCCAAGTTGGCATGTCTCATGTTGGTATCTCCTACATTCTTCCAATGTGTTTCGAGCTTAGACTCCGGTAAGGTTGACTTGGCATCCATCTTGATCATCACTTGATGCTCCTAGCAGTCATGCCTATTTACCTACAAGATCAACTGACCTACATTAGTGAATTCAAATGATAAATTATCCTTATAAGACTGATTTTTTGTATGATAAAGCCATGGAAATCTGAAAATCAAGCAAGGAAAAGGCAAATTTATGGAGTTAGGGCAGCTGAAATATACAAGGTAGATTTCTATAGGAAACAATGAAATATCAACAACAAATTAAAAAAATTAGACTTCCAATATTGCAGACCTGTTGAAGATTGCTGCTCCTCTTTTCCTAAAATTTGCTCCTTGAATAGTTTGCAATGAATAATGATCAAATGAGGAAGGGCGCTCATAGTTATATAGGCAATTTTCCTTGATGAATGTGCAGTTCAACCAGGTGAGGTTGGCTAATTTTGGGGCATTTATTTCATTTATTTGAAATTTTAAAATTTTAAAACCTTTCTTATTTAGGCTCCAAACTTGAGTGGTGGAAGCATGAAATTGCACCTTGCTTCATGAGCTATTCCTTTGATGTTTTAATAGATTTCAAACATGCTTTCAAGGTTTCAAATTTACTTCTCAAATCATCTAAGAAGTCTCTCCATTCCTAGGTGCATATTGATGATTGTACTGATATAGTTCAGCGCCTTGATCAAATGAGTGCTCTTCAAGGTTAGGCATTGATTTAAGGTCTCTTGAGTTAGAAATTGTGCCCAAGCTCCTTAGTCAATTAATTGACACTCATTAACTTCAATCTTATGCTCAAATGCTTAAGAGACTCTTCTCCACCTTGGGCGCCACTTTCATAATATCTAATTTGAGGCTCTTCATTAAGGTGCTAATTCAAGTGCCAATGAATTATGCTTCCCTAAGTTAGGCACTAAAACTAGGAGGTATAGACATGGATGTGCACCTAACTACTTGACTTAGTTTCTTAGCTTTTTTAACATCTTCAATCACTCTTTTAAAATTTCAAGAGATCATCTCATCCTTCATATACTAGATTTCAAAGTTTCAATGCTCTCATCACTTAGGCACCAAAATGGGATAGTAAGGACAGGAAAATGCGCCTTATTTTTGGAAGATGCTCACTTCATTTCTCATGTATTCAAACACTTGTGGAGGTTCAACAAAGGTATATTGAGACTTAAACTCCTTCAAATTGCTTGATGAATGTCCCTTTGATTATTAGGCACTCAAACTCATCTCTCCAACAATCTACCTCCTAGGTGCTCAAGATGACTACATCAACAAGAAAATGCGTCCAACCTTGATGTGGTGTTCACTAGCCGTTAAGGCACACTTTGATGATGCTCAAGGTGTAGAATTGTGCCTAGCATAGATGTAACATTTACTTCAAAATTTCATGATCTTGAGAACTTATATGGGCTCTTGTGAACTTGTCCAACTCCAATACCTTCAAGATTGATAGATTCCAACATAGTTTCTCTCTAGGCACCCAAAATGAGCTCTTCAATGGTTGAAATGTGCCTAGACTTCTTGCCTTGTTCTTAAGCATTATGATGATCTCAAACCAAGGCATTGTTGTTTAAAACCCCCTTACTCCAAGGTGTTATCAAAACTCTAGGTTCTTGGCCTCCTATCTCCTAGGTGCATCTTAATGTCTATTTAGATGCTCTTTATTAAGGCGCACCTTTAAGGTGTTACAAATGACAATCTGTGCCTAATCCACACTTAGTCATTTCCTCTAAAAATCTTCAATCTCCAAAGCATATCGAGTTCAAAATATCATTCTCACATAGGGCACCTTGGTTTGAAATATTTTGAAGCTAGCCTTGGCAAAGGCATTCATACCCAACTTGCCTCTTCTCTCAACAAGTTATCAATTCATACTCTTACTGAACCCCTTCTTTGGTGACCTAGGGAATGCTCTATACTACACTTGCAAGCTCATCAACAGACTAACTTTGAGATACCACAAACAACTAACCCTAAAACAACTAACCTATGAGGAAAACTGGGGGTCCCCATTTGCAATGGGGTGATGTGTGATTAGGTCACAACATGCTTAAGATAAAAATGATATACGCGATATCCCACCTCCGCAGAGGGCTTACATGATTGATTGATTAATTGCAAACAAACTCAGGATGCATGATGCACTACCCTAGGGTGCAAGTCTTTGCATTTGAGGTCAAACACATTGCTAACATCTATAACAAACATCTTACCTTATATATGCCCCCACCTTAAGGTGGTTGATATTAGGCATCGATATCAAGCACATTAAGGTAGGAAGAAAACATACAAGGGAACATTGACTTTTGCAAAGCCCATGCCCCCTAGAGGTGACATGTACTTTACGATTGCCAAATGTTCCCACAAACACATCCCTACAAGAAAGATGTTAGTGTTAACGAAATCATGATAAACAACAACATCAATGCATATGATTAACCACACAAAGAGCCAAGGTTCTACAATGAATTCGGAGTTCAAGGATAACCATGGGGCTATATCATGAAGCTCTCTGAATCGAGTACCACTAATGCCAGATTCAAAGGCAAACAAAGGTGCATTGAGCAGCAGTATTGTTAAGGTTTGTAAATGCACCAAAAACATCATCAAATTCACGATGCGGAAAGCACGAGTGCTTCCACTAGCTAAGCGTCAGATAATATATACAACCCCATCATCATATTAGGAAATAAGTCCATTTTTTATTGCTCTCGAAAGGGGCACTAGGTCTGCATCAGTATAAATGTTTGTCGTCATCTGCCCGCTAGATGGAAACACTAGAGGAAGGGAAACAATAAATAAGAGAGGAGAAACAAGTGTCTTATGGACAATCATGTAGGAGGGTGCCCCTAGGTCACCAACCATGACGATATGTCTGTAAGACACAACACACAACAATGAAATCAGAGAGACCAATTTAGAAGAATGATGATACAAATAGAAGAAGGTCACAACAGAGATGGTCTCCTGGTATCTTAGACCTTATGGGAGAATCTGAGGTCATCCCAAGAGGCCTAAACAACATAGAACACATCATGAAATAGATAAAGGGTTAAAGATACTTACCTGTAGGGAGGTCCATGCTAAAAGTCATCAACAATTAAATCATTCTCTTTCCAATTGCAAACATAAGGTACCATTGCTAAGTCTTTGGAATTATTCTTTTGTTCATTCTTAAATGCTTCTTGGTTTGACTCAATGTTAGGTGGAATGTTTTCTTGTTGAAGTTCATTAGTATACATATTCACTATCCTCTTAGGTGGTGGGAGAAGCAAATTATTTTGAGTGATCTCAACATCTATCCTTGAAGGATTTAATGTGAGAGACTTCTCCTCATCCACTAGTGCTACATCCTTAGTGATGTCCAAATAACTTGAATAATCAAACAAAGGAGGGACCTTAAAGGTCTTCTCTTCCTTAGTGAAATCCAAGGTGTGTGAACAATCAACTAAAGGAAGAAGGTTGGTGGGATGATCCACAGAGGTAGGAATTTGATTATTATTAGATGCATGCTCAGTTTCTACCCATGGAATGTTCTTTGTTATTAAAGGGATCTCTTCATTCACTAATGCTTCGTCTTGGCTAGAGAGAGTAGTGGAATTACTAATGCTATCCATAGTCTTCTCATCTAAGGTTCTTGAATGTTCTATGGAATCATTATCAATGTTTTCATGAGTATTCGTAGAGATGAATTTAGTTAAATCTTCTAAGATCAAAGGATATGCTCCTATTAATAAAGAGAAGCTACTAAAATCATGTGGATAATAAAGTAATTGCAATTCATATGTAGAACATATAGAAGCATCAATACCACTTACAGAAGCTATGTGCTCTAGAACATGAGGATTCTCATTAGTGAAATTAGAGAAATTTCAAGATCTAGGATATACTCATGCAAGGATTTCATAGATGAATAACATGAAGATGCCACAATGAGATGCAAAATCAGGTTTTGAAAGCTTTTCAAAATTGGTGCAAAAGACAAGTGCGAAACTATATGCAAAAATAGCCTAAAATGCTTGATTTTTCGTACTTTTTCAATGCAAATGAATGGAACAAAGGGTGTTGTAAGGATTTCAGTCAACGGTAGAAATTTATATGTCTGATATCAGTCCAAAACAGCAATAGTATCCCTCTCAACACACTCTTGATGTGGTTCAAGTTAATGCCAAGTCGAAATATAGTGAAAATATGTCAAAATAGGCACTTTTTCCACCAAAATTCAATGCAAGAGAGCATAACAAAGGGTGTTGTGAGGAAAATGATGATTGACAAAAAATAATATCAGTAATAATAGCCACTTGGTCTCAAAATTCCCAACACAACACGCTTTTAGTGCCACTTAAGGTAAAACCCTATTGAAAATATAGCAAAAATAGGCTATTTTTCACAGTTTTTCAATTCCAAGACCTAGCAAAAGAGGTGTTGTAATGAATCTCATGAGGTACAGAAAATAAAATCAATAATATCAATCACCTCAATCCATAAAATTTATCACAACATGCTTGGAGTGTGTTACCCTTCTATTTACCCTTGATTTTTCATAATCCTTCCTCAAGCAAGCATTGATGTACCATTTTTATTTATTGGTTAATATGTTCACTCCTCAAGCCATCCCATTGTTATTAAAGATCATTCATATATTGTCTTGGTGTATGAAAGAATTTGTAATCTTGAACCTTCAAACTTGAACCTTTTTCAAAACTCAATGGTTCATGGGTTCAAAGTTCACTGTTCTATACTTTTGAAAAGGCCACTCACCTTTGGTCTCTCATGCAACACAATTTGTAAAATTGAGCCTTCCAATTGAACCTCTGTACCTTTTCTTGGTTCAAGTACAAAAGTTCATTAGGTATGGATTGTGATACCAGTGGAATATTCACAAAATGAATGTAAGGAGCATACAGAGACAAAGTTTATAAGTTGCTTTTTCCAAGCCTTCTCAGTCAGACATATTGCTGTGGTGATTTCTAGTCTCCTTCGATCTCCAAATATTACTAAAGCCTCTTCTCTGGGCGTATTCACTGATGCTGATGATATTAGAAGGAATGTCATGATTGCAGACTATATGCAAGATAAATATAATGAAATAGTTTTAGTGACTCTAGTGTAATCAAAGGATATGTGCGAAGTGGTTCTGTTGAAAAGATTTCAGAAACTTCCAAATGCAAATACCCTACACCAATGCCATACTCTTCACCAACATGCTCACACCAAATTATAAACAATGTATCAAATATAATAGCATAAATGCTCCTAAATCAATGTTTTAGCCATTCAGCATGCCATCATCAAAGTTGATTCTTGCAAAATGATATGTGCAGTGTTCACCATTCATCAAGGGTTGCATAGGAATCAGTTGCTTTGAAGTTATGATGTCAGGTTCATATGACAGTGTTGCCATTGGAATGCCTTGGTAGACATACACACAAATGTGGAAGCATAGACAAGCCATGTGAATTGTTTGCATAATATTTCGAAGATGGTCTCATATACTGTTATGATCGTCTCATATACACTGAATAGATCTGATGAAAAGACTCTAGAAACTTTTAAACAAATACAATTGGCAAATGTAAATCTAGTTTCCATGCTCGGTGTAGTGTGGGATTATTCACAAACTAGAATGATAAAGGCTTTAGAGACTTCAAAAAAATGTAACCATTGGAGTGTTGAACCAAAATCTGCTACCAAGTCCATACCATAATGAAAGTATTTGGCTATGTTTGAACAAATTTATTGAAAAGGTTTCTCTAATAGCAACGAAATGCCATAGTGAAATGTGATCTTAAGGTGTGAAGAGCACATGCATGGAGGATGCATATAGTCTATCTTTACTTAGAAAGGTTTGGGTCATTCTGGCCAACATCGAATGAGGATCTACTATAGCCTTTGTCGGTCCATTAGTTATTATAGTTTCAAGGTGCTTTGGTGAACATGTATGTAAAATGGAGAAGCACAGAAAAGGCAACAAACTATTGAGAAATGTCGCCTCATGAAATGCCTCTTTTGTAGTTTATGCATAGTGAATGTGAGCCGTAGATAATGTCATATTGTTGATTGTGGCCACTATTCATGAATTTGCACTTGACGGGGAAACAGGAATAGCATATCTTGTTATGCCCATCCTTTAACCTCAAGGATGAGGTGAAGAAACTATCGCTCAACAATATAGTTATATCCCCCAGAGCACCAATAACGAGGTGATGGGCAATATTAATTCTTTCCCATTGTAAAGTTCCTGATGCGCATCTTCATTCAAATGTCAAAGCATTTCTACAATTAGACTCCAGATAGGGTGTACCTGATTGAGTCAGTGATGAAGTATTTGTAGCCATGTTGAAAGCTTTAAAATTTATTAATCCTGAGGAGCTTTCAATGCAGTGTATTCTTATAGCCTTGAATCATTTTCTTAAGGAAAAGCATGGGTCAAAGATGGCCTTTCTAGACGGAAATCCACTGAAGAGGCTATGGAAGAGAATTGTTGATCATGTCCAGTCACTAGGTGGTGAGGTTCAGATAAATTCTCGATTACAAAATATTGAGCTAAATCATGATGGCACAGTGAAGCACTTTGTTCTGACCAATGTAACATTATTGAAGGAGATGTTTATGTATCAGCCATGCCTGTTGACATCCTCAAGCTACTTTTACCTAAAGAGTGGAAGGAAGTTTCCTACTTCAACAAACTGGAAAAGCTAGTAGGAGTTCCAGTAATCAACATTCACATTTGGTTTGATTGAAAACTAAAAAACACATACGACCATTTACTATTCAGTAGGATCTCTCTCCTTAGTGTCTATGCAGATATGTCTATTACTTGCAAGGAATACTATGATCCAAATAGATCAATGCTAGAGCTTGTCTTTGCACCTGCAGAAGAATGGATTGCTCATAGTGATACTGACATTCTTGAGGCTACTCTTAAGGAACTTTAAAACTATTTCTTGATGAAATAGCAATAGATGGAAGCAAAGAAAATCTTTTGAAGTATCACGTTGTTAAAACCCCACGGTCTATGTACAAGACAATACCCAATTGTGAGCCTTGTCGTCCTTTATAGAGGTCACCCATAAAAGGATTTTATTTGGTTGGTGATTACACCAAACAAAAATATCTAGCATTCATGGAGGGTGCCATGCTATCAGGGAAGATTTGTGTATAGGCTATTTTGGAGGATTATGACTTGCTTGTAGCTCGTGCTGGATAGAATGAAAGAGTTGGAGCAGCTTTGTATTAATACCACCAAAATCCATATACAGATTCAAGATTGGATTGGTAGAGAAGCATTTATATGTGATTGAAAGGCTACGTATCCTAATGAGAAACTTTTCAAGGGCATTGTAATTACCATGTAGTTCCAAAGGAAGCAAGGAAAACTTATGGTTAAGACTTTGAGATCATCTTATTTTTGTTTATGTATTATATGCCTTTTAAGCATTCATGTCACAAAATAGATGAGAACTTTGTCTAGGAATGAAACTAACAGAAAGTAGAGAACTAATGCAGATTTTGTGTTATATTAAAAGAGGGAAAGCTAAATTTCTTTGGGCTATAAAGGCGAAGTATAATTGTGATAGCAAAATGGTGTCTCACTTGGACTATGTGGCAGATTGTGCATATGTTCCAAAAATACTTGTAACTTAAGACTTTCTATTATAATCAAAGCTACATGTGTAACCTTTTTAGGATGAAATGAAAAGGGGAAAGAGAATAGAAAGACTCGAATATAACCCGTTATTGTAACTGATTTTAAGAAAGATGTTACGGGAGAGAAAACACTTTTTCCTCCTTTCACTTGGCCTTTTCAGAAATCTTTGCGAGAGAAAGTAACATAATTCTATTTTCTTTTCAAGAAGTGGTTAAAAAGAGGAACCTTTAAAAACTTATAGAGGACTCATTTAGCAAGGATTTTTTATATTTTTTTTTAACTATTCCAGGAACAAGGGAAGCAGGGGAAAGAAAAGTTTTTCTTCTGAACATAGTTTGTTGTACAAAGAGGGGTCTTTGAACTTGCTTATGGACATTGAGGAAATAAAGAGATATTATGAATCTTTGCATTCATCAGTATTTTCTTTTGATTATTGTTGAACTGTGCTTCTTTGTAATCACTTTTTCTTTTTCTATCTATGATATCAAGCTGTGTGTGATTATTTCTAGAACTTTGTTTTTAGAATAATTCATCCATTGAAAGGAATTTGCTGTTCTTTCTTTTTTCTGTTTATCATTATGGATGTAGAATAAGTGAAGTTTGTGTCATTCATTTTGCATTCACCTCATTCCAAATTCAATCTTCGCATCTATCTCATGGTTATGAATAGGTGTTAGTACACCTTTCCTGCTTTCTAGTTAAAAGCATACCCCATGTTTTCATTTGTTGCATATCTTAGGAGGGAGCTGTACCTCTAAAATTTAGAGGAAGGTTGCCAATTTAATGGCAACTTGTCCAACTGTTGGTGCTATTTGTCCTTCTATTTGGGTATTTGAGTCATTTTTTGTAGTTGTTTGCGAGGGACAAATCTGTAAACCAACATATTTTTGGTGACTCTACTGGGGAAGAAAAGATTGGTGCTGCATCCTTATTCTCTAGTAAATTGAAGATACCTCATCAAATGAGTGAGGTTGGTGACTCTATTTTATATGAAGATCTTAGAAAATGGTTCAATGCCAGGCAAGCCAAAGAAATTGGTTTAAAGCCAGAAGAAGACCTATGCCAACGATTGAAGAGATATTATCTAAAAATGATGAAATATTTCAATTATTATGGAATAATCTTAAAGCTAGCATCTCTAAAGCATAGAAGAGGAAGTTGCATCCATCCAAAGATTATAAATCTGCATCACTGCTCAGAAGTTTGCATGATAGGTTTTATTCTCTCAAAGACTTTAAACAAAAGATTCATGAGGATCAAGTTTCATATAACTTCTCTGTTTTTAATGAACAAGATAATGTGCAAGCATTTGTCAAGCCCAAAGATTTATTGCCATGGAATGACCATCAGCAGCAAGAAAGAGTTTTAAGTCAGGCTGAAAGTAAAAGACCATAATTTTTTTCAGCATACATACAAAGGAGTGAAATAGAACAATCATCTACTCTTTCTGAAGAGAATAATGAAGAAGTACCATCAAAAGAGCCCAATATCACTACATTCCAAATTAGTGCCTGGAGGGATCGAATGATGACATTTTATGTGGAGTTTTGAATGAAGATGGTCACATTATAGAAATTGAAATGGATGCATCTAGAAATGTCTCCAACGATATGAAAGAAGGTATGGATGATTCTATATTTTCTCTAGAATCAAAAATATTTAATTTTGACATGGATGAAAAAGATCAAATAGTAGAAAGTGTTTCATGTGAAGCTGAGAAAGAGTTCTTAAATTCAAACATGGGAGTCTTTATTTTTGACAATGTTGATTTAACATTGGAAGAGATGAAACAATCAAATCTTTGCACTTCTCCTGAATACTCAGCATTTGAATTTCTTTATGAAGAAGATGGAAAGTCACAAGAAGAGGTAGGGGACATTGCACAAGCTCATATGGTCTCATTTCAATTTCCTATTACCTATGATGCTGATTCAATAAACGGGATGTATGCATGCAAAACTGGGGCTAAAAATTTTGATAATGTGATGATCAAGCCTAGTGAAGGTATGGACAAATTGCATTCTTGATCTGTTTGTGCTCTTAGTGATGATTTTATTTGTATGAATAATGAAGAAGTTGTTGTTTTTAGATTTGATCCCATGATTGTAGAATATGAGATTCAGAAAATACAATCAGTAGTGAACTGCCCAGAGGTTAATTCAGATTTTCAGCCTCATCCATTTACAATTTTTCATGAGATACATATGGCTGATGATAGTTCTTCCAGTGGTTCAATTGGTTGTTTTCAGGCTTGGGATATGAATTTTCATGCTGTAGAGAGAGGTAATCATATACAGGAAAGTGTTGGGGCAGCTAGAGAAGGTTCTATACCTTATGGTGTTTGTGTGGGTTGTCCAATCCGGGGACTGATTTCTACATGTTTGCAAAATTAGATGCATTCTAATATTATACATGAGGCCAATGTTCAAACAGATGCTGTTAGTTATGTACTAGACAATGCTGACATGAGTCATCTTATTGCAGAAGTATATGATGAGGAGTGGTTTTTTGAGTATCAAGTCACATCTGGAGGGCCTTTATGTGAAGTCATTCTCATCATGATGGTCACCAACTAGCCATTGGTGGTGCACGTACTTCTAATTCATCCATCATTATTCCACACAGGCTATTATTTCTCCCAGCCCATCAATGGATTCGCATGATGACTCTAAAGTCTCTAGAGGTAGGGTTTTCATGACCATGTACATATCAAGAGTTTTGGTGTGCTGGTAGTGGAGTTATTTCCTTTTACTATCTTGTTCTGTTTTTGGCCTTGCTTAAGTCTCCTTTTTTTTTTCCTTGACTCTATTGGCCCAATGGACAAGGCACTGGTCTTTGCTTGAGATTCTGGATTCCTTGCTTCATCCTTTTGCAGTCCTCATCCCCAATCAGAGCCAATGTTACCCTTCTATTTACCCTTATTCAATTTTTCATAATCCTTCCTCAAGCAAGCATTGATGTACCATTTTTATTTATTGGTCAATATGTTCATTCCTCAAGCCATCCCATTATTATTAAAGATCATTCATCTGTTGTCTTGCTGTATGAAGGAATTTGTAATCTTGAACCTCTGAACTTGAACCTTTTTCAAAACTCAATGGTTCATGGGTTCAAAGTTCACTGATCTATACTTTTGAAAAGGCCACTCACCTTTGGTCTCTCATGCAACATGATTTGTAAAATTGAGCCTTCCAATTGAACCTTTGTACCTTTTCTTGGTTCAAGTATAAAAGTTCATTAGGTATGGATTGTGATACTGGCATAATATTCACAAAATGAATGTACAGAGCATATAGAGACAAAGTTTATAAGCTACGTTTTCCAAGTCTTCTCAGTCAGACATACTGCTATGGTGATTGCTAGTCTCCTTTGATCTCCAAATATTATTAAAGCCTCCTCTCTAGGCGTATTCACTGATGTTGATGATATTAGAAGGAACGTCATGATTGCAGACTATATGTAGGATAAATATAATGAAACAATTTTAGGAACTCTTGTGTAATCAAAGGATATGTGCGAAATGGTTCTGTTGAAAAGATTTTAGAAACTTCCAAATGCAAATGCCCTACACCAATGCCATACTCTTCGCCAACATGCTCACACCAAATTAGAAACAATGTATCAAATATAATAGCATAAATGCTCCTAAATCAATGTTTCAGCCATTCAACATGCCATCATCAAAGTCAATTCTTGTAAAATGATATGTGCAGTCAGTTGCTTTGAAGTTATGATGTCAGTTTCGTATGACAGTGTTGTCGTTGGAATGCCTTGGTAGACATACACACAAATGTGGAAGCATAGACAAGCCATGTGAATTGTTTGCATAATATTTTGAAGATGGTCTCATATACTGTTATGATCGTCTAATATACACTGAATAGATCTGATGAAAAGACTCTAGAAACTTTTAAACAAATGTAATTGGCAAATGTAAATCTAGTTTCCATGCCCAGTACAATGCGCTATTCTTCACAAACTAGAATGATAAAGGCTTTAAAGACTTTCAAACAAATGTAGCTGTTGGAGTGTTGAACCAAAATCTGCTACCAAGTCCATACCATAATGAAAGCATTCAGTTATGTTTGAACAAATTTCTTGAAAAGGTTTCTCTAACACCAGTGAAATGTGATCTTAAGGTGTGAGGAGCCACATGCATGGAGGATGCACATAGTCTGCCTTTACTCAGAAAGGTTCGGGTGATTTTGGCCAACATCAAATGAGGATCTACTGTAGCCTCCATCGGTCCATCAGTTATTATAGTTTCAAGGTGCTCTGGTGGACATGTATGTAAAATGTAGAAGCACAGAAAAGGCAACAAACTGTTGAGAAATGTTGCCTCATGAAATGCCTCTTTTGTAGTTTATGCACATTGAATGTGAGCCATAGATAATGTCATATTGTTGATTGTGGCCACTATTCATGAATTTGCACTTGACGGAGAAACAAGAATAGCATATCTTGTCATGCCCATCCTTTAACATCAAGGATGAGGTGAAGAAACTATGGCTCAGCAATATAGTTATATCACCTAGAGCACCAATAACAAGGTGATGAGAATTATAATTTCTTTCCCATCATAAAGTTCCCGATGCGCATCTTCATTCAGATGTCAAGGCATTTCTACAATTGGACTCCAGACAGGGTGTGCTTGATCAAGTCAGTGATGAAGTATATGTAGCCATGTCAAAAGCTTTAAACTTTATTAATCCTGAGGAGCTTTCAATGCAGTGTATTCTTATAGCCTTGAATCCTTTTCTTCAGGAAAAGTACAGGTCAAAGATGGCCTTTCTAGACAGAAATTTGTCAGAGAGGCTATGCAAGCCAATTGTTGATCATGTCCAGTCACTAGGTGGTGAGGTTCGTATCAATTCTCGATTACAAAAGATTGAGCTAAATCATGATGGCACAGTGAAGCACTTTGTTCTGGCCAATGGTAACATTGTTGAAGGAGATGTTTATGTATCAGCCATGCCTGTTGACATCCTCAAGCTAGTTTTACCTGAAGAGTGGAAGGAAGTTTCCTACTTCAACAAACTGGAAAAGCTAGTAGGAGTTCCAGTAATCAACATTCACATTTGGTTTGATTGAAAACTGAAAAAAACATATGACCATTTACTATTCAGTAGGATCTCTCTCCTTAGTGTCTATGTAGATATGTCTATTACTTGCAAGGAATACTATGATCCAAATAGATCAATGCTAGAGCTTGTGTTTGTAGCTGCAGAAGAATGGATTGCTCGCAGTGATACTGACATCCTTGAGGCTACTCTTAAGGAACTTTCAAAATTGTTTCCTGATGAAATAGCAATAGATGGAAGCAAAGAAAAGGTTTTGAAGTATCACGTTGTTAAAACCCCACGGTTTATCTACAAGACAATACCCAATTGTTAGCCTTGTCATCCTTTATAGAGGTCACCCATAAAAGGATTTTATTTGGTTGTTGATTACACCAAACAAAAATATCTAGCATTCATGGAGGGTGCCGTGCTATTAGGGATGCTTTGTGTACAGGTATTTTGGAGGATTATGACTTGCTTGTAGCTCATGCTAGACATAATGAAAGAGTTTGAGTAGTTTTTATTAATACCACCAAAATCCATATACAGATTCAAGATTGGATTGATAGAGAAGCATTTATAAGTGATTGAAAGGCTACGTATCCTAATGAGAAACTTTTCAA
The DNA here is from genome assembly GCA_027924645.1 of Cunninghamia lanceolata. NCBI lineage: Eukaryota > Viridiplantae > Streptophyta > Pinopsida > Cupressales > Cupressaceae > Cunninghamia > Cunninghamia lanceolata. The sequence goes on along the minus strand of BSBN01000160.1, from coordinate 4,314,786 downwards.
GGGCATTGTAATTACCATGTAGTTCCAAAGGAAGCAAGGAAAACTTATGGTTAAGACTTTGAGATCCTCTTATTTTTGTTTATGTATTATATGCCTTTTAAGCATTCATGTCACAAAATAGATGAGAAATTTGTCCAGGAATGAAACTAGCAGAAAGCAGAGAACTAATGCAGATTTTGTGATATATGAAAAGAGGGAAAGCTAACTTTCTTTGGGCTATAAAGGCAAAGTATAATTGTGATAGCAAAATGGTGTCTTACTTGGACTATGTGGCAGATTGTGGATATGTTCCAAAATTACTTGTAACTTAAGACTTTCTATTATAATCAAAGCTACATGTGTAACCTTTTTAGGATGAAATGAAAAGGGGAAGGAGAATAGAAAGACTCGAATATAACTTGTTATTGTAACTAATTTTAAGAAAGATGTTATGGGAGAGAAAAAACTTTTTCCTCTTTTCACCTGGCCTTTTTAGAAATCTTTGTGGGAGAAAGTAACAGAATTCTCTTTTCTTTTCAAGAAGCGGTTAAAAAGAGGAGCCTTTAAAAACTTACAGAGGGCTCATTTAGCGGGGATTTTTTATCCTTTTTAAAACTATTCCAAGAACAAGGGAAGCAGGGGAAAGAAAATTTTTTCTTCTCAACGCAGTTTGCTATATAGAGAGAGGGGTCTTTGAACTTGCTTATGGACATTGAGGAAATAAAGAGATATTATGAATCTTTGCATTCATCAGTATTTTCTTTTGATTATTGCTGAACTGTGCTTCTTTGTAATCACTTTTTCTTTTTCTATCTGTGATATCAAGCTGTGTGTGTGATTATTTCTAGAACTTTGTTTTTAGAATAATTCATCCGTTGAAAGGAATTTGTTGTTCTTTGTTTTTCTGTTTATCATTATGGATGTAGAATAAGTGAAGTTTGTGTCATTCATTTTGCATTCACCTCATTCCAAATTCAATCTTCGTATCTATCTCATGGTTATAAATAGGTGTTAGTATACCTTTCCTGCTTTCTGGTTAAAAGCATACCCTGTGTTTTCATTCGTTGTATATCTTAGGAGGGAGTTGTACCTCTAAAATTCAGAGGAAGGTTTCCAATTTAATGGAAACTTCTCCAAATGTTGGTGCTATTTGTCCTTCTATTTGGGTATTCAAGTCATTTTTTGTAGTTGTTTGCGAGGGACAAATTTGTAAACCAATAGAGTGCAAACTAGGTCAAACTGTAGGGCAAAAATAGTCAAAATGTGTAGTTTTTTGCAAAATTTTCACTACAAGAGCCCGATAAAAGGGTGTTGTGAAGCTTTTTATGAGGGGAAACAAATTATTACCCTGATAACAGAAAATTAATGCAAAAATATCCTTCACAACATGCCTATGGTGCAAGTTTATAGAATCGATAAGGCCAAATTTAGTTAAAATCGTTGTTTTTGAAGCCCTAGGTTTGAGATCTTGGGACAAAATGCTATGCGAATATTTTGAAGTCTGATTTATGATGGAAATTAAATACTCTCAAATCTAAAAATGATTTTCAAGCTAGAACATGCAAAATGCCCATGCAAATTTAATGAAAATGCATCAAAATTGCTAGTTTTTGTTGAAATTTTCTATGCAAAATTGTAAATATTTTAAATCTAAATGCAAATTTACACTAAAATGCAAGACTAAAGCCAAATGTTAATTTTAATGATCTTCTAAAACCAGTAGAAAAATCTGAGAAAAGATTTTGCCTACAAACCCTAGATTTTGGAATTACTAGGTTATATGAAAATTGTCAAAATTTCTACAAAAACCTAGCAAATTAATAATGAAAATGCAAAGGAAAATTTTGAATTTTTGTATTTTTATGTAGTTTATATGAGATCTGATGCAAAAATCATGAATTAGAAAAATTTAGGAAGAATTGATGCAATTTAGTAAGCCAAACAATTTAATTTTTTGTATTTTCCAAAATTTTCAAATTTTTTTGAATTTTTCTCAATGCAATAAAATGAATGACTATATCAATGAATGAAATAATTCCAAATTTGAAGACACACACTCAGCAAGTTGTAATTTAAGTCCAAAACACGGGTTCACCAAAATGTTTAGGGAAAAATTGGATTTGTTAATGTTTTAGTGTTTTGATATTTAAATCCTCCTCTCCACTATACATTCAAGGATCTAGGGTTGAGTGGCGAGCACTATCATACCCTAGATCAACTGTGAGATGTAGGGAAACTTGGATTAGGGAATTTAATTATCAGTTTTCCTTCTCCTATGCTCAATTGACCATTAAAACCCTAATTATGCAAATATGACAACAAATTGATGAATAACGAAAAAGGCTCTTGCAGACAGGAGTAAAATACCAAATCATAGAGTGCCTATTTTCAGGTTCTGAATGAAATAGTTAGGGACATTGGAGTAGGCATCCTAGTCCAAGGTACCAATTTCTTTGTAGGATCCAGACCTCCTTCTGACACTGATCAACCCTGTAACTTCTATTTCTAAAAATTTGTCTACGGAGGACACTAGAATGGGCATCTAAGTCCTGGAAATGCTCATGTGTCCTACTTTTCTTCAAATCCTGAATCCTTGATGCCTGCCAATCCTTCCTGCAACTCCACTTTTTCCAAATACGACATCTGTAACCTACAATCACAAGACTTGGTTTGGGGGTTGTGGTGTTTAGATGCTTGCCTTAGTGAAGCCCCGGAGGACATTTAAGTCTACGAACACCGTCATCAGATAAAGAGTGTGTGCTCTTGTGAGGCAGAGGAAAAAACCAAAGGAATCAATGATGAAAACACAATATTATGTCACCTTGTAGTGAAGCTCTCATGGGAGGAAGATGCTCTTCATTCCATGAGGAAATTGATGCTCAAATCTGCAAACAAACACATAAAACGCACAAGTTTGCTCTTGCAACACAATTTACATTGAGTTTACAAATGAATACCTAAACATGCTTAGATATGCAACTACAAGCACTCCCGCCAAGATTTCAAAAATTGAAACTTACCGTGTTGGCAAAAGGACCAAGTAACGGTCATAAACTAACACCCAGAAATTAAGGCTGCCCCAAAATAGGGTAGGACTAGGGCGTGGGTGCCTAAGTCCTCCCCCCTATTTTGGGTAGGGTACAACTCAAGGGGTCCTCCTAGGTCCAATTGCCATGAAACCTAGGCCTCATTCCATTAGGATGCCAAAATATGAACTAAGATGTCCTAAATGCATGCTAAATACTCGGGAGCTAAACCTTATGAGGGAAAAGCCCCCAAGCAGACATTTTCTAATGTTACAGGTTGTTAGTTTTTTATTGATAATGTTTTATAGATTTTTCATTATGGTCCAAATGGGAAAACTTAAAAAAAAAATCATTGATCGAGTATTGAAAACTATATTTTTGCTTTGTAGGTCCTCTCTTTATTGTTTGAAAAGACAATCTGTGAAAGAGCTTCCAGCTATGCATGAAGAAAACCTACAAGTGACTGTCAAGGGGTAGAGATTCATGTAAAAGACAGTGATCATGCAAACATTAAAAGATAATCTTAGAGTCAATGAGAAGAACTATGCAAAGGTTACAATCTTGTCAATCTCTCAAGAGGCATTTAAAGGGGTAAAGAGATAACCTTCTAGTATGCATTTGATAGTGCCAAATCCCATGATAGTCAAGAGTCTTCATGTTAGATGCATGAACACCTAGGATAGTACCATAGAGTTGGTACAAGTGAGCAACAACAAGGTTGAGGGTTATCATGAGCTATCTGCCAAGACAAAGATATTTTGCAACAACAATATCATAATGGGATGTTAATTTCTATATTAGATGTGATGATATGATATGACAGTTGTTCATGATAGTGATGTGATAAGTGACATGACCAATGATGGACTGTGTGAACTTGTAACAATTTGGCAGATGGCATAGAGTGCATACCTAGGTAATAGTAGTAGTGATGAACTGTTTTCAAGGAATTTGGAAAAGATACAGTGATGTCATAGGTAGTCAAGGCATTCAATAGAGGGGTAGTGTTCTACATTGATGGGAGACAGAGTACAAGTGAAATCATGCCAGAATAATGAGCTAGGTAGTGGCAGTCATGAGGCATTTTATTTTATAAAGGGAAAATGCATGACAGTAGGTTGACAATTGATTGGACAATGCATTTCAATAAGCTACAAGTTTGATTAGGATAATGCATAGCCTAGTAATAAGGCAATATTGTTAAATAACAGTCCATGACAATTGAGGCATCCTACCAAAGATGATAGTCATTAGAGGCATAATCATCAGAGATAAGGATAGTTTATTGCTACATGTAACAATTCACAGTGGCAACTTATGAACTAGAGCAAGTTGGGTGCATGAGACAAGATCTCTACAGAGATTACAGTGTGATCTTGAACTAGGATAGTGAGCTTCATAGGGCAGTCATGGATTTGTGAAGAAGACATCTATGAATGTCTTTGTGCTTCTATGCTTAGTGATACTCAAAAAAATAGTTTCTTGCTCATTCTTTGAGCTATGTATTGTAACCATGAAGGTTTTTTTAGCAAAGAGAAAGCATTGTAACTTATTTTCAGATCTGTATGCTATTTGTAAGCATTTTTTATCAATAAAACAAGTTGTTTTTACCTTCTCAAAGTTGTTTCATTGTGCAAGCTTCAAAATATACTACTAAATATACTAATGACTAAATGCAAGCTTCAAAATGACTAAATATACTAATAATTGACATCAATTAATAATTAAATTGACTAAATATACTACCAATTGATAAAAAATAGTGAATAGTGAATAAATATGATTAAATATATGACCAATTTTAAATCAGTGAATAAAAATGACTAAATATACTACCAAATTGATCAAAATGATGATTAAATTTAATGACTAAATACACTACCAATGGATAGAAATTAGTGAATAAAAATGACTAAATAAGTGACCAGTTCACAACAATCAATGACTAAATATATCAGTGAATAAAAAATGACTAAATAAGTGACCAGATTTCAACAATCAATGACTAAATCAACAACTAAATATACTACCAAATTGATCAATCAAAACAACCAATAAATGACTAAAAATGGTTTAGTCATCAATTTGGTCGCATTATAAATGATTGTCAATAAACTACTAATGGTCACGTGACCATGTTTGGTCATTTATAAGCAGTTTTTAGTAGTTTTTTTAGTAATATATTGCTCTTTTTTACTAGTGCTTGAAACCGCACAAGGGGAAGACACAACAAACACATAAGGAAGACACACAAAATACACAAGCGCCATATAGCATGTCATGGACATAGTATACATCATATACATGACAAAAAGAAGCGATGGGAGGAGATTATTTCTAAGTCCCACCATCTAAAACATGACAAACACACTTGATGGTTGAGCTTATGCTACAACAACAGCCAAAGACACGCTTAAGGGAGAATAGCTAAAGATCCAACCCCACCTCACGATGAGGACTTTTTATAAAAGGATGTGCACTAGCTCAAGAGATACACTATCCCGCCTTCCGCAGAAGGGATTTCAAAATACAACCCCACCCGCATCACAAAGATGCCTTACAATGAAAAGGAAGCATGTGCTCAAAGTATACAACCCCACCTACATCATGGAGAAGCCTTACAGTGAAAAGGGGGTATACACAATCGATCAATGTTTGCAAAAATACTTTGTTAGTGCCAAAATAATTAGACATATATCATTATATATTCCCCCACCTTAAGGTGGTTGATGTCACTTACCAATATCAAGCACATTAAGATAGAGTGAAAACACGCAAGGGAACAAGAGCTCTCACAAAGCCCATGCCTCCAAAGTGACATGTGTCACAATCACTGAATGTTCCCACAAACACATTGATAAGATATGCTAAGATAATCAAGAGATAAGGCTAGAACATCTTACTCTAAGATATTAACCAAATCAAATCATGAAACCTATGCATGTATTAGATCACATCCAAGAAACCAAGGCTACACTTACAGGTTTGGATCTGAGTATAGCCATTGGGCTTATACTACAGGTATCTTAGGATCAACAGTAACAACAAGGTGAGATACAAAACAATCTAAAATGAACAGAGCAGCTGTATTGCAAAGGTTTGTTAGAAGAGATAAGACAACATGATGCATTACATAGAGTGATTCTACTAGTCAAGTGTCAGATATATATATCAACCCCATCTTCATATATGGACTAGGTCCATTTTTGTTTACTCGCTAAAGGGACACATAGTCCATATCAGTATTTGTTTGTTTTCGTCATTCGCCAACTACGTAGAAACACTAAAGAAGGTAAACAATCAAAATGAGAGAGGAGAACAAGTGCCTTTGGAAAACCACATAGGAGGATGCCCCCATAACACCCTCTATAATGCTATGCCCCTAAGGCATGACACACAACAATAAAATAGAGGAGAGGAATGATAGAAGAATGATGAAACACATAGAAGAATAGTCACAACAGAAGTGATCTCCTTATATCCTTGACCTTACAAGAGTATCAAGGATCATCCTAGGGGACCTAAACAACACATATCACAACATAGGGGAACATAACACAATGCTAACAACATATATATCTAGGAGGAGGTGACCCTTGAGAGCAACTAGAATAGGTACTACATTGAGTGTGGCTACTTACCTAACCCAATGGGATATTTCTTGGCAGACAATCCTTGTCCATTAGCTCAGGATATCTCGCATGTAGTTTTGGTCTTGTTGATATTATAATGACACTAAGATTAGGACGACAATAGGATTTGGTGGGATTCAAAGAACGGTATCCAATACTGACCATGTAGTTAATTCCAACAACTTGTAAAGGTACTTTGATTCCTTGTTGATTTACACCACAACCATTACCTACACAGTCACAATTTTTGTACAAAATTTGAAATCCATGACCATAGAGAGTCCATCTCTTTAGAAGATGGTGAGGCCTCATACATTTTGTAGTCTGTAGTATAAGTAAGATTATTATCTTTGTTTTCTACTAAGGAGACTTTGGGTCTCATAGGTGTTTCCAAAGATTGCCTAGATGAGATCGATGCCACTTTTCATGTGTCAGAGTTTTTAAGTTTATATTCCCCCATACAGGAAGGAGTAAAATCTAATGAACCCCAATTGTTACCAAAAAGTGCATTCGATGGTTTATAGTCTTGCACAACATTATCTAGGGCAAGATGTGTTGATGAATCAACTCGTAAGTTATTTAGATTCATATGATTGTTAACTTGTTTTTGTGTTTCAATATGTAAACAATTATTTGGATCAGGATCAGCTTCAATGGTGTAAAGTTTGTTTTCATAAATAAACTTTATTGATCAATGAAGGGCAGATGAAATTACCCCCATGGCATGGATCCATGGTCTACTAAGAATCATATTATATGAAAAATAACTAGGCATGACATGACAAAGGGTAGATAATGTCATGGGCCCAACCTTTACGGGTAAAGTTATGGTACCCAAGGATTGTCTACCAACATTATCAAAGCCACGAATGCTAATCCTATCTGGTTTGATTAAGAAAGTGTCGATCTTGATTCTACGTAATAAGTCAACACCACAAACATTAAGAGCTGATCTATTGTCAATCATAACTCACTTTATCAACTTTTTATCTATTGTGACAGATATTATAAGTGGATCATTTTCATTTTGAACTTCAATTGATAGTAATTCATGTGGTTGAAACAGAATATCCATTTTTGTTGCATGCATACAATCTAACAGAGCTACTACATCATTCAGCTTAATAGTAGGTGGTACAATCACCTTTTGTAAAGCTTCTTGGAGCATTATGTGATATTTAGGCGATGTTTGTATGAGTTCCCAAAGAGAGATCTTAGCAGGAGTAGCATGAATCTACTCAATAAGAGCGTAATCTTGATCACCTTTATGAGTAAGATGATGTGGTGGAGGGAGCATAGGTTGAGAAGATCGAAGAGAGACATCCACATGTGGTACTTGCTTGCTTTGCTTGTTATTACAGGTGTTGTATGTGTGAGTAATCACATTGTAATGCAGTTGTTGCAACACATTTTAAACACCTTGATTCCTTTAAGTAATTTGTCTTGCATAATTTAGAATGTAATTTGGGGGTTGAGGTGGTTTTTGATCACCTAGAACCATAATCACCAATTTTAAGCAAGAAGGTCTATTAGGTGCCCCTCGAGCAATCATCTTAGGAATATTACTACATGTTTCTAATAACCCCTTAGTGGGTGGAAGAAATATATTAAAGGTAATTGAATTAATATTGCTTTGATTTTCTTTATTCACCAATGCTTTGTCTTTTGGAAGGAGAGAATTAGAATGAAGGGAAGGTAAAGTGTTGTTGTTTGTATCTTTAGGGATTTTCTAAGTGTTTGAAAATGCAACCAAATTAGAGCTATCCATGGTCTTCACTTCCTTAGAGATATCCAAGGTAGTTAAACATTCAATCAAAGGAGGAAGATCAAGGGTTTCCACTTTCAGGAGATCTATCAGATTATCCTTAGAAACCTCATGTAGCATGTGCTTATTAGATGAACACATATTAACTACCCATGGAGGATCCTTTTTGAGAGGAGGCTCTTCATTCACTAATACTTTCTCTTCCAAAGGGATAGCATTGGAATGAAGATAGGGTAGGGTGATGTTAAGGAATGTATCAATGATTTCATCTTCTTGCGCCAAGATGTCCTCACAAGTGGGAGCATCTTTGGGAGAGGAATCATAGGGTGAAATAGGCAAAGCTAGGTCACCGCCACATGTATTAAAGACTATGTCTAAGGCATTATCATGAATTATGGTGCTAATAGAAGAAGAATTTTCACAATAATCTTTCTCATGAGTGTTCATGGAGATGTATCTTGTTAGATCTTCTAATACCGAAGGGTATGTATTCATGAGAGCTATGAAGTTGTCAAAATCAAATACATAATCAAGGATATCAAATGAAGAGCATTTAAAGGTATCCTTGTGATACATAGATTGTATATGAGTGAGAACATGAGGATTCATGTTAAGGAATGTATAGAAATTCTCAAATTTTTTGATATATGCATGTAAAGATAGCAAAGAGAAATGAGATGAAGATGCCATAATAGAATGTCTTGGAACAACAATGCACAAGATTTTTTCATTTATCAAATATAACCAATATGAGAGACTTTTGTACACCACAACACTAGTTTGAGGAAACCAAGTTTTTGAAACTTGTTACAAAAAAAAACACACTAGTGTCCTTACAAATGGAGTGTTTAAGATGTAAAAGTGGTGTACAAAAGGTAGTATAGATCACTTTTAATATTCTTTGCAAAGAAATGTTAGAGAGGTTAAATTGCCTATGTTGAAATACACATTGTGTAATTACAAACATGTGAAATTTTGAAAGTAAAGTATGAAATGTTGCCAAATTTTCAAATGAACAATGAAAATATGCCTAAGATGAAAGAAAAATCTGAAATGAAAGATATTTATGACAAATGCAATGAAAGCATGCAAATCTATGCTTTTTTATGAACCTAAAATGCTCAAAATTTTCACTTTTTTCAATGCAAATGTGCTAATGATACAAATGTAAATGCAAAAACACACAATGCAGTAACACTACAGTCCAAAATTAGATTCAAAAAAGTGTTTAAATGAGTAGTAAAATTTGAAACAAGATTTTAACTACAAACCCTAGCTTTTGAAATTACTAGGTTATATGAAAAATGCAAATTTCAAGTAAAACCCTAGCAAATGAGATATGCAAATGCAAGATAAATGATCATGAAATGATGAAATGCTACAATTTATCTTAGATCTGTTGTAAATATTAGAAAATTAAATGTTTTCAATGATATGTAAGAAAAATAGTGCAAACTATGCCTTAATGCAAGCCTAGAATGTTTATTTTTTCAAAAAAAATCAAATTTATGCAAGATTTGTGAATGTATGATGATGAATATGATATTAATGAATGAAAAAATGATTACAACACTTAGCAAGATGCAAGTTCAGTAAAAACACGGGTTCACAAAAATGTTATGGGTAAAAGGAAGATAAGGTTGAAGTGTGTTTAAGATAGTTTCAATCAAACCCTCCTTTCACAATAACATTCAAGGACAACAATCGAGCTGAGTCATTACAAATGGATAGGACTCAGCTATAGGTTGATGTCACTTAGGAATGATATGGAAAGATAGATTAGATTGCTAGATATGCCAAACCCTAGTTCAATTAATCCTTAAACCCTAACTATATGATTCTAGATACAGATGAACAAGATACCACAAATGATCACACAGGAAGGCACTAAATGTAGATTAGAAACATACTAAGATTCAAATTTCTAAAGGTGAAAACTTCAAGGACACTAGAGTGGGCACCCCAGATCTGGAATAGTGAGGTGATTAGGACTACAACTTGCTTCAGAGTTTCCAGAGATGTCAGTCGGGAGGACTACAAGGTGGGTGCCCTAGTCCAGGAGGTTAGATTTTTTGTAATTTCTTCTCAGATCCTGAATCTCTATCCTCTGTTTTGATCTTCTGCAACTCCACTTCGCAAGATCCTGCACCTATAACCTGCAATCACTAGAGAGGGGTTTGGGGCTTGTGGTGTTTAGGAGCTTGCCTCGATCAAGCCCCGGAATGACATTCAAGCCTTAGAGGTGAAGCCCTCATGGAAAATGAAGATCTTTCACACCATGAGGAGATTGATTGATGAAGCCAAATCAACAACAAACAAACATGATAACAACACAATTCTACTCTGCAACACAATGAATGCCTTGAAATCCCTTAGCTCAATATCACAAGTTTGCATTATCCATCTAGGTTTAAAATGAAGTCCAAAACATGTCTATATATGCATTCCCGCTAAACTTTCATAATTCAAATTGAAAAGGCCGACAAAGGGAAACCTTTCTACAGGTCCTATGCTGACAACTTAAATTGAGGTCCTGACAAAATAGGCCTAGACGCGTGGGCATCCAAGTCCAGGATATGATTTTAAGCCTTGATTAACATTAAATATGGACCCCTAAGCCCCATTTGTCATGGGTTTAGGGTGAATTTTCTCTGGGATAAGTTTTAAGCATGCATAATGAAATTAAGGGGACCTAGGAGCTAAACTAGGTGGTAAAAAGTTATAGGGATACTTTTTATGACATAATAAATAGAAACTTAGCTAATGAACTTATTTCAACTATTTTGAACAGGTAATTGGCTTTTAACTCAATCTCATTCCAAAAAATTTAAACAGTCCATATTTGGAATTCTATTTTCTAATTTATTTCAATTCTACCTTTTTAACAGAAAAATATTAAATTTTGGAAATAATTCAAAATCATTTAAATTTATTCCTCTAGCATAATATAATTCAATAAATATTTTCTCTAAGATAATTAATCATTAAAATAATTTGAAAACAAAGAAAACATTTTTTTCGAGATCATTTAAACTAAAGTGCAAAATTGAATTCATTAATTTTCCACAGTCCATAGTGTTGTGAAATGAATGCTTCTGGAAACACACACAACGACTTCAAGCAAACATTACGTGTTTCCACAACACAAGGATAAGGGTGAGATGGCTTAGCATCCCATGTCAACCTTGTCCACATTTACCACATTAGTTAACACCTATAATTACTTACACACTCAGGTTAACCATCAGGCGTACCTACTCCACATATAATAGCCAAAGCAACATAATCCTCTCCAACATGGTATAATCACACATGATATAAAATAATCACATCCACTATAATCATCTATGACTACAATGATCTAGGAACATGATGCATAAACAGAAACATTTCACAATGCAGGAATAATATGACAATCACAACTTTAACAAGTATAGTGAAAACAATGAAGCTGAAGCACTAGAATAATCTAACATGCAAAATCACAATGAATGCATCCCATAATGTATAGTTGGAAATCAAATAACAAAGCACAACCCCATCGGAAACACCTTGATGGTCATGTCCAATACACCCTCAGAACCCATCAATGGCACCATAGACCTCATCGACAAGTTTAGTGCAATGAATCAAAGCATAAGAATCACATAATACACTGATAAACACTTAGAACAACATATAACACATGGATAAAAAACACAAGGCACAAACTAGGGTGGATATTACATCCTCCCGCACTAGCATTAGGCTTACTCTTGGAAGCCTACAAAAACACAAGGATTAAGTACCCTCAGTACATAATCCTTTAAAACACAACAAATCTCAAAAGATCAATCCTCCTAACTAACACTAGGTCGAGGTCTCAAATCAACAAAACAAATCTCCAAAGGTGCACCAACTAGGTCAAAACAAACCATCATGCATACAACTCCCCTGAGACTACACCACTCCATCATCCAACTACCACTACAATGAGAAGAGGCTCTAGCCAAAAGATGCAATAGACCACAAGCAAGTCAAGTGCATAAAACTTAGGACCACAACTATGCTGGGATCACCTCTCAAGCTCTCAACTAAGTCTAAGGAAACTCACAAGGCTACCATATCTACTCTCAAGAAGAATTGCAAACAAAAGATTACTCTCTCACCAGTCCTTCCTCATACACTACATGTAGCCAAAGAAGTCAAGGATTAGGGAAAGCTAACTGAAAAAGGTTGTTGAACACCCAAAGTACTGAGAGGGGGGGTGAATTCGTACTTTATTAAACTTCTTACTTATTGAACTAATAATCCTTTTACTGCATGCAATAACAAAGCAAATTAAACATGGAACAAACAACCAAAATCCATCACACATGAACACTAGGATTTTTATGTGGAAAAACCAAAATTAGGGAAAACCATGGTGAGTGTTAGCTCACAATATATTATGTAGGATCAATACCGAATTACAATAAAGGCTCACTGCCCAAAAGAAGTACTCACTGCAAGAAGGCTCACTACTTAAAGAAAGAAAGAAAGAAGGAGATGGCTCACTACCAAAATGAACTACTTAGATTGCATCTACACATGCATGAATGCACCTTCAATGTATGCTCAAAATACTGTCTCAAAACTTTTCATCTTGACTGCTCTATTTCACTGATTTGCCTTTACATTAGACAAGATTTCTCTTCTACTTTTTGTCACCTACTCTTTTGTTCACATTCTACACACCTCCATATTCGTATCACCTTATTCAAACACCAAATTCAATCCCATATATATATATATATCTGTAACAAACAAAATTTTCATATTAGGTTGGCCTAATAAAGTGTATCATGTAGTCATGCATTACATGCTTTGTCAGCCAAATTTATTCTCCAAAATCTATGGCAGACCTAAACAATATTTGAAACACCTTCACACATGTCGGCCTTAACTATTTCACCACTTAGGATTAAGTTCCAAACACCAAAACTTTTCGCACACACATCTTACTGTTATGTCAGTTAATACCACTAGTTTACTTCCTCTGTTAGACAACAAATTTTACTATGGACCACAAGATGCTTCCAAAATCATATCAAACACTCTTTACACACCACAGATCATACCTTTAGAACCGCAAGATAAAATGTTCTTATGTGGCAAAATACAGATCTTTGAACTATTGTCTCTATGACTGTGAAATACTGTCAACCTAAATGCCGATACTTAGACACTTGTAGATGATCATCTGGTAAAGTTTAGACTCCCCAAATCTAGAATTGGATACTCCTAACATGTGTCTACAACACCTCCAAACTACAATTTGAAACAACCAATAGCGGAGAAATGTAGACTAAAATACTCAGGTATTCTGCATTGTTCATGACTGAACTTTATTAACCTAGACTTAAACAATTCAAAGTGTAGCTTCTAGAGATTGCTAGGAGATGAAACTTGGAATAAAGCATCATCATACAACTAAGTGCAACATACCAGAACCACATACCAGAATCTGCATCTGCGGAGAAATACCAACCAACTCTCTATCGCTAAATCAGTAAGCTACCAACACTTAGTCAATTTGACTAAGTCTTTCTTCCTGGACCAAAAAGATTGTACAAAACTTGTCTCAAGATTTGTTCCCAATCATTTTTGACTGTTGCCATCAATGACAACACCACATCACAATCATATCAATAGTGTCTCTTGACTATGTTTCCAACAATCTCCCCCTTTGGCATTGATGGCAACACTTAAGGAAAATGTTCATATTGCTCCCCCTTACTATGTACACCCTATTTTTCTACCCCCCCTTAGATATTTAGCTATTTTTCACTAGTTCTTCTTCTCTCCCTTTGACATCAATGGCAAAGGTATATGATACAAATGTATGTACAAGCTGCCAAAACTTCAAAACTATTTTTCTACTATCCGCATATTTACAAGTGAAGTTAAGAACAAAAAGTCTTATGGTTTTGCTAGAAGAATGTTAGAATAAAGTTGCCTTAGCTGAGCTACATCTTGATCCCACCAAATTTTTACATCACTCAAAACTAAGATGTGTCCATTGATCTGGGACACCGTATCTTCTACCTTCTTTAGAGTAGTAGGGACTTTAGTGATTTGCTTTGTTTTCTTTGCATTAGCTACTAGTATGGCTATTGATGCAATTTTGAAGCTAACTATCTCCCTGAGCTAGCCCATTCTGTGTCTGATAACCTCTCTTTGAGTTTGTTGTTTATGAATAGTAGAGTGAACTATTTTTACTTCAGCTCATTAAGTTCCAATGGCATCCTTTACTGGATCATAACTCCTAGATATCCTCATGATCTTATCTTCCAACCCATTTATTTTCTCCTTTATGCCCTTTGTTTTATCCGGCCAAGTGAGATAGTGTTGGTATATTTCACTAGCTTCCTTAATTGTTGTTTGTGCATACTCTATACTTTTATCTAACAAGACTTTATCTTGAGAAGCTTTATTATTTAACTCTACTAACCTTTTAGCATCAATCTCTACCCTTACTTTCATTTCTATATCCTTTTCAAGGGACTTAAAATGTGTACTTACAGAGCTTATTAGTTTTTTGAGTTGTTCAGTAGGGGCTAAAGATGTGTCCTCCTGTAGTCCAGGCATCAACTTTTCTAAAACACCAGACACCTCACCAATAATCTCACTATCCTGAATATGAGACTTTAAAATTTCTTCTTGAGCCTTAGATTGAAAAATTGTCCCTAATTTAAATTTCTATAGAGGGGACATGGAGGCTAAGTTAATTGGTCCTTGCAGCAACTTAGGTGTATCCAAAATCTGAGATTCATGCTGCCTTTCCAGGAATTCTCTCACTGAATCAACTGAATCTTGTGTAGCTGCAGAAGTGTCTCTTACCATGTCATGAGACTCTTCTTCTTCTTTAGTCTTCTTCAGAGGATCTTGATCCATGCCTTCTTGTTCATTAGTTCTATGCTCCGAAGGAGGACTAACCTTAGCTTTTTCATTAGTCTGTTCTTCTATATCACCTTGATTTCCCTTATCAATAGTTACATTATGCTCCGGAGGGGCTTCAACATTCTCTCAAACATTATCCTCTTCTTGCTCTTTCATTTCTTCATCTCTTCCTGAGCTTTTTGGAGGAATTGTCTCCATTTGTTCCAAGCCCTGTTCTGTGCTAATTTCTAGAAGAGAAGTATCATCACCAACTTTTGGTCCTTCCTTATCATGAATTGTTGAGATGTTGAACTCTCTTAGGACATCAAGAGTTATTTCCTCTATTTCTTTTACCAATTTCTATATGTCTCTGGACATCAGAGTGTTGGTCCTCTTCTTTATCTCAAACTTTCCCCCAAGCACCTTGGTGACCTTGGTTTTCTCTTCGACAGTTATATCCGGACACAATTTTATTAATGCATATTCTCTTAACTTTGAATCTTTGGCCATTGTTGCTTCCTTTCTAGTAGACATAATGCTGGCCAAGATATCTGGTAGATCAATAATCACCTCAAGAAGAGCTTTGTTGAACATCTCCAAAAACCTAACCACTACAGTTTCAATGATGCCTTTGTCTGCATCATTATACTCATCATATAGTTCTGCTATTGGCTTTAGATTACCATGAGCTACCATAGCATTTAAGGTATCTTCTAATGTTAAAGTGGCCTTTGCTTCTTTGGGCTCTGATTTGTTTGGCTTCTTCTTTCTTTTTCCCTTACCGGAGGGCTTCTCCTATTTACTCCCTGAGACTTCACTAGCCTTAGCCTTTATTATCTCTACTTCTTCATTTGTTTTAGTCTCCTCTTCATCAACTCCAACACTAACATACATCCTTTTGCCCTTTGTTTTCTTTCTTTTATGCCCTTTGTTAGTGGATTTCTTTGTAGATGCTTCCACACTCACCGAAGGAGTATGACCGAAGGACTTAGATGCTATTTTCAGTAGAGGTTGAGCCTCTTGTTGTTCTCTTAGGTATTGCAGGCTCCTCTGATTTCTTCTCAGGCTCTTCTGGAGCCTTTTCTAGTTCATCTTGCTCCTTTTCATTAGTAGCCTTTTCTACTTTTGACCTTGCTCTTGGTTCTACAATTTGTTCTTTGGTAAACCCCTTGCTCTGGGCATATTCCTCTACCATTTTCCTAGCCTTCTTTACAGATTTAGGCTTCCTTAATTCAATATGTACCTTGACTAAAATTTCCTCATAAGTTCCAAATCTTTCCTCAGTTTTGTCCTTGGGCTTGCTCAACATGAGCTCAACCAAGCCAATCAACACATCCTCAGTTACCTTATACCCCAAAGGAGGGACCCATACTGTCCTTGGCTCTACTGATACAATCATACACTGATCTTTATTCATAGTAAAACATATATCATCCTTGTACTTTTCCACTATTGATTTGGGTATCCATGCCCTAGATTGTATGGCCTTTTGAAATTTTTTGAAGTAGCCCCACAGGGATGCATTTTGTACATCATGACTGCCTATGTTGTTTAGATGATTCCTAATTTGTATTACAATAGGTTTCCTATCCAACCAACCCACATTCTTCATTCCAAGCTGTTCTTTTAGAAAATAGAAGAATAGGCAAATAATCAATGTATCATATTTAAAAGGATATTTTGAGTCTTTGGTCTTCTTCAGGTTCTCCATCAATTGTTGCTGGAGCAACTCATAGAGGTCATAGTCAATGTTCTTCTTGACCATCTCATATGCAATGTAGATGGTGGTCCCAGAGATTGAGTTCTCCTAGTTGGTGAAGTACATTTTATACCTGACCACCATTGATGCAAATCTCATTGCATAGTCTTCAATGGAGTTTACTATTAATGCCCTTTTGTCAAATTGAGCACCGGTAGCCTCTATTACAGTGCTATTTTTCACAGCCTTCAACATAGGTACAGTTCCAGTGGAGTTCAATCTAGTTACAACCCTTATTTCTTCCTTTGTGATTATGAAGGGGGTTTCAAGCCATAAAAACTTATCATGAATCCTACTAAGCACATATTGGACCCATGTGCCCTCAGCAAATGTCAAAAAGTCTAGATATTGTATGAATTTCTTCTCCACCAATGCCTTATATTCTTCCTTCAATTCAAATCCATCATCACTTAGATGTTTTAGTTACAGAGCCACAAGTTAGGTTGGCCTAATAAAGTGTATCATGTAGTCATGCATTATGTGCTCTGTTAGCCAAATTTATTCTCCAAAATCTATGGCGGACCCAAACAATATTTGAAACACCTTCACACATGTTGGCCTTAATTGTTTCACCACTTAGGATTAAGTTCCAAACACCAAAACTTACTACACACACATCATACTGTCATGTCGGCTAATACCACTAGTTTACTTCCTTTGTCAAACAAAAAAATTTACTATGGACCACAAGATGCTTCCAAAATCATATCAAACACTCTTTACACACCACAGATCATACCTCTAGAACCACAAGACAAAATATTCTTATGAGGTAAAATGCAGATCTCTGAACTATTGTCTCTATCACTATGAAATATTGTCAACCTAAATGTCGATACTTAGACACTTGTAGACAATCATCTGATAAAGTTGAGACTCCCCAAATCTAGAATTAGATACTGCTAACATGTGTTTACAACACTTCCAAACTACAAATTGAAACAACCAATAGCGGAGAAATGCAGACTAAAATACTCAGGTATTTTGCACTGTTCATAATTGAACTTTGTTAACCCAGACTTAAGCAATTCAAAGTGTAGCTTCCGAAGATTGCTAGGACATGAAACTTGGAATATAGCATCATCATACAACTAAGTACAACATATTAGAACCATATACCAGAATCTGCATCTGTGGAGGAATACCAACCAAATCTTTGTCGCTAACTCAGTACGCTGCCAACACTTAGTCAATTTGACTAAGTCATTCTTCTTGGACCAAAAAGACTGTACAAAACTTGTCTCAAGATATTTTCCCTATCATATCTAACTATTACCATTAATGACAACACCACACCACAATCATATCAGCAGTGTCTCTTGACTATGTTGCTAACAAAGGTTATATGCACCACTATTGTACCTTCATCCCAACCAAAAGTATGCCTCAACTCTAGACATGGTTTCCTTACATGAGGTACTTCCTCACGTTCAACTCCTAAAAGAGAGGGTTTCCCTAACACTCTAGCTCTACACCACTAAAAGTAGGATCAACCAAACAAGTTCTCAGAGGGAAGAATCTGAACCACATCCTCTAACAACATAAGTACTTCCATCAAGCAAGGCTTAGCAATCCATTACTCACTAGGAGGACATCTAAGGCAGTGACAACACACCAACAAGCTGTAAGACCACTCACAACACCACTTCAAATCTCAACTAAGCTAGACCAAAAAGGTCAAACAACACAACATGATCACAAATTTGTGATCGAATTGGAAACACAAGGCTTCCTCATGGCCTAAACACCAAGTATCCATAAAATGGAATACATAGGATAGCAACCTCTTCATACAAGAGTTGCATCCCTTCCAACATTACGCTAGGAAACCTCCAAAACACTAAGGAGAAATTCCTGAAGCAACCAAATTCTCAATGTTGGAAACTTGACAAGAGCAAGAAGACAACAATAAGACCATAAATTTATATATAAATAATACGTGCTCATGCATTAAGGCTCTATCATACCCTACACTATGTCAAAAAAAAGTGTAATTATGGAACTCACATCAAAAGGACACAACATCATACACTCCACTAATGCTGAAACACTAGGAGCATGGCATCACATCCAAGACTAATAGGAACAAGACAAGAAAGAACAACCATAGTTGGTGGACTAAGTCAACATTCAACCAAATGCAATTACTAAAAGTAAGATTCAATCTGTAGACACCCAAAATTGTCCCAACTTTGTCCATGTCTAGCAACACCTAGTTAAAAACATTATCCTAGACATCTTGTAGCATTTTGTCCTAATTTCCCTTATCCATTAGCCAATTAATTAAATAAATTTTATTTATTTAATCAAAATCTCATTAAATCCCATCCTCATCCTACTTAGCCAATTAATTAAATAAATTTTATTTATTTAATTAATTTCACATGGATAATCCCATTTATCCTATCCCCATCCCAATTAATTAAATAAATTTTATTTATTTAATTAATTTCCACATCATATCTTATCCCATCCTATTCATCTACCCTATTAATTAAATAAATATTATTTATTTAATTAATTTCCAACTATATCCCAACTAATTCAAATATTTTATTTGAATTAAGTCACATGACCTTTCATCTCACCTTGACATTTGTCCATTTCCCCTTAATCATGTGTTGTAGTACAACTTTTATCTTTCACATGCACAACTAATGGGACCTAATTTTAGTATTTATCTACACAAGCATACCTAAGCCTTATCTTCCCTTGCCACATGTCAATTGACTACAATTTCTTAATGTGCAAGGAAACTTAACTTAATCCTATCCATCCATTTCATCTAAAGCCCTAATTGATCCTAGCCATCCATTGGAACCAAGCCTTTCCTATAAAGCAAGCCTCTCTTGAGCCATTAAAGAGATTAGAGAAGAGATTAGAAGGGTGACATTAGATTGGAAGAGAAGAAGGGAGGGATCTATTCTTCATCTCAAACCATCATCCATCCTCTTTCAATCCATCTAGCTTGCATTTATCAACCACCAATCATCCATCATTTATCTTCTTATCAATGTTATACTGTGGAATCGAGCAATCAACACAATAAAGTGATCAATCAATCAAGCTCATCTTGCATCTTCGAGGTATTGCATGATTTGGGTTTGGCTTATGCATTTCATTGTTTGATCATTTCCATTTATAAATCCAAATTTTTTGATATACACAATCTAAACAAGTTCTCTACATATCTCATTCACATAGACACAGTCAAGAATCAACATTTAAGCTTATACAAGCATTCAATTCACGTCAAGTGATCTATAGCAACACAAAACATTTCAAAACTTTCTCAACATTTCACACAATATTCATTTGCGTCTAACAAACCAAGGAATTCAATCTACCATAGTTCTAGTATCACACACACCAAGAACTAGTATATTCTCCGCATTCTACTCCCTTATACAATCCATCAGAGGCCCATCATGTACATGATAGAGAACATAACATGATACATGACCAGTAGTTTAAAATATTCAAGCATAGCCACCAATAATAAATAAATAAATAAAATACCAAAGTGGAGGAAAAGTGAATTCCAACAATAAGGCATAAAATGAGCTCAATTTCAATAGTAAATCAAACATGACCATAAAGGTCACAAGATAAATAAATGTCAAACTTTGATGGCTACACTTATTCATAAACAAGAATAAAAATTGAATGTTGGCCCTTACAATGTTTATTGAATTCACCATAGTCAAATAAATAAAGTATCAAAATTCAAAAGTTCCACATTACATGAACTATGTGACTAATTCTAGTCACAAGAGAGGGAGTACAATGCTATACTACACCTAGATTCCAAAATCTAAGGCAAGTAAGAGAATACATTCAATCACACTAATAAAACAAGTCTTCTAAGACTACAATCATGTCAAAAGATGAGATCATTTCTACTTAACCAAATAAACATCACTCAAGATGCCCAACAACAAAGGTTGCATCCCATTCAAGGGAATCACAATCACCATGCAATGACACAAAAAGTCATACACTAGCAAACATCTAGTAACCATGATTAAGGTAGGACAAAATTAGGTTCACAAACTAGGATATCTAAACACATTACTCTCACAACAAGAACGATTACCATTTCTCACCATACAGGGATTTACCAGTGATGGATAATGGATTAATGCAACATTATCATCCAACACAAATCAAAACATGAGGGAGAATCAAGTTGGGGGTTAAGCTCTTACCCAATGTTCCATCCAATGATGTTAAATCTCTCAACAACATTATGATAAACATACTAAATGCACACACACAATAGGGGAACACAACTCAGAAACACAAGATGCTGGGTTCACTACTTCACTCATGATTCTAACACCTCAAACATCACAAGGACTATGCAAATGACCCTTTTCACAACCCCTTTTCTTTTTAACTCTCTAAATTTTCAAATAATGCAATCCAATAATCACACCTAGGTTATCACATGAATCTTAGGGAAGAATGCAATTTGGGGACATAAGTCATTACCCAAACGATCTATTCTAACAACGCAACATTTTCTTTCTTACACTAGCATAATTAATTCACACACAAGGACATACTATCAAAGAATACAATTCAAGATGCATTTCATGTAAGCCTTTCAAATCACCATACAGATGTAATCAATAAATTAAATATGACATGCGCTACGAGGGTATGCTACTCTTGTAACACACATACACACGAAAAGGTACAAATGTAAGGTTCATTTAAACTTGCATTACCACAACACTATTTTTTAGATTCATGCATATGATCAAAACATAATCTATTCCACAAACAAATGCATAAATCCTAAAAGAGTAAACCAGGTTAAAACAACACTCAAGAACGTAGAATTTCCTTTCACACAAAGGTTCCATAACTCTAGTATCAAAAGTTGTCACACAAGGACAAACATGACCCTACAAAGGTCACTCAAACACACTCATACAAGGAAGACATATTGAAAGAAAGCACATGCTACTCACAGCACGTAAAACAGAAGAACCCCACACATGCTTGAAGAAGCTGAGCAGAACACACCCCAGAGCTCCAAATGCTGCAACAATGTAATGGCCCAAGTTTTCACCCAAAGCATTAGCCAAACAAACATCGAACCAACAATTTTTTTGCATTTGCAAGTGTGACATTTACACATCGCATTGCACTAACACACACACAAGGTGTCACAACAAGCACAATAACACCTAAAACAACATCACCATTACATAATGCAAGGTGGCACAAGTGGAAGACTTCACCCATCGTGAGACAACTCACCACGATGACCAAGAGAGGGGTGGAGCTTAATCCAAGACGAAGGCTGAATATACATTCACAACCTCACTCCCTCACAAACACATGAAGTAGGATGAGGGTGTAGACACCTAAAATTCTCAAATGCATTCCTCACGTCATCACACCACATTCACATCATTTCCCATCTAATTATCCAATTTCCGCTCGTCCACTCTAATTAATTAATTCATCTATCTTCATCATATTCCTCTATATTAATTAAATAATTCAAATTATTTAATTAATTCAATTTCCCTCCACTTTAAATAAATAAATTCAAATTATTTATTTAAATATTCTATTTCTATCCAAATAAATAAAATTTAAATATTTTATTTATTTATCCATTTGCACATGAAATTAAATAATTGATTTATTTAATTTCCTATTTATCTCCTCTCACCATGATTTCCTCTCATCACTATGATCACTCTTAATCAAAGCAGTTAATAGTCAATCAATTGAGTTGACTACTTATCAATCAAATCAGTTAACAAATCAATCAATTTTGTTAACAAACCAATCAATTCAATCATCTGATCAATCAATTTAGTTAACTCCTCAATCAAGTCTGTTAGCCTCCATGATTTACATATGAGAGGACAAGGAAACTTGTCTCTCTCTCATTTGTGCACATCCTCTCAACCATTGTCAACAATTGATCTTTCTGATCATCCTCCACTGTTGATCTGGATTTCTAAAAATCTATAAATAAAATATTCTCCAAGCCATATGATCATCTCTCATTCATGTCAACTTATGTTATTGCTATTCAACTCATCTTTATTGGCAGATCACAAGGTTATGTTGACAAATTGAGAAATCCACATACTTAAAAGGTAAAGAACAATCTATTGGAGTCTGGGT
The DNA here is from genome assembly GCA_027924645.1 of Cunninghamia lanceolata. Lineage (NCBI taxonomy): Eukaryota > Viridiplantae > Streptophyta > Pinopsida > Cupressales > Cupressaceae > Cunninghamia > Cunninghamia lanceolata. Next base: position 4,291,569 of record BSBN01000160.1, on the reverse strand, counting down.
ACAACTTTGATACACTCGATCCGCATGTTTGGTTTGTATGCAAAGAGAGGTATATTGCATTTGATTTGGTTTACTTTCATTTATACTTTGTATTTAGATTTCATCCATCACAAAGGGTAACAGTCACCTCAATCTATTACATGACTACACAAGACATCCCAAACACAAGGGTAATGCTCACCCACAGGATGGTCCAACTAGGAGGTACGATTCCTCAACCAACTGCAATGGTCACTAGTCGAACTCGTGCAAAGAAATGCTTCCCAAAGAAAAAGAGAGAATAATCCAAGAGCACATATCACATCATGAAAATGACACTATGGATACACTCAAGTGGTCAAATGAGCACCTTATGACAACAAACCTCACAAAAGGGTTGAACAGGCAAAAGATGACAAAAGCGATACGAAAGGCTACACATGTTTGACACCAATGTCGACACATGCCAAAAGAAAAGATAGCATCCTCACCACCTATGTGGGATGAATACAATCCAACACAAACATATCCATAAACATCAAATAGAACATCAAATAACTGAGTCTAAACATGCTAACATAGCTAGATTCAAACATGTAAAATCTATCAAAACATGCCAATGTCCTCAGAAACTGAGGCATGGAAAAATACAAGATGATATCTAATAATTACAATATTAGAAGGGATCCATCCTAAACATAAATGAATCATAGCCAACATCATAAATCAACTCATAGAATTAATTACATCTTATTACAAGGGTCTCAAAAGACCTACATTACAAAGGTTACAATAATCAATAATGATAAGATATAAGCGCATAAACCACCCAAAAATGAACATGTTCTCCAAGGTGCAACAAGACACAAAGCATGACATAATAAACCTACAAGAAGATAAAGGAACCATCCAACAGCTGAAGATCATCATGAAGGACCAATGGAAAAATGTTTCTCGTCTCCCAACCATATTGCCATCGTCGAGTGTAATAGATGTCTACGCAACTCTAGGCAACCCTCGAGTTATGGAGAAGGAGATCATGGCAAACCCGCTAGCATTATCTCTCTCAATCTAGGGTATACATAGAAACATATGGCATACACACCAATCAATGCACACAACACGCATGGCACAACTGCCAATACAATGCATATAAACAACACATGGTACAACTACCATCCAATTGCATTCAAATAGCATATGGTACACTTGCTAAAGCAGAATAGAATGACATCAAAACATTCAAACATAAGGGAAATAATCACACCTTCAATGCATGCCAAATGAGGCATAGATCATAGTCCATCATAGGCACATAAAAGCATGGATCAAGCATCACAATGCACATGTAAACACATGGTAAACTGTCACATCTCATTTTTATAGACTAAACAATTATTCTAGATTAGTGAATATTTACTATGGTTATTTTACTTTGATTAAGTTCCACGTGTGTAAAGGTAATTATCATGAAGTTATATTTGCGTAAATTGGAAAGTTGATTTAAATATTAAATATTATCAATGCGATATAATGTTTTGCTTCGGCTATGTTTTGGGAAACTAACCTATTGATGTCGAGTTGAGTGCAAATGAATGTAGGTACTCATCGAAGACAAGAACATGGTTGAGGTAGAGGTGTTCTAGCCACTTGGCAAGGACTATTTGAGATGGTTAACTCTGGTACAATCACACACTCACGTAGTCTCATATTACATTTTGAATGGTTTATTATGCATTAATTGTGTGGATAATAAATGTGATTGATGTTTAGATGCTTAGAAAATATGGTGTTTTAATTGTTAGGAAAATCCTTTTCGAATGCATGATTTAATTATAGATATTAAAAGTTCTTTTGCTTATATTAGATAGTGAATATATATATGTGGTTGTATTTTATTTTAATTAATACTAAATAATAAACATTCCTACTTATATGAGTATGGATGTTTGGAAGACAATATCTAAATTAGATTTAAACAATTATATTTAAATTCTAATAGGTATATATAATGTTATTTTAAAAATTATTTATATACTTCTTGATTGATTTAAAGTGTTTATGTGCTATTAAAAATAAATAAAGTATATTAATAATACTATTATATTTAGAATTTTAGATAAAGAGAATTAAAAATAAGTTACTGTCATGCATGTGACAGAAAGTTAATAAGTTATTTTCTATTATTTATTTTATTCTTATTTTAAATAGAGAAATTAAGAGTCTTTTTATTGCAATCTCATGCAAAATTAGAGTAATCTAGAGTTATCAAAAAAAGCAAAAGAAAACCTAAATATCAAACACTAAAAATAAGAGGATTTGGGAATAAAAGAAAAAGGTCTCAGCAGAGAAAAAAAAAACATGATGCTTGGCAACAGAGAAAGGGCATTTTTATGCAGCAGTAGAGGGAGAATGTGGTTTTGTTTTTGTAGTGACAAGAGAAAGGCTGGAACAATGACTGCAACAAAGAATAGACTCCCCTTTTTGCAAGAGAAGCCTAGTATTTTCCTTGTTTTTCATTGCATTAAAAATGGAGGATTAAAACTGTTAAAATCTAGATTTATTTTGGTCTGTGAACTATTATTTTTCTAGCCTATGTGTGTGGGATCAGTTCCCTCTTCCTGGAATTGACCTACCTTTCATTTGGTCACTAAGTAGCAGACCCAGGATTACTTTTTGCCTATTTTTGTTCTAATCGACCCCTTTAGTTTTAACTTCTGCCGTCAGTCAACCTTCTTTAAACTCTATGTTTGATGTGGTTCAGCCTGTAAACCCAGCAAGAAGGTAGTGTATTTATGGCTATGTGGGTGTTAGGTCCCATTGCCCTCCTCTTTTCCTGTCATAGATTTCATTTGGAAGCCTATTCATGACGTCCTCAACCAGTCTCTAAACTCGTAAACTATTCTAGTTTTCCTCTATTTCTCTTTCCTTGGCCGCCACCTCAGATAGATCATCTCTCTCTTGGCCAATTAAAATTATGTTCTTGTGTCTCTATGTGAATCAGACCTGAGTCAAGAAATCTGACCGCTAGTTTAGATCTGTTGAAGTTCCAATCATTGCAAACTAATTCTGAGTTTCCTATAAACAACATGTCTTATACCTCTTTCAATTAAATTTAGAGTTCCTGTTGTCGTTGTGTTTAATTATTTTATTATTGATTCAGACCTGCTAAATTCCTGTTGCTAGTTGGACAATAACTTCCTTGTAAAATCAAACATTTCCGTAGTTCCTGTTGCAGGTGTGACAGTAACTTGTTTATAACCTTCTGCGGTTCCTATCACCAGTGTGATAGTAAGCCTGTTATTGAGTTTCCTTAACTTACTGTTATATCTACAACAGTAAGACTATTAAATTATTTAGAAAACTTGTTAATTTACAAATATTTGAATGAATAGATTATATGTTAAAATTATCTTTCTTTATATGTTAGTGTGATGAAGCAAATTCTAAGATGTAAATATCATTGTCTTATTAAAACTTCTTGAAGAGAATTTGTATACTTATTCTGAATGATTTAGAAGACTTAATATCTTATGAAAATTAAATGAAATATGAACTAGGAAATAAAACCAATTTGATAGCCTTATAGATGCAACTGTATGAACAAATGATGAACTGTTGCGATATATATATTGAACGAAATAGTTCTTGTCACAGATATGATAGTAAGATTAAATAATGACTTAGAATACTTATTACATTGTTAATATGTTAGAATGAATGAAATATAGACCTGGTAACTAAATCAATTTTAGTAGTTTAGAAGATGTAATTTTGTGTAAATCAAATGATGAGTTACTTCCTTGAAAAGTGTGTTTTCTTGATTAATGTTTTGGAAAGGGATTAGAGGTGGTTATAGGTGATTTTCATTTATTTATTTATTGGGGAAGGAAAGTAGATTTTTATCTAGGAATGTGTTGTTGGATCTAGGGCATACAACTGAGAAGGGGGGGTGAATCAGTTGTATAAAAACCTGCTCTACTTTAAACACTTGATTCTTCTTTGTTAGTTAACAGTATATCAATTAATCATCCATGGAAGCATAATGCACAAACACAAGAGCAGATAAACATCAACACATTGAACACCAAGATTTTGACGTGGAAAACCCAGTTAAGGGAAAAACCACGGGGTGATTAACCCAAGGATTATTCTCTGTTAGAAGAATAAGAAAAAGAATGGCACTTGCCAATTAGGGCTCACTGCCCGAACACACTGCTCACAAAGAGGCCCACTGCCTACAAGGAGACACACTGTCTACAAGGTGATAAGAATCACAATCTTGAACTGGAGAATGACATCTCTACCATGTCTGGATCAGTTCCATTTAAGCCCAAAAGTCTGCTCTGCCCTTCGCACTTCTCTTTGCTATACTCCGCTCATCCACATAATCCACTCTCTGAAATGAACTCACAAACCTTTATTTATACAAGACATCGACTTAGGAACAATCATCTAAGTCGGTAATCAACCATAAGAGTATCCACAAGATGAATCACACATCCGGTCGGCCACCATAAGAACATTCGCAGGATGAACAACTCATCTGGTCGGCTAGTCGGAACAAGAACTTCATCCAGAAGAATATCTTCAATTCTGGGCTCTACCATCAATGCGGATCTACAACATAACCTCAACATGATCCAAGAACCTTCACAAGCTTGCCTAAATGACCAGGTACATCCGCACTTTCTCTACATACTGGAATCTCTTCTCTTCCTCATCTGGAACTTCAAGAACACAGTCTGTCGTCACTGTCATAATGCAAAGGGTACTTTCAGACCTCAAAATCATACACAACTCAAGATGACACATCACAAGGACATCCCAAACACACCTTCCAATCTGCAGATTAGGATTATACAATTTCAGATCTCACCGGACCTTTCTGTCATCCTCTGTCACCTCTGAACACTTGCCGGAACCGGTTCCACATAGACAGCCATAACTTCTTCAGATCTTCATGCAGACCTCTGAAATCTTAACTGAAACATCTCACGACATATATCTACAAACCCTTTGATCCACATCCTCCAGTTCTGAAACTATACAATACATTTGCCTTCTTCTCATCACTGTTCTTCACTGTTTCTGACTGAGGCTAATTTTCTCAATATCCTCAGCACACTGCTCATCCAATCCTTCTTGTCAATGCAATATGAGTATGTTGACATCAATGACAACACTGGTTCACCTTCATACTTGCAACAATCTCCCCCTTTTTCATTGATGGCAACATATGATGTGAAAAACCATCAAGACAAGAACTTCTCCTTTCTGTCACAGCTCCGCCTATCAGCAACATGTTTTCTCCTCATTTACTGCTCCCCCTTTGATCAACAGCCACTTGTTTTTCACGTCTTCTCTCCCCCTTTGACATCAATGGCAAAGGGCTCATACTTGTAATTCTACACATCAGAATCATACCAGCTGCTCCCTCTTAGTAGTAGCTCCCCATCATCAATCCGGATCACAAGATATGACTGTGATATCCACTGGACTGATGCACATCAGTGCATCCTAGTTCATTACCGGAGGGGCCATGACCCCTAACTTCTCCCGGAGATATTCAAAAGAGTCCTTGGGAAGAGGTTTAGTAAAGATATCCGCAATCTGATCCTTGGAGGGAACATACTCCAATCTAACTTCTTCCTTGTTCACTTGTTCTCTCAAAAAGTGAAACTTGATAGATATGTGCTTAGTCTTAGAATGCAATACCGGATTCTTAGAAATATTAATTGCACTTGAATTATCATAGAAAATTGTGATAGGCTCCTCATATTCAACTTTAATGTCTCTTAGCATCTGCTTCATCCATAAGATTTGAGTGCAACTACCTACTGCTGCAATGTATTGTGCTTCAGTTGTAGACAGAGATATTGCATCTTGTTTCTTGCTTAGCCAAGAAACCAATCTCTTTCCCAAGAAGAATGCTCCACCACTAGTGCTCTTCCGGTCATCCACATCTCCTACCCAATCTACATCTATGTAAGCATGAAGAGAGAAATCTGGATCTCTAGGGTACCATAGACCATACTCAACTGTTCCTTTCAAGTACCTAAAAATTGTTTTGATTGCCATAACATGAGATTCTCTAGGATCAGCTTGGAATCTTGCCACAAGACCAATAGCCTGCATTATATCTAGTCTAGTCTGAGTGAGATACAACAATCCACCAATCATTGATCTATACTTTGTCTGATCTGCCTTTGGAGAGTCATCATCTTTGCTCAACTTACATCTGGTTGTCATAGGAGTGTTCATTGGCTTTGAATCTTCCACACCAAATTTCCTCAATAATTCTTTTACATATTTGGTCTGAGAAATGAAGATCCCTTTCTTTGTTTAAGTAATTTGTAGACCCAAGAAGAAATTTATTTCACCAAGCATAGACATTTCAAACTCACTTTTCATCTAATTTGCAAAAGTTTTGCACATACTATCTCTTCCTCCAAAAATGATATCATCCACAAATACTTCAACAATCAAAATGTTTTCATGATCAATTTTGAAATATAAGTTACTGTCAGCAGTACCTTTGTTGAATCCAATCTGCACAAGATGCTTATCCAACCTATCATACCATGCTCTTAGGGCTTGCTTCAATCCGTACAAAGCTTTCTTCAACTTGCAAACCATATCATCATTATTAGACAATTGAAATCCATCCGGTTGTTCAATGTAAACTTCTTCTTCCAGATCACCATTTAGGAAGGCAGACTTGACATCCATTTGATATACCTTAAAGTCTTTGAAGGTAGCAAATGCAAGGAGTAATCTGACTGCTTCAATTCTTGCCACCGGAGCAAAGGTTTCTTCAAAATCAATTCCTTCTATTTGAGAGTAGCCTTTGCAGACCAATCTAGCTTTGTTTCTAATTACTTCACCAGCTTCATTCAGTTTGTTCCAGAAGACCCATTTGGTTCCAATCACATTCCTGTCTCTTAGTCTGGGAACAAGATCCCAAGTATGATTTTTCTCAATTTGCATCAATTCATCTTCCATTGCTTTGGTCTAGTTTTCATCATTGCAAGCTTCTTTTATTGTTTTAGGTTCAATCTTTGAAATTAGACAACATTCATCCTGATTTTGAGCAACATTCCTTCTAGTTTGCACATGATGCAGAGTGGGACGCAACGGAGGCTAACTAACAGGAAGGAGTAGCCAACAATACAAACAGCATGATAAAATTCTCTATCGGCTGAACATCATCATCATATTTCCTAGAGACACCAACAGCATCATCACATTTCAACAGCATCATCATATTTCGGATGATCGCAAATATCCTCCTGTCGACTACTATTTACCTCCTCCGTTTGTCGCCTATCATCATCATCATGATAATCAACGGGCGCAAACATCCTCCGGTTGCACTGTTCATCGGGTGCCAAATACAAGCGGCATCCTCATGATATTCAATATCACCTTCGTCAGCAGGATATCCAAATATCCGGTTGCTCCAAATATCCTGATGACGTTGCACTTCAACAACTTGCCTTCGATGCTCCACTGCCCGACGATACAAGCAACAACATCATGATATTGTTCATCCGGTTCCTCGAAACCTCCTGATGATGCTAATACAACTTCCTGCCTACGCCGATACCTTACCACTTAGTGACAACAGGATAAACTCGCATTGAGGGATTTCTTAATATCCTGATGACGATGACGTCATATCCTGATGACGATGACGTCACACATCATCCTGATGAACTCTTCAACACTTAGTCAAAAAAACTTGACTTTCACACCCGCATCCGTTAGCGATATGCGGATGATGAACTTCCCCGAGAGATGATCCTGACTGCGATATATACACTGAGTATATATCCAACTCAAAACATCATGATGCACTTGCAACATGCAAACTTCAACAACTTCATGACCCGATCCTAATGGCGATGGATCCGCAGATGAGGATGCGGCTCGTTCCGACTGGAAATGCACATGCAGACTCCTGTGTATCCTTCCACTGCATGTAAGTACTCCGAACCACTCTATTTCACAAAGATCATGTGACGACCGGGCCGGATCACCTTCAAACCAAAATCTAACAACTTATCTTCTAGACCTAGCACATGAGGATGCTAGGCTGATTCACAGCATGCTCCTAACTGATCTCCTGAACAATGCAATGCATAAACAGAAAACACAAATGCAAACTAAACTATGATACAGGACCATTCCACCGATTTGCAGGATCAACCGGTGGAAGGGTTGAAAGTGCCCATTAACTTGCAAACAGAAAAGGAAATCAACACAGATACAACTGATCAACTCAAATACTGCAAAAGATGAGATCTTATTCAATTGAGATTCAAATGTCCTGCTTTTACAATTCTACTTCACAATATCTGGACTGATCACCAGTACAGCATATCACCAGTACTACTCTCCTGAACATAACAACTATCAAACTCAATCTGAACTATCTTTATGAACTACCCATATGTCTAAACCCTAACAGATCGAAGGTATATATCACAAATCCTTCGAGTACTACCAACTTCACTTCCCAGCGGCTGGGAGCTTCCAAGCGGCTGGGAGAGAGGACAACTCAGACTATCTTATCCCGATCTCTAACTGCCTACACATACTCCTAGGCTGAACTAATACATAGCATCGGTCCAATGGACCTTATTACATGATAAAGTCAAACATACTAAAAATAGCCTACTGCCCTGTCATCATGCGGACAATTCACCTATATCCTGATCATGTTATCCTATATCCTGATCCTGTATGTCATCATGCGGACCTATAACAAACTAACTGCCTCAAGGAGGCCAGCTGTTAGGTAGGTGCTTCTGCACCATACTCCCCAAAAGAAAATAACTCATGTCCCATGAGTTAGGATATGGAAGTCCTCCACCTTTACACTTTGCCTGTGCAATGTGCTGCCCTGTTCCAGCTTTGTCTGCTGCTGCCTCTTGGCTGCTCCAAGACTTCTGAACTGTAACTTGCTTTCTGGCAAGTAAATCCTCATGCCTGTCAATGTAGGCTTGTCTCTCACATACCTTGTGTTTGTCAGGTTGCCTGACCAGAACCTCTTGCTGAACTGCCTCTTGAACTTCTGAAATGTCCAACTCTATCTTCCTTTCAATCTTTATAGGACAAGCAATAGTCCCAACTATGACAACATCCTTGTCATGCCTCTCAACTGGTTGCTGTTTACACACCTGTTTCTGAACCTGCTGCTGACCTCTGCCAGTCACAACTGAAACTTTCTTCAGCTTGTTGTCTTTAACAATTCCTTTCCTTGCAGTGTCTTCAACTGCCTGCCTGCCTGCTCCTATAGGCTTCTGCACAAATTCCTTCTTTCCCATTAAAATGACTTTGGCTGCCTTCTGTGTTGCAGCATCTGCCTGCAATGGCATCAACTTAATAGTCTTTCCATCCTTCTGGATGGTGTAGGTATTAGCATACCCATCATACAATACTCTTCTGTCAAATTGCCATGGTCTACCCAACAGTAGGTGACAACATTCCATGGGCAAAATATCACACAAAATTCTATCCTGATATGCTCCAATCTGGAAATCAACATATGCCTGTTCAGAGACAAAAAGTGAATGCCTTTCACTCACCCAAGATGCCTTGTAAGGGTGTGGATGTGGAATCCTTTCCAAATGCAGTTTATCCACCATCTCTTGAGATACCATGTTGTCTGTTGAACCAGTATCAATGACAACCTTGCATATTTTACCTCTGCTCTTGCATGTGGTCTTGAAAAGAGCTCTCCTTTGCATCATATCCTTTGATGCCTGCAAACTAATTCTCCTTAACATCAATGATTCTCCACTCTCTGGATATCCAACATTATCAGCCTCCTGATCCTTTTGATAAATGTTTGGACTCTGCACACTTTTCTCTTCTTTCTCTTCTTGCACAAGTTGTACTCTCTTGTCATTAGTTCTATCATTTCTAGATGATGAACCTGTGTTTTCTGGACATTTGAAGGATGGATGACCAAACTCACCACAGGTGTAACATTTCCCTGAAAATGTAGTAGAACTTCTACCACCTCCAAATCTTCCTTTACTACCTTTCCATCCACCTCTGAAATCAGACTGTCCCTGTCCTTTACCAGTATCTTCTTGACTTTCATTGGTTTGCTTTGTTCTATGGGCTGATCCTCTTCCTCTATTGTTTTGTTCTTGTTTTCTCTTCAACTTTTCTTCCACCTTCAGTGCCAACTGAAAGCTTTTCTGCACTGTATCTGGGTTATGCAGACTGAGATCTTCCTGAATATTAAACCTTAATCCATTAAGGTATCTGGCTACCTTTTCCTCTTCACTTTCTTTCACCTTGGTCTTCATACAGAGTTTCATGAACTCTTCTGTATATGAGCTGACATCTAGCTCCTTCTGCTTCAGGTTTTGCTTCCTCTTGTGTAACTGGATACTGTAATCCAAAGGAATATAAGCTTCCTTCACCAATTCCATCATCTTCTTCCATGTGGCAACTCTACGTTTTCCCTCCTGCACTCTATCATCCTGAACAAAGTTCCACCATGTCAAGGCAGCTTCTTTCATCTTTGACTGTGCTATCTTCACTCTCTGCTGTTCTGGTATCTCCTCCGTTACAAAGAAATTGTCCAAACAATCTATCCATTCCATTACTGAGTCAGGGTCCATCTTACCTGTAAACACTGGCAAATCCAGCTTCACATCCATGGTTCTCCTCTCCATGGCCTTGAGGGCGTTCAACAGCGGTCTCTGGTCTGCAGGAACGACCTCCTCGCTCCAATTAGGGATATCTTCTTCTTCCCTATCATCTTCTCTACCAGAACCTACTTTACTCCTCAACTTTGCTAACTCATCTTTCAACTCCTGATTCTGAGCCTTCACGGCCTTACTTTCTGCAATCTGTTTCTTCACCAGAACTGCCAACTCAGCGTTGGTCATCCTTGCTGGAACCTCAGATGTTCCTTCTTCGTCTGACATCCTGCTTATCTTTTCCAGAAGATCCTAACCTTTGCTCTGATACCACTATGATGCAGAGTGGGACGCAACGGAGGCTAACTAACAGGAAGGAGTAGCCAACAATACAAACAACATGATAAAATTCTCTATCGGCTGAACATCATCATCATATTTCCTAGAGACACCAACAGCATCATCACATTTCAACAGCATCATCATATTTCGGATGATCGCAAATATCCTCCTGTCGACTACTATTTACCTCCTCCGTTTGTCGCCTATCATCATCATCATGATAATCAACGGGCGCAAACATCCTCCGGTTGCACTGTTCATCGGGTGCCAAATACAAGCGGCATCCTCATGATATTCAATATCACCTTCGTCAGCAGGATATCCAAATATCCGGTTGCTCCAAATATCCTGATGACGTTGCACTTCAACAACTTGCCTTCGATGCTCCACTGCCCGACGATACAAGCAACAGCATCATGATATTGTTCATCCGGTTCCTCGAAACCTCCTGATGATGCTAATACAACTTCCTGCCTACGCCGATACCTTACCACTTAGTGACAACAGGATAAACTCGCATTGAGGGATTTCTTAATATCCTGATGACGATGACGTCATATCCTGATGACGATGACGTCACACATCATCCTGATGAACTCTTCAACACTTAGTCAAAAAAACTTGACTTTCACACCCGCATCCGTTAGCGATATGCGGATGATGAACTTCCCCGAGAGATGATCCTGACTGCGATATATACACTGAGTATATATCCAACTCAAAACATCATGATGCACTTGCAACATGCAAACTTCAACAACTTCATGACCCGATCCTGATGGCGATGGATCCGCAGATGAGGATGCGGCTCGTTCCGACTGGAAACGCACATGCAGACTCCTGTGTATCCTTCCACTGCATGTAAGTACTCCGAACCACTCTATTTCACAAAGATCATGTGACAACCGGGCCGGATCACCTTCAAACCAAAATCTAACAACTTATCTTCTAGACCTAGCACATGAGGATGCTAGGCTGATTCACAGCATGCTCCTAACTGATCTCCTGAACAATGCAATGCATAAACAGAAAACACAAATGCAAACTAAACTATGATACAGGACCATTCCACCAATTTGCAGGATCAACCGGTGGAAGGGTTGAAAGTGCCCATTAACTTGCAAACAGAAAAGGAAATCAACACAGATACAACTGATCAACTCAAATACTGCAAAAGATGAGATCTTATTCAATTGAGATTCAAATGTCCTGCTTTTACAATTCTACTTCACAATATCTGGACTGATCACCAGTACAGCATATCACCAGTACTACTCTCCTGAACATAACAACTATCAAACTCAATCTGAATTATCTTTATGAACTACCCATATGTCTAAACCCTAACAGATCGAAGGTATATATCACAAATCCTTCGAGTACTACCAACTTCACTTCCCAGCGGCTGGGAGCTTCCAAGCGGCTGGGAGAGAGGACAACTCAGACTATCTTATCCCGATCTCTAACTGCCTACACATACTCCTAGGCTGAACTAATACATAGCATCGGTCCAATGGACCTTATTACATGATAAAGTCAAACATACTAAAAATAGCCTACTGCCCTGTCATCATGCGGACAATTCACCTATATCCTGATCATGTTATCCTATATCCTGATCCTGTATGTCATCATGCGGACCTATAACAAACTAACTGCCTCAAGGAGGCCAGCTGTTAGGTAGGTGCTTCTGCACCAGCACACCTTTGTTTCTGTCACCTATGATCTGATCTTCAGAGTGGTTCTGTCTTACATACCTTGGAATTTTGGGAGTATCCTGTACTGCTGCTTCTTGATCAGGCTCACTCAGACCTATCTCTTCTTCCTGATTTACCGGATCAAGCTGACTCTGACTTACCAGAGAGGATTGAGTTCCTTGAACCTGAACACCATCTTGATCATCTTCATCAAACTCATAAAATCTTGAGGGCTTCTCAATTCCTTCATCAACTTTTACATTAGTGCTTTCTATCATCTTCCTCAATCTCTTATTGTAACACCAGTATGCTTTGCTTTGAGTGGAGTAACCCAAGAAAATTCCTTCATCACTTCTAGCATCAAACTTTCCTAGATCTTCATCTCTTTTAATATAACACTTGCTACCAAATACTCTGAAATACTTCACAGTAGGAGTGATGCCAAACCAGAGTTCATAGGGGGTCTTACCGGTGTTGTTTCTGATTTGAACTCGATTGAGAGTGTAGACTGCAGTGCTGATAGCTTCTTTCCAAAACATTTGAGGGACATTTGCTTCCAACATCATTGTCCTGGTAGCTTCCTGGATGGTCCGGTTCTTTCTCTCAACTACTCCATTCTGCTATGGAGTCCTAGGAGCAGACAATTGTCTCCTTATACCCTGCTTTTCACAAAAGTCAATGAACTCACCAGATGTAAATTCACCACCTCTATCAGACCTTAGACACTTTAGTTTCAATCTGGTTTGATTCTCTACCATAGCTTTGAAGATTTTGAACTTCTCAAGGGCTTCCGATTTCTCCTTTAGGAATGTAACCCACATCATCCGGGAATGATCATCAATTAGCAACATGAAATATCTATCACCTTTCAGACTCATGATTCTTGTCGAACCACAGAGATCAGTATGTACTAATTCCAACAATCCGATAGAGGACTGATCTATGAATTTGAAGGAGACTCTGCTCTGTTTACCTAGCTGACATTCTTTGCACAAACTATTTGTAGGTTTCATCAATTTTGGAAGATCTCTTACAACCTGAATATTGCTTATCTTGATGATGTTATCAAAATTTACATGACACATTCTTCTATGCCATAACCAACTCTGATCAACTTGAACAAACAGACAACTTTTATTTGAACCAACCAGATGAAAGATATTACCTTTTGTTTGAGTACCAGATGCAATTTCAGTTTCGGAGCTTGTAAAGATTCTGCATTTTCCATTCTTGAACCGGAGATCATAGCCTTTGTCCACTAGCTGACCAACACTAAGAAGATTGTGCTTCAATCCTTCAACATATAGTACATTACCTGTTTTGCTCTTTCCATCAAAGGAAATAGTTCCCCTACCTCTGATTCTGCCAGCAGAATTGTCACCAAACTTTACCATTCCTCCTTCATACCTTTCCAAATCCAAGAATTTATTCTTGTCACTAGTCATATGGTGAGAACATCCATTGTCAATGACCCAATCATCCTTTTCTTCCACTTGAGCAGCCAAAGCTCTTTCCACAACCTTGCGATTGACAAATTCAGAGGATATTGAATCTTCTTCCTTGATGGCAATAAACACCCATTCATTTCCGGATTTGCTTCCTAGTTCTGATTCATCATCTATTACTCCTTCATTGTCATCTTCTTCATGAACATAATAGCAGTTCTTTTGAAACCTTTGTCTGTTAGTATTAGACCTTGTAGATCTTTCCAGACATCTTGAAGCAAAATGACCAATCTTATTGCAGTTGAAGCACTTAAAGGGTAGTTTTCCTTCATACTTACCGGATCCTCTTGGTAGTCTCTTTGCAATGAGGGCTTCAAGTTGAGCTGTTTCTGCTTCTTCTTCTTCCATGTCTCTTCTTTCTTGATCATACCATGACATCTTCCTTGAAGAGTTTTCACCCGGATCAAATCTCTGTTTGCCTTTTACATAGGCACTGGCTTTGAAAGCAGATTCAGTCTTGGGAGGATCATCTCCAAACTTGGTCATTTCAAATGCAGCTAGTTTGCTAGCCAATTGTTCTCTTGTGACAGTTGTGTGGGCTCTGAATTCATCAATGGTAGCAACCTTGATTTTGTAGGTAGCAGGAAGGGATCTAAAGATTTTGCAAACAATCTCATTTTCATCCAGAGTTCCACCAGCATTTCTAATTCCACATACCAGCTCATTTACTCTTGGCATAAAGGTAGTGATGTTTTCATCATCTCTCATCTTCAATCTTTCAAATTTCCCTTTCAGACTTTGCAACCTTGCACTCTTGACAAACTCATCTCCTTCATACAGAAGTTCCAATTTAGTCAGGATCTCATATACAGTTGGTAGGTCAATAACATTTGAGAGATCTGAGTCGTTCAATGCGCTTAGCAGAGCTTCCTTGGTCTGCAGATTATTTTCAGCATCTATGATTTCATTCAGAGTTGTCGGACCACCTTGTGGAGGTACATATGGTTTTGAGACCATGGCCAAGTATGCTTTTCCCATACATTCCAAGTGACATTTCATGCGACTTTTCCAGAGAGTGAAGTTGGTTCCATCGAACTTCGGACTATCCTTCTTGTATGACGACATCCTGGATCTCCTCAAGTGGTTAAGCTCCTTTCAGAGGAACTTGGCTCTGATACCAATTGTTGGATCTAGGGCATACAACTGAGAGGGGGGGGTGAATCAGTTGTATAAAAACCTGCTCTACTTTAAACACTTGATTCTTCTTTGTTAGTTAACAGTATATCAATTAATCATCCATGGAAGCATAATGCACAAACACAAGAGCAGATAAACATCAACACATTGAACACCAAGATTTTGACGTGGAAAACCCGATTAAGGGAAAAACCACGGGGTGATTAACCCAAGGATTATTCTCTGTTAGAAGAATAAGAAAAAGAATGGCACTTGCCAATTAGGGCTCACTACCCGAGCACACTGCTCACAAAGAGGCCCACTGCCTACAAGGAGACACAATGTCTACAAGGTGATAAGAATCACAATCTTGAACTGGAGAATGACATCTCTACCATGTCTGGATCAGTTCCATTTAAGCCCAAAAGTCTGCTCTGCCCTTCGCACTTCTCTTTGCTATACTCCGCTCATCCACATAATCCACTCTCTGAAATGAACTCACAAACCTTTATTTATACAAGACATCGACTTAGGAACAATCATCTAAGTCGGTAATCAACCATAAGAGTATCTGCAAGATGAATCACACATCCAGTCGGCCACCATAAGAACATTTGCAGGATGAACAACTCATCTGGTCGGCTAGTCGGAACAAGAACTTCATCCGGAAGAATATCTTCAATTCTGGGCTCTACCATCAATGTGGATCTACAACACAACCTCAACATGATCCAAGAACCTTCACAAGCCTGCCTGAATGAATAGGTACATCCGCACTTTCTCTACATACTGGAATCTCTTCTCTTCCTCATCTGGAACTTCAAGAACACAGTTTGTCGTCACTGTCATAATGCAAAGGGTACTTTCGGACCTCAAAATCATACACAACTCGAGATGACACATCACAAGGACATCCCAAACACACCTTCCAATCCACAGATTAGGATTATACAATTCCGGACCTCACCGGACCTTTCTGTGATCCTCTGTCACCTCTGAACACTTACCAGAACCAGTTCCACATAGACAACCATAACTTCTTCAGATCTTCATGCAGACCTCTGAAATCTTAACTAAAACATCTCAGGACATATATCTACAAATCCTTTGATCCGCATCCTCCGGTTCTCAACCTATACAATACATTTGCCTTCTTCTCATCATTGTTCTTCACTGTTTCTGACTGAGGCTAATTTTCTCAATATCCTCAGCACACTGCTCATCCAATCCTTCTTGTCAATGCAATATGAGTATGTTGACATCAATGACAACACTGGTTCACCTTCATACTTGCAACATGTGTTTGGGTTACTTTTGGGCTAGGATGCTGAATGTGGATTATCAGAAATGGCTTTTCCTCTTTTTGGGAATTGAACCAATAACTATTTGATTTAAGAGTTTAGATCTAAACGAGCTATAATTGAAAAAGATGATTATTATGTCTAGCAAAGTTTATTGATGCATTGATATATATCTCTACCACACCCTATTGTGAGACAATCTTCATTTCATTATTTAGAATTGTACATTAAGACATCAGGTTGCATCGAGTGTTCCCTCCTACCATTTGTTTCTAGGTAGCTAGACATTTCGTGTAGGACTGGGTTTCCTTCATTTCATGAAGGGATCCAGGGAAGTGTAATTGCTTCATGGTTGGGTGGAAAAGCACCTGGGCCATGTTCCTGTCTCTCGACTCACAGGAGAACCACTTGGTTTGTGATGACTGATCATCGTATTGATTTATTTATTTATTCTTGTTGTACATGATTATTGTAACTTGTAATTGGATGTATTATGGCATGATTTCCAAAGGACTTTGTATATTATTTTATAGTGCTTTCACTTGGATTGGGCACGAGATTTGTGTAAGATTTAAGGACTTTTATTGATTTATATTTATGAGATTATCTTTTGTTACATGCAATGTTGTAATTTAAATGTATTATTTACTTTATTTACTTTTGTGATGGTTTGAGGGCTTTTACATTTGGTATCAGAGCACGGTTCTAGCATTGGGAGCTCTAGGTGTGTGTGTTGCTTAGTTTGTTCAAGCACGTGTGGGTCCTTGTGTTTTGGCCTGCTGTGAATAGCATGTGCCTTCTTTTTACGGGGTTAGATAGATCCTGATGATTTTTCTTGAGTATGAATGAACTAGGTTCATTTTTTTTAGAGTTATGCATTAGTATGTAAAAGAGGATGTTGGATCATATGTTTGACTTATTTTATTTTTATTTGCCTTCTGGTGAATGCTTTCTTGAAATGCATATTGCATTGTTTTATTGAGAGCATGATCATGACTATGGATTCATTATGTGGTTATAAAAAAGATAGTATTGCATTACCTCATTGAAGCTTTAAGGATAAAAATGATAACCACTACTTGTAGGAAAGAATGATGTGTTGTGATACCCTTGTTGCAAGTATGAGGTGAGCCAGTGTTGTCATTGATGTCAACATACTCATATTGCATTGACAAGAAGGATTAGATGAGCTGTGTGCTGAGGATATTGAGAAAATTAGCCTCAGTCAGGAACAGTGAATAACCGTGATGAGAAGAAGGCAAATGTATTGTATAGGTTGAGAACTGGAGGATACGGATTAAAGGGTTTGTAGATATAAGTCTTGAGATGCCTCAGTTAAGATTTCAGAGGTCTGCATGAAGATCTGAAGGAGTTGTGGCTGTCGGTGTAGAACCGGTTCCGACAAGTATTCAGAGGTGACAGAGGATCACAAAAAGGTCCGGTGAGGTCCGGAACTGTATAATCCTAATCTGCGGATTGGAAGGAGTCTTTGGGATGTCCTTGTGATGTGCCATCTCAAGTTGTGTATGATTTGGAGGTCCGGAAGTACCTCTTGCATTATGACAGTGGCGACAGACAGTGATCTTGAAGTTCCAGATAAGGAAGAGAAGAGATTCCAGTAAGTAAAGAAAGTGCAGATGTACCTGGTCATTCAGGCAGGCTTGTGAAGGTTCTTGGATTATGTTGAGGTTGTGTTGTTGGTCCGCATTGATAGTAGAGCCCAGAATTGAAGTTATTCTTCCGGATGAAGTTCTTGCTCTGTTTAGCCGACCGGATGAGTTGTTCATCCTGCGAATGTTCTTGTGGTGGCCGACCGGATGTGTTATTCATCTTGCGGATACTCTTATGGTTGTTTGCCGACTTAGATGTTTGTTCCTAAGTCGATGTCTTGTATAAATAACGGTTTGTGAGTTCATTTCAAAGTGTGGATTGTGTGGATGAGTGTGGCATAGCGAAGAGAAGTGCGAAAGGCAGAGCAGAGGTTTTTGGGCTTAAATGGAACTGATCCGGACATGGTAGAGATGTCATTCTCCAGTTCAAGATTGTGATTCTTATCACTTTGTAGACAGTGTGTCTCCTTGTAGGCAGTGGGCCTCTTTGTGAGCAGTGTGCTCGGGCAGTGAGCCCTAGTTGGCAAGTGCCATTCTTTTTCTTATTCTTCTAACAGAGAATAATCCTTGGGTTAATCACCCCGTGGTTTTTCCCTTAACCGGGTTTTCCACGTCAAAATCTTGGTGTTCAATGTGTTGATGTTTATCTGCTCTTGTGTTTATGTATTATGCTTTCATGGATGATTAATTGATATGCTGTTAACTAACAACGAAGAATCAAGTGTTTGAAAGAACAAGAAGTTTTATACAACTGATTCACCCCCCCCTCTCAGTTGTATGCCTTAAATCCAACAATTGGTATCAGAGCCAAGTTCCTCTGAAAGGAGCTTAACCGCTTGAGGAGATCCAGGATGTCGTCATACAAGAAGGATAGTCCGAAGTTCGATGGAACCAAGTTCACTCTCTGGAAAGGTCGCATGAAGTGTCACTTGGAATGTATGGGAAAAGCATACTTGGCTATGGTCTCAAAACCATATGTACCTCCACAAGGTGGTCCGACAACTCTGAATGAAATCACAGATGCTGAAAATAATCTGCGGACCAAGGAAGCCCTACTAAGCGCATTGAATGATTCAGATCTCTCAAATGTTATTGACCTACCAACTGCATATGAGATCCTGACTAAACTGGAACTTCTGTATGAAGGAGATGAGTTTGTCAAAAGTGCAAGGTTGCAAAGTCTGAAAGGGAAATTTGAAAGATTGAAGATGAGAGATGATGAAAACATCACTACCTTTATGCCAAGAGTGAATGAGCTGGTATGTGGAATTAGAAATGCTGGTGGAACTCTAGATGAAAATGAGATTGTCTGCAAAATCCTAAGATCCCTTCCTGCTGCCTACAAAATCAAGGTTGCTGCCATTGATGAATTCAGAGCCCACACAACTATCACAAGAGAACAACTGGCTGGCAAACTAGCTGCATTTGAAATGACCGAGTTTGGAGATGATCCTCCCAAGACTGAATCTAGTTTCAAAGCCAGTGCCTATGTGAAAGGCAAACAGAGATTTGATCCGGGAGAAAACTCATCAAGGAAGATGTCATGATATGATCAAGCAAGAAGAGACATGGAAGAAGAAGAAGCAGAAACAGCTCAACTTGAAGCCCTCATTGCAAAGAGACTACCAAGAGGATCCGGTAAGTATGAAGGAAAACTACCCTTTAAGTGTTTCAACTGCAATAAGATTGGTCATTTTGCTTCAAGATGTCCGGAAAGATCTGCAAGGTCTAATACTAACAGACAAAGGTTTCAAAAGAACTGCTATTATGTTCATGAAGAAGATGACAATGAAGGAGTAACAGATGATGAATCAGAACTAGAAAGCAAATCCGGAAATGAATGGGTGTTTATTGCCATCAAGGAAGAAGATTCAATATCCTCTGAATCTGTCAATCACAAGGTTGTGGAAAGAGCTTTGGCTGCTCAAGTGGAAGAAAAGGATGATTGGGTTATTGATAGTGGATGTTCTCACCATATGACTGGTGACAAGAATAAGTTCTTAGATTTGGAAAGGTATGAAGGAGGAATGGTAAAGTTTGGTGACAATTCTGCTGGCATAATCAAAGGTAGGGGAACTATTTCCTTTGATGGAAAGAGCAAAACAGGTAATGTACTATATGTTGAAGGATTGAAGCACAATCTTCTCAGTGTTGGTCAGTTAGTGGACAAAGGCTATGATCTCCGATTCAAGAATGGAAAATGCAGAATCTTTACAAGCTCCGGAACTGAAATTGCATCCAGTGCTCAAACAAAAGGTAATATCTTTCATCTGGTTGGTTCAAACAAAAGTTGTCTGTTTGCTCAAGTTGATCAGAGTTGGTTATGGCATAGAAGAATGTGTCATGTGAATTTTGATAACATCATCAAGATAAGCAATATTCAGGCTGTAAGAGACCTTCCAAAATTGGTGAAACCTACAAATAGTTTGTGCAAAGAATGTCAGCTAGGTAAACAGAGCAGAGTCTCTTTCAAAAGCAAAGATCAGTCTTCTACCGGATTGTTAGAATTAGTACATACTGATCTCTGTGGTCTGACAAGAATCAAGAGTCTGCAAGGTGATAGATATTTCATGTTGTTAATTGATGATCATTCCCGGATGATGTGGGTTACCTTTCTAAAAGAAAAATCAGAAGCATTTGAGAAGTTCAAAATCTTCAAAGCTATGGTAGAGAATCAAACCGGATTGAAACTAAAGTGTCTAAGGTCTGATAGAGGTGGTGAATTTACATCTGGTGAGTTCATTGACTTTTGTGAGAAGCAGGGTATAAGGAGACAATTGTCTGCTCCTAGGACTCCACAGCAGAATGGAGTAGTTGAAAGAAAGAACCGGACCATCCAGGAAGCTGCCAGGACAATGATGTTGGAAGAAAATGTTCCTCAGATGTTTTGGAAAGAAGCTATCAGCACTGCAGTCTACACTCTCAATCGAGTTCAAATCAGAAACAACACCGGTAAGACCCCCTATGAACTCTGGTTTGGCATCACTCCTACTGTGAAATATTTCAGAGTATTTGGTAGCAAGTGTTATATTAAAAGAGATGAAGATCTAGGAAAGTTTGATGCTAGAAGTGATGAAGGAATTTTCTTGGGCTACTCCACTCAAAGCAAAGCATACCGGTGTTACAATAAGAGATTGAGGAAGATGATAGAAAGCACCAATGTGAAAGTTGATGAAGGAATTGAGAAGCCTTCAAGATTTTATGAGTTTGATGAAGATGATCAAGATGGTGTTCAGGTTGAAAGGACTCAATCCCCTCCGGTAAGTCAGAATCAACTTGATCCAGTAAATCAGGAAGAAGAAATAGGTTAGAATGAACTAGATCAAGGAGCAACAGTGCAGGATATTCCCAAAATTCCAAGGTATGTAAGACTAAACCACTCTGAAGATCAGATCATAGGTGACAGAAGCAAAGGTGTGCAAACTAGAAGGAATGTTGCTCAAAATCAGGATGAATGTTGTCTGATTTCAAAGATTGAACCTAAAACAGTAAATGAAGCCTGCAATGATGAAAACTGGACTAAAGCAATGAAAGATGAATTAATGCAAATTGAGAAAAATCATACTTGGGATCTTGTTCCCAGACCTAGAGACAGGAATGTGATTGGAACCAAATGGGTCTTTCGGAACAAACTGAATGAAACTGGTGAAGTTATCAGAAACAAAGCTAGATTGGTCTGCAAAGGCTACTCTCAAATAGAAGGAATTGACTTTGAAGAGACCTTTGCTCCGGTGGCAAGAATTGAAGCAGTCAGATTATTTCTTGCATTTGCTGCCTTCAAAGACTTCAAGGTATATCAGTTGGATGTCAAGTCTGCTTTCCTAAATGGTGATCTGGAAGAAGAAGTTTACATTGAACAGCCGTATGGATTTCAATTGTCTGATAATGATGATATGGTCTACAAGTTGAAGAAAGCATTGTATGGACTAAAGCAAGCCCCAAGAGCATGGTATGAAAGGTTGGATAAGCATCTTGTGCAGATTAGATTCAACAAAGGTACTGTTGACAGTAACTTATATTTCAAAATTGTTCATGAAAACATTTTGATTGTTGAAGTGTTTGTGGATGATATCATTTTTGGAGGAAGAGATAGTATGTGCAAAACTTTTGCAAATCAGATGAAAAGTGAGTTTGAAATGTCTATGCTTGGTGAAATGAATTTCTTCTTAGGTCTGCAAATTACTCAAACAAAGAAAGGAATCTTCATTTCTCAGACCAAATATGTGAAAGAATTGTTAAGGAAATATGGTATGGAAGATTCAAAACCAATGAACACTCCCATGGCAACCGGATGTAAGTTGAGCAAAGATGATGACTCCCCAAAGGCAGATCAGACAAAGTATAGATCAATGATTGGTGGATTGTTGTATCTCACTCAGACTAGACCAGATATAATGCAGGTTGTTGGTCTTGTGGCAAGATTCCAGGCTGATCCTAGAGAATCTCATGTTATGGCAATCAAAAGAATTTTTAGGTACCTGAAAGGAATAGTTGAGTATGGTCTATGGTACCCTAGAGATCTGGATTTCTCTCTTCATGCTTACATAGATGCAGATTGGGCAGGAGATGTGGATGACCGGAAGAGCACTAGTGGTGGAGCATTCTTTTTGGGGAAGAGATTGGTTTCTTGGCTAAGCAAGAAACAAGATGCAATATCTCTGTCTACAACTGAAGCAGAATACATTGCAGCAGCAGGTAGTTGCACTCAAATCTTATGGATGAAGCAGATGCTAAGAGACATTAAAGTTGAATATGAGGAGCCTATCACAATTTTCTGTGATAATTCAAGTGCAATTAATATTTCTAAGAATCCAGTATTGCATTCTAAGACTAAGCACATATCTATCAAGTTTCACTTTTTGAGAGAACAAGTGAACAAGGAAGAAGTCAGATTGGAGTATGTTCCCTCAAAGGATCAGATTGCAGATATCTTTACTAAACCTCTTCCCAAGGACTCTTTTGAATATCTCCGGGAGAAGTTAGGGGTCATGGCCCCTCTGGTGATGAACTAGGATGCATTGATGTGCATCAGTCCGGTGGATATCACAGTCATATCTTGTGATTCGGATTGATGATGGGGAGCTGCAACTAAGGGGGAGCAGCTGGTATGATTCTGATGTATGAGAATTGCACGTATGAGTCCTTTGCCATTGATGTCAAAGGGGGAGAGAAGACATGTGAAAAACAAGTGGTTGATGATCAAAGGGGGAGCAGTAAAGGAAGAGAAGACATGTGAAAAGTTGTTGTTGATAGGGGGAGCTGTGACAGAAAGGAGAAGTTCTTGTCTTGATGGTTTTTCACATCATATGTTGCCATCAATGACAAAGGGGGAGATTGTTGCAAGTATGAGGTGAGCCAGTGTTGTCATTGATGTCAACATACTCATATTGCATTGACAAGAAGGATTGGATGAGCTGTGTGCTGAGGATATTGAGAAAATTAGCCTCAGTCAGGAACAGTGAAGAACCGTGATGAGAAGAAGGCAAATGTATTGTATAGGTTGAGAACCGAAGGATGTGGATTAAAGGGTTTGTAGATATAAGTCTTGAGATGCCTCAGTTAAGATTTCAGAGGTCCGCATGAAGATCTGAAGGAGTTGTGGCTGTCGGTGTAGAACCGGTTCCGGCAAGTATTCAGAGGTGACAGAGGATCACAAAAAGGTCCGGTGAGGTCCGGAACTGTATAATCCTAATCTACAGATTGGAAGGAGTCTTTGGGATGTCCTTGTGATGTGCCATCTCAAGTTGTGTATGATTTGGAGGTCCGGAAGTACCTCTTGCATTATGACAGTGGCGACAGACAGTGTTCTTGAAGTTCCGGATAAGGAAGAGAAGAGATTCCAGTAAGTAAAGAAAGTGCGGATGTACCTGGTCATTCAGGCAGGCTTGTGAAGGTTCTTGGATCATGTTGAGGTTGTGTTGTTGGTCCGCATTGATAGTAGAGCCTGGAATTGAAGTTATTCTTCCGGATGAAGTTCTTGCTCTGTTTAGCCGACCGGATGAGTTGTTCATCCTGCGAATGTTCTTGTGGTGGCCGACCGGATGTGTTATTCATCTTGCGGATACTCTTATGGTTGTTTGCCGACTTAGATGTTTGTTCCTAAGTCGATGTCTTGTATAAATAATGGTTTGTGAGTTCATTTCAAAGTGTGGATTGTGTGGATGAGTGTGGCATAGCGAAGAGAAGTGCGAAAGGCAGAGCAGAGGTTTTTGGGCTTAAATGGAACTGATCTGGACATGGTAGAGATGTCATTCTCCAGTTTAAGATTGTGATTCTTATCACTTTGTAGATAGTGTGTCTCCTTGTAGGCAGTGGGCCTCTTTGTGAGCAGTGTGCTCGGGCAGTGAGCCCTAATTGGCAAGTGCCATTCTTTTTCTTATTCTTCTAACAGAGAATAATCCTTGGGTTAATCACCCCGTGGTTTTTCCCTTAACCGGGTTTTCCACGTCAAAATCTTGGTGTTCAATGTGTTGATGTTTATCTGCTCTTGTGTTTATGTATTATGCTTTCATGGATGATTAATTGATATGCTGTTAACTAACAACGAAGAATCAAGTGTTTGAAAGAACAAGAAGTTTTATACAACTAATTCACCCCCCCCCCCTCTCAGTTGTATGCCTTAAATCCAACAACCCTGATTTGTGAACTTGATTTTGTCCTAAATCTTGGTTGTTGAAGATTTGCAAGTATATGACTATATGGATATTTTATCTTGCCATAAAATTGTGTTAAAAGGAGAATGGCTATTTTGCTTTCTATGTTTTTGGGAAGTTACCTTCCAGGATGGGTGCCGAATATGGAGAAACAGGGAAGTAGGTTTTCTTTTTAAAACCTACACATCGTTAATTGGTTTTTGATGCAGAGGCATCCACACTATAACCTTACAATACAGCATGGACGTCTGCAGCCCATCATCATCATCATCATCACCATCATCATCATATTTTGCTTAACACTGTCAGCATCATCATATTTCCTGCGCCGACCGATATCCTCCTGATGACAAGCCTTCGCACTTTCGCCTGTCAACAGCATCACCTTATTCGATAATCGACAGCATCATCATGTTCGACCAGCGTGAACATCCTCCTGACGTCCACTATTCACTTCAGCGACAACTTCCGCCTTCACTACCTTCAGCATCATGATATTCAACATCATGATAATCAACAGGATAAAGAACATCCGGTTCCTTCCATTTATCCTGATGATGACCAACCTTCACTTCTCCCACCGTCCCTTTGATGCTGACGTCACCCGATTTCCTGATGACGTATATCCTGATGACGATGACGTCACCCGCAGCTCCTCAATATCCTGCTGCTCTGAAATATCCTGATGACGTATATCCTGATGATGATGATGTCATATCCTACTGTTGGCCAAACTTAGCTTTTTTTCGGCCCGCGATCAACCCGATCTTCTTCCTTAAGCCGATACGCTCCTCCTTGGCACCTCCTGATGATGATCACCCCGACGCACCTTCACTTCATGCAATCGAAAGCATCATGCTCTCCTCCACTTATCCGGATGACGATGCCCAACGCGACTGCAGGATATTTGCAGAAATATCCTGATGATGCCGTTTTCACGAACTTTTAGCCTTAGCGAAATTTCACTTCGCCGATCCTCCAGGGACAACCCGATCCACTCTCAGGGTGATCTACCACACTTTATCAGCTTGACCTAGCACATGCCCATGCTAGGGTCTTCAACACCTTTCAGCCGCGATCCTGCACACCTGCATGCAAACAAACAAACTAACATCTACCCTACTGTACATCACCATTCCACCGATCAGACAAATCAACCGGTGGAATGGATCAGCGAATCCATGAAAACCACCCAGATGCAGTAAATCGATTAAACAATAGAGACCAAACAGAAGTTGAACAGAACAGGATCTCTTATTCGATTTCAAAAGATGCTATTACAATATTCAGTCTCTCCTCTCGCAAAGTTTGATCGATGATCTATAGTCAATCGATCCTCATGCTTAAATAGATTTTCCTGCGAGTACTACTGACCCGACTCCAAGCGGCTGGGAACTCTCTCCAAGCGGCTGGGAGGTCCAACTGAACATACATCATGACAACTGTCCTAACAAACTGGCTAAAAATAGCAAAGCGTGGTCAGCATGATCTTATCATGATCAGCATGACCTTATTACATGCATTGGTCTTATCAGACCTTCTTGGAAACATAAACAAGACCTAAAACTACTAACTACCTCATGAAGGCCAGCTGTCAGGTAGGTGCTCCTACACCATACTCCCCAACAGAAAAGAACTCATGTCCCATGAGTTGAGTATGTGGAAGTCCTCCACCTTTACACTTTGCCTTTGCAATATGCTGAACTGTTCCAGCTTTGTCCTCTGCTGTCTCTTGGCTATTCCAAGTCTTCTGAACTGTAACTTGCTTTCTGGCAAGTAAATCCTCATGCCTGTTGATGTAGGCCTTTTTCTCATATACCCTGTGTTTGTCAGGTTGTCTGACCAGAACCTTTGTCTGAACTGCCTCTTGAACTTCTGCAATGTTCCACTCTATCTTCCTGTCAACCTGTATAGGACAAGCAATAGTCCCAACTATGACAACATCCTTGTCATTCCTCTCAACTGATTGCTGTGTGCAAACCTGTTTCTGCACCTGCTGCTGACCTCTGTCAGTCAAAACTAAAACTTTCTTCAACCTGTTATCCTTAACAACTTCTTTTCCTGCAGTATCCTCAACTGCTTTTATGCCTGCACCTCTAGGCATCTGCACAAATTCCTTCTTTCCCATCAAAATGATTTTGGCTGCCCCCTGTGCTGCAGCATCTGCCTGCAATGGCATCAACTTCATAGTCTTCCCATCTTTCCTGAGGGTGTAGGTATTAGCGTACCCATCATACAGTACCCTTCTGTCAAATTGCCATGGTCTACCCAACAGTAGGTGACAACATTCCATAGGCAAAATATCACACAAAATTCTATCCTGATATGCTCCAATCTGAAAATCCACATATGCCTGTTCAGAGACAAAAAGTGATTGACTATCACTCACCCAAGATGCCTTGTAAGGGTGTGGATGTGGAATCCTTTCCAAATTCAATTTATCCACCATTTCCTGAGATACCATGTTGTCTGTTGAACCAGTGTCAATGACAACCTTACATTTTTTACCTTTGCTCTTGCAGATGGTCTTGAAAAGAGCTCTCCTTTGTGGGGATTCTTTGTGATGTACCTTCATGGTAGTCACTATTCTTCTCATCATCAGAGACTCTCCACTCTCTGGGTATGCATAATTATCAGGCTCCTTATCTTTTTGATAAGTGTTTGAACTCTGCACACTTTGCTCTACTATCTCTTCTTGTACCAATTGGACTCTCTTGTCATTTGTTCTATCATTTCTGGATGATGAACCTTTGTTTTCTGGACATTTGAAAGATGGATGACCAAACTCACCACAGGTGTAACATTTTCCTGAAAATGTAGTAGAACCTCTACCACCTCCAAATCTTCCTCTATTACCTTTCCATCCACCTCTGAAATCAGACTGTCCCTGTCCTTTACCAGTGTCTTCTTGACCCTCATTGGTTTGCTTTTGTGTAGGGGCTGCTCCTCTTCCCCTCATATTATTTCCTCTTCCTCTCATGGACTTATCATGTCCTCTATTCATCTTTTCTTCAATCCTGATTGCCATTTGATAACAATCCTCCACATTCTTAGGGTTAGCTAAAACTAACTCATCCTGTATGTTAAATCTCAAACCAGCCAAGTACCTAGCCACCTTTTCTACCTCATTCTCATGATGACCAGATCTCATACTTAACTTATAAAACTCCTCAGTATAGGCCTTCACATCCCTTTCCTTCTGCTTTAAAAATTGCAGTTTCTTAAACATTTGGATTTCATAATCCCTTGGCAAGAATTTACCTTTGATCCTTGCTACCATCTTATCCCATGAAGTGATCTTTGACTTCCCTTGTTTCCTTCTCTCAGATTGTACATAATCCCACCATACCAAAGCATGACCTCCTAACTTGGTCTTTGCAATCTTTACCTTCTGATCCTCAGCAATATCTTCACATTCAAAGTGATTATCAAGTGCAGCAATCCAATCTAACAACTCATCCTCATTCAAGCTTCCAGTATACTTGGAAACATCAACCTTTACCTTAGGTTTATCATTCTGCACTGCCTTTAACAGTTTTGCCAATCTCTGGTCTTCAGCATCCAGATCTTCAACTACCTCTTCATACTCTTCAACAGTATCTTCATCTTCTTCAGACTCACTGTCTGCCACTTCCCTCTTTTTGTTCTTTTCCAGGGCTGTAAGCCTGGCTTGAAGTGCTTCAGCAAGCTCCTTCATCTTCCTCATCTCTTTAGCATGTTTTTCCTTCATCTCCTGCAATTCCCTTGCAGTACCACTACCTTTCGGAGGCATTTTGTCAACCTCTCAATCAACACACAACACACAATCAACTCTACCTCTGCCCTTTCGGTGACAGAATCAACACACAACAGCCCAGACCTTTTGCCGAGCTCTGATACCACTATGATGCAGAGGCATCCACACTATAACCTTACAATACAGCATGGACGTCTGCAGCCCATCATCATCATCATCATCACCATCATCATCATATTTTGCTTAACACTGTCAGCATCATCATATTTCCTGCGTCGACCGATATCCTCCTGATGACAAGCCTTCGCACTTTCGCCTGTCAACAGCATCACCTTATTCGATAATCGACAGCATCATCATGTTCGACCAGCACAAACATCCTCCTGACGTCCACTGTTCACTTCAGCGACAACTTCCGCCTTCACTACCTTCAGCATCATGATATTCAACATCATGATAATCAACAGGATAAAGAACATCCGGTTCCTTCCATTTATCCTGATGATGACCAACCTTCACTTCTCGCACCGTCCCTTTGATGCTGACGTCACCCGATATCCTGATGACGTATATCCTGATGACGATGACGTCACCCGCAGCTCCTCAATATCCTGCTGCTCTGAAATATCCTGATGACGTATATCCTGATGATGATGACGTCATATCCTGCTGTTGGCCAAACTTAGCTTTTTTTCGGCCCGCGATCAACCCGATCTTCTTCCTTAAGCCGATACGCTCCTCCTCGGCACCTCCTGATGATGATCACCCCGACGCACCTTCACTTCATGCAATCGAAAGCATCATGCTCTCCTCCACTTATCCAGATGACGATGCCCAACGCGACTGCAGGATATTTGCAGAAATATCCTGATGATGCCGTTTTCACGAACTTTTAGCCTTAGCGAAATTTCACTTCGCCGATCCTCCAGGGACGACCCGATCCACTCTCAGGGTGATCTACCACACTTTATCAGCTCGACCTAGCACATGCCCATGCTAGGGTCTTCAACACCTTTCAGTCGCGATCCTGCACACCTGCATGCAAACAAACAAACTAACATCTACCCTACTGTACATCACCATTCCACCGATCAGACAAATCAACCGGTGGAATGGATCGGCAAATCCATGAAAACCACCCAGATGCAGTAAATCGATTAAACAATAGAGACCAAACAGAAGTTGAACAGAACAGGATCTCTTATTCGATTTCAAAAGATGCTATTACAATATTCAGTCTCTCCTCTCACAAAGTCTGATCGATGATCTATAGTCAACCGATCCTCATGCTTAAATAGATTTTCCTGCGAGTACTACTGACCCGACTCCAAGTGGCTAGGAACTCTCTCCAAGCGGCTGGGAGGTCCAACCGAACATACATCATGACAACTGTCCTAACAAACTGGCTAAAAATAGCAAAGCGTGGTCAGCATGATCTTATCATGATCAGCATGACCTTATTACATGCATTGGTCTTATCAGACCTTCTTGGAAACATAAACAAGACCTAAAACTACTAACTACCTCATGAAGGCCAGCTGTCAGGTAGGTGCTCCTGCACCAGTTTTGTATTTAATTCCCTGCCATAGCCTATTAATGATATGTTGTATTCAAGTTAGGGATGCATGTAGGTTAATAGACATGCACCAAATTGCACTCTGCCGATTGTTTATGGGTTGCTAGGTCCTTCAAACAGGGTTAGACATTCTTCAGTTTGATTGTGATTTCCTTGATCAGAATGCAATCTTTGTTGCTAGGCATTTTGAGCGATGTTGTGTGGAAATGATCTTATGATATAGAGGTTTTTGGAATCTTAGAGGACTTGGTTGCTTGTGCGATTGAATGTGTTCTCTTAACTCACCCCAATTTGGATCCAGGCGTAGTGTAGCATTGTACTCCCTATCTAGTGGCTAGAATTAGTCACATAGTTCATGTAATGTGAAATTTTTTGAATTTGATATTCATCTTTTTGACTTTGATAATGTCTCTAAACGTTGTAAAGACCAACACTAAAAAATTTATTCTTATTTATGAAATGTATAGCCATCAAAATTTGATATTTACTTATCTAGTGACCTTGATGGTCATGTTTGATTTACCATTGAAATTGAGCTCATTTTATACCTTTGTTGGAATTGAATTTTTCTATTCTTCAAAATTTATTTATTTATTATTATTGGCTATGCATGAATGTTTTAAACTGTTAGTCATGTACCATGTTATGTTTTATATCATGTCCATGACGGACCTTTGATAGATTGTGTAAGGGAGTAGGATGCGAAGAATATACCGTTTCATAGCGATTGTGTTACTAACAGCTTTGGTAGATTGAGTTTATTAATTGTTGTTAGATTTATTAACATCTTTGAAGTGTTGAGGAAGTTCTGAAATGGATTTTGTTGTCACTATGGATCACTTGAAGTAAGATGAAATTTTGTATGAAGTTGAAGGTTTATGGCATGAAAAGGAAATTTTGATAGAAGAATTAGAAAAAGTTAATAAAGAATTGATGAATGTTAAAAGGAGTAATATAGAATATATGGAAAGAATAAAGAAGTTAGGAAAGGAAAAGTATGAAAAGTTTTGTGAAAATGACCTTTTGGAAAAAGAATTGGTGAAAGAAGAGTTGAAGTTGTTTAAGGAATGAATAATTGTAAGAAAAGTTAAAGAACCTAGAAGGAGAAAATTCAAAATAGAAAGATCAAAATGATGAGTTAATTGTTTACAGCATGCCAAAAAGAAAAATCAACCGTCAGTTTGTGAAGTCTCATGTGACATAGATGATTTGTGTTCTTTTGATCAATCACTTGGTAGTTGCTGAAATTGCTTATTGCTGAAGAATGTAAGGATGAAAATGATGATGAATCTTCTATCATAGCTAGTTGTTTTGATGATAATGTTGGTTTGAAAATATTGAAGAAAATTGGTTATATAGGTGAAGGTTTGGGTAAGCATGGGCAAGGAATCAAAGAGCCCATTGAGTCAATTGTGGGGACTAAGTATGAAAGCCTCAGGTATCGAGGTAAAGGAAAAGAAAAGACAAATGTTTTTGCAAGTACTAAGAAGTCATTTAAAAAAAAAAGAAAATCATAGTGAAAAGACATGTTGGAATGGAGAGTTGAAAAATGAATCTATGACCAGTTGTTTAAAAAAAAATGAGTTGTGATTGGATAAATGTATTTGATTGGAAAAACAAAAAGGAAAAGAATTGAACAACATAAACAAAACAACTAAATATAGTGATTAGCCAAGTGCAGAGAATAGTAAAGAAATTTAAGAAGTTGAATTGTTTTAGCATTGTGCAAAAGCATGAGGAAGACAACAAAGAGTTTTTCTAGAAAAATTTTGAATTGTAGATTAGGTTAAAGATAAAGTTTTGTTGCAAGTAATGAAAGAGGAAATGGATTCCATTAATAGGAATGATATGAGTCATATAGTTTTAGAGGAGTTGTTTGCACAATGAAGTGGATATGACCTAGTTGGTGCACCTTTGGAGTTTTGTCTTATTGTTGGAGATCTCAACCAATGTTTGTTGGAGACTGACCTTTTGATATTATATTGTGTTGCCATGAGGTTGCATGCACATTATGAGGATTAATTCTTGTTTTTATGAGCGTATGTGAATTGATTTTTGCCTCGTTTGGTGTACATTAAAGATGCAATTATTATTATTATGCTAGAATGGATGAAATTGAGTGGTAGTTGTACCATGTGATGGATTAGACACTGAATTGGTAGTTGTGCCATGTGAATTGATTGATTGATTATACTTGGATTTATTTGATGCACGTAATGTTAAATGCAAATTGAGAGATTGTTTTGTATAAGGTCAAGTAGGACCAATAGTTTGGTGGATGGTGCCACATGGGAGGATGTAAAAGGACATTAATATTCTTTGTTAGAATTGATGATACCTTAATGATACTTTGAGTTATTGTTATTGTTTTATGATACTTTGATACTTGTTGATGGTAGATTGATTCATTATTATTTTGTTGTGTAATAAGACATCGAGATGATGTCTCTTCCAAGTGAGGAAGGATGCTACATCTCATTTTTATGGACTAAACAATTATTCTAGATTAGTGAACATTTATTATGGTTATTTTACTTTGAGTAAATTCCACGTGTGTAAATTTAATTATCATGAAGTTATATTTGCGTAAATTGGAAAGTTGATTTAAATATCAAATATTATCAATGCGATTATAATGTTTTTCTTCGGCTATGTTTTGGGGAACTAACCTATCGACGTTGAGTTGAGTGCGAATGAATGCAAGTACTCATCGAAGACAAGAACATGGTTGAGGTAGATGTGTTCTAGCCACTTGGCAAGGACTATTTGGGATGGTTAACTCTGATGCAATCACACACTCACGTAGTCTCATATTGCATTTTGAATGGTTTACTATGCATTAATTGTATGTACATAATAAATGTGATTGATGTTTAGATGCTTAGAAAATATGGTGTTTTAATTGTTAGGAAAATCCTTTTCGAATGCATGATTTAGTTATAGATATTAAAAGTTCTTTTGATTATATTAGATAGTGAATATATATATGTGGTTGTATTTTATTTTAATTAATACTAAATAATAAACATTCCTATTTATATGAGTATGGATATTTGGAAGACAATATCTAAATTAGATTTAAACAATTATATTTAAATTCCAATAGGTATATATAATGTTATTTTAAATATTATTTAAATACTTCTTGATTGATTTAAAGTGTTTGTGTTATTAAAAATAAATAAAGTATATTAATAATACTATTATATTTAGAATTATAGATAAATAGAATTAAAAATAAGTTACTGTCATGCATGTGACAAAAAGTTAATAAGTTATTTGCTATTATTTATTTATTCTTATTTTAAATAGAGAAATTAAGAGTCTTTTTATTGCAATCTCATGTAAAATTAGAGTAATATGGAGTTATCAAAAAAAGCAAAAGAAAACCTAAATATCAAACACTAAGAATAATAGGATTTGGGAATAAAAGAAAAAGGGTCTCAGTTTTGAAAAAAAACACGATGATTGGCAGCAAAGAAAGGACATTTTTATGCAGTAGCAAAGGGAGAATGTGGTTTTGTTTTTGTAGTGATAGGAGAAAGGATAGAACAATGACTGCAACAAAGAATAGACTCCCCTTTTTGCAAGCGAAGCTTGGTATTTTCCTAGTTTTTCATTGCATTAAAAATGGAGATTAAAACTGTTAAAATCTAGATTTATTTTGGTCTATGAACTATTATTTTTCTGGCCTGTGTATGTGGGATTGGTTCCCTCTTCATGGCATCGACCTACCTTTTGTTTGGTTGCTGAGTAGCAGACCCAGGCTTACTTTTTGCCTCTTTTTGTTCTAATTGACCCCTTTAGTCTTAACTTCTTCCGTCAGTCAGTCTTCTTTAAAATTTGTGTTTAATGTGGTTCAGCCTGCAAACCTAGCAAGAAGGTAGTGTATTTATGGTTGTGTGGGTGTTAGACCCCATCACCCTCCCCTTTTCCTACTGTAGATTTCATTTGGCATCCCGTTCATGACATCCTCAGCTAGTCTCTAAACTCGTAAACTATTATAGTTTTCCTTTGTTTCTCTATCTTTCCTTAGCCGCCACCTCAGATGGATCATTTCTCTCTTGGCCAATTAAAATTATGTTCTTGTGTCTTTGTGTGAATCAGACCTGAGTTGAGAAATCTGACCGCCAGTTTAGATCTATTGAAGTTCCAGTCATTGCAAACTAATTCTGAGTTTCCTATAAATAACAAGTGTTATACCTCTTTCAATTAAATTTAGAGTTCCTATTGATGTTGTGTTTAATTATTTTATTATCGATTCATACCTGCTAAATTATTGTTGCTAGTTGGACAGTAACTTCCTTGTAAAATCAGACATTTCCGTAGTTCTCATCGCAGGTGCAACAATAACCTGTTTATGACCTTCTGTAGTTCCTGTCACTAGTGCGATAGTAAGCCTGTTATTGAGTTTCCTTAGCTGACTATCATAGCTGTGACAGTAAGATTGTTAAATTATTTAGAAAACCTATTAATTTATGAATATTTGAATGAATAGATTATATGTTAAAATTATCTTTCTTTATATATATTAGTGTGATGAAGCAAATTCTAAGATGTAAATATCATTGTCTTATTAAAACTTCTTGAAGAGAATTGGTATACTTGTTCAGAATGTTTTAGAAAACTTAATATCTTATGGAAATTAAATGAAATATGAACTAGGAAATAAAACCAATTTGATAGCGTTATAGATGCAACGGTATGAACAAATACTGAACTATTGCGATATATATATATATATATATATATATATATATTGAACGAAATAGTTCCCATCACTGATATGATAGTAAGATTAAATAATGACTTAGAATACTTATTACATTGTGAATATGTTAGAATGAATGAAATATAGACTTGGTAACTAAATCAATTTTAGTAGTTTATAAGATGCATTTTTGTGTAAATCAAATGATGAGTTACTTGCTTGAAAGTGTGTTTTCTTGATTAATATTTTGGAAAGGGATTAGAGGTGGTTATAGGTGATTTTGATTTATTTATTTGTTTATTAACTTATTTATTTATTTATTGGGGAAGGAAAGTAGATTTTTATCTAGGAATGTGTTTGGGTTACTTTTGTGCTAGGATGCTGAATGTGGATTATCAGAGATGGCTTTTCCTCTTTTCAGGAATTGAACCGATAACTATTTGATTCAAAGGTTTAGATCTAAATGAGCTATCATTGAAAAAGATGATTATTATGTCTAGCACATTTTATTGATGGATTGATATATATCTCTGCCACATCCTGTTGTGAGATAATCTAAATTTTATTATTTACAATTACACATTAAGGCATTAGGTTGCATCGAGTGTTCCCTCCTGCTAGTTGTTTCTAGGTAACTAGACATTTCGTGCAGGGTTGGGTTTCCTTTGTTTCATGAAAGGATCTAAGGAAGTGTAATTACTTCATGGTTGGGTGGAAAAGTACCTAGGCCATGTTCCCGTCTCTTGGCTCGTAGGAGAACCACTTGGTTCATGGCGACTGATGTGCGTATTGATTTATTTATTTATTCTTGTTGTACATGATTATTGTAACTTGTAATTAGATGTATTATGGCATGATTTCTAAAGGACTTTTTGTATTATTTTATAGTGCTTTCACCTAGATTGGGCATGAGATTTGTGTAAGATTTAATGACTTTTATTGATTTATATTTATGAGATTATCTTTTGTCACTTGTGATGTTGTAATGTAAATGGATTATTTACTTTATTTAATTTTGTGATGGTTTGAGGGATTTTACATAAACATCACACGTTAAGACAAACTTCGATGGTGGAAGAAGGAAGAGAGACCTAGGTAGTCAGGACAAGGAGTGTCATACGAGGGCAATACTCACCTCATAGCAAAACATGAGGGTATAACCTCCTCATAGAAACTGGAAACTACACCAAAGATTTCTCCTTACTCTCAAACCCAAACAAGTCAGACACTTCACTAGGACATGCAGCTTGGTGTAGATGATCTATTTATTAACGTTTTATTACCCATGTATTTAAATGTTTATCTTGATGAAAAAATTCCATTCACTAATTCCAATGACCTTTATGGGCCATGGTACATGATGGAAGCCACGACTTTCCCTACCCCTAGACCTTTTCCTAAACACCCAAAGCTCCAATTTAGCCAATTGGGCTTGGCATAGTTTACGAGGTAACAAAATCCCAATTTGACAAAAACACAACATTTTCTAAAAAGATGCAAAACATCATTTCCCATCAGAGAAAACTCAACCCATATTAAAATTAATAAAGGAAAGGTTTAAAATTAAAATTTTATTTATTTTTATTTGTATGGAAGAACCATAAAAACCTAAATTCTCCATTGTTGAAAACTTGGCTACTTTGAGCAATTTTCTAACTCTCATGTGTCAAACTCAAATGGAAATTTGACAACTACCCATTGTAGAATATATGCACAACATCCTAGTTATGAAATAAAAAAGGTGGGTAATCCTAGGTAAAATTTGCCATAACCCTGTCTATTTTTGCATGTTTTCAACCAAGAACATAAAGCAAAAATACATAAAACAACCATAAACTCATATCTAAGTTTTTCTTGCCTAATAAGGATGCTATATCAATCCACTAAATGTGGCATGTCAATGAATAAAGAATACAAATTTAAAACAAAGGAAAGATTCAAGAATCATACCTTTCCTACAAGCAATCCAAGGAGGAGAAGAGGGTTTTGAAAGTAATCTTTGATCACACACAAGCATTCACAATTAAAATCCACACCACTTGAACCAAGCAATCCAAGCAATTCAACCTTTCTTTCATTCATGGAGAAGGTCCTTCTTTCAAACAAGAGAGGGTTTGAGAGGAGAGAGCAGATGGAGAGGGAAAAGAATAAAATAAAATAACTCCTTTTTCCCTTTTAACACCCAAAAGCCTTAATTTAAAATAGAATATAAAATTCACTTATAATACATTTTTTTAACAATAATGAAATAAAATATATTCATTTAACAAACCATTTAAAAATATATCTAATTCATTTCATTTTACTAACCTAAATAATTTAATAAAATACCTAGGAACATTAAAATTGATTTAACAACATTTCAACTTCTAAATACCTTTCAAGCAACACATTTAGTAATATAAAATTAGCTAATGAACTTATTGCAACTATTCCAAACAGGTAATTGCCTTTTAACTCAATCTCATTCTGAAAGATCTAAACATGCCATATCAAGAATTCATTTTCCAATTTAATGTAATTCTACCTTTTTGATGGAAAAATATTAAATTTTAGAAATAATTCAAAATCATTTAAATTTATTCCTCTAGCATAATATAATACAACATATATTTTTGCTAAGATAATTAATCATTAAAATAAATTGAAAACATGGAAAACACATTTTTTGAGATCATTTAGAATAAAGTTTAAAATGCTAAGGAAACACACACAATTGACTTCAAGAACACATTACGGGTTTCCACAACACAAGGATAAGGGTGAGATGGCTTAGCATCCCATGTCAACCTTCTCCACATTTCCCACATTAGTTAACACCTGTAATTACTTGCACACTCAATTCAACCATCAGGCGTACCTGCTCCACATATAATAGCTGAAGGAACATAATCCACTCCAACGTGGTATAATCACATCCACTATAATCATCTATGACTAGAATGATCTAGGAAAATGAAGCATAAATAGAAACATTTCACAATGTAAGAATAACATGACAACCACAACTATAATAAGTATAGTGAAAACAATGAAGCTGAAGCACTGGAATAATCTAACATGCACAATCACAACGTATGCATCCCATAATGGATATTTGGAAATCAAATAAGAAAGCACAACCCCATTGAAAACACCTCGATGGTCATGTAGAATACACCTTCAGAACCCATTGATGACACCATAGACCTCATTGGCAAGTTTGGTGCAATGAATCAAAGCATAATAATCACATAATACACTGATAAACACTCAGAACAACATATAACACATGAATTAAAAAACACACATGGCACAAACTAGGGTGGGCATTACATCCTCCTGCACTAGCATTAGGATTACTCCTGGAAGCCTACAAAAACACAAGGATTAAGTACCCTCAGTACACAATCCTCTACAACAAAACATATCCCAAAAGATTTGTCCTCCTAACCAACACTAGGTCAAGGTCTCAAATCAACAAAACAAATCTCCAAAGGTGCACCAACTAGGGCAAAACTAACCATTATGCATATAACTCCTCTGAGAGTACACCACTCCATCCTCCAACTACCACTACAATGAGAAAAGGCTCTAGCCAAAAGGCACAACAAATCACAAGCAAGTCAATTTCATAAAACTCAAGACCATAACTATGCTGGGATAACCTCTCAAGATCTCAAGTAAGTCTAAGGAAACTCACAAGGCTATCATATCTACTCTCAAGGAGAATTGAAAACAAAAGATTACTCTCTCAACAGTCCTTCCTTAGGCACTTCCCACAACAAAATAACTCAAGGATCAGGGAAAGCTAGCTCAAAAAGGTTATTGGTACTACTACCATACCTTCATCCTGACCAAAAGCGTGCCTCAACTCTAGACATGGTTTCCCTACATGAGGTAGTTCCTCATGTTCCACTCCTAAAAGAAAGGGTTTCTCTAACACTCTAGCTCTACACCACTAAAACTAGGATCAACCAAACAGGTTCTCAAAGGGAAGATTCTAAACCACATCCTCTAACAACATAAGCACTTCCATCAAGCAAGGCTTAGCAACCCGTTACTCACTAGGAGCACATCTAAGGTAGTCACAACACACCAACAAGGTGCAAGACTACTCGCAACACCACATCAATTCATAACTAAGATAGAGCAAAAAGGTCAAAAAACACAACACGATTATGAATTCATGATCGAATAGGCAACACAAGGCTTCCTTGTGGCCTAAAGACCAAGAATCCATAAAATGGAATACATAGGATAGCAACCTCTTCATACAAGAGTTGCATCCCTTCCAGCATTACACTAGGAAACCTATAAAACACTAAGGAGAAACTTTTGAAGCAACCGAATTTCCAAGGTTGGCAACTCAACAAGAGCAAGAAGACAACAATAAGACCATAAATATATAAATAATACATGCTCATGCACTAACTAAGGCTCCATCATAACCTACACTATGTCAAAACATAAGTGTAGTTATGGAACTCACATCAAAATGACACAACATCATACACTCCACTAATGCCGAAACACTAGGAGCATGGCATCATGTAAAAGACTAATAGGAATGAGACAAGCAAGAACAACCATAGTTGGTGGACTAAGTCAACATTCAACCAAATGCAATTACAAAAAGAAAGATTCAATCCAAATGAGTTCTCTACATATCTCATTCACATAGACACAGTCAAGAATCAACATTTAAGATCATACAAGAATTCAATTCACATCAAGTGATCCATAGCAACTGACATAGTCGAGAGTGGAGGGCCTTATCAGGCTATCCAATCTTGTAGCTAAAACTCAATAGTCAATGGGAAAATATAAACTCTTTATTGAGATTATCATGCAGAGGACATTACAACATTAAAAAGTCTTTACATTCAGTGATCAAAAGATCAACATTACAATAGAGGCCCAAATTCCCTTCTCTTATGTTCTCATTCTGTTCTCTCTCTCCTCTCTTCTCTATTCAGTCATCTATTGTTTCTACCCTCACCAAGCGTTACTCAACATAGCTCCACTACTCATAAAGGATCCCTGCAACACGATGATGGATTCTCAAATTGGCCACCACTCCTTCCACGATCTCTATAGAATTCCTCATGCCCGAAATAGTCCACCATATTTAGCACTTTCATTACTGGCACCATAATGTCATAGTTGTGCCAAAGAATGCGCAGAGTGTTCAAACCAAGAAGGTCAACAAGATTTAGAAATGTCAAACTCATAGGCTCGAAATATCGGGAAGACCTAGATCAAGTTAGGCCGACGTTGAAAAGCATTGTAGAGTCTTCAACAATCGCACTATTGGAAAGACCAAGAAAAGTTATGTCAAACACTGGGCATCGGGGTGACGGGGAGACATTTGAACTATCTTCCAATGACACAGGTCTCACCGAAGAGTGGGCATTAGGGAGATATGAAACATGGTCAAGCCGAACATTGGGCATTAGGGTGACGGGGAGACATTTGAATTGTCTTCCGATGAATCAGGTCTCACTGAAGAGTGGCATCAGGGAGATATGAAACATGGTCATGCTGAAGACCGAGAGCAAGTGCCATCAGAATGACCGAGAGACTCAGAAAGAGTTGTCCCAAAGAGGAAGGTCATACCAAACACAAGCATCAGAGAAGGTCCCACTGATAAAGACTGTCACTGAGACCAAAATCAGAGTCTGGCCGAAAGAGTAAGAAACTCCTCCCGCAAAAAGCACTTCCAAGCACATTCTGAATTCAGACCAATATGTCCCCTAGTTGAATACCAACTAGAACAGAAATGACTCTGTAAAACACATCAAAAATTAGAGGATCTAAACTATGCATTTTTTTGGCGATGCGGGATAACTTGTCAACCTGGATGGTCCTACATCAGACACACCAGGTAAGTGAAATGTTCCTTGAGGCTAAGACTCAAGAACATTTAGACTAATCTGGTAGTGAAATACCAAATTTGACCAAATCTGTAGTTGTCATCCAAGTTGAATATTCAATTGGTTTATCCTTCCATCTAACAAGATACTCCAGATATTCTCTGCCCCTGGTTTTCTTGGCTATACGGGAGTCAATCACTTGATCAATCTATTCAGACTTCTTTTCAGGCATTTGATCAATCCAATCACTTGCATCCTGTACGTCTAAAATAATTTCTCCTTGCATACTTGGCTCTCCTTCATAGTATTTTACCAGATCTACCACATTGAATATGAGTGAAATATCTATGCCAGGTGGTAGTTCTATTTCATATGCATTGGATGAAAACTTCCTCAAGACCTTACAAGGTCCAATCTTTTTCCACTTCAGTTTATTGTATGTTCCCCATGGGAACCTTTCTTTCCTCAAGTGTGCCAAGACTAGATCTCCTACTTCAAACTCTAGCTCTCTTCTATGCAAAGTAGCTTGTTGTTTATACTTGGCTACATTTTTTGTCAATTCCTCCTATACTTCTTTATGCAGATCATAAATGTATTTAGCAAAATCCTCTGCTACAGCACTCTTCCTTCCCAAATCAGCATTGTCTCAAAGTTCATCAACTCCTCTAGGACTGAAACCATATATTATGTAAAAGGGACTCTTTCCTATACTCCTATTTACAGAGTTATTGTAAGCAAATTTTGCCTAGACCAATACCATATCCTACTAGTTTGGCTTCTTCCCCACAAGACATCTTAACAAATTTCCCAAAATTTTGTTCACTACTTCAGTTTGACCATCACTCTATGGATGGAATGCCAAACTAAAACCCAAATTAGTACCCAATTTCTTCCATAGAGTACGCCAAAAATGACCAACAAACTTAACATCTCTATCAGACACAATGCTCTTGGGCAAACCATGCAATCTCACAACTTCTTTGAAAAATAAAGCAGCAATCTGTGAAGCATCATTACTTTTTTGACAAGGAATAAAATGTACCATCTTCGAAAATCTATCCAAAACAACAAAAATAGAGTCATTACCTCTTTGTGTACGAGGCAATCCCAAAACAAAATCCATGCTGATGTGTTCCCATGGTCATTCTGGAATAGGTAATGGGTGGTATAACCCAGTGTTCTACCTCACGCCTTTGGTATATTGACATACTCTTTATCTCTACACCATCTTCTTCACATCTGTAGCCATTTCTGGCCAAAATTATACTTCACTCAGTAGTGCTAGTGTTTTGTCCACACCAAAATGTCCACTCAAACCTCTATTATGTTTCTCCTTCAGCAAATTATCCCTCATGAAACCTTGAGGTATGCATAATCTCCTTCCTTTTAACATCAAACCTTCTTGAACAAAATAATCTAACCAAGGTGTCCTATCCTTCTCAAGAGGATTGTTACAAGCATTCCAAGCTTCCTTAAAATTAGTATCAGCTTCATACAATTCTTTCATGGCATCAAAACCAACTACATTCACTTGCATTTCATTTGTCATGAGACATTTTCTACTTAATGCATCAGCTACCTTATTTGATTTCCCACTTCTATGCTTCAATACAAAAGAATAACTTTGCAAGAATTCAACCCACTTCACGTGTTTTTGATTTATCTTACCTTGGCTATTAATGAACTACAAAGCATGATGGTCTATGTATAAAACAAACTCCTTGGGCAGAAAATAATGTCTCCATTTCTTCAATGCTTGGACTATAGCGTAAAATTCCTGATCATATACTGAATACTTTCTTTTTGCCTCATTCAACTTCTCACTAAAGTATGCAATTGGTCTTCCTTCTTGGCTTTGAACTCCTCCTATTGTTGTTCCACTCGCATCACAATCAACTTGGAAAACTTTTCCAAAGTCCGGCAGTGCTAACACCGGCTGCTCTATCACCTTAGTCTTCAAAAATTGAAAACTTTTCTCTACTGCAATTGTCCATCAGAAATCTCTTCTTACTCCTTTCATTGTCTCAGTTATTAGACCAAAAATCCCACTAAAATTCCTTATGAACTTCCTATAGAAGCTTACTAACCCATGAAAACTATGGGCCTCAAAAGTATTCCTCGGTTATGGCCATTCAACTATAGCCTTTACTTTCTCCGGGTCCATTTTGAACCCTTCTTCTGAGATTACAAATCCCAAGTATACTAACTCCTTCATGAAAGTACACTTCTTCAGATTTACCATCAGCTTTTCTTCCTTCAACCTTTGCAAGACAAACCTAATATGTTCTAGATGTTCCCCTTTTATTTTACTAAAAATTAAAATATCATCCAAATAAACTATCAGAAACTTACCAAGATAGGGTTTCAACACTTGATTCATCAGCCTCATGAATGTATTGGGTGCATTTGTCAATCCAAATGGCATGACTAGCCACTCATACAATCCATCCTTCATCTTGAATGTTGTTTTCCACTCATACCTTCACGGAATCTGATTTGATGATATCCACTCTTTAGGTCAATCTTTGTGAAGTATTTTGCTCCACTTAAATAGTCCATTAAATCATCCATTCTGGGCAATGGGAATCTATATTTGATGGTGATCTTATTAATTACAAGGGAGTCTATACACATTCTCCATTCACCTCCTTTCTTAGGTGCTAGTACTGTAGGTACAACACATGGACTAAGACTTTCTCTGATTAGCCCCTTGTGTAACAACTCTTGAACTTGTCTATTTATCTCCTCATTCTCTTGTGGTGTTATTCTATATGGTGCCTTGTTTGGCAAACTTGCAGCTGAAATCAAATCCATGCAATGACTGATTTCTTTTACTAGTGGTAGTCCATCTGGCAACTCTTTCATCATTATGTCAGAGTACTCATTAATCAGTTCTTGAACATCTGCTGGCAACTCCTCTTCCTTTTCAGTTGTCAAGTTTTGTGATGGTTGAGCCACAAATGCATAACAAACACCATCCTTCTTTAAGTCCTTCAAGAACTTCTTTCCTAAGAGAAGACACACCCTAGAAGTGCCTTCAACCTCCTCATTTTTGTCTTTCATAGGATTCAATATGAATTTCTACCCATCTTTCTGAATAGTATATGTATTGTTCTTACCATCATGAACAACTTGTCTATCAAACTGCCATGACCTTCCCAACAAGAGATGTCAGGCATCCATTGGCATCACATCACAAAGTATTTCATCCTTATATCTACCAATCTGAAAGTTGACTAAACATTGTTCTCTTACCACTAATTGATGCTGTTTCTGAAACCACGAAGCCTCGTATGGGCTAGGATGTTTCATCCTTTTCAGCTTCAACTTCTTTACCATTTCTTCAGACATAATGTTGTCTATGCTACCACTATCTACAATCACCTTGCATAATTTGCCACCGGACTTGCATCTGGTTCTGAATGAATTTCTCCTTTGTACCGGTTCAGTCTCTACCTTCTCGGGGCTTAACAAAATCTTACTTATCATCAAGGACTCTCTATTTTCTACATCTTCTCCATTATTTGAAGATTCTACAATCTCCTCTTCTTCTACTTGGGCCACATGCACTTTGGCTTCCTTTCCTTTACCTCCACATTGAACTTGTGGACATTCAAAAGATCTATGCCCAATCTCTCCATATTAATAGCATGTACCAGTGAAGCCTCTACCTCTTCCTCTTCCAAAGTTTCCTCTCCCTCGAAATGATTCTCCTCTTCCCTTGAAGTTTCCTCTACCTCCAGCTTCCTGAGTCTAAGAGGTACCAT
Source organism: Cunninghamia lanceolata (assembly GCA_027924645.1). Classification (NCBI taxonomy): domain Eukaryota; kingdom Viridiplantae; phylum Streptophyta; class Pinopsida; order Cupressales; family Cupressaceae; genus Cunninghamia; species Cunninghamia lanceolata. The sequence goes on along the minus strand of BSBN01000160.1, from coordinate 4,247,057 downwards.
CTGCATTCTATTTTGCATCATATCCTCTTCCACCACTACTCAGTCCTCTACCACGAGCATTTCTGCCTCTGCCCTAGTTGTTGTTTTGTTGTTTCCAGTTTAGCTTCTCCTCGGCCTTCAAAGCACATTGATAAGTCTCCTCCATGCTCTGCAATCTAAGCAAACTAATTTCATCTTGTATGGACATCTATAAGCCATTTAGGTACCTTGCAACTTGCTCTGCTTCATCCTATGTGTGCTCTACTCGAATACTCAATCTATAAAATTCTTCTGTGTAGTCCTTGACATTGGAGTCTTTCTACTTCAAGTTTTGCAATTTTCTAAACAAACTTATCTAATAGGTTGAAGGCATGAATTTTGCCTTCAATTTATTCACCATTCGATCCCATGATCTTATCTTCTCCTTACCTTTTCTTTGTCTATCAGTTTGCAAATGATCCCACCAAAGGGATGCATGCCCTTTCAGCTTAGTACAAGCATATTTCACCTTCTTGTCTTCTTCAGTACCTTCAAAGTCAAAGTACTTCTCCATCTCAGTGATCCAATCCAATAGTTCATCTAAATTCAAAGTACCACCATATTTTGGAGGATCAAAATGGGGTCTAGTATTGATTCTAGTTATTGTTCTAATGAACCTCTCTTCACCTTGATCAAGCCCAGGTTGGCCTTCTTCTCCTTCAGCTACAACTTGCTCTTCTTCAGTATCACTCACGTCTTCAATAGGGTGACCTCTTCACTGTGCAGTCTCAACAGATTCCAATCTGGATGTAATTCCTCTTAGCATCTCCACTAGTATGGGGTTTGCATCTCATCTTGCCCCTCTTCCTCTACCTCGTCCTCTTTGTGCCATTTTACGCAAGTCCTCTGTAGTTGTAGGTCTTCTCTCTCTTCTCACTTACTGGTGCAGGAGCACCTAATCCACAGTGGCCCTCATGAGGAATTTAACTTCATGTTGTGTTTGATGTTCATTTTGATGTTTCCTATAATGTCTTAAAAGATCATTCATGTAATAAGGTGTATTTGACCAATGCATGTCATTTTAGTTTGTATCTAGGTTTATGTTGTAAGTCCCAATGACACTTGTCGATCTATAATCACAAAGGTTGTTAGGTAGTTAGGAGGTTGTTAGGTAGTTGGAGGTTGTTAGATCTCCCAGCCACTTGGAGTCAATTTAGTACTACTAAGGGTGAGTAGATAAATGCCCAAGATCATCGAATGCAATCAGTAGAGAGGTAATAGAGATCAGAGATAAGTGTGATTTGTAATCGAGAAATAGAGCATCTATGTGCACATTTCTAAAAGGCATAATAAACAAGTCCTATTCTGTGTATCTTTCTGTCATTCAATTTCATTAGGTTTCCTCTGTGCAATCAATTTACTATTTTGTGGCCGAGATGGATTCTTAATCCATTCCACCAGTTAGATTTCTTTGAAATTGGTGGAATGGCTGTACAGTTTGTTTTTTGTGTTTTTCATTTTGTTCGTTTGTGTTTGTAGGATCACGTACAAGATGCATTGATAGATCCTAGTATCCTCATGTGCTAGGTTGGTGAAGTCTAAGATCTGTGTGGTTGTTAGAGAAAATGATCTATGTACCTGCAGGGTTTGCAGAGGTTCATATCAGCGCAAGATTTGCATTGTTTCACTGAGTATTCATTTTGTGTGTATATCACAAATGCATGTCAGATATATATTCTGTGTGTATATTGCAAAGGCTTGTTGAGTGTGTATGTTGTAGAAGTATAGGGAGAATGCATCTTTAGAATGCATGTTGCGAATGTACATCGTGAAAGTACATTGAGTTAGATACAAAGGAAGTCAACGGTCAGCTTTATTGAATGTATTTTCTGAATGCATGTTTTCAAATGTATCTTCCGAATGTGTATTGAGGATATACATTGCGTTAGGTCAATGGTCAGTCCCATCGAATGCATATTCTGATTGTATGTTTCAAATGTATATTGAGAATATACATCGCGCATATACATTGCGTTAACATACAAAGAGGTGACTGGTAGCGATGATGGAGAAGACCGATGATCGTAAGTCAACTAAAGTATATGCAAGTTGTTCCATCGGTGTATAGGGAGCACATGCAAAGCGCTCACCAATGAGGATGGTCACACCAAGAATGTATGTCATCTGGGAGTGTTGAACGTCGGGAAGATAAAAGGTGAGGTGGCCGATGGGGAATGTTTGGTTGATAGGAGTAAATTGCCAAGACATGGACCACCCTCTTGCTGATCAGGTTGTATGATAGAGTGTTGGCTCTGCATCACTTACCCCACAACAATTTCTCTTAGGACTTCATAATTCGCTTGACACCTTCCTCAAGAGAAAAACTTGGCTCTGATACCACTTGACGTAGTCAAGAGTGGAGGACCTTATCAGGGTATCCAATCTTGTAGTTAAAACTCAACAGTCAATGGGAAAATATAAACTCTTTATTGAGATTATCATGTAGAGGACATTACAACATTAAAAAGTCTTTACATTCAGTGATCAAAAATCAATATTACAATAGAGGCCCAAATTTCCTTCTCTTTTGTTCTCATGCCATTCTCTCTCTCCTCTCTTCTCTATTAAGTCATCTGTTATTTCTACCCTCACCAAGCGTTACTCAACACAGCTCCACTACTCATAAAGGATCCCTGCAGCATGATGATGGATTCTCAAATTGGCTGCCACTCCTTCCACAATCTCTACAGAATTTTTCATGCCCAAAATAGTCCACCATATTTAGTTCTTTCATTACTGGTGCCAAAATGTCACGGTCGTGCCAAAGAATGCGCAAAGTGTTCAAACCAAGAAGTTCAACAAGATTCAAAAATGTCAAACACACAGGCTCACGATATCAAGAAGACCCAGATCAAGTTAGACTAACGTTGAAAAGTATTGCAAAGTCTTCAACAAATGTGCTATCGGAAAGACCAAGAAGAGTGACATCGAACACTGGACATCAGGGTGACGAGGAGACATTTGAACTATCTTCCGATGAAGCAGGTCTCATTGAAGAGTGGGCATCAAGGAGATATGAAACATGGTCACACCGAATGCTGGGCATCGGGGTGACAGGGAGACATTTGAACTATCTTCTAATGAAGCAGGTCTCACCGAAGAGTGGCATCGGGGAGATATGAAACATGGTCACACCGAAGGCTGAGAGTAAGCACCATCGAAATGACCAAGAGAATCGAAAAAAGTCATCCCAAAGAGGAAGGTCATACCAAACACAAGCATCAAAGAAGGTCCTACCGATAAAGACTATCGCTGAGACCGAAATCAGAGTCTAGCTGAAAGAGTAAGAAACTCCTCCCACTAAAAGCACTTCTAAGCACATTTTGAATTCAGACCAATATGTCCCCTAGTTGAATGCCGACCAGAACAGAAATGACTCTGCAAGACACACCAAAAATTAGAGAATCTAAACTATGCATTTTTTTAGCGATGCGGGATAACTTGTCCACCTGGATGCTCCTACATTAGCAACACAAAACCATTTCAAAACTTTCTCAACATTTCACACAATATTCACTTGCATCTAACAAGAATTCAATCTACCAGAGGTCTAGTAACACGTACACCAAGAACTAGTATATTCTCCGCATTCTACTCCTTTATACAATCCATCAAAGGCCCATCATGGACATGATAGAGAACATAACATGATACATTACCAGCAGTTTAAAACATTCAAGCATAGGTACCAATAATAAATAAATAAATAAAATACCAAAGTGGAAGAAAAGTGAATTCCAACAATAAGGCATAAAATGAGCTCAATTTCAACAGTAAATCAAACATGACCATAAAGGTCACAAGATAAATAAATATCCAACTTCGGTGGCTATACTTATTCATAAACAAGAATAAAAATTGAATGTTGGCCCTTACAACATTTAGTGAATTCACCAAAGTCAAAGAAATAAAGTATCAAAATTCAAAAGCTCCACATTACATGAACTACGTGACTAATTCTAGTCATAAGAGAGGAAGTACAATGCTATACTACACCTGGATTTCAAAATCTAAGCAAGTAAGAGAACACATTCAATCACGCTAATAAAACAAGTCTTCTAAGACTACAATCATGTCAAAACATGAGATCGTTTCTACTTAACCAAACAAACATCACTCAAGATGCTCAATAACATAGGTTGCATCCCATTCAAGGGAATCACAATCACCATGTAATGACACACAAAGTCAAACACTAAAAAACATCTAGTAACCAAGATTAAGATAGGACAAAATTAGGTTCACAAACCAAGATATCTAAACACATTACTCTCACAACAAGAGCGGTTATCATTTCTATAGTGCCTCTCATACTTTTCTCTATGATATATTGATAATTTATCTATTTTAGGTTGAGACACTATGATACATTATAGGATGTTAGACTTATTGTTATGATGATGCCTTGGTGACACTTCTGATACTTGTGATTTCATTCACATGTTATGATCAACATATGGTTTTATTCAAATGATTATGATTTAGTTTAATTATGGGAACTAATCAACATTATGTGGTTATTTTAGCATGATGATTATGTGATTGATCTTATCTCGATTACTACGTAGCTGATTGTTTATGAGATTAAGTTGAGTTCTAAGCATTGTTTCTGCAGATGTGTTTGGGTGGAAGGGACAGTGTCTCATCACTCACTTGTGAGTACCCTGCGACACTGTGACTCCCTTTCACCGTGTGTCTATTTATATGTATAAATATATGCTTGAACATTTTGTGTGCTACAGGTTGAAGATACTAGGCATCGACTCCACCTGAATTGTTAGGTTTGAGCATGCCTTAAAACCCAATGGATTGTTGATTGAAGATGACACTTGGTCCCCTATCCTAGCCATCATCCTTGAGAGGATGAGTACCTTGTTAGTTTTGTCAGTGGTCAGTCAATGTTGCTTGATGTTCTATTTTTGACCCTAGTTAGTGGTCAGGTGATTATGTTGGCATCTAATTTTATTTTATTTAATTTGTTGGATTAATGCCTTGATAAACATATATAAATAAATTATAGATAATGTGTATGTAATGTTAAATTAATAATAATAATTATAGTGATAATAATAATAAGATTATATATCAGAATGTATTTGGGTAAATAATTAATTATATGGTTTATGTGAATGTGGGGTAAATGAGTTTCCTGTTTGTGTGAATTAATTCTAAATTAAGTAAATTGTAACTATGTTGACTATGAGCTTAATAAATTTAATATTATTGTAATTCATTGGAGTTGGTTGGTTTTCCCATATTGCGGTTGCTTCGGAAATGTTTGTTTGGGGGTTTGAGGATTGCATGGTATTTTCAGGATTTTGCCTAGAGATTTGGGGGCTTGGAAATCTCTATGTGGAGAAGAAGAAAGAGGTGGGAGGCTAACATTCTTCCATCCACTTCAGGTCTATATACATTATCATCTTTGTTTTCTAACTTTGAATTTATTCTTGAAATCACTTGCAGAGCTTCGTTTAGTTTACTCTTATAAAATTTTGTTATAAAAATGTTCTCTATTCCTCATTGGCATTGGTGTTCTGCTAGTTTCTCCTCAGACTACTCTAATTTTATTTGATGTTCTCTCAACCTCTCAGTTAGATTATCATTTAGAGCCTGAAGCCTTGTTATTCTTGACAAATCATTTATTCTTTCTTCATCTAGATTTTGATTTAATTTAATACGTTGTTTAATCATTTCTCTTAATTGAAATGGTTTTCATATCTGAGCGATCATTTACATCAAGTGCTTAATAGTGACAAATCTAAATATATAATTCTTTCATTTTTGATTTTGATGGGGAGGCCTATGGGTTTAGTCACTCTATCTTGACACAACACTTCAAGACCTATGTCAATCCCAAGTCTCCCTACCAATTCAAGTGCTCATAGACATTTTCTACCCCAAAATGCCTAATTCAACCTAAACAGTCTATTACAGAGGTGAAAGATCTATTTGTCTGTTATTTCCAATACAGATACTACTTTCTTGGTGTGAGGAATTCTTCTTCTTCCTCATTGCTTCCAAGATTCTCAACTCCAAGGCTTATAGCCTTCTTGAGCCCATTATTAGCCCTCCTCTCTGGGTCTAGGGTTCTAATTGCTTGGTACTCAACTTCTTCTACTCTGTTTTCACCCCTGTCTCTTAGACTGTAATTGCATACTAGCTGGGCTATAGCACAACTCGCCTAGTACAAGTTCACATGGCCTCTCTCTAGCATTCTATTCACTACAACAGAAAGAAAAAAAAAGACTCTATTTGATTCCCCCCCATGACTGTACAAAGGATATGCAAGGACATCAAACCAGAGTCATTATGTACAAACAGAAACAAAACTAACAGAAAAGAAAACTAACTATTTTGTTTTAAGCCGAGTTATGTACACACTCTACAGAATTTCAAAAATAAATCAAATAGTCCTAGTATTTCTTTATTACTGTAATGAAAATGCTTATTACATTTGCAACCTTCCAAAAGTCCCGAACTTCCAACCTCTTCATAGAATGAATCTGGCCTTAAATAATTTCTACCCTTGTCCGTTATCAGACGGTTAGGGTTTCTTCCATTCGTATTGCTCCTTCGCATATACATTCGTATTGTATCATACAATACTGAAATGTGTGTTCACTTTATCATCGGCAAGATAACTGTCATCAGAAAGACTTTCTCAAGTCTTGCTACGGACCTACCTCATACCGAAGTGTTCCCGACACCTTCTTCGCCAAGACTTACCTCCGTCGGTGTAGCTTTAAACTCATCTGTCGATATCAATACTCTTACCAATATGCTTTGTCTTTATCTTATACTTCGGTGAGACATTCCATTGTTGGCTACTCCTAAACTTCTTTCACTGATATGTGAACTCTTCCTGATGGATATAACCCATCGTTCAGACTTATACAGTTGGCGTGACTTTTCCGTTGTTCTTCGATATACACAACTTACCCCGATGAACATTGATCCATCGACATGACTTGGACCGTCGGTAGCACCTCCTCCTCATCCATCGATACTACATCTCTCTCTGATACGCCGATACAACTATCATCGGCTAGACCTTGAACATCGGCATAGCTTTCGCTTTGCTCACTGATATCTATCTTCTCCCCGATGTGCTCCCATCAACTAGCCATCGGTAAGACTTCTTACATCGGTCAGACATTCTCTCTATCTCCCGATATGCATTTCACGCTGATAAACACTGTCTTCATCGGTGAGACCTCCTTTGTCCTCCTTCAATATACTGTTTCATCGGTGGGACACCGGCTATTGGTATAACTTCAAAAGGCTTCACCGATGAGCTCTCTCACTCCAATGCAATAGTCTGCAGTTTCACTTCTAAACCCAATACACTTGAACCAAAAGAAAATCAAGGAAAAACTTTATGACCACTAAGGTCATCACCCCCAAATGTGTTATATACATATGGGCTCACTCCAAGCCCCTTGGTGCTCCTGCACCATACTCCCCCTTGCAGAAGAAGTCAAGTCACCTCCAGTGACAGCAAGGCAAAATCAATGCCCCATTTCTTGAACTCAGACTCTGCAATCCAAGTAGCCTCTGCTTCAGGCAACTATTGCCACTTGCCCAGATGCTCCATGTACACACCATGTCTGGTCTATTTCTATACTCAAGAATCCAAAATTTTCTCAGCCTGTGGTTTGATTTTTGGAGGCAAGGTCACATCATTCACTATCGGTGCAGCTTCTAAACTAGATTCCCCTGCTGCTAGATGAGGACCTTTATAAGGTACCAGGTCTTGAACATTGAACACTGGTGAAATTGCCAAGGCTGCTGGTAAGTCAATCCTATAAGCATTGTTGCCATACTTGTTTAGAATTCTGCAAGGACCAATCGGTCTCATCTGCAATTTGGTGGGCATCCCTTTCTGTAATCTGGCTTTGTTCAAATGAACCATGACTAAATCACCAACTGCAAATTGAATATCCTTCCTATGTACATCTACCCTATCCTTGATTTTCTGGGTATTTTCCATCAATTGCTGCTTCACTTGGTCATGAATCTCCTTCATAGACTGTGTAAAATCCTCTGCATGACCACTTCTAAACTCCAAGCCTCCAAGATGTTGGAGTTCACATACACCTCTAGGATACATTCCATACACTATCTCAAATGGACTTTTGCTAGTAGTCCTATTCACACTGTCATTATAGGCAAATTTTGCCTGATAAATGACTTGATCCCAACTCTGTCCATATTCTTTTGTCAAACACCTTAACAGGTTACCCAATGTCCTATTCACCACTTCTGTTTGGCCATCTATCTGTGGATGATATGCTGATCCAAAAGACAGATTTGTTCCTAACATCTACCATAGAGTTTTCCAAAAATGTCCCATGAACTTAGCATCTCTATCAGATACGATGCTTGCTGAAAGTCCATGAATCCTTATGACCTCTTTGAAAAACAAATGAGCTATATGACTGGTATCATGAGTCACCTTATAGGAAATGAAATGATTCATCTTACTGAATCTATCAACAAATACAAAAATACTATCAAAACCAGTCTTAGTCTTTGGTAGACCAACTACAAAATCCATACTTACACAATCCCATGGTCTGGAAGGAATTGGTAATGGTTGATATAGTCCAGCATTAGAAGAAGTTCCCTTGGCCTTCTGACAGATGATACACTACTCCACATACTTTCTAACATCTTTGTGCATCTTTGGCCAATAATAGAACCTCTAGACTAACTCCAATGTTTTATTCAGACCAAAATGGCCACTCAAACTGCCATTATGCTTCTCCTATATAAGATTTTCTCTCATGGATCCTTTTGGTACACACAATTGTCCACCTTTGAACAACAATCCTTGCTGCAATGTGTAATCTACAAACTCACTATGAGAGTGATTTTCAAAGTCTTGACAGACCTTGTATGCTTCAGCAAAATCTTTATCCTCTCTGTAGAGAGCTCTGAACTCTTCCATTCCTATGCTTCTTAATTGCACTTCTTGTACTGTGAGCATCCTCCTGCTTAAAGCATCTGCTACTTTGTTGAGCTATCCCTTCTTGTGCTTAATTGTAAATGTATAAGACTGCAAGTACTCCATCCACTTGATATGCCTATGGCTCAACTTATCCTGTGAGTTCAGAAAACTCAAAGCTTGATTGTCTGTATACACAACAAATTCCTTAGGTAGGAGATAATGTCTCCATTTTCTAAGTGCTTGGACTAGAGCATAGAGCTCCAAGTCATATGAAGAGTATCTACTCTTTGCTTCGTTTAGCCTCTCACTGAAAAAGGCTACTGGTCTATTCTCTTGGCTGAGTACTGCCCCTACTGCAATATTGCTAGCATCACATTCTAAAGTGAACAACTTGTCAAAACTAGGCAGCACTAACACTGGCAGTGTGGCTACTTCTTTCTTCAACAACTCAAAACTGTTATTAGCTTCTTGTGTCCACTGAAACTTTGTTTTCATCCCACCTTTGATTGTATCAAGCATGGGTGCACAAATAGCACTAAAATTCTTTATGAATTTTCTATAAAATTGAGCTAAGCCATGAAAACTTCTCACCTCATTTGTTGCTCTGGGAGTAGGCCAACTCAATATGGCTTCTACCTTTGATTTGTCCATTTTTAATTCTCCTTTGGACAACACAAAACCAAGGTATACTAATTCCTGCTTCATGAATTCACACTTCTCCAAATTTATGGTTAGTTGTTCATCATGTAACTTTTTCAAAATAGTATTTACATGTTCAAGATGCTCTTCTTTAGTTTAACTAAAAATTAAGATATCATCTAGATAAACAATTACAAATTTACTTGTATAGTCCTTGAGGACTTCATTCATGAGCCTCATGAATGTGCTGGGAGCATTTGATAAACCAAATGGCATAACAAGCCATTCATACAGTCCTTCTGTGGTTTTGAAAGTTGTTTTCCACTCATCACCTTCCTTAATTCTGATCTGGTGATAACCACTTTTCAGGTCTATCTTGGTGAAATACTTAGCTCCTCCTAAACAGTCCATAAGATCTTCAATTCTGGGAATTGGAAATCTGTACCTTATGGTGATCTTATTGATAGCTCTGGAGTCTGTGCACAATCTCCATGTTCTTCCTTTCTTTGGTGCCAACATTGTAGGCACTGCATAAGGACTTATGCTTTTCCTAACCAACCCCTGGTCAAGCAATTCTTGTACTTGTCTAGTTGTTTCCTTATGTTGTTCTGGAGTCATCTTGTAAGGAGCCTTGTTAGGAAATGCTCCTAGAATTAGATCTATCTGATGGCTTATAGTCCTCTGTGGAGGTAATGTTGCCAGTGTTCCATCACTAATGATGTCCTTATACTGTTCCAGTATAGTCTGCACCTCTTTTGGGATCACTACCTTTTTGTCTTTCTTCTCCTCCTTAGGTTTCACTATGATAGCATAACCAATACCATCCTCCTTAAGAGTGTTCAAATACTCTTTTTGGTGCAGGAGCACCTTGACTTCCATAGGAGTTTGATTAAAATGATCCAATATTGTAATAAGTTATCATTGTATAAGGTTAATCAAGTCATTTTTATGTGTTTAGGTCATTAGGAGTTTCAAAAATGCAAAATATTGCAAACCATGTAAAGGTTGTCAATGTAAAATTGGAAAAAAGATGCAAAGTTGGAAGGTGAAGAGTCATTTGGCTCTTGGTTTGCTCCAAATCAGTTACGAACTAAAGAGACATGTTTTAATGCCTTTAAAAGGCCTTGTAACCATGAAGAATTGGTGGGTGGTTGAAGATTTGAGCATGGAATGAGAAAAAACAATGTTTTCCTGTATTTTCCTTCATAAATTTTCTGTCTTTTGCTATTGTACAGCCCTATATGGAATTGAATGGATGTCTAATAGATTTAAAATGTTATATCCTTCAACCACCTTCCATTTGCTTCTTGTCCCATGCATTTTTATTTAGTTTTGTGAAAGATATGAGTGTTTTATGGACTGTAATTTTCTAATTTTTCCTGCAACAGTCCCATTGCAGCATTTGGTACGGTTTTGTACGGACATATACAGGAGAAATCTATATATGGTTGGAAAGAGTATTGAGTCTACTTTCCATTTCTTTTTGTTGCATCAAATTTTATTAAGATTTGAATAAGTTATGGCATTTTTGGTGAGGGCAGGTCTAAATGCTGCCTAGGGTTTGTAGTTTTGGGAAAAGAGTCATAACTTTCTCTCCTACCATTAGATCTTCATGAAAATTGGGTGAAAAGTCTGTATTAATGTTCTCTTGAATCTGACCAAAGCAATTAGATTATTTATTTTTATTTCTTAATGTTATTGAGGATAGTTTTGGCCCTCCTTCCTCTGCATCATATTGGTATCAGAGCTGGCGAAAGATTTGGGTGGTGTGTATTTTTTTTCCTGTCACTGAGAAGGCAGGTGAAGAGCGAGAAGATCTTGATTGTGTAGATAGATTGTTGAGGGAGGCAATCTACACCTTTTGGATTTTGTGTTGCTCAGTTGTTTGGTTGCAGGTGCTTATCCATCTAGCTGCAGAAAGATGTTTTTTGAGGTTGTGTGTGGGCAGACAAGATGAGGTCTGTCATGACCATTCTCCAATAGAGATTTGGCTGGAGAAGGATGCATAGAGAAACCACTGAGGAGAGAGTGGTAAGTGCATCACCAGGATCTGCTATTGGGTGAGATGAATGGTTTGGTGAGTTGGTTTGTTGTGAAGCAGTGAGAGAGATGGATACTTGAAGAAGCACTTGATGTTGCAGCCCGAAGAGTACTCCATTGATGGGAGTAGAAGGAGCCTGAGGATGCTCTGTGAAGATGGTAGTTTATTTTGTTGGTTGGTTGGTCACCATTTCTATAGATTGGAAGATTACATCTAAGAAGATTGAAGATAAAGACAAAGGAAAGAGACTTTTGTTACAGATACATTTCCAAGGGACTTGGAAATTTTGTTGGTTGGTTGTATGGTGCAGGAGCACCTTGACTTCCATAGGAGTTTGATTAAAATGATCCAATATTGTAATAAATTATCATTGTATAAGGTTAATCAAGTCATTTTTATGTGTTTAGGTCATTAGGAGTTTCAAAAATGCAAAATATTGCAAACCATGTAAAGGTTGTCAATGTAAAATTGGAAAAAAGATGCAAAGTTGGAAGGTGAAGAGTCATTTGGCTCTTGGTTTGCTCCAAATCAGTTATGAACTGAAGAGGCATGTTTTAATGCCTTTAAAAGGCCTTGTAACCATGAAGAATTGGTGGGTGGTTGAAGATTTGAGCATGGAATGAGAAAAAACAATGTTTTCCTGTATTTTCCTTCATAAATTTTCTGTCTTTTGCTATTGTACAGACCTATATGGAATTGAATGGATGTCTAATAGATTGAAAATGTTATATCCTTCAACCACCTTCCATTTTCTTCTTGTCCCATGCATTTTTATTTAGTTTTGTGAAAGATATGAGTGTTTTATGGACTGTAATTTTCTGATTTTTCCTGCAACAGTCCCATTGCAGCATTTGGTACGGTTTTGTACGGACATATACAGGAGAAATCTATATATGGTTGGAAAGAGTATTGAGTCTACTTTCCATTTCTTTTTGTTTCATCAAATTTTATTAAGATTTGAATAAGTTATGGCATTTTTGGTGAGTGCAGGTCTGAATGCTGCCTAGGGTTTGTAGTTTTGGGAAAAGAGTCATAACTTTCTCTCCTACCATTAGATCTTCATGAAAATTGGATGAAAAGTCTGTATTAATGTTCTCTTCAATCTGACCAAAGCAATTAGATTATTTATTTTTATTTGTTAATGTTATTGAGGATAGTTTTGGTCCACCTACCTCTGCATCACTTTTCCACTCACAACTAAGATACTAGGACTCTTAGTCTTATTTGCTTCTTCATCTTCCAATGACTGAATTTTATAGGTGACACCATATTTTTGAAAAGAATATGCATTCTTCTCACCATCATGTATGGCCTTCCAGTCAAACTACCATGGTCTGCCCAATAAGAGATGACATGCATCCATAGGTAGGATATCACAAAGTACCTTGTCTTTGTAACCACCTATACCAAACTCTACCCAAGTTTGCTCATTGACTATCACATGCTGACCTTTATTTAACCATGTGACTCTATATGGATTAGAATGAGGTATTCTTTGCAAATTTAGTTTTCTAACTGCTTCATTAGACACTATGTTATCAGTAGACCCTGAGTCTATAATTACTTGACATACCTTATTCATAATCTTGCATCTGATTCTAAATAATGCTCTCCTTTGGCTTGGTTCAGCTTTCACTGGTTCTTTGATCAAGGTTCTCCTTACCATGATGTTCTCTCCCACTTCTGAGGCTAGATTGACTTCAGGTGATTTGTTGCTTGAAGCTTCATCTTGTACATAATGATTTCTTTTATCAACTCCTTGAGAAGAAGGTGTGCCTTTATCAGGACACCTATATGCTGGATGGCCTAATTGACCACAATTGTAGCATTTCATAGTGGCAAAGTAGGATCCTCTGCCTAATCCTCCTGATCTTCCTCTATTAGATCCCCTTCCTCTGTAGTTTCCTCTACTACTAGTCTCTCCACTCTGCTCTGTGATTTTGGATTCTCCTTGGGGTCTTTGATCAGTATTCCTACCACCATAATTTCCTCTTCCTCTGCTGTCTCTACCTCTTCCTCTTGATCTGATGCTTGTCTCTTGCTTCTTCTTACTTTTCTCCTCTACCTTAAGTGCTAGCTAATAGCTTTGATGCACTGTTGTAGGGCTGAATAAGCTGATTTCCTCTTGAATACTCCACCTCAAACCATTGAGGTATCTTGCTACTTTCACATTTTCATCTTCCATCACCTTAGACCTCAGGCATAGTTTTTGAAAATCCTCAGTGTATGCACTGACATCTAATTCTCTGTCTCAAATTTTACTATTTCTTGTGCAACTGGACTTCATAATCTCCAGGCATGTATACTTCTTTGATTTTAGCCACCATACCCTTCCAAGTAGCTATAGGTTTCTTGTCTTCTTTTTCTCTTTCAATTTGAACAAACTTCCACCATGTCAAGGCAGCTCCTCTGAGTCTTGATTTAGCCACCTTCACCTTTTGTGCTTCACTCACTCCATCACATTCAAAGTGATTTTCTAAACCTTCTATCCATTCCATAACCAAATCAGGTTCCATCTTTCCACTAAAAAGAGGAACTCCTTCCAATGTCTTACCACTCATGGCTTTCAAGGCCTTCAAGAAAGGTTCTTCTTCCAACTTAGGATCAGGTGTGGGCTCTTCATCTTCTATAGACACACCTTTTTCCTTATTTACTTTTTGCCTGACTTCTTTAGTCTTCTCCATCATTACACCCAGTTTACTTTCCATTTCTGCCAATCTTTCCTGTAGGAGCCTATTCTCGTCTTCTTGATCCACAACCTTCTTTGCCAATTCTGCATTAGTCACCATCTTCTTGGATGAACCTACAGACTCACTTGAACTCAGTGATAACATACAACTTCTTCTATTCCAACCTAGGAATAGCCCAAATCTTTAACTTGCTCTGATACCAATTTGATGGGGAGGCCTATGGGTTTAGTCACTCTATCTTGACACAACACTTCAAGACCTATATCAATCCCAGGTCTCCCTACCAATTCAAGTGCTCATAGACATTTTCTACCCCAAAATGCCTAATTCAACCTAAACAGTCTATTATAGAGGTGAAAGATCTATTTGTCTGTTATTTCCAATACAGACACTACTTTCTTGGTGTGAGGAATTCTTCTTCTTCCTCACTGCTTCCAAGATTCTCAACTCCAAGGCTTATAGCCTTCTTGAGTCCGTTATTAGCCCTCCTCTCTGGGTCTAGGGTTCTAATTGCTTGGTACTCAACTTCTTCTACTCTGTTTTCACCCCTATCTCTTAGACTGTAACTTGCATACTAGCCGGGCTATAGCACAGCTTGCCTAGTACAAGTTCACATGGCCTCTCTCTAGCATTCCATTCACTACAATAGAAAGAAAAAAAAAAGAGACTCTGTTTGATTCCCCCCCATGACTGTACAAAGGATATGCGAGGACATCAAACCAGAGTCATTATGTACAAACAAAAACAAAACTAATAGAAAAGAAAACTAACTGTTTTGTTTTAAGCCAAGTTATGCACACACTCTACAGAATTTCAAAAACAAATCAAATAGTCCAAGTATTTCTTTATTACTATAATGAAAATGCTTATTACATTTGCAACCTTCCAAAAGTCCTGAACTTCCAACCTCTTCACAGAATGAATCTGGCCTTATATAATTTCTACCCTTGTCCATTATCAGACGGTTAGGGTTTCTTCCATTCGTATTGCTCCTTCGCATATACATTCGTATTGTATCATACAATATTGAAATGTGTGTTCACTTTATCATCGGCAAGATAACTGTCATCGAAAAGACTTTCTCAAGTCTTGCCATAGACTTGCCTCATACAAAAGTGTTCCTGACACCTTCTTCGCCAAGACTTACCTCCGTTGGTGTAGCTTTAAACTCATCTGCTGATATCGATACTCTTACCGATATGCTTTGTCTTTATCTTATACTTCGGTGAGACATTCCATTGTCGGTTGCTCCTAAACTTCTTTCACCAATATGTGAACTCTTCCCGATGGATATAACCCATTGTTCAGACTTATATAGTCGACGTGACTTTTCCGTTGTTATCTAATATACACAACTTACCCTGATGAGCATTGATCCATCGGCATGACTTGTACTGTCGATAGCACCTCCTCCTCATCTATTGATACTACATCTCTCTCCGATATGCCGATACAGCTATCATCGGCCAGACCTTGAACATCGGCATAGCTTTCGCTTCGCTCACCAATATCTATATTCTCCCTGATGTGCTCCCATCAACTAGCCATCGGTAAGACTTCTTACATCGGTCAGACATTCTCTCTATCTCCCGATATGCATTTCATGCCGATAAACATTGTCTTCGTCGATGAGACCTCCTTTGTCCTCCTCCGATATACTGTTTTGTCGGTGGGACACCGACTATTGGTATAACTTCAAAAGGGTTCACCGATGAGCTCTCTCACTTCGATGCAATAGTCTGCGGTTTCACTTCTAAACCCAATACACTTGAACCAAAAGAAAATCAAGGAAAAACTTTATGACCACTAAGGTCATCACCCCCAAATGCGTTATATACATATGGGCTCACTCCAAGCCCCTTGGTGCTCCTGCACTAGATTTCTTACCTCATTCATTTTTCTTTCCCACCGGATGACATTCTTGGGTATATATGTGCATAAATTATTTTGAATCAAAGGTTGTGAATTGGGCTTTGCGCCTGTAAATTGCATTTGCTTGAAAGCTTCTAAAGCCGTTTTTACCAAAGCCATTTTGTGCATATATTTGCACTCATTGCATTCCATGAGATTACATCTATTTAAGGCATTCATTCAAGTAGATCACATGCTTGGTTTAAGCTCCCACATTGGTGCAAGTAGAGAAGTGCTGACAAAGGTTGTGGTGTCTAGTTTTACAGCTGCAAATTGTATTTGCTTAAAAAATTCTAAAAGCCCGTTCAACAAATCCATTTTGTGCATATCCTGCACTCATTGCATTCCATGAAGCGACACCTTCCTAAGGCATTCTATCAAACTGTTCGTGTGTCTTGTCTATGCTTCCACAAATCGCATTCAGTCTACCAGGGCACGTGTAACTACAACATCTGGTATATATATATACCCGCACAAAAATACTAGAATTTGGCTTTACGCCTGCCAGTTGTATTTGCTTGAAAGTTTTTAAAGCCATCTTCAACAAATCCATTTTGTGCATATCCTGCAAGTATTGCGTTCCGTGAGATTACATCTCTTTGAGATGTTCTATCAAACAGTTCACGTGTCTCGTCTAAGATTCCACATTCCCATTCATGTCTGCCAGAACATTTTGAGCTATTTGACAAAAATCTTCTTTCCATTATGTTTTGATGATGTCCATATCCTATTCCAAATCACCCATTTAGGTACGGGCTAAGAGTATGTTAGAAAAAGGTAGTGCAGTCTGGTTGTATATCTTCTAGTTGCTTTTGCTTGAAAACTAGTACCTTCTCAACAAATTCATTTTGTTTATATTCGACAACCGTGGTATTATACCTAGGGTTTTGATTAGGGTATATTGTTCTTATAAACTTTATATTAATTTAATCAGTTGATGTTGTTATATATATATATATATATATATAAGTTTTATATATAAATTAATTAAATATATATATGTTGCATTATGACTAAATAATCCCTTCACTTATCCTCTCTTTTGTTAGGCAAATTCATATGTATTTATTCCTAAAGGATTATGTCCTTATCCATAATGTGAAGGATAAAATGTTATTCTTTTATTATATTATGAAATACTTAAATGTTTAGAATAGAAATATTAGAAGATCATATTTTTTTTTAATACTTAGATTTTTATGAATTTAGAATTGTTTTGTGAAGTTACTTTCATAATATGTTAGGGTATATTTTTTTATTGTTTCAATTAAGAGGTTCAATTTTTATAAGGTTAAAGATTTTTAAATTAATAATTGGAATAAAATAATTTTTTAGTTGGTAGTCATCACTGTGAGTTTTAAGAATATCAATAATATTATGACTATAGACTATACGTTGAACTTAGCGATCAATGGTTAATTTTTGTTTAGCCCTGATGGATTATTTATGCATACACAATGTTGTTTTCTTTGGGAGGTTGGTTTCTAGAGGTTCAGGAGGGGGTAGATGTGTGTATGGCCCTTGTGACATTGTAACCTTGAAGGTGGTTGAATAGGTGGTGGGTCATATGTATATGTAAAATGTAACCCTAGAATGTTGTCTCCTATTCTTGTATGAATTCATGTTATGGTGATAAATGGTGCAAGATGGTTAATGCCTTACCCTGTGTAGGGTTTACTAGTTGCAAGTAGGGGGAGTGTCACTCAATGGGGGCTAGAACCCAAAGAGGTGTCTAGGACAACCCATTGGAGGGTTTCTTAATCCAGTGCTAACCTTAATAATGAATTGGGGGGAATGGGTAGAATTCACATTAAATAAGATAATGTATACCTCACTCATGGCTCAAGTGCTTGTTTAGGCTTGAGATGAGATGAGAAGGCCTGGAATGGCAAGATCAACTGCCTTGTCCTCATGAAAGGTATGTTGGTTCTGCATGAGTTTGTATGGGGGCCAGGGATTGGGAGAGGCTACCAAGACAACCTAGGATGGGGGCTGGGGCCTAAGAAGATCCACCAGGACAACCCATATCAAGCCATGTGATGACACTCCTTCCTATTGCAATCTAGCACTCCCTAGTTGTATTTCCTCTTTTTGTTATGTGAGTGCCTTTGGAAGTGTAGTAAGTGTGTAAGTGATGTTGATTTTCGGTAGTATGGTGATTGGTGTCATGTATGACCCTGTTGCTTATGTTAGCTTGTTGTTCTCTTGACTGTTCATTGTATGTGGGATCTTGTGTTATCTTCTAGCATGGGGGGTGGACCTCAGGGTTCCACATGGTCAGGAGGTTGGTGGCTTTTCTCCACTGGGTATTCTTGCTCCATGTTCACGAGCTTGGAGACTGTTCATTGTGCTGTGGACTTGAGTTCTAGTTTCAGTTTGCGAAGGCAATCCTTTCATGTAATGTATGCTGGTGGTATATCATATTGTAATTCTTAATGTATCTTGATGTAATCTCTCCCATGTGTTGAGGAAAGCAACGCAGAGATTATTGTAATGATGTAATTATTACTAATGAATTCATCTTGTTATGAGTACTGTAAAGTAATGCATCAATTGTGATAGTAGTTAGAAGATGATCTTTAATGTTGATTTTCGGTTGTCACATGTAGAAATGAATAATATCAATTAATGTGTTGTTCATCTTCTATTGTTAATGAAATATTTCCAGTAACCTTGTTTTATGAGTAGCGTAGTCGAGGAACCTTAGAGGACCTAGGATTAGTTATCTTTCTATGTTATGCATTTTATAGTTATCAAAAGAAAAAATTATTCCATTTATTTGGTCTAGTTAGTGTTGTCCTTTGGGGTTCCTTGGCGGGGGCATTACAATTTCTCACCATATAGGGATTCACCAATCATGGATAATGCATTAATGTGAAACATTATCATTCAACACAAATCAAAACATGAGGGAGAATTAGGTTGGGGGTCAAGATCTTACCAAACTTTCCATCCAACAATGTTAAATCTCTCCACAACATGTTGATAAACATACTAGATGCACACATACAATAGGGGAACACAACTCAAAAACATAAGATGCAGGGTTTGCCACTTCACTCATGATTCTAACACCTCAAACATCACAAGGACTATGCAAATGACCCTTTTCACAACCTTTTTTCTCTTTAACTCTCTAAATTTTCAAATAATGCAATGCAACAATCACACCCAAGTTACCATGTGAATCCTAGGGAAGAATGTAATTTGGGACATAAGTCATTACCTAAATGATCTATTCTAGAAATGCAACATTTTATTTCTTACACTAGCATAATTAATTCACACATAGGGACATATTGTCAAAGAATACAATGCAAGATGCATTTCATGCAAGCCTTTCAAATCACCATATAGAGGTAATTAATAAATCAAATATGACAAGTGTTATGAGGGTATGCTATTCTTGCAACAAACATACACATGACAAGGTGCACAATGCAAGGTTCATTTAAATTTGCATTACCACAACAATATTCTTCACATATCATGCATTTGATAAAAACATCATCTCTTTCAAATACAAATGCGTAACTCTTAAAAGAGTAAACTAGATTCAAACAACTCTCAAGAACTTGGCATTTCCTTTCATACAAAGGCTCCCATAACTCCAATATCAAAAGTGGTCACACAAGCATGAACATAACCCTACAAAGGTCAATCAAACATAGTCATACAAGGAAGACATATTGAAAGAAAGCACATGCTACTCACAACACATAAACAGACAAGGATCCCACACATGATTGAAGAAGCCAAGAAAGACACATACCAAAGCTCCCAATGCTGCAACGATGTAATGCCCTAGGTTTTCACCCAAAGCATTATCCGAACAAACACCGAACCAACAAATTTTTTGTGTTTACAAGTGTGACATTTATACGTCACATTGCACTCAAGCACATGCAACGTGTCGCAACAAGCACAACAACACCTAAAACAAAATCACCATTGCACAATGCAAGGTGGCACAAGTGGAAGACTTCACCCATCATGAGATGATGCAGAGGCATGGAGGATTCACCCAAAACTCACAAACTTCCACTATGCTTTGATGAGAGCAGCAAATAAGGTAAATTTGACATAATTTTTAGAATACAACTTAGACCCATGATCTAAAAACTGATTTGGATACCCATTATCCTCTTACATAACATATCTCACATGCAACATAGGTTGTTTTTGAAAGTTTTCTTAAAAAATGGACTGTTATAGAGATGGAGACCCTAGTAGATTGCAGACCTGCCCTCACCAAAAATGACATAACTCACTTAATTTTTAATAAAAATTTCCCAAACCAAAATAATATGAAACTAGACTCATATCCCCATCTTTTTGCATTAGTTTCAAACTTGTACTTGATCCGTGCAATCTGTACCATTCCAAACAAGATGATTGTTACAGTAAACAGAACTGGAAGTATCAATTACAAAATTCATCATAGTTTTCACAAAACATAATAAAAATTGATGCAACTAACACCAAAAGAAAGAAGACTCTGAGATATTTCCAAAAAATCTAATTTTATGCCATTTAGATTCTGTACATGTCCGTACCAGCCTTTGGAACAGCGAAAAATAGTCAAAACAAATGCAAAAAACTAAACTTTTATTTCATTTCTCTTCTCTAAACTTCATCTCTCCTCCATCTTTCCTTCATCTCTCCTCCATCTCTACCTCTTGCATGAATTTAAAGGCATAAATAATGTCTTTACATCCATCTTTTTTGTTCCATCACTCCACTCTCTTTTACATGCAAAAAGAAGAGGCTAAAAATAGCCAAACCACTAACACTACTCAACTTAGAAAGTACTAAACTTAACCAAATCTTAAAACTCCACTACAAGTGACCTCTAAAACATGAAGAGTGGTCTTACATAGACCTTTATTAAAAGAATAATAAAATAAAACTCCTCCAATGTGAGAAACTACCTATTAAACTCCCTATGACCCTTCATATTTCTCTTTTGTTTGCCCTTTTTGCACTTTTTGCAATATTAACAATTTTGTAATTTTTGCAATCCTTTACACAATAACTCCAAATCCCACTAGAACCTAATCAAATGCCTCTAATACATTGCCAATGGTCAATTCATGACCTTATTACATCATTAAAACACCAAAACTAGATTAAAACTAAAAGTTGCCTCATGGAGGCTTAAAGCTAGCAAAGTGCTCTTGCACCATATTCCCGGAGAAAACAAAATTCAAGTCCTCTTGAATGCAAGTCAACTCTTTTTTCCTAGTTATCCAATTATTTTGCAACATGTCCTTCATCTTTGCAACTATCCCTAGGTCCTTCTTCTTCTTCTTTTTCTTATGCCATCTCTTATTCAGCATTCTCTCAACTTCTAGGCTCCAAAATTCCATTTCTTGTGTATATACCTCAATAATATCATCTATGTCTTCACTGGCAACATATTCATCTGAAAAGGAAATCATTTCCTTAAGTGTTTTGGTAACATATTCTTCACCATCATCTTCATACATTGTAGGCACTTCTTCTTGTTCTTTATAACCTGCACATACATAATCTAATGAAATATTAGAAATAAAATATTGAGACCTTGAGGTCTCCTCCTTGCTTCCCTACACCATGCACTCTACTTCAAACTTGTCCTCCAAGGGTTTCCTTTTATGAACAACATCTTCTAATTCCTCCATCATAGTTATTAATTGCTTAGGATTTTCATATACAAAGTAGTATTCCTCTTTGTCCAAACTTGTCATCTCCTTCCAAAGGATTTGATCAATCTCTTGCTACTGCACTTCAGGGCTGCATTCAATTTGTCCTATTGCTGCAACTTCCTCTTCCATAACTATTCTTTGTTTTCTTCTTTGAACTATCTTCTTAATAGGCCATAATACCTTCTTTTTGATTGTCAAGTGTCAACTCAATGCTCTTTTGAGCAACTGCTCCATCTCATCTTCCATCTTTCTGCTCATCTCTTCCATAGCTTGCCTCAGTTCTCTTATCTCTTTCTCAACCTCTATTTGCCTCATATTTTCCTCTTTCCTCTTCCTCTCTTTTTCTTCTTTCTTCTTCTTTTGTGAACCCCCAGCTTGCAAATACCTTCTAAACAAATCCATCTTTCCTCAAGCAAGTCTCTTTCACCTTCCTTCTTCTTTGCCTTTGCCTCACCTAGGTCTCTTCTCTTTTCCTGTACCTAGTCTTTTGGCAACTAGGTTCTCTTTTCAACCTGCACAAACAAAAACTCACAAACACCAAACTCTCGTTTGCCCAGACCTTCTGAGCTCTGATACCAATTGATGCAGAGGCATGGAGGATTCACCCAAAACTCACAAACTTCCACTTTGCTTTGATGAGAGCAGCAAATAAGGTAAATTTGACATAATTTTTAGAATACAACTCAAACCCATGATCTAAAAACTAATTTGGATACCTATTATCCTCTTACACAACATATCTCACATGAAACATAGGTTGTTTTTGAAAGTTTTCTTTAAAAATGGACTGTTATAGAGATGGAGATCCTAGTAGATTACAGACCAGCCCTCACCAAAAATAGCATAACCCACTTAATTTTTAATAAAAATTTTTCAAACCAAACAAATATGAAACTATACTCATATCCCCATCTTTTCCCATTAGTTTCAAACCTGTACTTGATCTATACAATCCGTACAATTCCAAACAAGATGACTGTTACAGTAAACAGAATTGGAAGTATCAATCACTAAATTCATCATAGATTTCACAAAACATAATAAAAATTGATGCAACCAACACCAAAAGAAATAAGACTCTGAGATATTTCCAACAAATCTAATTTTATGCCATTTGGATTCCGTACATGTTTGTACCAGCCTCTGGAACAGCGAAAAATAGTCAAAAAAATGCAGAAAACTAAACTTTTATTTCATTTCTCCTCTAAATTTCATCTCTCCTCCATCTCTGCCTCTTGTATAAATTTTAAGGCATAAATAATGTCTTTACATCCATGTTTTTTGTTCCATCACTCCACTCTCTTTTACATGCAAAAAGAAGAGACTAAAAATAGCTAAACCACTAACACTACTCAAATTAGAAAGTACTAAACTTAACCAAATCTTAAAACTCCACTACAAGTGACCTCTAAAACATGAAGAGTGGTCTTACATAAACCTTTATTACAAGAATAATAAAATAAAACTCCTCCAATGAGTGAAACTACATATTAAACTCCCTATGACCCTTCATATTCCTCTTTTGTTTGCCTTTTTTGCACTTTTTGCAATATTTACAATTTTGTAATTTTTGCAATCCTTTACACAATAACTCCAAATCCCACTAGAACCTAATCAAATGCCTCTAATACATTTCCAATGGTCAATGTATGACCTTATTACATCATTAAAACACAAAAACTAGATTAAAACCAAAAGTTGCCTCATGGAGGCTTAAAGCTAGCAAAGTGCTCCTGCACCATGAAACAACTCACCATAATGACCAAGAGGGGTGGAACTCACTCCAAGATGAAGGCTGAATATACATTCATGACCTCACTCCCTCATGAACACATGGATTAGGATGATGGTAACAGTCACCTCAATCTATTCCACGACTACACAAGACATCCCAAACACAAGGGTAATGCTCACACATGGGATGGTCCAACTAGGAGGTACGATTCCTCAATGAATTGGAATGGTCACTAGTCAAACTTGTGCAAAGGTATGCTTCCCAAAGAAAAAGATGGAATAACCTAAGAGTGCATATCAAACTATGGAAATGACACCATGGATACACTCAGGTGGTCAAACGAAAACCTTACGACAATAAACTTTACATAAGGGTTGAATAGGCAAAATGGGACAAAAGAGATACAAAAAGCTGTGCATGTTTGACACCAACATCAACACATGCCAAAAGCAAAGATATGATACTCACCACCTATGTTAGATGAATACGATCCAACACAAATATATCCATAAACATAAAATACAACATCAAATAACTGAGTCTAAACATGCTAACATAGCTAGATTCTAACATATAAAATCTATCAAAACATGCCAACGTCCTCACAAACTAAAGTGTGGAAAAATACAAGATGATATCTAATAATTACAATATTCAAAGGGCTTCATTCTAAACATAGATGAATCATAGCCAACATCATAAATCAACTCAGAATTAATTACATCTTATTATAAGGCTCTCAAAAGACCTACATTACAAAGATTACAATAATCAATAATGATAATATACAAGTGCATAAACCACCCAAAAACCAACATGCTCTCTAAGGTACAACAAGACATGAAGCATGACATATTCAACCTACAAGAAGATAAGGGAACCATCCAACACCTGAAGATCATCATGAAGGACCAATGGGGAAATGCTGCTCGCCTCCCAACCATATTGCCATTGTCGAGTGCAATAGCTATCTACGCAACTCTAGGAAACCCCTAAGCTATGGAGAAGGTGATCATGGCAAACCTACTAGCATCATCTCACTCAATCTAGGGTATACAGAGAAACATATGGCATACACACCAATCAACGCACACAACACACATGGAACAACTACAAATACAATGCATATAAACAACACATGGTATAACTATAATCCAATTGCATTCAAGTAACATATGACACACTTGCCAAAACATAATAGAATGAAATCACAACATTCAAGCATAAGGGGAATAATCACACTTTTAATGCACGCTAAATGAGGCATAGATCATAGTCCATCATAGGCACATACAAGCATGGATCAAGCATCACAATGCACATGCAAACACATGGTAAACATCACAAACCAAGTCAAAGTCTAATGGTGGAAGAAGGAAGAGAGACCTAGGTAGTTAGGACAAGGAGTGTCATACGAGGGCAATACTCACCTTGTGCAAAAACATGAGGGCATAACCTCCTCATAGCAACCAGACACTACACCAAAGATTACTCTTTACACCCAAACCTAAGCAAGCTGTACAATTTACCAGGACATTTTATTACCCATGTGTTTAAATGTTATTCTTAATTAAAAACTTCCATTTGCTAATTCCAATGAACTCTTTGGGTTGTGGTACATGATGGAAGCCACTCCCTTCCCTACCACTAAACCTCTTCCTAAACACCCAAAGCTCCAATTTAGCCAATTGGGCTTGACACAATTTACAAGGTAACAAAATCCCAATTCGACAAAAACACAACATTTTCTAAAAAGATGAAAATCATCATTTCCCATGGGAGGAAACTTATACCACATTAAATTTAATAAAGGAAAGGTTTAAAATTGAAATTTTATTTTTTTATTTGTATGGAAGAACCATAAAAACCAAAATTTGTTGAAAACTTGGCTACCTTGAGCAATTTTCTAACTCTCATGTTTCAAACTCAAATGGAAATTTGACAACTACCCATTGTAGAATATATGCACAACATCCCAATTATGAAATAAAAACAAGGTGGGTAATCCTAGGTAAAATTTGCCATAACCTTGTCTGTTTTTGCATGTTTCCAACCAAGAACACAGAGCAAAAATACATAAAACAACCATAAATTCATATCTAAGTTTTTCTTGCCTAATCAGGATGCCATATCAATCTAATAAATGTGGCATGCCAATGAATAGAGCATATAAATTTAAAACAAAGGAAAGATTCAAGAATCATACCTTTCCTACAAGTAATCCAAGGAAGAGAAGAGGGTTTTGAAAGAAATCTTTGATCACACACAAGCATCCACAATTCAAATCCACTCCACTTGAACCAAGAAATCCGAGTAATTCAACCTTTCTTTCATTCATGGAGAAAATCCTTCTTTCAAACAAGAGAGGGTTTGAGAGGAGAGAGCAAATGTAGAGGAAAAACAATGAAATAAAATAACTCCTTTTTCCTTTTTAACACCCAAAAGCCCTAATTTAAAATAGAATATAAAATTCACTTATAATCATTTTTTTTAATCAATAATGAAATAAAATATATTCATTTAACACACCATTTAAAAATATAGCTAATTCATTTCATTTTTCCACAGTCCATAATTATTGTAGCTCAATACTTCAGGAATTAACTATGTGCACATTTTTTACCTCAACGTTTTGGATCAAACTCCATGGTCCATCATCAGGAGAAAGAGCAAGAGAAGAGAGAAAATAACTGTTTGCACAATTTTTACCTCATTTTCTCTCTTCTCTTGCTCTTTCTCTTGATGATGGATCATGGAATTTGATTCAAAACATTGAGTTAAAAAATGTGCACACAGTTAATTCTTGAAGTATTGAGCTACAATCATTTCATTTTACTAACCTAAATAGTTTTAAAAAATGCCTAGGAACATGAAAACTAATTTTACAACATTTCAACTTCCAAATACCTTTCATGCGACACATTTAGTAATAGAAAATTAGCTAATGAACTTATTACAACTATTCCAAATAGGTAATTGCCTTTTAACTCAATCTCATTCTGAAAGATCTAAACATGACATATCAAGAATTCTGTTTTCCAATATAATGCAATTCTACCTTTTTGACAGAAAATTATTAAATTTTAGAAATAATTCAAAATCATTTAAATTTATTCCTCTAGCATAATATAATGCAATAGATATTTTCGCTAAGATAATTATTCATTAAAATAATCTGAAAACATGTTTTTCAAGATCATTTAAAATAAAGTACAAAATGCTAAGGAAACACACACAATTGACTTCAAGCACACATTACGAGTTTCCACAACACAAGGGTAAGGGTGATATGGCTTAGTGTCCCATGTCAACCTTCTCCACATTTCCCACATTAGTTAACACCTATAATTACCTGCACACTCAAGTCAACAATCAGGTGTACCTACTCCACATATAATAGCCCAAGCAACATAATCCACTCCAATGTGGTATAATTACACATGATATAAAATAATCACATTCACTACAATCATCTACAACTAGAATGATCCAAGAACATGATGCATAAACATAAACATTTCACAACACGAGAATAATACGACAATCACAACTATAACAAGTATAGTGAAAACAATGAAGTTGAAGCACTAGAATAATCTAACATGCACAATCACAATGTATGCATCCCATAATGCATATAGGGGATAAATTAGTTTAAAAATGTAATAAAAAATGTGATAAAATGTGACAAAATGACAAGGTCTTATATAGAAGACCTCTGCGTTCACTACAGAGTCTATTTCCTAAAGCAGTTAGGGCAAGAAGGTGATCCTCCTTTTAGGAACCTAGAGGATTAGGGTTTCAAAGATCCTTCCAAAATAATGGGCAGTATCATTTCTTGCCTCAATATGGTTCTTTTGGATTCCGTAACAATGGTTCTTTTGGTTTTTGTAACAATAGAAGGATCTTTGCACAGAATTTGTCTCTTGCAAATAATCAAGCTACAGTTTCAGGAAAGGTGGAAACTGGAAATGGCATTCGTCAGGTTTGGATGGAAAAACCAATTCCTCCTAAAGATAATTCTCTTGAAGAAGCTGTTGAAACTGATGCTAGGGCTTCTGCGAAAATTGTTAATATCCAAATTCCTGATGATATGGTGAATCCCTATATCCAAGATCTTGCTACAAGGGCAATTATCGGTAAGGTGTGGAATACCAAACTAAATTTTGATATACTTCTTAATTGGATTAGGGTTTCTTGGAAAGGGGTTTCTGATGTTTTTTTCTTGCAAAAGGATTTATGTGTTTTTATGGTAATTTTTGAGAATGGCTTTTTTCGTGATGAAACCCTAAAACAAAAATTGTGGTTTTACCAAGGCAAAGGGATTTGTATTTAGAAATGGGAGCCTAATTTTGATCCAATTAAAACTAACATGAACTTTTTCCCGTTTTGGATTACATTGCCAAATTTACCGCTTGAATATAGAGATCTCAACATTACTAAATTATGTGCTAAGAAAATGGGTTTCTTTATTAATCATGATATGTCTAATTTCCAAAAACCTGAGTCACCAGTAAGGTTTTCAATAATTCTAAATACTTCATTTCCTTTCCCTAAATTTATGGAATTCCATTCTAAATTTGGGTCCTGGAAACAATCGGTTGTTTTTGAAAATCCTATGACTATGGAAAAGCCAGAGCTTTTTGAATCAAAATGGGTTTGTGAGGATTTAGAAAAAGATAAATTTTCAAGGGAAGATCTTGATTCTGTTAATCTTGGGGAACCATCTTTAAATCATTTGGTCAATTCCTCTGATTTGTATGAGGGGCAACATTTTGTTAAGGATCTATCAGAGGAGTGTTGTTTTGAGTTTGATGCTAGTAAAAACAAAGAATTAGATACCCCTAATTTTTCTCGTAAAGAAACAATAAAGAAGAATTTACTCTCATCTTTTAATGAGGAAGAT
This sequence comes from Cunninghamia lanceolata, assembly GCA_027924645.1. Classification (NCBI taxonomy): domain Eukaryota; kingdom Viridiplantae; phylum Streptophyta; class Pinopsida; order Cupressales; family Cupressaceae; genus Cunninghamia; species Cunninghamia lanceolata. The sequence continues at coordinate 4,218,480 of BSBN01000160.1, read as the reverse complement.
AATTACATCCCAAATGTCGATCAATAGGATGTTTCAAGTTTGGTCAACTTTTCTTTCTCTGAGGAGGAAGCAAAAGATTTTGTTGATAAGACCATTCAAAGAGTTGCTTCTAATCTTATTGATGAACTTGTGGATGAGGTAATTGCAGAAGATTCACATATAGTTGAAGGTATTTCTACCGTTAATAATATTTCTGAGCCAAGGTTGGTAAGTGATAATCAATTAAATTTGGGGAAATCAGATTGGAAGGTTTTGCTAGGTGATGGGATTGGTAGTGAGGTTTTTGATTTTGTTGCAAAAATGTCTTTTTCTCGATCTTTAAGTCAGGATTCTCCTACAAAATCTAGGTCTATTTCTCCTTCCAAGAGAGGTCATAAACCAAAATCTTTCAAAACTCAAGAAGAAATTAAGGCTGGGTTGCAGGCTACCCTTGAAACCTGTTTGAGATCAGGGAGAGTGAGAAACTCTCCCCGAGAACAATGAAGATCCTATCTTGGAATGTTAGGGGCATTAATGCCCCTAACAAGAGACTCTTGGTAAAGCATCAGATAGGTTCTTTAGGAATGGACATTATTTTGCTTCAGGAGTCAAAGTTATCCCAAACTCAAGCTGATAATATTTTTCCAAATTAGTACAAATGGAAGTTTCATCACTTTCCTTCTCAGGGGGCTTCAAGAGGTTTGGTTATTCTGTGGGATAGTAAAAGTTGTGATGTACACCTAATTTGTTCTACACAAAACTTTTTACTGATTAAAATAATTTCCCCATCGTTAAACTTTTGGCTATTCAATGTTTATGGACCAATTTCATCTAGTGAGAAAAAAAGGTGTTGGGATATTTTATCTAGAGAAAAAGTTATACTAGGGGGAGATTTAAATTCTATCACTTGTTTATCAGAGAAATCAGGAGGGATTTGCCCTCCCCAGAGGGTAATTGATGATTTTAATGATTTTATTTCAGACAATGAATTGGTTGATAGTCCTTTATTGAATGAAAGTTTCACTTGGTCTAATAGGAGAAACGATTTTTTAAATATTGTAGAAAGGCTGGATAGATTTTTGTTCTCTTCTAATTGGTGTATTGATTCTAAAATTTTTGGTACTTCTGTTCTTCCTTTTTCTGCATCAGACCACTTTCCCATTTCTTTTCACCTGGACATGGATAGGACTAGAAGGAAATTTAGATCTTCTTTTAAGTTCCAAGCTATGTGGCTTAGAGATAGTAGCTTCTTACCCCTGCTGGAATCTTGGTGGAAGAGTACCCCTTTTGTGAAAGGTTCTCGCATGTTTTGGCTTAATGAGAAGTTGAAATTTATAAGGGAAAAAATTAAGGATTGGAATAAATTTTCTTTTGGTAACATTTTTTCTCAAAAAACTACATTGCAATCTCAATTAGAACAGATGAATGAAGTCATTATAAGAAAGGGCATGGATATTGCATCCTTTGAATGTGTAAAATATCTTCAATCTAATTTAGAATAAGTTTTAGCCCAAGAAGAAATTTTTTGGAGACAAAAATCAAGGGAGACTTGGCTGAGAGAAGGAGTATGAAATACAAAATTCTTTCATGTTTTGGCTATGGTAAGAAGACATAAGAATTCTATTCATGCAATTAAAGACTCTATGGGGAATGTTCTGCAAGATGATGTTCTCATTCAAAAAGGAGCTAATTTTTTTCAGAAGTTCCTTTCTAAAGAAAATATTAAGGTCCCCAATTTAACTATGCTAGAAGTTATAAATCATATCCCTACTTTGATATCACAAGAAGATAATTTAGAATTGATGAAACATTTTTCTTTAGAAGAAATTAAGACAGTGGTTTTTTCCTTAGATCTAGACAAATCTCCTGGTCTGGATGGTTTTACCCCTCTTTTCTTTCAAAAATGTTGGGACTTTGTAGGTAAAGATGTGTGGTTGGCAGTAGAAGAAGCTCGAAGAAATCAAACTCTATTGAAAGAGATTAATTCTACCTTCATTGCTTTGATCCCTAAAGTTGCTACTCCTTCGTCCTTTGTTGATTTTAGACCCATTTCTCTTTGTAATACTCTATATAAAATCATTTCTAAAGCAATTACTTTAAGACTTGCCATTTTTATTCCAAAACTCATTTTCGATGAACAAGGAGGTTTTGTTCTAGGTAAGGAAACATTTGAAGATGCTCTAGTGGCTCATGAGGTTCTGCATTCAATACATGAACATAAACTTCCTGCTATGTTGGTTAAATTGGATATGTTAAAAGCCTATGATAGAGTGTCTTGGGACTTTCTATTCCAAGTTCTCCTTAAGTTTGGGTTCTCATCTAAATGGTGTAAGTGGATTTCATCTTGTATTTCTGGTGCAAGCTTTTCAATGTTGATTAATGGTTCTCAGTCTAAATTCTTCAAGTCATCTCAAGGGATAAGACAAGGTGATGTTTTGTCCCCTTTCCTTTTCATAATAATGGCCGAAGGTTTGAGCAGATTGATTTTGAGGCAAAATTCCTTGGGTAACTGGAAGGGGATTAAAATTCGTAGAGTTCCCTTTGCTATTACTCATGCTTTGTTTGCAAATGATACTTTGTTGTTTGGGCATCTTGTGATGTTAGAAGTTAAATTTATGAAAGATGTAATTTCTAAGTATTGTTTAGTTTCAGGTCAGAAAGTGAATCAAGACAAATCAATTTTTTTTTTCTTTTTTACGTCTCTATTAGTGCAAGAAAGGGTTGCAAAATTTTTGGGTTTTAAATTGGATGTCCTCCCTTCAAGATATTTGGGAATTCCTCTATTCTCGGGGTCAATTAAAAATATGTTTTGGGATAAACTTATTAAAAGTATCAAATCCAAAATTTCTTCTTGGAAAGGTAAATGGTTAACATTGGCTGGAAAAATTCTTATGATTAAAACAGTTTTATCAGCAGCGCCTATGTATATGCTTTCAGTGCTTATGGTTCCCAAGTCTATCCTTTCCTGCCTTGTGAATATTATGAAAAAATTCTTGTGGAATGGCTCTAATCTGAACGGGAAAAAGATCCCTATAATCTCTTGGGACAAAATTTGTATTCCGAAGTAGAAAGGAGGAACTGGGATTCATAACATTGAAGCACATAATAAGGCTCTTGGAGCCAAACTGGTTTGGAATTTATATGAAAAGTGAGATTCTAAATGGGGAAAAATTATGTTTGCTAAATATTTAGATTCATTTTCTCCTAAAAGAATCTTTACTATTCTTAATCCAAAGGTGGGTTCTCATATTTGGAATTTTTTGATAAAATGTAGAGAGGTGATTTCCCTTTTTCTATCTTGGGTTATTCATGATGGAAATTCTGCACTCTTTTGGGATGATTCTTGGAATAGTCATCAACCTTTGTCTAAAATAGTAGGCCTTCAAGAAATTAAGCTAATTTTGTGCCAAGCTTGGGGAACAAAAGTTAAAGATTATATTGAAATTGATTATAATTTAGATATTAATAAAGTTATGTGGAGAAATTTTGATGATTTTCTGATTCCCCAAGAGCAGAAGGTCTTGCTTAGGAATATCTTGGAGGAAAGAAGAATTTTTATTTCAGGAGGAAAGGATAAACTTATTTGGGTCCCCTCAAAGTCTAGTCATTATACGGTTAAGCAAGGATATCTAAGTATCATTGTTAAGGATTCTAATTCAATTATTGATTGGCCTTATAAGCTTTGTTGGAGTGGTCCTTGCCTACCCAAATCAGGACCTTTTGCCTAGTTAGACTTGAATTATAGAATCCTTCCTAGTGATAGGTTAGTCAGGTTTGGGATTACCAACCCTTTCCTTTGCCCTTTTTGTTCTGAAGTTGAGGAAATAGTGGATCATTTACTGCTAAATTGTCATCTTTCTTCAAAAATTTGGTATTGGCTTCTTTCAAAATTATTTTGGCAAGGTCCCCTTCCTCTCTCTCTCTCCTTCAAGTTTTTCAAAGTTGGCCCATCTTATTCACAAATTCTACCTTTTCTGCACTATGGTTGGTCTCGCCAAGTATTGTTGTTTGGATTCTGTGGCTAGAAAGAAATAGTAGAATTTTTAAAAAAATTAGCAATCCTTTTGATGTAATTATTCAAAAAATTGAGAAAATGATTTCAGAAGTAGTCTCAGCCTCGCTAATTTCCAGAAAGGTAGGTTCTCTAGTTTTTATGTCTTGGGATGATTTGATGTTAAAAAGTTGGAAGCTCTTAAGTTTGCCTAACTCAAACTGCTTTAGTGCTAACTTTAAGATTGATAGATCCTCCATCGAATGGATTCCACCGCCTGTATCTTTTATAAAACTAAACTTCGATGGTGTGAGTAGAGGTAATCCTAGTAATTCTAGTGTTGGTTGTGTTTTGAGAGATCATAATGGTTTAGTTCTAAGATCTTTGTTAGTTAAGCTTGGTTCGTGTTCAAACAATGAGGCAAAGGCATTAGTATTAATAGCTGGCCTAAATTTAGCTTTAAAATGTGGCATTACAAATCTTATAGTGGAAGGGGATTCTTTGAATACTATAAGAGCTTTTTCTATTAATTCTTATCCTAGCTGGAAAATTGATTATATTTTAAAATTCGGAAGGAGTTTGCTTGACCACTTCCAATCTTTTCAAATAGTCCATACATACAGGGAAGGCAATTTATTAGCATATTTTTTGGCTAACCTTGCTTTTTGCATTAATGACTCTTCTAAGGAGTGGGATTCTAATTCCTTTTTGTTGATCCCCGGAGTAATTAACATCTTGGCTAAGGAAAGTCTTAACTAATTTGGTTTGCATTTGTTGCAGTTTTTAGTGGAATTTTTTGCTTGTTAAATGCTAGAATCACCTCTATTGTGCGACATCTTCTGTTCTGACAGCTGATGTTGTTTCGTGGCTTGAGGAGAATTTCATCTAGTGTGTAGTACTTTGGTTTATTTCTTGCATGCAGGGTGGCAGCTCTCTCTTAATAGTATATCTAACAGGAATGATTTCATTCATTGAATTTGATGTTACTTTCCTCTATATCCTTATTTTTTGGTATGATATCTACAATCTTTTGCAAGTCTTACTCTTGCTTTATTTCATCCTTCTATATGGTAAAATTTTTTAAGATTTAAAGCATTGTACTCTATTATGGGTTCTGTTCAACAAAACAGCAGAATCCTTTTGCCCATCCGAAACTAGGAATGACCCTCTCTTGGTCTTCTTAACTTGAATTCTATGCAGGAAGTTTTTAAGATATATGAGGATGTTGTTGATAGAGCTATTACCCACGTCTGTGGATTGCATGTTTTACACTTACCTAGATCTATTTATCTGTCTCAAGCAGTATCACATTTCCTTTCTAATGCTATGGATTTTTTGCAAAGCTTCGATATGGTAAGAAATTTGGGTCTTATATTTGTTCAAGATGCTCATTTTCCTGTAGATACTTTTAATGATGTTTTAGAGGAGTATGATTTGTATTCAGGTACTGCTCTTGTGGGAGGTTTGTTTGATCGCAGGGATCTCTTCCGCCACCCTGTGTTTCATTGCCTTTTCAATGCAATATTGCATGGCCTCCAAAACAATTGTGTTTTGTCTTTCTAGAATTCTATTTACTGTCATAGGCAAGAATTGGGGAGGCAATTGGCAGATGATGCTATAGAAGTTTTTAATGCTTTGAATTTCCTTTTGCATTACGTTCCTCCTCCTCCACCTCCTCCCCCTCAGCCAACAGAAGAAAAGGCTCATCATCTACAGAGTTTTGTTGTTGAAGAATTGCAGGAGGACAACTAATAATTTTGTGTTTTGTAGAAAGTATTAGTTTTGTTATTTGTTGACTTTATCAGTTGTATAGTTTGTAATAGTGTTGTTTTGACAAATAATCAATCATGTGAGATCTTGAGTCATAGACTTTTTTGGGTAGACTCATCCTTTTGAGTCAATTTTGTATTGAAAATATTTAAAAAGGCTACAACCAGAGGTTTTCTTTGCGGATTCTTTCCTACCGGTATGCCTTATTGAATCAGGCATTTTGTAATTTTTATTTTATAATTAATATAATTTAAGTGGCTTTGCCACTTTTTCACAAAAAAAAAACAAAAAAAAAACAAAGCACAACCCAATCAAAAACACCTCGATGGTCATGCATAATACACCCTCAAAACCCATCGATGGCACCATAGACCTCATCAGCAAGTTTGGTGGAATGAATCAATGTATAATAATCACATAATACACTAATAAACAAAGATCAACATATAACACATGAATCAAAAAGCACACAAGGCACAAACTAGGGTGGGCAATACAGGGTTGGTCAAGGTATAAGTAATCATCATGGATGTAGCTAAAAACCATATGAATCCAATCCTCTTTTGTGCAAAAATTGGAAAATCCTTCAATATATCGAGCTTAAATTCTCCTACTTGCTAGTATTGTGGTAGGTATTCTTGTTGATCCATTTTCAAAAGTGTTCTTCATACTAGCTCAAATTTGTTGGCAAGAGACATAGTGTAGCTTCATGAGTGTTGTCATTGATGGCAACAAAGTTCATCCCACCCATCCGCAGGACATGGTGTGCTTATACTGGAAGTCAGATTGAAGAGTGTTGTGGTCCTGTAAGAGAGAATAGAGCATGTAGCAAGGCCTGACAATAAGGTTTGGAACTCTCAGACGAAGTATCTTAGTAAAGTGCAGACTTGGGGAAGTCAAGAGGAGTACCTTGACTGATACATTCCAGAGATTGAGCCTCTAGAGTTGAAAGAGCGAAGAGATATAAGCATCTAAGTGTTGGGTTCCTGTTTGGCAGAGTTCACTGAGAAAGAACTGACCGATAGAGCATCAGACCTTAATCTGAATGAGTTATTGATGGTGATCAAGTTTCTTGAGGTATCATTCATGATTGGCTGACATGGTTGATGACTTCTATGAGCATCTCTTTGATATGCATCACTTGATAAGCAAGGATTCAGCCGACAGACCAAGAGTTTGGGAAAATAGTAAGTATTCTGGATGCCGACTAGAAAGTGGATGAAATCCTTGGTGCGGATATATATACCAGATTGATTTCGGTATGAAGTGTGTGTTGTGGGAGGTGTTGTACGAAGAAAAGCAATGTGAAAGTAGTAAGGCAGGTTTGGTATGTGACAGGACAGCAGCACCGAAGAAGAGAAAGAATGAAGTGTAGTAGATCAGTGTATTGAGCCTAACCAGAACTGAACCTTAGCATATATAGATGCTTCTCATTAGTTTAAGTTTCTTGTTACTCTCCTTATAACTTGTAGACAGTAAGTCTCTTGCAGGTAGTGAGCCTCTTGTGAGCAGTGTGCTTAGGCAGTGAGCCCAAATTGGCAAGTGCCATTTTGTATTTCTATTCTTCTAACAGAGAATACATTCTTGGGTTAGTCACCCCGTGGTTTTTTCCCTTAACAGGTTTTTCCATGTCAAAATCATTGTGTTATGTTTCTTGACTTTGTTTCTACTTTCATGATTATGAATGCTCATTTGCTTTGATGCTGCACTAGTTGTTAAAGAAGAACAGAAAGTTAAATTAATTAAGATAACTGATTCACCCCCCCTCTTAGTTATCAACAATTGGTATCAGAGCTTAGTTCCTCCAAACAGAGCCTAACAGCTTGAGGAAGATCTGGGAATTCAAATGGATGTGTATGGTATGAGGGAACAACTTCAGTCTGCCCTAGATGATCTTGAACAATCGAACTCTGAAGTTAATAAATTGAAGGAAAGACTCAAATAGGCTGATGATTTCATAAATGAACTAAAATGGAAACTGAGTATCTCTATGAAAAAGAGAAAGGATCTACTTCAGCAATTGGCAAGTCAAGGTGAAGCCAATGATACAAATGAAGATCTGAAGGAGAAAACCAAGTTATGTGAAAAATTATCAAAAGAGGTCATTATAGTAAGACATGAAATGGAATCAGGAGTTATAAAATTTACCTAAGAAATTGAAAAGAAAAGAAAAAATGAAGATGATCTAAGACAATCTCTCAAGGAGAAATCAGAAGACTACCACAAAATGGATAGAATAATCAGGCATCTTGAATCTAATCTTGAAGAAGTTAGAGATAATGAAGAACAACTTGAGAATCAGGTTGACACTCTTAAAAGGGATCTTCAAACAACAAATGAATACAAAAAGAAATTCAAGATAAGCTCCGCTCAACTTGAAGTTCTTCTTCTAAGCCAAAAGAGGGTAGATAACAAGCAAGGCTTGGGGTATGAAAAAGGTGAAAGCTCTGGATCTGATCAGAAGAACTCCAGATCAGAAAATCCAAGAAAGATGCCTAGAAGACCTCCGGTAAGACAACCAAATGCTCAAAGATATCTTTCCTTCAATGGATACTGCCACAATTGCAATAACTTTGGTCATAAAGCAAATCAGTGCAAAAGAAGAATGAATCAGACTAATTCATTTTTCTCTGGACAGTGCTTTAATTGCAAAAGGTATGGTCACAAAACTCATGAATGCATAAATATGCAAATGAACAATTCATTCAATGGTAGATGTTTTGCATGCAATAGAATGGGACATATGGCTAATCAGTGTAGATCAAGAGGATATCAGTCAAATATGTAAAGAAATGTTGTTTTCTACAATTGCAATAGATCTAGTCATATTGCCAAATTCTACAGAAGTAAGAATTAGGACAAAAAGGGTCTGGTGCATCACAATCAAAACCTAGACAAAGGAAAAGGAAAAGTGAATCCAGATGAAATTCAAAGAGAGATGAACAAGATATGGGTGAAGAGAATTACAAAAAATGATGGGGATGGATCCGCACTAGAATCTGGTGCTGATATTCCTTCCAGAAACTAAATAGATGAGCTCTGGCTCAGGGGGAGTAACAAAAGAGAAACTTTTTCCCCAACCAGTCAATAGGTGCCTGAAAGTGGCACATGAAAGGTTGCAGATCAAAGGGTTCTTAGAGAAATATCTAAATAAGCCATGGTAAAGATATGGAAGACCCGCAAGAAGTTTTGAAAAGATTAATCTTCCAAGATTGATCCGGTTCAATAGTCATCCAATAAGAACATGATTTTCACAGTTAGATCTGGTATGATTCGAATTTGAGGTATCTTGATCTACGGATAAATGGAATGATTGTAAAAGGTAGATAGATTGCTAATATCCATCAAGAGTAACGTTAAGTGCATCTTAGTGATCTAGAAAAATCTCTCAGGACAAGGAGAATAGAGCAACCGGAATAACTTAAGGTATGCATTTATTGCAAACGAAATTAGGGTTTGCAGAGAAATAAAAGGGTTCTTGTATTCATCATTTGTACATTTTCTTTCAAGAAGAAGAGAAAAGGAGCTCTGTAAACAAATTGTCTCAAGCCTCTCAAAGATCAACAGCAGAAGTCAATTCTTCTAGCAATCTGATTCAGCTCATACTGTGAAACCTAAAAGCATAATAAGTATTTTCTATTCTTGAATATCTCTCTGTAAATCTTCTTGAAAATGGCTACTCTGAATGTTGTGAAGATTACTGATAGGGCACGCCCTAAATTTAAGAAGCATCCCTACAAATCTCTAGAAGTGGATCCCTCAGGTGCATTTTCTAGCATTCTGCATGGTATTTTACATTTAGAAGATGTTGGGGTTTACATTCATGTGAATATCGAAGAATTTGGGGAATCCAAGTTAATGGATATCTACCACAAGGAACTGATAGATGAATCATTTGAACTAAAACCTCAATATAAGGCCATCTGGGATAAACATTTTGGACAGTGCATTCATTTCCCCTGTTTTGCTGAAGATGATTGGGTCTGGTATGTTTTGAGCAGAATGCATGACAACTTTATGTGGTTGATGAGGCCATTCAAGATAACCAAGGAAGAAATTAGGGCAATTATCATATTGCACTCATCCGGTGGGTTACCTACTCTAAAATTAGTCAAAAACCAAATTGTGAGTGAAGCTACTAGATCTAAATTTGATAAAAGAGCAATGATAGTTGAGGATATCACAAATCCGAACATCAATTTTGCCTCCATGATTATTGGCTACAAGATATATCACTCTAGCAGAGAAAATTCTATAGCCAAAATAGCAATCTACACTTCTTATGAAATGTTGAGAAAGAATGCAGATTATGATCTTTGTGAACTCCTTTTGAGCCAACTGATGGAAAACCTACAAAAGATCAAGAAGGAAAAGAAGAACTCTTTCAAGTATGGTGGGCTAATACTGTGTTTGTTCTTCTACTTTATGAATGAGCTGCCCGGATCTAGTGGTTGGATATGGAAGAATGACAGACCTGTTGCAATTCAAATCAGAGATTACTTGCATGTGCTAAGTGATGCCAAGGCACAAAACACAACACTGTGGGGTTACTTCAAAAACTTCCAAAGCATGATGTAGGCTAGAGAAAGAATTCCCTAATCCCTAGTTGAAAAATACAAGGATACAGTGTACTTTATGGTAGACACTAATCAATGTCTGATGGAGGCAGTAGAACCAAGAATAGTATGGATCATGCCAATGGGGTATGAGGTTGATGAGAAAATCCTAGAACTACATATCCAACATCTGCTGAGCCAGCCCAAAGATCCTAAGGCAAAAAGGTTTGGAACTTACCAAGAACTAAGTGTAAAAGTTCATGTTGAACTGAGACAACCTGAGATCAAGAGAAAGGTAAGGAGGGAAGTAGAAGATTTTGCCAAGAGGCATGGAATTTCAAAGGAGGCACTTGATGCAAATAGAGAGAAGATAGAAAGGGCAGAGAAAGAAATAGAAAAAGCAGAGAAAGAAGGTGCTCTGGTGGAAGTCCCCTCCTGGACTAGATCCTCTAAGACCTCTGTACCTACCACTGCTAAGAGCTCAAAGGCATCAAAACTAGAAGCAAAATCATCCGGTAAAGGAGAGAAGAGAACTAAGACAAAGGCCACAAGATCTTATGCCAGTCAAAAGGATGATGAAGAGATTGAATCAGATGAAGAGGTCAAGAAAATGAAGAAGAAGAAGAAAACATCCGGTGAACCCTCTATCAGCCAAGGCAAAGAAGAGAAGGCAGAGGAATTTGTTGAAAAGCCCACTCTTCACATTGATGATATCATCAAATCAGTTACTATGGATGGGAACCTAAAACCAATGACTGAGTTCTATGATGAGTATAATGAAGATGACCAGAAGATCTTGCAAGAAGCTACAGTCAGGTATCTAAATATCTACAATAAGGATTTTATTGAAATCATATCTCTCATTCCCAAAAGCCTAGAGAAGGAATTAGAAATAAGGAAGAATAATGCTAAGGCAAAAGTTATTGAGATTTGTGAACAGATAGCTATTCAGCTATATCCTTCAATCACTTCGAAGAAAATGAATATGATCCTCAAAGATTTCAAGGATGAGTTTCAGAGCAAAGCTAGAATGAATCAGCTTATGCTTAGAGAAACTGACAAAGTAGCAAAAGAGACAGAAGAGATCCTCTGGAATGCATACAAAAGATTCAACATTCCCATTATAGAGGACGTAAGTGATGAAACTTCTGATGTTGAAGGGCAAAGTGCATCAAAGAAAGATCCTACTGAAAAGATTGTAGAAGAAACAAAGGAGATAGGCGAGGAGAAGTCCAAGGACCAGGATTCCTTTGTTCCAGAAAAAGAAGTCCAAGAAGAAGAAAATATCTCTCATCTAGATTCCCCAGCAGTCTCCAGATCTAAAGGAGGAGAAAGATTAGAGGAAAAAGAAGAAGTGAAGGAAAGAGAAGAAGCTCAAACTAAGAAGACCACAAGTGACAGTACTGAAGCTGCAGAAGGAAAGAAAACTGTATCTGGCAAGAGACATTGTAGAAATTGTCAAAGATTTCTTAATTAAAGAAATGATGGAGATTGATGAACTGGAGCTACTTCACGGACCATTCGACTTTGATTCTCTCTCCCTGGTTCAAACAATGAAGATAGCATCCTTTGCCCAAGCAAAGGCAAAAGAGAAACTTCTAAAGTCTCACATGGAAGACTATGAGCTACTCAAGATAGCATTCGGTGTGTTGAAAAAGATCATGCCATCCTTTCAGAAGGATTCCTCAACCTCTTCATCCGGTAATCTCAAGTCTCTTGTAAATTTTGTCAACACACATTTTGACTCCTTAGAGAAAGCAGCAGAAGAGAAAGTCTGGAAAGAATTTTTGGATAAGAGATTCTCTGAAGTGCAGGGTCTAATTTCAAATGATAGGAGAGTTATGGATATTGGGATAAAGAGCTTAGAAAATTCTCTCAAAGATGGCAGAGATATTTATAAATTTTGTTTATCCTGGCCCAAAGTGACCAAGGATATTGAGAAGAAAGAAAAAGAGCAAGAGGATAAACTATTAAGTTTATCTCAAACTTTTGATCCTCTCTCCTCTTCCATAGTAAATCAATAGTGTCAGACTATTGTAGTCACAAATGAAATAAAGAAGCTTGAGAAGGAGAAGAAAAATAGAATAAACAGGTTGACTGAACTTAGAAGGATAATCATCCCTAAGTTAGAAGCCATGCATGAGGCCCTAAGTGATGCTTAGACCACAGCTCGGACCAATGATCTGACAGATCTAAAAAGGGCAAAAGCTTTTGCATTCCTGTTGAGTGGTCACATCTCAATTTTGGATAGGATGAAGAAGAGTTGGGCGTCAGAGGTGGTACAGTTGAAGACCACTTTTGTAGATATAATTCAGTATATGTAAGTACAACATGTATATATGTTTTATGTGGCTAAGTATAGATTGTTTTTGAAATTTTGGTGTGCAAACCCTACCCTTTGCCATTGATGTCAAAGGGGGAGTGAGGAGCAGTGAAAAATGTGGAATCCAGCTAAGGGGGAGCTTCGGTAAAGTGTACAGTAGAATAGAGCATCAACCAAGGGGGAGTGCAGTGTGATACTTAGTCATTTTTCACTAAGTGTTGCCATCAATGCCAAAGGGGGAGATTGTTGGCAAGAGACACAGTGTAGCTTCATGAGTGTTGTCATTGATAGAAACAAAGTTCATCCCACCCATCCACAGGACATGGTGTGCTTATACCAGAAGTCAGATTGAAGAGTGTTGTGGTCTGGTAAGCAAGAATAGAGCATGCGGCAAGGCCTGACAATAAGGTCCAGAACTCTCAGAGGAAGTATCTTAGTAAAGTACAAACTTGGGGAAGTCAAGAGGAGTACCTTGACTAATACATTCTAGAGATTGAGCCTCTGGTGATGAAAGAGTGAACAAATATGAGCATCTAAGTGTTGGGTTCCTGTTTGGTAGAGTTGACTGAGAAAGAACTAACCGACAGAGCATCATACCTTAATTCAAATGAGTTATTGATGGTGATCAAGTTTCTTGAGGTATCATTCATGATTGGCTGACATGGTTGATGACTTCTATGAGCATCTCTTTGATACGCATCATTTGATAAGCAAGGATTCAGCCGACAGACCAATGATTTGACAGATCTAAAAAGGGCAAAAGCTTTTGCATTCCTGTTGAGTGGTCACATCTCAATTTTGGATAGGATGAAGAAGAGTTGGGCGTCAGAGGTGGTACAGTTGAAGACCACTTTTGTAGATATAATTCAGTATATGTAAGTACAACATGTATATATGTTTTATGCGGCTAAGTATAGATTGTTTTTAAAATTTTGGTGTGCAAACCCTACCCTTTGCCATTGATGTCAAAGGGGGAGTGAGGAGCAGTGAAAAATGTGGAATCCAGCTAAGGGGGAGCTTCGGTAAAGTGTACAGTAGAATAGAGCATCAACCAAGGGGGAGTGCAGTGTGATACTTAGTCATTTTTCACTAAGTGTTGCCATCAATGCCAAAGGGGGAGATTGTTGGCAAGAGACACAGTGTAGCTTCATGAGTGTTGTCATTGATAGAAACAAAGTTCATCCCACCCATCCACAGGACATGGTGTGCTTATACTAGAAGTCAGATTGAAGAGTGTTGTGGTCTGGTAAGCAAGAATAGAGCATGCAGCAAGGTCTGACAATAAGGTCCAGAACTCTCAGAGGAAGTATCTTAGTAAAGTACAAACTTGGGGAAGTCAAGAGGAGTACCTTGACTAATACATTCTAGAGATTGAGCAGAGCATGCAGTAAGGCCTGACAATAAGGTCCAGAACTCTCAGAGGAAGTATCTTAGTAAAGTACAAACTTGGGGAAGTCAAGAGGAGTACCTTGACTAATACATTCTAGAGATTGAGCCTCTGGTGATGAAAGAGTGAACAAATATGAGCATCTAAGTGTTGGGTTCCTGTTTGGTAGAGTTGACTGAGAAAGAACTAACCGACAGAGCATCATACCTTAATTCGAATGAGTTATTGATGGTGATCAAGTTTCTTGAGGTATCATTCATGATTGGCTGACATGGTTGATGACTTCTATGAGCATCTCTTTGATACGCATCATTTGATAAGCAAGGATTCAGCCGACAGACCAAGAGTTTGGGAAAATAGTAAGTATTCTGGATGCCGACTAGAAAGTGGATGAAATCCTTGGTGTGGATAAATATACTAGATTGATTTCGGTAAGAAGTGTGTGTTGTGGGAGGTGTTGTACAAAGAAAAATAGAAAAGTAGTGTGAAAGTAGTAAGGCAGGTCCGGTATGTGATAGGACAGCAGCACCAAAGAAGAGGAAGAATGAAGTGCAGTAGATCAGTGTATTGAGCCTAACCGGAACTGAACCTCAGCATATATAGATGCTTCTCATTAGTTCAAGTTTCTTGTTACTCTCCTTATAACTTGTAGACAGTGAGTCTCTTGTAGGCAGTGAGCCCAAATTGGCAAGTACCATTTTGTAATTCTATTCTTCTAATAGAGAATACATTCTTGGGTTAGTCACCCTGTGGTTTTTTCCCTTAACAGGGTTTTCCACGTCAAAATCATTGTGTTATGTTTCTTGACTTTGTTTCTGCTTTCATGATTATGAATGCTCATTTGCTTTGATGTTGCACTAGTTGTTAAAGAAGAACAGAAAGTTAAATTAATTAAGATAACTGATTCACCCCCCCTCTCAGTTATCAACAAAATTTTGTGTGGTTAATTTTGTTAAGGTGGTGTGAATATACTTCCACACATCTTTGGCATAAAGAATGTATCTATTAGTACACTTGAAAAGGAACCATTTGGATTGACCTCCATGGCTTTAAAAGGATACTTCGTATACTTAGGCTATGGATTATTTAGTGTGTCCATTATAGTAGGATTCAACATTCTTACTATTGTGCTATTTCATTTTAGCTACTCAATCAGCTTGCCAACCCTAGCTCATCACTTCCTACATCTATTCTATTCATTTCTTTGTACACTATTCTTTTCTTTCTAGGGTTTGGATGTAACTTGTTTCTCTTATGGACACTTAGATAAATTTTCAAGATGATTTTGTCAAGTTAGTTGTGTGCTTATATAAGTTCTCAATGGCCACATTAATCTTTAATTATTTCAACTACCCTTTTCCCTCCATTTTGACTGTTGGATTCTCATATTTGGTCTTTAACTTGTTGGAGATTATTGTACTTTACTATTTTATTATTATACACTATTGTACATTATAGTACATATATAATTCAAATATTTATACTTATTTTTGCTAATCCCCCACATGGTAGTGTTTTAATCTAACACCATTTGCATATCCTATCAATAACTCATTCTATAGATTTCTCAATTTCACTACTCCTAATGTAGAAAGTTCCGTAATTCAATAGGTCGTAGCCACTACATTTTTAATTTTTTGGTTTTTAAAAAATTTGCTATCATATAATAGAAGAATATCTTTGAATTTAAATGTTTTATTCCTTAAATTTTGGTTGTGCCAATATTTTGTTGATGGTTCTCTTGTCCTTGACTATATACTGCTAGTAATCACTTTTCATCCATCTTTTCCAAATCCATTAATCTTTCTTGTAAATATTCTTCTTCATTTAGCCACAAACTGTATGCCAACCTTACTATATTCTAGATTGGTAATGTATCATTAACTTCATAAACCAATTCAAATGGGTAGTATTTTGTTAGTCATTTATATGTTGTTCTATAGGCCCAAAGTACTATTGGTATTTTCAAGTCCTAATCATTTGTATTGTTGTTGCATAATTTTGTAAGCGTAGTTCCTTGAATCTTATTGAAATCCTCACTTGCACCATTTTCTTGTGGATGGTATGGACTTCTCCAGTTATGAGTGATCATGAAATTATCCAAAAGTTCTTTAATTGTGTTATTTAAACTATTTTCCTCGATCACTAGTTAGACTCAAAGGGCAACCAATTTTAGTAATGATGTTCTAATACATGAAATTCGTGGTAGTCTTTGCTGTGTAATCTTTAGTAGCTTTTGCCTCAACCCATTTTGTTAAATATCCTACTCTTGTAATGATAGATCTTGCATGGATTTTTGTGCTAGAGGATTAATAGGACCAATGAAATATATTGCCCATTTCTTAAATGGTGCTTGTGAAAATACTAGTCATAGAAACATTTCATCCCTTGCAGTAGTTTTCCCTACCCTCTAACAAACATCATAGTACTTGAAATATTTATTAGCATATTTAAACAATGTTGGCCACCATAATCCAGCTAATAGAACCTTTCTTGTTTTCTTGTCTTCTGAATTACATCCTCTAGATATTCCTTCATGCACTTCTCTGAGGATGTTTTCTCTTTCATACTCAAGTATAACTCTCCTTATCACTTCATCTTTCCCTATTATGTGCATCTCCCCTTCAATTAAGTTATATGGTAAAGAGCACCTCATCAATCTTGTCTTTTCTTCCTTAATGCTCCTTTTGGGTATTCTTTGGTAGATAGTAATTGCACTACATTGTTGAGCTCTTTGGGTACCTCATTTATGTGGAATAGATTTGCACCTATTATATCATCATCAATGGGACTGGGGTCCGCACTATTAGAAATTTACAGGTCAAATAAAACCAATTCCACATAACCCAATAGGAGAATAAGATGCAATAAATAACCATAATGCAAAGATCAATGAACAATAAACAAGATAACACAACATATACCTTGGGAAAAACCTCAAGAGGGAAAAACCCAGCCTCCAAAAGCATCCACACTCATATGTATTATTCATCAATAAAGATATTACAATACATGCCATGAGTCTCCATGAATACCTCTGAACCATCAAGCATTTCCCATGCATCCTTCATGTGTCCAAGCATGAATCCACACATCACCTACCATGCTTCACAATATGCACTTATAGGAGAGATCTCAATACAATGACAGCCTCTCACAAACCTCCAATCCAATAGCCAACCCTTACCGAAACCATTAACCATGTGCTTTCTTTTATAGACCAAGCTCACACAAATACAATTTATGGTATTAGATAAAACCATGTGCCCTAAAACCATGGATACACAAAACCATTAGCCTATAAAACCATTAACCCCCATTTGACTATTGGTACTAAGTTTTCCCAATTATTCAAATAATACAAATAAATAATTAATCACTCTATGTGTCCCACACACATAAGATAATTAACCCAATGTTATATACAACTTATACAAGTGGTAACCGAATAAAATAATCCAATATTATGCAAGGTGTACAACACCTATTTCCCAACATTCCCCCACTTGTTGTATACATTTCATAAGGGTCAATCAATGAAATACATCATCATAGGTAAAGATGAAATCACATGAATCTCCATCATGCTCTTATGCTCCATCAAAATACCTGCAATAAAATCAAAGTGACCACCATCTCAAGAAAGAAATCCTCTCATCCTCCAATGTGCCACCTATGGAAGAAAAGGAACATGCCAAGGTGAAGATGCACCAATCCAAAGAACACAAGCATCAAATCCAAGTGATAACAAAAGGCTCCAAGCTGTTGTCAAAGATAAAAATCCACATGAATGGAAATAGCACCCACAACATATGCTAATACATCCAACCATCGATACCTCATAAGTATCAACAACATCAATAAACTCATGCCAACAACTTATCAAACCCATATACTGCAATCACAAGTTCCATGTATAAAACTTGTAAATGAAGAACACATACATCCAGGAATTCCCACTGCACTGGTAATGCCAAATCAGAAAATAGATCCAAGGCATACTAAGTCTATTAATCAACACTCAAACCAAGGTGTGGCTAATCAACAAGCCAATGTAGTACCAAGAACAATCACAATGATCTACACATGCATGATAAATCATTGCATATTCTCTCACAACATGTCACCATAACTATCCCAAGTCCAACCATATCAACATGATCCTCTAGGAAGTAGCCATAAGACAAAAAGAGAAAACTTGTAAATCATAATGTCCTTCTACAAACACCTCAAAGTGCTAAGCTGTGTCAAGTATGATCTCCTCTACAACCCCAAATGAAAAGCCTCAGCAACACCCAACCATTCAATCTCATAAGATCAAATGAACATGTGTAACATGTAACCAACATGGACTTAAGCCTCTCTAATCAAGGTAGATCAAACTCATAACCATTCCATAACTAGGAATAAGCCTAATCACATCTCCTAAACTCCTCATAATGAACATCATAAATCAAACCATATGAACAAGGAGATAACCATGCTAACATCCCTCAAATGAAGCCTCCAGAACCAATAACTGTAGCTCAAGATCCATATCTATGAGAAGATGAAACATAAAGTAAAATGCATCTAAAAGGATGTGAAATACCTCATAGATGATAAACTGCTGAGTAGACCAAGAGTGGGGAATGAGAATGCTCCTCCAAGATACACCAAGCCACAATGACTCTCTCCAAGAACAATCTCCTCTAAGTCTATAATGAACTTATGTCCATTTCCAAGTGTAAGGCTCCTCGGTCTAACTGTTGAAACCTCCAAAGAGTAACTATCTCAACAAGTGTCTCTAATCTCAAGAGAACTCTAGCCTCACCCAAGTCTCCAAGTATCCATGAGCACCTCCATGATCAATCCATGCCAAACTCCAAATGCAATATTGGACTATCATGAAGCTATAAAGCAAATGACCAAAGTACTCAATACCAAGAGAACCAACAAGATCACTGTCAATGCTCCTACTACATATCTACATAATCAAGAAGGCCATCATGACATCATGATCTAAGCATCTCCTCCAAGGAGATCACATGCAATAGTGCATACATCCTGTCTCAAGAGAACCTGTATGATGCCAATACTCAAACTAGTATCCAGAGTAAACCATGACATAATATCAACATCTATAAATCAAGGGAAAACATGTCAAACTGACAAATCATAAACCAACACCTCGACCAAAGACTCAAAGAAGTCCTCCATGTTAAATCAAGGTGTCAACATCTCCAATCATATGAAGATAACCATCTACTAACAATGGAAATCAGGATGTCAAAGCACTCTCACTGAAACATGAATCATAATCCACGAGCCTCTCCAAGACACCCACAACCTATGCAGAAGATCATTCATCACAAATGATGAATCCACATCGCTGCCAAAGCTCCAACTGAATCGTGATACCAAGCTATCCATGATAACAAAGAAACCATCTCCTAAATGAAGATTATCCATGGCCCCAAACCAACCAAGGAATCCCGCTATAACACCAACAGCTCCCAAAAGGTCAAGTAAACCATAATCTCCAAACCAAGAAGATAAAACCATCATTGCCAAAAGCTCACATAAAACCATGTATCCAAGCTATCCATTACATCATGATAAACATGTTATAACTCCCAACAACTGACTATCGAGGTACTCTAATCGTCCATCCTCTCATCCCAATACAATATATCAATGTACAAATGACCACAGACAAGGCCAACTAACAAAGTTTGCATAAACACTAAATAAATCTCTTGGATATAGACAGTCCACATCTAATTCATTCCACTGTAGCCAAGGGGTAGCTAATCCAAAAAACTACATAACTCGTAGATCCAAAACAAATGTAACATGCAAACTCATTATCACACTAGTAATATGCAAACTGAGATATCAACCTGTAAACTTCAAGACTCAAACACCAAATCAATGCTAGATTTGATTTACCAAACAAGTCCACAAATGAGTAACCATAGTCAAGGAACTAATCAAGCATCTAAGAGATAAGAACAATCCCCTAAAACAACACCACAACACCACCTATAATCATGAATCAAACATCATTGCCCATACCTGTCAATCACATACATGATCATGTCATGCCAATGCAAAAGTGTACCTGCATATCCATGACACCATAATCATCATCATTACTGTACCTATACTCAACTCCCACTGAAATGAGACTCCAAGTCTCACACATGTATCAACCATGTCCTCAAACTAGAAGACAACCTGTGTACCTATCTCCATCAAAGTCCATACTCTAAAAACACCTGTAAACCTTTATCAAGAAGCACCAAATCTAAAAACCTACTATACTATACTGATGGTCTCATAACAACATGCACTCCCACAAGTCCATGCCCAAATATCCATCCGAATGCACTCATAAATGCACTCTGAATCTTAGGCTCCTACAAGTAATCAAACAAATACCAATCTCTCTCTACACACCAAACTAAACATCAACACAATCTAAACGATAGTACAATGCAATAGCTCTCCAACGTATGTCCGAAATTGAAAATCTAATTACGTATGCAAAAGTTATGAGCATAAAACTATCCCAGAGCAATGCCTGGATTCAGACACCAAATTATGACACAAACAGAAAAATTTGATAACTAAACTTGTGTCACTATGTAGTGCTTGGGGAGACCTTTTTGACACCTATAAGAAGTTGAAAAACCGATACCGTATATGAAAGTTATGCCCCTCGAAAGAAAATTCCCTCCAAGGGCTAAAAGGGGACCCCTAGTGGGACCCTGGTACCCTGCTGACATCATCGTTGACTGTGCACATGACTGGGTGTACTATGCTGATGTGGCACTGACTAGACGGGTTGATTGCATCTCTGGTCTTTGACTGGCAGAATTTAAAAAATGTTTTTAATTTTGTTTTCAAACTCCACCAAATGCATAGACCCCAAAAGTATTAAGGAGGTTTAACATTTTTTTAATAAAGTCAAAATATAAAAATTTCATTCGCCGCCATTTGTTTTAAACTCCTACAAAAAATGTTTACCGCCATTGTGTTTTTAATTCCCTCGTCGAGGAGTTTGCTGCTCTTGGTGGCGCTCCTACCAACCGGGAGTCCGGCCAAGCTGTCAAACCAACAAGGATTTGGGACTGAGGGCCATAAGGCCTTCTGGCCTGGCTAATAGACAGCCAGTGGCCCTGTCTGGCCTCTACCATTGCAGGTATAAGTACGAGGTACGGGGGTCTGCAGACCCCTGCCCCACCTATTAATTTTTTTTAATTTTTGTAAATCTTGATTTTATTTTCCAAAAAAGCCATTCTATAGTTTTAAAATTTATTTTCCAAACCATAGAAAAAAATTTCTTTGTGTAGGAGATAATAATTTTTTTAGTGTACCTACAGACTACAACCATCGTACCGCTGAACCGGGGGGCAATTTTTTTTGCTTTTTCTCACTGTGACCAAATGGATGAAATTATATGTTTTTCTTCACCTCTCAGGCCTCATAGACTCAATGGCAAGGTCTGTTTTGTCCCAAGAGGTAATCTATGAAAATTCCTCCTCAAAACCCTCATGAAGCCATGATTTTTCAATCACCAGATCTGTAACATGCACAACAAATCTCTAATACCCAAAACCCCCAATCTGTAATACAACCTGCACAAAACCTTGTAATTCCAACAATCCTTACATGTATATCCATGGATTCCATTTTGCACCTGATCTACACACACAAGGGTTATACACATCCAGGGAGCTCACACCTCCCTCAACCATAAACATGACTCTAATACCACATGTTAGAAATTTGTAGGTCAAATAAAACCAATTTCACATAACCCAATAGGAGAATAAGATGCAGCAAATAACCATAATGTAAAGATCAATGAACAATCAACAAGATAAAACAAGATATACCCTGGGAAAACCCTCAAAAGGGAAAAACCCAGCCTCCAAAAGCATCCACACTCATATGTATTATTCAACAATAAAGATATTACAATACATGCCATGAGTCTCCATGAATACCTCTGAACCATCAAGCATCTCCATTGCATCCTCCATGTGTCCAAGCATGTATCCACACATCACCTGCCATGCTTCACAATATGCACTTACAGGAGAGCTCAATATAATAACAACCTCTCACAAATGTCCATTCCAATAGCCAACCCTTACCCAAACCACTAACCATGTGCTTGCGTTTATAGACCAAGCTCACACAAATACAACTTGTGGTATTGGATAAAACCATGTGCCCTAAAACCATGGATACACAAAATCCTTAGCCTATAAAACCATTAACCCCCATTTGACTATTGGTACTAAGTTTTCCCAATTAGTCAAATAATACAAATGAATAATTAATCACTTTATGTGTTCCACACACATAAAATAATTAACCCAATTTTACATACAACTTATACAAGTGGTAACCAAATAAAATAATACAATATTATGCAAGATGTACAACACCTATTTCCCAACACTCACTTGTTTCAATTTTAGATAAATAGTTCAATTCTTGGTTTACTTTTTCTAGTTTCACCATTATACTAAAATCAAAATCCTAGAAGAGCATCAACCGTCTACAAATTCTTCCATGTATCACTGGTCCATTCATAAAGTACTTTAGGGGTTCATGATCTTAGTAAAAATATGAACTGGGTCGATAGTAAGTAATGTCTAAATTTGTATAATGCATAGACCATCACCAATGCTTCCCTTTTTGTAGTGGCATGATTTTTCTCAGCCTAGGATAATTTACAGCTTACAAATGCAATAGGGTGGTCTTTATTCCCCCTTGGTTGTGTTAGTACTACCCCTATTGCTATGCCAAAAGCATTCACATGAACATGGAATGGGGTATTACAGTTTGGAAATATCAAAATAGGTGCTTTGGCTATTTTCTTCTTCAATGTATCAAAATATTCTTGACATTGATCCATCCATCAAAACTGCTTACTGGTCTTCTTCTTTAGCAACTCTTCTATTGGTCCTTCTATTGTCACATAACCTCATAAGCATTTGTAGTGGTAGCTTGTGTATCCTAGGAATGTTTTACCTTGGATACTATTTTCAAGGGTGGTATGTTTAGAATAATGGCCACCTTTAAGGGATCTACCATCATCCCTTCTTTACAAATCATATTCCCCAATAGGGTATCAAAAAGTTCCACAAATACACATTTCTTCAAGTTTAATGAAATTTGTAGGTTGTGGCATCTCTCCAACATCAACTGCAACATATGGACATGATCTTTCATCAACCTGTACATTGTCTAGTCATCTAGATAGACTTCCAAAACGTCATGAATAAAGTCCTTGAAGGTGTTAGTCATGATGTGACTGAAAACTATAGGGACATTCTCAAGACCAAAAGACATCATAGTACATATAAAGGATCTCTATTTGTAGCAAAGGTGGTTTTAGGTTGATCTTCATTTTGTATTTGATCTAGAGGTATCTAGAAATCCCATCTATGAATGAATATACCTCTCTTCTTTCCATAGATTTTAATACCTTCTCTATAAAGGTATTTTTGTGTAGTCTCACAAGACACCCCATTTTGCTCCTAGAAAAATGAGGACCCCCAACTTTCTTTTTTCTTTTTTCATGTTTTCCCTTCCTTTTGACGTGGATTTTAATCACATTGAACACAAATAAAATTCTGAAACAAAAAAATGATATCTCTCTTGAAAGACCTTAAATTCACTTGGAATTTGTAGTCCCAAGGCTCCGATAGTTAGGTCTTGATGCACGTGTCTTTGCTCAGGTTCATTGTAACAGGATGTTTTCTCAAGGGGCTTACTTTGTGCTTTCATCTTACAAATTGAGCAATCTTCAAAGAATCATCAAATTTCTTTAAATAATGTTAGGATCTTACTTGATCCATAGTTGTATTGTTAGACTTTGCAATTATTTCATCATATTTATGCAATTGGAAGATGAATTTGCAACTTTGATCAATTCTTTTGAAATAACTTGAAAGTCCTTCATGAAATTCACTAATTCACAAGTATTTTAGCTAATTATCGATGGATTTAACAATATTCATCATTATTTTTGTGTATTTTGACATTTTAACAAAGAAATAGAAAAAGATTAGGGAAGAGAGAATAAAGTTCTAAGAGAGTTAAATTTTCAATGATCTTACACGAATATCCTATCAAATTCATGAAATGAGACAAATTAGTTTATACATCACTAGAATTCTTCACAACTAAGTATAAATGATGCAAATCTTCAAAGGAAATTGACAAATGAGATGAATATAGTCAAATGCACTCCTAGTAAGATGTAGCAATTTGATATTTCACTACTATTAGTCAATATATAGTCATTTAGAATTTACTATGGACATGACCATCAATCAGTCTCAATTTCACAAGTCTAAACTAAAATATACAAACAATCACATTGAGTTGGAAGAAAAAATCAAGAGGCAACACTTGAAGCATAAGTTCTTCATTCCAAGCTCGACAAATTTCTACAATTTAATCCCCTCTTATAATACATGATTTGGGTCCTTTTATAGAACAAGGAACCTGTTGTGCCCTACACACATGCCCCATTTCACCAGATGGGAACCCCCTTTCTTCTTTTAGCTCAGAGTGTTGACTTAGTTTTTGTTGGTCCTAAGATGTTCAGCTTGCACTGTCAAATAATCCATCTAAGAGTCAAAGTTTCTATTTTCCCTGATGGAGAGTGTTTGGGTTGCCTTAAAGTTCAAGTCATTAAATCATGAGTCCCTTTTCCATCAAAATTCAAGTCCAAGAGGTCCTTTGCGCTAAAAACACTCCTCACAGACCTTAGCACTTAAACCTTAAGTCACTGACATTGCGCTAAAATCCCATCTTGCTACCTTTGCACTAGAACCTCTTGTCACCAACTTTGCACTAAAAGCCAAGCTTACTGCACTTAAGCACTAAAAGCACATTTCACCGACTTGCGTTAAGACTCGTCACTGCCGACTTGCGCTAAGACTCGTCATTGCCGACTTGCGCTAAAACTATGATGCACTACCTTTTGTCGGTCAATCTTGAAATTAGTGCTAAGTTAGATGGAAGTAAATCTCACACTAGGTTGGTTGTCCCTGAAATCCCCACTAAGTCAATGAAGGCAAAAACTCGCACTAAACCCTAAAATCTCTCTCTAACGACTATACGCCAAGATGTCTAAGGTACCTCACATTAATGATGAAGATTTAGGGATGTATAAAAGGTTTTTGAGTCCATTTGAGCTCATTTTACATTCTGATAATTATTTTGGAGCTTTGTAAGCCATGATCAACAAAATCCAAGTGACAAAAATCTGATCAGATGGTGTGTTTGCAGACATATTTCTCTCATTCTTGCAACTCTTCAAAAACCAGGTTAGGGTACCAATCTGCATTTTTATTTCTTTAATGTAACCTAGGGTTTTATAAGGATTAATTCTTGTGAAAGATCTTATTTATCACCTATCTTTCTATCTTTCTAGAATTATAGTGAAATTGGGGTTAGATTGAATGAGTTTTACAGTGAATTTTTAGGGCTATTCATTTGTTGGGATTGTTGAATATGAAATAATTGCATTTCTTAGGAAACATGTCCCCAAAAATCATAGGAAAATCAACCTAAAATCTACAAGGAAAGAACTTTGGTCACATATTGACTTGTAATTCTGCAACCCCTCATTTAAATTTCCCGTTGAAACAAAAACCAACAAATTGCACTACAAATTAGTCTCATTGCCTTTGTGCCAAAATTGTTCCTCATTGCCTTTTGGTATTACCCCTCGAAAACTGTGCAGGGCAATGTAGGTTAAAATCACTAAGTTTAGCTTAGAAAATCTTAGCGCTGAATTTGAGTGGTATTGACTTGCACTAAAATTAGCCTCCACTGACTTTGTGAATTAACTCCTCAAACCAGCGCAAGTCGCCACCTACAAAATTTCCCACTGACCTTTTTAAAAATAACCTTAGCGCTTACTTGATAAACCACTACATTTGGTGGTAAAAACATGATGTCCCAACTTGTGTTGTAAATCATTGTCACCAACACTCACACATGCCTTTCAAAATCGCACTAGTTGAGGCCTCCAAAATCCTGCACTAACTCAAAGACACAACCCTTTGCACTGAAAGTAATCCCTGCTGACTAGCACTAAATTTGCCTTCTACTAACTTTAGGCCATACCCACCAAATCTCACATAGATTAGTACCCTTGCAATCCTGTACTGACCCCAAGCATAGTCATTGCACCCAAAATTGTTAACCACTACCTTGCGCCCAAAAGTGAACCCACTTACTTCTGTCAATGCTACCTGAAACTAGCGCCGATCAGTCAGTGCCGAAAACCATGCCAAACTTTGTGATATAGATGCCACACTAAAATTAACCCTTACTACTTAGCACTAAATACTACCACTACTACCTTAAGTTCATGACTTCCAAAACTCGTGCCAAGTTGGTGCATAGCAAATCTAGCACTTTAGTTCGTAGGACCTTAATTTAGTGCTAAGCACCCTTAGAGCATGATTTTTCAAAATTTTCAAAAGGAAGAAGGTCTATTTTCATGAGTTAATCAATTCAAAGGTAAAATGGAAATGGTTTTCATGTTTTGAGTTAAATTGTTTAATGAATTTGCATTTATTACATGGGTTAAGCATGATTTTAAATATTGTTTTCATTTCTTGATTTACTTAACTTATGTAATGGATGTTATAGAGTAAGTTAGTATGCAAATTTCAAACTTATGTATTCTAGAGAGGACTTCATAGGTGCTTTATGAGAAACTTGACTAAGGCATCAAAATAGTAACCACTCACTCAAACTTAGAACTAAGGACATCTAGGACAACTCTGTTACAACCTTTACTCATTAGGTCCTGTCCTATAGGATAGATGTCTACCTGAGATATTGCAATGAAGTATGAGTTCAAAGGAATCCCTCTAGAGACCAAGACCACATTTGCATGGAAGAACATAGGAGGTACCAACCTAGGGCACATAGACCTAGAGGATTTCAGACTCAAGGTGTTGGGGCCAAACCCCACTCCTCTAGCCAAAAAGGTTAGAGATAACAACATTATATAGGTTTCTAATTTTCCTACCTCTGTATAGTGTCTAGAGCTCATTGTAGCATGTGCAGAAAGATATGATCCATTGACCAGAACCATACAGACCCCAAATGTACAAATTTAGGCAAATCTGAGCTCGCAATCCCTTGTAGAAATTTTTAGAATACCTATCTTTCTCGTACTCTCCATCCCAGATAAGAAAGATGCATAAGACACATACAAGAAAGATGTGGAGAAGTGCAAGAAATAGATTAATGAAGGTTGGATGAAGCACAAAATGTCCACTTTGACTAACCTATCTCACACACTATACAGAAGTGACTTTCATGATGAAATTAGGGACTTGGTAACACTATTGAATAGAATTTATGGACTCACTACTTCCTCCACCTTTGAAGAATGGATGTTTTCTCTCATTGAGGAGATAATAAACTTCATTGGGCCCAAATCTTGAGTGACAATATGCATGAGGCCTTGTGAATTTCAAGACAAAGGAAACTTTTAGGTGGACTTCCTATGTTGTCTATGCCTTGGCTAGATGAACAAAATATCCTAGATTATCTAAGATTAGAGAAGTTGGGAATGGAGATCAACAATTGAAGGTTTATGAATGCTATACCCAACTGACAATATCTCAATCATTGATTCATTATAAGAGAGTAAATTATGCATTCACTATGCATATCACTAGGCTTCTCCAAGACAGCTCTAGATTGAGAATAACTCCCGAAGCCATGAATGTTGTACAACAATATGAGAGATGGTATTTATAGTTTCAAAAGTTCACATACTTAAGAATTCAGGGCTTTATAGGTGCACCATATGGACTACTTTAGTACCTAACTGACAAGGTGGTGCTCCTTGAGTTAACCAGGCAACTCCTCACATGTGCAGAGAGGCTGAAGCATTTGCACAGGGTTAACATTAAGTTTCCAATTCTACTAGGTAAAGGCCACTATTCCTGCACAAGCTTAGGAGTAGTAGAACACTCAGAGAAATAACTGTAGTTGCTGAATGTTCATCTATATATAAGGAGAAAACACTTTGATCCACATGAGACTATGAAGAAATATGTAAGTAAGAAATTATTCCATCGAGATCACCTTGAAGACTTTTGGGTGAACTATGTAGACGATTATGAGGTGATAGGAAGAAATTACTCTCGGCTGTACTTGGAACATATAAAGAGATTTCATATCATACAAGTCCCTGACCAGATAGTAGAAGATGGTAATGTGGTTTAGAGAGGGCCATGAGAAGTATTGCTCGGTCAACCAATCTCTCCTCCAAATTGGACAAATGCAAAGGAGAGCTCATTAGATGAGGCAATGAAGAACCTAATAAAACTAAGCAAAATTTGGGTCAAAAGCCAAATTATAGTGTTGACAGAAGCAGGGGTCACACTAAAATACAAAGAGGAAGATTTAGAGTAGGAATTAGAAGATGAAGAAGATCAACCTCTGGAGGTAATAAGTGCAAAAGAACAAGAAGTAGCAAAAGATACAGATAGTGAGGAGCATGTGCCATTGGCTAAAAAAGGAAAATTTAAGAAGATTACTCCCAAGACACAGAAGAAGGATCCTCCTCTTGCCACAAGGACTAGAGAAGTAAAAAGGAAATATATGCCTAGTGGCAAATGAGAGAGTTCAAAATCTAAGAAGCCAAAGGCCCAGGCAGTAGATGTATCCACTACCACCTCAGCTGCTCCTGTAGTTTTCCCATCTTCAGCAAGTGCAGCCTCCATTCCCCTTGCTGCACAAGACACTACATCTTCTACTCCCTCTTCTTTAGTTATAACATCAACATCATCTCCAATAGAAACAAATGTAAGCATACCTAGTTCTTCCTCTTCACCTAGTTTTTCTACCATCATTCCTCCAATTTCCTCATCACTTTCCATTTTTACCATGTACTTGCCTTCCATTTCATCTATTTCTATCTCCACTCAAATGACATTACCACCCATTTCTGCAATCGTAGCACCTTCCTTCTCTCTCCCATCACTTGGTCTCTCTTCACCCGTTACTATCTCTTCCATTTCTTCTTCCCCTTATGTGCCACTCTCATTAGGATTTGCTTCATTTGTGAGCTTATCTCATGCCTATTTACCTCCTATAGCTACTCATTCTTTGTCCACAATAAATAATTCTTTGGCAAATCTGATTATTGTCTCCCCAGAGTCTGTCCCTTTGGTTGTCCCACAACTGCCAAGCATTGAGAAGATATGTGCAGAACTGGAGTCATAGGAGCAAGAGGCAATTAAAGAAATATCTAAAGATCCTCTTCCTAACCCTAGATATATAGAGATTATTGATTTATCAAAGAAGCTAGTGTGTAAAAATACAATAGACACAGTTTTGGGAATTGCTCAGCAAGCTATATTAGAAAATCTATAGAACATTGAGTAGTTAGATGATTAAGGGGATGATAGAGACAAAACAATCGAAAATGAGTTGGAAAATTCATGATGAACCACTTAATAAAGGAGACAGTCACATTGATGCTCCTAAGGATTCTTCCTCCTCAGTTCTAGGTTGGCTACAATAAAGGTTAGAAAATAAGGCTCCATAAGTTGAGATAATGAAAATTGACTTGGATGCACTCTTGGCCAAAGTAGAGAAACCCAAGGAACAAAAAAGGGCTAAGATTCAGTCAAGAATCCATAAGGATGAAACAGGGGCTAGGATTACAGAGATAGTTGTCCCACCTGTAGAAGTAAACAAAGGTGAAGTAGGGGCTAAAGATGTAGTGCCTCCCTAGTCCTAGCCTAATTGAGGTAACATCGAGGTATAAATTTAGGCCTTATGTGATGTTGAGATACTAACATTTGGCTTATGTAGAGGTTCATGATGATGGTTATGTTATGATTAGCAGATGTTGGATGAATAGAGATATCATGATGTGATTCCATCATGGTGTACTAAACAATTTGTACATGTGGAGAAGATGACACTGTGACATTCAAATACTATACGAATGATTATGGATGTTAGAATCCTCTTATGTGGATTATTCATACTTCAACTATCTCTATGTGGTAATTATATATGCACATTTACTTTAACGTGTGATTGATTGATGCAGGTACATGGCTTCACAAGTCTGAGTGAGCCCAATTAAGTCCCTATGGTGGTTACTCAGAGATCGTCACACAGGCCAAACACCATAACCCTCACCATCATCTCTGTTTTGGGATGAGAGTTCGATTCTTGTGTTTTTTACCCACGGACACCTAGGTTTCATCCATCTACCTGGTCCATTGTGTGACAGACCCATGAGGCTTAAGTGTTGGGTTAGTCCTGTGTGAGGTGGTGATTGCATGTTCATGTATTTAAGTTTATAACCGTGATCTTGGATTACTTGGTAGCATTGATTTATCCTATGTCTAAGTCCTTATTTATTGTATGTGACATGGACCTAAGGATTTATTTCACTTGTAACCTATCCTAAAACCCTTATGTTAGAATTAAAAAGATAAAAAAAAATAGACTAGAATATAAAAGGAAAAAGGGGAAAGAAAGGGAGGAAGCTAGGGTTTGGGACAAGGGAAGGAAAAGAGAGAAAGGGAATCGAGAGATGAGGGAGGGGTATACTCGAATTTTGGGAAAAAGGAGGGAGAAGCTAGTGTTTGCAGAAAAAAATACGCAAGAGAGAATAGCTAGAAGTGTCTTTTGTTTTCTGGAACTCACGAAATTATAGATGCAACTCCATTTTATATATTTTAAACTATCTCTTTCGTGGTACATTTAAATGGATGCCATACTCTATTTTGGAAACCCCATTCGGACCATGCGTGGGGAAGAATGCTGGCATGGGATATTGAAGTGAACTTCCACTCCTACCTATCACATTTGCTTTTAAGTTCCTTAGCATTTTCAATAAATCCATTTTGTGAATATCTGAAATCATTGTAGTCCAAAAAATCACATTTCTTGAGAATATATATCAAAGAGTTTGTGTGTATTGTCTATGCTTTCAAGCTTTGTAGGCGTGCCTTCCAAGGTAGTTTTGACTACCATCTGTTGAAACTTCTTTGCCATTATGTTTTGATGGATAGTCACACCCTATTCAAAGATCCCATTATGGCACGGATAGGTAGGATGTTGGCATAGGCCACAGAACTAGTTTTACATCTGCCAATTGCTTTTGATTGAATGTTTCTATAGCCACTTCAACAGATCCATTTGTCCATATCCTGCCATCGTGGCAGTCCATGAGACTAGATTTCTTGATGCATATTGTCAAGCAGTTCATGTGTTTTGTCTATGCTTCCAATTTTGTGTACGTGCCTCTAGGGAGTTGAAAAACTATATCATTGATAAAAAAATTTCCTTTCATTATGTTTTATTAGTTGCCCATACTTGTTTCAAAGATCTCATTATGGCACGAGCTAGGAGGATGCTGGTAATGTCATGGAACCTGGCTTCACATCTGCCATTGCTTTTGCTTGAAAGTTTTAAATACTTTGTTTTCATTCTTTTGTGCATATCCTTGAATCATTGCATTCCACGAGATAACAACTCTTTGAGGCAATCTGTCAAATAGTTCATGTGCCATATCTAGGCTACCATTTTGGAATAGATAGTGAGGATGTAAGCAAAGGTTGTGGAGTCTGGCTTTACACCCTTCAACTACGTTTGCATGAAAATTTCTAAAACCTTTGCACAAATCCATTTTGTACATATCCTACAGTCATTGCAGTCCATGAGACCATTTTTCTTTTAGGCATTTTGTGAAATAGTGACATACTTGCATGGGTACCTGGCCACTCCAAACTACAACATCTGAGAAGAAATCCCCTTTCATTATGCTTTGATGCATGCCCATCTCCAAAATGTGTACAATGCATGCAATGTGTGGGGTGCTTTGGGTTCTATATATATCATTTAAGCTTTAAAATTGTCGTTAGCTGACTTTCTAACTACTCCCTTCCTATCATATGCTTTTGTCTAACATTTTTATCTGAATGTAGTTCTAGTATGTGAATCACTGCTAGAGAAACAAGTTACATAAATCCTCAAGCATAATATTGGACTGTATGTGCCTTTGATTTTACTTTGAACCTTCCTATTTGTATGATTAACTCTTGTGATTGTAACTCTTTTTATTTCTTATCCAAAGATCAATGCTAGGTTTGTAACATAGTTAGGAATCTTTGCAGATCCTTTTAGTTCCATACTTCTTAGAATTATTGGAGTGGTATGATTTGATCCATATATATATATATATAAATAAGCAAAATTCATTTCTCTGCAAAGCCATACCCTAACCAACTTATTTTTCTCATATATACATATGATTTTTGGAATGATTTCTAGAATTTTGGATATTTAAGTTCCTGGCTCCAATAATCTAGAATTCCTTACTTCTTAGCTATGGTTTTTTTTTTTAACTATATACAAGATGGATAGTCCACTCCTTGTCTTATTAACATGAATTTCAAATGTCAACGTTTGATTGATCTCTTGTTCTTAAAATATTTTAAGTACCTATTTTTTTAGATCACCATCTTTATGGTTGATTCATACATTGGATGTCACTATAATGCCCCAAGTGTGGGTCTTTATGTGTTTGTTAAATGCTTATGAATGCATGTAGAGCTTGATGGAACTTGGGTGTAGATGATAGGGTGGGCTTGGAAGTGGCTCCCAATGTGGCATTGAGCATGAGTGCTCACTTGTTTGGCCCATTGGAGGTAACTTGAATCATGTGTTTAGGAAAGACATGTGAATATGAGAAGAGTATGTTAGTTTATCTAATTCTTTGTTGTTACCCCTATCCTCTCACCCCTTCATATTTGAGTAGTACCTTTGTTGGCAGGATTACCATGTGCTTATGAATTGCTCCTTGTGAACTTTGTGATTTTGTTGTCTCCCTTATGTAATTGGTGTTTGATGGCCTTGTGACTACCTCTTTGCACGGGGCAGTGGACCTTTTTGGATCCATGTGGTTGGGTGGTGTTGCCAACTACATCAGGGATTTGTGTTCCTTGATTGATATGACGTCGTAGCGGCTACCCTTCATCTCCAACTTTTGAGCATTGTGTATTCTTCAATTATCTAATTGTATCTTGTAGCATTGTAAATTTGTAAATTTGTAAATTATGAGACACTCCAACCTAGAGAATGATGTGACTATCTTATGTAATCTCATTTTAATGGCTATGTAATTTATTCAATCTTATATGTTTTCATTGATTGTTATTAACACATATCTTCTTTGGTGTTTAAAAGAAAGTATACAATGCTAGTTTGATACTCGATCTCAGACTTTCTCACAATGTTCTTGTATGATAGAATGAACAGAATTCTATCACATCTGCTCATGAATGTTTTATCCTTTCTTTAGTTGTAAGGATGTTTGGAATTACTTCTTTCTGTATTGATTTATGTTTTTGATGCTTTATGTTAGTGTCCCTTGGTTTGGTTCACCTGACAAGGTGTTGTGGGTGTCTTATCCTGCACCCTGTTTGCCTTCCCTGCCTTTGCATGATGGGGTTTTAGGGGCAATTGGAAATTTTTTTAGGTATTCATGTCATGACCACATGGTGAATGTGGGCATGACATGTGGTTTTTCATGCCATGACCACATGATAGATGTGGGCATGACATTTGGTATTAGAGCCCATGTTTCAACATTGGGAGCTCTGGGGTAAGGTGATTGTTACCCTCATCCCACTCCATGTGGTTGCAAAAGAGTGAGATTGTGGACTATCAATGATACAGGAGCATCTGTAGTCCAAGAACAATCTTGCATCAACCAAAAACATTTGCATTTAGTTTGTTTGCAATTCAGTTTGTTTCTTTTCCAATTTAGTTCATGCAATTTATGTATTTTTTGTCTAGTTGCATTTCAGACCTTGTAGAGCTGGACTTAGCATCTACATTGATTCATCTACATCATATCTAGAATTCAGAGATCTGTACTTCATTACCAGAAAGATATTGCTATTAGAAGATCGATTGTTTCTCATAATAGAGCACCCTAATATTTACTAACAACCAGCTGAAGGAGAAACTTGTGGAAGCATTTACCAATCTGTGAAGCCTAATGACACATCATTCAATGTTATTTGGTTCATGGCTAACCTTCCCTGAAGATCCATACATCATTTCATTCATCTTCCAGAGGAGATCTATGCAATTAGGTCTGACCTATTCATGTACACACGTTACAACTCTTCATTGGGGTTTGTAACCTTCTTGGCTGACATTGAGGAATCTTATGATCTGAACTTGATATATATTGATGTAATAGATCCTTAGGAAGGTAGTTCATAAGTTACTAAGTTCTAGATAGATAGCTTATTCATTTTTCTGGTGAAGGAGCTTCAAAGCTTTATCTTGCGCATGTATGTAATCAGGCCAATGAGCCCTAATCGTAAGCCCGTATGTTGCCGACCGATCTCTATTTAAATTCTATGATATACTAAATGATTGAATCTACATTTGTTCCATTTCTTTGTGTTGTTTCCATTATGTTTACTCTTACTGCACAGTCTGGATAGTTCATTTTGTGAACCCTCCTATCATGACTACACCAAGTGGTATCAAAGAGAAAGTTTAAATCTTTTGGGAGCAGATTGAGTGAAGTTGGTGAGGGAATTTTGTAAGATCTTGCTGTGGATAGATCACTGAATTGAGGCAGGTTACTTGTGTTGCAACCAATCACCGATTGAGAGGCAGTTGTCACCTTATAGCCCA
The DNA here is from genome assembly GCA_027924645.1 of Cunninghamia lanceolata. Taxonomy (NCBI): domain Eukaryota; kingdom Viridiplantae; phylum Streptophyta; class Pinopsida; order Cupressales; family Cupressaceae; genus Cunninghamia; species Cunninghamia lanceolata. The sequence continues at coordinate 4,183,744 of BSBN01000160.1, read as the reverse complement.
ATTGTTGAACCTTAGGCAATTTACACTTGATCCTAGGAAGAATGCCACCAAGGAGAGTTGTTGTTGTTGGAACAATGGATGGAAGAATGGATGAAATGATGGAAATGATGAAAATAATGTGAATTCAATTAGATGTTATTAAAGAAGATAGGAGAAGAGGATTGACACCAAGACCTAATGTTGAAAGTGAGGATGAAGAATTTCAATCTATTGAACAAACTGGCGAAACCCTAGGAGGTGATGAAGAAGAAGAATCAGATCAAGTAAAGATGTTGTGAGCTATTTCAAAGATTGGGAAGAGACCTAGAGTTGCTATACTAAACTATACTGGTAATTTGAACCCTGAAGAATTGATTGACTGGATAAATGACATGGAAGAATACTTTGAATATGAAGAAGTTGAAGATCTGGAGAAGGTGAAATTTGTGAAGACAAAGCTGAAAGGACATGTTGCTATATGGTGGAAAGAAGTTCAATTGGAAAGAAACATAAGAGGAAAATAAAAGATTACAAAATGGGATAGGATGGTGATAAAGCTGAAGAATCAATATATACTTGTTGACTATGAGTTGGAACTGTTGAAAAGATTGCAAAACCTGAGGCAAAAGGAGAAATCTGTGAAGGAGTATACTGAAAAATTCCATAAGATGATCATAAGGATAGGACATAGTGAAGCAAGCAAGGAGAAAGTGGCTAGATACATCAATGGACTGAGATTGAACATTTAAGAGGAACTAAGCTTGGTGAGGACGACATCTTTGGAAGAAGCATATCAGTTTGCCCTGAAAGTTGAAAAGAATATGAATAAAAGACATGATCAGAGACAAAGAGGAAGAGAAGGTAAATTTTAGAGAGGCAAAACATTTTCTAGATGAGATAGATCATATCCAGAGTAGAACAAGTTTGACAACCCATTTAAGAAGGATGATAGAGATAACAATGCTTACCAAAGAGGAAACCCTAGTGCATACCAGAATGAAGGATATAGAAGAGAAGGAAGAGGATTTGATAAGAGAACATTTAGATGTACTTGTTTCAAGTGTGGAGGTGAAGGACATAGAGCATTTGAGTGTAATCAGGGTAGTACAAGTAAGAGGATAGAAAATAGTGGAAGAATAGCCTATGTTGAAGAAGAACCTATTGAACTAGGTGACCCCTATTTTGTTGGTAAACTGGAGAAAGGAGAATCATTGGTGATGAGGAGAACACTATTTCAAATAGAGACAAATGAGGAACCACTGCAGATGACGAGTTTGTTTAGGACAAGATGCAAATCAGGAGGTAAGTGTTGTAAAGTTGTGATTGATAGTGGTAGTTCTGATAACCTAGTTTTAGAAGAGATGGTGACTAAGTTGAAGTTGGAAAGATTGAAGCACCCTAAGCCATATTAGATAGCATGAATTCAGGATGAACATAAGGTACTGGTGAGTGAACAATGTTTGGTAAAATTTCATATTGGATCTTATCATGATGAATTATTGTGTGATATTATGCCTATGGATTAATGTCATATCTTGTTTGGTAGACCTTTGTAGTATGATAGAAAAGCTATACATGATGGGAGAAAGAATACATATACTATAACAACAAATGGAAAGAGAATTACTTTGATTCCTTTGGAGGATGATCCCAAGAATGAAGTATGTGCAAATGCTAGAATCTATTTGGTAGATGGAAGGAAAATTCTGGATGGTTTGAGACATGAGAATATTTGTTATGCCTTGATTCCTAAGAAACCTGAAGCATTGAAGAAAGAAACTGAAAAAGAACAATCAGAGGAGATAAGAGAGTTGCTGACAGAATATGAAGAAATCATATCAAATAATGTACCTGATGGATTGCCACCTATAAGAACTATCAGTCATCACATGGATCTTATACTTGGAGCAAATTTGCCTAACAAAGAAATACATAGAATGACACCGGCAGAGAATTAAGAACTGAATAGACAGATACAAGAATTGTTGAGGAAAGGTTTGATCAGAGAAAGCTTGAGTCCTTGTGCAGTACCTACAGTGTTAGCACCGAAGAAGGATGGAGAATGTGAACTGATTCCAGAGCAATAAACAAGATCATAGTTAAGTATAGATTTCCTTTACCTAGGATGGATGATATCACGGATTGTTTAAGTAGAGCAAGATATTTCACAAAGATAGATTTGAAGAGTGCATACCATCAGATTAGAATCAGAGAAGGTGATGAGTGGAAGACTACTTTTAAGACAAATGAAGGACTATATGAGTGGTTAGTGATGCCCTTTGGATTGACAAATGCACCGAGTACTTTCATGAGGTTGATTAATGAAGTCTTGAAGAAATTCTTAGGTAAGTTTGTGATTGTATACTTGGATGATATTTTGATTTTTAGTAAGACAAAAGAGGAACATTTGTGGCATATTAGACTGTTGGCAAGAGACACTATATGGATTCATGGTTGTTGTCATTGATGGCAACAAAGGTCATCCCACATATCCGCAAGTCATGATGTGTCTCTACCGGAAGTCAGAATAAAGAATGTTGTGGTCCGGTGAAGAAGAACCGAGCATGTGGCAAGGTCCGACAGATTGGTCCGGATCTCTCAGAGGAAGTGTCTTGGTGCAGTGCGGATTTGGGGAAGTCAAGAGGACTACCTTGAGTGGTTTATTCCAAGGATTTAGCCTCCGGTGATGGACAAGGAAAAAGATATGAATGGTTGAGTACCGGATTCCTGAGAGACAGTGAAAACAGAGGAAGAACTGACTGGCAGAGTATCAGACTGCTTTCCGGATGGGTTACTGTTGATGACAGAGGTTGTGAAGGCATGAATCATGTTTGGCTGACATGATTAATGATATCTACAAGTACATGCTTGATCCGCATTGCTTGGTGAGGAAGGATTCAGCCGACAGAATGAGAGTTTGTAAGAAACTAGACTGTTCCGGATGCCGACTAGAAAGGTGATGAAATTACTTGTGCGGATATATATAGAGGATGGATTTAGTTGTGAAGGGTGTGTTGTTGTGTAGATATATGCGAATACGACCAGATAAGAGCAGAGATAGCAAAAAGGATCCGGTATGTGAAAGATAGCAGAATAAAGAACAGAGGAAAGATGAAGTGCAGCAGATCAGTGTACTGAGCCTAACCGGAACTGAATTCCAGCATATGCAGATGCTTCCAATCAGTTCAAGACTGTGATTCTCATCACTTTGTAGACAGTGTGTCTTCTTGTAGGCAGTGGACCTCTTGTGAGCAGTGTGCTCGGGTAGTGAGCCCTAATTGGCAAGTGCCATTTTTGTAATTTCCTATTCTTCTAACAGAGAATAATTTTTGGGTTAATCACCCCGTGGTTTTCTCCCTTAACAGGGTTTCCACGTCAAAAATACTGTGTCATGTGTTTCTTATTTCATGATTAATGTTTTTGTGTTTGATTCTATGCTGCATCAATTAAAAGGAAATTTCAATAAGGGAAATAATTAGGATAACTGATTCACCCCCCCTCTCAGTTATCAACAATTGGTATCAGAGCTAAGTTCCTCCTAATAGAGCCTAACAGCTTGAGGAAGATCTGGGATTTCAAATGGATGCATATGGTTTAAGGGAGCAACTCAAGACTGCTCTTGAGGATCTTGAACAGTCAAATTCTGAAGTCAGTGAATTAAAGGAAAGACTCAAACAGGCTGATGAATTCATGAGAGAATTAAAAGACAAATTAAGTCTCTCTATGAAAAAGAGAAAGGAGCTGCTTCAACAGTTGGCAAGACAAAGTGAAGAAAGCAATACAAATGAAGAATTGACTGAGCAAACCAAGTTATGTGAAAAGTTATCAAAAGAAGTCATTATGTTAAGACATGAAATGGAATCAGGAACTATAAAGTTTACTCAAGAGATTGAAGAAAAAAGAAAGGCTGAAGACAATCTAAGACAATCTCTTAAAGAAAAATCAGAAGAATGCCACCAGATGGACAGGATTATCAGACATCTTGAATCTGATCTTGAAGATGCCAAAGATAATGAAGGAAAACTGGAGGATCAAATTGCCTCTCTCAAAAGAGACCTTCAAACAGCAAATGAATTTAAAGAGAAATTCAAGATAAGTTCTGCTCAACTTGAAGTTCTTCTTGGAAGTCAAAAGAGGACAGATGACAAGTATGGTTTGGGATATGAGAAAGGAGAAAGCTCCGGATCCGGTCAGAAGAATCTTGGATCAGAAAATCCAAGGAGCAGGCCTAGAAGACCTCCGGTAAGACAGCCAAATGCTCAAAGATATCCATCCTTCAATGGATACTGCCACAGCTGCAACCACTTTGGTCACAAAGCTAATCAGTGCAGAATGAGAATGAATCAGATTAATTCATCCTTCTCCGGACAGTGCTTCAACTGCAAAAGGTATGGACACAAATCCCATGAATGCAGAATTATGCAAGTAAACAAATCATTCAAAGGTAGATGCTTCACATGCAATAGAGTAGGTCATATGGCTAATCAATGCAGATCAAGAGGATATCAATCAAATATGCAAAGAAATGTTATTTGCCAAATCTGCAATAGGTCCGGTCATAATGCTAAAATCTGCAGAAACAAGAATCAGGACAAAAGAGGTCCGGTGTATAATCAGAATCAAGACAAGGGTAAACAAAAGATGAATGCGGATGAGGTTAGGAATCAGATGAGCAAGATTTGGGTGAAGAAAAGTTCAGAGAATGTAGAGGTTGGATCCGCACCAGACTCTGGTGCTGATATTTCTTCCGGAAATTAAAAAGTGAGCTCAGGCTCAGGGGGAGACTCAAAGAAAATCTTGTTCCCCCAGCCAAACAAGTGGTGCCGGATGTGGCACAAGATGCGGATCAAAGGGTTTGTAGATATGAGTCTTGAGATACTTCAGTCAAGTTTTCAGAGGTCCGCATGGAGTTATGAAGAAGCTGTGATCGATCAAATAAGACCTATTCAGGGAGATGCTCTGGTATGATAAAGGATTACAAAAAGGTCCGGAAAGATCCGGAAATGCACTATCTTGTTCTGCGGATTGGACAGAGTGTTTGGGATGTTCTTGTAATATGTTACCTCGATTTATTCATGATTGAAAGATCTGGATGATATCCACAGATCAGGACTAATCCGGGATACTCCAAGCTATCCAGACAAGGCAAACCGGAATGATGTAGGTGAAGCATTTATTGCAGACAGATATTAGGGTTCGCGGAGCAATTTAAGGGATTTCTCAAAGGTCATTTACTCATTCTGCACTTGAGAAGAAGCGAAAAGTGGAGCTCTGCAACAAGGTTCATCAAGCACACCAAGGATCTCCTGCCGAAGCTATTGCATAAAGAAATCAATCCAACCACTCCGTGCAAACCGAAGGCGCATAAGGTATTCTCCGTTTTTCATTACCTCACTGAAAATCTTTGAAGAATGGCTACTCCAAACATAGTTAAGATCTCTGATCGACCTCGCCCCTCATTCAAGAAACATCCCTACAAATCATTGGAGGTAGATCCACTAGGAGCCTTCTCTAGTGTTCCTCACGGAGTTTTACATACCGAAGACATTAGGGTTTACATACATGCAAACATTGAGGAATTTGGGGAATTCAAATTAAGAGACCTCTATCACAAGCAACTGATAGACAATGCTTTTGAGCTTAAACCAGAGTATAAGGATATCCAGAAGAAACAATTTGAGCAATTTATTCATTTCCCCTACTTTGAAGAAGATGAATGGGTCCGGTATGTACTGAGCAGGATGCATGACAACTTTCTATGGCTAGATAGACCCTGCAAGATCACAAAAGAGGCAATTAGAGCAGTAACTGGTCTATACTCTTCCGGAGGGGTACCTATCCTCAAATCTGTCAAGAACAACATTGTAACTGAGGCCACCGGATCAAAATTTGATAAGAGGGCAATGACCATTGAAGATATTTCGGATCCGGATATCAAATATGCATCAATGATAATAGGATACAAGATCTATCACTCCAGCAGGGAGAATTCTGTATCCGGAACTGCAGTATACACTGCCTATGAAATGCTAAGAAAGAATGCAAAATATGATCTCTGCGAACTACTGCTAAGCCAATTAATGGAAAATATACAGAAAATCAAGAAGGATAAGAAGAATTCCTTTAAGTATGGTACTCTTATTGTATGTCTATTCTTCTACTTCATGAATGAGCTACCCGGAACAAATGGATGGGTATGGCAGAATGACAAACCTGTTGCAGTCCAGATAAGAGACTATTTGCATGGACTTGGGGATGCAAAAGCGAGAAATACAGCTCTATGGGGATACTTCAAAAACTTTCAGAGCATGATGCAAGCAAGAGAGAGAATTCCCCAGTCTCTTGTTGAAAAATACAAAGACTCAGTGTGCTTTATGGTTGACACTGATCAGTGCCTAATGGAGGCAGTAGAGCCAAGGACTGTCTGGATCATGCCCATGGGGTATGAAGTAGATGAACAGATAGTGGAGCTGCATGTTCAACACATGCTAAGTCAGCCCAAAGATCCTAAGGCAGAAAGGTTTGGAACCTTTGAGGAGCTGAGTGTAAAAATACATGTAGAACTCAGGGAACCTGAGATTAAAAGAAAGGTGAGAAAAGAAGTAGAGCACATTGCTCAAGGCCTAGGCATCTCAAAGGAGGCACTTGATGCCAGCCGGGAAAAGAGGAGGAAGGCCGAGGAAGAAGAGAAAAGTAAAGAAAGTGCTCCGGTTGAAGCTCCCACCCGGACTAGATCATCAAAGAGATCTGCACCTCCCACAACCAAAAGTTCTAAACCGGAAGTCCAGGCATCCGATAAGAGATCCAAGACAAAAGCCACAAGGGCTTATGAAAGCCAAAAGGATGAAGAGGAAACAGAGTCAGATGAGGGAATAAAAGAAATAAAGAAACAGAAGAAGAAAGGATCCGGTAAGCCCTCCACAGGCCAAGACAAGGATGAAACGGCAGAAAAGCCCACTCTGTCTCTAGAGAGCATAATCAAGTCGGTCACGGTGGATGGAAACCTTCAACCAATGACTAAATCTTATGATGACTTCAGTGAGGCCGACCAAAAGACTCTGCAGGAGGCCACAGTTAAATATCTTAACATATATAATAAGGCTTTCATTGAAATAATATCTCTTATTCCTAAAAGCCTAGAAAAGGAATTGGAAGTAAGAAAGAATAATGCTCATGCTAAAGATCTTGAGATCCGGGAGCAGATAGCTATTCAGCTATATCCTCAAATTGATCCCAAGACAATGAACATTATCTTCAAGGACTGCAAAGATGAGTTCAGAAGCAAAGCCAGGATGAATCAACTCATGCTTGGTGAGACTGACAAAGTGGCCCAAGAAACAGAAGAGATCCTCCGGAAGGCCTTCAAAAGGTTCAATCTTCCTGTTGTAGAGGACTTAGGTGCAGAAACAGCTGCTGATTTGGAATCTTCTATTCCGGAAGAAGTGAGCCCTGAACAGACAAATATCTCTCCTCCGGTTTCCCCTACAGTCTCCGGATCCAAAGAAGAAGAGCAATTACAGGAGAAGGAAGCAGTGGTGAAAGACAAAGAGGTTGACAGTTCTAAGACTGCAGAAGAAAAGAAACATCTGTCTCCGGCAAGAGACACTGCACAAACTGTTCAACAATTTTTGAGCAAAGAAACTTTAGAGATTGATGAACCGGAGCTTCTAAAAGGCCCATTTGATTTTGACTCTCTCTCTCCGGTACAAACAATGAAGATAGCTTCATTTGCAAATGCCAAGGCAAATGAAAAGCTCCTGAAGTCTCATATGGAAGACTGTGAGTTGATAGAGGTTGCTTCTGGAGTACTTGTAAAGATTATGCCATCAATCCAAATAGATCCGACAGCCTCCACTTCCGGTAATCTAAAAACCTTAGTCAGCAGTGTTGATACACATTTTGATTCTCTAGAAAAACCAGCTGAAGAAAAGGTCCGGAAGGAATTTTTGGATAAGAGATTTTCAGAAATATTAGAATTAATCTCTAAAGATAGGAAGATTGTAAGCATTGGAATAAAGAGCTTAGAGAATGCTCTTAAGGATGGCGGTGACATCTATAAGTTTTGTATGTCCTGGTCAAAGGCAACAGCAGCATTTGACAAGAAAATAAAAGAGGAACAGGATAAGCTACAAAGCTTATCTGAAAGTTTTGATCCTCTCTCTTCCTCTATAATAAATCAAGAATGTCAGACTATTGCAGTCTTGAATGAAATAAAGAATCTTGAGAAGGAAAGAAAGAACATCACTAACCGGATGGGAGAACTTAGAAGGATTATAATCCCTAAGTTGGAAACTATGCATGAGGCCATCAGTGATGCTCAGACCAACGCCCAAACAAAAGATCCGACAGATCTCAAGCGGGCAGAAGCTTTTGCATTTTTGTTAAGTGGTCACATTTCAATTTTGGATAGAATGAAGCAAAGTTGGGCTACAGAAATGATCCAATTGCAGACATCCTTTGCAGACATTCTTCAGTACATGTGAGTATGAAAATATGCGGCTATATATAGAAAATTTTTGAAAATTTTGGTGTGCGGACCCTACCCTTTGCCATTGATGTCAAAGGGGGAGTGAGGAGCAGTGAAAAATGAGGGATCCAACTAAGGGGGAGTTCCAGAAATTGTATATAAGGACAGAGCATCAGCAAAGGGGGAGCATAGTGAAAACACTTAGTCATTTTTCACTAAGTGTTGCCATCAATGCCAAAGGGGGAGATTGTTGGCAAGAGACACTATATGGATTCATGGTTGTTGTCATTGATGGCAACAAAGGTCATCCCACATATCCGCAAGTCATGATGTGTCTCTACCGGAAGTCAGAATAAAGAATGTTGTGGTCCGGTGAAGAAGAACAGAGCATGTGGCAAGGTCCGACAGATTGGTCCGGATCTCTCAGAGGAAGTGTCTTGGTGCAGTGCGGATTTGGGGAAGTCAAGAGGACTACCTTGAGTGGTATATTCCAAGGATTTAGCCTCCGGTGATGGACAAGGAAAAAGATATGAATGGTTGAGTACCGGATTCCTGAGAGACAGTGAAAACAGAGGAAGAACTGACTGGCAGAGTATCAGACTGCTTTCCGGATGGGTTACTGTTGATGACAGAGGTTGTGAAGGCATGAATCATTTTTGGCCGACATGATTAATGATATCTACAAGTACATGCTTGATCCGCATTGCTTGGTGAGGAAGGATTCAGCCGACAGAATGAGAGTTTGTAAGAAACTAGACTGTTCCGGATGCCGACTAGAAAGGTGATGAAATTACTTGTGCGGATATATATAGAGGATGGATTTAGTTGTGAAGGGTGTGTTGTTGTGTAGATATATGCGAATATGACCAGATAAGAGCAGAGATAGCAAAAAGGATCCGGTATGTGAAAGATAGCAGAATAAAGAACAGAGGAAAGATGAAGTGCAGCAGATCAGTGTACTGAGCCTAACCGGAACTAAATTCCAGCATATGCAGATGCTTCCAATCAGTTCAAGACTGTGATTCTCATCACTTTGTAGACAGTGTGTCTTCTTGTAGGTAGTGGGCCTCTTGTGAGCAGTGTGCTCGGGCAGTGAGCCCTAATTGGCAAGTGCCATTTTTGTAATTTCCTATTCTTCTAACAGAGAATAATTTTTGGGTTAATCACCCCGTGGTTTTCTCCCTTAACAGGGTTTCCACGTCAAAAATACTGTGTCATGTGTTTCTTATTTCATGATTAATGTTTTTGTGTTTGATTCTATGCTGCATCAATTAAAAGGAAATTTCAATAAGGGAAATAATTAGGATAACTGATTCACCCCCCCCTCTCAGTTATCAACATAGACAAGTTTTGTAGAGACTGAGAGAAGAGAAACTGCTTATAAACATCAAGAAGTGTAGTTTCATGAAGGAAGAGTTAGTATACTTGGGATTTGTAATTTATGAGGAAGGATTGAAGATGGACCCTGAGAAAGTGAGAGCAATTATTGAATGGCTTACACTAGAGAGCATTGGAGAAGTTAGATCATTTCATGGATTGGCTAGTTTCTACCAGAAGTTCGTCAGAAATTTTAGTTCAGTTTGTAACCCTATGACAGAGACAATGAGAGGTGATAGAAAGGATTTTAAGTGGACATCTAGAGTAGATAAAAGTTTTGATTTGTTGAAGCAGAAAGTGACAGAGCAACCTATTTTGGAATTACTGGATTTCAATAAGGTATTTCAAGTAGATTGTGATGCGAGTGGAAATGCAAGTGGAGCATTATTAAGTCAAGAAGGTAGACCTGTAGCTTATTTCAGTGAGAAGTTGAATGATGCAAGGAGAAGATATTCAGTTTATGATCAAGAGTTCTATGCTATAATTCAATCCTTGAAGAAGTGGAGACAAGGAGTTTGTGTTGTATATAGATCATTAAGCTTTGAAATATCTGAATAGTCAAGGTAAGTTGAATTACAGACACATGAGATAGGTAGAGTTCATGCAGAGTTATACATTTGTGTTGAAACATAGGAGTGGAAAATCAAACAAAGTGGCTGATGCATTGAGTAGAAGAAACTTGTTGACAGAGATGAGAGTTGAGGTGTTGGGTTTTGATGAATTGAAGAATATGTATGAGGGAGACACTAATTTTGCAGAACCTTGGAAAGCATGTAAGGAACCTATTGTGACAGATAGGAGTAAGTGGTTGGACTATTTCATTCAAGAAGATATGTTGTTCAAAGGAAATCAGTTGTTGATACCTAGAAGTTCAATGAGGGATTGGCAGGACATTTTGGTATTGATAAGACAGTGGCTTCGGTGAGTGAAAACTACTTTTCACCTCAGATACATAAGGATGCTCAGAGATTTGTGCAGAGTTGTAGAGTTTGTCAAGTTGCAAAAGGGAGTAGTCAGAATACTAGATTGTATAAACCTTTGACAGTACCAGAGAGACCTTAGAAGACATAAACATGGATTTTGTGATGGGATTGCCTAAGACACAGAGAGGACATGATTTAATATTTATCGTGGTTGATAGATTTTCAAAGATGGCTCATTTCATACCTTGCAAGAAGACAATTGATGCAGTGCATGTAGCAGACCCATTTTTCAAGGAGATTGTCGGATTGCATGGATTACCTAAGAGTATAGTTTTAGATAGAGACACAAAGTTTGTTGGATACTTTTGGAGGACACTTTGGAAGAAGATGAAGACAAATTTGAAGTTTAGTTTAGCTTTTCATCCATAGATTGATGAATAGACAGAAGTAGTGAATAGGAGTTTGGGAAACTTGTTGAGATGGTTGGTTGGAGAGAAAGCCAGAAGTTGGGATTTGATTCTTTCAAAAGTAGAGTTTGCATACAATAATTTAGTGAACAGGAGTACCAAAAGAACACCTTTTGAGATTGTTACTGAAATAAACCCTAAAGGAGTTGTAGAATTAAGAGATATCAGCATGGAAGAAAGGAGAAGTGCAGAAGTAGAAGAATTTCCAAATCACATGAAGACAGTGCATAATCAGGTTAAGAAGCATTTGGAGAATATGAATAGTAGGTATAAAGAGAAGGCTGATGAGAAGAGAAGACAAGGAATTTCAAGTTGGAGAGGAAGTGATGGTGTACTTACAAAAAGAAAGATTTCCAGTTGGGACATATAACAAGTTAAGGATGAAGAAGTTCAGACCTTGTAAGATACTCAGAAAATTTGATTCAAGAAATGCATATGAAGTGGAATTACTAGAGTCCTTGGGTATATCACCTATTTTCAACATTGCAGACCTTTATCAGTATCATGAAGCAAAGTTTAGTGACAGCATGTAAGAAGACTTGAAGAAGCAGTTACCACAACAAGCACTCGAGAAGATTGAAGACATATTGGATAGCAGAGTTGGACATAGCACTAGAGGAAGACAATACAAAGAATATTTTGTGAAGTGGAAAGGTAGACTAGAAGAAGATTCATCATGGATTTCTTAGGCTGAGGTGGACTGCCTTGGTTCTCCCCTAGCCCCAGCAAAGTGAGGGACTCACTTTTTTAATAACCCCAGATGTATGATGCAAGAGCATCCCTGGTCCAAGAACAATCTTGCATCGACCAAAAACATTTGCATTTAGTTTATTTGTAGTTCATCTTGTTTCTTTTCTAGTTTAGTTTAGGTAGTTCAGTCAAAAGCAATTTCTGTATTTTTGGTCTAGTTGTATTTCAGACCTTACAGAATTGGACTTAGCATCTACATTCATTCATCTACATCATATCCAGAATTTAGAGATCCACACTTCATTACCAGAAAGATATCGCTATCAGAAGATCAATTGTTTCTCAGAACAGAGCATCCCGATAATCACTGACAACTAGCTGAAGGAGAAACTTGCAGAAGCATTTCCTGATCTGTGAAGCCTAATGACACATCATTCAATGTTCTTTGGTTCGTGGCTGGCCTTCCCCGAAGATCCACACATCATTTCATTCATTTTATGGAGGAGATCTATCCAATTAGGTCTGACCTATCAGTGTACACACGTTACAACTCTTCATTGGAGTTTGTAACCTTCTTGGCTGATGCAGAGGAATCTTATGATTTGGACTTGATATATATTGATGTAATAGATCCTTAGGAAGGCAATTCATAAGTTACTAAGTTCTATATAGATAGCTTATTCATTTTCTTAGCGAAGGAGCTTCAAAACTTTATCTTGCACATGTATGTAATCAGGCTTGTGAGCCCTAATTGTAAGCCTGCATGTTGCCGGTTAATCTCTATTTGAAATCTATGATATACTGAATGATTAAATCTGCATTTGTTCCATTTCTTTGATTTGCTTCCATTGTGTTTAATCTTGTTGTATGGGATGGATAGTTCATTCTATGAACCCTCCTACCATGAATGCACCAGTCAACCAACCTTCATCTTGGAGGAATATCCATCCTCTTGTTTTGTCATCATGGTGGCATTGTCATTGAAAGCAAGCTAGGTGTGTGGAAATCTCTTCCTACACTAATCTAATCAGGGGAGAGCTATGTAAATTCAATTTAATCCTTACAATTATAGAAACATGAAACATATAACAGAGACATTGCAGCAATACACATAGAACTAGAAAGAAGATAGAAGAAGAGAGACAAGATATATCATGGGGAAAACCCTTATTGGGTGAAAAACCCCACACTCAGAAACCTGCACAATGTATTATCAAAACTGAATATTGTTTACAATACACTTGCAATGCAAGCTTTAATAGTCTTCAACACTCGTGTCTGGAGTCAATCTAGCAGCATAATAGTACCTGTCAATCACATACTACATCTCCTCCAAGCACCTGTTTATATAGAATATACAAGGCAAAATTGGTTCTATCTTGGAATGGGCATCCAACTTGGCCTCATGGCCCAAAACCCATGCCTATGGACACTTGGTCAACATTGTAGAATGTTCCTGACACTTGTCCACAACTCCCATCCCAAAGAGGTCGCCTATTTCTAAAATGGGCTATGACAGATGCTCTTACGACTCTTACGATCGTCATAGAATCTGTTATAGTAGTTACAACTTACAGCTGTAAGAGAATCTATCATACATAGGCTATAAATAGCATATTCTCTTACATGTCATTGTCCACCTTGGGGTGCCCAAAGACACCTTTTTCAAAGATGCTTCATGACACATGTCTTCACCTGTCTTACAAGCTTTTATTTCTGACTCTTACATGTCATAACTTTATCATAGGAATCTATCATAACCGTTTCAATCAACATTTCCCTTACAAAACATTCAAGATGCTGACACATGGAAAAATACTCCTACCACAAAGTGGGATGCCTATCTCCTCATGTGAGGACAAAATTACAAGTTGTCATCTTCCATGTAGGATGACACATCACCGTGCCACATCCCACAAAATGACAATATGGAATTTACAATTAATTTACAACATAGGCAATGAATAAATAAATACAATCATAAATAATGCAAGGAATTACCAAGGTTGAGACACCTTAATTCCCAACATTCTCCCACTTGTTGAACACCTTGTAAGAGCCAATAGAATAATAGGTTTTAATTTCTATAGGACGAGAGGCCCATAGACTCTGAACACTATCTGAACTTCTCTGTGCTAACTGGTTTCATCAATGCATCTACAACATTCTTCAAAGTATCGACCTTCTCCAAATTTACCTTCCCATCCTCTACCATGTCTCACACAAAGTGAAACTAAACATCAATATGCTTTGTTTTGGCATGGAAAGTTGGATTCTTCTCAAGGCAAATCACACTCTAATTGTGACAACTGATCGTAATCTAACCTGCATCAACACCAATATCTGAACACAATCTCTTAAGCCAAATGGATTCCTTACAAGCATGAGTTGCTTCCATATACTCAACTTCTATCATAGACAAAGCAACCATAGGTTTTTGCTTACTCATCCAACTAATAGCACCACCAAACAGTGTAAACACATAAGCACTGGTGGATCTCCTACTGTCAATGTCACATGCCCAATCTGAATCCACAAATCCACAAATATCAACAGAATGCAGAGGTCCTGTAACATTACCATGATACCATATGGAATACTTGAAAGTACCCCTCAAATATCTAAACACTCACTTAACTACATCCCAATGTACCCATTTAGGATTAGCCATAAATCGACTTAGGACTCCCACTGCTTGGGTAATGTTTGTGTTAGAGTTGGCTATGATTGGAGCCACCCAGGATCTAGGACTTCATGAAAGCACAAGAGAGATCAAATAAAAGAATGATGCTATTCTATCATTGAATGCAAAAGAAGGATTATTGTTTGGATTACATAATACATGAAGAGAGCCTTTCTTATAAAGGCAAGGTGAGAACTAGAAGGTGGAGAGAAAGGTGGAGTGGAAAGTGGAGATATTCCTACAACATGTGCCAATTAGAGGATGATAGCTAATTGCACATGTGGAGGATAAGACAACTCACTCCAACTATCAACAACTCAACACACAACTAGACTTAACTAGACACAACTAGACATCTAGTAGACTCACTAAGTCAACTTAACATGTGTGATTAATATGTGATGTGTGAATATTATTTAACTAGTAAATAGTTAAATAAGATGAATTATCCACACTAGGGTAAACCAGTTAGGTGATAACCCTGTTCACACCAACACCCCCCCTTAAGTGCAACTTAGGGAGTAGTTGACTAAAGAAAGATGAAAAGATGGATGAATGGGTCCCGGCTACTAGGCCATGTTAGATACCCATGTACAAACAAATCTCAAGTGGAGGAAAGGAGAAAACCTCAGGGGACAAAACTCCTCTCCAAAAGTGAGAATGCATGAAACATGAAAGTGAAAGAAGAAGTGATAGTAGGAAGGACTCAACATGACCCACCAAGGACAACTTCTATCACATATATACAATCAAATACCCCCCCATAGGAGAGCAAGAGTGAGACTATGGGTCCCCCACACAATGAAGTAGCTCCTATACCAATGAAGAATGTCTGAAGAAGAACACTGGAAAGTGTCCTGTACCTACAAACAACATTTCTCCCCTTAGGAAGAAACAAATCCAAAAGCTGATGTTGAAGAAACTCCATCTCAAGGAATGAGGGAAAAAGCCTCATGATAGATGCCTCTGAAGACTGCTGAAATGTCCACATGTCAAAATCAAGGAATGCCACAATGCAATGATGTGTGTCCAATCTAAAATCCTGTGTAGACTGATGAAGAACAACCTCCAAAGATGAAGTAGATGGGATAACAGTTGTGATGTAACTGTCATCAAAGAGGAGAGATAACCCTTCAAGTGTGTCCTCCAAATCTACAATATGAGACTCACAAAACAAGTCTGATATACCTGCCAAGAAAGTATCCCACAAAGATGTGTCTGAAAGACTGGAATGATCTTGCTCAACTGAAGTAGATGAACCCATGTTGATGTTGATCTCTGAAGAGGTAGGAGGATGAGGTGATGGAAGCTCAACACTAGTCTCATGAACCAAAGTGGGTGAAAGAACACCAAGGTTAAAGTGACCAAACTTCACCTCAGAAACATGATTCCACTTGATGCATGAGTGTGAATATCCATCAATGGATCTACATCATCAGAAGAAACAAAATGGGAGAAGGCATACAAGCGAGATGCATGATCAGCCATCCCAACTGCAATGATATCTCTGCTCTCCAAGTCTCGTATGATCACTGAATCAGGAGTGAACTCAACCGTCTTGCCTGCACCACAATGAGTAATTTGGTAGATGGAAAGGAGATTGGATGTCAAGGAAGGTACACACAACACATTGTTGAATGTATTCTCTCCAACATCAATTGTCCCTTTTCCAGATGCATGCATGTATGTGTTGTTACCCATCAAGATAGGTGTCGAAGTACATGACTCAAATGAAGAGAACATCCCCTATGAAGATGCCATATGATGAGAAGCCCCTGAATCAAGAAGGATCCTCTCTGACTGAAGACTTGTTGAAGCAAAGAGTACTTGTCCTTTTCCTTTGTTTGTCCCTATGGCAATGCTTGTTGTTCCTGACTGTGTAGATGATGATGGTGTCGAAGAAGAGGTTGTACTAGGTGATGATGATGGCATTTTGATATTGTGCTTTTGAATAATGTGAGTCAACTCATCAATTTTCTTCTCATAACACTTATTCTCATCATGTCCTAGTTTCTTGCAATATGCACACTTTGGTCTCTCCTTCTTAGATGATTCCTCCTTGAGAGAGGATGAGGACTTAGGTGATTTGGTTGATTCCTTTGCTTGCTCATTTGTCTTGAGATTCTTAATTTTCTATTTCTTGCCTTTGCTAGTTGAAGCCTTTTGATCCTTAGTACCTTGAAGTGCTTGAGGTTTAGGAGACTTCAATTTGCCCATGTGTACTAACTTAGCTTGCTCCCTTGTGAGTGATGTAGCAAACTCATCAAGTGAAGGCATTGTGAAAGCTTTCCCAAGTGCATCCATTGTAGCATAGAAGGTAGAAACAAAAACTAAATAGTCAGGACCAAGCTTGGCAAGGATTGAAAGAATCAATTGAGTGTCCTCTTTCTCAATTTGACATTGTTTGAGCTGCAATCTAAGTGACTTTAGTTTTGTGAAGAAGTCTTGGATGCTTGCAAAATCAGTTGGATTCAAACCAATTAATTCATTCTCCAATTTGAAACCTCTCATTGTATCTTGTTTACCAAAGAGATTTTCTAAGGTAGTCCACACTTCATTAGGTGTTTTACAAGATTCAATATGAAAAAGAAGATCAGGAGAGATAGACAAGTATAGTGTTCCATAGGCTTGATCACATCTATTATACCACTTTCTCTTTTCTACAGTTGCAGTTGGTTCAATTTCTGTACCCATTGTTACTCTATGAATTTTCAAACTTCTTAAATGAATCTCCATTTTAGTTTTCCACTCATGATAGTTATATGGTGTGAGTAGAGGAATTTTGTGTGAATCCATGATGAAAGAGTACAAAAAAGAACACAAGACACCCCCTGTTACTCAATCAAAGAGATCACCCCCCCAAAAATGAATGATTGTGGCACTTTATACTTAGTGTGATTTACAATTGTCCACAAGGGACTAAAATTGGGAAAGCATCAAAATCTCCTAAAAAGAGATTCAAGGGAGATTACAATTGCTCACAATGATTAAGCACAGCAAATAGAAACCTTCAAAAAAAGTTTCACTTCCTCAAGTGTCAAAATGACCAAGTTCTCACTCAAAAGTCAAAAAATCGACAAATGAAATAAAATAAAATTGGAGCAGAATTTGAGAAAAGTGCATGGATGGATTTGAAGAGCTCCTGAATACCTTTCCGATGCCGCAAGAATCGTGAAAATTAGAGATCGAGGTAAGAAGTTGTGAGCTTGGAAGCAAAAAACAAAGATCTATCTTGAAACTACTGTAGCAGTCACCTGCAACAGAATTTCAGAAAACTACTGAATCACTGCGAAGTGCTCTCAGTCAGCTTTCTGACAATATCTTGTTTGCCTAATTTTGCCTCCGTGGGCAAAAGTTATGCAAAAAAGAAAAAAAGCCCTAGTTTAGGGCTTTGAGGGGCAAAAATGGCCCCCTGCACTGATGTCAGCAGATGCAGTGATGACGTCAGCAGAGATTATTCCCAGAATATTCTCTTTTGGTGGAAAAAATGCCCCCCTTCTAGAAAGCAAAAAATGAAAAAAAAGCCTATGTGGTCAAAAACCACCTATAGATGTCGTAAAACCACCTGTTAGCATTTGACCGCCAATGTAGATCATAAAACAGACTACCGATGCTACTGGTGAATAGGAAAAAACAATGAGTTTAGAAAATTTTCCAGCTCAAGGAATACACTGAGAGAAACAACCGGTATGAATGCCAACGCAGTGATCGACGAGTATGGATTGCCAGGTATTTGTTGTTTGTGACCATTCAGAGACTTGGAAGATTCGCCGCCGGGATGGGATTTAGACGTCGCCGGGGTTTAACCACCTGCGGGTGGTATGTATGCCTATAGGAACTTCCGACATGAATTTTCTGAGCACCCACCAATGGTGGATGATGCTGCAAATAAACCTTCAGAGATCGGGGTTGAATGCCACTGGTAGAGTGCGAACACAGTCAGAGTGTTGATGACCGTAGCTATTGGAAGTTGTAGACCAATCTCTATCAACAGAGATTTGTATGGACAGTGGCCACTGATTGATGGTGGAAACCACCTGTGAGAGGCTCAAAATGATCAAGGGCCACTGGCGAGAGAAATTTAACTTGCAGATTTTTGAAAAAAATGCCGAGATTGTTTAAGAACTACGCCGATAGAAACCACCAACGAGTTTTGAAGATTTTCTGGTGTGAATTTTTAACGGCCTCTGTGATTTATCTATAGCGTGAGACAAGTTCGATGCAACCGACTATGATGTTGGCTACTGGGGTAAGATTTGATGGCTACCAATAAATGTGTAACAGCCAGAGGTTTTGGTTTATTCATCGCCGAATGTAACTCAGAATGACTGGGTATGCAGCGCTGGGTTGGATTAAATGTGACCATTGGTTGATGTGAAGCCAAACGAGATCTTGAAGCTGAGACAGCCGATGTTCTTTGATGCTACCAGTGGAGTGATTGAAACTGCCGATCTCAAAGGTTAAGAACTTCCACCGATGAAACTAGCTTAAACTGTTGATAAAACTACCCAGTGAGATTTTGTGACAGTCGCCAAAGATTGTGGATTCTATGAATGATGTGGTGTATGGGATTAATGTTGACTAGCCATGAGTGCAGTTGTGTTTAGACCACCGCAAGTAGGGGAATTGCACCGATATTTGACTTGCGATTAGAGATCCGTGATGAAAGAGGGTGGGGGCCCTCACCCTAAGTGGTGCCCCACAATTGCCTCTGTACCCTGCAGGTTTGTTGTACTTGTCAAACAGGGTACAAAGAAAGACTTCGCAGAAAATCCGTAGACCTTTTAATTACAATCGCAGACTTAACAATTAACCAGCAGACAAAACAAACATGACCCGATGATTTATTCCATGATGCTTCCACAATACGCAGTCAAAGATTCTAGTGGTCTATGCCGTAGAATATTCTTGTGACAAATCCGTACGGCCGGGAGGCAAATTTTTTTTTTGCCTTTTGGTCCAACTTTGTCTGATTTGGACGATTTTACAATCAATCCATAGGTTTTCGAGCATCCTTAGTGCGATGGCTAGGTCAATTTTTTCCCAGACTGCTTTAAAACTACTGGTACTCCTGGATCACGCCAAAGAGCTCCAAATTGAAACCCTCATCAATTTTGCCTCTGATGTTGGATTTTGAAGAAACGAAAGGCGATCTTGACTATTTCAGCTACTCCAGATGCAATGGTGAAGTCTGATTTGCAACAACATGCACTAAAATGCACCTACAATACAAGAGCAAGAACGAGAAACCCTCACAAAACTAGTATCTCTATCAAGTTTTTCTGATTCTCCAGGTCATCATGCGATGCAAGAGAAGAGCATACTCAACTATCAAGATCCACCATGAATTACACTCAAGATCTCTCAAAAAATGACTAACACAAAGTGATTCTTCCTAGAGATCTGATACCATGTTAGAGTTGGCTATGATTGGAGCCACCTAGAATCTAGGACTTCATGAAAGCACAAGAGAGATCAAATGAAAGAATGATGCTATTCTATCATTGAATGCAAAAGAAGGATTATTGTTTGGATTACACAATACATGAAGAGAGCCTTGCTTATAAAGGCAAGGTGAGAGCTAGAAGGTGGAGTGGAAAGTGGAGATATTCCTACAACATGTGCCAATTAGAGGATGATAGCTAATTGCACATGTGGAGGATAAGACAACTCACTCCAACTATCAACAACTCAACACACAACTAGACTTAACTAGACACAACTAGACATCTAGTAGACTCACTAAGTCAACTTAACATGTGTGATTAATATGTGATGTGTGAATATTATTTAACTATTAAATAGTTAAATAAGATGAATTATCCACACTAGAGTAAACCGGTTAGGTGATAACCTTGTTCACACCAATAGTCTAGTCTTGTGTAGACCATAGCATAAATCAAACTGCCAATAGCACTAGCATAAGGTACTCTCCTCATGCCCTCCACCTCACTAGGAGATTTTATACAATCCTCAATAGACAACTTTGTCCCCAAAGAAATAGGAACACACAATGGTCTACAATCTGCCATGCTGAACCTATCCAACATGGTCTTCACATACTTACTTTGGCTTAACCAAAGTTTTCTATTAGTTCTGTCTCTTCTGATTTCCATTCCTAGAATGTACTTGGCCGTCCCTAAATCTTTCATTTTAAACTGTGCTAACAACTAAGATTTAAAATTAGAAATCATACTCTTACCCTTCCCAATGAGTAACATATCATCAACATATAGTGCAACAATGAGAATATGATCACCATCAAACTTAAAATACACACAGTGATCCGATTTCATTCTCACAAATCTAATTGACAACACAAAGGCATCAAAATTCAAGTACCACCTCCTAGGAGACTACTTCAAACCATACAAATACTTCTTTAACTTCCAAACCAAATTTTCTTTACCTTTCACCATGTAATAATCTGGTTGTGACATGTAGATTTCTTCCTCCAAATCACCATGAAGGAAAGTTGTCTTCACATTCATCTGTTCTACCTCTAAGTCATAAGCTACTGCAAGAGATAACAAGAATGGAATGGATGTCAGCTTTGCAATGGGAGAGAAGATCTCACCATAATCTATACCCTCCACTTGTGAATACCCCTTCGCAACCAATCTGGCCTTATACTTCTCAACACTACCATCTACACCAAATTTCTTCTTGAACACCCATTTGCATCCAACGGGCTTCCGTCCGGGAGGCAAATGCACCAAGTCCCAAGTTTGATTTGTTTCCAATGAAACCATCTCATCCTCCTTGGCCTCCTTCCAGGAACTTGCATCTTTCATAGCCATAGCCTTTGATATAGTTCTAGGTTCATCACTGTTAGTAAGCAAAGAAAAAGAACAACTAGAATCAAGCAATGTATAACTAAACCTTTCAGGTTGCTTCCTTATTCATGTAGACCTCCTCAAGAGTTGAGGTTGAGGTTTAGATTCTTCATCTGAGTTTTTAGAGTGCAAGAGCTCTCCTCATCATCAGGTCCAACATTGTCTTTCTATTTAGTCTTCTCAGGGGTAGCAGGAAACTGAACAACATCCTCTTTCTTTTCTTTTTCTTCTAGCTGTAAAATAGTGGAAGAAGGTGTTAGCTCTCTGAAGATGACACTTCTTCTATACAACACTTTTTCAGCCACAGGGTCACAAAGCTTGTATCCTTTCATGCCGTCACCATAGCCAATGAAGATACACTTAATAGCCTTGTTCTCCAATTTTGACTACTTCTCCCTAGGCACATGTGCATATGCCTCACAACCAAAAACATGAAGATGCCTTATTGAAGGCTTTCTACTAGACCACACCTCCATGGGTGTCTTACCAACAAGAGCTGATGTAGGAGATCTATTTACAAGATAGAAAGTAGTGGCAAGAGCTTCAACCCAAAACTTTTGTTCTAGGTCAGCTCCACTAAACATACTCCTAGCCTTCTCCATCAGTGTCCTGTTCATCCTCTCTGCAACTCCATTTTGATGCGGGGTGTATGGAGTTTTCTTATGTCTTTCAATCCCAAGTTCCTTACAATATTTATCAAATTCTGTAGAACAGAACTCACCACCGTTGTTAGTTCTCAAACATTTAATCTTTTTACCAGTCTAATTTTCAGCAAAGGTCTTAAAATCCTTAAACTTACTATAGACTTCAGATTTGCTTATGAGAAAATAAATCCATGTCCTTCTACTATAGTCATCTATGAAAGATACGAAATATATAGATTTTGATAACAAAGGAACATTAACATGACCAAATACATTAGAATGAACAAGATCCAACACACCAGAAGACTTATGAGAACTCGAGTAAAACTGAACACATTTTTGTTTTCCATATATGCAATGTTTGCAAAAGTCAAACTCAAGATTACAATCATCTAACCCCTCAATGAGGTTCTTATTTTTCAAGGTATGTAGACCCTTCTCACCAATGTGGCCAAATCTCATATGCCATAACATTGTCTTTTCAGCAGGGAGCTTAACTTCCAAGGCATGAATACAACCATTAGGACTAGATACAATAGATTTCTTCATTGCTCATTCAGATGGTGGGGATGAAGTGACTATTGCCCTCTTCTTTGATTCAGAAGAACTATTGCATTGTGAAATGCATGCCTCCATCTGAAATATAGTACCTCTCCTAGTATCCTTAGGAAGCACCATAGCTCCTCTAGTCATCTTACATCCTTCTTTCCAAAAGACAACCTGCACACCTAAAATTTAACATACTTACAGAAAGCAGGTTTCGTGCTAAGCCTAGGATGTGCATAACCCTAGAGATCCCCTTCACTCATGCATCAGGGAATCGGATAGAGACTCTTCCATGACCAATAATCTTCAGATGAGAGTCGTCACCCAGATACACCTTTCCACCATCAAACTCCTCATACTTGGTAAACCAGTCTCGATGCAAGATCATGTGGAATGATGCACCAGAGTCAATTAGCCACACATCATCAGATGCATGGGTTACCAGGGTTGTGATGAAAGCATCATCATCATCTTGTGACTTGTCAGAATCTGAATCTGGGTTCTTCTTCTTCTTCTTCTTTTCCTCTTTGCATTTCTTTTGGAAATGCCCAGATTTACCACAGTTCCAATAGAGAGCCTTGGAATTTCCAGGAGATTTGGATCTACCTTCTCAGTTTTCTTGTCCTTCTTTTTCCCTTTCTCCTTGGGTCTTCCATGAACTGCAAGAGCCTCTTTGGCTGTCTCAGAAGACTTTCTCAACATCTCTTCAGACAACAGCAAAGAAACCACTTCATCCATTTTGAATGTGGATGTGGTGCTTCCAATAGCCATGACAAGATGATCCCACGAGTCTGGCAAAGAACAAAGCAAGGTCATACAATGATCCTCCTCCTCCATCTTCACACCAATGAATGTCAATTATGCAACTAGTATGTTGAAAGCATTCATATGTTCTGCAACAGATCCTCTGTCCTCCATTTGAAGAGAATACAACTTCTTTCTCAAAAAAAAGTTTGTTAACCAGCTATTTGGCTTGATACACATCTCCCAACTTCTTCCAAAACAAGTTTGCAGTAGTCTCCTCATGGACATTTAATAGGATAGAATCAACAAGAGCAAGTCTTATGAGACCCTTAGCCTTTCGATCCTTGAGATCCCAATCAGCTTGTGACATTACAGCTGGTTTTGTTCCACTAATAGTTTCCCAGAGGTCTCAATCAACAAGCATGTCTTCCATCTTGAGCTTCCACAGGTCAAAATTAGTGCCATTGAATTTCTCCATCTCTATCCTTCCGAATGTGCTTGCCATCTCCTTGCTGCAATAAGATTCATAATACTCTACATAGACTCCCACTCAACTTAAGATCAACTCAAAAAAACCCTACCCAACAACTAGGACCAAAGGTGATCAAGCTCTGATACCAACTGAAAGGAAGCTATGTGTGCAAAAATCACTTCCTACACTAATCTAATGAGGGGAGAGCTATGTAAATTCAATTTAATCCTTACAATTACAGCAACATGAAACATATAATAGAGATATTGCAGCAATACACATAGAACCAGAAAGAAGATAGAAGAAGAGAGACAAGATATATCGTGGGGAAAACCCTTATCGGGTGAAAAACCCCACACTCAGAAACCTACACAATGTATTATCAAAATTGAATATTGTTTACAATACAGTTGCAATGCAAGCTTCAATAGTCTTTGACAGTCATGTCTGGAGTCAATCTGGCAGCATAACAGTATCTGTCAATCACATACTACATCTCCTCCTCCAAGCACCTGTTTATATAGAATATACAAGGCAAAATTGGCTCTATCTTGGAATGGGCATCCAACTTGGCCTCATGGCCCAAAACCCATGCCTATGGACACTTGGTCAACATTGTAGAATGTTTCTGACACTTCTCCATAGCTCCCATCCCAAAGAGGTCACCTATTTCTAAAATGGGCTATGACAGATGCTCTTACGACCGTCATAGAATCTGTCATAGTAGTTACAACTTACAACTGTAAGAGAATCTGTTAGACATAGGCTATAAATAGCATATTTTCTTACATGTCATGGTCCACCTTGGGGTGCCCACAGATTTTTTTTTCAAAGATGCTTCATGACACATGTCTTCACCTATCTTAGAAGCTTCTATTTCTGACTCTTACATGTCATAACTTCATCATTGGAATCCGTCATAACCATTTCGGTCAACATTCCCTTACAAAACATCTAAGATGCTGACACATGGCAAAATACTCTTACCACAAACTGGGACACCTATCTCCTCATGTGTGGACAAAATTACAAGTTGTCATCTTCCATGTAGGATGACACATCACCGTGCCACATCCTACAAAATGACAATATAGAATTTACAATTAATTTATAACATAGGCAATGAATAAGTAAATACAATCATAAATAATGTAAGGAATTACCAAGGTCGAGACACCTTAATTCCCAACAGTCACATGATTATTGAAGTCTTCCGCTTTTGTTTTTGTGGTGGTTGTGTTCCTCCCTGTTGATTCTCATCTTGAGTAGGTTGGTCTATATCATGAAGGTTGTGTTGGGCCTTTCCTTACCCTTGTGTATTTTGTGGAGGTGTGGGTTATTCCCTAATATGCTCTCTATGTGGTTGGGATTAGGGGTTAGCTTCGTGGGAATAGTTAGGCAGGAGTTACACCTTGTTGTGTGTTATGCTTTTGAATGTGAAAGAGATGATGTTCTATTTTTATGCTTGAATTCTTTGGAAGAATAGTGAAGTCCTAATGCTTGTCTGATTGCCTTGTGTACTTTGCATGCATATATCATATCGTGAGAATTGCATACCTTCTTAATCCTTAGCCCATTTTAGCAGTGTCCCCTTTGGGTTGGTAACTATAAATACTTGCATGAAATATATCTTTCTTTGAATTTATGAGTGTAAGTCTTTATATGTGTGATTGCATTAGATTACCTTGTAAAACTATTAAGGAAGAAAGAGAGGAAAATGAGTTTTATGCATGGCAAAATGTTAAGAATTAACGTATGTTTTTGAAATGTTTCAATGATGAATTGTGTACTTGGTGACCTATTTTTTGTAAAGTACTTCCATAGTGTGAATTTTGCATTTTATAACTTTGTTCTTGTGTGAGATGGATATCATGTTATGCATACCTTGTGTGGAGAACATGTTTAGCATCATAGGGTAAAATACTAAATTAGGGACTTAAGCTTTTAATTGGATTATTCTTATGGTAAGACTCTATCTTATGAACTTTATGTTAGATAAATATGTGTTTTGTTCATAGTGCATATGTAGTGTTATATGGTTTATCAATAGCTCCATGATGTGCAAGGTGTTGTGAGTCACCATCTTGTGAGTTGAAATAATGTTATTAGGATTCAATTATGGCCTAGTATGCAAATTCTAGCATGTTAGTGTATTTCTTTGAGGGGTATTGTATTGCCTCTAAATGTGAAGTGCGGTTACTTTCCATTTATGCCTTATAAAGATTAATTCAAATGGGTGTTAGATAGACTTCACAGAAATCTTTATGGTAATTATTATGTGATTTTGTGCATGAAGGTTGTTCTTCTGCACTAAGTAATGAATGGTGAAGGAAATTGTGTTATGTGTTACCTTGTGGATATGAATACCTATTATGAGATTACTTTATGTGAATATCCTGTACATGATTTGTGTACTCATGAGCTTGCAATACTAGTTATCCATCCATGGGTTGAGTGTATAGCTACAAGTATGGTGGAATCATGCTTGTGTGGTTGCTTGTTTGTACACCTTGTAAGGTCCAACCTTAGAGTTGGAGACCTTCCATGTGTGGAGTTAAGTAGTGGAGTGGAAGAACTTAGGAAGCTATGGTGACATGTTGTGACATTGGTGTTAGTCTTAGGGTAGACAACTGAGAGGGGGGTGAATCAGTTGTCCAAAACTTTCTTTCTAATTACACACTTAACTTCTCTTAGCATATCAATAAATCAATCATGAAACATAATGCATTTAAATCAAGAGAAGAAACACATCAACACATAAGACACCAATATTTTGAAGTGGAAAACCTAGCTAAGGGAAAAACCACGGGGTGATTAACCCAAGATTGTGTTCTCTATTAGAAGAATAGAAAGAACAAAATGGCACATGCCAATTAGGGCTCACTACCTACAATAGACTCACTATCTACAGAATGATAAGTATCACATACTTGAACTAGAGAATAGCATCTTCACCATGCTTGAATCAGTTCCATTTAAGCCCAAAACTTCTGCTCTACTTTTCGCTTTCTTCCTCGCTACCACACTCACATCTCCACATGACTCTTTGGAATGACTTCACAATCCCTTATTTATACAAGGCATCGACTTAGGAATAATCATCTAAGTCAGAAAACATTTACAAGAACATCCGCAAGACGTGTAACTCATCTGGTCAGCCAGTCTCAGGAAGAACACCATCATCCAGGAGTTATTCTTCAATTGCGAGCTCCAACTCCAATGTGGATCACCAACATGAACTAGACACAATCTATAGACCTCCAAAAGATTGCCTAAATTACCAAGAACATCCGCACTTCATCTTCTTACTGAAATCCTTCTCACCTTCATCCGGACCCTCAAGAACATAGTCTGTCATCATTGTCACAAAGGAATAGACACATGTGGACCTTCAAACCATGAACCAATTGAGTTGATACTTCACAAAGACTTCCTCAACACTCCCTCAAATCTATAGAATAGGATAATGCATTTCTGGATCTCACTGGACCTATCTATGACACTCTGTCACCTCTAAACACCAGCTGGAACCGATTTTACTTGAGTGGCCACAACTTCTTCAGATCTTCATGCAGACCTCTAAAATCTTTACTAGATCACTCTAAGACACATATATACAAACCCTTTAAAACGCATCCTCTGATCCTCATCTTATCTTGGACTTTTACCTTACTGTCTTCACTGTTCATCTCTATTCTT
This sequence comes from Cunninghamia lanceolata, assembly GCA_027924645.1. Classification (NCBI taxonomy): domain Eukaryota; kingdom Viridiplantae; phylum Streptophyta; class Pinopsida; order Cupressales; family Cupressaceae; genus Cunninghamia; species Cunninghamia lanceolata. The sequence goes on along the minus strand of BSBN01000160.1, from coordinate 4,156,217 downwards.
GATTAGGACTAATTTTCTCAATATCCTCAGCACTCAGCTCATCCAATCCTTTTCATGAATGCAACAAGAGTATGTTGACATCAATGACAACACTGGTTAGTCCTATACTTGCAACAATCTCTCCCTTTGTCATTGATGGCAACATATGATGTGAAAAATTGTTTTAACCATCAAGACAAAAACTCCTCCTTACTGTCACAACTCCCCCTATCAGCAACAACCATCCACATGTCTTCTCTACCAATACTGCTCCCCCTTTAATCATCAACCACTTGTTTTTCACATGTCTTCTCTCCCCCTTTGACATCAATGGCAAAGGGCTCATACTTGCAACTCCAACCTGTTAGAATCATACCAGCTGCTCCCTCTAATTGGTAGCTCCCTATCATCAATCCAGACCACAAGATATTACTATGATATCTACCAGATTGATGCACTCTAGTGCACCTTAGTTCATCACTGGAGGGGCAATAACCCCTAACTTCTCTTTGATATACTCAAAAGAGTCCTTAGGTAGAGGTTTAGTAAAGATGTCTGCAACCTGATCCTTGGAAGGCACAAACTCCAATCTGACTTCATTCTTATTCACTTGTTCTCTCAGAAAGTGAAACTTGATAGATATATGCTTAGTTTTTGAATGCAACACTAGATTCTTTGAAATATTTATTGCACTTGAATTATCACAGAAGATTGTGATAGGTTCCTCATACTCCACTCTTATGTCTTTTAGCATTTGCTTCATCCACAAAACTTGAGTGCAACTACCTGTTGCTGCAATATATTCTTCTTCTGCAGTGGATAGAGATATTACCTCTTGTTTCTTGCTCAGCTAAGAAACCAATCTCTTCCCTAAAAAGAATGCTCCACCACTGGTACTCTTCCAGTCATCCACATCTCCTACCCAATCCATATATGTGTATGCATGAAGAGAGAAATTATGATCTTTGGGATACCACAATCCATATTGAACTATTCCTTTTAGATATCTAAAAATCCTCTTGATTGCCATGACATGAGATTCTCTAGGATCAACTTGAAATCTAGAAACAAGACTGACAACATTCATAATGTCAGGTCTGGTTTGAGTGAGATACAACAATCCTCCAATCATTGACCTGTACTTTTCTGATCAGTCTTAGGAGAGTCATCATCTTTGCCCAATTTACATCTGGTTGCCATGGGAGTATTCATTGCTTTTGAGTCTTCCATCCCAAATTTCCTCAACAATTCTTTCACATATTTGGTCTAAGAAATGAAGATTCCTTTCTTTGTTTGAGTGATTTGTAGACCCAAGAAGAAATTTATTTCCCCAAGCATGGACATCTCAAATTCACTTTTCATTTGATTTGCAAAAGTTTTACACATGCTATCTCTTCCTCCAAAAATGATATCATCAACAAACACTTCAACAATCAAGATGTTTTCATGATCAATTTTGAAATACAAGTTACTGTCAGCAGTACCTTTGTTGAAACTAATCTTCAAAAGATGCTTATCCAATCTTTCATACTAGGCTCTTGGGGCTTGCTTTAGACCATACAGGGCTTTCTTCAACTTCCAGACCATATCATCATGATCAGACAATTGAAATCCATTTGGTTGCTCAATGTATACTTCTTCTTCCAAGTCACCATTCAGGAAGGAAGACTTGACATCCATCTAATATACTTTGAAGTCCTTGAAGGTGGCAAAAGCAAGAAATAATCTGACTACTTCAATTCTTGCCACCAGAGCAAAAGTCTCTTCAAAATCAACTCCTTCTATTTGAGAGTAACCCTTGCAGACCAATCTGGCTTTATTTCTAATTACTTCACCAACTTCATTCAGTTTGTTCTGGAAGATCCATTTTGTTCCAATCACATTCTTGTTTCTAGGTCTGGGAACAAGATCCCAAGTGTGATTTTTCTCAATTTGCATCAGCTCTTCCTCCATTGCTTTAGTCCATTTTTCATCATTGCAAGCTTCATTTACTATCTTAGGTTCAATCTTTGAAATCAGACAATAGTCATATAAATCTTGAGCAATTCTCCTTCTTGTTTGTACACCTTTGCTTTTATCACCTATGATCTGATCTTCAGAGTGATTTAGTCTTACATACTTGGGAACTTTGGGAGTTTCTTGCACTTCTAATTCTTGATCAGGCTCATTGAAACTCATCTCTTCTTCCTGATTTACTGGATCAGTTTGAATTTGAGTTGTAGAAGAGGCTTGGGCTCCTTGAATTAGAACACCATTCTGATCATCTTCATCATATTCATAAAACCTTGAGGGTTTTTCAATTCTTTCATCAACCTTCACATTTGTACTTTCTATAATCTTCCTCAGTCTCTTGTTATAACACCAATCTGCTTTGCTTTGAGTAGAGTAACCCAAGAATATTCCTTCATCACTTCTAGCATCAAACTTGCCTAAATCTTCATCTCTTTTGATGTAACATTTGCTACCAAAAACTTTGAAATACCTCACAGTAGGAGTGATGTCAAACCAAAGTTCATAAGGAGTCTTACCGGTATTGCTTCTGATTTGAACTCGATTTAGGGTGTAGAATGCAGTATTGACAACTTCTCTCCAATAGATCTGAGGGACATTTGCTTCCATCATCATTGTCCTAGATGCTTCCTAGATGATCCGGTTCTTTCTCTCCACTACTCCATTCTGCTGTGGAGTCCTAGGGGTAGACAATTGCCTCTTTATTCCATGTTTCTCACAGAATTCTATGAACTCACTGGATGTGAATTCTCCACCTCTATCAAACCTTAGACACTTTAATTTTAATCCAATTTCATTCTCTACCATAGCCTTGAATATTTTGAATTTCTCAAAGGCTTCTGTTTTCTCTTTTAGAAAAGTTACCCACATCATCTAGGAGTAGTCATCAATTAGTAAGATGAAGTATCTATCTCCTTGCACACTCCTGATTCTTGTCAGACCACATAAATTAGTATGAACCAAGTCCAATATTCTGGTAGAAGATTGTTCTTTACTTTTAAATGAGACTCTACTTTGTTTTCCCAACTGACATTCTTTGCACAAACTATTTGTAGGTTTCACCAGTTTTAGAAGATCTCTCACAGCCTGAGTTTTGCTTATCTTGATGATATTATCAAAATTCACATGACACATCCTCCTATGCCATAACCAACTCTAATGAACTTGCACAAATAGACAACTCTTACCAGTACCAACTAGATGGAAGATATTACCTTATGTCTGAGTACCGGATGCAATCTTTGTTCTAGAACTTTCAAAGATCTTGCACTTTCCATTCTTAAATTGGTGATCATGGCCCTTGTCCATCAACTGTCCAACACTAAGAAGATTGTGCTTCAATCCTTCAACATACAGAACATTACCAGTTTTGTTCTTTCCATCAAAAGAAATAGTTCATGTGCCTCTGATTCTACCAGTAGAATTATTAGCAAACTTTACCACTCCTCCTTCATACCTTTCCAAATCTAAGAACTTATTTTTGTCACCTGTCATATGATGAGAGCATCCACTGTCAATGACCGAATCATCGTTTTAGTCAACTTGGGCAGCTAGAGCTCTTTCTACAACTTTATGATTAACAGATTCAGAGGGCATTGGATCTTCTTCCTTGATGGCAATAAACACCCAATCACTTCCAGATTTGTTTCCTGTCTCTGATTCATTATCTGTTACTCCTTCATTATCATCCTCTTCATGGACATAGTAACAATTCTTTTGGAACCTTGATCTATTAGGATTTGGCCTTGAAAATCTTTTCGGACACTTAGAGGCAAAATGACCAATCTTGTTGTAGTTAAAACATTTAAAAGACAATTTTCCTTCATACTTACCAGATCCTCTTGGTAGTCTTTTTGCAATAAGGGCTTCAAGCTGAGAAGTTTCAGTTTCTTCTTCTTCTAAGTCCCTTTTTTCTTTTTCATACCATGATAGTTTCCTTGAAAAGTTCTCTCCCAGATCAAACCTCTGTTTTATGTTTGTACAGGCACTGGCTTTGAATGCAAATTCAGTCTTGGGGGGGTTATCTCCAAACTCAGTCATTTCAAATGTAGCCAATTTACTAGCCAATTGATCTCTTGTGATAGCTATATGGTCTCTGAATTCTTCAATGGCAGCAGCCTTGATTTTATAAGAAGCAGGAAGGGATCTAAGAATTTTGCCAACAATCTCATCTTCATCCAAGACTCCACCAACATTTCTAATTCCACAAACAAGCTCATTTACTCTTGGCATAAAAGTAGTGATATTTTCATCTTCTCTCATCTTCGGATTTTCAAATTTTCCTTTTAGACTTTGCATCCATGCACATTTAACGTACTTGTCTCCTTCATGCAGAAGTTCTAGTTTTTCCCAAATCTCAAAAGTAGTTGGTAGGTCAACAACATTTGAAAGCTCTTAATCAGATAATGCGCTTAGAAGAGCTTCTATAGTCCGCAGATTGTTTTCAGCATCTGTGATTTCATTGGGGCTTTTAGACCACCCTGTGGAGGAGTATACTTTGTTGAAGCCATGTTCCAGTACTGCATTCCCATACATTGCAAGTGACATTTCATGTGACTTTTCCAGAGATTAAAATTGGTTCATTCAAACTTCAGACTATCTTTCTTGTAGGATGACATCCTAGATCTCCTCAAGCGATTAAGCTCCTTTTAGAGGAACTTAGCTCTGATACCAATTGTTAGTCTTAAGGCAGACAATTGAGAGGGGGGTGAATTAGTTGTCCAAAACTTTCTTACTAATTACACACTTAACTCCTCTTAGCATATCAATAAATCAATCATAAAACATTATGTATTTAAATCAGGAGCAGAAACACATCAACACATAAGACACCAAGATTTTGACATGGAAAACCCAGTTAAGGGAAAAACCATGGGGTGATTAACCCAAGATTGTATTCTCTGTTAGAAGGATAGAAAGAACAAAATGGCACATGCCAATTAGGGCTCACTACCTGAGCACACTACTCATAAGAGGCTCACTGCCTACAATAGACTCACTATCTACAGAAGGATAAGTATCACATACATGAACTGGAGAATAGCATCTTCACCAAGCTTGAATCAGTTCCATTTAAGCCCAAAACTTCTGCTCTGCTTTTCGTTCTCTTCCTCACTACCACACTCACATCTCCACACGACACTCTTTGGAATGAATTCACAATCCCTTATTTATACAAGGCATCAGCTTAGTAATAATCATCTTAGTCAGAAAACATCCACAAGAACATCTGCAAGATGTGTAACTCATCCAGTCAACTAGTCTTAGGAAGAACACCATCATCCAGGAGTTATTCTTCAATTGCAAGCTCCAATTCCAATGCAGATCACCAACATGAACTAGACACAATCCACAGACCTCCAAAAGATTTCCTGAATTACCAAGAACATCCGCACTTCATCTTCTTACTGAAATCCTTCTCACCTTCATCTGGACCCTTAAGAACATAGTCTGTCGTCATTGTCACAAAGGAATAGATACTTGTGGACCTTCAAACCATGAACCAATCAAGTTGACACTTCAAAAAGACTTCCTCAACACTCTCTCAAATTTGCAAAATAGGATAATGCATTTATGGATCTCACCGGACCTATTTGTGACACTATCACCTCTGAACACCAGCCAGAACCAGTTTTACTTGAGTGGCCACAACTTCTTCAGATCTTCATGCAGACCTCTGAAATCTTTACTGGATCACTCTAAGACACATATATACAAACCCTTTAAACTACATCCTCTGATCCTCATCTTATCTTAGACTTTACCTTACTGTCTTCACTATTCATCTATGTTCCTGATTAGGACTAATTTTCTCAATATCCTCAGCACTCATCTCATCCAATCCTTTTCATTAATGCAACAGGAGTATGTTGACATCAATGACAACACCTGTTAGGCCCATACTTGCAACAATTGGTTGGGGTAACCTAATTAACCATACCTTCCTATGCAAGAGTACCCCCTAGTTCTCCTTAGTAAATAGACCTTTGAGAGGTTCATAGTGCTATCCTATCATACATTGTCTCCTTGATGATACTATGGGCATCTGACTTGGGAATCTTGGTTATGGTTTAGTATGATCATGTGATTTGATTGAAGACATGTTACTTGGCGCATGTTTGCTCGTACCTTGGGTATCTTATTTTGAGTTGGATGTGTAGTAATTTAGAGACATTGGCACTATGATAGAGTTGACATTTATACAAAAGAAATATATGTTTAATTTTGATCATGTATTAGAGTATTAATTGAGTTACTTTGGACTTATACTATGTTATGGTAATTACATGTGTCGACACCTAGTTGGCATGATGCGAATAGTTGTGATGCCACACCACACTGATGTTCCAACATAGTGTTGGTGATGATGACGTGCTACTTTGAGAAGGGCACGATTCCACATAGTCATATGTGAAGGCACATTTGTTACTACCTGTCTACATGATGTTGTTGCATTGGTTGTGTTTTTTGTGATCTTCTTTCAGTTATTGGTGACTAAATTTATCTTGCTTGTGTCGACCAAAGATGTTATTTTATCTTGACTATAAGTATCTTAGCCACAAATCTTTGAATCTTCCTTTTTTGCGTGACTCTTGTGGTTAAATTGCTTTATTTATTGAAATTGTATGCATTTTTTAATTTTATTGTTGATTTTGGAAACTTTTTCTTTTGATATTTTTGAAAATGTGTGTTGGCTAAGCTAGGTTCTTTTTGTTTTCAAGTGATGGTCTTGTGTTATGTTGTTCTTCTCGCCATGTTGATGGAGCAACCTCTGGCAGAGTGTATATAAGGAAACGGACATGAGAAACTTTTGAGGATGGGGGTAAGTGTGGGCTAGTATGGGCTAGTCATCATCCACTTACCTTCCTAGTGATTTATGTTCTTATGTTGACTATCTCTTGGAGGCTAATCCCCTTAAAAAAATAAGAGGTAGGTCATGTTGCAAGTATGAGGTGAACCAGTGTTGTCATTGATGTCAACATACTCATATTGCATTGGTAAGAAGGTTTGGATGAGTTGAGTGCTGTTGTTATTAAGGAAATCAGTCCTCATCCGGAACAGTGAAGAATAGTGATGAGAAGAAGGCAAATGTACTGTATAGGTTAAGAACCAGAGGATGCGAATTAAAGGGTTTGTAGATACGAGTCTTGAGATGCTTCAACTAAGATTTCAGAGGTCTGTGTGAAGATCTGAAGAAATTGTGGCTGTCTGTGTGGAACCGGTTCCGACAAGTGTTCAGAGGTGACAGAGGATCACAGAAAGGTCCGGTGAGGTCTGGAATTGTATTATCCTAATCTGTGGATTGGAAGGAGTGTTTGGGATGTCCTTGTGATGTGTCATCTTGAGTTGTGTATGATTTTGAGGTCTGGAAGTACCTTTTGCATTGTGACAGTGGTGATAGACTATGTTCTTGAAGTACCGAATGATGAAGAGAAGAATTTCGGTAAGCTGATGAAGTGCGGATATTTTTTGATGATTCAAGGAAGGTTATGATGATCATTGGATCATATCTAGTTCATGTTGGCGATCCGCATTGAAGTTAGAGTTGGATTTAATGTTATGGCTACCAATTGTTGGTGTTCTTCCTGTAACAGGCTGACCAGATGTTCTACACGCCTTACGAATGTTATTGTGATGTTTGCCGACTTAGATGATTGTTCCTAAGTTGATGTCTTGTATAAATAAGTGTTTGTGAATTCATTTTGATGTGTGGATGAGTGTGGCATAGCGAAGAGAAGTGTGAAAGGCAGAGCAAGGATTTTTGGGCTTAAATGGAACTAATCCGGACATGGTAGAGATGTCATTCTCCAGTTCAAGATTGTGATTCTTATCACTTTGTAGACAGTGTGTCTCCTTGTAGGTAGTGTGCCTCTTTGTGAGTAGTGTGCTCAGGCAGTGAGCCCTAATTGACATGTGCCATTCATTTTTCTTATTCTTCTAACAGAGAATAATCCTTGGGTTAATCACCCCGTGGTTTTTCCCTTAACCGGGTTTTCCACGTCAAAATCTTGGTGTTCAATGTGTTGATGTTTATCTACTCTTGTGTTTATGCATTATGCTTTCATGGATGGTTAACTGATATGCTATTAACTAACAAAGAAGAATCAAGTGTTTGAAGAAAGAACAAGTTTTTATACAACTGATTCACCCCCCCTCTCAGTTGTATGCCCTAGATCCAACAATTGGTATCAGAGCCAAGTTCCTCTGAAAGGAGCTTAACCGCTTGAGGAGATCTAGGATGTCGTCATACAAGAAGGATAGTCCGAAGTTCGATGGAACCAACTTCACTCTCTGGAAAGGTCACATGAAATGTCACTTGGAGTGTATGGGAAAAGCATACTTGGCCATGGTCTCAAAACCATATGTACCTCCACAAGGTGGTCCGACAACTCTGAATGAAATCACAGATGCTGAAAACAATCTGCGGACCAAGGAAGCTCTTCTAAGTGCATTGAATGACTCAGATCTCTCAAATGTTATCAACCTACCAACTACATATGAGATCTTGACTAAACTGGAACTTCTGTATGAAGGAGATGAGTTTGTCAAGGGTGCAAGGTTGCAAAGTCTGAAAGGGAAATTTGAAAGATTGAAGATGAGAGAAGATGAAAACATCACTACCTTTATGCCAAGAGTGAATGAGCTGGTATGTGGAATTAGAAATGTTGGTGGAACTCTGGATGAAAATGAGATAGTTTGCAAAATTCTCAGATCCCTTCCTGCTGCCATTGATAAATTTAGAGCCCACACAACTGTCACAAGAGAACAATTGGCTGGCAAACTAGCTGCATTTGAAATGACCAAGTTTGGAGATGATCCTCCCAAGACTGAATCTGCTTTCAAAGCTAGTGCCTATGTGAAAGGCAAACAGAGATTTGATTCAGGAGAAAACTCTTCAAGGAAGATGTCATGGTATGATCAAGAAAGAAGAGACATGGAAGAAGAAGAAGCAGAAACAGCTCAACTTGAAGCCCTCATTGCAAAGAGACTACCAAGAGGATCCGGTAAGTATGAAGGAAAACTACCCTTTAAGTGTTTCAACTGCAATAAGATTGGTCATTTTGCTTCAAGATGTCCGGAAAGGTCTGTAAGGTCTAATACTAACAGACAAAGGTTTCAAAAGAACTGCTATTATGTTCATGAAGAAGATGACAATGAAGGAGTAACAGATGATGAATCAGAACTAGGAAGCAAATCTGGAAATGAATGGGTGTTTATTGCCATCAAGGAAGAAGATTCAATATCGTCTGAATCTGTCAATCACAAGGTTGTGGAAAGAGCTTTGGCTACTCAAGTGGAAGAAAAGGATGATTGGGTTATTGACAGTGGATGCTCTCACCATATGATTGGTGACAAGAATAAGTTCTTAGATTTGGAAAGGTATGAAGGAGGAATGGTAAAGTTTGATGACAATTCTGCTGGTAGAATCAGAGGTAGGGGGACTATTTCCTTTGATGGAAAGAGCAAAATAGGTAATATACTATATGTTGAAGGATTGAAGCACAATCTTCTTAGTGTTGGTTAGTTAGTGGACAAAGGCTATGATCTCTGGTTCAAGAATAGAAAATGTAGAATCTTTACAAGCTCCAGAACTGAAATTGCATCCGGTGCTCAAATAAAAGGTAATATCTTTCATCTGGTTGGTTCAAATAAAAGTTGCCTGTTTGTTCAAGTTGATCAGAGTTGGTTATGGCATAGAAGAATGTGTCATGTAAATTTTGATAACATCATCAAGATAAGCAATATTCAGGCTGTAAGAGATCTTCCAAAATTGGTGAAACCTACAAATAGTTTGTGCAAAGAATGTTAGCTAGGTAAACAGAGTAGAGTCTCTTTCAAAAGCAAAGATCAGTCCTCTACCGGATTGTTGGAATTAGTACATACTGATCTCTATGGTCTGACAAGAATCAAGAGTCTACAAGGTGATAGATATTTCATGTTGCTAATTGATGACCATTCCCAGATGATGTGGGTTACCTTCCTAAAAGAGAAATCAGAAGCCCTTGAGAAGTTCAAAATCTTCAAAGCTATGGTAGAGAATCAAACCGGATTGAAACTGAAATGTCTAAGGTCTGATAGAGGTGGTGAATTTACATCCGGTGAGTTCATTGACTTTTGTGAGAAGTAGGGTATAAAGAGACAGTTGTCTGCTCCTAGGACTCCACAGCAGAATGGAGTAGTTGAGAGAAAGAACCGGACCATTCAGGAAGCTGCCAGGACAATGATATTGGAAGCAAATGTTCCTCGGATGTTTTGGAAAGAAGCTATCAGCACTGCAGTTTACACTCTCAATCGAGTTCAAATCAGAAACAATAACGGTAAGACCCCCTATGAACTTTGGTTTGGCATCACTCCTACTGTGAGATATTTCAGAGTATTTGGTAGCAAGTGTTATATTAAAAGAGATGAAGATCTAGGAAAGTTTGATGCTAGAAGTGATGAAGGAATTTTCTTGGGTTACTCCACTCAAAGCAAAGCATATCGGTGTTACAATAAGAGACTGAGGAAGATGATAGAAAGTACTAATGTAAAAGTTGATGAAGGAATTGAGAAGCCCTCAAGGTTCTATGAATGTGATGAAGATGATTAGAATGATCCTTTGGTGCAAGGAGCTCCTTCCTCTTTTGAAATTCAGATCCAGACTGATTCGGTAAATTAGGAAGAAGAAGTTTGTCTGAATGAGCCTGATCAAAAATTAGTAGTGCAAGAAACTCCCAAAGTTCCAAGGTATGTAACTCTAAATCACTCTAAAGATCAGATCATAGGTGACAAAAGTAAAGGGGTACAAACAAGAAGAAGAATTGCTCAAGATTCAAATGAATACTGTCTGATTTCAAAGATTGAACCTAAGACAGTAAATGAAGCTTGCAATGATAAAAATTGGACCAAAGCAACGGAGGAAGAATTGATGCAAATTGAGAAAAATCATACTTGGGATCTTGTTCCGAGACCTAGAGACAGGAATGTGATTGGAACCAAATGGGTCTTTTGGAACAAACTGAATGAAGCTGGTGAAGTAATCAGAAACAAAGCTAGATTGGTCTGCAAAGGCTACTCTCAAATAGAAGGAATTGATTTTGAAAAGACCTTTGCTCCTGTGGGAAGAATTAAAGCAGTTAGATTATTTCTTGCATTTGTGATGCAGAGGTGTCAGGACTTATGAGATGATTTAATAGAAACAAAAGATTTCAAAGGTTTGTGGGCTTCAACCAATAAGACTTCACTAGTCTTCCCTTTGCCTCAAACTCCTCCAAAGGGCTCAACTTAGGGTTCCAACTTCTCAGATGAAATATTACATCTTCTAGGGTCTCAACCTACCCCAACCAACAAGATTCAATAGGTTTCACAAACCAATTTGATTGGTTCTTGACAATTCCACTTGACTAGGCCTAATCCTAGTAGCCCTGTTCAACGACAAACTTGCACTTTTCTCCAAACTTTCCCAAAGAACTTCCAAAAATATTAACTAATATGGGTACCCTCTATTGATTTCTTTAACATATTTCAAAATCATATACTGTTGTTTTGGACGGAATCTAATTGTCCTAACACCCTGTTGTCTTCCTACAAGGCCTAATTTGCCCACTTTACAAAGGAACCCTATCAAATACTTGCCCCACTCACTTCAAACCTTGAAAAAGTCTTAGGAAAGGATCTAAAACAAAGGATTTTCTAGGTATCATGCAATGATTTTCTCATTCAAGTTTTTAAACACCAAACCCCCATTTCTAGGCCCCAAAAACCTAGTTAACAGAGCAGTTTTAGAAAAAACATGATATCTTCCTCTAGGAATTGAGTTAAGACCTCCTACTAGATGAATTTGAAAGGTAACTCAATCCTATTTCCAACCATATATGTCTTTCCCCTGTATCTCTTCATACAGAACTGTACCAAACACTGCAACAGGACTATTATAGGAGAATTCTAGAAATTGCAGTCACTAAAACGGTCATAACTTCCTCAATATTGCACCAAATTCGATGAGACAAAAAGGAAAGGGAGGGTGATTGAATATAATTTCATTTGAAATCAAAAATAAATGTCCTCCTGCCCTTACTGGGCTGTACCATGCAAGAAAACAGTAAATTTCTGTAGAAATGCCTAAAAAAATAGTCTTCTTTATTGTTCCAATTCTTGAATTCAATCACCCACAAGTTTCTAAAGGTTACAAGGCCTTTTTAAAGGTATTAGACATGTCTTTTCAGTTTCTAACTTCCTAGGAATGAATCAAGAGCCACAAGACTCTTCACCTTCCAAATTTTTACGCTGTTGCATTTTTGAAAGATAACTTTTCCCATTTTGCAAAAGAAGACAAAACTTGAACATTTAACCTTCCTAATTACTTCATCAAATGAAATATGACATAATTTATCTTATTACAATATTGAACCATTCAAATTTAATCCAACTCCTATGGAAGTTTCAATTTGTCAATGTGCTCCTACACCATACAACCAACCAACAAAATTTATAAGTCCCTTGGAAATGTAACAGCAACAAAGGTCTTTCTCTGCATCTCTGCCTTCATCTTCTTCAGCTTCAGGCTTCATATCTTCTCATTCATAGAAAGGTGACCAACCAACCAACAAATCAAACTATCAACTTTAGAGCTTCTTTAGGCTCCTTCTACTCCCATAAGTGGAGTACTCTTTAGGCTGCAACATCAAGTGCTTCTTCAGGTATCCATCTCTCTCACTACTTCACAACACCAACTTACCAAACCATTCATCTCACCCAACATCAGATCCTGGTGATGCACCTACCACTCTCTCCTCAGTGGTTTCTCTATGCATCCTTCTCTAGCCAAATCTCTATTGGAGAATGGTCATGACAGACCTCATCTTATCTGCCCACACACACAACCTCAGAAAACATCCTTCTGTAGCCAGATGGATAAGCACCTGCAACCAAACAACTTAGCAACAAAAACAATAACGGTCACCAACACAATCTTCAGCTTTACCTACCTTCTCAGTGACATGAATAAATACAACACTTCCTCCCAGAGATTTTGCTAGTTCTGATACCAATTTGATGCAGAGGTGTCAGGACTTATGAGATGATTTAATAGAAACAAAAGATTTCAAAGGTTTGTGGGCTTCAACCAATAAGACTTCACTAGTCTTCCCTTTGCCTCAAACTCCTCCAAAGGGCTCAACTTAGGGTTCCAACTTCTCAGATGAAATATTACATTTTCTAGGGTCTCAACCTATCCCAACCAACAAGATTCAACAGGTTTCACAAACCAATTTGATTGGTTCTTGACAATTCCACTTGACTAGGCCTAATCTTAGTAGCCCTATTCAGCGACAAACTTGCACTTTTCTCCAAACTTTCCCAAAGAACTTCCAAAAATATTAACTGATATGAGTACCCTCTATTGATTTCTTTAACATATTTCAAAATCATATACTGTTGTTTTGGATGGAATCTGACTGTCCTAACACCCTGTTGTCTTCCTACAAGGCCTAATTTGCCCACTTTACAAAGGAACCCTATCAAATACTTGCCCCAATCACTTCAAACCTTGAAACAGTCTTAGAAAAGGATCTAAAACAAAGGATTTTATAGGTATCATGCAATGATTTTCTCATTCATGTGTTTAAACACCAAACCCCCATTTCTAGGCCCCAAAAACCTAGTTAACAGAGCAGTTTTAGAAAAAACGTGATATCTTCCTCTAGGAATTGAGTTAAGACCTCCTACTAGATGAATTTGAAAGGTAACTCAATCCTCTTTCCAAAAATATATGGCTTTCCCTTGTATCTCTTCATACAGAACCGTATCAAACACTACAACAGGACTGTTATAGGAGAATTCTGGAAATTACAGTCACTAAAACGGCCATAACTTCCTCAATATTGCACCAAATTTGATGATACAAAAAGGAAAGGGAGGGTGATTGAATATAATTTCATTTGAAATTAAAAATAAATGTCCTCCTGCCCTTACTGGGCTGTACCATGCAAGAAAACAGCAAATTTCTGTAGAAATACCTAAAAAAATAGTCTTCATTATTGTTCCAATTCTTGAATTCAATCACCCACAAGTTTCTAAAGGTTACAAGGCCTTTTTAAAGGCATTAGACATGTCTTTTCAGTTTCTAATTTCCTAGGAATGAATCAAGAGCTACAAGAGTCTTCACCTTCCAAATTTTTACATTGTTGCATTTTTGAAAGATAACTTTTCCCATTTTGCAAAAGAAGACAAAACTTGAACATTTAACCTTCCTAATTACTTCATCAAATGAAATATGACATAATTTATCTTATTACAATATTGAACCATTCAAATTTAATCCAACTCCTATGGAAGTCTCAATTTGTCAATGTGCTCCTACACCATACAACCAACCAACAAAATTTCTAAGTCCCTTGGAAATGTAATAGCAACAAAGGTCTTTCTCTGCATCTCTGTCTTCATCTTCTTCAGTTTCAGGCTTCATATCTTCTCATTCATAGAAAGGTGACCAACCAACCAACAAATCAAACTATCAACTTTAGAGCTTCTTCAGGCTTCTTCTACTCCCATCAGTGGAGTACTCTTTAGGCTGCAACATCAAGTGCTTCTTCAGGTATCCATCTCTCTCACTACTTCACAACACCAACTTACCAAACCATTCATCTCACCCAACAACAGATCCTGGTGATGCACCTACCACTCTCTCCTCAGTGGTTTCTCTATGCATCCTTCTCTAGCCAAATCTCTATTGGAGAATGGTCATGACAGACCTCATCTTATCTTCCCACACATAGAACCTCAGAAAACATCCTTCTGTAGCTAGATGGATAAGCACCTACAACCAAACAACTCAGCAACAAAAACAATAACGGTCACCAACACAATCTTCAGCTTTACCTGCCTTCTCAGTGACATGAATAAATACAACACCTCCTCCCAGAGCTTTTGCTAGCTCTGATACCAATTTGATGCAGAGGTGTCAGGACTTATGAGATGATTTAATAGAAACAAAAGATTTCAAAGGTTTGTGGGCTTCAACCAATATGACTTCACTAGTCTTCCCTTTGCCTCAAACTCCTCCAAAGGGCTCAACTTAGGGTTCCAACTTCTCAGATGAAATATTACATCTTCTAGGGTCTCAACCTACCCCAACCAACAAGATTCAACAGGTTTCACAAAATAATTTGATTGGTTCTTGACAATTCCACTTGACTAGGCCTAATCCTAGTAGCCCTGTTCAGCGACAAACTTGCACTTTTCTCCAAACTTTCCCAAATAACTTCCAAAACTATTAACTGATCTGAGTACTCTCTATTGAGTTCTTTAACATATTTCAAAATCATATACTATTGTTTTGGACGGAATTTGACTGTCCTAACACCCTGTTGTCTTCCTACAAGGCCTAATTTGCCCACTTTACAAAGGAACCCTATCAAATACTTGCCCCACTCACTTCAAACCTTAAAACAGTCTTAGGAAAGGATCTAAAACAAAGGATTTTCCAGGTATCATGCAATGATTTTCTCATTCAAGTGTTTAAACACCAAACCCCCATTTCTAGGCCCCAAAAACCTAGTTAATAGAGCAGTTTTAGAAAAAATGTGATATCTTCCTCTAGAAATTGAGTTAAGACCTCCTACTAGATGAATTTGAAAGGTAACTCAATCTTCTTTCCAGCCATATATGTATTTCCCTTGTATCTATCCGTACAGAACTGTACCAAACACTGCAACAGGACTATTATAGGAGAATTCTAGAAATTGTAGTCACTAAAACGGTCATAACTTCCTCAATATTGCACCAAATTCGATGAGACAAAAAGGAAAGGGAGGGTGATTGAATATAATTTCATTTGAAATCAAAAATAAATGTCCTCCTACCCTTATTGGGCCGTACCATGCAAGAAAATAGCAAATTTCTGTAGAAATGCCTAAAAAAATAGTCTTCTTTATTGTTCCAATTCTTGAATTCAATCACCCACAAGTTTCTAAAGGTTACAAGGCCTTTTTAAAGGCATTAGACATGTCTTTTCAGTTTATAACTTCCTAGGAATGAATCAAGAGCCACAAGACTCTTCACCTTCCAAATTTTTACATTGTTGCATTTTTGAAAGATAACTTTTCCCATTTTGCAAAAGAAGACAAAACTTGAACATTTAACCTTCCTAATTACTTCATCAATTGAAATATGACATAATTTATCTTATTACAATATTGAACCATTCAAATTTAATCCAACTCCTATGGAAGTCTCAATTTGTCAATATGCTCCTGCACTAATTTGCTACCTTCAAAGACTTCAAGGTATATCAGATGGATGTCAAGTCTACCTTCCTAAATGGTGATCTGGAAGAAGAAGTTTACATTGAACAACCGGATGGATTTCAATTATCTAATAATGATGATATGGTCTGCAAGTTGAAGAAAGCATTGTATGGATTGAAGCAAGCCCCCAGAGCATGGTATGAAAGGTTGGATAAGCATCTTGTGCAGATTGGATTCAACAAAGGTACTACTGACAGTAACTTATATTTCAAAATTGATCATGAAAACATTTTGATTGTTGAAGTGTTTGTGGATGATATCATTTTTTGAGGAAGAGATAGTATGTGCAAAACTTTTGCAAATCAGATAAAAAGTGAGTTTGAAATGTCTATGCTTGGTGAAATGAATTTCTTCTTGGGTCTGCAAATTACTCAAACAAAGAAAGGGATCTTCATTTCTCAAACCAAATATGTGAAAGAATTGTTGAGGAAATTCGGTATGGAAGATTCAAAGCCAATGAACACTCCTATGGCAACCGGATGTAAGTTGAGCAAAGATGATGACTCTCCAAAGGTAGATCAGACAAAGTATAGATCAATGATTGGTGGATTGTTGTATCTCACTCAGACTAGACCAAATATAATGCAGGCTATTCGTCTTGTGGAAAGATTCTAGGCTGATCCTAGAGAATCTCATGTTATGGCAATCAAAAAAAATTTTAGGTACTTGAAAGGAACAGTTGAGTATGGTCTATGGTACCCTAGAGATCTAGATTTCTCTCTTTATGCTTACATAGATGCAAATTAGGCAGGAGATGTGGATGACCGGAAGAGCACCAGTGGTGGAGCATTCTTTTTGGGGAAGAGATTGTTTTCTTGGCTAAGCAAGAAATAAGATGCAATATCTCTATCTACAACTGAAGCAGAATACATTGTAGCAACAAGTAGTTGCACTCAAATCTTATGAATGAAGTAGATGCTAAGAGACATTAAAGTTGAATATGAGGAACCTATCACAATTTTATGTGATAATTCAAGTGCAATTAATATTTCTAAGAATCTGGTATTGCATTCTAAGACTAAGCACATATCTATCAAGTTTCACTTTTTTAGAGAACAAGTGAACAAGGAAGAAGTTAGATTGGAGTATGTTCCCTTTAAGGATCAGATTGCAGATATCTTTACTAAACCTCTTCCCAAGGACTCTTTTGAATATCTCTGAGAGAAGTTAGGGGTCATGGCCCCTCCGGTGATGAACTAGGATGCACTGATGTGCATCAGTCCGGTGGATATCACAGTCATATCTTGTGATCTGGATTGATGATGGGGAGCTGCTACTAAGGGGGAGCAGCTGGTATGATTCTAATGTATTAGAATTGCAAGTATGAGCCCTTTGCCATTGATGTCAAAGGGGGAGAGAAGACATGTGAAAAACAAGTGGTTGATGATCAAAGCGGGAGCAGTAAAGGAAGAGAAGATATGTGAAAAGTTATTGTTGATAGGGGGAGCTATGACAGAAAGGAGAAGTTCTTGTCTTGATGGTTTTTCACATCATATGTTGCCATCAATGACAAAGGGGGAGATTGTTGCAAGTATGAGGTGAACTGGTGTTGTCATTGATGTCAACATACTCATATTGCATTGGTTAGAAAGTTTGGATGAGTTGAGTGCTGTTGTTATTAAGGAAATCAGTTCTCATCCGGAACAGTGAAGAACAGTGATGAGAAGAAGGCAAATGTACTGTATAGGTTAAGAACTAGAGGATACGGATTAAAGGGTTTGTAGATATGAGTCTTGAGATGCTTCAGCTAAGATTTTAGAGGTCCACATGAAGATCTGAAGAAATTGTGGCTGTTTGTGTGGAACTGGTTCCGGCAAGTGTTCAAAGGTGATAGAGGATCACAGAAAGGTCCGGTGAGGTCTGGAATTGTATTATCCTAATCTCTGGATTGGAAGGAGTGTTTGGGATGTCCTTGTGATGTGTCATCTCAAGTTGTGTATGATTTTGAGGTCTGAAAGTACCTTTTGCATTGTGATTGTGGCGACAGAGTGTGTTCTTGAAGTACCAGATGACGAAGAGAAGAATTCCAGTAAGCTGATGAAGTGCGGATGTTTTTTGATGATTCAGGGAAGGTTATGATGATCATTGGATCATATCTAGTTCGTGTTGGTGATCCGCATTGAAGTTAGAGTTGGATTTAATGTTATGGCTACTAGTTGTTGCTGTTCTTCCTGTAACAGGCCGACTGGATGTTCTACACGCCTTACGAATGTTATTGTGATGTTTGCCGACTTAGATGATTGTTCCTAAGTCAATGTATTGTATAAATAAATGTTTGTGAATTCATTTTGATGTGTGGATGGTTTGGATGAGTGTGCCATAGTGAAGAGAAGTGCGAAAGGTAGAGCAAGGATTTTTGGGCTTAAATGGAACTGATCCAGACATGGTAGAGATGTCATTCTCCATTTCAAGATTGTGATTCTTATCACTTTGTAGACAGTGTGTCTCCTTGTAGGCAGTGTGCCTCTTTGTGAGTAGTGTGCTTGGGTAGTGAGCCCTAATTGGAATGTGCCATTCATTTTTCTTATTCTTCTAACAGAGAATAATCCTTGGGTTAATCACCCCGTGGTTTTTCCCTTAACCGGGTTTTCCATGTAAAAATCTTGGTGTTCAATGTGTTGATGTTTATCTGCTCTTGTGTTTATGCATTATGCTTTCATGGATGGTTAACTGATATGCTGTTAACTAACAAAGAAGAATCAAGTGTTTGAAGAAAGAACAAGTTTTTATACAATTGATTCACCCCCCCCTCTCAGTTGTATGCCCTAGATCCAACAGGTCATTTGTGGAAATGTATGGAGGGGCCCCTAAGCACGTGGCCTTGAGACCATCATTCTACTTGATTATTGGATCCTTGGTTACTTGGCATTGGTTATTGGTTACTGTTGTGTGGTTACACAACATGCCCCATTTTGACTTGGCGAAACAGGGACCCGGCTTTTTGGCTTGGCTGGTGTTGTCTGCTTTCTGGCGGTTTGGTAAAAGTAAGTCAGGTGCATCATCATGAAGGGTCAGGATGAGGTAGATCATCATCATGAGGTCAGTTTGTCAAAGTTCATATTTCATTTCTGTGACCTCATATTTAGAAAGAGCTTGAAATTCCATGCAGGTTTGCCTTTTACATCACCTAAAAATTCGTCCATATGTGGGAGTTATGGGCAGTCAAAGTTTTGGTCAAACCTGATAATCACAAGAGGAGGATCATATTTTATATCCTCAGTCATGTTGTCAAGGTCATCCTGATCTTGGTCTATCACCTGGTCAAAATCATGCGGTCGAAATATCCGGACGTCAATTTTAGGTGATAGTGCCTTTTACCCATCAAATAACCTCATGTATTTCGCGAGCATCATGTTGCAAGTGTAACCCGATATTTCATAATGTCCTCCTGTCGAGAAATACCACCTTATGCTAATATCCTGAGGACGTCATCCTAACTTGAAAAACAAAGAAATAACTATCAGGATGACATCATCATCACCTTTCTCCTTCGGCAGGATATTTCCTAAATATGATCAGGTTCACAAGTATGACGATGACATCATCTTTTGCATTTTAACAAAGCCCCGGATATGATGGTGATGTCATCAGGACATTCGAGGGGGGAAGCATCATATTTCGCAATATCCTACAGATATAGAGAAAGCTCTAAGTTTCCCCATCACCATAAGTTTAACTATCGGGAGTGCTTTGTTTTTTCTCCCCGATGGTAGTAGTCACCCCGATGAGAGGTGATCGGCATAAGTTTTGCTGTCGGCCGAGTCTTGATTTTTCTTGCCGATAGTTGTTGTCTTCTCGATGGGTGGACATCAGCATACTCTTGGCTTCAGTGTACCTTTAGCCGTCGGCCAAGTTTGAATTTGTTATCCCGACCATGTGTGGTCACGCCGAAATATACATTGCATAATGTACAAGGCCGGATTTGAAATAATTTGAAATGCGATTTATTCCTTGTATATTTTGCGATTGTATATTTCTTTTGTACATTCCAATATACATTGGTTATATGCATAAGAATGTTTTGCATGTATATTGTGACTTTTTTTATGCTTGTATATGCAGATTTGAGCTTGATATACATTGCATAATATACAAAGCCGGATTCGAAATCATATTAAATAGCGAGAATTCGTTGTACATTTTGTGATTGTATGTTTTTACATACATTGCGATATACATTATATGCCGGTACATACAAGGGCGGATTTGAAGGAAATTGAAAAGCGATTAATCCCATGTATATTTTTGTCCTTGTATATGCAGATTTGAACCCGATATACAAGCCGATAGAATACAAAGACCAGATTTGAAATAATTTGAAAAACAATTTATTCCTTGTATATTTTGCAATGTATATGCAGATTTGAACCCGATATACAAGGAAATGGGCGGGAAAAAGAAGCGATGGATTTTTGAATCCATTTGAAGGCCCGACTACCTGATTTTTCAGTCAACGATGGTTGACCCGAGTATTTTTGGCCCTGTTTATGCATTTTGTGCATGGTTTTCACAAAATTTGAAACCTGATTGCATGTGTTTGAACATTTGGCCTATTTTTAATGAAGGTTTTAGCTGCATGCTGTCTTCCAATTGCTATACTTAATGTTTGTTTGTTTATTGCAGGAAATCTTGACGCTGTTAGAGTTGTAGCTGAACATTGCAATATTGCACAAGGAGGCAATGTGAACCAGAAGTGAGGAGGATATTGTCAAAGATGTTGTTTGCCAGTTGGAGACCGAATCAAGTTGAAGATGCTGGAATATTCTGTGCCAGCTATACATTTGCCAATTGGCAAAGCACGTGCTTTTTATCTGGACTGTTGATGTTAATTGGTGAATCTTAATCATTGATCTTTTGTAAAGGATTCCTCACCTTATTCTATAAAAGGTGGTGGAATGCCTTGTTGAAACATTCGAAACTTAATTGAAATCTGTTTGCTGAAGTATTCAGGGCTCATTTCAAAGCTATTACATATGTACATGTCTTTTGCATACTTAATGAAAGAGAAGACTATTTTGATTACAAACCTTTGTAAATCTTGAGTAATCTGTGTCTGAATTCTGGATATGTGCTTTGATTTGCTGCGTCCCTTGGAGTGCTCATCATGTTGCATATATTATTTTCATTCATTATCCTCTGAAGTTTGCATCAACTGTGTCTAGCTGTGGAATATCCTGGTGAACATATGGTTTGATATCTTCTCCTCATGACAGTATCGAGTATGTATGTGGATCAATAGCTGAAGGTTCAACTTTAAATTGTAGTATTCTTTTCAGTTTCTTTTTAAATTTCAGAACATTTCACTACCACAATTGCAAATAATTGATAATCTTAAGCAAATAACACAAAATATGCAGACATCCCGTAGGTAATCGCAAATATTTAGCATATTTGAATGCAAAGCATGCACAATTGAAAAATATCATGCAAAGATTGAGGTATTTCTACATCTTTTCATCTAATAACTGCATAATATGACTTCTCTGTAAAGAATTTCTGTAGGAATGTCATGATGATGGCACATTTTCATGTAAGGCCCCAAAATGGAAATAGCAACTCACATTAACCTCTGAGTAACTTCAGACGATTAAGACCTAATCACCGGAGACTTGGGATCATGAATTCTCTGAATTCACAATATCTTTCAAGATGAATAAAGGTTAATGTGTACTTTTATTCTATGCTTGTTTATGACTAACATCATGACCAACAGTTACTTGGTTCTATGATGAGTCTGTTGCATCCTCGTGGACCCATATGTGAACCTTGTGTTGTTATCCCTGTCATGTCGATGAATGAAAATGGTTGTTTAGTTGTAAGATCTGCATTTGATGTATCTACATTTGAGTTGATGTTTTCCTTGTAAACATGTTGTACGAAGTGTGTTTGTGTGCTCTATTATTCAGATGGATACTTATGAAAGTTAGAGAATTGAAAACCTTATGTATTGAAAAGTGCAATTTGCTGCAATTTATGAGAAAATTATGTGGTTATGCTAGTATGAATGTGTAAACTGATGGTTGCGAGCAACTAATTGGCTAATTGAGAAATGAATTTGTGAGAAAACTGATTATTATGGCCTCATTATTTATTTGATTAGAGGAAATTGCTACATGATAATGTATGTTTTAAATGATATTGCATACCTTGCCTCTTCTCACTATGTACTTGGATATTCTAGCACATAATCAGGTATATTAAAAGGAATGTGATACCTGGAATTTTATATTTATATTGAATATCATGGACTAATGTGTGCTACGGCCGCTTCTTAGTTTTTGTGACTTCCAGGAGTAAGTCAAGCTCTTGGGGGAGAGGATGTAGTGCCTCCCTAGTCCTAGCTTAATTGAGGTGACATTGAGGTATAAATTCAGGTTTTATGTGATGTTGAGATACTGACATTTGGCTTATGTAGAGGTTGTTGATGATGGTTATGTTATGATTAGTAGATGTTGGATGAATAGAGTTATCGTGATGTGATTCCATCATGGTGTACTAATTGATTTGCTATGTTTATGTTTCATATCAAGATTGTGTGTACATGTGGAGAAGATGACACCGTGACATTCAAATACTATGCGAATGATTAAAGATGTTAGAATCCTCTTATGTAGATTATTCATGCTTCAACTATCTCTATATGGTAATTATATGCACATGTACTTTGATGTGTGATTAATTGATGCAGGTATAGGACTTCAATTCCACCTAGCTTCATAGGTTCGAGCGAGCCTAGTTAAGTCCCAATAGTGGTTATTCAGAGATAGTCACACAGGCCAAACACCCTAACCCTTGCCATCATCTCTATTTTGGGACGAGTTTTAGATTCTTGTGTTTTTACCCACGGACACCTCTAGGTTTCATCTATCTACCCGGTCCATTGTGTGACAGACCCGTGAGGCTTAATAGTTGGGTCAGTCCTGTGTGAGGTGGTGATTGTGTGTTCATGTATTTAAGTTTATAACCATGATCTTGGATTACTTTGTAGCATTGATTTATCCTATGTCTAAGTCCTTATTTATGCTATGTGACATGGACCTAAGGATTTACTTGACTTGTAACCTATCCTAAAACCCTTATGTTAGAAATTAAAAAGATAAAAAAAATAGACTAGAATATAAAAGGAAAAAGGGGGAAAGAAAGAGAGGAAGCTAGGGTTTGGGACAAGGGAAGGAAAAGAGAGAAAGAGAATCAAGAGAGGGGGAGGGGCATACTCAGATTTTGGGAAAAAGAAGGAGGGAGAAGCTAGGGTTTATAGAAAAAGATACACAGAAGAGAATAGCTAGAAGTGTCTTTTGTTTTCTAGAACTCACAAAATTCCAAATGCAACTCCAGTTTATATATTTTAAACTATCTCTTTCATGGTGCATTTAAATGGATGCCATACTCTATTTTGGAACCCCCATTCAGACCGTGCATGGGGAAGAATCTTGGCATGGGATATTGGAGTGAACTTCCACTCTTGCCTATCACATTTGCTTGTAAGTTCTTAGCATTTTCAATAAATCTATTTTGTGAATATATAAAATCATTGCAGTCCAAAAAATCACATTTCTTGAGAATCTCTATCAAACAGTTTGCGTGTATTGTCTATGCTTTCAAGCTCTGTAGGCGTGCCTTCCAAGGTAGTTTTGACTACCATCTGTTGAAACTTATTTACCATTATGTTTTGATGGATATTCATACCCTGTTCAAAGCCCCCATTATGGCACAAGTAGGTAGGATGCTGGCACAGGATGCCGAATTGGTTTTACATCTGCCAATTGCTTTTTCTTGAATGTTTCTATAGTCACTTCAACAGATCCATTTGTCTGTATCCTACCATTGTGGTAGTCCATGAGACCACATTTCTTGATGCATATTGTCATGCAGTTCACGTGCTTTGTCTATGCTTCCAATTTTGGCTACGTGCCTCCAAGGAGTTGAAAAACTATATCATTGATATTTTTTTTCCTTTCATTATATTTTGCTGGTTACCCATACTTGTTTCAAAGCTCCCATTATGGCATGGGCTAGGAGGATGCTGGCAACATCATGGAACCTAGCTTTACATCTACCTTTGCTTTTGCTTCAAAGTTTTAAATACTTTTTTTTCATTCTTTTGTGCGTATACTAGAATCATTGCATTCCATGAGATAACAACTCTTTGAGGCAATCTGTCAAACAGTTCGTGTGCCATCTCTAGGCCACCATTTTCACATAGGCAGTGAGGACTCGAGAAAAGGTTGTGGAGTCTAGATTTACACCCTTCGACTGTGTTCGCATGAAAATTTCTAAAACCTTTGCACAAATCCATTTTGTACATATCCTGTAGTCATTGTAGTCTATGAGACCATTTTTCTTTTAGGCATTTTGTGAAATAGTGACGTGCCTGCATGGGTACTTGGTCACTCCAAACTACAACATCTGACAAGAAATCCCCTTTCATTATGCTTTGATGCATGCCCATCCACAAAATGTGTATAGTCCATGCAGTGTGTGGGGTGAATTGGGTTCTATATATACCATTTAAGCTTTAAAATTGTCGTTATCTGACTTTTTAACTACTGCCTGCCTAACATATGCTTTTGTCTAACATTTTTATCTAAATGTAGTTCTAGTATGTGAATCACTGCTAGAGACAACAAGTTACAGAAACCCTCAGGCATAATACTAGACTGTATGTGTCTTTGATTTTACTCTAAGCCTTCGTATTTGTATGATTAACTCTTGTGATTGTAACTCTTTTTATTTCTTATCCAAAGATCAATGCTAGGTTTGTAACATAGTTAGGAATCTTGGCAGATCCTTTTGGTTCCATACTTCTCAGAATTATTGGATTGGTATGATGTGATCCATATATATAAAAATTAAAAAAATTCATTTCTCTGCAAAGCCATGCCCTAGCCAACTTACTTTGCTCATATATATATAATTTTTGGAATGTTTTCTAGAATTCTGGTCATTTAAGTTCCTGGCCCCACAAATCTAGAATTCCTTACTTCTTAGCTATGGTTTTTTTTTTGAACCGTAAATAAGGTGGATATTCCACTCCTTGTCTTATTAACATGAATTTCAAATGTCAACATTTGACTGATCTTTTGTTCTCAAAATATTTTGAGTACCTATTTTTTTAGATCACCATCTTTATGGTTGATTCATACATTGGATGTCACTATAATGCCCCAAGTGTGGGTCTTTCTGTGTTTGCTAAATGCTTATGAATGCATGTAGATCTTGATGGAACTTGGGTGTAGATGATAGGGGGGCTTGGAAGTGGCTTCCAATGTGGCATTGAGCATGAGTGCTCACTTTTTTAGTACATTGGAAATAACTTGAATCTTGTGTTTAGGAAAGACATGTGAATATGAGAAGAGTACGTTAGTTTATCTACTTCTTTATTGTTGCCCCAATCCTCTGACCCCTTCATATTTGAGTAGTACCTTTG
This sequence comes from Cunninghamia lanceolata, assembly GCA_027924645.1. Taxonomy (NCBI): domain Eukaryota; kingdom Viridiplantae; phylum Streptophyta; class Pinopsida; order Cupressales; family Cupressaceae; genus Cunninghamia; species Cunninghamia lanceolata. The sequence goes on along the minus strand of BSBN01000160.1, from coordinate 4,130,516 downwards.
TTGGAATGTTTACCATGTGTTTATGAGTTGCTCCTTGTGAACTTTGTGATTTTGTTGTCTCTCTTTTGTAATTGGTGTTTGATGGCCTTGTGACTACCTCTTTGCATGGGGGAGTGAACCTTTTTAGATCCACGTGGTTGGGTGGTGTTGCCAACTGCTATTTGAGACTTGTGTTCCATGATTGATATGACGTCGTAGCGGCTGCCCTTCATCTCTAGCTTTTGAGCATTATGTATTCTTTGGTTATCTAATTGTATCTTGTAGCATTGTAAATTATGAGACACTCCAACCTAGAGAATGATGTGACTGTCTTATGTAATGTCATTTTAATGGCTATGTAATTTATTCAATCTTATATGTTTTCATTAATTGTTATTAACACATATCTCCTTTGGTGTTTAAAAGAAAGTATACAATGCTGGTTTGATACTCGATCTCAGACTTTTTTATAATGTTCTTGTATTATAGAATGAACAGAATCATATCACATCTACTCATGAATGTTTTATCCTTTCTTTAGTTGTAAGGATGTTTGGAATTACTTCTTTCTATATTGATGTATGTTTTTGATGCTTTATGTTAGTGTCCCTTGGTTTGGTTCACTTGACAAGCTATTATGGGTGTCTTATCCCACACCCTGTTTGCCTTCCCCACCTTTATGTGACGGGGTTTTAGGGGTAGGTGAATTTTTTTTTGGTATTCATGTCATGACCACATGGTGAATGTGGGCATAACATGTGTTTTTTTGTGTCATGAGCACATGGCAGATGTGGGCATGACAAAATATTATACCATTACTACTATCAATCTGGGACTAGCCACCAGGGGTTAAAAGATAGATGAATATAAGGAGACAATATCTATAATTTTTAATCAATTAAATAAGGATGAAATGACAAAGCAATAGTTAAAACAACAAAACAAAGAGCTTTGGGCATGCATAAAGTTCCTGATGAACCCATTGAATTGTGATGGAGAACCAAGAGTAGCTCCTACCCTGCTGTTAAAAGAAGAATTGACCAAATTTGATGACACTAAAGCAAATACTGTGGGTACACAAGAGTGGTTTGATAAGGTGTACAATGAAGGTTGTGAGGTGATAGCCTTTGCATCTCTATTACACAAGGATTTTCATATTTTGAAAGAAGAATGGGAAGATTTGCATGATGAATGTGAACCATATGAAGAGTATTATTCCCATATGTTCCCAAGAATATAGGCTATGAGGAGACTATCTAAGGAAGTTCTTCTGGTAGAAAATATTTTGACAAATGATAGGATGAAAAAACTCGAGGAATGGCATGAACAGATGAAGTTGATGAAGAACATTTTTGGTAAGGTGAGGGATTCCTTTGAAACAACAAAGACTAAAATAATGGAGGTGATATATGAAATAAATGATACATTGAGTGATTGCATAAACACTAGTCTTAATGACTTGACTCCAATCGATGAGTAGGAATGCAAAGATAAATTGTATCAAGTCATTCAAGGAGATTCACCATTGAATATGATAAAAAAACTAGAGAAAGTCAGTGATCTCTGGACTACTTTTTTCGTATTTAAGAGGGGAAGAAAATCAAGGGAAGCCATATACTGCAAATTTTCCATAGAGATTGATAGCTTGAGATTTAGAGCAAATTACGTCAAAGACCCAGATCTAGTAGATATCAATCCAGCTCTATCAACATTAGTGGCATACAGTAACAATAAAGTAGAAGAAGACAAAATAGATTTGGATGAGGATGAGCAATAGAATATTTAAAGTTACAGGTAAATCCCATCATTTGTAATTAATTCTATATTTGGAGGGTCATGTGACCTTATTTTGTCTTTATTATGTCTTGGAAATTGACTTTTCCCTATGTACAGCTTAATGGGTATTCAAATTGTCTAGATTCAATGTATTTGGAAGTTGTATTTTGTCTTTTTCTGATAAGACAAATATTAATCTGATAATGCAATCAGCTATTGTATCACATTAAATGCCATGTAGTCTAGACCGTCGATGTTGAGTTAATCTCCACCGTTCATTCAAAAACTCAGTATGGAGCCTCCTCTATATAAAGGGCTACCATTTCTCTCATTGCAACAGATTATTGATGCTGAATTGTTGACACTCTGCCATTTGAAGTTAATACAAAGCAAGTTTTTGTAGTTTTCCTAAGAATTTGTCTATTTGTGTTATCTATTTGGTTCTCATGGTTTGCTTCATGATCTACAATTAGTTAATCATGCCTTTGCAATGTTAATGATTTGATGAAGGTATTTGATGAACACTTTGGTCCATACTATTAGTTGCTTGTTGATTGTAAGTTGTTGTGTATAGTTAGCCCGAGCCATTAAACTGAGCTTAGTTCAATTACATTTCATAAGTTAAATCACGCCATAATTTGGGTATTTGATGAATGGATGTGATATGAAAATCTTTGGTCTCCATTGAAGATAGTATCATTTTCTGCAACACTGTAGCATTCCTGTAGCTTGGTAAAATAGAAAGTGGTTAACTTTAAGAGTATTTGTCTACCATCCATAAGCTTTGCATTGTGATTGTCACTTAGGATTTCTCTCTAACCCTTACTCTTTTGCATTTTCTTTTACAAAAGTTGTTAGATTTAGGTTCCATAGCAACAATCAAATCTCAAATCTGCTAAAAATATCATAGGGTTTCTGCACTTGCATTGTTGTTATCTTTTGTAAACCCCATCATTTCATATAAGACCCCTTGTTGGCACAACTAGACATACCAACTAAGTTATTCCCCCAAGCTAAGACCTAGCTGTAAAATCCTTGGAGTAGTCTTACCTAGGGTAGGATACTTTTCAAGAGAGGTGAGATACCCTGCATTTCACCTGCATTGTTGTGTGCTAAAAACACCATCAATAGAATTGGCACTAGAAGGAGGATGAAGTATAAGTCCTCTTCATAAAATCAACAAGTCTGGGGACTAGGCAAAGACATACTAGGTCTAGCTTAGCTGGAGAGGAAGTGTTTTCTCTGACAGAATTTAGAAGAATTAGGAGAGACCAAGGAGTGCCTAGAACTCCAAGGGCTCAGTCTGCTCCATGAAACCCAGCTGCAGTCCCAATCAGTCTCCCATCCATGGCCTTTTTTACTACTAATAACTAGTCCCCACTCAATTTCAATGTTTATCATGACATGCCCAAAAAACCTAATAAGTTCTGCTCAAAGTTCTACACCAATGACCCTGATAGAACTATAGATGAACACATAAGGATCTTTGAAAGTAGTATGTTCATGCTTCATGTACAACATGAAGTTGTAGTCTTTAGATTATTTCCCTATTCACTACAAGATGAAGCTTATTACTAGTTCGTTAATCTCCCTTCAGCTTCCATAAACTCATGGATGGATTTGAAAAATGCATTTCTGGACCATTTTAGGATGCCCACTACCCCTACAGATCTTTATAGGTCCTTTGTGGAAATTTGCAAAGTTGAAGGGGAGTTGATAAGCTCTTTCAATAATTGCTTTCAAAAGGCATTCGATCATTTACAAGCTCCCTATGCCCTTGCTCAAGAAGCAACCTTGCCTATTTACAATGCAGCCCTGGACAGACTTACTTCCATGTTTGTCCAAAGAGCTAATTCAGCTCCAACCACTCTATCTCAGGCATATGCTAAAGTTGTCACTGTGAACACACAGTTGGGATAGATAGCAATAGGACCACTAAACCACATAGGCCCTACAACCATGCCAAATTAGATACCTATGATTAATCAGGCCCTAGCTAATCATACCCCAGTGATGAACCTTATTCTAGTCTCTGTGACAATGCAAGCTTTAGTCATTCATCCTAGAGCCCCAATTACAGAACTACCCCCTACTCAAATGCCATTCCTCCAATCAACTGAAGCTGCCAAAGCCAAGGATGACAAAGATGACATAAGGGAATTGGTTGGACAGATGAAGAAGCTTACGATTGAAGTCACTCATTTAATAAATTAGAATGCTTATTTGCAGTAAAGGAGTCAGAATCAGAATCAATATTAGAATCAAAATTTTTAGTGGCAAAATCAAACTTGGAACACTCGACCAAATAATGGTGGAGTCCCTTCACTATTGGAGAATCAAAATGTTGAAAGTCGTCCACCCGGTCAAGTGATGCTGGATGAAGTAGCATTATCCTCATGGTACAGACTTCACAACACAAATGCTCATTCTAAATTTGATTGCCCAAAGTTCCAAATAGCCTCCAGTATTTTCCAGATGGAGATCTAGAATGCAAAAGCACAAGAGAATCCTCCACCGATAGGATTTGAACTCATTCCAACTCTGAGGTATGACACCACCCTTGTACTTGATAGTTATACATTCCCTTTCCAAGATTAAAATTAGCCTGAGGAGGAAGAATGTGAGGAGGTACATGCTTATCAATAGTATAACAAGACCCCATACAACCTTAGAAGCAATAAACCAAAAGGTCCCTTCACCACCTCCATCCCACCAAACAACTATCAGATTCCACTTGACCCTAAGGCCTCTAACAATCCTAAGCCTCCCAAGGCAACACCCCAGCCAATGCATCAAGGATCCATAGCTGAAAATTCCCAAAGGGCTAAAATAGCTAAGTTAGGATAATATGTTACCAATAAGATCAAGAAAATGAAAGTCATCCTGTCAGTCTTTGAACTATTGAAAGTTTTAGAAGTTAGGACAACCTTCTTTTAGGACATGGGAGCAAGTGTTAGGATAGATCCTTCCCAAAAGGGAACTCCACCAAAAGACAATACGGACAAAGGGAAAGATAGAGTCCATGTAACTAATTCTGAGAAAAAGGTCACATTGTATAAAGATAAAAGAGAGAGTCCTCCTTTCCTCTTGACCCTTAGGATATTTGGGAAGAACCTTCATAACTATTTGGTGGATTCAGGGGCCTCTACTAATGTGATGCCTTTGTTAGTATGCAAAGCACTGGGTCTCACTCCAGCAAAATCTTCCATGAAAGTTACACAATTAGACAAAACTGAGGTAAATGTGATGGGCGAATTGAATCAGATTCATACGCAATTGACATCAGATCCTAGGGTGCAGCAATATATAGATATTCAAGTGGTTGATATCCCTGACCAATATGGCATGCTTTTAAGTAGGGACTGGTACAAAACTTTGAATGGTTATATGGCAATAGACTTTTCCCATATGTGGCTTCCATGGAAAGGACTAGAAATCAGATTCACATTGAAAGAGAGACAAAAATGAAGCATATGATCACAGAATACAATCAGACCAATGAGATTTTATATTCAGAAGTAGACCTGGGGGTTTATCTTCCCCAAGTTAATTAGGTAGAAGAAATACTTATGCTGAACTATAGTAAATTCCCTGATCCTTGACTTACAAAATATCAAGAAAGTACAGAGGCATGTGTGTAGCTAGCCAAGAGTCCTCCTCTGATAATGAAGAACCAAGAATATTTGAAGAATTCAAAAATTTCATGGCTAAATTCATAAGTGACCAATTGGCTATTGGGAAGAAGATACAAATGGATGAATTGTTACTACCAAATTGGTGTCACATTCATGATGCCTCTCACTCTGAATTTACATGCTTACTCTGTCAAGAGGTAGTAGGGTAGGTACAAAAGCACTAGAAGATTCCAGCAATCCCAAAGGAAAGTTAGGTTGCTACAGATGTGGTTGGTCAGAAATCTCAGTCAGATAAAAAACAACAAACTACATATGGTGTTAAGGGAAATGAATCCCACATTTAGACATTAAGATTTGATGGATCTAGGTGTAAACAAGGATCTAGTGCAGGTTTTGAGTTAATCAGTCCCACGGGAGATTCATATCTCGTAGCATACCAATTGCAATTTCCTTGTACTAATAACGTGATGGAATATGAATCTTTGGTACATGGATTGTTAATGGCACTTTAGAAAAAGGTTAAAATTATTCACGTGTTTGGTGACTCTGAATTGGTCATCAAGCAAGTAAGAAGGCAATATTCATGTAACGATAAGAGATTGAATAGATATCAGAATCGTGTGTGGGATTTGATTGAATTCTTTGATGGTTTTAATATCCAGCTAATCCCGCATAGACATAATCATGTTGCTGATTCTTTGGCTCAAGCAGCTAGCCCCCTAGTACCACTATCTATGACAGACTTAAAAAGATTCACTATAGAATTGGTCTTGACTCCTTCTGTTCCATATAATATCATGAATTTTTAGGTCTTTAAAGATGATAAACATATAATTAATTTTCTCACTTCATCAGATGTTTTTACTACTCAGATAATAGACGAAGAGGAACTGGAGCCCACTGAAATGGATTTAGAAGGAGTTCTCAACTTGAAAATGAACAACATTCCTCGAGGGATGGTAGATTTAGAACGGTTGTTTGATTTAGGTCAGTTTGGAATCTAGAAGAAACAAGGAGAATCCCCTAGTGCATAGTGTGAACCATACAATTTGGGGACCCCTGAGGATATTAAGAATGTTTCATTGGGAAAGCTAGCACTACTAAAGAAAGGACAAGAATCATCCGTGCATTGAGGGACTTGTTGGGACAGTAAAAATTTAAAATTTTTACTGTATTCTCACTTCACCATATTTGAGCAAAACCATAAAACATCCCAAAACCATAGCAAAAATTTGATACATCCCACAAGATGTCCATGGCTAAGCAATGCAAAATTAATTAAAAATTTAATATATCGGCAAGATTTTGTGTTTCTTATACTGATACATAAGAAATCAATGAAAGTGACTATCGGCGTGAGAGTAGAGATCAGAAAGAAATTTGTAAGAGTTGCCGATAGGAGAGTAATACCGATGGCCTTTTTATCAGTAAGAGAACCAAGAAGTCACACCGATCGGTATGACCAGTAATCATCGAGTGGCCCTTTAATAGCTACCTCGACAGTATATATCATACTGATGAAATACATCGGCAAGAGTCTCACCGAATATCTTATGGGGACAAAGGCAACAATAACCATCGGCAAGAAATAAACATTGGGATGAAATATAAATAAGTCTCTGATACTCCAGTCTCTTGGCAAAGCAATAAAAAGGCACTTTCAGTGTGAGTCACACCAATACACTTATCCATCAGCATAACTTAACATATCAGAATGAAGCAATAATGTCTTGCCAACTCACAAGTCACAGCAATGAAAAGATGTCGGTGACACTTTGATAGATTCTCTCCGATAAGGAATGTAAAGTAGCCATCGGGGAGATAATTGTGATTAGGTGATCTGAAAAGAATTACCCCGATGGTATATCTCACTCTGATGGAAATAAAGTCACACCCCTTGATAAGAAGTTTTAACCATATCGGTGAGATATTAAGATAGTCATTCTGATCCAGAGTATAGAAGATTATTGGAAAGATGACGAAGCTCAGGGAAACATAAATATATTATCCCGATGGTATTGATTTTCCTGATAACAAATTACTATCACATATGTCGGTGAGACCCTCACCGATAGTCATATCGGTAGGACTCACTATATTGGAGGGAAATCTAAAACACACGGTGATGAAGGAAGTCATGCTGATGGTCGCACCCACTTAAGATATGACTCAACATAGCATTGGGAATACAATTGAGGGGTCACGCCGATTGATTGTTCATGCCTGGTGCAGGAGCACCTACCTGACAGCTGGCCTCCATGAGGCAGTTAGTTTGTTATAGGTCTTGTTAATGTTTCCAAGAAGGTCTGATAAGACCAATGCATGTAATAAGGTCATGTTGACCATACTTTACTATTTTTAGCTAGTTTGTTATGACAGCTGTTATGCTGTATGTCCGGTTGGATCTCCCAGCCACCTAGAGAGATTTCCCAGCCGCTTGGAGTCAGGTCGGTAGTACTCGCAAGAGATCCTATTTATGCATTAGGATCGGTTGGTTTTATACATAGTATTGCAGATCATCGATCAGACTTTGCTGAGAGTGAGGCAGAGGGAGAGACTGAGTATTGTATTCGCATCTTTTGAAATCAATAAAGAGATCCTATTTGTGTCCATTCTCTGTTTTGAATTCCATTGTGTGATCGATTTGCTGTTCTGGTGGTTGCATGGACTCGCTGATCCATTCCACCGGTTGATTCATCGAATCGGTGGAATGGCTATGTACAGTAGTTTAGGATTTACTCTGCATTTTGTGTTTGTTTGCATGCAGGTGTGCAGGATCGTCGTCGAGAGGTGTTGAGAACCCTAGCATGGGTATATGCTAGGTCGTGCTGGTTGTTAGAGTCTGGAAAGTTGTCCAGGAAGTGGATCAGGTCACCTCATGAGGTTCGGCGGATCAGAATTCGCTAAGGTTGGAAAATCTGTCACAACAGCATCATCAGGATATTTCTGTGTATATCCTGCAGTTACTTCAGGTGTCATCCGAGTAGATGGAGGTGAGCATGATGCAGTAGATTGCATAAGGTAAATGTGCATTGGGGTGATCATCATCAGGTGTTGCCGAGGAGGAGCGTATCGACATAAGGTAGAAGATCGGGTTGATAAAACCATCGCGGGCCGATAATGTTAAGTTTGGCCGACAACAGGATATTGAAGGAACTGCATGTGACGTCATCATCATCAGGATAATCGTCATCAGGATATCGGGGTGACGTAAGCATCGAAGGAAAGGTGCATGAAGTTGTCATCATCAGGATATATGGAGGGAACAGGATATTTTATATTCTGCTGATGAACATGATGTTGAACATCATGATGCTGCAGATAGAGGTTGGCGGTAAGATGAACAGTGAACGTCAGGAGGATGATTGCACTTGCCGAATATGATGATGCTGCCGATAGCCGGATATGATGATGCTACTGACAGGCGAAAGGTCGAAGGTTTGTCTGCAAGAGGATATCGGTCGGCAGAGAAAAGATGATGACGCTGACAGTGTTAAGGGAAATATGATGATGATGATGAAGGGTTGTAGACATACATGCTGTATGTCAAGGTTTTAGTGTGGATGCCTCTGCATCATAGTGGTATCAGAGCTCAGCAAAAGGTCTGGGCTATTGTGTGTTGATTCTGTCACCGAAAGGGCAGAGGTAGAGTTGATTCTGTCACTGAAAGGACAGAGGTAGAGGAGTGAGAGGTTGACAAAATGCCTCCGAAAGGTAATGGTACTGCAAGGGAATTGCAGGAGATGAAGGAAAAACATGCCAGAGAGATGAGGAAGATGAAGGAGCTTGCTGAACCACTTCAAGCCAGGCTTGTAGCCCTGGAAAAGAACAAAAAGAGGGAAGTGGAAGACAGTGAGTCTGAAGAAGATGAAGATACTGTTGAAGAGTATGAAGAGGTAGCTGAAGATCTGGATGCTGAAGACCAGAGATTTGCAAAACTATTAAAGGCAGTGCAGAGTGATAAACCTAAGGTAAAGGTTGATGTTTCCAAGTATAATGGAAGTTTGAATGAAGATGAGTTACTGGATTGGATTGCTGCACTTGATAATCACTTTGAATGTGAAGATGTTGCTGAGGATCAGAAGGTAAAGATTGCAAAGACCAAGTTAGGAGGTCATGCTTTGGTATGGTGGGATTATGTACAATCCAAGAGAAGGAAACAAGGAAGGTCAAAGATCACTTCATGGGATAAAATGGTAGCAAGGATCAAAGGTAAATTCTTGCCAAGGATTATGAAATTTAGATGTTTAAGAAGCTGCAATTTTTAAGGCAGAAGGAAATGGATGTGAAGGCATATACTGAGGAGTTTTATAAGTTGAGTATGAGATCTGGTCATCATGAGAATGAGGTAGAAAAGGTGGCTAGGCTGGTTTGAGATTGAACATACAGGATGAGTTAGTTTTAGCTAACCCTAAGAGTGTGGAGGATTGTTACCAAATGGCAATCAAGATTGAAGAAAAGATGAATAGGAGACAAGATAAGTCCATGAGGGGAAGAGGAAACAATATGAGGGGAAGAGGATCAGCCCCTACAACAAGGCAAACCAATGAGGGTCAAGAAGACACTGGTAAAGGATAGGGACAGTCTGATTTCAGAGGTGGATGGAAAGGTAATAGAGGTAGATTTGGAAGTGGTAGAGGTTCTACTACATTTTCAGGAAAGTGTTACACTTGTGGTGAGTTTGGTCATCCATTTTTCAAATGTCCAGAAAGCAAAGGTTCATCATCCAGAGATGATAGAACGAATGACAAGAGAGTACAACTTGTGCAAGAAGAGAAAGTAGAGGAATGTGTACAAAGTTCAAACACTTATCAAGGAGATAGAGTTCCTGACGGTTATGGATATCCTGAGGAGGGAGAAGCATTGATGCTTAGGAGAACTAGTTTGCAGGCATCAAAGGATATGATGCAAAGAAGAGCTCTTTTCAAGACCACATGCAAGAGCAAAGGTAAAGTATGTAAGGTTGTCATTGATACTGGTTCAACAGATAACATGGTATCTCAGGAAATGGTGGATAAACTAAATTTGGAAAGGATTCCACACCATCATCCTTACAAGGCATCTTGGGTGAGTGATAGTCAATCACTTTTTGTCTATGAATAGGCATATGTGGATTTTCAGATTGAAGCATATCAGGATAGAGTTTTGTGTGACATTTTGCCCATGGAATGTTGTCACCTACTATTGGGTAGATCATGGCAATTTGATAGGAGGTTACTGTATGATGGGTATGCTAATACCTACACCATCAAGAAAGATGGGAAGACTATTATGTTGATGCCATTGCAGGAAGATGTTGCAGCACAGGGGGCAGCCAAAATCATGTTAGTGGGAAAGAAGGAATTTGTGCAGAAGCCTATAGGAGCAAGCATAAAGGCAGTTGAGGACACTGCAGGGAAAGGAGTTGTTAAGGACAACAGTTTGAAGAAAGTTTCAGTTGTGACTGACAGAGGTCAGCAGCAGGTTCAGAAACAGGTTTGCAAACAGCAACCAGTTGAGAGGAATGACAAGGATGTTGTCATAGTTGGGACTATTGTTTGTCTTATAAAGGTTGAAAGAAAGACAGAGTTGAACATTACAGAAGTTCAAGAAGCAGTTCAGACAGAGGTTCTGGTCAGACAACCTGACAAACACAAGGTATGTGAGAGAAGGGCCTACATTGACAGGCATGAGGGTTTACTTGCAAGAAAACAAGTTACAGTTCAGAAGTCTTGGAGCAGCCGAGAGCCAGCAGAGGACAAAGCTGGAACAGGTCAGAACACTGACATGACAAAGTGTAAAGGTGGAGGACTTCCACATCCTAACTCATGGGACATGAGTTCTTTTCTGTTGGGGAGTATGGTGCAGGAGCACCTACCTGACAGCTGGCCTCCATGAGGCAGTTAGTTTGTTATAGGTCTTGTTAATGTTTCCAAGAAGGTCTGATAAGACCAATGCATGTAATAAGGTCATGTTGACCATACTTTATTATTTTTAGCTAGTTTGTTATGATAGCTGTTATGCTGTATGTCCGGTTGGATCTCCCAGCCGCCTGGAGAGATTTCCTAGCCGCTTGGAGTCGGGTCGGTAGTACTCGCAAGAGATCCTATTTATGCATTAGGATCGGTTGGTTTTATACATAGTATTGCAGATCATCGATCAGACTTTGCTGAGAGTGAGGCAGAGGGAGAGACTGAGTATTATATTCGCATCTTTTGAAATCAATAAAGAGATCCTGTTTGTGTCCATTCTCTGTTTTGAATTCCATTGTGTGATCGATTTGCTGTTCTGGTGGTTGCATGGACTCGCTGATCCATTCCACCGGTTGATTTGTCGAATCGGTGGAATGGCTATGTACAGTAGTTTAGGATTTAGTCTGCATTTTGTGTTTGTTTGCATGCAGGTGTGCAGGATTGTCGTCAAGAGGTGTTGAGAACCCTAGCATGGGTATATGCTAGGTCGTGCTAGTTGTTAGAGTCTGGAAAGTTGTCCAGGAAGCGGATCGGGTCACCTCAGGAGGTTCGGCGGATCAGAATTCGCTAAGGTTGGAAAATCTGTCACAATGGCATCATCAGGATATTTCTGTGTATATCCTGCAGTTACTTCGGGCGTCATCCGAGTAGATGGAGGTGAGCATGATGCAGTAGATTGCATAAGGTAAATGCGCATTAGGGTGATCATCATCAGGTGTTGCTGAGGAGGAGCGTATCGGCATAAGGTAGAAGATCAGGTTCATAAAACCATCGCGGGCCGATAATGTTAAGTTTGGCCGACAGCAGGATATTGAAGGAACTGCATGTGACGTCATCGTCATCAGGATAATCGTCATCAGGATATCGGGGTGACGTAAGCATCGAAGGAAAGGTGCATGAAGTTGTCGTCATCTGGATATATGGAGGGAACCGGATATTTTATATTCTGCTGATGAACATGATGTTGAACATCATGATGCTGCAGATAGAGGTTGGCGGTAAGATGAACAGTGAACGTCAGGAGGATGATTGCGCTTGCCGAATATGAAGATGCTGCCGATAGCCGGATATGATGATGCTGCTGACAGGCGAAAGGTCGAAGGTTTGTCTGTAGGAGGATATCGGTCGGCAGAGAAAAGATGATGACGCTGACAGTGTTAAGGGAAATATGATGATGATGATGAAGGGTTGTAGACATACATGCTGTATGTCAAGGTTTTAGTGTGGATGCCTCTGCATCAATGCCATGAGGAGATATTAAGGTCACCCAGACATTTGGAAAATCATGCCGATGACATGAGTTATGGCAATGTGACATTTCACAGTGATGAATGACATTGAATTGATCAGACAATTAAATGCATGACGGCGATGAAATCTTTTTAGATCATTGTAATTACAATTGACAAAGTTATTTGAGAGGAATATAGAGGAATTCTTGAAGCGCAAGCAGAGGATTTTGATCACAGCCATAGAATGATAGGTACATATGTACGAACCATTGTGTATAGCTTGTGTTTGAATTTTCTACCAAAATTTGAATATGGATACTCTGGGAAATGGAAAAGGTAGAAAATCACAAGGGGAAACTAGTAAATCTAAGAAACAAAAAACTGATCAAACCCATGAAGAAAAAATAAAAGGCAGAAAACTCAATCAGGACTTAATTGATCAATTGCCTAGGTCAACTCCCAAGGCCAGAAGATCTGCTCAACTTAGGGTAGAAGTTGAAAAATTAGAAGATAAATGTAAGCGCTTGGGAGATATCTGGACCCCAATCAGAGGATATGAGCTTTTTAGATTCCATTATAATAGAAGGTTCAGGAATGCTCCTGTGTCAAACCCATGGCACTTGAATTTGGGAAAATTGATCATGCCTAATGTATTCCTAAATGTGGAACTCCTCCAACTACTTGCCAAACAATATAGCCCAAGCCTGAAAGCTATATGCAACCCACAGGGGGAGCCAATTGTACATTTGTCAAAAAATGCCATTTGGGAAGTATTTAATCTAGATGATTTGTGCACTGTCCCTATTATTTATGAAGACCTACAGAGGGAATATTGGAGAATGGACACAACCTACAATGGATGGAGGCTGCCCATTCATAGGCCCAGAGTTGAAGGAGAAGTGATGCCTTTGACTGAAAATGATGGTCCTCCTTTTCATGTAGCTATATTTGAACCATATATACAGCATACTTATTATTCAGTGGGCCAAGTCCTTGGTTCAGAGGTCCCTGAGTTCATGACCATCCCTTTAATGGTTATAGCTACTGACATTCAGTGTCATAATGCAAGGCAGTTTGACTATGCTGCATATATTGCTAATAGAATAGATTCTGGCTTGTTTGCAATACAAAACAGTTCCCCAGCATGCTCTTTTGAGCATTACTCACTGCTTATGCACATGGTGTTGTATTTTGGCCATGAAGTAGGGTTATGGCCAAGTGAACTTAAAGTTGTTGCTGTAGATAAGAGGGGGGAAAAATTGCCAATACAAATGTGGACTAGAATATGGGACAGTAGATATGTCCATTCCAGTTATGCCCAATTTGAAGAACACTATGTAAAAGTACTGTACAAATATTTCAATCACCCTTGTGAATACTCAATCTCAACTGAAATAAAAAGGTTCCTCAGGCCAAAAGATTTTGGTGGCCCCCCTACTGTCACTCATAATTGGGGAGACTAGTATTGTTTTGAAGATGCTACTATGATAAGAGTATATGGTTTTGAAGACAGTCCATTCATATTGCCCAAAACTGTCCCTGAAAAAATTGCTTATTTAGAGATAATTAGGCAGATGCAGTGCTCAAATGTAATGCATTTGAGCTCACATGATAAACAATCCTTTATGCCCAACACTTTATGTTTTGGAGACTTTACTGTGGTGTCAAAAGAGGGTTATAATCTCATTATGGATAAGTTTATGCATTATAATATGAGGAGTGCTGAGGTAAGGAAAGGGTTTGACCTTAAGGGTTTTATTGACTCTGCACGAAGAAAATAGAATCTCAGTGGATACATGCACATACCTTAACCACATGATGATGTGATTAGAAATTTAGAAGAGGATGAGGTGGAGTTGGTGATAGAAAAGTATAAAAGGGATCTAGGTGAGAAGAAAAAGCAGCTAGCAGAGATTGAGGTTTTATCCTCTAAAATTGAAGGGCAGGTAGAGCAAGAAGAGCCATAGGATAAAACAGTAGAAACGTCCAAAAGGAAAATGCTAATATATCAGCCTCCTATTGTAATACATGATGAGGAGGGGTCTGCTAATGAGGATCCACATTAGATAGCCTATGATTCTTTCATTTCTAATGATAAATTTATTTACTCAAAAGAATTTAAGTCATTTTTGTACAAATACAAAGGAAAAGAAATTAGAGAATCAGTGGATGATGTTTCTGCTGATAATGAAAAATAATTGTTAGATATGCTGAAAGTAATAGTAGAGACAGAGATACAGGATATGACTCCTAGCAGGGGTAGACAATTGCTTAAAGATGCAGGATTTATGATTTTTCTTGGTCTTGACTTGAATTCTACTTTGGTTTTTGACAGTTTTCTAAATAGTGCAGATGATAAGTATAAACTCACTCCAGAGGGAGTTAATGAAGTATATATGGGAACAAGATACAATAATGATGAAAATTCATTAATGATATGGGTGCTATATCCTCCCCATAAGAAGACAACCATCATAGATACTGAAAAGACGTTTGGCCATATCATGAGTTTAAAAGTAGGGGAAACTGATTCTCTAATTATAGTAGACATTGGCATCAATGTTGTGAAATTAAACAAAGCACAAGCTCAAGTGTTGATCAAAGAAAGGGATGCATATAAATTGAGCTGTGAAAGACTAACAAAAGAAAATGACTACTTGAAAGATGTAGTTAAGAGTACTTTTGGGCAATCAACAAAGAGATTGACTCAAAAAGAAAGCTCACAAGGCATCCAAGCATTATCCCCAGATCAGGCATTGCAAATTCAGATAGATACACTTGTCACGGTGCTATAGAGCAGACATGCAAACATGATACACTGGTTTAATCTATTTTGGGATAATTACTCTCAGAATTACAAAGCAATTAAAGAACATGAAAGTATCAAACAGAGAATGCAGGAGAAGTTGAATGAGATACAAAGCAAAGATGCTCCTAACGGTGCAGGTATCTCCAATACTAAAGCATTGATTGAGCAACATCAGAAATAGTACGATCAACTAAAAAATGATGCTAAGGAAGGTGCTAAAGCTTCTAATGCAGGAGTGCCCGCCTTGTTTAAAAGTGATGGAGAACTAAAAAGCAAAGAAGAGTGGAATGTTGATTGTCAAACTATATTACACGAGGCTATGGGAGCTCTTAAAGATAGGAATTCTGCATCTGGAGAAGCTTGCAAACACCTGGAAAAGATGGTCACAATTGAAATGATTACAAGAAGTGCCATTGAGCTTACTGATTCCCATCGAGATCAAGAGTACTTGGACCATCTAGCTAAAATTTACTTATGGCTGAATAGATCCTAATCATAGTTATGTAATAGTTGTTAATCTTGTCAAAATCCCAAAAGGACTTATTGAAGAGTTATGTCTCTTCATAGAAATACCTATATAAGTTCAAACAATTGGTGCTGAAAGAGGATCAGAGGAAGGATATATATACATATATATAATTTACAATGTTTCAAAAAGACTATGTTGCATATTTTATTTGAAGTAGATTGAAGTTCTTTGATTCAGTGGTTCTATCTTGGTATCAATTGTTTGTTATAGTTACTCAATTCTGTGGTTGTCTCCAATTCTATATTTCCTTGTTATTCAAATAAATATATCAAGCATATATTTAATTTGTTAATACACATTCGCTGTATCTGTGTGATTGAGTAAATTGGTTTCCATTTGAGGAATTAAAATCTTTCTGATCAGTCACGGTAGCCTGGAAGTATTAAGTTTGGATTACTAAGTAGAGCCATTTAATTAGGATTGCCACTCTATCTCCAAGACAATATTATCTATTATTCTTGCTCATTCATTTCAATTGGTTCCTTCAAGTAAGATGGTGCAGGAGCACCCCTACAAGACAGGATATAGGTTCATTGTCCGCATGACAGGACATTAGTCTATTTTTAGCATGTTTGACTTCATGATGTAATAAGGTCCATTGGACCAATGCATATGTATTAGATCAGCCTAGGAGAGTGTGCAGGCAGTTAGAGTTCGTGATCAGGTAGTATGCACTGTCCTCTCCCAGCCGCTGGGAATCGAGTTGGTAGTACTCGTAGGATATTGCTATAAATAACTCAGATCAGTTAGGGTTTGATATCATATCATATCAGAGAGAGTAGTAGAGAGTAGTAGTTATGTTATGTTGTACTGGTGATTGAGTGAAATCCAGAGATCAGTCCAGACATTGTGAAACATTGTTGTAGAAACAGGACATTTGTGTTTCATCTAAATAAGATCTCATCAATTGCATTATCTAGTTTATCAGCTGTTTATGTTTTGATTTCTATCCTGATTACAAGTTAATGGATTCTTTCAACCCTTCCACCGGTTGATTCTGTGAATCGGTGGAATGGTCATGCATGTTAGTTTAGGTTGTATTTTAGTTTTCTGTTTATGCATTTCATTGTGTGGGAGATCGATTGGTAGCATGCTATGAATCAACCTAGCATCCTCATGTGCTAGGATTTAGGAAGATAAACTGTTAAGTTTTGATCTGAAGGTGATCCAGCCCGATCATCATATTTTCTGTGTGAAATTGTGCGGTTCTGTGAGTTTGCATGCAACTGACGGATATACAGGGATCTGCATGCGCTTTTCCAGACGGAGTGAATCGCATCGACATCTGTGAGTATATAGCTATCCGGATCAGTTGTGAAGCTAACGAAGACTGTATGTTTCAAGTGCATCAGGATGATATAGGTTGGATATATACTCAGTGTGTATATCATCGTCAGGATCATCTTTCGTGTGTAGCCATCGTCCGCATGTCGCTATCGCATGCAGGAGTGAAGGTTCATTTTTTGGCTAAGGACCGGAAAGGTCATCATCAGGATATTGAAAAGATCACCGGATATTCATTATCATGTTGCGGAGGATATAAGTGTCTTATATCCTGTTGACATCATCATCGGGTGCAAGTGACGTCATCGTCATCAGGATATTACGAATATCACCCTATGCAAGTTTATCCTGCTGTCGCTAAGTGTTTTGGCATCGGCGTAAGTCATCGGCATAAAGTTTGGTTAACATCATCAGGATGTTTCAATATGACCGGATGAGTCATATCCTGATGCTATCGTTTGAGTAGTCGGATATCGGGGTGACGTAAGCATCGAGGGAAAGGTGCTTGAAGTTGTCGTCATCAGGATATATGGGAGGAACCAGATATTTTATATCCTGCTGATGAAGGTGATGTTGAACATCATGATGATGAAGATAGAGTTAGGTGGTAAGATGAACAATGAACATCAGGAGGATGTTTGCGTTTGCCGAATGTGATGATGCTGCTGATAGTCGAGTATCATGATGCTGTCTGTGTTAGCAAGAAATATGATGATGATGATGAGCCGATAGGTATTACAGATTGCATGTCCAGGATTTTAACATGCTGGTTGTGTTAATGACTCCTCCTTCCCATTTGTAAGCTTCTGTTGCATTTTTTTTTCTCTGCATCATAGTGGTATCAGAGCGAAGGAAGGATCTTCTGTAAAAGATCAGGATATAGCAGGATGTCAGGTGACGAAGGAACGTCTGAGATTCAGGCAAGGATGACCAACGTTGAGTTGGCAGTTCTGGTGAAGAAACAGATTGTGGAGAGCAAGGCCGTGAAGGCTCAGAATCAGGAATTGAAGGATGAGTTAGAGAAGTTGAGGAGCAGAGTAGGTTCTGGTAGAGAAGAAGATAGGGAAGAAGAAGAGATCCCTAGTTGGAACGAGGAGGTCGTTCCTGCAGACCAGAGACCACTGTTGAACGCCCTCAAGGCCATGGAGAGGAGAACCATGGATGTGAAATTGGATTTGCCAGTGTTTACAGGAAAGATGGAACTTGATTCAGTGATGGAGTGGATAGACTCCTTGAACAATTTCTTTGAAACAGAGGAGATACCAGAACAACAGAGGGTGAAAATAGCCCAGTCAAAAATGAAAGAAGCTGCCTTGACATGGTGGAATTTCATCCAAGATGATAGAGTACAGGAAGGAAAGCGTAGAGTCACTACATGGAAGAAGATGATGGCATTAGTAAAGGAAGCTTATGTCCCATTGGATTACAGTATCCAATTACACAAGAGGAAGCAAAACCTGAAGCAGAAGGAGCTAGATGTCAGCTCATATACAGAAGAATTCATGAAACTTTGTATGAAAACAAAGGTAAAGGAAAGTGAAGAAGAGAAGGTAGCCAGATACCTTAATGGATTGAGGTTCAACATTCAGGAAGATTTAAGTCTGCATAATCCAGATACAGTTCAGAAATGCTTTCAGTTGGCATTGAAAGTGGAAGAGAAGTTAAAGAGAAAACAAGAACAACACAATAGAGGAAGAGGAAGACAACAAAGGGGTGGAAGAGGTCCTTTTAGAGGTAGAGGACATGGACATGGATATCAAGGAGAATCCAGTCATGACAATAGTAAGGGAAACAATAGTCAGAACCAGGGGGAAAATTATAGTCAGCAAGGAAACTTCAGAGGTAGAAGACCTTTCAGAGGAAGATCCCAGGGCAGAGGATCCATCAGATGTTATAACTGTAACAAAGAAGGCCATATAGCCAGCAGATGTCCAGAAAAGGCCACAAGCTCAACAGGAGAAAGGAGAACAAATCTGGTCCAAGAACCTGATAATCAAAGTATGACAGGCTCTAATGCTTTTCAGAGTGTGAATGCTCCTGATAATTGTGGATACCCAGAAAGTGGAGAGTCTCTAATGATGAGAAGAACAGCGACTACCATGAAGGTACCTGACAAAGAATCCCCTCAAAGAAAGTCTCTTTTCAGGACTATTTGCAAAGCAGGAGGTAAGGCATGTAAAGTTTTGATTGATTCTGGTTCTACTGAAAATTTTGTGTCTGAAGAAATGGTGACAAAGCTTAAGCTTAGGAGATTGCCTCACCCATCCCCATATAAAGTCTCATGGCTTACCCAAGGTCAGCAGACAACTGTAGAAGAGCAGGCTTGGGTAGAATTTCAGATTGGAGCATATAAGGATAAGTTGTTGTTTGACATTACCACGATGGATGCTTGCAATCTTTTATTTGGTAGACCATGACAGTATGATTTGAAGGCACAACATGATGGTGTTAGAAACACCTATAAAATCACTAAAGATGGTAAGGATATAAAGTTACTACCATTGACAGAGAAGGAGGAGAAATCTAAAGGAAAAGAGGTGAAGGTAATGCTGATGGAAGGTAAACAGTTCATGAAAGAAGTAGCAGCAGAAGGTGCAGTTGCATATGCCCTAATCCCATGTATGAGGGTGAATAAAGAATAGCAGCAAGAAGTCAAGGAAGAGAAAAAGCAAAGGTTCATAGACCCAGCTATCCAAGAGCTATTGGATAAGTACAAAGGTATCATCTCAGAAGGAATGCCAAGATCCCTACCACCTGTCAGGGATATTAGTCACTACATAGACTTAATTCCAGGGTCAACACTTCCAAACAAAGCAGCCTATAAGCTAACTCTAGAATAGAATGCAGAAGTAGCCAGACAAATTGAAGAATTATTGGATTCAGGTCTGATTGGGAAAAGTTTAAGTCCATGTGCAGTACCAGCTGTACTAGCACCAAAGAAGGAAGGTACTTGGAGGCTTTGCACAGATTCCAGAGCTATTAACAAGATCACAATCAGGTATAGGTTTCCAATCCCTAGGATAGAGGATTTACTTGACTGTTTGGGAGGTGCTAAGTATTTTACAAAAATAGTTCTAAAGAGTGGATATCATCAGATCAGGATTAGGCCAGGAGATGAATGGAAAACAACATTCAAAACTAATGAAGGGTTATATGAGTGGAAGGTTATGCCTTTTGGTTTATCTAATGCACCTAGTACTTTTATGAGGTTGATGAATGAGGTTTTGAAAGAGTTCATTGGTAAGTTTGTCATAGTATATCTAGATGACATTCTGATTTTCAGCAACACAAAAGAAGAACATCTCAGACACATAGATTTGGTTCTTAAGAGGTTACATGAAGAGCAGCTGATGATAAATTTAGACAAGTGTTTGTTCATGCAAGAGGAGATCACATATTTGGGTTTTGTCATTTCACAAGGAAAGTTACAAATGGATAAGGAGAAGGTAAGTGCCATATTGTCTTGGCCAACCCCAAAGACTATGAATGATGTCAGAAGTTTCCATGGGTTAGCAACCTTCTACAGGAAGTTTATAAGAGGGTTTAGTCATATTTGTGCACCCATGCTTGATACCATCAAAGGAGGACAGAAGTGCAGATTTGTTTGGACTCAAAGAGCAGATGATTCTTTTGAAACATTGAAGAAGAAGGTGGCACATCAGCCAGTCCTTGCACTTCCAGACTTTAACAAAATCTTTCAGGTGGAATGTGATGCCAGTCACATGGCCATTGGAGCAGTACTCAGCCAAGAAGGTAGACCTATTGCATTTTTCAGTGAGAAGCTCAATGATGCTAAAAAGAGATATTCCTCATATGATTTGGAAATGTATGCTTTAGTCCAGTCACTCAAGAAATGGAGGCATTACTTGATGCCAAAGGAATTCATAGTATTCACAGATAACCAGGCTCTGAGTTTCATAAACAGCCAGGAAAAGCTGAACCACAGACACATGAAATGGGTAGAAACCTTACAAGCGTTTACTTTTACATTGAAGCATAAGAAAGGAGTCAAGAATAAAGTTGCAGATGCTTTGAGCAGGAGAGTTCTAACAGTCAACCAGATTCAGTTAGAAAGTGTTGGCATTGATTCACTAAAGACCATGTATGAGTCTGATGAAGATTTTGGGGAGATATATCATGTATGTACTTCTTTTGGAGAGAAATATCATGCTGAATTCTCTAAATTTTTGATTCAAGATGGATTGTTGTTCAAAGGTGGACAGTTATGTATTCCAAGGTGTTCTATGAGGTTAAACATCATTAAGGCGAAACATTGTGGAGCTATGGCAGGTCATTTTGGTCTAGATAAGACTCTTGATCTTGTCCGAAGACATTACTTTTGGCCTAAGTTACAATCAGATGTCAGAAAATTTGTAGAGACATGTGTGATATGTCAGAAAGCTAAAGGCAGGTTGACTAATGCAGGTTTATATCAGCCCTTACCCATTCCTTCCAGACCATGGGAAAGCATAAGTATGGATTTTGTCTTGGGTTTACCAAGGACAAGGAAAGGGTTTGACAGTGTTTTTGTTGTAGTGTATAGATTCAGAAAAATGGCACATTTCTTGCCATGCAAAACCACTGCTGATGCTTCATACATTGCAGATTTGTTTTTCAGGGAGATTGTCAGAATCCATGGATTGCCATTGAGCATAGTGTCAGATAGGGATGTGAAGTTTATTGGTCACTTCTAGAGAACTCTTTGGAAGAAACTTGGAACGAATTTGTCTTTTTCCTCTGCATATCATCCTCAAACGGATGGACAGACTGAAGTAGTGAACCGTTCCTTAGGAAATTTGCTTAGATGTTTGACAAAACAACATGGAGAAAAGTGGGATAATATTCTATCTCAAGCTGAATTTTCCTATAATGATACTGTCAATAGGAGCACAGGGAAATCACCTTTCTAGATAGTTTATGGTATGCATCCAAGAGGAATTTTGGAATTGAGAGATCTACCTACAGTAGACCCTATTAGTGCAGAAGGAGAAGCTTTTGCAGAAGCCATAAAAGAGGTTCATGATCAAGTCAAGACCCAACTGCAGCAAACCACCTTGAAGTATAAGGAATATGCTGATAAAAAGAAGAATGATGTACAGTTTGATGTTGGAGATTTGGTATGGGTTCATTTGAAGAAGGACAGACTTCCTAAGGGAAAATATACTAAACTCATGCAGAGAAAAGTTGGACCATGTCAGATCTTGCACAAGCATGGACAGAATGCTTATGAGATACAACTCCCCCCTGATCTTGGTTTGTCCCCTATATTCAATGTATGTGATTTAACTCCATACAAGTCTTATCCAAATGCATATCAGGAGCTCCTACCGGATACAGCCCATGATGACATTCCCAAGCATGATCCTCCACAGTTGCAGCAGGTTTTGGACACCAGAGTGGTCAAACAGACCCGGAACAAACAGTACTTGGAGGATCTAGTTTCTTGGAAGGGAAAACCTAATTCTGAAGCAGTATGGATGACTGAAGAGCAGATCCAGAAACATGGTGCAGATCTTCATACACTCATCTCAAGTGGACTTGAGATTTCTTCTTCTGGGGAGTATGGTGCAGGAGCACCCCTACAAGACAGGATATAGGTTCATTGTCCGCATGACAGGACATTAGTCTATTTTTAGCATGTTTGACTTCATGATGTAATAAGGTCCATTGGACCAATGCATATGTATTAGATCAGCCTAGGAGAGTGTGCAGGCAGTTAGAGTTCGTGATCAAGTAGTATGCGCTGTCCTCTCCCAGCCGCTTGGAAGCTCCCAGCCGCTGGGAATCGAGTTGGTAGTACTCGTAGGATATTGCTATAAATAACTTAGATCAGTTAGGGTTTGATATCATATCATATCAGAGAGAGTAGTAGAGAGTAGTAGTTATGTTATGTTGTACTGGTGATTGAGTGAAAGCCAGAGATCAGTCCAGACATTGTGAAACATTGTTGTAGAAAGAGGACATTTGTGTTTCATCTAAATAAGATCTCATCAATTGCATTATCTGGTTTATCAGCTGTTTATGTTTTGATTTCTGTCCTGATTACAAGTTAATGGATTCTTTCAACCCTTCCACCAGTTGATTCTGTGAATCGGTGGAATGGTCATGCATGTTAGTTTAGGTTGTATTTTAGTTTTCTGTTTATGCATTTCATTGTGTGGGAGATCGATTGGTAGCATGCTATGAATCAACCTAGCATCCTCATGTGCTAGGATTTAGGAAGATAAACTATTAAGTTTTGATCTGAAGGTGATCCGGCCCGATCATCATATTTTCTGTGTGAAATTGTGCGGTTCTGTGAGTTTGCATGCAGCTGACGGATATACAGGGATCTGCATGCGCTTTTCCAGACGGAGTGAATCGCATCGACATCTATGAGTATATCGCTATCTGGATCAGGTTGTGAAGCTGACGAAGACTGTATGTTTCAAGTGCATCAGGATGATATAGGTTGGATATATACTCAGTGTGTATATCATCGTCAGGATCATCTTTCATGTGTAGCCATCGTCCGCATGTCACTATCGCATGCAGGAGTGAAGGTTCATTTTTTGGCTAAGGACCGGAAAGGTCATCATCAGGATATTGAAAAGATCACCGGATATTCATTATCATGTTGCAGAGGATATAAGTGTCTTATATCCTGTTGACATCATCATCGGGTGCAAGTGACGTCATCGTCATCAGGATATTGCGAATATCACCCTATGCAAGTTTATCCTGCTGTCACTAAGTGTTTTGGCATCGGCGTAAGTCATCAGCATAAAGTTTGGTTAACATCATCAGGATGTTTCAATATGACCGGATGAGTCATATCCTGATGCTGTCGTTTGAGTAGTCGGATATCAGGGTGACGTAAGCATCGAGGGAAAGGTACTTGAAGTTGTCGTCATCAGGATATATGGGAGGAACTGGATATTTTATATCCTGCTGATGAAGGTGATGTTGAACATCATGATGATGAAGATAGAGTTAGGCGGTAAGATGAACAATGAACATTAGGAGGATGTTTGCATTTGCTGAATGTGATGATGCTGCTGATAGTCGAGTATCATGATGCTGTCTGTGTTAGCAAGAAATATGATGATGATGATGAGCCGATAGGTATTACATATTGCATGTCCAAGATTTTAACATGCTGGTTGTGTTAATGACTCCTCCTTCCCATTTGTAAGCTTCTGTTGCGTTTTTTTTTCTCTACATCATAAGGATTAAAATACTTTCTGGTGAATTATAAGATATCTGATTATATTGGTTGGATTATCAAGAAGAGTTTGTCAGTCATTCCCTTGCACGTTTATACAAGTTATAAACTAAAGTTGTGCCAAACAATTAGAATTAGTACCCATTGTAAGCCACTAGTCTTGGTCCTTCATTCGACTCTATTACCCTATAAAGCACTGGTCTTATTTACATTCATCATTTAAAATCCTTTTACCTTATACAATTTCTATTAAACCATTCACTAGACATTAGATATAATCAAATAGTAAGCTTTTCATCTATCTTACACCCTTTGCCATTGTAGATAGATTTAATTAGTCAATACATTTACATTTAGTCTGCTTTAAATCCCAAGGTTCACCCACCTAGGTGTAGTAGGACCTGAAGTGTAGGAAATCATTAAACCTTGAAGGTTGATTTCATCAAGTTAGTTCAAAAACATTGCAAATCTAAGCATAGAGCCTGGCATCCTCTTAGGATCAATAACCTGCATTTTTGAGACCTAACAAATTGGCAACTCTACTGGGGACTTAAATAAAAGACCTTAGAAACTAATCATTCCTTTTATAGAGTCATTTTAGAAACTTTGATTTGGTAACTTTGTTGGAAACAAGAACCCCTAAAGATAAAACACAAACTTTTCCTATTTACTAAATAGGTGGCGACTCTAGTTACAGTTATAACAAAGAAATTAATATCAAATGGATGGTAGGAGATCTAAGATGGAAGGCAAGAAATTGCAGTCATCTCCACCACTTAGAAACAATTCCAAAAGAAATGGAACTTCAAATTATTCTCATGAGGATAATAATCTAGATACCCAAGAGAATAATACAGAGCAAAATATTTCAATTCACAAGTTCACACCTCTACATAATTCAAACAAGAATCTCAGTGGAGCAATTGATGATATTTTGGCAAGATATAAACTGGATCCTCAAGAACAGCGTGAGTATGAAGCACAGGTCATGAGGGATATTGATCGAAACCAAGCTGAACATGATTTCAAGATGTCATTACATCAGGGAGAAGAGATAGGATATGGATTCTCAAATCAAGGAATGAATGACAATCTAGAAAATTAGGAAATAAATAACAATTCAGAGAATTTAGGAAGTATGAGTGAAAAACAACAGGAAGTGCTCTGGCTCTGGGAAGAACTCGAAAAGTTCAAGATACAAGAAAATAAAAGGTTGTCACAACAAAAAATTCAATAGATGAAAAGTAAAGCTGAAGCAGTTCCCCCAAAATATGTACCTCCATATAGGGGAAACAATTCTAGAATTCCACAGCAAAACGCGGGTGGACTTTCAAATTCACATGCATCTAGAAATTATCAAAATACCATACCTCGAAACCCTAGACCACCTCCCATACATAATGCATCTCAACATATGGCAAATACTTAGCCACCCCCTGGCCAACAATATTATAGACCGCAAAATCCCTACATGAATCCTCACATGAACCAACAGCAGCAATATGCCTATCATCAGCCACCAGGTGGATATAATTACTATCCCAATCCACCACCCATGAACTTTCCACCTCAAAACCTTGCAAATATATGTAGTCAATTTGATTTAACTAGATATCAATTATATCCATAGCCTATGGATAGTACTTGGAGAAATATGGTTCCCAAGTTTACTGGAAACAATGCAATATCAGCAGAAGATCATATTAGAAGTTTCAATGCTTTCATGTAGGATATTGGTATGGATTGGGAAGATATTAGAATGAGGTTATTCATGATGTCTGTCACTGAAGATGCCAGAGACTGGTTTAACAGCCTGCCTGATGCCTCAATTAGTTCAATAATTGATTTCCATAACCAGTTTAAGGACCAGTATGGTAACCAATATACCCCTGAGTTTGTATTACATGAATTGATAAGTATACAAAAGTATCAAAATGAATCAGTATATGATTTCAACCTAAAATTTTCCAAGTTGCATAATAAGGTACCACATGGAGCCAAGCTATCTGATCCAGCAGTACTGAGTATTTATATGAAAGCATTTGACCCCAAAATAGGGTACGAGCTTAGAAATCGGTGTCCTGCAACCCTGGTAGAAGCATAGAAAGTGGCCCTAACCATTGAAAACAATAAGAAGGCTGTAGGAATGGTTAGTAAGAGAGACAACCATAGAAATCCTCAGAACTTGAATGTTCAACAAACTAAACCAGAGGGTCAACATAGGCATGAAAGGCCTAGGTTGCACAATATGCCCTACAATACAAATTGGAAGGATAGGAGACCCATTGACAATAGCAGAAAGCAACAGTATGGTAAGGATACTCCTGACCCCTTGAAAAGAAACATGGCACATATGGTAGAAAATAAACCTTGGTGTTTGGTGTGTAATTTACCACATTTACCTAAATACTGTGAGGTAGCTAAATCAGTACAATGAGAGGAAATGCTATACAATTATAATAGAGATAACCAAACCATAAATATGATGCAGGATCATACACCATGTGTGGTGACTAAAGATTACTCTTCTTCAGAGGAGGAAGGATATGAGTATGATGTAGGAAACCAGAGGCATCATATCAACATGGGAGAACAAGAAGTGTTCTCATATCAGGAAGATGGTTATGAGCAACCTATTTGTTACAACAATCAATCATATGGTCAATGGAGAAAGCCTACTGAGGATGAAAGAGAAGCCCTTATAGTAGCTGCAATAGCTCAAGCTAGAAACACTTACAACTTAAGGAATAGAACAACGAATGTTGAACAAGGAACTCCTGAGAGTGTGTTTATAAAAGACCAGAATAACAAAAAGAATTATACAAAATCATCATCTAAAGAACCAGAAAAGGGTGGTAAGGGTAAAGTGAAAGAAAATTTACAAAATCAAGAAAAGGAGAACACAAAAATAGAAAAGAATGATTAGACCATGGCTCATTCTTTTGACATTGCTCATGCAGTATCTCAGGTAAAAATATCAGTTCTACTCTTAGAGATGATGAAGTTAGATAAATATAGGAATATAGTTGTTAAGCTGATTTTTGATACACCAAATCCAAAACATAAAGGATCTAAAAAAGAACAAATAATGTGCATCAAGAAACATTCAAAATGCCTGAGGTATACCTTGGTGATACACTTACAAAAAATCCCTCACAGGTAGACCCATTCTACACTACACTATTAATCAATAATAGGATAGTCAGAAATTGCATGATTTATTCAGGTGCTGCCATGAACATCATGCCTATAGCAGTTATGAAAGAATTGGGAATGTGGGTTGCTACTACATTTGGCCAGTGTTATGCAATGGATAACAAATCTATCCCAGTAGTTGGTATTATGAGGGATGTGGAGATAAAACTTGCCTCACACCCTAAAACAACTTATAACATTGATATTACTGTGGTTGACATCCCACCATATTATGGAATGCTTCTATCAAGGCAATGGGCTACAATGGTAGGAGGGAATGTCCAGTTGGACTTATCATATGCCACCATACCAGTGGGAGGCAAAGAAATTAAGTTGTGCAGAGAGCCAAGGTATGACAATATTATAGAAAGATTGGATTGACATCAAATAAATTTCTTTTGTGATACAGATTTAGGAGTCTTCAAAGTTGGAGAAAATACACCAGAATTGCATAACACTAATCCAATATACACTGAATCTATGAAAGAAGAAAATGATGTGTGGAAGATGTATTTTGATGGTGCATGCAGCAAAATAGGAAATGGGGCTAGAGTAATTTTCATTTCACCAGGAGTTAAAACTTTCAAATACTCTTTTCTATTGACATTTGAATGCACAAACAATGTAGCTGAGTATGAAGCTTTGCTCATTGGTCTAAACATAGCCACTAAGCACAAAATAAAAAAATTAGCTGTTTATGGTGATTCTGAATTGGTCATTTCCCAAGTAAGAGAAAAATACCTATCAAAAAACAAAAGGTTAAGATAGTACAGAAATGCAGTCTGGGATAATATTGAATTGTTTGATGCCTTTTCAATCAACTGGGTTGATAGGTCTAAAAACATTATGGCAGACTTTTTAGCAAATATCGCATTGAAGAGGGATGATGTCACATTAGGAGGGATTACAGAGGTTGAATTCAAAACTAGACCTACCATCCCTGATAATATACAGAACTGGCAAGTGTTTGACAACGATGCTGATATAATCAACTTCTTACATTGTACTGATTATTATGAAAATCAAGAGATTGATTTCAATGCATTTGTGGAGGAACATGATGGGAAGGAAACCCTTTTTGGCCAAGAGATAGTTCAGTTGAAAATGAATAAGATACCCAAGGGACTTATAGCATTAGAAAAGGCATTTGATGGATATGATAGATATAAAAAGAAAGACACACCAGTGATACCTAATGACCTTGAAGAAATCAATTTGGGGACACAAGCAGCCCCAAAGAATGTGTATATTGGAAGAAATCTTGACCCAAAAATCAGGAGCAGAATCATCAACTTACTTAGAAAGTTCAGGCATGTATTTGCCTGGTCATATGATGATTTAAAGGCATATAGAGAGGATCTATTTCAACATGAGATACCATTGAAAATAGATGCTAAACTATTCAGGCAAAAGCAGAGGCCAATCAATCCTACATTAGCTCCTAAAATGCTACAAGAACTTACAAAGTTGAGGGATGGAGCTATAATTAAACCCATTATACATTCCTCCTGGGTTTCAAATTTAGTACCTGTCAGGAAAAAGAATGGTGATATTAGACTGTGTGTGGATTTCAGAAACTTGAATAAATCTTCTCTCAAAGATAATTATCCTCTCCCCAATATGGAGGCAATACTACAAAAGGTTACTGGATGTGAATTGTTGTCACTGATGGATGGCTTCTCAGGTTACAATCAGGTAAAAGTCAAGGAGTCAGAACAATTTAAGACTGCATTCACCACTCCGTGGGGAACATATGTATATTTGAGAATGCCATTCAGACTAACTAATGCTAGAGCAACATTCCAAAGAGCAATGAATGTGGCTTTTGCTAAGTTGATCAATAAGATTATGATAGTATATCAGGATGACTTGACATCATATTCCAAAAGGGATGATGATCATTGCACACACTTAGAGAAAATATTTATCAAAGCCCTAGAGTATGGGATCTCATTGAATCCAAAAAAGTGCCATTTTGCAGTGACAGAAGGGAAATTACTTGGCCACATAGTTTCTAAGGATGGAGTGAAAATAGATCTAGAGAGGGTAAAAGCAATTGACCAAGTCCCTATTCCTAAGAATGTGAAAGCCATACAATCATTTTTTGGACAAATTAATTTTGTTAGGAGGTTTATATCTAATTTTGCCGAAATTGTTTGCCCTATATCAAGGATGCTAGAGAAAAACTCATAAGTAAAATGGACAACAGAAACAATAGAAGCATTTGCTACTATTAAGAGAGCAATCAAAGAAGCTCCTGTCTTGATATCCCCAAATTTCAATGGACCATTCCAATTATTTTCATTTGCATCTTACCATACAGTTGCAGTAGTGCTTTTGCAGAAAAACAATGATGGATATGAACAGCTCATCTCATTTTTTAGTAAATCCCTTTAGAATGCAAATTTAAAGTATGACATTGTTGAAAAACAGGCATATGCATTGGTAAAAGCAGTAAAAACCTTTAGACCATACTTGGTGGGAGCCAAAATCATAGCATATGTACCTAATGCTATAGTCAAGGATGTATTGGTCTAGACCGAAGTCACTAGTAGAAGATGCAGGTGGATCAATAGAATTCAGGAATTCAATATTGAAATCCTGATCACTAAATTAGTGAGAGGACAAGGCCTTGCTAGGTTGATGGCTTAAAGTAATCTCGAAGCTTCCCAGATATGTGGTGCTAATGATGTTGATAATGCAAGTACCAGTATTGAGCATACTCCATGGTATGCTGATGTAATATATTATCTAAAACATATGAGGTGTCCTGAAGGGTATGATGATAACAAAAGGAGGACACTCAAATTGCAAGCTTCAAAATATGCACTCATCAATGGGGATCTTTACTGGAAAAATAGAGATGGGATTTTACTATTATGCTTGGATGAATATCAATCAAAACATATTATGAAGGAGTTACATGAGGGCATGTGTGGAGGCTATTTTTCAACAAGGACTACAGCCCACAAGATCCTGAGGGCCAGATACTATTGGCCTCAAGTTTTTAATGATTCATACCATTACACTAGGAAGTGTGAAGCATGCCAAAAATTTTTAGGAAAGTTAAAATATCAGGGAGCATTAACCTTAAAACCCATGTAAGTTGAGGTTCCATTTTATCAGTGGGGTATTGATTTTATAGGCGAAATTTTAGAAAAATCAAGTGGGGGGCACAAATGGATTTTAGTAGCAACTGATTACTTTACAAAATGGGTGGAAGTGATCCCAACTAAGTAGGCAACAAGTAAGGTTGTGATTAACTTTCTAATGGAAAATATCATATTCAGATTTGGCACCCCAGTGAGATTAATTATAGATAATGGGATGTGTTTTAGATCAGATAAATTCAAAGGATTTTGTAGTACGCATGGCATCACTGTCTCCTATACTGCCCCCTATCATCCATAGGCCAATGGACAAGCAGAATCAAGTAACAAAAGTCTCTTGAAAATCATAAAAAGAATGTTGGACAGAAACAAAAAAGCCTGGGATTCAAAATTAAGAATGGCAGTGTGGGCTGATAGGATTACTATAAAGAGAGCAATTGGGAGATCTCCTTTTGAGCTGATATATGGAACACAAGCAAAATTACCATTGGAAAATCTTATACTTGTATACAAAATTCATTCTCCAGGAAGACTTGAACATTCCTGAACCAATGGAGGAGAGCTTGGAACATCTAGCAGAACTTGATGAAACAAGAAGAACAGCTCAAAGGCAGAACGCTAAGCTACAATGACAAGTGAAATATCTCTTTGACAAAAAAGCCAAAGATAGAAAGTTTGACATAAATGATCTGGTATTAATGTGGAATGCAAGGTGTCAAGACAAAGGGAAGCATGGAAAGTTTGAAGCCCTATGGTTAGGTCCTTTTGTTATCACTAGCAAAGGAGGTGATGACTCTTACTACTTGCAGAACATGTTTGGAGAAGAGCAGGAATTGCTTGTACATGGGCAATACTTGAAGCAGTTCTTTTCATAAACATGTACAAAGAGGATTGAGCATTGCCAGTGCATGGACAACCCTCAAACAATTCTCAAAAATATTTTATTCCATGCATAGTAGTTTAGGAATCATTCCCGTTCCCCATCATTTGTCACTCCCCTTTTTCATTTTTCATAAAATCATCATCCCAAATGAATAAAAACATGTGGTCTACTTCCCCAGGAGATCTGAATCCTTGTTATACTCACAGGGAGTATACATCCCATACAGAGCCACTGTTGGGAAGGTAAAAATTTAAAATTTTTACTGTATTCTCACTTCACCATATTTGAGCAAAACCATAAAACATCCCAAAACCATAGCAAAAATTTGATACATCCCACAAGATGTCCATGGCTAAGCAATGCAAAATTAATTAAAAATTTAATATATTGGCAAGATTTTGTGTTGCTTATACCGATACATAAGAAATCAATGAAAGTGACTTCAGCGTGAGAGTAAAGATTGGAAAGAAATTTGTAAAAGTTACTGATAGGAGAAGTAATACTAATGGCCTTTTTATCGGTAAGAGAACCAAGAAGTCACACTGCTTGGTATGACTAGTAATCATCGGGTGGTCCTTTAAAAGCTACCCCGACGGTATATATCATACCGATGAAATACATCGGCAAGAGTCTCACCGAATATCTTACGAGGACAAAGGCAACAATAACCATCGGCAAGAAATAAACATCGGGATGAAATATAAATAAGTCTCCGATACTCCAGTCTCTTGGTGAAGCAATAAAAAGGCACTTTTAGTGTGAGTCACACCAATACACTTATCCATCGGCATAACTTAACATATCAGAATGAAGCAATAATGTCTTGCTGACTCACAAGTCACAGCGACAAAAAGGTGTCAGTGACACTTTGATAGATTCTCTTCGATAAAGAATGTAAAGTAGCCATCGGGGAGATAATTGTGATTGGGTGATCTAAAAAGAATTACCCTTGTTGGTTTTTCTTCTGAATCAGCATCAGGGTTTGCCAGTTCCTATGCACATGTAGATTCAGCCAACTAATATAGGAGGTTGCGTGAGCTCCTCCCCTTCACTTCTGGTTTTGCTGCACCAAGGGGGGTGTCCCTATAACTCAAGATATAACCTTGACTAGCTCAAAGATAGAAAGATCTAACTTGACAACAATAGGCAGAATACTCTCATGTATGGACCGAGATCTGTATGATAGATCACAAGGTGGGCAACATTCTTGGACATATATGTCTGGTTGGGTATGAGAGCATGCAGGGGTTTTCCTACTCCTAATCCTACAACTAATAGGTGGAAGTGATGAAATGGGCAGACATAATGTCCGGGATGCAAGACAAGGGGTTTTGGCTCATAACTACTGATCCAGGAGCAGACTGGTGCCTATCCATTGGGCAAGGAGTCAACTAGATGAATGCAACAGATGGTTTGCAACTTTCACTCGAGTTTCAGGGGGTTGGACTGATGCTTGCCTTACAAACATCACCCAAGAATGGGTATCTAACTGCTTCTACTTACAGATATCCCTGCTGACATGCAACCAAATTCAAAAGAAAGAGAATAACATGCAGCAAATGGAGACAAGCAGATAGACACACGCAATAAGCATTTTTCATATAACATTAACACTGAAACTAAAAATATGTGCAAAATACATTCATGTTGCAACTCATAAACTCCAAAATGGGATAAAACAGCCAAGATCATGCCCTGTTCTTCATTATTTACACAAAAATGCCTCAGGCCTTCAACAACCTTCAAATGAGAAACACAACCTGCTATATACAGCAAGGAAGGTTCCCAACATTAATTACATAGTTGACCAAAAATCCCGCCAGATACACAGTATCAGAAAAATGGCACTCAGAAGTTATTGCTGCAGTAGACAAGGGAGGCCTCAAGCCTTACGTCGCCATCTGGAAGTCTTCATTCATAATTAGATAGCTTCACCATTTGTACCATCACCCATACGCCAGCTACAGTCGCCATTAATGGCTCAACCACCTGCAGCCTACCTAGAAACCATCGCTGCATTCAAAAAGAACCTCTCGCCAAAACGTGCTTTACTGAAGTTTTCAAATGTGCAGGGAAATTAATCCCACATGCAAGGTGCGAAAACCACTTTAGCACTTTAAAAACATGGCCACAAGCAAAATAGGTGTCGAGCGCTTTTGCCATGCTCGACACATGCCTTTCTCTCCAAAAGCCCATTGGCCAAACTTCTACCATCGGCTCACCCCAAAAAACTCTTGCCGACCTCAGTTGTCTCGCCGATCATCACACTACACTCCCATCCATCGGCCAAGCACAAATCTCCTTTGCCGATGCCTATGGTCTCGCTGACCGCGAACTCCACATTCTCTTCATCGGTGTGACCAACACCATCGACCAACATGAAATTCCTCCTGCTGATCTCAACAGTCACACCAATGCCTTCAAAAATCCTGATGACGTCATCATCATGTCCTGATGATGTCACCACACGTCAGCCTACTACACACCTCCTCATATCTGGATGACATCATCGTCATATTCGCAACATCGGGTGATCTCCACAAGGTGACTAGTGTTAGCAATATGACCCTCCAGACCTTGATGACGTCACCACCATATCGGCATCAGGATGATATTCGGAAGATGATCAGATATTTGGAAATATCATCCTAATGCACAAATATCATGTTGCACTGTAGATCCAAGAAACATCAGGGTGATGATAGATCATACCTGATATTTGGAAATATCACCCCGCACTAGACAATGCATGAAGCCAACAGGCGGATATCTCCCTTTGGAAATATCATGATGCAGACAGGCAGAAAAGTGGATATCACCCTAACATAAGAATGACATCAGCATCATCAGGGTGATGTCTGGAAACATGATGATGATGACCTCCTCCTCGAAAGAAAATATGATGCTGCAGTTGAAAAATGCTGAGGAGGCCCAAAGACTTAGAATATATTTTGGATTTTTTGGGAAGGTGCCTGCATGAAAATTGCTAAATTAACTAACAGTCAATTCAGGCACCAACAACCCTGATGGTATATCTCACTCTGATGGAAATAAAGTCACACCCCTTGATAAGAAGCTTTAACCATATAAGTGAGATATTAAGATAGTCATTCCAATCCAGAGTATAGAAGATTATCGGGAAGATGACGAAGCTCAGGGAAACATAAATATATTATCCCGATGGTATTGATCTTCCCGATAGCAAATTTCTATCACATATGTCAGTGAGACCCTCACTGATAGTCATATCGGTAGGAATCACTATATCAGAGGTAAATCTAAAACACACGGCGATGAAGGAAGTCATGCCGATGGTCACGCCCACTTAAGATATGACTCAACATAGCATCGGGAATACAATTGAGGAGTCACGCCAATCGATTGTTCGTGCCATGAGGAGATATTAAGGTCGCCCAGATATTTTGAAAATCATGCCGATGACAGGAGTTATGGCAATCTGACATTCCACAGTGATGAATGACATTGAATTGATCAGACAATTAAATGCATGATGGCGATGAAATCTTTTTAGACCATTGTAATTACAATTGACAAAGTTATTTGAGAGGAATACAGAGGAATTCTTGAAGTGCAAGCAAAGGATTTTGATCACAATCACAAAACGACAGGTACATATGTACGAACCATTGTGTATAGCGTGTGTTTGAATTTTCTACCAAAATTTGAATTTGGATACTCTGGGAAAGGGAAAAGGTAGAAAATCACAAGGGGAAACTAGTAAATCTAAGAAACAAAAAATTGATCAAACCCCTGAAGAAAAAATAAAAGACAGAAAACTCAATCAGGACTTAATTGATCAATTGCCTGGGTCAACTCCCAAGGCCAGAAGATCTGCTCAACTTAGGGCAAAAGTTGAAAAATTAGAAGATAAATGTAAGTGCTTGGGAGATATCTAGACCCCAATTAGAGGATATGAGCTTTTTAGATTCCATTATAGTAGAAGGTTCAGGAATGCTCCTGTGTCAAACCCATGGCACTTGAATTTAGGAAAACTGATCGTGCCTAATGTATTCCTGAATGTGGAACTCCTCCAACTACTTGCTAAACAATATAGCCCAAGCCTGAAAGCTATATGCAACCCACAGGGGGAGCCAATTGTACATTTGTCAAAAAATGCCATTTGGGAAGTATTTAATCTAGATGATTTGTGCACTGTCCCTATTATTTATGAAGACCTGGAGAGGAAATATTGGAGAATGGACACAACCTACAATGGATGGAGGCTGCCCATTCATAGGCCTAGAGTTCAAGGAGAAGTGATGCCTTTGACTGAAAATGATGGTCCTCCTTTTCATGTAGCTTTATTTGAACCATATATACAGCATTCTTATTATTCAGTGGGCCAAGTCCTTGGTTCAGAGGTCCCTGAGTTCATGACCATCCCTTTAATGGTTATAGCTACTGACATTCAGTGTCATAATGCAAGGCAGTTTGACTATGCTGCCTATATCACTAATAGAATAGATTTTGGATTGTCTGCAATACAAAATAGTTCCCGAGCATGCTCTTTTGTGCATTACTCATTGCTTATGCACATGGTGTTGTATTTCAGCTAGGAAGTAGGGTTATGGCCAAGTGAACTTAAAGTTGTTGCTGCAGATAAGAGGGGGGAAAAATTGCCAATACAAATGTGGACTAGAATATGGGACAGTAGATATGCCCATTCCAGTTATGCCCAATTTGAAGAACACTGTGTAAAAGTACTGTACAGATATTTCAATCACCCTTGTGAATACTCAATCTCAACTAAAATAAAAAGGTTCCTCAGGCCAAAAGATTTTGGTGGGCCCCCTACTGTCACTAATAATTGGGGAGACTGGTATTGTTTTGAAGATGCTACTATGATAAGAGTATATGGTTTTGAAGACAGTCCATTCATATTGCCCAAAACTGTCCCTGACAGAATTGCTTATTTAGAGATAATTAGGCAGATGTAGTGCTCAAATGTAATGCATTTGAGATCACATGATAAACAATCCTTTATGCCCAGCACTTTATGTTTTGGAGACTTTACTGTGGTGTCAAAAGAGGGTTATAATCTCATTATGGATAAGTTGATGCATTATAATATGAGGAGTGCTGAGGCAAGGAAAGGGTTTGACCTTGAGGGTTTTATTGACTTTGCATGAAGAAAACAAAATCTCAGTGGATACATGCACATACCTTATCCACATGATGATGTGATTAGAAATTTAGAAGAGGATGAGGTGGAGTTGGTGATAGAAAAGTATAAAAGGGATCTAGGTGAGAAGAAAAAGCAGCTAGCAGAGATTGAGGTTTTATCCTCTGAAATTGAAGGGCAGGTAGAGCAAGAAGAGCCACAGGATAAAATAGTAGAAATGTCCAAAAGGAAAATGCTACAATATCAGCCTCCTGTTGTAATACATGATGAGGAGGGGTCTGCTGATGAGGATCCACGTCAGATAGCCTATGATTCTTTCATTTCTAATGATAAATTTATTTACTCAAAAGAATTTAAGTCATTTTTGTACAAATACAAAGGAAAAGTAATTAGAGAATCAGTGGATGATGTCTCTATTGATAATGAAAAACAATTGTTAGATATGCTGAAAGTAACAGTAGAGAAAGAGATACAGGATATGACTCCTAGCAGGGGTAGACAATTGCTTAAAGATGCAGGAGTTATGATTTTTCCTGGTCTTGACTTGAATTCTACTTTGGTTTTTGACAGTTTTCTAAATAGTGCAGATGATAAGTATAAACTCACTCCAGAGGGAGTTAATGAAGTATATATGGGTACAAGATACAATAATGATGAAAATTCATTGATGATATGGGTGCTATATCCTCCCCATAAGAAGACAACCATCATAGATATTGAAAGGACTTTTGGCCATATCATGACTTTAAAAGCAAGGGAAACTGACCCTTTGATTACAATAGACATTGGCATCAATGTTGCGAAATTAAACAAAGCACAAGCTCAAGTGTTGATCAAAGAAAGGGATGCATATAAATTGAGCTGTGAAGGACTAACAAAATAAAATGACTACTTGAAAGATGCAGTTAAGAGTACTTTTGGGCAATCAACAAAGAGATTGACTCAAGGAGAAAGCTCACAAGGCATTCAAGCATTATCCCTAGATCAAGCATTGCAAATTTAGATAGATACACTTGTCACAGTGCTACAGAGCAGACATGCAAACATGATACACTGGTTTAATCTATTTTGGGATAATTACTCTTAGAATTACAAAGCAATTAAAGAACATGAAAGGCTCGAATAGAGAATGTAGGAGAAGTTGAATGAGATACAAAGCAAAGATGCTCCTGATGGTGCAGGTATCTCCAATACTAAAGCATTGATTGAGCAACATCAAAAATACTACGATCAACTCAAAAATGATGCTAAGGAAGGTGCTGAAGCTTCTAATGCAGGAGTGCCCGCCTTGTTTAAAAGTGATGGAGAACTAAAAAGCAAAGAAGAGTGGAATGTTGATTGTCAAACCATATTACACAAGGCTATGGGAGCTCTTAAAGATAGGAATTCTGCATCTGGAGAAGCTTGCAAACACCTGGAAAAGATGGTCACAATTGAAATGATTACAAGAAGTGCCATTGAGCTTACTGATTCCCATCGAGATCAAGAGTACTTGGACCATCTGGCTAAAATTTACTTATGGCTGAATAGAGCCTAATCATAGTTATGTAATAGTTGTTAATCTTGTCAAAATCCCAAAAGGACTTATTGAAGAGTTATGTCTCTTCATAGAAATACCTATATAAGTTCAAACAATTGGTCCTGAAAGAGGATCAACATTAGGATATATATACATATATATAATTTACAATGTTTCAAAAAGACTATGTTGCATATTTTATTTGAAGTAGATTGAAGTTCTCTGATTCAGTGGTTCTATCTTGGTATCAATTGTTTGTTATAGTTACTCAATTCTGTGGTTGTCTCCAATTCTATATTTCCTTGTTATTCAAATAAATATATCAAGCATATATTTAATTTGTCAATACACATTCGCTGTATCTGTGTGATTGAGTAAATTGGTTTCCATTTGAGGAATTAAAATCCTTCTGATCAGTCACGATAGCCTGGAAGTATTAAGTTTGGATTACTAAGTAGAGCCATATAATTAGGATTGCCACTATGTCTCCAAGACAATATTATCTGTTATTCTTGCTCATTCATTTCAATTGGTTCCTTCAAGTAAGGATTAAAATACCTTTTGGTGAATTATAAGATATCTGATTATATTGGTTGGATTATCAAGAAGAGTTTCTCAGTCATTCCCTTGCACGTTTATACAAGTTATAAACTAAAGTTGTGCCAAACAATTAGAATTAGTACCCATTGTAAGCCACTAGTCTTGGTCCTTCATTCGACTCTGTTACCCTATAAAGCACTGGTCTTATTTACATCCAACATTTAAAATCCTTTTACCTTATACAATTTCTATTAAACCATTTGCTAGACATTAGATATAATCAGATAGTAAGCTTTTCATCTATCTTACACCCTTTGCCATTGTAGATAGATTTAATTAGTCAATACATTTACATTTAGTCTGCTTTAAATCCCAAGGTTCACCCACCTAGGTGTAGCAAGACCTGAAGTGTAGGAAATCATTAAACCTTGAAGGTTGATTTCGTCAAGTTAGTTCAAAAACGTTGCAAATCTAAGCATAGAGCCTGGCATCCTCTTAGGATCAGCAACCTGCATTTTCGAGACCTAACAGGACTATCATGAGGTCATAGCTTAGAGTTATGAAGATCTCAAGATGTATGACACCTCAATCATAACTCATAAAATACCACTTAAGCTAGGTGTGAAACCCTTCAGGCAAAGACAGAGACTAGTGAATGCCTTGTTGGAGCCTCTAATTTTGAAGGAAGTACAAAAATTACTGTCCACCAGAATTATATTTCTCATAAGGCATTTTGCTTGGGTAGCAAATCTAGTATCGGTGTGCAAGAAAATGGAGAGATCAGACTTTGTGTCGACTTCAAGAATTTGAATAGGGCCTCTAAAAAGGATAATTAGCTGCTACCATCCTTGGATGAGGTGCTATAGATAGTCAATGGCTCACAAATGATGTCATTTCTAGATGGCTATTCAGGTTATAATCAGGTAATGGTAGACTATGAAGACAGGTCGAAGACATCTTTCACTTGCAAATGGTGAATTTATGCATATCGTAGGATGCCCTTTGGATTAATCAACATAGGAGCAACATTCCAACGCGTGTAATGGACATAGCTTCCAAAGGACTTGTTGGAGAATGCATCATTATATACATGGACAATCTCACTATATTTTCAAAGAAAAGGGAAGATCATGTTGTAGACTTAAGGAAAGTCCTATAGTGATGTAGATACTATGGGATTTCACTTAATCCTAAGAAATGTATCTACGTAGTTACTGAAGGAAAGTTGCTTGGACATGTAATTTCTGAGCAAGGTATATCAATTGACCCTGATCGAGTCGAAGCGATCCTCAAGATCTAGCCCCCAGCTAGTAAGAAGGAATTGAAGTCATATTTTGGTAAGATCATTTCTTTTCAAAAGTTCATCATGGGGTTTGCTGAGATTGTTCTACCATTGAATGCTATGTTGAAATAAGATGCTAAGATAGAGCGGACTCCAGAAGCTAAGGCTGCATTTGAAGAAATCAAACAGGTAATAGCCAATGCCCTAGTACTCGTAAGTCTTGATTATACACTGCCATTTTCTATATACTCCTTCGCTTCCAAACATACGTGTGCCGTGATATTGACACAAAAGAGAGCTATTGATGATGAAAGGCCTATTGCTTTTATGAGTACCCCTTTAAAGGATGTAGAATTGAAATATCTAAATGTGGAAAAACAAGCATATGCCTTAGTCAGGGCAGTCAAGAAATTCCATCATTATATCTTGAGGAGCTAGGTGACTGCAATTGTGCCTGATGCAGTAGTCAAAGCATTATTAATACAAATTGAGTTGGGTGAATGAAGAGGAAAATGGGTCATAGCCCTGCAAGAGTTTGATATAGAAATACAACCCATGAAGCTAGTAAGAGGCCAAGCACTAATGAAAACAATGGTCAAAATTGATCCAGGCTTAGTTATCAACAATATATGTTAGAAGATATTTCCAAAGATGAATGGTATAGAGACATTATCTTTTATCTTCTCAATTAGCACTACTCACCTCACTTGAGTTCAGTCCAGAGAAGAGCACTTAGATTAAAGAGTAGCAACTTTATGATCAAAGGATCAACGTTATATAAAAAGAACCATGAAGGAATCTATTTGAGGTGTCTGGATAAAATGGAAGTAACCTAGGTGCTGACCAGTTTCTATGAAAAGTTTGGGATAGGTCATGGGTTATCCCTTTCAACTGCCAACCAGATTTTGTGAGTAGGATACTATTGGCCTACACTATTCAAAGATGTACACACACATGTTAGAACCTGCCACACATGCTAGACAGTTGCAAC
Source organism: Cunninghamia lanceolata (assembly GCA_027924645.1). Taxonomy (NCBI): domain Eukaryota; kingdom Viridiplantae; phylum Streptophyta; class Pinopsida; order Cupressales; family Cupressaceae; genus Cunninghamia; species Cunninghamia lanceolata. The sequence goes on along the minus strand of BSBN01000160.1, from coordinate 4,089,454 downwards.
AAGAGAATGAAATATTTCCATGCCTCCACAACTAGTGGTGGAAGCACAACCATTTGCACAATGGGGGCTAGACTTCATTGGTATGATAAACCCACCCTCTTCTATGGGCCATAGGTACATTCTAACCTCTACTGACTACTGTACAAGATGGTCAGAGGCCCTCACATGTAAGCAATGCACCACTAAGGTAGTAATTGAATTCATTGAAAAACACATTATCACAAGGTTTGGCCGTCCTTTCTCTCTGGTATGTGATAACGGCCCTGCATTTTCTTCATTACACTTTTCAAATTGGGCATTTGATTATGGGATTGTTTTTAAAATTTAATCTAATTATTATCCTCAAGGAAATGGAGTGGCTCAATCAACGAACAAAAACCTGCTTGAGGTCATAAAAAAACTGCTTGATAAAAATCCCAGAGATTAGCATACTCAGCTTAGATTTGCTTTATGGGTTGATAGGGTCAGACACAAAGATGCATTAGGAACATCACCTTATCACTTAGTCTATGGTATTGAGCTTATCTTTCCTATCCATCTGAGAATTCCCATGCTACAATTCACACAAGACTACCTTGAACCAAACGATCAGATGTTGTCCTGCTTGACCCAATTGCTGCACCTAGAAGAGAAACGAGACACTACACTTGAAACTTTGCCAAACACCAAGGTGTAGTGAAATGATGGTTTGATAAGAGGGCTAAAATCAAGGCCTTCCATATTTTAGACTTAGTCTTGTATTGGGACAAAGCCCATGAGAGGAAAGGTGAACATGGTAAATTTGACAAACTTTGGCTAGGTCCATATCAGATTTTTGAGATTCTCAGAGATAACACGTACTGACTGAAGAGCATCACTAGTGAGGAACTCCCATTGCTTATCAATGGGAAGTTCTTGAAGCACTACTTCCAGGCCTAGGAGGCATCTTTGCCTTGTTTTAGTGTATATACTTAGGTTTCTTGTCTGCTTTGGTTAGATTAGGTTGTTGTTAGGTTAGTTTTTTCTTTCTACTTTTGCTTTCCTTAGTTGTTAGGTGTTTGCTTTTGCTTAGGTTAGTTGTTTTTTCTAGCTTTTGTTTTTTCTTTTTGTGCTTGTTTGTTGAGGATCTTCATTTCTTGAATGTGGTGGCATTTTTGTAGACCTACAAACGGTCCTTTGTTGGGTAAGTAATTTAGGGTATCTCTTTGAGAAGCAATGGTTTCCTCCTTAGGTCTTCCTATGGGTCTCACGATTATTCCCAGATGATATGATGTCTATTCATGGGAAATGAGTCATTAGTTGGAGCACCTGAAGTATTTTCTAGCCATATATCTCTAAAATTTTTAATGATCCTGAAGTAGCTAAAGGATTATGGGTGATATTGAATTAAGTGAAAAATCTAAAGGCCTCATCTCTGCCACCATTGTGAATTTTGTCAGAAAAATTGGAAGGGTAAGTAGTACTGCATTGTACTCTACCAGCAATAAAGTTCAAATCAAAAAAAGAAAAAAAAGAAAAAAGGAAAATGAAGATCAGTTTCACTTGGTACACACTGCAACTCGTTGAGCTGATGAGTTTACGAGACAACTCCGTTGGGGCTATGGATACCTGACTGGCAGCGGGGCAATGCCAAGGTGGATGAGATGTGTGTCAACTTATGTAGCTTAATGTGAAGGATCTTGGATGATCTTAGTAGCTAAGATATGGGAATCAACCCAATTGCACACACTCAGATTTCAGGATACAAATGGTTGCACTATGCTATTGATTTATGCTTTTATGATATGGTATCATGTTTTCCTATTTGACATGTAGAAAACACAGAGATTCTACGTTCAAAACTAATGTTTATCATTAAAATTCTCTGGAGCATTTCCCCAACAAAGTCAGCATTTGTTGTACCTTGCACACATGCCTCATTTCACCAGATGGGGACCCCCTTTCTTCTTTTAGCTCAGAGTGTTGGCTTAGTTTCTATTGGTCCTAAGATGCTCAGCTTGCATTGTCAAATAATACATCTAAGAGTCAAAGTTTCAATTTTCCCTGATGGAGAGTGTTTGGGTTGCCTTAGAGTTCAAGTCATTAAATCATGAGTCCCTTTTCCATCAAAATTCAAGTCCAAGAGGTCCTTTGCACTAAAAACATGCCTCATAGACCTTAGTGCTTAAACCTTAAGTCATTGACGTTGTGCTGAAATCCCATCTTGCTACCTTTGCACTAGAACCTCTTGTCACTAACTGTGCGCTAAAAACCAAGCTTACTACACTTAAGCACTAAAAGCACATTTCACTGACTTGCACTAAGACTTGTCACTGCCAACTTGCGCTAAAACTGTGATGTACTACCTTTTGTCGGTCAATGCTAAAATTAGCGCTAAGTCAGATGGAAGTAAATCTTGCACCGGGTCGGTTGTCCCCAAAATCCCCACTAAGTCAGTGAAGGCCAAAACTTGTGCTAAACCCTAAAATCTCTCTTTGACGACTATATGCCAAGCTATCTAAGGTACCTTGCATTAATGGTAAAGATTTAGTGATGTATAAAACATTTTTGAGTCCATTTGAGCTCATTCTACATTCTGATAATTATTTTGGAGCTCTACAAGCCGTGATCAACAAAATCCAAGTGACAAAAATCTGATAGGAGCTCATGTTCGCAGATAAATTTCTCTCATTCCTACAACTCTTTGAAAACCAGGTTAGGGCACCAATCTACATTTTTATTTCTTTAATGTAACCTAGGGTTTTATAAGGATTAATTCTTGCAAAAGATCTTGTTTATCACCTATCTTTCTATCTTTCTAGAATTATAGTGAAATTGGGGTTGGATTGAATGAGTTTTATAGTGAATTTTTAGGGCTATTCATTTGTTGGGATTGTTGAATATGAAATGACTATGGTTCTTAGGAAACATCTCCCCAAAAATCATAGGAAAATCAACCTAAATTTGCAAGGAAATAAATTTGGTCACATATTGACTCATTGTAATTCTGCAACCCCTTGTTTAAATTTCCTGTTGAAACCAAAACCAACAAATTACACTACAAATGAGCCTCATTGCCTTTGTGCCAAAATTGTTCCTCACTACCTTTTGACATTACCCCTCAAAAATCACACAGGGCTGTGTGGGTTAAAATCACCAAGTTTAGCTTAGAAAATCTTAGCACCAAATTTGAGTGGTATTAACTTGCACTAAAATTGGCCTCCACCGACTTTGTGCATTAACTTCTCAAACCAGTGCAAGTTGCCACCTACAAAATTTCTCGCCGACCTTTTTAAAAATAACCTTAGAGCTTACTTGATAAACCACTGCATTTGGCCTTAAAAGCACGATGTCCTGACGTACGTTGTAAATCATTGTCACCAACCCTCACACATGCCTTTCAAAATTGTACAGGTTGAGGCCTCCAAAATCCTGCGCTAACTCAAAGACACAACCCTTTGCATAGAAAGTAATCCTTGCTGACTAGTGCTAAATTTTCCTTCTACTAACTTGAGGCCATACGTGCCAAATATCATGCAGGTCAGTACCCTTGCAATCCTGCACTGACCCCAAGCATAGTCATTGCACCCAAAATTGTTAACCACTGCCTTGCACCCAAAAGTGAATTGACTAACTTCAGTTAATACTACCTGAAACTAGCAATGGTTAGTCAGAGTTGAAAATCATGCCAAACTTTGCGATATAGATGCCACAACAAAATCAACCCTTATTTCTTAGCGCTAAATACTACCACTACTGCCTTGAGTCTGTGACTTCCAAAAAGCATGCCAAGTCGATGCATAGCAAATCTATCACTTTAGTCCGTAGGACCTTAATTTAGCGCTAAGCACCCTCAGAGCATGATTTTTCAAAAATTTTAAAAGGGAGAAGGTCGATTTTGATTAGTTAATCAATTCAAAGGTAAAATGGAAATGGTTTGCATGTTTTGAGTTAAATCATTCAATGAATTTACATTTATTACATGGGTTAAGCATGATTTTAAATATTGTTTTCATTTCTTGCTTTACTTAACTTATGTAATGGATGTTATAGAGTAAGTCAACATGCAAATTTCAAACTTATGCATTCTAGAGAGGACTTCGTAGGAGCTTTATGAGAAACTTGACTAAGGCATCAAAATAGTAACCACTCACTCAAACTTAGAACTAAGGACATCTAGGACAACTCTGTTACAACCTTTACTCATTAGGTCCTATCCTGTAGGATAGATGTCTACCCAAGCTATTTCAATGAAGTACGAGTTCAAAGGAATCCCTCCAGAGACCAAGATCACATCTGCATGGAAGAACATAGGAGATACTGACCTAGGGCACATAGACCTTGAGGATTTCAGACTCAGGGTGTTTGGGTCAAACCCCACTCCTCTGGCCAAGAAGGTCAGAGATAATGGCATTGAAGCGGCTGCTGCTTTTCCTACCTCTACATAGTGTCCAAAGATCATTGTAGCATGTGCAAAAAGATATGATCCATTGACCAGAACCATACATACCCCAAATAGGCAAATTTTGGTAGATCTAAGCTTGTGTCCCTTGTAGAAATTTTTGGAATACCTGTCTTTCCCATACACTCCATCCCAGATAAGAAAGATACTGAAGACACATACGAGAAAGATGTGGAGAAATGCAAGAAATAGATTAATGAAGGCTGGATGAAGCACAAAAGGTCCACTTTGATTAAGTTGTCTCACACACTATACATGAGTGACTTTCATGATGAAATTGGGGACTTGGTAACATTGTTGAGCATAATTTATGGACTCATTGCTGCCTCCACCTTTGAAGAATGGATGTTTTCTCTCATTGAGGAGATAATACATGGAGATAAGAAACTTCACTGGGCCCAAATCTTGAGTGACAATATGCATGAGGCCTTTGTGAATTTCAAGACAAAGGAAACTTTTAGGTGGACTTCCTATGTTGTATATGCCTTGGCTAGACAAATAAAATACCCTAGATTATCTAAGATTAGAGAAGCTGGGAATGGAGATCAACAATTGAAGGTTTATGAATGTTATACCCAATTGACAATCTCCTAATCATTAATTCATTATAAGAGATTAAATGATGCATTCACTATGCATATCATAGGCTTCTCCAGGACAACTCTGGATTGAGAATAACTCCCGAAGCCATGAATGTTGTACAACAATATGGGAGATGGTATTTAGAGTTTCAAAAGTTCACCTACTTAAGAATTCAGGGCTTTACAGGTGCACCATATAGACTACCTCGGTACTCAAATGACAAGGTGGTGCTCCTTGAGTTAACCAGGCAACTCCTCACATGTGCAGAGAGGATGAAGCATTTGCATAGGGTTAACATTAATTTTCCAATTCTACTAGGTAAAGGCCACTATTCCTATACAACCTTAGGAGAAGCAGAACACTCAGAGAAAGAACTGTAGTTGCTGAATCTTCATCTTTATATAAGGAGGAAACACTTTGATCCACAAGGGACTATGGAGAAATACGTAAGTAAGAAATTATTCCATCAGGATCACCTTGAAGACTTTTGGGTGAACTTTGTAAATGATTATGAGGTGATAGGAAGAAATTACTCTAGGTTGTCCTTGGAACATATAAAGAGATTTCATATCATACAAGTCCTTGACCAAATAGTAGAAGATGGTAATGTGGTTCAGAGAGGGCCATGGGAAGCATTGCTCAGTCAACCAATCCTTCTTCCAAATTGGGCCAATGCAGAGGAGATCTCATTAGATGAGGCCATGAGGAACCAAATAGAACTCAGCAAAATTTGGGTTAGAAGCCAAATTACAGTGTTGACACAAGTAGGGGTAGCACTAACATACACAGAGCAAGATTCAGAGAAGGAATCAGAAGATGAAGAAGATCAACCTATGTAGGTAATAAGTGCAAGAGACCAAGAAGTAGAAAAAGATACAGATAGTGAGGAGCATGTGCCATTGGCCAAAAAAGGAAAATTTAAGAAGATTGCTCCTAAGACATAGAAGAAGGATCATCCTCCTGCCATGAGGATGAGAGCAGCAAAAAGGAAAGATATGCCTAGTGGCAAAGGAGAGAGTTTGCAAGCTAAGAAGCCAAAGGCCTAGGCAACAGATGTATCCACTACCACCTTTGCCAACACCTCAACTGCTCTTGTAGTTTCCCCATCTTTAGCAAGTCTAGCCTCCATTCCCCTTGCTGCACAAGACACTGCATCTTCTACTCCCTCTGCTTCAGTTATAACATCAACATCATCTCCAATAGCAACGAATGTAAGAATACCTAGTTCTTCCTCTTCACCTAGTTTTTCTACCATCATTCCTCCAATTTCCTCATCACTTTCCATTTCTACCATGTGCTTGCCTTCTATTTCATCTATTTCTGTCTCCACTCAAATGACATTACCACCCATTTCTGCAATCTTAGCACCTTCCTTCTCTCTCCCATCACTTGGTCTCTCTTCACTCGTTACTATCTCTTCCATGTCTTCTTCCCCTTCTGTGCCACTCTCATTAGGATTTGCTTCATTTGAGAGCTTATCTCATGCCTATTTGCCTCTTATAGCTACTCATTCTTTGTCCACAATAAATAATTCTTTGGCAAATCTGATTATTGTCTCCCTAGAGTCTGTCCATTTGGCTATCCCACAACAGCCAGGCATTGAGAAGATATGTGTAGAACTGGAGTCATAGGAGCAAGAGACAATTAAGGAAATATCTAAAGATCCTCTTCCTAACCATGGAGATATAGAGATAGTTGAGGTATCAAAAAACCTAGTGGGTAAAAATACAGAAGACACAGTTTTGGGAATTGCTCAGCAAGCTATATTAGAAAATCTACAGAACATTGAGCAGTCAGATGATGAAGGGGATGATAGAGACAAAACAATCAAAAATGAGTTGGAAATTCATGATGAACCACTTGATAAATGAGATAGTCACATTGATGCTCCTAAGGATTCTTCCTCCTCAATACCAGGTTGGCTACAACATAGGTTAGAAAATAAGGATCCACAAGTTGAGATAATGAAATTTGACTTGAATGCACTCTTGGCCAGAGTAGAGAAACCCAGGAAAAAAAAGGGATAAGATTCAGTCAAGAATCCATAAGGATGCAAAAGGGGATAGGATTGCAGAGATAGCTATCCCACCTGTAGAAGCAAACAAAGGTGAAGTAGGGGCTGAAGATTATACCATTACTACTGTCAATCTGGGACCAGCCACTAGGGGTCAAAAGATAGATGAATTTAAGTGGACAATATCTATAATTTTGGATCAATTAAATAAGGATGAAATGACAAAGCAACAGTTAAAACAGCAAAATGAAGAGCTTCAGACGTGCATAAAGTTCCTGATGAAACCATTGAATTCTGAAGGAGAACCTAAAGCAGCTCCTGCCATTTTGCCAAAAGAAGAATTTACCAATTTTGATGACATTAAAACAACTGCTACGGGTACACAAGAGTGGTTTGATAAGGTGTACAATGAAGGTTGTGAGGTGATAGCCTTTGCATCTCTATTACACAAAGATTTTCATATTTTGAAAGAAGAATGGGAAGATTTGCATGATGAATGTGAACCATATGAAGAGTATTATTCCCATATGTTCCCATGAATACATGCTATGAGGAGACTATCTAAGGAAGTTCTTCTGGAAAAAAATATTTTGACAAAGGATAGGCTGAAAAAACCTAAGGAATGGCATGAACAAATGAAGTTGAGGAAGGACATTTTTGATAAGGTGAAGGATTCCTTTGAAACAACAAAGACCAAAATAATGGAGGTGATATATGAAATAAATGATACATTGAGGGATTGCATAAATACTGGTCTTAACGACTTGACTCCAATTGATGAGAAGGAATGCAAAGATAAATTGTATCAAGTCATTCATGAAGATTCATCATTGAATATGATTGGAAAACTAGAGAAAGTCAGTGATCTCCAGACTACTTTTTAGTATTTAAGAGGGGAAGAAAATCAAGGGTAGCTATATCCTACAAATTTTCCACAGAGATTGATAGCTTGAGATTTAGAGCAGATTACGTCAAAGACCCAGATTCAACAGATATCAATCTAGCTCTGTCAGCATTAGTGGCATACGCTAACAAGAAAGCAGAAGAAGACAAAATATATTTGGATGAGGATGAGCAATAGAATATTTAAAGTTACATGTAAATCTTGTCATTTGTAATTAATTCTATATTTGGAGGGTCATGTGACCTTATTTTTTCTTTATTATGTCTTGGAAATTGACTTTTCCCTATGTACAACTTAATAGGTATTCAAATTGTCTAGATTTAATGTAGTTGGGAGTTGTATTTTGTCTTTTTCCTACAAGACAAATATTAATCCGAAAATGCAATTAGCTACTGTATCACATTAAATGCCATGTAATCTAAATTGTCATTATTGAGTTAATCTCCACCATTTAAAAACTCAGTATGGAGCCTCCTCTATATAAAGGGCTACCATTTCTCTCATTGCAACAAATTATTGATGCCGAATTGTTGACACTTGGCCATTTGAAGTTAATACAAAGCAAGCTTCTATAGTTTTCTTGAGAATTTGTCTATTTATGTTATCTATTTGGTTCTCATGGTTCACTTCATGATGTACAATTAGTTAATCATGCTTTTGCAATGTTAATGATTTGTTGGAGGTATTTGATGAACACTTTGGTCCATACTATTAGTTTCTTGTTGATTGTAAGTTTATATGTATAGTTAGCCTGGGCCATTAAACTAAGCTTAGTTTAATTGCATTTCATAAGTTAAATCACACCACAATTTGGGTATTTGATGAATGAATATGATCAGAAAATCTTTGGTCTCCATTGAAGATAACATCATCTTCTGTAGCACTGTAGCATTCCTGTAGCTTGGTAAAATAGAAAGTGGTTAACTTTAAGAGTGTTTGTCTACCATCCATAAGCTTTGCATTGTCATTGTCACTTAGGATTTCTCTCTAACCCTTACTCTTTTTCATTTTCTTTTACAAAAGTTGTTAGATTTAGGTTCCATAGCAACAATCAAATCTCAAATCTGCTGAAAATATCATAAGGTTTCTGCATTTACATTATTGTTATTTTTTGTAAATCCTATCATTTCATGTAAGACCCCTTGTTGGCACAGCTAGACATACCAATTAAGTTATTCCCACAAACTAAGGCCTAGCTATAAAATCCTTGGAGTAGTCTTACCTAGGGTAGGATACTTTTCAAGAGAGGTGAGATGCCCTACATTTCACCTACGTTGCTATGCGCTAAAAACACCATCAATAGAACCCAGAATTAGTTACAAAGAATATCAATGGCACATGATCATAGAACGTGAATGCCAGTTGGCATTCTTGATAGTTGGCATTGGTGATAGTTGGCATATTTTTTGCTACATGGCACTAGATATCAGATTGACCAAAACATTATCTCTAACTACATATCTGGTTAGACTTTCCTTTCTCCTCTATCTTAATATCCGATTGCCAAAGAATGTGGAACATGTCTGGTTGACCAACCAATGTAGAAGACATATCAGGTTAGCAAAATAATGTGAACTATACAAAAGAATGGTATTACTCTACTATTGTACTTGTTCCAAATTCAATTATATACTCCTCTACTTCCTAAGCTCTATAACTGCTATAAGCGATCAAAACTGAAGTCATCTCCTTCCTATCATAAGCTTGCACTTTGTCTTGAACAGATTCCTATACCGCAAAATATTTCTCTATCACTACTCTCCTACTAGATCTGGACTTAGCTTGTGCATTATATTATTGGGTCTTCACATTCCTATCCATGATCTCATCTATAGCTACTTCATTGAAGTACTATACAGGATTGTCTAGAAATCTTTGAAAATTGCTCAAAATTCATTAAGGACTATCTAGACATCATATTGTACATCAAATCCAACCAGATGTCCTACCAAGTCTTCTAAGATTTCTACCTCTTCAGTTAGAAGTTCCCATGCTTTCGTGCTCAATTTATTTGTTATCTCCTGACACTCCTTCAGGAGGTCCCACTCAAACTTCAGTTCCTTTATTGAGATAGCCAATAATGATACAATCATGTTATTCAAAATACCCTTATTACACATGACATTGCTATTGGTATCCTATATGGATTTTAGCCTGACCATCTCAATGCCATTTTGTTCTAACTTCTCCTTACATTCTTCCTTTAAGGACTTAATTTTATCCTTGAGTTGCGCAATAGCATCCCAATTCAAGATAGCCATTTTTATTGTATCTTCCCCAACCACCAAGAGTTTCCAGATCTAGTTGTCCATCACAGTTCCTTCATACTTTTGGACGTCAAGTCTTGCAACCTGTTCCTATGTGACCAATGCGAGATTGGAGGGCAACTCCAACATTATTTGTCTTGATACCACCAATCCCTTAATAAAATTCTGAAGTTGGATAATTTGTCCCTTCAGCTCCCTCTTCCTCTTCTTATCTTTCAAGACCCTGGAGGTTGTTGCTTCCACATTTTCCCAAAGCTAATTGAATTTTTTATCTTGGGTGGCATGACCCAAATTAATGGTGGTCATTTGGAAGTCTTCCAGGTTTATTTCTCCCTTATTCAAATCAGCAGTGGGAGTATCCAATTAGGTTATTCTTACCCTTGTTGCGTCTCTCCTGATGGAGGACATTATTCATTCCTTTCTCTTTGGCTTGGGCACCTCCTCTGCAAAAATGATTTTAAAATCAAATAGAATCAATTAAATAGAGTAGGATTGTACCTCATATGCTAACTAGTTAGAAATGTCCTAATCTAGTTGTTCACCTTGTGTCTCTTCAAGAACTTCCTATTCCTCATTCTATTTAACTTGATCATGACCATCCTATTGGTCTTGTGTTTGGTCTTGTTTTAGATCAAGTTCTTTGACATGGTCATCTGGTTGTTTTATATCTTGACCCACATTCTCTTGTTGATGTTCTTCTTGTTGGTCATCTAGATGTTTTACTTCACCCTGGCCCTTATCTTGATCTGCATCGTCTTGATGTTGTTCAACATGTTGTTGATCCTCTGTGCATACATCTTGCACTTCAAGTGCTGTCTCCTATTCAACCAAATGCTGAGAAGCATCAGGTTGAATATTCTTTTATTAAACAAATGTATCTAGTTGAGATATATTCAGATGTTGACTATCTAGTTGCTCCTTTTGTTCTACATCTAGTTCTTCTGTATGTGGAACTTCTTTCTGTGAACCATCTAGATGTGGAACATCTATTTGTGAAGTGTCCAGTTGCAAAACTATATCTGGAACATGAGTATCTAGAACTTCTTTTGAAAGAATTGGCACTTCCTTATCAACCTCTTTCTCCAAAATAATGTTCTCTTTCACTCCATCCTTAACTTGTTCAATTTGAATAGTGGGAGCCTCTGAACCAATTGAAAGAACTACCTCTTGGCTTATTGAAAGAATCTCATCAAACATTGGATCATGTTTGATAGTTGCTGAGAGTTCCACATGAGTAGAAGTGGTTTGCAACATCTCTATGGAGGTAGAAGTTGTTCTCAAAATTGTCTCCACATCAATTCCCCCATCACCTCAACATATGATAATTTAATAACATCTTCTAGTGGGAACCGTGGAGATATCATGGTGGCTACTTGAGCCTTAATATGCTCTACCTTCTCCTCTTTTAATTTTATAAATCCTTGAAGCTTGTCCTATTGGGGATCGACTGGAGCTTATGGTGCCAACTGGGATGTCTTGTATTATCACTTGTTGCATATCCCTTTGAGGGATGCCTTCTCCACCGAAATGTATAGTTGGCCCAATACTTTAGTGGACTTGGCCAAACTGATATAATTCAATGGAATTTCTTCTACTGGTTCCTCTAGATGCACTATATTCTGGGTGGCTACAACTTGTTGGCATGTAGGGGTGGATGCAACACTTATTCCTTTAGTACTAAATTTTGCATATGTGGTTGTTCTATCTTTTGCCATCTTTGCCTCCTGCACCCTTCTTTTCTTGATCAAGAAGTCATCATATTTTGTATTTTCTCTCTCTTTCCTCTTACCCTTCATGATGCTTGGGTAAGTTATCATCACACCTCTAGTCTTTAGTGCTTGGATGTGGGTGTCTAGCCACAAATTAGTTCCATCTAGAACTTGTTTTGAAATGACATCTAGAGATGTCTCCTCAAGTTGTGTCAAATTTGGACCACTTATTATCTGTTTGAATACTTCATTCATTTCATAACTGGGATGTAAGAATTTCTTGTCATCATACTTTACCTGAGGGGGCACTTCATGTGTGCCCAATGTCTTTATTTTCTCAAATGTGAGCCTTTGGTATTGTCTCTTCTGGACTTCACAATCATCCATGCAATCTGCCTAATAATCCTCAATGTGAGGTTCATGTCAGACCTTCTTATTGATATACTTATGGATCTTGTTATAAGGATCATATACCCTTTTCAAATTGACAGGTTGCAAGTGGAATGCCTAAAGTTTCTTGTCTAATGCCTTTGCATTTATTAGGCCATTGCACTTGTACCAACTAATTTTAATAGGAAATCTGATGTTTCCCCGGCCATTTCTATTCTGAAATGCTTGATATGATTCTATTATTTATCGAGTGAGCTCCAAAAGAATGAGCTTATCATATAGATACCTCAGCAACATATACAGATATCCAGTAAACCCCTCCATCTTGATGTATGTGAATGTTGGGAACTAGATAAACCCGCTACCATGAGGATCTATCATACTTTAAGCGTCTTCCCTTTTGTTTATAGATGGATCAACCAGGTTCAAACAAAGTCAAGAAAACAAGCTAAAACAAATGATCAAACCCTAGGAGATGAAGATCAGACTATAACTAACTACTAGAAGCAAATCTCATGAAACAAAAATTACAACAGAGATCATAGAAGGATTCAAAACTTGGATCTTATAGTAGAAGTGCCTAGGACTAGGGCACTTGGGAACCCTAGGCCTTTTCTAGGGTTTAGTAGAATCTTAGATGTCACCAGAATTGTACCTATTTGCTCTGCCTTCTTCCCAAAAATCAGTTCTAGAAACCTATTTCTTTGACCTACACACAAAGAAAGAGAAAAGGTTGTGTTGTGTATAAGGGGTTGCCTCAGTCAAACCCCATGTTGGTGTTCCAACCTCCACTACAATAATGATTAGATCCAAGAGTGCGTGCCTTAGGAGGGAAGAGGCCATATGTATAATAATATGATAGGTAATGAATGATAATGATGATTAAAATCACAAGAGATATGACCTTAGTTGATGAAGATGACCAAGATCTTATAGCAACAAAGGAGAGTGATGAAGAAGGCTTCAAAATTCCTTCAAATCCTACAAAAATACTTCAATAGCATCTACAAGTAGATAACACTCTAGGCATGAAGAACACTTTAGCATAGTACACAATATGAGAGCAAACTCACATTAATCCTATAGGTGTCATCTAGGTGTAAAATGAACTACAACACTCATTTAAATATACATTTCTGCTCACTTACAATAAATAAAACTTAATCAGGATGACAAATACAAACTAAAGAAGTGTCCTAAGCTAACACTACAAAGTGGGGATAAAGTTCGCAATTGGGACCAAGGTGTTTGGGCACCCTAGACCTTTAGCCCACAAACTCTGGGGAGTGCCAAATATAGTGGGCTTAGTCCAATCCTAAGTTGATTTTATTAGGTTTATTTATTGGGATTGAGATTTCATCATTTTGAGCTCAAAAGGTGTTAAAATAGGTCCTTATTACCAAAGGCAACAAAATAGGTCGATCCAGGTGCTAAACGAAGTGTAAAATGCTAGTGTACACATTTTATAATGTTACATTTAGCCCCCACTTTAGTGTGTGTACAAACTTATGTTCAAAATCATACTAAACGATGGACAAAACACACAAACATAGAATCCCAAAGAATTCTACCAAGTTGTGGACTACAAGTAGCCCACAAACTTAGGATCCTACGGTTGCAAATAAATAAGCAAAGAGATTTTTAAACACACAAGACATTGCAACATAACTCACACATACATGGAAATACTAAAAGTATATATAGGAATACACGTGGAAGACATGCCATACACAATGCATGCATGCTTAACATGAAGCATACACATAAGACACAAAGCATACACATAAGATACAATTAATACATGGAAAACATGTGAAAACATAAGTTAAAACATAATGCATAAAAGAAGCAAACATAAGAACACACATGGGAACAAACACGCAAGGCACATGACTCTAATGCTAGCTTCCTTTATCACTAGGGGTCATCTGGAAAGAAGTGCCACTGTGGATCACACACTAGTAAGGACTGATGAATTACTAGGTGACCACTAAAAGTCACATGAAGCACACGGGATAGCTAACTATGTTGCACTAGGTGGCTCGTGGACCAAAGAGGAAACATCACATGCTAGTGAGGACCGCTAAATCACTAGGTGAGTTCCTTTCCAATAAGTAAATATGCAACTAAAAGAGAGCATAACATGATGTATGCCCCCACCTTAAAGTGATTGGTAACTCCTATCAGGGAGCAATTGCTTTAAGGTAGAACAAATCACAAGACATGCACGAGAGCTTTCTGGAAGCACATGCCCATAAGATATGTGTTCCAAAAAACTACATCGCACAAAGGAGTTGCCCCCATAGAAGGCAAACTAAAGTGATGTTGCAAGCATGATACACAATGGATTGTGTAGTCATGGTATGATGTCAAGCATAACAACAAGGTGCCACATAAATCAAACCATAAAAAAAGAAATAAATTATAATGAGTACTAACACAAAGGGATCTACTTAACTAGTGTCAACATATGAATGGTTGTATAATAGGAGAATTCTTAGGACTATATATATATGGAACAACCGTCATCTGCCAGCTAGTAGAACTACAAAAACAAAGGAAGAAGTATCACATGAAATCAAAAACATCCCTTGGGTCAACAAGGGAGAATGCTGAAACATCCTACTCCTTGTATTATCCCAAAAGGACACAGCAACAATACAGATCATGATATATAGAAGAATGATGATACAAATAGAAAGAGTTTCACAATGGATTTTGGTCCCTTTGTATCCTTGCACCTATAAGGGTATCAAGGGTAATCCAAAGAGAGCTTAACAACAACAATAATAACAACACAAATAACATATCAAGCAACACATCATTGGGGAAAACAATCACATGGACTCATAACATTAAAATAAGGTACCTCACTTCTGAGTCAACCTAAATAAAATCCTCCTCCTCCCAATCTTGCTCATCATCTATTTGGAAAGGTGGACAACATGCAAGAGGAACTATAGCATGTGAGGTATAAAGAATAAGAGCCATACCTATAACATCTTCATATTCACTATCGGAGTGTAGTACAATAAGTTCCATAGTGGTTTGTGAATCTTCTTTCTTTGTGTGAGACACAATTGTAGTAGCTGTCTCTTTGGTGTCCATCGGTGATCAACACTTGCGAGGAGGGAGATTATCCTCTCCTATGGCAAGGAAAGCCATAGAACAATAATGGTTCTTTCTTTCTCTCATAATCTTATTTCTCTTAGCTTTATTCATGTTGTTTGTGAGGGGAACCGTAGTATCTTTCAACATGGGTTCCCTTTTTTTCCTTTGCTTCAAGAACATTAGAAGAAATAGGAGGAACTACTAAATGATGGGAGACTATGGGGGAAGGGTTCCTCAATGTGGGCTGCTCTTCCTTCTCAACTTGTGAAATAGGTGGAAGTATAAGAGCACCCTCAAACAATTGAGAAAGCTTAGGAAATAAAACATGCACAAGTGATGAATTTCCACTTGTCTCCGTGGAGGCAGTTGGTACACAAGTAACATTACGATCGTACGGAGGTCTATTTTGTGCATGAATGCTGCCTCATTGTCCTTGAAGGGATGGAAGAGGGGGAACCTTGGCATATTGATGCAGGAGCATCTAAAAGCATTCAAAACAATTGGGATAGTTAACAGTGAAGTTGCAGAGTACCGAGAGAGCAACCTTGGAGAATACTACATTTTACTGCATTTGCCTATCAGAGGTTGTGTAGCTAAACTTAACATCTAGACATGGTCATCTACAACATATCCAAAATTCATATCATTTGGGTTTGATTATGGAGAGATATCGCTATTAGAAGATTACCTGTCTTTACCTATTTTCACAGAACAGAGCCAACAGTGTTCAGTGAAGTCTAATTGGTTTGCAGAGTAATTCCATGACTTGTGGAGCCTAAATGAACATTATTCAAAGTATAGGACCTGTCTGACCTTCATGGAGATCTGCACAAAGTTTTATGTACCAGTGGAGCAATACCTTATGTTTAGGTCTGACCTATCTGTGTACACATGTTTCATACTAGCCGTTGCAATTAGGCCAACTTGATAATGATTTGAAGGCTTGTAGATGATATAAATGAAGGATAATGATTTGTTACAAAGCACCAGTGATGAAATGAACAATTATATGAAGACATGAAGCAAATTCATAAGTGTTTTGATCTAAAGAAGAAGTAGAAGTGAAGCAAAGAGCAGAGCAAAGAACAAATGAAGCTGCAGAGCAGGGGATTGATAAGTAGATGGATGAAATCATGGAAGAATTTTGTTATATGAATCTTTTGTAACCCTGGGCTATGGCCTAGCATCTATAAAAGCCTAAGAGACATATGTAATATGTTTTGAGACCATAATATAAGAGGAATGAGCTTTGAAGGATGGGTTTTTCCCTGTTAGGGTTTTCCTAGGATATATCTTGTGTCATGAGTGTATGAATGTTTCTTTCTTTTTGTTGTTAGCTATTTACTTCTATTAGAACTGATTGATGAGCTCTGATACCATGTTAGAGTCACACAAGGACTCACAGGAGCCAGGATCATCTACAGGAAAACTTCTACAAGAGAGAACTACAAGAGGATAATGCACAAGCCAAATGCATTCGAATATGTGTGCTTCACATTCACAATACTGGATTTACATAAATAAGCAACCACTTGCTAAAGTGGGAGAGACAAAAATGGTAGATGATGATACATGCCATAAATGTCACAAGCTCTAAAAAAGAAAGACAACTAACCTTCCTAAAAGATAGTCACTTGCCAAATAGGGAGAAAGTGGGAAAGGAAATCTTAGGTCACTCACCATAAATCTCTCTAGTACGAGAAAGGAAACATTATCCTGAAAAGAATCTCCCTAATTAACTTATGTAAGCATGAAATATGATTTTTCACCAACACCCCCCCATAAGTGCAACTTAAAGAGATTACACATAAGCTAAAAGAAAGAGAAGATGATGGGTCCTAGCAACAAAGCCATGTTAGGTACACATGAACAACAAGAATTCTCTCATAAAGTGAAGAAAGGGAGAAAAACCCTGTGGGAGAAAACTCCTCTCCAAAAGAGAGAAAAAACAAAACAAAAAAGTACAAGAACATGTGATGGAAAGGACACTAAGACCCCCCATGGAATGAATCCATCACAAGAGTACAATCATGAGTGCCCCCCCATAAGAGAGAGTAAATAGAGAATATGAATCCCCTCCAAGAAGAAGCTCCAGAACCAATGAAGAGATCTTGAAGACAAAATCTAATCCACTGCCTACAAACAACATTTCTCCCTTTCAAAAGAAACAAATCCACTGGTGAATGTAGAAGCCATTCCCACATCTTTGATGAATAGGGAATCCATATCAAAATATGTGCCTTTGAATGCAACTTAAGTGACCTCATACTGGGAAAATATGTCTTCTCCAAAACAAAATCTGTCTGCCTAATTAGAGAAGAACTAGGAGAGGATATGATCTGAACTGCATCTAAAAACATAGAAGATGAAGGTGGTGATGCAA
Organism: Cunninghamia lanceolata; assembly: GCA_027924645.1. NCBI lineage: Eukaryota > Viridiplantae > Streptophyta > Pinopsida > Cupressales > Cupressaceae > Cunninghamia > Cunninghamia lanceolata. The sequence goes on along the minus strand of BSBN01000160.1, from coordinate 4,071,674 downwards.
AGCCACTTGAGATAGCATCAAACATGAGAGATAAACCCTCAAATGTGTCCTCCAAATCAGCAATGTGAGACTCCACAAACAAGGATGATATGTCTGCAAGATAAAAGTCCTAATGAGGTGGATCTGAAAGACTGATATTGACCTGCTGCACAGAATTACTAGAAGCCAATGATGATGCAACACTAAATTTTGAAGAAGCAATAGGTGATGAAGAAGATGTGATCTCAATAGGAGGAGAAGAGGGAGCAAGAGAGGTCTCTATCTCTAAACATTCAAGACATGCCATATACTCAAGCTCCTCTAAAGTATCATCATCATAAGGTATATTATCTACATCATCAAGTGGAATGAGGCAATCTACTATAGGATCATTTGGAAATGGTGAGACATGAGGGTCTCCATACAACTCCCAAATTTTTGTCCAAAGTATGTGTGGGCTCTCATAGATGGGAAGATCACACACAATGTTACAATCAAAAATGGTACAAATTAAACCTACAACATGATCTCCAATGTTACCTCAAACAGATTTCTTCATAGGCGTCTTTGGTTCAGGTATGAGCCCATAAAGATGAGGCAGAAGATGCAACCACCTAATATGTGTCAGGATGCCTCTTTGCTAGGACTCATAATTGTCCTTAGTTAGATTGACCATAGAAGGATGAGTGGCAAAACCCATGATACCTCCTTAAAATGATAGAGATCAAAACATGCAAATAGATTTATGCTGATAATAGAAGCTTATCCAAGAAAACAGAACCTTTCCAGGAGGCAGCATGTCTAGGATATCCAACATAAGCCATAAAATTGACAAATTGAATAAAAGATACCTAGGGTTGAATCTCAAAAAATTACATAGATGGTTGTGTAGAGCTCTCTGATACCTTTCCAATGCCTGTTCATTTTCAAAAAATAGAGATTTTGGGTGCAAGAACGGAGCTCGGAAGCTAGAAATGATGCCTTGACTTCAAACAGCAAAAATAGGTTTCAAATAGAAGAATATGGAAAAAAGACTAGCATTATCAGATAGTGCTCAGAACCAACTTTCCAATGCCTTTTCATTTGCTAATTTTTGAGTCCATATGCTGAAGTTATGGCCTCTAGAAAAAAAGCTACCTTATTAGGCATACACATGAATGGGGCATGAAAATCAAGGTAGATTTAGAAACCAAACAACATGGAAATCGAGACAGATAGAAATCAAGTGGCATAGAAATCAAGGCACAGAAATTGAGGTGACTATACAAAAAATCTAGCATGGAAATTGAGGCAGCCGTACGGAGTTTTCCTGCACACAAAAAATCAAACCCCAACAAATGCCCAAAAATTTTTCTGTCACCAAAAATAGAGTGCCTTATATGAAAATTGGGGTTTTGACACCTTCTGAGTGTAACCGTGAGGTCTGTTTTGTTTGAGGATGCACATATTATCTGCTCATAGCTAAAATCCTCTCTGATTTGAGAAGAAACTGATAGATCTGGAGCTCAGATACCATGTTAGAGCTAATTGATGAGCTCTGATACCATGTTAGAGTCACACAAGGACTCACGAGAGCTAGGATCATCTACAAGAAAACTTCTACAATAGAAAGCTGTAAGAGGATAATGCACAAGCCAAATGCATTTGAATATGTGTGCTTCACATTCACAATACTGAGTTACATAAATAAGCAACCACTTGCTAAAGTGGGAGAGAGACAAAAATGGCAGATGATGATGCATGCCATAAATGTCTCAAGCTCTAAAAAAGAAAGACAACTAACCTTCCTAAAACATAGTCACTTGCCAAATAGGGAAAAAGTGGGAAAGGAAAGCTTAGGTCACTCACCATAAATCTCCCCAGTATGAGAAAGGAAACATTATACTGAAAATAATCTATCTAATTAACTTATGTAAAAGTGAAATATGATTTTTCACCAACAACTTCCATTACATCTTTGATTGATCTTGCCATTAGTTGTTTAAGGCTGCAACGTTGGACAGTCCCTCACCAGACCCTCCTACCTTGACTAGATCAAGTGGTATCAGAGCTGGTTGCAAATTTGCTGGGAAGGTTGTGAATCTATTGGGAAGGAAGAAAGTGTTGAAAGAAATGTGAAACCATAGAAGTAACAAGTGTCACCACTGAAGAAGGTCAAGGAAAGGAAGATTTGGGTAAGCTTTTCAAAATTAAGTTGTTTATTTGATTTGTTTCGATGGGAAACATTGGGAAAAGGATAAAGAAAGAGAATGAAAACCTAACATGTGAAAAGGATATTTTGGAAGAAGAATTATGTAAAATCAAGAGGTGTAATTCGAAATTGATGGAAAGGATAAAAGAACTAGGAGAAGACAATATGATGCTCTTGAAGAAGAACTAAAAAAATGTAAAGAGGAGAAATGAAGGCCTAAAGGCAGAGCTGAAGTTGTTTGAGGATGTTGAAAATATATTTTAAAAATTAGAAGAAGGATTCAAGTTGTTTGGGAAGGTGGAAAAGAGGAACAAAGATCTAGAATAAGGTTTGAGAGAATTGAAAAAGGAAAACAATCTACAAAAGAGTGAAATATCAGGATTGAAGGAACAAGTTAATCAGTTAGAGCAGTCACGTGCAGTATGTAGAGAAGAGAATGAAAGTCTAAGATCTAAACCTAAACATTGTGATGTTTCTTGTGATACTAATGATTTGTGTGATGATGTAGAAGTTTCTTTAGGCAGTGAGATTGAAGATGACAGTGTAATTGAACCTACAGTTGTTGGTGATGGTATTGGTTTCAAAATCATGCCAAGAATGGAATATGAAGGACAAGGATTGAGAAAGCATCAGCAAGGAATTAAAGAACCTATTGAATCAGTAATAAGATCAAGAAGTGAAGGCCTTGGATATGATAGAGGTAAGGATGTGATTGCAAATTCAAACAAATCCAATTAGGGAATAAGATGTATGTATTGTTCACATTGTAATAGACATGGACATGAAAAGGAATTGTGTTGGGATCCACATCATTGTAAGTTTTGTGGACTAAGGAATTATTCTGAAAAGATGTGTTGGAATAAAATGAGAAGAAGAAAACCTATGACAAATTGTATGTAGATGGATTATGGATGGATTGATGGAGCAAAATGGAAACATGTTACTTGTATATTAAGAAGGTTGTACAGATGGAAGCATTCATATGTTGTAGAGAAAAGAAGATATGGATCAAGATGTAAAGAAAGAAGACCTTATGTGGAGTAGAACCAGAATAGTAATTCAAACTACAGAGGGAGAGATGACATGGGTCATAATTCTTACCATAGTGAAGGATACAAAAGAGATGAAAGAGGATTTGATAGAAGACCATTCAGAAGAACCTATTTTCAAGTGTGGAGGAGAAAAGAACCAAGTAGTGAATGTCAACAAGAACATGTTGCCAGAGAGGCTAATCATGAGGAAATAATAACTGATACAGAGATAGTTTATGCAGAAGAAGAAGAATTTATTGACTCACTAAGTTTGACAAAGAAACCAGAAGAAGGTGAAGCATAGTAGAGAAAGGAAATTCATGTTGCAGAGAAAGAAGAAATGACAAGATATTCTACCAGAGGAGAAAGTTTGTGTACCAGAGTAAAGGAAACATGGATAAAGAAGCAGAGATAAGTATAAGAGATGTATATACAGAGAAGAAACTATGATGCAAGTATGTATTGATTGACTCTTAATTGATTGAAGCTGACATTAATCTTGAGGCAACTTGCAGAAAAGACTTGCTCAGACCACCGATCATTGAGGCAGTGCAAGGCTTACAAGTAGACTGCCAAACCTAGACCATGACAAGATGAAGAACTTGAGAAATCTTGTCAAGAATACTTTCTCAGACCGTCAATCTTTGAGGTAGTGCAAGGCTTGCAAGTAGACTGCCAAACTTAGAAGAACTTGAGGCAGTTGCAAGTACCTGTGAATAGACTATCGAACCTATTAAAAAAAATGACATTAATTTTGACATAATACAAAGTGAAGAAGCTCACTTTTCAATTAACCCTAAGAGTCTGATGTAGGAGCATTTGGAAGCATTCAAAACAATTGGGACAATTAATAGTGAAATTGCAGAGTACTGAGAGAGCGACCTTGGAGAATACTGCATTTTACCACATTTGCCTATTAGAGGCTACAGACCTAGACTTAGCATCTAGACATGCTCATGTACAATATACCCAAAATTTAGATCATTTGGGTTTGATTTCAGAGAGATATCACTATCAGAAGAATACCTATTTTTACCTATTTTCACAAATCAGAGCCGATAGTGTTCAATGAAGTCTAATTGTCTTACGGAGCAATTTGGTGACTTGCAAAGATTAAATGAACATTATTCAATAAAGTATAGGACCTAGCTGACCTTCATGGATATCCGCATGAAGTTTTATGTACCAGCAGAGCAATACCTTATGTTTAGGTCTGACCTATCCGTGTACACACGTTTCATACTAGTCGTTGCAATTAGGCTATCTTGATAATGATTTGAAGGCTTGTGGAGGATATAAATGAAGGATAATGATTTTTTACAAAGCACCAGTGACAAAACTAACAATTATATGAAGACAAGAAGCAAATTCATAAGCATTTTGATCTGAAGAAGAAGCAGAAGTGAAGTAGAGGGTAGAGCAGAGAATAGAGGAAGCTGTAGAGCAGGGGATTGATAAGCAGACAAATGAAATCATGGAAGAATGTTGTTATATGAATCTTTTGTAACCTTGGGCTATGGCCTAGCATCTTTAAAAGCCTGAGTGGCATATGTAATATGTTTTGAGATCATAATATAAGAGGAATGAGCTTTGAAGGTTGGGTTTTTCCTTGTTAGGGTTTTCCCAGGATATATCTTGTGTCATGAGTGTATGAATGTTTCTTTCTTTTGTTAGCTATTTACTTCCATTTCATCTTTGATTGATCTTGCCATTAGTTGTTTAAGGCTTCAAGGTTGGATAGTCCCTCACCGAACCCTCCTACTTTGATTGGATCACATATATACTAGATGCTTGGGGATGGGGAAGAACCTTTGATTCGAGCTTAGATTCATTCACCACCTATGGGACAAGAGGAACTAATACCATAGCCTTAGAAGATCAAGGAGGTTTAGGGACATCATGAGGATGAATATTACTAAGTGATAACTCTTCTATTTTATTTGCTTTGAACTTCTGATATGATAATAAAAATATATCCTCTCTAGGTCTGGCGACTCCAACTGGTTGTGGCCAGAAGCAGTCACGTGAAAAATGTCTATTGCGAGCAACATGCCGATGTTGACTATGATGTACATCATGGAAACATCCCTCAAATGGAAACTTTAAACACTTGTAAACCATAGAGGGGACCGGCTTCATGGAACAAAGCCATGGGTAGCCCAAATTCGCATGAAATAAGTCTGATGTAGGAATGATGACAAAATGAACATCCAAAGTTTTGGTGTGAACACATAATTCACACATGTTAAGTTGACTTAGTGAGTCTTCTAGATGTCTAGTTGAGTCTAGTTGTGTGTTGAGTTGTTGATAGTTGGAGTGAGTTGTCTCATCCTCCACATGTGCAATTAGTTATCATCCTCTAATTGACACATGTTGTAGGAATATCTCCACTCTCCACTCCACCTTTCACTCCACCTTTCTAGCTCTCACCTTGCCTTTATAAGTAAGGCTCACTCATTGTATTTCATATAGCTTCATATGATCTTTGTATAGATTCTTGCTCCATTGTTTTTAGCATCTTCTCTTGTCATCTTTGTGTGGAAGGTTGTCTTGATTGTAGGTGATCTTGGCTTGCTGAGTCACATTGACTCTTACATGGTATCAGAGCCTAATCTACAATTTCTTTCCCTCATTAGAGAGGTTTTGCTGGGAGTTGTGTGTTAGGAGTGTCTTGAAGCAAAACGGACATCACCATTGCGATCAGGAGACCTAAATCTATATAGATTGGCTGTTCATTCACTGAATTTTATCATTGAAAATTTTGGCAAATTTTTTTGCCAAAAGCCCCTGGTGAAAAATCTGTATGCCCATACCATCACTGCATTAGCATTCTTCTTGCGCTACCCCTACATCAGATATGCAACCATCTGCGTCATCAGTGATTAGTCGGGTAAAATAATTATGCTGGGTTAAATCTTTTCTGCAGATAGTGTTTTGTTTTTTTATCTACGTTTGTTTTGTAAAACTCTGCAGGTTTTATTGAAAGGGGTACAAAGTACCCGGTGGGGTTTTACCACCTGCTATCTGCAGGGTTTTAGGCCTCATGGCCCTTGGGCATAACGGCTTCAGCTTTCAATTTTGATTTCATAGATTTGAAAAGTCATCGTTGATGACTATACCAGTAGATCTAAGACATCAGTGTCGATAGTCAGATCCGGTAGTCTTTCACAATTCATGGTGATCAAAAACATTTTAAAACCTACACTTAGGCATCACCACTCCTGGCGGCAACTAGTTTAAATCCGTAGGTTTTTACAATTAGAGGCCGTTTTAAGCCTTATCCAGCAGTCAATCCACTTTCTCCAGCATTTCAAATATCCCCGACGACTTTCTTCATAGTTTTGTTGACTTTCTTGCAGTGATAGTCAAGGTTTTGTTTTACCAGGCGGTCTTTTGCATACTCCCGGTGGTCATTGATTAGCGATTTGGACTTGCTCTTCTTTGGCAGTTACAAGCCCGAAATCACTGGTAGTTTCAACTGCTACTAACCATCGATCCAAAGATCACACTCAAATGGCATAATTGGCATCTACCAAACAATTTGTGTTTGGCAGTTTATGCTCATTTGGTGGACTCAGAGATCCATCGACCAACATTGGTGGTCATTTTTCTTGTTAAAACGGTTTATTACTATGTTCACAGCCTTTACACAGTAGTCTGTAGATCAGCATCCTATAGTCGGTGATCAAATCACAGTCTCCTCAAAACTCATCAGTTGTTGTTACCTCACGGTCAGCGTTTGATATCAGCATGTCACAATTTCCCTGACCATTTAAAGATTTCATCGGGCGGTGTTAAATTTGTATTGAGGCAATAATTGGTGGTTAAAGAATAGTAAGGCGTTATCACTAGCAGTTAAAACCTTCATAAGCAGTTTTCTCAAGCAAATCCTGTGGTTTTAGCTATGTTGTGTAGGCGGTTTCATGCCTTCACTCGTGGTTTTTGCCCCTTTTTTGGCAGTTTAATTTTCCATCCCAAGTCAATCAAAATCATTGGTAGTTTTAGTTTTTAACTGGTGGTTTCAGCCCAACTTATTGAGTTAAAGAATCTTGTTATGTTGTGCTATAGACAATGGTAGACGGATATCTAAGGAAGTTTTGAGTGTCTATAGTTTAAATTCTATAGACAGAATGGGTTTCTACCCATAAACCAATTCATATGGTGAGAACTTGGTTGTTGACTTCTAGGTGGTATTGTAAGCCCAAATTGCTTCAGGTAACTTGCTAGCCCAATCCTTTCTATTCATGGCCACTATCCTTTTTAGGATATTTTCTAATTCCCTATTAGTCACCTCGACCTGTCCATTAGCTTGGGGATGGTAAGATGAAGACTTTTTGTGCTTAACTTGGTATAGGTATGTGAATACTTTGATAATTTGAGAAGTGAATTGAGGTCCTCTGTCTGAAACTATTGATCTTGGGGCTCCAAACCTTAAGAAGATTCTGTTATAGAGAAAATCAACAACTTTTTCTTCTCTTGCAAATTGCAATGCCTGAACCTCAGCCCATTTAGTTACATAGTTTGTGTATACCAGAATGTACTCTTTTCCTGATGATGGTGGAGAAATTGGTCCCACAAAGTCTAGACCCCATTGCTCAAATGGTTCTAACATTACTTGAGGATGAAGTGACATTTCCTAGGTGAAGGTTGGTTGTCCCATCCTTTGGCACTGATCACACTGATGCACATACTTCTTGGTATCCTTATGAATAGAGGGCTAGTAGTAACCAGCTCCCAGAATTTTATGGATGGTTCTGTGTGAGGAATAATGCCCACCAGATGGTTCATCATGACATGCCCTTAAGAAATAAAAAATTTCATCAGCTTTTAGACACCTGCATAAAATGAAATCAAGACCACATTTAATTAGTAAACTATTTAACCATTTGTAAGATAAGCTTTCTTTTACTAAGTGCTTCTTTTTTTTTGAGGTAAAATGGGATGGAAATAAGCCTGTAGCTAAGAGATTAGCTATGTCTGCAAACCAAGGTGCAATAGAGGAAATAGAAAAAAGATGTTCATCTAGAAATTTGTCTTCCACTGGTTGGTTCTCTCCACCTATATGCAATCTTGATAGAAAGTCAGCAACCAAATTGAATTTTCCTAGATTATCAACTATGGTAATTTCAAATTCCTACAATAGCAATAACCACCTAATTATCCTTGCACCCACTACTGGCTTATTCATTAAGTATTTAATGGTTGCATGATTAGTATGTACAAATAATTTATATCTGGTGATATAATGCCTAAATTTGTTTATAGCATATATGACTACCAAGAATTCTTTTTTAGTTGTGGTATAATTTCTTTCTGCAGAGGTAAGCTTTTTACTGATGCAGTAAATGGCATGCATACCATCTCCCTCCTCTTTTTGTCCTAAGACTGCTCCAATAGACTCATTTGAAGCATTAGTTTGTATGTGGAATGACAGAGTCCAATTGGGTCCTCTTAAAACATGTGTGACAGTAAGTTTCTCCTTAAGGGTTTCAAATGCTGATTGACAATCTTCTGTCCATAAGAAGTCGGTGTCTTTGTTAAGTAGGGCAAACATAGGAGCAGCTATTCTACTGAAATTTTCTATAAATCTCCTGTAGTAGCCTACATGACCTAGAAAACTTCTAACGTCTATCTGATTTTTAGGTGAGGGTAACTGTTTAATCACTTCTATTTTGTTTTGGTCTACTTTGATCCCATTTGCTGAGATGTGGTGTCCCAATACAATTCCTTCCTCTACCATCATAAATCATTTTTCATGGCTCAGGGATAGTTGATTATTTTCACAGCATTTTAGTACCTTCTCTAGGTTTATGAGATATTCTTCAAAGTTGTCCCCATACATAGTAAAGTCATCCATATAGACTTCCATGCACTCATTAGCTAATTCAACAAAAATGGCTAAAACAAGTCTTTGAAATGTAACTGGAGCATTACATAGTCCAAATGGAAGAAATTTGTAGGCAAAAGTTCCCCAAGAACAAGTGAAGGTGGTCTTATCCTGATCTTCAGGTGCTACTTGGATTTGGTTATATCCACTAAACCCATCCAGGAATGAGAAGTACTTCCTCCCTGCAAGGATGTCTAGCACTTGGTCGATGAATGGTAAAGGAAAGCAGTCCTTCTTTGTGGCTTTGTTTAGCTCTCTATAGTCAATAAACACTCTCCACTTCCCATTCTTTTTAGGCACTATGACTAAGGGTGAGACCCATTAACTGTCTAAGATTCAATATATAAACCCTACTTGCAGCAATTTTTCTATTTCAGTCTTAACAATGTCTTTTAAAGTAGGATTCAATCTTCTTTGGGGTTGTCTGATAGGTTTGACATCTTTAGTTTATATATGATGAGTATAGATCTCAAGAGGGATGCCCTTCATATCTTGGTATTCCCAAGAAAAAGCTACTAAGTGGGAAATGAGGAGTTTGAGAAGTGCTTCTTCCTATTTTTCTGCTAACTAGGTGTTGATATTCAGTGTTTTCCCAGGTAAAATCATGACCTATTTTGTGATTTGATCCATAGATGTATTCAATCCATATCTTGGAGTCATGGTATTGAGGGGACAAGAATGTGGAAGTAACATGTGGAATGTGGCTATCTCTGTAAAAGGTCTCTCCACAAAGAATGATATTTACTAGGGTATAATGAGCATAAGTGAGAAATTCTATTTTTGAATCTTGGGCTAGCTCCATTATATCCTTGTTAATAAGAATGTGGGTGATATCTTCTATTGTATCATAGTGGATTTCTTCTTCTAACTCACCCAAATGTTCTTTGATGGTAACCATAGGTACTGAGGCACTATTTTCCATGTTATTTGGCTTATCTACCCACACTCTTCCTGAATAATGTATTGATGGTTTAGCTGGAGGATACAAAGATATTTTCTTCAAATCTATTCCATTGGAAATAACCATATCCCCAGTTCGACAATCAATAGATGTTGCTACTGTAGCTAGCCATGGTCTTCCTAATATCAATGGATATGCATTTCACTAGTTTCTAGGTTCTAATATCAGGAAGTCTATTGGGAATTCCCATGATTCCACCACAACTAGAACATCAGTTATCACCCCTTTTGGAATAGCTACCGACTGGTCAGTGAGTTGAAGGATTGTGGATGTGGACTAGATACCTATTAGGGCTAATTTATCCATTGTGTAAACTATCATTACATTTATTACTGCTCCTAAATCAACCAAAACATTAGATATTTCCACCCCTAAGATATAAACAGTTACGATAGGGTTCCCATGATCTCCATATTTTGGGAGGAGCATTTCTCCCATTAGGAGGTCTACTACTTTCCCTTCCACCTAGATGGTGGCAGGAAAGTTTTTCTTCCTACCATGGGTCTTAATGCAACATTGTTTGATGAATTGGTTTAGTTTAGGTACATCTCTAATTACTTGTAGGAGTAGAATCTCAATGTTCAATTGTCTAATTTCTTGTAGAAGTTTTGATTCTAGGGTAGATTGGACTTATTTTTCTGAGACCTTTTTCTAAGGGACATGTTGTTTGAGCCATTCTAAGTATGGTGCTAGTTTTTCTATCTCCGGAGCAACTCCAGAGTTCTTAGCAGAAATGTTTCCAGGGGCATTCTCCAGAGCTATTCCTTTAGGAGGAACTTCGAAGTTATCCAAGGATGGTTCTTTTAGAATTGTTTCAATACTAATCTCCTTTTGAAGTTGAGTGGATGGATTTTCAAGTTCCTCGTCATTGGTTACTTCAACTATAGTTGGAGGAGATGGTCTTGGAAGTGCTTTCCTAGAACATAGCTAGAGATTATTGGAATATATGGCATTTATACTAGCTATGTTTTCTTGTTCTATCATGTAAACATCTGGTCCCTATTTATTCCGTGGGTTTGGTATAGGTTGGGATGGTAAAGGTGGCTAGCTAACTAGCTCATTTTGCGATTGTCCTTGTGTGTTAGGGGGTCCAGTTAGCAATGCTTGTTGTTGAGGTTGGAAACGTTGAGGTTGTCCCTGGTATTGTTGATTATAACCCTATTGAGGACCCCAATGAGGCTACATATTTTGTGATCCAAACTGTTGTGGCCATTGTTGATTTCCCCAGGGATGATTTTGCCAATGTTGGTTCTTCCATTGTTGGTTTGGCTAATCTTGTGGTCCCCAAGGAGGAATATTCTGAGGCCCATGCCACATTGGATTCCATTGATTACCTCCCCAGTTCAAAGGGCCCCTATAAGAAGCTAGGTTTGGATACTGATTATAAGGGAAATTCCTAGCTTGTTTTTGTCCTACATAGTTGAACTCCTCCTCTATAATGGAATTCTTTTTACTCAGCCTTTTTAAGGCTAGGAGCCAATTACACTGAATGGTAGGATGTTCCTTGTCACAGATCTAATAGATCTCCAATTTATCTAAAGGGCATTCTCTCAATAGGTTTTTGTTTCTACACTTAGGACAATATATGGAGAGTGGTTCAATTGTTTTGTTGTGATTAGTTGTTCTAGTTTTTTCTTGAATCCCATCTAATGTGGTATTCAGTTCGACTAGAATATCTATTTTAATATTTTCAATCTCCTCCATTAACTATCCTATTTCATTCTTCCCTTTGAAATATTTGTGTTCTCACTCCATCTTGGGTTCTGGAATAGTTCCTGCAGAGTTCTTCTATAGCAGGCATATCCATTTTATTGATATTCCCTTTTCCCATTAGATACAGTGTCTATTTTGATTCTTTGTCTAATCCTTTTACAAATAGGGTTCTGGCCAAAGAGTGATTCATAGGGTTACCATACCTTCTTAAAGCAAAGTTAAACCTATCCACATAGTCCTCTAAGGTTTCTTCCTCTCTTTGTTTAATTTTGAACAATTCCACATTTTTATTACTGACTCTATAGTAATCTTGGTATTTTCCTAAAAAATCTATTTCCATCTATTCCTAGGAATGGATGGAGTTTTGGGACAAACCCATGAACCATCTCATAGCAGAATCTTTCAGTGTTGAGGGGAAAAGTTTGAGTTTTTGATTATCTGATCCATAATCGTAAGTTTGGCATACCACTTTGAATTCAAACAAAAACTAATTTGGATCCTCAAAAGCAAGACCCTAAAATTTGGCAAATGTGAAGGTGAAATGTTCTTCATAGGGGCATTATCTCCAGCAGCTAGAACAATGGGATATGAGAAGGTTCTTGGAGCTTGATTATCCTCCTCTTCATGATTATCATCCATGTCTAATACTAGTTCTTCTCTTTGAGATTCTGTGTGAGGTTCTGAGGAATTAGTTTTTGTTAGAGGATCTACCTAGAATCTTTCTTACAATTATTGGATATATTCAGAGAGTGAAGGACTTGGAGGATTTGAGGAATTATTGAGTTGGGGTGTAGTTTCCAAGGTAGGTTCTGGGTGCCTCTCTTCAACAAGATCTTGTGCCACCCTACTGCTTTCTCCTATAGTTTGCTACTAGGGTGTCTATTTTATGTATCTTCCTTTTGAATCCCTAGTTCTAACCATACATATTCAATCTATCCTAAAACTGTTTAACTAAGTTTCCCTAATTAACACAGAGTCCCCCAAAATGATGCCAAACATGACAAGGTTCATTGGTCCTCGACATTTAATCAAGTTTTCATGTGTCAAATCCAGGGCTGTGTCCTTGGCTATCTACAATTAGGAATCCTATAGTTGCTATTCCATTTAACTAACTCTACTAAACTTATTTGCTATGGAAATTAATGCTGCTGATTTATCTGCTATGAAAGTAAATTCTGAGAATCTTGGAAACAAAGCTGAAATAGTAAATAGCTAACATTGATCTATTCTAATCCATTCAACTGAAGCATACATTTATCTATCAGAAAACAATAACTATCTTCCTAAGTAGAATCTGAAATAGAATGATAACAAAATAAATACTAGCCTCCTATCTTGATGGCAGGAGTGGGCCCTTTCTCCTCACCCTCAGGACTGAAGACTAAGGCAATAATCCGTATAGGAATGTAATAGCACAATTCTCTTTCAGTCCAATCCCATCAGTATCCTTTTTGTATTCAAAAAAGTATCTATATCAAAATGAGATTACAATAATAATAATCCATATCATTCTTCTGCTTCTACCTTATATATTTATATAAAATCCAGTGATGAGATATCATTTACTCTAACTACTAGTTTATCTATGAGATAGCATCAATCTCTTATTCCATCATCTATTTAACTACAGAGTAAAATCATGCAATTAAAATAGATTTTAGTGGAATAGCAGTCCCACTAATTTTGGAGTCTTAGTTTCAATAACAACTAGGTAACGAGGCCTTGAAATATAGGTACTTAATCAGTTTGTCAAGAACTCATACAAAATCAAAAAGAGGATTTAAAATTCTAGTAGTTAACTAGAGTCTTCACTCGATTACTTAGGTGCGGCTAAGTAATCCCTAGAGCACTCCAATTGCCACTGGAAGTGTTGACCGATAGCGGTGCTGGAACTTTGTAGTACGTTAAGGAGGCTCTGACAGTGTTGTAGACACCTAAAATTGACTTGCTCCGCAAATCAATTTCATGTACCTCTACACCAATTATCCCTCCTATTAATTAAATAAATTCATTTTATTTAATTAATTTATCCCTAACCATCTATCATCTATCCTTTGTGATCAATTAATTCACTTAATTTATCACTATACCTTATAACTATATCCTCATTGATTAAATAAATATTCCTAATATTTATTAATCTAAATAAATAAATTAATCATGGTTATCTAATTAATCTACCCTATTAATCAACCTATCCCTATCCTAGTTAATTAAATATCAATTATTTATTTAGCTACCCTAGCCTACCTATCCCCTAGACTTAAATTAATTAAGCTTAACACTTAATTAACCTTGCTTATCCCATCCTCCCACACACCTTTGAATAAAAATCAATTTTTTATTCAAAGGGTCAAATCCTCCTTACACATCATTTATCACCCTCTTACACATGTAAGTGTACATGTGTCCTTCAACCTTCACATCTCCACATAAAAGTGAATTTTTAATTCACACTCCCCCATGAGTTGAATTTTTAATTCACTTGTCATATCCACTCTTCCCAAAAATGAATTTTTAATTCATTTTTATCCTCCACACCTTTCCCCATGTGAATTTAAAATTCACAAATAATGAGAGCCCTCCAAAACCATTGACCAAATCTCAACCTTTGATTTCTCTCATCCAGTCCTCTTGTGACACTTGTCACAAGGCTATGAATCCAATCCTAACCCTAACTCTCAAGCATTTCTAGCCCTTTATCTCATCTTTTAATCCTCACCTTCCATCCATTTTCCAAAAATCTATAAATGAGACCCTTCTCTAAGCCATTCATAACAACTTCTTCTCGCATCCTTACCATGCCCAAATTTCTCTCAAATCTCTTCATCATACCATCATAATGCCAAAATCATTGCTCATCTCCATCTCAATCTCCATCTAAATCCATCATCTCTCATCTTATTGTGTTGAGTAAGCAAGGAGCAATCCACATTTTTCATCAACTTGGGTAAAATCTAAGGAGTTTGGGTGCAACTCCTTCCACCCTATCTTAGATTTGTGACTCATTGTGAAAGGTATAATGCTTGTTTATGCACTTGTTTTATGTTTTCTACTTTCATTTTGAGATCATAGAACACATTGGCATGCTTGTTGGGACCCATAAGGTCCCTATCTAACATCTTTTGTGAGTTTTTCATGTGCTTAAGATATTTTGCAGGTGTGATGCTATTTACCTATGCAGTGGTGCCATTGCTGCTAGAATTGGCGCTATCTACGACTGTATTGATGCTATTTTCACATGACAAAATCACTAACATTTTGGCTTGAATCTTTAGTGTTTTTCTTGCTTTCTATCATTTTTAGCATCTATAACTCTCAATTTTTGCAGGAAATACACAGAGATAAGGGAAACTATGGCAAAATTTTCCTAAAATCTATCCAATATCTTGTTTTCTAATCCTTGTTTATTGGGTTGTTTAAAACATCATTTGAGGCATTGTTTATGGTATTTTCATGATTAGGGACTAAAAATAACCATTCCCCCCTTTGGTCAATCATTTTTTTAACTAAAATCAATCCTTTTGAGACCTTTGACCCTCATTGTCTCGTATTGGTGCTAACGGGGCCCAGATCGGTGCCTTTTTATGTAACAATCAAGCAAACTACATCTTCAGCCACATCAGTGCTATTTCTTGTATATTGGCACTATTTTGTATATTGGTGCTATCTTGTATATTGGCACTATCTTTTGTATTAGCGTTATTTTGTATATTGGTGCTATCTTCTGTATTGGTGCTATTTTGTATATTGGCGCTATCATGTCTATTGGTGCTATCTTCTGTATTGGCGCTATCTTGTATATTAGTGCTATCTTGCCTCTGGATTGGTGCTATTTTTTTGTGCTAGCTTAGAGATCTGTGCAGGGTTAGGCCCCTTTTCTATAGGATATTTCAAATAATTCTGGGGCACAATTTGGAAGCTACTAACATCTTTTGTAGGGATTTCTTAGCATAGAGAACACTTTATCTTGGTGCACCTAAAAAGAACCTTTGTGTGCTTAGTTTAGAAAACACTTAAATTTGGTGCATAAAATCAATCTTGCTTGCAAACAATCTACAATCAAACATTTCATTTTGGTGCACCTAAAAAAATCCTTGTGTGCCTTAGTGTAGAAAATATTTGATTTTGGTGCTCTAAAATTAATCATTGCTTGCAACAAACAATTTTAAGCACATTTCAATTTGGGTTTAAAAAGAACATTAGAGAAGTGTTTGTTGTGTTTGGTGCACTTGCACGTTTGTGTTAACCCATAGGGTAGAATCAAAGTATCCTCTCCCCTTGCCTTCAAAAGGATCTTGGGTGAAGAGAAATGGTTCTATCCTCTTTTTTCTAGGAAGTGGGCCTGCCCTTAAGACACATCCATTCAGAGAACTCATTGGTGACCCAAGTGGTGCTTTCATCCGGTCTGCTATATGTAAATTGAGGATAAGGCGAAATCCAAGTCTAATCGGTATGAGCACTTACCATTCGGTGCTAGCTTGAAAGGGAGTAGTACCTTGTGTATATGAAACCCCTAGTAGAGCTAGTCAAAACCTTAAGTGGTTTATCAGATGCTCGTAAGGTTTCGATCCCCTGGATGTACCCCCACTATGAACCATTGTTCTAGAAGCCAAAATCCCTCTACTTTTTCAACAAGTATTTTCCTTGCTTCACCTTAGGTTGTGCATGCTTGATAAATCTTTCACAAACAAAACCTTTGGCCATTGTGTTTTCTTTCTTGATTGTTTGCCTACTTGCCAAGAAAAATCAAATTCATCCATCAATCCAACTATTCGCATCCTTTAGTGCCATTCCTCTCTGTTTCAACGCCATTTCCATATGTTTTAGCACCTTCTTCATCCATGTCCAAAAATGAATTTTCCCATCAAAAACATCAATTTTGTAAGCCCATTTTTCAAAACCGCTAAACCATCCCCCCATTTATCAAACCCCATAAGTTGAGATCCCTTTATTTGAGCTTGATCAAATTCTTATCCACTTCATCTTAATCCAATCACCCATCTATCCTAATCATCCTAACCACCTATCTTATCCACATCATCATCCAAATCATTCAATCCAATCTTATTCTAATCACCCTCATCATCCTTAATCCAATTCATCAACATCATTCTAATCCCATCTCATCCAAATCAAATCCAAAATCCAACCAACATCAATCCATAATCTTCCAAACCATATTCCAAATCTAATCCAAAATCAACATCAATCCCAATCATTATCCAAATCCCCCAACATCACTATCAAACTCCAAATCCAAATCAACCCAATCAAAAATCAAGACCTTAATTGATCATCGAATCAATCAACCAAATCAATTCTATTACTGAAGTTTCATTAGTCCACCTTGAGTATAGAGAATCATCCATCCTTTGAAGCAAATTGAATCACCCTAAGGTCTTGACATTTGATCCCCAACATCGCAATCATCCATCATCCCATACCTCCCCAACAAAATGGATCCTTATGTAGCAATGCAACAATTACAAAGACTTAGAAAAATCTATGAGAACATGGATCCTAATGCTAAGGAAAAATGTAAAAATGACATTAGGGATATACGCTTAACACACCTCATCATTGGAGAATCCCAAGCCCCTACCCAACAAATACCCTACATTTCATCCCCATCCACATCATATCAACCTTCAACATACCAACCTACATCTTACATATCCACACCATCAACCTCATACCAACCTCCATCATACCAACAAACACCCTATCTTTCGTCCCCATAACATCATACCAATCTTCATCCCCTTATACATCCATACCATCATACCTATCCAACCAATCAATACCTCCAACTTATCCATCCCCCAACCTTTGTCACGCTAACTTTGATCAAGGGAACACCAATCTAGCACACCTTATATCTGAAATCCAAATCTTACATCAACAACCATTTCCCCACACAAATCCCCCATCTCCTAATCCCCATCACAATATCCCAATCCACCAACCCCTATCACCCATACACCATCTAATCCACCATCAAATCTTCCAAATCCTAAGCCCATGACATCCAAAGAATCCTTGTGGGATTTCCTCCAAAGAACATCACCAAGAAAAGCAATGGAATCCCCTAAATCCTCCACCCCTCCAACACCACCATCTACTCCAACACCTATCCTTGAACCCACCCAAGAACCATCACTACCTAATCCCATCACCCACCTATCCAATCCCAATCCTAATCCCACACCAACCACCCTTACTATCCATCCATTATATTGTTCTTCAACCCATACACTCATGAAGGATGCCATCCATTGGATATTAGCAAGGAATCAAACACCCTCATCCAATCCAACACCCACCAAACCTCTTGAACAATCTCCTAGCATAAGTCAATCATCTATTACATCCATCCAAGAACCTACCATCAACCCCACTTCTATCAAAACACATAAGCCATGTCAAGAATAAAATCCAAAGCATGTTGAAATATCAACCCCTTCTCCTAATCAAGATCTAACCATCCTATCTAATCCCATACCCAATCCTCTCCCATCTATTGATCAACTTATTGATCCTACATCATCTTCTACTAGCCCTTCACCATCCCCCATTAATCCTTTACCTCCATCAACCAATCCCATCCCAAATCCATCATCCTATTCACTTGGACAAGGCACCTTCATCCGTGGTGACTCCCTCATAGGAGGTGAACAACTTTCATCCACCACCTATCCTTCTCCAACAAATAATGGACTTGTGTCTTGTTTCCAAAGCACCAAACATCCCATTGCATGTCGCATGCTCCAACACATGAATTATCAAGGAAAAGGCTTAGGCCTTCATGAACAAGGCATCTTGGAGCCCATCCACACCACATTCCATCCATCCTTGCATGGCCTTGGCTATACATCCCAAGGAAAACAAAATAAACATGTTGGTACCACCCACACATCCTCCAAAATCCATTCACCCAATTCCAAATCTGGTGCATCACATCGCACCCCTAAATCATATGTTGCCATTCCTCCTCCATCATCATATCAATTGCAAAAGCATGTGACCGGCCATCTTCCTCCATCAAATTTACCTCCACTACTTTCAACTCCAAATATCCCTATCAAATCCACTTTACCTCCTATCATACCAATGACAAACACCCCTATCCACAAATCCTCTCATTCTCCTATCCTCCCAACTCCTAATATCCCCATCCTCAAATCTCCTCATCCATTTATCCATAAATCCACTTTTAACCCCTCCACCCATAAACCCCCTAAAATTCTCAATCAAGATCAACAAAAACACACATATTTCAAACATGAAGCTTCCCCCAAATCCATGGGATTCAAAAATTTGAATGCCTTGACTCATAAAGCACAAAAGCCTAAAGATGTTATCCCTTCCAAGCAAAATAAAAAATCCAAAAGGCTATCAAAGCCCACACCATCACAAGAAAAATCATAAACAAAAATGGTGTGGGTCCCTAAACAAAAAGCACCAAACTCTAGTGAAGCATCCACATCCCAATCTACCCCACAATTCTAAACATCCTACTCCCCATCTAAAAATCCCATAATTTCTAAGTCCATTTGGGTACCTAAAACCCCAAATCAACCATCCAAAAATCCCCTATTTTGATCCCCATTACTCCCAACTCCACATCCAAAGTACAAGCTTCTAAATACATCATGGTGTGTGCAACCATTGGTCTTGGTTCCCCTCCACCACTTGACATTCCCACATACCCCCATTTCTCCTACATATCTTCCCCATCACATTCCTATGGTCCATGCTATTGCATAATCCACATCATAATCCGCATAATCCACATCATAATCTCCTTAATCCACATCATAACCCACAATCCACTGACATCCATGCAATCATCATCCATAATGCTATCCAACATGGGACCATCTTCTCCTTGCTATGGAATTAGATGCTAGAGTCCCCATTCCATCAAAAAAGCAAAAAATCAAAAAAATAGTAAAGAGAAAAAATCTGTCCAATGGTGAAAACCACTCCTCGTGGTGCCTTGGGCAAGTACCATGATGAAAACCCCTTGTGGGCGTCATACGTAACCCCTTCTCCATCCATTCTTGTATCCCTACACTTGGGGGAAAAATCATACCTTTCATTCACATCCTTGGTGTTGGTGCCTGCTGCTGGTTCAGGTTTCAAGCATTCATTCGCAGGCACTCTTCAAAAAATCAAAAAAATTCTAAGTCCCTCGGCCTCATACATATGTCTTTGTATATGCATGGTCATTTGTATGTACATACAGGTTCAAATGTACATTCAGGCATACAAGACGGTTCGTATGTTCCATCGGCTTCAAAAGGTGCAAAAATGGTTGTATGCATTGTTGTATGCATATCGGGCTTGTATGTGGCTTTTAGATGCATATCGGGTTTAGAAATTATGCTTGTATGTCACAGATTCTCAGAATATTTTGTGCTTGTATGATGGGTTGCATGTATGTTTTGTATTGTATATTCAATATACAACAACTAGATACAATGGAAACATGCAAAGTAAATATACAAAGGAGTTAGTATTGGTTATATACATTTGCGACATACAAGCGCGCATATAAGGAAAAGATGCAAAGACAACATGCAAATGGCTGACGTCAAAAAGTTTCCAATTGGGTTACTGCATTGGTCAGGCCCGCGGCATGTATGAAGGGAATTGTATGTGTTCAGCATAGAAAGCAGACATGCAAAGCAGAATGTACATCAGGTATATACAATGGAAAATGTATGAAGAGGCCGACATACATTTGCTACAATGAAAGGGTTCATCGGCCAGACAAGCACATCAACGGACAAGTCTAAATTTCCCCTGACGGCTGATGCACATACAAAGGGCAATGTATATCAGACATACAAGCAACAGATGCAAAGAAATATACAAGAGGGTATGGTCAATGTCAGCAGTCTTCAAAAGCATGGTGGGCACGCGTGGTTGTATAACTTGCAATTGTATGTATGTGAATATACAGTGAAAAATATATAAGGCATACATACAATTCCCGGACGCAAGTGAAAAGTTTGTTTTGGTAGGTTTCAGTTTGGAATCTGCGGCTTGTATATTCGCATTGTATATGCGATATACAAGGCCGATATACAAAGAATGAAGATACAAAGCCTAGATTTCAAATTTCTTTCAATCTGACTGATACAGTGGCTGGCGTCTGTAGAATGTATATTGTGCATTGTATATGCCGATATACAATGAGAAGTGCAATGGAATAGATACAAGCCGGATTTCAAAGTGATTCCAATATGCTTCATAATAATGATATGAAATTTGTGAGTTGTATATTGCGTTTGTATGCCGAATATGCAATGGCGATATGCATAAGGAGGAGATACAAGCTAGACATAAGTACGATTTCAAAGTGTTCTATAAATATTTCAGGTCCGTGCTTTGTATACAGGCAGTTGTATGTATATGCATGTTCTTTTGCATATGCGAGGTGAAAAGGCAAAATGTATACACAGCGATAGAAGCACAGGGTACCTACATGGCATAATTTCATTGGCCAATGACTTTTCAAAGTGATTTGGAGCTGCAGATCTTGGCGATAGGAAGGAAGTCAACGGCCATGTTTTAAAATTTCAAGCGGAGGATTTACCTATGCACCCACAGTCGTATTTTAGGCAGGAAAATTTCTAAGCATGCAGTTGCTGCATTTCAAGAGTCTGCGGGTAGGTTGGCCATTAATGGCAAAGGTTTGCAGAGGGATTGGTCGATGAATGACAGGCCAACCACCATTTTTAATGGAAAATCTTCAGATGGCTGAACATATCCCAATCTCAACTACTCTTCTTTCTTTTTTTTGCCTAGACACTGAATGATTTAGGCACCATTCTCACAGTGCATTGTATTTGGCAAGATTTTGAAAATGCCATGTGATTATTGTTGAGTACACAGTCTTGCTATAAAGTGCAAACTATGTTACTCATTTTGGTTGTTGAAGACTTGGGCATTTTTTGGAGAAATAACGAAGAACAGAGCATTTTCTGGGCTGTTCTATTTCTTTTGGAGTTTATGTGTTACATTTGAATGTACCTTGCACATATGTTCAGTTTCATGTTGTTTTCATATGAAAAATGCTTGATTGCATGTGTTTAGTTATTTCTCTCCATTTGTTGTATGCATCCCTTCTTTTGAATCTGAAGGCTAAGGGTTTCTTAGATTCTAGGATATAGGTTTTCTGTATCACATGCTTAATCTCTAACTTCCACTCAAGGAGTGGATTAAAGTGTTTTACACTAAGTATGGAGAAGAATGTATGTTAGCTGGGATATTTGTAAGTAGAGATAGCTAAATACCTATTCTTAGGTGGTGTTTGTAAGGCAATCACCAGTCCTAACCCCTTGAAACTTAAATGCCAGTTGTAAGCCATTCTCTTGTATACGTCTAGTTGACTCCTTGCCCTGAGATAGGCACTGGTCTGCCCTTGTGTAGTAGTTATGATCCAAAACCCCATGTCTTGCATCCAAAACATCAATACCAATCCTTTCATAATTCCAACCTGTTAGTTTGTAGGAGTAGGATTAGGACCCCTACATACTCTCATCCTCAACCAGTTAGATATGTCCAGGAAAGTTGCTAACCTTGTGATTTATCACACAAATCTTGGTCCATACATGAGAGTATTCTGTATGTTCTAAAAAGCTAAATATTTCTATTGGGTGAGTCAAATGTTAAATCTTTAGCTATAGGGATACCCCCCTTGGTGTGACAGAGCCAGAAGTGAAGGGGAGGCAGCTCACGCAACCTCATGTATGTGTTGGCTGGATCTTCCCATCCATTGGAACTGACAAACCCTTTGCTGATCTGGAGAGAAAGAACCAATAGAAATGGTGACTCTACTGGGGAGAGTCAAGTGATTTGAAGGCTGGAGAATCTAGTTTCCAGTGAAGTTGTTGCAGCAATACCAAAGAAAAACCATGTGGTGCTCTGCTGGTGTGATGAATCCAGAAAAACAAGTGCCTTGTTGATATTCTATCCTCTTTGTGAGAGGTGGCGACTCTGTTGATTGAACCTATCCAAGGCTGCAACATATTTCCAGGTATTCATTCTTTGGATTCAAAAAATAATGATTCAAATAGAGCAACAGTCCTAGTTGTGCTCTCAAAGAAGACCATTTTTTATTGAAAGATATAAAGCCCTGAATTTCAAAGGAATAAGTGGTTACCCAAATGTTATTCCCAATAAGATTAGAAAATGTTTGCCAAAATATAGTGGATCAAATTCTGAGTCTACAAACAAACATCTGCAAAACTTTTGTAATATGATAGAAAATTATGAGGTAGAGGCTGAAGATATAGTAATGAAACTCTTTGTTCAGTCATTAGAGGATGATGCTAGGGTTTGGTTTTCAGACCTGCCTGTGTGTTCAGTTTCTTCATGGGTAGATTTAGAAATTGCATTCCTAGAGCAGTTTGGTGAAAGATTCAATTTAGCCTCATTGATCATACATTTTATTAATATCCAAAAGGAAGAGGGAGAACTGGTCCCAACCTTTAATCTTAGATTTCTTAAGTTGCTCAAGTATATTCTTGAATATATGAGACCTAATGATGCATTGTGCTTGGCAATTTATTTGGCTGCATTTGATGAAGAAATAAGTTATTTATTGAGAGATAAAGAACCAGCTACACTTCACCAAGCATACAAATTTGCTATGGATATTGAAAATAATCAGAAATATGGAATGCCAGTAGGTTTCATGACTGCAAGTTTTCAAAACAGTTATCAATGTGAATATATTTCAGCTTTTCCAGTGTGTTCATTGAAAGATGATTTTGTAGAGGGGAATATATTTCAGAACAATATGGGTAGTCATGATGTGATGCATAAACATGAAGAAGACATTATAGAAAGTGTAGGCACATCCCATAATGGTGAAGACAAAGATTATTATCAGCCTCTAAAAGACAAGCTTGCAGATGTAAAATGCCCTTCAAATGATGAAATGAAAGATATACATGAGGTTGTGTCTTGCAACAATAGGCATATCCCAGTTATTCCTGATTATTTATACAAGGTGGATATGCAGAGTTTCACTCTGAATACAAAAAATGTAGATTCAAAGGATGGCAGTGAATATGTTAGTGACTGTCAACATTTAGATGCATATGTGAGCCTTTCAGATGATGAAATATATATGGATGTTGAATATGAGTTCTTCCTTGAAGATTATGACCACCTTTACAATGCAGAGGTTGAAAATTTTGCTTTTGATTATCAGTGCATTGGTGAAGAGAAAAAATAGGGTCACTATTCAGATGTGAGTGGATAAGTTGTAGGTGTATGTGCTCATACAGTTGGGGATAATGTTGGTTGAAGGGGTGACTATGAGGCTTTTAGCGTAGGGTTGCACTCTGAGCTATTTATGCCTTCTCTTAAGACATTCCAGGTGGACATTAATGACAAAATTGATAAGCATGATGATGATGGATATCTGAATGTTTATAAAGATGAATTTGATTATGAGATGTTGCTTGTGCCCGAATATTATTTGTTTAATACAGAGGAGCCCTTATTTTTTGAAGAAGGGAAAAATTCCAATGTGGATTCATTTGTTTCATGTGAGTCTATCATTTTTTCAAGCAACATCAATGACTCATATGATGATGACAGTCTATTGCTGAGAATGGTAGATGCTTATGAATCTTGTTGTAGATTTGTCAAAGAAAAAGAAGTGGGCAACAGCACAACTAATTGCAAAGTAGGGTGTTGCAGACAGCAAAATGTTTTCACGCTTCATTTGAAGAAATCAAAAGAAATTAAATATTTGACAAAGGAAAATTCTGGTTTTTCCTTTTTGGTGGCCCTGGGCCACCAAGTAAATTTTTGAAAAAGTGTGATTTGTGATGCAGGTTGGTATAGCTTTGACTCTGTTGCCCAATGGATAAGGGACTGGTCTACATCCCAGAGATCTATGGTTCTTTCCATGCCTGCAAGAGGCATGCATCCCCAGACAGAGCCAATGTTTGCCTACTGTTGGTTCAGGTTTCAAGCATTCATTCGTAGGCACTCTTCAAAAAATAAAAAAATTCTAAGTCCCTCGGCCTCATACATATGTCTTTGTATATGCATGGCCGTTTGTATGTACATACAGGTTCAAATGTACATTCAGGCATACAAGACGGTTCGTATATTCAATCAGCTTCAAAAGGTGCAAAACTGGTTGTATGCATTGTTGTATGCATATCGAGCTTGTATGTGGCTTTTAGATGCATATCAGGTTTAGAAATTATGCTTATATGTCACAGATTCTCAAAATATTATGTGCTTGTATGATGGGTTGCATGTATGTTTTGTATTGTATATTCAATATACAACGGCTAGATACAATGGAAACAAGCAAATTAAATATACAAAGGAGTTTGTAATGGTTATATACACTCGCGACATACAAGCACACATATAAGGAAAAGATGCAAAGACAACATGCAAATGGCTGACATCAAAAAGTTTCCAATCGAGTTAATGCAGTGGTCAGGTCCGTGGCATGTATGAAGGGAATTGTATGTGTTCGGCTTACAAAGTAGACATGCAAAGCAGAATGTACATCGGGTATATACAATGGAAAATGTATGAAGAGGCCGACATACATTTGCTATAGTGAAAGGGTTCATCAGCCAGACAAGCACATCGGCGGCCAAGTCTAAAGTTCCCCTGACAGCTGATGCACATACAAAGGACAATGTATATCAAACATACAAGCAACAGATGCAAAGAAATATACAAGAGGGTATGGTCAATGTCAGCAGTCTTCAAAAGCATGGTGGGCCCGCATCGTTGTATAACCAGCGATTGTATGTATGTGAATATACAATGAAAAATATACAAGGCATACATACAATTCCCGGACGCAAGTGAAAAGTTTGTTTTGGCAGGTTTCAGTTTGGAATCGGCAGCTTGTATATTAGCATTGTATATGCGATATACAAGGCCGATATACAAAGAATGAAGATACAAACCCAGATTTCAAATTTCTTTCAATCCAATTGATACAGTGGCTGGCGTTTGCAGAATGTATATTTTGCATTGTATATGCCGATATACAATGAGAAGTGCATTGGAATAGATACAAGCTAGATTTCAAAGTGATTCCAATCTGCTTCATAATAATGATTTGAAATCTACGAGATGTATATTGCATTTGTATGCTAAATATGCAATGGCGATATGCATAAGGAGGAGATACAAGCCGGACCCGAGTATGATTTCAAAGTGTTCTATAGATATTTGGGGTTCGTTCTTTGTATACAAGAAATTGTATGTATATGCATGTTCTTTTGCATATGCAAGGCGAAACGGCAAAATTTATGCACAACGATGGAAGCATAGGGTGTCTACGTGGCACAATTTTATTGGCCAGCAACTTTTCAAAGTGATTTAGAGCCACAGATCTTGGCGATAGGAAGGAAATCAGTGGCCATGTTTTAAAATTTCAAGCGAAGGATTTTCCTATGCACCCACAGTCGCATTTCAGGCTAGAAAATTTCTAAGCACGCAGTTGCTATATTTCAAGAGGTCATGAGTAGGTTGGCCATTAATGGTAAAGGTTTGTAGAGGGATTGGTCGATGAATGATAGGCCAACCACCATTTTTAATGGAAAATCTTCAGATGGCTGCACATATCCCAATCTCACCTGCTCTTCTTTCTTTTTTTTGCTTGGACATTGAATGATTTAGGTGCCATTCTCATGGTGCATTGTATTTGGCAGGATTTTGAAAATGCCATGTGATTATTGCTGAGTACATAGTCTTGCTATAAAGTGTAAACTGTGTTACTCATTTTGGTTGTTGAAGACTTGGGCATTTTTTGGAGAAATAACGAAGAACAGAGCATTTTCTGGGCTATTATATTTCTTTTGGAGTTTATGTGTTGCATTTGAATGCACCTTGCACATATGTTCAGTTTCATGTTGTTTTCATATGAAAAATGCTTGATTGCATGTGTTTAGTTATTTCTCTCCATTTGTTGTATGCATCCCTTCTTTTGAATCTGGTTGCTAAGGGTTTCTTAGATTCTAGGATATAGGTTTTCTGTATCACATGCTTAATCTCTAACTTCCACTCAAGGAGTGGATTAAAGTGTTTTGCACTAAGTATGGAGAAGAATGTATGTCAGTTGGGATATCTATAAGTAGAGATGGCTAAATACCTATTCTTGGGTGGTGTTTGTAAGGAAATCACCAGTCCTAACCCCTTGAAACTTGAATGTCAGTTGCAAGCCATTCTCTTGTATATGTCTAGTTGACTCCTTGCCCTGAGATAGGCACCGGTCTGCCCTTGTGTAGTAGTTATGATCCAAAACCCCCTGTCTTACATCCAAAATATCAATACCAATCCTTTCATAATTCCAACCTGTTAGTTTGTAGGAGTAGGATTAGGACCCCTAAATACTCTCATCCTCAACTAGTTAGATATGTCCAAGAAAGTTGCTAACCTTGTGATTTATCACACAAATTTTGGTCCATACATGAGAGTATTCTACCTATTCTGAAAAGCTAAATCTTTCTATTGGGTGAGTCAAATGTTAAATCTTTAGCTATAGGGATACCCCCCTTGGTGCGGCAGAACCAGAAGTGAAGGGGAGGCATCTCACGCAGCCTCTTGTATGTGTTGGCCAGATCTGCCTGTGCATTGGAGCTGGCAAACCCTCTACTAATCTGGAGAGAAAGAACCAACACTTTGTATATCCTATCCATCATCTATCTTTATCCTATCATATTCATATCCACCATCCCCTATTTATCCTAGCATTCCCCATCTATTCTATCCACTATATCCTCCTCCTTAGATCTTGATAAAGACAAGGGGAAAAATATCAACAACTTGCTTTGGACACCTCTTGGCATACTCCCTTTCCAAGCATATCCTCCATCCATCTACTACAAAGTCCATCCATTCAAACATGAACCCATCATGCAAAATCCTAAGCATTGGGGTATATGATTCCTTGCAACATAGCCCTTGGAGTAAATTCTTATCCCCATCTCTCATCCATCTATCTTGCATCCCTATCTCTATCTTCCAATCCATCTATCATGAATCTCCTCTCTATCACCTTCCACTGACAATCCCTTGATCTACTTATCATGTATCCCTACTAGATCCTTTATCCCCCATCCTACCCCTTATCCGCATGTATCTATCCATTTATCAAAATCTCCTATCCATTATTCTTTCATCGCCAATCCCCCAACCCAACCCCATCACCTCCACCTCTAAACTTGGTATTCCCTTGTCATTCGTATCTAGTGCAAAGGTTATCCAAACACAATCCAATGCAACCATCATAATAAACCATGTCCTTTCCAAAATCTCAAAAATGCAAAAAAAAAAATCAAAAAATCCATAAAACCCCCCAAAAAAATATCCCTCACAAAATCAACATCTCATCATCTTCCAACATCCTCACAATAACACATCATCTTCCAACATCATCACATCTATCCTCAATCACCCCACATCATCATCACAAATTAGAACTACATATCATCACCACCCACATCTTAATGTGCCTTGATCCCGTGGATACATGGTATGTAGGCAGTTTAGAATATGAAGGAAGTATCCAATACTCAGGTACATAAGATGCACCCATCCAACCTGCCTAGATGGTCCCTACCCGCTGAGCTTACACTAGATCCAAGCATCTCATTACCTATGAAAGCATCATCCCTTAACAAAAATCATCAACTATCAAATCAGCATCAACCACAACTTGTCACCATCATATCTTGAGCCAATCTTACAACATCAACTAAGCATGATCCAATCATCCATCGATTCCTACCTTAGGATATATCGTTCCTACAATAGACAGAATCTATCAAATCATTATCCATCTTGGCAAGAGATATAATGGCTATTTGTTTGGTTTGTTGGTCTTTTGGTTCTTGATTTTTTTAATCTTTTGTCCTATTCGAAGATCACATCAAAGCTACCTTGATCTCACTATATCATGATATGTGGCAAAAACATCTAGAATGGGGCATAGTCATTGCTTTTGTATGCTGTGCTTGTGGGTTGGTTTCATTACTCCAAGCTAGTATTCATATCTTGTGGATTGTAGGGTCAGTTCTAGCATATTGATCTCCTTGTGCATCTAAGGTTCATCATACCTTTTGTGTATTAAGGGCTTATGCTATGAGTCCCCTTCCCTCATCTAGACAAGGTTGTACTATCTTGGGCATGCATGGGATCACCCTCTTGTTTGCATGTCTAGTCCATGCAAATGTTGGATACACATCATCACACCGGTCTTCTATACCTCAGTGAAAATATCCACTTTGCTATATCAAACCTAGGATTGCTCTAAATCATGTTCAACACAATGATCATCCATTTTCCAATCCATCTATCATCTAATCATCAATCCATCATCATTATTTCATCTCACCCCTTATCCTCCAACCACTTCTACCAATCCGTTCCATCTATTTCGAGAGCACAACCGTGTTCTTGCAACCCACCTATCCTCTCGAGGGAGCATCACCCTTACCAATTATCCCCAAACCTTACCCTATTCTTCTAAGCCAAAATCTTTTTTCTATCCAATCTAATTCTATATTTTAACTTCTTTGAAATAATATTACTTAGCCGCAACACCATTTCAAAGAGGGGCAAATGTAGACACCTAAAATTGACTTGCTCCACAAACTAATTTCCCATACCACTACACCAATTATCCCTCCTATTAATTAAATAAATTCATTTTATTTAATTAATTTATCCCTAACCATCTATCATCTATCCTTTGTGATCAATTAATTCACTTAATTTATCACTATACCTTATAACTATATCCTCGTTGATTAAATAAATATTCCTAATTTTTATTTAGTTAATTTGTCCATCTCCCTAATCCCTATTAATTAGATAAATCATGCTTATCTAATTAATCTACCCTATTAATCAACCTATCCCTATCCTAGTTAATTAAATATCAATTATTTAATTAGCTACCCTATCCTACCTATCCCCTAGACCTAAATTAATTAAGCTTAACACTTAATTAACCTTGCTTATCCCATCCTCCCACACACCTTTGAATAAAAATCAATTTTTTATTCAAAGGGTCAAATCCTCCTTACACATCATTTATCACCCTCTTACACATGTAAGTGTACATGTGTCCTTCAACCTTCACATCTCCACATAAAAGTGAATTTTTAATTCACACTCCCCCATGAGTTGAATTTTTAATTCACTTGTCATATACACTCTTCCCAAAAATGAATTTTTAATTCATTTTTATCCTCCACACCTTTCCCCATGTGAATTTAAAATTCATAAATAATGAGAGCCCTCCAAAACCATTGACCAAATCTCAACCCTTGATCTCTCTCATCCACTCCTCTTGTGACACTTGTCACAAGGCTATGAATCCAATCCTAACCCTAACTCTCAAGCATTTCTAGCACTTGATCTCATCTTTTAATCCTCACCTTCCATCCATTTTCCAAAAATCTATAAATGAGACCCTTCTCTAAGCCATTCATAACAACTTCTTCTTGCATCCTTACCATGCCCAAATTTCTCTCAAATCTCTTCATCATACCATCATAATGCCAAAATCATTCCTCATCCCCATTTCAATCTCCATCTAAATCCATCATCTCTCATCCTATTGTGTTGAGCAAGCAAGGAGCAATCTACATTTTTCATCTACTTGGGTAAAATCTAAGGAGTTTGGGTGCAACTCCTTCCACCCTATCTTGGATTTGTGACTCATTATGAAAGGTATAATGCTTGTTTATGCACTTGTTTTATGTTTTCTACTTTCATTTTGATATCATAGATCACAGGTGTGTTCTTTTATTTGCGGCTCCAGAGATGTGCTTTTGACTTCTGTCTAGCTCCAAAGATGATTCACCCTCGGTCCTCTTATCTCAAAATCTCTCCAATCATATTGGAAAAAATCAGAGATTGGCATGGTATCCTTCATGTCAGCTCTGGAGATGCTCAAAATTGCCTTTGCTTGAAAATTTGCACCTGTAGATTCAAAAAGAGAGAATTTCTACATATTTCCATTAAATTACTGCACATTAGTCCTTTAATCAAAATCATGACTTTCAGTAATTCATCTCTCATTAAAATAATTAGAACAAAACTCATCAGTCTACTTTGGTACAATTATCAGGACAATGGAATAAGAAGGATGGAAAAGAAAGGTAAAAAGTGTGCATTCTTATGGGTGCTCCCTGGCACTCATCACTGGTTAACGTTCCTAGAGCACAGTATCATAATTTTTCCCTTCCTTATGAATATGTCCGACCCGGCCTTAGCACGCCATCGTTACTGGGAAATGATTGGTCTTAGTTTTCTACGCCTATCCAAGCGGCTGGAGCTAACACAGAACAGAGACTGGGTGGCTCACTTCACAGAAATAGTTAGAATTGGGAATTTCTACCGGAATCCCTAACTAGTGCTTTTATACTTTGTGATTTTGCCTCTTTTGTGCATCAATTTTCAAATTTTGACAACAATGTACACCAACCCTCTTTTGAACGTAAATCCTCCATTAATAGTGAATACAAGAAATAACTGTTTAACGTGTCTTAACAATTTTGCAATTTTCTGTTTGATTTCTTGTATGTATCTCTATTTTGTACTTGAACCATCTATTATACAAATGTGGATGTGACATGTACTTTGGTTCCGATTTAATCTTGCCAATCATTCTACCTTTCGCATTTGTTTGTAAGATACAAAATGTTTAAACATGCAAAAACATAGAATGTTATGTTCATTCTTTTCCCTATGTTTAATTGGATTTTACTTTTGCATCCGGCTATGTATATTCCCTTTGTTTGTATATTGAATACAAACTCGAACCTACAATCCATTATACAAATACAACCACGGAATCCAATGATTACTTAATTTGCTTCATAACACATTCAGGTCTAGGATTGCATATTTAAGTTGTAACATTCAAGATACAATATGCAAAAACATTAAAGACCACCCCCTTATGTATCACAAAACAACAACACTAGTATCTCATATGCATGAAAATTTGTATATGACATACAAATTTCACTTAACATTGTATTTTCACAAAAATCTCCATATCTCACAAAATACAAGGAATTAATAGTTGGTTCAAAAAAACAACCCTAAATTATTTTTCATGAATAACCTACAAGTAACCCCTAATTTCTACCCAATATTATGCATTTGGAATTTTTAGGTATTTCCCGCATCTAGTACATTTTCCCTTTACCACCAAGTAGGACAAAACCACAAGCAAAAGCAAAAGCCACAACAGTGGTCCTCATTTTGCTAGAGGGTAAAATGGGGAATGTTGTGAACATCACAACAAATAGCAACCAAATAAAACAACCAAATTCAAACAATTAAGGAAATGAATTGAAATAAATCATAATTTCCAACTTCCTCATCTGTAAGAATATTATTCATCATAAACTGAATGTATTCAACAATGTGTACAAACTTTTTGAAAGAGTTTAGGTGTGTGCAATTGATTCATCCCTTTCTTTGTCAAAGTAAGAAAACAATAAATATTTGCATTAACCTACATAGTTGAGTTTAGCCTTCTAAGCCAATCCTGGATAGAGCCTTGTTGCCAGCACGAGTCCATAGCCCCGACAAGGTTATTGCCTATAATTCCCCTAGATAGAGCCCCAGTGCCATCAAACATCCATAGCCTGAGTAGAGTTATCTAGATGACCTTAGGAGAATAAATTCTCTGTTTTATTGATCTTTGTATCTATATTTGTGTATCTTTTTTGCTTATCATTTGCAGAGTAATGGAATCGGTTGCATAAGGCTAGGAATTATAGTGGTAGCAAAGGCCAACCTTTAGATTTTTCACTTAATGCAAACATCTACCACCTCCCACACTAATTCAAAAAATCCTTATAGTTTGTAATTATATGACTCTTTGAATGCTTTATGCCACAGACATTGAATAAAATCCTTCAGAAGATAAACAACAACCACATCTATGAAAGTTCACAAGTTATGCATAAATTTCAAATGATTTACCTTAATTTTCCAAATTTTACTATTTTTAGTGGTTGCTCATCTGCTCCTGTATACCCTGAATCAAAATAAAAACCCCAACAAAAAGAAACACAACAAACCAACAAAACACACCAAAACACACCAAAACAACAAAACAAAACAACAACAAATAGACAAATAAAAAAAAAAAACAAGACTATACAACATTTACACTATGATACATAGTAAGATTAGACTACACATTCTAGGCTTGGAAATAGTGTTTAAGGTGCTGACCATTAACAGGTAATGGTACATCTTCACCAATTAAAGTTTTGAGCCTAAATGTATTGTCTCCTAGGATTTCTAAAATCTGTAGTGGACCTAACCACAATTTATCAAATTTACCATGGTTTCCTTTCTTTTCATGGGCTTCGTCCCAACATAGAACTAGATCTGATATCTTAAATGTTTTAACCCTTGCTCTTTTGTCAAACCATTTTTTAACCACAGCCTAATGTTTTGTAAATTTATCAATGGCCTGGTCTCTCTTCTCATCTAATTGTAACAACTGAACTAACCTAGCCTCCCTATGATCATCAAAACTTAGATATTCATTTTCAAATTTCCACGTAGGAATTCTTAGGTTAACTGGAAGTATGAGATTAATCCCATAGACTAAATGATATGGTGCATTGCCTAAGGTTGCCTTGACTTTCGTCCTATCTACCCATAGTGCATACTTCAACAATGTGTTCCATTCATTGGGATTCTTAGCAATTAGTTTTTCAATGATATCCAACAAGATTTTATTAGTGGACTCGGCCAAACCATTACCCTGAGGATAATAATTGGAAGAAAATTTAAGAACTATCCCATATTCAAATGCCCATTTAGAAAACTTTAAAGATGAAAAGGTAGGGCCATTGTCACATACCAGAGAATAAGGTGTTCCAAACCTGGTGATGATATTCTCTTCTAGAAACTTGATGACTACCTTAGTAGTGGAAACTTTACAACATGTCACTTTTGTCCACCTAGTACAATAATCTGTCATTGTTAGTATGAATTTGTGTCCAGTAGATGATGGAGGATTGATAACTCCAATAAAATCTAGGGCCCATTGTACAAATGGTCTGAACTCTATAACTGGCTATAATGGATGAGTTTGATTTCTCCCTTTATCTATTGTAGTCTCACAAGTGTTACAACTTCTAATATGATTTTTAGTATCTTTGAATATCGTAGGCCAATAATAACCTGACCTCAGAATCTTATGTGTGGTTGCCATATGGGAACCATGTGCTATCCCATATTTATCATGAAGTTCCAACAACACTTTATCTGCTTCATCTCTATTTAAACATCTTAAGTAGATCCCCTCATGATTTTTTTGAATAAGAATCCTCCCTGCACCATATACCTTTGCACTTTTATTTTTAGGGCTCTCCTTTGAGAAGATTTCATCCAATTGGGGTACTTTCCAGATATGAGGAATGTATTCAGGTCATCATACCATCCTGGTGTATCATCAGTGTTCAATACATATTATTGTTTTATCAAGTTAGGATCAATATTAGCTATTGTTTATACCAAGGCTTGGCCCCTGACTAACTTCATAGGAATGATCTCCACATCAAACTCCTACAACACTGTGATCCACTTTACTCTTTTATCTCCATGTTCATTTTGCATCAATAGCATTTTTACCACTACATCAGGTACTATAGCCTTTATCTAACTCATCAGAATATAATGTCTAAACTTTTTTACTACACTCACCAATGCAAATGCCTATCTTTCTATGTCCAAGTATTTCAATTGAGCATCCTTCAGTGGAGCACTCATGAAGGCAATAGGTTTTTCTCCATTCTCTTCTCCCTTTTGCATTAGATTATCTGCAACTGAATGTTTAGATGCAAAAGAATAGATATAGAAAGGTCTAGTATAATTCAGACTAGCTAACATAGGTGCATCAGAAATAGCCTTTTTAATGTCCTCAAATGCTGCCCTAGCCACTGGCATCCACTCTATCTTAGCATCCTTCTTCAGTATGGCATTCAATGGTTGTACTATTTCTACAAATCCAGTGATAAACTTTCTAACAAAGTTAATTTTGCCAAAAAATTATTTCAGTTCTTTCTTACTACTTGGCAACTGCAATTTATTGATTCCTTCCACCCTATCTGGGTCAATGGAGATTCCATTTTTAGAAATAATATGTCCTAACAACTTCCCCTTAGTTACACCAAATGAACACTTCTTTGGATTAAAAGAAATTCCATACCTTTCGCATCATTTTAGCACTCTCCTCAGATCATCCACATGAGTAGATACATCTTTAGAAAACACAATTAGATCATCCATGTAAATAACAATACATTTACCTGATAACCCATGTAATGAAATGTCCATGGCCCTTTGGAAAGTAGCACCTACATTAATTAAGCCAAATGGCATTCTTCTATATGCATAGTTACCCCATTTGCATGTAAAAGTGGTTTTTAGCCTATCCTCTTTATCTACTAAAACTTGATTATAACCAGAGAAACCATCAAGAAAAGACATCATTTTAGCTCCATTAACTTCTTGTAACACTTCATCTAATGGAGGTAAAGGGTAATTATCTTTTTTATAAGCCTTATTTAGATTTCTAAAATCAACACAGAGTCTGATGTCTCCACTTTTCTTTCTTACAGGCACTAAGTTTGCTACCCAGGTAGAATGTTTTACTAGAAAAATTATCCTTGCAGATAATAGTTTCTTAACTTCTTAAAAAATTAGGGGTTCTAATATAGCATTCATAGGCCTTTATTTTTGCCTAAATGTTTCACCCCTGGTCTTAATGGTATTACATATGTTATGATAGAAGTATCATAAGTTTTTAAATCCTCATATGTCCATGCAATCACATGCTTATATTCCTTTAACACCTCTGCAATTTCTTTTCTCAATTATTTAGAATATGTCTTTCAAATTAGAAAATTTTGAGGGCTCTGCTCTGTTCCCAAGTTGAAAGGGTCACATTTACCTCCTTTAGTTTTTGGAAGATCCTTTTGTCTCATCACTCCATCAAAATCAAAGATCTTTTCCAACTCTATCACTCCTTTGGGTAAGAGATTACTCTTCTAGTCTATTATGTCTTCTTTGTCCCAAGATATATCTAGTCTTTCCTATTCATCAATGATTTGAGTTTCAAATACTTCATGACTACTGAGAAAATCTACAATCTATTGATCTCCCTCAAATACCTAGAAATGTGTTACATTGTCTGGTATACTTGGTATATTTACTAACTCTACTACAAATCATTTCAGACCTGGCAATGTTAAGGGTTCTAACATGCTAGTAGCAACTGCTAGTGCATCTGGCCTTTGGTTCAACTCTCTAGGGATATGTTCAATGTTAAAAACATCAAAAGATTCAATTAGATCCCATACCCTATACTGATAACTAACCAATTTCTTAAAGTTACATGCATATAATTTCCTGACCTGTCTAACTACTAATTCAGAATCAAAAAATACATTGATCATCTTTACCTTTTTCTTAATGGTCATAACCAATCCATATATCAGAGCTTCATACTCTGTCACATTATTGGTGCATGGGAACTGAAGTATGTATGCTGCCAAAAAGGATTTACCATTTGGATCAATGAGTTTGACCTCTGCTCCTACCCCTTGTTTGGATTTAGATCCATCACACTTTAGAGTCCACATGTTATTTATGTTTTTATGAACTGGACCCTTTGTTTTAATAAGAACTATTTTACTTACCTCATGTTTTATGGGAGCATGCATATTCTCATGTATCTTTTCTTGACTTGTAGATATCACTACACACTCTATTTGTTTAAGAAATTCATAATGATTAGTACTTTTTGTTTCTCCATCTTCACTCAGATTCTTTAACAATCAATTATCATCATCATGAAAATGCAACCTAGGCTCATTAAGGACCTTTTACTTCTTGTTTTCCCATTAATTATACACAATTTCTATGCTAATATTCAATTATATCTCTACACATCCCATAGTTTTCTTCAGAGTGAGCAGTCTTATGCACTCTACACCAATTCTTATACAAACATGTTGATAACTGAGAGGGGGGTGAATCAGTTATCCTTAATTTGCTTACAATTCAAACACTTAAATCCACTTCGTTAATCAATAGCATAGCAATTAATCATTCATGGAAGCATAAGGCATAAACACCAAAGTAGATACACATCAACACATGAGACACCAAGATTTTGATGTGGAAAACCCAGTTAAGGGAAAAACCACGGGGTGATTAACCCAAGGATTATTCTCTATTAGAAGAATAAGAAAAATAGATGGCACATGCCAATTAGGGCTCACTGCCCAAGCACACTGCTCACAAGGAGACACACTGCCTACAAGAGACACACTATCTACAAGATAACAAGTATTACAAACTTGAACTAGAGTTTGACATCTTTACCATGCCTGGATCAGTTCCATTTGAGCCCAAAAATGCCTGCTCTACCTTTTGCACTTCTCTTCGCTATATCACTCTCATCACCACACGACACACTACAAAATGAATTCACAAACCCTTATTTATACAAGGCATCGACTTAGGAACAATCATCTAAGTTAGCAAACACCTACAAGATCATTCACAAGACGTGTAATACATCCGGTCGGCTAGTCTTAAGAAGAACACCAAAATCCATGGTTATTCTTCAAATACAAACTCTAACATCAATGCAAACCACCAACATGAACTGGACATGATCCACAGATCACCACAAGCTTTCCTAAATCACCAAGAACATCCTCACTTCATCTTCTTGCTGGAATCCTTCTCTCCTTCATTCGGAACTTCAAGAACATAGTCTGTCATCACTGTCATAATGTAAAAGTTTCTTTTGAACCTCCAAACGATGCACAAATCAAGTTGTCACTTCACACTGACTTCTTCAACACTCCCTCCAATCCACAAAATGAGAGAATGTAATTCTGGAACTCACCAGACCAATCTGTGACACTCTGTCACCACTGAATGCCTGCCAGAACTGGTTCTACTTGAGCAAACATAACTTCTTTAGATCTTCATGCAGACCTCTGAAATCTTAACTGGAACATATCAAGACTCATATCTACAAACCCTTTAATCCGCATCCTCTGATTCTCAACCCATTGAGTACTTTTGCCTTCTTCTTATCACTGTTCTTCACTATTCCTAATTGAGACTAATTTTCTCAATATCCTCAGCACACAGCTCATCCAATCCTTCTTATCAATGCAATATGAGTATGTTGACATCAATGACAACACTGGTGAACCTCATACTTGCAACAAAACCACATTAGATAGGGACCCCCTGTTGGATACATTTCTCCATTTCTTGTCTTATGATCTGACTAAAGCTACTCACTGTATTATCTTCCTCATCAGAAGAACCATGATCAAAATCAACAAATACATTTGTTCCACTATTAGTAGATTTTGTTTCAAACTCAAAGGCTAAAATTTCTTCTATTTGCACTCCTCTATTTGAAACTCTATAAACTCTTGGTTCAATACAAGCATATAATACCTCATTTGTCCTATCATATTCTGTGATCATATGTTTCACCCTAGGTTCAGCCTTAATTCTAATTTGATTTGGGATGACTCTCCAAGGCAACCACATGTGAGAAAAATTAGTGGCCATGTATCTATTTAAGGTTTTAGACCAATCCCTACTCAGTAACATACCATAATTAACTGGGATGTCTACCACCTGAATATCAATGTACTGACTTATCCTAGGATCAGAAGTCAATTGCATTTAAGTATGCACAAGTTCGCCCACTACATTAACCTCAGACTTATCCAATTGTGTAACAACCTTGACAGACTTAGTAGGAGTAAGTTCTAAGGTTTTACAAATCCCTAATGGCATAGCATTAGCCAAAGCTCCTGAATCAACCATACAATTATGTAAA
Source organism: Cunninghamia lanceolata (assembly GCA_027924645.1). Lineage (NCBI taxonomy): Eukaryota > Viridiplantae > Streptophyta > Pinopsida > Cupressales > Cupressaceae > Cunninghamia > Cunninghamia lanceolata. The sequence continues at coordinate 4,032,977 of BSBN01000160.1, read as the reverse complement.
TTTTTTCCAAAAATTCTCAGGGTTAATAGAAAAGGAGGAGCCTCCTTCTCTGCATACATCACTATGTTAGTGCTCGCAGGCTGTTCAACATTCTTAACTTTATCTTTGGTCTATATATCTTTACCATGATTGTCTGAACTTAAGGGATTATCTCTAGGTCTTGACTCGTCTAGGGATTTTATGAATGCATTTCGTACCCTTGGACTCCTCAGTAACTCATATAAAGGTACATTAACCTTTATCTTTTTTATTTCTTTAGACAAATAATTCATTAGTTTTGAAGCTTCATTGGAATCTACTTTTCCTATCTAAACTTTTGATATTGTATAAACACCAACCCCTTGATGACTGGCCTTAGGAGGCACTAGGTTATTACTTGCATGATGATCAGGTGGAGTGTTAAAATTATTTGGAAATGTGGAGGTGGTGAAAGGACCTCCAGCATTACTAGTATTTCTCAGATTGTAGGTATGATTCCTATTAGATTGTTGAAAAGCTTGTATCTCATCACTTCATTTTCAGTTTCAAAGGGAAACTGAAAGGTTTCTAATACTAGTGTTGACTTTGGATATAAACTCTCACAATAGTATGGTTCATCCTTTGCTATTTGATTTTCTTCCTTTGGTTGAGAATGTGAAACTCTCTAATACCATAGCAGACTCAAATCTTGAAGGTACTATCTCATTCCCCTTAGGAATCAAGAACTTAGATGTAGGTGCTTGCACTTCTACATTAAAGATACTAGCTACTAAATGGAACTGTGAACAATCAATTTCAGCATGTGCGCTAGTGTTATGAATCCTGTACCAATTCTTCAATGCTACATTAGCCATTTGTATCCTAGTAGGTTGTTTAGGTTCTTGATTATCTGGATTCTCAAATGGAGAAGCCAAAGTGCAATTGTTTGGTCTAGTGTTCCATATTCTAGGAGGTTTAGGCTGATTAGGATTTCTGTTATCATTTCCCCAAGCCTTATTATCCCCGTTATGTCTCCTATTTTGTGATCCTTGTCCCTAATTTTGGTTCTAATTTTGATTATGACTCTAACCCTGATTATGACTATGATTTTGATTTTAACTTTGAGGATTTCTACCATAGAAACTTTCATTTCTCAGCTGAGTCATCTCTGTGGTTAATCTTCTCAAATGTGTAGTAATTTCTTTCATATCTTCCCTATAATCTTGTGTCTTAGCCATGTATGTATCCTGAGGTGGCTGAAAGAATGACTGACCATTAGATTTATTACTATTAGCACCATTACCTGTGTATGGAACTATGGCCTGAGTAGGGATAGGGTTATACACCGGTGTGTAGGTAGGCTCTGGATTTAACAATGGAGTATGATGCATAGGAACACCATTCCATGGCTACAATTGATTTGGAACTACAGTATTCCCTATACTCACAAAAGGACTATAAGTTGTCTGTCTCATTTCTTGATTAATCTTTACTGCTTTCTTATAAGCTTTTGACACAGTATCTACGAGAGGTGCTTGTCTTTTGACAAACATTGTAGTCAAAGGATCTAAAGCAACATAATACATTGCTAAGATTGTGTCAGTAGTCACAGTGTATGGATCAACTAGTTTTGAATATGCCTTTTAGAACCTATCATTAAAGTTACTTATGAGCTCTCCTTCACCTCTCTTGATTTCTGTCAATTTATGATACAGAGATGATGGTTCTACTGGCCCTCTAAACTTGGATAAGAATGCTTCTTCCATGAGTTCCTAGGTGGTGATATAACCATTTGGCAAGTTCACATACCAATTAGAATCTTGTTCATTGAAAGTGAATGGGAACAACCTACAAACCACATCTTCATGTGCTAGTCTTGATCTAAAGCAAGCCTTTTCAAAAATTTGGATATTATCCTTAGGATCCTAATGTAGCTAATGCTTAAGGCAAATCTTCTCAAGATTTTTAGGCATCTCATGATAATCAGCAAATAGTATGAGAGAATTAACATTGAAATATGTGATAGCTAGACCTCTAGGTGGACTAGGACTTCTAGGAGGACTTGGATTCCTAGGAGGGCTAGGGCTTCTCAGAGGACTTGGACCTCTGGGAGGACCTAAACCAAGATTCAACGATTTGAATGCAAAACTATCAGGACTCACTATGTTAGGTATACTCAATGGCATTCTTGGAGGAGTACTTGAAGAACTTCCTATATTTACTACTCTATGATTCCAAATCAAGGCACTCTTATTCTATCTTCTATCAGGTAATTGTGTGAAGATGTCACCTAAATTGGACCTAGACCTAGTCACTTAACTAATATTATGAGCCAGCTTTGTACAAATCCTAAAATAGTTCTAAACAGGCCCTCCTTCTAGCACCAAAAACTGATGATGTATGTTTTTACACATAAGCAACATGAGATATATTCACAATGAACTCAGTCTCTCTTGAAAAGTATGGAGAATTATACAAAGATAATACTCAACTCCAAGGCTCCGGTAGTCAGTTCTTGATAGTGTGGAAAGTTTAGTGGTTCATTGTGAGCTATTTGTTCAAGGCACCTTACATAAACTAAAGTAATATGTGACTTACTGGAATTCCTTAATGACCACAAATAACACCATAATAAGTGCATCCTTGCATGTACTTATCATTTCACAAAACTTTTACATGAATTATACTGAACATGCTCTGTATTTCCAAAATTATGTATGTAAACTACTAAAGATCTTTCAAATTTACAATTCTTTACTCGGATCAGTAGCAATTTACTTAAAATATTTGTGTGCAAGCTAAGTATTTATGCTTTTTGGAGAAAATTTAGAAAGAGTAAGGTTAGAAACACTATTTTAGACAAGATCTAATGTTCTTCTATCCATGTATTGAGAAATTTAATGATCTTGAACAATTCAACACAATTAAATCCACATGTAAAATCCTAAACATTTTCATGAACATACATAAGGAATTGCAATCTTTCAAAGAAAATACATCAAACAATTGCTCGAATCAGAAAAACACCCTAGAATAGATGCAGAATTTTGAATTTGCTTTCATTTGAAGTATAAAGTCATACTAAATTTACAATGTAACAATGACTTATGTTGTATTGACCAAAATTACTAAACTTACAAATGCTTTGATAGATACATGAAGGAGATAGGACATTCCACGCACTCCTTGATGTAGACATAGGTGACCTCCTCCCTAAATCACTAAAGCTCAAAGTATTCAACATAAACTACTTTCTTTTGCAATAAAATCACCAATTCTCGTCTTAAGCTAAAAGCTATGAATCCCTGTGTAAGTAAAATACATGTAGCAAGGTTCCTTATATAGATTTGAAATCCCCTTCTACTACGGTTGCAAATTCAATCAATTCAAACTTTACAAAATCAACGGTGGGAATCATTTCCCAACCATTCCAAAATATCTTTGCAGAATATTTCTTTTGGTGCAAAGGATGCCATTAGGATCTTTTTAGATATAAGACATTTTCTTTGACTTTCTCCTTTGTTGACCTTTTTGCTGATGACAATATAACAAAAAAACAAAGTATCCGCAAATGACACTGCTACTGATATTCCTTCTTCATATACCTTTTATTCCTTCAAGTACTCTATATATTTGGCCATCAATGCCACAATAGAATTGTGATTAGTCCCTTGGCTCTTTTTCCATGTATATTCCTTCAATTCAACTCCTTTCAATGTCTTCATTTGCTTTGCTAGCCCTTCTCTATCCTTTTGATATTTCCTTACCTTAGCATTTAATTCCATAACGAAATCAATCATTTCAATACTTAGATTTGTTGCAGGGCTCTCCAAGCAAGGTAAATAAATGGCCTTAAACTCTTGTATTGCCATAGTCACACTGTATACTAGTATCTCTTGGAACTCATGCCCAATAAAACTCTTTATTATTTTCATCTACATCCTTATTATACCATCGACAATCTCCTCCAAATCTTGAGTACTTACAATGAAACTGTTTAGAATATCTTCTTCAAATTTCAACTCTAATTTATGCTATGGTATTTGATTTGCCATCTGAGGAGTTATTACTCCTCCATTTATCAACTCTTCAATCCTTTCATTTATGTCTTCAACTTGTTCCAGTTTAGACCTGCTTTCCTCTAATCTTGATTGACAATTATGTATGATAATAGTACAATTATTTTTCTCTATGAGGGCAATATCCCAATTGGCAATTGCATGCCTTATTATATCTTCTCCCCTTTGAATAAATGCTTTGATCCACCTCTCAAAAATGTCTGCTTCAATTTTCTTGTTCTCCATTTCATTTACTTGATCTCTTGATAAAATAACCAACTCTGTAGCCAAGTCTGGCATACCAACAGTAGGGTCAAACATACCCTAAATGAACTATTGTAACTAGACAATGTGTCCCTTCAAGTAATCATATTTATCTTTATCTCCTCTCATCATCTTAATGGTCACTTTATTCATGTCCTCCCACTCTGCAATATGCTGCTCCATGGTTACATACCCAAGGTCTATGTTAAGCAATTGATAATCATCCAGGCTCATTTCTCCTTTGGCTTTATCCTTCTAAGGTATAGCCAATTCTAGATTTCTTGAACTAGAGGGGCCTCTCTTGATAGTGGACATGGTCCTTTCTTTTCTCTTCTCTTTACGTGGTGTAGACAACCCAACAAACTCTTTATGTCAATGGGAACTAGCTGTACTTTGTCCTTTCTCTTCTGACATCTAAACTATCCAAGTTGGTGCCTCCTTGTTTGTTTCTACCTTCTTTTCTTCATGTATCACCTCCTCTTGAGGTTTCTCTATTTCTATTTGTTCCTGATGTTGCTGTTGTTGTTGTTGCTACTAGGGTGGAGGATTCTACTCTCATGACGATGATGATAATGTATTGTTATGCTGCTATGGTTCTTCCTCCTCATTCTCTTTTTCTTCTTCCTCTTCCTCTATATCCTCCCCAGTATCTTGCTCTATGTCCCCCTCCTCTGAGTTCTATTTCTCTTTGTTTTGTATTATGTCAATATTGAGGACACCTGAAACATTAATATTAGAAGTAGATGATGACCATGTTGCCCCTATTAGTACCTTAGTCCGAATAGGTACACTCGCAAGCATGTTTGCCTGTTCTGATTGTGGAGGTTGGTTTGAAGATACATCAAGCCCTTCTATAGCTTTCTCTTCTTCTTTTTCCTTTTCTATTTATGCTACTTATTGTGCAACATCCTATACTTCTTTTATGATTTCTGGTGGCACAAGTGTACCAAAAAGATCCACTTCTTTTGTATCTTCTTGTACACTTTCTTTCTTTGATATTGGGCTTTGTGTACCCCCCATAGACACTTGAGTATTGTGTTCTTGTATTATAGGGGAGCTCTTAGCTACTTCTTCTTCCTCTTGATGCTCTACCCCTATATTTGCTTCAAGTTGTGTATCTTCATCATCACTACTATCATTCTCAACATTCACAATTTCACTCACTTTTTTAAATTCTTGGGCTTTTGACCCTTGCAACATTTCCTTGGTTAATTCTTGGTTAACCTTAATTTAGCCCTATCTTCTTTCTTCTTGTGTAGATTCAGTAGATATAATCTTTTGTCTGACCTTTGCCTATGGTGTATCTACAACCTCAGTATGTATTGGTGCTCTCTCTTTTGAAGATTCTATAATTATAGCTTTCATTACACCTTGTCCTGTTGGCACCCTTGGTGTCTGTGTTTGTTCTACATCAACTCCTTGACCTGATGACCCTGCTTCTACAAATGTACCTAAGGCTACTGCCACTATAACACCCAATGCATAAGGGTCCATCAGTGTTGCATTTTTATCCTTTTCAATCACCTTAGCTTCTACAATTTTCCTTTTCTTTTCATAAAAGCATTGTAAATCATCATGATTTTCTCTTTCTCTCTTCTTACCCTTCTTTTGGTATGTAGCTACAATGCCTTTAGCTTTAAGCTCTTCTATTTTGTCTTTTAACCATGTTTTAGAGAATAAAATAATTGGTTTTGATACAACCTCCAAAGATGTTTCCCCTGGCTCCTCCCAATTTGGTTCATTATGGTTAGCAGCCTCTTGGCTTCATAACTATGATGCAATACTTTACCATCATCTGTAATTTCTTTAGGTACACTGATTTCCCCCATTGTCCTCATTTACTCCAAAGTTAATCTATGGTGAGACCTCTTCCTCACCTCTCTTTCATTCTCACAATCTGACCAAAAATATTCAATATGAACTTGGTGTTTATATTTCTTGTCAACCTAATTCTCAATCCTATGCAAAGGATCAAAATGCCTAGCTAAATAAAATTCCTCAAACCCATAATACCTTAGCTCCTTTTCTGAGTGCTGAGCTACTTGTAACATCGGAAAAAGTCCCCTTCGGGGCTTTTCCCTCTTTAGGTTTAGCTCTCGGGTCTTTTGTGTGCATTTAGGACATTTTACATCATAATTTGGCATCCCGATGGAATGATCCCTAGGTAACATGACAAATGGGGCCTAGGAGAACCCCCTGAGCTTGACCTTGCCCAAAATAGGGGGGAGGACTTGGGAGCCCATGCCCTAGTCCTGCCCTATTTTGGGGTAGCCCCAATTTTTGGGTGTCAGATTATTACCGTTATTTGGGTCCTATGCCGACACAGTAAGTTTGAATTACGAAAATCTTGGCGGGAGTGTTTGTAGTTGCATATAAAAGCATGTTTAGGCCTTCATTTGTAAACTAGATTTCAACTAGATGGCAATTGTGATGTTCAAGTGTTCTCAAGGTGATTCAAGGCTTTCATTGTGTTGCAAGAGTAGATTTGTGTGGTTTATGTGTTTGTGTTTTTAGATTTGAGCATCCATTTCATCATGGAATGAAGATAATCTTCCTCCATGATATCTTCACTACAAGGTGACATTATATTGTGTTTTCATCATTATTTCCTTTGGTTTTTGCCTCTGCTTCACAAGGGAACTCACTCTCTATCTGACAATAGTGTTTGGAGACTTAAGTGTCCTTCAGGACTTGACTGAGGCAAGCCTCTAAACACCACAACCCCCTCCCAAAGTTTTGTGATTACAGGTTGCAGGTGTCGCATCTGGAAAAAGTAGAGTTGCAGGAAGAATCAATAGACATCATGGATTTAGGATCTAAAGAGAAGCAGGACACCAGAGCCTTTTTGGGACTTGGGCACTCACTCCTATGTCCTCCGTAGTTGAATTTCTAGAAACATAAGTTATAGTGCTAATCAGTGTCAGAAGGAGGTCAAGATAATGCAAAGAAACTGGTACCTTGGACTTGGGCACCCGCTCCTGTGTCCCCAACTTTTCCACCTTGAAACCTTGAAAATAGGTGCTCTGTGATTTGATATTTTGCTTCCCTCTACAAGAGCTTTTTCTATTATAATTCTGTTTACAGTTGTATTTGCATAATTAGGGTTTTAATGGTCAATTAAGCATAAGAGAAGAAATTTTGATAATTAAACACCCTAATCCAAGCTTCCCTACATCTCACAACAACCTAGGGTATGATAGTTCCTAGCTACTCGACCCTAGATCCTTGAATGTATAGGGTGAAAGGAGGATTCAAACATCTAAACACTAAAAACTAAACAATCCAAATTTTACCCTAAACATTTTGGTGAACCCATGTTTTTGGATTTAAATTGCAACTTTCTAAGTGTGTGTCTTCAGATTTGGATTGATTTCATTCATTCATATAGTCTTTCGACTTATTGCATTGAGAAAATTACAAAAAAAAATTGAAAAATTTGCAAAAAATTGAAAACCCTAGCTTGCATTTTCATATAGATTACTAAATTGCATCAATTATTTCTAAATTTTTCTAATTCATGATTTTTGCATCAGATCTGATATAAACTATATAAAAACACAGAAATTCAGAAATTTACATTACATTTTCATCATTAATTTGCTAGGCTTTTGTAGAAATTTTGACAATTTTCATTAAACCTAGTAATTCCAAAATCTAGGGTTATTAGGAAAAATCTTCTTTCAGAATTTTATACTAATTTTAGAGGTACATTCAAATTATAATTTGGCTTTAGTCTTGCATTTTAGTGTAAATTTGTATTTAGATTCAAAATATTTGCATTTTTGCATAGAAAATTTCAACAAAAACTAGCAATTTTCATGCATTTTGCATTAGATTTGCATTGGCATTTTGCATATTAAATCTTGGAAATCATTTTTAGATCTGAGATTATTTCATTTTCATCATAAATCAAACTTCAAAACATTCACATAGCATTTGCTGTTAAGATCTCAAACCTAAGGCTTCAAAAACAACGATTTTCACTAAATTTGGCCTTATCGACTCTATAAACTTGCCCATAGTCATGTTGTGAAGGATAATTTTGCATTAATTAGATATTACCAGGGTAATAATTTTCTTCCACTCCTAAAAATCTTCACAACACCCTTTTAATGGGCTCTTGTATTGAAAAATTTGGTGAAAACTACATATTTTAGTTATTTTTGCCCTAGGGTTTGGCCTAGTTTGCACTCTAAGCGTGTCGTAAAAATTTTTATGGATTGAGGTGACTGATATCATTTATTTTATTTTCTACACCTCCTAAAATTCATTACAACACCCCTTTTCCTAGGTCTTGGAGTTAAAAAAACTATGACAATTTGCATATTTTTCTATATTTTCACTAAGGTTTGACCTTAAGTGGCACTAAAAGTGTGTTGTATTGGGAATTTTGACATTAATTAGCTATTATTATTGATATAATTTTCTTTCCATCATCACTTTCCTCTCAACACCCTTTGTTATGCTCTTTTGCATTAAGTTTTGGTGAAACAATTGCCTATTTCGACATATTTTCACTATAGTTTGACTTGGCATTATCTTGGATTTGCATCAAGAGTGTGTTGAGAAGGATCATATTGCTGTTTTGGACTGATATTTGACATATAACTTTCTTCCACTAATCAAAATACTTACAACACTCTTTGTTTCACTTATTTGCATTGAAAAAAGTACAAAAATCAAACATTTGAGGCAATTTTGGGGCATATCACTTTGCACTTGCCTTTGACATACTTTTGGAAAAAATTTCAAATCTGATTTGAGCATAAAAATATGGCTTCTAATCACAACAACAATAATAGGTTCCCTCCTAGACCTTACATGAAAATAAAAGCACCTGAACCTGAGATTGTCATTACACCTCATGATAGAACAACTAGAGACAAGGGCCTCTTTACATCACTGTGAAAATAATGGGAAATCCTGTGGGTGGAACTCTTATTGATCCTAATTGCATGACTAATGTTGCCACTGAAGAGTTCCTCTTTTCACATCAATTAATGTAAGGTTCTTATGATCTCTCGAGCATGATGATTAAGACACATAAGGGAACCTTTATGAAGCCTTTGGGTAAGATATCATTGTTGGTAACACTATCTAGAAAAAATGTCAAACAATGGTTTGATGTTGTCCCTATTTTTGACATCTTTCACATTAAATTGGGACATCCTTGGCTAAAAGAAATGAAAGCTATCACTTCAACAATACACCATTGTCTAAAATTCCCTTTTGATGGATGCATGATTACTGTCCCCCGTAACAAATATAAACCTTTGGTTGAGAAAAAGCATTACAAATTGAATTATTTTTGGGGTAAAACTAAAATACCTAGTCCTTCTATACAAGAAACAACAAAAGATAAACAACCCATATATGAAGAGAACTTTAGACTGAAAGGACAAGGTCCCTATGCTGAGGTTCCTCCCCCAAAATCCTTACAAGGATCGGGAGGTCATTGTCAACAACAAAATGTTCCACCATGACAAATGAGGTTTGATCCCAGTGCTTCATCTTCTAAATTGCACAAGCCTATGAAAGAGGATAGCCCTATCTTACAAGAGATAAGTGGTAAAAGAAAACAAAATAGAAAAGCAAGAGAAAGAAGAAAAAGAAGACAAGCTTATGCTATAAACCTTGCCTCTCAACAAGAAAACATTGATCCCAACATTCAACCAAACAATAATGATCCTAACAATGAACAACATGATGAACTAGACATGAATTTGGCTATGGTACCTTATGCTCCACTTTCCTCCAACATTAGGGAGTGGGAAGATGATGATGATGATTTGCTTATAGATAACCTCTAGCCCGAAAGGGGCCCTACAGATGAGTATCTCTAACCCTTTATCTCTCTCGTGATGTGTTATGTGTTGTTTAGGCCTCCTGGGATGACCCTTGACTCTCTTGTAAGGTCTAGGATACCAGGAGACCGCCTCTATTGTGACCTTCTATTTGTATCATCATTCTTCTAAATTGCTCTCTCTCTCATTTCATTGTTGTGTGTTGTGTCTTATGGACATAGAGTTGTGGTTGATGACTTGGGGGCACCCTCCTATGTGACTATCCCTAAGACACTTGTTTCTCCTCTCTGATTTATTGTTTCCCTTCCTCTAGGGTTTCCACCTAGCGAGCAGATGACGACAAACATTTATACTGATGCGAACCTAGTGTCCTGTTGGTCATGATGTTAGTCATTCGCAAACATAGAATAAAAGTTACACAACAACCTTTACTCATCTTGAAAGATACGATGAATTCAAAGAATTCATGATGCTCGCGATGTGAGAATATCATGATGATGATAATGTTAGAATATCATGATGCTCGCGGTGTTTACAAGGTCGCTTGACGGGAAAAGCTCACTATGACTTAAGATTGACATCCGGATGTTTCGGGAGTGCATGATTTTTATCAGGTGATAGAGTAAGATCATGATGATGACCTTTGGCGATACAAAAGACCGCACGACGGGGACAACCTACTACGACTTAAACTTGACGTCCAGATATTTCGACCTCAGGATATTATCGAGGGGCTTTTCAAATATCATGATGATGATGTTCATCAGCAATTATCAGGTTTGACCAAAACTTTGACTGCTCACAACTCCTTCATATGGACGAATTTTCGAGTGATGTAAAAGGCAAACCTGCATGGAATTTCAAGCTCTTTCTAACCATGAAGTCATAGAAACAAAATATGAACTTTGACAAACTAACCTCATGATGATGACCTACCTCATCCTGACCTTCATGATGATGCTGCACCTGACCTATTTTTACCAAACCGCCAGAAAGCAGACAACACAAACCAGAACAAAAGTTGGGTCCCTGTTTTGCCAAGTCAAAATGGGGCGTGTTGTGTAACCACACAACAACTTGCCACCAAAGAAAACAACAAAATTCAAATAATTCAAGTGATATGATCATATTCATCTATAATATTCTAATTCTTTCTAAGTAAAATCATCATGATCTTTGAATGATAAAATTTCATTAAGGTAACAGTGCTAACAAAGGATCATGTGTGTGCATATGATTAATTATCCTCATCTTGAAAGCAAGTTGAAAACATAAGTAACTGGTGTTAAACTACATAGTTGGAGATCATCCCTCATAGCCAACCTGGATAGAGCCTTGCTGCCAGCAGGTGTCCATAACCCCAGCAAGGTTATCTATACAATCTCCCTAAGTAGAGCCCCACTGCCAGCAGGCGTCCATAGCCCCGGTAGAGTTACTTAGATGGCCTAATTTTATTTCGTTTCTGATTTTCCTTTAAAACTTTAAATTTGATATCATCATGTCCGCTCATTTGTACAAGGTGTAGTCACTTGCAGCTTTAGGTTGGAGATTGTATTGGTAGCAAGGGAGTCCCTTTAGATTTTTCACTTAACACCTATACTCATATCTTCAACAAGCCCAAGGCTGCTAGGTGTTTCATTGTGTTTGATTCACTTTGGACAAGAAAAGGCACCTTGATGAAAAGACATCATAAACCTGATCATGAGTATTTATCAGAATGAATTACAATCTATATCTAAATCTGATCTCATCACTTGAATCCTAACAATTTAGTTATTTTCTTAGGTGATGAAGTGCATCATCCTGACTTACCAAAACAAAACTCAACCAAAACAACACAAAACAGAAGAAACACTATACAAACAACTAACCTACAAAAAAGAAACAACAGGAACAGAACAAGAAAGCAAAACAAACAAGCAGACTGTACAAACAACTAACCTACAAAATTATATACAAACCACTACTAGGCAAACAAAAACCAGAAAAAGACCTAAGGACACCTGCATTTGCATACTTCTTTTGATTGTGCAGGAGCATCAGGGTATTAGTTATGGTTCTCAACCTAGCAAATTTATCTTTATATTCTGAAGAATATTCTGATATTCTGAATTCACTGTATTCAACAGAACAACTCTTGATGATCAGCAATTGGGGAAGCTCACCATGTTCATGATTAATCCATATGCATGTCTTATCTTCTGAATTTCCATAATCAAAATGGTATTCAACATCATTTACTGTGGAAAGGAGAAATACAACCTGGTGTATTTCTGGCTTTGCTGGACATGCTTCTTCATTGGCATTTGGTCTTCCATTTGTCATTATATTTTCACTGCTTGGCTCAGTGCCTGGTCCCTCTTCAAATTGAAGGATGTATGACCTTTGATGTACTAATTCTTCATCTTTATCCAGCCTTATCCCTTCATTCTGGACGTTCAGTTTATCTTCCAGTTCAGGAAACTTCTCAATATTTTCTTCAGTTTCCTGCACATCAGCATCTAAATAAGTATCTTTATTATCACAACCTGATATACAGAAATTTATCATTTCTAAATCATTTGACTGTAAAGGAGAAACAACTTTCACTTGATGAGGACACTCCCCTGTTTCATTCTCAAAATATTTCTGGAGTGACATCTGATCATGCACAACAACTCCAAAGTCCTCTACATCTTCATCTTTCAGGAATTGTTCATTAAATAATTCACATTTTCTATCTATTAGAGGATCTGGTTCCTTTAACCTGCAACATTCTTGCATTTGATCATTTAATTCAAAGAAGTCAGATAATAAATCAGCATTTATTTTCTTCTCTATGACTCCCTGAGTTACCATCATAGGAACTTCATCATCAGGAGTGCATTTAAATTGCTCTACTATCTGTTTACACTTCTCTTTACCATAGAATGACTCCAGGAAAGATGTTTCATCTTCTTTATCAAAAGTATTAGGATCAGAATCAAAAATATTATCCTGATGAGTGATTTCTTCTCTAAAATTTTCACAAGATTCATACCTGCATACTGACTGATCCTTACTTGTATTAGGAGGTAGAGAACTCCTATCAATCTCACCATAAAATGAATCCAGGAAAGATGTTTCCTCTTCATTACCTTCTGGAACTGACTCAGCTATTGTATTTTCTAGAATCTTTTTCAACATGACCAAGCAAGGGTAGCAATCTCTCTCTGAATGCTCTTCATCATGTAATCTGCACCAGCTTTCAATCAAGACATCATCAATGGGCAAACCTAATATTTGACTACACTGTATATTTCTAGACAAGTATAATTCAAAATCTTCAAAATGATCTACTTCAGTGTCTGGGCAATTAATAACTTCTGGTGCTGCATCTGCTTGTTGCTCCAGAATTTCTTCATTTCCCTGGCAGACTTCTTTATTTTCTTGGCAAATTTCTTCATTTTCTTGGCAAGTTTTGGCTCTGAACACATCCGGGAAGAATATTAGTCCTTTCAAATATAAATCCAACCTTGTGAGGAAAGTTAAACAATTAATTTCACTGTGTTCTACAGTCTGGTGTATCCTGCAACAGGTAGATAAACCAAAGTTAGACAAATTGTGAGGGTAAATTTGCCTACTCAAAGTTTCCTGGAATAAAGGAATGTTAATTTGACCATTATTTTCATATACATCCATCAAAATGAGACTCTATTCTTCAATTTTTTTGTATTTTGCAATTTTAAGGAGATCTATCATATCTCAGACTAAAACTTGAAAGTCCAGAAAATCAAACAAATATTTGATGCTTTGGGTTAGATCTTTGCAAAGGTGCAACCAAAACATCTCAGATAAGAGATATTTGCAGACACTTAACTCAAATGCTGAAATATTTATGCAATATTTGTAGAAAATCCAAAAATTCTTTGTTCAGGAACAGGATCTATTTTCGGCCCTCCTTCTAGCGCCAATTTATGTTGCGTTAGAAGCGAGGGGCTTGCATATATGAATGATGACTGAAGCAGCGATGTCTTTTCCAGTTGGCCCTCCTTCTGTTGATGAAATCTAGAAATTCTCTGTCCGGCCCTCCTTCTAGCGCCAATTTATGTTGGTCATGATGTTAGTCATTCGCAAACATAGAATAAAAGTTACACAACAACCTTTACTCATCTTGAAAGATACGATGAATTCAAAGAATTCATGATGCTCGCGATGTGAGAATATCATGATGATGATAATGTTAGAATATCATGATGCTCGCGGTGTTTACAAGGTCGCTTGACGGGAAAAGCTCACTATGACTTAAGATTGACGTCCGGATGTTTCGGGAGTGCATGATTTTTATCAGGTGATAGAGTAAGATCATGATGATGACCTTTGGCGATACAAAAGACCGCACGACGGGGACAACCTACTACGACTTAAACTTGACGTCCGGATATTTCAACCTCAGGATATTATCAGGGGGCTTTTCAAATATCATGATGATGATGTTCATCAGCAATTATCAGGTTTGACCAAAACTTTGACTGCTCACAACTCCTTCATATGGACGAATTTTCGAGTGATGTAAAAGGCAAACCTGCATGGAATTTCAAGCTCTTTCTAACCATGAAGTCATAGAAACAAAATATGAACTTTGACAAACTAACCTCATGATGATGACCTACCTCATCCTGACCTTCATGATGATGCTGCACCTGACCTATTTTTACCAAACCGCTAGAAAGCAGACAACACAAACCAGAACAAAAGTTGGGTCCCTGTTTTGCCAAGTCAAAATGGGGCGTGTTGTGTAACCACACAACATGTCCCTTTTGAGAGCAATCAAAAAATAGACTTATTTCCTAATATGACGATGGGGTTGTATATCTTATCCGATGCTTGGCTAGTGGAAACACTCGTGCTTTTTGAGTAGTGAATTTGATGATGTTTTTATCACATTTACAAACCTTAACAATACTGCTGCTCTATGCACCTTTGTTTGTCTTTGAATCTAGCCTCGGTGGTGGTCGATTTAGAGAGCTTCGTGATATAGTATAACCTTGGCTCTTTGTGTGGTTAATCATATGCATTGATGTTGTTGTTTATCATGATTTTATAGACACTAACATGTTTCTTGCAGGGATGTGTTTGTGGGAACATTTGGTGACCGTAAAATGTATACGCCTAAAAATGACACATTTCAGTCTAAATAAATATTCTTAATATTTATTTCATTCTAATTCTTCTATCAATAAACAAATAAACAAATTTATTTATTCACATTCCTCTAACTTAATTAAATATTAAAATATTTAATTACCTCTTCTAAAGTCAAAATTGAATGAAATCCTTTATTTAATTAAATTCTTCCAAACAATTAAATATTTCTTAATTATTTAATTAAATCAAATCATTCTTCCAAATTTGAATAAATCAAATCAAATTTATTTAAATCTTCTCAAATAAAATATAATCAAATATTTTATTTATTCTTCCAAAATCATGCACAAATAATTAAATAAATTTATTTATTTAATTAGCTTTCTTATCTTCAAATTCTTCAAATATCTTCCAAATCTTCTAAAAATAAGTCTTATTCTTCATGCACACAAAATTGAATAATTTATTATTTAATTTCTCTCAAATCATGCAAAAGAAAATCACAAGTTGAGTTAACTGACTCAATCAACCTTGTTTTTATCAATATCTCTTAAATTAGAAAAAAGCTTTCTAATTTATGAAAAACATGTCTTATCTTTAGAAAAGAAAGTAGTTAACTCAAATAAAACAGCTTTTGTGTGACACTTGTCTTCTTCTTATTCACACACATTCCTCAACCATTCTATACTGTTGATCTTCTCATTCTTTCTATACTATTTATCTTCTCTTTCACAAGTCTATAAATTGAACCCTATTCTTCCATTTCATTCATCCAAGATTTTAGTATTGTTACTCTACAGGAATTATAGTGCACCTTTGGCACCCACGTCATTCCATTTGCTTGCGATCAACTTGTTACCATATCACTACCATTGTTGTGAAGCTCATCTTCATTACAAAGAATTATCATACCCATTCTCCATTGACAATCTTGGAATCATAGCAAGGAAGTGCACTCTCTAAGGGCCTTATTCATACATGCAAGATCGATTGAGATAGGCAACCAACGGAAGCTATGAAGCTTTGAGGTTTGCAAAGGTTTTTGAAGTTCTTTTATTTGGTTAATCTCTTTGTTTCTGTATTTCATTGAGTTTTGGGTATTTTGATATTGATTATTCATTTTAGATCCAATTTTCCCTTAACATTTTTGGAGCCCACTATAATTTAACCCTTTTTTCTTAATATTTATTCCACCTAAATTCCTCTATCAATAAATAAATAAACAAATTTATTTATTCGATTCATATTCCTCTAAATTAATTAAATATTGAAATATTTAATTACCTATTCTAAAGTCAAAATTAAATAAAATCCTTGATTTAATTAAATTCTTCCAAACAATTAAATAATTCTTAATTATTTAATTAAATCAAATTCTTCCTCCAAATTTAAATAAATCAATCAAATTTATTTAAATCCTCTCAATCTCCAAAAAAAAAATATAATCTAATATTTTATTTATTCTTCCAAATCATGCACAACAATTAAATAAATTTATTTATTTAATTTGCTTTCTTATTTTCTAATTCTTCAAATATCTTCTAAAATCTTCTAAAAATAAGTCTTCTTCTCCATGCACACAAAATTGAATAATTTATTATTTAATTTCTCTCAAATCATGAAAAAGCAAATCACAAGTTGAGTTAACTGACTCAATCGACCTTGTTTTTATCAATATCTCTTAAATTAGAAAAAAACTTTCTAATTTATGAAAAGCATGTCTTATCTTTAGAAAAGAAAGTAGTTAACTCAAATAAAATAGCTTTTGTGTGACATTTGTCTTCATCTTATTCGCACACATTCCTCAAGGTTTCTATACCGTTGATATTTTCACTCTTTCTATACCATTGATCTTCTCTCTCACAAGTCTATAAATTGAACCCTATTCTTCCATTTAATTCATCCAAGCTTTTAGTATTGTTACTCTGCAGGAATTACAACATGCCTTTGGCACCAATTCCTTCATTGCTTGCAATCAAACTTGTTACTACACACTACTATCATTGTTGTGAAGCTCATCTTCATGGAAAAACTATCATAGCCGTTCCCGTTTGACATCTTGGAATCATAGCAAGGAAGTACACCTTCTGAGGGACATAGTCATAGACAAGATCATTTGTGATAGGAAATCAATGGAAGCTAAGAATTAAAGGAGGTTTGCTTTTTATTGTTCATTTGTTTGATTGAATCTCTTTTGTTCATTATTTCATTGAGTTTTGGGTATCATTGATATTGATATATTGATTATTCATGTTTACACCAATTTTCCCTTAACATAAAGTACATGTCACCTTCAGGGGGCATAGGCTTTGCGAAAGTCTGTCTTCCCTTATGTGTTTTCTTCCTACCTTAACATGCTTGATATCGTTGCATGATATCAACCACCTTAAGGTGGGGGAATATATAAGGTAAGTTGTTTGTTATAGATGTTAGCAATGTGCTTGTCCTCAGGTGCAGACTAGTCTGATGAGTACTTCCTATATCCTGAGTTTGTTTGCAATCAACCAATCTATCTTGAAATCTATTACATATACCTCCTTTTCACCATAAGGCATCTCTGTGATCCGGGTAGGGTTGTATGCCATGCTTCCTTTTCAAAAGTCCTCTGCACAGGTGGGGAGCAGTTCTGTGACTAACTCAACCCTTAAGTGTGTCTTCGACGATTGTTGTGGTGAAGCCCAATCATCAGTGTGTGCCTGTAATGTACCTGAGATGATGTTAAGCCTAGAAATAGGAACACTACATTGCTTGTCTACCATGTGTTCTCTGTGTCTTCAAAGTGTGTGTTTGGCATGCTTGCTTTGTTTGGCATGTCTGTTGCCCCATATGCTTCCTGCATTTTGAGAGGTTTTGCATGTCTTGCGTGTGTGTTGCCCCATATATACAAAGACCTATCCGATGAGTGCATCATGTATTATGGGAGGTTTGTTTACTTTCCAGAACTTGCATCTGCATTTCATAAATATGAGAAAAAAAAAGATATCATTTCTATCTTCCATGCATTAATGTGTCTTCTATACATTTACTGTCTTCTCCGTGTTCTGCGTGACTGTAACTATCTTCTCCATGTTTTGCATGCCTGTTACTATCTTTTATGTGATTGGCATGTCTTCTCTGTGCTTTGCATGTTTGTTGTGTTTGTGACCTTACTTTAATGCATGTATTGGCCTTGCATTTATACATACATTAAAGTGGGGGCTAAATGTAATGTCAGAAAATGTCCCCTTGGGGGCTTTTCCCTCTTTAGGTTTAGTTCCTGGGTCTTTTATGTGCATTTAGGACATTTTACATCATAATTTGGCATCCTGATGGAATGAGCCCTAAGTAACATGACAAATGGGACCTAGGAGGACCCTTTGAGCTTGACCCTGCCCAAAATAGGGGGGAGGACTTAGGCACCTGTGCCCTAGTCCTGCACTATTTTGGGGCAGCCCCAATTTTTGGGTGTCAGTTTATGACCGTTATTTAGGTCCTATGCCGACATGGTAAGTTTGAATTATGAAAATCTTGGTGGGAGTGTTTGTATAGTTGCATATAAAAGCATGTTTAGGCATTCATTTGTAAACTAGATTTTAACTAGATGGCAATTGTGATGTTCAAGTGTTCTCAAGGTGATTCAAGGCTTTCATTGTGTTGCAAAAGAAGATTTGTGTGGTTTATGTGTTTTTGTTTGTAGATTTAAGCATCCATTTCATCATGGAATGAAGAACATCTTCCTCCATGATATCTTCACTACACAGTGACATTATATTGTGTTTTTATCATTATTTCCTTTAGTTTTTGCCTCTGCCTCATAAGGGCATGCATTCTCTATCTGAAAATGGTGTTCAAAGACTTAAGTGTCCTCTGGGGCTTGATTGAGGCAAGCCTCTAAACACCACAACCCCCTCCCAAAGTTTTGTGATTGCAGGTTGCAGGTGTCGCATCTGGAAAAATGTAGAGTTGTAGGAAGGATCAACAGACACCAAGGATTCAGGATCTAAAGAGAAGTAGGACACAAGAGCCTTTTTGGGACTTGGGCACTTGCTCCTATGTCCTCCATAGTTGAATTTATGGAAACAAAAGTTACAGTGCTGATCAGTGTTGGAAGGAGGTCAAGATCCCACAAAGAAACCAGTACCTTGGACTTGGATGCTTGCTCCTGTGTCCCTGACTTTTCCACCTCAGAACCTTGAAAATAGGTGCTCTGTGATTTAATATTTTGCTTCCCTCTGCAAGAGATTTTTCTGTTATTCTTCTGTTTATAGTCGTATTTGTATAATTAGGGATTTAATGGTCAATTAAGCATAAGAGAAGGAAATTTGATAATTAAACACCCTAATCAAAGCTTCCCTACATCTCTGTAGGGTATGATAGTGCCTGGCCACTTGACCCTAGATCCTTGAATGTATAGGGTGAAAGGAGGATTCAAACATCTAAACACTAAAAACTAAACAATCCAAATTTTACACTAAACACTACTTCTGCACTATAACAAGAATACCTACCAACCACCAAATGGAACTTAATGTTTCCTCTACCAAATGTCTTCTTATACATCCCAAACACATTTAGAATTTGTTTGGAGAACTCTATTACAATCAATTTGTTTGAAGGATACCTTGGTAACTTCAAAGGTTTTCCCTCAAACCCTTCAGTTCTAATGTAAGTGAAGGTAGGGAACTAAATATACCAAGAGCTGAATAAGCCTATGGCACTTGCTGCCTCCTTTGATTACTGCTTATCCTCTTCCTCTGTCAAAACTCTTACTAGATAAGTATAAAACACATCATTCACTAGTGCATATTTCCTTAGTACATTCTCTTCATGTAAAGCAGGATAGTGATTATAAACTAACTTCTAACCTAGACCATTTCCTAGGGTACCTACTCTATTAATCCCACTAATTGGTTGCATTCTAACTGCACATGAATAAACCACATAGGAAGACATATAGAAGGGCCTTGTTTATTATGATTGTTAGTCATAACAAAATGCATAAAAAATTGCACAACAAACATTTATTATATTGAAAAGTACGATCAATTTAGAACAAATTGATGACTCTAAGGCTCCGTTGATCATATCATGATCTTCTAACATTACACAAAGGTTGATGTGACATGCTATTTTCTATTCGAAGGGGTCTTACACTGTGTGTATTGTGAATTTTTTCTTGTAGGTCTAATTTTGCATCTGTTTCCTGTAAACTTACTTCACAAACATGGTTATTTCCACTATGCTCTACAGATACTGATTATATTTTTAAGTTTGATCAATTCTTTTGAGCATTTATTGTCTTGAACTTGTCTTATGCTTCTACACTATATATTTGATCAAATAATGTGCCTATGAGCAGATACTTACATGTGTGTCATTGATATTTACATGTATTTGTATTGTATTTGTCATTTTGACATGCTTTCACTCAAAATATGCTGTGTGTTCAATTATTTACGAGTTATAGGCATATTTCATGTTTGTTTTCTTTAGATTGTATGTTATTTGCAATTATTGAGATGATTTGTAATGAAATTCAAAGAAAATTTAAAGAATGCTTCTAAATTTCATGAACCTTTAGCTATTGAGTCACATACATTCTAGATACATTCATGAAGAGAAGGAATCAAACCATAATTTAATCAGGTTGTTCCATAGCTAGGTATGGTTGATGCTAACTTCAAAGGAACAAGAAATGAAAACAACACATGCAGATTGCCAAGCATTCCAAGGGACGCAGCTAATCAACACATATATCCAGATTTCATTCACTAATTACTCAAGATTTACAATTATTTGTAATCAAAATAGCTTCTCTTTCATTAAGTACTCAAAAGACATGTACATTCACAAAAGCCTTGAAATTAGTCCTGAGCATTTCAACAATCTAACTTCAATTAAGTTTCTAATGCTTACAAAAGTACACTCCATCCCCTTTTATAGAATAAGGAGAGGAGGCAGTTACAAGTGCCCAATGGTCAAGATTTGTCCATCTAGATCAACGATCAACATTCTTCCTTTGACCAAGTCAACATCTGCATATGATGAATAAGTTGCCAGCTAGCAACTATCTAGCAAAGCTCGATCATTTGTAAGTTGTTCATGCATATAATTGTATTATCATGCATCTTTATTTATTCATCTCCTTCATCTTCTTCATCGTCATCACTGTCATCTTGATGTAGATCAACCCTTATGTGTACCTTTATCGATGCCCTGATGGATTCATATAGCTGTACTATTTTCTCAACTTCCCCTACATCATGGAGCTTGGCCTTTATTATTGCATGCCTGTGGGAATGAAACTTTGCCTGAAGATCATCCCATTTATTCTTCCTGCTATTCTATGTTTCATTGTATGCCTCCACCCTAGCTTTCATTCTCATGGCCTTGTTTATTACCTATTCTATCAAGTGGTGAAGGGGATCTTTTGCTGCTTGCTTAAAATTGTTATGGAAAGCCTAGATAGTAAAATCAGTATCTTGATTTTCTATTTTTTGTTCTACCTTGTCTTCTAAAGCCTCCAGGGTTTCTATTTCTTGTGCCATGAGATCATATATTTTGACACTTATGTCCCTAAGCTTGCCACTGCATCTTCTCAAGATATCACATTCAAATCCAACATCTTCATACCAAATGATCAACAACTAGGATGTGGCATCTTTAATACATTGTCTGTTACGACACAAATACTAACCAATGAATACTAGAAACAAAATTGGCAGGATCTTTCTTTTCTCCTAGTGGGCTTCAATTGAGGTTGATACGTGTCTACCAAACTCCATTAAAATGAACTTATCAGTGGGGTATCTGAGTAACATGAGGGGCTATCCCTCAAATCCTTCCATTCTCATGTATGAAAAGGTGGGGAACTGGATAAACCAAGCCCCATATTTGTAGATAACTACTTGAGCTTCCATACTCAACCTTTTAATTCTATCCTCTTCCATTGTCCAGACTAAATGCATAGAAAAAGAGTCATTCACTAACTTGTAATTTTCAAGGTATTCCCTCCTTTTTAGCTGTGGGTAATGTTCCCATATGTTCACCTCACCAGGATTGTTTCCAACCCTGCCTACCATTTGTAAAGCATTAAATGTGCCCCTGAAAGTACAAGCATAAACTACATAAGAGGTCATATGGAAAACACACATTTTACCACCCAGCATTCTCATCCCTTCATCTAAGCAATCACTGATGATCTTGGCCTAGAGAGGCTTGTTATCTGAATATTATACCATCTGAATAATCCCATACATCCAATTCTCAAAATTCCTGGCATGTTGTCTCCCAGTCATCCTACTCAACATGGTCATCATATACTGATACTCTTCAACAAAATCAAACTTAAACAAGTACTTGGGCAGCTTAGCAGAAGCTTTGTAAGTGCTATTCTTATTCGTCCACTAATACATGATTCTCCTAGCTTCCTTTTCATTACCATGGTATTCTTTTTCTAGCCTACTTAGGCTTAATCTGACAACATTATTCCCTACAGGCAAATTGAATGCAACAGTGATGCCCTTGATTGAGAAGTTGACATACACTCTGCCATGCTTCTCCACTCTTCTAGTCTCAGGGTTGTAATTCCTTGCACATTCTAACACTAACTCAGTAGCTTCCATAGCATAGGGAAATCCCCCAACATGCCACATTCCCATGGAATATACTCTTTGCAGTATGGGGTTCTCGCTTCCATTGTCTAACCTTCTTGTCCAGTCATCCAAATCTATCTTCCCTTGATGCGTGTCATCTATTACTCCATATTTGAATCCTACCTGCTTAGGTTGTAAGAACATGGGATTTAGGAATTCCGAGTCAGATCTATTCCTTTTGATATCTATTAAATCCTGCGATAAAGACATGCATTTCTTACCCTAACATGTTTGTATGGAGGGGGATTCGAGGATGTCATGCACTTCTTAGTAACAATTCAACATTTTAATTCATTTCATGCATCACCATATTGACTGATTTAACAAAAACCATTTTACCTTAAGATTTGCAGTAAATGACAAAAGAGAGGGTTTTAACTTTGCTTACTTGATAATCGCCCTCTTCTCTAACTACATGACTGATAACGGGATAGCTGTGAATACACTATATCATCTGTTCTGTTCCATTGATGATCCTGTTCCATTTGCAGATGACTATGAGGCGTTGACTTTTAGAGCTCTGTAAATTTCAATTATCGTAGGGTAACAGTGAATAATCCCTAAAATTTACCTTTTAACCTATCAATACAACAAATTAGGGCACGTGTACCATTTTGTTTAAATCCATTGATCATTCAAAAGATGTTCGTAGATGCTGTCAAGTGTTGGATTTACATTTGAAATAGATAGGGCTCGACCTATCGTTAGACTTAGCATTTAATGCTAGAGGATGATCTATTAGAAGATCAGAGATACTTGAGAATATGGCCCTATGGGAAATTGTTAACTAATGATCAGGGTGATTTGACCATCCATATGGTCAACTTTTGGCTAACAAGCAAGATCAGGTCACATTACCCTTGCCATTGTATTCATATGACATTGTGGATTCTGCCATGTGGCATGATTGGATTGGTTATTGCGAAGCCAAGCATATCGGGTCATAAAGTTCAAAATGAGGGATTTGCGAAAGATAATGTCATTTTCATATTTGCTAAGGTCAGGTATATTTCAAAATGTGACCTCTTTGAGTTTGGATCATGATGACATCATCATGCTATCATGTTTTTTTGTTATCAGGTTATGGTGATGTCATTGTCATATTAAGAAATATGAAGGATGTTTGGAAATATGACCCTCTATGGGTCAAGCACATTTGATTATGTCATCATCATGGTGATCTTTTCTATTCATTGAACTAAATGACATCATTGTCATATTTGCGAAGGGTGATATTTTAAAATATGACGGATATTTAAAAATATGACCCCCCGAAACATGCACTAAAGTTATGACTGGCAAATCATTCATCTCACTTAAGTTTGACGTTTGTATATTGGGGAATGAAAAGACATCGGGTGATCTTTTGAAATCGGGGTCAGGTTTACGAATGTGACTGATATTTGGAAATATGACCCTATGGGAATTATCTCAGTTGACCGATCTTTGACTCAGCATAACTTTCTACCCTTAAACAATATCAAGGTGACCCAAAAGGCAAACCTGCTTAGAATTTTGTGCTCTTTCCAATTATAAGGTTTGTGCTAGTAAATTCTAACTTTGGCAACTAACCACTCTTTGTGACGCACATGCATAATTATGGATAACATACATGACTGGATTTTACCAAACTGCCCAAAACCAGAAACAACAACAAGCAAAAGCAAAAAGGTTGGGTCCCTGATTTGCTAAGGCAAAATGGGGTGTGTTGTGTAATCACACAACAACTTGCCACCAAAGAAAACAACTAAATTCAAATGATTCAAGTGATGAGATCACATCAAGACTTAACATCATAACTCTCCCTAAGCATAAGTATCATGACCTTTCTGGATGATGTCAAGTTCATTAGTAAAACAAAGCTGATAAGGGATCAAGTGTGTGCATATGATTAATTATCCTCATCTTGAAGATAAGTTAAAAAAATAAGTAACCAGTGTTAAGCTACATATTTTGGGTTCATCCCTCATAGCCAACAGGATAGAGCCTTGCTGCCAGCAGGCGTTCATAGCCCCGACAAGGTTATCTTTACAATCCCCCTAAGTAGAGCCCCACTGCCAGCAGGTGTCCATAGCCCTGATAGAATTATTTAGATGGCCTAACTTAATCCCTTTTGGACTTTCAATATATATATATATATTCATATGATTTCATCATGTAAGCTCAATATGCAAGGTGTGGTCACTTGCTGCTTTAGGTTGGGGATTGTAATGTTAGCAAGGGTGACCCTTTAGATTTTTCACTTAACACCTATACTAATGTGTTCAACAAACCCAAGGCTATTAGGTGAGTCATTATGAAAATCTCCTTGATCAAGAAAAGGCATTATTAATGGAAAGGACATCACAGACCTGATCAGGGATACTTTCAAGGTGAATCACAACCTATGTAAAAATTTGTTCTCATTACTTGAATCCCAACAATTTGGTTGGTTTCTTTGGGTGATAAGGTGCATCATCTTGACTAACCAAAAGAAAAACTCAACAAAACAAACAAACAAGTAGGCACACAAAACATAACTATACAAACAACTATACAACATGTACATTATGGTATAGATGACTTACATGACCCTATTTAGGCTTGAAAATAATGTTTAAGGAATTGTCCATTAACTGGTAATGGGATATCCTCACTCGTTAGAGTCTTAAGTCTATAGGTACTATCTCCTAGGATCTCTGAAATTTGAAAAGGACATGTCCAAAGTTTGTCAAATTTACCATGGTCACCTTTTCTTTCATTTGCTTTATCCCACATAAGGACTAGATCTAAAATCCTAAAAGATTTAACTCTGGCTCTCTTATCAAACTAGTGTTTGACAACAACCTGATGTTTAGCAAACTAATCAATTGTTCTATTTCTTTTTTCTTTTAAATGCATGAGCTGAAGTAACCTAACTTCTTGTTTATTATCTATGCCTAGATATTCTTGTGTGAATTGCAATGTGGGGATCTTTAGGTTAATAGGGAGGATAGGATCCACCCCATACACTAACTGATAAGGAGAATTTCCTAGTGCAACCTTCATCCTTGTTCTATCCACCCACAAAGCATACTTCAATAGGGTATTCCACTCCCTAGGGTTTTTCTCTATTAGTTTCTTTATGATGTTCAATAAGTTTTTGTTTGTTGACTCTGCTAAGCCATTCCCTTGAGGATAATAATTTGAAGAAAAACTTAAAATAATTCCATGATCAAAGGCCCAACTAGACAATTTTGATGATACAAAGGTAGGTCTGTTATGACATACCAGGGCATAAGGAACTCCATACCTAGTTACTATGTTGCTCTCTAAGAACTTGATCACATCATCTGCATTACATGTCTTACTGCTAACAACTTTAGTCCACCTGGTAGAATAATTAGTGATGATTAAGACATACCTATGGCCTGAAGATGATGTACGATTGATAGGTCCTATGAAATCCATGCCCCATTGAGCAAATGGGCATATCTACATCACTGGTTGTAGGGGTTGACTAGCACATCTTTCTCTATTAGCAGCTACCTGACATATATGACAACATTTCATATGTTCAACAGTGTCTTTAAAAATAGTGGGCCAGTAGTATCCTGCTCTCAAGATAGCATGAGAAGTAGCTATATGTGACCTCTGTGCGATTCCAAACTTATCATGTAATTCTTCTAACACCTTATTTGCTTCTTGCCTCTCTAGGCATCTAAGATATATTCCTTCATAGTTCCTTTTAAAAAGGACTCCTCCTTTTATCATATACTTTTGTGATCTTATTTTCAAGGATCTCCTCTGTGAGGCTTGCAATTTTAATGGGCATCTTCTAGTAATCAGGACATGCCTAATATCTAAATACCATTCTTTAGTTTCTCTAGTGTTTACCACATATTGTTGATTCATAATTTGAGGATCAGTCTCTGATATCATTCGGCACAACACTTGTACCCTTGCTAAATTCATGGGTGTTATATCCATATCATATTCTTGGAGGACCGTTATCCATTTAGCTCTCTTCTCACTAGGCTCACTCTGCATTTGAAGCATTTTTACTACTGCATCTGGTACTACAACAATTATTTTTCTTCTCAAAATGTAATGTTTGAATTTCAAGACAGCTTGAACTAGAGCAAGAGCTTGTCTCTCTACATCCATGTGTCTAAGCTTTGCATCCTTGAATGGGTAGCTCATAAAAGCTATAGGCTCTTCCTCTTTAGCCCCATTCCTTTGTGTTAATACTACTGCTGATGTGTTCTCTGAAGCAAATGAATAAATGTAGAAATCTCTTGTATAATCAAGACTGATTAGAAAAGGAGCATCAAATATGGCCTTCTTAATATCTTCAAATGATGCTCTTGCTTTAGGAGTCCATTCAATTTTAGCATGTTTCTTGAGCATTGTGGTAAGTGGCCTAACAATCTCTGGAAAGCTAGTGATAAACTTTCTAACAAAATTTATTTTACCAAAATAAGACTTGAGCTCTTTCTTGCTTCCAGGAAGCTACAATTTCATGATTGATTCTACTCTTACAGGGTCAATGATGATCCCATTGTCTGTTATCAAGTGACCTAGCAATTTACCTATGGTTACTCCAAATATACACTTCTTTGGATTTTGGGATATACCATATTGTTCACACTTCTTAAGCACCTTCCTAAGATCTTCTATATGATCACCTCTCTGTTCGGAAAAGACCATCAAGTCATCCATGTAAATGACTATGCACTTACCAATCAAGCCTCTGAAAGCTATATCCATTGCACGTTGAAAGGTGGCACCAGCATTTATCAATCCAAATGGTATGCACCTATAAGAAAATATACCCTACTTGGTGGTGAATGTAGTTTTCAATCTATCTATTTTATCTACCATCACCTAGTTATAACCCGAGAAACCATCCAAAAATGACATCATCTGTGCACCATTAACTATTTGTAAGACTTCATGTAGTGAAGGTAAAGGATAGTTATCCTTTTCAGAAGCTCTATTTAGATTTCTAAAGTCTACACATAACTTCATATCACTATTTTTCTTTCTCATAGGGACCAAAGTGGCTACCCATGTGGAATGTCTTATTGGAAATATAATTCTGGCATTGAGCAATTTCTTAACTTTTTTATAGATGATGGGCTCCAACAAGGCATTGATAGGCCTTTGCTTTTGTCTAAAAGGCTTGGCATCTGGTTTCAATGGTATAGTATGGGTGATGATTGAAGTATCATAAGTTTTCAACTCGTCATAGGTCTAGGTGATAACATGAATGTAATCCTTAAGTGCTTGGGTTATCCCTACCATTTCTTCTTCTGTACAAACTTTGTCAATTAAGACATTCCTTTTTTCTTCATTTTGTCCTATATTGACTGGTGAGTATTCTCCTCCATCAGTCTTTGGGATATCTTTCTGTTTCAGCATATTGTGCAGATCAAATGCTCTTTCTAATTCTATCATTCCTTTGAGAATTTTATTACTTGGTAACTCTAAAATCTCTTCTTCCTCCCAAGTATGGTCTTCTACATTTCTTTCATCTATAATTTATGCATCAAACACATCTCTATTTGATATAAAATCTAAAATCTGTTGGTCATCATCAAACACTTGGAGATTGGTGACATTATCTGGTATGGAGAGTACTGATATTAATTCAACTGAAAACCTCTTCAAACTAGAAATAGATAATGTTTCCAAAGTGCTTGCAGCCTGAGCCAAGGCATCTGCTTTGTGATTTTGTTCTCTGGGCACATGTGTGATATTGAACGCATCAAAGTCTTCTATTAAATCCCATACCCTATGCATGTAATTAGACAACTTTTTGTAACTTCAAGAGTATATGCCTCTTACTTGTCTTACGACCAATTCTGAATCTCTATAAACATGCAGAATCTTTACTTTTTTCTTGAGTGCAAACAATAACCCATGAATTAAAACTTCATACTCTATCACATTGTTTGTGCATGGGAATTGTAATGTATGTGCTACTAAATAGGATCACCCAGTTGGATCAATAAGATCTATGCCTACTCCTACTTCTTGTTTTAACTTAGATCCATGAAACCTAAGGATCCATGGCTTATCTTCCATTAAAGGTTTGTCAGCACCTTCTCTCTTCCTTTTGGCTCTGGCAGTTGCACCACTTGATATCCACTTTAGTTTTGGTGACTCATTTATTTCTACTTTTATTTTCTCTAATTGATATGAAACTGATACTTGCTTGCTTTCTTTACTATCAGGAAAATGATCTTTTGAATGAAGCATCTTCTATTTGTTCAAAATGTGTACGCATAATGAGCAAGTACTCTTTGAATGTGGTGCCTCATGTAATCTACACCATCCCTCAATTAGAGCGTTATGTGAAGTATTCTACAACAACATCTTTTGGATCTATTTTGACAATAATTTTTCAAACTTGGTCAAATTACTCCCTTTATCTTCATCAAATACTTCATAATCTAACTCAACTAAACAATCAGTCCCTTGGGTGATATCAATTTCATCCTTAGAAATGCTCTCAATATTCATCAGGATTTGCTCTGTATTATGAACGTAGCTTTTATCCTGATATGTAACTTCCTCTGTACATGCAGATGATTAACAAGAATTAGTGTCATTATGACTATCTATATGACTTACCTCGGGTGATGACAATCCTTCTTCACTACATGTTTGTTCTAGCTCTATCATGTCTAGACAAGCATCATTTTCAGAATGTGCCTCATCATGTAACCTACACCATCCTTCAATCAAGATATCTTCATTAGATATATTTGACATTCGACAATGTTGCATTTTTTTGGATAGATACAATTCAAAGTTTCTAAAGTGATCTAGTTCATCACTATCATCTAAACTATGGTTAGACTCTATAATCACTTTGTCATCTTGATGGTCATCCCTATGAACATGAATATCATACATAAGGATCTCCTCTATCTTGACCGATTGAGGCTTAATGGTGTAAACTCCAGGTTTAACATCCACATACATTATTTCGTTGATGTTATTGTACTCAGTGATTATATCCTTCATCTGAGGTTCAACATCTATCCTAATTTGATTAGGGATCCCTTTCCAAGGTAGCCACATGTGACTAAAATCTGTGGACATATATCCAGTAAGTGTCTTTGACCAATCCCTTCTGAGCAGCATTCCATATGTATCAAGAATATCCACCACCTAGATATTGATGCAATATTGAATCCTTGGATTTGATGCTAATTGCATATGAATGCGAGTTAATTCCTCTACAACACTCACCTCAGTTTTGTCTAACTGTGTCACCTTCTTCAGTGATTTAGTAGGATGTAACCCCAAGGCATTACATATGGTCAATGGCATTATGTTGGTAGACGCACCTAAATCTACTAAGTAGTTATGTAGGTTCTCACCAAACATCCTTATGGAAAGGAGGAATGTAGGTGACTCGGTCTTATCCCTATAAAGGGTTGTGTGAAGTTTCAGTAGCCTAAATAGTAGCTAGGACTTTATGCTTAACGTTATTGTCTTTAGCTGCATGATCTTTACTCAAAATTTGGTTTGAATTAGGGGGATTATTATCTTCTTTTGGTGTAGAGTCATCTAGGGATATCATGAATGCCTTCGTAAGAGCTAGGGTTTTAAGAAATTCTTACAATGACAAGCTAATTTTGATGTTCTTCATTTCATCTGCCAAGTAAGTAACCAATTTATCAGATTCAGGAGGTTGGTTACCAGCTTTTGACGCTGTATTTTGTGGTGCTAAATATTGAGCACTAACCTTAGGAGATCCAGGGTTATTGCTTGCCTTTGGATCAGGAGGAGTGTTAAAATTTTTAGGAGGCAAAGATGTGGTCAAGGGGCTAGAAGGTCTGTTTGAATTATCCCTAAGGTTATAGTTGTGTCTACCCTGACACTATTGCTGGTAAGCATGTACCTCTTCATGTTCAACTAATGGCTCATTCTTATCTTCAAAAGGAAAAACATAATTCATTTCAAAAGCCATGACTAACTCTTGACATGCTAGAGTATAATTCTCATGTGCTAAGGTTGCTTGATAGGGAGGATGATTGAAAAAACTTTCCAATACAAGGGCAAAGTCATATCCACAAGGGACAATTTCATTTCCTTCAACAAAAGGAGGGGTACCTGTAGTATTTGATACATTAGCCTGAAAGATACTTGTTGCTATCCTAAACTGAGGACAATCCAACTTAGCATGAGCATTGGTGTTATGTATCCTACACCAATTTGTAAGAGCTACTTCTGCCAAGTTCATCCTAGTGGTCTACTTGGGTTCACTAGGAGGTTGATTATCTAAGGGTGATGGCAAGGAACCATTATTTGGCCTAGTGTTCCACACTCTAGGTTGTCTAGGTACATTATTGTTACCATTGTTGTTATTATCGTTCCTATCATTATTGTATCCCCTATCAGGATATCGAGATCTATCATTATTATATCCTCTATTTTGATTTGGTTGTGAATTGAAACTCTGACCTCTCAAATGAGTGATTTCAGTTATCAACTTTCATAACTGTGTTGATATCTCTTTAATTTCTTCCTTTTCTTCCTAAACTTTGTCTACTACATTTTCTATTTGAGGTTTTAAAAAAAAGAACCATTGTTGTTATTCTGTCCCACATCTTGAGGCACTTGTACATGTCCTAGATATTGCACTATCTAACCATTCCCATTTGAAGGTGGCATGATGCTAAGTGGAGGTACCTGTAGTGGACCTGGCACTACAGCTGGAGGCATCATAGCTCCATTGGTCTATTGTTGAGAAGGATATGCAGGGTATGCAAGAAATGCTATGTTTGGTGTTGGAGCAGGAATCAGTTGTTGATTAACTTTTGTCACTTCCTCAAAAGCTCTATCATGCCCACTTTTTCCATGAGGCTAAAACATGCATTACACACATGTCATGTCCACATGAGCCATGTGGTCATGATACGAACTATCAAAAATTTTCCCTTACTACTCTGAAAACCCCCTCGCACACATAAGCGTGCTCGGCAATGCACGCTTAAGTCAAAAGCAATACAGTTGTTGGCGGGGTACCAAGTACATATACGCACACCCTATGCAAGAAAACATGTGGTTTCCTACTTTAGGTTAATCTCACAATTTATATTTGAACAATAGTTGTTTTAGGTGATAGATCATTTTTCAACAAAGCACGATCATCTATTCATTTGCTCTCTCTTTCTTTTCTTGGAATTTAATTTTGATTGTATTTCTATCTCATTCTCCTTCCCGTTGTGTAAGATCTTCTTGTGTTATCCTATTTTTTTCTTTACGTTCTTTATTGAACAGTAATAACACTACATCCTTTACATTATTCCTAATTTCTTGGTAAACCAGATCACTTACACAGGGTTGGTTAACTCCACTTGACTCAGTCCCCCTAGGGTTCTGCTCTAGGTTTTAGTTCAACATTTGAATTAATTTTAATAATCAACCTGTTCCTAAACAGGATTAACAGTAGGTTAACTTACTTAGTTCTCTTAGCCCTGTTCGGAAATGCCGCGCATTTTCCCTCTTTGTTTTCCAAGGTTAGCTGTTCTTTCTCTTTATCTCTTTTCTGTTTTAATTGAACGTTTATTCTCTAAATCTACAGTTGAGTCTGAAATGGCCACTCATGAAATGCCTATGATGGCTTGTTTGTGTTTATTTTCAGTGTCCTTTGTAAATGAAGGGATCATAATTTCCTCTTCATTTTCCTGTCATTTAATTTGGAATAATTGTCAAAACTTCCGAGAAACTCTTCCTTAAAATTAAAATATATTTACCTATGCTCTTTTTAAATTGTAATTGTATAAACAATATATTTCTGAATTGCAACTCTGAGTTTAAGCATCTATTCAATTCGTATTATACATTATGCATACATAAATCCCACTTTCCTTGATTTAAGATTTCTATTTCAAGTCAAATACTTTAAACTACATATAGTTTGCCTTCAAATGAATAGTGAAAAGTGAATAATAAAAGTAAATAGTGAATAGTACAAGTGAATAGTGAATAGTTAAAAGTGAATAGTGAATAGTGAAAAGTGAATAGTAAAAGTGAATAGTGAATAGTAAAAGTGAAAAGGTCCCCATCCTAGGATGAGACCCTCAAGGTGGCAGTAATTTCAAAAGCAATACTGCAACCCAAATTTCATTTATTTCATGGTGGGGATATTTTTTAATACTTTTACAAACTTAATTAAAACATCAACTAACTCACAACGTTGCAAGTAGAAGAAGAAGGAACTAGATAATTTTAATATCCTTTTAAAAATAAATATTCTTTTCTTTTTCTTATTTCTAAATGGTAAAACTTAATGAACAAGAAAATCACAACTATCAGCCCAAGAATAGAGAGGATTTCCTCACAACTCCAAAAATAACAATTTATACAACAATAGGGAGATAATTTTCTCCTTTTAGAAAATCGACAAGGAAGGAGCTATTAAAAGATCAGGCTCTCCTTAAGACTTAAGGAAAATAAAATATTTTCTAAGATCCAATAATCTTCTCCAAGCTTCACGATAAGCTCCAAGAATACCTGCATAACACACAAGGAAAGAAACACCACACAAGCTGCTCTCCTCCCTACCATAGACCCGCAAGAGGGTCACCCCTGAGCTAGAGAGACCATCCACATACCCAGGGTAGAATAGACTTAAACACATCACAACATTGAACAACAACAAATCAAATAATACACACACCCTCAAGGTTTGACTTACAATACAAAGACTCAGCTTAGGTGAGTTCAGGGAGGGTAGGAAAGTAGACATCTCTACCTCTAGGTGTCATCCTTTACACATTTTATCACAAGGCCTCAAGCCAACAATTTATCTTTCCACAAGGCCTCAAGCCTTCCAATTAATCAAATTACCTAAGATTTCCCAATAAGCTCTCAAAGCCATAAGCCCTCTAGGCTAAAAAAATACCAACATGCCCTCAAGGCATTTCTTACAACAAGAACCAAGATGACACCCGAGGAGAGTCACACCTTCCCTTCCCTATACAAGATGAGCATTACCTTCCAACTGGAAGGAGCTCTTTCTACACCCAACACACAAAACCCCAAAACAATAACATAATACTCATAGAAGACATTTGCAAACTCATTCAACAAGCAAGAAACAAACATACATATAAAACAACAGATACATAAGAGAGTAGACTTGATTCACCAACCTTCCAAATCCCAATTATAGAATGAAAGTTGATGAAGAGCTCCACTCTAGCCTCCTCCAAAATTCTCCTTCTTTCCTCAATAATCCAACCCCAAAAATAATCTCTCTATGATCACAAGCAAGGGATAATAAATGGAGGATATAGGATGGCTAGAATAATTTCAGCATTATGAGGCTATGAAGAGAAGAATAGAGAAAGAATTGGGCATTATGAGGATGCCAGAAGAAGATTTCCTAGAGGAAATTAAGCATGATAAGAATGCAAGAATGAAGTCTCCCTGTAAGAATGAAGTCCCCTCCTGCAAGAATGAAGTTCCCCTACAAAATTCTGTCTCCCAATTGCTTAGAGAAGGGTCTCATTTATAGATTTTTTGAGAAGTGAATGGAAGGTGATGATCAAGAGTTGAGATCAAGGGCTCACATTATCTATAAATTTTAAATTCATAGTGGATGAATTAAAAATTTATTGTTTTAAGATTGTAATATTTAAATAACCCCACTATCCCAAGTGGAATTAATAAAATATCCCCACTATCCCAAGTGGAATTAAAAAAATATCCCTACTATCCCAAGTGGAATTAAAAAATATCCCCACTATCTCAAGTGGAATTAATAAAATAAACACACTCATTATCCATTATCCCTAATGGACTTAAAACAATTAACCCCACTCAAGAGGTCCCCCATTATAGCCCACATGTAGAAATAAAATACAATAAGTAAACTAAAATAAGAGAGAGTG
The DNA here is from genome assembly GCA_027924645.1 of Cunninghamia lanceolata. Lineage (NCBI taxonomy): Eukaryota > Viridiplantae > Streptophyta > Pinopsida > Cupressales > Cupressaceae > Cunninghamia > Cunninghamia lanceolata. The sequence continues at coordinate 3,998,277 of BSBN01000160.1, read as the reverse complement.
GGTGACACACCACCATTATTAAGGGGAACCCCACCAAAAGAGAGGCACAAGGAGACAAGAACTCCATTATTAGGGGATCATGGAGTTGCTCCATGACTTGGAAGTGGGCCTGATTGTGGATTCCACTCATCCCATTGTCCCTATGCTTCCAAATTCGTCACTTAACTTCACCCTGAAGTTGAAGTTACCATATGGAGGTTATCCCAAGGTTATCCTAGTCAAAAAGGTCCCTAGACCCATAGGGTATAACCTAGGGTTGATTTAAACCTGGTTAGGACTCCCAGAGTCAAGTAAAAACATAAGAAGAGGGTCAAAAAGAAATAAAGTTTAAACAAGATTTAAAACAATATTTCTTACAACACTTATCATAATAAAAGTAAACCAGAAGATAGCCCTTATTCCCTTGACCTCATGCAACATTAACACATTACAACATTTTTCCAAAACACGAGGTTGATCTTAGTTCCTAATGGAACTAGATCGGCTCACAAGGGATACAACATAGGTATGGGATGATCTCCTGTATTTGTGGTTTTGTTAGAAATACCTGCACACTCAATTTCAAAGTTAATTCCACATATAAATATCATAGCCGAAGCAAATTTAATACATGCATTTCTAAAGCATACTGCAGTTCTTATAAACATAATGAAATCACATGACAATTTTCTATCTAACATCACCCAATTAGTTTTCCTTTAACATAATAAGATTTTAATAGTTTGAAAATCCAAGAACAACAGTCCCATAAATAAAAAAATACCAACAACAGTAAGCTAAATAGTCACATGTATGGAAATGAAAAAGTGTAGGCCTCACAAGCTCCTGTCAGAGTTGTGACATTAGGATGTGTCCTTATAAACATAGCAGTCAGAGGATCTAAGGCTGAGTAATATATACTCCTAGCAGCTTCATCTACTACTATATATGGAGCTACTAGCTTTGAAAGCATCTTTTAGAATCTAGCATTAAATTTGGCATTAGGTTCTCCTTCAAACCTTTTGATTGTGGCAAAGAGATGATAATTCATTGAAGGATCTATAGGTATCTTAAATCTATCCTTGAAATCTTTCTCTAAGGCAGCCCATGAACTAATTGAGGCTTGACCAAGACTAATATACCAATTGTATGCTTCTTCTCTTAAGGAGTATGGAAATAATCTGCATACTACATCCTGATGCTCAATCCTTGCTCTATAGCAAGCCTCCTTGAATGTTCTGATGTGATCATCAGCATCTTGGTATGGATGATATTTGGGACAAATTTTATCAGGATTTTTAGGTAAAGGATGATAAGCAGTGAAGGTCAAAGGTGAGTCAGTAGTAAAGAACAACATTGTGACTAGTGGTTGTTAAACTTGAGGTGTAATAGGCGGTCCTTTAGGCATTTGCAGTACAACAGGGCATATTGGAGGTGTTAGAGTATTTCCTAGTGAAGATTTTTATGTACTAGAACTAGGAGTGTTATGAATGTCTATAGTTCTAGATCTAAATCCACAGATAGACAGTTCCTCAAAAAGTCCACCAGATCTAGACCTGGTATTTGGCTTGTGAGTCAGGGTTTCAACAATTTATAAAAATTTGACTTGATTTTCTAGAAAGATCGATAGAACTAACCTAGTAAAAGAGATATTTATGACCAGAATCTAAAATTGACTAAATATTTATGCAATATTTGCCCAAAACTTGCAAATATGAGCAAATATCAGAAAACACAAGCATGTTACAAATAGGATCTAGCAAGAGAACTTAAACAACTACTTGATCTTTAAGGATTTCAAGAACTAACTACAAATTTTAGATTATCTAAGCTTAATTCTGAAATATTTATGATGAACAGATATGAAACAATATAGAACCAACAAATCTTTGCATAAACACTCAAAGTATGAGCCATTATAATATATTTTGAGAAGATTACATTGTTTCAAACACAAGGATACACATATGCAACTGATTCACCTTCCAAACAAGAAAGAAGGCCCTCCTTCTAGCAATAATTTATGTTGATGATGATTGTTAGTCATAACAACATGCATAAAAATTTACACAACAAACCTTTACTATCTTGAAAAGTATGATCAATTTAGAACAAACTAATGACTCCAAGGCTCTGTTGATCAGATCATGATCTTTTAACGTTACTCAGAGGCTAATGTGACATGTTATTTTCCATTTCAAGGGATCTTACACTGTGTGTATTATGAATTGTTGCCAGTAGGTCTAATTCTGTATCTGTTTCCTATAAACTTACTTCACAAACAAGGTTATTTCCATTATGCTCTATAGATACTGATTATATTTATAAGTTTGATCAATTCTTCTAAGCATTTACTGTCTTGAACTTATCTTATGCTTCTGTACTATATATTTGATCAAATAATGTGCCTATAAGAAGATATTTACATGTGTGTCATTGATATTTAGATGTATTTGCATGATATTTGTCATTTTGACATGCTTTCACTCAAAATATGCTCTATGTGTTCAATTATTTACGAGTTATAGGCATATTTCATGTTTGTTTGCTTTAGATTGTATGTTATTTGCAATTATGGAGATGATTTGTAATGAAATTCAAAGAAAATTTAAAGAATACTTCTAAATTTGATGAACCTTTAGCTATTGAGTTACATACATTCCAGATACATTAATGAAGAGAAGGAATCAAACCATAATTTCACTAGGTTGTTCCACAACTAGGTATGGTTGATGCTAACTTCAAAGGAACAATAAATGAAACAACACATACAGAATGACAAGCACTCCAAGGGATACACCTAATCAATGCATATATCCAGATTTCATCCACTGATTACTCAATATTTACAATTATTTGTAATCAAAATAGCTTCTCTTTCATTAAGTACTCAAAAGACATGTACATTCACAAAAGCCTTGAAATTAGTCCCTAGCGTTTCAACAATCTAACTTCAATTAAGTTTCTAATGCTTAGAAAAGTGCACTCCATCCCCTTTTATAGAATAAGGAGAGGAGGTGATTACAAGTGACCAATGGTCAAGATTTGTCCATCTAGATCAACAATCAATATTCTTCCTTTGACCAAGTCAACATCTGCATATGATGTATAAGTTGCCAGCTAGCAACTATCTAGCAAAGCTCAATCATTTGTAGGTTGTTCATGCATATAATTATATTATCATGCATATTTATTTATTCTTCATCTCCTTCCTCTTCTTCACTTTCATCTTCATCATCATCACCATCATCTTTAGGCAGATCACCCGTTATGTGTACCTTTATCGATGCCCTGATGGATTCATATAGCTGTACTATTGTGAGGCCTACATTTTTCATTCTGTTCATGTGACTATTTACCTTACTGTTGCTAATACTTTTATATTTGTGGGACTATTGATCCCAGATTCTAAACTGTTAGACTTTATTATTTTATAGGAAAAACTAATTGGGTGATGTTAGATAGATGTTTACATTACAGGAAAACTAATTGGGTGATGTTAGAAAGAAAAATTGTAATGTGATTTCATTATGCTTATGAGAACTGTGGTATGTTTTAGGAATGCATGTTTTAAATTTTCTTCGGCTATGATATTTATATGAGGAATTAACTTTGAAATTGAGTGTGTAGGTATTTCTAAAAAAACCACAGATACTGGAGATTATTCCACACCTTATGTTGTAATCCCTTGTAAAGTTGATCTGGTTACATGAGGAATCGAGATCAACTCTGTGTTTGATTTAGTGTTGTAATGTTGTCTTGCATGGGGTTGAATGAGTTAGGTCTACCCTCTTGTAAATTTGAATTATGATTTGTGTTGTAAGAATTGTATTTGAATTTCATTTTTAAATTTTAAATTTTTTAGACCCTTTTCTTGTGTCTTAACTTGACCCTGGGTGTCCTAACTAGGTTAAAGTTGACCCTAGGTTATACCCCATGGGTCTAGGGTCCCTTTTGACTTGGGTAACCCTTGGTTAACCTCTGTATGGTCACCTTAACTTCACACTGAAGTTAAGTGACGAATTTGGAGGTATGAGAGGGATGGGATTGAGTGTTGATAGGATGAGTGGTACCAACACTCAAGCCCATCCCTTTTCAATTCCCAAGGTTAGGAATGACTCCAAAATCCACCAATTGTGGAGGACTTGACTTCAAGTCCCTCTCACAATTGGTGAGAGTCCCCGTGGAGTTGTGTGGTCCTTCATGAGAGGGAAGGAGGGGAAGACATGTGTCATCCTTTCCCTCTTCAACTCCCCTTTTCTCTCCCATGTGTTGGAGAGAGGACATGTGGTATGGGTAAGGAAGACTTTGGGGATGGGTGAGTGACATGTGTCAACACCCATCCCTTGGGACACATTAGTATTTTGGAGGAAGAGTGAGGAGGTGACAAGTGTCACCTCCCCATTCTTCTAAGCTTATGGATTGGGTTATTTTAATCCCACTTGGGATAGGGAGAAAGGTTGTTGAATTTTAGAGATTTTTATTATAGGAAATTGATTTTGGGGAGAAAAGGATAGAGGGAGTTTGGTGGCTTAGGTTGAAGGAGACTTTAGAGGATCTCTACATCAACTTAATCCATTAAAGGGCTTTTTAAGGTTGGATTTCAAGGCCTTTCTTTTGTATTTTCTATTTGTTGCATGATGGATGTGTGAAATGTATTTTTGTTTGTGTTGTAATTTTGTTATTGTGGGAAATTTTATTCAGGTGTTGACAGAACTTCTTGCACTTGGGAGAAATGCTCATCAAGTGTGGGGTAGGGGAGGAGTGATTCTCCTTGAGTTCACTTCCTTGTTTTGGGATGTTGGAAGCCTTGAGGGCATTTAAGTGATTTTGAGTAATTTCTTATATGGCTTGAGAGCCAAAATATGATCCCCTTAGTAAGTTTGTTAATATGTTGGCTTGAGGCCATGAGGAAATTTGTGTTGAAATATCATGAAGGATGGCACTCTAGAGTTGAGTGTGTCCACTCTCCTACCCCTCTTTTGACTTACTTTAAGTTGAGTTGGTGTTGTGTAAATATCCTAGGGTGTATTTTATGTTTTGGGGTGTTGTTTTGCATTGTTGTGAAGTAGATTTTGGAATACCTTAGGTGTGTGGATGATCTCCCTAGCACGGGGGTGACCCTCTTGCGGGTCTGTGGTAGGGAGGAGAGCAGAATGTGTGGTGTTTTCTCCCCTTGTGTGATATGCAAGTTTTTTTATGGAGCTTGATGTGAAGATTGGAGAAGTTTAATTGTATTGGAAAATATTTTATTTTCCTTTACTCTTAAGGCTCTATAGAAGAGCATGGACTTAGTATTGACTACATCCTTGTAGATTTTAAGAGGAGAACTTCCCTCTCTCTTGTTGTAATTTTGGTATTTTTGAATTATGAGGAAATCTTCTTCATTGTAATATTAGTTTTAGTTGTAGTGTTTAGTAATTTTACCATTTGTGTGAGGAAGAAGGAAAGAAATTTGTTTTTAAAGGGATATTAGAATTGTGTATTTCCTTATACTCCTATTTGAAAAGATGTGAATTAGTTGTTGTTGTAAACAAAGTTTGTTAAAGTTTATTTCATTATAAACTAGTGGAAATATTAATTTGAATAAATGATGAAAGTTGTAAATTGTTATTTGGAAAGGAAATGAAATTTTGGATATATTCATGCATATGAATTTTGTTGTGAATAAATGCAAATAAAATTAATTCTCTTCCCTTTAAATTAAATGCTTACTATGTTTATATTGAATCATTTGACTTATAAATGAAATTTAATTTAGAGAAAATCAGATTTAATAATCCTTGAATAATACTCTATATATATAATTTCATTATTTTTTAGTTGCATTGAAAATAAATTTGTATGAAAAAAAATCAAATATATATTAATTCTATATTCTGCCTCATAAATTAATTGACAGTAATTATTTAATAATTTTGTGTGTGTGTGTGTGTATATATATATATATATATAAATATAAATATTCTGTATTTCTATAGTCAAGAGCTTAATTTATGAAACTGTGATTTAAGTTAACTGTGAAATTTTCTGTGAATATAATACTATATATATATATATATTTATTTTATTTTTGTTGTAAGTAAATATACAATGGGAATAAAATTTATGTTCACTATTTTTTTTTATATTGTAAAACACAGTCAAAAATAAAATAATTTTAAAATTTACAATAATGGTGGGGGTTTGAACCCCCACCATAGGCTTTTGCAAAAGGTCCACCCACACCCCACTAAGTGGGATGTAGATGGGGGCTCCGCCCCCTCCCCACAGCCCTGTTAACACATAAAAACCTCCCCCATGGATCCGCCTCCTACCGCGGGCACTGCCACACCTCTCCCCCGCTACCCCTTATAACCCGCGACCGCTGTGTTATCGCTGCCGATCTCCTCTCACACCCTGCCTCCCATTCCAACCTCCATGCCTTGCAGCTACTCCCTACACGGCCTCCACAATCCCTTCGCCCGCGTCACCTCCCTCCACCGAATCTCCAGCTGCTTGCGGCCCTCTATGGCCTCCCTCACACTGCCGCCCCACCTTCATTTGGTTCCCCTTCACAATGACTTCCCACTAATCATGGCCCCATCACCAGTGTCACCACCACTATGGCCACTGCCACCGCTCTTACCACCATTGCCCTTGCTCAAGCTGAGCACAAAAAAAATATATGTTAGGGTTCTTTGTGAAGTTCAAATTAAAATATGTAATGAAACAAATAGCTTAGGTTTTATAAAACAAAACCTCATAATTTAATACAATAAAATATATAAATATATATATATATATATATATATATTTGTTATAAATTTAAAAAGGAAGGCCATGTTTTTAAAGAAGAAAGAAAAATATATTTAATTTTATTTAAAAGAAAATGTATTTTAGAAGTTTAAACAATTATCATAAATGAAATACTAAGAAAACGAAAAGAAAAATATACCTATAATTATAAATGCAAATAAGCATATATATATATATATATTTATATTTATATGCTTATTTGCATTTATATAGATATACATATCTTTATAAATGCAATTAAGCCATCATATGCATTTCATAGGTGACCATTGTAAACTTAAACTATAGATTTAGTAAATGTCCAATTGTGAAAAATGAGAGACAAAGAGAAAGAAAAGATAACAGTAAAAACAAAGAGGAGAAAATGCGAGGCATTTCCAAAATAGGCTAAGAGAACTAAGTAAGTTTTAACCCTCCGTTAATCCTGATTAGGGACAAATTAATTAGCAAAATTAATTCAAACGTTGAAATTGATCCTGAGCGAAAACCTAGGATACTTGATCAAGTGAAGTTAGTAAACCCTGTTTAAGTGATCTGATCTAACAAGAAATTAGGAATAATGTAAAGGATGCAGAGATAACTCTAATTGATAGAGAACTAATCTGGTTTACCAAGAAATTAGGAATAATGTAAAGGATGCAGTGATAACTCTGATTGATAGAAAACGTGAACAAAAGCAGGATAAACATAAAGAAACCTTACAAAATGGGAAAGATAATGTGATAGAAATACAATCAAAATTAAATTTCAGAGAGACAGAAGAGAGGGCAAATGAACAGGCTTTGTTGAAAATGCTAAGATCAGAAGGAGAAATTAATATTAAATTTCAGAAAACGTGAAGGAGAACAGATGATCGTGCTTTGTTGAAAAATGATCAATCAACTTAATCAATTGTTGTACCAAAGTAATTAGTGAGATTAACCTAAATCAGGAAACCACGTGACCAAGATTAGTGTTAGTATAATAAATCCCACTCACGCTCGTGAGGCGTTATGCTGTCAGATTTTTCCAGAATTTAGGGTTTAGGAGCTTAGTAAGTTCAACCCTTGTAGCGACGTCAATCGCGTCACGAAGACCCCTTGTTGAATTTATTGTGTTTGGGTGTGTGCACGTGTGCATACTACCCCGCTGACAATTGTTTTGTTTATGCCTTAAGCGTACACCACCGGGCACGCTATGCATGCGAGGGGGTTTCTAGGGAAGCATGGGAAATTTTTGATATTTTGTGTCATGACCACATGACACATGTGGACATGACACATGTGATGCATGTTGTGACTGTATGGGAAATGTGGGTGTGACATTTAGTATCAGATCCCAAGTTTAAAGAATGGGCATATTTGGGCATGTTATTTATTCTGTAACTTTGATTAATTAGTGTCTACCTTGTTTTGTAGGATGCCTCCCCAATGTGTTTGACAAGCGCGATCGTGCAACACAGCATCCGCTAAGATGCATAGTGATTCCTCAGCTGAGGGACAGGGACCCATAGTCATAGCAGACCCACTAGTACCACAGGCACCACCAGTGCCGCAGGCACCAATAGTATTTGACATAGGTCCACAGATTCTACAGAAACTGTAGGCCATGTTAGAGAGGTTACTGCCAGCTACTCCAGAGCCACGTGATGAGCCTCGTGTCGATCCACGAGAGGAACCATGCAAGGAGCCACATGATGAGTCACATGCTGAGCCATATGTGGAGCCCTGCATCAATCCGCGAGAGGTGCCACGCATGGAGCCTTTCGTAGAGATCCTGGGTACTACAATAGAGGAGGTAGGGTCAACCTACCATGCACGGAGTAGGAGTCCTTCGAGAATTTCAAGATGAGATGAGACCATGAGAGTAGAGTAGATATATCATGGACCGTATGAATATGGGTTGGATGAGTTGGTGGTAGGACTTAGAGACAGAGGAGACCCCATCAGAGACCTGCTTAGGCTCAACCCACCTACCTTCGCAGGAGCTACAGAGGGAGTTGTGGCCAAGGCTTGGCTTATTAGTCTAGACAAGTGTTTTGCATTGTGACTTTATAGGAGAAACACGAAAGCACGAGTAGCAGTACATCTTCTGAGAGATGTAGCAGCTACCTGGTGGCGCACTAAGGAGTGCAAGCACTGACTATCCTTAGATACACTCACGTGGGACACATTCATAGAGCGCTTTAATGCGTGATATTTGTCAGATCATTATAGACAGCACAAGATAGATGAGCTCCATGATTTATAGTAGAGAGGACTCACGTTTGCTCAGTATGAGAGCCAGTTCATTGAGCTTTCTCATTACGTAGAGTATCTCTATGACGAGAAACTCTTAGTGCACAAATTCATTAGAGGCCTAAATCATGGGATAGCAGGACCATTATGTATGGCAGATCCCCAGACTATGAGTGAGGCTGTAGAAAAGGCTCTTATTACAGAAGAAATTCAAGGACTAGGGCAGAATACACACCTGCAATATCAGGACCGCAATCCCCAACAACAACAGAACTTTCGTAGGACTCAATCCACACCATAGAGAGGAGGATATAATTCTTCATCATTACCTCCTAGACCTCCACAGCAGCAGTAGCATCAACAGATATCTAGACCCCAGCAGAGGGTTCAGGGAGGACAGAACCATGATTGGCAACAATAGGGCCTGCGTAGGGATCAGAGACAGCAGGGATCATCTGCGGGACCCACAAGGACACAATAGACCTTCAGAGAAACATAGGGTTTCACAGATCAACCAGGACAACAACAGTCTAGCTGGACATAGACAGTGTAGTATCAGCCTAGGGGACCGTGTTATGTATGTGGTGGTGAAGATCACCTAGCCAGAGAGTGCCCCCAGGGCTTTATGATAGGGGGTATTCTCGTGCGAGAGGTTCAGAGCAGACTGTAGGAAATGTGGGTAAGTCCCACCTTATGTTTGCAATAGTTGATAACTACCAGGCTGATTTCTAGACCCCCACTATTGAAACTATGAGTAGAGGTGAAGGAATAGCTGGCTTTGGAGCTAATTTGCATATTGGCTTGTCAGACGTTGGGCCTTCGAGGTCGAGAGCTAGACCAGCTTAGGGTCTAGTGGGACATGTATGATGAGGTCACTGCAACATGGGAGGATGTAGTGAGACTGAGGACTCTTTATCCTCACCTCTTTGATGACTTCAAGGAGGAAGTACAGTCTTAGGGGGGAGGATGTGAGACCTACATTTTTCATTTTGTTCATGTGACTATTTACCTTACTATTGCTGATACTTTTATATTTGTGGGACTGTTGATCCTAGATTCTGAACTGTTAGACTTTATTATTTTATAGGAAAAACTAATTGGGTGATGTTAGATAGATGTTTACATTACAGGAAAACTAATTGGGTGATGTTAGAAAGAAAATTGTAATGTGATTTCATTATGCTTATGAGAACTGTGGTATGTTTTAGGAATGCATGTTTTAAATTTTCTTCGGCTATGATATTTATATGAGGAATTAACTTTGAAATTGAGTGTGCAGGTATTTCTAACAAAACCATAGATACTAGAGATTATTCCACACCTTATGTTGTAATCCCTTGTAAAGCTGATCTAGTTCCATGAGGAACTGAAATCAGCTTTGTGTTTGATTTAGTGTTGTAATGTTGTCTTGCATGAGGTTGAATGGGTTAGGTCTACCCTCTTGTAAATTTGAATTATGATTTGTGTTGTAAGAATTGTATTTGAATTTCATTTTTAAATTTTAAATTTTTTAGACCCTTTTCTTGTGTCTTAACTTGACCCTGGATGTCCTAACTAGGTTAAAGTTGACCCTAGGTTATATCCCATGGGTCTAGGGTCCCTTTTGACTTGGGTAACCCTTGGTTAACCTCCATATGGTCACCTTAACTTCACACTAAAGTTAAATGACGAATTTGGAGGTATGGGAGGGATAGGATGAGTGGTACCAACACTCAAGCCCATCCCTTTTCAATTCCCAAGGTTAGGAATGACTCCAAAATCCACCAATTGTGGAGGACTTGACTTCAAGTCCCTCTCACAATTGGTGAGAGTCCCCGTGGAGTTGTGTGGTCCTTCATGAGAGGGAAGGAGGGGAAGACATGTGTCATCCTTTCCCTCTTCAACTCCCCTTTTCTCTCCCATGTGTTGGAGAGAGGACATGTGGTATGGGTAAGGAAGACTTTGGGGATGGGTGAGTGACATGTGTCAACACCCATCCCTTGGGACACATTAGTATTTTGGAGGAAGAGTGAGGAGGTGACAAGTGTCACCTCCCCATTCCTCTAAGCTTATGGATTGGGTTATTTTAATCCCACTTGGGATAGGGAGAAAGGTTGTTGAATTTTAGAGATTTTTATTATTGAAAATTGATTTTGGGGAGAAAAGGATAGAGGGAGTTTGGTGGATTAGGTTGGAGGAGATTTTAGAGGATCTCTACATCAACTTCATCCGTTAAAGGGCTTTTTAAGGTTGGATTTCAAGGCCTTTCTTTTGTATTTTCTGTGTTGCATGATGGATGTGTGAAATACATTTTTACTTGTGTTGTAATTTTGTTATTGTGGGAATTTTTATTGGGGTGTTGATAGAGCTTCTTCCACTTGGGAGAAATGCTCATCAAGTGTAGGGTAGGGGAGGAGTGATCCTCCTCCAGTTCACTTCCTTGTTTTGGGATGTTGGAAGCCTTGAGGGCATTTGAGTGGTTTTGAGTAATTTCTTATATGGCTTGAGAGCCAAAATATGATCCCCTTAGTAAGTTTGTTAATATGTTGGCTTGAGGCCATGAGGAAATTGTGTTGAAATATCGTGAAGGGTGGCACTCTAGAGTTGAGTGTGTCCACTCTCCTACCCCTCTTTTGACTCACTTTAAGTTGAGTTGGTATTGTGTAAATATCCTAGGGTGTATTTTATGTTTTGGGGTGTTGTTTTGCATTGTTGTGAAGTAGATTTTGGAATACCCTAGGTGTGTGGATGAACTCCCTAGCTCGGGGGTGACCCTCTTGCGGGTCTACGATAGGGAGGAGAGCAGAATGTGTGGTGTTTTCTCCCCTTGTGTGATATGCAGGTGTTTTTATGGAGCTTAATGTGAAGATTGGAGAAGTTTAATTGTATTAGAAAATATTTTATTTTCCTTTACTCTTAAGGCTCTATAGAAGAGCTTGGACTTAGTATTGACTACATCCTTATAGATTTTAAGAGGAGAACTTCCCTCTCTCTTGTTGTAATTTTGGTATTTTTGAATTATGAGGAAATCCTCTTCATTGTAATATTAGTATTAGTTATAGTGTTTAGTAATTTTACCATTTGTGTGAGGAAGAAGGAAAGAAATTTGTTTTAAAAGGGATATTAGAATTGTGTATTTCCTTATACTCCTATTTGAAAAGATGTGAATTAGTTGTTGTTGTAAACAAAGTTTGTTAAAGTTTATTTCATTATAAACTAGTGGAAATATTAATTTGAGTAAATGATGAAAGTTGTAAATTGTTATTTGGAAAGGAAATGAAATTTTGGATATATTCATGCATATGAATCTTGTTGTGAATAAATGCAAATAAAATTAATTCTTTTCCCTTTAAATTAAATGCTTACTATGTTTATATTGAATCATTTGACTTATAAATGAAATTTAATTTAGAGAAAATCAGATTTAATGATCCTTGAATAATACTCTATATATATAATTTCATTTTTTTTAGTTGCATTGAAAATAAATTTGTATGAAAAAAAAAATTCAAATATATATTAATTCTGTATTCTGCCTCATAAATTAATTGACATTAATTATTTAATAATTATATATATATATATATTGTATTTCTATAGTCAAGAGCTTAATTTATGAAATTGTGATTTAAGTTAACTATGAAATTTTTTGTGAATATAATACTATATATGTATTTATTTTATTTTTGTTATAAATAAATATATAATGGGAATAAAATTTATGTTCACTATTTTTTTTATATTGCAAAACACAATCAAAAATAAAATAATTTTAAAATTTACAATAATGGTGGGGGTTTGAACCCCCACCGCAGGCTTTGCAAAAGGGTGTGGGAAGGGGGTAGAGCCTCCACCCACATCCCACTAAGTGGGATGTGGGTGGAGGCTCCGCCCCCTCCCCACACCCCCGTTAACACATAAAAACCTCCCCCATAGATATGCCTCCTCCCGCGGGCACTGCCACACCTCTCCCCCACTACCCCTTATAACTCGCGGCTGCTATGTTATCGCCACCGGTCTCCTCTCACACTCCGCCTCCCATTCCAACCTCCGCGCCCTACATCTACTCCCTGCATGGCCTCCATGATCCCTCTGCCTGTATCACCTCCCTCCACCAAATCTTGAGCTGCTCACGGCCCTCTGCGGCCTCCCTCACACCGCCGCCCCACCTCCATTTGGTTCCCCTTCACAATGACTTCCTATTGATCGCAGCCCCATTACCAGTGTCACCACCACTGTGGCCACCACCACCACTCTTACCACCATTGCCCCTGCTCAAGCCCAGCACAAAAAATATATATGTTAGGGTTCTTTGTGAAGTTCAAATTAAAATATGTAATCAAACAAATAGCTTAGGTTTTATAAAAGAAAACCTAATAATTTAATACAATAAAAAATATATATATATATATACATATATATATATATATATATATATATGTATATATATTTGTTATAAATTTAAAAAGGGAGGCCATGTTTTTAAAGAAGAAAGAAAAATATAGTAGGGGATTATTATTGACAAAAGAAAAATATATTTTATTTTATTTAAAAGAAAATGTATTTCGGAAGTTTAAACAATTATCACAAATGAAATACCAAGAAAATGAAAAGAAAAATATACCTATAATTATAAATGCAAATAAGCATATATATATATATATTATATATACTTATTTGCATTTATATAGATATGCGTATCTTTATAAATGCAATTAGGCCATCATATGCATTTCATAGGTGACCATTGTAAACTCAAACTATAGATTTAGTAAATGTCCAATTGAGAAAAATGAGAGACAAAGAGAAAGAAAAGATAACAGTGAAAACAAAGAGGAGAAAATACGACGCATTTCCAAAATAGGCTAAGAGAACTAATAAGTTTTAACCCTCCGTTAATCCTGATTAGGGACAAATTAATTAGCAAAATTAATTCAAACGTTGAAATTGATCCGGAGCATAAACCTAGGATACTTGTTCAAGTGAAGTTAGTAAACCCTGTTTAAGTGATATGATCTACCAAGAAATTAGGAATAATGTAAAGGATGCAAAGATAACTCTGATTGATAGAGAACTAATCTAGTTTACCAAGAAATTAGGAATAATGTAAAGGATGCAGTGATAACTCTGATTGATAGAAAACGTGAAGAAAAGTAGGATAAACATAAATAAACCTTACAAAACGAGAAATAGAATGTGATAGAAATACAATAAAAATTAAATTTTAGAGAAACGGAAGAGAGGGGAAATGAATAGGCTTTGTTGAAAATGCTAAGATCAGAAGGAGGAGAAATTAATATTAAATTTCAGAAAATGTGAAGGAGAACAGATGATCGTGCTTTGTTGAAAAATGATCAATCAACTTAATCAATTGTTGTACCAAAGTAATTATTGAGATTAACCTAAATCAGGAAATCATGTGACCAAGATTAGTGTTAGTATAATGAATCCCACTCACGCTTGTGAGGTGTTATGCTGTCAAATTTTTTTAGAATTTAGGGTTTAGGAGCTTAGTAAGTTCAACCCTTGTAGTGACGTCAACCACATCACAAAGACCCCCTTGGTGGCCTTCTTACTTTTGGGTGTACACATATGTGCGTACTAACCCGTTGACAACTGTATTGTTTACTCCTTAAGCGTATGCCACCGGGCACGCTATGCGTGCAAGGGGGTTTCTAGGGAAGCATGGGAAAATTTTTGATATTTCGTGTCATGACCACATGACACATGTGTGATGTGTGTTGTGACCGCATGGGAAATGTGGGCATGAAAACTATTTTCTCAACTTCCCCTCCATCCTGGAGCTTGGCCTTTATTACCGTATGCCTGGGGGAATGAAACTTTGCCTAAAGATCATCCCATTTGTTCTTCCTACTATTCAATGTTTCATTGTATGCCTCCACCCTAGCTTTCATTCTCATGGCCTTGTTTATTACCTCTTCTGTGAAGTGGTGAAGGGGATCTTTTGCTGCCTGCATAAAATTGTTATGGAAATCCTAGACAGGAAAATCAGTATCTTTATTTTCTATTTTTTCCTCTACCTTGTCTTCTAAAGCCTCCAGGGTTTCTATTTCTTGTGCCATGAGATCATATATTTTGACACTTATATCCCCAAGATTGCCACTATATCTTCTCAAGATATAACATTCAAATCCAACATCTTCATAACAAATTCTCAACAACTAGGATGTGGCATCTTTAATACTTTGTCTGTTAGGACACAAATACCAACCAATGAATACTAGAAACATAAGAGGTGGGATCTTCTGATGCAGGAGCATCCAGTGGTGTAAGGGCAATCTTGCATCACCCAAAAAGAAGTTAATTCAAAATCATTGTAGTTGTTTTCATTTCTTTCCATAATTAGTGTTTTTGGTTCCATAATATCCAGAATAATAATGTAGGACTTTCAGTTTTTCCAAAACTACTAAAAATAGTGACCTACCTATTTTGGAAAGTGTACCTGCTATTTTTAGAAATTTTGCATTTGGGCACGTAACGAAACGAAAACTTCCAGAAAGTTACATAATGGAAATATAAGACCTTTGGCGAAGGAATCAGGAAAAGACCATTTGTGAGCTGAAAGATATTAAAGTTTTTGTTTTCTGAAAAGCCCCTAAAATTTCTGGAACAAGATATGAGGCACTAAAACTTCCCATAACATCCCAAAAGTTTGATGGAAATCTATTTACAAATTTCCAGTGTGATAGTTCACATCACGAGATTTCCGACACTTAAAATGGTTCGTCAATCGGACACCCAGATCAAAAGTTATGTTTCCCAGAAGTTGACCTACTTTTGGAGGGAATTGCAAATTTCGAAATTCAGCTGGAGGCCGCCAAAAAGTGCTATTTATGACTATTTTGGGAACCCTGGGAAGTAGTAGAGTAAAAGGGGGCCAGTGTAGAGTCAAGAATAGGTGGGAAAACAGAAACCCTAGCTGATTTGGGGTTACAGAAGGCTGAAGATTCTAGATTCTTGAGGTTGGGGAAAGCTATAATGTGTTGCAGCCAGTAGAAGATTCATCCTCTGATTGTAATTGAGTTTCTGTAATGTAATGAATTGCCTAGTTCAATAAAAGAAAGTTCTATATGCTATGTTCAATATTTGTTATTGTGTGTTTTATGATTTACCCCTTCATCAAGTGGTATCAGAGTGAGGGTTCCTGAGTGTGTAGACAGATCATTGATTGTGAGGCAGTTTGCACCAGGACCTGAGGTTGTGGGTTTGTTGCGGAGACCAAGATGCCTCTACAAATAAATCATGTTGGGAGGAATGCTTTGATGGAAGAGGGTTTTAGAGCCCTACAAAGGCAAATTGATGCCTTGCAAGAGGAGCTACGAAGAGGGTTTGAGCCGAGGACAAGAGAAGAAAGTGAGATGAAGTTGAAGAAGAGCTATCCAAGGAAGAACAAGAAGCTGCCAAAGATGCTGCAGAAGTTAGGTTGTTGAGGGCCATTTTGAAGATTAGAAAGAGGCCCAGGATCAAAGTTTTTACATATTCTGGAGATTTGAATCCAGAACAGCTTATTGATTAGATCAATAACATGGAGGATTATTTTGAGTATGAAGATGTGGAGGACCCAGATCGGGTTAAGTTTACAAAAACAAAGTTGAAGGGCCATGCCAATATTTGGTGGAAGGAGGTCCAATTAGAGAGGAATAGAAGAGGAAAAGGAAAGATCACTAGATGGGATCAAATGGTGGAGAAACTGAAGAAGCAGTTCATTCCTGTGGACTATGAGATCGAGTTGCTGAAGAAGCTGCAAGGACTAAAGCAAGGTAACAAGTTTGTTAAGGAGTATACAGAAGAGTTTTATAATATTACTATCAGGATAGGCCATGCAGAGTCCAACAAGGAGAAGGTAGCATGTTACATTAATGGGTTGAGGCCAAGTATTCAAGAGGAGTTGAGCCTGGTCATAATGACCACCATAGAAGATGCATACCAGTTTTCCCTGAAGGTGGAAGAGAAGCTGAATAAAAGATTTGACAACAAGCAAAGGGGAAGAGGTCAAGGTGGAAGGACTGGTGGAAGATCCTATGGGGGCCGAAATGAAGATGCAAAGAAAAGTGAAGAAGCTGGCACCAGTCAAAATCAAAGAGGTGATAATACCTACCGCCCTCGTGACCAGAACAATGGTGAGCAAAGAGGAAGAGGAAGAGGCAAACCTAGGCAAGGACCTAGAAGAGGAAGTTTCAGAGGAACTAGTTTCCAATGTGGAGAAGAAGGGCATCGAGCATACGAGTGTCTGCAACATCAAGGAAGGATGAATAGAAGACCTAAAGGTAATGCATGAGTTGTACATGTGGATGAAGATGCACAGTTTGAGCACTCTGAAGATGCAAAAAGGGGAGAAACCCTAGTTGTCAGAAGAACTTTGTTGAATGAGGAGAAAGAACCCAATCAGAGGAAGAGTTTATTCTGCACGAGGTGCAAATGTGAAGGTAAGTGTTGTGATATTATTATTGACAGTGGAAGCACTGATAATCTTGTTTCAGAGGAGATGGTTGACAAGTTGAAGTTGACAAGAAGAAAGCATCCGCATCCATACCGGATTGCATGGTTGTAGAAGGACCATAGAGCTTTGATCAATGAACAATGTTTAGTGAAGTTCAAGATTGGTGACTACCATGATGAGGTGCTGTGTGACATTATACCGATGGATGTATGTCATATGTTATTGGGGAGGCTGTGGTAGTATGATAGGAGTGTTGCCCATGATGGCCGTGCAAATACATACTCCCTAACAAAAGATGGAGTCGGTCATAAGTTGAAGCCCTTGAAGGAGGTGGAAGAAAAGGTATGTAGTACTGCCAGAATTTGCTTGGTAGATGGTAGAAAGTTTTTGGAGGGTATGAAGCATGAGCGTCATTGCTTTGCATTAATTCCTAAGATCAGTCAAGAGAAATGTGAAGATGTACCAGTAGGAAGTCTTAGAAATTTTGGAAGAATTTTAAGATGTTGTCTTTGATAATGTACCAGAAGGTTTACCACCAGTGAGGAAGATAAGTCATCAAATGGATTTGATACCAGGAGCTAGTTTGCCAAATAAGGCAGTCCACAGAATGTCTCCAGCAGAGAATGAAGAGTTGAACAGACAAGTTCATGAGCTATTAAGGAAGGGACTGATAAGGGAGAGCCTAAGTCCATGTGCGGTACCTACAGTACTAGCACCAAAGAAAGATGGAGAGTGGAGGATGTGTATAGATTCCTGAGCCATCAACAAGATCACAATCAAGTACAGATTTCCATTGCTGAGAATGGATGACATAATGGATTGTTTGAGTGGAGCCAAGTACTTCGCAAAGATTGATCTGAAGAGTGGGTATCACCAGATTTGAATCAGAGAAGGAGATGAATGGCCTTCAAGACAAAGGAGGGTTTGTATGATTGGTTAGTCATGCCATTTGGGCTAACCAATGCACCGAGCACATTCATTCAGCTCATGAACGTGGTACTAAAAGAATTTTTGGGAAGTTTTGTTATTGTTTATTTGGATGATATTTTGATTTTCAGTTAGACTTGGGATGAATATTTGATGCATATCAGAAGAGTTCTAGAGAAGCTGAGGGAGGAGAAGCTATTGATTAATCTAAAGAAATGTAGTTTTGCAAAGATGGAGTTGGTATACCTAGGATTTGTTGTCTCAGAGGAAGGTCTTAAGATGGACCCAGAAAAAGTAAGGGCTATCATTGAGTGGCCTATGTCAAGGAGTGCAACGGAGGTAAGATCTTTTCATGGTTTGGCAAGTTTTTACAAAAAGTTTATCAAGAATTTCAGTAGCATTTGTGCACCTCTAACTGAGACAATGAGAGGGGATAGAAAAGAGTTTAGATGGACTCAAGGAGCAGACAAGAGCTTTGATACATTGAAGTAGAAAGTTGTAGAACAACCTGTTTTGGCACTTCCAGATTTCAATAAGGTATTTTAGGTAGATTGTGATGCTAGTGGTAGTGGTATAGGAGCTATTTTGAGCCAAGAAGGTAAGCCCATTGCCTATTTTAGTGAGAAGCTTAATGATGCCAAGAAAAAGTATTTTGTTTATGATCAGGAATTTTATGGAATAGTTCAGGCTTTGAAGAAATGGAGACATTATCTGTTGCCAAAAGAGTTTGTTTTATATACTGATCATCAAGCTTTACAGTATCTTAATAGTCAAGGGAAGTTGAACCAAAGGCACTTAAAATGAGTTGAGTTTTTGTAGAGTTATACCTTTGTTTTGAAGCACAGGAGTGGGAAGTCCAACACAGTTGTAGATGCCTTGAGCAAAAGGCAAAATTTGTTGACAGAAATGAAGATAGAGGTTGTTGGGTTCGATGAGCTCAAAAGTTTGTATCCAGAAGATCTAGATTTTGCAGAGGCTTGGAAAGCTTGTCTGGAGCCTATTACTTTGGACAAGACAAAATGGTTGGATTTTATAATCCAAGATGGCATACTGTTTAGAGGAAGCTAGTTGTGCATTCCGAGGAGTTCCATGAGAGAGAACCTGATTAAGGAGAAGCATAGTGGAGGATTGGCTGGACACTTTGGTCGAGATAAGACCATTTCTATTGTTGGTGAAAATTATTATTGGCCACAACTACAGCAGGATGTGAGGAAGTTTGTGCAGAGTTGTAGAGTATGTCAGATGGCAAAAGGAACAAGTCAAAATACAGGATTGTATCAACCGTTACCTGTACCAGAGAAGCCATGGGATGATATTAGTATGGATTTTGTTTTTGGTTTACCAAGGACACAGAGAGGGCATGATTCTATTTTTGTGGTGGTGGATAGATTCTCAAAGATGGAACATTTTATTCCTTGTAAGAAGACTAATGATGCTGTTCATATTGCAGAGTTATTTTTCAGGGAAGTGGTGAGACTACATGGTCTACCAAAGAGTATAGTTTTAGATCGAGATACCAAGTTTGTTGGTTATTTCTAGAGGACATTGTGGAAGAAGTTGAAGACAGATTTGAAGTTTAGTTCTGCACACCATCCACAGATTGATGGACAAACTGAAGTGGTGAATAGGAGTTTGGGTAACCTGCTACGATGCTTAGTAGGAGATAAGCCCAATGGATGGGATATGATTTTACCACATGCAGAATTTGCTTACAACAATTTTGTCAATAGGAGTACTGGCAAATCACCATTCCAGATTGTATATGGCAATAGCCCAAGAAAAGCTTCTGAGTTAAAGAAGTTGGACAATGGAGAAAAGACAAGTGCTGAAGCTAAAGACTTTGTAGAACATTTGAAGAATTTACATGAAGAGGTGAGAAAGCACATTAATAAAATGAATATTCAGTACAAGGCTAAGGCAGATTAGAAGAGGAGATATAAGAAATTCTAGGTAGGAGATGAAATCATGGTTCACTTGAGAAAAGAAAGGTTCCCAATTGGAACATACAATAAGTTGAAAATGAAGAAATTTGGACCATGCAGAATCTTGAAGAAGCATGATTTAGGAAATGCATATGAGGTAGAGCTGCTGAGTGGGATCAATATTTCCCCTATTTTCAACATTGCTGATTTATCAGAATATCATGAAGGTGGAACAAATGATGGACCAACAGAAGTGCAGTGGAGTATTCCAGCATCTACTTCAATGGAGGAGATAGAAGAGCTCTTAGATAGCCAAGTGGGGAGAAATACTCGGACCAAGCAATATGAAGAATATCTAGTAAAATGGAAAGGAAGGCATGTTGAAGATTCTTCTTGGTTGTCTAAGGTATAGGTTGACCATTTGGGTTTTCCTCACACAAACATCTAAGACGTGACAGGGTCACTTCTCAAATTACCCTAGGTGTCTAATACAGGAGCATCCAGTGGTGTAAGGGCAATCTTGCATCACCCAAAAAGAAGTTAATTCAAAATCATTGTAGTTGTTTTCATTTCTTTCCATAATTAGTGTTTTTGGTTCCATAATATCCAGAATAATAATGTAGGACTTTTAGTTTTTCCAAAACTGCTAAAAATAGTGACCTGCCTATTTTGGAAAGTGTACCTGCTATTTTTAGAAAGTTTGCATTTGGGTACGTAACAAAGAAAAAACTTCCAAAAAGTTACATAATGGATATATAAGACCTTTGGCGAAGGAATCAGGAAAAGACCATTTGTGAGCTGAAAGATATTAAAGTTTTTGTTTTCTGAAAAGCCCCTGAAAATTTCTGGAACGAGATATGAGGCACTAAAACTTCCCATAACATCCTAAAAAGTTGACAAAAATCCATTTATGAATTTCCAGCGTGATAGTTCACATCGCGAGCTTTTTGGCACTTAAAACGGTTCGTCAATCGGACACCCAGATCAAAAGTTATGCTTCCCAGAAGTTGACCTACATTTGGAGGGAATTGCAAATTTTGAAATTCAGCTGGAGGCTGCCAAAAAGTGCTATTTATGACTATTTTGGGAACCCAAGGCAGTAGTAGAGTAAAAGGGGGTCAGTGTAGATTCAAGAATAGGTGGGAAAATAGAAACCCTAGTTGATTTGGGGTTACAGAAGGCTGAAGATTCTAGAGTCTTGAGGTTGGGGAAAGCTGTAATGTGTTGCAGCCAGTAGAGGATTCATCATCTGATTGTAATTGATCTTCTATAATGTAATGAATTACCCAGTTCAATGAAAGAAAGTTCTATTTACTGTGTTCAATATCTATTATTGTGTGTTTTGTGATTGACCCCCTTCATCATCTTCCCTTTCTCCAAGTGGGTTTCAACTGAGGTTGATACCTGTCTAACAAACTCCATTAAAATGACCTTATTAGTGGGGTATCTGGGTAACTTGAGGGGCTGTCCCTCAAATCCTTCTATTCTCATATATGAAAAGGTGGGGAACTAGATAAACCAAGCCCTATATTTGTAGATAACTACTTGAGCTTCCATACTCAACCTTTTCATTCTATCCTCTTCCATTGTCCTGACTAAATGCATAGAAAAAGAGTCATTCATTAAATTGTAATTTTCAAGGTATTCCCTCCTTTTCAGCTGTGGGTAATGTTCCCATATGTTCACCTCACAAGGATTGTTTCCAACCCTGCCTACCATTTGTAAAGCATTAAATGTGCCCCTGAAAGCACAAGTATAAACTACATAAGAGGTCATATTGAAAACACACATTTTACCACCCAGCCTTCTCATCCCTTCATCTAAGCAATCACTGATGATCTTGGCCAAGAGAGGCTTGTTATCTGAATATTGTACCATCTAAATAATCCCAAACATCCAATTCTCAAAAATCTCAGCATGTTGTCTCCCATCCATCTTGCTCAACATGGTCATCATATACTGATACTCTTCAGCAAAATCAAACTTAAACAAGTACTTGGGCTGCTTAGTAGAATCTTTGTAAGTGCTACTCTTATTCCTCCACTAATACATGATTCTCCTATCTTTCTTTTCATTACCATGGTATTCTTTTTCCAGCCTACTTAGGCTTAATCTAATAACATTATTCCCTACAGGCAAATTGAATGCAGCAGTGATGCCCTTGATTAAGAAGTCGACATACACTCTGCCATGCTTCTCCACTCTTCTAGTCTCAGGGTTGTAATTTTTTGCAGATTCTACCACTAACTGAATAGCTTCAATAGCATAGGGAAATCCCCCGACGTGCCACATTCCTATGGAATATACTCTTTGCAATATGGGGTTCCTCCTTCCATTGTCTAACCTTCTTGTCCAGCCATCCAAATCTGTCTTCCCCTAATGTGTGTCATCTATTACTCCATATCTAAATCCTACCCCCTCAGGTTGTAAGAACATGTGCTTTAGGAACTTTGAGTTGGATCTATTCCTTCTGATATCTATTAAATCCTATGATAAAGACATGCATTACTTACCCTACCATGTTTTTATGGAGGGGGGATTTGAGGATGTCATGCACTTCTTAGTAACAATTCAACATTTTAATTCATTTCATGCATCACCATACTGACTGATTTAACAAAAACCATTTTACCTTAAGATTTGCAGTAAATGACAAAAGAGAGGGTTTTAACTTTACTTACTTGATAATCGCCCTCTTCTCTAACTATATGACTGATAATGGGATAGACGTAAATACATTGTATCGTCCATTCCATTCTATTGATGATCATGTTCCATTTGTAGATGACTGCAAGGCGTTGACTTTCAGAGCTCTGTAAATTTCAATTATCGTAGGGTAGCTATGAATAATCCCTAAAATTTACCTTTTAACTTGTCAATACGATAAATTTGGGTGCGTGTACCATTTTGTTTAAATCCATTGATCATTCACAAGACGTTCGTTGATGCCACCAAGTGTCAGATTTACATTCAAAATAGATAGGGCACGACCTACCATTGGACTTAGCTTTTAATACTAGAGGATGATCTCTTAGAAGATCAAGGATACTTGAGAATATGACCCTATGGGAAATCGTTAACTAATGATCAGGGTGATTTGACCATCCGTATGGTCAACTTTTGGCTAACAAGCAAGATCAGGTCACATTACCCTTGTCAATAAATTGTGATAATACTATAATCATATGACACCGAGGATTCTGCCATGTGGTGTGATTAGATTGGTTATTGCAAAGCCAGGCATATCAAGTCATAAAGTTCAAAATGAGGGATTTGTGAAAGATAATGTCATTATCATATTTCCTAAGGTCAGGGATATTTTGAAATGTGACCTCTTCAAGTTTAGATCATGGTGACATCATTATGCTATCATGTTTTCTTTGTTATCGGGTTACGGTGACATCATTGTCATATTAAGAAATATGACGGATGTTTGGAAATATGACCCTCCATGGGTCAGGCGCATTTGATTACATCATCATCATGGTGATCTTTTCTATTCGTTGAACTGAATGACGTCATTGTCATATTTGTGAAGGGTGATATTTTGAAAGATGACGGATATTTGAAAATATGACCCCTTGAAACATGCACTAAAGATATGATGGGCAAATCATTCATCTCACTTAAGTTTGACATTTGCATATCGGGAAATGAAAAAACATTAGGTGATCTTTTGAAATTGGGGTCATGTTTGCAAATGTGATTGATATTTGGAAATATGACCCTATGGGAAATATCTAGGTTGACCGATCTTTGACTTAGCATAACTTTCTACCCTTAAACAATACCAAGGTGACCCAAAAGGCAAACCTGCTTAGAATTTTGTGCTCTTTTCATTTATAAGGTTTATGCTAGAAAATTCTAAATTTGGCAACTGACCACTCTTTGTGACACACACGCATAAGTAAGGATAACATACATGACTGGATTTTATGAAACCACCTGAAACCATAAAGCATAACAAGCAGAAGCAAAAAGGTTGCATCCCTGATTTGCTAAGGTAAAATGGCGCATGCTGTGTAATCACACAACAACTTGCCACCAAAGAAAACAACTAAATTTAAATGATTTAGGTGATGAGATCACATCAAGACATAACATCATAACTCTCCCTAAGCATAAGTATGATGACCTTTCTGGATGATGTCAACTTCATTAGTAAAACAAAGCTGATAAGGGATCAAGTGTGTGCATATGATTAATTATCCTCATCTCGAAAGTAAGTTGAAAACAAAAGTAACTAGTGTTAAGCTACATATTTTGGGTTCATCCCTCATAGCAACTAGATAGAGCCTTGCTACCAACAAGCGTTCATAGCCCCGACAAGGTTATCTTTACAATCCCCTAAGTAAAGTCCCACTGTCAGCAGACATCCATAGCCCTGGTAGAGTTACTTAGATGGCCTAGTTTAATCCCTTTTGGATTTTCAATATATATATATATCTTTACAATCCCCTAAGTAAAGCCCCACTGCCAGCAGACATCCATAGCCCTGGTAGAGTTACTTAGATGGCCTAGTTTAATCCCTTTTGGATTTTCAATATATATATATATATATATATTCATATGATATCATCATGTAAGCTCAATATGCAAGGTATGGTCACTTGCTGCTTTAGGTTGGGGATTGTATTGGTAGCAAGGGTGACTCTTTAGATTTTTCACTTAACACCTATACTAATGTGTTCAACAAACCCAAGGCAGTTAGGTGGGTCATTGTGAAAATCTCCTTGATAAAGAAAAGGCATTACTGATGAAAAGGACATCACAGACCTAATCAGGGATACTTTCAAGGTAAATCACAACCTATGTAAAAATTTATTATTATTACTTGAATCCCAACAATTTGGTTGGTTTCTTCAGATGATAAGGTGCATCACCTTGACTAACCAAAACAAAAACTCAATGAAACAAACAAACAAGCAGGCACACAAAATAGAACTATACAAACAACTATACAACATGTACATTATGGTACAGATGACTTACATGACCCTATTTAGGCTTGAAAATAATGTTTAAGGAATTGTCCATTAACTGGTAGTGGGACATCCTCATCGGTTAGAGTCTTAAATCTATAGGTACTATCTCCTAGGATCTATAAAATTTGAAAAGGACCTATCCAAAGTTTGTCAAATTTACCATGGTCACCTTTTATTTCATGTGCTTTATCCCACATAAGGACTAGATCTGAAATCCTAAAAGCTTTAACTCTGGCTCTCTTATCAAACCAACATTTGACAACAACCTGATGTTTAGCAAACTGATCAATTGCTCTATTTCTTTTTTCTTCTAAATGCATGAGCTAAAGTAACCTAGCTTCTTGTTTATTATCTATGCCTAGATATTCTTGTGCGAATTGCAATGTGGGGATCTTTAGATTAACAGGGAGGATAGGATCCACCCCATACACTAACTGATAAGGAGAATTTCCTAGTGCAGCCTTCATCCTTGTTCTATCCACTCACAAAGCATACTTCAATAGGGTATTCCACTCCCTAGGGTTTTTCTCTATTAGTTTCTTTATGATGTTCAATAAGTTTTTGTTTGTTGACTCTGCTAAGCCATTCCCTTGAGGATAATAATTTGTAGAAAAATTTAAAATATTTCCATGATCAAAGGCCCAACTAGACAGTTTTAATGATACAAAGGCATGTCCATTATCACATACTAGGGCATAACAAACTCCATACCTAGTTACTATGTTGCTCTCTAAGAACTTGATCACATCATCTGCATTACATGTCTTATTGCTAACAGCTTCAGTCCACCTAGTACAATAATCAGTGATGGTTAAGACATATATATGGCCTGAAGATGATGTAGGATTGATGGGTCCTATGAAATCCATGCCCCATTGAGCAAATGGGCGTATCTCCATCACTAGTTGCAGGGGTTGAGTAGCACATCTTTCTCTATTGGTAGCTACCTGACATAAATGACAACATTTAATATGTTCAGTAGTGTCTTTAAAAATAGTGGGCTAGTAGTATCCTACTCTTAGGATAGCATAAGTAGTAGCTAGATGTGACCCATGTGCAGTTCCAAACTTATCATGTAATTTTGCTAACACCTTATCTGCTTCTTCCCTCTCTAGGCATCTAAGATATATTCCTTCATAGTTTCTTTTAAAAAGGACTCCTCCTTTTATCATATACTTTTGTGATCTTATTTTCAGGGCTCTCCTTTGTGAGGCTTGCAATTTTAAAGGGCATCTTCCAATAATCAAGACATGCCTGATATCTAAATACCATTCTTTAGTTTCTTTAGTGTTTACCACATATTGTTGATTCATAATTTGAGGATTAGTCTCTGATATCATTTGGCTCAATGCTTGTCCCCTTACTAACTTCATGGGTGTTATATCCATATCATATTTTTGGAGGACCATTATCCATTTAGCTTTCTTCTCACTAGGCTCACTCTGCATTTGAAGCATTTTTACTACTGCATCTGGTACTACAGTAATTATTTTTCTTCTCAAAATTTAATGTCTAAATTTCTTGATAGCTCAGCCTAGAGCAAGAGCTTGTATCTCTACATCCATGTATCTAAGCTCTGTATCCTTGAATGGGTAGCTCATAAAAGCTATAGGTTCTTCCTCTTTAGCCTCATTCCTTTATGTTAATACTGCTGCTGATGTGTGCTCTAAAGAAAATGAATAAATGTAGAAATCTTTTGTATAATCAGCACTGATTAGAACAGGAGCATCAGATAGGGCCTTCTTAATATCTTCAAATGCTGCTCTAGCTTCAGGAGTCCATTCAATTTTAGCATATTTCTTGAGCATTACGTTAACTAGTGTAACAATCTCTAAAAAGCTAGTGATAAACTTTTTAACAAAATTTATTTTACCAAAATAAGACTTGAGCTCTTTCTTGCTTCCAAGAAGCTACAATTTCATGATTGATTCTACTCTTGTAGGATCAATAATGATCCCATTCTCTATTATCAAATGACCTAGCAATTTACCTGTGGTTACTCCAAATATGCACTTCTTGGGATTCAGGGATATACCATATTGTTCACACTTCTAAATCACCTTCTTGAGATCTTCTATATGATCACCTCTCTGCTTGGAAAAGACCATCAAGTCATCCATGTAAATGACTATGCACTTACCAATCAATCCTCTAAAAGCTATATCCATTGCACATTGAAAGGTGGCACCAGTGTTTATCAATCCAAATGGCATGTGCCTATAAGAAAATATACCCCACTTGGTGGTGAATACAGTTTTCAATCTATCTATTTTATCTACCATCACCTAGTTATAACCTGAGAAACCATCCAAAAATGACATCATATGTGCACCATTAACTATTTGTAAGACTTCATCTAGTGAAGGTAAAGGATAGTTATCATTTTCAGAAGCTCTATTTAGATTTTTGAAGTCTACACATAACCCGATATCACCATTTTTTTTTTCTCATAGGGACCAAATTGGCTACCCATGTGGAATGTCTTACTAGAAACATAATTCTAGCATTGAGCAATTTCTTGACTTCTTCAAAGATGATGGGCTCCAACAAGGCATTGACAGGCCTTTTCTTTTGTCTAAAAGGCTTGGCATCTAGTTTCAATGGTATAGTATGGGTGATGATTGAAGTATCATAAGTTTTCAACTCATCATAGGTCTACGCGATAACATGAATGTAATCCTTAAGTGCTTGGGTTATCTTTGCCATTTCTTCTTTTGTACAAACTTTGCCAATTAAGACATTCCTTTTTTCTTCATTTTGTCCTATATTGATTGGTGAGTATTCTTCTCCATCAGTCTTTGGGATATCTTTCAGTTTCAGCATATTGTGTAGATCAAATGCTCTTTGTAATTCTATCATCCCTTTGGGAATTTTATTACTTGGCAACTCTAGAATCTCTTCTTCCTCCCAAGTATGGTCTTCTACATTTCTTTCATCTGTAATCTGTGCATCAAACGCATCTTTGTTTGATATAAAATCTAAAATGTGTTGGTCATCATCAAACACTTGGAGATTGGTGACATTATCTAGTACAGAGGGTACTGATATTAATTCAACTGAAAACCTCTTCAAACCAGAAATAGATAATGGTTCCAAAGTGCTTGCAGCCTGAGCCAAGGCATCTACTCTATGATTTTGTTCTCTGGGCACATGTGTGATATTGAACGCATCAAAGTCTTCTATTAAATCCCATAAACTGTTCTTGTAATTAGACAACTTTTTGTAATTACAAGAGTATATACCTCTTACTTGTCTTACCACCAATTCTGAATCTCCATAAACATGCAGAATCTTTACTTTTTTCTTGAGTGCAAACAATAACCCATAAATTAAAGCTTCATAGTCTATCACATTGTTTGTGCATAGGAATTGTAATCTATATGTTGTTAAATAGGATCTCCCAGTTGGAACAATAAGATCTATTCCTAAACCTACTCCTTGTTTTGACTTAGATCCATCAAACATAAGGATCCATGGCTTAACTTTAGTTAAAGGCTTGTCAAGACCTTCTCTCTTCCTTTTGGCTCTAGTAGCTGCACCACCTAATATCCGCTTTAGTTTTGGTGACTCATTCTTTTCTACTTTTATTTTCTCTGACTGATATGAAACTGATACTTGCTTGCTTTCTTTACTGTCAAGAAAATGATCATTTGAATGAAGCATCTTTTATTTGTTTAAAATGTGCATGCATAATGAGAAAGTAGTCTCAAAATGTAGTGCCTCATGTAATCTACACCATCCCTCAACTAGAGCGCTATGTGGAGAAGTATTCTACAACAACATCTTTTGGATCTGTTTTGACAAGAATTTTTCAAACTTGGTCAAATTACTCCCTTTATCTTCATCAGATACTTCATAATCCGATTCAACTAAACAATCAGTCCCTAGGGTGATATCAATTTCATCCTTAGAAATGCTCTCAATATTCATCAGGATCTCCTTTGTATTGTGAACATAGATTTCATCCTAATATGTAACTTCCTCTACACATGTACATGATTAACAAGAATTAGTGTCATTATGACTATCTATATAACTTACCTCAAGTGATGACAATCCTTCTTCACTACATGTTTGTTCTAGCTCCATCATGTCTACACAAGCATCATAGGTTGTTTTAGAATGTGCCTCATCTTGCAACCTACACCATCCTTCAATCAAGATATCTTCATTAGATATATTTGACATTCGATAATGTTGCATTTTTTTGGATAGATACAATTCAAAGTTTCTAAAGTGATCTAGTTCATCACTATCATCTGAACTATGGTTAGACTCTATAATCACTCTATCATCTTGATGATCATCCCTATGAACATGAATATCATACATAAGGATCTCCTCTATCTTGACCGATTGAGACTTAATGGTGTAAACTCCAAGTTCAACATCCACATACATTATTTCATTGGTGTTATTGTACTCAGTGATCATATGCTTCATCTGAGGTTCAACATCTATCTTAATCTAATTAGGGATCCCTTTCCAAGGTAGCCACATGTGACTGAAATCTATGGACATATATCCATTAAGTGTCTTTAACCAATCCCTACTGAGCAACATTCCATATGTATCAGGAATATCCACCACCTGGATATCAATGTAATATTGAATCCTTGGATCTGATGCTAATTACATATGAATGTGAGTTAATTCCCCTACAACACTCACCTTTGTTTTGTCTAACTATGTCACTTTCTTGAGTGATTTATAAGGATGTAACCCCAAGGCATTACATATGGTCAATGGCATTACGTTGGTAGATGCACCTGAATCTACTAAGCAGTTATGTAGGTTCTTACAAAACATTCTTATGGAAAGGAGGAACAAAGGTGACTCGGTCTTATCCCTATAAAGGGTCATGTGTGAAGTTTTAGTAGCTTGAATAGTAGCTGGGACTTTATGCTTAACGTTATTGTTTTTAGCTGCATGATCTTTACTCAAAATCTAGTTTGAATTAGGGGGATGATTATTTCCTTTTGGTGCAGGGCCATCTAGGGATTTCATGAATGCCTTCTTAATAGCTGGGGTTTTAAGCAATTTTGATAATGACAAGCTAATTTTGACCTTCTTCATTTCATCTACCAAGTAAGTAACCCATTTATCAAATTCAGTAGGTTTGTTACCATCTTTTGATGCTGCATTTTTGTGGTGCTAAATATTGAGCATTAACCTTAGGAAATCCAGGGTTATTGCTTGCCTTTGGACCAGGAGGAGTGTTAAAATTATTAGGAGGCAAAGATGTGGTCAAGGGGCTAGAAGGTCTATTTGAATTATTCCTGAGGTTATAATTGTGTCTACCCTGATACTGCTGCTGGTAAGCATGTACCTCTTCATGTTCAACTGATGGCTCATTCACATCTTCGAAAGGAAAAAGATAATTCATTTCAAAATCCATGGCTGACTCTTGACATGCTAGAGTATAATTCTGACATGTTGAGGTTGCTTGATGGGGAGGATGATTGACAAAACTTTCCAATACAAGGGTAGAGTCATATCCATAAGAGATAATTTCATTTCCTTCAACAAAAGGAGGGGTACCCATAGTATTTGATACTTCAGCTTGAAAGATACTGGCTACTATCCTAAACTAAGGACAATCCAACTCAGCATGAGCATTAGTGTTATGTATCCTACACCAATTTGTAAGAGCTGCTTCTACCAAGATCACCCTAGTGGTCTGCTTGGGTTCACTAGGAGGCTGATTATCTAAGGGTGATGGCAAGGAACCATTATTTGCCCTAGTGTTCCACACTCTAGGCTATCTAGGTACATTATTGTTACCACTGCTATTGTTATTATAGTTCCTATCATTATTGTATCCCCTATTAGGATATCCAAATCTATCATTATTATATCCTCTATTTTGATTTGGTTGGGAATAGAAACTATGACCTCTCAATTGAGTGATTTCAGTTGTCAACTTTCTTAGCTATGCTGATATCTCTTTAATTTCTTCCTTTTCTTCCTGAACTTTGGGTACTACATTTTCTATTTGAGGTTTAAAAAAAAAGAACTATTGTTGTTATTTAGCCCCACATCTTGAGGTGCTTATACATGTCCTAGATATTGCACTATCTGACCATTCCCATTTGAAGGTGACATGATGCTAAGTGGAGGTACCTATAGTGGACTTGGCATTGCAGCTAGAGGCATCATAGCTCCATTGGTCTATTATTGAGAAGGATATGCAAGGTATGCAAGAAATGTTATCTTTGGTGTTGGAGTAGGAATCAGTTGTTGATTAACTTTTATCGCTTCCTCAAAAGCTCCTGTCAAAGCTGTGACATTAAGATGTGTCCTTATAAACATAGAAGTCAGGGGATCTAAGGTTGAGTAATATATACTCCTAGCAGCTTCATCTGCTACAATATATGGAGCTACCAGCTTTGAAATCATCTTTTGGAATCTAGCACTAAAGTTGGTAATAGGTTCTCCTTCAAACCTTTTGATTGTGGTAAAGAGATGATAATTCATTGAAGGATCTATAGGTATCTTAAATCTATCCTTGAAAGCTTTCTCTAAGGCAGCCCATGAGCAAATTGAGGCTTGACCAAGACTGATATACCAATTGTATGCTTCTTCTCCTAAGGAGTATGGAAATAATCTGCATACTACATCTTGATGCTCAATCCTTGCCCTACAACAAGCCTCCTTGAATGTTCTGATGTGATCATCAGCATCCTAGTATGGATGATATTTAGGTCAAATTTTATAAGGATTTTTAGGTAAAGGATGATAAGCAGTGAAGGTCAAAGGTGAGTCAGCAACAAAGAACAACATTGTGACTGGTGGTTGTTGAACTTGAGGTGTAATAGGTAGTCCTGTTGGTGTTTGCAGTACAACAAGGGATATTGGAGGTGTTAGACTATTTCTTGGTGAAGATTTTAATGTACTAGAACTAGGAGTGTGATGAATGTCTATAGTTCTAGGTCTAAATCCACAGATAGGTAGTTCCTCAAAAAGTCCACTAGATTTGGACTTGGTATTTGGCCTGTGAGCTAGGGCTTTGACAATTTATGAAAATTTAACTTAATTTTCTAGAAAGATCAATAGAACTAACCTAGTAAAGGAGATATTTATGACCAGAATCCAAAACTAACTGAATATTTATGCAATATTTGCACAAAACTTGCAAATACGAGTAAATATCAAACTTCTGGACATGGATATCAAGATATCCAAAAAAACAAGCAAGTTACAACTAGGATCTAGCAAGAGAAATTAAACAATGACTTGATCTTCAAGGATTTTAGGAACTAACTCCAAATTTTAGATTATCTAAGCTCAATTCTGAAATATTTATGATGAACAGATATGAAACAATACAGAACCAACAAATGTTTGCATAAACACTCAAAGTATGAGCCATTATGATATACTTTGAGAAGATTACCTTGTTTCAATCATAGGGATATGCATATGCAACTGATTCACCTTCCAAACAAGAAAGAAGGCCCTCCTTCTAAAGCCAATTTATGTTGATGATGATTGTTAGTCATAACAACATGCATAAAAATTTGCACAACAAACCTTTATTATCTTGAAAAGTACGATCAATTTAGAACAAACTGATGACTCCAAGGCTCCATTGATCAGATCATGATCTTCTGACGTTACTCAGAGGTTGATGTGACATGTTGTTTTCCATTCCAAGGGGTCTTACACTGTGTGTATTGTGAATTATTGCCTGTAGGTCTAATTCTACATCTATTTCATGTAAACAT
The DNA here is from genome assembly GCA_027924645.1 of Cunninghamia lanceolata. Taxonomy (NCBI): domain Eukaryota; kingdom Viridiplantae; phylum Streptophyta; class Pinopsida; order Cupressales; family Cupressaceae; genus Cunninghamia; species Cunninghamia lanceolata. Next base: position 3,965,283 of record BSBN01000160.1, on the reverse strand, counting down.
ACTTCACAAACAAGGTTATTTTCACTATGCTCTATAGATACTGATTATATTTATAAGTTTGATAAATTATTTTGAGCATTTACTGTCTTGAACTTGTCTTATGCTTCTGCACTATATATTTGATCAAATAATATGCCTATAAGCATATATTTACATGTGTGTCATTGATATTTACATGTATTTGCATGATATTTGTCATTTTGGCATGCTTTCACTCAAAATATGCTCTGTGTTCAATTATTTATGAGTTATAGGCATATTTCATGTTTGTTTTCTTTAGATTGTATGTTATTTGTAATTATCGAGATGATTTGTAACGAAATTCAAAGAAAATTTAAAGAATACTTCTAAATTTGATGAACCTTTAGCTATTGAGTCAGATACATTCTAGATACATTCATGAAAAGAAGGTATCAAACCATAATTTCACCAGGTTGTTCCATAGCTAGGTATGGTTGATGCTAACTTCAAGGGAACAAGGAATGAAAATAACACATGCAGACTGACAAGCACTCCAAGGGACACAACTAATCAATGCATATATCCATATTTCATTCACTAATTGCTCAATATTTACAATTATTTGTAATCAAAATAGCTTCTCTTTCATTAAGTACTCAAAAGACATGTACATTCACAAAAGCCTGGAAATTAGTCCCGAGCGTTTCAGCAATCTAACTTCAATTAAGTTTCTAATGCTTAGAAAAGAGCACTCCATCCCATTTCATAGAATAAGGAGAGGAGGCGGTTACAAGTGACCAATAGTCAAGATTTGTCCATCTAGATCAATGATCAACATTCTTCCTTTAACCAAGTCAACATCTGCATATGATGTATAAGTTGCCAGCTGGCAACTATCTAGCAAATCTTGATCATTTGTAAGTTGTTCATGCATTTAATTCTATTATCATGCATCTTTATTTATTCTTCATCTCCTTCCTCTTCTTCACTTTTATCTTCTTCATCATCATCACCGTCATCTTTATGCAAATCACCCCTTATGTGTATCTTTATCGATGCCCTGATGGATTCATATAGCTATACTATTTTCTCAACTTCCCCTCCATCCTGGAGCTTGACCTTTATTACCACATGCCTGTGGGAATTAAACTTTTCCTTAAGATCATCCCATTTATTCTTCCTACTATTCAATGTTTGATTGTATGCCTCCACCCTGGCTTTCATTCTCATGGCCTTGTTTATTACCTCTTCTGTCAAGCAGTGAAGAGGATTTTCTACTGCCTTCTTAAATTGTTATGGAAATCCTAGACAACAAAATTAGTATCTTGATTTTCTTTTCCTTCTACCTTGTCTTCTAAAGCCTCTAGGGTTTCTATTTCTTATGCCATGAGATCATATATTTTGACACTTATGTCCCTAAGCTTGCCACTGCATCTTCTTAAGATATCACATTCAAATCCAACATCTTTATACCAAATGCTCAACAACTGGGATGTGGCATCTTTAATACTTTGTCTGTCAGTACACAAATACCAACCAATGAATACTGGAAACAAAATAGGTGGGATTTTCCCTTTCTCCAAGTGGGCTTCAACTGAGGTTGATACCTATCTAACAAACTCCATTAAAATGACCTTATTAGTGGGATATCTGGGTAACTGATGAACGTGGTAAATCACAAAACACACAACAACAAAAAATGCACACAGAGAATAGAACTTTCTTTATTGATTTGGACAACTTATTACAATATAGAATCTTAGATACAATCAAAGGAATCAACCCTCCATAGGCTGCAACACATTATAGCTTACTCTCACAAGACTTTGGAATCATCCATCATTTGTAACCCCAAATCTTCTAGGGTTTCTATTTTCCTGCCTATTCTTGACTCTACACTTCCCCCCTTAACTCTACTACTACCTAGGGTTCCCAAAAATGGTTATTAATAGCCTTTTTGGCGGCCAACAACCTAATTTCAAAATTTGCTTCTCCCTCCAAAAATAGGTCAACTTTCTGGAGCCATAACTTTTGATCCAGGTGTCTAATTGATGAACTATTTTATGCGTCAAAAATCTCGTAGAGTTCTCTACGCGCTAAGATTTGGCTCTTCTAGTTTCAGCAATTTTCAGGCCCGTATGGGGCCATTTAGTGCCTCAAACCTGAGTGAATAATTTTTAGGCATTTTTCAGGAACCAAAAACTATAATATCCTTCAACTCGCAAATGATCGTTGCATGATTCCTTCGCCAAAGGTCTTATTTTTTAGTTATGAAGCTTCCTATAAATTTTCACTTTAGTCCGTGCCCAAATGCAAACTTTCTAAAAATAGCAGGTTTTTTATTTTTAGCAGTTTGGAAAAACTAAAAGTTCTACATCATTATTCAAGTGATTATGGAACCAGAACCAAAATTTTTGAAAATAAATGGAAAGAAAATCAACAATTTTGAAACACATCTTTTTTTAGGTGATGCAAGATTGCCCTTACACCACTAGATGCTCCTGCATCAGACACCCAAGGTAATTTTAGAAGTGACCCTATCACGTCTCAGGTGTTTGTACGAGGAAAACCCAAATGGTCAACCTCTGCCTTAGACAACCAAGAAGAATCTTCAATAGGCCTTCCTTTCCATTTCACCAGATATTCTTCATATTGCCTATTCTGAGTACTTCTTCCCACACGGCTATCCAAGATCTCTTCTATCTCCTCTGTTGAAGTAGATGCCAAAATACTCCACTATTCTTCTGTTGGTCCATCCTCTGTTCCACCTTCATGATATTATGATAAATCAACCATGTTGAAAATAGGGGAAATGTTGATCCTGCTCAGTAGCTCTACCTCATATGGATTTTCTAAATCATGTTTCTTCAAAATTTTGCATGGTCTAAATTTCTTAATTTTCAGCTTATTGTATGTTCCAATTGGGAACCTTTCTTTTCTCAAATGAACCATGGCTTCATCCCTTACCTGGAATTCCTTATATCTCCTCTTCTGATCTACCTTGGATTTGTACTGAATATTCATCTTGTTAATGTGCTTTCTCACCTCTTCATGAAAATTCTTCAGATGTTCTACAAAGTCTTCAGCTTCAACACTTGTCTTTTCTACTTTGTCCAGCTTTCTTAACTCAGAAGCATTTCTTGGGCTATTGTCATATATAATCTAGAATGGTGATTTACCAGTACTCCTATTGACAGAATTGTTGTAAGTAAATTATGCCTGTGGTAAAATCAAATCCCATCCCTTGGGTTTACCTCCTACTAAGCATCATAACAGGTTACCCAAACTCCTATTCACCACTTCAGTCTATCCATCAGTCTTTGGATGGTGTGCAAAACTAAATTTCAAATTTGTCTTCAACTTCTTCCACAATGTCCTCCAGAAATAACCAATAAACTTGGTATCTCGATCTGAAACTATGCTCTTTGGTAGACCATGTAATCTCACCACCTCCTTGAAAAATAACTCTGCAATATGAACCGCATCATTAGTCTTCGTGCAAGGAATAAAATGTTCCATCTTCAAGAATCTATCCACCACCACAAAAATGGAATCATGTCCTCTCTATGTCCTTGGTAAACCAAGAACAAAATCCATACTAATATCATCCCATGGCTTCTTTGCTATAGGTAGTGGCTAATATAGACATGTATTATGATTTGCTCCTTTCGCCATCTGACATCCTCTATAATTCTGCACAAATTTCCTCACATCCTGCTACAACTGTGGCCAATAATAATTTTCACCAACAGTAGCAATGGTCTTATCTTGACCAATGTGTCCAACCAATCCTCCACTATGCTTCTCCTTAATTAGGTTCTTTCTCATGGAACTCCTTGGAATGCACAACTGGCTTCCTCTAAACAACATGCCATCTTGGATTATTAAATCCAACCATTTTCTTCTGTCCAAAGTAACAGGTTCTAAACAAGCTTTCCAGGCCTCTAAAAAATCTAGATCTTTAAGATACAAACTTTTGAGCTCATCAAACCCAACAACCTCTATCTTCATTTCTGTCAACAAATTTTGCCTTCTGCTCAAGGCATCTATAACTCTGTTGGATTTCCCACTCCTATGCTTAAAAAAAAAATTATAGCTCTACAAAAACACAACCCATTTTAAGTGCCTTTGGTTCAACTTCCCTTGATTATTAAGATACTGCAAAGCCTGATGATTAGTATATAAAACAAACTCTTTTGGCAACAAATAATGTCTCCATTTCTTCAAAGCCTGAACTATTGCATAAAATTCCTGATCATAAACATAATACTTTTTCTTGGCATCATTAGGCTTCTCACTAAAATAGATAATGGGCTTAGCTTCTTGACTCAAAACAGCTCCTATAGCACTACCACTCACATCACAATCTACTTGAAATACCTTATTGAAATTTGGAAGTGCCAAGATAAGTTGCTCTATGAATTTCTGCTTCAATGTATCAAAGCTTTTGTCTGCTCCTTTAGTCCATTTAAACTCTTTTCTATTCCCTCTCATTGTCTCAGTTAGGGGTTCACAACTACTACTAAAATTCCTAATAAACTTTCTATAAAAACTTGCCAAACCATGAAAAGATCTTATCTCGGAAGCACTCCTTGATGTAGGACATTCAATGATAGCCCTCACCTTCTCTGGGTCCATCTTAAGACCTTCCTTTGAGACAACAAATCCCAGGTATACCAACTCTTTCTTTGTAAAACTGCATTTCTTTAGATTAATCAACAACTTCTCTTCTCTTAGCTTCTCTAAAACTCTTCTGATATGCATCATATGCCCATCTGAAGTCTTACTAAAAATCAAAATATCATCCAAATAAACAATAACAAAACTTCCTAAAAATTCTTTTAGTACCTTGTTCATGAGCCACAAGAATGTGCTCGGTGCATTGGTTAGCCCAAATGGCATGACTAACCACTCATACAAACCTTCCATTATCTTGAAGGCTATCTTCCATTCATTTCCTTCTCTAATATGGATCTGGTGATACCCACTCTTTAGGTCAATCTTCGTGAAGTACTTGGCTCCACTCAAACAATCCATTATGTCATCCATTCTTAGCAATGAAAATCTGTGCTTGATTGTGATCTTATTGATGGCTCAATTTTCTGTACACATTCTCCACTCTCCATCTTTCTTTGGTGCTAGTACTACAAGTACTGCACATGGACTTAGGCTCTCTCTTATTAGTCCCATCCTTAACAACTCTTGAACTTGTTTGTTCAGCTCTTCACTCTCTGTAGGAGTCATTCTATGGGCTGCCCTATTCGACAAACTAGCTCCTGGTATCAAATCCATTTGGTTACTTATCTTCCTCACCAGTGATAATCCTTCTATTACATTATCAGAGATAATATCCTAAAATTCTTCCAACATATCTGAGACTTTTGCTAGTATATCTTCACATTTCTCTTGACTAATCTTAGGAATCAATGCAAAGCAATGATGCTCATGATTCATACCCTCCAAAAATTTCCTACCATCTACCAAATGAATTCTGGTAGTACTACATACCTTTTCTTCCACCTCCTTCAAGGGTTTCAATTTATGACAAACTCCATCCTTTGTTAGGGAATATGTGTTTGCACGGCCATCATGGATAGCGCTCCTATCATACTGCCATAGCCTCCCCAATAACATATGACATGCATCCATCGGTATGATGTCACACAGCACCTCATCATGGTAGTGACCAATCTTGAACTTCACCAAACACTGCTCATTGACCAAAGCTCTATGGTCCTTCTACAACCATGCAATCTGATATTGATGTGGATGCTTTCTTCTTGTCAACCTTAACTTGTCAACCATCTCCTCTAAAACTAGATTATTAGTGCTTCCACTGCCAATAATAATATCACAACACTTACCTTCATATTTGCACCTTGTGCAGAATAAACTCTTCCTCTGATTGGGTTCTTTCTCCTCATTCAACAACATTCTTCTAACAACTAGGGTTTCTCCCCTTTCAGCATCTTCATCGACATGTGCAACTTGTGCATTACCTTTGGGTCTTCTATTTGTCCTTCTTTGATGTTGTGGACACTCGTATGCTCGATTTCCTTCTTCTCCACATTGGAAATAGGTTCCTTTGAAACCTCCTCTTCCAAGTCCTTGCCCAGGTTGACCTCTTCCTCTTCCTCTTTGCTCACCATTGTTCTGGTCATGAGGGTGGTAGGTATTATCTCCTCTCTGATTTTGAATAGTCCCAGCTTCTTCACTTTTCTTTGAATCTTCATTTCGGCCCCCATAGGGTCTTCCACTAGTCCTTCCACCTTGACCTCTTCCCCTTTGCTTGCTGTCAAATCTTTTATTTATCTTCTCTTCCACCTTCAGGGAAAACTAGTATGCATCTTCTATGCTGGTCATTTTGACTAGGCTCAGCTCCTCTTGAATACTTGGTCTCAATCCATTAATGTAATGGGCTACCTTCTCCTTATTGGCCTCTGGATGACCGGTTCTGATAGTAATCTTATAAAACTCTTCTGTATACTCCTTAACAGACTTGTTGCCTTGCTTCAATCCTTGTAGCTTCTTCAATAACTCCATCTCATAGTCCACAAGAATGAACTTCTTCTTTAGTTTCTCCACCATCCTATCCTATCTAGTGATCTTTCCTTTTCCTCTTCTCTTCCTCTCTAACTGGACCTCCTTCCATCAAATACTGGCATGGCCCTTCAATTTTGTTTTTGCAAACTTGACCTGATCTAGGTCTTCCACATCTTCATACTTAAAATATTCCTCCATGTCATTGAGCCAATCAATAGGTTGTTCTAGATTCAAATCTCTAGAATATATAGAAACTTCAATCCTGAGCCTCTTTCCAACCTTAGAAATGGCCCTTAACAACCTAACTTCTGCAGGATCTCTTGCAACTTTCTGTTCTTCCTCAGATAGCTCTTCTTCAGCTTCATCTTTCCTTTCTTCTCTTGTTCTTGGATCAAACCCTCTTCGTAGCTCCCCTTGCAATGTATCGATTTGTATTTGTAGGGTTCTAGTCAAAGTATTCCTCCCAGTACGATTTCTTCATGGAGGCATCCTGATCTCCGCAAAAAACTTAGAACCTCAGGTCCTTGTGTAAACTACCCCACGGTCAACGATCTGTCTACAAACTCAGAAACCCTTTCTCTGATATCACTTGATGAAGGGGGTAAATCACAAAACACATAACAACAAAAATTGCACATAGAAAATAGAACTTTCTTTATTGATTTGGATAATTTATTACAATACAGAAGCTCAGATACAATCAGAGGAATCAACCCTCCATAGGCTGCAAGACATTATAGCTTCCTCTCACAAGACTCTAGAATCATCTATCATCTGTGACACTAAATCTGCTATGGTTTATGTTTTCCCATGAATTCTTGACTCTACACTTCCCCCCTTAACTCTACTACTTCCCAGGGTTCCCAAAAATGGTTATTAATAGCCTTTTTTGTCGCCAACAACCTAATTTTGAAATTTGCTTCTCCCTCCTAAAATAGGTCAACTTCCAGGAGCCATAACTTTTGATCCGGGTGTCCAATTGAGGAACCAATTTATGCGTCGAAAAGCTCGCGGAGTGCTCTATGTGCTAGAAACTCACTTTGCTAGTTCTAGCCATTTTTAGGCCTGTACGGGGCCATTTAGTGCCTCAAACCTAAGTTTTAATAATTTTTTAGGCATTTTTCAAGAAACAAAAACTTTAATATCTTTTAGCTCGCAAATAATCTTTTCATGATTGCTTCACCAAAGGTCTTATTTTTTAGTTATGAAGCTTCCTGTAAATTTTCACTTCAATTCGTGCCCAAATGCAAACTTTCTAAAAATGGTAGGTTGCTATTTTTAGCAGTTTGGAAAAACTGAAAATTCTACATCATTATTCAAGCGATTATGGAACCAGAACCACAAATTTTGAAAAGAAATGGAAAGAACATCAACAATTTTGAAACACATCTTTTTTTGGATGATGCAAGATTGCCCTTAACATGAGGGGTTGTCCATCAAATCCTTCTATTCTCATGTATGAAAAGGTGGGGAAATGGATAAACCAAGCCCCATATTTTTAGATAATTGCTTTAGCTTCCATACTGAACCTTTTCATTCTATCTTGTTCCATTGTCATGACTAAATGCATAGAAAAAGAGTCATTCATTAACTTGTAATTTTCAAGGTATTCCCTCCTTTTTAGCTGTGGGTAATGTTCCCATATGTTCACCTCACCAGGATTGTTTCCAACCCTGCCTACTATTTGTAAAGCATTAAATGTGCCCTTTAAAGCACAAGCATAAACTACATAAGAGGTCATATGAAAAACACACATTTTACCAACCAACCTTCTCATCCCTTCATCTAAGCAATCATTGATGATCTTGGCCCAGAGAGGCTTATTAGCTGAAGAATCCCATACATCCAATTCTCAAAATTCCTGGCATGTTGTGCCCCAGTCATACTGGTCAACATGGTCATCATATACTGATACTCTTCAGCAAAATCAAACTTAAACAAGTACTTGGGTAGCTTAGCAAAAGCTTTGTAAGTGCTACTCTTATTCCTCCACTAATACATGATTCTCCTGGCTTCCTTTTCATTACCATGGTATTCTTTTTCTAGCCTACTTAGGCTTAATCTGACAACATTATTCCCTACAGGAAAATTGAATGCAACAGTGATGCCCTTGATTGAGAAGTCGGCATACACTCTACCATGCTTCTCCACTCTTCTAGTCTTAGGGTTGTAATTCCTTGCACATTCTACCACTAACTTAGTAGCTTCCATAACATAGGGAAATCCCCTGGTGTGCTACATTCCTGTAGAATATACTCTTTGTAGTATGGGGTTCCCGCTTCCATTGTCTAACCTTCTTGTCCAATCATCCAAATCTGTCTTCCCCTTATGCGTCTCATCTATTACTCCATATCTAAATCCTACCCCCTCAAGTTGTAAGAACATGGGCTTTAGGAACTCTGAGTCAGGTCTATTCCTTCTGATATCCATTAAATCCTGTGATAAAGACATGCATTTCTTACCCTAACATATTTGTATGGAGGGGGATTCGATGGTGTCATGCACTTCTTAGTAACAATTCAACATTTTAATTCATTTCATGCATCACCATACTAATTGATTTAACAAAAACTATTTTACCTTAAGATTTGTAGTAAACGACAAAAGAGAGGGTTTTAACTTTACTTACTTGATAATCATCCTCTTCTCTAACTATATGACTGATAACGGGATAGACATGAATACACTGTATCGGCCATTCTGATCTGTTGATGATCTTGTTCCATTTGCAGATGATTGCGAGGTGCTAACTTTCAGAGCTCTGTAAATTTCAATTATCGTAGGGTAACTATGAATAATCCCTAAAATTTACCTTTCAACCTATCAATACGACAAATTAGGGTGTGTGTACCATTGTGTTTAAATCCATTAATTATTCACAAGATGTTTGTAGATGCCGCCAAGTGTCAGATTTACATTCGAAATAGATAGGGCGCGACCTACCATTGGACTTAACATTTAATCCTGGAGAATGATCTCTTAGAAGATCAGGTATACTTGAGGATATGACCATATGGGAAATCGTTAACTAATGATCAGGGTGATTTGACCATCCATATGATCAACTTTTGGCTAACAAGCAAGATTAGGTCACATTACCCTTGTCAATAAATTGTGATAATACTATATTCATATGACACCGAGGATTCTACCAAGTCGTGTGATTGGATTAGTTATTGCGAAGCCAGGCATATTGGGTCATAAAGTTCAAAATGAGGGATTTGCAAAAGATGATGTCATTGTCATATTTGCTAAGGTCAGGGATATTTCAAAATGTGACCTCTTCAAGTTTAGATCATGATGATATCATCATGTTATCCTATTTTCTTTGTTATCAGGTTATGGTGATGTCATTGTCATATTAAGAAATATGACGAATGTTTGAAAATATGATGTAGAAGCATCCAATGGTGTAAGGGCAATATTGCATCACCCACAAAAATATGTGTTTCAAAATTGTTGATGTTCTTTCCATTTCTTTTCAAAATTTGTGGTTCTGGTTCCATAATCCCTTGAATAATGATGTAGAACTTTCAGTTTTTCCAAACTGCTAAAAATACAAACTTGCCATTTTTAGAAAGTTTGCATTTGGGTATGAATTGAAGTGAAAATTTACAAGAAGATTCATAACTAAAAAATAAAACCTTTGACAAATGAATCATGCAAAGATCATTTGCAAGCTGAAAGATATTAAAGTTTCCATTTCCTGAAAAATGCCTGAAAATTATTCAAACTCAGGTTTGAGGCACTAAACGGCCCCGTATGGGACCAAAAATGGTCGGAACTAGCAGAGCGAGTTCTTAGCACGTAGAGCACTCCGCGAGCTTTCTGGAGCATAAAACGGTTTGTCAATCGAACACCTGGATTAAAAGTTATGGCTCCCTGAAGTTGACCTATTTTTGGAGGGAGAAGTAAATTTCAAAATTAGGTTGTTGGCTGCCAGAAAGGCTATTAATAACCATTTTTGGGAACCCTGGGCAGTAGTAGAGTTAAGGGGGGAAGTGTAGAGTCAAGAATAGGCAAGAAAACAGAAACTCTAGCAGATTTGGGGTCACAGATGATAGATGATTCCAGAGTCTTGTGAGAGGAACCTAGAAGAGAAGATGAATAAAAGATTTGACAGCAAGCAAAGGGGAAGAGGTCAAGACAGAAGGACTGGTGGAAGACCCTATGGGGGGTGAAATGAAGATTCAAAGAAAAGTGAAGAAGCTGGCACTAGTCAAAATTAGAGAGGAGATAATACCTACCACCCTCATCACCAGAACAATGGTGAGCAAAGAGGAAGAGGAAGAGGTCGACTTGGGCAAGGACCTGGAAGAGGAGGTTTTAGAGGAACCTGTTTCTAATGTGGAGAATAAGGACATCGAGCATACGAGTGTCCACAACATCAAGGAAGGACAAATAGAAGACCCGAAGGTAATGCACAAGTTGCACATGTCAATGAAGATGCGCAATCTGAGCACTCTGAAGATGCTGAAAGGGGAGAAACCCTAGTTGTCAGAAGAACATTGTTGAATGAGGAGAAAGAACCCAATTAGAGGAAGATTTTATTCCACACAAGGCACAAATGTGAAGGTAAGTGTTGTGATATTATTATTGATAGTGGAAGCACTGATAATCTAGTTTTAGAGGAGATGGTTGACAAGTTGAAGTTGATAAGAAGAAAGCATCCACATCCATATCGGATTGCATGGTTGTAGAAGGACCATAGAGCTTTGGTCAATGAGTAGTGTTTGGTGAAGTTCAAGATTGGTGACTACCATGATGAGGTTTGTGTGACATCATACTGATGGATGCATGTCATATGTTATTGGAGAGGTCGTGGCAGCATGATAGGAGCACTGTCCATGATGGCCGTGCAAACACATATTCCCTAACAAAGGATGGAGTTTGTCATAAATTGAAGCCTTTGAAGGAGGTGGAAGAAAAGGTATGTAGTACTACCAAAATTTGTTTCATAGATGGTAGGAAATTTTTGGAGGGTATAAAGCATGAGCGTCATTGTTTTGCATTGATTCCTAAGATTAGTCAAGAGAAATGTGAAGATATACCAGCAGAAGTCTCAGATATGTTGGAAGAATTTTAGGATATTATCTCTGATAATGTACCAGAAGGCTTACCACCACTGAGGAAGATAAGTCACCAAATGGATTTGATATTAGGAGCTAGTTTGTTGAACAAGGCAGCCCACAAAATGACTCCTGCAGAGAGTGAAGAGCTGAATAGACAAGTTCAAGAGTTGTTAAGGAAGGGACTGATAAGATAGAGCCTAAGTCCATGTGTAGTACCTGTAGTACTAGCACCAAAGAAAGATGGAGAGTGGAGAATGTGTATAGATTCTTGAGCAATCAATAAGATCACAATCAAGTAAAGATTTCCATTGCCAAAAATGGATGACATAATGGATTGTTTGAGTGGAGCCAAGTACTTGACGAAGATTGACCTGAAGAGTGGGTATCACTAGATCCATATCAGAGAAGGGGATGAATAGAAGATAGCCTTCAAGATAAAGGAAGGTTTGTATGAGTGGTTAGTCATGTCATTTGGGCTAACCAATGTACTGAGCACATTCATGTGGCTCATGAATGAGGTACTAAAAGAATTTTTGGGAAGTTTTTTTTATTGTTTATTTGGATGATATTTTAATTTTCAGTAAGACTTGGGATGAGCATATGATGCATATCAGAAGATTTTTAGAGAAGCTAAGAGAACGGAAGTTGTTGATTAATCTAAAGAAATATAGTTTTGCAAAGAAAGAGTTGGTATACCTAGGATTTGTTGTCTCAGAGGAAGGTCTGAAGATGGACCCAGAGAAGGTGAGGGCTATCATTGAATGGCCTACACCAAGGAATGCTTCTGAGATAAGATCTTTTCATGGTTTGGCAAGTTTTTACAAAAAGTTTATCAGGAATTTTAGTAGCATTTGTGCACCCCTAACTGAGACAATGAGAGGGGATAGAAAAGAGTTTAAATGGACTAAAGGAACAGACATAAACTTTGATACATTGAAGTAGAAAGTCACAGAGCAACCTGTCTTGGCACTTCTAGATTTCAATAAGGTATTTCAGGTAGATTGTGATGTGAGTGGTAGTGCTATAGGAGCTATTTTGAGTTAAGAAGGTAAACCCATTGCCTATTTTAGTGAGAAGCTTAATGATGCCAAGGAAAAATATTCTGTTTATGATCAGGAATTTTATGCAATAGTTTAGGCTTTGAAGAAATGGAGACATTATTTGTTGCCAAAAGATTTTGTTTTATATACTGATCATCAAGCTTTGCAGTATCTTAATAATCAAGGGAAGTTGAACCAAAGGTACTTAAAGTGGGTTGAGTTTTTGCAGAGCTATACTTTTGTTTTGAAACACAGGAGTGGGAAGTCCAACAGAGTTACAGATGCCTTGAGCAGAAGGCAAAATTTGTTGATAGAAATGAAGATAGAGGTTGTTGGGTTCAATGAGCTTAAAAGTTTGTATCCTGAAGATCTAGATTTTGTAAAGGCCTAGAAATCTTGTTTGGAACCTGTTACTTTGGACATGACAAAATGGTTGGATTTCATAATACTCTTTGTGCATTCCAAGGAGTTCCATGAGAGAGAACCTGACTAAGGAGAAGCATAGTGGAGGATTGACTGGACACTTTGGTCAAGATAAGACCATTACTATTGTTGGTGAAAATTATTATTGGCTACAGTTGTAGAAAGATGTGAGGAAATTTGTGCAGAGTTGCAGAGTATGTTAGATGGCGAAAGGAGCAAGTCAGAATACAGGTCTATATCAGCCACTACCTGTACCAGAGAAGTGATGGGATGATATTAGTATGGATTTTGTTCTTGTTTTACCAAGAACACAGAGAGGACATGATTCCATTTTTGTGGTGGTGGACATATTCTCAAAGATGGCACATTTTATTCCTTGCAAGAAGACTAATGATTCTATTCATATTGCAGAATTATTTTTTAGGGAGGTGGTGAGATTACATGGTCTACCAAAGAGCATAGTTTCAAATTGAGATACCAAGTTTGTTGGTTATTTTTGGAGGACATTGTGGAAGAAGTTGAAGATAGATTTGAAGTTCAGTTTTGTACACCATCCACAGACTGATGGACAGACCAAAGTGGTGAATAGTCCAAGAAATGCATTTGAGTTAAGAAAGCTGGACAAAGGAGAAAAGACAAGTGTTGAAGCTAAAGAATTTGCATGAAGAGGTGAGAAAGCACATTAATAAGATGAATATTTAGTACAAGGCCAAGGCAGATCAGAAGAGGAGATATAAGGAATTCCAGGTAGGGGATGAATTCATGGTTGACTTGAGAAAAGAAAGGTTCCCAATCGAAACATACAATAAGCTGAAAATGAACAAATTTGGACCATGCAAAATTTTGAAGAAACATGATTCAAGAAATGCATATGAGGTAGAGTTGCCAAGCGGGATCAACATTTCCCTTATTTTTAACATTGCTGATTTATCATAATATTATGAATGTGGACTAGAAGATGGACTAACAGAAGAACAGTGGAGTATTCCAGCATCTACTTCAATAGAGGAGATAGAAGAGATCTTGGATAGCCATGTGGGAAGAAGTACTCAGAATATGCAATATGAAGAATATCTGGTGAAATGGAAAGGAAGGCCTGTTGAAGATTCTTCTTGGTTGTCTAAGGCAGAGGTTGATTGTTTAGGTTTTCCTCGGACAAACACCTGAGATGTGATAGAGTCACTTCTCAAATTACCCTGGGTGTCTGATGCAGGAGCATCCAGTGGTGTAAGGGCAATCTTGCATCACCCAAAAAAATATGTGTTTCAAAATTGTTGATGTTCTTTCCATTTCTTTTCAAAATTTGTGGTTCAGGTTCCATAATTGCTTGAATAATGATGTAGAACTTTCAGTTTTTCCAAACTGCTAAAAATAGCAACCTACTATTTTTAGAAAGTTTGCATTTGGGCACAGATTGAAGTAAAAATTTACAGGAAGCTTCATAACTAAAAAATAAGACCTTTGGCGAAGGAATTACGCAAAGATCATTTGCGAGCTGAAAGATATTAAAGTTTCTGTTTCTTGAAAAACACCTAAAAATTATTCAAACTTAGGTTTGAGGCACTAAATAGCCCCGTACAGGCCCAAAAATGGATAGAACTAGTAGAGCAGGTTCTTAGAATGTAGAGCACTCCATGAGCTTTCTGACGCATAAAACGGTTCATCAATCGGACACTCGGATCAAAAGTTATGGCTCCCGGAAGTTGACCTATTTTTGGAGGGAGAAGCAAATTTTGAAATTAGCTTGTTGGCCGCCAAAAAGGCTATTAATAACCATTTTTGGGAACCCTGGCTAGTAGTAGAGTTAAGGGGGGAAGTGTAGAGTCAAGAATAGGTAGGAAAACAAAAACCCTAGCAGATTTGGGGTCACAGATGACAAAAGATTCTAGAGTCTTGTGAGAGGAAGCTGTAATGTGTTGTAGCCTATGGAGGGTTGATTCCTCTGATTGTATCTGAGCTTCTATATTGTAATAAGTTGCCCAAATCAATAAAAAAAGTTATATTTTCTGTGTGCAATTTCTATTGTTGTGTGTTTTGTGATTTACCCCCTTCATCAAAATATGACCCTCCATGGGTCGGGTGCATTTGATTACATCATCATCATGGTGATCTTTTCTATTCATTGAACTAAATGATGTCATTGTCATATTTGCGAAGGGTGATAGTCACAAAGGGTTATATTTTGAAAGGTGATAGATATTTGAAAATATGACCCCCTGAAACATGCACTAAAGTTATGACAGGCAAATCATTCATCTCACTTAAGTTTGATGTTCGCACATCAGGGAATGAAAAGACATTGGGTGGTCTTTTGAAATTGGGGTCATGCTTGTGAATGTGACCGATATTTGGAAATATGACCCTATGGGAAATATCTGGGTTGACCGATCTTTGACTCAGCATAACTTTCTACCCTTAAACAATATCAGGGTGACCCAAAAGGCAAACCTGCTTAGAATTTTGTCCTCTTTCCAATTATAAGGTTTGTGCTAGCAAATTATAACTTTGGCAACTAACCACTCTTTGTGATGCACATGCATAAGTAAGGATAACATACATGACTAGATTTTACCAAACCACCCAAACCAGAAAGCACAACAAGTAGAAGCAAAAAGGTTGGGTACTTGATTTGCTAAGGCAAAATGGGGCATGTTGTGTAATCACACAAAATGCCTCATTTTATTATTTCTTCCCATTACTTGCTTCCATATTAAAGTGCTAATTGCCTTGGCCCAATGGATTGTTCTAGGCTTTTCTCTCATGTACTGAATAATGGTGAATATACATGGCTCACACCTTGCTGCATCCTTAAGCCCAACCAACCTACTCAATAGTGTGATCATTATATATATCTCCTCTTTAAAATCAATCTTGAATAAGTTCTTTGGTACTCTTATTGCAGCCTTTGGTTTGTTTTCTCTTGTGTACCAATTATAGAAAATTCCACTCTTGCATTCCTTCTCATTACTAGCAAAATTTGCAGCATACTGATCTATATCCATATCTATCATTTGTTCTTGAATTTCTAAGCCAAATGTTTTGGCTATCCCTTCTGTAGATAAATTTGTAATAATCTCCCCTTTATTCATTACTTTTCTGGTGTTTATATCATATTTGTTTATACACTCAATTACTAAATCTCTGGCCTCCATTGCCAACAAGAATCCAGCCGCCTTGTACAAACTCTTTTCCCAAATCTTGCTCAGGTTTGCAGTGGCATCTGGTGCTATAATTTTATGTAATATATCCTTTGCATCATATTGGCCAATATTTGAATCTGTTACCACTTCGCTTGTGCTAATCAGAGAGGGATATGCCCTGTGTAATGGTAACTCTTCCCTAATTGTTTCTTTCTTGGACTTCCTTTCTCTTTTCACTTTCTCTTTTTCACCCACAGACTCAGTATCTACTTTCTTCTGCTTTGGGGCCATCCTACCAAGAAATTCCATCCATTTAACCTCTTCATTTTCATTTTGTTGGGAATTAAGGTGTCTCAACCTTGGTAATTTCTTGTATTATTTTCGTTGTATTTATTTATTTATTGCCTATATTGTAAATTAAATTGTGAATTCATATTGTCATCTTGTGGGATGTGGCACGGTGATGTGTCATCCTACATGGAAGATGACAACTTGAAATTTTTTCCTCACATGAGGAGATAGGCATCCCACTTTGTGGTAGGAATATTTTGCCATGTGTCGGCATCTTAGATGTTGTGTAAGGGAATATTGACTAAAACAGTCATGACAGATTCCTATGACAAAGTTATGACATGTAATAGTCAGAAATGGGAGATTCTATGATAGGTGAAGACATGTGTCAAAGAGCATCTTTGAAAAAGGCATCTTTGGGTGTCCCAAGGTGGACTATGACATGTTGTAAGAGAATATGCTATTTATAGCCTGTGTATGATAGATTCTCTTACAACTGTAAGTTGTAACTGCAATGATAGATTCTATGATGGTCGTAAGAGTCGTAAGAGCATCTATCATAGCCCATTTTGGAAATAGGTGATCTCTTTGGAATGGGCTGTGTGGACAAGTGTCAAAAGCATCTTACAATGTTGACCAAGTGTCCATAGGCATGGGTTTTGGGCCATGAGGCCAAGTTGGATGCCCTTTCCAAGATAGAGGCAATTTTGCCTTGTATTTTCTATATAAACAGGTGCTTTGAGGAGGAGATGTATTACAGGTTTGATAGGTACTATTATGCTACTAGTTTGTCTCCAGATATGAGTGTCGAAGACTCCTAAGAGCTTGTATTGCAAGTGTATTGTAAACCATTTTAGTTTTGTTAATACATTGTGTAGGTTTTGGAGTGGGGTTTTTCACCCGATAAGGGTTTTCCCCGCGTATATCTTGTGTCTCTCTTCTTCTGTCTCACGTTCTTGTTTATGTGTTTGCTGCAATATCTTTGTTATCTCTATTAGTGGGTTTAACATTGCTATAATAGTAAGGATAAAATTTAATTTGCACTCTCCTCCCCTCATTAGATTAGTGTAGGAAGTGATTTCTGCACACCTAGCTTCCTTTCAGTTGGTATCAGAGCCTGACCAGTTTTGGTTCTAGCTACTAGGTAGGGGTTTTTTGAGTTGATCTTAGGTTGAGTGGGAGTGTTGTGCAGAATATTTTGTATCTTGTTACATCAAGGAGATGGCAACCACATCCAGAAGGTTAGAGGTTGAGAAATTTAATGGCACTAATTTCGAGTTGTGGAAACTCAAGATGGAGGACCTACTTGTTGATCGTGACCTATGGGAAATGGTGTCCAGTGTGAAACCTACAACAATGTCACAAGCTGATTGGGACCTAAAAGATCAGAAGACTAAGGGTCTCATAAGACTTTGTTTAACTGACTCTATGCTATTGAATGTCCATGAGGAGAAGAGCATGAAAGATCTTTGGAAGAAGTTGAGTGATGTTTATCAGGCTAAGTCCTTGGTAAACAATTTTTTTCTAAAAAAAGAAGTTGTTCTCTCCAAAGATGGAAGATGGATGATCTGTTGGTAGCCACATGAATGCTTTCAACATGATCGTTGCACAGTTGACATCTATGGGTGTGAAAATGGAGGAGGATTGTTGCATGACCCTATTTTGTTCTTTGCTAGATTCGTGGGATCATCTTGTCATGGCTATCAGAAGCACCACTACCACCTTCAAGATGGAAGATGTGGTGTCCTCACTGTTATCTAAAGAAATGTGGAGGAAGACATCCAAATCACCCAAAGAGGCTCTTGCAGTTCATGGAAGACCCAAGGAGAAAGGGAAGAAGAAAGACAAGAAAGATGAGAAGGGCAGATCCAAATCTTGTGGGAGATCCAAATCTCTTGGAAAGTCCAAGGCTCTCTATTGGAATTGTGGAAAAACTAGGCATTTTCGAAAGGAATGCAAAGAGGAGAAGAAAAAGAAGAAGAAAGCTCCTGATTCATATTGTAACAAGTCACAAGATGATGGTGATGCCTTCATCATAGCCCTGGCCACCCATGCATTTGGTGATATGTGGTTGATTGATTCTGGTGCATCATTCCACATGACCTTGCATCGAAGCTGGTTCATGAAATATGAAGAGTTCAATGGTGGAAGAGTGTAGCAGGGTGACGACTCTCATCTGAAGATTGTTGGTCATGGAAGAGTCTCAATCTAATTCTCTAATGGATGAGTGAAGGGGATCACTGGAGTTATGCACATTCCAGGCCTTGCACAGAACCTACTTTATGTAAGTATGTTGAATGATGCAGGTGTGTAGGTTTTCTTTTCGAAGGATGGATGCAAGATGACTAGAGGATCTATGGTGCTTGTGAAGGGTACTCAAAGAGCTACTCTATTTCAACTAGAGGCATGCACTTCACTGTGCAATAGTTCTTGTGACTCAAAGAAATGAGCTACAATCACTTCATCCCCACCATCTGAACGAGAAGTGAAGAAATCTATTGTAACTTGTTCTAATGGTAGTGCACATGCTATAGAAGCTAAGCTTCCTACTCAAAAGATTGTTATGGCATTTGAGATATGGCCACATTGGTGAGAAGGGTCTGCATACCCTAAAAAATAAAAACATTGTTGAGGGGTTAAATGATTGTAATCTCAAGTTTGACTTTTGTGAACATTGCATTTATGGAAAACAAAACCGTGTTTAGTTTTACTCTAGTTCTCACAAGTCTTCTGGTGTATTGGATCTTATTCATTTTGATGTGTTTGGTCCTGTTAATGTTCCTTTGATTTCAAAATCTGTATATTTTGTATCTTTTATAGATGATTACAGTAGAAGGACATGGGTTTATTTTATCAGAAGCAAGACTGAAGTCTTTAGTCAGTTTAAAGAGTTTAAAGCCTTTGTTGAAAATTAGACTAGTAAAAAGATTAAGTGTTTGAGAACTGACAACAGTGGTGAGTTTTGTTCAGCAGAATTTGATAAGTTCTATAAAGAGTAAGGGATTGAAAGGTATAAGACAACTCCATATACCCCATAGAAAAATGATGTTGCTGAGAGGATGAACAAGACAATGATGGACAAGGCTAGGAGTATTCTTAGTGGAGCAAGCCTCGAAGAAAAGTTTTCGGCTGAAGCTGTTGCCACTACTTGCTATCTAGTAAACAGATCTCCTACATCAGCTCTTGTTGGTAAGACACCTATGGAGGTGTGGTCTAGTAAGAATCCTTCAGTTAGACATCTTCATGTTTTTGGTTGTGAGGCATATGCACATGTGCCTAGGGAGAAATGGTCTAAATTGGAGAACAAGGATGTTAAATGTATTTTCATTGGCTATGGTGTTAGTGTGAAAGGATACAAGCTTTGGGATCCTATGGCTGAAAAAGTGTTGTGCAGCAAAAGTGTTATCTTTAGAGAGCTAACACCTTCTTTCATTGTTCTATAGTCAAAACAGACAAAAAAGAAAGAGGATGTGGTTCAGTTTCCCTCTACCCCTAAGAAGACTGAACAAACAGACCCTGTGAGACTTGATGATGAGGAGAGCTCTAGCAACTCTGAAAGCTTAGAAAAAGAAGCATAACCTCAACCTCAACCATTGAGGAGGTCTACACAAACAAGAAAGTAACCTGATAGGTTTGGTTATTCAATACTTGATTCTAGTTGTGCTTTTGCCTTACTAACACTGATGAGCCTAGAACTGTGACAGAGGCTACGGGCATGAAAGATGTAGGTTCTTGGAAGGAGGCCATGGAGGTGAGATGGCTTCTTTGGAAAAGAATAAAACATGGGACTTGGTGCCTTTGCCTGATGGATGGAAACTTGTTGGTTGCAAATGGATGTTCAAGAAGAAATTCAGTGCAGATGGCAGTGTTGAAAAGTACAAGGCTAGATTGGTTGCGAAGGGGTACTTGCAAGTGGAGGGAATTGATTATGGTGAAATTTTCACTCCCATTGTAAAGATGACATCCATTAGATTTCTGTTATCTCTTATAGCTACTTATGACTTAGAGGTAGAGTAGATGGATGTGAAAACAACTTTCCTTCATGGTGATTTGGAGGAAGAAATCTACATGTCACAGCCAGAGCATTACATAGTGAAAGGTAAAGAAAATTTGGTTTGCAAATTGAAAAAGTCTTTGTATGGTTTGAAGCAGTCTCCTAGGATGTGGTACTTGAAGTTTGATGCCTTTGTGTTGTCATTTGGATTTGTGAGATCAAAATTGGATCACTGTGTGTATTATAAGTTTGATGGTTATCGTATTCTCATTGTTGCATTGTATGTTGATGATATGTTGCTGATTGGGAAGGGTAAGAAATTGATTTCTTTTAAGTCTTAGTTGGTAGCACAGTTTGAAATGAAATATTTAGGGGCAGCCAAGTACATTCTAGGAATGGAAATCAAAAGAGACAAAAATAACAAAAAACTTTGGTTAAGCAAGAGTAAGTATATGAAGACCATGTTGGATAGGTTCAACATGGCAGATTGTAGACCATTGTGTGTTCCTATTTCTTTGGAGACAAAGTTGTCTATTAATGATTGTCCAAAATCTCTTAGTGAGGTGGAGGACATGAGCAGAGTACCTTATGCTAGTGTTGTTGGCAGTTTGATGTATGCTATGGTCTGCACAAAACCAAACATTGCCCAAGTAGTGGGAGTCCTTAGTCAATTTATGACTAATCCTGGATGGGTACATTGGGATGCAGTTAAGTGAGTGTTCAGATATTTGAGGGGTACTTCTGATTATTCCATTTTCTATCATGGCAATGCTAGAGGACCTCCGCATTTAGTTTGTATTCATGGATTTGTGGATTTTGATTGGGTAGGTGACATTGATAGCAGGAGATCCACCAGTGCATATGTATTCACAATGTTTAGTGGTGCAATTAGTTGGATGAGTAAGCGACAACCTATGGGTACTTTGTCCACTATAGAATTTGAGTATATGGCTGCAACTCATGCTTGCAAGGAGGCCATTTGGCTTAAGAGATTATGTTCAGATATTGGTGTTGATGCAGGACAGATTACGATTTGTTTTGATAGTCAGGGTGTGATTTGCCTTGCGAAGAATCTAACTTTCCATGCTAGAACAAAGCATATTGATGTATAGTTTCACTTCATACGAGACATGGTAGAGGATGGGAAGGTAAATTTGGATAAGGTAGATACTTTGAAGAATGTTGTAGATGCATTGATGAAGCCAGTGGGCACAAAGAAGTTCAAATGGTGTTTGGAGTCTATGGGCATCTCGGCCTATAGCAGTTAAATCTTGTTAATTCTATTGGCTCTTACAAAGTGTTCGACAAGTGCGAGAATGTTGGGAATTAAGGTGTCTCAACCTTGGTAATTCCTTGTATTATTTTTGTTGTATTTATTTATTTATTGCCTATGTTGTAAATTAAATTGTAAATTCATATTGTCATCTTGTGGGATGTGGAACGGTGATGTGTCATCCTACATGGAAGATGACAACTTGTAATTTTGTTCTCACATGAGGAGATAGGCATCCCACTTTGTGGTAGGAATATTTTGCCATGTGTCAGCATCTTGGATGTTGTGTAAGGGAATATTGACTAAAATGGTCATGATAGATTCCTATGACGAAGTTATGACATGTAAGAGTCAGAAATAGGAGATTCTATGACAGATGAAGACATGTGTCAAAGAGCATCTTTGAAAAAGGCATCTTTGGGTGCCCCAAGGTGGATTATGACATGTTGTAAGAGAATATGCTATTTATAGCCTGTGTATGATAGATTCTCTTACAGTTGTAAGTTGTAACTACTATGACAGATTCTATGACAGTCGTAAGAGTCGTAAGAGCATCTGTCATAGCCCATTTTAGAAATAGGTGACCTCTTTGGAATGGGGTGTGTGGACAAGTGTCAAAAGCATCTTACAATGTTGACCAAGTGTCTATAGGCATGGGTTTTGGGCCATGAGGCCAACTTGGACGCCCATTCCAAGATAGAGGCAATTTTGCCTTGTATTTTTTATATAAACAGGTGCTTTGAAGAGATGTATTATAGGTTTGATAGGTACTATTATGCTGCTGGTTTGTCTCTAGATATGAGTGTCGAAGACTCCTGAGAGCTTGCATTGCAAGTGTACTGTAAACCATTTCAGTTTTGTTAATACATTGTGCAAGTTTTGGAGTGTGGGGTTTTCACCCGATAAGGGTTTTCCCCACGTATATCTTGTGTCTCTCTTCTTCTATCTAACTTTCTTATTTATGTGTTTGCTACAATATCTCTGTTATCTCTATTAGTGGGTTTAACATTACTGTAATAGTAAGGATAAAATTTAAATTGCACTCTCCTCCCCTCATTAGATTAGTGTAGGAAGTTATTGCCACACACCTAGCTTCCTTTCACATTTCATCCTAGGGTTTACCATGGATTTTCACATTTTACAATTACCCTAGGGTTTTTGTCATTTTCGTTATTTGGGAGTTTACAGAATATACCGATGTAACATGCATCCCTCTGAATTAGCTACAATAATAAGCACTAACTTGCTTCATTTCCCAAATGAAAATTACTGTAACTAACTCTACTCTCATTCAACTGAATTTCAACGGTGTTTGGGGTACCTACCTGTATCCACCACCGGTTTGACCTTACAATGTTGATAGAAAATTTACCATTACCCAGCCTTATGTTACCGTTCTCAACTTTCCGTTCAGCTCTTGAATCACCCTTTTCTCCAGCTCTGTGAAATTCTACAATTTTACCTTTCGAATGCAATTATGAAAATAACACAATCAAATTTCACCTTTACTTGTTAACTTCTAAGTCTTTTAGTGGTAGCTATGCATTGAATGTGCTAATTAATGCATATAATTCAAACCATATCCAATTTCCCATTTAATTTGTATTTTGAACATTGTATACATTAACTCTCTCACCTTTTCTTTGTATCTCAACTTTTGTATATAAAAAATTACATATTTCTATGTATATCATTTATACAATCATTGAAACATATAATCTCAGACTCAGGTGGGTTTATAAATCACACTGCATTTAATTTTACGTCTAGATTTGTATCCATTCTTTTGTATTTCATGATGTATATGCAACATAAACATTCAAACATACAAGCGTGGACTTAAAGGTTGTATCTATTGATTTTAACTTTATGTCAATTCCAGCCTTGTATCTGTGTTTTCGAGTCCATCTTTGTATTAATGCTATGTATATTTTATACAATGCATATAACATACATCCTTGAACTTCAACCACTTTCCTAATCGAATTGTAATCGATTTTGTGCTCAGTATTGTATTTAACCTTTTGCATTAGCCTTTTGCATATCAGATATAAGTTCCCTTTGTACATTGGTAGACCCCACCCAATGTATATATTATTTGAACCTTCTCTCATTGGACTTTGTATGCAAGCCTTATAAGTCGTAATGTATACCAGCTTTTGTATATTGCACTGTATGTCAAATACATACAAACATACACAACCCTTTTCGTAATGTATTTTTTCTTTCCTGCTCTGAATGACCGTACTCTATCCTGCAATTAATGCTGCGATCAATGAATCATGATTAAAATCTAAACATATCAATGATATTAATTCTCTTTGGAACTTTGGCACATATGTATTAATCTACATAACACTGGGTATCGAGCTCCCACAGATTCCATTAATGGCAATTAAATCTGTACATCATGCAAATTTCTATTTAAAGGCCAGGGTCATGAGGAATTCTCATTCTACTCAGAATTGTATATGTATCTGCTATGAACATGAACACTCCTATTTGTCTCCATAGTTCTAGGAGACAGACAACCTTTCTTGGTCTTATTTCTAATGCTCATTTAAGAAAGCTAGTTATTCAGCACGAGGACCCTGGACTCCATGACTTGGAGTTGGAAGCCATAAAAATGGTTTTGGGTAAGGACTTCTTGATCAACAAGGATTACTATCAAGTCAATTTAGACACTTCATGGTTTCTTACATCTGTACTAGATTTGGGTATTAATAAGGTGAAAATCTTTCTCCTATTCTGTGATATTTTCATGTCAGATTATAGAATTATTGATATTGATGTAATCATAGGAGTAGAGGCCAAAAATAACATTCCGTGAGCTTCAGAGCTTGCTCTGGTTAACATTCCTGGAGCACAATATCATAGGTTTCCCTTCCTTGTGAATATGTCTGACCCAGCCTTAGCACGCTATCGTTACTGGGCAATTATTGGTCTCAATTTTCTAGGCCTATCCAGGGGACTAGAGCTAACATAGAATAGAAACTGGGTGGCTCTCTTTGTAGAAATAGTTAGAATCAGGAATTTCTACGGGAATCCCTAATTGGTGCTTTTATACTTAGCGATTTTACCTCTTTTGTGCAATGATTTTTGAATTTTGACAACAATGTACATCAACCTTCTTTTGAATGCAAATCCTCCATTAATAGTGAATACAAGAAATAACTGTTTAACGTGTCTTAACAATTTTGCAATTTTCTGTTCGATTTCTTGTATGTATTTCTATTTTGTACCTAAACCATGTATTATACAAATGTGGACGTGACATGTACTTTGATTCTGGCTTAATCTTGCTAATCATTCTGCCTTTTGTATTTGTCTGTAAGATACAAAATGTTTAAACAAGCAAAAACATAGAATGTTATGTTCGTTATTTCCCCTATGTTTAATTGGATTTTACTTTTGCATCTGGCTATGTATATTCCCTTCATTTGTATATTGAATACAAACTCGAACCTACAATCCATTATACAAATACAACCATGGAATCCAACAATTACTCAATTTATTTCATAACACATTCAAGTCTGGGATTGCATATTTAAGTTGTAACATTTAAGATACAATATGCAAAAACAATAAAGACCACCCCCTTATGTATCACAAAACAACAACACTAGTATCTCATATGCACAAAAATTTGTATATGAAATACAAATTTCACTTAACACTGCATTTTCACAAGAACCTCCATATCTCATGAAATACAAGGAATTAACAGTTGGTTCAAAAAAATAACCCTAAATTATTTTTCATGCATAACCTACTAGTAACCCCTGATTTTTACCCAATATTATGCATTTGGATTTTTCATCTATTTCCAACATCTAGTACATTTTCCCTTTACCAACAAGTAGGACAAAACCACAAGCAAAAGCAAAAGCCACAACAGGGGTCCTTATTTTGCTAGAGGGTAAAATGGGGCATGTTGTGAACATCACAACATGGAGGAATGCAAAGCATTTTACTAGTTGGTCTTTCAAGAAATTCTCTGCAGTAGAAACCTTCACCAACTTCCAGAGGCCAAGAACTTCATATAACAACACATGCAACCTTAGGAACAACATGAAGGATCATACAACATGCCATAAGTCATTAGCAATATCTTCTCATCCTCAGTATAACTTCTAATTCCCATCTTAGTGTATCATCATTCATCTTAGTTCTTGTAATTCCCATCTTAATATTTCATCATTCATCTTTGTGCTTCTAATTCCCATCTTAATATTTCATCATTCATCATCTTTGTTCATCATAAGCATGCTCAAAACAACTTGACTTAACATTGATCAAGGAATGACATCCAACCATGAAAATCATGAACATCACTACATCTCACTACTTTGCGGACCACAAGCATGCTCAAAACAACTTGACTTGACAATGATCAAGGCATGACATCCAACCATGAACATCAGCAACCCATTATGCACATCAGGAGCATCACTGGATATTAGCAACTATGAACATCAATATCATCATTGCACCTCTATTACAATACTAGTATATCATCATCAAAAACTGAATGCTGACCTTACTCTTAAGTGTTGACATCAATGACAACACATATTGCCAACAATCTCCCCCTTTGTCATTGATGGTAACACATTCTTCCCCTTAGATGTGCATTTCTCTCTCCCCCTTTTACATCAAGGACAAATGGCTCTCTCTCTCTCTCTCTCTCTCCCCCTTCTTCAAGGTTCCCTCTATCAACAACCACAACTACCTGTTCCCCCTAAGAGGTAGCCACCATTAGTCCAAGAAAAAGATATAGCATGAACTCCCCCTAGAAAGATTCACCACTATGCATCTAGCAAGAAGAAGGGGCAAATACCCCTAACCTTTTCCAGAGATCTTCAAAAGTATCCTTTACAAGAGCCTTTGTGAAATATCTACAATCTGATCCTTTGTTGGAACGTATTCCATATTTACTTCCTTATCTGCAACCTTCTCTCTCAAAAAGTGAAACTTGATTGCTATATGCTTGGTTCTAGAATGCATCACTGGATTCTTGGAAATATTGATAGCTCTTGTATTATCACACAAAATAGGAATAAGCTCATCATGCAGTACCTTGATATCCTTCAGGGTTTTCTTCATCCACAACACTTGTGTATAGTAGGATGCTACTACAATATACTCTGCCTCTGTAGTTGATAACGACATTGAATCTTATTTCTTTCTCTGCCATGAAACCAATTTGCTTCCTAAAAAGAAAGCACCACCACTTGTAATTCTTCTATCATCAACACAACCAACCCAATCAACATCAGTGTAGGCACTTAGATCAAAATCATTACCTCTTGGATACCATAAGCCATAGTTTGGAGTTCCTTTCAAGTATTGGAATATTCTTTTCACTACCTTCTCATGTGTTTACTTGTGATTAGGTTGATATCTGGCAACCACACATACTGTATGCATGATATCAAGTCTAGAAGTAGTCAAGAACAACAATCCTCCAATCATAGATCTATAGGAAGTTTGATCAACCTCCAGAGACTCATCATCCTTGATCAAGTGACATCTAGTGACCATAGGAGTACTCACTAGTTTTGAATCCTCCATACCAAACTTCTTAAACATCTCTCTAACATACTTATCCTGAGAAATAAAGATACCATCATCTAACTGTACAATTTGAAGTCCAAGGAAAAAGGACATCTCACCAATTAGACATCTCAAACTCTTTTTACATCTCCTCTGCAAACCTCTTACACATATCATCATCTCCACCAAAGATGATGTCATCAACATATACTGCAGCTATCAAAATCATGTCTCCTTCTTCCTTGATGTAAAGATTGTTGTATGTGGTACCTTTCTTGAAGCCTTGATGAAGTAAGTATTTATCCAACCTAGCATACCAAGCTCTAGGAGCTTTCTTGAGTCCATATAAAGCCTTTTTGAGTCTGCATACCATGTCTAGATCTTCTGACAACTAAAAACCACCCGGTTGCTCAATGTAGACCTCTTCCTCTAGATCACCATTCAAAAATGTTGAGTTGATATCCATATGATAAACCTTAAAGTTCTTGTGAGCAACAAGAGCAAGAAACATCCTGATTGCCTCCATCCTGGCTACCGAAGCATAGGTCTCCTCAAAGTCAATGTCTTCAACTTGTGAATATCCTTTACACACCAATCTAGCTTTGTTCCTCACAACTTCACCATCTTCATTCAAATTGTTCTAGAACACCCACTTTGTTTCTATAACATTCTTATTTTTTGTTCTGGGAACCAATTCCCATGTCTGATTCTTCTCAATTTGATTCAATTCTTCTTCCATTGCCTTTATCCATCCATCATCTTTTCTAGCATTAGCAAAGGTTTTGGGTTCTACCTTTGATAATAAACACAAGTTTACTTACTCATATGCTTTTGCAAGACTTCTCCTAGTCAACACACCTTTTTTCTTCTCCCCAATGATCTGATCTGCTAAATGGTTCTTCTAAACATACTTTGCTAGAGTCTTGGGTATCTTCTCTGGTTCTTATTCCTTTTTTTCTTTTTCTTCTTCTTCTTCAATGCATGGAAAAGTATCAGATATGGAGTCCTCTGGTTCTTGTGAGATCTAATACAAATCTTCATTTACTTTGAGATTTTTATTTTCAATCATCTTTCCCAATCTCTTGTTGTAACATCTATAGACCTTGCTTCTAGTTGAGTAACCAAGAAAGATCCCTTCATCACTTCTTGAATCAAACTTTCCTAGGTCTTCTTCATCTCTTTTGATATAGCATTTTCTACCAAAGATCCTAAAGTATTTGATAGTGGGATATCTTCCATACCATAGCTCATAAGGGGTCTTAGTGCTATTGACCCTCAAATGTACTCTGTTGGTTAGATAGACAGTAATGTGAACTATTTCCTTCCAGCACATGTCAAGTAGATTTGCATCTTTCAACATTACCCTAGCCATCTCTTGCATAGTCCTATTCTTCCTTTCCACTACCCCATTTTGCTGAGGGTTCCTAGGAGATGATAGATGTCTCCTAATACCATGATCTTCACAAAACTTATCAAATTCATTTGAAATAAACTTACCTCCTCTATCAGACCTTAAACATTTGATCTTAGTATCCATTTCATTCTCAACCATAGCTTTGAAGACCTTAAACTTATCAAAGGCATCTAATTTTTCTCTTAAGAAAGTAACCCAAGTCATTCTAGAATAATCATCAATAAGTAACATGAAATACCTTTTACCTTGTTGAATCTTTACTCTTGTAGGGCCACATAGGTCAGTATGAATCAACTCCAATGGCATTGAAGAAGAGTACTCCTTTCTCTTGAAACTTGTCTTTTTCTGCTTTCCCATTTGACATTCCTTGCATAATGCGTTTGCAAGCTTGGTTATCTTGGGCATATCTCTCATCACATGAATAGAGATGTGGTGCAGGAGCACCTACCTGACAGCTGGCCTCCATGAGGCAGTTAGTTTGTTTTAGGTCTGGTTAATGTTTCCAAGAAGGTCTTATAAGACCAATGCATGTAATAAGGTCTATGTTGACCGTGCTTTTCTATTTTTAGGTAGTTTGTTATGATAGCTGATGACAGCTGTATAGTTTGTTAGTTCAGTTGGATCCTCCCAGCCGCTTGGAAGCTCCCAGCCGCTGGGAATCGAGTGGTAGTACTCGCAAGCAGATCCTATTTATGCATGAGGATCGGTTGGTTTTAGATCATCGATCAGACATTGCAGAGAGAGTGAGACAGAGAGAGTGAGACAGAATACTGTATTTGCATCTTTTGAAATCAATAAAGAGATCCTGTTTGTGTCAATTTTCTGTTTGGATTCCACTGTGTAATCTATTTGTTGTTTTGGTGGTTACATGGATTCGCTGATCCATTCCACCGGTTGATTCGTCGAATCGGTGGAATGGCTATGTACAATAGTTTAGGATTTAGTTTGTATTTTCTGTTTGTTCACATGTATGTTTGCAGGATCGTCGTCGAGATGTGTTGAGAACCCTAGCATGGGTATGTGCTAGGTCGTGCTGGTTGTTCGAGTCTGGAAAGTTGTCCAGGAAGCGGATCGGGTCACCTCAGGAGATTCGGCGGATTGAAAATTTGCTAAGGTTGGAAATTCGTCACAACGGCATCATCAAGATATTTCTGTGTATATCCTACAGTTACTTCAGGCGTCATCTGAGTAGATGGAGGTGAGCATGATGCAATCGTTTGCATAAGGTGAATGCGTTTCGGGGTGATCATCATCAGGTGTTGCCGAGGAAGAGTATATCGGCATAAGGTAGAAGATCGGGTTGATAAAACCATCGCGGGCCGATAATGTTATGTTTGGCCGACATCAGGATATTGGAGGAGCTGCATGTGACATCATCGTCATCAGGATAATCGTCATCAGTATAAAGTTGAGTATCATCATCAGGATGTTTCAATATGACCGGATAAGTCATATCCTGATGTTGTTGTTTAAGTAGTCGGATATCGGGGTGACGTAAGCATCGAAGGAAAGGTGCGTGAAGTGTCATCATCAGGATATATGGAGGGAACCAGATATTTTATATCTTGCTGATGAAGATGATGTTGAACATCATGATGCTGCAGATAGAGGTTGGCGGTAAGATGAACAGTGAACATTAGGAGGATGTTTGCGCTTGCCGAATATGATGATGCTGCCAATAGCCAGATATGATGATGCTGCTGACAGGTGAAAGGTCGAAGGTTTGTCTGCAGGAGGATATCGGTCGGCAAGAGAAAATATGATGATGCTGACAATGTTAACAGAAAATATGATGATGATGATGGGTTGTAGACATACATGCTGTATGTCAAGGTTTTAGTGTGGATGCCTCTGCATCAAGATGATCTTTACCATATTGTCAAAGTTGGTGTGTCCTATTCGCTTATGCCATAGTGAACACTCACTGGATTGAGCCAATAAGCATGTTCTTCCATTTACCTCCTTCAAATGATAGATATCACCATATGACTTGATGCCTTCTACAACTAGTTTTCTAGACCCTACCTTCCTGATTTCACAACCTTTGGCATGAAAGGTAAGATTGTATCCTTTACTACACATCTGACTAACTTTGAGAAGATTGTGCTTTAGCCCTTTGACATGGAGGACATCCTCAGTCCTATTCTTCCCATTAATAGTTATAGTACCTTTTCCACAAATTTGTGCTAACTCATCACCACCAAACTTACCAGCTCCACCATTCCACTTCTCAAGGCTGATAAACTTCTCCTTGTCACCAATCATATGATTAGAACAACCATTTTCAATTAACCAAGCCTTGGCTTCTTCTTTTACATGTAAGGTAGTCCATATAATCATTGATTTGTCATTATTTTGGTCATCTTGCAAGGTATCGGTCTTTTCACATTTTCCAGTATCATCCTTCTTGTCACCAACATTTAAGGCCATGAAAAGTGTTTCATCATTTGAATCATCATGATCCTCATCTTTTGAAGAACAACTGCTCTCTATGGAATACAAAATTCTTTTGAACTTGTCTCTCTTGTTACTACCCCTTGACTCTTTAAAAGGACATTTAGAAGTAAAATGACCAATCTTTCCACAATTGAAACATTTAAAAGGTAACTTACCTCTGTATTTTCTTGTGCCTTTCTTCAAAGTTCTTACAAAGTTTGCTTCTACCTCATCAAAGTCATCATCTTGATCTACTGCTTCATCTTCTCCCTTCTTACTTGCTTTGAATGTTGCTTACATCTTTAGAACACCTTTGTCAAATTCTCTCATTTCAAAAGCTATGAGAGAGCCAAACAATTGATCTATTGTATGTGTATCCAAATCTTGAGTCTGCTCAATAGAAGATACTTTATGACTATAAGATTGGGAAGAGTTCTTAGTATCTTCTTCACAATTTCATCTTCTTTCACTTCACCACCAAGATCTATGATGCCATTAACTATTCCATCCACTCAGAGCATATAACTGGCAATGTCTTCATCTTCTATCTTTCTCAGGGTCTCAAATTTGCTCTTGAGGATTTGCATCTTGGCTTGCTTCACTTCACTATCTCCTTCATAAATGCTTTCAAGTTTTACCTAGACATCCTTGACATATTTGGAACTCATTACCTTTAGAAGTTCTGAATCAGCTAGTCCACTCATGATGGTACTCTTTGCCTTGGAATTATTATTATACAACCTAATCCAATCGGCATCTGTAGGCTCAGAACTAGGAGCAATGTAACCCTTCATGATATCTTGCCATACACCAAACCCTAGAGAAGATAGATAGTTTTCCATCATCAACTTCCAAAAGGAATAATTTGTTCCATCAAACATAGGTGCCTTGTGAGATCCATTAGGATCCATCCACAACCTTTCTCAAGTAGTTAATCTTCTTCTAAGTAACTTGACTTTGATACCAATTGTTGAACACACTAGGATATTGAGAGGGGGGCTGAATTAGTATCTAAACAAACTTATAGACATGATATTTCCATAATCCATGATCGAGTGTAGAGCTTTTGGAATCACTGTGTATTGCTTTTTTTCATCAATGTTTCAGATCACACTCAATGATCCATCATCAGGACAAAAAGAGGAGAATGAAATAGAGATAAAATTGTAGAGAAGGTTACATAAAAGGAGAGAGGGTTGGGGGCACGTAGGACAAGGAACATCTGCAAATTATTAAAATTAGTAATAGGAGAAAATAGGAATGTGATAAATTAGAGGGTAAAAAAGAAAATGGAAAATTATAGCGAGAAGAAGAAAGAGAAGTAATCAAATTAAAAGTAAATAGACCACAAAAGGAAGAGTCATAAACACGAAAACAAATAAATAAATTAGAACCAAAATAAAGATGACCCTAAAATGAACATCAAGGTAGGTATATATATATATATACTTTAATTATACAAAAAGGTATGTATAAAGAAATAAGATATAAACAATACTTATATATAGAGGTAAATAAGAAGTAAGAAAGTATAATACTAAAGGAAGAATATAAATGAAAGTATATAAACTATAATAATATAACTATATAAAGAAATAAGCTAAAAAATACTTATGGAAGCATATAAATAAAAGTATATATACTATATTTATATAAATGAGTATATATATCTAAATATAATTTAATAATACAAATAATGTGTATATAAAGAGTTACGATAAAAGACACTAATTATATATATCTATCTATATATATATATATATGCTGTTAAATAAATATATATCTATAGAATTAATAATAAAAATAATAATTATAATTATAGAAAAATAAGTACTTGTAACTAAAGAAAAAATATTAAAAACAATACTTAAATATACCTATAGGAAAAATATTACTTATATATTTCTATATATCTAAAGAAAAAATAGTAAAACAATAAGAAGTACATAAGTATATATATGTATATAGGGAATGAATGGACAAAAAGAACACCACTACGGTATCATAAAGAGTAAGAGAAGAGAAATGAGAGACATAAAAACAACACTATGGTAGCAACAATATATATAAGTATGTAAAGAAGTAAGAAAAAATGATGATACTAGTTGAAGTATATAAATATAAGTATATATACATTATTAATATAAATAAAGTGTATAAAAAGAAAAAAGATAAAACAATACTAATATAAAAATGTAAAGAATTAAGATAAAAATTCCTAGGAAGTATATAAACAAAAGTATATATACTTTATTTCTATAAATAAAGTATATATAACTATATGTATTAAAAATATAAAAATAAAAAAGCATATAAAGAAATTATATATATATATATATATATATATATATATACTTCCTAGGAATTTTTATCTTAATTTTTTACATTTTTATATTAGTATTGTTTTTATCTTTTTTCTTTTTATACCCTTTATTTATATTAATAAGGTATATATACTTATATTTATATACTTCAACTAGTATCATCATTTTTTCTTACTTCTTTACATACTTATATATATTGTTGGTATCGTAGTGTTGTTTTTATGTCGAAGAGAAGTGAGAGACATAAAAACAACACTACGGTACCAGCAATATATATAAGTATGTAAAGAAGTAAGAAAAAAATGATGATACTAGTTGAAGTATATAAATATAAGTATATATACCATATTAATATAAATAAAGTGTTTACAAAGAAAAAAGATAAAAACAATACTAATATAAAAAATGTAAAGAATTAAGATAAAAATTCCTAGGAAGTATATAAATAAAAGTATATATACTTTATTTATATAAATAAGGTATATATAACTATATGTATTAAAAGTATAAAAATAAAGAGTATATAAAGAAATTATATATATATATATATATATATATATGTTATTTAGGTGAAGTATACATCTATATATATATATACATCTATATATATATATATATATATATATATATATATATATATATATATATATATATATATATATATATATATATATATATATATATATATATATATACTTCACCTAAATACCTTGATGTTCATTTTAGGGTCATCTTTATTTTGGTTCTAATTTATTTATTTATTCTTGTGTTTATGACTCTTTCCTTTGTGTGGTGTATTTACTTTTAATTTTATAACTTCTCTTTCTTTCTTCTCTATATAATTTTTCATTTTCTCTTTTACCCTCTAATTTATCACATTCCTATTTTCTCCTATTACTAATTTTAATAATTTGTAGTTGCTCCTTGTCCTACGTGCCCCCAACCCTCTCTCCTTTTATGTAACCTTCTCTACAATTTTATCTCTATTTCATTCTCCTCTTTTTGTCCTAATGATGGATCATTGAGTGTGATCCAAATTGTTGATGGAAAAAAGCAATACACAATGATTCCAGAAGCTCTACAATCTAAACAAACTTCAAATCCTTCCAGAGTAGATTAAAACTTAAGCATTACAACATCAACATAAGCATGAAAGATCAACACAGTGCATATCAACACATAACACCAGATATACATGAAAAACTCAAGAAGGGAAAAACCACGGCGAGGATTAAATCATAATATATGAAACTCAAAAATCACAACTTTTTTTAGGGCTATGACCCAAGGAAGCTACTACTCCTTGCTGACTTTGTTTTAGGGTTACAACCCAAGGAAGCATCTACTCCCTAAAGATTTTGTTTTAGGGTCACTCCCAAGGAAGCTACAACCCAAGGGAGCAACTACTCCCTAAACTAAGAATGAACTCAGAGATGATTATAGTATGACAGTCCTTCTACTGCCTGAAAACTGACATTAAAGCTCACACCTTTGATGATTACAATTTTGCTTCTTTTAATGATTGGATCAACTAGTCACACTCTTTACTTCTTTCCTCTCACAATAATGTCTTCAAGATGAATTAGGACAGCATCTAATACTATTGCTCTTTCTCCTTTAGTCACACATCACAATGCGTATGATATTCATACTCTACTCTTCACTTTCATGTTTTCATTTTCACAATCATACTTCACCTAGACCAACTAGGTTTACAATATATACATGAATTACATTGATTTCATTACAAGTCAGCCAATACAATAAGAATATTACATTTTACAAGTCGGCCAGAGATTACACAACATGAAACATGCATAGGGAAAGCCCTATCATGAACTACACACTACTCCAGAAAGAAACATACACCTTGCAGATCCTAATACATGCTTAGTCCGATCCTAAACATCCTTCACAACATCATTCTTCAAGGAGTAACATCCGCACACTACACACATTTGAATTAGGTCACCCTTAAGAAAGAACACATGAAGCATGTAGCACAACAGTCGTTTCAACTTGGTAGTACTCAGGAATGATTAAAAATTGCTTGTTCTCCTTGTAGATGAGTCAATAGGACCTACACAACATCTCCAAACATTCCTTGACCTCTACACAACAACAACATTGAGGCGCATACCTTCAACATTCTTTAGTTGGCCAGACATAGGCATATCCTAGAAATATCATCATTCTAGACCTTGGCCAATTCCAAAGAGAGCAGAAAAACACCTTGTGGAGCAATTGGAGACAACACAAGATCATCAGGACCATCTTCCACTAGTCTATGTACCATTCCATGCCACTCCAAGTTGGCACACATCATTAGCATATGTCTTGAGAACAACTAGTCATCTAGAACTGTCAGTATCACAACTGTTATTTGAAAACTAAGCTTGCGGACCTCCAAAACACCTGAAACACATAAGGATGCACTCATACATTGCTATGAATATATCCTTAAAACCCCATGAACAAATATTCACTTGCGAAGGAATGCAGAGCATTCCAAACTATCTTCACCAACACATTACATTGCTAGAGCATAGATCGGAACTCAATTACTTGTAACTTTCACTGCAGAGGAGAAAATGATATAAAACTTTGGATTTAGCACCTTTATAGCATCCTTAACCTAAATTCTAAACTTCATGACCATAGCTTCAAATGTAGAGGAATGTGGAGTATTTTACCAGACAGTCTTTTAGGCAATTCTCTATAGCATAAACCTTCACCAACTTCTGGAGGCCAAGACCTTGATGCAGGAGCATCCAGTGGTGTAAGGGCAATCTTGCATCACCCAAAAAGAAGTTAATTCAAAATCATTGTAGTTGTTTTCATTTCTTTCCATAATTAGTATTTTTGGTTCCATAATATCTGGAATAATAATGTAGGACTTTCAGTTTTTCTAAAACTGCTAAAAATAGCGACCTGCCTAATTAGGAAAGTGTACCTGCTATTTTTAGAAAGTTTGCATTTGGGCACGTAATGAAGTAAAAACTTCCAAAAAGTTACATAATGGAAATATAAGACCTTTGGCGAAGGAATTAGGCAAAGATTATTTGTAGCTGAAAGATATTAAAGTTTTTATTTTCTGAAAAGCCCCTGAAAATTACTGGAATGACATATGAGGCACTAAAACTTTCCATAACATCCTGAAAAGTTGATAGAAATCCATTTATGAATTTCTAGCATGATAGCTCACATCGCAAGCTTTCCGGCGCTTAAAACAGTTTGTCAATCGGACACCCGGATCAAAAGTTATGCTTCCCAGAAGTTGACCTACTTTTGGAGGGAGTTGCAAAATTTGAAATTTAGCTAGAAGCCACCAAAAAGTGCTATTTATGACTATTTTGGGAACCCTGGGTAGTAGTAGAGTGAAGAATAGGTGGGAAAATAGAAACCCTGGCTGATTTTGGGGGGTTACAGAAGGCTGAAGATTCAAGAGTCTTGAGGTTGGGAAAGCTATAATGTGTTGCAGCCAGTAGAGGATTCATCCTCTGATTGTAATTGAGCTTCTGTAATGTAATGAGTTGCCCAGTACAATAAAAGAAAGTTCTATTTGCTGTGTTCAATATATGTTATTGTGTGTTTTGTGATTTACCCCCTTCATCAAGTGGTATCAGAGCAAGGGTTCCTGGGTGTGTAGACAAATCGCTGACTGTGAGGCAGTTTGCACCAGGACCTGAGGTTGTGGGTTTGCTGTGGAGACCAAGATGCCTCCACGAAGAAATTGTGTTGGGAGGAATGCTTTGACAGAAGAGGGTTTTAGAGCCCTACAAAGACAAATCGATGCATTGCAAGAGGAGCTACGAAGAGGGTTTGAGTCGAGGGTAAGAGAAGAAAGTGAAGATGAAGCTGAAGAAGAGCTATTTGAGGAAGAACAAGAAGCCACTGGAGATGCTGCAGAAGTTAGGTTGTTGAGGGCCATTTTGAAGATCAAAAAGAGGCCCAAGATCGAAGTTTCTACATATTCTGGAGATTTGAATCCAGAACAGCTTATTGATTGGATCAATGACATGGAGGAGTATTTTGAGTATGAAGATGGGGAGGACCCAGATCGGGTTAAGTTTGCAAAAGCAAAGTTGAAGGGCCATGCCAATATTTGGTGGAAGGAGGTCCAATTAGAGAGGAATAGAAGAGGAAAAGGAAAGATCACTAGATGGGATCAGATGGTGGAGAAACTGAAGAAGCAGTTCATTCCTGTGGACTATGAGATGGAGTTGCTGAAGAAGCTGCAAGCACTAAAGCAAGGTAACAAGTCTGTTAAGGAGTATACAGAAGAGTTTTATAAAATTACAATCAGGACAAGCCATGCAGAGCCCAACAAGGAGAAGGTAGCTGATGCAGAGGCATCCACACTAAAACCTTGACATACAGCATGGATGTCCGCAACCCTTCATCATCATCATCATATTTCCCTTTACACTGTCAGCATCATCATATTTACTCTGCCGACCGATATCCTCCTGCAGACAAGCCTTCGCCCTTTCGCATGTCAGCAGCATCATCATATCCGACTATCGGCAGCATCATCATATTCGGCAAGCGCGAACATCCTCCTGACGTTCACTGTTCACCTCACCGACAACCTCTACCTTCACTATCTTCAGCATCATGATGTTCAACATCATGTTAATCAGCAGGATATAGAACATCCGGTTCCTCCCATATATCCTGATGATGACAACCTCATGCACCCTTCCTTCGATGCTTACGTCACCCCGATATCCTGATGACGATTATCCTGATGACGATGACGTCACATGCAGCTCCTTAATATCCTGCTGCTCCGTAATATCCTGATGACGTATATCCTGATGATGATGACGTCATATGCAACTCCTTCAATATCCTGCTGTCGGCCAAACTTAACATTTTCGGCCCGCGATCAACCCGATCTTCTACCTTATGCCGATACGCTCCTCCTTGGCAACACCTGATGATGATCACCCTAATGCACTTTCACTTTATGCAACTGACTGCATCATGCTCATCTCCACTTATCCAGATGACGCCCGAGGTACCTGCAGGATATACGCAGAAATATCCTGATGATGCCGTTGCGAAGGATTTTCCAACCTTAGCAAATTTTCAATTCGCCGATCCTCCTGGGATGACCCAATCTACTCTCAGGGTGATCTTCCAGACTCTAACTATCAGCTCGATCTAGCACATGCCCATGCTAGGGTTCTCAACACCTCTCGATCGCGATCCTGCACACCTACATGCGAACAAACAAACTCCTAACCTACTGTACATAACCATTCCACCGATTCGACGAATCAACCGGTGGAATGGATCAGCGAATCCATGAAACCACCAAAACAGCAAATTGATTAAACAATGGAATTCAACAGAGGATGAACACAAACAGGATCACTTTATTTGATTTCAAAAGATGCAAATACAATGATCAGTCTCTCTCTCTATCTCACTCTGTGCAACCTAGCTCGATCATCTAAAATCAACTGATCCTCATGCATATATAGGACCTCTGGCGAGTACTACTGACCCGACTCCAAGCGGCTGGGAAATCTCTCCTGGCGGCTGGGAGATCCAACCGGACCTACAGCATAACAGTTGTCCTAACAAACTATCTAAAAATAGCAAAGCATGGTCAACATGACCTTATTACATGCATTGGTCTTATCAGACCTTCTTGAAAACATTAACAAGACTTAAACTAACTAACTGCCTCATGGAGGCCAGCTGTCAGGTAGGTGCTCCTGCACCATACTCCCCAACAGAAAAGAACTCATGTCCCATGAGTTTAGTATGTGGAAGTCCTCCACCTTTACACTTTGTCATGTCAGTGTTCTGACCTGTTCCAGCTTTGTCCTCTGCTGGCTCTTGGCTGCTCCAAGACTTCTGAACTGTAACTTGCTTTCTGGCAAGTAAATCCTCATGCCTATCAATGTAGGCCTTTCTCTCACATACCCTGTGTTTGTCAGGTTGTCTGACCAGAACCTCTATCTGAACTGCCTCTTGAACTTCCGCAATGTTCAACTCTATCTTTCTGTCAACCTTTATAGGACAAACAATAGTCCCAACTATGACAACATCCTTGTCATTCCTCTCAACTGGTTGCTGTGTGCAAACCTGTTTCTGCACCTGCTGCTGACCTCTGTCAATCACAACTAAAACTTTCTTCAACCTGTTGTCCTTAACAACTCCTTTCCCTGCAGTATCCTCAACTGCCTTTATGCCTGCTCCTATAGGCATCTGCACCAATTCCTCCTTTCCCATTAAAATGATTTTGGCTGCCTCCTGTGCTGCAGCTGCTTCCTGTAATGGCATCAACCTAATAGTCTTCCCATCTTTCTTGATGGTGTAGGTATTAGCATACCCATCATACAGTACCCTTCTATCAAATTGCCATGGTCTACCCAACAATAGGTGACAACATTCCATGGGCAAAATATCACACAAAACTCTATCATGATATGCTCCAATCTGAAAATCCACATATGCCTGTTCATAGACAAAAAGTGATTGACTATCACTCACCCAAGATGCCTTGTAAGGGTGTTGATGTGGAATCCTTTCCAAATTCAGTTTATCCACCATTTCCTGAGATACCATGTTATCTGTTGAACCAGTATCAATGACAACCTTACACACTTTACCTTTGCTCTTGCATGTGGTCTTGAAAAGAGCTCTTCTTTGCATCATATCTTTTGATGCCTGCAAACTAATTCTC
This sequence comes from Cunninghamia lanceolata, assembly GCA_027924645.1. Classification (NCBI taxonomy): domain Eukaryota; kingdom Viridiplantae; phylum Streptophyta; class Pinopsida; order Cupressales; family Cupressaceae; genus Cunninghamia; species Cunninghamia lanceolata. The sequence continues at coordinate 3,925,110 of BSBN01000160.1, read as the reverse complement.
CTAAGCATCAATGCTTCTCCATCCTCAGGATATGCATAATTGTCAGGCTCCCTATCTCTTTGATAAGTGTTTGAACTTTGCACACTTTGCTCTACTTTCTCTTCTTGCACAAGTTGTACTCTCTTGTCTTTTGTTCTATCATTTCTGGATGATGAACCTTTGCTTTCTGGACATTTGAAAAATGGATGACCAAACTCACCACAGGTGTAACACTTTCCTGAAAATGTAGTAGAACCTCTACCACCTCCAAATCTTCCTCTATTACCTTTCCATCCACCTCTGAAATCAGACTGTCCCTGTCCTTTACCAGTGTCTTCTTGACCCTCATTGGTTTGCCTTTGTGTAGAGGCTGATCCTCTTCCCCTCATATTGCTGCCTCTTCCTCTCATGGACTTATCTTGTGTCCTATTCACCTTTTCTTCAATCCTGATTGCCATTTGGTAACAATCCTCCACATTCTTAGGGTTAGCTAAAACTAACTCATCCTGTATGTTCAATCTCAAACCAGCCAAGTACCTAGCCACCTTTTCTACCTCATTCTCATGATGACCAGATCTCATACTCAACTTATAAAATTCCTCAGTATATGCCTTCACATCCATTTCCTTCTGCCTTAAAAATTGCAGCTTCTTAAACATCTAAATTTCATAATCCCTTGGCAAGAATTTACCTTTGATCCTTGCTACCATCTTATCCCATGAAGTGATCTTTGACTTCCCTTGTTTCCTTCTCTCAGATTGTACATAATCCTACCATACCAAAGCATGACCTCCTAACTTGGTCTTTGCAATCTTTACCTTCTGATCCTCAGCAACATCTTCACATTCAAAGTGATTATCAAGTGCAGCAATCCAATCCAGCAACTCATCTTCATTCAAACTTCCATTATACTTGGAAACATCAACCTTTACCTTAGGTTTATCACTCTGCACTGCCTTTAACAGTTTTGCAAATTTCTGGTCTTCAGCATCCAGATCTTCAGCTACCTCTTCATACTCTTCAACAGCATCTTCATCTTCTTCAGACTCACTGTCTTCCACTTCCCTCTTTTTGTTCTTTTCCAAGGCTACAAGCCTGGCTTGAAGTGCTTCAGCAAGCTCCTTCATCTTCCTCATCTCTCTGGCATGTTTTTCCTTCATCTCCTGCAATTCCCTTGCAGTACCACTACCTTTCGGAGGCATTTTGTTAACCTCTCACTTCTCTACCTCTGTCCTTTCAGTGACAGAATCAACTCTACCTCTGCCCTTTCAGTGACAGAATCAACACACAACAGCCCAGACCTTTTGTTGAGCTCTGATACCACTATGATGCAGAGGCATCCACACTAAAACCTTGACATACAGCATGGATGTCCGCAACCCTTCATCATCATCATCATATTTCCCTTTACACTGTCAGCATCATCATATTTACTCTGCCGACCGATATCCTCCTGCAGACAAGCCTTCGCCCTTTTGCATGTCAGCAGCATCATCATATCCGACTATCGGCAGCATCATCATATTCGGCAAGAGCGAACATCCTCCTGACGTTCACTATTCACCTCACCGACAACCTCTACCTTCACTATCTTCAGCATCATGATGTTCAACATCATGTTAATCAGCAGGATATAGAACATCCGGTTCCTCCCATATATCCTGATGATGACAACCTCATGCACCCTTCCTTTGATGCTTACGTCACCCCGATATCCTGATGACGATTATCCTGATGACGATGATGTCACATGCAGCTCCTCAATATCCTGCTGCTCCGTAATATCCTAATGACATATATCCTGATGATGATGACGTCATATGCAACTCCTTCAATATCCTGCTGTCGGCCAAACTTAACATTTTCGGCCCGCGATCAACCCGATCTTCTACCTTATGCCGATACGCTCCTCCTCGGCAACACCTGATGATGATCACCCTAATGCACTTTCACTTTATGCAACCGACTGCATCATGCTCATCTCCACTTATCCAGATGACGCCCGAGGTACCTGCAGGATATACGCAGAAATATCCTGATGATGCCGTTGCGAAGGATTTTCCAACCTTAGCAAATTTTCAATTCGCCGATCCTCCTGGGATGACCCGATCTACTCTCAGGGTGATCTTCCAGACTCTAACTATCAGCTCGACCTAGCACATGCCCATGCTAGGGTTCTCAACACCTCTCGATCGCGATCCTGCACACCTGCATGCAAACAAACAAACTAACTCCTAACCTACTGTACATAACCATTCCACCGATTCGACGAATCAACCGGTGGAATGGATCAGCGAATCCATGAAACCACCAAAACAGCAAATTGATTAAACAATGGAATTCAACAGAGGATGAACACAAACAGGATCACTTTATTTGATTTCAAAAGATGCAAATACAATGATCAGTCTCTCTCTCTGTCTCACTCTGTGCAACCTAGCTCGATCATCTAAAACCAACTGATCCTCATGCATATATAGGACCTCTAGCGAGTACTACTGACCCGACTCCAAGCGGCTGGGAAATCTCTCCTGGCAGCTGGGAGATCCAACCGGACCTACAGCATAACAGCTGTCCTAACAAACTATCTAAAAATAGCAAAGCATGGTCAACATGACCTTATTACATGCATTGGTCTTATCAGACCTTCTTGAAAACATTAACAAGACTTAAACTAACTAACTGCCTCATGGAGGCCAGCTGTTAGGTAGGTGCTCCTGCACCAGTAGCCCGTTACATTAATGGGTTGAGGCCGAGTATTCAAGAGGAGTTGAACCTAATAAGAATGACCACCATAGAAGATGCATACCAGTTTTCCCTGAAGGTGGAAGAGAAGCTGAATAAACGATTTGACAACAAGCAAAGGGGAAGAGGTCAAGGCGAAAGGACTGGTGGAAGACCCTATGGGGGCCGAAATGAAGATGCAAAGAAAAGTGAAGAAGCTGGTACCAGTAGAAATTAGAGAGGTGATAATACCTACTGCCCTCGTGACCAGAACAATGGTGAGAAAAGAGGAAGAGGAAGAGGCAGACCTGGGCAAGGACCTGGAAGAGGAGGTTTCAGAGGAACCTGTTTCCAATGTGGAGAAGAAGGGCATCGAGCATACAAGTGTTTGTAACATCAAGGAAGGATGAATAGAAGAACTGAAGGTAATGCACGAGTTGCACATGTGGATGAAGATGCACAGTCTGAGCACTCTGAAGATGCAGAAAGGGGAGAAACCCTAGTTGTCAGAAGAACTTTGTTGAATGAGGAGAAAGAACCCAATCAGAGGAAGAGTTTATTCTGCACAAGGTGCAAATGTGAAGGTAAGTGTTGTGATATTATTATTGACAGTGGAAGCACTGATAATCTTGTTTCAGAGGAGATGGTTGACAAGTTGAAGTTGACAAGACGAAAGCATCCACATCCATACAGGATTGCATGGTTGCAGAAGGACCATAGAGCTTTGGTCAATGAACAGTGTTTAGTGAAGTTCAAGATTGGTGACTACCATGATGAGGTGCTGTGTGACATCATACCGATGGATGCATGTCATATGTTATTGGGGAGGTCATGGTAGTATGATAGGAGCGTTGTCCATGATGGCCGTGCAAACACATATTCCCTAACAAAGGATGGAGTTCGTCATAAGTTGAAGCCCTTAAAGGAAGTGGAAGAAAAGGTATGTAGCACTGCCAGAATTTGCTTGGTAGATGGTAGAAAGTTTTTGGAGGGAATGAAGCATGAGCATCATTGCTTTGCATTGATTCCCAAGATTAGTCAAGAGAACTGTGAAGATGTACCAGCAAAAGTTTCAGATATGTTGGAAGAGTTTCAGGACATTATCTCTGATAATGTACCAGAAGGTTTACCACTAGTAAGGAAGATAAATTATCAAATAGATTTGATACCAGGAGCCAGTTTGCCAAACAAGGCAGCCCACAGAATGACCTCTGCAGAGAATGAAGAGCTGAACAGACAAGTTTAGGAGTTGTTGAGGAAGAGACTGATAAGGGAGAGCCTAAGTCCATGTGTAGTACCTGCAGTACTAGCACCAAAGAAAGATGGAGAATGGAGGATGTGTACAGACTCTCGAGCCATCAATAAGATAACGATCAAGTATAGATTTCCATTGCCAAGCATGGATGACATAATGGATTGTTTGAGTGGAGCCAAGTACTTCACGAACATTGATCTGAAGAGTGGGTATCACCAGATTTGAATCAGAGAAGGAGATGAATGGACGACAGCCTTCAAGACAAAGGAGGGTTTGTATGAGTGGTTAGTCATGCCATTTGGGCTATCCAATGCACTGAGCACATTCATGCGGCTCATGAACGAGGTACTAAAATAATATTTGGGAAGTTTTGTTATTGTTTATTTGGATGATATTTTGATCTTCAGTAAGACTTGGGATGAGCATTTGATGCATATCAGAAGAGTTCTAGAGAAGCTGAGGGAGGAGAAGTTGCTGATTAATTTAAAGAAATGTAGTTTTGCAAAGAAAGAGTTGGTATACCTTGGATTTGTTGTCTCAGAGGAAGGTCTTAAGATGGACCCAAAAAAGGTAAGGGCTATCATTGAGTGGCCTACGCCAAGGAGTGCAACGGAGGTAAGATCTTTTCATGGTTTGGCAAGTTTTTATAGAAAGTTTATTAGGAATTTCAATAGCATTTGTGCACCTCTAACTGAGACAATGAGAGGGGATAGAAAAGAGTTTAGATGGACTAAAGGAGCATACAAGAGCTTTGATACATTAAAGCAGAAAGTTGTAGAACAACCTGTTTTGGCACTTCCAGATTTCAATAAGGTATTTCAATTAGATTGTGATGCTAGTGGTAGTGGTATAGGAGCTGTTTTGAGCCAAGAAGGTAAGCCCATTGCCTATTTTAGTGAGAAGCTTAATGATGCCAAGAAAAAGTATTCTATTTATGATCAGGAATTTTATGCAATAGTTTGGGCTTTGAAGAAATGGAGACATTATTTGTTGCCAAAAGAGTTTGTTTTATATACTGATCATTAGGCTTTGCAGTATCTTAATAGTCAAGGGAAGTTGAACCAAAGGCACTTAAAATGGGTTGAGTTTTTGCAGAGTTATACCTTTACTTTGAAGCACAGGAGTGGGAAGTCCAACAGAGTTGCAGATGCCTTGAGTAGAAGGCAAAATTTGTTGACAGAAATGAAGATAGAGGTTGTTGGGTTCGATGAGCTCAAAAGTTTGTATCCTGAAGATCTAGATTTTGCAGAGGCTTGGAAAGCTTGTCTAGAGCTTGTTACTTTGGATAGGACAAAATGGTTGGATTTCATAATCCAAGATGGCATGTTGTTTAGAGGAAGCCAGTTGTGCATTCCGAGGAGTTCCATGAGAGAGAACCTGATTAAGGAGAAGCATAGTGGAGGATTGGCTGGACACTTTGGTTGAGATAAGACCATTTCTATTGTTGGTGAAAATTATTATTAGCCACAGCTACAGCAGGATGTGAGGAGGTTTGTGCAGAGTTGCAGAGTATGTCAGATGGCAAAAGGAACAAGTCAAAATATAGGATTGTATCAACCATTACAAGTACCAGAGAAGCCATGGGATGATATTAGTATAGATTTTGTTCTTGGTTTACCAAGGACACAGAGAGGGCATGATTCTATTTTTGTGGTGGTGGACAGATTCTCAAAGATGGCACATTTTATTCCTTGTAAAAAGACTAATGATGCTATTCATATTGCAGAGTTATTTTTCAGGGAAGTGGTGAGACTACATGGTCTACCAAAGAGCATAGTTTCAGATCGACATACCAAGTTTGTTGGTTATTTCTGGAGGACATTGTGGAAGAAGTTGAAGACAGATTTGAAGTTTAGTTTTGCACACCATCCACAGACTGATGGATAAACTGAAGTGGTGAATAGGAGTTTGGGTAACCTGCTACAATGCTTAGTAGGAGATAAGCCCAAGGGATGGGATTTGATTTTACCACAAGTAGAATTTGCTTACAACAATTCTGTCAATAGGAGTACTGGTAAATCCCCATTCCAGATTGTATATGGCAATAGCCCAAAAAATGCTTCTGAGTTAAGGAAGCTGGACAATGGAGAAAAGACAAGTGCTGAAGCTGAAGACTTTGCAGAACATCTGAAGAATTTGCATGAAGAGGTGAGAAAGCACATTAATAAAATAAATATTCAGTACAAGGCTAAGGTAGATCAGAAGAGGAGATATAAGGAATTCTAGGTAGGAGATGAAGTCATGGTTCACTTGAGAAAAGAAAGGTTCCCAATTGGAACATACAATAAGTTGAAAATGAAGAAATTTGGACCATGCAGAATCCTGAAGAAGCATGATTCAGGAAATGCATATGAGGTAGAGCTGCCGAGTGGGATCAATATTTCCCCTGTTTGCAACATTGTTGATTTATCAAAATATCATGAAGGTGGAACAGAGGATGGACCAATAGAAGTGCAGTGGAGTATTCCGGCATCTACTTCAATGGAGGAGATAGAAGAGATCTTGGATAGCCATGTGGGAAGAAGTACTCGGAACAAGCAATATGAAGGATATCTGGTAAAATGGAAAGGAAGGCTTGTTGAAGATTCTTCTTGGTTGTCTAAGGCAGAGGTTGACCGTTTGGGTTTTCCTAACACAAACATATGAGACGTGACAAGGTCACTTCTCAAATTACCCTGGGTGTCTGATGCAAGAGCATCCAGTGGTGTAAGGGCAATCTTGCATCACCCAAAAAGAAGTTAATTCAAAATCATTGTAGTTGTTTTCATTTCTTTCCATAATTAGTATTTTTAGTTCCATAATATCTAGAATAATAATGTAGGACTTTCAGTTTTTCCAAAACTGCTCAAAATAGCAACCTGCCTAATTAGGAAAGTGTACCTGCTATTTTTAGAAAGTTTGCATTTGGGTACGTAATGAAGTAAAAACTTTCAGAAAGTTACATAATGGAAATATAAGACCTTTCGCGAAGGAATCAGGCAAAGATCATTTGTGAGCTAAAAGATATTAAAGTTTTTATTTTCTGAAAAGCCCCTGAAAATTTTTGGAACGACATATAAGGCACTAAAAGTTTCCATAACGTCCCAAAAAATTGATGGAAATCTATTTACGAATTTCTGGTGTGATAGTTCACATCACGAGCTTTCCGGTGCTTAAAATGGTTCGTCAATCAGACACCTGGATCAAAAGTTATGCTTCCCAAAAGTTGACCTACTTTTGGAGGGAGTTACAAAATTTGAAATTTAGCTGGAAGCCGCCAAAAAGTGCTATTTATGACTATTTTGGGAACCCTGGGTAGTAGTAGAGTGAAAGGGGCTAGTGTAGAGTCAAGAATAGGTGGGAAAATAGAAACCCTGGCTAATTTTGGGGGGTTACAGAAGGCTGAAGATTCAAGAGTCTTGAGGTTGGGAAAGCTGTAATGTGTTGCAGCCAGTAGAGGATTCATCCTCTTATTGTAATTGAGCTTCTGTAATGTAATGAGTTGCCCAATTCAATAAAAGAAAGTTCTATTTGCTATGTTCAATATATGTTATTGTGTGTTTTGTGATTTACCCCCTTCATCAAGTGGTATCAGAGCAAGGGTTCCTGAGTGTGTAGACAGATCACCGACTAGTAGGCAGTTTGCACCAGGACCTGAGGTTGTGGGTTTGTTGTAGAGACCAAGATGCCTACACGAAGAAATTGTGTTGGGAGGAATGCTTTGACAGAAGAGGGTTTTAGAGCCCTACAAAGACAAATCGATGCATTGCAAGAGGAGCTACGAAGAGGGTTTGAGCCGAGGGTAAGAGAAGAAAGTGAAGATGAAGCTGAAGAAGAGCTATCTGAGGAAGAACAAGAAGCCACTAGAGATGCTGCAGAAGTTAGGTTGTTGAGGGCCATTTCAAAGATCAGAAAGAGGCCCAGGATCAAAGTTTCTACATATTCTGGAGATTTGAATCCAGAACAACTTATTGATTGGATCAATGACATGGAGGAGTATTTTGAGTATGAAGATGTGGAGGACCCAGATCGGGTTAAGTTTGCAAAAGCAAAGTTGAAGGGCCATGCCAATATTTGGTGGAAGGAGGTCCAATTAGAGAGGAATAGAAGAGGAAAAGGAAAGATCACCGAATGGGATCAGATGGTGGAGAAACTGAAGAAGCAATTCATTCCTGTGGACTAATAGATGGAGTTGCTGAAGAAGCTGCAAGGACTGAAGTAAGGTAACAAGTCTGTTAAGGAGTATACAGAAGAGTTTTATAAAATTACTATCAGGATAGGCCATGCAGAGCCCAACAAGGAGAAGGTAGCCTGTTACATTAATGGGTTGAGGCTGAGTATTCAAGAGGAGTTGAGCCTAGTAAGAATGACCACCATAGAAGATGCGTACTAGTTTTCCCTGAAGGTGGAAGAGAAGCTGAATAAAAGATTTGACAGCAAGCAAAGGGGAAGAGGTCAAGGCAGAAGGATTGGTGGAAGACCCTATGGGGGCCGAAATGAAGATGCAAAGAAAGGTGAAGAAGCTGGTACTAGTAGAAATCAGAGAGGTGATAATATCTACCGCCCTCGTGACTAGAACAATGGTGAGAAAAGAGGAAGGGGAAGAGGTAGACCTGGGCAAGGACCTAGAAGAGGAGGTTTCAGAGGAACCTGTTTCCAATGTGGAGAAGAAGGGCATCGAGCATATGAGTGTCTACAACATCAAGGAAGGATGAATAGAAGACCTGAAGGTAATGCACGAGTTGCACATGTGGATGAAGATGCACAGTTTGAGCACTCTGAAGATGCAGAAAGGGGAGAAACCCTAGTTGTCAGAAGAACTTTGTTGAATGAGGAGAAAGAACCCAATCAGAGGAAGAGTTTATTCCACACAAGGTGCAAACATGAAGGTAAGTGTTGTGATATTATTATTGACAGTGGAAGCACTGATAATCTTATTTCAAAGGAGATGGTTGACAAGTTGAAGTTGACAAGAAGAAAGCATCCACATCCATAGAGGATTGCATGGTTGTAGAAGGACCATAGAGCTTTGGTCAATGAACAGTGTTTAGTGAAGTTCAAGATTGGTGACTACCATGATGAGGTGCTGTGTGATATCATACCGATGGATGCATGTCATATGTTATTAGGGAGGCCATGGCAGTATGATAGGAGCGTTGTCCATGATGGCCGTGCAAACACATATTCCCTAACAAAGGATGGAGTTTGTCATAAGTTGAAGCCCTTGAAGGAGGTGGAAGAAAAGGTATATAGCACTGCCAGAGTTTGCTTGGTAGATGGTAGAAAGTTTTTGGAGGGAATGAAGCATGAGCATCATTGCTTTGCATTGATTCCCAAGATTAGTCAAGAGAACTTTGAAGATGTACCAGCAAAAGTTTTAGATATGTTGGAAGAGTTCCTGGACATTATCTCTGATAATGTACTAGAAGGTTTACCACCAGTAAGGAAGATAAGTCATCAAATGGATTTGATACCAGGAGACAGTTTGCCAAACAAGGCAACCCATAGAATGACCCTTGCAGAGAATGAAGAGCTGAACAGACAAGTTCAGGAGTTGTTGAGGAAGGGACTGATAAGGGAGAGCCTAAGTCCAAGTGCAGTACCTACAGTACTAGCACCAAAGAAAGATGGAGAATGGAGGATGTGTACAGACTCTCGAGCCATCAATAAGATAACGATCCAATATAGATTTTTATTGCGAAGAATGGATGACATAATGGATTGTTTGAGTGGTGCCAAGTACTTCATGAAGATTGATCTGAAGAGTGGGTATCACCAGATTTGAATCAGAGAAGGAGATGAATAGAAGACAGCCTTCAAGACAAAGGAGGGTTTGTATGAGTGGTTAGTCATGCCATTTGGGCTAACCAATGCACCGAGCACATTCATGCGGCTCATGAACAAGGTACTAAAAGAATTTTTGGGAAGTTTTGTTATTGTTTATTTGGATGATATTTTGATCTTCAATAAGACTTGGGATGAGCATTTGATGCATATTAGAAGAGTTCTAGAGAAGCTGAGGGAGGAGAAGTTGCTGATTAATTTGAAGAAATGTAGTTTTGTAAAGAAAGAGTTGGTATACTTGGGATTTGTTGTCTCAGAGGAAGGTCTTAAGATGGACCCAGGAAAAGTAAGGGCTATCATCGAGTGGCCTACGCCAAGGAGTGCAACGGAGGTAAGATCTTTTCATGGTTTGGCAAGTTTTTACAGAAAGTTTATCAGGAATTTCAGTAGCATTTGTGCACCTCTAACTGAGACAATGAGAGGGGATAGGAAAGAGTTTAGATGGACTAAAGGAGCAAACAAGAGCTTTGATACATTAAAGCAGAAAGTTGTAGAACAACCTGTTTTGGCACTTCCAGATTTCAATAAGGTATTTCAGGTAGATTGTGATGCTAGTGGTAGTGGTATAGGAGCTGTTTTGAGCCAAGAAGGTAAGCCCATTGCCTATTTTAGTGACAAGCTTAATGATGCCAAGAAAAAGTATTCTATTTATGATTAGGAATTTTATGCAATAGTTCAGGCTTTGAAGAAATGGAGACATTATTTGTTGCCAAAAGAATTTGTTTTATATGCTGATCATTAGGCTTTGCAGTATCTTAATAGTCAAGGGAAGTTGAACCAAAGGCACTTAAAATGGGTTGAGTTTTTGCAGAGTTATACCTTTGTTTTGAAGCACAGGAGTGGGAAGTCCAACAGAGTTGCAGATGCCTTGAGCAGAAGGCAAAATTTGTTGACAGAAATGAAGATAGAGGTTATTGGGTTCGATGAGCTCAAAAGTTTGTATCCTGAAGATCTAGATTTTGCAGAGGCTTGGAAAGCTTGTCTGGAGCCTGTTACCTTGGATAGGACAAAATGGTTGGATTTCATAATCCAAGATAGCATGTTGTTTAGAGGAAGCCAGTTGTGCATTCTGAGGAGTTCCATGAGAGAGAACCTAATTAAGGAGAAGCATAGTGGAGAATTGGCTGGACACTTTGGTCAAGATAAGACCATTTCTATTGTTGGTGAAAATTATTATTGGCCACAGCTGCAACAGGATGTGAGGAGGTTTGTGCAGAGTTGCAGAGTATGTCAGATGGCAAAAGGAACAAGTCAAAATACAAGATTATATCAACCATTACCTGTACCAGAGAAGCCATGGGATGATATTAGTATGGATTTTGTTCTTGGTTTACCAAGGACACAGAGAGGGCATGATTCTATTTTTGTTGTGGTGGACAGATTCTCAAAGATGGTACATTTTTTTCCTTGTAAGAAGACTAATGATGCTATTCATATTGCAGAGTTATTTTTTAGGGAAGTGGTGAGACTACATGGTCTACCAAAGAGCATAGTTTCAGATCGAGATACCAAGTTTGTTGGTTATTTTTGGAGGACATTGTGGAAGAAGTTGAAGACAGATTTGAAGTTTAGTTCTACACACCATCCACAGACTGATGGAGAAACTAAAGTGGTGAATAGGAGTTTGGGTAACCTGCTATGATGCTTAGTAGGAGATAAGCCCAAGGGATGGGATTTGATTTTACCACAAGTAGAATTTGCTTAAAAAAATTCTGTCAATAGGAGTACTGGTAAATTGCCATTTTAGATTGTATATGGCAATAGCCCAAAAAATGCTTCTGAGTTAAGGAAGCTGGACAATGGAGAAAAGACAAGTGCTGAAGCTGAAGACTTTATAGAACATCTGAAGAATTTGCATGAAGAGGTGAGAAAGCACATTAATAAAATAAATATTTAGTACAAGGCTAAGGCAGATCAGAAGAGGAGATATAAGGAATTCTAGGTAGGAGATGAAGTCATGGTTCACTTGAGAAAAGAAAGGTTCCCAATTGGAACATACAATAAGTTGAAAATGAAGAAATTTGGACCATGCAGAATCCTAAAGAAGCATGATTCAGGAAATGCATATGAGGTAGAGCTGCTGAGTGGAATCAATATTTCCCCTATTTTCAACATTGCTGATTTACCAAAATATCATGAAGGTGGAATAGAGGATGGACCAACAGAAGTGCAGTGGTGTATTCCAGCATCTACTTCAATGGAGGAGAGAGAAGAGATCTTGGATAGCCATGTGGGAAGAAGTACTCGGAACAAGCAATATGAAGAATATCTGGTAAAATGGAAAGGAAGGCCTGTTGAAGATTCTTCTTGGTTGTCTAAGGCAGAGGTTGACCGTTTGGGTTTTCCTCACACAAACATATGAGATGTGACAGGGTCACTTCTCAAATTACCCTGGGTGTCTGATGCAAGAGCATCCAGTGGTGTAAGGGCAATCTTGCATCACCCAAAAAGAAGTTAATTCAAAATCATTGTAGTTGTTTTCATTTCTTTCCATAATTAGTATTTTTGGTTCCATAATATCTAGAATAATAATGTAGGACTTTCAGTTTTTCCAAAACTGCTCAAAATAGCAACCTGCCTAATTAGGAAAGTGTACCTACTATTTTTAGAAAGTTTGCATTTGGGTATGTAATGAAGTAAAAACTTCCAGAAAGTTACATAATGGAAATATAAGACCTTTGGTGAAGGAATCAGGCAAAGATCATTTGTGCGTTGAAAGATATTAAAGTTTTTATTTTCTGAAAAGCCCCTGAAAATTTTTGGAATGACATATGAGGCACTAAAATTTTCCATAACATCCCAAAAAGTTGACAAAAATCTGTTTATGAATCTCTGGCATGATAGTTCACATCACGAGCTTTCTAGTGCTTAAAACGGTTCGTCAATCGGACACCCGGATCAAAAGTTATGCTTCCCGGAAGTTGACCTACTTTTGGAGGGAGTTACAAAATTCAAAATTTAGCTAGAAGCTACCAAAAAGTGCTATTTATGACTATTTTGGGAACCCTGGGCAATAGTAGAGTGAAGGGGGCCAGTGTAGAGTCAAGAATAGGTGGGAAAATAGACACCCTGGCTGATTTTGGGGGGTTACAGAAGGCTGAAGATTCAAGAGTCTTGAGGTTGGGAAAGCTGTAATGTGTTGCAGCCAGTAGAGGATTCATCCTCTGATTGTAATTGAGCTTCTGTAATGTAATGAGTTGCCTAGTTCAATAAAAGAAAGTTCTATTTTCTATGTTCAATATATGTTATTGAGTGTTTTGTGATTTGCCCCATTCATCAGACCTTCATATAACAACACATACAACCTTAGGAACAACAGGAAGGATCATACAACATGCCACAAGTCATCAGTAACATCTTCTCATCCTTAGCATAGCTTCTAATTCCCATCTTAATGTATCATCATGCTTCTTAGTGCTTGTAATTTCCATCTTAATATTTCATCATGAAATCATCTTTGTGCTTCTAATTCCCATCTTAATATTTCATCATTCATCATCTTTGCTGATCATAAGCATGATCAAAACAACTTGACTTAACACTAATTGGGGCATGACATCCAACCATGAACATCATGAACATCACTGCATCTCACTACTTTGCAGACCACAAGCATGCTCAAAACAACTTGAATTGACACTGATCATGGCATGACATCCAACCCAGAACACCAGCAACCCAGTATGAACATCAAGAGCATCAATGAATATTAGAAACTATGAACATCAGTATCATCACTACACCTCTATTATTATAATGGTATATCATCATCACAAACTGAGTGCTGACCTTACTCTTAAGTGTCGACATCAATGACAACACATATTGCAAAGATTTAATATAAGAAAATAGTTTGTGTTATATTGTATATATGTTTAGTTTGATAAAGAAAAGATTTGTGTGTAACATGGGGAGAATTTTCCTAGGAGGGATGAAGGAGAACATATTTGTTTTGAAAACTACAGGTCTGCAATATTGAAGACATACAAAGAAAAATTGCTTGAGAGGTTGAAAAGGGAGGATTCTTTTCATATTCTAACAAAATCAATTGAAGATGAACATAGTAATTTTCTATCTAATTTATTTATTTTCTTCACAAAATTTAGGTTTTTTTTCCTAAGTTGTAAACATCATTTTAAAACAAAATTTTCCTTTCTATGGGAATACACAAATTTGACAAGTTTTAAGAATAAAACTAGATTTCCTCTCATAAATTTTCATACTATTAAACTAAAATAACAAATATACAATGAACCATTTCTGAATCTATCTTCTACTTGTTAAACAAAATTATTTTTTTTACAAAATTCCTCATTCCATTGCTAAAATCAAAGGGGGTAGAAGTACCTACCTAGAATTTGCTAATCCTCTTGATGCATCTTTTCTTGAAGTAGCTGTAGAAGTTTTGAAGTAGCATGAAGTTGTCGTGAAGAATCTCATTGCTTTCTTTTTCCCTTTTCTTTTATTTATAAATCTTTGTTTCCTTAATTTCCTCCATCAAAAGGAGAAATTAACTCCATAAACTAAGTTTATTTCCTCACTTAACAGAGAAAACACAAGAGATAACTCACACTGAGAGGTAGCCAAACACCTTTTTCATTTCAATTAACAAATTAATCAAAAATTACTAACTTGTGTTCTCCACTAATTCCTCTTTTTAACTCAAAATGATTGTAGTTATCAAACAATTATTTATTGATTTAATTTCTATTTATTTTAATTTATTTTGTTATAATTTCATATAAATTTTATAATTATTGGAATGATTTTTATTTTGATTTATTATTAATTCATTATTATTTGTTTATTACTTACATATTTATTTTATTTAATAATTAAACTGGTCAAAATGCTTCCTTCCCTTTTCTAATTAATTTACAAAGGGGTTGTGACAAGGATGCTCCCACTATTACAAAGGGTTGAAGAAATAGCAGGAGTGTAGACTAGTGGTAAATTAGGATTACCTTGGTTATTAGTTTATATTTTGTAGCAGAATACTTTCCTTGATTTGAGCCTGTATGAAAAGAAAGTAATTATGTGTATCTTGTCTCCATTTGTTAAATGTAATCTGTCTTTCAGAGTTAATAATCAAGGATTGTTGATTCTCTTGTATGCATTTGCTATACAAACTTTTGCTTATGTTAGTATTCATTTAAGTAATGGAGTAATGCTTTCATAAATAATAGTAAATGCTAGTTGTATTTGACTTGATAATTTTTTTTTTGTTATGTAATGATAATATTTATAGTAAACTGAAAATAGAGAAATACATATACTTATGCATGCCTTGGCATAGTTTGCTATTCATGACTGCTGAAATCCCCAAACCTACTTGCCTCTATTCAGATAATCTATTCAAGACCATACAGGATCATTCTTGCTTTATATTTTTTAAAAGCCTATATACATACTGGCTTCCATACACAAAATGAAGTGTACTAACTAAACATATAGACTCTACAGCAAAAAGAGGAACCCTAAAAACTTGAAAACCTTACTCCTTGTCAAAGTCCTTCAGCTACAATTCAAACCTTGCTTCCTCTTTTATACCCAGCATCTTCTTGATGAAATCAACATCTTTTTGTGCTTGATCCTTCAAAGCTATGAGCTCCAAGCCTCTAATGTCCAAAATGAATGGATACAGTTTGACAACTTCCCCTGAGTCGTTGAGGAGAGCCATGTCCCTGGGTCTTGGTATGCCCACACCCAGAGTCGCTACTTGAAGAGTGCTCTCCAATTAACCCAGAAGATCTGGAATGAAAAGTCCCTTCATTAAGGTTTCTGCCTCTGCTTTGGGGATACTCAATTCTAGTAGCATCCCTAAAATCCTTGAAGGAACATCTGAGTCCACTCTATATCTTTCATCATCCATCAAGTACCTTTTTCCCAGTATCATCCTCACTGCTCCAACCATTAAAGGATCTAAGTGTCAAAGAATTCTCTGCAAATGGAGCTCCATGATCTGGCTAAGGAAGGCCATTTGTCTCTTTCTGATCACCAACCTTACTAGCATATCCATCCCTCTGTAGCAAATGCTCTCTACAGAGAAGATTGCTATGAATCAGGAAAGCATAGATGAAGTCGCTCTGCCAAAGTAGCCCAAGGAAAAGAACTCTACAAACAACTAAACTTCTTGGCTTGTTTATGAATCCAATTCTTGCCAAGAAGTTTCTCAAATTTGGGTTCTTAACAATACTTCTCATCATTCCTTTCAAATGCCATCAACTCTCCACACAATCATGAAACTAACCCCTCTTTCTGACATCTCCGTCATCCTTTGCCAGGTGTCATTGAAATCTTCATCACTCGATGCTACCACCACAGCCTTGCCATCCATGAAAAGATGGCAAGGTACCCGCCCTACCACCCGCTATTTGACTTGATAATTAAGTATGAGTACATTGTTAATTACCTTTTACAAGTCTTTGTTATTGCAATCCATTAACATTTATATGGACTATCATGTGTATGTCAAACTATGATGGAATTGTTACTGCAACTATGAATCTGTAACTCCTTATTAGATACCAGTCTGTATTTGAGCAAACCCCAACCATAACACTCTAAAATGATAAATCTCACACTCTGTGTAATTTATTTGTAATTGTTAGGGTAAAATGCGGATTAATCAAATGAACAATACTAAACCCAAACATCAACAGAATAATGAAAATAAGAAATATTAAATGAAATGAGGCAATGAACAATACAGTGCAAACCTTCCCTATTCCAAAGCTTCTGTTGTTCACCTATTACAATTGTCCTTTGTTGATGAAGTAGGGCCTTAGAGAGTGCACTCTTTTAGCTGTGTTGTAGGATGTCGGTAGCAAATGGTTGTATTGATAGATAATGTGGTGAAGTAGAGCTTCAAAGCAAATGGTGATCTCAAGTAGATTGTATTGGGGGTGCCAAAGGTGTGCAGGTAGAATTCTACAGAGTAACAATACAAATAACCTGGATGAATAGAATGGGAGGATGAAGCTTCTTTTATAGACTCAAAAGAATGAGAATCAATGGTTGAGAAGAAATGTGATGATCAATGGCTGAGGATGGTTGAAGAATGTGCAACCAGTAGGAATATGACAAGTGTCTCATCTCCATCATGAAAGAGGGGACTTTACAACATTGATTGGAGAGTTAAGTCCTTTAACTGATCAGTTAACAAACTTGATTAGTCAGTTGGAAGAATGAATTATGGAATTGACTGAATTGATTGAGGGATTAACTCAATTGACTAGTTAGTTAATACTTTTGATTGATTAGTTAACTAACTTCTGATTTGAGAAGAAATAGGACATGTGGGTGAGGGAAAATATGGTAATTAAATATTTAATATATTTAATTACATGTGCAACCCGGTGAGGTGGACAAGGTGAGGTAGAAAGTGTGAGGTGGATTTTCGGAATTAGAACTTAGGATAGAGGAATTTGGTTTAATTAAATAATTTAGTATTATTTAATTGTGTGAGACATTAGAAGAATTTAGGGAATTTAATTAAATAAATTGATTTTATTTAATTACGGAATAGTGAACCGATTAAATAAATTTAGAATATTTATTTAATTGATAGAAGAATGAAATAAATATTTAGAATGATAGAAGGAATTCAGAAAGGAAATAAATATTTAGAATATTTATTTAGAATGAATCGTGCCATTTTTAGGCGTATACATTTTGCCCCTCTTTGATGCAATGCAGTTTATATCGTTGCTTCAAAGAAAAAATAGTCTGATAATGATACATGCCCCAGTTTGCCCCTAGTACAAGTTTGACGATAGGATGCCCCCTCGGGAGATTGGACTGGGAGAAGGCAGAAGGTGTGAGATGGACAATCTCATAATGAAGAAGGTTAGGTTTGAAGAAAATGGGTGAAGAAAGAGCTGAATGATACGTGATGCAAGAGAAAATGATAACATACACAAGTAAGCAAGCAAGTATGCATAAATGATACAAGAACAAAAAAGTTATTGCCCCTGTTGAGTAGTAAGCCAATGATATACTGATAATGATATATGACAGTGTTGTCATGGTGGGGAACGATATATCCCTAGACCAACACGGCAGGCATGTTGTTATGGCGGGGAATGATAGATCCCTAGAGTAAACACGAAGCATAATGTCTGGTTTCAGGAAATGAAGCATGTCATGTAAGACACGTGTGTTGGTCTGATTTTGACAATGCCACATCCTGTATAAGACAATTGATTGATTATAATTGATTGAGTTGGTTTACGACCAGACAAAGATCAAGACCCCTGATTGTGATTGGATCATTTGTGCAAGATTGACTTGACTTGATTGGTATGGATTAAGGATGGACCTTGCATTTGGATCATTGCTCAGACTGACTAGACAAGGATGAAAGATATGATGATAGATAGAAATCTGATTGATAGAAGAAAGACTTGATAGAAGAACTCACGAGTTTTTATTTGTATTGATACTCTGCATTAGTGGATCTTTATTGCATGGGGTATGGTATGGATGTATAAATGGATATAGGATGGATGCTTTGCTATTGGAGTGCTTTATTTCATCATTGGACATTTTTTTTTTGGTACCTTTTTCTGAAATGTTGTAAGTGAATACAAGCATCTAGGTATAATTGAACCGAGATGACCCGAGTATTGCTTACATGGGTTTTGCTTTAACAAGCTAATACAAGCATCTAGTCAAAATTGAATCTAGATGACCTGAGTACTTCTTGCATTTCAACAAACAAGGATTGCCCCCGTTCATGTTAGACCCTTGATGTCCTTGATGATCGTTTGCCGATCATGTCCTTAGACAAGGTGTTACATTACTAAAGCATAATCCACAAATAGCAAACAAAGAAAATGATCATGCCTTCATCATAGCATCTCTAGCTGTTGGCATCCTTGAGTAGCATAGAAGGACATGATAACAAAAATCAAGACTCTGTGACATAACCATGATTTCAATCCACAAAACATTCTTGCATTTAGATGTGTTTATTTCTTGCTGTAATTCAGGTGAAATCACTTAGAAGGCCTTGGGTATTTTGCCTTGTGTTGGAATAGGTTAAGCTGCGTAAAGTTAGGGTTCTTTGCTTGGAGCGCGGGTTCTGCTTGCAATTGCTTGCTTGGTGAGAAGAGATTCTTGCAATCCTTATTGGTGAGACAGACCCTAAGGTACTGACCTAGTGCCTCGGGGGGGCATTGCTAAATGGCCTTGCCTACGTGACAACGCAGAGGCAATGTAGTTCAGGGTGAACCCTAATGGACCTAAGATACGGATCAGATGAGACACGATATGGATAATATATGGAACAACTATGGATTGGATATGAAATAGATATGGATCAGATATGGAACAGATACGGAACAACTACAGATTAGATATGGAACAGATAACACTGATGACAGAGGCTATGCTACGCTGACACTGTGGATAGGATACAACCCCAGAATCTTGGATAGCCTTAATGCTAGATACTGATGACAAGGGAAATACCACAGATAGGTAGATGGATGGGCAATAGGGGATCAATGGCAGGGTAGGTAGAAGGAAACAAGGATGCGATCTCCAAGGACTATGTCACATAAGAAAAACATGCCCCATTGTAGGTAGAATACAGAGGATTTTTCATGACAATGCTTAAGATGAAGGAGGAGGATGAGAGGTTAATGAAGGATTTGTCTGGTTTTTGAGGGATAAGGTATGTCAAGAGACATCTAAAACATTTGTCAACATTGTGCCCCCAATCTTTATCAAGATCAAGAAAAATAGAGAAATGGAAGATTAGGATGGATGGACTGGACCGTATAGGTATGTAATGGATAGAGGAATAGGATAGGAAATGGTATGAAGGCAACTAGTAGGAGAAAAGTGCTATGCTGATGAGACAAGGTGCCCCCAAGTGTAGGTGATAGGGTATGCCACAGGGATAGGCATTGTTCGCGCAGACACATGCAGAGAGGGTCCAATGGGGGCCGATGGCTTCTTATGAGGAGGCCCTAGCAGAGTTCTGACAGACTCCCTATGTGGCATGGGATATGAGGATAGAGATAGCTAACGCTGGGGTTACATAGGATTATGAGGATTGGATGGCGGCACATCCCTTCCTGAGGTACTCAGGACCTGGCATGCTGGTGCCTCGTATTGATGAGGCAGATTTAGAGGAGGGACAGGTTAGCCAAGGGCGGAGGGGAGGTAGAGGAGGACGGGGTCGAGGAGGATAGGGGGGAGGAGATGGAGAGAGGTTGAGACAGTGGAGAAGGGTAGCTCCGGCTGAGCAGGCAGTACCAAGACAGGTTGCACAGCAGCAGATACCATAGCAAGCACAGATGCCGCCACCCCAGCAGGTACCACAGCAGTAGGTACCCTAGCCATAGGGGCTAGGACAGGCAGAGGCATTACAGGGGCTAGGACAGGCAGAGGCCGCATAGGGGCCAGTGTAGGTAGAGGTGCATGAGAGGGCTATAACTAGCCTGAGGGGATAGGTGAGAGAGCTAAGGGTATAGCTTAGGAGGGTCGACAGTTGACGCGAGACAGATGCAGTGGTCATTGCAGGGTTGACCCGTGAGAGAGATATGGTGGATGCGCGGGTACATGTGATCCATGTAGAGCGGGATACTGCAGTGGCAGCCATGGGGACAAACATAGCCAGCTCCTTTTTGGTTGGGCAGGTACAGCAGGCACAGGCACAAGTTGGCCAGTTGCAGACACAGTTGGCACAGGTGCAGGCAGAGCTTGCTAGAGCACAGTCACAGGCACAGTACTACCGGGGCCTATACCATGGGGCAGTGTTAGCGAGTCAGAGGGCTGCGAGTTTCAAGAGTCAGTCTGGGGCTACTCAGAGAGCAGGTCCATCACAGTCAGGGGCTTCCATGATGGGTCCCCAGCAGTCAGGGGCTAGCAGTGGTGACCCATAGCAGCAGGGATAGACTTGTACTAGATTGTGTACTTTTTTGGGACATGTATCACCATCCTTTTGGATGCATATTGTATATAACACTATGTGATGTCTATATGTTTTTGATTTCTTTGTTTTATGAACAATACTAAACCCAAACATCAACAGAATAATGAAAATAAGAAAGATTAAATGAAATGAGGCAATGAACAATACAGTGCAAACCTTCCCTATTCCAAAGCTTCTATTGTTCACCTATTACAACCATCATTTGTTGATGAAGTAGGCCCTCAGAGAGTGCACTCTTTTAGCTGTGTTGTAGGATGTCAGTAGCAAATGGCTGTGTTGATAGATAATGCAGTGAAGTAGAGCTTCAAAGCAAATGGTGATCTCAAGTAGATTGTATTGGGGGTGCCAAAGGCGCGCAGGTAGAATTCTGCAGAGTAACAATATAAATAACCTGGATGAATAGAATGGGAGGATGAAGCTTCTTTTATAGACTCAAAAGAATGAGAATCAACAGTTGAGAAGAAGTGTGATGATTAACGGCTGAGGATGGTTGACAAATGTGCAACCAGTAGGAATATGACAAGTGTCTCATCTCCATCATGAAAGAGGGGACTTGACAACATTGATTGGAGAGTTAACTCCTTTAACTGATCAGTTAACAAACTTGATTAGTCAGTTGGGAGAATGAATTATGGAATTGACTGAATTGATTGAGGGATTAACTCAATTGATTGGTTAGTTAACACTTTTGATTGATTAGTTAACTAACTTCTGATTTGAGAAGAAATAGGACATGTGGGTGAGGGAAAATAAGGTAATTAAATATTTAATATATTTAATTACATGTGCAACCCGGTGAGGTGGACAAGGTGAGGTGGAAAGTGTGAGGTAGATTTTTGGAATTAGAACTTAGGATAGATGAATTTGGTTTAATTAAATAATTTAGGATTATTTAATTGTGTGAGACATTAGAAGAATTTAGAGAATTTAATTAAATAAATTGATTTTATTTAATTACGGAATAGTGAACCGATTAAATAAATTTAGAATATTTATTTAATTGATAGAAGAATGAAATAAATATTTAGAATGATAGAAGGAATTTAGAAAGGAAATAAATATTTAGAATATTTATTTAGAATGAATCGTGCCATTTTTAGGCGTATACAGTAATTATTCGCATTTTCACATAAAAGCTTTCAAAGATCATAGGAGATTGGCTTAAAGAATGCATCAACCTTGCAACTTCTTATCAAATGTGTGTGAAATGTCCTTTCTGCTTCACACTGTGGTCAATTATGAATATTCATTCTAAATCAATGTCTTATAAGGTGGTGCGGGGGCACCCTCATGCACATGTTAATTAACATCATACACAAAATTTGGGGAAATAAAACAAATATTTTAATTCTCCAACACTCCAAGTAAAATACAAGGCAAGTTGCATATGGACAAAAATCCTAGTCACCTACATGCTAGAAGACAAAGATTGGACAATGAAAAGTTTTCAAGCACCCAAGTCATAAAAGAAAGTAATAAAAGAATCCTAAGAGTGATGAAGGGGGTAAATCATAAAACGCATAATAACAAAAATTGCACATAGAAAATAAAACTTTCTTTATTGATTTGGACAACTTATTACATTACAGAAGCTCAAATACAATTAGAGGAATCAACCCTCCATAGGCTGCAACACATTACAGCTTCCTCTCACAAGACCCTAGAATCATCTGCCATTTGTAACCCCAAATCTGCTAGGGTTTCTATTTTCCTGCCTATTCTTGACTCTACACTTTCCCCCTTAACTCTACTACTACCCAGGGTTCCCAAAAATGGTTATTAATAGCCTTTTTGGCAACCAACAACCTGGGAGCCATAACTTTTGATCCGGGTGTCTGATTGACGAACCATTTTATGCATCAGAAAGATCACGGAGTGCTCTATGCACTAAAAACCTGCCCTACCAGTTTCAGCCATTTTTAGGCCTGTACAGGGCAGTTTAGTGCCTCAAACCTAAGTTTGAATAATTTTTAGGCATTTTTTGAGAAACAGAAACTTTAATATCTTTCAGCTCGAAAATGATCTTTGCATGATTCCTTCGCCAAAGGTCTTATTTTTTAGTTATGAAACTTCCTATAAATTTTCACTTCATTCCATACCCAAATGCAAACTTTCTAAAAATAGCAGGTTGCTATTTTTAGTAGTTTGAAAAAACTGAAAATTCTACATCATTATTCAAGTGATTATGGAACTAGAACCACAAATTTTGAAAATAAATGGAAAGAACATCAACAATTTTGAAACACATCTTTTTTTAGGTGATGCAAGATTGCCCTTACACCACTGGATGCTCCTGCATCAAACACCCAGGGTAATTTGAGAAGTGACCCTGTCACATCTCATGTTTTTGTGTGAGGAAAACCTAAAGGTCAACCTCTACCTTAGACAACCAAGAAGAATCTTCAACAGGCATTCCTTTCCATTTCTCCAAATATTCTTCATATTGCCTGTTCTAAGTACTTCTTCCCACATGGCTATCCAAGATCTCTTCTATCTCCTTGGTTGAAGTAGATGTAGACACCTAAAATTGGCTCAGGTTGAATTAAGTAAATATTCTAATATTTATCTTAATTCATATTTCTTTTTGTCAATTAAATAAATATTATAAGTTTATTTGATTGGTTCATTATCCTACAATTAAATAAAATTATTTTATTTAATTAAAATCCCTAAATTCTTCTAATGTCTCAAATCCTAAATCCACCTCACAAAATCCACTTCATCAATCCACCTCATCCCTTCCACCTCACCATGTTGCACATTTAATTAAATATTCTTAATATTTAATTAGCTAATATCCTCCAAAATCCAAAAATAAATCTTTAATTCAATGTTCCCCACTAGCCTTCACCACTTGAATATTTAATTCAATGTTCCCCACTAGCCTTCACCAATTGAATATTTAATTCAATGTTCCTCACTAGCCTTCACCAATTGAATATTTAATTCAATGTTCCCCACTAGCCTTCACCAATTGAATATTTAAATTCAATATTCCCTGCTAGCCTTCACCAATTGAATATTTAAATTCAATGTTCCCCACTAGCCTTCACTAATTGAATATTTAATTCAATTGTCATAATCTACTATTCTCAAATAAAGAATTTTTAATTTATCCATTATGAATTAAAGATTCACAAAAAATGAGAGCCATTGATCTCATCTTTTGATCCTCACCCTCCATTACCTTTTTTGAAAATCTATAAATAAAACCCTCTTCTGAGCCATTGAAGAGGAACTTCATCTTGCACAATCACTATACCAAAATTTCTCTCATTCTCTTCTTCATTCCATTTTCAAGTGTCCTCCATTAACATGTGTTGAAGCTCACATTCAACACAAACTCATAAGCCATTCTTCCTTTGTCATCTTCAACAAGCAAGCAAGCAAGGAAAGTTTCTGAGGGCTTCACAATCAAAATCAAAGAAAGATAGGCAAACAATGGAAAATGACAGGTAAAGGAGTTTGTAAGTATGTTCTTACTTGTTTTGGTTTAATTCTTCTTTGCTTTCAACTTCCATTGGTGTTTGGGTTTTATATTGTTCTTTATTGATCAAATCTATTTTTCCCATTAACATTTTGGCATACTCGATGATCTAATCCACTTTGTTTGTGAGGTTTTGTCTTAGAAGTTTTGTTGCAGGATACAGGTGTCTTCCAGAGCACATTCGAGTGTCAACTTCCACAAATGACCTCCTACGCACAAACCATGCTCATCATTGAGTCCAGAAGGCCTCAGAGGTAAGAAATCACATATAATTCCTCTAGTTTTGTTCCTTAAAATTTTTTTAAATTTTTTTTATTTTTCAACATTTTTTTTGTAAAAAAAAAAAAACAAAACATAAAACATTGGGGTCTTTTTGTTTTTTTAATTTTTAACAATTCAAAAAAAAAAAAAAAACCAAAACCCAAGCAAAAACCAATAGCATTACATTTTATTTATTTATTGTTTCTTTTTAATATTTTTGTTCTTATAAAAGCAAAAACAAAAAAGAAAATTGAAAAAAAAAAAATTACATTAGGTTTCATTTATTTTTTTGTTTTGAACATTTTCATTTTATTAAAAAAATAAAATAAAAAAATAAAAAATAAAATTAAAAAAAATTAAAAATTAAAAAAAAAATGAACAATTTTTTTGCAGGGGCACAGGCCTCCGCGGCCTCCTGAACCTTCCCCCCTCCCTATTCCCTTCGACCCTCCCCATCCCCCATTCCCCCCTCCCTCCCAAAGCCCAGCCCTCCCCCACCCTACGCAACTCCCTCCCTTCGACCCATCCCCTCCCCTGATCCCCTGGGCAACCCCCCATTCCATTCTCCCACAACCACCCTTGCGACCCCTGCGCACCGCCCTCACTCCGCCTCCCCAAACCCTTGACCCCACTCTGTGCACCGAGCACCCCCCGACCCCCAAACCCTAACCTGCCACCCCCTCCCTCCCTCTCCCCTCTGCTTACCTTTTCCTTGCTCAGTGCCACCTCAGCCAAACCCTCGACCCCCGTGCCCAGCTCCCTACTCCGCCGACCGCTGGCACTCCCTGCCTCCGCCACCTGCCTGTCCCCGAGCCCTCTGCGTGCCCCGTCTCTCCACCGCTCGACCCCGCTTTGCCACCCTGCGCCCCTTCTTCCACTCCTCCCAACCACTATCGCCACCAGCCATTTCCACCACCGCCCAGCCACCACCACTGCCACCACCTCCACAGCTCTGCCCAGCCACCACTTGCACACACAACACAACCAAAAAAAAAAAAATCACCAATGAAAAAATTCAAAAATTAAAAAAAATTAAACTTTTACAAAACAAAATAAAAATTCAAAAAAATAAAATTTTTTAAAAAAAATAAATAAATAAAAATAATACTTTTTTTTTATTTTTTTATTTTTTTTGTTCATTTAATACAAAAAAAAAAAAAAGAACAAAGGGGGAGTTCATTGTTTTTTCCATTTAGCAAAATAGGCATTTTTTTCAAATTTTCACAACTTGCACATACGATATCGAAATCGCACAAATTTAGACTTTCCAGAAAGCTGACGAGATGACCTTTGCAGTGGTGAAGACATTTTCAGGTGATGATACATTTTACCAATATATATATATTTTTCTACAATCAAAATCAAACCTACTTGCATAGCGCGTTTGGTCAATTTGTTTACCTTTTGCTGACTTGTGAGTTTTTGTGGAACTAAATGCCTTGTTGCAGCTCCTTATCACTCACACAGAGAAAATAGGTTTTCTAACATGTTCATGCAGGATGAGCATTGAAGAAATCTTGATTTATTGCACTAAGTCTTAGAAACATATTGCCTTCTTAAGGGATAATTGAACAAATCATTTCAGCAATCTAAGCCTTAGGAACATACTGCTTTTCTTAAGGGACAATGGACATGTATGTGAAAACACCTCAATTTTCTAAGGGACAATGGACATGAATGCCAAACACTTCAATTTCATAAGGGACAATTGACAACTACAAACGTGTGTGTGCCTAGTTTAGTTGCACCTTATTTTTCTTATAACGGGACAATTGAACCTTTGTTTGACGTGCTTGCTCTTACATTTTAGTACATCCTTTAGAAGGGCCTGCTTTTGGATTGTGCTTCATCCAAAAGGGATGACCCTAAGAGAAGTTTTCCTTTGAACCGCTATATAAGAGGGATAAGGCGAAAGCCAAGTCCTAACCGACGTCAGCCTTACCTTGTGGTGCCAAACTGAAAAGAGGTGTACTAGCTCCTTGTGGAAATGATTTTTACATTGAGTGAAGTATTTGATAGTCTTAGTAGGAGTGGTTAAAGCTTTTAGTAGCTTGTCACATTGCTTGTAAGGCATTGGTCCCCCAAAGTTACTAAGAACCATTTTAGATAGAGACTACCTGACTTACCTCCGAACATTGCGGTAATCATCAGTGCAAGGGGAATCGATTTAAGCCCTTAAAATACTCACCATTGGCTCTCTTGAGAAGAGATAGTATTCCCTTGGTCATAAAGCTCTTGTGACCTACTTGAGCTTTCCAAGGGGAGGGTGAGATATCCCTACCTATCATCTCTTGTAAAGATACAAAATATCTGACACCTTTATGGAATGATATTTTTATTGACGGAGTATTAAGTTGTGATCTGATCTACTACAATGAAACCTTGTCTCTAGGGATAAAAAGTGCTTGATAGTTGTTTGCAAATTGTCTCATACCTGTGGAAACATTGGGCTTTTTTGTGAGCCTCAAACATACACTATTTGTTGTGTCAGTCTGTCTTTGCCGACTTTGTTTGCTGTGTTTTCTCTTACCAAAAATAAATCCAATCATAAACAAACCAGATCTATCAAAATTTTGCCTTTTTAAAACATCAAACACTACTTCAGCGCCTCTAGTAGAACATCAGCTCACCTTTGGTCTAACAGTAACTCGCCTTTGGTATAACAGTACCTCGCCTCTGGCTAAACTACTTCAGCACCCTTGGTATAATAGTAGCTCGCCTTTGGTATAGCATTATCTAGCCTTTGGTAGCTTAGTCCATCACATTTGGTATTATAGTAGCACGCTTTTGGTTGCATAGTCCTGCGACTCTGGCCAAATAGTATAACACCTTTGGTCCAGTCAATTGTGCATCAGATTTTGTCTTTGCCAAATCACAAGCAAAATCTCAATAGTCCTTTTGTCCTAGTGTATTCCATGGTACTCACTAGGCTCTAGCAAACTATGAAGTCCAAGCAAGTTGTCCCTAAGAAGCGCAAATCACCTCCTCACACACCACAATCTGAGCATCTCAACATTACCCCCACAGTTACTCCTAGGACACCTGCAGAAAGATCTACAAACTCTCCAAGCATCCCGCAGCTAGATCACCCAAACAATCCACAAGAAGGTAGGGTCCCTTTAGTAAGTGCCCTGCCTTTTACCACCGATATGCCTCTGGATTTTGTGCCTCAAGGTTATACTATCGACTAGGTCCTAGCTCAGGAAGTAAGGGTCCCTTTGGTAAGTACACCTCACTATACTACCGGTATGCCTCAGGATCTTGTTGGTTATACTGCAGATCTAGCCCCATCTCAAGAAGAGCGACACTTTGAAATAGGTCAATCCTCTCAAGAAGATGGACAAGATCTTGATGAATTCATACAAGATCCTAGAGCCATAGCTACTTTTGACAAAATCCTGAATGAGAACCAGGATCATTTCTTTCACTTGCTTGCTGAGCAATGAGCCAAATTGCCTCAAAATTTTGATTTATCCAATCTCAAGGAGACAAACAGTACCCAAGACACCATACAAGCGGTGCACACCATGTCAATAGTGACCACACCTTTTCCTGAACAAGGCTTGCAAGGGAGATCACTTGTACAATATAAGAACCCCCTTTATCAAAATCTGCCAAGAGAAAGACCCATATCACTGCTTCTGACTCCTATGGAGATCTACAAAAATCAACAAGAAACTCTCCAACGTCAAGCAGAGCTAGCTAAGCAAGCCACCTTAGCTTGATCAAATATACAACAAACCCCTCAAGTATCCACACCAATCGCAAGTGGAATCTTAGGTACCCCATCACGCATAGGTCCCCCACCAAATTACAATCTGGGGAACAACTATGTAGCCATGCAACAAGGGTCTCAACAAATGCCACCTCCTATATCATCAGGCCTTCATGTCTCTCAACCAACTAGAGTCATGCCAGCCCAACCACAACATTCTTCTACTCTCATCATCAATCAACCTCAACCATCGCAAATCACATCTACCTATGCCCCTCCTCCACAACGTTCATCCGTGCTAAATTTCTTTCACACATTGCCTAGCCACCCTCAACATTCCCAACATCAAGTTTACCAAAGATATGTGCCACCATCACAACCTAATCCAGCGCACTTTAGCTTTCTACCCCCAAATTCTTTTCTCCAACCATCACAAAGCCAACATTCTTACCTAGCACTGCCCCCACCTCCTCTGAATCAAAACATCCAATTCCAACCCAATCTCAACCCAACATACAACACATATGACCCCAACCAATCGTACGACCCTTACAACACCAATGCACATGGCTTAACTACAATCTGCCATATGGGCAACAACAGCCACTTCTAGGACAACAGGAGATGCTACCAACCCCTCCCATAACAATGGAGCTAAAGATCACGAAAGTTCAACAATGATTATCTGATCTTACATTTGGCCACACCAAGAAGACCTCTTTAGAAGAAGTGTGTCCTTATCCTTTTGATCGGTCATTACCAATGATCCCCTTTCCTCAAAATTTAACTATTCCTAGGAAACGTTTGATAAATGCAAAGGAAAAGGTGACCCAAAAGACCATCTCAGGGAATTCTATCTTGCTTCCTTTGAGGTCTCACATAATGACACATATCTTATGTGTCTCTTTCCTCGCAGTCTTGGAGGCCAAGCTATAGAATGGTTCTCGCACCTCCCTACGGGTATCAAGTCTTTTAATGAGCTGGCAGAGAAATTTGCCACCCATTTCTCCTACAATGCAGATCATGAAATCTCCATGAGTGATCTATGCAACAACAAACAGAAAAATGGTGAAACGTTCATTTCTTTCCTTCAACGATGGAGACAAATGGCTAGCAAATTCCCTTTCAAGATTCTGGAGAAACAACTTGTTAGCATATTTGTGCAGAACCTCAACCAAGAGTTAGGTTTCCATTTACAAATTCTTAGTGCTACAACCTTTGACGAAATCACATACAAGGGAATCAACATTGAAAAGGCCCTCATTGCTAAGGGTGTGGTCAAAATCTTCGAAGAAACAAAAGACAATGCTTCTCCTCAACAATCGAGTGATAAACCCAAATATTGGAACAAAAACAAAAACATAGTCAATGATGGTGTGGTCAATTCTAAACATGTCCAAACATTGCAAACACCACTGCAACATGCACAACCAGGTTAGCATCCGCAACAACAACAACAACAATGGCAACCCTATCAAAATCAACAACAATGACAACAAGAACGGCCTCAACAAGATTACCCTCAACGGTGTCAATTTACTCCCTTGGGAGAACCCATAGAGGTTGTCTTACAAAAGATTTTATAGAGAGGTCTTATAACCCTACCTAATGCTCCTCCCTATGGGGAACCCATTTATAAAACCGCACGGTACAGAGAAAATGACTACTGTGAATTCGATAGGAGCAAAGGGCATAGAACTGCATCGTGCATGAAACTCAAACACCTAATCCAAAATCTCATCAAAGGCAACCTAATCTCTCAGGAACATGATCCACTAGCTCAACACGTGAACAAAGACCTTAACATGTATAAGGAACCATTCCCTCACCATGGTCCACCTCCTCCTCAGGTTAAGGGTAAAGGTGTCAATCATGCTTCTACTTCCTTTGACTCTATTGTAAGTCATTTTGAAGAGAGTCGAGTGTCTACCCTCACAATCAAAGGCAAATCTACAGATTGCGCTGCTACCACTTGCCGTGGTTATGTCACATTTGTGGTCCTACACCTAGTCTTCCATCTCAATCTGATTATAATCTTATCGAACATCTAGGGAAAATGCTAGCACAAATCTCTATCTTGGACCTTTTACGGTCATCACCTACACATAGAGTTGTGTTAGAAAAGGCCCTCCAAGAGTCTTTGATTCCTAACAACATAGCGGTCGCGGATTTCCAAGCTATAGTGGGTAATATTACTTCACCTTACAATGTGGTTTTCTCTAAGAAGGATGATGCAGAGGCATCCACACTATAACCTTAACATACAGCATGGATGTTCGCAACCCTTCATCATCATCATCATATTTCCCTTTACACTATCAGCATCATCATATTTACTCTGCCGACTAATATCCTCCTACAGACAAGCCTTCGCCCTTTCGCATGTCAGCAGCATCATCATATCCGGCCATCGGCAGCATCATCATATTCGGCAAGCGCAAACATCCTCCTAACGTTCACTGTTCATCTTACCGCCAACCTCTATCTTCACTATCTTCAGCATCATGATGTTCAACATCATGTTAATCAGCAGGATATAGAACATCCGGTTCCTCCCATATATCCTGATGATGACAAACCTTATGCACCCTTCCTTCGATGCTTACGTCACCCCGATATCCTGATGACGATTATCCTGATGATGATGACGTCACGTGCAGCTCCTTCAATATCCTGCTGCCCGATATCCTGATGACGAATATCCTGATGACGATGATGTCATATGCAGTTCCTTTAATATCCTGCTGTCGGCCAAACTTAACATTATCGGCCCGCGAAGGAATTGTCAACCCGATCTTCTACCTTATGCTGATACGCTCCTCCTCGGCAACACCTGATGATGATCACCCCAATGCACATTCACTTTATGCAATCAAATGCATCATGCTCAACTCCTCTTACTCAGATGACGCCCGAAGTACCTGCAGGATATACGCAGAAATATCCTGATGATGCCGTTGCGAAGGATTTTCCAACCTTAGCGAAATTTGATCCGCCGAACCTCCTGGGATGACCTGATCCACTTTCAGGGTGATCTTCCAAACTCTAACTACCAGCATGACCTAGCACATACCCATGCTAGGGTTCTCAACACCTCTCGACGACGATCCTGCACACCTGCATGCAAACAAACACGAAATGCAGACTAAATCCTACCCTACTGTACATGGCCATTCCACCGATTCAACGAATCAACCGGTGGAATGGATCAGCAAATCCATGAAACCACCAAAACAGCAAATCGACCACACAATGGAGACCAAACAGGAAATGAACACAACAGGATCTTTATTGATTCCAAAAGATGCAATACAATGATCAGTTTCTCTCTCTGTCTCACTCTGTGCAACCTAGCTCGATGATCTAAAACCAACCGATCCTCATGCATATATAGGATCTCCTACGAGTACTACCACTCGACTCCAAGTGGCTGGGAAATCTCTCCAGGTGGCTGGGAGATCCAACCGGACCTACAGCATATAGCTGTCCTAACAAACTAGCTAAAAATAGCAAAGCATGGTCAACATTACCTTATTACATGCATTGGTCTTATCAGACCTTCTTGGAAACATTAACAAGACTCAAAACAAACTAACTGCCTCATGGAGGCCAGCTGTCAGGTAGGTGCTCCTGTACCATACTCCCCAACAGAAAAGAACTCATGTCCCATGAGTTTAGTTGTGGAAGTCCTCCACCTTTTACACTTTGTCATGTCAGTGTTCTGACCTGTTCCAGCTTTGTCCTCTGCTGGCTCTTGGCTGCTCCAAGACTTCTGAACTGTAACTTGCTTTCTGACAAGTAAATCCTCATGCCTGTCAATGTAGGCCCTTCTCTCACATACCTTGTGTTTGTCAGGTTGTCTGACCAGAACCTCTGTCTGAACTGCCTTTTGAACTTCTGCAATGTTCAACTCTATCTTTCTTTCAACCTTTATAGGACAAACAATAGTCCCAACTATGACAACATCCTTGTCATTCCTCTCAACTGGTTGCTATTTGCAAACCTGTTTCTGCACCTGCTGCTGACCTCTGTCAGTCACAACTAAAACGTTCTTCAACCTGTTGTCCTTAACAACCTCTTTCCCTGCAGTGTCTTCATCTGCCTTTATGCCTGCTCCTATAGGCATCTGCACAAATTCCTTCTTTCCCACTAAAATGATTTTGGCTGCCCCCTTTGCTGCAGCTGCTTCCTGTAATGGCATCAACATAATAGTTTTCCCATCTTTCTTGATGGTGTAGGTATTAGCATACCCATCATACAGTACCCTTCTATCAAATTGCCATGGTCTACCCAACAGTAGGTGACAACATTCCATGGGCAAAATGTCACACAAAACTCTATCATGATATGCTCCAATCTAAAAATCCACATATGCCTGTTCATAGACAAAAAGTGATTGACTATCACTCACCCAAGATGCCTTGTAAGGGTGTTGATGTGGAATCCTTTCCAAATTCAGTTTATCCACCATTTCCTGAGATACCATGTTGTCTGTTGAACCAGTATCAATGACAACCTTACATACTTTACCTTTGCTCTTGCATGTGGTCTTGAAAAGAGCTCTTCTTTGCATCATATCCTTTGATGCCTGCAAACTAATTCTCCTTAGCATCAATGCTTCTCCATCCTCAGGATATGCATAATTTTCAGGCTCCCTATCTCTTTTATAAGTGTTTGAACTCTGCACACTTTGCTCTACTTTCTCTTCTTGCACAAGTTGTACTCTCTTGTCATTTGTTCTATCATTTCTGGATGATGAACCTTTGCTTTCTGGACATTTGAAAAATGGATGACCAAACTCACCACAGGTGTAACACTTTCCTGAAAATGTAGTAGAACCTCTACCACCTCCAAATCTGCCTCTATTACCTTTCCATCCACCTCTGAAATCAGACTGTCCCTGTCCTTTACCAGTGTCTTCTTGACCCTCATTGGTTTGCCTTTGTGTAGGGGCTGATCCTCTTCCCCTCATATTGTTTCCTCTTCCTCTCATGGACTTATCTTGTCCTCTATTCATCTTTTCTTCAATCCTGATTGCCATTTGGTAACAATCCTCCACACTCTTAGGGTTAGCTAAAACTAACTCATCCTGTATGTTTAATCTCAAACCAGCCAAGTACCTAGCCACCTTTTCTACCTCATTCTCATGATGACCAGACCTCATACTCAACTTATAAAACTCCTCAGTATATGCTTTCACATCCATTTCCTTCTGCCTTAAAAATTGCAGCTTCTTAAACATCTAAATTTCATAATCCTTAGGCAAGAATTTACCTTTGATCCTTGCTACCATCTTATCCCATGAAGTGATCTTTGACTTTCCTTGTTTCCTTCTCTCGGATTGTACATAATCCCACCATACCAAAGCATGACCTCCTAACTTGGTCTTTGCAATCTTTACCTTCTGATCCTCAGCAACATCTTCACATTCAAAGTGATTATCAAGTGCAGCAATCCAATCCAGTAACTCATCTTCATTCAAACTTCCATTATACTTGGAAACATCAACCTTTACCTTAGGTTTATCACTCTGCACTGCCTTTAACAGTTTTGCAAATTTCTGGTCTTCAGCATCCAGATCTTCAGCTACCTCTTCATACTCTTCAACAGCATCTTCATCTTCTTCAGACTCACTATCTTCCACTTCCCTCTTTTTGTTCTTTTCCAGGGCTACAAGCCTAGCTTGAAGTGCTTCAGCAAGCTCCTTCATCTTCCTCATCTCTCTGGCATGTTTTTCCTTTATCTCCTGTAATTCCCTTGCAGTACCACTACCTTTCGGAGGCATTTTGTCAACCTCTCACTCCTCTACCTCTGTCCTTTCGGTGACAGAATCAACTCTACCTCTGCCCTTTCGGTGACAGAATCAACACACAACAGCCCAGACCTTTTGCTGAGCTCTGATACCACTATGATGCAGAGGCATCCACACTATAACCTTAACATACAACATGGATGTCCGCAACCCTTCATCATCATCATCATATTTCCCTTTACACTGTCAGCATCATCATATTTACTCTGCCGACCGATATCCTCCTGCAGACAAGCCTTCGCCCTTTCGCATGTCAGCAGCATCATCATATCCGGCCATCGGCAGCATCATCATATTCGGCAAGCGCAAACATCCTCCTGACGTTCACTATTCATCTTACCGCCAACCTCTATCTTCACTATCTTCAGCATCATGATGTTCAACATCATGTTAATCAGCAGGATATAGAACATCCGGTTCCTCCCATATATCCTGATGATGACAAACCTTATGCACCCTTCCTTCGATGCTTACGTCACCCCGATATCCTGATGACGATTATCCTGATGATGATGACGTCACATGCAACTCCTTCAATATCCTGCTGCCCGATATCCTGATGACAAATATCCTGATGACGATGACATCATATGCAGTTCCTTCAATATCCTGCTGTCGGCCAAACTTAACATTATTGGCCCGCGAAGGAATTGTCAACCCGATCTTCTACCTTATGCCGATACGCTCCTCCTCGACAACACCTGATGATGATCACCCTAATGCACATTCACTTTATGCAATCAACTACATCATGCTCAACTCCTCTTACTCGGATGACGCCCGAAGTACCTGCAGGATATACGCAGAAATATCCTGATGATGCCGTTGCGAAGGATTTTCTAACCTTAGCGAAATTCGATCCGCCGAACCTCCTGGGATGACCCGATCCACTTTCAGGGTGATCTTCCAAACTCTAACTACCAGCATGACCTAGCACATACCCATGCTAGGGTTCTCAACATCTCTCGACGACGATCCTGCACACCTGCATGCAAACAAACACGAAATGCAGACTAAATCCTACCCTACTGTACATGGCCATTCCACCGATTCGATGAATCAACCGGTGGAATGGATCAGCAAATCCATGAAACCACCAAAACAGCAAATCGACCACACAATGGAGACCAAACAGGAAATGAACACAACAGGATCTTTATTGATTCCAAAAGATGCAATACAATGATCAGTTTCTCTCTCTGTCTCACTCTGTGCAACCTAGCTCGATGATCTAAAACCAACCGATCCTCATGCATATATAGGATCTCCTGCGAGTACTACCACTCGACTCCAAGCGGCTGGGAAATCTCTCCAGGCGGCTGGGAGATCCAACCGGACCTACAGCATACAGCTGTCCTAACAAACTAGCTAAAAATAGCAAAGCATGGTCAACATGACCTTATTACATGCATTGGTCTTATCAGACCTTCTTGGAAACATTAACAAGACTCAAAACAAACTAACTGCCTCATGGAGGCCAGCTGTCAGGTAGGTGCTCCTGCACCAAAGGACCTCCCCTCCCATGATCTATATCACAATGATGCCCTTCATATTGAAGTTATCATCCATAAGCACAAAATCAAATGCATACTCATAGATGGTGGTGCTGGTCTCAACATCTATTCTTTAAAGTTACTTAAGCAATTGGGATACTCTGAGGATCATGTCAACTCTGAGCATAGTATTACAATCAAGGGATATGATGATGTTGAATGTTGGTAAGAAGGTGTTATCCACTTGCTTATACAACTGGGCCCCATCATGTTTGAAACAAAGTGTCAAGTCCTTGATATTGACCTGCCGTACAATATTATCCTAGGCCACCCATGGATCCATGCAATGAAGGTTGTTCCCTCCACATACCATCAGTCTCTAAAGTTCCCATACAATAGTACGGAGATCACTATCCCAGGAGACCCTAATCCGTTTGAATTCTTCTGGGTCTTGCAAGGTAGTTATAAGAATTGCAACCAAGTGCCTAACAATGAAAAAGCCCTTGACTCCCCACTATATGTTGATCCTGAAAACCTGACACAAGCCTCTACCAGTAATCCTAATCCTCTTCCTAAAATCAAAGCACACATCTGTGATATAGGCTTTGGCACTTATGATATCTCAAAATCTTGTTGTGTAGGATAGATGCCTTTGTCTCCAAAATCCTATGGCCAACCACCCATCGCCAAAGTAACCAAAAAAGCAGCTATCCCTCCCCAACATTCCTAACCAAATTCCAATAGGGATGGTTATTGGAAGAGGAAACTATTGAGGACATCTCTTCTTGGCTCTATAGGGAGAAAGAACCAGTCACAATACCAGTCAAGCAATATGGCAATGGCTTAAGGATCATCAAAAACATGGGCTATAAAGGAAAAGATGGCCTTGGGAAATAGAATCAAGGAACTATGGAGCCCATCATTGTGACAAAGAAGCTAGACAAGAAGGGGTTAGGATTTGGTAGAAAGGTACCACACGCCTTGGGCATCGAGTATATCCTTGACGAGGTAGCAGAAACTTTTCCCACCGGTTCGATGTCTAACGAGGATATCATCGATGACTCTTCCCTCCATATGACCGAACTATTTACAGAAGCCTCCATATTTATGCTATCCTCCATATCCCTAACATCCACCACAAACACCTAGAATATCACACTTGTCTACCCTAAACTTATTGATTGGGACCAACAAGGGTCCCCCGTTATAGATATATTTCAGAATGACGAATCTTTAGTTGAACTCATGTGACTTTGGGATGGTATCCCTCTAGGAGATCACAAAGTAGGTTTTGTAATGGAACTAGAGCCAATTGCTTATTTTGGTGAGAATGCCAAATCCTCCAGTCGTAAAAGTAAAAATACAGAAAGGTCTCTAGGTGAAAACTACACTGTGGCACCTCCCGATCACAAAATAGTAAAAACAAAGGACGTATCCAAAGGTGAAAACCTAATTGTGGCACCTAAGGATAGAGGATTTGACCTTCCCTTACCATCTAAGTATCAAGAGAAGTCAGTTCTCCTAGTGGAAGATTCTACAGAGATAAACCTTGGTACAGAGCAAAATCCAAAGACCACATTCCTTGCAGCATCATTATCAGAAACAGAGCATAGGAATCTTAACAATTTCTTCTTACAACGAACCATCAACTTTGCATGGACCTATGCTGATATGCCAGGTTTAGACCCTAAGCTAGTTCTTCACTACCTCACAGTTGATCCAAAAGTGAAACCAGTCAAGCAAAAGCTAAGAAAGATGCACCCACATATAGCTCTCTTGGTAAAAGTGGAAATACAGAAGTTATTAGATGCAAAGTTCATATGACCTATTGACTATTCAGATTGGGTCTCAAATATTGTACCTGTGTCTAAACCCAATGGGCGCATCCGCATATGTAATGATTTTAGAGATCTCAACAAGGCATGTCCCAAAGATGACTTTCCACTACTGAACATTGACATTATAGTAGACTTGACAGTAGGTCACGAGATGCTTTCTCTCATGGATGGATTCTCTAGCTACAATCAAATAAGGATAGCAGAAGAAGATCAACATAAAACAACTTTTGCTTGTCCTTGGGGTAATTATTGTTGATGTGCCATGCCGTTTGGTCTCAAGAATGTAGGAGCAACTTATCAAAGAGTAATGACAGTGATATTCCATGATCTCTTTCATCATATCATGGAAGACTATGTAGAAGACATACTAGCTAAATCTTCTAGGATAGCTCACATATAAGTTCTAGGACAGATCTTTGACAGGCTTGAGAAATATCAAGTATGCCTCAATCCAAAGAAGTGTGTCTTTGGTGTAACATCAGGAAAGCTATTAGGATACATTGTATCTCGTAGAGGCATTGAAGTAGACCCAGCAAAAGTAAAGGCTATAGTGGAGATGCCTCCACCAAAGAACCTCAAAGCATTAAGGAGCCTTCAGGGAAGGTTGCAGTTCATCAGGCATTTCATCTCACAGCTAGCAGATAAGTGTCAACCATTTCAACACTTACTCTGAAAGGATGTCTCATTTTGATGGGATTATAAGTGTCAGGCAACATTTGATCAACTTAAAGAGTATCTAGCTACACCTCCTGTATTAGTTCCACCAGTTGCAGACAAACTGTTGATATTATACATCTCAACTATAATTTCGGCCCTAGGGGCCTTGCTAGCACAACATGATGAGTCAGGAAAAGAGCATGCAATCTATTATATCAATCAAACCTTGGTGGGATATGAACTTAATTATTCACTGATGGAAAGAGCTTGTTTAGCAGTAGTGTTCGCTTCCCAAAAGCTATGACATTACATGCTCAACCAGCACACAAAGCTTATAGCCAAAATTGATCCTTTGAAGTATCTACTAGCAAAAGCAGCTCTCACAGGTAGATTAGCTAAATGGGTCATGATCCTGAGTGAGTTTGACATTGAGTATGTGGATCATAAAGCAATCAAGGGACAAGCCCTAGCAGATCAATTAGCAGAAGCACCCATAACAGATACACACCCTATGGTAGCAGACTTTCCAGATGAGAATCTATTCACTCTTTCCAACTCCATAATGTGGAAGTTGTACTTTGATGGTTCCTACACACAGCATGGATCAGGGGCCGGCATCCTATTTATCACACCTCAGAATGACTATATTCCTAAGTCATATCGGCTTGCATTCCCTTGCACCAACAACATTGCCGAGTATGAAGCACTCCTTATAGGTCTCAATATAGTAGTTCAATGGGACATCATAGAATTACAAGTGTATGGAGATTCATAACTAGTCATTTGCCAAGTCACAGATGAGTACCAAAAAAAGGATGAAAAATTGGTCCCCTACAAAAAAAGGATGAAAAATTGGTCCCCTACAAGCAACTAGTGGATGCCTACAAATCACACTTCTCTAGCATCACATTTGAGCAAATTCCAAGAGAGCATAACAAAGTTGTAGATTCTATGGCGTCTGTAGGATCAATGATCGACATGCCTGCAAATACACAAAAATGTGAATTCTTGATCGAGCAATTGTTGATACCAGCCGTCGACATTCCAGTTACTGAAATCATCTGCGAACTTGTTGGTCCCAATTCCCCATGGTACGAAGATATTTACGAATACCTTAAGCACAATACCTTTCCCTCTGACCTTTCCTCCACCCAACGCAAAACCTTTATCCATCGATCCTCCCACTACACCATTCTGGGTGATACACTATATCACCAAAGTCTCGATGGTATCCTTTTACGATGTCTTAACATGGAAGAAGCTGAAGCTACCTTACAAGACATACACAAAGGTGTCTGTGGCGCACATTCTATCGGTCCTAATATTGCTAAGAAGATACTCAGAATAGGTTATTACTGGCCAACAATAGAACAAGATGCTGCACGGTTTGCCAAGAAGTGTCTACAATGTCAACAACATGGAGATTTGATTCACGCACCAGCTCATGAACTACAACTTGTGACAACTCCATGGCCTTTTTCTCAATGGGGTCTCAACCTCGTAGGACAAATCCACCCCTCCTCTTCCAATGGCCACAAGTTTATCATTACCGCCATTGAGTATTTCATGAAGTGGGTTGAAGCCATTCCCATGACCTATATCACCGGTAAGCAAATAGCCAAGTTTATCCTTAACTACCTCATTTGTCGATATGGTATCCCCCAGGCCATTGTCATTGATAATGGGAGACCATTCAAGAATCAAGATGTCTGTGCCTTATGCACACAATACAATATCCAACATTGGTTCTCAACTCCCTACTATCCACAAAGTAATGGCCAAGCTGAGGCTTCTAATAAAACCATTCTCAAAATCCTCAAAAAAATGGTCAATGAAGCCAGTCGTGATTGGCACCTGCAACTCAACCCCGCCCTATGGGCCTACCGCACTAGCATCCGAACACCCACTGTTGCCACACCATACACCTTGGTCTATGGTTCTGAAGCCATCCTACCTATAGAGATCAAGATCCCATCTCTCAGAGTATCCATGCAAGACCTGATAAATGGTGAGGAGTATCGCACTTCCAGATTAGCAGAGCTAGAATTACTAGATGAAAGACGCCTTGCCATGCTCAATCATCTCCATGTCTATCAAAACTGCCTATGACATAATTACAACAAAAAGGTCAAAGAAAGATGGTTTCAAGTTGGCAATCTTGTACTCAAAGAGAACTAGAGAAATCAAGCAGACCACGAGAAGAAGGGCAAGTTTGAGCCTAACTGGTTAGGTCCCTTTATTGTGATAGCAACATATGGATTAGGAGCTTATACTTTAGCTACACCTGATGGCATTCCTCTAGATGAGCCACTTAACAGTGTTCATCTCAAAAAGTTCTATGCTTGATCCTTAGAATATTCCAAAAAAAAAAAAAAAGCAACAAAAAAATCCGTCCTCTGGTGAAACCTGGCAAACGGGCACCTTGATAAGTACCATAGTGAAAACCTGGAAAACAGGCGCTATGTGTAGAGCCAACATCCTTGTTTCCTTCTACCTACCTGTTCCATTCACCCATACATCTACCTATCCATGGTGCTTCCTTGTCATTAGTATTAGTTGTTCCATATCTGAGTCCATCTCCACTTTCCCATCTGTCCCATGTCTAATCCTTCTGTCCAGCTGAGTCAATCTCCACTTTCTCCCACCTAGGTCTTAGGTCCGTTAGGGTTTACCCCAAACTACGTTGCCTCTGCGCCGTCACGTAGGCAAGGCCATTTAGCAATGAGCCCCCGAGGCACTAGGTCAGTCCCTTAGGGTCTATCCCACCAATAAGGATTGTGATACCTTTTGCTAGATAAACAAGAGCAACAAAGCATGCTTCCCAAAAACAACAAAAATCATGATGCAAAACATCAACTTGTCCAAAAACAAAGTAGCCCACCATACTAAAACACTCAAGCTAAATCTCATATCAATTATGGCAAGAAACAAACACATCTAAAGGCAAGAATGTTTCGTGATTGGTTAGATTAACTTACAAAGTCTTGATTTATGCTATCATGCCTTTCTATGCTACTCAAGGATGCCAAAAGCTAGAGATGCTATGATGGGGGCATGATTATTTTCTTTGTCTGCTGCTTATGGATCAAACTTTAGTAATGTGATGACTTTGGTCTAACGACATGATCGGCAAAAGATCATCGAGGACTCTGAGGTCTAAACATGAAAAGGGGTAAATCCTTATTTGTTGAAAAATGCAAGAAGTACTCAGGTCATCTAGATTCAACTTTGACTAGATGCTTGTATTAACTTGCTAAATCAAAATCCATGTAAGTAATACTCAGGTCATCTCAGTTTAATTATACCTAGATGCTTGTATTTTCTTACAACATAATAAAGCCCAATGATGAAAGCACTTCAAAATACTTGTTATATCAAGGTGACAAATATCTATATCCATATCCATACCATATCCAAATGCAGTTCATATCCGTACCCATATCCATATCCATACCGTATCCAATTGCAAGTCTATCGTTAATCCATGCCAATCAAGTCAAATCAATCTTGTCAAATGATCCAATCATAATCAATGGTCTTGATCCTTGTCCGGTCATAAACCAACTCGATCAATTAATCAATCAATTGTCTTATATAGGATGTTGCATTGTTGAAATCAGACCAACACACTCGTCTTACATGATATGCTTCATTTCCTGAAACCAGACACTATCCTTCATGTTGCTCTAGGGATCCATCATTCCCCGCCATGATAACACGCCTGTTGTGTTGGTCTAGGGATATATTGTTCCCCACCATGACAACACTATTGTATCAAATGTCTTAGACAGGATGTTATATTGTCGAAACTAGACCCAAAGTCTTATACAACATATTTCATTCCTGAAACCAGACATCATCGATCCATCTCATTGGTTTACCGCTCGACAGGGGCAATCCCTTGTTTGTGCTTGTGTCATTTGTACATACTTTCTTACTTGCTTGTGTGTGTTTTCATTTTTATCTTGCATTCTATATCATTCATCCCTTTCTTCTGCATTCAACCATTTCATCTCCTGTCAACATATCTTATCATGAGATTGTTCATCTCATGCCTACCACCCTCTCCCCGTCCAATCTCCCAAGGGGGGCATCCTATCATCATAAGCTATACCAGGGGCAAACTGGGGCATGTATCATTATCAGACTATTTATTCTTTGAAACAATGTGATAAAACACATTGCTTCAAAGAGGGGCAAAATGTAGACACCTAAAATTGGTTCAGGTTGAATTAAGTAAATATTCTAATATTTATCTTAATTCATATTTTCTTCTATCAATTAAATAAATATTATAAGTTTATTTGATTGGTTTATTATCCTACAATTAAATAAAATTATTTTATTTAATTAAAATCCCTAAATTCTTCTAATGTCTCAAATCCTAAATCCACCTCACAAAATCCACTTCATCAATCCACCTCATCTTTCCACCTCATCCCTTCCACCTCACCATGTTGCACATATAATTAAATATTCTTAATATTTAATTAGCTAATATCCTCCAAAAGCCAAAAATAAATCTTTAATTCAATGTTCCCCACTAGCCTTCACCAATTGAATATTTAATTCAATGTTCCCCACTAGCCTTCACCAATTGAATATTTAATTCAATGTTCCCCACTAGCCTTCACCAATTGAATATTTAAATTCAATGTTCACCACTAGCCTTCACCAATTGAATATTTAATTCAATGGTCCTCACTAGCCTTCACCAATTGAATATTTAATTCAATGTTCCCCACTAGCCTTCACCAATTGAATATTTAATTAGCTAATATCCTCCAAAAGCCAAAAATAAATCTTTAATTCAATGTTCCCCACTAGCCTTCACCAATTGAATATTTAATTCAATGTTCCCCACTAGCCTTCACCAATTGAATATTTAATTCAATGTTCCCCACTAGCCTTCACCAATTGAATATTTAAATTCAATGTTCACCACTAGCCTTCACCAATTGAATATTTAATTCAATGGTCCTCACTAGCCTTCACCACTTGAATATTTAATTCAATGTTCCCCACTAGCCTTCACCAATTGAATATTTAATTCAATGTTCCTCACTAGCCTTCACCAATTGAATATTTAATTCAATGTTCCCCACTAGCCTTCACCAATTGAATATTTAAATTCAATATTCCCTACTAGCCTTCACCAATTGAATATTTAAATTCAATGTTCCCCACTAGCCTTCACTAATTGAATATTTAATTCAATTGTCATAATCTACTATTCTCAAATAAAGAATTTTTAATTTATCCATTATGAATTAAAGATTCACAAAAAATGAGAGCCATTGATTTCATCTTTTGATCCTCACCCTCCATTACCTTTTTTGAAAATCTATAAATAAAACCCTCTTCTAAGCCATTGAAGAGGAACTTCATCTTGCACAATCACTATACCAAAATTTCTCTCATTCTCTTCTTCATTCCATTTTCAAGTGTCCTCCATTATCATGTGTTAAAGCTCACATTCAACACAAACTCATATCAAAAGTCATTCTTCCTTTGTCATCTTCAACAAGTAAGCAAGCAAAGAA
The DNA here is from genome assembly GCA_027924645.1 of Cunninghamia lanceolata. Taxonomy (NCBI): domain Eukaryota; kingdom Viridiplantae; phylum Streptophyta; class Pinopsida; order Cupressales; family Cupressaceae; genus Cunninghamia; species Cunninghamia lanceolata. The sequence continues at coordinate 3,881,578 of BSBN01000160.1, read as the reverse complement.
AGCTTCTGAGGGCTTCACAATCAAGATCAAAGAAAGATAGGAAAACAATGGAAAATGACAGGTAAAGGAGTTTGTAAGTATGTTCTTACTTGTTTTGGTTTAATTCTTCTTTGCTTTCAACTTCCATTGGTGTTTGGGTTTTATGTTTTCATTAGTTTGATCCATATCTAGAGGAATGCCATCAGGTGTAGCTAAAGTATAAGCTCCTGATCCATATGTTGTTGTCACAATAAAGGGACCTAACCAGTTAGGCTCAAACTTGCCCTTCTTCTCGCGGTCTGCTTGATTTCTTTGATTCTCTTTGAGTACAAGATCACCAACTTGAAACCATCTTTCTTTGACCTTTTTGTTGTAATTACACCGTAGGCGGTTTTGATAGACATGGAGATGATTAAGCGTGGCAAGGCATCTTTCATCTAGTAATTCTAGCTCTGCTAATCTTGAAGTGCGATACTCCTCTCCATTTATCAGGTCCTACATGGATACTCTAAGAGATGGGATCTCGACCTTTATAGGTGTTGGTTTTTCTTCTGAATCAGCATTAGGGTTTGCCACTTCTAATGCACAGGCAGATTCAGCCAACTAAATACAGGAGGTTGCGTGAGCTGCCTCCCCTTCACTTCTGGTTCTGCCGCACCAAGGGGGGTATCCCTATAACTCAAGATGTAACCTTGACTAGCTCAAAGATAGAAAGATCTAACTTGACAAGAACAGGCAGAATACTCTCATGTATGGACCAAGATCTGTATGATAGATCACAAGGCTGGCAACATTCTTGGACATGATGTCTGGTTGGGTATGAGAGCATGCAGGGGGTTCCTAATCCTACTCCTACAACTAACAGGTGGAAGTATGAAATGGTTTGATATGGGTTTTGGATGCAAAGCTGGACATGGTGTATAACCTCAAAACAGAGCTAGGCTGGTGCCTATCCAGGGCTTGGAGTCAGTAGACATACACCTGTGAATGATCAGTATGAATAGCTAAAACCAGATTTCAGGGGGATACACATGATATCTGCCTTACAGATATCTCCCAATAAAGAGTGTCAAGTTATCTCTACTTATGGCATCCCTACTGCAGTATACCCTTCCCAATGTTCAACCTGAAAATAGTTTAATCTACCCCTTGAGCAGAAGTTAAAAGATCAGACATTCAACATAGGAATTCTATTCTCTAGAATCTAAACATTACCCAAATATCCAGATTCAGAAGAAGAATACATGCAATACTGGAGACAGAATTAACACAACACATGCTAAGATAGCATTACTCATATAAGATCAACCATGAAATCAGTGGATTCATGCCAAATTGTACAACAGGAGATACATAAACTCACAAGTTAAACTGTATAGAGCAACCAGATCAGCTGGTTTTGGATTACAGAGCCAAAAATCCTCAACTTTCAACAACCACAAATGAGTAACACTTCCTGCTTCTAACAGCCAGGTACTGTACCACAGCAATTAATTACATGGTTGACCAAAAATCCCGCCAGATACACAGTATCAGCAAAATGGCGCTCAAACACATTACCAGACTGGCGCCCAAACATGAATGCAGCAGGTAGGGGAGGAGACAGGAAGAAACCTCGAGCCCCGCGCCATTGTCTGTCGATGTACACCTTCAATCAGGTACCAGATCCGCCCATACCTCTGCAACCTTCGCCATTAATGGCGCACCAACCCGCGGCCTTGGGAAAAACATCTAACAGTCCATCGCAACCATTTCCCGCCGAGATTCATCATCATGATATTTGAAAATGCAGGATATCAATTATCCCACATGCACCCCGCAGCAACCTCTTTAATACTTTATATACTAGGTCAGGAGCATATATGATGTCGGCGCTTTTGCTCCTGACGACACTAGTATAAGACTTCATCATCATCATCCTCCAGCAGCATGATATCCTGTTGCTTGAAATATCACCCTGACGTTAGCATCATATCGCAATATAACCTGCATGATAATCGCCCTCATCAGCACAACCTGATCCATCGGAGGAACATCCTCCTGCTGAGCCTATACCAAAAGTCTGGCTGATGAACATCCTGATGACGTCATCATCATATCCTGCTGACGTCATCTGCATATCTGCCTACTGCGCACCTCCTCATATCCGGATGACGTCATCATCATATTTGCAAATATCAGGGGATCTCCACAAGATGATCAGTGTTAGAAATATGACCCCCCCGGACCTCGATGACATCATCATCATATCGACATCAGGATGATATTCGGAAGATAACTGGATATTTAGAAATATCATCCTGATGCACAAACATCATGTTGCACTGTAGCTCCACTATAAGATCGGGGCGATAGATGAATATGATGATGCTTGAAAAGATCACCCCCCACTAGATAATGCACGAAGCCGGCAGGCAGATATCTCCTTGATATCAGCATCATCATGACGCTGGAACAAATATACATCCGGGTGATATTCAAAAATGAAAATATCACCCCCTCCTTCAGAAATATCATGATGCAGATAGGCAGAGAAATAGATATCACCCTGACATAAGAATGACGTCAGCATCATCAGGATGATAAAACAACGAACATGAAGTGATACAACATCATCAGGATGATATTGACTAAGATCATCCTGACGTTCAAAATATGATGACCCCAGTGAATATCGGGTCACACTTAGAACTCTTCAACAACATCATCAGGATGATCATAACCAAGATCACCCGATGATAAAAATATCACCCCGGCGAAATATCATGAAGGCAGAAAATATGATGACCCCCGCAAGCAACACGGTGATAACTGGAAATATGATGATGATGACCTCCTCCTCAAAGAAAATATGATGCTGCAACTGAAAAATACTGAGGAGGTCCAACACTTAGAACATTTTTTGGATACTTAGGGAGAGTGCCTGCATGAAAATTGCTCAAAAAACTGCCAGTCAATTCAAGCACTAACAATAGGTAGGATGGCTTCAGAGCCATAGACCAAGGCGTACGGTGTGGCACCAGTGGGTGTTTGGATACTAGTGCGGTAGGCCCATAGGGCAGGGTTGAGTTGCAGGTGCCAATCACGACCAGCTTCATTGACTATTTTTTTGAGGATTTTGAGAATGGTTTTATTAGAAGCCTCAACTTGGCCGTTACTTTGCAGATAGTAGGGAGTTGAGAACCGATGTTGGATATTGTATTGTGTGCATAAGGCATGGACATCTTGATTCTTGAATGGTTTCCCATTATCAGTGACAATGGCCTGGGGGATACCATACTGACAAATGAGGTAGTTAAGGATAAACTTGGCTATTTGCTCATCGATGATATAGGTCATGGGAATGGCTTCAACCCACTTTGTGAAATACTCAGTGGCGGTATTGATAAACTTGTGGCCATTGGAAGAGGAGGGGTGGATTTGTCCTACGAGATCGAGACCCCATTGAGAAAAAGGCCATGGAGTTGTCATAGGTTGTAGTTCATGAGCTGGTGCATGAATCAAATCGCCATGTTGCTGACATTGTAGACACTTCTTAGCGAACCGTGCAGCATCTTGTTCTATTGTTGGCCAGTAATAACCTGTTTTGAGTATCTTCTTAGCAAGATTAGGACCGGTAGAATGTGTGCCATAGACACCTTCGTGTATGTCTCGTAAGGTAGCTTCAGCTTCTTCCACGTTAAGACATCGTAAAAGGATACCGTCGAGACTTCGGCGACCACTAGCCTTCACCAATTGAATATTTAATTCAATGTTCCTCACTAGCCTTCACCAATTGAATATTTAAATTTAATATTCCCCACTAGCCTTCACCAATTGAATATTTAAATTCAATGTTCCCCACTAGCCTTCACCAATTGAATATTTAATTCAATTGTCATAATCCACTATTCTCAAATAAATAATTTTTAATTCATCCATTATGAATTAAAGATTCACAAAAAATGAGAGCCATTGATCTCATCTTTTGATCCTCACCCTCCATTACCTTTTTTGAAAATCTATAAATAAAACCCTCTTCTAAGCCATTAAGGAGGAACTTCATCTTGCACAATCACTATACCAAAATTTCTCTTATTCTTTTCTTCATTCCATTTTCAAGTGTCCTCCATTATCATGTGTTGAATCTCACATTCAACACAAACTCATATCAAAAGCCATTCTTCCTTTGTCATCTTCAACAAGCAAGCAAGCAAGGAAAGCTTCTGAGGGCTTCACAATCAAGATCAAAGAAAGATAGGCAAACAATAGAAAATGACAAGTAAAGGAGTTTGTAAGTATGTTCTTACTTGTTTTGGTTTAATTCTTCTTTGCTTTCAACATCCATTTATAAGTTTATTTGATTGGTTCATTATCCTACAATTAAATAAAATTATTTTATTTAATTAAAATCCCTAAATTTTTCTAATGTCTCAAATCCTAAATCCACTTCATCAATCCACCTCATCTTTCCACCTCATCCCTTCCACCTCACCATGTTGCACATTTAATTAAATATTCTTAATATAATTAGTTAATATCCTTTAAAATCCAAAAATAAATCTTTAATTCAATGTTCCCCACTAGCCTTCACCAATTGAATATTTAATTTAATGTTCCCCACTAGCCTTCACCAATTGAATATTTAATTCAATGTTCCCCACTAGCCTTCATCAATTGAATATTTAATTCAATGTTCCCCACTAGCCTTCACCAATTGAATATTTAATTCAATGTTTCCCACTAGCCTTCACAAATTGAATATTTAATTCAATTGTCATAATCTACTATTCTCAAATAAAGAATTTTTAATTCATCCATTATGAATTAAAGATTCACAAAAAATGAGAGCCATTGATCTTATCTTTTGATCCTCACCCTCCATTACCTTTTTTGAAAATCTATAAATAAAACCCTCTTCTAAGCCATTAGGGAGGAACTGCATCTTGCACAATCACTATACCAAAATTTCTCTCATTCTCTTCTTCATTCCATTTTCAAGTGTCCTCCATTATCATGTGTTGAAGCTCACATTCAACACAAGCTCATATCAAAAGCCATTCTTCCTTCGTCATCTTCAACAAGCAATCAAGCAAGGAAAGCTTCTGAGGGCTTCACAATCAAGATCAAAGAAAGATAGGCAAACAATGGAAAACGACAGGTAAAGGAGTTTGTAAGTATGTTCTTACTTGTTTTGGTTTAATTCTTCTTTGCTTTCAACTTCCATTGGTGTTTAGGTTTTATATTGTTCTTTATTGATCAAATCTATTTTTTCCATTAACAGTAGATATCAAAATACTCCACTGTTCTTCTGTTGGTCCATCCTCTGTTCCACCTTCATGATATTTTAATAAGTCAGCAATGTTGAAAACAAGGGAAATGTTGATCCCACTCCACATCTCTACCTCATATGCATTTCCTGAATCATGTTTCTTCAAAATTTTGCATGGTCCAAATTTCTTCATTTTTAGATTATTAGATGTTCCAATTGGGAACCTTTCTTTTCTCAAGTGAACCATGACTTCATCTTCTACTGGAATTCCTTATATCTCCTCTTCTGATCTGCCTTAGCCTTGTACTGAATATTCATCTTATTAATTTGCTTTTTCACCTCTTCATGCAAATTCTTCATGTGTTCTACAAAGTCTTTAGCCTCGGCACTTGTCTTTTCTCCTTTGTCCAGATTCCTTAACTCTGAAGCATTTCTTGGACTATTCCCATATATAATTTGGAATAGTGATTTACCAGTACTCCTATTGACAGAATTGTTGTAAGAAAATTCTGCCTGTGGTAAAATCAAATCCCATCCCTTGGGCTTATCTCCTACTAAGCATCATAGTAGGTTATACAAACTCCTATTCGCCACTTCAGTCTATCCATTAGTCTATGGATGGTGTGTATAAGTAAACTTCAATTCTGTCTTCAACTTCTTCCACAATGTCCTCCAAAAATAACCAACAAACTTGGTATTTCGATCTGAAACTATGCTCTTAGGTAGACCATGTAGTCTCACCACCTTCCTAAAAAATAACTATACAATATGAACAGCATCATTAGTCTTCTTGCAAGGAATAAAATGTGTCATCTTTGAGAATCTGTCCACCACCACAAAAATGGAATCATGTCCCCTCTATGTCCTTGGTAAACCAAGAACAAAATCCATACTAATATCATCCCATGGCTTCTCTGGTATAGGTAGTAGCTGATATAGACCTATATTCTAACTTGCTCCTTTCGCCATTTGACATACTCTGAAACTCTGCACAAATTTCCTCACATCCTGTTGCAACTGTGGCCAATAATAATTTTTACCAACAATAGCAATGGTCTTATCTCAACCAAAGTGTCCAGCCAATCCTCCCTATGCTTCTCCTTAATCAGGTTCTCTCTCATAGAACTCCTTAGAATGCACAACCAGCTTCCTTTAAACAACATGCCATCTTGGATTATGAAATCCAACCATTTTGTCCTGTCCAAAGTAACAGGTTCCAGACAAGCTTTCCAAGCCTTTGCAAAATCTAGATCTTCAAAATACAAACTTTTGAGCTCCTCGAACCCAACAACCTCTATATTCATTTCTATCAACAAGTTTTGCTTTCTGCTCAAGGCATCTACAACTCTGTTGGACTTTTGACTCTTGTGCTTCAAAACAAAAGTATAGCTCTGCAAAAACTCAACCCAATTTAAGTGCCTCTAGTTCAACTTTCCTTGACTATTAAGATACTGCAAAGCCTGATGATCAGTATATAAAACAAACTCTTTTGGAAACAAATAATGTCTCCATTTCTTCAAAGCCTAAACTATTGCATAAAACTCCTGATCATAAACAAAATATTTTTTCTTGGTATCATTAAGCTTCTCACTAAAATAGGCGATGGGCTTACCTTCTTGGTTCAAAATAGCTCCTATAGCACTACAACTAGCATCACAATCTACCTGAAATACCTTTTAAAACATAGAAGTGCCAAAATAGTTTGTTCTGTGACTTTCTGCTTCAATGTATCAAATCTTTTATCTGCTCCTTTAGTCCATCTAAACTTTTTTCTATGCCCTCTCATTGTCTCAGTTAGGGGTGCACAAATGCTACTAAAATTCCTAATAAACTTTCTATAAAAACTTGCCAAACTATGAAAAGATCTTACCTCTATGGTACTCCTTGGTGTAGGCCATTCAATGATAGCCCTTACCTTTTCTAGGTCCATCTTAAGACCTTCCTCTGAGACAACAAATCCTAGGTATATCAACTCCTTTGCAAAACTACATTTCTTCAGGTTAATTAGCAACTTCTCCTCCCTCAGCTTCTCAAAAACTCTTCTAATATGCATCATATGCTCATCCCAAGTCTTACTAAAAATCAAAATATCATCTAAATAAACAATAACAAAACTTCCCAAAAATTCTTTCAATACCTCATTCATGAACCGCATGAATGTGCTCGGTGCATTGGTTAGCCCAAATGGCATGACTAACCACTCATACAAACCTTCCTTGGTCTTGAAGGCTGTCTTCCATTCATCTCCTTCTTTGATTCGGATCTGGTGATACCCACTCTTCAGATCAATCTTTGTGAAGTACTTGGCTCCACTCAAACAATCCATTATGTCATCGATTCTGGGTAATGGAAATCTGTACTTGATCGTAATCTTGTTGATGGCTCAAGAATCTGTACACATTCTCCACTCTCCATCTTTCTTTGGTGCTAGTACTGCAGGTACCGCACATGGACTTAGGCTCTCTCTTATCAGCCCCTTCCTTAATAGCTCTTGAACTTGTTTATTTAGCTCTTCACTCTTTGTAGGAGTCATTCTGTGGGCTACCTTATTCGGCAAACTAGCTCTTGGTATCAAGTCCATTTGATGACTTATCTTCGTCACCGGTGGTAAACCTTTCGGTACATTATTATAGACAATGTCCTAAAATTCTTCCAAAATATCTAGAACTTCTACTAGTACATCTTCACATTTCTCTTGACTAATCTTAGGAATCAATACAAAGCAATGACACTCATACTTCACACCTTCCAAAAATTTCCTACCATCTACCAAGCAAATTCTGGCAGTACTACATACCTTTTCTTCCACCTCCTTCAAGGGCTTCAACTTATGATGAACTCCATCCTTTGTTAGGGAATATGTGTTTGCATGGCCATCATGGACAGTGCTCCTATCATACTGCCACGGCCTCCCCAATAGCATATGACATGCATCCATTGGTATGATATCACACAGCACCTCATCATGGTAGTCCCCAATCTTGAACTTCACTAAACACTACTCATTGACCAAAGCTCTATGGTCCTTCTGCAACCATGCAATTCGATATGGATATGGATGCTTTCTTCTTGTCAACTTCAATTTATAAACCATCTCCTCTGAAGCAAGATTGTCAGTGCTTCCACTATCAATAATAATATTGCAACACTTACCTTCACATTTACACCTTGTGTGGAATAGACTCTTCCTCTGATTGGGTTCTTTCTCCTCATTCAACAAAGTTCTTCTAACAACTAGGGTTTCCCCCCTTTTAGCATCTTCTAAATGCTCAGACTGTGCATCTTCATCTACATGTGCAACTCATACATTACCTTCAGGTCTTCTATTTGTCCTTCCTTGATGTTGCGGACACTCGTATGCTAGATGCCCTTCTTCTCCATATTGGAAACAGGTTCCTCTGAAACCTCCTCTTCTAGGTCCTTGCTCAGGTTGGCCTCTTCCTCTTCCTCTTTTCTCTTGATTGTTCTAGTCATGAGGGTGGTAGGTATTATCTCCTCTTTGATTTTGACTAGCGTCAGCTTCTTCACTTTTCTTTGAATCTTCATTTCGGCCCCCATAGGGTCTTCCACCAGCCCTTCCACCTTGACCTCTTCCTCTTTGCTTGCTGTCAAATCTTTTATTCAACTTATCTTCCACCTTCAGGGAAAACTGGTATGCATCTTCTATGGTGATCATTCTGACCAGGCTCAGCTCCTCTTGAATACTTGGTCTCAACTCATTAATGTAATGGGCTACCTTCTCCTTATTAGCCTCTACACGACTGGTTCTGATAGTAATCTTATAAAACTCTTATGTATACTCCTTAACAAACTTGTTGTCTTGCTTCAATCCTTGTAGCTTCTTCAATAACTCCATCTCATAGTCCACAGGAATGAACTGCTTCTTCATTTTCTCCACCATTTGATCCCATCTGGTGAACTTTCCTTTTCCTCTTATGTTCCTCTCTAACTAGACCTCCTTCCACCAAATACTGGCATGGCCCTTCAATTTTATTTTTGCAAACTTGACCTAATCTGGGTCTTCCACATCTTCATACTCAAAATATTCCTCCATGTCATTGATCCAATCAATAAGCTATTCTGGATTCAAATCTCTAGAATATGTAGAAACTTTGATCCTTATCCTCTTTCCAATCTTAGAAATGGCCCTTAACAACCTAACTTCTGCAGGATCTCCTGTACCTTCTTGTTCTTCCTCAAATAGCTCTTCTTTAGCTTCATCTTCGCTTTCTTCTCTTGTTCTTAGATCAAACCCTCTTTGCAGATCCTCTTGCAATGCATTGATTTGTCTTTACAGGTCTCTAAAACCCTCTTCCGTCAAAACATTCCTCCCAATATGATTTCTTCATGCAGGCATCTTGATCTTGGTAGAAAACCCACAACCTCAAGTCCTGGTGCAAACTGCCTCACAGTTGGTGATCTGTCTACACACTCAAGAACTCTTGCTTTGATACCACTTGATGAAGGGGGTAAATCATAAAATGCACGACAATAGAAATTGCACACAAAAAATAGAACTTTCTTTATTGATTTGGACAACTTATTACATTATAGAAGCTCAAATACAATCAGAGGAATCAACCCTCCATAGGCTGCAACACATTACAGCTTCCTCTCACAAGACCGTGGAATCATCTACCATCTGTAACCCTAAATCTGCTAGGGTTTCTATTTTCCTGCCTATTCTTGACTCTACACTTTCCCCCTTAACTCTCCTACTACCCAGGGTTCCCAAAAATGGTTATTAATAGCCTTTTTGGCAACCAACAACCTAATTTCAAAATTTTCATCTCCCTCCAAAAATAGGTCAACTTCCGGGAGCCGTAGCTTTTGATCTGGGTCTCTGATTAATGAACCATTTTATGCGTCGGAAAGCTCGCAGAGTGCTCTACGTGCTAGAAACTTGCTCTACTAGTTTTGGCCATTTTAAGGCCCATACGGGGCCATTTAGTTCCTCAAACCTGAGTTTGAATAATTTTCAGACATTTTTTGAGAAATGAAAACTTTAATATCTTTCAGCTCACAAATAATCTTTATGTGATTCCTTCACCAAAGGTCTTATTTTTCAGTTATGAAGCTTCCTGTAAATTTTTACTTCATTCCGTGCCCAAATGCAAACTTTCTAAAAATAGCATGTTGCTATTTTTAGTAGTTTGGAAAAACTAAAATTTGTACATCATTAGTCAAGTGATTCTGGAACTAGAACCACAAATTTTGAAAAGAAATGGAAATAACATCAACAATTTCGAAACACATCTTTTTTTAGGTGATGCAAGATTGCCCTTACACCGCTAGATGCCCCTGCATCAAAGAGTCACCTTTCTCCAAGTTGGACACCACCAAGAAAGAAGAGGAATATGAAGTCATTGGAGCCCAAAATGAGGAAGATGAAACTATGTAAATGGAATCTTATAAATAGATTGAAGTTTGGCTCCAAAGAGGCATTGAAAAAGAAGAGAAGAGTCCAAATTTATTTCTAATTTTTGTAGGTCATCAAGAGGACATCCATGGGTGATGTTAAAGATAATTCTCTAAGGTAAATACATCCATTTTGATGAGGCAAAGAAGGTGAACATCCATGGTGACTTGTTAGATGAAAAATTTCTAACTTTGTAAGGAGGTGGATAGTTGGAAAGTTTGTTGGAGATATTTCATAGTTGGATTTGTGGAGGTTATGTATGTGTGTTACCATCTTGATTGGCTACACAAAAACATTTGAGTTGTAAGTATTTTTTGTTGTTCATATTTTATGAAATTCTCAAGATATGGTGTTACTTCATAGCTGAAATTGTTGCTACAACATTCACAATTCATTTGAACTTAAGGGCTGCAAGTTTAAGAGATTAATATACATTTATTTTGTTGCAACTAAAGGAATCAAAGGGACAAACAAAAATCCTTAATGGATGGAAATTATCAAAGTTAATTTTCATCTAAGAGAAGAGTAATCTTGGCAAACAACAATCTTAAAGCTGAAATTTAGCAAGGATATGTTGACACATACATTTTGTTTCAATCTTTGAAGTTTTGAGCACATGATTATGATAATTTGAAGGCATAAATATTTTTGTTATTACAATGCACATAAGAGAAGTTGATTGGGTTGCATGATGGGGCAATCCTTCATTGGATTCTCTTTTCATATTGGCATCATAAGGGAAACCTACCTAGGCTTTCCAAAGCCTAAAGTGTAGAGGAAATATTTGAGTAAGATATTTCTTGTCAATTGGCCGACTGTGCACTTGATCTTGGTCACAAGTCTGTGAAACCTTTATTGATAATTTGCAATCATTTGGAGAACCAACACATTTGAAACTACTTCAATTGATAAAAAATAATAAGTACTTTAGATAAATTCATAAAAAAATTTAATGGAGGAAAGGAGGAGGAGAGGAGGTGGAAACTACCCATAAAACTCACTTACAAAATACAATCATTTAACTCATAGATAAAAATGCTATTTAACAATTGTTGAAATTAGTACTATGACAAACAACAAATTTTTAAATAATTTTAATAGACATCCCTATTTACCATTGTGCATAATTTAGTGAAACAATTTTACAATGTTGGGGATGAATTGATGGGAAAGGTGATTTTTTAGGTAGTAGTGATAAGTAATATTAGTAGATACAATTTTTTTTATTAGACAATTCTTGAATATGTTGGGATTAGGTGTCATTCACCTTGCAATTTTCTAATATTCATATTTGTAATTTGTATTAATTATGTGCCAACATGGAATGGGTGCCCCACTTTGCAATTTTTGTTTGACAAGTTCTAAGTAGAACTTCATGTAATGGATGTCATAAATATGACTTTGATAATTATAAGATGTGAATAGATGTTACCTTAGTGTTGATCATGATGTTAGTCATAAGCAAACATAGAATAAAAATTACACAACAACCTTTACTCATCTTGAAAGATACAATGAATTCTTCATGATCCCAAGTCTCCGTGGATTAGTTCTTAATCAACTGACGTTACTCAGTAGTTGATGTGTGTTGCTGTTTTCCATTCAGGGGCCTTACATTTGATCATCAGTAGGATTCTATTTCTGAAAAGATGCTACATAGAAGGTTATTCTACATAGTATATTTCTTCAAATGATGTGTCTACATTTAAATATTTGCATGATATTTATCAATTTAACATGCTTTAACTTCAAATATGCTATAAATATTCAGTTCTCTATGAGATATTTGCATATTTCATATAATTTTCTTTTAATTATCCATTATTTGCAATTGTGATGGTGAATTACTATGAAATTAAAAGAAACTAAAAATAATACTTCAAATAATGATGAACCTTTAGTTATTGAGCCACATACACATCAGATATAGTCATGAAGAGAAGAAATCAAACCATATGTTCACTAGGACATTCCACAGCTAGATACAGTCGATGCTAACTTCAAAGGAAAGGCATGAAGACAACACATGCAAGCTGATATGCACTCCAAGGGATGCAACAAATCAAAGCACATATCAAGAATTCATACACTGATTACTCAAGATTTATGATGGATTGTAATCAAAACAGTCTTCTCATTCATTAAGTATGCAAGAAAATATATGTATACAACAACTTTGAAATAAGCCCTAAATACTTCAGCAAACAGATTTCAATTAAGTTTTAAATCTTCAAAATAAAGCTTCCCTGCACCTTTTATAGAACAAGGTGAGGGAACCGCTACAAAATGATCTATGATATAGATTTATCTATTAAGATCTATGGCTAATGTTCATCTTTGACTTTGTCAACATTTGACGTGGCACAGGTTGCCAGCTGGCAACCATCTGAATTGCTTATTTTCCTAAGTATTAGATGCTTATGTCTTTTCTTGGTATTGCATCTTCATTTACTCTTTATCCTTCAAGTTCCTCATCTTTATCATCAGGAGCATCAGGATCATCGCTTTCCAAATCTTCATCACCCTGATGACTTTTTCCTTGAATATGGACCTGCATCGATGTCTAGATATTTGCATAAGATTGTACTGTCTTTTCTACTTCCCCACCATCTTGAGTTCTTGCTTTGGTGATGACATGCTTGTGTATCTGGTATTTTCCTTGGAGAGTCTCTAATTTACTCCTCCTTTTGCTAGATGTTTCATTGTAGTTTTCCACTCTGACCTTGATCCTCATGATTTTGTCCATGACCTCTTCCGTTAGGTGATTTAGAGGGTCATCAGCTACTAGCTAGAAATTGTTATGCAGAGATTTAATAGAAAAGTCTTCATCTTGATTTTAAATCTTTCCTTCTACTTCACCTTCCAAGGTCTCTAAGACCTTTGCCTCATATGACATCATGTCATGCAACTTCATACTGATGTCTCTTAATTTGTTGTTGCATCTTTTGAGCACGTCACACTCAAATCAGATGTCCTTGTACCATATATCAATCAAAATGGCAGTATTATTATTTAACACTTGGTTATCTATGAGAACTTGAGGATTAATCCTCTTTATTTCATCTAAAGCACTCAATGCTTTCTCTAACTTTAAGGACCTTCTTCCTGTCTCCATTTGTAATTTGTCAACCTTCTTCCTTGAGATGCTTAAACAATTCCACCTCTTCAAAGAGGCTTTCACTATTTCCTCCACTCCATCAAATGCAGATATCATCCATTTCCTCATTATTGATGACTCATGCTTCATGAGATCCAATTTATTCACCTCATCCTGGGAAATAGCAGTCAATGGGACTACATGATCACTTGAAATATCATCAGGGTTAGTTAACCCTTTTATATAGGCATGTAGCTTAGCAATGTGCTCTTTATGCTGTTTATTTTTCTCTTTTTCTCTCTTCACCCTTTGGGTCAATGAATCAATTATATCTTTTCCTTCTTGACCCTCCTAGTCGTCATTGGCAAATCCCAAATCTACTGTACTAATCTGGAATTCATCTAGAGTGATCTTTCCCTTCTCTTTGTCAACTGTGGGAAGTGTTATATGAGAGGTCCTTTTGCTTGTAGCAAGATCTCTCCTTATGGCCGAAGTCAACCTGGCCTTCCTCCTTAGCTTCATTAGAGTTTCCGAAAACAACATTGAAACATCAAATTCCTGTATCTCTAATCCGGACTCTGCATCTATTCCTTTCTCAAGCCATGGAGGAACTTGGTGTCTAGATCCTTGGCATCCACCATCATCATGATGATCATCTTGATCTCCAGTAACTGCATCTATTTTTGATGTAGATGGTGACTTTCTTATTTCTTCCTCATGATGCTCTTCATCAAGAGGGTGATCTTGGGGGACTTCCTCCTATTGAGGAATTTCTTTTTCTGGAGGAGCTTCTTTTTGAGATGGAGGATCTTGCGATGCTTCCACCTGATGATCATGCACTGCCTCCTTCTGTACCTCATCCACTTTGGTGATTTCCTCATCCCGAGGCATATTCGTATCAGTGGATGTTATTGTGTCTATCTTAGGTACATTAACCTGATCTGAAGCTACAATCTGCTTCGCACCTATAGGTAATTGCTTCTTGAGCTTTGAGGGTAGGATCAATTGATGTATCCTTTTCTTCTCCTCCTTTTTCTTATACTTCCACTATTTTGGGTTCAGCAGATGTATCTTGTTGTTGTTGGCCCATATCTGCAGTGTGGCTTTCCACTTCTATAAGCTTGACTTTCTCAATATCTTCTGTTTTCTCAGGTGTTCCCACTAGATTTTTAGGATGAGCTACAGTCTCCTTATATGTTAAATCTATCACTTCAGGGCTAGTTACCTGATCCACTAGTTTATCAAGCCCTATTTGTTGTGCAATCCTTTCTGGGCTGTTTTCTTTCTCCTGCTCTACTTCCTTTAGTTCTTCTAACACTGCCGCCTATACTAATGGAGTTCCTTGTGGAGTTATGCAGGTGTTAGCAGCAAGGGTTTCCATTCGTTGAGAGGCTACATCCTTTACTACCTCATCATCAGATAAGTCAACTATCTCCTCCAGTGAGACAAGACTACTTTGAAATGGCTTAAAGGCTTCTTTGATTTGTTCTTCAACTTGTTCAGTCTTAAAATGAACAATGGTGGGAAGTGGCACATTGTGTTGCAGTTCTTTTCTGAATACTTCTCCACTAGCTCCCCTCAATACTATGGGGTCATGTTTTATTTCACTTCTCATTGAGGTTCTTGGTTTCTTAGGTGTCGATGCCATCACCTAAGGTGCTTTTCTTTTTCTAATGAGGGGCATTGGGTCTTCTTCTATAGGCTCTTCATCTAGAGGAACATCCTCTTCTGTTTGTTTTTGTGATGTCTGACCCTCCTCATATGTTTCAGTAATTTCCATAGCTAACCTTTGGATCTTTTTAGCTTTTTGATTGTCCATGGGAGGCGGTGCTGATAAGGCCAGTGCTTGTCCTGATGTGGATGCATCCTCAGCTATTATAACTACTCTTTCAATTATTACCCCTTTAGGTTCATTACTAGTTTTCTTACCTCTGGGGGGTCTCTTGCTTTGTTCTTGAGGCGGCACTCTTTCTCCTTTAGATTTCCTCTTTTTAATTAGAAAGTCATCATATTCATTGTCAGGAATTTCTTGCCTCTTCTTATTGTCAACTGTAAGCGCTACACCCTTCTTCTTCAGTGCATTTATTTGTTCATCTACCTAAGACTGGGTTAGCTACAACATTTTGCCTAAAAATTGGTCCAGTGAAATATCCTCAAGCTGAGTAAGATCAGCTGTTGAGATTGTGTCATTATATATCTTTTTCTCTTCATACTCATCTACCATGATCTTGCCATCATCTTTCTTTAATTGCACAGGCACTGGGATGCAATCAAAGGTTCTGATCCGGTTGAGGGTTAGCCTTTGGTATTTTTTTCTTTTAGCTTCGGCTTCATCCTCACAATCTGCCCAGAAATCCTCAAGATTCCTTTGATGGATGGGCTTCCCCATGATCTTCTGCATTCTTCCATATGGATCATATGATCTTGCCAGTGGGAATGGCTATAATTGCATCATACTCAAGCCAACTATGGCTTTCTTTATGTTTTCAAAATCCTAACATATATACCAGCCCATTGTTATTGGAAACAATACTGGTGGAAGCTTATTATTTGTTTTATATGCGTCCAGTATTGTGGATATTTGCCTCATAAACTCCATTAACACTACTGCATCAGTGGGATACCTGGGGAGCATGAGGGGCTAACCTTCAAAACCCTATATCCTGATATAGGAGAAAGAAGCAAATTGTATAAACCAGACACCATGCCTGTAAATAACCTCCTGAGCTTCCATGCTCAGTCTTTTAGTCCTATCTTCCTCCATTGTCCTTACCAGATGCATAGAGAATGCATCATTCACTAGTTTATAATGAGGGAGGTAATTTACTCTTTGCAGCTGAGGATAATGATCCCATATTTGGGAATCATTAGTAGTCCCACCAATCTTTCCTATTGTTACAAGTGCATCAAATGTACCCTTGTAGGCACATGAATAGACCACATATGAAGTCATATAGAATGAACACTCCAGGCCCCCTAGGTTCATGAGCTGCTCATCCAGAGCATCACTTATCATCTTAGCCCACAATGGCTTGTTGTCTGTATAAAGACACATTATAAGGACTCCACACATCCAATCCTTGAAACTTCCAGCATCAGGCTGACCTATCACTCTGCTGAGTAGGGCTATCATATATTGGTACTCATCGTCAAAGTCAAACTTATACATATGCACTAGAAATTTGGCAGTGGCAAGGTAAGGACTATTTTTTGCCCTCCATTGATACATTCTCTTTCTAGCGGTTTTCTTGTTATTCTCATATTCAATTTGTAATTTCTTCAGATCTATACTAGATACCTTCTTTCCTAATGGCGAATTGAAAGTGGTTGCAATCCCCTTGATAGATAGATCAGCATAAACCCTACCATGTTTCTCTACTTTTCTGGTATGTGAGTTGTAGTTCCTTGCACATTCAACAATTAATTCTAGAGCTTACAAAGATTAAGGGAATCCTGCAGCTCTCCACATCCTTGACATGAAAACTGCATCCAACAAGGTGCTGTGATTCTTTTCATCACTCATCTTATCCGACCATGCCGCCAAATCAGTGTTTCCTTTATGTGTATCTATGATGGCACCATATTTAAACTGTACACCTTCAGGTTGAGCGAACATGGGCTTACGAAATTCGACCTCAGACTTGCTCAGTCTCTTGTTCGCCATGGTCTCCTGCAATAAACATTACCAATCTTACCATACCATTTTTCTCATGCATGCACATAACAATATATTCTCATGGCATGATGTACCTTATACTCATTTATCATCACTTCATTATAACATGCATAATTCACAACTTCAAACTAGTAGAAATCATACTACCTAGACATACATAAATGACAGGAGGGGGTTTTCAATTACTTACTTGATTACACTTATTCTCTTGATTATGCTGATGTTAATGTGAAATGGACTCAACTACTAGTGATGTTCACGTGTTTTGTTCTACTGCGAGCCGTATGCATCCGCAGGTAGTCTTATGAGGGTTTGAAAGCTCGGTGCCCTGTAAAAACTCAATTTATTGCAAAGTAAATGTAAAATGACTCTGTAAATTCGCCTTTAACCTCCTCTTTAGGGCAAATTAGGGCAAATCCAGATAAATTAATTACCACCACTGATTTTTTGTATGAAACTTCTGGATCTCGCCAGGTGTATTTATTGCATTCGTAATCGGTGGGAACCACCTACTATATTTACATGCATTTAATGTCATGGCGACAATAGGGATAGGGTGACCTTCGAAAGATCGGGTGATATTCTGAATATCGGGTGATATTCTGAATATCGGGTGATATTGAGAATATGACCCCCTCGATGTAATATGATCTTCCCCATTGGCGAGAAAACTTATGTCAATAGATTAGGTCAGGTTGAGAATATCTGGTGATATTCAAAATATTAGGGGATGTTCAGAATGTCTGGTGATGTTTATAATATCACCCCCTAAACTAAAGTGACTTTTCTCTTGAATATCGGGGTGACGTAATCAGGATAATAACTTGGTTCATCATTGTTGCACTATGATGTCATCGTCATGTTCTGTAGAAAGGATCACTATTAGAAATACACCTCCGTGAGGTAAAAATGATGATGACGTCATCGTCATGGCAATTTTCTTATCTCATCAGGATTATATGACGTCATCATCATATTGGCTTTAGGGTGATATTTTGTGCTAGGGTGATATTCTGAATATCAGGTGATATTTGAAAGATTAGGTTATATTCAAAATATGACCCCTGCAAAATATATGACATTGTTCAACAGATAAATTCTTCTATCAACTAAAATTGACGTCCGGATCTCCAGATAAATGATTTATTGGGTGATAGGATTGGATCGGGGTAATCTTTTATAAGATAACTAATGTTAAGAAATATGATCCACCCCTCAGAATATCAGGTTTGACCAGGGCTTTGACTCACCATAACTCTCGTTTTCTAAGGAATGTCAGGGTGATCCAAAAGGCAAACCTGCATGAAATTTTGTAATCTATCCAACCATGAGGTTATTGTCATGAAATATTAACTTTGAAAATTTGACCTCATCATGATGACTTACCCAATCCCCTCTTTGTAGGATCATCTGTATTGACTTACTTTTACCAGACTGCCAGCAAGCAGAAAACACAAGCCAAACCAAACAAAAGGTTGGGTCCCTGTTTTGTCAAGTCAAAATGGGGCATGTTGTGTAACCACACAACAACTTGCCACCAAAGAAAACACCAAAATTCTAATGATTCAAGTGATGTGAACACATTCTAACATAGCATTCTAACTCTCTTTAAGCATAAGTATCGCAATTTTTTTGAATGATAAAACGTCCTCATGGTAACAATGCTAACAAAGGATCAGTAGTGTGTAAATGATTAATTATCCTCATCTTGAAAGCAAGTTGAAAACATGAGTAACTGATGCTAAGCCACATAGTTGGAGATCATCCCTCATAGCCAACCCGGATAGAGCCTTGCTGGCAGCAGGCGTTCATAGCCCCGGCAACGTTATCTATACAATCCCCCTAAGTAGAGCCCCACTGCCAGCAGGCGTCTATAGCCCCGGTAGAGTTACTTAGATGGCCTAATTTTATTATATTTTAAATTTTCAACATTTATACTCTATATATCTGATGTCATCATGTAAGCTCAGTGTGCAAGATATGGTCACTTGCTATTTTAGGTTAGAGATTGCATTGGTAGTAAGGGAGTCCCTTTAGATTTTTCACTTAACACCTATACTTGTGTGTTCAACAAACCCAAGGCTGTTAGGTGAGTCATTGTGAAAAGAATCACTTTGGTTAAGAAAAGGCGCCCTGATGAAAAGATATCACAGACTTGATCATAAGTACTTTCTTAAAATGAGTCATAACCTATATATAAATGTGTTCTCATCACTTGAATCCTAACAATTTAGTTATTTTCTGGGGTGATGAGCTGCATCCCCTTGACTAATCAAAACAAAGACTCAACAAGCAAACAAGGAAACAAACAAAAATAAAACATTGTACAACCAACTATACAAATATACACTATGATACACATGACTGACATGAAGCTACTTAGGCTTAGAAATAATGTTTGAGGAACTGTCCATTAACTGGTAATGGAACATCCTCACCTGTCAAGTGTTTAAGCCTGAAAGTGCTATCTCCTAATATCTCAAAAAATTGGAAGGGACCTATCCATAATTTATCAAACTTACCATGGTGTCCTTTCCTTTCATGGGCTTTATCCCACATCAGGACTAAATCAGATATCCTGAAGGCTTTAACTTTGGCTCTTTTGTCAAACCAGTGTTTGACAACAGCCTGATGTTTGGCAAATTGATCAATTGCCTGACTTCTTTTCTCTTCTAGGTGCATCAGCTAAAGCAACCTAACTTCTTGGTTATTGTCCATGCCTAGGTACTCTTGGGCAAACTGCAGGGTAGGAATCTTTAGGTTAATAGGGAGGGTGGTATCCACCCCATACACTAAATGAAAAGGTGTATTTCCTAGTACAACCTTCATTCTAGTTCTGTCTACCCACAAGGCATACTTCAGTAGGGTATTCCACTCCCTAGGGTTCTTTTCTAATAACTTCTTTATGATATTCAGCAAATTTTTATTAGTCAATTCTGCCAATCCATTCCCTTGAGGATAATAATTGGATGAGAACTTCAATATGATCCCATAATCAAAGGCCCAACTTGACAATTTGGTTGAAGCAAAAGCAGAGCTGTTATCACTTACCAGGGCATAGGGAACTCCATACCTGGTGACTATATTACTTTCTAGAAATTTGATGACATCATCTGCATTGCAAGTTTTGGTGCTGACAGCCTCGGTCCACCTGGTAAAATAGTCAGTAATTGTTAAAACATACCTGTGGCCTGAGGATGATGGAGGACTAATTGGTCCTATAAAATCCATGCCCCATTGTGCAAATGGGCGTATATCCATCACTGGCTGCAGAGGTTGGGCAACATATCTCTCTCTGTTGGCAGCTACCTGACATGTATGGCAGCATTTAATATGTTCAGCACTATTCTTGAAAATTGTGGGCTAGTAGTATCCTACCCTGAGGATTGCATGTGTTGTGGCTAAGGATAACCCATGTGCTATTCCAAACTTGTCATGTAACTTTGATAATACTTTATCTACTTCAGGCCTCTCTAGGCATCTTAGGTATATTCCTTCATAATTTTTCTTGAAGAGGACTCCCCCTTTCATCATATACTTCTGTGACCTTATTTTCAGGGCTCTTCTTTGTGAAGCCTATAGTCTTGGAGGACATATTCCAATAATCAGGGTATGCCTGATGTCAGAGTACCATTCTCCACTGTCCTTCTCATTAATAACATACTACTGACTTGTGATATTTGGATCAATCTCTGATATCATCTGGCTCAATGTCTGTCCTCTTACCAGTTTCATAGGTGTGATATCCATGTCATATTCCTGCAGGATAGTGATCCACTTAGCCCTCTTCTCACCTGGCTCGCTCTACATCAATAACATCTTTACTACTGCATCAAGTACCACATCAATCACTTTACTTCTCAGGATATAGTGCTTGAATTTCTTCACTACTCTGACCAAAGCAAGAGCTTGTCTTTCTACATCCATATACCTGAATTCTGCATCTTTGAATGGGTAGCTCATGAATGCTATAGGCTTTTCTTCTTTTTCTTCATTTCTTTATGTTAGCACTGCTGCAAAGGTATGCTTTGAAGCAAATGAGTAAATATAGAAGTCCTTGGTGTAGTCTGGACTAATCAGCACTGGAGCTTCAGATATAGCTTTCTTTATGTCTTCAAAATTTGCTCTAGCTTCTGATGTCCATTCAATCTTTGCATCCTTTTTCAGCATAACATTTAAAGGTCTAACTATTTCAGCAAAGCCAGTGATAAACGTCCTGACAAAATTTATCTTACCAAAGTAATATTTGAGTTCTTTCTTGCTTCCAGGAAGTTGTATTTTTATAATAGACTCCACCCTGTCAGGATCAATGATAATCCCATTTTTAGTTATCAGGTGGCCCAGTAATTTTATGGTTGTTACCCCAAATATACATTTCTTGGGGTTTAAGGATATCCCATAATGTTCACATTTTTTCAACACATTTCTGAGATCTACTACATGGTCTCCTCTATCTTTAGAGAATAATGTTAAGTCATCCATGTATATGACTATACATTTTCCTATTAAGCCTCTAAAGGCTATGTCCATTGCGTGCTGGAATGTTGCTCCAGCATTTATCAGCCCAAACGACATGCGTCTATAAGCAAATATCCCCCACTTTGTGGTGAAGGCAGTTTTTAGTCTGTCAATTTTGTCAACCATTACCTGATTATAACCAGAAAAACCATCCAAGAATGACATCATCTTTCCTCCATTTACAATCTATAGAACTTCATCTAAGGAGGGTAAAGGATAATTGTCCTTTTCAGATGCTCTGTTCAGGTTTTTGAAGTCTACACATAGTCTGATGTCTCCATTCTTCTTTCTCACTGGGACTAAATTAGCCACCCAAGTGGAGTGTCTCATAGGAAATATAATCCTGGCATTTAACAATTTCTTGACCTCCTCAAAAATTATAGGCTCTAGCAAGGCATTGATAGGCCTTTGCTTCTATCTGAAAGGCTTGGCATCTAGTTTGAGGGGTATGGTATGAGTTATGACTGATGTGTCATATGTTTTCAACTCATCATAAGTCCATGCTATGACATGGATGGAATATTTGAGTGCCTAAGTTATTCGTTCTAACTCTTCTTTTGTGCACACCTTCCTTATCAGAACATTTCTTTTGTCATCATTTTGTCCAATATTCACTTGTGAATATTCTCCTCCTTCTGCTTTTGGAAGATCCTTCTGCTTCAACATGTTATCCACGTCAAAGGCTCTTTCTAACTCAATCATTCCTTTGGGAATCCTGTTGCTAGGAAACTCTAATATTTCTTCTTCTTCCCAAACATGATCTTCTATATTGTTCTCATCTATGATCTAAGCATCAAATATATCTCTGTTGGAGATGAAATCTAGGATATGCTGATCGTCATCAAATACTTGGAGATTAATAACATTATCAGGTACTGGAGGCACTGATACCAATTCTACTGAAAACCTCTTTAAACTAGAAATAGACAGTGGCTCTAAGGTACTAGTAGCCTGGGCTAGAGCATTTGCCCTATGGTTTTGTTCTCTAGGTATGTGGGTGATATTAAATGCATCAAAATCTTCAATCAGGTCCCACACCCTGTGTCTGTAATTAGGCAATTTCTTATAATTGCAGAAGTAAATTCCTCTCACTTGTCTAACAACTAATTCTGAGTCTCCATAAACATGTAAAATTTTTACTTTCTTCTTAAGGGCAACCAGTATCCCATGTATTAGAGCCTCATACTCTGTCACATTATTGGTACAGGGAAACTGTAGTCTATAGGCTGCTAGGTAGGACTTTCCTGAAGGATCAATGAGATCAATCCCTACCCCAACACCTTGTTTTGACTTGGATTCGTCAAATCTAAGGATCCACTGTTTATCTTCAGCAGGAGGCTTAGCTAAGCCTTCCTTCTTCTTTGCAGTTGTTCCACATGATATCCATTTTAACTTAGGAATTTTAGCTTTCTCAGACTTCATCTTTCCTTTGTTTTACGAAGCTGATTTTTCTTCTTTCTTTTCATCATCAGAAATATGATCTTCTAAACTAGGCACTAAATGTCTTGTTAAAATATGTAAGCATAGTGAACAAGCAGTTTCTGAGTGAGGTGTCTCATGCAACCTGCAACATCCTTCAGTCAGTGCATCTTGTGGAGGTCTCTGTTGTTCTATCATCTTTTTAATTTCTCTTGATAAAAACTCCTCAAATCTGGTCAGGTTACTACCTCTGTCTTCATCAGATAACTCATAATTTGACTCCATCAAACAGTCACTCCCTGGGGTGATCTTACTATTTCTCTTCTTATTCTCATTGCAGACCAGAATTTCTTCTGTCATCTAGATAAAATCCTCATCCTGACTCATATCTTTTCCTATTCCTACAACAGACGAACAAGAATCAATATGATCATCATCGCTATATGTGGAACTTACCTCTTGACGCCTCTCCGCATGTTTACTCAAGCTCCACCATATCAATGCAGGCCTCACAAATTTTCTCAGAATGTGCTTCATCATGTAATCTGCACCAACCATCAATCAAAATATCATGAATAGGTATATCCAATAATTGACAGTGTTTTACCTGCTTGGACAAGTATATTTCAAAGCTCTTGAAATGATCTATTTCTGTTTCGTTTCCATGATCATGATCAGGTCTTAAAACTACAGCATTATCTTCATGAGGATGATCGTCAGGATCATGATCATCATGAAAATCATACATCAAGACTTCCTCTATCTTGATAGTCTAAGGTCTAATGGAATAAACTCTGGGTTCAACATTCACGTACATGATCTCATTTGTTTTGTTGTACTCGGTGATCATGTGTTTCATTCTTGGTTCAGAATCTACCCTTATCTGGTTTGGTATACCTTTCCAAGGTAGCCACATATGACTGAAGTTGGTAGACATATATCTCTTGAGGGTTTTAGACCAATCTTTGCTGAGTAACATTCCATATATATCAGGTATGTCAACTACCTGAATGTCAATATGGTACTGGATCCTAGGGTCTGATGCTAGTTGCATGTGAATGTGAGTTAACTCTCCTATTACATTCACCTTTATTTTGTCTAGTTGGGTTACCTTCTTCAGAGATTTAGTAGGATGCAACCCTAAAGCATTACATATGGACAAGGGCATGACATTGGTGGACGCTCCTGAGTCTACTAGATAGTTATGCAAATTCTTACCAAACATTCGTATGGTAAGGAGAAATGGAGGTGACTCACTTTTATCTCTGTATAAGGTCATGTGGGAGGTTTTTACAGCTTGAACAGTAGCTGGGACTTTAGTTTTAACATTATTGTCTCTAACAGCATGATCTTTACCTCCAAATTGACCTGAAAAATGGCTATCTTCTTTGGGAGTAGGATCATCTAGTGATTTCATGAATGTTTTTTTAATGGCTGGAGTTTTTAGCAATTCTGACAAGGATTGGCTGATTTTGATCTTTTTCATCTCATCTGCCAGATAGGTGACTAACTTGTCAAATTCATGAGGTGTATTTAAAACTTTTGATGCTATGTTTGGTGATGCTAAATATTGAGCATTGACCTTGGGAAATCTTGGATTATTGCTTCCTTTGGGATCAGGAGGTGTGTTGAAATTATTTAGAGGTAAAGAAGAGGTCAATGGACTGGTAGGTCTGTTAGCATTATTTCTCAAGTTATAGTTATGCTTACCCTAGTACTACTGTGGGTAAGCATGTACCTCCTCATGTTCATTTGATGGCTCATTGTCATCCTCAAAGGGAAAAACATAATTTGAGTCAAAAGCCATAGCCGATTCTTCACATGTCTGGGTATAATGTTGATGCGATGACACAGTCTATTGATAAGGTTGATCAGTATAGCTTTCTAGTACTAAAGCTGAATCATATCCACAAGGAACAAGCTCATTCCCTTCTACATGATGTGAATTTCCTGTAGTATTAGACACCTCAGTTTGGAAAATACTTGCAGTGATTTGAAATTGTGGACAGTCTAACTCTGCATGAGCATTAGTATTGTGTATCCTACACCAATTAGTGAGGGCTGCCTCAAGAAGATTGACTCTAGTAGTCTATTTAGCTGCACCAGGAGGTTGATTATCTAAAGGTGATGGTAAGGACCATTATTTGGCCTGGAGTTCCATACTCTAGGCTGTCTCTGAGGATTGTTGTTGCCACTGTTGTTATTGTAATTATTGTTGTTATACCCCCTATCAGGATAACTAGGTCTGTCATTGGTGTAACCTCTATTCTGATTAGGCTGAGAATAGAAGTTTTGGCTTCTCAAGTGAGTAATCTCAGTTGTAAGTTTCCTTAAGTGAGCTAATATTTCCTTGATCTCTTCCTTTTCTTCCTAAACTTTGGCAACTACATTTTCAGTTTGGGGTTTGAAGAAGGAAGATCCATTATTTTGATTATTCTAGTCTACAACCTAAGGTGCTTGTATTTGTCCAGGATACTACATTATTTAGCCATTTCCATTTGGAGGTGGCATAATGCTCAATGGGGGTATTTGCAAAGGTGCTGGCATGACAGCTAGAGGCATCATGGCTCCATTATGTTGTGGTTGGACATGATATCTTGGATAACCAAGAAGTGTGGGGAATGCTATGTTTGGTGTAAGAGCAGGAACTAGCTGCTGATTGACTTCGATAGCTTCTTGGAAAGCTCCTGTCAAAGTTGTGATTTCAGGATGTGCTCTCCTAATGAACATGGAAGTTAGTGGATCTAGAGTTGAATAATAGATACTCCTGGCAGTAGCATCTGCTACAAAATATGGGGCAACTAACTTGGATAGCATTTTCTAGAAGCTAGCGTTGAAATTGGCAATAAGTTCTCCTTCAAACCGCTTAATTGTGGCAAATAGGTGATAGTTCATTGAAGGATCTATTGGTGCTTTGAACCTATCAGTGAAAGCTTTCTCTAGAACAACCCATGATCCAACAGAACCTTGACCAAGACTAATATACCAATTATATGCTTCTTCCCCTAGGGAAAAAGGAAATAAGTTGCATACAACATCCTAATGCTCTATTCTAGCCCTACAACAGGCTTCCTTGAATGTTCTAATGTGATCATCTACATCCTGATATGGATCATACTTTGGACAAATTTTATCCAGATTCTTTGGCAAAGCATGATATGTATTGAAAGTCAGGGGAGATTCTGCTGCAAAGAAAGACATTGCAACCGGTGGAGGTTGAGCTTGAGGTATGACTAGCTAAGGTTGAACCTAAGGTTGAACTGGTGATCCTGTAGGTAATTGTAAACCAATAGGAGTTACAGGAGGATGCTCTGGTGATGCTTCTGAAGCACCAGAACTGGGAGTATGATGGATATCAATAGTTCTAGGTCTAAGCCCCCTGACAGACAATTCTTCAAATATCCCACTAGACCTAGACTTGGTATTTATCTTGTGAGCCAGGAATTCTTAATTTAAGGAAATTAGCTGGTTGATTGTAAAGATCAGTTGAAATTCACCAGCTAAGGTTGTATTTATGGTCAGAAATGGAGACTGATTGGATATTTACGAAATATTTGCACAAACACTACAAATTTGAGATGAGGATGAGGTCTGGTGACTCTTACAATTGGATATCAGGCTTCTAAGGTAGATTACCTCAAAGCTTTGACAGATTTACCTAAAATAAGCCTGATCTTTGCAAATTCACGATGATCTACCTTAAAGCTTGCAATATTTATGGTTAATCTTGAAAACTTTACACATGATTAGCATGTACAAGCTCAAAACAAAAAATATTTGCATCTAATCTAAAATTTGGCGGTGTCTGAGCATTACCTTACAATCTTTATCATCACCTGAACTATTGATGATGATCCTCGTCCTATAGCCCTCTTTCTAGCGCCAATTTATGTTGATCATGATGTTAGCTATAAGCAAACATAGAAGAAAAATTGCACAACCTTTACTCATCTTGAAAGATACAATGAATTCAAAGAATTCATGATCCCAAGTCTCCGTGGATTAGTTCTTAATCAACTGACGTTACTCAGTAGTTGATGTACATTGTTTTCCATTCAGGGGCCTTACGTTTGATCATTAGTAGGATTTTCTTTCTGTAAAGATGCTACACAGAAGGTTATTCTACATAGTATATTTTTTCAAATGATGTGTCTACATTTAAATCTTTGCATGATATTTATCAATTTAACATGCTTTAACTTCAAATATGCTATAAATGTTCAGTTCTCTACAAGATATCTACATATTTCATATAATTTGCTTTTGGTTATCCATTATTTGCAATTGTGATGGTGAATTACTCTACAATTAAAAGAAACTAAAAAGAATACTTCAAATAATGATGAACCTTCAGTTATTGAGCCACATACACATCAGATATAGTCATGAAGAGAAGAAATCAAACCATATGTTCACCAGGACATTCCACAGCCAGATACAATCGATGCTAACTTCAAAGGAAAGGCATGAAGACAACACATGCAAGTTGATATGCACTCCAAGGGACGCAGCAAATCAAAGCACATATCAAGAATTCATACACTAATTACTCAAGATTTATGATGGATTGTGTTGGGACCTAAAATTTCATACCAATTTTTGCAAAATTTTAGGTCCCCATATGAAAAAATCAATTTTAACACTCATAGATACACCTGCACAATATGCTCAAGTGGCCTATTTTGAAGCATTGTAATTCGGAGCTGGTTCGTCTTCATGCAAAATCATTTCACAAACATGTTTGCCTGCCATATGTAAGTGACCAAACCTAATTTCCGTTTCTTATGATCAATTTTCACTAGGTTTTGAAGAACCAAGTTGGAGGGTTCTAGTAGGGTTTGTTACTTGCACAATGTGAAATCAGCCCGAGAAGCCAACTTTGGAGGCTGATATCTAGCAACTGAATGATGATCCTGACAAACTAATCAGTGCTCTGTATTACCCTCATGATAATGTACTTTCATGCCATTTTTTTGGACCCCAACATCTCGTTTACTATTTTTTCAAAATCGAAAGCAAATGTAAAAAGTTTAGTTTCCATAGCTGCATTTCCAGAAAAGTTGCGGAGAGGTCAACTTTGTCCCTTTACATTTCATGACAGAAGATGGATGGTGAAGAATCCTCTTACACACATACTCATAAAGCCTAAATGAACCAAAATCTCTAGTTATAACTTCCCAGGAGGAGATTTAATGGTCTTTCAAAATTGCAAATTGGTGAGCTTGAATCAGGTTTTGACAGGCAGCTTCAAAGAGGTCAACTTTGGCACCTGGTATTTTGTGAAGGAAGAGGAATGATGAAAAACCCTTTTGCACATATGTTCACATGGCCTAAATGAACTAATCCCCAGGATGGCAGCTTCTCAATATCAGATTTGATATTTTTCCAAAGAGGCAAAATGATAGGTTTCAGTTGAGTTTAAAACAGGTGCAAAACATGCTGAGTGAGCTACTTTGATTGCGAGCAGCTTTTAATCCAAATAAATTCATACCAATCCATCTGACAACCATACTCCCCTATCATAACTCAACATGTTGGTACATTTTTGTGGCTCCAGGAGAAGTTTTGATCGGTTTCCCAGACTAATTCTGAAGGCTACTTGGCCTATTTTGTTCATTGTGTGAAATATCAGAAAGTGGATTCTAATGATTGCCCATTTCAAATCTTCACTCTAGAAGCATGTTAAGGCAGTCCAAAGTCAATTCAAGAGAAAAAACTTGTTTGAAAACAAAAAATTTTTAGCCGGGCCCACAGGGAGACCTGGCATGTTTCACACAGTTATGGAGTAATGAGTGTAAAGATGAAATTTGTTCTGAAAGGCTAGAAACACTATAATGCCATAGAGTATCTACAAATCATGATGATGTCTTTAAAATCTATCAAGATATATTGCTTATTTGAGAACCAAGTGTTCCATGGCAAATTCCTAAACCAGAGCCAATAACAAAGTTGGACGATGGAGCTCTCAACGAGGTCATGAGAAGTTTATTTAAATATTATGAGAAATGGAGTTAATATTTAAAATGCAAAAGTAGCCTCTGGTACCCATTCTACAATAGGAAGTACAACAACACAAAATTCTTTATATAGGGAATCTATCTTCTGATTGGGGGGAGGCTTCAAATCCACAGTTTATGCCTTAAAACTATTTTTATTGATCTCTCTTGTGCACATGGGAAGACATCAATTCCTCCTCCATTACCATGTGGAACACCTATTCCTTCATACAAGTATCCTTGCTCCATTTCTCAGCCATGTGGACATCTTACAACTCATAATTGCCATCTTGGAAAGTGCCCTCCTTGCATAGTGACTGCTGCAAAAGGATGTGTGGGAAATCATGTAGTCCTTAGACATTGTTCCATGTGCTATATGAATATATAAATTTCTCTCCATCAGGAATGACATTGTGTGAAGTTGGACAAATGGAACTAACAACATTAAAACTATGATCGTAGGAGCAGTGACCAGAACGATAAAGCATTTGCAAAGAATTTCAAAAAGCAATGAATGGACATATCAATAATTCAGCTTCTCTGTCAAGGCCATATATAAGTATATTAAAAAGAGTTTTCAGTTTTGTGGTCTCTACCAAAAATAAAACAAAAAATTCAAGACAATATTTGAAGCAAGTTTGAAGGTTGTCTCGGAAAAGGTAGCAAAGGAGGTATCTGACGGATTGCATAACAAGCTCAATTTAGCCATCTCTGATAAGACTTCAACTGTATGTAAAGAAAGATGGAGGAGTATTCTTAAGGAATGCAAGCTAATGAAGAGTAAAGGGAAGCCGCTTCAAGGTTTCATGGGACTGATGCAAATACTTGCTGGGAATTACAAATGCATTGTAAGACAATATGGCACACAAAAACATCAGATTTCTATTTTTGAGAGTGCAACAACAGATGACATTAAGTTGGCTATTAAAATAGCATGTGGATTACAGAATTATGAATTAGGTTTTGGTTGGAATACATGGATTACTTAACCAATTCACTGGACCATGCCTGACATCCAGCTACAATAATAAATGAATAAATATGAATAAATATGGGGTGCAACTCTAACGTCAAGCAATCCGCCAGAAATGAGAAGATCAGAAATAAAGAAACTGGTGAACTGGACTGACACATTCCATGGTAGAATGAAAGGGCTCTTATAGTGTATTGGATTTACATTGGTGGGAAGCAACTATAAATCAGGGAAAATTGAAAATACAAGATGAAAACTTGATATCGGCAAGACATAGCTCATCGGTGAACAATTTTTAAGTCCTCCCGACTTGTTGATGAAGTGAACCCTAAGAAAGAACTATAATGAAGATTATTTAAAATGCCATGAAATATTTTGATAAGTAAAATATTTATTTGGCCTGAAACCCCAATGGATAAATAAAAGAAGCATGGACATTTGTGTAAATAAATATAAATAAGGAGGTGGGAAATTATTAAAAAATATTCTTTTAAAGTGAAATCTTTTCCCGGAAGAATTACTTGGAGGGGCAATTATTTTATTTACAATATTTCAATCATGTAGAATGCCTGTGGTTTTCCATCAAACGTGAATATAGGGTATCATCGGTGAAACAAACAAAATCGGAATGAAAATTTTAAAATCTGCCGACCACAAAAGTTACACCGATGGGAGCTTCATCGGCAGGAGATGGCACATCTGTAGCAAATATTTCGAAGAGTCCGATAGAGTTGTGTCATACCGATGGAGAAGAAAAAGGCATCGGGAGGGCTTGTTAATTTTACAACAATGGTCTATATTATACCGATGGATATTACTCCAAAAGAGATAAAATAAAAACAAGATAAAGATTGCATCGGGGAGAGATATATGATCGGGAAAGACTATAGAAATATCTCCGATAACACAATTCACCCCGATGATTAAAAAAAAAAAACATCAGAGGAAAAAATACAGAGTGCAAGTGAATATTGGAGTGAGTGAAATTTCAATTTCCCTAAAAGAAAACCCAGTTTAAAGGATGAAGGATGAATATTATTATAAGGGAAAATAAAAATTCACAAGGGAGTAAATAAATTAATCTAAGTATGATTATGAAGAAAAATGTGAATTCCACATTTTATTAAAAGAGTTATGAAATTAAAAACTATTGACGAACATACTTTGGAATAAATGTTTCCCTCCAGTGAAAAGAAATAGAAGATACATGAAAGTGCAAAATAATGTTATTTAAATGACTATCGGGCTATATTATGCAATTTATTTTCCATGATGGGTTAAACATTTTACCCTTAAACCACTAAATATTATTCTCCTAAGAAGTAAAATTATTTACACCAAGAAAGTTAAAGGGAAGAAATCTTGGAGGGAGAAATATTAGTTCGAAAAGGAAAATAAGGAATAAAACATTTTCACAAAAGGATATAATATATTAGATGCAGATTTTAATAAACAATCAAAGTGGAAAATTGCTTTCACTTCAAGGTGAAGTATTTTTAAGGAGTTAACCAAGAGAACACTTTATGTGAGAGTGCATTATGGTGGCCAATAAAATATCTTTCACCAAGGAGATAATTATGAGGTAATACTTTTTACCCAAATATATACTTTCTGCCAAATAGAGGTGAAAATGCACACAGGTGAATGTGATGGCAAAATTTGCTAACAAAAAATTAAGATTTAAGTATTATTCTTTATTTTCTCACGAGAACACGGAGACAAGTTTAATTAATTAATTATTATATCTCTGGAAGATAATTAATTAATTAATTAAGAGCTGCAAGGGACAGATATGCGAAGGGTCACAACCCTAAAAAATTACAAGGTATAAAGGAGGAGCAACAATCAAGCAATAGAGACATCAGTAGATTAGGATCAAGAGTAGATTAGGAAAAACATCAGTTAGATAACTGGATGGATTGACCAGTTGCCAAAATAAAATATTATGTTGTACATTGTAAAATCTTTCAAAATTGTATAGTGGAGAAAATGCACAAATTACGATTTAATATTGGTGTCTATTGTTTGTTGAGCTGAGCAATTATTTAGTTGTCTCCATACTGTTATTTCTTTGTTATTTGAACCTGAGTTTCCAAGTTGATATATCAGTTTCATCGAAACACACTTGCTATTTTCGTATAATCAAATTAATTGGTTTCCATTACAGATATAAAATCCTTTTGATTGATTACAGTAACCTGGAGGTAGCATTTGGATAGGTAAGAACAGCCCTATAATTGTCAAGATTGCCATACTGTCTCCAACTCGATATTGTCTTGTTATTCAAATTAAGCATCAACTCCATTTGTCAATACACATTTGCTGTCATTGTGTGATTCTTTTGATCAGTTCCTTCAAGCAAGGATTAAAAAATCCTTTCAATAAGTCACAGTAACCTGGTAAGATTCGAGTGGATCACTAAGTAGAGTCTGTCAATCACATTCTTGCATATTTATACAAGCTATAAACAAACACAAGTGCCAAATAATTAGGATTGTAACCAATAAGTAAATCATATATCATATACACCTTGACTCCATTAGCCCAACAGAAATAGGTACTGATCATACCAATTCCATTTTAGGATTCCATAAAATCTCATTCAAACAATTACATCTTAGATCTTAGTATTAGGAGTAGGAGTAGTTTAGAAGCTTGCATCTATTACATTTTATGCCATTGTGATAGATTTACTAATCCAATCAAGTCATATAGTGTTAAGTCTGCTTTAGTTACAAAGGTATACCCGCCTAGGTTAGCAGGACCTGAAGTGTAGGGAGCTAATAGCTCTGTCAATTGGTCCAAAAACGTTGCAAATCCAAACATAGAGTCTGGCATCCTCTTAGGGTTAGCAACCTACATTTTTGGGAACCAACAGATTGTAATCAAAATAGTCTTCTCATTCATTAAGTATGCAAGAACATATATGTATACAACAACTTTGAAATAAGCCCTGAATACTTCAACAAACAAATTTCAATTAAGTTTCGAATCTTCAAAATAAAGCTTCCCTGCACCTTTTATAGAACAAGGTGAGGGAACCGCTACAAAATGATCTACAATCAAGATTTATCTATTAAGATCTATGGCTAATATTCATCTTTGACTTTGTCAGCATTTGACGTGGCACAGGTTGACAGCTGGCAACCATCTGAATTGCTTATTTTCCTAAGTATTAGATGCTTATGTCTTTTCTTGGTATTGCATCTTCATTTACTCTTTATCCTTCAAGTTCCTCATCTTCATCATCAGGAGCATCAGGATCATCGCTTTCCAAATCTTCATTACCCTGATGACTTTTTCCTTGTATATGGACCTGCATGGATGTTCAGATATTTTAATAAGATTGTACTATCTTTTCTACTTCCCTGCCATCTTGAGTTCTTGCTTTGGTGATGGCATGCTTGTGTATCTGATATTTGCCTCAAAGAGTCTCTAATTTACTCCTCCTTCTGCTAGATGTTTCATTGTAGTTTTCCACTTTGACCTTGATCCTCATGATTTTGTCCATGACTTCTTCCGTCAGGTGATTTAGAGGGTCATCGGCTACTAGCTAGAAATTGTTATGTAGAGCTTTAATAGCAAACTCTTCATCTTGATTTTCAATCTTTCCTTCTACTTCACCTTCCAAGGTCTCCAAGACCTCTGCCTCATATGACATCATGTCATGCAACTTCATACCGATGTCTCTTAATTTGTTGTTGCATCTTTTGAGCACGTCACACTCAAATTGGATGTCCTTGTACAATATATCAATCAAAATGGTAGTATTATTATTTAATACTTGGTTATCTATGAGAACCTAAGGATTGATCCTCTTTAATTCATCTAAAGCACTCAATGCTTTCTCTAACTGAAAGGACCATCTTCCTGTCTCCATCTGTAATTTGTCGACCTTCTTCCTTGAAATGCTTAAACAATTCCACCTCTTGAAAGAGGCTTTCACTATTTCCTCCGCTCCATCAAATGTGGATATCATCCATTTTCTCATTATTGATGACTCATGCTTCATGAGATCTAATTTATTCACCTCATCCTGGGAAATAGTAGTCAACGGGACTACATGATCACTTGCAATATCATCAAGGTTAGTTAACCCTTTTATATAGGCATGCAGCTGAGCAATGTGCTCTTTATGCTGCTTATTTTTCTCTTTTTCTCTCTTCACCCTTTGGGTCAATGAATCAATTATATCTTTTCCTTCTTGACCCTCCTGGTCATCATTGGGAAATCCCAAATCTACTGTACTAATCTGGAATTCATCTAGAGTGATCTTTCCCTTCTCTTTCTCAATTATGGGAAGTGTTATCTGAGTGGTCCTTCTGCCTATAGCAGGATCTCTTCTTATGGCTGAAGTCAACCTAGCCTTCATCCTCAGCTTCATTAGAGTTTTCAAAAACAATGTTGAAACATCAAATTCATGTATCTCTAATCCAGACTCTGCATCTATTTCTTTCTGAAGCTATGGAGGAACTTGGTCTTTGGATCCTTGGTGTCCACCATCATCATGATGATCATCTTGATCTCCAGTAACTGCATCTATTTTTGATGTAGATGGTGACTTTCTTATTTCTTCCTCATGATGCTCTTCATCATTAGGGTGATCTTGGGGGACTTCCTCCTGTTGAGGAATTTCTTTTTCTGGAGGAGCTTCTTTTTGAGATGGAGGATCTTGCAATGCTTCCACTTGATGATCATGCATTGCCTCCTTTTGTACCTCATCCACTTTGGTGATTTCCTCATCCTAAGGCATATTCATATCAGTGGATGTTATTGTGTCTATCTTAGGTACATTAACCTGATCTGAAGCTGCAATCTGCTTCGCACCTATAGTAATTGCTTCTTGAACTTTGAGGGCAGGATCAATTGATGTATCCTTTTCTTCTCCTCCTTTTTCTTGTACTTCCACTATTTTGGGTTCAACAGATGTATCTTGTTGTTGTTGACCCATATCTACAGTGTGGCTTTCCACTTCTACAAGCTTGACTTTCTCAATATCTTTTGTTTTCTCAGGTGTTCCCACTGGATTTTCAGGATGTGCTACATCCTGCTTGTGTGTTAAATCTATCACTTCGGGGCTAGTTACCTGATCCACTAGTTTATCAAGCCCTATTTGTTGTGCAATCCTTTCTGGGCTATTTTCTTTCTCCTGCTCTACTTGCTTCAGTTCTTCTAACACTGCCGCCTGTACTAATAGAGTTCCTTGTGGAGTTATGCGGGTTTTAGTAGCAAGGGTTTCCATTTGTTGAGAGGCTACATCCTTTACTACCTCATCATCAAATAAGTCAACTATCTCCTCTAGTGAGACAAGACTACTTTGAAATGGCCTAGAGGCTTCTTTGATTTGTTCTTCAGCTTGTTCAGTCTTAAACTAAAAAATGGTGGGAAGTGGCACATTGTGTTGCAGTTATTTTCTAAATACTTCTCCACTAGATCCCCTCAATACTATGGGGTCATGTTTTATTTCACCTCTCATTGAGGTTCTTGGTTTCTTAGGTGTGGATGCCATCACCTGAGGTGCTTTTCTTTTTCTAATGAGGGGCATTGTGTCTTCTTCTACAGGCTCTTCATCAAGAGGAACATCCTCTTTCATTTGTTTTTGTGATGTCTGACCCTCCTCATATGTTTCATTAGTTTTCATAGCTGGCCTCTGGATCTTTTTAGTTTTTTGTTTGTCCATGGGAGGCGGTACTGATGAGGCCAGTGCCTATCCTGATATGGATGCATCCTCAGCTGTTATAACTACTCTTTCAACTATTACCCCTTTACGTTCATTACTAGTTTTCTTACCTCTAGGGGGTCTCTTGCTTTGTTCTTGAAGCAGCACTCTTTCTACTTTAGATTTCCTCTTTTCAATCAGAAAGTCATCATATTCATTGTCAGGAATTTCCTGCCTCTTCTTCTTATTGTCAACTGTAAGGGCTACACCCTTCTTCTTCAGTGCATTTATTTGTTCATCTACCCAAGACTGGGTTAGCTGCAGCATTCTGCCTGTAAATTGGTCTAGTGAAATATCCTCAAGCTAAGTAAGATCAGCCACTGAGATTGTGTCATTATATATCTTTTTCTCTTCATACTCATCCACCACGATCCTGCCATCATCTTTCTTTAATTGCGCAGGCACTGGGATGCAATCAAAGGTCCTGATCTGGTTGAGGGTTAGCCTTTGGTATTTTCTTCTTCGAGCTTTGGCTTCATCCTCACACTCTACCCAGAAATCCTTAAGATTCCTCTGATGGATGGGCTTCCCCATGATCTTCTGCATCCTGCCATATGGATCATATGATCTTGCCAGTGGGAATGGCTGTAATTTCATCATACTCAAGCCAACTATGGCTTTCTTTATGTTTTCAAAATCCTGACATATATACTAGCCCATTGTTATTGGAAACAATACTGGTGAAAGCTTATTATTTATTTTATATGCATCTAGTATTGTGGATATTTGCCTCATAAACTCCATTAACACTATTGCATCAGTGGGATACCTAGGGAGCATGAGGGGCTAACCTTGAAAACCCTCTATCCTGATATAAGAGAAAGAAGCATATTGTATAAACCAGGCACCATGCCTGTAAATAACCTCCTAAGCTTCCATGCTCAGTCTTTTAGTCCTATCTTCCTCCATTGTCCTTACCAGATGCATAGAGAATGCATCATTCACTAGTTTATAATTAGGGAGGTAATTTACTCTTTGCAGCTGAGGATAATGATCCCATATGTGGGCATCATTAGTAGTCCCACAAATCTTTCCTATTGTTAAAAGTACATCAAATGTACCCTTGTAGGCACATGAATATACCACATATGAAGTCATATAGAATGAACACTCTAGGCCCCCTAGGTTCATGAGCTGCTCATCCAGAGCATCACTTATCATCTTAGCCCACAATGGCTTGTTGTCTGTATAAAGACACATTATAAGGACTCCATACATCTAATCCTTGAAACTTCTAGCATTAGGCTGACCTATCACTCTGCTGGGTAGGGCTATCATATATTGGTACTCATTGTCAAAGTCAAACTTATACATATGCACTAGCAATTTGGCATCAGTAGGGTAAGGACTGTTTTTCGCCCTCCTTGATATATTCTCTTTCTAGTGGTTTTCTTGTTATTCTCATATTCAATTTGCAATTTCTTCAGATCTATACTAGATACCTTCTTTCCTAATGGCAAATTGAAAGTGGCTGCAATCCCCTTGATAGATAGATCAGCATAAACCCTACCATGTTTCTCTACTTTTCTGGTCTGTGAGTTGTAGTTCCTTGCACATTCAACAATTAATTTCGAAGCTTCCAGAGAGTAAGGGAATCCTGCAGCACTCCACATCCCTGACACGAAAACTGCATCCAACAAGGTGCTGTGAATCTTTTCATCACTCATCTTAGCCAACCATGCCACCAAATCAGTGTTTCCTTGATGTGTATCTGTGATGGCACCATATTTAAATTGTACACCTTTAGGTTGAGCGAACATGGGCTTACAAAATTCAGCCTCAGACTTGCTCAGTCTCTTGTCTGGTATGGTCTCTTGCAATAAAAATTACCAATCTTACCATACCATATTTCTCATGCATGCACATAACAATATATTCTCATTGTGTGATGTACCTTATACTCATTTATCATCACTTCATTATAATGTGCATAATTCAAAGCTTCAAACTAGTAGAAATCATACTACCTGGACATGTAGAAATGATAGGAGGGGGTTTTCAATTACTTACTTGATTACACTTATTCTCTTGATTATGCTGATGATTATGTGAAATGGACTCAACTACCAGTGATGTTCACGTGTTTTGTTTTGCTGCGAGTCATATGCATCCGCAGGTAGTCTTATAAGGGTTTGAAAGCTTGGTCCCTGTAAAAACTCATTTTATTGCAAAGTAAATGTAAAATGACTCTGTAAATTCACCTTTAACCTCCTCTTTAGGGCAAATTAGGGCAAATCTGGATAAATTAATTACCACCACTGATTTTCTGTATGAAACTTTTGGATCTCGCCAAGTGTATATATTGCATTCGTAATCAGCGAGAACCACCTACTACATTTGCACGCATTTAATGTCATGGTGACAATAGGGGTGGGGTGACCTTCGAAAGATTGGGTGATATTCTGAATATCGGGTGGTATTGAGAATATGACCCCCTCGGTGTAATATGATCTTCCCCATTGGCGAGAAAACTTATGTCAATAGATCGAGTCAGGTTGAGAATATCGGGTGATATTCAAAATATCAGGGGATGTTTAGAATGTCTGGTGATGTTTATATCACCCCCTGAACTAAAGTGACTTTTCCCCAGAATATCGGGGTGACGTCATCAGGATAATAACTTGGTTCATTGTTGTTGCACTATGACGTCATCGTCATGTTCTGTAGAAAGGATCGCTATTAGAAATATACCTTCGTGAGGTAAAAAGGATGATGACATCATCGTCAAGGCAATTTTCTTATCTCATTGGGATTATATGACGTCATCATCATATTGGCTTTAGGGTGATATTTTGTGCCAGGGTGATATTCTGAATATTAGGTGATATTCGAAAGATCATGTTATATTCAAAATATGACCCCCGCAAAATATATGACATTGTTCGATGGGTAAATTCTTCTATCAGCTAAAATTGACGTCCAGATCTCTAGATAAATGATTTATCAGGTGATAGGATTGGATCGGGGTAATCTTTTAAAAGATAACTGATGTTAAGAAATATGATCCACCCCTCGGAATATCAGGTTTGACCAGGGCTTTGACTCACCATAACTCTCGTTTTGTAAGGAATGTTAGGGTGATCCAAAAGGCAAACTTGCATGAAATTTTGTAATCTATCCAACCATGAGGTTATTGTCATGAAATATTAACTTTAAAACTTTGACCTCATCATGATGACTTACCCAGTCCCCTCTATGTAGGATCATCTATATTGACTTACTTTTACCAGACCACCAGCAAGCAGAAAACACAAGCCAAGCCAAACAAAAGGTTGGGTCCCTATTTTGTCAAGTCAAAATGGGGCGTGTTGTGTAACCACACAATACTTAGGTACAAAGCATGAATAGAGGGAGTTAGGTTTGGACTAGAAACCCAAGAAAGCTCTCTGGCTAACACATGAGATTATCTTGTTGAAAAGGTGAACACATCCAATATTTCATGTTGATTTGGGTGGGAAATTTGCCCATGGTTTTAGCACATGGTATTATAAAGTATCCTTAGTTTTTTTTATTTTGAACTTATCTATATATATTAGATGCATGTGTTATTGGTTTTATAGTGGTAAGAGGTGTGGATAGAAAGTAGAGTTATGTTTCTAGATTTCATAGAGAGATGTACATGCATGATTTGATGCTATATTTCGACCACAAATGGTCTCTTGGTGCTCATGGTTGTGACATTGTAGTATGACCATGATGTTTGGTCATGTTTGTACTCGTTCATTCACATGGTGAAGAGCATGTATTAGAGACATGGTTGTGGATCCAGATTGACTCCATGAAGCTACATTTTGGTGATCTACTCCTTGTTCTTCTATTAAAGCATTGTAACTTCACAAATGTATTATAACTTATTTTATTAATAATACATTGAGTTTTCTTTAATGGTTGGGTTTTCCTACATGGGTTTCCAAAGACATACCTTGTATTGTCTTGTTTCTTTATTGGTTAGTTGTAGACATACAACTTATTTTCTTTTCTTTTCTCATGGGATTAATGTGGAAGTCATTTATTTTGTCTATGA
This sequence comes from Cunninghamia lanceolata, assembly GCA_027924645.1. Taxonomy (NCBI): domain Eukaryota; kingdom Viridiplantae; phylum Streptophyta; class Pinopsida; order Cupressales; family Cupressaceae; genus Cunninghamia; species Cunninghamia lanceolata. Next base: position 3,841,507 of record BSBN01000160.1, on the reverse strand, counting down.
ACTTAGATTAGTTTCCTTTCACTTGGTGTCATATCTTTTTTGAGTTTTTGATACTAATGTTGTTATTAGAATAGTTCCTTTCAATCATTTTTTTAAGCATATTTCATTTCATTATACAATTTTGATTTATAACAATTAATATATGTAACTTTTGACATTTATGTGTATAGGATGAAACCTATCACTAGGGATTAGAAGGTCTGGAGGAGATGGAAGAGGTAAATGAAGTTCTATTCTAGACTATAGGTAATTAATTTTTATATATAATTATTTCTCTTAATCATCATTTTCTTTAACCATAGTATGTCCATTTATTTTTATTTTAGATAGTATTTGTATCATATATCCTTTCTAACCAATAGTATTTCTTTAAGATACAAATAACAAGAACAAATCTAGTTGTCATAGTAGAAAAAATCACTAGCCAAAGTCCTCCTTTAAATAAAATATATAAACAAGTTCTATATAAAGTTAGTTCTAGTCCACCACAATCATTACTTGATTTCATAAATTCTTAAAATATTTTCCTTGCCTACCTTATCAAAATTTCAAGGGATGCACCTTCTAAAGGTCAAATAAGTAGCACATTCAGTGTTGATAATGACCCAAAAAGAAAAGCAAACCTATAAAACAAAGAAAAGGTTAATATTTGAAAAATATTACTTGGTAAGAATATTTGATAAAAAGTTCAATATAATAGTAGGGGTGATTCTATATTTTATTGATTGAAAAATACAACATAAGGTTCTATTATTAATCTATTTTTTATAATTTGTAAAGGTGTTAGATGGATAGCTTCCAATTCCTCCCTTCCTATTTCATCTACTAAAGAAATTGTCTAGATATTTGAAGGATGAATTATTCTTAATTAGTCGTACCAATTTCAAGTTAATTTTAAATGTTTGAAATATATTACAAGGTATCTTTATTTACAAGATACCACTATTATGACACATCTATTCTAGAAAAAACACAATTTAAAATAAAAAATTTACCTTCTGTATCTAGTGGTTTCATCGAAGAATTCAAACCTTTATTCTATAACTTATTATAACATTGAATATAAAATATTTCTTGTGATTGTAAGGGAGAAATAGGTGAAGTTAAGAACCAAATTTTTGCAATACACTAATTAATGTTACACCTATATAGATTTCTATTACATCACCATGTTTGTGTAAATGAAAGTTTGAAATTAAGGTGTAGTAAAATTTGTCATCTAATTCTTTTATAAAGGCACACCTCCTTTTCTCTTCACCTCCAACATATAAAAAAAATGATTGTCTATATCTAGATTCTAAAAATAAACAATAACTATGTAATAAATTTAAACTACATTACTTGTAATAAATGTGTTTTTATGAGTTGGTTATAATTACTAAGATTCTTAAATTATATTTGTGAATTTTATTGATACACTTACTTTTTATTATTTTCTAATCAAAGTTATTGAATGTTATCTGATTTCTCATTAATCTTTATATGTTAATTTATGACTCTATTTGATAGGAAAATAACAAAAAATTAGAAATAAGGATATTATTCATCTTTAAAAAAATAACTATTTTCTTGTTTGAAATATTGCAAAATGTTTTTTATTATGTTTAGCTGGGAAAAGGGTCCTAGTCCCATACAAATATGCAGATCAGAAAAGTTTCACATCATAGTAAAAAACCCTGATAATAACCCACAAAGGGTGAGGGTTCCGAAAGAGAACAATAACCAGCTAATTAGTCCAAAAAAATAGACATAAAAAGATCCACCCACTAACAGAGTACTGAGCATAATCTCCCTGATAATAACCCCAGAAGGGCCAGGGAGCTAAGTCTAAAAAACTATCCAACATAGTATAATAAGAGAGTAGCATTATAATAAAACATCCTGATAATAACCTAGAGAGGACAGGGTACCAGTCATAACATAACATGTAGAACACAGTAAGAACACATCATCTTTTAAGAGACAATTCATAAAACTAAAAATGAGGAATACTCCTATCATTGTGCATTTTCTTCATCACCTCCTCCCAAGAAGAGGCATCTTTGTCTATCTTTTGCCTTTTCTCTTGTTCATAGCCTTTATCCTATAATTGTTTTCTTACCTTAGCAACAGTGTTTGTCATAATCCCATTTGTGAAATTTGCTAGATTTGTAAGACCTTTATCTAATTTCCCAATTCTACTTTGATACATTTGACACATTTCAAATATATTACTCCAGCTCTCCTGGCATGTGGAATAGTTCATCCTTCTATTAAAAATTTCTTCAATTTTGACTAACCTTTCCGTCAAATTCTGAAGGCCTGGATTGGTATGATCCTTAGCAATTTTCTCAGAATTATTTAGGTCTATTCCAAAAATCCCAAGGTCTTTCTAGATATCTTCAAAATAGTTCTCCTCAAATTAATTTCCCCTAAATTATTTACCATGGTCAAACTAGTCATGCTTAGCAACCCTGACCTCCCTTTCTTGACCCTGTTCAAGTTCTTTATCTTCCTCTCTATAAGTTTCCTAATCCTTGTCAATATCTAAATCTTGACCCATCCCTTCAAACATTTCAGCATCATCCTCAAAAAGAGTATTTGAAATGATGTCCTCAATTGAAACATCAATGGTCTATTTTTTTTCTTGTTATTGTTCTTTTGTAGATTAGCCATAGCAAATCTTGCAGATCTTCTTTCTGATGTTGCATTTTTTACTTAGGGTTATCTTCCTTGTCAGCAAATATGGTTGCTAGGTTTACCTTTGCTTCATTAGATTTGATATTAACAATTATTGTCTTCTTACCAGTACCCTTAGAGGATACTCCACCTTTCTCTTTTAGGGATAACAAAATATGTTAGGTGAGTCATTTTCCTTGCTTGTTAGGGTTTTAGCAAAATGAATTGTTGGGGTTACAGGGATAGGGCTAGAGCCTAGCTCTTTTCCTTTATAGGTGTGAGGAGATTTCTTTTTTGTTTCCTTTCTCTTTTTAGTGCTATTAGTGTTACCAATAGAAGTGCCAGTGGTAGGGTTAGCTAGTTTACCCTTTCCCTTTTTATTCTAACCTTATCAAACACATTCCCATATTTATCACAAGGAATTGGAGGGTTCAACAAAATATTAAATTCATATAATACCAACATAAACCCATGGTGCAGAGGGCGATTTGCTCCCTTTATAATACTTCTTTGAAGGGAAGACAGAATGAAAAAAGGAAAGCTTATAAAATTGCCATGACAAAGATGATCAAGCAAAGGGAAGTGGTACCCGTGAATACTCTCATACCTACCTTCAAGAGTAAAATATTTCATGATGTGGTAGGTCACCATTCCCCATGGCACCGGTAGTTATGTTCTCTGGTACCCATTCTAGTGTCTAGTCAGGGTTTCATCTTCTTCTAGAAAGTTGTCCATGAAGCTTTATAGTCCCCATTACCCACTCTCTGAACCTTTCTACCATCCACTAGAAAGCCTGTAGCTTTAACTATTAGTTCCTTAATTACTGTAAATGATAACCCATTTACATTCACCTCACGATTTCTCCAAGAATTAACAATTTTTGAGACACAGACTTGTCAAAACCCCTCATGGCTTTCACATATTTTCCAAGGTCACCTTCTCCAAAATACCCCACACTTGAGAGTTCTTTTTCAGATTGGCACAAGAAGCAAGTACAACTCAAAGCAATTATCCCCCCCATGATATGTTCACAATCATAAATAGTAAGAAACCCCTAAAATCCTTGAGTATCACCCTGAAGAAACTCAAAGTAGCTAAAATCACCTGTCAACTACTTAAGCATAAAATATTAAAAATCGAGAATGAAAATAGACCTTTGAAAGAAAATGTTATTATTATTCCTTAAAGCTTTGCCTCTATTTGCACAATGGGTGAAGTAATGATTCATCATTACTTGGTTTAAAAATCTGTCCTTTTCATGTCTCTTTAGATCAATTCAGACATATGTATCAGTCATCATAAAAATATGAGGGATAGGTGTAGATATTTTGATCATAGGAAATAAAGTTTCGAAACCCATGAAGCTAATCTTCAAACAATGAAGTGGATCCCCCTACAAATCATTAGTGCCTAGGTAAATATTAAGTCTTGGCATCATTAAAGATTATATCTTGTATACCTTGTGGTAAATCTTGGACCAAGGTGGTGGACCAACTCCCTATGAGATTTAGACCAAGGTTTGCAATTTTATCTACTGCATGGTTTCCCTCTCTATACACATGCATAATCTTAACCATGGGATATTAGAAATTGAATTTTTTATGTCTTCAATATAATCCCTGAGCTCCCAAGGAATATTGGAAAACCTAGTGACCAGATCAAGCACCACCTTAGAGTCACCTTCCATTTCAACCTAATTAAAACCATAGGATTGTACTTTGTGGAGACCCTACCACAATGCATAAGTCTCAGCTAAGTTATTTGAAGCTCTTCCTATGGGCTTAGCATAACACTCAATGATTTTATCTTTTAATATTGTAAAATGTTCAATGGAAATGAAGGTGAATATAAAAAACAACAAACAAATGTTTGGTTTTGGATTTAGATGTTTTATTATTCATTGTTCTATTTTTAATAAGTAGAAATAAATCAAGATGTAGTTAGATTTCATTATAGAGGATATGTGTTACTATTTTATTTACAAGAGCATGTTGAAGAAATTATAAGAGTTTCACTATAATTTTTCACCCACATTAGAATTTGTTCCTTTATCAAGGAAAATTGTCTATTCTTATTGCTTGACGACATGAAATTTATAGTTTTTGATTTTATATTTATTTGGGGTTACAATTTTAGTAATCATTCTTATAAAAATTTCAAGAGTTTAAGTGATGCTATAGGCAAAGGATATTTTGCATGCGGTGACTAGTCTACAAACACAGTGTAGATTAATTGTTGTTCAAACATTCTTTTGTAACTATATAGACAAAAGTACGTGTTGTATTACACCAATAGTATTTGTTGAAAATGATTCTCCTAACTAGTAAAACTAATGGTGACTTAAGCTAACTACAAAAACCACATTTTTAGGTTTGAATACAACTATGAAAGAAGTTCTTGAATTATGTTTTACGAAATTAAATGAATAAAATATCTATTTTATTTATCTTTCTTAGTTAATATTATTTTGGATTAAAATTTGTGTAATTTTTTTGCATCAACATTTCAGATCACACTCAATGATCAATCATTAGGATGAAAAGTTAAAAATAACATTATGGCTAAAAATCAACAAAATATCATTGATTGGATCAAACAAATAATTTTTTAAATATCTAAAAGAGATCTGAATAAGAAAATGCTAGATTTGAATGCAATAATAACTTTAATATTGAAGAATAATGGAGTTTTAACTAACATCTCTTTTATTGATCAATTTTTAGTATATTACAAGACAAAATTATGTTTGTATTTGAGACTAGCTAAGATCTAATTTATGGTATTATTTTTCAAGGCCATTCAATGTTTAACCATGATTAATATTTTTCTAAGTTGTAGATTATTCATTAAATAATATGAAGATGGAAAATAAATAGGTATTGCACTTTGAAATCATGATTTTATTTGTGGCATTTGTTCTTTGAAGTCCATCTTAAGTTTTTCCACAAACATCAATTAATACCTTGAAATAACAATGTCATAAATTAGGTCATGTTCCAAAATTCTTAACACCAAATAGCCTAGTACTTAGTTTGAGATAACAATAACTAACTTGAAGTTTGAATCCATTATGAATTCAAAAGAATAGTTTAATATAAAGGGTGATGTGTAGCTATATATTATACTAGATAAATACTTTTCCTCTATGGTCATTGACCTTTCACATACTCTCTATTATAAAATTTGTTTTCCTAATCAAATAATGAGTGAATATGATGCAATCAAGATAGGAGGCTCCAATGAAGGACTATCTAGCCTTGCAGCCTTAAACAACTAACATCACGATAATAAAAAGATGTAACAACAACATATAGACAACTATAGAGTGATAATAGACATTCACAAACACATGACACAAGATATATCCTAGGAAAACCCTAAAAGGGAAAAACCCAGCCTTCAAATCTCATTCCTCATTATATTATAACGTCAAATCACATTACATATGCCACTTAGGATTTCATATGCTAGGCTACAGCCTAGGTTCACAAAATATTCGTACAATACCACATCATCTCTTCATTCTTCTTCTTCTCTATTCTCTATTCTGTACCTACTTATATGCTCACTACTCTACTTTCTGCTCTATTCTTCTACTTCTCTAGATAAAAAAAAAACTCCTTTCTTCATAACTTTGTACATCACTCTCTACTTCTTGTAACAATCTTCTATTCTTCATTTATATCCTCCGCAAGCCTTCACAACATGATCAAGTTAGCCTAATTGTAACAACTAGTATGAAACGTGTAGACACAGATAGGTTGGACCTAAACATAAGGTAGTGCTTTGTAGGTGAATGAAACTTCCTGTGGATATCCATGAAGGTTGGCCAAGTCCTAAAATACCTTGAATGATGTTCCATCAGGCTCCGCAAGTCACGGAATTGCTCCATAAACTAATTAGATTCTAATGAACACTGACTGCTATACTTTATGAAAAAGGTAATCTTCTAATAGCAATATCTCTCCTAAAATGAACCCAAATGATCTAAATTTTGGATGTTATGTCAGAAAATGTCCCCTTGGGGGCTTTTCCCTCTTAAGGTTTAGCTCCCATGTCCTTAGAAGGCATTTAGAGCATCTTGCATGTTAATTTTGAATCCCAATGAGAAAACCCTGAAATCTTATGACAAATAGGACCTAGGGGGTGCTATTTTGATCCTTGAATAGAAATAGGGGGTGGACTTGGGTGCTAATGCCCTAGTCCTACCCTATTTTGGGTCTACCCTAAATTTTAATGTTAGTTTTATGACTGTTATTTAGGTCCTATGCCGACATCTCAAGTTTGAATTATGAAATTCTTAGCAGGAATCTTTGTAGTTGCATATATAAGCATGTTTAGGTTTTCATTTGTAAACTAGAAGATGATTGCAAACTTTAGGCATATTTGTGATTTCAAGATATTCATTTTTGTAGAGCAAAGCATTGTTATTGTGTTTGTGATTGCAGATTTGACTTCATCTCCTCATGTGATTGAACAGCCTTCATTTATGCGAGATCTACACTTCAAGGTGATATCTATTGTGTTTTTGATCATTTATCATTTGGATTTTGCCTCTATCTCACAGGGATACACACTCTTATTTGACAATGGTGTTTAGAAGATTTGAATGTCTCTCTGGGGCTTGACTGAGGCAAGCCTCTAAACACCACAACCCCCTCCCACACTCTATTGGTGCCTGCTTAATAAATTAGGTCTCAAGTGCTTAATATGCAAGCACCTTCCCAAGGGGTCATTAAATTTTCTGTCATCAAGTGTTCATTGGGGTAACTTTCTGTGTCGAGCAAACATGCATGAGGTTTGCCGATGTGGGGAATCTGGCCGATGGGGTGTGAGGGTAAGGTTTTTTGTTGTGCCATTTGTGTGATGTGGTATGTTGGCAGCCGGGGTTGATGCCTTTCCAACGAAGCTGGTCTGGTTGACAGAATGTGGCTTTGGGTTTTCATTGGAATAACTTATGCTATCGGTGCATTAGTTTTCTGGCCTTCCAACGGTTTGTGTCTTGCCGAAGGGGATTGCTATCGGTGAAGGTTGTGCGATCGGTGGGGTAGGTTTGTTTTTGACTGATAGGGTGTGACTCCCCGATCCATTGATGTTCTTTGGTGAGACATGTGCTATTGGCGAACCTGGGGGATCTTCTTCCAATGCCCTATGTTTGGCCGATGGATTGCCATTGGTGTGACTTTGCTTATCGGGCGAGTTGGAGGGAGGTCCACCGATGGTTAATGTCTGGCCGATGGCGGATGGCTCGAATGTAGTTTGGAGGTGGTCATCGACGTGAATTTTGTTATTGACGAAGGAAATTTTGCATCCTCTGATGTGTTCGATCTAGCCAATGGAGGTAGCCATCGGTGTAACATTGCATATCAGGTAAACAAGCAGAGCGTTCACCAATGCTAGGGGTCTCGCCGACTATATGTAGCTTGTAAGTGCCATCAGGATGACTTGGTGCATCAGATGAAGTGTGGAGAGTTGGGCTGATAGGGTTACTCTTCTCGATGGATTGCCTTGTGGGTGTCAGCATGACATTCTACGTCGGCATGGGTTTGATGTGTTGCTGTGATAGTTCAGGTTTGGCCGACGGGGGAGTGTGATGTCTTCGTCGGCATGATCGATGCGATCGGTGGGAGAATTTTTAGACGAACCGATGGAGATGGTCTCACCAAAGACCTGGAAATAGTGTAGCGATCGGTGTGACATGGGAGGTCGGCTAGAGGATTATTGGTTGCTCCGATGGTGTATGTTAGGGCGATGGGCTATTGGTGAAAGGTTCATGGGTCAAGCGGGACAAAACACTGAACGCTTATTGTGCTCATGGCCATGCTTATAAAGAAACAAGGAGGTCTCTGCAGGGTGCATGTGGGACTATTGTTCCCTACATTTTTGAATTTTTAGAACAAGTGCATTTTGGCGGGAAGGTTTCAAAGGCACAGTTGCTGCATTTTCCAGTGGGCATGGGTGGTTGAAGACTTTATGACGGTTGTACAGAGTTGTGGGCGATGGCGTGAATGATCAAACTACCCAATCGTGGATGAGGACTTCCAGGTGGCAGTGCAAGGCTCGATGCCTCCCCTATCTCCTCCCCTGCCAGTTGCATTCATTTTTGATGAGCGTCATTCTTTCTCGTGTGCTGTATCTGGCAAATTTTAAATTGCCATGTAATTAATTGCTGGGTACACTTCCTTGTTGTATTTGAGGGACTCTGTTACTCATTTTTGTGGTTGGAAACTTGGACAAATTTTGGGTGCTGCAATAGGAATATAGCTTTCTGGTGATCCTATTTCAGGTTTCTCTCGTAGTTTATTAATTATATGTTGTATGTGTTGTGCACAGAATTATCAATTTCATGTTGACTTAAATGAATAATGTTTCATAGCATGTGTTTTGTTATTTGTCTCTAGACTGAATGTGTTTTTTCTTCTGACTCTAAACATCTAAGGGGTGTTATAGATTCTAGAATATAGGTTTTCTATATTGAATGCTTAGTCTCTTACCTCTGCTCAAGGAGTAGATTGAATGTTTTGGACTATGTGTTGAGGAGAATACATTGTAAAAAGGATATTTGTAAGCATAAATAACCTAATACTCTCTCTTGGGTATTGTCTGTAAGGCAGACATTTCAGAAACCCCTTGAAATCTGATGTTTTCTATCTATGGTAAACACTCACATATATATGTCTACTAACTCCGAGCCCTAGATAGGCACCGATCTGGCTTGGTATCTTTGTTGTGACCCAGAGTCCCAGTTTCACATCCATATGCAAATCAAATTCAAACTTCCAAAACAACCATTAGGACTGTAGAAGTAGTTTTGAGACCCAAATCCTCTGTCTACAACTAAACATAAGCCCAAAGCTATCCCCTTTGCACTTATCCCACAGTTTTGGTCTTCATGTAGGAAGATTTATCTACTTTGTGTCAACATCCCAGTCAGTTCATAGTCATATTTCATGGATGTTGAATAGGGAATACCCCCTAGGTTTTGCAAAGCTTGAAGAAGAAGAGGAGATAAAAATAGAGTCTATCTCCTACACTGTTGGCCCTGTTGACATTTCTTCTGAATCAGCATTAGGGTTTGCCACTTCTAATGCACAGGCAGATTCAGGCCAACTGAATACAGGAGGTTGCGTGAGCTCCTCCCCTTCACTTCTGGTTCTGCCGCACCAAGGGGGGTATCCCTATAACTTAAGATGTAACCTTGACTGGCTCAAAGATAGAAAGATCTGACTTGACAACAGCAGGCAGAATGCTCTCATGTATGGACCAAGATCTGTATGATAGATCACAAGGCTGGCAACATTCTTGGACATGATGTCTGGTTGGGTATGAGAGCATGCAGGGGGTTCCTAATCCTACTCCTACAACTAACAGGTGGAGGTATGAAATGTTTTGATATGAATTTGGATGCAAAGCTGGACATGGTGTATAACACAAGAACACAGCATGATTGGTGCCTATCCAGGGCTTGGAGTCGGTAGACATACACCTGTGAATGATCAGCATAAATAGCTAGAACTGGATTTCAGGGGGACAAACATGATATCTGCCTTACAGATATCTCCCAATATAGAGTGTTGAGCTATCTCTACTTATGGCATCCCTACTGCAGTATACCCTTCCCAATGTTCAACCTGAAAACAGTTTAATCTGCCCCTTGAGCAGAGGTTAAAAGATCAGACATTCAACATAGGAATTCTATGCTCTAGAATCTAAACATAAGCAAACATCCAGATCCGGAAGAAGGATACATGCAATACTGGAGACAGAATTAACACAACACATGCTAAACAGCATTACTCATATAAGATCAACCATGAAACCAGTGGATTCATGCCAAGTCCTACAACAGGAGATACATAAACTCGCAAGATAACTGTACAGAGCAACCAGATCAGCTGGTTTTGGATTACAGAGCCAAAAATCTACAACTTTCAACAACTTTGAATGATTAACACCACCTGCATTATATAGCAGGAGGGCGTATTCAGCATTGACTACCAGGTTGACCAAAACTCCCGCCAGATATACCGTACCATAGAAATGGCGCTCAAACTTGAATGCGGCAGGTAGGGGAGGAGACAGGAAGATTTTTCGAGCCTTGCACCGCCGCCTAGGGATTCAGATCTTCAATCAGGTACAACATTCGTCCACGCCATCGCCCATACCTCTGCAACAATCGCCATTGATGGCGCACCAACCCGCGGCCTCGGGAAGAACATCAAACAGACAGTCGCAACCGCTTCCCGCCGAGATTCATCATCATGATGTTTCGAATATGCAGGATAACATTATCCCACATGCACCCCGCAGCAACCTCCCTTGCACTTTATATACTAGGTCATGAGCATATATCATGTCGGCGCTTTTGCTCCTGACGACACTAGTATAGACTTCATCATCATCATCCTCCAGCAGCATGATATCCTGTTGTTCGAAATATCACCCTGACGTCATCATGATATTTGAAATATAACCTTCATGATAATCGGCACAACCTGATCCTTCGGAGGAACATCCTCCTGCTGAGCTTATAACAAAAGTCTAGCCGATGAACATCCTGATGACGTCATCATCATATCCTGCTGACGTCATCATGATATCTGCCTACTGCGCACCTCCTCATATCCGGATGACGTCATCATCATGTTTGCAAATATCAGGAGGTCTCTTCAAGATGATCAATGTTAGAAATACGACCCCCCCGGACCTTGATGACGTCATCATCATATTAACATCATCATGATATTCGGAAGACAACCGGATATTTGGAAATATCCTCCTGATGTGAAAATATCAGGTTGCACTGTAGCTCCTCTGTAAGATCGGGGCGAAAACTGAATATGATGATGCTAATTGAAAAGATCACCCCCAGTAGATAATGCGCGAAGCCAGCAGGCGGATATCTCCCTGATATCAGCATCATCATGATGCTCGAGCAAACATATATCCGGGTGATATGAAAATATCACCCCTTCCTTCGGAATATCATGATGCAGTTAGGCAGAAAGAAAAATATCACCCTGATATACGGATGACGTCAGCATCATCAGGATGAGAAACAAAGAACAAGAAGTGATACAACATCATCAGGATGATATTGACTAAGATCATCCTGACGTTCAAAATATGATGACCCTAGTGAATATCGGGTTGCACTTAGAACTCTTCAACAGCATCATCAGGATGATATTAACCAAGATCACCCGATGATAAAAACATCACCCCGGCGAAATATCATGAAGGCAGAAAATATGATGACCTCCGCACGCAGCAGGATGAAAACTGAAAAATGATGATGATGACGACCCTTAGGATAAAACAAGTTAGGTCGAGCAACTCAAAGAATAAGCAACATCATCATCATGCCTGCGCAAGGTGATAAATGGAAGATCACCGGAGACTTTGAAGAATCACCCTCGTAAGCAGATCAGGGCGCACTGTAGCTCGTCAGCATCATCAGGATAAAACCTGAACATCACCCGACAGCGAAATATGATGATGACGATGAGAAACCGGTCGACGAAGAACATGATGATGCTGACCCTCATGGAAACAAACATGATGATGATGACCTCCTCCTCAAGAAAATATGATGATGCAGCTGAAAAATACTGAGGAGGTCCGTTACTTAGAGCATTTTTTGGATACTTAGGGAGAGTGCCTGAATGAAAATTTTTCAAAAAACTACCAGTCAATTCAGGCGTCAACAGGCCCCTGGCCCAGAGATCCTGTTGATCACTGATGGCTACTTTGTAGGGAAATTTGGGAATGAACATCCAGTCAGGGAAAAAACCAACAGAAATTGGCGACTCCACTGGGGACTATGAAGTAATGGAACCCTGATTTGTAGAAGAAAATAGTTCCTAGTTATAGGTGGCGACTCTGAAGTAATCTCCCAACCGGTCAAAGTAAAATTTATATGCAGGGGAGAAGATCCCTGCATAATCCTTTATTTGAAGAGTTACCAGTAGAAAGAAGGATGATGTATAGAAGAAAAGGAACCGTCTCAGTCAGTCATGATGGTTCCCCCAGGAATAATGATGATATTCAGGACAACCCTAGGCCATCAGGACAGCATGTACCTTATTTTTCAAATGCAGAAGCTGATATCCAAGGTGCATATGAGAGGCAACAAGGTGGCAGTTTAAGGATGAGGTCAGAGGTGTTCCAAGAATGCCCTTTCCTAGACCTTGGTGAAAGATTTGAAGAGGTAGAATCTCTGAGGGATGATGAAGATGATGACCAGAATGGTATGAGACCATCTACCTCCATGCCTAAAGAAGAACAGTTAGCTGAAGAAATCAAAAGCCTAAGAGAAGAATTAGAATATTTACAGGCAATGAAAGTTAGAGATGACATGAGATAGAAAGTGCAAGCTTTAAGGACTGCTCAGAATGATTCAGTCCCTACCCTTGAAAATGCAAAAATGCAAAGAAACCAATGTACAAATGAAGTGCAACATCAGCATAATGATCAAAGACAGAATGTAAATGATGCCAGAATACCATTGAACAATGTAAGAAATCAGAATGTAAATAGAAATATTAATGCTAATCAGTTTGATAAGCAACCCATGCAGCTGGATAGATTTAGACAGCTGGTGTTTGATGGTATTCCTAGTTATCCTAACCCCATTGACAAGCATGTAAGGCTGCAAGTGCCAAAAAATTTAGGAAATAACATTGTGTCAGGGGAGGATCATTTGAAGGCTTTTCAAAATGTCATGGACAACTTTGAGGTTGAGCATGAGGATGTCTTTATGAAGTCATTCATGCAATCTTTGGTTGATGAGGCTAGAGAATGGTACAAGAATCTGCCTGATCGAAGCATTTCATCATGGGATGATTTCAAAAGGATGTTTAAGGAGCAATATGGTGACAAAACTGACCCTAGCGTTTTTGTAAATGAGTTCACTAGTATCACTAAAGGGTCAAATGAGCAAGTTGCAGATTTTAATGCAAGATTCACTAAAGTATTGAACAAATTGCCACATCACATGAGACCAAATGAACCAATGTGCATAATATTGTATATTAATGCTTTTGATGCCAAAACTACATATGGGTTGAGGGAAAAAGGTCCTGCTACTCTCAGGGATGCTTTCAAGATAGCAACAAATATTGAGAATAACAGGAAAGCATCAGGCAAGACCAACAGGAGGGATGATGTGAAAATTCTGCAAAATCCAAACAAACCTCAAAATGTTCAAGGTAGTACATCTGCCCTTGAAGACAAAATTTATAAACTGGCAAATGTTGTTAAGGACTTAAGCTATAGACTGGCTAGAAGTGAAAAAGGGATAGGTCCCGATAGGCAAGTTTACCAAAGGCAGGAAAAGAGACCATCATTGCATGATATACCATATAATACCAATTGGCATAATGGTAAGCCTGTATTTCCTCATAATAACACAAATCAGAGAACTCCACATGTCGAGGAAACTCCTGATCCTTTGAAGAAGGCTGTGAATATTGCTGATGATACTCCATGGTACATAATTTGTCAGATGCCACATTCACAGTCACAATGCATGATTGCTCAGTCTTTGTATGATAATGTTGTATCCTGTAATGAATGCAATGAGATACATTATATACAGGATGCTGATGTTAATATGATATCCATAGGCTAGGAGCATTCTTCTCATGATGTAAAGGAGAGCATAGATGATGAGGATAATGAAGATAGTTATGTATATGCTCAGGGCTCACACAGTTTTTTGAATAACCTGCAGAGACCTTCTGATGAAGAGATTAGAGCTCTCACAGCTACAGCAGTAGCCCAAGTCAGGAGCAACTATAACCTTAGAGGCAAGGCTCAGGTAAGCAGCCCACATCAGCCAGAAGGTGTTTCTGCAAGTCAGCTAATGCGTGATCATAGAGGAGCTGAAACATATAAGAAACAATGGAATAATAACAAGCAAAATTTCAAACAAAAACCAGGTCGTGATTTCCACAAATCAGAAAATGAAAGCCCCCAGAATGAAGACTAAAGTAAGAACCCTCAGGTTATGGATGACAGCCAAGCAGCCATAAAGACTAGGGCTGAATCAGTTCAGGATAAAAACAAAGCCACAACACAAGCTACAATTGTCATACAAAGTTATGCTCCATTTGATATCACTCAAATCCTCTCTTAGGTAAAGGTTTCTGTCCCATTAATGGAACTTATGAAGGTTGAAGAGATTGAGAATAGGATAGTATCCCTAATTTCTGGGGTGCCTTGTTAAGCTAAGCAAAATGATGAGGCCCAAGGTAAAAAGCAGGCTTTGTACAATGAGGAAGATGGAGTCCCTGAGGTGTATTTAGGGATGACCATGACAAAATGCCCTTCGCAAGTGAAGCCATTTTATGTATCCCTGGTTATAAATGGAAAAGTAATCAGAAATTGTATGCTTGATTTTGGAAAATCAACAAACATATGCCTCTGGCTATCATGCAACAAGATGGATTGAAAATAGACAAGGCATGTGGAAAGTGTTATGCTATGGATGCCAGAGAGGTACCTGTCATTGGAATCATGAAAGATATAGATTTCAAGTTGGCAACATATCTAGAGAGGACATATAAGATGAACATAACAGTGGTTGACATCAAGCCATAGTATGGTATGCTGTTGTCAAGAAGATGGGCAACAGTCATTGGTGGAAGTGGACCTGTCATATGCTATGATTCCAATGAATGGTAGGGATGTCAAACTAATCAGAGAAGAAAGATCATCAAAGATAGTAGAGAATCAAGAATCAGAAGAATAGATATGCTTTGTGAACACCGACTGTGATAACTTCAGGGTTGTCTCAGATGATAAAGAGGATAGAGAGAAAAATGTATGCATTGAAGAACTGGACCAGCAGGGTTTATGGACCATGTATTTTGATAAAGCCTGTGCAAAGGAAGGCTCTAGAGCTGGAGTTGTATTCCTGTCTCCATCTGGTAAGCTCCTAAAGTTCTCCTTCTTGCTAAGATTTGCTTGCACAAACAACATTGCAGAGTATGAAGCCTTACTCTTAGGTTTAAATCTGGCTCTCAAACATGGAATTAAGATGCTGAGGGTATTTGGGGATTCTGAGTTAATTGTGTCCCAAGTTAGAGATAGGTATGCCTCAAAGAACAAAAGATTAAAACAATACAAGCATGCTGTCTGGGATACCATTGAACTTTTTGATGCATTTTCAATAGGCTGGGTAGAGAGATCAAAAAATGTCATGGCTGATTTCCTTGCTAATGTGGCTATTAGGCCAGATGATATAACCCTATCTGACATTACAAATGTTGAAGTTAAAATCAGACCTGCAGTACTGGAAAACATATGCAGTTGGCAAGTGTTTGATGATGACAAGGACTTATTAAGATTTTTGCACTGCATAGATGAATATGAGAACCAGGAAATTGATTTTCAAAATTTTGTAGAAACTATAGATGGAAAAGAAACTTTTATGGGAAAAGAAGTAATTCAGTTGAAGACTAACAAAATCCCTAGAGGGTTAGTAGCTTTGGAAAGAGCTTTTGACAATAGAGACCAATTGGTCACAAAGACATCTCCCACAAATAAAGATGACCTAGAAGAGGTAAATTTGGGGACATCTCAGGCCCCCAAGAAGGTATACATTGGCAAGCAGCTCAAACCACACATTAGGAGTATGTTGATTGCATTACTAAGAAGATATAAGCATGTTTTTGGCCTGGTCATATGAAGACCTCAAAGCTTATAGAGAGGACTTATTTCAGCATGAGATCCCATTGAAGCTTGGAGTCAAGCCATTTAGACAAAAGCAAAGGCCTATTAATCACACCTTGGCTCCAAAAATGCAAGAACTCAAGAAGCTTAGGGAGGCTAGAATAATTGTGCCAATCAGACATTCAACTTGGGTGTCTAACCTTGTCCCAGTTAGAAAAAAGAATGGTGATATTAGGCTTTGTGTCAACTTTAGAAATTTGAATGTATCCTCCTTAAAGGATAATTACCCATTGCCTAATATGGAGGCTATGTTGCAGAAAGTGACTGGTTGTGAACTCCTATCCATGATGGATGGTTTCTCAGGTTACAATCAGGTGAAGGTAAAGGAATCAGAACAACACAAGACTACCTTCACCACTCCATGGGGAACTTATGTGTATGTGAGGATGCCATTTGGACTAATGAATGTAGGTGCTACATTTCAAAGAGTAATGGATGTTGCTTTTGCAGGGTTGATTGACTCAATTCTGGTTGTATATCAAGATGATCTGACTACCTATTCAAAGAAGGAAGAGCAGCATCGTATGCACTTGGAGAAAATTTTCATAAGAGCACTAGAGTATGGCATTTCTCTAAATCCAAAGAAGTGTGTTTTTGGGGTAGTTGAAGGAAAGCTCCTAGGGCACATTGTTTCCAGAGACAGAGTTAGGATTGACCCTGAGAGAATAGCTGCAATTGATAGGATTCAAATGCCAAAAACAATAAAAGGAATTTAGTCCTTCTTTGGACAAATAAATTTTGTTAGAAGATTTGTTCCCAACTTTGCAAAAACCACAAGGAACATCTCTAAAATGTTGAAGAAAGGTGAGACTGTCAGTTGGGAAGGTGAAGCAAGCAGATCTTTTCAGGACATCAAGGAAGCAATCAAGACGGCTCCTGTTCTTAAATCTCCTAATTTCTCTAGGCCATTTCAATTGTTTTCATTTGCTTCTTTCCATACTGTTGCTGCATGTTTACTACAGAAAAATGAAGATGGATTTGAGCAGCCCATAGCTTTTTTCAATATGTCCTTGCAGGCTTCTAAGCTAAAGTATGATATCATGGAGAAACAGGCATATGCACTAGTCAGAGCAGTCAAGAGTTTCAGGCCATATCTGGTAGGATCCCAGATAATTACGTATGTGCCTCATGCAGTAGTCAAGGATATCTTCACTCAGCAGGAGGTGACTGGAAGAAGGTGCAGATGGATAAATAAACTGCAGGAGTTCAACATAGAGATATAAACTACCAAGTTGGTAAGAGGACAAGGATTAGCCAAAATGATGGCACAGTCAAACTTAGAAGCATGCCAAGTCAATTTTGTCCAGAATGAAAATGTCAATGTATCAAAATCTGAATGGTATAAGGACATCATATATTACTTGCAAAATCTGAATTGTCCTTCCCATTTCAATGACAGTCAAAAGAGGACCTTAAAGCTACATGCCATCAGGTATATTATTGTTCAAGGTGAGTTGTACTGGAAGAATCTTGATTGTGTACTACTAAGATGTGTGGATGAAGATGAAGCTAATAATGTTTTGAATGACATGCATAAAGGATTGTGTGGTGGACATTATACTACCCAAATAACAGCTCATAAGATCCTTAGGGCAGGGTATTGGTGGCCCAGTCTCTTTTTAGATGCACAAAGGCTTCTAAGGAAATGTGACCCTTGCCAAAGGTTCTTAGGAAAGTTAAGGTATGAAGGTGCACTACCCCTTAGAACTATAAATGTGGATGCTCCATTTCAGCAATGGGGAATTGACTTCATAGGGGAAATTACAGAGAAATCAAGTGGGGGGCACAATTGGATTTTGGTGGCTACTGACTACTTCACCAAATGGATTGAGGCTATTCCAACTAAAAGAGCTACAAGTAAGATAGTGATGGATTTCATATTGGAAAATATCATCATTAGATTTGGAGTACCATTCAAGATAGTCAGATAATTCTATGTGCATTAGATCTGGTGAATTTGTTGATTTTTGCAACAAGTATGGGATAAATTTATCATATGCATCACCATACCACCCACAAGGAAATGGTCATGTAGAGTCAAGCAATAAAAGCCTCATGAAAATCATCAAGAGGATAGTGGATAAGAACAAGAGAGCTTGGGATTCAAAGCTAAAGTTGGCATTATGGGCTGACAGAGTGACAGCGAAAAAAGCTATTAAAAGGTCACCTTTTGAGATGGTATATGGTGCATTAGCCAGGCTACCTATAAACAATCTCCTGCCAGTTTACAAATTCATCCAAGAGAATGATGAGGAGATTAAAAACCCCATGACAGAAAGAATAAACCAGCTGGTTGCACTGGATGAAAGTAGAAGGAAAGCCCACCAGATCAATCTCAAGAGACAACAAAATGTGAAGTATCTGTTTGACAAGAGAGCTACAGAAAGGAAGTTCTAGATAAATGACTGGGTGCTCATCTAGAATGCAAGAAGTCAGGACAAGGGCAAACATGGTAAGTTTGAACCCTTGTGGATGGGCCCATATTAGGTTTGCAATACTCATGGGGAGGATTCCTATATCCTCCAGGCCCTATATGGTGAGATGCTAGAATTGCCTGTGCATGGTCAATTTCTCAAGTTTTATTTTGTATAAGTGATCTGCCTCTATGCACATTTGTAAAAGTGTGTGTCTATTGTAAATATCTTGTATAATTGGTGCTTTCTTGTGTTTTGTCTGGTCTACCCGGAGGTCTGGTTCTCGCTGCAACCTTGTGCCTGCACATCCCCAATCAGAGCCACTGTTGGTGCCTGCTTAATAAATTAGGTCTCAAGTGCTTAATATGTAGGCACCTTCCCAAGGGGTCATTAAATTTTCTATCATCAAGTGTTCATCGGGGTAACTTTTTGTGTCAAGTAAACATGCATGAGGTTTGCCAATGTGGGGAGTCTGGCCGATGGGGTGTGAGGGTAAGTGATGCAGAGCAAAATATCAATACTCAGTCTCTCAATCTCACTCCTTCATAGACTGTTCTTCATGTGCAACTATGGCACTCACACTATAACCAATCAACTGAAACTTGTTCAACACATCACCTAAACAAGGTCTCTGACCCAATAACTTCATACTACATCTTCCAAGATGCCCAACTTCGATCAAAACTCTATCCAACCACTATGCAGGACAACAATCTACAATACTGTTTATTCAAGACAGTCACACACTTCTATCTCTAAGGAGACAATCAGGGTACCCTCCTTGGTGTGATCTCCATTGACACAACTCCAATGCCAAATAGCCAACCAACTCAATATACCTAACACTTGATTGCCTTCAATGACAAAACAACAATTTGATAGACAAAACTATTACCTTCTTCACAGACTATTGTCCTCCTCTCATCCTCTAACACATGAATCTGCAGGGGTTTCTCTCATGCCCACACTCACTATACCAAACTCCTGCCCTTGCAACCTTCACAAGGTTGTGGACAACCTATTTCACATCTCCTTCCATTGATTGGTGAGGTCTTATATCAACAAATTGATGGTAAAAGTGAGAAATTCCACTAAAACCTAAGCTAGGGTTTTATAAAACCAAGTTCTAAAGAAATCTTTGTTATCTCCTCCTATATGAGTTTCAAATCCTCAAATCAACTTCACAAGACAGCTAACATCTTAACCTTACTAATCAACTCATGCAATGAAGTTAACAATCCCATACCTCTACATAGTACGGACTGTCACAATGGAAAATCAGAAAATAGTCACTAAAAAATAGTCTAAGGGAAAGTGTGAATATCTCTCCAAATCTCTACTATCAAGACCTCAAATCACCTGCATAATATTGTTAATACTCCCCACTAATCAACCATCACTAGCAACCTCCATCTCCAGGTCGTACAGGTACAGAATAGTGCATAAAATAGCAAATTTTCTTGACTGTAAACAACAGATTTAATACAGTTTAAAGGTTAACAGTGGTTTCTCCCTCCAATGTCATTGTCAAGACCCCAAATAAGATCCATTACATAGCTACTTCAATAGTCTATTAATCCATTCCAAAAATATGCTATGACTATTCTGTACAAAATCAAGTACGGGCTGTAAAAAGTAGAAAGAAACTCAAAAAAATAGAAAAAATAGTTGTTCTTTTCTATTTCTTTCCTCTCCACCAAATAGTCTCTCTACAATGAGTCATCTTAGGCTTCAAATAGCCTTTTACAATGCAAGGAGTGGTTGGGATTCCATATAACTCCTCAACCACCGAATTCTTCAAGATTTACTTTCTAACTGCAACACTAAAGATAGAAACTGTCTTCTTTGAGACTGTTTTAAGAAACTGCCCTTTCACCGACTGTTTTGGTTTAGAATGTTTTTTTAAATCACTTGGGTTAACCTTTGGCAAGGTTCTAATCTTCCACATAACCCTTGGCATGCCTTTAAAGGCTTACAATATGAAATTTTAAATGACTAACTTGTATAAACATTAAAATTCAAATGACTCCCTATGACTACAAGTCTCATTACAACCATTTGATGGTCTCAAGGACCTCATTAAACAAATCAAACATCTTGAAGGTCAAATAAACCCTGATGTGAAGGTGCTCCTACACCATACAACCAACCAACAAAGATTTCCAAGTCCCTTGGAAATGTATCTGCAAAAAAATTCTTTCCTGCATCTCTGTTTGTCTCTTCATCTTCTCAGCTTCAGTCTTCCAATCTTTAGACTAATAGGGAAGGTGACCAACCAACCAACAGAACAAACTACCATCTTCTCAGAGCATCCTCAGGCTCCTTCTACTCCCATCAGTGAAGTATTCTTCAAGCTGCAACATCAAGTGCTTCTTCAATCAGGAATCCATCTCTCTACTGCCTCAGAACAAACCAACTCACCAAACCATTCATCTCACCCAACAGCAGATCTTGGTGATGCACCTACCACTCTCTCCTCGGTGGTTTCTCTCTGCATCCTACTCCAGCCAAATCTCTATTGGAAAATGGTTATGATAGACCTTCTCTTGTCTGCCCACATACAACCTCAGAAAACATCCTCCTGCAGCTAGATGGATAAGCACCTGCAACCAAACAACTCAGCAACAAAATGATGCAGAGCAAAATATCAATACTCAGTCTCGCAATCTTACTCCTTCATAGATTGTTCTTCATGTGCAACTATGGCACTCACACTATAACCAATCAACTGAAACTTGTTCAACACATCACCTAAACAAGATCTCTGACCCAATAACTTCATACTACATCTTCCAAGATGCCCAACTTCGATCAAAACTCTATCCAACCACTATGCAGGACAGCAATCTACAATACTGTTTACTCAAGATAGTCACACACTCTATCTCTAAGGAGACAATCAGGGTACCCTCCTTGGGGTGATCTCCATTAACACAACTCCAATTCCAAATAGCCAACCAACTCAATATACCTAACACTTGATTGCCTTCAATGACAAAACAACAATTTGATAGACAAAACTATTACCTTCTTGACAAACTGTTGTCCTCCTCTCATCCTCTAACACATGAATCTGCAGGGGTTTCTCTCATGCCCACACTCACTATACCAAACTCCTACCCCTGCAACCTTCACAAAGTTGTGGACAACCTATTTCACATCTCCTTCCATTGATTGGTGAGGTCTTATATCAACAAATTGATGGTAAAAGTGAGAAATTCCACTAAAACCTAAGCTAGGGTTTTATAAAACCAAGTTCTAAAGAAATCTTTGTTATCTCCTCCTATATGAGTTTCAAATCCTCAAATCAAATTCACAAGATAGCTAACATCTTAACCTTACTAATAAACTCATGCAATGAAGTTAACAATCCCGTACCTCTACATAGTACGGACTGTCACAATGGAAAATCAGAAAATAGTCACTAAAAAATAGTCTGAGGGAAAGTGTGAATATCTCTCCAAATCTCTACTATCAAGACCTCAAATCACTTGCACAAGATTGTTAATACTCCCCACTAATCAACCATCACTAGCAACCTCCATCTCCAGGCCGTACAGGTATGGAATAGTGCATAAAACAACAAATTTTCTTGACTGTAAACAGCAGATTTAATACAATTTAAAGGTTAATAGTGGTTTCTCCCTCCAATGTCATTGTCAAGACCCCAAATAAGATCCATTACATAGCTACTTCAATAATCTATTCATCCATTCCAAAAATATGCTATGACTATTCCATACAAAATCAAGTACGAGCTGTAAAAAGCAGAAAGAAACTCAAAAAAATAGAAAAAATAGTTGTTCTTTTCTATTTCTTTCCTCTCCATCGAATAGTCTCTCTACAATGAGTCATCTTAGGCTTCAAATAGCCTTTTACAATGCAAGGAGTGGTTGGGATTCCATATAACTCCTCAACCACCGAATTCTTCAAGATTTGCTTTCTAACTGCAACACTAAAGATAGAAACTGTCTTCTTTGAGACTGTTTAAGAAACTACCCTTTAACCGACTGTTTTGGTTTAGAATACTTTTTTTAAACACTTGGATTAACCTTTGGCAAGGTTCTAATCTTCCACATAACCCTTGGCATGCCTTTAAAGGCTTACAACATGAAATTTTAAATGACTAACTTGTATAAACATTAAAATTCAAATGACTCCCTATGACTACAAGACTCATTACAACCATTTGATGGTCTCAAGGACCTCATTAAACAAATCAAACATCTTGAAGATCAAATAAACCCTGATGTGAAGGTGCTCCTACACCAGTAAGGTTTTTTGTTGTGCCATCGGTGTGATGTGGTATTTCGGCTGCTGGGGTTGATGCCTTTCTGACGAAGCTGGTCTGGCTGACGGAATGTGGCTTTGGGTTTTCATCGGAATAACTTATGCTATCAGCGCAGCAGTTTTTTGGCCTTCCGATGGTTTGTATCTTGCTGAAGGGGATTGCTATCGGTGGGGTAGGTTTGTTTTTGGCTAATCAGGTGTGTCTCCCTGATCCATTGATGTTCTTCAGTCTAACATGTGCTATCGGTGAAGCTGGGGGATCTTCTTCCGATGCCCTATGTTTGGCTGATGGATTACCATCAGTGTGACTTTGCTTATCGGGCGAGCTGGAGGGAGGTCTGCCAATGGTTAATGTCTAGCCGATGGTGGATGGCTTGAAGGTAGTTTGGAGGTGGTCATTGGCGTGAATTTTGTTATCAGCAAAGGAAATTTTGCATCCTCCAATGTGTTCGATCTGGCTGATGGAGGTAGCCATTAGCGTAACATTGCATATTGGGTAAACAAGCAGAGGGTTCGTCAATGCTAGGGGTCTAGCCGACTGTATGTAGCTTGTAAGTGCCATCGGGATGACTTGGTGCATCAGATGAAGTGTGGAGAGTTGGGCCAATAGGGTTACTCTTCACGATGGATTGGCTTGCGGGTGTCAGCGTGACATTCTGCGTCGGCGTGGGTTTGATGTGTTGCTCCAATGGTTCGAGTTTGGCCGACGGGGGAGTGTGATGTCTTCATCGGCATGATCGATGCGATCGGTGGGAGAATTTTTGGACGAACTGATGGAGATGGTCTCGCCGAAGACTTGGAAACAGTGTAGCGATCGATGTGACATGGGAGGTCAGTGAGAGGATTATTGGTTGCTTCGATGGTGTATGTTAGGGTGATGGGCTATTGGTGAAAGGTTCATGGGTCGAGCGGGGCAAAACACTCGATGCTTATTGTGCTTGTGGCCATCCTTATAAAGTAACAAGGAGGTCTCCGTGGGGTGCATGTGGGACTATTTTTCCCTGCATTTTTGAATTTTTAGAACTAGTGCATTTTGGCGAGAAGGTTTCAAAGGCATAGTTGCTGCAATTTCCAGTGGCCGCAGGTGGTTGAAGACTTTATGATGGTTGTGCAGAGTAGTGGGCGATGGCATGAATGATCAAACTACCCGATCATGGATGAGGACTTCTAGGTGGCAGCGCAAGGCTCGAGGCCTCCCCTGTCTCCTCCCCTACCAGTTGCATTTGTTTTTTATGAGCGCCATTCTTTCTCGTGTGCTGTATTTGGTGAATTTTGAATTGCCATGTAACTAATTGCTGGGTACACTTCCCTGTTGTATTTGAGGGACTCTGTTACTCATTTTTGTGGTTGGAAACTTGGACAAATTTTGGGTGCTACAATAGGAATACCTTGGATAGTGGTGCTAGTGCCAGTGTCCCTAATTGTTTCACATTTCAAATTTTGGAAAACAATGAGTTAATAATCTCTGTCCTTCACCTTGGTCTAAAAGGATTTGTCATAATTCATTAATTTGCTTACTATTTTGCTTATTTAGGGTTTTAAGAGTAATTGAACATTAAATTGGGATATTGTTTGATACATATGAGCTTCCGCATCGTTCTAAGAGGTAGCCCAACCTGATAGGTGAATGCTCTCGCTTAGTGGAGATTCAACTCGATTGATATGTCCTTGAATGTTTGGTGAGAAGGGAGGCTTTGCCTTTTGAAACCTAAACCAAAACATCTCCCCCCTTATTAACCCTAAACATTTTGGTGAACCCATCTTTTGAATTTTTGCACCTTGCTGAGTGTTGTGTGATAGATTTGCATTCATTCATCTTATTGCATTTGAAAATTTTGAAAAAATTTGACATCTTAGGTTTAGCATAATTTGAATTAATTGGTATTTAATTTTATTTAATTTCTATCATTTTCATTATATCTAATTTAAATTACAGAAATTCATCATTTAGTACTCATTTACATTGCATTTTCATGCTTAAATTGTCAAAAATTGCTCGAAATTGTACATTTTTCATAAAAACCTAGTTTTGCATTAGCTAGGGTTTGTAGTCAAAATCTTGTTTCAGATTTTACTACCCTTTTAAAACACTCATTAGGACTAGTTTCTAATTGTAGTGTTGCATCATAGTACCTGTCTTGCAAAATTTCATGTCTCGGGTTTGAAAACCTTCCATTTTCACTAGATTTGGCCTTATCGTCTCTCTAGAATTGCATTACAAGAATGTTGTGAGGGATTTTGATGCATAATTGGACTGTTATTAGGGTTATTATCTTCTAGCCCTCCTGAAATTCCTTACGACACCCTTTCTAGTAGGCATTTACATTAAAAATTGATGAAAAATTGCATATTTTAGGTGTATTTTCACTAGGTTTTGACTTGTCATCACTCTATACTTGCATAAAAGAAATGTTGTGAAAGATATTGTTGCATAATTGGGCTGTTCTAAGACATATTATTTTCTATACCTCTTGAAATTTTTCACAACGCCTCTTCTCTTAGTGATATGCATTGAAAAAAAGGTGAAAAATCAAGCATTTTGGATTTTAAACATATCTTTCTCCTAGGGTTTATTCTATTAGTTTGTGCATTGAGTATTGTATTTTATTATATGAGTATTATAACCCATTACCCTAATAAAATATTCCTTTAAGAGGAAGTAGGAGACTCATGGGATCTAGTGCTCTTGAAGAAAATGATATCCCTACCTTTAAAAATCTATTGAACACCTTCTTTACAAAAGGAGAGACACAAATTTTGCAAGACACTGTACCTCATACAACCACTATGGAAGATCAAATATTTCATTATGTAGAGGACACTATTGAGGTGGTCACACATGTACATCATGAGCAAATAAACAAACTTGATAAAGAGTTAGCCGATTTTCAAGCATTTGTTGAAAATGAAAGGATAGCGGAAGAAGCTATACCCGTGATTAACAACATAAGAGAATTGATAAAAGAATGACAATATGGTATTGATGTTATTCAAGGTTTAACACATATTGTACAAACTAATGTTATTCCAGTGACTGAATTTGCAAAAGTTATTAATAACATGTCATCACCAGCTCATACATAAGTATCGACACCTATACTGACTACGGGAATATCTACATTTGCATCAACAATTTTAACTACCAATGCAAATGCTTGTAGTAATGCTACCACTAGTATTAGAGAATATAATGGCACTAATTCACAAAATTACAAAGCTATGGGATTTAACTATTAGAACTTGGTATCTAAGGTGACATCTTCTATGAATAACTACTCTCAACCACCTCTCCATCCCACTTATTCGCAACCACCTTCCACTTATCACTATGTTCAACCACCATTTACCTATTCACAACTTCCGCTTGTCACTACTAAGGATTAATCACCTACTCAATTTGGTTCTAATTCTTTACAACAAACTGTGTCTCCTAATGATGACATCTTAAACCAACTCTTACAAGGCATGACTTCTTTACAACAAAAGGTGACAAATTTGACAAATTCTTCACAACCTAATACACCAACCTATCATGCCTATAATCCCCTATCTTATGCAATCTTGAGGACTCCTATGCCTAAGAGGTTTGAAACCCCTTTTCTTTGAAAAATATGTTGGAAAAGGTGATCCTAATTTACTCATGTGGCAGCATTCAAAACTATGTGTAGTGACTTTTTCTTTGAAGAAGACTTGTTAGCAAAAATTTTCCTGCAATCTCTCAAAGATACTACTTTAGAATGGTTTTTCTCCTTACCTCAAAATTCAATAAACTCTTTTTCATAGTTAGTGGACCAATTTTTACAACATTTTCAAGCAAACATTGGACCTCAAGTCTCCTTGATCAATTTAGTTCAGTGCAAGCAAGGTTTGAAAGAGAAGTTAACTAAGTTTATCAGCCGATATCAAGCCCTCTATGCACAAATTCAATATCAGATGAAGGATGAGGATGTTCAAAAGGTTTTTATTACAAATCTACAACCTAACATTCGTGATAAGATTCTCTTGATTAAGTACAACTCCTTTCAACATTTATGCACTGCCCTTCATGATTATCATCTTTTGTCTAGTCAGTATGAAAACCAAAACTCATTGGCTCAAGTTGGTCAATCCATGGGTGGACCATCACATAACAAATTTAAGAGTCATAATAAGGCTTTCATCAAGGTTAATGGAAAAAATTCAAACAATTTCTGATAAGTGTCTACTATCACCAATCTGAAGAGGCACCATTTCAACAAAGAAAGTTTACTTCGATATCTGAATCCTATCACTCTATCATGAATCAAGCTAAGTAATAACCTCATGAAGCTTCCTTTGATTAAACCATTGGATCCTAGTAGAATGCAAGGACCTTATTTTGATGCTAATGGTTTTTGTCATTACCATCAGCAACAAGGACATGATACTGAATGATGTATGCATCTTAAACATGAAATACAAGACCTCATCGACTCGAATGTTATACAGGTATCGAATGTGAATGATAATTGATGAAGGGGGGTAAATCACAAAACACACAATAACAGATATTAAACACAGCAAATAGAACTTTCTTTTATTGAACTGGGCAACTCATTACATTACAGAAGCTCAATTACAATCAGAGGATAAATCCTCTACTGGCTGCAACACATTACAGCTTTCCCAACCTCAAGACTCTAGAATCTTCAGCCTTCTGTGACCCCAAATCAGCTAGGGTTTCTATTTTCCCACCTATTCTTGACTCCACACTGGCCCCCTTGACTCTACTACTGCCCAGGGTTCCCAAAATAGTCATAAATAGCACTTTTTGGTGGCCTCTAGGAATTTTGCAACTCCCTCCAAAAGTAGGTCAACTTCCGGGAAGCATAACTTTTGATCCGGGTGTCCGATTGACGAACCGTTTTAAGTACCAAAAAGCTCGCGATGTAAACTATCATGCTAGAAATTTGTAAACAGATTTTCATCAACTTTTGAGATGTTATGAGAAGTTTTACTGCCTCACATCTCATTCCATAAATTTTTAGGGGCTTTTCAGAAAACAAGAACTTTAATATTTTTCAACTCACAAATGATCTTTACCTAATTCCTTCACCAAAGGTCTTATATTTACATTATGTAACTTTCTGGAAGTTTTTGCATCATTACATGCCCAAACGCAAACTTTCTAAAAATAGCAAGTACACTTTCCTAAATAGGTAGGTTGCTATTTTTAGTAGTTTTGGAAAAACTGAAAGTCCTACATTATTATTCTAGATATTATGGAACCAAAAACACTAATTATGGGAAGAAATGAGAACAACTACAATGCTTTTGATTTAACTTCTTTTTGGGTGATGCAAGATTGCCCTTACACCTTTGGATGCTCCTGCATCAGACACCCAGGGTAATTTGAGAAGTGACCCTGTCACGTCTCAGGTGTTTGTATGAGGAAAACTCAAACGGTCAACCTCTACCTTAGACAACCAAGAAGAATCTTCAACAGGCCTTCCTTTCCATTTCACTAGATATTATTTGTATTGATTGTTCTGAGGGCTTCTTCCCACACGGCTATCCAAAATCTCTTCTATCTCCTCTGTTGAAGTAGATGCTAGAATACTCCACTGCACTTCTATTGGTCCATCCTCTATTCCACCTTCATGATATTCTAATAAATTAGCAATGTTGAAAACAAGAGAAATATTGATCCCACTTGGCAGCTCTACCTCATATGCATTTCCTGAATCATGCTTCTTCATGATTCTGCATGGTCCAAATCTCTTCATTTTTAATTTATTGTATGTTCCAACTGGGAACCTTTCTTTTCTCAAGTGAACCATGACTTCATCTCCCACTTGGAACTCCTTATACCTCCTCTTCTGATCTGCCTTAGCCTTGTACTGAATATTCATCTTATTAATGTGCTTTCTCACTTCTTCATGCAATTTCTTGAAATGTTCTGTAAAGTCTTCGGCTTCAGCACTTGTCTTTTCTCCATTGTCCAGCTTCCTTAACTTAGAAGCATTTCTCGGGCTATTACCATATACAATCTGGAATGGTGATTTACCAGTACTCCTATTGATAGAATTGTTGTAGGCAAATTCCACCTGTGGTAAAATTAAATCTCATCCCTTGGGCTTATCTCCTACTAAGCATCATAGCAGGCTACCCAAACTCCTATTCACCACTTCTGTCTGTCCATCAGTCAGTGGATGGTGTGTGGAACTGAACTTCAAGTCTGTCTTCAAGTTCTTCCACAATGTCCTCCAGAAATAACCAACAAACTTGGTATCTCAGTCTGAAACTATGCTTTTTGGTAGACCATGTAGTCTCACTACTTCCCTGAAAAATAACTCTGTAATATGAACAGCATCATTAGTCTTCTTACAAGGAATAAAATGTGCAATTTTTGGGAATCTGTCCACCACCACAAAAATAGAATCATGTCCTCTCTGTGTCCTTGGTAAACCAAGAACAAAATCCATGCTAATATCATCCCATGGCTTCTCTAGTACAGGTAATGGTTGATACAACCCTGTATTATGACTTGTTCCTTTTGCCATCTAACACACTATACAACTCTACACAAATTTGCTCACATCCTGTTGCAACTGCGGCCAATAATAATTTTCATCGACAATGGCAATGGTCTTATCTCGACCAAAGTGTCCAGCTAACCCCCCACTATGCTTCTCCTTAATTAGGTTCTCTCTCATGGAACTCCTTGGAATGCATAATTAGCTTCCTCTAAACAACATGCCATCTTGGATTATGAAATCCAACCATTTTGTTTTGTCCAAAGTAACAGGTTCCAAACAAGCTTTCCAAGCCTCTGCAAAATCTGGATCTTTAGGATACAAACTTTTGAGTTCATCAAACCCAACAACCTCTATCTTCATTACTGTCAACAAATTTCACCTTTTGCTCAAGGCATCTGCAACCCTATAGGACTTCCCACTCCTGTGCTTTAAAACAAAAGTATAACTCTGCAAAAACTCAACTAATTTTAAGTGCCTTTGATTTAACTTTCCTTGACTATTAAGATACTGCAAAGCCTGATGATCAGTATATAAAACAAACTCTTTTGGCAACAAATAATGTCTCCATTTCTTCAAAGCCTGGACTATTGCATAAAACTCTTGATCATAAACAGAATACTTTTTCTTGGCATCATTAAGCTTCTCACTAAAATAGGCAATGGGCTTACCTTCTTGGCTCAAAATAGCTCCTACACCACTACCGCTAGCATCACAATCTACCTGAAATACCTTATTAAAATCTGGAAGTGCCAAAACAGGTTGTTCTACGACTTTCTACTTCAATGTTTCAAAGCTCTTGTCTGCTCCTTTAGTCCATCTAAACTCTTTTCTATCCCCTCTCATTGTCTTAGTTAGGGTTGCACAAATGCTACTAAAATTCTTGATAAACTTTCTGTAAAAACTTGACAAACCATGAAAAGATCTTACCTCCGTTGCACTCATTGGCATAGGCCATTCAATGATAGCCCTTACTTTTTCTAGGTCCATCTTAAGACCTTCCTCTGAGATAACAAATCCTAGGTATACCAACTCCTTTGCAAAACTACATTTCTTCAGATCAATCAACAACTTCTCTTCCCTCAACTTCTCTAGAACTCTTCTGATATGCATCAGATGTTCATCCCAAGTCTTACTGAAAATCAAAATATCATCCAAATAAACAATAACAAAACTTCCCAAAAATTCTTTTAGTACCTCATTCATGAGCCGCATGAATGTGCTCAGTGCATTGGTTAGCCCAAATGGCATGACTAACCACTCATACAAACCTTCCTTTGTCTTGAAGGCTGTCTTCCATTCATCTCCTTCTCTGATATGGATCTGGTGATACCCACTCTTCAGGTCAATCTTCGTGAAGTACTTGGCTCCACTCAAACAATCCATGATGTCATCCATTCTTGGCAATGGAAATCTATACTTGATCGTTATCTTATTAATGGCTTAAGAGTCTGTACACATCCTCCATTCTCCATCCCTCTTTGGTGCTAGTACTATAGGTACTGCACATGGACTTAGGCTCTCCCTTATTAGTCCCCTTCTCAACAACTCATGAACTTGTCTGTTCAGCTCTTCATTCTTTGCAGGGGTCATTCTATGGGTTGCCTTGTTTGGCAAACTGGCTCCTAGTATCAAATCCATTTGATGACTTATCTTCCTTACTGGTGGTAAACCTTCTAGTACATTATCAAAGATAATGTCCTGGAACTCTTCCAACATATTTGAAACTTCTACAGGTACATCTTCACATTTCTCTTGACTAATCTTAGGAATCAATGCAAAGCAATGACGCTCATGCTTCATACCTTCTAAAAATTTCCTACCATCTACCAAGCAAATTCTAGTAGTACTACATACCTTTTCTTCCACCTCCTTCAAGGGCTTCAACTTATGACAAACTCCGTCCTTTGTTAGGGAATATGTGTTTGCATGGCCATCATGGACATCACTCCTATCATACTGCCACGGCCTCCCTAATAGCATATGACATGCATCCATCGGTATGATATCACACAACACCTCATCATGGTAGTCACCAATCTTGAACTTCACTAAACACTACTCATTGACCAAAGCTCTATGGTCCTTCTGCAACCATGCAATCCGATATGGATGTGGATGCTTTCTTCTTGTCTACTTCAACTTGTCAACCATCTCCTCTGAAACAAGATTATCAGTGCTTCCATTGTCAATAATAATATCACAACACTTACCTTCACATTTGCACCTTGTGTGGAATAAACTCTTCCTCTGATTGGGTTCTCTCTCCTTGTTCAACAAAGTTCTTCTGACAACTAGGGTTTCTCCCCTTTCAGCATCTTCAGAATGCTCAGAATGTGCATCTTCATCTACATGTGCAACTCGTGCATTACCTTCAGGTCTTCTATTTTTCCTTCCCTGATGTTGCAGACACTCATATGCTTAATGCCCTTCTTCTCCACATTGGAAACAGGTTCTTCTGAAACCTCCTCTTCTAGGTCCTTGCCTAGGTCTACCTCTTCCTCTTCCTCTTTGCTCACCATTGTTCTGGTCACGAGGGTGGTAGGTATTGTCACCTCTCTGATTTCGACTGGTGCCAGTTTCTTCACTTTTCTTTGCATCTTCATTTCGGCCCCCATAGGGTCTTCCACCAGTCCTTCGGCCTTGACCTCTTCCCCTTTGCTTGCTGTCAAATCTTTTATTCAGCTTCTCTTCCACCTTTAGGAAAAACTGGTACGCATCTTCTATGGTGGTCATTCTGACCAGGCTCAACTCCTCTTGAATACTCGGCCTCAACCCATTAATGTAACGGGCTACCTTCTCCTTGTTGGGCTCTGCATGGCCTGTCCTGATAGTAATTTTATAAAACTCTTCTATATACTCCTTAACAGACTTGTTACCTTGCTTCAATCCTTGCAGCTTCTTCAGCAACTCCATCTCATAGTCCCATAGGAATGAACTGCTTCTTTAGTTTCTCCACCATCCGATCCCATCTGGAGATCTTTCCTTTTCCTCTTCTATTTCTCTCTAATTGGACCTCCTTCCACCAAATATTGGCATGGCCCTTCAACTTTGTTTTTGCAAACTTAACCCGATCTGGGTCCTCCACATCTTCATACTCAAAATACTCCTCCATGTCATTGATCCAATCAATAAGCTGTTCTGGATTCAAATCTCCAAAATATGTAGAAACTTCGATCCTGGGCCTCTTTCTGATCTGTGAAATGGCCCTCAACAACCTAACTTTTGCAGGATCTCCGGTAGCTTCTTGTTCTTCCTCAGATAGCTCTTCTTCATCTTCACCTTCACTTTCTTCTCTTGTCCTCAGCTCAAGCCCTCTTTGTAGCTCCTCTTGCAATGCATCAATTTGCCTTTGTAGGGCTCTGATACCACTTGATGAAGGGGGGTAAATCACAAAACACATAATAATAGATATTGAACACAGCAAATAGAACTTTGTTTTATTGAACTAGGCAACTCATTACATTACAAAAGCTCAATTACAATCAGAGGATAAATCCTCTACTGGCTACAACACATTACAGCTTTCTCAACCTCAAGACTCTAGAATCTTCAGCCTTCTATGACCCCAAATCAGCTAGGGTTTCTATTTTCCCACCTATTCTTGACTCCACACTGGCCCCCTTGACTCTACTACTGCCCAGGGTTCCCAAAATAGTCATAAATAGCACTTTTTGGTGGCCTCCAGCTAAATTTCAAATTTTGCAACTCCCTCCAAAAGTAGGTCAACTTCCGGGAAGCATAACTTTTGATCTGAGTGTCCAATTGATAACCATTTTAAGTGCTGAAAAGCTCGCGATGTAAAATATCACACCAGAAATTTGTAAATGGATTTTTGTCAACTTTTTGAGATGTTATGAGAAGTTTTAGTGCCTCATATCTCATTCCGTAAATTTTTAGGGGCTTTTCGAAAAACAAAAACTTTAATATTTTTCAACTCACAAATGATCTTTACCTAATTCCTTCACCAAAGGTCTTATATTTCCATTATGTAACTTTCTAGAAGTTTTTGTGTCATTACGTGCCCAAATGTAAACTTTCTAAAAATAGCAGGTACACTTTCCTAAATAGGCAGGTCGCTATTTTTAGCAGTTTTGGAAAAATTGAAAGTCTTACATTATTATTCTGGATATTATGGAACCAAAAACACTAATTATGGGAAGAAATGAGAACAACTACAATGGTTTTGAATTAACTTCTTTTTGGGTGATGCAAGATTTCCCTTACACCTCTGGATGCTCCTGCATCAATAATGGAAATAAATTGGTTGCTCTGCCAAATTAGAATTTACAAATCTTTACTAATCCCTTTCCTAAGCATACTGATAATAACATGATGGAACAAAATACACTTGAAGTAGAAGATGACTATCTAAATTACGATGAGATTATTACTACAATAGAAGTGGATAAGGAAAATAGTAAAGTATCACCTCGTCAATGAAGAAAAGTTATCTATGTTGAGGTTCCTCCTCCGTTATCCCTTCAAAGATCAAGAAATAACCAAAAAGCATTGGAAAGACAAATGGAACAACCGAAGCAAGAGACCCTGACAAAAGAAAAGATTGAAATAATACAAGATAGTCCTTGTCACTATGATAGACAAACTCAACAAAGAAAAAGAGCTAAGGATTAGAAAAGAGTAAGAAGATTATCATTAGTTGGAAATAATAGTGGTTCTTCTCCTCATAAGCAACAAAAGATTTCACATACATAAGGACTTGAGAAACCAATATTGCATGGACTTCCTAACAACAAACAAAAATCTCATAAGAACCACTCAAGATTTGAACAAAACTTGATAGAGCATCACTCCAAGAGGCTCACAAGTTACAAATTTTAGTATGGTTGTACTGGCAGGTAAGTATTTCTAATCCTTTACCTCCATGTTGTGTTTCCCCCATGATGTGTTATGTGTTGTTTAGGCATCCTAGGATGACCCTTGATACTCTTGTAAGGTCAAGGATACCGGGAGACCACCTCTATTGTGACCCTTCTTCTATATTGCCTCTCCTCAATTTTTATTGTTGTGTGTTGTGTCTTATGGACATAGCGTTGCGGTTGGTGACTTGGGGGGCATCCTCCTATGTGACTATCCCAAAGTTACTTGTTTCTCCTCTCTTGATTTATTGTTTACCTTCTTCTAATGGTTTGATCTAGTTGGTGGATGATGAAAAACATATTATACTGATACAAACCTAGTGTCCTTTTAGTGAGAAATCAAAAAATGGACCTAGTCCATACATGATGATGGGGTTGATATATTATCTGACACTTGGGTAGTAGAATCACTTCGTGTGCTATCTTGATGTTTTCTTATCACACTTACAAAACATAACAATACTACTGCTTCGTGCACTTTGTCTATCTTGGATCTTGCTTTCCTTGGCTCTCTATGTGAATGATTACATGCATTGTTGTTTATCATGATTATATTGATGCTAACACCTTTTCTTGTAGGAAATTATGTGTTTGTAGGAACATTTGGTGATCGTAAAGTACATATCACCTCTGGGGGGCATGGGTTTTGTGAGAGCTCATGTTTCCTTGTGTGTTTTATCTCTACCTTAATGTGCTTGATATCGGTAAATGATATCAACCACCTTAAGGTGAGGGAATATATAAGATAAGTTGTCTGATGATTTTGGTACTAAAAAAGCATGTTTGAAGTCCTTTGCAGATGTAGGATGTTGTATCTCCAAGCAAGTGCACATCTTTCTTTTCTATATTGCAATCATTTAAGCCATCTGCAGAGGTGGGGATGGTGTATTTCTCGAGGAGATTGCACATCCTGTCATTTTCTAAAAGTCCTCTGAGTAGGTGGGGAGCAGATCTAAGACTATCCTAACCCTTAAGCATGTCTTCGGTGATTGTTGTGGCAAAGTCCAATTGTTGGTGTGTGCTTGTATCAAGCCTAAGATGGATGAGAACCTAGAAATAGGTTTCTTTCATCGCTTTTTTTCTATGTTTTCTTTGTGTCTTCCATGTATGTGTATGGCATGTTTGTTCCCAAGCATAGTCTAAAGACATGGGTGATGAGTCCCTCCTATGCTTTGGAATTTGAATGGCATGTTTGTTCTCAAGTGTAGTCTAAAGACTAGTGGTGATGAGTCCCTCCTACACTCTGAGATTTGTATTGCATGTCTGTTGCCCCATATGTAGTCTAAAGACATGTGGCGATGAGTCCCTCCTACATTTTGGGTTGTGTGTTTACTTTCCTTGTACTTGCATTTGCACTCATATATGGAAAAAATGAAAAAAAGAAATAATCACTGCATTCATTGTATTCATAGTGTTTTATGTGTCTTCAACATTGTCTTCTCCATGTTTTGTGTGACTGTAACTATCTTCTCCATGTTTTGCATGCCTATTACTATCTTCAATATGTTTGGCATGTCTTCACTGTGGTTGGCGTGTTTGCTGTGTTTGTTGACCATACTTTAATGTATGTATTGGCCTTGCATTTATACATACATTAAAGTGGGGGCTAAATGTTATGTCAGAAAATGTCCCCTTGGGGGCTTTTCCCTCTTAAGGCTTAGTTCCTGGGTCCTTAGAAGGCATATAGAGCATCTTGCATGTTAATTTTGAATCCCGATGAGAAAACCTTGAAGTCTTATGACAAATAAGACCTAGGGGGTGCTATTTTGATGATCCTAAACAAAATAAGGGGTGGACTTGGGCGCTAGCACCCTAGTCCTGACCTATTTTGGGTCTACCCTAAATTTTAATGTCAGTTTTATGACCGTTATTTAGGTCCTATGCCGACATCTCAAGTTTGAATTTTGAAATTCTTAGTGGGAATCTTTGTAGTTGCATATATAAACATGTTTAGGTTTTCATTTGTAAACTAGAAGATGATTGCAAACTTTAGGCATATTTGTGATTTCAAGATATTCATTGTTGCAGAGCATAGCATTGTTATTGTGTTTGCAATTGTAGATTTGACTTCATCTTCTCATGTGATTAAAGAGCATTCATTTATGTGAGATCTACACTTCAAGGTGATATCTATTATGTTTTTGATCATTTATCATTTAGATTTTGCCTCTATCCCATAGGGATACGCATTCTTATCTGACAATGGTGTTCAGAAGACTTGAATGTCTCTCTAAGGCTTGACCAAGGCAAGCCTCTAAACACCACAACCCCCTCCCATACTCCTTTGTGATTGTAGGTTATAGGTATCGAGTTTCACGAAGTGGAGTTGTAGAAACGAGGTTGCAGACAACAAGGATTTAGAATCCGAAAGAAAGAAGATGGAGTTCAACATTTCAAGACTTAGGCACTAGTGCCACTATCCTTCACTTTCTCTAGGGTAGAAACAGAATATACAATGTAGATTAGTGTCAGAAGGAGATTTAAATTCTATGTAGAAAATAATACCTTGGATAGTG
Source organism: Cunninghamia lanceolata (assembly GCA_027924645.1). Lineage (NCBI taxonomy): Eukaryota > Viridiplantae > Streptophyta > Pinopsida > Cupressales > Cupressaceae > Cunninghamia > Cunninghamia lanceolata. The sequence goes on along the minus strand of BSBN01000160.1, from coordinate 3,804,518 downwards.
GTGCCAGTGCCAGTGTCCCTAATTGTTTCGCATCTCAAATTTTGGAAAACAATGAGTTAATAATCTCTGTCCTTCACCTTGGTCTGAAAGGATTTGTCGTAATTCATTAATTTTCTTACTATTTTGCTTATTTAGGGTTTTAAGAGTAATTGAGCATTAAATTAGGATATTGTTTGATACATCTGAGCTTCTGCATCGTTCCAAGAGGTAGCCCAACATGATAGGTGAATGTTCTCGCTTAGTGGAGATTCAACTCGGTTGATATGCCCTTGAATGTTTAGTGAGAAGGGAGGATTTGCCTTTTGAAACCTAAACCAAAACATCCCCCCTTTTTAACCCTAAACATTGGATATGATGTAGATGACATGTTATAGAAACTAAATCCAGCTCTACAATCTCTAATGTGATAAAGCGGTAAAATGTGGTAATCTTCAATGTCGCTCTCCCTGGCTCTTTGCAACTTAATATTAACTGTCCCAATAGATTTGAATACTTCTAGATGCTCCTGCATTAGAATACCACAATAGATCTATCAATATCCCATTGTTGGTTATTGGACTTTTACATAATCTGTATTATAAAATTAGTTTTCAAATTCTGTGATGTTCTTCTTGGTGAATTAATGTTATTTGATTTTTTTAGATAGATAAGAGGGGATTCTATAGGGCCCCCATTATTGATAAACATAGCATAACAACTTGGTACAAACTTACATCTCTCTCTATCTATCTATATATATATATATATATATATATATATTATGAGAAGCTAAGCAATTGTAGCCAAACAATCCCATAACCAAATAGAAAAACCTAAAACATAGCACCATATCTAAAAGCCATAGAACATAACTAAATAATCCCCCAACATTCCTATAAAAAAGACAAAGCATTTTCTATATCAAGTATTTCTTCCATCCATGGCTCCTCTCCCATGTGTCATCCTTTGTGATGGCTTGTAAGGGATGGGAATCATACTCTATGACATATCTCTATACAATGACATGGCCCATGTATAAAAGACCATAGAATATAGGGATAGTAAAGTCAGTCCTATTTTAATCTTACCTTGATGATGGTGAATACACAAACTAGAAGAATTTTTTTTTCATACTTTGTAATTTATTTTTACATGTTTTACACTCATTTTAATGTTTTTCCTAATGTTTTGTATGAAAAAGGGGGGAAATGAAAACAAGGGTTAAATCCTTCTTTCTCTACAAACATTCAAGGACATATCAACTAAGTTGAATCACACTTTGGCAAGAGGATTCACCTACAGGTTAGGATGTAAGTTGGAACAATGTGAAAATTCAGAGTTTATCAATTAATGTATCAATTTAATATTCAAATACCCTTAAAACCCTAAGCATGCAAAATAGTAAGCATATTGATGAATTACGACAAATGCTTGTAGACTAAGGTAGTAGACAAAGATTAGTTACTTACCATTTTTTGAAGTTCAGGATGCAAAATACTTAGGGAAACTACCACTAACGTCCAAGTCCAAGGTGGTATTTTCTCTGTGGAATCTTGATCTTCCTTCGACACTGATAATCACTATACTTTTCGTTTCTCTCAAGAAATGCGGAGGACACTACCACTAGTGCCCAAGTCCAAGGCCAGATGTTTTTCAGGATGTCAGAGCCTCTTTAGATGCTGATTATCATTGTCACAATGATTTTTGTGTTTGCAACTTCAAAGGACACTGCCACTAATGCCCGTGTCCAATTAGTCCTTTTCTTTAGGGATCTAGAATCTTCACACTGTCTTACTATTCCCTGCAACTTCACTTCGTCAAGATGTGACACCTGTAACCTTAAATCACAAGGAGAGTGGTTGGGGGTTGTGGTGTTTAGAGGCTTGCCTTAGTCAAGCCTTGGAGAGACATTCAAATCTTCTGGACACCGTTGTTAGATAAAGAGTGCGTATCCATGCGGGATAGAGGCAAAATCCAAATGACAAATGATTGAAAACACAACTAAATTTCACCTCGGAGGTGTAGATCTCACATAGATGAAGATTCTTTGACACATGAGAAGATGAAGCCAAATCTACAACCACAAACACAATAACAATTATCTGCTCTACAACATTGAATATCTTGAATGCTCTACAATCTTAAGTTTGCCAAAAGTTCACAATCATCTTCTAGTTTGCAAATGAAACACTAAACATGCTTATATATGCAACAACACACATTCCCACTAAGAATTTCATAACTCAAACTTGAGATGTTGGCATACAACCTATGTAACGGTCATAAAATCAACATAAAAATTTAGGGCTGACCTAAAATGGGATAGGACTAGGGCACTAGCACCCAAGTCCACCCTCCCAATTTAGGTCAGGATCTATTTAAATAGCACCCCCTAGGTCCTATTTGCCATAGCACTTAGGGGTTTCCTCATTGGGATTCAAAATTAACATGCAAGATGCTTATAATGCATTCTAAGGATCCGGGAGCTAAACCTTAAGAGGGAAAAGTCCCAGGGGGACACTTTCTGACATAACACCTAAGTTGTTCCTTGTTGACCCCTTTCTATCCCATTTTCCCTCTTCCCCCTATCTTTTCCTCTTTCTATGTGTCTTTTTTACTTTCCATGTGACTTTACCCCTTTTAAACCTTACTTTATTTTATTCCCTTTAATTTTCCCCTTTTATGTGACTTTACCCCCTTTTTTGATCCTTTATTTTATTTTATTTGTTTCTCTTTGTTTATCCTCATTCTTTAATTTTCCCCTTTTATGTGATTGCACCCCTTTTTGAGCCTTTATTTTATTTTATTTCCTTTTATTTATCCTCATCACTTTCATTCCCCCGTTTCATGTTTCTTTACTCCTTGCTCCAAATAATTAATGTTTTATTCCAATTATTAAATAATATTCTTATCTACTTACTTTTAAATGCTCTCCTTATCCCATCTTTCATACAAAAATTAAAAGTTCCCTCATCTCAAATTCATTCCATAAATCTAATATTACCTCCAAAGAACTATTAAAAGACCCCACTTCCTCTCATTTAACAAGAAGAAAATAACACAACAAGAGCTTTTAATTCCCCTATCTTTCTTTATAATCCCCCTATCTTTCTTCTTTTTGGTGAGTCATCTTTAGATTATTGTTAGACCATCATCATGGAGCCTTTAAAGTCCATTCTTCATCCGTTTGGTGGTTTGAAATAGACATTATGGAGCTCTCTCATTTTTCTCTTCTATTTCATTTCTCATCTTCTTTCTCCCTTGTTCCCACTTCCTCTTTGGTAAGCATATTAGGGCTTAGGCTTTCATTTCTATTTACAATTTTATCATAGATTAGATTTCAATTTATTGTTTTAATTATTATTCTTGTTATGTCAGAAAATGTCTCCCTGGACTTTTCCCTCCTAGGTTTAGCTCTCGGGTCCCTTGTTTTGCATCTTGCATGTTCATTCTAACTCCCGGAAGAAAATGGTCTAAAACCCATGTCACATGGTGCATGAAGGATATTGTGGCACTTAGTCCTACCTTGAAAAAGGACCTATGGACATGGGCACTAGCGCCCTTGTCCTGCCCTATTTCAGGCAGGTCCGAAATTTGAATCTTAGTTTTGTGACTGTTAATTAGGTCCCATGCTGACATGTTAAGTTTGAATTACAAAATTCTTAATGAGAATGTGTTTAGTTTCATATATAAGCATGTTTAGGGTTTCATTTGTAAACTAGAAGATGATTGTGAACTTTTCGTGAACTTATGTTTTTAGAGCATTCAAGATATTCATTGTTGTAGAGCAAAGCATTGTTATTATGTTTGTGATTGTAGATTTAGCTTCATCTTCTCATGTGATTAAAGGATTTTCATCTACATGTGAGCTACACCTCTGAGGTGATATCTATTTGTGTTTTGAATCAATTATCAATTTATTTTGCCTCTATCCTACAAGGATACACACTCTTTATCTGACAACGGTGTTCAGAAGACTTGAATGTCTCTCTGGGGCTTGACTAAGGCAAGCCTCTAAACACCCCAACCCCAACCACTCTCCATGTGACTACAAGCTACAAGTGTCACATCTTGACTGAGTGGAGTTGTAGGGAACAGTAACATAGTGTGCAGATTCTAGATCTTTGAAGAAAAGCATTGCTCAGACTCGGGCACCAATGCCAGTGTCCTCCGATGTTGAAAACACATAAATCATTGTGACAGGGACAATCAACATCTAAAGAGGCTTTGACACCTTGAAGATCACCCTGCCTTGGACTTGGGCACTAGTGCTAGTGTCCTCCACATCTCCCAGGATAGAAACAGAAAATACAATAAACATCAGTATCAGAAGGAGATCAGGATTCCGTGAAGAAAACACCACCTTGGACAGGGGCACTAATGCCAGTGTCCCTGAGTATTTTGTATCTCTAACTTTAAAAAATAGTGAGTAACTAATCTCTGCCTACTACCTTAGTTTGCAAGCATTTGTCGTAATTCATCATTTTACTTACTATTTTACATAATTAGGGTTTTAAGGATATTTGGGCATTAAATTGATACATTAATTGACAATCTTTGAATTTCTACATCAGTCCAAGTGACAACCTAACCTTTAGGTGAATCCTCTTACAAAAGTATGATTCAACTCGGTTGATATGTCCTTGAATGTTTGTAGTGAAAGGAGGATTTAACCCTTTTTATCATTTCCCCTATTTTGCATACAAAACATTTTGGTGAACCCGTCTTTATGTGAATTTTGCACCTTGCTGAGTGTTGTACTCTAGATTTGTATTAATTCATTTTATTTTATTTGAAAATTTACAAAAAAAATTGAAATTTTGAAAATTTTGAAAAAATTGGCATCTTAGGCTTGCATTTTGGCATAATTTGCATTAATTTAATTTAATTTCATTTAATTTATGTTATTTTCATTAGATCTAACTTAAATTGCAGACATTCATCATTAATTAATCATTTGCATTGCATTTTCATGCTTAATTTGTTTAAAATTGCTTGAAATTGTGCATTTTTCATAAAAACCTAGTTTTGCATTAGCTAGGGTTTGTAGTTAAAATCTTATTTCAGATTTTAATACTTTTTTAAACTCTCATTTAGGACTGATTTCTAATTATATTATTTCATCATAGTGTCCTTTTTTGCAAAAAATCATGTCTAGGGTTTGAAAACCTTGTATTTTCATTAGATTTGGCCTTGTTGTCTCTCTAGAATTGTATTATAGGCCTGTTGTGAAGGATATTGTTACATTATTGGAATGATATTGAGCTTATTATTTGTTTCCCCTCATAAAATTATTCACAACACCTCTTCTTTTAGTCATTTGCATTGAAAATTTGTTAAAAAGGTGAAAAATCAAGCATTTTAGATCATAAGCATACATAGTTTTGCACTTGTTCCTTGCATAAATATTGAAAATATTTTAAAATATGATTTTGTATACATTTTAAGATATATACACATCTTATAATTGCAACAATAATGCTAGGTTCCCCCCTAACACTTATTTGAAAAGAAGGAGCCCTGAACCTGAAATCACATTTGCACCTCATGACAAAACATTTGTAGACAATGAAGGACCCCTTTACATTACTATAAAAATAATGGAGATTCCTATAAATGGTACACTTATAGATCCTAATTGTATGACTAATGTGATAATGAAAGAGTTTCTCCTTGCACATAATTTGGCACAAGATTCCTATGAACCTTCAAATATAAGGATTAAGACACATAACAGATCTTTAATGCCTACCTTTGGGAAGATAACTTTATTGGTTACAACTTCTGATAAAGCCATAGATCAAGTATTTGAGGTTATCACTTTATCTGACCTCTTCCATGTAAAACTAGTACACCCATGGCTAAAAGCTATGAACTTTTTCCCCTTAACTATTCACAATTGCATAAAATTCCCTTTACATGGACAAGTGTGTACTATTCGACATAATACATATCGACCTTTGGTAATGGACAACAACTTTACTCTTGATTACTTTTGGCCGCAACCTGATAGAGACCCTAAGCCATGAAGAGATCACTCTTTCCTATATTATAGATGATACAAATCAAAACTTATATCTAGATTGGTCAGGCCTCCTATGCAAACAATAAGAGAATAACAACCCACATTAGAAGAACTTCCTAGAAAAAAAGGAAAAGGACCCTGTGCTGAGGTTCCTCCTCTATCATCCTTACAAGGATCAGGAGGTATTCGTTGAGAACAAAGCACTTGATTAAGACAAATGAGATTTGATCATGGTGCTTCCTCCTCTAACATACATAAACCTATGGAAAAACATGATAATACTTTTAAAGATATAAGAAACAAGACAAAAAGAAATAGACAAGCAAGAGAAAGAAGGAGAAAAAGACAAGATTTTTCCCAATGACATGCATCTCAACCAGAAAACATTCCACCTAACATTGAATCAAACCAAGAAGAGCTTAAGAATGAACAACTTGAAGACAAGAACAAAAGTTGGGCTATGGTACCTTATGTACCTCTTTCCTCTAACATTCAAGATTGGGAGATGATGACTTACTTGACGATGACCACTAGTTCAGTTGTCTCTTCAGGTATGTATTTCTAGCCCTTTACCTCTATGTTGTGTTTCCCCCGTGATGTGTTATGTGTTGTTTAGGTGTCCTTGGATGACCCTTGATATTCTTGTAATGTCAAGGATATAGGGAGACTGCCTCTATTGTGAACATTCTTCTATTTGTATCATCATTCTTCTATATTGCTCCTCTCCTCTATTTTCATTATTGTGTGTTGTGTCCTAGGGGCATAGCATTGCAGTTGGTGACCTCGGGGCACCTTCCTACGTGATGACCCTAAGGCATGTGTTTCTCCTTTCTTCATTTATTGTTTACCTTCCTCTAATGGTTCTATCTAGCTAGCAAATGATGAAAAACAAATAAGACTAATACGGACCACATGTCCCTTCAACAAGTAAGCAAAAATGGACCTAGTCCATACATGATGATGGGGTTGATATATATTATCCACCGTTTGGCTAGTAGAATCACTCTGTGTGATATTTTGATGATGTCTAATATTTTCTAAAAATCCATAACAATATTGTTGCTCCATACACTTTGTTTATCTTGGATCTTGCCTTGGTTACATTTGGTTCTGAGATCTCTGTGGTATAGCCCCACAGTTATACTTGGATTCTGATTCCATAGTACAAACTTAGCTTTTGATGTGATTATGTATATGCATTGCTTTTGATCATGTGATGTGGTTATTATTTGTGAAAAAGATTTCTAACCCCTCTTCTTGCAGGAAATTATGTGTTTGTGGGAACATTTAGCGATCTTAAAGTCCATGTTACCTTTAGGGGCATGGGATTTGCATGAGCTCTTGTTCCCTTGTGTGTTCTCTCTCTACCTTAAAGTGCTTGATATCGATACACAATATCAACCACATTAAGGTGGGGGCATATATAAGGTAATCTATTTGATGATTTTGGTAAAGCGTGTTTGCATAGATTGATCTATTGTGTATACCTCCGTTTCACTCTAAGGCATCTCCGTGACATGGGTGGGGTTGTATACTTTTTAGCACATGCTTCCTTTTCACTATAAGGCATCTCTGTGATGCAGGTGGGGTTACATTTTGAAAGCCCTCTGCGGAGGTGGGGATGGTGTATCTCTTGAGCTAGTGCACATCCTTTTTATTCTAAAATTCCTCTGAGGAGGTGGCGTTGGTGTATCCTCCCTTAAGTGTGTCTTTGGCAGTTGTTGTGGCATAAGCCCAACCATCAGGTGTGCTTGTAATGTGCCTAAGATGGTGGTGAACCTAGAAATAGGCTCCTTCCATTGCTTGTTTGCCATGTTTTAGACATATAGTATGTCTTTGGCATGCTATACGATGCTCATGTTTTCCATGTGTCTTCCATGTGTTTTCTATTTTGTATGGCATGTTTGTTCCCAAGCATAGTCTAAAGACGTGTGGTGATGAGTCCCTCCTATGCTTTGGGATTTGTAAGGCATGTTTGTTCTCAAATGTAGTCTAAAGACGTGTGGCAATGAGTCCCTCCTACACTCTGAGATTTGTATTGTGTGTCTGTTGCCCCATATGCAGTCTAAAGACATGTGGCGATGAGTCCCTCTTGTATTTTGGGTTGTGTGTTTACTTTCCATGTACTTGTATTTGCATTCATATATGAAAATGAAAAATAAATAATCACTGCATTCATTGTGTTTTGCATGTATTCAATGTTGTCTTCTCCATGTTTTGCATGCCTGTTACTATCTTCACTGTGTTTGGCATGTCTGCGACATGTTTTCTCTAATGTCTGCCTAAGACGAGGGGCTAGAGATAGTTCCTCATTCTTTGTGTATGCATTAGCTTCAAGTGCTTGGCGTGTTTGATATGCTTTGACCATACTTTAATGCATGTATGGGCCTTGCATTTATACATACATTAAAGTGGGGGCTTGTTAGAAATGAAGGTGTAAACCACACAACAAAAATCTGATTCAAACCTTATTATCCTCTAAACAATGTAGAATCAATGGAGATTGCAACATAAATCAAAATCTATTACACAGAAATAACATGCACTAAGAACTAAACACATAACACAATATGTAACATGGAGAAAACCCTTTTGGGTAAAAAACTCCACAAAGAAAAGAGGATCCAAGTTGTATTATCTTCAAATATGAGATTACAATACATGCACTTCCTCTCTCCTTTAATCTTCAATCCAGTGCCGCCTGTTACTCTCCAATTTGATAAAAATACACTACAAATATCCTTATAAAAGGGGTTTGCCTTCTATGGCAAGATAACTGAAAAAATATCAACTATCAGATCTATGACCTAATGACGAATGGTCCAGATTCACAATGATTAAATACAAAAAAATGAGGTTTTGGGAGCGCCGCCCCCAAACCCCTCCAAGACGCGCAGCCCCTGGACCCCCCACCGGGGGATGATCCCCCTAGACCCATCACATGGGGGAAACCCCCTACGATCCCCCATTGCTGACAAATGAGCATCATGTACTGGATATAAATATATAGTTGAAACAAGATCATTGCTAATGAAACCTTTCATCCCTTATGGGTAATTTACAAACAATATTAGGAGTAGTTAATTACATAGGATTTACAAGGTTGATGGCACCTTAATCCTAACATTCTCCCACTTGACATCATATATTGTAAATACCCATAGGAAAACCATAAAATAATTAGGCACTAGAAGCAAGGCCCATGGCCTCTCTGTGCCAAATAAACTTCTCTCTGCTCATAGGCTTGGTCAAAGCATCTGCAACATTCTCCTGAGTGTCTACCTTATTCATCTCAATCTATCTATTTGCAACCATTTCTTGAACAAAGTGATACTGTACATCAACATGCTTAGTCTGAGCATGACACATAGGATTCTTGGGCAAACATATAACACTCTGGCTATCACAACCAATCTGAATGATCCTGCAATCAAATCCAATACCTATACACATTCTCCTTAACTAAATTACCTCCTTAGAGACTTGAGTAGTAGCCATATACTCTACTTCTGTGGTGGACAAAGTAATTGTGGGTTGCCTCTTACTAATCCAACTCACTGCTCCTCCGAATAGAGTAAACACATAGCCACTAGTGGACCTTCGACTATCCAAGTCACCTGCCCAATCTGCATCAACAAAACCCTATATGTCCAATGATTTATTAGCACTATTAGTACCAAAATAAACCAAAAAATAATTAGGAGTACCTGCAAGATACTTAAGCACCCTCTTCACATAATTCCAATGTTGTCTACAGGACCTTAGACATAAATCTGCTAAAAACTCCCACTTCTTGGGCAATATCTAGCCTAGTGCAAACCATTGCATACATCAAACTCCCTACAACACTAGCATATGGCACATTAGACATATCCTCAAAATCATCCTTATTCTTTGGACACATATCTAATGAAAGCTTAGTACTAATGGGTAAAGGAACTCTAACTGGGTTATAGTCCTACATACTGAATCTCTGCAAAATGGTATTCACATACTTACTTTGTAGCAACCAAATCTTTTTGTTACCACTATCCCTCCTAATCTCCATACCTAGAATATACCTAGAAGCTCCATGATCCTTCATATCAAATGCACTTGAAAGTTGGGCTTTAAGCTCACTGATCATACCCTTAGTATTGCTAAAAAATAATATGTCATCAACATACAATTCAATGATCAATATAGAATCATCAATAAAGTGAATGTACACACAATGATCCTCCTCGCTCCTAGAAAAACTAAATTTCAATACAAATGAATCAAACATTTGATACCACATTCTAGGGGACTATTTCAAACCATAGACAGACCTCTTCAACCTGCAAACCCAATGTTCTTTTCCTTTTACCTCAAAACCTGGAGGCTGTTGCATATAAATTTCTTCCTCAATATCTCCATGCAAGAATGTAGTCTTAACATCCATTTATTCAATCTCCCAATCATAAGCTACAACAATAGATAAAATAAATCTAATAGAAGTCAATTTAGCAACAAGAGAAAAAAATTCACCAAAATCAACTCGCTCTCTCTGGGAGTAGCCCTTGGCTACCAATCTAGCCTTGTACTTCTCTAATGAACCATCTGCTCCAAACTTCTTCTTGAAGACCCACTTACAACCTATGGCCTTTCTTCCTTTTGACAAATGAACAAGATACTAGGTGTTACAAGAGTCTAAATCCATCATCTCCTTCTGCATGGCTAACTGCCAAGACTCACTATCATCTACAAGAATAGCTTCCCTATAGTATCTAGGTTCATTGTCAGTACTCAATATAACAAATATACAACAAAAATCTGGTGGGCTATACCTGTTAATTGGATTCCATTGTCTTGTGGATCTCCTCAAGGGTGGAGTAAGAGTCTCAACTTGTTCTTCTGCATGATCATCTGTACCAACTTCTTCTGTAACAACAGATTCATCTTCATTAGAACTACTCGAATATTCTTCTTCTTCACCCCCCAATCCATCATTGTGTTCTTCCTGAGGTGTATCTTACTGCTCTAAATCAAAGTGCACTCTCTTTACCTTTTCTTATTTTTCTTTTGGCTACTTAGGTTTAGAAATAGCTCTAAGTCCCTTGAAAATAATATCTCTAGAATAGATAATCTTGCGGGTTAGTGGATTCCAAAGATTATAACCTTTGACATTATCTCCATATCTAATGAATGTACACTTTTCAACTTTTGGATCCAACTTAGATTGCTTTTGCTTAGGCACATGAACAAAATCCTCACAGCCAAAAACCATTAAATGTGAAATAGAAGGTTTCTTACCTGTCCACACTTTATAAGGTGTCGAATCAAGAGCCTTACAAGGAGATCTGTTAATCAAGTAGAAAGCAATACACACAACATCTGTCCAAAAGCATTTATCCAACTGTGCATCACTCAACATACTTCTGGCTCTTTCCATGATTGTTTGGTTCATCCTTTCTACAACACTATTCTACTGTGGTGTATACAGAGTTGTCTTTCATCTGATAATACTTTCATGCTTGCATAACTCATCAAATTACTTAGAGAAATATTCCCCTCCATTTTCAGATCTTAATATTTTTATCTTCAATCCCGATTGGTTTTCAACTAAGACTTTAAAATCCTTAAACTTAGTGAAAACTTTAGATTTGTGTTTCATAAAATAAATCCATGTAAATATGGATACATCATTAATGAAGGTGACAAAATAACGAGATTTTCTGATAGAATCATTATCCATAGGTCCAAACACATCTATATGAATAATTTCTAACTTCTTTTTTGCTCTATTGCTTCATAAAGGAAATGATTTTCTATTTTGTTTACCAAACACACAATTCTCACAAAAGTCAAAGTGCTCATCAAAATAGGGGAAACCATCCAACAAATTTCTATTCTTGATAGTTTTCAAAACATTATTACTAGTGTGGCCCAATCTACAGTGCCACAACATACATGTATTTTTAGTACTAGCCTCAGATATATAAGAGGCATTACAAACTATAGTGGCTTCAATCTTAAACAAGTTTCCCAATCTCTTCCCCTTCACTACCACCAAGTTCCCTCTCACCAATCTGTAACCATGCTTGTCAAATGTTACATGCATTCCAAAATCATTCAACTTCGAAACTGAAATTAGATTTCTAGCTAATCTAGGAATATGCAAAACACTAGGGAGGGTTTTAATCCTCCCATCACTGAAACACAACAATACCTTGCCTTCCCCAACTATCAGATATGTAGAGTTGTCCCCAATGTATATATCACCTCCATCATACTCTTCGTATGTGGAAAACCATTCCTTATGCGGGGTCATATGAAATGAGCATCCTGAGTCAACTAACCAATGATCATTAGAAACAGCATTACATGTAGAAAGTAAAACATCTTCACCTACATTTGAGGACTTATCTGAAGCACTCTCCCACTGTTTCTTTGGGTTTCTGTACTCCTTCACATGTCCCCTTTTACCGCGGTTCCAACACTTAACTATGTTCTTCTTCCCAGGTGTCTTAGATTGGGACTTGTCCTTAGCCCCTTTCTAATCTCCTTTTGGTCCTCTTTCCATAGACATTCCCCTGACACTAAGAGTATCTCCTGAACTATCTAAACTTTTCTTCCTCAATTCATGTGACAACAAAACTGAAACAAGAACATCCAACTTCAGATCTGTGAGGTTAGCAGTGATAGCCAAAATAACATTCTCCCATGACTCAGGCAAAGAATAGAGAAGCAATTTACTTTTATCTTCCTCATTCACTTCCACATCTACAAATGCTAGTTGACTCAATAACAAATTAAATCAATTTAAATGCTCTGCAATCGATTCACCCTCTCTCATTTTCATGGAAAATAACTTACGCTTTAAATAAAGTTTATTTACCATACTCTTTGATTGGTAGATCTCACCTAGATGCTTCCACAAGCTATGTGGGGACTTCTCACTTGCAACATTTAGCAGAATAGAATCTGCAAGACACAGTCGGATTGTACCTCATGCCTTTTTATCTAGTCTTTCCCACTCATCAGGAGCAACATCATCAGGTTTCTTCCCTTTCATAACAACTAGCCACTGGTTTCTTTCTTCTAGCAAATCCTCCATTTTCAGCTTCCACAATTCATACCCCGTGCCATTGAACTTTTTTATGTCCAATCGAGAGGTAGAAGCAACAGTTGATGAAGCCATGATATCTACATAAGATCTGTAAATAAACAACAACCAAATCTCCCACTACAACTAAAAAACCTTCACATTACCACCCAAGAATCAAAACTAGCTAGGCTCTGATACCAAATGTTAGAAATGAAGGTGCAAACCACACAATGGAAATCTAATTCAAACCTTATTATCCTCTAAACAATGTAGAATCAATGGAGATTGCAATAGAAATCAAAACCTGTTACACAGAAATAACATACACTAAGAACTGAACACATAACACAGTATGTAACGTGGAGAAAACCCTTTTGGGTAAAAAACTCCACCAAGAAAAGAGGCTCCAAGTTGTATTATCTTCAAATATGAGATTACAATACATTCACTTCCTCTCTCCTTTAGTCTTCAATCCAGCGCCGCTTGTTACTCTCTAATCTGATAAAAATGTAGTACAAATATCCTTATAAAAGGAGTTTCCTTCTAGGGAAAGATAACCGACAAAATATCAACCATCAGATCTATGACCTAATGACGAACGGTCGAGATTCATAATGATAAAATATAAATAAAATAAGGTTTTGGGGGTGCTGCCCCCAAACCCCCACTGGGGTGCTTGGCCCCCAAACCCCTTGCTAGGGGATGATCCCCTTGAACCCCTTGCAGGGGGGAAACCCCCCTGTGAGTCCCCATTGCGAACGAATGAAGGTCATGTACCAGATATAAACATATAGCTGAAACAAGATCTTTACTAATGAAACCTTTCATCCCTTATGGGTGATTTACAAACAATATTAGGAGCAATTAATTACGTAGGATTTATAAGGTTGATGGCACCTTAATCCTAACAGGGCTAAATGTTATGTCAGAAAATGTCTCCCTGGACTTTTCCCTCCAAGGTTTAGCTTTTGTGTCCCTTGTTTTGCATCTTGCATGTTCATTTTGACTCCCAGAAAAAAAATGGCTTGAAACCAATGTCACATGGGGCATGAAGGACATTGTGGTACTTAGTCCTACCTTGAAAAAGGACCTATGGACATGGGCTAGCGCCCTTGTCCTGCACTATTTTAGGTAGGTCCTAATTTTGAATGGTGGTTTTGTGACCGTTAATTAGGTGCCATGCTGACATCTTAATTTTGAATTATGAAATTCTTAGCAAGAATGTGTTTAGTTGCATACATAAGCATGTTTAGGATTTCATTTGTAAACTAGAAGATGATTGTGAACTATTGGCAAACTTATGATTTTAGAGCATTCAAGATATTCATTATTGCAGAGTAGAGCATTGTTATTGTGTTTGTGAATTGCAGATTTAGCTTCATCTTCTCATGTGATTGAAGGATTTTCATTTACATGTGAGCTACACTTCTGAGGTGATATCTATTTGTATTTTGAATCATTTATCAATTTGTTTTGCCTCTATCCCACAGGGATACATACTCTTTATTTGACAACGGTGTTCATAAGACTTGAATGTCTCTCCAGGGCTTGACTGAGGCAAGCCTAAACACCCCAAAGCCCAACCACTCTCCATGTGATTGTAGGTTACATGTGTTGCATCTTGATGGAGTGGAGTTGTAGGGAATAGTAACATGGTGTGCAGATTCCATATCTTTGAAGAAAAGCACTGCTCGAACTCAGGTGCCAATGCTAGTGTCCTCTGAGGTTGAAAACACAAAAATCATTGTGACAGTGACAATCAACATCTGAGAAGGCTCCGACACCCTCAAGATCATCCTGCCTTGGACTCGGGCACTAGTACTAGTGTCCTCCACATCTCCTAGGAGAGAAATGGAAAATACATTAAACATTATTGTCGGAAGGAGATCAGGATTTCGCAAAGAAAACACCACCTTGGACAGGGGAACTAATTCCAGTGTCCTCGAGTATTCCGCATCTCAAATTTTGAAAAATGGTTAGTAAGTAATCTCCACCTACTACCTTAGTCTGTAAGCATTTGTCGTAATTGATCATTTTACCTAATGTTTTGCATAATTAGGGTTTTAAAGATATTTGAGCATTAAATTGATACATTAATTGACAATCTCTAAATTTCCACATTGGTCCAAGTGGCAGCCTAACCTATAGGTGAAACCTCTTGCAAAAGTGTGATTCAACTCGGTTGATATGTCCTTGAATGTTTGTAGTGAAAGGAGGATTTAACCCTTTTTATCATTTTCCCCCTTTTTCATACAAAACAATTCTATGTATATTTATGTTGAAAAGCCACAAAGTGGTTGATTGAGGTAACTTCCCCTTTGATCTAACTATTTTGTAAGGTATACAATCTGACCTATATGTGGATTATGGAATAATTTAGGCAAATTAGACATTCGATTCAATTATATGAAATGATCAAAAGGTCAAGGTGAGAAACCCCCCCAAAAAATAGGGGACTCTAAGTAAGGACACCTACATCCTAACCCTCATAGGGATGCAAGTGTTCCCATCTCCCAAGACCATCAAACTTTCCAAAAACTTCCTTTTCTAATTTTAAGCTGTTATGGAGTAAAAAGTGGACACATGCCTTTTTACCTCCTAGTTTAGCTCCTAGGTCCCATTTATCTCATTATGCATTATAATTGATCATCCCAAAGAAAATAGCTTGATACCCATGTGAATTTGGGACCTTGGGCCCTTCATTAAACTTATCCCAGACCTAAAATGGGCCCCTGGACTTGGGTGCCAACCACCGAAGTTCTCCCTGATTGGTCAAGGTAAATTAATGTTATGTCGGCCTAGAACATTTAAAAATGTTCCTCTTTGTTGGCTTTTGTGATTTAATTTCATGAATGTTAGCAGGAAAGCATATATAAGTGAGTGTTTGAATTCATTTTGAGTTAAGTGGATGATAGAAAACTTGTGATATTGGAGAAAAGAGCATTCAAGGCATTCATTGTGTTATTGTTGCAGGTTTGTGTTTGTATTGTGTGTTTTTGTTGCAAATTTAGAATCATTATCAATCTCCTCATGAGTTGAAGGATCTGCATTCTCCTAAGGGCTTCACCTCTGAGGTGACATCATTGCTTTTTGAATTATTTCATCATTTGAATTATTTTTAGCCTCTGCCCTACAAGGGCATGCTCTCTCTAAACACATGGAACAACAATTTATAGATTTCAAATATACAAGAACAAGATCTCAAGAAAGATTAGTTAAACAATCTGTAAACTAATTCAAAATTTCTTCATTAAACTTGACTGTAAAAGGCTATAAATCAGAAATATAATTTCCAGGGTCATATGCTTGCTTATTACAGAAATATGGACTATCTTACAATAGAAATATCTGACTTACAGAGCCTTTTGTTATCTATCTAACCTCCTAATTCACATGAACAGGACTTGTCAATCACTTCCTCCAACCACTGCCCCTAAAGCTATCCCAAGATAGGCTTTAAATACATGTTAGAACTAGTTAGTGTAATTTCCCCAATGTCTACTTGCTTTGAAATATGTAACTCCCATTTGGACACCAAAATGAACCTAGCTACCCTTTTCCCATCCATGAAAGAATTTTCTAATTTTAAAATTTGGTAACACAACTTCCGTGAACCATAACTTTTGATCTGGGTGTTCGATTGACGAACCATTTGAAGTGTTGGAAAGCTCATGAAGTGAAATATGATGCCAAAAATCCATATACAGATTTGCGTAAACTTTTCAGGGCATTATGTGATGTTTAAGTACCTCAAATTTGATTTTGAAACATTTCTGGGGACCTCAAAAAATTGAAACTTTAATATCTTGAAATCCAGACATGATCTTGAGTTGAAATTTACCAAGAATGCTTATTTGACTATTCTGAAGCTTTGGGGAAAATTTTGAGTTCAATCGCTTCTCTGATATAGGGTTACTTAAAATAGTAAGTTATGGTATTCTTAGTCCTGTTGGAAACTTTGAAGGTTCTGAATCATTCAAGCAAATGGGTATATGAAAACACAAAAATTGAAAAGAACAGAAAAGAAATCATCATTTTTTTGAGTGATGCAAGATTTCCCTTACACCACTAGATGCTTCTGCATCAGACACCTACGGTAATTTGAGAAGTGACCTTGTCGCATCTTAGGTGTTCGAGGAAAACCCAAATGGTCAACCTCTGCCTTAGACAACCACAAAGAATCTTCGATAGGCCTTCCTTTCCACTTCACCAAATATTCTTCATATTGCCTATTCTGAGTACTTCTTCCCATACTGCTATCCAAGATTTCTTCTATCTCCTCCTTTGAAGTAGAGGTCGAGACAATCCACTGTTCTTTTGTTGGTCCATCCTCTATGCCACCTTCATGATACCCTATTAAATTAGCAATGTTGATCCCAGTTGGCAACTCTATCTCATATGCATTTCCTGAGTCATGCTTCCTCAGGATCCTACATGGTCCAAATTTCTTCATTTTCAACTTCTTATATGTTCCCATTAGGAACCTTTCTTTTCTCAGATGAACCATAACTTCGTCTCCAACCCTGAATTATTGAAACCTCCCCTTTTGGTTTGCCTTTTCTTTGTACTCATTATTCATCTTGTTAATATGCTTCCTTAGCTCTTTGTGCAACTTCTTCATGTGTTCTACAAAGTCTTTGGCCTTAGCACTATTCTTCTCTCCTCTATCTATCTTTCTCAACTCAAAAGCATTTCTTGGATTTCTTCCATATATAATTTGGAATGGGGATTTACTAGTACTCCTGTTGATAGAAATGTTGTAAGAAAATTCTACCTATGGTAGAAACAAATCCCATCCCTTGGGCTTATCTCCTACTAGGCATCTCAGTAGGTTGCCAAAACTTTGATTCACTTCATTTGTCTGTCCATTAGTCTACGGATGATGTGTAGAACTGAACTTCAACTTAGTCTTCAACTTCTTCCATAAAGTCCTCTAGAAATACAAAACAAATTTGGTATCTCAATCTAAATCTATACATCTTGGTACACCATGTAGTCTAACCACCTCTCTAAAAAAGAAGTTTGCAATGTAAACAACATCACTAATTTTTTTGACATAGAATAAAATGTGCCATCTATGAAAATCTGTCAACCACCACAAATATTGAATCATGTCCTCTCTGTGTCCTCGATAAACCAAGAACAAAGTCCATGCTGATATCCTCCCATGGTCCCTCTAGTATAGGTAATGGCTGATATAGCCCAGTATTATGACTCACTCCTTTGGCCATCTGGCATACTCTACAAGTTTTCACAAATTTCTTCACATCCTAGTACAACTATGGCCAATAATAATTCTCACTAACAAGAGCAATGGTCTTATCTTGACCAAAGTGTCCTACCAACCCTCCACTATGCTTCTCCCTAATTAGGTTCTCTCTCATGGAACTCCTTGAAATGCACAACTGGCTTCCTTTGAACAACATACCATCTTGGATTATATAATCCAACCATCTTGTCCTATCCAGGGTAATAGGCTCCAAACAAGCCTTCCAAGCCTCTATAAAGTCTAGATCTTTGGTGTACAAATTCTTAAGTTCATTGAATCCAACAACCTCTATCTTCACCTTTGTCAACAAAATTTGCTTTCTGCTGAAGGCATCTACAACTCTATTTGACTTCCCACTCCTGGGCTTCAAAACAAAAGAATAACTCTAAAAAAACTTAACCCATTTTAAGTGCTTTGATTTAAATTTCCTTGACTATTAAGATAGTGCAAATCCTAATGATTAGTATATAAAACAAACTCTTTTGGCAAAAAATAATGTCTCCATTTCTTCAAATCCTAAACTATAGGATAAAACTCCTGATCATAAATAGAATACTTTTTCTTGGCATTGTTACCTAAATTTCACTGTAGCTCATTCAGGTAGAGCTTTGATTCAAAACTTGAAAGGTACATTTCATCTAATCTTTCCTATATTACATTCAAGTGCATAAATGAAATAATTCAAAGGATTATGTTTATCAAATTAGTACATTCATATAAGTGAATGTAACATAAGAAGGATTTACTAAAATCTTTTCTGAACAAAGAATTAATCTTTATTGAATGTTAAATGTATATTGTCTCACACTAGCCGTGAGACTAACTTTACTTATTCAATGGAATTGAAGAACAATATGTACATGAATAAGTAAATAAAAAGTAAATGTGCATATAAGGAGGGAGACCAATCATTGCCTAAGAATGACTGGTTCTGATGTGTCATCTTGTCTTGCTGCTGCCCTGAGCTACCTCTGTACTTCCTAGCTCCATGTTGCTCCTAGTTCCAGCATCTGGCAATAACAATGAGGTTAGAGCAATGCTTTAAGCATTGAAAGGTCTCAGACCTTACATGAAAAAACACCTATGCATGTACAAATTGATCTCCAAATGCATTAAATAAGCAATGCAAACCTTGGATGTCCTAGAAGAGTAATCATGCCATCAAACACATCCAAAATATGCATTTATTTTCTAACAAGTTTTCTTCATTCACATATACAGGTGTAATTATGTCTCTATTTGATTCATTAGATTACATTATAAGTAGAGAAAATGTGTCTCCCACAAGGGTTGAGCCCAACTCATAGCCATTATAGAAGGTTTCATGTATATTCATCAAAAACAAGGATCACTCATACAACTAGATCTATTTATAATTGAACAATATGATTTATTGCCTGAGACAGTCATATGTCTAAAGGTCAGTCAATCATGCAAAGACAACCTACAGTGATACGAGGAAGATAGAGTGCATAAAGAAGATAGTCATGAGGAATTGTCTGGTAACAAACAAAGAGAGTCAAGTCATGCAAAGCAGCATAAGGAACAATTTATCATAAGATATCATATGATACAGTCTTCATTCAAGATCAAGTATAAATACAACAAGGATAGTTTGCATAAGAAGGTAATGCATCTCTGATTAAAGAAGAGTGCCATCTGAATGCCAAGTATAAATGAAAGGAGATCAAATGACAGTCATCAAGCTACATGACCCATATCAACATCATGTAGTGCCATTATACCATCATAGTTTCCCTTTTGAGCATTAAAGTGTGCACAATTTATCAAATTCCAAGGAGGATGTCAACACCAATGCCATAACAACTATACATTAAAAGAGATAGTTATAATAGCAATGTATGAAGTGATAGTCTTCCAAGTGCATAGTAAACAGTATATACCCTGATGAAATACAGTGAGCAGTCTATATGAAAGCAAATCGGTCTTTGACAGAAATCAGCTAGACTATACATGAAATGAAAGTAATAGTCCTCAAGTAAGGAAAATGATTGTCACTATTATAAGAGTGGTAGGATAGTGAATAGCTCAGTGAAGTGGAGACAGTCATGAAAGGAGCACCTACCATCTATTTGTAACATTCATGAAATGAACAGAGCTACTCTATACAAGGTATACAATCAATAGTAAACCTCTGGAGTAGTCAAACCACTATGTAGTAATGTTAGATGTGTTTCAATTTTAATACACAAAGACAAGGATAACAAAGAAAGAGAACAACATATACAAAGCTATAGAAGACTCATGAAGAATGGTTGCTAGTGATGAAGAGTGATCAAATTCCACAGTGAGGGTTATTTCTTGAAACCCTGAGATATTAATGTTTCATGGTATATATATAAACTTGCAATGATGAAGAGTGCTATGTCCCATAACACAAATAGAGTATGTTCACAGTGGAGGGTTTGATGCACCAAACCCTAGTGCATTCAACAGAGATATATAAGGTGTAGAGCATGCAAAAGTGAACCGGCTCCAACAGACTTTTAGAGATACAGAGGAAATGAAAGAAGAGACTAGGGTTTTATAAATCAAACCCTAGTGAGATCAGAAGAAAACCAGAGATCATGTGTGAAGTGCTCAGAAGGGTATAGAGATAGCAGAAATGACAGCTATAGAACTAAATATGAAATCCATGCTTATCTTATTGCCATAATGCAAAAAAGAGGAATGGGTGTCAAAAGTCATCTCTGACAAAAGATAATAAAGCATTAGGGTGTTAGAAGTGGAATGGTTGTTATAGTCATTTTTGAAGTACAAAGGAAATGTCATATATATAGAAATGATAGGTTTTCTTTCTTCTATAACCCTTCATTAAAAACGGATAGTTATTTTTTTAGAGAAAACAATTATTTTGCCGTGCCATGAAAGAATAAGGAAGCATAAGCTCTATTTTTGTCATGGTTGTTCATAAAATGGACTATAGGGTTTTATAATAAACCTTAGCAAAAGAAACCACTTGTTTCTCAGTCGAATAAGCCTTCTTTTGATAGCACAATGCCAGAGAAAAGAAAATGTCATAGACATAGTGATATATAATGCAGAGATGACAAGTTTTTTCCTTTTCCTATAGCTCTTCATAAGAAACACAATTTTATATGTATAAAATACAGTATTTGGTCATGCCATGAAAGATAATGAAGCATTTAGTATATACAGTGAAGTAGAAGAGTAGCAGAAATCATAAAGTTATAGTTTTGACATTAGAGAACAAGTTTATCAAACTTACCTTTGGATTTTTGAAGCTCTTTCAACAAAAAATATAGTCAAAATGCCTTCATAATAGTAGAGAGATCTCCATGAGAAGATACAGGCTATACCCATGGTGGCACACAGTTAAACACAAAGCAAATGGCCAAGTGAAATGTTAGGGTAAACTCTCTTCTTGCTCCAAAAAACCCTAATTGACTGAGGGTCTTTTTGACCTTTGTTTTTAAAAAAGGAAATCATTGTTATCCAAAGTGCCTCAAGGTCAACAGCATAAATCATTATACCTAGTGCAGATGGAGGAAGCCCGTGAGACCTTTTTGCCTCTTTTTTCTTTTTAACAAAGTCAAAACAAGATAATAATAACCCATGCCCCATATATCTCCTTAGACTGGTCAAAGGTTTATTTTATTTTTTGCATTTCATTTATCAAATGTAAGGCATGTGATTAAAGTGTTGTTATTATAAAACACTTAATCAATATGTTTTTTCTTTTAAATGCATAAATAGAATGCCATGTCTTTTGAGGCTTTTATGAGTGAAGTCCTTATATTTTACAACCATATAGGGTAGTTGAGGAAGTTAGAAGACAAAAGGAGAGTATCTAGGAGGTTTTTATTGCTTTTGTGAGCTTTTTAGGGGTTGTATGATGAGTCATCTTGTTGGACTAGGTCATGATGGACTTTTTCCTTCATTATGAGCTCTTTTGGTGGAGATTGAGGTGCTAGATTCTAGGCTTTTGTGGGCATCTGACCCAAGTTTGTTTCTAACTTCTTTTATGGTGGAATCACTTGGATAGTGGTGGATATAGTCACTTTTGTGACTCATTTGTACTCAGTTTTGATTATGCAATTTGGAGAGACTTGTGATTTTGACATCCTTGCTCAAATTTTGACATTTTTTGTAACTCATTTTCAATTTACTTGATATGAAATATAGTGGAGACCTTGAATGCCATTGATTGGAGTTTATACCTACTTGTATTATGCATCTATGTGCTTATCAACTGATTTGATAGAGTTATTTGTGAAGTAAGTTTATTTCCTCTTAACTTTTATTTCAGAATTAAGAGCCTTTTTTGTAGAAAATACTTATTCAGGTTGCAAGTTGTGTTTAAGTGTGCATTGCCATTAAGTGTGAAATTATTTTTCCTCTTAAGAATTTTGCATTTATAAACTTTCTTGTGAAATATTTATGCAGAAGTATAAGTGATAGGTTGTGCAAGAAATCTTTCAGTCATTTTAACAAGTGTTTGAACTGGTACTTTCATGTTCCTCATTAAGATAGGTGTATCACCCTTTAGAGTTAAATTTCATTTTTAGTGCAAATCTTTCTTACCTTTTTCCTTGTCAAAGCCATAGAATAGTCAGTCTTAGGTGATACAAAGTTAGGAAGCTGGCCTTCTCCAGAGATTCACTCCAATTTCCAAGTGACCCATAGCCTAGGAGTGTTTCCATGTTCCTCCAGAGTACCAATTTTTACAATTTGGTAGGGTGCAACTTTCAAAGATAATAGTTTTTGGCACGCTTGATAGGACTATTGAATCAAGACAGTTTTAGTTTTTCAAGCTTTGTTGGTTTTGATATGCAGCCAGTATATTTTAGCCTTTAAGAGGTGTTTTTCTTACATATCTGGTGACTCTCACTTAGAATAGAACAAGTAAACCAGTGTTGTTTTATTTTATGAAAATGATACAAACTCGAAGTTTGAGTTCTTTTGATTATTTGCAGTTGTCTCCACCTAGAAAAACAAAGTAGAACTGTGAAAAGAACTCCAGTTTCAAAGAGAGTTCAGTCAACTCCACCAAGTTTTAGACTAGTAGTACTTGTATCTCCTGTACTAGTCCAAGCAAATCCACCTCCAGTTGTTCCAATGGCAATGAATTAGCCATTTGTGGCATTTGATGGAGGTAGCCCATTGAATTTAACATAGCATGATGATATACCCATGGCAGCCTTAAAGAGTCTACCTTTTTTCACAAGGTAAGATCAAACTACCCCAATTGAGCACATTAGAGACATGGCTTCTCTATGTGGAGTTGATCATGTGACCCAAGAAAATATAGCCATCAGGTTGCTAGCTACCTTACTGAAAGGGAAAGCCCTGCAGTGATTCATGAGTTTACAAGTACAAACCATTGGAACTTGGGATGACTTAGGTGCCAAACTGAATAAACAATTTCAAGATAAGTCTGATAACTTATCGTTGGTTGAATAGCTAACCATAATAAAAAGAGCTCCTCAGGAGCAAATGATGGACTTCAACTTATGTTTTCAGAAAACATGGGACAAAATTCTAGTGTACTATTTGAAAGCTCTTAACATTGATATTTCAGTCATGATACAATCAATGGGAGGTACTAGTTTACCAGATGCATATGAAGTAGCAATTAGAGCAGAAAATAGATTGATTCAAGTTGGCAAGATAGCACCGAGGCCACCAATGCCTATTTTTCTTAAAATCCAGCCTTCAATACTGTTAACAATTCCATCTTTTGCCCCTTTACCTATTGTTGCAGCAGTACCAGCTGCTGTCAACCATGAGGCTGCTACTTCTAGCTCATCACAAGAGCTAAGAGAAATTAAAAACAACCAACAAAAGATTGAAAATATACTTCAAACTTTTGGAAATGAATTAGTGAGCATAGAGAAGCAATAGTCCTAGAATAGACAGCCATATCAGCTAGTAAATCAAGGTCAAAACCAGCCATACCAAGGTCAAAACCAACCATACCAAGTAAATAGGCCACCATACCAAGGAAATTATTAGGGTATAAGGTAGAATATAAACCAAAGGCCTTTTCATCCTTATAATCTTGCACCAATTAATGTAGTTAGAGACCTTGTTCCTATTCAAAATAACCTTGTAGCAGAGTATGAATGATGTTTCCCTTGCAATCAGCCACACAGTCAGGCTACTTGTTCAAATGGAGTTATTAATTAGGCATTAATGGTGTAGAATGTTGTAGTTTCTCAGCCTAACACACCTAAAGATGGGTCTTTACAATAGCAAGACCAACCTCATAATGATATTGCCCACCTAAATTGGCAGGGTGAAGAGTTTTGTGGAGTAAACAAAGATGATTCTCCAATTGCAACAAATATAAGAGCTTAAAAGAGAGGCTTTGAGATGGAACAATAAGAAAACAAAGGAAAAGAAGTTGCTGGACCATCCACATCTCAAATTCCTCACATCTTATAGAGAAATGTCTAAGGTCCTTCTAAGGAACAACCTCATATTTAGGCAGATCCTACTGCTACAAAGTCTCATCAAAAGGTAGGTGTTACTTCACCTTTCAACATCATTGAAAATATGAAGAAGATGAATGTGACAATGTCCATGTGGGATTCCTTAACCATCCCAAGCCAAAAAGACATGTTACAATCTACTTTGTCTGATTTGAAAGTGTCTAGTGATGCATCAGTTGACCCAGCTAGGGATGTCCTTACAAATTCACCTTAGGATAGTAATAAATAGCCAGGTAAAGGTGTTATACCTCTTCCATTTTATCTCTCATTGATAATAGGAGACAAATTAGTACATAACTGCACGGTGGATAGTGGGGCAAGTAGTTAAGTCATGCCAAAACAAATTGCAGATCAATTAGGACTAAAATACCAGCCTCTTGAAAAAGGAGTACTCCAGTTAGATGGGATATCTATCAACACTGTAGGTGTGATTAAAGATTTAGGTCTCACATTGCATGCTTTTCCAAATGTTTCAATCTCTTAGGAGGTGTTTATCATTAATTTACCCCCCTACTTTGCCATGTGTTTGTCAAGAGAGTTCACTGCCAAAATAGGAGGATATTTGTCCTCAGATTGGTCCCACATGTTTTTAGGACCCGATATGGAACAAAAGTGACTATAAAGTCTGAGTTGCTTGCCAAAGATCACATTGAGCCATATGTGCCAAGTGCAGTTAATGCTAATTGTACTATTTTTGATGATAGTGAGCTTACTGTTGCTCAAGAATTATAGGTTGAAAGTGTGTTAGAAGTGCTTTTAAATGAGTGGGTAGTAGAAAACATTGTAGATAATCCTGATGATCATATTTAGGAAAAAGGTATGGGTGTTTACATGTTGCATGAACCTAAAAAAACAATACCAAAACTTGTAAAAAGTATAGAACAACAGATAGGACAACAAGATGAGTCATGTAAAATGTACTTTGATGACTCTAGGAGTAGAAATGGAGCTAGTGGGGGTGCAATGCTTGTGTCCCCACAAGGTGGAAAATGTTATTCTACTTTCCATTTTGCTTTCTCATGCTCTAACAATACTGCTAAATATGAAGATTTATTTCAAGGTTTGCAGTGGGCAAGAAAGAGGAAGATTGGTTGCTTGCAGGTATATGGTGATAGTGAGCTTATTGTAAATCAAGTGAGAGGGCTGCATGTTACAAAAAATCATGTTTTAAAATCCTACAAACATAGGGTGTTGGACATGATTGAGGAGTTTGATGCCTTTAATCTAGTTTCTATTCCAAGAAGTCAAAATAATCATGCAGATAGGTTAGCTGCAATAGGGGCTCAATTCGATATTCCTAGTGATATTTAGAGGGAAAAACAATAGCCACATGTGAAGATTGTTGCTAGACCTTCTATCCCTGACAATAACATTCATTGGCAAGTGTTTGAAAGTGATGTGCAGGTGTTACATTTTTTGTTAGAGGAAGATGAGTTCTCTGTATTGAATCAAGGCAAGCTTAAGAACTAATATGGTGATGATCAAGTCAATCAATTGAGAACTAACAAGCTGCCCAAGGGATTAGTCACATTGGAATCTATCTTTGGCACTAATGATCAGCTAAAAAGGAACAAGACCAGCATGCAGGTCAAAGAAGAACATTATGAGGAGATGGAAATTTTCAAAGGTAAGCTCCTTAAAATTGGTAAGATCTGTTCACTTGAAGATAGGAAAGCATTTATTGCTCTTTGTCAAGAATTTGAAGATGTACTTGCTTGGGATTATTCAAATTTAAAGGGATTTGATCCCCAAAATTGCCCAACATACCATAGAATTAGAGCCAAATGCTAAACTTGTAAGGCAGAAACAGAGGCCTGTAAACCTGAGGCTTAAGCCTCTAATGATTAAGGAACTAACCAAGTTGATTGAGGGAAATATTATTTTCCCGATCAAGCATACAACCTAGTCTCTAATCTTGTTCCCGTAAGGAAGAAGAATTAAGAAATTAGACTTTGTGTTGACTTTAGAGACCTTAATAGAGCCTCTTTGAAGGATCACTACCCACTACCCTCAAAGGAGCAGATTATACAAGTAGTGGTTGGTTCAGAAAGATTTTCTTTACTTGATGGATATTCAGGTTATAATCAAGTTTTAGTCAAGGAAGAAGATCAATTTAAGACTGCTTTCACCACAAAGTGGGGCACTATGGCCTATAAAATAATGCCTTTTGGTTTATCTAATGTTGGTTCCACTTTTCAGAGAGCCATGGATATGGCCTTTAAGGGGCTGCTTTATAAATTGGTAATGTGTACCTTGATGACATCACAGTATTCTCCAAGAATGCAGATGAGTATTTGTCACATTTAAGACAAGTGTTTGAGAGATGTAGAGAATTTGGTATATCTCTCAATTTGAAAAAGTGCATTTTTGTTGTCCATGAAGGCAAGATTCTAGGACATGTGTCAAAATAGGGGATTACAATCGATACAGAAAGAGTGAAGGCCATTTTGCAGTTGCCCTTACCCAGCCACAAGAAGGGACTGCAAAGTTTTATAGGAGGAATTAACTTTCTGCGAAGATTTATACTTGATATTGCAAATTTATTGAAGCCATTGACTTCTATGTTAAAGAAAAATGTAATTTTCAGCTGGACAAAAGAAGCCAAGCTCAGTTTTGAATCCATAAAAGAAGCCTTATCAACAACACCAACTTTGGTAAATCCTAATTTCTCAAAGGATTTCATTTTGTATGCTTATGGTAGTACATATGCCATTTCTACAATTCTGGTATAGTAATAGAATGAAGGTTTTGAATAGTTCATTGCCTTCTTTAGTCAAGGTTTGCAAGATTATGAACATAGGTATAGTTTTATTGAAAAGCATGTTCTTTCTATTGTAAAGAGTTTAAAGAAATTTAGGCATCTTGTTTCTATCAACAGAGTGCATTTAATGGTGGCTCACCCTAGTGTGAAAGATTTTCTATTAAGTAAGGATGTGAATGAAAAGAGGGTTGGGTGGATTACTAAAGTCATGGAGTATGATGTGGATATCAAGATAACTAAGCTTGTTAGGGGAAGAGGACTTAGTGAACAACTTGCTACTATGCCTGAAGATGAAACAGAAAAGGGAGAAGTAGTTCTGGTTACTAAAGATGAACCTCAAAAATGATACTATAGCTATTGGAGCAAGTTGGGTCAAGGATATGACTCATTTTACGCAAACTAGTGAGTGCCCAATGGGTTTAGATAGAGCCAAAAGGAGGTATTTCAGATTGCAGTCTATTCCTTATGTTTTGGTCAATAATGTTCTTTTTAGAAAGTATCTGAATGGTGTACTTTTAAGATGCATTGATAATGACCAAATTGACAAAGTGCTTTATGAGTTCCATGATGGAATAGTAGGGGGTCATTTTGCCCTAAGAACAACTACCTGGAAGATAATGAGAGCTTTCTATTATTGGTCCATCTTATTCAGAGATGCCCATGCATGGGCCAGAAAATGTGTAAAATGTGCCCTTTTTGCAGGCAAAGAAAGGCTGCCAACTTTACCTCTACAGCAAATTCAAGTGGAACATCCCTTCATGAGATGGGGTATTGACATTATAGGTGTCATTAACCCACTGTCTAGTGTAGGTCATAGGTGGGTACTCACAGCAATAGATTATTTTACAAGGTGGATTGAAGCAGTGGCTTTGAAAGAAGCCAATGAGAATGTTGTTTTAAACTTTTATTATGAATTAGTACCCAGATTTGGAGTTCTTGAATTAATCATTTCAGACAATGCTTTAGCCTTTGTTGGACTGAGAGTAATTGGTTGGGCTGTGAAGAATGGCATTTACTTAAATACATCATCAAATTATTACCCTCAGGGTAATGGTTTGGTAGAATCAACAAACAAGACCCTGAAAAGGATTATTAAAAGAACTATGGAAGATAACCAGAGGACCTGGCACACCAAGCTGAAATCTACTCTATGGGCAGATAGAATAACTCCCAAAAGGTCTATTGGGAATTCTCCATATATGCTAGTTTATGGAAAAGAGGCATGACTGCCTTTATCTATTGAGCTACCAGCTCTTGACATCATGAGCTGGAAATGTTTGAAGAAGAAGACCCAATGGCTATTAGAAATGCTTAGCTTATGTTACTAGAAGAAATCAGAGATAAAGCTATGAAAGCTATGGATTATCATCAGTTTCAAACCAAGAAGGTCTTTGATAAGAAAGCCACACCAAGGGTATTCAAAGAAGGTGATGTTTTTCTCAAATGGGATGAGCTGAAGAGTAGACCAGGTAAGCATACAAAGTTTGACAACTTTTGGACTTGTCCTTTTGTTATTACTAAATGCAAAAAACATAATACTTTTCAATTGTCAAAGATGGATGGAGAAATTTTTACCTATCCTAGTGAATGGGATACACCTCAAATGTTGCTTTGAGGTTTGATCTCATCTAACCTATACATATTAGGTTAGGTGTTTATGCTTTCAATAAGTACTATTGCACCATAGTTAGATGCTTTTTCATTTTCCCTCAATGTTGTCCAGCACAGTTAGTTAGTTTCCTTTTTGTAGTTTTTGCTTTTGCTTAAGTGAGTAGGAGTCTTTCATTTTGTTTTGCTAAGTTGAAGAAGTTAGAAATCTGTTGTCCAAGTGTCTTAGAAGTCTTTGAGTGACCCTATGCCCAATGGATAAGCTTTAGGCAACTGGTCTGATGTTTAGCAGGCAAACATATAGTAGATGTCACGAGAAATGTTACCTAAATTTCACTATAGCTCATTCAAGTAGAGCTTTGATTAAAAACTTGAAAGGTACATTTCATCTAATCTTTCCTATATTACATTCAAGTGCATAAATGAAATCATTGAAAGGATTATGTTTATCAAATTACTGCATTCATACAATTGCATGTAACATAAGAAGAATTTACACAAATATTTTCTGAACAAAGAATTAATCTTTATTGAATGTAAAATGTACATTGTCTCACACAAGCCATGAGACTAAATTTACTTATTCAATGGAGTTGAAGAACAATATGTACATGAATAAGTAAACAAAAAGTAAATGTGCATATAAGGAGGGAGACCTATTATTGCCTGAGAATGACTGATTCTGATGTGTCATCTTGTCCTGTTGCTGCCCCAAGTTGCCTATATACTTCCTAGCTCCATGTTGCTCCTAGTTCCTACATCTAGCAATAACAATGAGGTTAGAGCAATGCTCTAAGAAAAGAAAGGTCTCAAACCTTACATTAACAAACACCTATGCATGTACAAACTGATCTTTAAATGCATTAAATAAGAAATGCAAACCTTGGCTATCCTAGAAGAGCAATCAAGCCATCAAACACATCCAAAATATGCATTTATTTTCTAACAAGTTTGCTTAATGTGCAGATATAGGTGTAATTATGTCTCTATTTGATTCATCATATTACATTATGAGTGGCAAAAATGTGGCTCCCACAAGGGTTGAGCCTAGCTCATAGCCATTATAGAAGATTTCATGTATATACATCAAAAACAAGGATCACTCATACATCTAGATCTATTCATATATTTGAACAATATGATTTATTGCCTGAGATAGTCATATGTCTAAAGATTAGTCAATCATGCAAAGATAACCTACAGTGATACAAGGAAGATAGAGTGCATGAAGAAGATAGTCTTGAGGAATTGTCTGGTAATAGACAAAGAGAGTCAAGTCATGCAAAGCAGCATAAGGAACAATTTATGATAAGATATCATATGCTACAGTCTTATTCAAGATCAAGTATAAATACAACAAGGACAGTTTGCATAAGAAGGTAATGCATCTCTAATTAAAGAAGAGTACCATTTGAATGCCAAGTATAAATGAAAGGAGATCAATTGACAGTCATCAAGCTACATGAGCCATATCAACATCATGTAGTGCCATTATACTGTCATAGTTTCCCTTTCGAGGCATAAAAGAGTGCACAATTTATCAAATGCCAAGGATGATGTCAACACTAGTGCCATAATAACTATACATTAAAAGAGACAGTTATAATAGCAATGTATGAAGTGACAATCTTCCAAGTGCATATCTAAGGATACAAAAAAATCTTCCAAGTGCATAGTAAACAATATATACCCTAATGAAATACAATGAGCAGTCTATATGAAAGCAAATCAGTCTTTGACAGAAATCAGCTAGACTATACATGAAATGAAAGTAACAATCCTTAAACAAGTAAAATGACTATCACTATTATAAGAAAGGTAGGACAGTGAATAGCTCAGTGAAGTGGAGACAGTCATGAAAGGAGCACCTACCATCTATTTGTAACATTCATGAAATGAACAGAGCTATTCTATACAAGATATATAGTCAATAGTAAACCTGTGGAGTAGTCAAACCACTATGTAGTAATGTTAGATGTGTTTCAATTTCAATACACAAAGACAAGGATAACAAAGCAAGAGAACAACAAATACAATGCTATAGAAGACTCAAGAAGAATGGCTGCCAGTGATGAAGAGTGCTCAAATTCCATAGTGAGGGTTATTTCTTGAAACCCTGAGATATTAATGCCTCATGGTATATATATAAACTTGTAATGATGAAGAGTGCTATGAAAAGTCCCATAACACAAATAGAGTATGTCCATAGTGGAGGGTTTGATGCACCAAACCCTAGTGCATTTGACAGAGATATATAAGGCGTAGAGCATGCAAAAGTGAACCAACTCTAGGAGACTTTCAGAGATACAGAGGAAATAAAAGAAGAGACTAGAGTTTTATAAATCAAACCCTAGTGAGATCAGAAGCAAACCAGAGATCATGTGTGAAGTGCTCAGAATGGTATAGAGATAGCTAAAATGATTGCTACATAACTGAATATGAAATCCATGCTTATCTTATTGCCATAATGCAAAAAAGAGGAATGGGTGTCAAGAATCATCTCTGACAAAAGACAATAAAGCATTAGGGTGTCAGAAGTGGAATGGCTATTACAGTCATTTTTGAAGTACAAAGGAAATGTCATATATACAAAAATGATAGGTTTTCTTTCTTCATTAACTCTTCATAAAATTGAAAGAATAATGAAAGAATAATGAAAGAATAATGAAAGAATAATGAAGCATCAACTCTATTTTTATCATGGATGTTCATAAAATGGACTGTAGGGTTTTATAATCAAACCTTAGGAAAAGAAACCACTTGTTTCTCAGTCAAATAAGCCTTCTTTTGACAGCACAATGCCAGAGAAAGGAAAATGTCATATATAGAGTGATATATAATGCAGAGATGACAAGTTTTTTCCTTTTCCTATAGCACTTCATAAGAAACATAGTTTTATATGTATAAAATATAGTATTTGGTCGTGCCATGAAATCTAATGAAGCATTCAGTATATACAGTGAAGTAGAAGAGTAGTAAAAATGATAAAGTTACAACTTTGACATCAGAGAACAAGTTTATCAAACTTACCTTTGGATTTTTTAATCTCTTTTAGCAAAAAATACAGTTGAAATGCCTTCATAATAGTAGAGAGATCTCTAGGAGAAGATATAGGATATACCCATGGCGGTGCACAGTTAAACACAAAACAAATGGCTAAGTGAAATGTTAGGGTAAACTCTCTTTTTGCTCCAAAAAACCCTAATCGACTAAGGGTCTTTTTGACCTTTGTTTTTAAAAAATGAAATCATTGTTATCCAAAGTGCCTCAAGGTCAACAACATAAATCATTATACCTAGTGTAGATGGAGGAAGCCCGTGAGACCTTTTTGCCTCTTTTTTCTTTTTAACAAAGTCAAAACAAGATAATAATAACCCATGCCCCATATATCTCCTTAGACTGGTCAAAGGTTTATTTTATTTTTTGCATTTCATTTATCAAATGTAAGGCATGTGATTAAAGTGTTATTATTATAAAACACTTAATCAATATGTTTTTTCTTTTAAATGCATAAATAGGATGCCATTTCTTTTAAGGCTTTTATGAGTGAAGTCCTTATATTTTACAACCATATGGGGTAGTTGAGGAAGTTAGAAGACAAAAGGAGAGTATCTAGGAAGTTTTTATTGTTTTTGTGAGCTTTTTAGGGGTTGTTTGATGAGTCATCTTGTTGGACTAGGTCATGATGGACTTTTTCCTTCATTATGAGCTCTTTTGGTGGAGATTGAGGTGCTAGATTCTAGGCTTTTTGTGAGCATCCGACCCAAGTTTGTTTCTAACTCCTTGTATGGTGGAATCACTTGGATAATGGTGGATATAGTCACTTTTCTAACTCATTTGTACTTAGTTTTGATTATACAATTTGGGGAGACTTGTGATTTTGACATCCTTGCTCAAATTTTGGCATTTTTTGTAACTCATTTTTAGTTTACTTGATATGAAATATAGTGGAGACCTTGAATGCCATTGATTGGAGTTTATGCCTACTTGTATTATGCATCTCTATGCTTATCAATTGATTTGATAGAGTTATCTGTGAAGTAAGTTTATTTCATCTTAACTTTTGTTTCAGAATTAAGAGCCTTTTTTGTAGAAAATACTTATGCAAGTTACAAGTTGTGTTTAAGTGTGCATTGCCATTAAGTGTGAAATTATTTTTCCTCTTAAGAATTTTGCATTTATAAACCTACTTGTGAAATATTTATGCAGAAGTATAAGTGATAGATTGTGCAAGAAATCTTTCAGTCATTTTAACAAGTGTTTGAACTGGTACTTTCATGTTCCTCATTAAGATAGGTGTATCACCCTTTAGAGTTAAATTTCATTTTTAGTGTAAATCTTTCCTACCCTTTTCCTTAATAAAGCCATAGAATAGTCAGTCTTAGGTGATGCAAAGTTAGGATGTCGGCCTTCTTCAGAGATTCACTCCAATTTCCAGGTGACCCACAACCTAGGAGTGTTTCCATGTTCCTCTAAAGTACCAATTTTTACAAGTTGGCAGGGTGCAACTTTCAGAGATAATAGTTTTTGGCATGCCCAGTGGGAGCATCGAATCAAGACAGTTTCATTTTTTCAAGCTTTACTAGTTTTCATATGCAACTAGCACATTTCAGCCTTTAAGAGGTGTTTTTCTTGCATATCTGGCAACTCTCACTCATAATAGAACAAGTAAACTAGTGTTGTTTTTCTTTTATGAAAAGGATACAAACTCAAAGTTTGAGTGCTTTTTATTATTTGTAGTTGTCTCCACCTAGAAGACAAAGCAGAACTATGAAAAGAACTCCAGTTTCAAAGGGAGTTCTGTTAACTCCACCAAGTTTAGACTAGCAGTACCTATATCTCCTATACCAGTCCAAGCAAATCCACCTCTAGCTGTTCTAATAGCAAGGAATTAGCTATTTGTGGCATTTGATGGGGGCAACCCATTGAATTTAACATAGCATGATGATATTCCCATGGCAATCTTGAAGAGTCTACCTTTTTTCACAGGGGAGGATCAAACTA
Source organism: Cunninghamia lanceolata (assembly GCA_027924645.1). Lineage (NCBI taxonomy): Eukaryota > Viridiplantae > Streptophyta > Pinopsida > Cupressales > Cupressaceae > Cunninghamia > Cunninghamia lanceolata. Next base: position 3,770,327 of record BSBN01000160.1, on the reverse strand, counting down.
CCCCGATTAAGCACATTAGAGACATGGCTTCTCTATGTGGAGTTCATCATGTGTCCTAAGAAAATGTAGCCATCAGGCTAGTAGCTGCCTCACTAAAAGGAAAAGCCCTGCAGTGGTTTAGGAGTTTACCAATACAAACCATTAGAACTTGGGATGACTTAGGTGCCAAACTGAACAAACAATTTCAAGATAAGTCTGATAACTTATCACTAGTTGAACAATTCACCATAATAAAAAGATCTCCTTAGGAGAAAATGATGGACTTCAACTTCCATTTTTAGAAAACATGGGACAAAATTCTAGTCACGGTAAGACCCTCATTAGAATGTCTTTTTGTACTATTTGAAATCTCTTAACAGTGATATTTTAGTCATGATACAATCAATAGGAGGTACTAGTTTACTAGATGCATATGAAATAGAAATTAGAGGAGAAAATAGCCTGATTCAGGCTGACAAGATAGCACCAAGGCCACCAATGCCTTTTTTTCCTAAAATTTAGCCTTCAATGCTATTACCAATTCCATCTTTTGCCCCTTTCCCTGCTGTTGCAGCTATACCAGCTATTGTCAACCATGAGGCTGCTGCTTCTAGCTCATCACAAGAGCTAAGAGAGATTAAAAACAACCAACAAAATATTGAAAATTTGCTTTAGACTTTTGGAAATGAATTAGGGAGCATAAAGAAGCAATAGTCCCAGAATAGACAACCATATCAATTAGTAAATCAAGGTCAAAACTAGCCATACCAAGAAAATAGGCTACCATACCAAGTAAATTATCAGGGTACAAGGTAGAATGTAAACCAAAGGCCTTTTCAGCCTTATAATCCTGCACCAATTAATGTAGTTAGAGAACTTGTTCCTGTTTAGAATAATCTTGTAGCAAAGTATAAATGGTGTTTCCCTTGCAATCAGCCACACAGTCAAGCTACTTGTTCAAATGGAGTTATTAATCAAGCATTAATGGTGTAGAATGATGTCGTTTCTTAGCCTAACACACCTAATGATGGGCCTTTGGGCCTTTGCAACAGCAAGAGCAACCTCAAAATGATACTACCTTCCTAAACTGGCAAGGTGAAGAGTTTTGTGGAGTAAACAGAGATTATTCTCTAATTGTAGCAAATACAAGAGCTAAAAAGAGGGGCTTTGAGATGGAACAATAAGCCAACAAAGGAAAAGAAGCTACTGGACCATCCACATCTCAAATTCCTCACATTTCATAAAGAAATGTCCAAGGTGCCACCAAGGAACAACCTCATATTCAAGCAGATCCTGCTGCTACAAAGTTTCATCAAAAGGTAGGTGCTACTTCACCTTTCAACATCATTGAAAATAAGAAGAAAATGAATGTGACAATGTCCATGTGGGATTCCTTAGCCATCCCAAGCCAAAAAGACATTTTACAATCTACTTTGTCTAATTTGAAAGTGTCTAGTGATGCATCAGTTGACCTAGCTAGGGTTGTCCTTACAAATTCACCTCAAGATAGTAATAAACATCCAGATAAAGGTGTTAAACCTCTTGCATTTTATGTCTCATTGATAATAGGAGACAAATTAGTACATAACTACATGGTGGATAGTGGGGCAAGTATTTAAGTCATGCCAAAACAAATTGCAGATCAATTAGGATTAAAATACGAGCCTCTTGAAAAAGGAGTACTCCAGTTAGATGGGACATCTATCAACATTGTAGGTGTGATTAAAGATTTAGGTCTCACATTGCATGCTTGACCAAACATTTCAATCTCTCAAGAGGTGTTTATCATTGATTTACCCCCTACTTTGCCATGTGTTTGTCAAGAGAGTTCACTGCCAAAATAACAGGATATTTGTCCCTAGATTGGACCAACATGTTTTTTAGGACCCGATATGGAACAAAAGTGACTATAAAGTCTGATTTGCTTGCCAAAGATCACATTTATCCATATGTGCCAAGTGCAGTTAATGCTAATTGCACTATTTTTGATGATAGTGAGCTTGCTGTTGTTCAAGAACTGCAGGCTGAAAGTGTGTCAAAAGTACTTTTAAATGAGTGGGTAGTAGAAAACATTGTAGATAATCTTGATGATCATATTCAAAAAATAGGTATGGGTGTTTATATGTTGCATGAACCTAAAACAGCAATACCAAACCTTGTAAAAAGTACAGAATAGCAGATAGGACAACAAGATGAGTTATGTAAAATGTACTTTGACGACTCTAGAAGTAGAAATGGGGCTGGTGGGGGTGCAATGCTTGTGTCCCGACAAGGTGACATATATTATTCTACTTTTTGTTTTTCTTTCTCATGCACTAACAATACTACTAAATGTGAAGGTTTAATTCAAGGTTTGCAGTGGACACAAAAGAGGAAGATTGGTTGCTTGCAAGTATATGGTGATAGTGAGCTTATTGTAAATTAGGTGAGAGGGCTGCATGTTACAAAAAAATGATGTTTTGAAATCCTACAAACATACAGTGTGGGACATGATTGAGGAGTTTGATGCCTTTAATCTAGTTTCTATTCCAAGAAGTCAAAATAATCATGCAGATAGGTTAGCTGCTATAGGGGTTCAATTCGATATTCCTAGTGATATTCAAAGGGAAAAGGTACAGACACATGTGAAGATTGTTGCTAGAACTTCTATCCCTAACAATAACATTCATTAGCAACTGTTTGAAAGTGATGAGCAGGTGTTACATTTTCTGTTAGAGGAAGATGAGTTCTCTGTAGTGAATCAAGGCAAGCTTAAGAACTAATATGGTGATGATCAAGTCATTCAATTGAGAAGTAACAAGCTACCCATGGGATTAGTCACATTGGAATCTATCTTTGGCACTGATGATCAACTAAAAAGGAACAAGACCAACATGCAGGTCAAAGAACATTATGAGGAGCTGGAAATTTTCAAAGGTAAGCTCCTTAAAATTGATAAGATCTATTCACTTGAGGATAGGAAAGCATTTATTGCTCTTTGTCAAGAATTTAAAGATGTACTTGCTTGGGATTATTCAGATTTAAAGGGATTTGATCCCCAAATTGCCCAACATACCATAGAATTAGAACCAAATGCTAAACCTATAAGGTAGAAATAGAGGCCTTTAAACCCAAGGCTTGAGCCTCTAATGATTTAGGAATTAACCAAGCTGATTGAGGGAAATATTATTTTCCCGATCAAGCGTACATCTTGGGTCTCTAATATTTTTCCCGTAAGGAAGAAGAATGGAGAAATTATGCTTTCTGTTGACTTTAGAGACCTTAATAGAGCTTCTTTGAAGGATCACTACCCGCTGCCCTCATTGGAGTAGATTCTGCAAGTAGTGGCTGGTTCAGAAAGATTTTCTTTACTTGATGGATATTCAGGTTATAATCAAGTTTTAGTCAAGGAAGAAGATCAATTTAAGACTACTTTCACCACAAAGTGGGGCACTATGGCCTATAAAAGAATGCCTTTTGGTTTATCTAATGCTAGTTCCACTTTTCAGAGAGCCATGGATATGGCCTTTAAGGGGCTTCTTTATAAATTGGTACTTGTGTACCCTGATGCCATCACAGATGACATCACAGTATTCTCCAAGAATGCAGATGAGCATTTGTCACATTTAAGACAAGTGTTTGAGAGATGTAGAGAATTTGGTATATCTCTCAATCCCAAAAAATGCATTTTTATTGTCCATGAAGGCAAGCTTCTATGACATATTGTGTCAAAATAGGGGATTACCATTGATATAGAAAGAGTGAAGGCCATTTTGGAGCTACCCTTACCCAGCCACAAGAAAGAACTGCAAAGTTTTATAGGCAAAATTAACTTTCTGCGAAGATTTATACCTGATATTTCAAATTTATTGAAGTCACTGACTTTTATGTTCAAGAAAAATGTAGTTTTCAGCTGGACAAAAGAACCCAAGCTCAGTTTTGAATCCATAAAAGAAGCCTTATCAACAACACCAACTTTGGTAAATCCTGATTTCTCAAAGGATTTCATTTTGTATGCTTATGGTAGTATAGAGGCCATTTTTGCAATACTGGTGCAGTAACATAATGAAGGTTTTGAACAACTCGTTGCCTTCTTTAGTCAAGGTTTACAAGATTATGAATAGAGGTACAATTTTATTGAAAAGCATGTCCTTGCTATTGTAAAGAGTTTAAAGAAATTTAGGCATCTTGTTTCTAACAACAGAGTGCATTTAATGGTGGCTCACCCTAGTGTGAAAGATTTTTTGTTAAGCAAGGATGTGAATGAAAAGAGGGCTAGGTGGATTACTAAAGTCATGGAGTATGATGTGGATATCAAGATAACTAAGTTTGTTAGGGGAAGAGGACTTAGTGAACAGCTTGCTACTAGGCCTGAAGATTAAACAGAAAATTGGAGAAGTAGTTCTAGTTACTGAAGATGAACCTCAAAATGATATTACAGTTGTTGGAGCAAGTTGGGTTAAGGATATGATTCATTTTCTACAAACTGGTGAGTGCCCAATGGGTTTAGATAGAGACAAAAGGAGGTATTTCATATTGCAGTCTATTCCTTATGTTTTGGTCAATAATGTTCTTTTTAGAAAGGATCTGAATGGTGTACTTTTAAGATGCATTGATAATGACCAAGTTGACAAAGTGCTTTATGAATTCCAAGATGGAACAACAAGGGGTCATTTTAGCCCAAGAACAACTGCCTGGAACATAATGAGAGCTTGCTATTATTGGCCCAACTGATTCAGAGATGCCCATGCATGGGCCAGAAAATGTGTAAAATATGCCATTTTTGTAGGCAAAGATGGGCCAGCTCTACCTCTGCAGCCAATCCAAGTGGAACAAGCCTTCATGAGATGGGCATTGACTTTATAGGTGTCATTAACCCACTATCTAGTGCAGGTCATAGGTGGGTACTCACAGCAATAGATTATTTCATGAGGTGGACTGAAGCAATAGCTTTGAAAGAAGCCAATGAGAATGTTGTTTAAACTTTTATTATGATTTAGTATCCAGATTTGGAGTTCTTGAATCAATCATTTCAGACAATGCTTTATCCTTTGTTGGATGAAGAGTAACTGATTGGGTTGTCAAGAATAGTATTTACTTAAATACATCATCAAATTATTACCCTCAGGGTAATGGTTTGGTAGAATCAACAAACAAGAACCTGATAATATTATCAAAAGAACTATGGAAGATAACTGGAGGACCTGGCACACCAAGCTGAAATCTACTCTATGGGCAAATAGAATAACTCTCAAAAGGTCTATTGGGAATTCTCCATATATGCTAGTTTATGGAAAAGAGGCACAACTACCTTTATCTGTTAAGTTGCTAGCTCTTGACATCATGAGTTAGCTGGAAATGTTTTAAGAAGAAAACCCAATGGCTGTTAGATATGCTCAGCTTATGGAACTAGAAGAAATTGGAGATAAAGCTATGAAAGCTATGGAGTATCATTAGCTTCAAACCGAGAAGGTCTTTGATAAGAAATCCACACCAAAGGTATTCAAAGAAGGTCATGTTGTGCTCAAATGGGATGAGCTGAAGAGTAGACCAGTTAAGCATACAAAGTTTGACAAGTTTTGGACTAGTCCTTTTGTTATTACTGAAAGCAAAGAACATAATGCTTTTCAATTGTCGAAGATGGATGGAGAAGTTTTACCTATCCCAGTGAATGGGATACACCTCAAATGTTGTTTTGAGGTTTGATCTCATCTAACCTATACATATTAGGTTAGGTGTTTATGCTCTTAATAAGTGTTGTTGCACCATAGTTAGATGCTTTTTCATTTTCCGTAAGTGTTGTCTAGCACAGTTAGTTAGTTTACTTTCTACAGTTTTTGCTTTTGCTTAGGTGAGTAGGAGTCTTTCATTTTGTTCTACTGAGTTGCAAAAATCAAAAATCTATTGTCCAAGTATTTTAGAAGTCTCTGAGTGACCCTACGCCCAATGGATAAGATTCAGGCAACTGGTCTAATGTTTAGCAGGCAAACATATAGTAGATATCACAAGAAATGTTACCTAAATTTCACTGTAGCTCATTCAGGTAGAGCTTTGATTCAAAACTTGAAAGGTACATTTCATCTAATCTTTCCTATATTACATTCAAGTGTATAAATAAAACAATTCAAAGGATTATGTTAATCAAATTACTGCATTCATACAATTGTATGTGACATAAGAAGGATTTACACAAATCTTTTCTGAACAAAGAATTAATCTTTATTGAATGTAAAATGTACATTGTCTCACACAAGCCATGAGACTAACTTTACTTTTTCAATGGAATTGAAGAACAATATGTACATGAATAAGTAAATGTGCATATAAGGAGGAAGACCAGTCATTGCATAAGAATGACTAGTTCTGATGTGTCATCTTGTCTTGCTATTACCCCGAGCTGCCTCTATACTTCCTAGCTCCATGTTGCTCCTATTTCCTACATCTGGCAATAACAATGAGGTTAGAGCAATGCTCTAAGCAAAGAAATGTCTCAGACCTTACATGAAAAAACACCTATGCATGTACAAACTAATCTCCAAATGTATTAAATAAGCAATGCAAACCCTAGATGTCCTAGAAGAGCAATCAGGCCATCAAACACATCAAAAATATACATTTATTTCCTAACAAGTTTGCTTCATGTGTAGATATAGGTGTAATTATGTCTCTATTTGATTCATCAAATTACATTATGAGTGTAGAAAATGTGGTTCCCACAAGGGTTGAGCCCAGCTCATAGCCATTACAGAAGATTTCATGTATATTCATAAAAAACAAGGATCACTCATATAGCTAGATCTATTCATATACTTGAACAATATGATTTATTGCCTGAGCCAGTCATATGTATAAAGTTTAGTCAATCATGCAAAGACAACCTACAGTGATACAAGGAAGACAGAGTGCATGAAGAAGATAGTCATGAGGAATTGTCTGGTAACAAACAAAGAGAGTCAAGTCATGCAAAGCAGCATAAGGAACAATTTATCATAAGATATCATATGATACAGTCTTCATTCAAGATCAAGTATAAATACAACAAGGATAGTTTGCATAAGAAGATAATGCATCTCTGATTAAAAAGAGTGCCATCTGAATGCCAAGTATAAGTGAAAGGAGATCAAATGATAGTCATCAAGCTACAGGATCCATATCAACATCATGCAGTGTGATTATACTATCATAGTTTCCCTTTCGAGGCATAAAAGAGTGCACAGTTTATCAAACGCCAAGGAGGATGTCAACACCAGTGCCATAACAGCTATACATTAAAAGAGACAGTTATAACAACAATGTATGAAGTGAGATTCTTCCAAGTGCATATCTAAGGATACAAAACAATCCTCCAAGTGCATAGTAAACAATATATACCCTAATGAAATACAGTGAGCAGTCTATATGAAAGTAAATCAGTCTTTGATAGCAATCAGCTAGACTATACATGAAATGAAAGTAACAGTCCTCAAGCAAGGAAAATGACTGTCACTGTTATAAGAGTGTCAGGACAGTGAATAGCTTGGTGAAGTGGGGATAGTCATGAAAGGAGTACCTACCATCTGTTTGTAACATTCATGAAATGAATAGAGCTACTCTATACAAGGTATCCAGTCAATAGTAAACCTGTGGAGCAGTCAAACCACTATTTAGTAATGTTAGATGTGTTTCAATTTCAATACATAATGACAAGGATAACAAAGCAAGAGAACAACACATACAAAGCTACAGAAGACTCATGAAGAATGGATGTCAACGATGAAGAGTGCTCAAATTCCACAATGAAGGTTATTTCTTGAAACCCTGAGATATTAATTCTTCATGGTATATATATAAACTTACAATGATGAAAAGTGCTATGAAAAGTCCCATAATACAGATAGAGTATGTTCATAGTGGAGGGTTTGATGCACCAAACCATAGTGCATTCAATAGAGATATATAAGGTGTAGAGCATGCAAAAGTGAACCATCTCTAGGAGACTTTTAGAGATATAGAGGAAATAAAAGAAGAGACTAGGGTTTTATAAATCAAACCCTAGTGAGATTAGATGCAAACCAGAGATCATGTGTTAAGTGCTTAGAATGGTATAGAGATAGCAGAAATGACAGCTACAAAATTGAATATGAAATCCATCCTTATCTTATTGCCATAATGCAAAAATAGAGGAATGGGTGTCAAGATTCATCTCTGACAAAAGACAATAAAGCATTAGGGTGCCAAAAGTGTAATGGTTGTTACAGTCATTTTTGAAGTACAAAGGAAATGTCATATATATAGAAATGATAGTTTTTCTTTCTTCTATAACTCTTCATTGAAAAGGAATAGTCATTTGTTCATAGAAAACAATTATTTGGTCGTGCCATGAAAGAATAAGGAAGCATCAGCTCTATTTTTGTCATGGTTGTTCATAAAATGGACTGTAGGGTTTTATAATCAAACCTTAGCAAAAGAAACCACTTTTTTCTTAGTCAATTAAGCCTTCTTTTGATAGTACAATGCCAGAGAAAAGAAAATGTCATATACAAAGTGATATATAATGTAGAGATGACAAGTTTTTTCCTTTTCCTATAGCTCTTCATAAGAAACAGAGTTTTATATGTATAAAATACAGTATTTGGCCGTACCATGAAAGATAATAAAGTATTCAGTATATACATTGAAGTAGAAGAGCAGCAGAAATGATAAAGTTACAATTTTGACATCAAAGAACAAGTTTATCAAAATTACCTTTGGATTTTTGAAGCTCTTTCAACAAAAAATATAGTAGAAATGCCTTCATAACAACATAGAGATCTCTAGGAGAAGATACATGATATACTTTTGGTGGCGCACAGTTAAACACAAAGCAAATGGCTAAGTGAAATGTTAGGGTAAACTCTCTTTTTGCCCCAAAAAACCCTAATTGATTGAGGGTCTTTTTGACCTTTGTTTTAAAAAAAGGAAATCATTGTTATCCAATGTGCCTCGAGGTCAACAACATAAATTATTATACCTAGTGTAGATGGAGGAAGCCTGTGAGACCTTTTTGCCTCTTTTTTCTTTTTAACAAAGTCAAAACAAGATAATAATAACCCATAACCCATATATCTCCTTAGATTGGTCAAAGATTTATTTTATTTTTTGCATTTCATTTATCAAATGTAAGGCATGTGATTAAAGTGTTGTTATTATAAAACACTTAATCAATATGTTTTTTTCTTTTAAATGCATAAATAGGATGTCGTGTCTTTTGAGGCTTTTATGAGTGAAGTCCTTATATTTTGCAACCATATGGGGTAGTTGAAGAAGTTAGAAGATAAAAGGAGAGTATCTAGGAGGTTTTTATTGCTTTTGTGAGCTTTTTAGGGATTGTTTGATGAGTCATCTTGTTGGACTAGGTCATGATGGACTTTTTCCTTCATTATGAGCTCTTTTGGTGGAGATTGAGATGCTAGATTCTAGGCTTTTTGTGGGTATTTGACCCAAGTTTGTTTCTAACTCCTTGTATGGTGGAACCACTTGGATAGTGGTGGATATAGTCACTTTTGTGACTCATTTGTACTTAGTTTTGATTATGCAATTTGGAGAGACCTGTGATTTTGACATCCTTGCTCAAATTTTGACATTTTTTGTAACTCATTTTTAGTTTACTTGATATGAAATACAGTGGAGACCTTGAATGCCATTGATTGGAGTTTATGCCTACTTGTATTATTCATCTCTATGCTTATCAACTGATTTGATAGAGTTATTTGTGAAGTAAGTTTATTTCCTCTTAACTTTTGTTTCAGAATTAAGAGCCTTTGTTGTAGAAAATACTTATGCAGGTTGCAAGTTGTGTTTAAGTGTGCATTGCCATTAAGTGTGAAATTATTTTTCCTTTTAATAATTCTACATTTATAAACCTACTTGTGAAATATTTATGCAGAAGTATAAGTGATAGGTTGTGCAAGAAATCTTTCAGTCATTTCAACAAGTGTTTGAACTGATAATTTCATGTTCCTCATTAAGATAGGTGTATCACCCTTTAGAGTTAAATTTCATTTTCAGTGCAAATCTTTATTACCCTTTTCCTTCTCAAAGACATAGAATAGTCAGTCTTAGGTGATACAAAGTTAGGAAGCCGGTCTTCTCTAGAGATTCACTCCAATTTCCATGTGACCCACGACCTAGGAATGTTTCCATGTTCCTCTTGTTGACAAGAGAGACTTCTAGGTATGATAGGTGTTGTCATTGATGGTAACAAAGATCATCCCAATCATCTGGATAACACAACTTGTTCACACCATATGTCAGAGTCAGAATTTGTCTAAGTCCAGGTAGTTAGGAATAGAGCAGGTGAGAGGGTTTGATATCTTGGTCTGGATCTATCTGGTGGAAAAGAATAGTTTACTACAGATCTGAGGCAGTTGTAAGCTTTGTCCAGACACTTTAAATCTAGAGTTTCATCCTCTAGAGATGAAGGACTCAAAAGATATTAGCTTCTGAGTATCAGGTTTCAATTTGATAGAACAAACAGAAGAAGAACAGGCTGACCTTATGAATGATCTTATTTTTGGATGTATAGAAGTTGTTTATTGGGCAATGTGTGATAATCAATGATGGTAGCCAACATGATTGATGATTTGTGAGTGCAAGTTTTGATCCACATCTCATATTATGTATGGATCTAGACGACAGAGCAGAGTTCTTGAAGCTGACTGGTAAAATGTTTGTAGATCATATTACAGATATATATACCTGATGGAATTAGATAATTTTGGTGTGTGTGTTGTGACTATGGAGTAATTATGAAAAGAAGCAGAGATCAAAGTTTAGATGCTAGCATAGCAGTAAGAGGAGGAGAGTAAGGATGAAGTGTATCAAGTCAGTTTTCTATGCTTAACTAGAACTAAACTTCAACATTGATACATGCCAAATATCAGTTCAAATTTATTATAACTCTTCTTTCTTATAGGCAGTGAGCCTTCTTTTGAGCAGTGAGCTCTGGGCAGTGAGCCCAAATGCATGTGCATTCCTCATTGTAATACTTTTAACAGAGTATAATCTTTGTGGGTTAACCCCCACCGTGGTTTTTCCCTTAACCAAGTTTCCATGTCAAAAATCTTGGTGTCAAAGTGTACTATTTATGTTTCTGCTCATGTGTTATTGATTAATGATGAAATGTTTACATCATTGATTTAATTATAAGTTGTAAAGGAAGATTAAGAGGAAGAAATTGTTACATTGTGTGACAACTGATTCACCCCCCCTCTTAGTTGTCTAGACCTAATTCAATAATTGGTATCAGAGCGAGGTTCCTTAAAAGAAGCTTAACAACTTGAGGAAAGATCTTGGAAGGAGTTTTCAATGGGTTCACTCAAAGATCAACTTCAACTGGCTCTAAAAGATCTTGATCAGTCCAAAATAGAAATATCTAATCTGAAAGATGAAATCAAGGATGCTGATGATACCATTGAAATTTAAAAGATAAATTAAAGAAGTCTTTGGGAAGGAATAAGGAGCTAGTTCTGCAATTATCCAGTTTAAGTGAAGAGAATGGCATGAATGAAGCCTAGGAGGAAAATATAAAGGAGTGTGAGAAGCTGTCAAAAGAAGTTGTTGTTCTAAAAGTTGAGATGGAATCTAGGGCAATGAGGTTTACCAAAGAAATTGAGCAAAGGAAGAAGACTGAAGAAGATTTGAATCAAACTCTAAGAGAAACAACTGATGAATGCTACAGATTGGATAGTATTGCTGGTCATCTAAAATCTGATCTACAAGAATGCAAAGACAATGAAAGAGATCTTGAAAGACAAATTGGCATTCTCAGACATGATCTAGAAGTTGCAAATGAATACAAGGAGAAGTTCAAGATAAGTTCAGCTAAGCTTGAAGCAATACTTGAGGGTCAGAAAAGGGTTGAAGACAAGCATAGTCTTGGATATGAGAAAGGTGAAAAATTTGGCTCTAGACGAAGAAACTTTCAACCAAGGAATGGGAGAAACAGACCTAGAAGACCTCCGATAAGACAACCTAATGCTCAGAGGTATCCATCTTTCAATGGAAATTGTTTCAAGTGTAATAAATTTGGTCATAAAGCCACTCAATGCAGAAGTAGAGTAAATCAAAATAGTCCATCCTTCCCTAAACAATGCTTCAATTGTAAGAGGTATGGTCATAAATCCAATGAATGTAGAAGTATGATAATGAATAACTCATCAAATAGAGGAAATGAGAATCCCTTCAATGGAAAATGATTTGCATTCAATAGATTTGGACATATGGCAAATTAGTGTAGATCAAGAGGAAATCAATCAAATGGGCAAAGAAATGTAGTGTGCTTCCATTGTAACTGGTCCGGTCATTTTGCAAGATTCTACAGAAGTAGGACTAATGAAAGAAGAGGTCTAGTAAATAGAAAACCAGATGAGCAAAGACAAGACAAAGGAAAAAGAAAATTTGAAGAGAGTGAGATCCTAAATGAAACAAGTGAGACATGGGTCAAGAGAGAAATTGTGAACCATAGTGATGGGTCCACACCAAAATTTGGTGCAGCTAATTCCTCAGGGAATTAAATTAGGAGCTGTAATAAAAATCAAAATCCCTGAGCCAGTAAGTAAGTGCCTAAATTTGGCACAGTGAGAAAAGAGATCTTGGATTGTTTCAAATCATTTGGAAGGATTTCTGGAAGAAAAAAGGTGCATATGGCAAATTACAAAATAATTCATGAGAAATTGTTCAACAAACAGAGTAGCTAGATGTACTAGGGCAGAGCATTTATTACAAAGACAAATTAAGCGCTGCGGAGCATAAAAGGGTCATTCATTCCCCAGATAGATCACTTTGCATCAGAAGAAAGCAAGAAGTGAACGAGTGAATGAGATCCAAGCTAAGAATTCTCAAGAATTGAAGCGTGAAGAGGATCCTCAAGCAAAACCCTAACATGTGGAACAAGGTATTTCTATTTTCTGTGAAACCTATTAAATTCTCAATCTCTGCAAATGGCTACACCTTTAGTTGTTGATGTCACTGAAAGGCCCCATCCTAAATTTAAGAAGCATCCTTACAATTCTATTGAAGTCAAACTACTAGGTACTTTTTCTGGAGTTCCATATGGGGTTTTACATGTTGAAGACATTAGGGCATACATCCACTATAACATGGATGAATTTGGAAACCTAAAACTCTTGGATTTTCTCAACAACTACTTAACTGATGATATCCATAAATTGAAATCGGAATACAAAGCCCTAGAAAGTAAACACTTTCTGCAAGTCATTAGGTTTCTGATATTTGATGAAAATGAATGGGTTCAGTATGTATTGAATCAAATACATATTGAGTTCATGTGTCTATTGAAACCATGTAATATTACAAAGGATGTTAACAAGACTGTAATTGGGTTAAATTCCTTTGGCGGATTACCCATGTTGAAAGTCGTGAAAAACTAGATAGTGACTAAAGCTACCAGTACCAAGTTTGACAAAAGGGCAATGACCATAAATGATATCATAGAACCTAATGTTAAATTTGCCTCCATGGTGATTGGATATAAAATTTACCATTCCAGCAGGGAATATTCTGTCTCTAAAACTGCAATATATGCAGCCTATCAAATAATAAAGGAGAATGCTAATTATGATCTTTGCGAACTACTACAGAATCAGTTGATTGAGAATCTAACCAAAATAAAGAAAGATAGGAAAAATACCTTCAAATATGGTTCCTTGATTATATGTTTGTTCTTCTATTTTATGAATGAAGTACCTAGAATTCAAGGTGTCCATTGGACATCTGACAGGCCTGTAGCATGACAAATAAGAGATCACCTTCTCAGTCTTGGTGATTCCCAAGCCCAAAAGACTGCCATTTAGTGCTACTTCAAAAACTTCCAAAGTTTAATGCAAGCAAGGGAGAGAATCCCTAAAACAATTGTGGAGAAGTATGAAAATGACATATGTTTCATGGTTGACACAGTTCAGTGCTTGATGGAAGCTGTAGAACCAAGGACAGTTTGGATAGTGCCTATGGGTTATGAAGCGGATGAAAGAGTTTTGGATATGTATGCTTAGCATCTTCTAAGCATACATAAAGATACCTCTATGGAAAGGTTTGGAACTTACAAGGAACTGAGTCTAAAATTGCATGTGGAACTTAGATAGCCAGAGACCAAGAGGAAAGTATAGAGGCAAGTTGAAAAGTATGCTGAGAGCATTTGCCTAACCAAGGAAGTAGTAAAATAGAATAGAGAAAGAATTGAGAAGGCTGAAAAAAAAAAATAGGACAAGAAACAAGAAGATGCTCCAATGGAACCATCCTTCACTTCAAGGTCTACTAGAAGCTCGACTGCTGCTTCTATTCCTTCTAAAACTACAAAACCAGAAGTCAGACCATCTGGTGAAGCAAGTAAGAGAAAGAAAACAAAAGCCATAAGAGCGAGTGTGGGCACAAAAGATGATGAGGAGACAGAGACAGATGAAGAAGTCAAAGAAATAAAATTCAACAAAGCTAGAACTTCGAAGACTTCTAAAGACCAGCCTTCTGGAAGCATTAAAACCGGTAAAAAGCAAATACCTGGTAAGGTCACTATGACTATTGATGAAATTGTAAAAACAATCATTGTTCATGGAAACTTAAATCCTATCAGAGTTTACTATGATAATTTTGATCAAGCAAATAAGAAAATTTTGGAAGATGCCATTATGATATATTTGAACAAATTCAATATAGCCCTATTGGAAATTTTACAAGAACTTCCTAAAGGTTTAAGGAAAGTACTGGAAATTGGTGCAGGGCACCTAGGAGCACCTTGGTTCCTAAAGTCACTTTGTTTACATTTTTTTTTTGAAAGTTGTGGTTTTGATTGTAATAAGGCTTTATCCATGAGTATATGGTCCTTTTTGTGTGGTCAAGATGATTGAGGTGACCATATAAACCTCAATCATGCTTAGTCCACTTGGATCCTTGTTATGCCACTTAGGCCTAGAAGGTATAAGGGTTGGTTTTTGAGTTTTTTTTTGATTTTTTGTGTGTTTTATCATGTTTTGGGAGTATGGAGGAAGTTTTGATTCCATTGGACAAGAAAAACAAATTGCCATCCTTTGGAAAATGCAAAAACTCCATAGTGTAACAAGTTGCCAATGTTGCCAATGACACATTGGCCAGTTCAAAACTTAGTTTGGGTGGTTGAATCTACTTTTGGAAGTTAGAAACCAACTTGGATAGGTGAAAAACAATTGTAATTCACTCCTGTATGGCGAAGGAGGTCTGGTACGGAGTTTTGGGGCTTTGAAACTACAGAAAACAGCAAATTTTCCTATTTTTCTCACTGTGTACGAACTGTATAGACTTTTCACGTGTGTAAATGACATTTTTCTGAAATATCTTGGAGTCAGGGTTCCAATGCAACTCGTTTGAGGTCCTGAAGTGGTCAGGATCAAAGTTATAGATTTTTCTTTCAAAACTGGTCTAGAAACCCTGTTTTCTAGGGCAGTCCCACAAATTTGGCCCTAGAATGCATTTCCACCGATGAAATTTCATGCCACTCAGTGAAATGTAGGCTAGGGGTGTATACTACTTGATTCCAAAAGCATTTTCTGAGAAAATACAGTTTACTATTTTTAATGCGATGCCCTAGGTCAAATATCTCTATGTATTTGACTGAATTTATGCAATTTATTGTTGTATTTGACAAAACCCTAAGAGGATGAGCGAATGAATGGTGGATTTGTGTTGTAGGGACATGGTAGAAGCATTCCAAATTCCTGCCCCTGACCTATGCACCCAATTTTGAGCACTTGCTTTGTAACCTAGCCTAAATTGATGAATTAGGCCTAGAAGACCAAATGAGTGTTCTGGATTGCTGGAGTAGAGTTGGAATAGGAGACTTGGGAGTTTGATAGGGTTCCATAGTGTGTATCTAAAACCATCATTTGCTTGCCTGGTCATATGGGATTTTGTCAAGTTTTATTGAGAAAACCTAGTTTGGAGGGCTAGTAGCCTTACTAGTCAAGGTATAGGTTGAAGAGTTTTGGGAAGTTGGAGATCAAACCAACTACATAGAAGGTGTTTGTTGATCTATCTTAAGGTGTTGGAGAAGCCTTAGGGGTTGGACAATAGTCTGGACATCAAATCCTTCATATGCCTTGTATGTGCCTTTGGTTGGTTGGTTGGTTGAAGGCTAGTTGAAGTGGGTGAGTGGGCAAAGGACAATAGAGTAAACCTTTGTGTGTTGCTTCCCGTGTGCCACTCTGCATTAGGTGGTATCAGAGCCATCAAAGAGATGGGAGATAGAGGAGAAGAGGAGGAATTCCTTCAAAGGTGACAAATGCCGAATTGGCAAAGATAGTGAGAGAGCAAGCAGCCAAGAACAAAAGGATGGAGGCTGAGATAGAAAAGTTGAAGAAAGACAAAGACAAGAAGAAGAAGTCAGAAGTCATCTTAGATTTAGATGAAGAGGATCAAGATGAGGAAGAAGAAGTGCCTATGGAAGAGCCACAAGGAGGCATGTTAGAGAGACAATTCCTAGATGCACTTGGAAAGTTGAGTAGGAAGGACACTAAGGTAGACTTACCTATGTTTCCTGGTAAGATGAATCTAGAGGAGTGCCTTGATTGGATTGAGGCAATGGAGAACTATTTTGAATGTGAAGAAGTGGTAGAAAATTAGAAAGTGAAGATTGCCAAATCAAGAATGAAAGGGCTAGCCTTGAGTTGGTGGAATTTTATTCAAAATGAAAGGATAGAAGATGATAGGAATCCTATCTCTACATGGAGGAAGATGGTACTTGAAATCAAGAAGCAATTTGTCCCTGAGGATTATGAGGTCAACTTGAACAAGAAGTTGCACAACTTGAGACAAAAGGACATGGACGTGAGCACCTACACAGAGGAGTTTCACAAGATGACATTGAAAGCCAAGATGCCTGAGAATGAAAAATAGAAGCTTGCAAGGTATCTTAACGGCCTCAAGTTCTCCATTCGAGATGAATTAACTCTCTTTAACCCAGAGACAGTCCACAAGTGTTTTCAAATGGCATTGAGAATTGAGGATAAACAAAGAAGAAAAGGTGATTCATATAGCAACAGCAGAGGCAGAGGAAATCAGAACTTTAGGGGCAGGGGCAGATTTCAAAATAGAGATAATTTCTCTAGATTCCAAGGTGGTGGATCACAAGAAGGCAGCCAAGGGCAGGCTGATAAAAACAGTGCTAATAAGGGTCAGTTTAGGGGCAGAGGTAATGGCAGAGGAAGAAGTGGGGGCAGAGATCCCAATGTGTTTACTGGAAGGTGTTTCTCTTGCAATCAGATTGGACATCAGTCCTTTAGGTGCCCGGAGAAGATGGGAAACACTGCTGCAAATCAGAAAGAAAGAAGAGTACAACTCCTTCAAGAAGAGGACTGTCAAAGCACCACAAGTTACCAAATAGCCTCTTCCAAGTCTGTAGCACCTGAGAGTGGAGAATGTATCATGTTTAATAGATCCCTCATCATGCCAGCCACCAAGGAGCAGCCCCAAAGAAACAACTTGTTCAGAACCACTTGCAAGGTGAAAGGAAAAGTTTGCAAGGTAATAGTAGATTCAGGTTCTTCTAAAAATTTGGCTTCTAATGAAATGGTGACTAAGTTAGGATTGGAAAGAATGCCTCATCCTAACCCCTATAGAGTCTTTTGGCTAACCAAGGAACAACAAATTGTGGTGAAAGAGCAATGTTGGGTTGAATTCAAGATAGGTGAATATCATGATAAGGTTCTTTGTGAGATAGTGGATATGGATGCATGCCACCTTCTTCTTGGAAGGCCTTGGCAACATGACACAAGTGCCCAACATGATGGTAAGAACAATGTAATTCATTTGTCCAAGAATGGTGAAAAGTTTACAATGACTCCTTTGATTGATGATTGCAAAGAGAAAGTCATTTCTAGTTCAGTTATGTTGGTAGGTGAAAAAGAGTTTTTGGCTAACCTCAAGGAAGAGAAAGTGCCATGTTTTGCAGTAGTCATCAAGCCCAAGGATGTGAATCCCAAGAAGGTCAAAGTGCAGCAACCTCTTAGGAGGATTAGACCAAAGGAAGTGGAAGAACTATTGGAGAGGTTTCAGGAGGTGATAGCCGATGAAGGCAAGGATGCCCTTCCACCAAAGAGGGAGATTAGTCATTGCATTGATCTCATCCCTGGATCCACCCTACCAAACCAAGCAGCCTACAAGTTGACTCCAGAGCAAAATGCTGAAGTGGCAATACAAATCCAAGACTTGTTGGATAGAGGACTTATTAGGAGGAGTATTAGCCCATGTGCAGTACCTACAGTGCTTGCACCCAAGAAGGAAGGAACATGGAGACTATGCACTGATTCCAGGGCCATCAACAAGATTACTATCAGGTATAGATTTCCAATGCCTAGAATAGAAGATTTAATGGATTGCTTGGGTAAGGCTAAGTATTTTACCAAGATAGATCTAAAAAGTGGTTATCACCAAATCAGGATAAGGGAGGGGGATGAGTGGAAAACCGCCTTCAAAACCAATGAAGAACTATTTGAATGGGTTGTTATGCCTTTTGGCTTATCAAATGTACCAAGCACCTTCATGAGATTGATGAATGAAGTGCTAAAACCTTTCCTTAACAAGTTTATTGTTGTATATTTGGATGATATACTGATTTTTAGTGACAGCAAGGAAGACCACATAAGGCATATCCATCAAGTGCTCAGGAGGCTTCAAGAGGAGAAGTTGAGAATCAATCTTGATAAATGTGTCTTCCTACAAGAAGAGTTGATATTTTTGGGGTTTGTCATCTCCAAGGGCAGCCTAAAAATGGATCCAAGTAAGGTTGCAGCCATTCTTAATTGGCCCACACCTACAACAGCCTCGGAGGTAAGGAGTTTCCATGGTTTATGTAGCTTTTATAGAAAGTTTATTAGAGGGTTTAGTGGCATTTGTACTCCACTTGTTGACACCATAAAAGGGGGCAAGAAATGTGTGTTTTTATGGACAAATGAGGCCAACCAAGCCTTTGAACTGTTAAAGAAAAAAATATCAGAAAAACCGGTCCTTGTTCTTCCTGATTTTGACAAGGTCTTTGTGGTAGAATGTGATGCAAGTAAGAGGGCTGTTGGAGGAGTCCTAAGTCAAGATGGGAGGCCTGTAGCATTCTTTAGTGAGAAGTTAAATGAGGCAAAACAAAACTACTCCACCTATGATCTAGAGTTATATGCCATGGTTTAGTCATTAAGGAAATGGAGACACTACTTATTGCCAAAGGAATTTATAGTTTTTACTAACAACCATGCATTAAGCTTCTTGAACAGGTAGCAAAAGTTGAATCACAGACATGTCAAGTGGATGGAGTACATCCAAGCATACACCTTCTCTATAAAACATAAGAAAGGAGTGGCCAATAAGGTAGCTGATGCCTTAAGCAGGAGAAATCTTGTTGTGCAAACTATTCAGTTGGAAAGTACAGGTATTCATGCCATTAAAGATCAGTATACAACAGATGAAGACTTCAAAGAGCCATACCTATCTTGCAAGGCCATGACAGGAAGGTATAATACTGATTTTTCTGATTTTTTGTTGCAAGATGGATATCTTTTCAAGGGTAGCATGTTGTGTATCCCAAGAGGATCTGTTAGAGAGAATATAATAAGGGAAAAGCATTGTGGCAGCATGTCAGGTCATTTTGGTATTGATAAGACCCTAGAATTGGTTAGGAGGTACTATTTTTGGCCAAAATTGCCAACCGATGTAAGGAAGTTTGTTGAAACTTGTCAAATTTGCCAAAGAGCAAAGGGGCATACATCAAATGCAGGTTTATACACTCCTCTACCTATTCCTTCAAAGCCTTGGGATTCCATAAGTATGGACTTTGTACTTGGTTTGCCTAGGACAAAGAATGGACATGACAACATTTTTGTGGTTGTAGATAGGTTCTCAAAAATGGCTCACTTCATCCCATGTAGAACCACACATGATGCCTCACACATAGCAGGTCTTTTCTTCAAGGAAATAGTCAGGTTACATGGTTTATCTTTGTCCATAATCTTAGACAGAGACCCCAAGTTCATTGGACACTTCTGGAGGACACTGTGGAAGAGACTAGGTACAAATTTGCCCTTATCATCTGCCTATCACCCTCAGTCTGATGGACAAACAAAGGTGATTAATAGGTCACTTGGTAAGCTCCTAAGATGCCTAACCAAGGAGCAGGGTGCTAGTTGGGATTCAATTTTGGCTCAGGTAGAGTTCTCATACAATGACACTGTCAATAGAAGCACCGGCCTGTCTCCTTTCCAAATTATTTATGGCACTCACCCAAGGGGTATTTTGGAACTAAGGGAGGTTAAAGGACTAGAAAATAATAGTGCCTTGGCTGAAGACTTTGTTCAAGTCATGAAAGATGTCTGTGAACAAGTACAACAGAAATTGCTGTCCACTTCTCAGAAATATAAACAATTTGCTAACAGAAAAAGAAGGGATTTGTAGTTCAAGGAAGGTGGTTTAGTAATGGTTCATCTGAAAAAGGAGAGGGTCCCTGTAGGTAAACACACTAAGCTACTCATGAAGAAGATTGGGCCTTGTGAAGTGCTCAAGAAATGTGGAGAAAATGCCTACAAAATCAGACTTCCAGATGGCATTGCTTTGTCTCCAATTTTTAATGTTTCAGACCTTTATCCCTATAAAGGATCTGATCCTCAGACTATTGTTGAAGAAGATCAAACTGATCACACACTCCAGGAACTCATTCCTTCATCTCCAAATCAGATTGAGTGCATTTTGGACAAGAGGATTGCAAAACAAACTAGAAGGCACACCTATCATGACTATTTGGTGAAGTGGCTAAACAAACCTCAGGAGGATGCCACTTGGATGAGCAAGGTAGACATTGAGAAGGTAGGTTTCACATTTGACAGCATTCCAACTCAAGAGACTTGAGTTCTCTTTGACAGTGGGTGTATGGTGCAGGGCACCTAGGAGCACCTTGGTTCCTAAAGTCACTTTGTTTGCATTTTTTTTTTGAAAGTTGTGGTTTTGATTGTAATAAGGCTTTATCCATGAGTATATGGTCCTTTTTGTGTGGTCAAGATGATTGAGGTGACCATATAAACCTCAATCATGCTTAGTCCACTTGGATCCTTGTTATGCCACTTAGGCCTAGAAGGTATAAGGGTTGGTTTTTGAGTTTTTTTTTTATTGTTTGTGTGTTTTATCATGTTTTGGGAGTATGGAGGATGTTTTGATTCCATTGGACAAGAAAAACAAATTGCCATCCTTTGGAAAATGCAAAAACTCCATAGTGTAACAAGTTGCCAATGTTGCCAATGACACATTGGCTGGTTCAAAACTTAGTTTGGGTGGTTGAATCTACTTTTGGAAGTTAGAAACCAACTTGGATAGGTGAAAAACAATTGTAATTCACTCCTGTACGGTGGAGGAGGTCTGGTACGGAGTTTTGGGGCTTTGAAACTACAGAAAACAACAAATTTTCCTATTTTTCTCACTGTGTACAAACTGTATGAACTTTTCACGTGTGCAAATGACATTTTTCTGAAAGCTCTTGGAGTCAGGGTTCCAATGCAACTAGTTTGAGGTCCTGAAGTGGTCAGGATCAAAAGTTATAGATTTTTCTTTCAAAACTGGTCTAGAAACCTTGTTTTCTAGGGCAGTCCCACAAATTTGGCCCTAGAATGCATTTCCACTGATGAAATTTCATGCCACTCAGTGAAATGTAGGCTAGGGGTGTATACTACTTGATTCCAAAAGCATTTTCTGAGAAAATACAGTTTACTATTTTTAATGCGATGCCCTAGGTCAAATATCTCTATGTATTTGACTGAATTTATGCAATTTATTGTTGTATTTGACAAAACCCTAAGAGGATGAGCAAATGAATGGTGGATTTGTGTTGTAGGGACATGGTAGAAGCATTCCAAATTCCTGCCCCTAACCTATGCACCCAATTTTGAGCACTTGCTTTGTAACCTAGCCTAAATTGATGAATTAGGCCTAGAAGACCAAATGAGTGTTCTGGATTGCTGGAGTAGAGTTGGAACAGGAGACTTGGGAGTTTGATAGGGTTCCATAGTGTGTATCTAAAACCATCATTTGCTTGCCTAGTCATATGGGATTTTGTCAAGTTTTGTTGAGAAAACCTAGTTTGGAGGGCTAGTAGCCTTACTAGTCAAGGTATAGGTTGAAGAGTTTTGGGAAGTTGGAGATCAAACCAACTGCATAGAAGGTGTTTGTTGATCTATCTTAAGGTGTTGGAGAAACCTTAGGGGTTGGACAATAGTCTGGACATCAAATCCTTCATATGCCTTGTATGTGCCTTTGGTTGGTTGGTTGGTTGAAGGCTAGTTGAAGTGGGTGAGTGGGCAAAGGACAATAGAGTAAACCTTTGTGTGTTGCTTCCCTTGTGCCACTCTGCATCAGAAATGAGGAAAGAAACAACCAAGGCTAAATATCTAGAACTTAGAGAGTATGTCCTTTCTACTTTGTGTCTTGTAATGACTAGAAAAGAAGTAGATAAAATTCTCAGAGAAGTTAGAGAAAAATTTAGAAGCAAAGTTCGGATGAACAAGCTGATGCTTGGTAAAATTGAGGAAATTACAAAAGAAATAGAGGAAATTTTGAGAAAGGCCATAGACAAGGATAAATATTATATTATTTCAGAGAAACAAGTTGAAGAAGACAATTCTCTAGTTCGGGAACTGGAAGCTCCAGAAGAAGATATTAATAAGGTAATTGATGACCAAGGTGTTAATTTAGATCCTATTGATGATTGTTTTTTACACTCATAACAAAAGTTAAAATTCATAAATGAACCTAACTATCTTGAAAGATATAGAGAAATCAATTAAGATTACTCAATCTCAAGTTTCCGTATGGTCAAGTCTTGATTGGTTGGACAATTCAGTAGGTTACTATGAAGCTGTAATATGCAAAGGGGCCTTACGTGATTTAAGGTGATTTGACTACTTACTGGACTCAATTTATGCAAATTGTTACAAATATCAGCAAAATTATTATCACTCTGCACAAATCATTTACTGTATATCAAAGCTTTGAATGATCTATGTTAAAACACACTTTTCTTTTCAAATATATATAAAGATTGTCAATTATAAACTCAATTGCTTTAAATTCCTTCAAACGTTAGACAATCTCCTTTAGATTTCTGTGTTTCAGCTAATTATTTCAAAGTTTGGGAAAAGTTAGAGAAAACTCAAATTCAACTTCACTTGCTATAGGATCTAAATGCTCTGTTATGCACATGGTAAAGATTATAGCAAATTCAATTAACTTAGGTGATCAAATCAATAAATGCAAATGTCTTGAATATTTTCACAAACAAGCATTCACGATTGCGAACTTTAAAAGAAACTGTTTCAAATATAAAGAAGAGCTAAAAGACACTCAAAAATTAGACGCAGACTTCCAGATTCATTTATATTCAAAACACAGCCATATATGGTTTACAATGTAGGTATGACTCTTAGCTTCATTAATCAAAATTCACAAAACTTACAATTTTTTATAGATACAGTAAGAAAGCTGGATGTTTCCACGTGTTCCTTAATGCAAACACAGGCGACCTCCTCTATACTAAAATATTCTTCTACTCAAAGTCTCAACAAAATTTACAATTTGCTATGCTAATTTCTACAAATCCATGTGTACCTAATATACAAGTAGCCATGTCTCTTATATAGAATTTGAACTTTCAAATGGCTACGGCTACACTTCCATCCATGGTTGAGATCCTTCTATTTCTAATCAACGGTGTATTTTTGTTTCTAACCGTTTGCCCAAAATATCTATTTGGCATCTTTATCCTCGCTCAAAGGATACCATTGGAATCTTTACAAAATAAGATTCCCCTTTCTCTTCATTGACTCTTTCCTGACAAGGCATCTTTACTTGACCTTTTTTCAAAAACCTTTACATTTGTTTGCCTTCTCACTTTTTCAAATATCTTTTGAAATTGTCGATGACACCTTCTACAAAGGTATGGTCCACTCTTGGACTTTTTGCTAAAATATACTCCTGCATCACCACCCTTTCTTTCAACTTCTTCTCTTCATTCTCTGAGCCTTCTCTTTTGTTTTTGTATTTGTTCATTTTAGTCCTCTCTTCCATTAATGTATCTATCATTTGCTTACTGAGAATTGCATCAGGATTTTCTATACAAGGTGTGAATATGGCCTTGAATTATATTACGGCCCTCTTTAAATCATATGTTGGCATCTCAACACATTCATGCTGTAGGAGTCTTTTTATGATCTTTTTATGCATTTTTATCATGTCTTCTACTTTTTCTTCCAACTCTTGTATAATTGTTGTACACCTTTTGAGGTTATCTTCCTCAAATTGTAACTCCATTATGGTTCCTAGCAATTTATTTGACAATGCAACACTAAGTGCTCCCGCATGAATTAATTCATCTACTCTTCTTTCCATTTCTATCAACTGCCCAATCTCTGACCTGCATTCCTTTTTCTGGACCTGGCAGTTATGTATGAGTATCATACATTTATTCTTCTCTTCTGAACCAATCTTCCAGCTTTCCACAACTTGCTTTATTATTTACTTTCCCTCTTGCATGAAATCATTAAACCACTCATCAAAAATATTAGCTTTAAACCTTCTATTTTCCATATCTTTTATCTCCTCTTTGGACACTATTGCTATGTTAGTAGGTAAATCAGGAACTGTGGCATTGGGATCAAATATCCCCTTAATGAATTACTGTAGCTAGACAATGTGTCCCTTTAAATGCTCTTATTTATCCTTATCTTTCTTCAGCATTTCTGCTGTCACCTAGTGCATATCTTCCCATTTAGCAATGTGTTGTTCTCTTGTACTATGCCCAAGGTCAAGATTTAATATCTTGTACTCCTCCAATGCAATCTCACCTTTTGTCTTTTCTTTCTAAGGAATAGCTAGGCTTAATGTTCTAGATCCACTTGGACCTCTTTGAATAGCAGACATGGTTCTAGCTTTCCTCCTCTCTTTCCTTAGAGTAATATTCTCTCCTAACAAACTCTTTATATCAATAGGTACTACTTGTACCTCTTTCTCCTCTTTTCCTATTTCTTTTCCCAACCATGCGGGGACTTCTTTTTCACCTTCTGTAACCTTATCTTCATCAATCACCTCTTCATGAGGTTTCTCTATTCCAACCTCTTCCTATTGTTGCTTAGGAATTTGCTCTTGTTGTGGTGGAACTTGCTGCTCTTCTTGTTGTTGTTGTTGCTGAAGTTGCTCTTGCTTTGTGGGATTATTCAACTGTTCTTCTGATTCCACCTCTTCTTCTTCTTTTTCAATATCACTTCTCTCTGATGATCCTTCTCTAGGAGTTTCCTCTTCTGCTAATTCCTTTTCTTGATCATCTTCTACCTGTACTTGCTCTATATGTATTGGTGAACTATCATTTACATCATCCTCTTTTACTTCTTCTTGATCTTGCATGTTTTCTATATTTTTCTCTTCTTCCCCTAGCTCACCATACATGTTTAGCATGTTTAATGCATCTGCACCTGAAGTATCTTGTTTTGTTTCCTCTTTTGCTGAAGCAGGCGTTTCTGTAACCATTTCCTCTAGTATCTTCTCCCTTTTAGCCCCTTAATTTTATGTGCTTCCTCCTACACATCCTTAATAATTTTTGGTGGCACCAAAGTACCAAAGGGATCTATTGACTCTGCTTCTTTTTGTACCTTATCTTTTTCTTGTACTGTTCCACGTCCAATCTCCATTTTAGTTTGATTGCTAGGCTCTTCCTCTTCACTTAGGAAATCACTTGAATCTTCCTCTATGTCAATAGCCTTTCCTTTGTACATTTTTTCCTCTTCACTATCACTGCTTTCAATATGTATAGTTTCTATAGTAGTTTGCTTGGCTTTATAGATTCCTGACTCTTGCAGCTTTTCTCCAGCCAATTCTATTTTTACTTTAATGAATGCTTGTCCTGGTGTCAAAGGTGTGGATGCACTAGCTATATTTTTCAGCTTTTCACTCACTTCCTGTGCTCCAATTATATCAGCTAGCCTAGAAGTTTCTCCTTTTGATAAACTTATGGGAATTGCCCTTCTTGCTATTTGTCCTGCTACTTCTTTTGTAGCCTGTGCTTCCTCTGCACTTATTTCATGGCTTATAGACTTTGCATCAACAAAAGTATCAAATGCCACTGCTATTGTTATGCCTAAGGCATATGGATCCATCAATGTGGCATTTTTGTCTTTTTCCACAATCTTAGCTTCCACAAGCTTTCTCTTCTTCTCATAAAAGCACTACAAGTCCTCATTGGGCTTTGCTTTTCTTTTCCTTCCTTTCTTGGGATATGTGACCTCCCTACCTTCAGCTTTTAGCTCTTCAACTTTTTTCTTGAGCCATGTTTTTGAAAACAATATTATAGGTTTAGATAATACATCCAATGATGTATTCCAAGGCTCTGACCAATCAGGTTTTGTAATAGGAGCCATCCTTGCTTCTACATAACTTTGATGTAATAATTGATCATCCTCTCTAACCTTCAGAGGAACATATATATTGCCAATAGATTTCATTTGTTCAACAATCATAGAGAGGAACATATATATTGCCAATAGATTTCATTTGTTCAACAATCAATCTTTTGTGAGCTCTTTTCCTCACCTCCCTGTCATTTTGGCAATCAACCCAAAAATCTTCAATATGTACTTGTCGCTTATATTTCTTAACTACAAAATTCTAAATTCTATGGAAAGCGTCAAATCTTCTTGCTAAATCAAACTCCTTGAAACCATAAAATCTAAATTCCTGTTTTGAATATGTTTCAACCTCTTCACTATAACATGAATATCTGCCAATAGCCCAGGATAGTCTCACATTTCCCCTGTTATTAAATTTTCTCTTGTACATCCTAAAAAAATTCAAGTTTTGTCTTGAAAATTCTAACACAATTAGCTTGTCAGATGGATATCTGGGCAACATAAATGGCTTCCCTTCAAAGCCTTCAGTTCTTATATAAGTAAAATGTTCAAATTGTATAAACCAAGAACTGTACAATCCAATTGCATTCTCTGCATCTTTGGATAACCTCTTGTCAGGTTCTTCTCTCAATATTCTTACCAAGTAAGTGTAGAAAACATCATTCACCAAAGCAAAATTCTTTAAGGCATTCTCTTCCTATAGGATAGGGTAATGTTCATACACCAACTTTTGATTAGGACCATTTCCCAGGCTGCCTATTCTTTCTATTCCATGAATGTAAGGCCTGATTTCTATAGCACAAGAGTATAACACATAAGAAGACATAAAATGGCAACATCTTTTGTTGTCTCTGCATAGCTTGCCTCCAAATGGCTGTGCTAATGGTCTTGGCCCAGTGGATTTGTCCTTGTTCCTTTTCTTCTTTTCTTATGAATTCTATGACTGTGAACATCCAAGGCTCACATTTTGTACCATCTCTTAATCCAACTAGTCTGCTCAACATAGTGATCATCAAATGAATCTCCTCCTTGAAATGTATCCTCATCAATTTTTTAGGAATTCTAGCCACAGCTTTAGGTTTATTTTCAGGACTGTACGAGTTGCAAAATATTTTACTTTTACATTCTGCCTCATTTGTGTAGAAACTCTCATTGTACTGATCAATATCAATATCACTCATCTTCTCCTTGATTTCTAATCCAAAAGTTCTTGCAATCCCTTCAGGAGTCAGATCAGCAATTAATCTTTCGTGTAGCATGATCTTTCTTGTAGCAGGGTCATATAAAATTATGCAATCCGAACATAAATCTTTGGCTTCCATTGCTAGAGGAAATCCTATAGCTCTGTATAGTCCGCTATCCCAAATGCATTTCATATCTGGCAAGGCATCCGTAGCAGTGATTTTCTTTAATACCTCTTTTGCATCATAATGGCCTATGTTTGTATCCATGTCTATCCCACCTGTGCTTATCAGGGATAGACAACCTCTGTGTATCGGTAACTCTTCTTTCTCTATCTCCTTCTGAGGTTTTCTTTCCTTTTTTATATCTTCCCCTGTATCTTTCTTTTGTTTAGGGGCCATCCTGTAGAAGCATACCTCTTTTAACTTCTCATTTTACTTCATGTTTAGGGTTTTTACTGTGAAAACCTACTTTTACCATTTACCCTAGTGTGTTTTCTTTTTTTGTTTTACTCTCTTTGAATTCATTAATCTCTACTCAGCTAACTAACAATTTAAAACAGTAATTTAACCAAATGCATACATTTTGCAATGAAATTACTGGAATTAACAGTTCATTTTAACAACTAAAAATAAACTGTGTTTGGATAAATACATGTTGTTAGCGACCATTTACCATTGACTTACTTTTTTGTTTTCACCTTTTTCAGCTACTGTACCCTTCTTGCCTTTGGTAAATTTTGCTATTTCACTGCAACAGCTCTTTTTTCTACAATTTTCACTCTCCACAGTATATTCAATAGGGAAATAACATTGAAATTGTTCTAACCCTAGTAAATTTCCATTTGTTTGAGTATTAAATTTGCATTAATTATAGTAATTAATGCATTACGTCCTCGGCCTTTATTACAGTGTTTATGTTTTTCAAACTTTTTACCGTTAGCCTATTTCAACATGCATACTTTATCCTTTGTATATTTCCTTGTATGTTTCTGTTGTACATTTTCGTTGTATTTCTTAACATACATTCATTTTATGCATACAATCAACTAACGCTCTTACCCGTTTTTCTTTTCCATACACATTTGTACCTTCAGCTTTATATATATATCACTTGTATATTCTATTGTATAAATGCACATACAAACACCATATACATTCATTTCCTTACCGCTTTTTCTCTCCATGATGTCTTTGTTTCTTTGTATCTCGGCATTGTACATTGCTAATATACAAACGTCGAAACATACAAAGAATTTACCATTTTTAACTTCCATGACAAATCCACCTTGTATCCCCACCTTGCCTCTCAATAATGCCTTTCCATAATGCCCTTCTTTCTTTTCAACTTTCGGACCTCAAACTGTTATAAACTGCATTGTATTTACCGTCGCATCTGTAATGCACATGAAACCTTGTATATTTTGCTTTGTACATTATGAAATATACAAAGACCAAAACATAAAATAGTTTAACTTTATTCCATAATATCTTCGGTTTTAGCTTGTATAAAGTGCAGTGTTTATCGCGTTGTATATAAGAAATATACAAACCGAAATATACATCAACTTTATTATCTTTGATAACTTTTCAGTTCTGTGCTTCATATAAATCGATGCATCACAAAATATATTTTAAGTCCAAATACATCATTTATACTGTATTTCACAATGTATGTCTCCTGATACCAAATATACAAACCAACAAATATATAACCACTATTCCTTATTTCACTACCATTTCGATTCCGCCTTGTATATAACTACAATGTATATGACCAAACATACATATACAAAGTGCAAAAATATACAACAAATATGTCAAATTTAATATCTTTTCAATTCCACACTATGTATAACCTGTTGTATATTCTCTTTGTATGTCTATCGTTTATCAAATATACAAACCCAAAGTATACATAACAGATTTCAACATTTATTCACTCTAACTTTGACTTTTTCGGGCCCGACTTGTATATTAAGATAAAGCATTAGCAATATGTATACAAGTCTAACAACATACATTTTAAACCCGATGACCTCCTTTTTTGTGACTAAGGTGACAAACTGATATACAAATGCATTTGTATATTAAATGACCTTGTACATACAAAGAACTTTGTTTATACAAAACACAAACCCTCTGATTCTACATTTACCAAAAACCCTTGTAACTTGCAAAATACAGGGAATTTTGAGATGGTTCAAAAAGCAACCCCTATTCATTTTTCACAAAGAATTCACCTATACTATGCAATGGTACTCAATGTTATTTTTTCTCTAATTTCACCAAGGTTTGTACTTTTAGTTACCTTTTCCTTTACCACCAAGCAAGCCCACACACAGAAGCAACCAAAAGCCAGCTGCAACAGGGGTCCTCATTTTTCTATGGAGTAAAATGGGGTGTGTTGTGAGCATCACAATAGATCCTCCAGAGTTAATCCATGAAAAGACCAATGTTGGATTTGATTCATCAAATCAAAATGTTGGAGAAGTTCAGGAAAAGAACATCATTAAGTAACAATCTGAATTTGGTGAAGCCTCTATTTCAGAAGAGGAACAAGTCAGTCAAGAGGACATAGAAATGACAGACAAAATAATTGATGTAGAAGAAACTCTTCCACCTGATCTTTCTAGAAAAGAAGAGGATATTGCTGCAAAATAGACCCCTCCAGATAAAGCAATGAGTGGCGAAGATAGAGAAAAGATTTCACCTACAAATGATACAAGAAATGATAAAGCAAAGGAAGAGAAGGAAGAAAACCAAGAAGACAAAGCAAAAGAAGATGGTGCAAATGTTGAAGCACCTAAAATAGATGCTAAAAATTTTGATGAACAAATGGATGATTCAAAAAATCTTGCAAGAGACATTTTAGATGCAGTGAAAAGTCTTCTTGAAAAAGAGATGATTGAGCTTGATGAGCCTGAACTACTCCAAAGTCTAACCAATCCAAATGCTCTCTCTCCCATTCAATTGATGAAAATAACATCATTCACCTAAGTAAAGGCTAGAGAAAAGTTTCTAAAGTCCCACATGGAGGATAATGAGCTACTGGGGCTTGCATCTGGGATTTTGGAAAAGTTAATGCCTTCCTACCAGAAGAGTTCATCTGATTGCCCATCGGAACATCTAAAAAATCTTGTAAGTTCTGTAAATACTCATTTTGAATCCTTTGAAAAATCTGTAGAGGCAAAGGTCTGGAAAGAGTTTCTGGATAAGAAATTTAGTGAAGTATAGAATCTAATAGGAAATGATAGGATGATACTTAGCATTAGCATAAGGAGTATTTAGAATGCTTTAAATGATGGAAGAGATATGTACAAATTATGTCTGTCATGGCCCCAAATTAGTGAAGATATTGAGAAGAAGATAAAGGAGCAAGAATAGAAATTATCAAATCTCTCACAAACTTTTGATTCTCTAACAATTTCACCCATAAGTCAGGAATGTCAAGTAATTAGCTTGACAGATGAGATAAAGAGGCTCGATAAAGAAAAAAGTAACATTATGAAGAGAATGTGTGAGCTCCAGGAATTGATTTCCCCCAAGTTAGAAACCATGTTTAATGCCTTATCAAAAGCTCAGACTGCACTTCAAATAAGTAATCCTTTGGATCTGACAAGAAGCATATGCATTTTTTGTTAAGTGGGCACATCTCTATTTTGGATGGAATAAAGAGTACTTGGGCCTCTGAACTTGTGCAATTGAAAAATAGTTTTGTAGATATTCTCAAGTTCATGTGAATAGAACTTAAATGACTAGTTGTACATATGCCATCCTATATACAAATTTTTGGACAATTTTGGCTTGCAGACCCCACCCTTTGCCATTGATGTCAAAGGGGGAGTATAGTTTAGTGAAAAATGAGGAATCTACCTAAGGGGGAGCACCAGAAAGTAGTGTGAACAATAGTATCAAGCACAAGCTAAGGGGGAGCGATTCCAACACTTAGTCATTTTTCACTAAGTGTTGCCATCAATGCCAAAGGGGGAGATTGTTGACAAGAGACACTACTAGGCATGATAGGTATTGTCATTGATGGCAACTAAGATCATCCCAATCATTCACATAACACAATTTTTTCACACCAGAAGTCAGAGTCAGAATTTGTCTAAGTTTGGGTAGTCAGGAACAGAGCAGGTGATAGGGTCCAGTATCTTAGTCCAGATCTATTCGGTGGAAAGGCATGGTTTTCTATGGATCTGAGGTAGTTGTAAGCTTTGTCCAAACACTTTAAATCCAAAGTTTCATCCTCTGGAGATGAAGGACTCAAAAGATATTAGGTTATGAGTATCGAGTTTCAGTTTGACAGACCAAACAGAAGAAGAACAGGTCGACCTTATGAATGATCTTATTTCTAGATGTATAAAAGTTGTTTATTGGGAAATGTGTGATAATCAGTAATGGTAGCTAACATGATTGATGATTTGTGAGTGCAAGTTTTGATCCACATCTCATATTATGTATGGATCTAGCCGACGAAGCATAGTACTCTACAAAGTTCTAAGTGTTCTTGAAGTTGACTGGTAAAATGTTTGTAGATCATATTGCAGATATATATACCTGATGGAATTAGATGATTTTAGTGTGTGTGTTATGACTATGGAGAAATTACAAAAAGAAGCAGAGATCAAAGTTTAGATGCTAGCAGAGTGGTAAGAGGAGGAGAGTAAGGATGAAGTGTATCAAGTTAGTTTTCTATGCTTAACTGGAACTAAACTCTAGCATTGATAGATGCCAAATATCAGTTCAAATTTATTGTAACTCTTCTTTCTTATAGGCAGTGAGCCTTCTTTTGAGCAGTGAGCTCTGGGCAGTGAGCTCGAATGCATGTGCATTCCTCATTGTAATACTTTTAATAGAGTATAATCTTTGTGGGTTAACCCCCACCATAGTTTTTCCCTTAACCATGTTTTCATGTCAAAAATCTTGGTGTCGAAGTGTACTATTTATTTTTCTACTCATGTGTTATTGATTAATGATGAAATGTTTACATCATTGATTTAATTATAAGTTGTAAAGGAAGTTTAAGAGGAATAAATTGTTAAATTGTGTGACAACTGATTCACCCCCCTTCTAAGTTGTCCGGACCTAATTCAACACCTCTAGAGTACTAATTTTTACAAATTGGTAGGGTGCAACTGTTAGAGATAACAGGCATCATTAAGCTTCTCACTGAAATAGGCAATGGGCTTACCTTCTTTACTTAAAACAACTCCTATAACATTGCCACTGGCATCACAATCTACCTAAAATACCATGTTGAAATCTAGAAATGCCAAAACAGGTTGCTCTGTGACTTTCTACTTCAATGTATCAAAATTCTTGGCTGCTCCTGAAGTCCATTTAAACTTTTTTCTATCCCCTCTCATTGTCTCTATTAGGGTGCACAAATGCTACTGAAATTCCTAATAAATTTCCTATAAAAACTTGCCAAACCATGAAAAGATCGTACCTCTATAGCACTCCTTGGAGTAGGCCATTCAATGATAGCCCTCACCTTCTCTGGGTCCATTTTAAGACCCTCAGCTGAGATAACAAATCCCATGTACACCAATTCCTTCTTCACAAAACTACATTTCTTTAGATTAATCAACAACTTTTCTTCCCTTATCTTCTCAAAAACTTTTGGAACATGCATCAGGTGCTCCTCCAAAGTCTTAATGAAAATCAAAATATCATCTAAATAAACAATGACAAATCTACCCAAAAACTCTTTTAGTACCTCATTTATTAGCTACATAAATGTACTTGGTGCGTTGGTTAGTTCAAATGGCATGACTAACCATTCTTATAGACCCTCCTTAGTCTTGAAGGTTGTCTTCCATTCATCTCCTTCTCTAATTCAGATCTAGTGATATCCACTCTGCAGATCAATCTTTGTAAAGTACTTGGCTCCACTCAAGCAATCCATAATATCATCAATCCTTTGCAATGGAAATTTGTACTTGATTGTAATTTTGTTGATGGCTCAAGAATATGTACAAATTCTCCACTCCCCATCTTTCTTTGGTGCTAGTATTGTAGATACTGCATGTGGACTTAGGCTCTCTCTTATCAATCCTTTCCTTAACAGCTCGTTAACTTGTTTATTGATCTCCTCATTCTCTGCAAGAGTCATTCTATGGGTTGCCTTATTTGGCAAACTAGCTTCTGGTATCAAATCCATTTGGTGACTTATCTTCCTCACTCGCGGTAAACCATCTAGTACATTGTAAAAGACAATGTTGTAAAATTCTTCCAAAGATCTGTGACTTCTGCTGGTACATCTTCACACTTCCCCTGGCCGATCTTAGGAATTAACACAAAGTAATGATGCTCGTACTTCATACCATCCAAAAAAATTCTACCATCTACCAAGAAAATTTTGGTAGTACTACATACATTTTATTCCACCTCCTTCAAGGGTTTCAACTTATGATGAACTCCATCCTTTGTAAGGGAATAGGTGTTTGCATGGCCATCATAGACAACACACCTATCATACTGACATGGCCTTCCCAATAGCATATGACATGCATCAATTGGTGTGATATCACACAATACCTCATCATGGTAGTCTCCAATCTTGAACTTAACTAAACACTATTCATTGACCAAAGCTCTATGGTCCTTCTACAACCATGCAATTTGATATGGATGTGGATGCCTTATCCTAGTCACCTTCAATTTGTTAACCATCTCCTCTGAGACAAGATTATCAGTGATTCCACTATCAATAATAATATCACAACACTTACCTTCACACTTACACCTTGTGTGGAATAAAGTCTTCCTCTGATTTGGTTCTTTCTCCTCATTTAACAAGGTTCCTCTGACAACTAGGGTTTCTCCCCTTTCAACATCTTCAAAATATTCAAACTGCACATCTTCATCTACATGTGCAACTCATGCATTACCTTTAGGTCTTCTATTTGTGCTTCCTTGATGTTGCTGACACTCGTATACTTGATGTCCTTCACCACATTGGAAACAGGTTCCTCTAAAACCTCCACTTCGAGGTCCTTACCTAGGTCTTCCTCTTCTTCTCCCTTGTTGGTCACCATTACTTTGGTCACGAGGGTAGTAGTCATTATCTCCCTTCTAATTTTGATTGGTGCTTACTTCTTCACTTTTCTTTTGATCTTCATTTTGGCCTCCATAGGATCTTCCACTTGTTCTTCCACCATGACCTCTTCCTCTTTGCTAGCTTTCAAATCTTTTATTCAGCTTCTCTTCCACCTTCAGTGAAAATTGGTACACATCTTCCTTGGTGGTCATTCTAACTAGGCTCACTCTGCCTGATTACTTTGCCTCAACCCATTAATATGATGTGCTACCTTCTCCTTTTTGGCCTCTGCATGGCCTGTTCTGATTATACTCTTATAAAACTCTTATGTATACTCCCTAACAGACTTATTACCTTGCTTCAATGCTTACAGCTTCTTCAATAACTCCAACTCATAGTCCATAGGAATGAATTGATTATTTAGTTTATCCACCATCTGATCCCATCTGGTAATCTTTCCTTTTCCTCTTCTATTTCTCTCCAACTGGACCTCCTTCCACAAAATACTTGCATGGCCCTTCAACATCATTTTTGCAAACTTCACCCATTTTGGAATGTCCACATCCTCATATTCAAAATATTCCTCCATATCATTTATCCAATCAATAAGCTCTTCCACATTCAAATCTCTAGAATAGGTAGAAACTTTGATCCTAGGCCTCTTTCTGATCTTTGAAATGGCCCTCAACAACCTAACTTCTGCAGGATCTCCTGCACCATCCTATTCTTCCTCAGAGAACTCTTCTTCTTTAGCTTCATCTTCCCTTTCTTCTCTTATTCTTGGCTCAAACCCTCTTTGTAGCTCCTCTTTCAATGCATAGATCTACCTCTGTAGGGCTCTAAAACCATCTTTTGTCAAAGAATTTCTCCCACCACAGTTTCTTCCTGGAGACATTTTGATCTCGACAACAAACCCGCAACCTTAGGTCCTAGTGCAAACTACCTCATAGTTGGTGATATATCTACACACTTAGGAACCTTTTCTCTAATACCACTTGGTGAGGGTGGACTCCACCCAAAACATATACAACAAAAAATTATAAATTTCAAATAGACAAGAATAAGATCTCAAGAAATATTAGTTAAACAATCTGTAAACTGATTCATAATTTCTTCATTAAACTTGCCTATAAAAGGTTACAAATCTGAAATACAATTTCCAGGGTCATATGCCTAATTATTACAGAAATAAGGACTATCTTATGATAGAAATATTGTACTTACAAAGCCTTTTGCTATCTATCTAACCTCCTGATTCGCATGAATAGGACTTGCTAATCACTTCCTTCGACCACTGCCCCTAGAACTATCCCAAGATAGGCTTTAAATACATGTCAGAACTAGTTAGTGTAATTTCCCCAATGTCAGCTTGCTTTGAAATGTGTAAATCCCATTTGGGCACCAAAATGAACCTAGTTACCCTTTTCCCACCCACGAAAGAATTTTCAAATTTTAAAATTTAGTAGCACAACTTCCGGGAACCATAACTTTTCATCTGAGTGTCCAATTGCCAAAATGTTTAAAGCATTGGAAAGCTCATGAAGTGAACTATGATGCCAAAAATCCATAAATAGATTTTCGTAAACTTTTTGGGGCATTATGGGATGTTTAAGTACCTCAAATCTATTTTCAAAACTTTTTCAGGGACCTCACAAAATTGAAACTTTAATATCTTGAAATCCAGACATGATCTTAAGCTAAAATTTACCAAGAATGCTTATTTGACTATTTTGAAGGTTTGGTAAAAATTTTAGGCTCAACTGCTCCTCTAATGTAGGTTACTAAAAATTGTAAGTTTTGGTATTCTTAGCCCTATTGGAAACTTTCAAGGTTTTGAATCATTATTCAAGAAAATGGGTATTTGAAAACACAAAAATTAAAATGAACAAAAAATAAATCATCATTTTTTTGGGTGATGCAAGATTGCCCTTACACCACTAGATGCTCTTGCATCAAACACTTAGGGTAATTTGAGAAGTGACCTTGTCACATCTCAGGTGTTTGAGGAAAACCCAAATGGTCAACCTCTACCTTAGACAACTAGGAAGAATCTTTGATAGGCCTTACTTTCCACTTCAGCAAATTATTTTCATATTGCTTGTTCTAAATATTTCTTCCCACACGGCTATCTAATATTTCTTCTATATCCTCCTTTGAAGTAGAGGTCAGGATACTCCACTATTCTTCTATTGGTCCATCCTCTATGCCACCTTCATGATACCCTGTTAAATCAACAATATTGAACATAGGGAAAATGTTGATCCCACTCAAAAACTCTACCTTATATGTATTTTCTGAGTCATTCTTCTTTAGGATCCTACATGGTCCAAATTTTTTCATTTTCAACTTATTATATGTTCCCATTAGAAACCTTTCTTTTCTCAAATGAACCATAACTTTGTCTCCAACCCTATATTTTTTAAACCTCCACTTTTGGTCTGCCTTTTCTTTGTACTGAGTATTCATCTTATTAATATGCTTCCTTACCTCTTCATGTAAGTTATTCAAGTGTTTTGCAAAGTCTTTGGCCTCAGCACTACTCTTCTCTCCTCTGCCTATCTTTTTCAACTCAGAAGCATTTCTTGGACTTCATCCATGTACAATTTGGAATGGGGATTTACTAGTACTCTTGTTGACAGAATTGTTGTAAGCAAATTTTGCCTGTGGTAGAATAAAATCCCATCCCTTGGTCTTATCTCATACTAAGTATCTTAGAAGGTTGCCCAAACTTAGATTCACTACCTCTGTATATCCATCAGTCTATGAATGATGTGCAGTACTAAACTTCAACTCTGTCTTCAACTTCTTACATAAGGTCCTCCAAAAATACCCAACAAAATTTGTATCTCTGTCTAAAACTATACTCCTTGGTAGACCATGTAGTCTAACCACCTCTCTGAAATCCAAGTTTGCAATGTGAACAACATAACTAGTTTTTTGACACAGAATAAAACGTGCCATCTTTCAAAATTTGTCAACCACCACAAATATTGAATCATATCCTCTTTGTGTCGTCAATAAACCAAGAACAAAGTCCATTATGATATCCTCCCATGGTCCCTCTGGTATAGGTAATGGCTGATATAGCCCAGTATTCTAACTCACTCCTTTGGCCATTCGACATATTCTACAACTTTGCACACATTTCTTCACATCTTAGTGCAACTGTGCCCAATAATAATTCTCACTAACAAAAGCAATGGTCTTATCTCAACCAAAGTATCTTGCCAACCCTCCACTATGCTTCTCCTTAATCAGGTTCTCTCTCTCATGGAACTCCTTGGAATGCACAACTAGCTTCCTCTGAACAACATACCATCTTTTCCTATCCAGGGTAACAGGCTCCAAACAAGCCTTCCAAGCCTCTACAAAGTTTGGATCTTCATGGTACAAATTCTTGAGTTTATTGAACCCAACGACCTCTATCTTCATCTTTGTCAAAAAAATTTCCCTTTTGCTCAAGGCATCTACAACCCATTTTAAGTGCCTTTGATTTAACTTTCCTTGACTATTAAGATATTGCAAAGCTTGATGATCAATATATAAAACAAACTCTTTTGGAAAAAAATAATGTCTCCATTTCTTCAAATCCTTAACTATAGCATAAAACTCCTGATCATAAATAGAATACTTTTTCTTGGTATCATTAAGCTTATCATTGAAATAGGCAATGGGCTTACCTTCTTGACTCAAAACAACTCCTATAGCACTAGCACTAGCATCACAATCTACCTGAAATACCTTGTTGAAATTTGGATGTACCAAAATACGTTGCTCTGTGACTTTCTGCTTCAATGTATAAAATCTCTTAGCTACTCCAGAAGTCCATTTAAACTCTTTTCTATCCCCTCTCATTGTCTCCATTAGGGGTGCAAAAATGCTACTAAAATTCCTCATAAATTTCCTATAAAAACTTGCCAAACCATGAAAAGATCGTACCTCTGTAGCACTCCTTGGAGTAGGCCATTCAATGATAGCCCTCACCTTCTCTGGGTCCATTTTAAGACCCTCAACTGAGATAACAAATCCCAAGTACACCAACTCCTTCACAAAACTATATTTCGTCAGATTAATAAACAACTTTTCTTCCCTTAGCTTCTCAAAAAAAATTCAAACATGCATCAGGTGCTCCTCCAAAGTCTTACTGAAAATCAAAATATCATCTAAGTAAACAATAAAAAATTTACCCAAAAACTCTTTTAGTATCTCATTCATGAGCCACATAAATGTACTCGGTGCATTGGTTAGCCCAAATTGCATGAATAACCATTCATATAGACCCTCGTTACTCTTGAAGGCTATCTTCCATTCATCTCCTTCTCTGATTTAGATCTGGTGATATCCACTCTTCAGATCAATCTTCATAAAGTACTTGGCTCCACTCAAGCAATCCATAATATCATCCATCCTTGGCAATGGAAATTTGTACTTGATTGTAATTTTTTTGATGGCTTGAGAATCTATACACATTCTCCACTCCCCATCTTTCTTTGGTGCTAGTACTGCAAGTACTGCACATGGACTTAGGCTCTCTCTTATTAGTCCATTCATTAACAGCTCGTGAGCTTGTCTGTTTAGCTCCTCATTTTCTAGAGGAGTCATTCTATGGGCTGCCTTATTTGGCAAACTAGCTCCTGGTATCAAATCCATTTGGTGACTTATATTCCTCACTGGTGGTAAACCTTCTTGTACATTATCAGAGACAATGTCCTTAAATTCTTCCAATAGATATGTGACTTCTACTAGTACATCTTCACACTTCTCCCGGATGATCTTAGGAATCAATGCAAAGCAATGACACTCGTGCTTCATACCATCCAAAAAAATTCTACCATCTACAAAGCAAATTCCAGTAGTACTACATACCTTTTCTTCCACCTCCTTCAAGGGTTTCAACTTATGATGAACTCCATCCTTTGTCAGGGAATAGGTGTTTGCATGGCCATCATGGACATCACACCTATCATACTGCCATGGCATTCACAATAGAATATGACATGCATCCATTGGTATGATGTCACACAACACCTCATCATGGTAGTCTCCAATCTTGAACTTAACTAAACACTACTCATTGACCATAGCTCTATGGTCCTTCTAAAACCATGCAACCCAATATGGGTGTGGATGCCTTCTCTTTTTCAACTTCAACTTGTTAACCATCTCCTTTGAGACAATATTATTAGTTCTTCCACTGTCAATAATAATATCACAACACTTAGCTTCAAACTTGCACGTTGTGCAGAATAAACTTTTCCTCTGATCTAGTTCTTTCTCATCATTTAACAAGGTTCTTCTGATAACTAGGGTTTCTCCCCTTTCAACATCTTCAGAATGTTCATACTGCACATCTTCATCTATATGTACAACTCATGCATTACCTTCAGGTCTTCTATTTGTCCTTCCTTGATGTTGTGGACACTCATATTCTTGATGTCCTTCTACACATTGGAAATAGGTTTTCTCTAAAACCTCCCCTTCCAGGTCCTTGCCTAGGTCTTCCTCTTCCTCTCCTTTGCTCACCATTATTTTGTTCATGAGGGCAGTAGGCATTATCTCCCTTCTAATTTTGATTGGTGCTTGCTTCTTCACTTTTCTTTCAATATTCATTTCAGCCTCCATAGGTGATGCAGGAGCATCCCTGGTTCAAGAGCAATCTTGCATCAACCAAAAACATATGCATTTCAATTTGTTTGCAGTTCAGTCAGAAGCAGTTTCTACTTTCAGTCCAACATTTCACCACAACTGCATTTCAGATCTTGTGGAGCTGGATTTAGCATCTACATTCATTCATCTACATCATATCCAGAATTTAGAGATCTGCATATTAATACTAAAAATATATCACTATCAGAAGTTGACTGTTTCTCAGAGTAGAGCATCTTAATAATCAAAGACAACTAGCTAAAGGAGAAACTTGTGGAAACATTTCCCAATCTTTGGAGCCTAATGACACATCATTCAATGATCTTTGGTTCATGGCTGACCTTCCCAGGAGATCCACACGTCATTCCACTCATTTTTTGGAAGTGTTCTATGCATTTAGGTTTGACCTATCTATGTACACACGTTACATCTCTTCTTTGGAATTTGTGGTCTTCCTTAGCCGATGTGGAGGAATCTATTGATCTAGACTTGATATATATTGATGTAATAGATCTTTAGGAAAGCAATTAGTGATTGATTCATAATTCTTAGTTTAGATTTTGTGTGAAGGAACTTCAAAGCTTTATCTTGCACATGTATGTGAGCCCTAAGTGTGAGCCCACATGTTGCTAGATGATATCTATTTGAATTCTTTGTTATACTGAATGACTAAATCTGCATTTGTTCTATTTCCTTGAGTTGTTTCCATTGTGTTTACTCTTGCTGCACTGTCTAGACAGTTCATTCTATGAACCCTTCTACCATGACTGCACTAAGTGGTACCAGAGCAAAAGTTTGAATCTTTGGGAGCAAATTGAACAAAGTTGGTGAGGGAATTTTGTAAGATCTTTCTATGGATAGATTTCCGAATTGAGGCAGGTTACTTCTATCACAATCGATCGCTAATTGAGAGGCAGTTGTCACCTTGTAGCCCAATCGCTGAACTTGAGATAGTTTACACTTGATCCTGGGAAGAATGCCACTGAGGAGAGTTGCTAGTGTTGGAACAATGGCTAGTAGAATAGATGAGATGATGGAGATAATGAAAACAATGCAAATTCATTTGGATGTTGTTGAAGAAGATAGGCGAAGAGGATTGACACCAAGACCTAATGTTGAAAGTGATGAGGAAGAAGAATTTCAATCTGTTGAACAAACTGGTGAAACCCTAGGAAGTGATGAAGAAGAAGAATCAGATCAAGTAAAGATGCTGTGAGCTATTTCAAAAATTGGAAAGAGACCTAGAGTTGATGTGCCAAACTATACTGGTAATTTGAACCTTGAAGAATTGATTGATTAAATAAATTACATGGAAGAATACTTTGAGTATGAGGAAATTAAAGATCTAGAGAAGGTGAAATTTGCAAAGACAAAGTTGAAAGGACATACTGCTATATGGTGGAAAGAAGTTCAGTATTGGCTAGTTTCTACCAAAAGTTCATCAAAAATTTTAGTTCAGTTTATAACCCTATGACAGAGACAATGAGAGGTGACAGAAAGGATTTCAAGTGGGCATCTACAGTAGATAAAAATTTTGAACTATTAAAGCAGAAGGTGACGGAGCAACCTATTTTGGCATTACCGGATTTCAATAAGGTATTTCAAGTTGATTGTGATGCAAGTGAAAGTGTAATTAAAGCAGTGTTAAGTCAAGAAGGTAGACCTGTAGCTTATTTCAGTGAGAAGTTGAATAATGCAAGGAGAAGATATTCAGTTTATGATCAAGAGTTCTATGCCATAATTCAATCCTTGAAGAAGTGGAGACATTACTTGTTGCCTAAGGAGTTTGTGTTGTATACAGATCATCAAGCTTTACAATATTTGAACAGTCAAGGTAAGTTGAATCAAAGACATATGAGGTGGGTAGAGTTCATGCAAAGTTATACATTTGTGTTGAAGCATAGGAGTGGAAAATCAAACAATGTTGTTGATGTATTGAGTAGGTGAAGAAACTTGTTGACAAAGATGAGAGTTGAAGTGTTGGGTTTTGATGAATTGAAGAACATGTATGAGGAAGATACTAATTTTGCAGAACCTTGGAAAGCATGTAAGGAACCTGTTGTAACATATAGGAGTAAGTGGTTGGACTATTTCATTCAAGAAGATATGTTTTTCAAAGGAAATCAATTGTGCATACCTAGAAGTTCAATGAGAGATAACCTAATTAAGGAGAAGCATAGTGGTGGATTAGCAGGAGATTTTGGCATTGATAAGATAGTGGCTTTGGTGAGTGAAAACAACTTTTGGCCTCAGATACTATTGATCATGATGTTAATAATAAACAAACATAGAATAAAAGTACACATTAACCTTTATTCATCTTGGAAGATACAATGAATTCAGAGAATTCATGATCTCAAGTCTCTGTTGATTAGTTCTTAATCTTCTGACGTTACTCAGAGGTTGATGTCTGTTGTTATTTCCATTTTGGGGCCTTACATAGATCTCATCAGTAAGATAATGTTTCCTGTAATAATGATGTACAGAGAGTTATTCTACGTAGGATATACTTCAAATATTATGTCTATCTTTAAATCCTTGCATGATATTTGTCATTTTGACATGCTTTAACCTCAAACATTTTGAATATGTTCAGTTATCTACGAAATGTCTGAATATTTGTATTATTTTCTTAAGATTGTCAGTTATTTGCAATTATGATGATGAAATGCTCTGAAATTGAAAGAAATTGAAAGAAATACTTCAAATTAATGTTGAACCTTCAGCTATTGAGCCACATATATATCAGATACAGTCATGAAGAGAAGAAATCAAACCATATGTTCACCAGGACATTCCACAGCAAGATACAGTTGATGCTAACTTCAAAGGAAAGGTATGAAGACAACACATGCAAACTGATATGTACTCCAAGGGATGTAGCAAATCAAAGCATATATCAAGAATTCACACACTGATTACTCAAGATTTATGATGGATTGTAATCAAAATAGTCTTCTCATTCATTAAGTATGCAAGAACATATATCTATACAACAACTTTGAAATGAGCCCTGAATATTTCAGAAAATAGATTTCAATTAAGTTTCAAATGTTTTAAAATGAGGCATCCCTGTACCTTTTATAGAACAAGGTGAGGGAGCGGTTAAAATTGATCTACGATCAAGATTTATCTATTAAAAATCTATGGTTTACATTTCTCTTTGACTAAGTTAATCTTTTCCACATGGCATAGGTTGCCAGCTGGCAACCATCTAGGTAACTCATATTTTCCTAAGTATTTGATGCACTTACATTCCCTGTATAGCATACCTTCATTGGGTTCATCATCATCATCATGATGTGCACTAGTATCATCACTTTCAAAATCTTCATCATCCTGATGAGCTTCTCCTTGTACATGGACTTGCATAGATGTCCGGATATTTTCATATGACTGTACTATTTTCTCTATCTCCCCACCATCTTGAGTTTTTACTTTGATGGTGGCATGCCTATGCATTTGATATTTGCCTCAGAGATTCTCTAATTTACTTTTCCTGCTGCTGGATGTCTCGTTATAATTCTCCATCTTGACCCTGATCCTCATGATCTTATCCATAGTTTCTTCTGTCAAGTGATTTAAGGGATCATCAGCTACCTGTTGGAAGTTGTTATGTAGAGCTTTAATTGTAAACTCCTCATCTTGATTTTCTATTTTCCCTTCCACCTTTCCCTCCAGTACTTCTAAAATTTCAGCTTCATATGACATCATATCATGTAGTTTCATGCTGATATCTCTTAGTTTACTATTGCATCCTTTAAGTACATCACATTCAAATATGATGTCCTTGTACCATATGTCTATCAATAGTGCATTATTGTTATTTAACACTTGGTTGCTTTTGAGAATTTGAGCGTCAATTCTCTTTATTTCCTCCAAGATGGTCAAAATTTTCTCCAGCTGAAAAGACCTCTTCCTGATCTCCATCTACAATTTATCAACTTTTCTTCTGGAGCCACTTAAAGAATTCCATCTCTTTAAAGAGGCTTTTACCACTTCTTCTGCT
This sequence comes from Cunninghamia lanceolata, assembly GCA_027924645.1. NCBI lineage: Eukaryota > Viridiplantae > Streptophyta > Pinopsida > Cupressales > Cupressaceae > Cunninghamia > Cunninghamia lanceolata. The sequence goes on along the minus strand of BSBN01000160.1, from coordinate 3,726,062 downwards.
TCATCAAATGTGGATAACATCCACTTTTTCATTATGGATGACTCATGCTTCATGAGATCCAGTTTATTTACTTCATCCTGAGAAATAGCAGTCAATGGGACTGCATTATCATTAGATGTATCTTCAGGGTTAATTAACCCTTTTATGTAAGTATGCAACTGAGCAATGTGCTCCTTGTGTTGTTTATTTTTCTCTTTTTCTCTTTTCACCTTTTGGGTCAATGAATCAATTATGTCTTTACCTTCTTGGCCTTCCTGATCTTCATTGGCAAATCCCAAATCTATTGTATTAATCTAGAATTCATCCAGAGTGATCCTGCCCTTTTCTTTATCTGCTGTAGGGATGGCCACCTGGGATGTTCTTCTACCAGTTATAGGATCCCTTCTTATTGCATAAGTTATTCTAGCCTTCCTCCTTGGCTTTATCAAGGTTTCTATAAATAATGTGGATACATCAAATTCCTGTATCCCTATGCCTGACTCTGTGCCAATTTCTTTTCCAAGCCATCGAGGAATTGGATTCTTTGACTGTTGGTCTCCACCATTATCATAATGATCACCCTAATCTTCGGTATCCACCATCATGTTCGATGGTGAGGGTGATCTTCTCTTTTCTTCCTCATGACGTTCCTCATGAAGGTGATCTTTAGGTATATCCTCCTGTTGAGGAACTTCCTTTTCTAGAGGGTGATCCTGTTGATCATCTTCATGTTTATCTTGATCCTGATCTTTTGCTTCCTCCATGGGCTTCTCATCCACCTTGGTGATTTCCTCATCATGAGCCGTGTTAGCTTCTATGGATGTCCCTGTATCTATCTTAGTTATACCAACCTGATCTAGAACTGCAATTTGTTCCACAGCTGTAACAATTACTTCTTGTACCTTTAGGGCAGGATCATTTGATGTATCCCTTTGTTCTCCTCCCTTATCCTGGACTTCAAGTATCTTGGGTCCAATAGGTACTTCCTTTTGTTGTTGCTCATCCATATCCAAAGTGTGGCTCTCTATCTCTGCCATCTTTACTTCCTCAACATTTTCTTCTTTATCCTGAATACCTCCTTGATTTTTCAGGACTTGCATGCTGTTTATAGGTAAGATCAATTACTGCAGGACTAGTTACTTGCTCAATCAATGTATCAAGCCCCATCTCTTGGGCTACCTTTTCTGGGCTCTTCTCTTTCCCTAATTCCACTTACCTCATCTCCTCTAACATTGTTTGTACTGATGGAGTTCCATGAGGAGTTATCCAAGTGCCAGCAGCAAGGGTTTCCATTCTTTGTGAAGTTACATCTTTCACCACCTCATCATCAGATAGGTCGGCTGTCTCATCTAATGAGATTAAACCACTTTGAAGTATTTTAGAGGTTCCTTTTACTTGTTCTTCTTCTTGCTTAGTTTTAAACTTCACAATGGTGGGAAGTGGAACGTTATGTTGCCATGCCTTCTTAAGTACTTCTCCACCTGCTCCCCTCAACATTTTGGGAGTTTATTTTATTTCACCTCTCATAGAAGTCCTTGGTTTCTTAGGCGTAGTGGCTACCACCTAAGGTGCTTTTCTTTTCCTTGTGAAGCATATAGGACCTCTCTCCTCTTCAGATTCTTCTTCTAAAGGGATATCCTTCTCTTTATTCTTATGTGAGGCTTGATCCTTTGTATATGCAATAGTACGTTGTGCAGTTGGCCTCTGGATTCCTTTAGCCTTTTGTTTATCCACAGGAGGTGGTACAGATGATGCTAATACTTGTCCAGATCCCGATGCATCTTCAGCTGGCAATATCACTTTTTCAATTACAACCTCTTTGGGTTCAGTATCAATTTTCTTACTGCTTGGATGTCTTTTGCTTTTCTCAGGAGGTGGTACCTTTTCTCCTTTAGTTCTTCTCTTCTCAATTAAGAAGTCATCATATTCATCTTCAAAAATTTCCTGTCTTTTCTTCTTATTGTCCACCGTAATGACAACACCTTTTTTCTTCAGTACATTTATCTACTCATCCACCCAAGCTTGGGTTAGCTGTAATATCCTACCTGTGAATGGATCTAAGGAGATATCCTTCTGTATAGCGAGATCTGGAGCAGAGATGGTATCATTATATATCTTTTTCTCTTCATATTCATCAACCATGATCATTCCATCATCTTTCTTTAGTTGTGCTGGGATGGAGATGCAATCAAAGGTCTTGATTTGGTTAAGTGTTAACCTTTGATACCTTCTTCTTCGAGCTTCAGCTTCATCTTCACAATCTGCCTAGAAATCTTCAAGGTTCCTTCGATGGATGGGTTTCCCCATGATCTTCTGCATCCTCCCATATGGATCATATGACCTTATCAATGGACAAGGCTAGAAATTCATCATCACTAAACCATCTATGGCCCTCTTTATACTCTTAGAATCTGGGCACATATACCAGCCCATTGTAATTGGAAACAAAACTGGTGGAAGCTTGTTGTTTGCCTTATAGGTATTCAATATTGTAGAGATTTGTCTTAGAAATTCCATTAAGACAACTACATCTGTAGGGTACCTTGGGAGCATGAGAGGCTCCCCCTCAAAACCTTCAATCCTGATATAGGAGAAAGTGGCAAATTGGATAAACCTGGCTCCATGCCTGTAGATAACTTCTTAAGCCTCCATGCTCAGTCTCTTGGTTTTATCTTCTTCCATTGTTCTCACCAGGTGCATAGAGAATGCATCATTTACCAGCTTGTAATCTTGGAGGTAATTCACTCTTTGCAGTTGGGGATGATGATCCCATATGTGTGCATCATTGGTTGTGCCTCCAATTTTTCCATCTGTATTCAATGCATCAAATGTACCCTTGTAGGCACATGAATAAACTATATATGAGGACATATAGAAGGAACAATCTAGACCTCCTAGGTTCATCAGTTTCTCATCTAGAGCATCAATTATCATCTTTGCCCACATTGGCTTGCTATCTGTGTAGAGACACATCGGGATGACTGCATACATCCAGTCCTTAAAACTTCTAGCATTAGGCTAGCCTATCACTCTACTTAGCAATGCTATTCATGTACTGGTACTAATCATCAAAGTCAAATTTATATAAATGTATAGGAAGTTTAGCTGCTGCATGATAAGGACTATTCTTTGCCCTCCATTGATACATTTTCTTCCTAGGAAATTTCTTGTTATTCTCATATTCTACTTCCGACTTCCTCAAATCTATGTTGGCAACTTTCTTGCCCAACAACAAACTAAATGTGGCAAAATACCCTTGATTGACAGATCAGCATATATTCTGCCATGCTTCTCTACCCTCCTTGTCTGTGGGTTATAATTTCTCGTATACTCAATAACCAGCTCAAGGGTTTCCATGGAATACGGGAAACCAGCTGCATTCCACATCCCAGATACAAAAACTGCATCTAGCAGGGCGTTGTTATTCTTCTCATCACTCATTTTAACTGACCAGGTAGCCAGATTTGTATTTCCCTAGTGTGTATCTGTAATGGCTCCATATTTGAATTGAACACCCTCAGGATGATCAAACATCAGTTTTATGAATTCTGCCTCTGACTTGGCTAACTGCTTTCTGCCATGGATACCTGCAATCAACAAAACTGGTCCGTCTTACAATTTTATACCACATGCATGCATATACGCTATATGTTTATTAATCATCATGCATTTATAGTTTTTCATCATCTAGTTTATCTTGATATGCATAACTTCAAACCAGTTAAACACCATGATACCTAGATATGCAAAAGATGTCAACAAGAGGGCTTCAAATTACTTACCTGATGCGCTTATCCTCTTGATTATGCTAATGATTGTCTGAAAATGACCCTGATACTAATGATTTTCACTTGCTTTGTTCTGCTGTAAACTGTGTGCATCTGGCTGTTATTTGTCAGAGGGTTCAAAAGCTTAGTTCTCTATAAAAACTAGTTTATCTCAAGGTAAATACAAAATGACTCGGTAAATCACTTTCAACTTATGCATCGGGTCACCTAGGGCAAATTAAATGCAAATCAAATGCAACAACTGATTTTCCTGTACGAAACTCCTAGATCTTGCCAAGTGTATGTATCAGGTTCATAATCGGCAGGAACCACCTACCACATCTGCATTTGTTTAATGTTATGGTGGCAAGGCGTGAGGTGATCTCTGAAGATTAGGTGATATTCTGAATATCGGGTGATATTCAAGAATATGACCCCGTTGGTATAATATGATCATCTATTTTAAGTGGAAGGACCGATGTCTAAACATCAGGTTGGGTTGAGAATATCGGGTGATGTTCAAAATATGAGGGGATGTTTGGAATGTCTGGTGATGTTTATAATATCACTCCCTTAGACTAAAATAACCTCCTATCGAAATATCAGGATGACGTCATCGGGATAATGACTTGGTTCAGCATTGTGGCTTTATGATGTCATCATCATGTTATGTAGGAAGGGTCATGTTTGGAAATATACCTCCTCGAGGTAAAAAGAATGCTGACGTCATCATCAGGTTTATTTCTTCAATTATCGAGTTTGGATGACGTCAACAGGATATTGGTTCAGGGTGATATTTTGCGACAGGCCGATATTCAAATATCGGGGCGATATTCAAATATCAGGTTGATGTTTAGAAATATGACCTTTGCAAAATATATGACGTTGTTTGTCGGGTAGATATCATTATCACATAAAGTTGACGTCCAGATGTTCGAAGCAAATGATTTTATCAGGTGATAATATTAGATTGGGGTGATCTTTTATACTATGATTGATGTTAAGAAATATGATCCTCCCCTCAGGATATTAGGTTTGACTAGATCTTTGACTCATCATAACTTTTGTTCCCTACGGAATATCTGGGTGATCCAAAAGGCAAACCTGCATGAAATTTTGTACTCTATCCACCCATGAGGTTATTGAAATGAAATGTTAACTTTGAAAAAAATTGACCTCATCATGATGACTTACCCAGTCCCCTTTATGTAGGATCATTTGCATTGACTTACTTTTACCAGACTGCCAGCAAGCAGAAAACACAAGCAAAACCAAACAAAAAGTTGGGTCCCTATTTTGTCAAGTCAAAATGGGGCATGTTGTGTAACCACACAACAACTTGCCACCAAAGAAAACATCAAAATTCCAATGATTCAAGTGATGTGAACACATTCTAACATAGCATTCTAACTCTTTCTAAGCATAAGCATCATAATCTTTCTAAATGACAAAATGTCCTCATGGTAACAATGCTAACAAAGGATCAATAGTGTGCAAATGATTAATTATCCTCATCTTGAAAGCAAGTTGAAAACATGAGTAACTGATGTTAAGCTACATAGTTGGAGATTATCTCTCATAGCCAACCTAGATAGAGCCTTGCTACCAGCAGGTGTTCGTAGCCTTGGTAAGGTTATCTATACAATCCCCCTAAGTAGAGCCCCACTACCAGCAGGCGTCTATAGCCCTGGTAAGGTTACTTAGATGGCCTAATTTTATTATTATATTTTTTTTTTGGATTTTTCAAAATTTATACTTCATATATCTAATATCATCATGTAAGCTCAAAATGCAAGGTATAGTCACTTGCTGTTTTAGGTTGGAGATTGCATTGGTAGCAAGGGAGTCCCTTTAGATTTTTCACTCAACACCTATACTTGTGTGTTCAAAAAACCCAAGGCTGTTAGGTGAGTCATTGTGAAGAAATCACTTTGGTTAAGAAAAGGTACCCTGATGAAAAGATAACACAGACCTGATCATGATGACTTTCTCAAAGCAAGTCCCAACCTATATATAAATGTGTTCTCATCACTTGAATCTTAACAATTTTGTTATTTTCTGGGGTGATGAGCTACATCATCTTGACTGACCAAAACCAAAACTCAACAAGCAAACAAAGAAAAAACAAAACAAAACACTGTACAAACAACTATACAAATATAAATTATGATACACATGACTATCATGAAGCTACTTAGGCTTGGAAATAATGTTTAAGGAACTGTCCATTAACTGGTAATGGAACATCCTCATCTATCAAGTTCTTAAGCCTGAATGTACTGTCTCCTAAGATCTCAGAAATTTGGAAGGGACCTATCCATAATTTATCAAACTTACCATGGTCTCCTTTCCTCTCATGGGCTTTATCCCACATCAAGACTAAATCAGATATCCTGAATGCTTTAACTTTGGCTCTTCTATCAAACCAGCGTTTGACAACACCTGATGTTTGGCAAATTGATCAATTGCCTAACTTCTTTTCTCTTCCAGGTGCATCAGCTGAAGCAACCTAACTTATTGGTTATTGTCTATGCCTAGGTACTCTTGGGCAAACTGCAAGGTAGGAATCTTCAAGTTAACAGGGAGGATTGGATCTACCCCATAGACTAAATGATAAGGTGAGTTTCCTAATGCAGCCTTGTTTCTAGTTCTGTCTACCCATAAGGCATATTTTAAAAGTGTATTCCATTCCCTAGGGTTCTTGTCTATTAACTTCTTTATGATATTCAACAAATTTTTGTTAGTGGATTCTGCCAATCCATTCCCTTAGGGATAGTAATTGGATGAGAACTTCAGTATGATCTCATAATCAAATGCCCAACTTGACAATTTGGTTGAAGTAAAAGTAGAGCCGTTATCGCTTACCAGAGCATAGGGAACCCCATACCTAGTGACTATGTTACTTTTCAAAAATTTGATGACATCTTCTGCACTACAAGTCTTGCTGCTAGTGGCTTCAGTCCACCTGGTACAATAATTAGTGATTATTAAAACATACCTATGGCCTGAAGATGATGGAGGATTAATAGGTCCTATAAAATCCATGCCCCATTGTGCAAATGGGCGCGCCTCCATCACTGGTTGCAAAGGTTGTGCGGCATATCTCTCTCTGTTGGTGGCAACCTGACATACATGACAGCATTTAACGTGTTCAGTTGTATCCTTGAAAATTGTGGGCCAGTAGTATCCTGCTCTGAAGATTGCATGCGTAGTGGCCAAGAATGAGCCATGTGCTATACCAAACTTGTCATGTAGCTCTGATACAACTTTATCTGCTTCTAGCTTTTCTAAGCATCTCAAGTATATTCCTTCATAATTTTTCTTGAAAAGTATTCCTGCTTTCATCATGTACTTCTGGGATTTTATCTTCAAGGCTCTTCTCTATGAAGCCTACAGTCTTGGAGGACATCTTCCAATAATCAGGATGTGCTTGATATCTGCATACCACTCTTCATTGTCCTTAGCATTGATAACATACTGCTAACTTGCTATGTTTGGATCAATCTCTGATATCATTTGGCTTAAAGCCAATCCTCTTACCAATTTCATGGGTGTGATTTCCATGTCATATTCCTGTAGGACTGTGATCCACTTTGCCCTTTTTTCACCAAGCTCACTCTATATTAACAACATCTTTACTGCTGCATTTGGTACCATAGCAATCACCTTGCTTCTCAAGATATAATGCCTGAATTTCTTCACTACTCTGACCAGTGTAAGTGCCTACCTTTCAACATCTACATATCTTAATTCATCATCTTTGAAAGGACAACTCATGAATGCTATAGGTTTCTCTTCTTTTTCTTCATTCCTTTGAGTGAGCACTACTGCAGAGGTATCTTCTAAGGCAAAGGAATAGATATAGAAGTCTTTGGTGTAGTCTGGACTGATAAGGACAGGAGCATCAGAAATAGCTTTCTTTATGTCTTCAAAGCCTGCCTTAGCTTCTGATGTCCACTCAATCTTTGCATCCTTCTTCAGCATAGTATATAATGGTCTAACTATCTCAGCAAAGCCGGTGATGAACTTCCTGACAAAATTTATCTTACCAAAGTAAGATTTAAGCTCTTTCTTGCTTCCAGGAAGCTGTAATTTAATAATGGACTCCACCCTATCAGGATCTATGATAATCCCATTTTCAATTAGTAACTTTCCTATTGTCACCCTGAATATGCATTTCTTGGGATTCAAGGATATCCCATATTCTTCACATTTTTTCAATACATTTCTGAGATCAACTACATGGTTGCCTCTCTCTTTAGAGAACACTGTTAAGTCATCCATGTATATGACTATACATTTTCCTATTAAGCCTCTGAAGGCTATGTCCATTGCTCACTGGAATGTTGCTCCAGCATTTATTAGCCCAAATGGCATACGTCTATAAGCAAATATCCCCCACTTTGTGGTGAAGGTAGTTTTTAGTCTGTCAATCTTGTCAACCATGACCTGATTGTAGCCTGAGAAGCCGTCCAGAAAGGACATCATTTTTGCACCATTAACAATCTGTAAGACTTCATCTAAGGAAGGCAAAGGATAATTATCCTTCTATGATGCTCTGTTCAGGTTCCTAAAGTCTACACACAGTATAATGTCTCCATTCTTCTTTCTTACTGGCACTAGATTAGCCACCCAAGTGGAGTACCTCACAGGAAATATGATCCTGGCATTTAATAGCTTCTTGACTTCTTAAAAAATTATTGGTTCAAGCAAAGCATTGACTGGCCTTTGCTTCTGTCTGAAAGGTTTAGCATTTGGCTTGAGAGGTATAGTGTGAGTTATGACTGATGTGTCATATGTCCTCAACTCATCATAAGTCCATACAATGACATGGATGTAATCCTTAAGGGCCTGAGTTATTCCTTCTAACTCTTCTGGTGTGCAAACCTTACCAATCAAGACATTTCTCTTGTCATCATTTTTTCCAATATTCACTTGTGAATACTGTCCTCCATCAGCTTTTGGAAGATCTTTCTATTTTAACATGTTATCCAGGTCAAATGCTCTTTCTAGCTCTATCATCCCTTTTGGAATCTTGTTGCTAGGTAACTCTAATATTTCTTCCTCTTCCTAGACATGCTCATCTATATTGTTCTCATCTATGATCTAAGCATCAAATATGTCTCTATTAGAGATGAAATCTAGGATATGATGATCATCATCAAAAACCTATAGATTAGTAACATTATCAGGTACTGAAGGCACTAATATCAGTTCTACTGAAAACCTCTTTAGGCCTGATATAGACAAAGGCTCTAAGGTACTAGTAGCCTAGGCTAGAGCATCTGCTCTATGGTTCTGTTCTCTAGGTACGTGGGTGATATTAAATGCGTCAAAATCTTCAATCAGAGCCCACCCTCTGTGTCTATAATTTGACAATTTCTTATAGTTGCAAGAGTAAATTCCTCTCACCTGTCTGGCAACTAATTCTAAGTCTCCAAAGACATGCAGAATCCTTACCTTCTTCTTAAGGGCAAACAATATCCCATGTATTAGAGCCTCATACTCTGTTACATTACTGGTATAGGGGAACTGTAATCTACAAGCAGCTAAGTAGGACTTTCCTAATGGATCAATGAGATCAATTCCTACACCAGCACCTTGTTTGGACTTGGATCCATCAAATCTCAGGATCCATGGTTTATCTTCAGTAGGAGGCTTAGGTAAGCCTTCCTTCCTCTTTACAGCTCTAGCAGCTGCTCCACCTGATATCCATTTTAACTTAGGAATTTCATCTTTCTTAGACCTCATCCTCCCCTTCCTTTGGGAAGCTGATTCTTCTTCTTTTGTTTCAATATAAGGAGGATGATCTTCTGAATTATGCACTATGTGCCTCTTTAAAATATGTAAACATAGTGAGCAGGTGGTTTCTGAGTGAGGTGCCTCATGCAACCTACACCATCCTTCAGTCAATACATCATGTGGATGCTTCTTTTGTTCTATCATCTTTTTAATTTCTCCTGATAAAAACTCCTCAAATCTGGTCAGGTTACTGCCTCTGTCTTCATCAGATAATTCTTAATCTGACTCCATTAGACAATCACTCCCAGGGATGATTCTCTCTTTCTTCTTAACATTTATCTGGTCATATACCAGAATTTCTTCTATTCTCAGAATATGACCCTCATCATGATTTATTACCACACTTGTGCTTCCTGCAAAAGACAAACAAAAAGTAGTATCATCATCATCATCAGATGCAGAACTTACCTCGAATGATGATGATGCCTCACTGCATGTCTACTCTAGCTCCATCATATCTAAGCATGTTTCACAAGTTTTCTCTAAATGTGCCTTGTCATGTAATCTGCACCAACCATCAATCAAAATGTCATGAACAGGTATATCTAATAATCGACAGTGTTCTGCCTATTTAGACAAGTGTATTTCAAAACTTTTGAAATGATTTACTTCTATTTCATCTCCATGATCACTATTAGGTTCTGTAGTCGGTAGGTCCTCCTGATGATCATCATCATGATGATGAAAGTCAAGCATCAGGATCTCTTCTATCCTGATAGTCCACGGTTTAATGGCATAAACTCCAGGTTCAACATTCACGTACATGATCTCGTTTGTTTTGTTGTACTCGATGATCATGTGCTTCATTCTAGGCTCAGCATCTATTCTTATCTGGTTAGGTATCCCTTTCTAAGGTAACCACATATGACTAAAGTCGGTGGACATATATCCATTGAGAGTTTTAGACTAGTCTCTACTGAGAAACATCTTGTATGTATCAGGTATGTCTACCACCTGGATGTCAATATAGTACTGAATCCTAGGGTCAGATGCTAGTTGCATGTGAATGTGAGTTAACTCTCCTATTACATTTACCTCTGTCTTGTCTAGTTGGATTACCTTCTTCAAAGATTTAGCATGATGTAGCCTTAGAGCATTACATATGGCCAAAGGCATGACATTCGTGGATGCTCCTGAATCCACTAAGCAATTGTGCAAGTTTTTACTGAACATTCGTATGGTTAAGATGAATGGGGGGGATTCACTTTTATCTCTGTACAAAGTCATGTGAGAAGTATCCACAGCTTGAACAGTAGCAGGGACTTTAGTTTTCAGATTACTATCTCTGATGGTATGATCCTTACCTCTAGACTAACCTGATGGATGAATATCCTCTTTGGGAGCAGGATCATCTAGTGATTTCATAAATGTTTTTTTAATGGCTAGGGTTTTAAACAACTCTGACAAAGATAGGCTGATTTTTACCTTCTTCATCTCATCTGCCAGATATGTGACTAGTTTGTCAGATTCATCAGGTAGGCCAACAACTTTTGATACTGTATTTTGTGGTGACAGATACTGTGCATTTACCTTTGGAAATCCCAGATTGTTACTTGCCTTGGGATCAGGAGGTGTGTTAAAATTATTCGGAGGCAAGGAACTGGTTAATGGACTAGTAGGTCTGTTGGAGTTACTTCTCATATTATAATTGTGCTTACCCTGATATTGCTACTAGTAAGCATGCACCTCCTTAGGCTCATTGGATAGCTCGTTCTCATCCTCAAAGGGGAAAACATAATTTGACTCAAAAGCCATGGCAGATTCTTCACATGCCAGGTTGTAATTCTGGTGGGATGACATAGTCTGCTGATGATGTTGATCAGTATAACTTTCCAATACAAATGCAGAGTCATATCCACAGGGGACAATTTCATTTCCCTCCACCTGAGGGGGATTTCCAGAAGTATTAGACACTTCTGTCTGGAAAATGCTAGCAGCAATTCTAAATTGTGGATAGTCTAATTCTGCATGAGCATTTGTATTGTGTATTCTACACCAATTGGTGAGGGCTGCCTCAACAAGGTTGACTCTGGTAATCTATTTAGCTTCACCAGGACGCTGATTATCTAAAGGTGATGGTAAGGAACCATTATTTGGCCTAGAATTCCATGTTCTAGGCTATCTAGGGGGAATGTTATTATTTCCACCACTATTGTTGAAATTATTGTTGTTGTACCCCCTATCAGGATAACTAGGTCTATCATTGTTATAGCCTCTATTCTGGTTAGGCTAAGAATAGAAATTTTGGCTTCTCAAATGAGTGATCTTAGTTGTAAGCTTCCTTAGCTAAGCTAATATTTCTTTAATCTCTTCCTTTTCTTCCTGAACCTTGGCTACTACATGTTGTGATGTTCACAACACGCCCCATTTTGCCCCTTAGCAAAACGAGGACCCCTGCTGTCGCTTTGCTTTTTGCTTCTACTTGTGTTTGTCTGCTTTCTGGCGGTTTGGTAAAAATGAGTCAGGTGCATCATCATCATAAAGGTCAGGATGAGGTAGGTCATCATCATGAGTTCAGTTTGTCAAAGTTCATATTTTGCTTCTGTGACCTCATATTTAGAAAGAGCTTGAAATTCCATGCAGGTTTCCCTTTTACATCACTTGAAAATTCGTCCATATGTGGAAGTTATGCACAGTCAAAGTTTTGGTCAAACTTGATAATCGCAAGTGATCATCATATTTTTATATCCTTAGTCATGTTGTCAAGATCATCATGATCTTGATCTATCACCTGATAAAATCATGCAGTCGAAATATCCAGACGTCAATCTTAGGTGATAGTGCCCTTTACCCGTCAAATGACCTTATGTGCATCGTGAGCATCATGTTTTGAGTGTAACCCGATATTTCATAACAACGAGCATCATGATATTTTTACATCACCTGATATTATAATATCATGCTGATGTTATAATATCACCCTGCTTAGAAAAATCCACCATCTGCATATTTGCATGCGCATGTCAAAATCCTGGTGATCATCATCATCCTGATCTTTCAAGGGAGGGTCATTTACTGATATTTGCCAATATGATGATGACATTATCATATCCTCCTGATCTCCTTTTGCATGATCATGATGATCACCCTATCTTTTAAGGGAGGGTGATATTCCATTCCTCAACAGCATGATCATATTTTAAATATCACCCTAGCGCTAACCTGATGATGACCCTAGCTCATCCTCATGCTCCGAAGACGGAATATGATGATTACGTCATCATGATATTCGATGAGGAGGATCATCATATTTTTTATCCTGTCATGTTGTCAAGATCATCATGATCCTATTTGTCTACCCGATATTTTGTAATGTCCTCCTACTGAGAAATATGACCTTTTGCAATTATCCTGATGACGTCATCCCGATCTGATAAACGAAGAAGCAAATATTAGGACGACATCATCATCACATTTCCCTTCGGCAGGATATTTTCCAAAACATGATCCAGTTCGCGAATATGATGATGACGTCATATTCTAAGTTCAACAAAAGCCCCGGATATCCTGATGATCATCATCATCCTGATCTTTCGAGAGGGTTACCTTGGCCGCAAAGGGGTCATATTACATTCACCACCTGATCATGCTCCTTAGGTGACCCGATATTACATTTATCCCCTGATCTTAACTAAACATGACGGTGACGTCATCTTTTGCATTTTAATGAAGACCGGATATGACGATGACGTCACCATCATATTCCTTTCCTCAGCAGCAGGATCATATTTCATATCCTCCTATTTTTCCTTCGACATGATGATGATGATGATTGTCATTCTTTTCCCCAATATACAGAAGCGAAACATCCTGATGACGTCATCCGGAACTTCTCAGAAGGAGCATCATATTTCCAAAATATCATGCAGACGAAGGTTCTAAGTTTCCATCGGCATGGTTTTATCTATCGGCCAAGTTCATTTTTTCTCCCGCCGATATGAGTTATCTCCCCGATATGGAAAGGTGATCGGCCAAACAGCGAACATCGGCCAAGCGATTTTTTACATGCCGATGGGTGGGAATGTACATAGCGGTGGAATTTTAAAGCATTTTTTGGCACCTGTGGCATTTTTCCCGGTCAGCGATAGTTGACCCGATGGGTTTTGAGCAGTCTGTATGCATTTTGAACGCGTTTTAAGAGTATTTTGGACCCGATTTCCACGATTTTGCATAGTCACCTGGATTTAAACGATTATTTTAATTTCCTGCTGTTTATGTGATAAATGTAATACTTATTGCTTGTCTTGTCTTGCAGGCTTGCAGTTGAGGAAGCAACTAGAAAGTCAACACAGTGACCTCATGGAGGAAGAAAATCTGATCTAAGGAGCAGGAAGATAAAGATAAAGTGCGAAGAAGTCAAGGCCATTCAAGTGAAGAACAAGGTTGTAGCTGGGAGTATTACTACAACAGACAAACAAGAGTTATTGCTGAGCTGCCGGAACTTCTTAGAAGGGGCAATATTTCGCCCAGATTTGACACTGCTCAGAGATATTTTGAAGAGCTGGTTCACCTGTATTTATTGCTGTAACCAGGGGTTTGAACCAGGGGTTCAGTTAGGTTTTTTTGCTGTAGTGAGGACAATCAGAATGTCTATATATTGTGCCTCTCTACACTGTAAATATTTTACAACAGGGGCTACAACGGGGATTTTTCTTTTAGAAGCACACAGTGAGTTAGCTTAGCATAGTTTAGAGGTAGAAGAAGGAGGTCGCCTGTTTGTCTGCAGTAAGGTGCGTGTGGAATGTCTGCCTGCCTTACTGTATCTGTAAAGCTTGTAAGTTCTCTGTAGTATGATCAATGAAACTAAGAGTCATTCCTACATTGTAAATCATGTATGACTATTCGTTTCTAATACAATAGAATCTGGAGTTCTGCATCTATCTTCTGAGTGTTCTCCTGCTCTTCTTTGTGTTTTGAAATATTTTCTTTGAGAGCTTGCAATTTTAAATGTATGTTTGTGAAAATGCTCAGAACTTGCATTTAAGGTTTTCACTATGGATTTGATCAAATTACTGTGGTATTTACATAGTGCATAATAGAAACAATTAGATCCTTCGGTAGATTAAATGAGGTATAGATTAGATCTTTCTAACTTTTCCCAACCCATCTGAAATATTTAGCTGAAAACGTAGAAATCTAAAGGAAATTGTCTCAAATTTGAAGAAGCATGCATAACAGAGCTATAAGTAGACAGTTTTCATAAATAGATAAAGAAGAAAGCTGCAATAATCCAAGAAAACCATCTAAAACTTGCAGCACGGTAACACTTTTATGCAAAGGAATGAAAAGTATTGACATATCTCATGATCTTTTTGCATATTCTTAGTCCAGTAAACCACCAAACAAACCTAAACTACGTAAGGCCCCTTGAACATTACAGCTTCACATTGACCAACTGAACTTGACCAACCGAACCATTGTAGACTTGGGATTAGTTGAATCTCAAATGATTCCTTCTTATCTTTCAAGTATAGTTTCAGTTCATTATATGTGAATTTTAACTTATTGTTATGATTGCATCAAAACAATCATCAACAGTTTTCTGGCGCTAGAAGGAGGGCCTGCCTGAATTAGGTTTCATTTCAAACTGGCTAACGACAGCAATAGAGTGACTAGGTCTAGATCCAGTTCAGAAGATATATTTGTGCAACTACCTGATACAAGGCGAAGTAAAAACCCTTTAATTTGGAATCCAGAGATATCGGAAGCGGGAAGTTCATCTGGAACACCTCCTGGGTCACCTTTTAACATCCGTAGTATTGTAAGTCCTGACAGATCACTGTTCAGATCTTTAAATCTTGGTTCAGGCACTCCTGGAGGTCTCAATCCTCCTGTAAACCCTAATCCACCAATCAATCCAGGTATTCCTGCAAGTTCAAGTCAAGCTTAAACACCTGCAATGGCTTATTTTGATGTCAATTCTCCCATACTCTTCAATGATTATCATGAGATGCCAAAAAATCCAGAGAAGATATGTCCCAAATACCAGTTGCATCAGGACCCAGAAGATCATATTAGAATATTTAAGGAGGCATGTTTTAGGGCTATGTTAGAGCACGAGGATGTTGTGTGTAGATTGTTTCCTTACACCTTTAATGAGCAGGCCTCTAGCTGGTACGTAAACTTACCCAATGGTTACATTTCTTCCTGGGCACTTATGGAAGAAGCATTTCTGTCAAGATTTAGAGGACCCATTGACCCTTGCGCTTTGTATCATAAATTGGCTGCTATAAAACGAGGTGAGGGAGAGCTAATTGATAATTTCAATGACAGATTTCAAAAGGCCTATTCTAGGCTAGTACCCCCTTATACCATAGATGATGCTCCCTTGTTGGCTATGTACTATGCTGCCTTGGATCCTTTAACCGCCATGTTTGTCAAAAGAAAACCTGACATAGATTCAATATCCAAAGCCTATAAAGAGGCAGCCTCAGTGAACCAAGAAATGAGGCATACAACTTATAGTCCATTTGTCAATGGAGGAAATTTTGGGGTGCAGAATCAGGCACACCCATGGAGTGGAGTCCCTGTGCAGCACGCTCCACTAGTAAATCCGGTTCCTTCTTACACACCTGTGTATAATCCTACTCCAATCCAAGCTATAACTCCTTACACGGCTAGTACTTCCAATAACAGTCAAAATAATGGTCAGCCTTTCTTCCAACTTCCTAGGGATGTAACTGTGGCAAAAGCACAAGAGGATAGGGAAGAAATCAAAGAAATTACTGCACATTTGAAAAGATTAACGACCGAAGTGACACAGCTAAGAAATGAGAACCTCTATGGAAGAAGCAACCAAAACTACAATCCACATCAAAATCACAACCAAGGCCAAAATCAGAATTATAGTCTCAATCAAAATCAGCAGTACAATCAGAACCAAAACTACAATCAGCATCAAGGCCCCAGTCAGGGGCAACCAATACAAAATAGGGGGCCAGTGATAGATAATAGGACCTGGGGCAATAATAACAAAAATCAGAATCAACCTAGGCCACCCAAGACATGGAACACTGGGCCCAACAACGGTACTCTGGCTTCTCCTTTTGAGAATACAGATAATCATGGTACAAAACAAACGACTAGCATACAAATGGCCAGTATAGCACCCAAAAATTGGTGCAGATTTCACAATACCAATGCCCATGCTGAGCACGACTGTCCACAGTTCCACTTGGCAGCTAGTATTTTCAACATAGATGTACAGCCTCCTACCTCTGAATTTCTCATTCCTAAAGGTAATGAGGTAGTACCCTCAGAATATGACACAGCATTAGTCTTAGAAACGTTTACCTTTGCAACTGCAGAAGAGAAAGAGGATGAATTGCTAGAGGATGAACCATACTATTGTGAAAGTCTTTATTCTGAATCAGCCTTTGTGTTAAATGCTTTTCAGTTTCCTTTCGAATCTGAAAAATGAGATATTAAATGAAACAAAAGAGGTGCAGGCCTTTCAACAGACAAATAAAAGCCACACCTACAATTTGAGGAACAACCCTAGGCCGGGAGGACCTTTCACCACTTCCACTCCTCCGAATAACATCAATACACCCCCAGATCAGAATGCTAGCAACAATCCTGCCATACTTAAAGCTAGTCAGCACACAAATAATGGAACGACAGTGCAAAAGGATCAAATAAGTAAGACAGAAGCAATAGAGACAACAAGATTAATGAATTACTTATCAAAGGAAATAAAGAAAATTAAGGTCAGTATACCTCTAAATGAATTATTGAAGACCCCAGGGATCAGAAATGCTTTTTTAAAATCCCTGGATACATCCATAACAAACAAGGTGTCTACTGATATAACTGTTCCTAATAGTGATTCACCACCTAAGGAGAAGGGTAAGAAAGTTGAGCAGCCTTCCAATACAAATGTGGTAATACATGCGGATAAGAGGGATACTCAACCTTTCTTGTTAACTGTTAGGTTGGGTGGGAAGAATATACACAATTGCATGGTAGATTCTGGTGCTTCAGCCAACGTAATGCCCTTAGGAATATGTAAAACTCTCGGGCTGACTCCCACCAAATCTGCCAAGGTTGTCACGCAATTAGATAAGACCGAGGTTAGCGTGATAGGAGAACTCATGAACATTCAAGTGCAATTAGCTTCAGACCCTAGGGTAAGCCAAATCATTGACATTCAAGTAGTGGATATACCTGTAAATTATGGAATGTTGCTAAGTAGAGATTGGTCCAAGACATTAAACGGATATATGGCTACTGACTTTTCACCCATGTGGTTACTGTGGAGAGGCATCCCAAACCAGATCAGAATAGAGGCAGAGCCCAGAATGAAACATATGATAACAGAGTATAATCAAACTAATGAAATATTATATGCTGCTGTTGAACCAGGTGTCTATAGAATTACCAACAATGGGATGCAGATTGAAGAGATTATGATGTTAAACATTAGAAAGAAGTGTGTCAACAATAGAACGGCACTATTCATTGAGTCTGACGGAAATTCTTCAGATGAAGAAAACAATGCAATAGACAAATTTGGTCATGCCATTAGACGAGAGGTGGAAGAGTACGTTACATACAATCTCCCAGTCCAATGTAAGTTATATAAAAATAGGTGTAGAGTCCATGATAGGCAACATTCTGAGGAGAATTGTGAAATATGCAAAGACATCATTGAATATGAATACAAAAAGTGCATAGGGAGGGTAGAGTCACAAGAGGAAAATGAGAATCCTGATCCAACACAGAGATATGTTCAGGATAATATAGATGCCTTGATTCCAGATTTAGGAAAAGAAATAGAGGACAAGGGTAGTTATCTTCCTGAGTTGCAAACTAAAAACACACATATGCAAGATAACCAAACGGAAAAACCCATGAATAAACAAGACAACACCCCACAGGCAATAAAAGGGACAAAGTATGCCAAGGTAAAAGATCAGAAAAGTAAAGATGGCATGTCGATGTTAAAATGTGATGGGTCCAAATCAAAACAGGGCGCAGGTGCGGGTATTGAACTCATATATCCTCAAGGTAAATCACATTTGGCAGCATATAGATTACAATTTTCCTGCACTAACAATATTGCTGAATATGAGGCCCTAATTTTAGGACTTGTCATGGCCATCAAGAAAGGGGTAAAAACCATCAGAGTATTCTCAGACTCTGAATTAGTAGTTAGACAAGTGAGGAAACTATATGCCTGCAATTATAAGAAAATAATTAGTTACAGACATAGAGTATGGAGTTGAATGGATTCGTTTGATACTTTTAACATAGAACACATTCCTAGAGAGCTGAACCACAGGCCAGATGCGTTAGCAGTTGCTGCTAGTACATTAGAACCATTGACACTGTCAGGATTAAGACGATTTGTTGTTGAGCTAGTTAACGTGCCCAGTATACCAGACAACGTTACACACTTTCAGGTATTTGGAGAGGATCAACAAATTATTAATTTTCTGACTTGTAATGAGGCATTTGAGGCCCAAATCATTGATGAACAAGAAAGGCCTGAAGTAACATGGGACGAAGAAGATATGATCAACTTAAAGAGCAACTTCTTACCAAAATGAGTAATTGAATTAGAACACATCTTTGACTTCGACGGGGTAATAAGACAGAAAGACTTACCCAAAACAGAAGGGGGTAGGTGTGATTTACATAACTTAGGGACTGAGCTAAATCCACAAAGTGTACTAATTGGGAAGGCTTGCTCTGAGAAAATTAGAAAAGAGGTTCTGGACGTTCTGAAAGAATATAAACATGTCATAGCATGGACTTATGAAGACTTGAAAACATTTGATGAGTCCATCATAACTCACGTAATACCTTTAAGAAAAGAAGTCAAACCATTTAGGCAGAAACAGAGGCTTGTAAATGCCATTCTAGAGCCTTTAATCTTTGAGGAAGTTAAAAAATTACTGTCCGCTGGAATAATTTTCCCAGTCAGACATTCTGTTTGGGTAGCTAACTTAGTACCAATGAGGAAGAAAAATGGAGACATCAGGTTGTGCGCAGACTTTAGAAATTTAAACAAGGCATCTGAAAAGGATAATTATCCTTTGCCCCCAATAGACGAAGTACTGCAAGCAGTAAATGGCGCAAAGATGATGTCTTTTTTAGATGGTTTTTCGGGTTATAATCAGGTCTTAATTGATAGAGAAGATAGACTAAAAACCACCTTCACTTGCAAATGGGGAAATTATGCGTATAGAAGAATGCCTTTTGGTCTGATCAATGCAGGTGCCACTTTTCAGAGGGCCATGGACGTTGCATTCCGTGGATTATCAGGTAAATGCATTGTTGTGTATATGGATGATTTAACTGTGTATTCCAAAGATGCATCCACCCACGCTGAAGACCTCAGAAAAGTACTCAAGCGATGTGAAAGGTATGGGATTTCCCTTAATCCTAAGAAATGTATATTTGGCGTAACTGAAGGTAAATTATTAGGCCATGTCATTTCTGAAAATGGAATTTCAATTGATCCGGATAGAATAGAATCCATAAAAAAAATTGCAAATACCAAACAGTAGGAAAGAATTGAAATCATTTTTTGGTAAAATTAACTTTGTTCAGAAGTTTATAACAGGTTTTGCAGAGATCGTGCAGCCGTTGAATGCCATGTTGAAGAAAGATGCATAGATGGAATGGACGCTAGTGGCCAAAGCCGCATTTGAAGATATCAAGGAGGCAATTTCTAATGCTCCTGTATTGGCAAGTCCAGACTACACAAGCCCGTTTTACATCTACTCCTTTGCATCTTCTCATTCTGTCGCGGCTGCCTTGACACAGAAAGGTGAAAATAATGGAGAGAGGCCCATAGCATTTATTAGTGCGCCTCTGAAGGATGCACAGCTGAGATATCTAGATATCGAAAGACAGGCATTCGCATTAGTAAAGGCTATGAAAAAATTTAGACACTACATTTTGCGCAGCCAGATTAAAGCCATAGTACCAGACGCAGTAGTAAAAATGTTGCTGATGCAAAACGAGCCTGGAGAAAAAAGAGCCAAATGGATCACCACACTGCAAGAATTTGACATGGAGATCATTCCCGTAAAGCTGGTCAGAGGGCAGGCACTGGTGTAGACAATAGCAAACATGGATCCAAATCTAATAAAACAACAATATGTATTGAATTCCCAGGACGCATCAGGCTGGTACGATGATTTAAGCACCTTCCTGATAGCTGGAAAGTACCCAAGCAAGATGAAGGCTTCTCAGAGGAGAGCCTTGAAGATTAAGGCACAAAATTATATGGTGCAAGGAGGTCTTCTATTCAGGAAGAACCATGATGGAATTTACCTGAGATGCATAAACAGAACTGAAGCTGATAGAGTGTTGACAGAACTACATGACAAGTACGGAACCGGCCATGGTTCCCATTTAGCTACAACACACAAAATACTGAGGGCGGGCTATTACTGGCCCACTATGTTCAAAGATACTGAGAGTCACATCAGAAGTTGCCACACCTGTCAGACTGCAGCAGACAAAGGGAGAAATCCGGCCAATCCACTGCAACCTGTGATCGAATCCAGACCATTTGCACAGTGGGGCTTGGATTTTATCGGAGTCATCAATCCCCCATCTTCTGCAGGACACAAATTTATATTGACGGTAACAGACTATTGTACAAGGTGGACTGAGGCCACTTGCTACAAATTTTCCACAACTGAGGTAGTTATCAAGTTCCTTGAAGAAAACATTATCACCAGGTTTGGAACGCCCTATTCATTGGTATGTGATAACGGCCCTGCTTTCTCTTCTTTAAAATTTTCTAAATGGGCATTTGAATATGGGATTATTCTAAGGTTTTCTTCAAATTATTACCCTCAAGGTAATGGACTGGCTGAATCAACAAACAAAATTTTATTAGACATAATCAAGAGGTTAATTGCCAAAAGACCTAGAGAGTGGAATACTCTGTTAAGATATACATTATGGGTAGATAGGACCAAGTTTAAAATAGCTTTAGGTAGCACACCTTATCACTTAGTTTATGGGACTGATCCCATACTTCCGGTTAATCTAAGAATACCAACCTGGAAGTTCGCCAATGAATATCTAGGCTTTGATAACCATAGGGAAGCCAGAATAGTGCAAATGTTACAACTAGAAGAGAAAAGAGGTCAAGCCCTCGAGAAGTTTGCCAAACACCAAGCGGTTGTTAAGAGGTGGTTTGACAAAAGGGCAAGAGTCAAGACATTTAGGATATCAGACTTAGTGTTGTGCTGGGACAAAGCACATGAAAAGAAAGGAAGCCATGGAAAATTCGATAAATTATGGCTGGGTCCATTACAAGTCTCAGAAATAATAGGAGATAACACCTTTAGACTTAAGACCTTGATTGGAGAAGATATGCCATTACCAGTTAATGGCCAGCATTTGAAACACTACTTCCAGGCTTGAGGTAAAAGGGGGGCAGTCCTTTTTTCTTAATATAAAATGCTGTGGGTAATGTACAGTTCTTCTTTTGCTGTTTTCTTTTGGGTTGGCTGTTTGTATAGTTTGTCTTCTGTTTATTTTTTGCTTTTGTTTTTTTTTGTTTGTACAGTTTTTTCTTTTGTTGTGTTGTTTGTACAGCCTGTTTGTTTGGTTTGTTTGTTGTCTCCTCAGCAGGGATCTTTATTTTACTTTAGAGTATTAAGGAGCAAAACTAGCAACCATTCAAAACAGTATAAAATTTAGGGTATTCAAGTTAATCATTTACAATTTACACATAACTTGTTACTGTCATAAATGTAGAGAGTTGTTCATCTTCTGAAGTTTTGTATTCAATAAATGTGATTGAGAATTCGAAGCAAGTTTCTCACGATGACACACCTAAAATCCTTGGGTTTGTTGAACTTACCAGTGTAGATATTAGGTGAAAAATCAAAGGTCACCCTTGCTACCATTACAATTCTTAGCTTAATTTCAGCAAGTGTCCACTCCTTGCATCATGAAGTTACAAATTGTTATATCTTATGAAATCTTTCAAAATTAGAAAACAAAAAATAAATAAATAAATAAATAAAATGGATTATACTGAAAATCCAGATTAAGCCATCTAAGTAACTCTACCGGGGCTATAGACGCTCGCTGGCAGTGGGGCTCTACTTAGGAGAATTGTAACGATAACCTTGCCAGGGCTATGGACGCTCGCTGGCGGCAAGGCTCTATCCGGTCGGCTATGAGGGAATATCCTCACCTACGTAGGCTAATGTCAGTCAATGGTTTGTTCAACCGATCTTCAAGATGAGGATAATTAATCACGTGCACACAACTAAACTGAAAATGGAAATTCATGCATCTTTATTGAATACCTTAAGTCTCAAGCTAAATAGTAATTTGCAAGAAAGATAGTCGGAAGTTATGAGTTCATTTCATCTAGTTTCCTTGAACACTCTGAATTTAGTTGTTTTGTTTTGGTTGCTAGTTGTTATGATGTTCACAACATGCCCCATTTTGCCCCTTAGCAAAACGAGGACCCGTGCTGTCGCTTTGCTTTTTGCTTCTGCTTGTGTTTGTCTGCTTTCTGGCAGTTTGGTAAAAATGAGTCAGGTGCATCATCATCATAAAGGTCAGGATGAGGTAGGTCATCATCATGAGGTCAGTTTGTCAAAGTTCATATTTTGCTTCTGTGACCTCATATTTAGAAAGAGCTTGAAATTCCATGCAGGTTTCCCTTTTACATCACTTGAAAATTTGTCCATATGTGGAAGTTATGCACAGTCAAAGTTTTGGTCAAACCTGATAATCGCAAGTGATCATCATATTTTTATATCCTTAGTCATGTTGTCAAGATCATCATGATATTGATCTATCACCTGATAAAATCATGCAGTCGAAATATCCGGACGTCAATCTTAGGTGATAGTGCCCTTTACTCGTCAAATGACCTTATGCGCATCGTGAGCATCATGTTTTGAGTGTAACCCGATATTTCATAACAACGAGCATCATGATATTTTTACATCACCCGATATTATAATATCATGCTGATGTTATAATATCACCTTGCTTAGAAAAATCCACCATCTGCATATTTGCATGCGCATGTCAAAATCCTGGTGATCATCATCATCCTGATCTTTCAAGGGAGGGTCATTTACTGATATTCGCCAATATGATGATGACGTTATCATATCCTCCTGATCTCCTTTTGCATGATCATGATGATCACCCTATCTTTTAAGGGAGGGTGATATTCCATTCCTCAACAACATGATCATATTTTAAATATCACCCTAGCGCTAACCTGATGATGACCCCAGCTCATCCTCATGCTCCGAAGACGGAATATGATGATTACGTCATCATGATATTCGGTGAGGAGGATCATCATATTTTTTATCCTGTCATGTTGTCAAGATCATCATGATCCTGTTTGTCTACCCGATATTTCGTAATGTCCTCCTGCCGAGAAATATGACCTTTTGCAATTATCCTGATGACGTCATCCCGATCTGATAAACGAAGAAGCAACTATTAGGACGACATCATCATCACATTTCCCTTCGGCAGGATATTTTCCAAAACATGATCCGGTTCGCGAATATGATGATGACATCATATTCTAAGTTCAACAAAAGCCCCGGATATCCTGATGATCATCATCATCCTGATCTTTCGAGAGGGTTACCTTGGCCGCAAAGGGGTCATATTACATTCACCACCTGATCATGCTCCTTAGGTGACCCGATATTACATTTATCCCCCGATCTTAACTAAACATGACGGTGACGTCATCTTTTGCATTTTAATGAAGCCCGGATATGACGATGACGTCACCATCATATTCCTTTCCTCAGCAGCAGGATCATATTTCATATCCTCCTATTTTTCCTTCGACATGATGATGATGATGATTGTCATTCTTTTCCCCAATATACAGAAGCGAAACATCCTGATGACGTCATCCGGAACTTCTCAGAAGGAGCATCATATTTCCAAAATATCATGCAGACGAAGGTTCTAAGTTTCCATCGGCATGGTTTTATCTATCGGCCAAGTTCATTTTTTCTCCCGCCGATATGAGTTATCTCCCCGATATGGAAAGGTGATCGGCCAAACAGCGAACATCGGCCGAGCGATTTTTTGACATGCCGATGGGCGGGAATGTACATAGCGATGGAATTTTAAAGCATTTTTTGGCGCCCGTGGCATTTTTCCCGGTCAGCGATAGTTGACCCGATGGGTTTTGAGCAATCTGTATGCATTTTGAACACGTTTTAAGAGTATTTTGGACCTGATTTCCACGATTTTGCACAGTCACCTGGATTTAAATGATTATTTTAATTTCCTACTGTTTTTGTGATAAATGTAATACTTATTGCTTGTCTTGTCTTGCAGGCTTGCAGTTGAGGAAGCAGCTGGAAAGTCAACACAGTGACCTCATGGAGGAAGAAAATCTAATCTCAGGAGCAGGAAGATAAAGATAAAGTGCGAAGAAGTCAAGGCCATTCAAGTGAAGAACAAGGTTGCAGCTGGGAGTATTACTACAACAGACAAACAAGAGTTATTGCTGAGCTGCCGGAACTTCTTAGAAGGGGCAATATTTCGCCCAGATTTGAAACTGCTCAGAGATATTTTGAAGAGCTGGTTCACCTGTATTTATTGCTGTAACCAGGGGTTTGAACTAGGGGTTCAGTTAGGTTTTTTTGCTGTAGTGAGGACAATCAGAATGTCTATATATTGTGCCTCTCTACACTGTAAATATTTTACAACAGGGGCTACAACGGGGATTTTTCTTTTAGAAGCACATAGTGAGTTAGCTTAGCATAGTTTAGAGGTAGAAGAAGGAGGTCACCTATTTGTCTGCAGTAAGGTGCGCGTGGAATGTCTGGCTGCCTTACTGTATCTGTAAAGCTTGTAAGTTCTCTGTAGTATGATCAATGAAACTAAGAGTCATTCCTACATTGTAAATCATGTATGACTATTCGTTTCTAATACAATAGAATCTGGAGTTCTGCATCTATCTTCTGAGTGTTCTCCTGCTCTTCTTTGTGTTTTGAAATATTTTCTTTGAGAGCTTGCAATTTTAAATGTATGTTTGTGAAAATGCTCAGAACTTGCATTTAAGGTTTTCACTGTGGATTTGATCAAATTACTGTGGTATTTACATAGTGCATAACAAAAACAATTAGATCCTTCGGTAGATTAAATGAGGTATAGATTAGATCTTTCTAACTTTTCCCAACCCATCTGAAATATTTAGCTGAAAATGTAGAAATCTAAAGGAAATTGTCTCAAATTTGAAGAAGCATGCATAACAGAGCTATAAGTAGACAGTTTTCATAAATAGATAAAGAAGAAAGCTGCAATAGTCCAAGAAAACCATCTAAAACTTGCAGCACAGTAACACTTTTATGCAAAGGAATGAAAAGTATTGACATATCTCATGATCTTTTTGCATATTCTTAGTCCAGTAAACCACCAAACAAACCTAAACTACGTAAGGCCCCTTGAACATTACAGCTTCACATTGACCAACTGAACTTGACCAACCGAACCATTGTAGACTTGGGATTAGTTGAATCTCAAATGATTCCTTCTTATCTTTCAAGTATAGTTTCAGTTCATTATATGTGAATTTTAACTTATTGTTATGATTGCATCAAAACAATCATCAACACTACATTTTTAGTTTGTGGCTTGAAGAAAGAGGATCCAGTGTTATTATTTTGATTTACACCTTGGGACACTTGTGTCTGACTTGGATATTGTGGTATTTGACCATTTCCATTAGGAGGAGGAGGCATGATACTCAATGGAGATATCTGCAATGGTGTTGGCATGACTACCGGAGGTACCATGGCTCCATTGTACTGCGGCTGGGGAGGATATTGTGCAGGATATGTTGGATACATGCCAGGCAGTGTAGGGAATGCAATATTTAGAGTAGGAGCAGAGACTAACTGCTGATTCACTTTGATAGCTTCTTGGAAAGCTCCTATCAAAGTTGTGATTTTAGGATGTGCTCTCCTTATGAACATGGAAGTCAAAGGATCCAAAACTGAATAATAGATACTCCTAGCAGCAGCATCTACTACAACATATGGAGTGACTAACTTGGATAAGATTTTTTGAAACCTAGCATTGAAATTGGCAATAGGTTCCCCCTCAAACCACTTGATTGTGGCAAATAGGTGATAATTCATTGAAGGATCTATTAGTACCTTGAACCTATTAGTAAAAGCTTTCTCTAGGATGTCCCATGATCCGACAGAGGATCGACCAAGACTAATATACCAATTGTAAGCCTCTTCCCCTAAGGAAAAAGGAAATAGCCTGCATACAATGTCCTAATGTTCTATTCTTGCCCTACAACAAGCTTCTTTAAAAGTTCTGATGTGATCATCCGCATCTTGATAAGGATGATATTTTGGATAGATTCTTTGGCAACTCGTGATATGCAGTGAAGGTCAATGGTGACTCTGCTGCAAAGAATGGCATTGCAACCAGAGGAGGTTGAGCCTGTGGTACAGTTAGCTGAGGTTGGACCTGGGGTTGAGGTTGGATAGGAGGTCTCACAGATAACCCTGAAGGTACCTACAAACCAATAGGAGTTACAGGAGGAGGCTCTGGTGAAGCTCCTGATGCACTAGATCCTAGAGTGTGATGGATGTCCACAGTTCTAGGTCTAAACCCCCTGACAGGTAATTCTTCAAATATTCCACTGGATCTAGACCTGGTATTTATCCTGTGAGCCAGGATTTCTCAATTTTGATAAAAATTGACTGGATGATTGTAAAGATTGGCTAGAATTCACCAGCAGGGAAGGTATTTATGGTCAGAAAAGTATACTAACTAGATATTTGGGGAATATTTGCAAAGATGCTGCAAATGTGAGGTGATTTTTGGTTTGGCAACACTTTGTAGGTTGATATCGGGTTTCTAAAGCAGGATACCTCAAAGCTTGGACAAATTTACCTAAAATAAGGCCAATCTTTGCAAATACATGGTGATCTACTGTAAAGATTGCAATATTTATGATTGATTTCAAAAACTTTACAGAGGATTAGCGTATATCAAATCAGAACAACAAATACTTATGTCTAGCTCTAGAAATTTAGTGGTGTCTGAGTGTTACCTTACAATCTTTATCATCACCTCAAGAATTGATGATGACCCTCATCCTACAGGCCCTCCTTCTAGCACCAATTTATGTTTATCATGATGTTAATAAAAAACAAACATAGAATAAAAGTACACATTAACCTTTATTCATCTTGGAAGATACAATGAATTTAGAGAATTCATGATCTCAAGTCTCTGTTGATTAGGTCTTAATCTTTTGACGTTACTCAGAGGTTGATGTCTGTTGCTATTTCCATTTTGGGGCCTTACATAGATCTCATCAATAAGATAATGTTTCCTGTAATAATGCTGTACAGAGAGTTATTCTACACAGGATATGCTTCAAATATTATGTCTATCTTTAAATCCTTGCATGATATTTTTCATTTTGACATGCTTTAAGCTCAAACATTTTGAATATGTTCAGTTATCTACGATATATCTACATATTTGTATTATTTGCTTAAGATTGTCAGTTATTTGCAATTATGATGATGATTATACTCTAAAATTGAAAGAAATTGAAAGAAATACTTCAAATTAATGTTAAACCTTAAGCTATTGAGCCACATATATATTAGATATAGTCATGAAGAGAAGAAATCAAACCATATGTTCACCAGAACATTCCACAGCTAGATACAGTCGATGCTGACTTCAAAGGAAAGGTATGAAGACAACACATGCAAGCTGATATGCACTCCAAGGTACGCAGCAAATCAAAGCATATATCAAGAATTCACACACTGATTACTCAAGATTTATGATGGATTGTAATCAAAACAGTCTTCTCATTCATTAAGTATGCAAGAACATATATGTATAAAACAACTTTGAAATGAGCCCTAAATATTTCAGCAAACAGAGTTCAATTAAATTTCAAATTTTTTAAAATGGGGCATCCCTGCACCTTTTATAGAACAAGGTGAGGGAGCGGTTACAATTGATCTACGATCCAGATTTATCTATTAAAAATCTACAGTTTACATTTCTCTTTGACTAAGTCAATCTTTTCCACATGGCACAGGTTGCCAGCTGGCAACCATCTAGGTAACTCATATTTTCCTAAGTATTTGATGCGCTTACATTCCCTTTATGGCGTACCTTCATCAGCTTCTTCATCATCATCATGATGTGCACTAGTATCATCATTTTCAAAATCTTCATCATCCTGATGAGCTTCTCCTTGTACATGGACCTGC
Organism: Cunninghamia lanceolata; assembly: GCA_027924645.1. Taxonomy (NCBI): domain Eukaryota; kingdom Viridiplantae; phylum Streptophyta; class Pinopsida; order Cupressales; family Cupressaceae; genus Cunninghamia; species Cunninghamia lanceolata. The sequence goes on along the minus strand of BSBN01000160.1, from coordinate 3,697,267 downwards.
ATGGATGTCCGGATATTTTCATATGACTGTACTATTTTCTCTATCTCCCCACCATCTTGAGTTTTTGCTTTGATGGTGGCATGCCTATGCATTTGATATTTACCTCAGAGATTCTCTAATTTACTTTTCCTGTTGTTGGATGTCTCATTATAATTCTCCATCTTGACCCTGATCCTCATGATCTTATCCATAGTTTCTTCTGTCAAGAGATTTAAGGGATCATCAGCTACCTATTGGAAGTTGTTATGTATAGCTTTAATTGTAAACTCCTCATCTTGATTTTCTATTTTGCCTTCCGCCTTTCTCTCCAGTACTTCTAAAATTTCAGCTTCATATGACATCATATCATGTAGTTTCATGCTGATATCTCTTAGTTTACTGTTGCATCTTTTAAGTACATCACATTCAAATCTAATGTCCTTGTACCATATGTCTATCAACAGTGCATTATTGTTATTTAGCACTTGGTTGCTTATGAGAACTTGAGAGTCAATTCTCTTTATTTCCTCCAAGATGGTCAAAATTTTCTCCAGCTGAAAAGACCTCTTCCCAATCTCCATCTGCAATTTATCAACTTTTTTCTTTGAGACACTTAAAGAATTCCATCTCTTTAAAGAGGCTTTTACCACTTCTTCTGCTTCATCAAATGTGGATAGCATCCACTTTCTCATTATGGATGACTCATGCTTCATGAGATCTAGTTTATTTAGTTCATCCGGAGAAATAGCAGTCAATGGGACTGCATGATCATTAGATGTATCTTCAGGGTCAATTAACCCTTTTATGTAAGTATGCAACTGAGCAATGTGCTCCTTGTGTTGTTTATTTTTCTCTTTTTCTCTTTTCACCTTCTGGGTTAATGAATCAATTATGTCTTTACCTTCTTGGCTTTCCTGATCTTTATTGGCAAATCCCAAATCTATTGTATTAATCTAGAATTCATCCAGAGTGATCCTGCCCTTTTCTTTATCTACTGTAGGGATGGCAACCTAGGCTATTCTTCTACCAATTATAGGATCCCTTCTAATTGCAGAAGTTATTCTAGCCTTCCTCCTTGGCTTTATCAGGATTTCTATAAATAATGTGGATACATCAAATTCCTGTATCCGTATGCCTGACTCTGCGCCAATTTCTTTTTCGAGCCATTGAGGAATTGGATTCTTTGACTGTTGGTCTCCATCATTATCATGATGATCACCCTGATCTTCTATATCCACCATCATGTTTGATGGTGAGGGTGATCTTCTCTTTTCTTCCTCATGACATTCCTCATGAAGGTGATCTTTAGGTATATCCTCCTGTTGATCATCTTCATGTTTATCTTGATCCTGATCTTTTGCTTCCTCCATGGGCTTCTCATCCACCTTGGTGATTTCCTCATCATGAGGCATGTTAGCTTATGTGGATGTCCTTGTATCTATCTTAGTTATACCAACCCGATCTGGAACTGCAATTTGTTCTGTAGCTGTAACAATTACTTCTTGTACCTTTAGGGCAGGATCATCTGATGTATCCCTTTGTTCTCCTCCCTTATCTTGGACTTCAATTATCTTGGGTCCAATAAGTACTTCCTTTTGTTGTTGCTCATCCATATCCAAAGTGTGGCTCTCTATCTCTACCATCTTTACTTCCTCAACATTTTCTTCTTTATCCTGAATACCTCCTTGATTTTTAGGACTTGCATCCTGTCTATAGGTAAGATCAAATAATTGTAGGACTGGTTACCTGCTCAATCAATGTATCAAGCCCCATCTCTTGGGCTGCCTTTTCTAGGCTCTTCTCTTTCCCTGATTCCACTTGCTTCATCTCCTCTAACACTGTTTGTACTGATGGAGTTCCATGAGGAGTTATCCGAGTGCTAGCAGCAAGGGTTTCCATTCTTTGTGAAGTTACATCTTTCACCACCTCACCATCAGATAGGTCGACTATCTCATCTAATGAGATTAAACCACTTTGAAGTATTTTAGAGGTTCCTTTTACTTGTTCTTCTGCTTGCTTAGTTTTAAACTTCACAATGGTGGGAAGTGGAACGTTATGTTGCAATTCCTTCTTAAGTACTTCTCCACCTGCTCCCCTCAACATTATGGGAGTTTGTTTTATTTCACCTCTCATATAAGTCCTTGGTTTCTTAGGCATAGTGGCTACCACCTGAGGTGCTTTTCTTTTCCTTGTGAAGCATATAGGGCCTCCCTCTTCTTCAGATTCTTCTTCTGAAGGGATATCCTTTTCTTTATTCTTATGTGAGGCTTGATCCCCTGTATATGTAATAGTAGGTTGTGCAGTTGGCCTTTGGATTCCTTTAGCCTTTTGTTTATCCACAGGAGGTGGTGCGGATGATGCTGATACTTGTCTGGAACTTGATGCATCTTTAGCTAGCACTATCACTTTTTCAATTACAACCCCTTTGGGTTCAGTATCAATTTTCTTACCTCTTGGAGGTCTTTTGCTTTTCTCAGGAGGTGGTACCTTTTCTCCTTTAGTCCTTCTCTTCTCAATTAAGAAGTCATCATATTCATCTTTAGCAATTTCCTGTCTTTTCTTCTTATTGTCCACCGTGATGACAACACCTTTTTTCTTCAGTACATTTATCTGCTCATCCACCCAAGCTTGGGTTAGCTGTAATATCCTACCTGTGAATGGATCTAAGGAGATATCCTCCTATATAGTGAGATTCGGCATAGAGATGGTATCATTATATATCTTTTTCTCTTCATATTCATCAGCCATTATCATTCCATCATCTTTCTTCAGTTGTGCTGGGATGAAGATGCAATCAAAGGTCTTGATTTGGTTAACTATTAACTTTTGATACCTTCTTCTTTGGGCTTCAGCTTCATCTTCACAATCTGCCTAGAAATCTACAAGGTTCCTTCAATGGATGGATTTCCCCATGATCTTCTGCATCCTCCCATATGGATCATATGACCTTATCAATGGAAAAGGCTGGAAATTCATCATCACTAAACCATCTATGGACCTCTTTATACTCTCAGAATCTGGGCACATATACCAGCCCATTGTAACTGGAAACAAAACTGGTGGAAGCTTGTTGTTTGCCTTATAGGCATTCAATATTGTAGATATTTGTCTTAGAAATTCCATTAAGACAACTGCATCTGTAGGGTACCTTGGGAGCATGAGAGGCTCCCCCTCAAAACCTTCAATCTTGATATAGGAGAAAGTGGCGAATTGGATAAACCGGGCTCCATGCTGGTAGATAACTTCCTGAGCCTCCATGCTCAGTCTTTTGGTTCTATCTTCTTCCATTGTTCTCACCAGGTGCATAGAGAATGCATCATTTACTAGCTTGTAATCCTGGAGGTAATTCACTCTTTGCAATTGGGGATGATGATCCCATATGTGTGCATCATTGGTTGTGCCTCCAATTTTTCCATCTATAATCAATGCATCAAATGTACCCTTGTAGGCACATGAATAAACTATATATGAGGTCATATAGAAGGAACAATCCATACCTCCTAGGTTCATCAGTTGCTCATCCAAAGCATCACTTATCATCTTGGCCCACATTGGCTTGCTATCTACGTAGAGACACATCAGGATGACTGCAAACATCTAGTCCTTAAAACTTCCAGCATCAGGCTAGCCTGTCACTCTGCTTAGCAATGCTATCATGTACTGGTACTCATCATCAAAGTCAAATTTATATAAATGTACGGGAAGTTTAGCTAATGCAGGATAAGGACTATTCTTCACCCTCCATTGATACATTTTCTTCCTAGCAGACTTCTTGTTATTCTCATATTCTGCTTCCGACTTCCTCAAATCTATGTTGGCAACTTTCTTGCCCAATGGCAAAGTGAAAGTGGCAGTAATACCCTTGATTGCCAGATCAGCATGTATTCTGCCATGCTTCTCTACCCTCCTTGTCTGCGGGTTATAATTTCTCACACACTCAATAACCACCTCAGGGGTTTCCATGGAATATGGGAAACCAGCTGCATTCCACATCCTAGATACAAAAACTGCATCCAGCAGGGCACTGTTATTCTTCTCATCACTCATTTTAACTGACCAGGTAGCCAAATCTGTATTTCCCTAGTGTGTATCTGTAATGTCTCTGTATTTGAATTGAACACCCTCAAGATGAGCAAACATCAATTTTATGAATTCTGCCTCTGACTTAACTAACCGCTTGCCTACCATGGATGCCTGCAATCAACAAAACTAGTCCATCTTACAATTTTATACCACATGCATGCAGATACGCTATATGTTTATTAATCATCATGCATATTATAGCTTTTCATCATCTAGTTTATCTTGATATGTATAACTTCAAACCAGTTAAAAACCATGATACCTGGATGTGCAAAAGATGTCAACAAGAGGTCTTCAAATTACTTACCTGATGCACCTATCCTCTTGATTATGCTAATGATTGTCTAAAAATGACCCTGATACTAGTGATTTTCACTTGCTTCATTCTGCTGTAAACTGTGTGCGTCGAGCTGTTATTCGTTGTAGGGTTCAGAAGCTTAGTTCTCTATAAAAATTAGTTTATCTCAAGGTAAATACAAAATGACTCAGTAAATCACTTTCAACCTATGCATCAGGTCACCTAGAGCAAATTAAATGCAACAGCTGATTTTCCTGTACGAAACTCCCAGATCTCGCCAGGTGTATGTATCAAGTTCATAATCAGCAGGAACCACCTACCACATCGGCATTTATTTAATGTTATGGCAGTGAGGCGCAAGGTGATCTCTGAAGATTGGTTGATATTCTGAATATCGGGTGATATTTAGGAATATGACCCCCTTGGTATAATATGATCATCTGTTTTAAGTTGAAGGACCGATGTCAAAACATCGGGTTGGGTTGAGAATATCGGGTGATATTCAAAATATCAGGGGATGTTTGGAATGTCTGGTGATGTTTATAATATCACCCCCTTAGACTAAAATAACCTCCTATCAAAATATCAGGATGACATCATCAGGATAATGACTTGGTTCAGCGTTGTGGCTTTATGACATCATCATCATGTTATGTAGGAAGGGTCATGTTTGGAAATATACCTCCTTAAGGTAAAAAGAATTGTGACATCATCATTAGGTTTATTTCTTCGATTATCGAGTTTGGATGATGTTAGCAGGATATTGGTTCGGGGTGATATTTTGTGACAGGTCGATATTCAAATATTGGGGTGATGTTTAGGAATATGACCTTCACAAAATATATGACGTTGTTTGTCAGGTAGATATCGTTATCACATAAAGTTGACATCTGGATGTTTTGAGCAAATGATTTTATCAGGTGATAGTATTAGATTGGGGTGTTCTTTTATAATATGATTGATGTTAAGAAATATGATCCTCCCCTCGGGATATCAGGTTTGACCAGATCTTTGACTCATCATAACTTTTGTTCCCTATGGAATATCTGGGTGATCCAAAAGGCAAACCTGCATGAAATTTTGTACTCTATCCACCCATGAGGTTATTGACATGAAATGTTAACTTTGAAAAAATCTGACCTCATCATGATGACTTACCCAGTCCCCTTTATGCAGGATCATTTGCATTGACTTACTTTTACCAGACCGCCAGCAAGCAGAAAACACAAGCAAAACCAAACAAAAAGTTGGGTCCCTATTTTGTCAAGTCAAAATGGGAGTGTTGTGTAACCACACAACAGATACAAAAGGATGTTCGAAGATTTGTGCAGAGTTGTAGAGTTTGTCAAGTTGCAAAAGGGAGTAGTCAGAACACTAGATTGTATAAACCTTTGACAGTACTGGAAAGACCTTGGGAAGACATAAGCATGGATTTTGTAATGGGATTGCCTAAGACACAGAGAGTTCATGATTCAATATTTGTAGTGGTTGACAAATTTTCAAAGATGTCTCATTTCATACCTTGTAAGAAGACAACTGATGTAGTTCATGTAGCTGACCTATTTTTAAAGGAGATTTTGAGATTGCATGGATTACCTAAGAGTATAGTTTTAGACAGAGATACAAAGTTTGTTGAATACTTTTGGAGGACACATTGGAAGAAGATGAAGATAGATTTGAAGTTCAGTTCAGCTTTTCATCCACAGACTGATGGACAGACATAAGTAGTGAATAGGAGTTTGGGAAACTTGTTGAGATGTTTGGTTGGAGAGAAGACAGAAAGTTGGGATTTAATTCTTTCACAAGTAGAGTTTGCATACAATAATTTAGTGAACAAGAGTATTGAAAGAACACCTTTTGAGATTGTGACTAGAGTAAACCCTAGAGGAGTAGTAGAATTAAGAGATGTCAGTACAAAGGAAAAGAGAAGTGCAGAAGTAGAAGAATTTGTAGATCACATGAAGACAATGCATGATCAGGTGAAGAAGAATTTGGAAGATATGAATAATAAGTACAAAGAGAAGGTTAATGAGAGGAGAAGACATAAGGAATTTGGAGTTAAAGATGAAGTAATGGTTGACTTGAGAAAAGAAATATTTCCAGTTGGGACATATAACAAGTTGAAGATGAAGAAGTTTGGACCTTGTAGGATACTCAGGAAATTTGATTCAGGAAAGGTACATGAAGTGGAATTACCGGAGACATTGGGTATATCACCTATTTTTAACATTATAGACCTATATCAGTATCATGAAGTAGTGTTCAGTGACAACATTGAAGAAGTAGTTACCACAACAAGCACATGAGCAAATTGAAGACATTTTGGATAGTAGAATTAGACGCAACACTAGAGGAAGACAATACAAAGAATATCTTGTGAAGTGGAAAGGCAGACCAGAAGAAGATTCATCATGGATTTCTCAGGATGAGGTGGACTGTCTTGGTTCTCCCCTAGCCCCAGCAAAATGAGGGACTCACTTTTTCAATAACCCTAGACATCTGATGCAAGAGCATCCCTAGTTCAAGAGCAATCTTGCATCAACCAAAAATATTTGCATTTCAATTTGTTTGTAGTTCAGTTTGTTTCTTTTCCAATTTAGTTAGAAGCTATTTTTGCTTTTGGTTTGGCATTTCACCACAACTACATTTCAGATCTTGTGGAGCTAGATTTAGCATCTACACTCATTCATCTACATCATATCCAGAATTTAGAGATCTGCATGTTAATACTAGAAAGATATCACTATTAGAAGTTGACTATTTCTTAGAACAGAGCATCCTGATAATCACAGACAACCAGCTGAAGGAGAAACTTGTGGAAGCATTTCCCAATCTTTGGAGCCTAATGACACATCATTTAATGATCTTTGGTTCGTGACCGACCTTCCCAGTAGATTCACACATCATTCCACTCATTTTCTAGAAGTGTTCTATGCATTTAGGTCTGACCTATCTATGTACACACATTACATCTCTTCTTTGGAATTTGTGATCTTCCTCAGATGATGCAGAGGAATCTATTGATCCAAACTTGATATTTATTGATGTAATAGATCCTTAGGAAAGTACTTAGTGATTGATTCATAACTCTTAGTTTAGATTTTGTGTGAAGGAACTTCAAAGCTTTATCTTGCGCATGTATGTAATCAGGCCTGTGAGCCTGCATGTTGCCAACTACTATCTATTTGAATTCTTTGATATACCAAATGACTAAATCTGTATTTGTTCTATTTCCTTGAGTAGTTTTCGTTGTGTTTACTCTTGCTTCATGATCCAGATAGTTCATTCTATGAACCCTCCTACCATGACTGCACCAATAGGATCTTGCACCAGTCCTTCTGCCATGACCTCTTCCTCTTTGCTTGCTTTCAAATCTTTTATTGAGCTTCTCTTCCACCTTTAGTGAAAATTGGTAGCATCTTCTATGGTGGTCATTCTGACCAGTCTCAACTCCTCTTGAATATGGCCTCAACCCGTTAATATAACAGGCTACCTTCTCCTTGTTGGGCTCCACATGGCCTATTCCAATTATAGTCTTATAAAACTCTTATGTATACTCCTTAACAGACTTATTACCTTGCATCTTCTTCAACAACTCCAACTCATAGTCCACAAGAATGAACTTCTTCTTTAGTTTATCCACTATTTGATCCTATCTGGTAATCTTTCCTTTTCCTCTTCTATTTCTCTCCAACTGGACCTCCTTCCACCAAATATTGGCATGGCCCTTCAACTTTGTTTTTCCAAACTAGACCTGTTCTAGATCCTCCACATCTTGATATTTGAAATATTTCTCCATATCGTTTATCCAATTAATAAGCTCTTCTAGATTTAGATCTCTAGAATAGGTAGAAACTTTGATCCTAGGCATCTTTCTGATCTTTGAAATGGCCCTCAACAACCTAACTTCTGTAGGATCTCTTGCACCATCCTGTTCTTCCTTAGAGAACTCTTCTTCTTTAGCTTTATCTTCCCTTTCTTCTCTCATTCTTGGCTCAAACCCTCTTCACAGCTCCTCTTACAATGCATTGATCTCCCTCTGTAGGGCTCTAAAACCCTCTTTTGTCAAATCATTTCTCCCACCATAGTTTCTTTGTGGAGGCATTTTGATCTCTATAGCAAACCCACAACCTCTGGTCCTAGTGCAAACTACCTCATAGCTAGTGATATGTCTTCACACTCATGAACCCTACTCTGATACCACTTGGTGAGGACTCCACCCAAAACACATACAATAAAAATTTATAGATTTCAAATAGACAAGAACAAGATCTCATGAAAGATCAGTTAAACAATCAGCAAAGTGATTCATAATTTCTTCATTAAACATGCCTGTAAAAGGCTACAAATCTAAAATACAATTTCCAAGGTCATATGCCCACTTATTACAATAATATGGACTATCTTACAATAGAAATATCTGACTTATAGAGCCTTCTATTTTCTATCTGACCTTTTGATTCGCATGAACAGGACTTGCCAATGACTTCCTCCGGCCACTGCCCCCAGAACTATCCTAAGATAGGCTTTAAATACTTATTGGAACTAGTTAGTGTAATTTCCCCAATGTTGGATTGCTTTGAAATGTGTAACTCCCATTTGGGCGCCAAAATGAACCCAGCTGCCCTTTTCTTGCCCACGAAAGAATTTTCAAATTTTAAAATTTGGTAGCACAACTTCCGGGAACCCTAACTTTTGATCCGTGTGTTCGATTGACAAACTGTTTGAAGTGTTGGAAAGCTCATGATGTGAACTGCAACAGTGAATATCTGTAAATGGATTTTCATAAATGTTTTAGGGCATTATGAGACATTTAAGTACCTGAAACCTGATTTCAAAACTTTTCTAGGGACATCACAAAATTGAAACTTTAATATCTTGAAATCCAGACATGATCTTGAGCTGAAATTTACCAAGAATGCTTATTTGACTATTCTGAAGCTTTGGGGAAAATTTTGGGCTCAACCACTTCTCTAATATAGGGTTACTAAAAATAGTAAGTTTTGGTATTCTTAGCCCTGTTGGAAACTTTGAACATTTTGAATCATTATTCAAGCAAATGGGTATCTGAAAACATAAAAAATGAAAAGAACTAAAAACAAATCATCTTTTTTTGGGTGATGCAAGATTTCCCTTACACCACTGGATGCTCCTACATCAGACACCCAAGGTAATTTGAGAAGTGACCTTGTCACATCTCAGGTGTTCGAGGAAAAAAATGGTCAACCTCTACCATATACAACAAGGAAGAATCTTCGGCATGCCTTCCTTTCCACTTCACCATGTATTCTTCATATTGCCTATTTTGAGTACTTCCCACATGGCTATCCAAGATTTATTCTATCTCCTCCTTTGAAGTAGAGGTCAGGATACTCCACTATTCTTCTTTTGGTCCATCCTCTGTGCCACCTTCATGATACCCTATTAAATCAACAATGTTGAACACAAGGGACATGTTGATTCCACTTGGCAACTCTATCTCATATGCATTTCTTGAGTCATGCTTTCTCAAGATTTTACATGGTCCAAATTTCTTCATTTTCAACTTATTATATATTACCATTGGGAACCTTTCTTTTCTCAGATAAACCATAACTTTGTCTCCAACCCTAAATTCTATAAACCTCTGCTTCTGGTCTGCCTTTTCTTTGTACTGAGTATTCATCTTATTAATATGCTTCCTTACCTGTTCATGCAAGGTCTTCAGGTGTTCTATAAAGTCTTTAGCCTCAACACTACTCTTATCTCCTCTATCTATCTTTCTCAACTCAGAAGCATTTCTTGGACTACTTCCATATACAATTTGGAATGGGGATTTACCAGTACTCCTATTGACAGAATTGTTGTAAGAAAATTTTTCTAATGGTAGAATCAAATCCCATCCCTTGGGCTTATCTCATACTAAGCATCTCAATAGGTTGCCCAAACTTTGATTCACTACCGTTGTCTGTCCATCAGTCTGCAAATGATGTGTAGAACTGAACTTCAACTTAGTCTTCAACTTCTTCCATAAGGTCCTCTAGAAACACCCAAAAAACTTGGTATCTCTGTCTGAAACTATACTCCTTGGTAGACCATGTAGTTTAACAACCTCTTTGAAAAATAAGTTTACAATGTGAACATCATCACTGGTTTTCTGACATGGATTAAAATGTTTCATCTTTGAAAATCTATCAACCACCACAAATATTGAATCATGTCCTCTCTGTGTCCTTGGTAAACGAAGAACAAAGTCCATGCTAATATCCTCCCATGGTCCCTCTAGTATAGGTAATGGATGATATAGCCAAGCATTCTGACTCACTCCTTTGGCCATATGGCATACTCTACAACTTTGCACAAATTTCCTCACATAATGGTACAACTGTGGCTAATAATAATTCTCACTAACAAGAGCAATGGTCTTATCTTGACCAAAGTGTCCTGCCAAACCTCCACTATGTTTCTCCTGAATCAAGTTCTCTCTCATGGAACTACTTGGAATGCACAACTGGCTTCCTCTGAACAACATACCATCTTGGATTATATAATCCAACCATCTTGTCCTATCTAGGGCAACAAGCTCCAAACAAGCCTTCCAAACCTCTTTAAAGTATTGATCTTCATGGTACAAATTCTTAAGTTCATTGAATCCAACAACCTCTATCTTCATCTCTGTCAGCAAAATTTGCCTTATGCTCAAGGCATCTACAACTCTGTTGGACTTCCCACTCTTCTACTTCAAAACAAAAGTATAACTCTGCAAAAACTCAACCCATTTTAAGTGCCTTATATTTAACTTTCCTTGACTTTTAGGATACTTCAAAGCGTGATGATCAGTATATAAAACAAACTCTTTCAGAAAAAAATAATGTCTCCATTTATTCAAAACCTTAACTATAGCATAAAACTCCTGAGCATAAACATAATACTTTTTCTTGGCATCATTAAGCTTCTCACTGAAATAGGCAATGGGCTTACCTTCTTGACTCAAAACAACTCCTATAGCACTACCACTAGCTTCACAATCTACCTGAAATACCTTGTTGAAATCTGGAAGTGCCAAAATAGGTTTCTCTATGACTTTCTGCTTCAATGTATCAAAACTCTTGGCTTCTCCTAAAGTCCATTTAAACTCTTTTCTATCCCCTCTCATTGTCTCTGTTAGTGGTACACAAAAGCTACTGAAATTCCTAATAAATTTTCTAAAAAAACTTGCCAAACCATGAAAAGATCGTACCTCTGTAGCACTCCTTGGATTAGGTCATTCAATGATATCCCTCACCTTCTCTGGGTCTATTTTAAGACCCTCAGTTGAGATAAAAAATCCCAGGTACACCAACTCCTTCAAAAAAATACATTTCTTAATATTAATCACCAACTTTTTTTCCTCAACTTCTCAAAAACTTTTCAAACATGCATCAGGTGCTCCTCCAAAGTCTTATTGAAAATCAAAATATCATCTAAATAAACAATGAAAAATCTACCCAAAAACTCTTTTAGTACCTCATTCATGAGCCACATATGTGTACTCGGTGCATTGGTTAGCCCAAATGGCATGACTAACCATTTGTATAGACCATCCGTAGTCTTGAAGGTTGTCTTCCATTCATCTTCTCTGATTCATATCTAGTGATATCCACTCTTCACATAAATCTTCATAAACTACTTGGCTCCCACTCAAGCAATTCATAATATCATCCATCCTTGGCAATGGAAATCTGTACTTGATTGTAATTTTGTTGATGGCTCGGGTATCTATACATATTATACAATCCCCATCTAGTACTATAGGTATTGCACATGGACCTAGGCTCTCTTTTATTAGTCATTTCCTTAACATCTCATGAACTTGTTTGTTCATCTCCTCATTCTCTGCAAGAATAATTCTATGAGCTATCTTATTTGGCAAACTATCTCTTGCTGTCAAATCCATTTGGTGACTTATCTTCCTCACCCATGGTAAACCTTCTGGTACATTATCAGAGACAATGTCTTGAAATTCTTCCAACAGATCTATAACTTTTGTTGGTGCATATTAACACTTCTTGTGGCTAATCTTAGGAATCAATGCAAAGAAATGATGCTCATGTTTCATACAATCCAAAACATTCCTACCATATACAAAGCAAATTCTGGCATTATTACATTAAAAAGAGCATAGTTACACTAAGAGGGGGTGAATCAATGTAGTTCAATCCAACACTTTATACAACAATCTTAAAAACTCTTCAAAACAAATAAGGAGAATGAACCCTAAGCAAAACATGCACACATAACACCAAGATTTACGTGGAAACCCTATGAGGGAGAAAACCACTAAGAGTTGCTTGAGTCTACTGTGAGGGGGAAAATAGGTTAATCCAAAAGATTATAAAACCCAAACATCCACATAATCTGAAGATAAAAGGAGATTAAAACAAATAAACAACAATACTTACACCTTTACCTTGCGTCTTCCATAGTTCGTCTATCTTTCTTTGATCTTGGTGATGAAGCCCTCAGAAGCTATTGCTCCCTTGCTTGTTTGAAGATGGCAAAGACATAATGGCTCTGATATTCTTGTGATTGAAGGTGAGCTTCAACACACTAGATAGAGGATGAGATGAATGCTTAAGAAAATAGGTGCCAAAGGCGCGCTTGATTTCCTGCAGTATAAGTTTGCATAAGTGATAAGTGATGAAATGAAGAAGGAGAGGGTGGTATTTATAGAAAAAGGTGAGGGAAGATCAATGGTTTAGAAGAAAAGGAAAGATCAATGGAGGAGGGTTGTTGAGGAACGTGCAATAAATGGAAGAAAGACATATGTCATTCGAAAAAGTAGCTTTGTTGAGTTAACTCCTCTCTTGATGAGGATGAGATTTGATTTTCTTAAATTAGAATTTATTTTTCTAATTTAAGAGAAAGTTTGCTTTAAAGATGCTTTAAAATTGCTTTTGCTTTTGTAACTCAGCTTTTGCTTTTTATGTGACAAGACGAAAGTATTTTTAGAAGATAAGAATGATTTTTGTGAAGATATTTGAAGAATAAAATAAAATATACAAGTATATTTTATTTAGTGGATAATTTAGATTTTATTTAAATAAAATTTGCATTTTATTTAAATTTGGAAGAATAAGAGATTTTAATTAAATAATTGAAATTATTTAATTAGTTAGAAGAATGTAGTTGATGTAGATGAATTTAATTAATTAAATAAAATGTAATTTGTTTAATTAAATGAGAGGAGATGAATCAAATAAATAAATGAATTTATTTATTTATTGATAGAAGAATGTGAATGATAAAATAAATATTTAAAATATTTATTTAAGTAGTGTCATGTCAATTTTAGGTGTATACATTTTGCCCCTCTTTGATGCAATGTGTTTTATCACGTTGTTTCAAAGAAAAAGAATTTTTGACAGTGATACATGCCCCAGTTTTTGTCCCTAGTACAAGTTTAACAATAGGATGCCCCCTCGGGAGATTGGACGGGAAGAAGGCAGACGGCGTGAGATGGACAATCTCATGAAGAAGAAGGTGAAAAATAGGATATGGTACAGAGAAAACGACATGGGAAGTAGCCACAGTTGTCATGCAGTTAGGTATGGGTCATTGTGCTATATAAAGGAGCTGGGTCCACACATTCTAATCATTTGTACACTTGGCCATAGTTGATTAGTCCTCTAGAGAGCTTAGGAGAGTATGGCAGCCAGACAGTTGGATATTCCATGCGAGGAGCACTAGTTTGAGTGGATTTGACGGTTCGATCGGAGAGCAGAGGCAGGACCCCCAGTATGTAGTTCTTCAAAACTTGTCACAAGTTAATTTTTATGCATATTAATGGCTAGGAAAACCAACTAGGATAGATGCACTGAAACAACCTTTTTGCGCATATGACCTCCGAATTAGTGCATCTGTCGTGTTATGGCACATTTGAGTCATTAATTGGCGCATTTGATTCTGAAAGTGGCACTTTTGATAGTTTTGCACATTTGGGTCATTAATTGGCGCATCCGTCTCCGTATAGCGCATTTGAGTCATGAATTGGTGCATTTGTCAAGATTGCGCATTTGATTCCAGAGTTGGTGCATTTATCAGGAAATGGTGCAGTGACGGGAAATGGTGCATGTGACCTAAGAATTGGCACATGTGCTAGAACGGCACATATAAGCTATAGATCGGCGCATTCACAAGGAAGTGGCGCATGCAACCTCGGGACTGGCGCATTCACAAGGAAGTGGTGCATGTGATATTGATCAGCGCATCTGCTACTTGGATTGGTGCATTTACACTAAAAACTCAAATGACTTAATGAAATTAACCCAATTGGCACCTTGATCGATGCTTCAATTGATAAGAGATCTCTGAGATTGCTGGGAATCTAGTCGAGAGATGATATGCTATTTTGATTAATTTGATATGTTACGTCATTGATAGGATATGAGTAGGCTTGCTTGGATATGCACTACTTTGACATTAAGTGTTGTTTGGTTGCAAGAGGATATTCAGACTGTCTTGACGTCATGAGAGCAGTTCCCGTTGCCATTGTTGCAGTGGTATATGTTGACCGAGATAGATCACAAGGCTCTAGACGCTATGGGTCTGCACTATGTTTGCTTTGTGCCTGAGGTTCGCACAAACTGGGCTATGTTGATGGCAGTGGTGGAGCGATTCCATAGTGAGGATGGTACATTCCATCTACCGATGGGGGAGATGGTGGTTACTCTCGAGGATGTGTACCGGATTCTACACCTCCCGATTTAGGGAGAGCTGGTTGAGTATGAGTCGCAGTGAGACGATGGCTTAGAGGAGTGCAGACACATTTTTGATGACCCAGAGTTGGTGGGGGAGGAGATTTCATGGCAGGATATGCATGACAGTTATGACTACTTCCCAGGTATAGTGGTTGGACTGATCGGTGGCGTGATATGCCCCGATAGGAGAGCGCACGGCTTCTCAATCAGCTAGGGGAGGGTGCTGGAGAGTATGATCACAGACGGGACCTGGTATGCGTGGGGGTTGTGCATGCTTGCACATTTATATAGAGACATGCACTAGGTGGTTTATCATAGAGGAGCTAGTTTATCTGTGGGTATGTTGCTATTGCAGTTTTGGTTGTGGGAGCACATTGCTATCACATGGCTGATATGCATATTTCACAGGCAGAGGGGTGAGCCCTATAGTTACGGCTATGTAGGTGTGATTTTCCAACACAGGCTAGGGAAGTTGGAGTACTGGAGGCATGCTTTTGATGGCTTAGATGCATTTATCTGGCATCCCTACATAGATTGCGAGGTATGGGATGATGAGGCAAATGAGCTTCCATATTGCTTCCAAACACGGTGGCTCATTGGCAAGACTAGGTACATTCTGGAGAGGTAGATTGTCAGCAGAGTGCAGAGGCAATTTGGCCGAGTCCAGGGCAGACCACAGGGGGAGGCACGCTTTGCCAGGACCCATGCAAAGAGGTATAGATGGGGTCTCGTGGCATCATATAAGGAGGCCTTGACAGACTTTCGATAGATTCCTCATGCAGCTTGGCCCATGTGGAGGGAGATAGTGGATGCTAGCATGATACCAGACTATGAGGAGTGGTTTGTGGCACACCCATTCATGAGATATTCAGGGCTAGGGGAGTTAGCTCCTCGTATAGACAAGGGCGATTCAGATGGTGAGAGTATAGCTGGCAGGAGGAGGGGAGGATGGAGGAGGAGGAGGAGAGAGCAGGGAGATGATGGGAGATTGAGACAGAGGCAGAGGATTCGAGAGGGACTTGTAGGCCAGTAGGCAGTTGGACAAGCATAGGTCTAGGTGCTAGTTTAGCCAGAGGTAGCACAAAGACAGATGCCGCCACCACAGCAGGTGGCACAACCGATATAGGGATAGGTGCCAGCGCAGCAGGTGGCATAGGCAGAGCAGGCTCCATAGCCTGATGTGAATCAGCAGGTTATGGTTTCACTATAGAGCTAGATTAGGCAGCTAAGGACTCATCTGAGAGCAGCAGAGTCACGAAGAGAGTCAGATGCGACTTAGCTATCAGAGTTGACGAGAGAGAGAGGGACGCAGCCTTAGCCAGTATGCAAGATATGAGGGCAGAGAGAGATGCAGCCGTGATGGCCATGGGCATAGATGAGACATCCAATTTTTTGGTTTCACAAGTGCAGCAGGCACAGGCATAGGTGGTCCAAGTACAGAGTGAGCTTACTAGAGCCTAGGCACAGGCTCAGTACTACAGAGGGTTATATCACGGAGCTGTGTCAGTAGAGCATCGTGCCCCTAGCTTCAGGAGCTAGTTAGAGGCACTATAGAGGGCAGGTGAGTCTCGGTCTATAGGCTTAGTGAGGGGCCCACAACAAATAGGGGGAGACAAGGAAGAGGCCACTACAGGGAGCAGTTTTCCCTGGCAGTAGGGTTAGGCAGACCCAGATAGTTGTTCTGTTTGTGATCAAATTTGTACCCATTTTTTATGGATGGCTGAGATAGCTGATATATGTACTTATTGTGCCCCGACACATGTATCACCATTTTTTATGTTTTGTATACACTTATGATATGACTCTAAGAGATTGGACAGAGATTTGTACATTTGGACATGTTTTTGATGATTATATGATGGTGCAGTTGTTCATGGTCTACATGCATGTGTTCTTATGTTTATATGCTATGGATGCAATCAATTTGGTGATGTACTTGTATATGTGATGCATACTAGATGGATGTTAGGATGATTTGATATAAATATAAATGTGTATGGATATGATTATGCAGCTCTATATGGAAATGTCTATGATTTTTATTTTGTTGCTATTGATATACTGATGCAAATGTATGTGGATAACCTAATGTATGTATGCAAACTGATTTAATCATGTAAATGACTATCTCATGTGATGTGATATGATGTCTATGCTATGTTTTTGAGATGTCCAAATGTACTCAATCGACACAGAGATGATATAGATAAGTAGAAGAAAAGAAGTGGAAGAAATGAGGATTTTGCACTTGATATGCTGCAGGATTTTATTTATTGCATGGATGATATGGATTTGCTGGATATGATATGGACATGGGTGTGGATTGTCATCTTGAGATTTTTGCAAGGTTTTTGCTTTCATCATTGGGCACTTTTTGAAATGTTGGAAGGAAGTACAAGCATCGAGGTATAATTAAACTAAGATGACCTGAGTATTCCTTACATGGATTTTGATATAGCAAGTTGATACAAGCATCTAGTCAAACTTGAATCTAGATGACTTGAGTACTTCTTGCATTTTAACAGATAAGGATTGCCCCTTTTCATGTTTAGACTTCGGAGTCCTCGATGATCTTTTGTTGATCATGTCGTTAGATGAAAGTCGTCATAGTACTAAAGTTTAATCCACAAGCAGCAGACAAAGAAAACAATTATGCCCCCATCATAGCATCTCTAGCTTTTGGCATCCTTGAGTAGCATAGGAAGACATAATGACAAAAATTCAAGACCTTGTAAATTAACCTGTTGACAAAACTTCTTTGCATTAGATGTGTCTTTTGTCATAATTGATACAAAATCATTTTTAGTGTTTTGATACCTTGCTTCATTTTGGACAGGTTGATGTTTTGCATCAAGATTTTTGGTTTTGGGTAGCCTATTTTTGCTGTGCTTACTTGTCTAGTGAAAGGTATCGCAATCCTTATTGATATCCTCTTAGAACAGTGGCATTCAAGAATCCCAATCTGCAACTAGGTCGAGGAGTTGCCCCCAGTTTAGACAAGGATCGACTTATTTTGAGTGAGATGACAGACAGACATGGAGAGACGGACCCTAAGGGACTGACCTAGTGTGTTAGGGGCTCATTTCTAAATGGCCTTGCCTACGTGATGACGTAGAGGCAACGTAGTTTGGGGTAAACCCTAGCGGACCTAAGACCTAGGCGATGGCAAACTGGTGTAGAAATAGCATGGACTCAGATTGACAGAAGGACTAGATATGGGATGGATGGGACAATGGAGTGGAGAGGAGCCTCGGGGGTGCATTGAGAATGGCCTTGCCTACGTGATAACTCAGAGGCGATGTAGTTTGACAATGGTTCAAAGGACTGGGTCAAGACGGATGATATGAAGGACACAAGAGATATGAAGTTGGAACTGATGGAGGAAGTGGTTTGTCATAGATAGTGCCTATTTACCAGGTTTTTACCACTTGCTTTTATTTGCACAAGAAGCTAAAATTACACATGACGCCTGTTTGCCAGGTTTTCACCGTAGGACGATTTTTTTGTTATTTTCTCATTTTTTTTATTTTTTTGTTTTGTTTTTTATCACTTTTTTGATTTTTTTTAGGACTCTCTTACATTGGGGTTTTCAGGTATAGAACTTACAAAGGTGCATGTTGTTGATAGGATCATCGAACAGTTCACCTTCAGATGTAGCCAATTGATATGCCCCTGATCCATATGCTGTGATGACAATGTAGGGACCTAGCTAGTTAGGTTCAAACTTTCCTTTCTTTTCTTTGTCTTGCTGATTTCTGGGATTTTCTCTTAGGACTAGGTCACCGACTTGGAATATCTAGGGCTTTACTCTGTGATTGTAGCTTCTAGACATGCGTTGTTGATATGCTTTCAAGTGGTTAAAGGCCTGTTGCCTTTGCTCTTCGAGCAGCTCTAACTCTTGGAGTCTGGTCACTCTGTATTCTTCATTTGATATGAGGCCTTTTAGTGAAACTCACAAGGATGGGATCTTGACTTCAATGGGCAAGATAGCTTCAGATCCATAAACTAGGGAGTATGGTGTTGCCCCTGTGGGTGTGCAGATGCTTGTGCAGTAGGCCCATAGTGCAGGATTCAGTTCGACATGCCAATCACCGCTGGCATCATTGACAGTCTTCTTTAGTATTTTTAGAATGGTTTTATTTGATGCCTCAGCCTGGTCGTTGCCTTGTGGGTAATAGGGGGTTGAAAAGCGGTGCTGGATATGGAATTTGTCACATAGTTCCCTGACATCTTGGTTTTTGAAGGGTTGTCTGTTATTCTTGATAATGGATGAAGGGACACCATAATGGCAAATGATATAGTTCAGGATAAATGAGGCAATCTGTTTGCTTGTAATGTTGGCTAAGCGCATAGCTTCAATCCACTTCGTGAAGTACTCTGTGGCAGTGATAATGAATTTATGGCTGCTTGAGGAAGGAGGGTGGATCTTGCCCACTAAGTCGAGTCCCCACTGACAGAAAGGCCAAGGATTTGTTAATGGTTGTAGCTCCTGTGCTAGTACATGGATTAGGTTCCCATGGATTTGGCACTGTTTGCATTTCTTTACAAACTGATAGGAGTCTTGTTCCATAGTTGGCCAGTAGTACCCCATGCGGATGAGTTTCTTGGCTAGGGTAGGGCCACTAGAGTGAGCCCCGCATATACCGTCGTGTATTTCGCTCAGGGTGGTTTGATATTCCTCACTATCAAGACACCTAAGGGGAGTACCATCGAGACCTCGATGATATAGGGTGTTGGCGACAATGGCATACTGGGATGCCTACTGGATGAAGGTTCTTTTTTGGTTATTGGAGAGGTCCGGTGGGAGGATATTCTCTTTTAGATAGGCAAATATTTTACCATAGAGAGGGGAATCAGCTCCTATGATGTGGCATATGATATTGGATTCTGGGGTGTCATAAGCAGGATAGGACACTAGCTCTACTAAGAACTCATATTGTGTTTGATGACTTGGAATGTCGAGGAGAGATGCGATTGTAGCCATTGCATCTGCAGCTTTGTTCTCGATCCTTGGTATTTGTTCAAAAGATATCTTGACAAAATATTCTTTGAAGTCATCTACCATTCGTTTGTAAGGAATCAGTTTCTCATCCTTCGTTTGGTAGTTGTCATTCACTTGATTGATGACTAGCTGTGAGTCCCCATAGACTTGAAGTTCCTTGATGTTCCACTCAACTGCCAGCTTGATACCGATGACTAGGGCTTCATATTCCACTATGTTGTTAGTGTAGGGGAACATTAACCTGTATGACTTTGGAATAGTGCTGCCATGAGGTGTGATTAATAAGATACCTACCCCCGATCCATGTTGAGTGTATGAGCCGTCAAAATACATTTTCCAGGTTGCTGTATTTATGTGGAAGATAGAGTCATCTGGAAATTCAAAGCTCAGAGGGCTGTCATCTGTTAAAGGTGCTTCTGCCAGTTGATCTGCTAGTACTTGTCCCTTTATTGCTTTCCTGTCGACATATTCAATATCAAACTCACTAAGAAGCATGACCCATTTAGACAATCTACCTGTTAGGGCTGCCTTGTTGAGTAAATATTTGAGCAGGTCTATCTTTGCTATCAATTTGACAGAGTGTGACAGCATGTAATATCTTTATTTTTGTGAGGTGAAGACAACAGCTAGACATGCTCTTTCAATTGGTGTGTATTGTAGTTCATACCCAACAAGTGTTCGACTAATGTAGTAGATAGCCTGTTCTTTCCCATCGTAGTTCTGTTGTGCAAGGAGAGCTCCTAGAGCTATTGGTGTAGCTGAGATATACAATAATAGAGGCTTGTCCTGAATTGGTGGCATTAATACTGGTGGTTTCATGAGATATTCCTTTAGTTTCTGGAATGCCTGTTCACATGACTCATTCCATTTGAAGGGGACATTTTTGTGTAACAGATGAGAGAATGGGTGGCACTTGTCTTCCAGTTGGGAAATGAACCTTCTAATAGACTGTAGTTTGCCTTGTAGGGATCCTAATTGAGTTAGGTTCTTAGGAGGTGGCATCTCCATTATGGCCTTCACCTTAGCTGGATCAACTTCAATACCATTTGTAGACACTATGTAGCCCAGTAATTTACCTGATGTAACCCCAAACACACACTTCTTTGGATTAAGTCGCACATTAAACTATTCCAACCTATTGAAGATTTTGTCTAAAATTGCTGGGTGTCCTCTAGTAAGTGATTTTACCCGAATGTCATTGACGTAGTCTTCCATTATGGTGTGCATCATGTCGTGGAAGATTGTTGTCATGGCTCTCTGATATGTCGCCCTAGCATTTTTTAGACCAAATGGCATGACACACTAACAGTAGGTGCCCCAAGGACATGTGAAAGCCATTTTGTGTTGGTCTTCAGGTGCAATCTTTATCTAGTTATAGCCCGAGAAACCATCCATGAGTGAAAGCATAGTGTGGCCTGCTATGAGATCGACAATCATTTCTATGTTGGGTAGGGGGAATTCATCTTTGGGACAAGCCTTATTCAAGTCTCTGAAATCATTGCATATTCTGACCCTGCCATCTGGTTTAGCCACTAGTACTATATTTGAAACCCATTCAGGAGAGTCTATAGGCTTGATAAATCTGATGTCTAGCAGTTTCTTTAGCTCTTCCTTTACCATGAGGGCCACATGTGGATGCATCTTTCTGAGTTTCTGTTTAACCAGTTTAGCTCCTGAAGCTAGAGATAAATGATGCATGATAAGATTCAGATCTAGCCCTAGCATGTCAGTGTATGTCCATGTGAAGTTGATTTGTTTTCTTTTGAAGAAGTCTGTAAATGCTAGTTTTTCATGTTCTGTGAGAGCTTTTGCCATGTGGATCATTTTAGGCTCATCACCTGTGCTGACATTGATTGGTTCTGCCAGTTCTATTAAGATCGACGATCCCTCATGATGTGTAAGATTGGGGAGAGGGTCAAGCCTTCCATCCTTCGGTGCCTTAGAGAGGTTTTCACATCTTTATTTTTACTATTTTGATGATCTAACACTGCCACAGAGTAGTTTTCACCATTAGATCATTCTTTTATCTTGATATTTTTATGACTGAAAGGCTTGGTACTCTCTCCAAAATAGGCCTTCTCATTGAGTTCAATAGCATAGCTAGCTTTGTGGTCTCCTGTAGGTATGTGATTTCTAAGCTCAAGATAATCAATGATGGCTTCATCATTTTCAAAGGTGTCTAGCTTAGGGGTGGTGCCTTCTAGTTCCCAGTCGATAAGTTCAGGGTGCACTAAAGGTAATGGATCATTAGGTTGGTCTAGTTCAATGGCGTTGATGGTTAGGATAGAATTATTAAAGGCCCAGATAAAGTCTGCGATGGTACCCTCCATTAGTGGATCTGTCAAGGGGGGTATCATTCCTTCCTCATGATTTTCACTATTGTTGCTATGCAGGTCAGACTCTAGCGGTCTAGCCCTTGGACCTTGTCTCTCGTTGGCATGGGCTGGGTCATACTAATGGACAACGTCAATATCCTTTTCATCACAAGACATCTCAGAGAGGCTGTCCCACTCATACTCATTAGAATCAGTTTCGCTCCCCATTTGCATTCTCTGAATTTGTTCAACCATATTGCTAGTGGATGCTTCTGGTTGTTTGCCTTTGTTCTTGTTGCTTCTGTTGTTTCTTGATGCTCCAATGTACCCTAGCCCTATAGTGTCTCGGGCTGTTAAAGTATGAGGTTGGATGGGTTCAGTGACGCCATCCTTTCTTGAACCAAGTGGACCGTGTCCTTCATACCCCATTCTCTGTAGCATTTGAAAGCCTTGACCGCATTGTGCCATTTATATAATGGGATGGTTATGTTATGTTGAGGAACTACCTTCATCTTTGTATAGCCACTGTAGGATATCTTTTTCATCACTTTCATCTTCTAGGCTTCCCCATTTCAAAAATGGTCCTTTGGTGGTTCTCTCTACTTTGGGTGTCTTTAAGATGGGTCTCCCATAGGATCTAGGAGATAGAGGTAGTTGTGCCAAATAGAGGGATTGGGAGACCGTGTACTTACCCAGGCCCTTCTCTTGGAGTTGGAGTTTAGGTTGAGATGCTCCTAAAGAGGAAGCATGTGTAATTGGATCTACATGAGATGAAGAGGTGGTAGAAGCATGGTTGGTGGGGATTACAACTTCTGGTTTGGGCTGAATAGAGTTGCAGTATTGAAAGGGGTTAGGGTCACCTTGGATGGTGATCTCTTGACCTTCATGTGGGAACTTGATACATTGATGGTATGTTGAAGGTACTTCTTTTAGGGCATGTATCCATGGTCGCCCAAGAAGAATGTTGTATTCTAGTTCCATGTCGAGGACTTGACAAGCTACATCTTTCAATATGAGGCCCACCCTGATTGGTAGGGTAACACTTCCTTTAGACGTTCTTTCTTCCTCATCATAGGCTTTAATGGTGATTTTTCTTTTCCAATCTATAGCCTTCTCTGAAAACCCCAATGTAAGGATTAGCTTCAATGTGCAGATATTCAAACCAGCTCCTCCATCTATTAGGACTCTTTTGATCTTGTGTTTATGTATGAAAGATTCGATATGGAGGGAGGTGTTATGGGGTTGAGTGATTGACATATCATCCTTCTCAGTGAATGATAGGGAATGCGGTGAGGTGATGTGACCTACCATGGTTTGGAATTGTTCTTCAGCTAAGTTCGTGGGGATGGAGGCTTCTACTAAGGCTTTGTCAAGTATGGACCTATGAGAAGGAGATAGACACAGAAGTTCTAACATGGAGATGTGTGCAGGTGTTTTGTGGAGTTGATCCATGATACTGTATTGACTAGACGAAGGAGCAGAAGCTCTTCTAAGGGTGACCCTATTACTATGGGTAGTAACATTGCAATCCGGATCCTTGTTGATAGTGATCACATTGATGTGTGACTCACCTTCTAAGATATGGTTAACTACATAGTCGAAGCTGACATTTGTGTAGTTTGCGTTGTTAGAGCCACTATTATTTTTGTTGGAAGGTCCTCCCTACTCGTAGTTAGGAAGAGGATCCTTGAATGCCTGATGATTACTGTTGGAGGTAGGTCTATGAGATTATGCATTAACAGAGATTTTGTTTTTCTCTATTAAGTCTTGGATTATATGCTTGAGTGCAATACAATCATTTGTCTTATGCCCCCTATTTCAGTGGTATTCGCAGAAGTCATTATTGTTCCACTAGTGGGGTTTGACCTTTGGTTCATACTCTCGTACTAAGGGAAGCATTATGAGATTGTTGGCAGTTAGCTTCCGTAGGGCAATTTCTAGTGACTCATCCAAAGGTGTGAACTTTCTCCTAGGCCAAAAGTTGGTAAACCTAGATTTGGTATTTCTTGGTTTGTTTTGCAGGGGGTTATTTTGAGGTGTTGATAGATTGAAAATTGGTTGCTTAGGTGCCGCATTTTTGGCATCTACTACCCCATCATTTACAATGTTTTCATTTTTCATCTAGAATCTAGGTTTGTCATTGTTGGTGTTGGGATTAGGATTGTCTTTGTAGAGCTTGATTTGGCCTTTCGCGATTAGGGATTTTTCTATGATGAGGCCCATCTCAATGACCTTGCAAAAAGAAGTAGGACATTGTATTTGGATTTGGTAGCTTAGGTCCGTTTGCAGATTGTGGACGAACATTTCTAGCATCTGTTTCTCCAGCATTTGGTGTGGGCACTTGCTTGCTAGTTGTCTCCATCTCTGTAAGAAGGTAGCAAAATATTCTCCTCCTTTCTGTTTGGTGTTACAAAGATCCAATATTGAGGTGTCGTGCTCAATATTGTAAGAGAAGTGGGTGACAAATTTGTCTACAAGCTCATTGAAGGTTTTAATACCGGGTGGCAGTCTAGAGAACCATTCCATGGCTTGCCCACCTAGGCTTCGTGGGAAGAGTCGCATAAGGTAGGTGTCGTTATGTGCGACCTCGAGACAAGCAGCGTTGAATTCTCTGATGTGATCCCTTGGGTCACCCTTTCCTTGATATTTGTCAAACTTAGGCACCTCAAATTTTGAGGGGAAAGGTATCATGACCAAGGCCCTATCAAAAGGATATGGTGAAATATCCTCTAGGGTGTAATGTTTAGTCGATGCTCCCATTTTCATGTCTAAAATTTGTTGTTGGAGATCTTCATATTTTTGGTTCATTAGACTTAGGGCATCTGTAGCATTGTTGGTTTTGCTTTTGTTTGAAGGTGTTTCTTCTTCATGTCTACTTCCCTCAGTTTCCTTGAGGGTCTCTACATCATAATCATTAGGGAACTTGACTCCTAGACTTGCCAGATGTAAAAAGAATTTTGTGGGGTCTTGAGCAAGTACTCCTTCTAATAGGCGTTGAAATTTTGGGTCATGTTGTGTGTGAAGGATATTGTCCATGGAAATTTCTTCTTCACTTTTGTGAGTATTTGGAATGATTTTCTCTGCCATTTCAATCTGTTTTTGTTTTTGTAATCTTGTTAAGACCATGCAAGGTGGTAAAGAAATGGGATGGAGTGAAAAAGATTTTTTTGAGCAAGATGCTAGGATGATACAAGGTTTTAGCAAGGTTCTTCTGAGACCTATGTGATGTCAAACAAGTTGGGTATACAGAAGCTATAGTGAAAGTAGGGATGTCAGAAATCTAAATACTTGATGTTGACTAGTCTTATATAAGCCACTAGTAGAGTGCCGAGAGAAAGGATAAGTAACCCTTGATATTGGACACTTACTAGGTTTTGTTTGAGTATTGATTGTGATCTAGAATAATCTTGGTTCTAACCTTGTAAGAATTTGGGAAGATTTGGCTAGATTATGGATGAAAAAAGTAGATATGGTATGGAAAAGAAGGAGAAATGGTCGATTTGCAAGGTCTCAATTAGATTTTGAAAAACTGAAACAGGTTTTGAAGATGGTTTTTGAAAAGTTGTCGACAGTTTTACTCTTGGAAGGTACTGAATTTGCCTCTCAGCTTTAAATGTGCAGCAGTTTAAATGCGCAACAACATAAGTCAGATGCGCCAGCAGTCGGAGTAAATGCGCAACATTGGCAAGGTTTTAAATGCACTACAGCAGATGTTAAATGCGCAAAAAGTTAGGTCAAATGCGCAAAATGGGCAAATGCACCACAATAGTGTTTAGATGCGTTGAAAGTCGAGTCAAATGCGCAATAGTGGCGAATGCGCCACAACAGATTTTAGATGCGCAAAAAGTTGAATCAAATGTGCCACAGGTCGTGGCAAATGCACAACTCTGGCTTTTGTCTTGTTTTCTCAGAATTTTGGAAGATTTTGAAACGTTTTTAGGATTTTTTCGTTTTTGATTTGAAAAACTTGGTGTTTCTGAATAGTCTGATGTTCAATTATGGCAAAAACACAGCAAACACATAGAAGTTTTTCATGATTTTTATCTTTTTATATTTTTTTTTGTATTTTTTGGACTATTTTGACTCAAAACAAGTACAACCTAGGCTGGATGTGACAATATTTGTTGAATCCTCTAGCTGTGTCATTCAAAGCATGTAGCTCCAAAATCTGGTAGCATCGGCTCCCCTCCACGACACTCACTTCTCATCATACTAGATTCGAGTTTCCTTAGGCTCATCCCCACATTGAACCTTAGGATTGTCCCTGCTACCTCTACTAAGAGTCACTTGAATCGGGGCCGCTTCAAGAGCTCCGCCCTTTGCATCAATGAATAGGGGTTTTTGGCTTGCTACACAATTGGTTCTTAATCAGGGAAACTGTTCGAGTGGTTACATGTGTGGTGGTGCTACTCTCCGTTATGGAGTCTCCCAGCCTCAAAGGGTTATGCCTATGAGGGTTTTGGGGGAGGTTGGCCATCGGTGTAACATAGCAGCACTCGTTGCTTGAGGTTTTCACCTCAAGCACAATTTATTTTAAGTGGCTTGGTAGGGCTTGGCTTTAGCTTGTTACCACTCAGGGTCGTTCCCACTTGGATAGACGTGCATCCAAGGGTAGGCCCCCCTAAAGGTTTGACAAATAGAATGACAAGTCTGGCACTTTGATCACCTAGTTAAGGGGAGAGCATAAGCCTATTGTCATTCACAAGCACAAAAAACACTTGTTTATCTAACCTAGTTAAAAATAGAAAAACTAAATGAGTTAATCTACTTGTGCACTCACACGATTGTTAACTTAGAAGTGATTAAAACATAGCATTGTTCATTTTCCCAATTGTTAACTTTGAAGGTGATTAAGACATAGCATTGTTCATTTTCTATTTGTGAAGATAGCAGTGGTTTAACTAGAAAATAAATCAACAATGCACCGATAGCAATAAGGTCTAGTTACTTCCTTCCTAGTTAGAAAACTATGTGAAGTTTGTATGAAATGTACTTGTTACTTTCACCCGTAGTTAGTCTAAGTGAACTTAGGAAAAATATCTAGATGACCTAATCTAGCCACTACTCATGCAAAACAGACGTTAGCTGAACATGCAAAAAAAATTAGAAAATCGTAAAACAAAAAGTAGAAGACAGATGTGCAACACTGCAGCCTGAATGCGCATAAATAGGGAGTGTATGCGGCTTTTGTACAAAAGCACAAGAATAGAAAGCAAATGAGCAAAAACATGAGGTATATGTGCAATAACAACAGATGCACCATTTGACAAAACAGATGCACCAAAAAATGAGGTAAAAGCGCAACTATGATAGATGCGCAGTTAGACAAAGTATATGTGCTAGTAAAACTCAGATGCCGAAGCCAAGTTTGGATGCGCAACTGTGGAGGTTGGATGTATAACTACAGAGGTCAGATGCGCCAGACTGTCGCATGTGTCGATTCACAAGGTAAATGCATCATGTAGGAGGTCAAATGCACCAGAAAACTAGATGCGTAGACTCGGAAGGTAAATGCATCGTTTGGGAGGTTGTATGTGCAATATGACTCTGCCAGAAAACTATTCATCACCTGTACGGACCTATCACTTGAAAACACTCAGTTTTTTTATTAGATAGAGGGGCAAGGGCCCCACAGTGGGCGCCAAAATGTGAGGGGGAAAATAGGTTAATCCAAAAGATTATAAAACCCAAACATCTACAGAATCTGAAGATAAAAAGGAGATTAAAACTGTATATCGAAAAATTTGGATTTGCAAATGGAAATGATCAAATAATGAAATGCATAACCTAAACCCAAATAATTCAATACCTCGAAGATGCAAGATGAGCTCAATTGATTGATCACTTTGTTGTGTTGATTGCTCGATTCCATAGCATAATGTTGATAGAGAGATAGGTGATGGTGATTGATAGATGATAGATGCAAGCTAGATAGATTGAAGATGATGAATAATGGCTTGAGATGAAAATTCAGCAGAGTGAGGCTACATGAAGAAGAATCATGAAATTCCCTCTTTCCCTAATCTCTTCCCTAATGTCTTCCAATCTCCTAAATGGCTCAAAAGAGGCTTGTTTTATAGGAAAGGCTTGGTTCCAATGGATGGCTAGGATCAATTAGGGCTTTAGATGAAATGGATGGATAGGATTAAGTTAGGTTTCCTTGCACATCAAGAGATTGTAGTCATGTGACATGTGGCAAAGGAGGATAAGGCTTAGGTGTGCTTGGGTAGATAAATACTAAAATTAGGTCCCATTAGTTGTGCATGTGAAAGATTTTAAATAAAAGTTGTATTACAACACATGATTGACTGGACAAGTGTTGGAATGTGATGAAAGATGAGGACTTAATTCAAATAAAATATTTGAATTAGTTGTGATATGATTTGGAAATTAATTAAATAAATAAAATTTATCTAATTAATTAGGTAGATGAATAGGATGGGATAAGATATGATGTGGAAATTAATTAAATAAATTAGAAAGTGGGATTATGCATGTGAAATTAATTAAATAAATAAAATTTATTTAATTAATTGGCTAAGTAGGATGAGGATGGGATTGAATAGGATTTTAATTAAATAAATGATATTTATTTAATTAATTGGCTTATAATGTTTAGGATAATGTTTTAACAAGGTGTTGCAGGACATGGATAAAGTTGGGACAAATTTGGGTGTCTACATTTTGCCCCTCTTTGAGATGATATTCGAGATGATAAGATTTCTGTCAAGTAACATCATTTCAAAGAAGTTAAGGTATGGATAATTGATAACGATAATGATGATGGAAAGATATGATGATGATGCCCCCTCGAGAGGATAGACGTGTTGGGCAAACACAGGTAGGCTCTCGAAATGAAATGGCTTGGCTACAAAAGAAAGATAAGGAGATAGATAGAAGAAATGGAGATGCGTTATGCTGCAATGAAAGTGAGCAACCATGATGTTTGATATAGCACTAGACGTTATGCACCAAGGTATAAGGACCAGGGTGAGGATGTGTCTCATGCCCCAGCGTAATACAACCTTGTCTAGCGTATGAGGAAGAAAACTTAGAGCATTGAAGTCCTAATGCACAAAAGGTATGATATGACCTTAGATGCAAAGGATAGTGCAAAAAGCTATTCCAACATACACAAGCTATGAATATTAGTTGGAAATGATAAGGATTTGATACAATGCAAGATAAAATGATAACACACACAAGCAAGCAAGCATGCATGCACAAATGATACAAAAACAAACAAGGTATTGCCCCTGTCAAGTTGTAAACCAATGATTGGTTGTTGATTGATTGTAGTGTTGACAGTGTTGTCATTGCGGGGAAAGCTATATCCCTAGATCAACACAAAGTTGTTTGCTGAGTTGGTTGGCTGATTGAATGATTGATTTGGCTTACAACAAGGCTAGGATCAAGACCATGGATTGCGATTGGATAACTTGGCTTGATTGATTAACTTGATTGGTATGGATTAAGGATGGGCTTGCATTTGGATCTTTGCTTGGAATAATTTGATTGGATGATGAAATGATGAATGAAGATTGATTTGATGAAATGTTGATGATGGGATGATATGTGATGGATTGAGCTGCTTTTGGATTTGTTGGAGTGATTGGATTTGTTCTGATTGGATTGGATGTGATTGAGTTGATTAGCTTTGATGTTGATGCTGATGATTGATAGGATTTGTTTTGATAGTTGGCTTGATGTGCTTTGGTTGTGATGTTTTCTATTGTTGGGTTGATTGTTTTGACAATTGGATTGTTTTGAATGATGATAGTAATGGTGTGATGATTAGAGTGTCCACTCAATCTAAGCATAAGCAATTTTTCTCGGTGTGCTCAAAGGATGTAAAACAACAAGGTATTGCCCTTGTCAAGTCATAAACCAATAATTGATTGTTTGATTGATGATGATAGTGTTGTCATTGCGGGGAAAGCTATATCCCTAGATCAACACAAGGATGTGGGAATGCTATATCCCATTAATGATGATTGATGATTTGATTGATTGGGCTCATGACAAGATTAGGATCAAAACCTGTTGATTTGATTGGATAATATTCTTTTATTGATTAGCTTGCTTGATATGGATTAATGTGACTTGGATTTAAGATCATTGCTTAGATTGATTTGATTGATATTATTGGAAGAAGTGATTGATTGAAATGGATGATTGAATGTTATTGATAGGAATAATTGACGATGATGATGATGATTTGATTTTGATTGATGTTAATGGAGTGGATTGTTTTAAATGATATGATTGGTTTTATTGCTTGGATTTTCGTTGGATATTTGATTTTTTGGGCTTTTTTGACATATTTTGATTTTTTTTGTGTTTTTGAATGTTTTGGGAAATGCCAATGGATTTACAATTTGGGTAGCCTTTGTGCTAGATACCAATGACAAGGGAGAACCAAGTTTAGGTGCAAAGGATGAATAAAAGGATGAGCTCATAGTAAATGTGACGGAAAGATCATGAGAGTTGGATGGATAGATAAGAGGATAGGCCATATAAGGGATGAATGCTTGCCTCATGATAAAAGGATAGGTAGGCTATAGTGGAAAGATCATGATAAATGGATGGGGATAAGCTATAAGATGGAAAACTCATGATAAGGATATGCCATAGTGGATTGATCATAAGGGAGCTAGGATGTGATCTCCAAAGGCTATGTTGCATAGGAAGAACTTGCCCCATTCTAGGTGGTAATGCTTAGGATTTTACATGACAAAGTTCATGACCAAGGGATGACATGATTGGACTTTACACGGCACTTATGATGATAGGATGACATGATGGATTGGTTTAAATGGGATAAATAAATGATCAATGGATAGGCCTTGGTTTGGAAAGAAGGTATGTCAAGAGATATCCAAACATGTTTCAACATTTTTGCCCCTATGTCTTCATCAAAATCAAAAGGCGGAAGGATGGGTAAATGGGTTCAATAGGATAGGCATATGGAGGTAATGGCTAATGATGGTAGGATAGGATATGGAAAGATAGGACATGATAAGATGGAAAATGATAGGTTGGATAGATAGTTTGGAAATGGAAAGGCTGGATGAGACAATGTGCCCCCAAGTGTAAGTGACATAGAAGATCAACCTACACATGACACCTATTTGCCAAGTTTTCATCATGGTACTTATCCAAGGTGCCTGTTTACCAGGTTTTCACCATTAGACTAAGGGATTTCTCTTTACTATTTTTTTTTTGCTTTTAGATGGGTTGACAATTACACATGGCGCCTGTTTGCCAAGTTTTCACCACGGTAATGGATAGGAGGGACTCAAATGGCTAGTGCTATGAGAGGTGATATTGTCCCATTAGAGATGGATGATGTCTTTGCATGGACCATGTCAAGTGTGCTCATAAATGTTGATAAGGGATTGCATGGATGAGAGATGTATTAGGTAGATATTGGATTATGAAAGGTTCATGCAAGGATAGATGGATGGGGATAGTGGATTATGTCAGACTTAGGATGAAAGGCTTATGCAAAAGCATGGACCATAGGAAGGTGATGGGAAAGATATGTAGGATAATGGATGAAGGATGGGGAGATATAGTTATGTGGAGGTGTTGCGGAGTGGAAGGGAACCATGACCAATGGTTGCACACACCGTGATAAACATTGAAGCTTTTGATGAGATGGTGGTGTAGGAAGCAATGGGGTTGTTTTCTTAAGAAATGGTTGATGAAGTGATTTAGGAACCCACATAGATTTAGTATGTTTAGTGCTTTTGCTTTGCTTGTGGGATTTTTGAAGGGAATGGAAGTTTTGGACGGATATAGGCTCTTGGATGGAGATAGGTGATTGGGATTCTTGAGATGTGGATGAGGATGCCTCATTCGCTTTGCTAGCTTTTTGCTTAGGAACCCAAACTATTTTACTTTTGGGCTTTGCTTTTGGAGGTAAGGGTTTGGATGGTTGCTTAGATGTGGATGGGGATGCCTCATTCGCTTTGCTAGTTGTTTGCTTAGGAACCCAAACCATTTTGCTTTTAGGCTTTGCATTTGGAGGTATGGGCTTGGATAGCTTTGTGAATGTACTTTGCTTAGAAGATGGATGATTTAGAGACTTTTCACATTGATGCCCTAACGCATGAGGGTCCTTAGGAGTTTTAGTTAGATTTTTGGCTTTATAGATAAAGGCATCAAAATTTTTGCTTTTGAATCCTATGGGGTGGGTGGAGTGGATGGAATGATTGGAAGCTTTATGCTTAAATGATGTGTGCTTTTGTTGGCCATGATTAGGGATGTAAGGATACTTATGAATGATAAGTATGTTAGGTGATGGAAGTAATGGTGGCAAGGTGGATAGACGGATATTTGGAGTTGGTAAAAGTGGAGGCAAAGTGGATGGCGGAAGGTGTATGGTCACATGCTTTTGATATTTATAGGATGATAGAGGTGGAATGGCTACATATATTTTGGGTGGATGATGGGGGGTGTGATAGAAAGTGGTAAGTTTAGGACGCATGAAGGGATTACCAACATCTTGGCCTTGTTTACCTTGGGGTATGTATCCAAGGCTATATGAGCATGGAGGAATCTTGACATGAATCGGCTCCAAAATACTTTGTTCATAAAGACCTAGGCCTTTAACTTTGTAGTTCATGTTTTGGAGGATGCGATTGACTATGGGACTAGATGTGTTTTGAGAACTAGACTTGAGCTCATTATTGGATGGAGAAGGTGAAGTGGATAAAGGTTGTTCTTGTCCTAAGGAAGAACATTCATGGACAAAGGTGGTAAGAGCAATAGGACATGATGGTGGACTTGAAGTGGAATCGATGGTGGATGTGGAAGGAGGATCATTAGGATCTTGATTAGCATTGTGTTCATGTAGATCCAAGTTATTGATTTGATCTTCTATGCTTGCTTGGGGGACAAGTGTCTCATCATGACAAGTGGATGTTTGCTCATTATGGATAGGGCTAGATGGCAGATGACTAGGAGCAATGTGGATATCTTTCTCATGGATAGATATAGGATTATGGATAGGATCAAGGTGCTCATGGATAGCTTCTTCATAGGTATCATCTTGATCATGAAGAAGGTAAATGTTATGGATGGGTTGCATGAAAGTGTTTTGATCTTGAGTTGGACTAGGGCTTAATGTTTCCACATGCCTAGGATTAAACCTTTGACATACCTCCTTACTTTGGATGAAAGTGGAAGGTTCTTGAGTGGACTCGATAGGTTCTTGAAGGTTATCGATGTGAGAACATGATGACTCTTGATTTAGGCTTGTGCTTGGAGACTCTTGAATAGACTTGTTGGCTTGTAGGTCACATGATGAGCTTGAAAGGCTAAGTATGTTAATGGAAGGCTCTTGGATAGGCTCAAGGATAGGTGGATCACATGATGGGATTATATGATTGGACATGACCTTTGGAAGTTCTTTGGTAGGTTCATGAATGGGTGTTTGACATGGAGGTGTTCTATTCCTAGCTAATAGCCAATGGATCACATCCTTTGCAAGGGTATGAGTGGATGGGCAATATAATGGATGGATGATAAGGGTGGATGGTGTTGTAGGCTTATGATTAGGATTAGGTTGAGGGCTAATTAGATTGGGTGGATTAGGATTTGGACTAGATGGGGGTGACACATGGGATTGGGATGATGTGTCACGTTTTCCCATTATAGGTAGGTACACCTTGTAAACAATTGGAACAAATATTAGGCATTTATTTGTATTATGGCCTTTGGTCCTATGGTATGCACAATAATCATGTTCATCATATGGACTTTCTTCACATGGGTTGATGGGGGAAGTTCAATGAGTTTTGCTTCAAGCATTCTTTGTAAAACTATCTCAGCCGCATCCTTAGGTGAAGGATTAGAATGACATGGTGATGAAGGTAATGAAGGGCTTGGTGGTTTGGAAGGTTGATGGACCAATGGACTAGGGGTAGGATCACATGGTGTTGTTGGGATAGGATTAGTTGGCTCATGTGTTGGTGGGTGATTAAATGATGAAGGCCACTCTAGATTGGTATCTCCCTTGTCAAAGGTAATTAAGTCTTGCATAGGATAACTTGGACTCATTTGATTTATGTACAAGGGGCCATTGGGATTTGGATATGATTCTTGTTGGAAAGGTGGATTTAGATCTATCAATGGTGCTTGGTGGTCTTGTTGAAAAGGTGTACTTGGACTTACTTGATTTATGTACAAAGAGCCATTGGGACTTGAATGTTGTTCTTGTAATATCACTTGATTGCTTTGTGCATGGGCTTGGTAGTACATTGGAATGTCCGCATGAGGGATTGAATAAGCTTGAGGTGGATATTCATAGGTTGATGTGGCATTGACTTGGTGGATAGGTGGATTAGGTTAATAGGAAGTTGAAGATGATATGTAAGGTTGATGTGGAATTTGTTGAGGTTGGGATGGTGTTTGGACTTCTTGTTGTGATAGGATTTGTTGTTGATGTTGGTAAATGTGTTGATGTGATGATGATGGAGAGGTTGCATAGGATAATAATTGTTGTGATATGGATTGATATGGATAAGGGTTGTGATAGGTTGATAAAGGGATGATATGACATGTGGATGAATTTGGTTGAGATGAAGTGGGATAAGTTGATGTAGAATTGATTTGATGTGTGGATGGATTAGATTGGTATGAAGTGGGATAAGTTGATGTGGAATTGATTTGATGTGTGGATGGATTGGGTTTTGGACTTGTCTCATCCTCATAAGTAAAGAGATGGCCTCCTCGAAGTATAAACTTGGTCTTAAGAGGAGAGGCTCCTTTGACTGTGATCTTTGGTCTTGGATTGTCTTCATGACTTGGATTAGGAGGATAGCCACCTTTAATTGTGATTGGTTTCTTCTCATGATTTGGATTGGGAAGATAGCCACCTTTAATTGTGATTGGTTTCTTCTCATGATTTGGATTAGGAAGAGGGGCTCCTCTAATTGTGATCTCAGGCTTTGGTTTTATTGCATTGTTTGAATTAGAGGGGTAGCCTCCCTGAATTGTGATTATAGGCTTAGGTCTTGTCTCATGATTATAAGGATAACCCCCTCGAATTGTCACCTTAGGCTTGGGATTTATCTCATGATTAGAGGGATAGCCCCCTTGAATTGTCACCTTAGGCTTGGGATTTGTCTCATGATTAGAGGGATAGCCCCATTGAATGATTACGACCATCTTGACAAGTGTTGACTAGGACTAGGTTGATGATGATGTAGAGATGATTTGGAATGAGTATGGATGTGACTAGGATATGTTCAGAATAAAATTGATTTGGGTATGATTAGGATATAATGTGGAATGACAAAATTGGGTGATGTGGATCAAATGTAGAATGAATTGTTTATGTGTTTGGTGTTTATAGCTTGATTTTGCAATGTTCAAACAAATGATTATGCATATACATACATAAATCACTCACGCAAGACACATAAGCAATTGTTGACTTTGAAAATGAAATGTTATGATTATGCAAGCACACATGGAAGACACATCAACAAGCCTAATGTCTAGTCAAGTGGGTATGGCTAGATTGCACAAGGTTGACTAAGGAATTGAAAGTGAAATCCTACCACACAGCCAGGAGAAAGGGGTAACCCACCCTTCACCTTCACTTCCCAAAGGTATAAAGTTCTTTGGGGCTTAGCCAAGAGTGACAAGATTTACAACTCCCAATGAGGGTGTCTTTTGATTTAGCCTCGATTGAGGTCGTCCCTTGGAGTGATGTGTCTCCAAGCAGGCCTCCTAGATAGGGTTTACAAAAGCAAACCAAGTGAGCTATTATTTGATTCACACTTGCACTTGTTAATTAACCCTTAGAGAATGAAATGTGTGGAAGACAATTCAAGCACTTGTTCTTTTTAGATCCAAATCCAAGATGTGATAGAAGACACTTGTTCATTTTAAGCCCAATTTCAATGGTATGATTGCAAACAAGTTGTTTATTTTATGCTCAAAGTCCAAATATGTGATCAAGCAAGATTGGAAGATAAGAGATGAAATGATTGCACCTAGTTAATTTGCTATCCAATTTGTTGTAGATGTTGATGCCAATGCTGCTCTAGCTCCTTAGATGCCCTTACAAGTCACCAATTCCAAAAAGAAACAAGTAAACTTGCATAGAAGAAAGCTATGTGAAAAAGATGAAATCTAAAAATTTCTGATTAAGATGACATGATACAACAGAATGGATTGTAGATATGGCCATGAGATCCCTTATGATTTTTTAATCAATATCAAAAAAAATTTTTGCTTAAATTGGACTCCATATGCAAAAGTTATGTCATAAACTAGGGTTTGAAAAAAAAATATTTTTTTGACAAAAAATCCATTTGTACCATAGATCTGAAAAATAATGATATAGAAAAATAGATTTAAATATTTCTAACCACCTGCAAAAAACAAAATGTGATTTGGTTAGCTAGATTGAAAGATATGATTTTTTTTCCAAAAGTCGTGCGTCAAAAATTTCTAAAAAATTAGAATCGCAGGGTCAACTTCAAATCGTCATAACTCTTTGAATACTGAACCAAATCTTTAATGTAACCACTTTTCGGAAAGCTCTCAAAGTCCTCTTTCCAACGAATCTAAGATCTCTTTTTTCTAGGACCTATGTAAAACCAAAAAAAAAACCCTCTGCAACAGATCTGGTCATAAATAAAAAAAAAATCAGCAAAAAGTCGCGCGTCAAATTTTTTTGAAAAATTAGAATCGCAGGGTCAAGTTCAAATTGTCATAACTCTTTGAATACTAAGCCAAATCTTTAATGTAACCACTTTTCGGAAAGCTCTCGAAGTCATCTTTCCAACGAATCTAAGATCTCATTTTTGCAGGACTTGTGTAAAACAAAAAACCCTCTGCAACAGATCTGGTCCTAAATAAAAAAAATCAGCAATATAAAATATCTTCAACATACAAATCAAAGTGCATAAACTTGCAAAAAGAGGGTGAGTCCCACCGGGCGTGCCAGAATGTATATCGAAAAATTTGGATTTGCAAATGGAAATGATCAAACAATTGAAATGCATAACCTAAACCCAAATAATTCAATACCTCAAAGATGCAAGATGAGCTTGATTGATTGATCGCTTTGTTGTGTTAGTTGCTCGATTCCACAGCATAACGTTGATAAGGATGCAAGCTAAATGGATTGAAGATGATGAATAATGGCTTGAGATGAAAATTCAGCAGAGTGAGGCTCCATGAAGAAGAATCATGAAATTCCCTCTTTCCCTAATCTCTTCCCTAATGTCTTTCAATCTCCTAAATGGCTCAAAAGAGGCTTGTTTTATAGGAAAGGCTTGGTTCCAATGGATGGCTAGGATCAATTAAGGCTTTAGATGAAATGGATGGATATGATTAAGTTAGGTTTCCTTACACATTAAGAAATTGTAGTCATATGACATGTGGCAAAGGAGGATAAGGCTTAGGTGTGCTTGGGTAGATAAATACTAAAATTAGGTCCCATTAGTTGTGCATGTGAAAGATTTTAAATAAAAGTTGTATTACAACACATGATTGACTGGACAAGTGTTGGAATGTGATGAAAGATGAGGATTTAATTCAAATAAAATATTTGAATTAGTTGTGATATGATTTGGAAATTAATTAAATAAATAAAATTTATCTAATTAATTAGGTAGATGAATAGGATGGGATAAGATATGATGTGGAAATTAATTAAATAAATTGGAAAGTGGGATTATGTATGTGAAATTAATTAAATAAATAAAATTTATTTAATTAATTGGCTAAGTAGGATGAGGATGGGATTGAATAGGATTTTAATTAAATAAATGAAATTTATTTAATTAATTGGCTTATGATGTTTAGGATAATGTTTTAACAAGGTGTTGCAGGACATGGACAAAGTTGGGACAAATTTGGGTGTCTACAAAAACAAATAAACAACAATACCTACACCTTTACCTTGTATCTTCCTTAGTTCGCCTATCTTTCTTTGATCTTGGTGATGAAGCCCTCAGAAGCTATTGCTCCCTTGCTTGTTTGAAGATGGCAAAGACAGAATGGCTCTGATATTCGTGTGATTCAAGGTGAGCTTCAACACACTAGATAGAGGATGAGATGAATGCTTAAGAAAATGGGTGCCAAAGGCGCACTTGATTTCTTGCAGCATAAGTTTGTATAAGTGATAAGTGATGAAATGAAGAAGGAGAGGGTGGTATTTATAGAAAAAGGCGAGGGAAGATCAATGGTTTAGAAGAAAAGGAAAGATCAACAGAGGAGGGTTGTTGAGGAACGTGCAACAAATGGAAGAAAGACACATGTCATTCGAAAAGCAGCTTTGTTGAGTTAACTCCTCTCTTGATGAGGATGAGATTTGATTTTCTTAAATTAGAATTTATTTTTCTAATTTAAGAGAAAGTTTGCTTTAAAGATGCTTTAAAACTGCTTTTGCTTTTGTAACTCAACTTTTGCTTTTTATGTGACAAAAGGACAGTATTTTTGGAAGATAAGAATGATTTTTGTGAAGATAAGAAGGCATAATTAAATAAAAAGATTTATTTAATTATTTTGTAGATAGATGAGAGGAATAAATAAAATATAGAAATATTTTTTATTTTTGTGAAGATATTTGAAGAATAAAATAAAATATACAAGTATATTTTATTTAGTGGATAATTTAGATTTTATTTAAATAAAATTTGCATTTTATTTAAATTTGGAAGAATAAGAGATTTTAATTAAATAATTAAAATTATTTAATTAGTTAGAAGAATGTAGTTGATGTAGATGAATTTAATTAATTAAATAAAATGTAATTTATTTAATTAAATGAGAGGAGATGAATCAGATAAATAAATGAATTTATTTATTTATTGATAGAAGAATGTGAATGATAAAATAAATATTTAAAATATTTATTTAAGTAGTGTCATGTCAATTTTAGGTGTATACATCTACTACTCAAATCCAACCTCAAAAGAAAGATTATAATTGTTTTAGAAGCTCCCACTTCCAGGTACAACCACACCTAATATACTATTTTCAAGACACCAACCCCAAGGTATAATTCACACCTGATCAGTACAAACTCTCCTTGAAGTACCAACTCCAATGAGGCACCTACCTCAAACACCAAAAACACCAAGACACTAAAATCCTAAAAATGTGACAAAAACATGTGCAAGATATGATTCTTAAACAATCTGATTTGCACCAGTTTAAACATTCATAAGATCCTCTACAAAATTCTTCATAAAAACATAGACTTTAATACATACTCCTTACTGATAGTAAACCCTCAAAAATTAATTCTTTCCTCACTGCATTTCAATACCACAGCAGTAACAAAACCTTTTAATTCTGTCTGTTCACAATTGCATAAACATGTTCTTCATAGTACACAAACTATATATAAAGAATTAATAATCTTAAAGCTGTGTATATCCACTACAAGGAACTCCAATGCCTCAGAAGGATATTTAACAACACTGTGATCACCAAAGAAAGAATAGTTAACAAACTCTTAAGGAAACTGCTCATAACTATAAATACACTCAGGTGCCCGTTAATCTTCAACATAGGAGAAGTCTGTTAGGTTTCAAAATCAAATTTAAATGATGTGCATTGATCTTTCCTTTCGTGCTCTTAAAAGATCAAATTATAACCTTTGATTCATATTTGGTGCCCATCAAACAAAGGAAAACTTACAAGGGTTGGTCTCCCTAGGCAAGGGGGCAGTCAAACAACAACTTCGATACCCTTATGTAGTCACTTAAGTGACTAGGTAACCGCCTTTCAAAGGTCAACTTCAAATAGAAAATAAAGTGAAATAACCTTTGACACTTTGCATAGAGGTAAAGCCTAGGAACTAGGATTTAGGGTTTTTGAATATGTTGGGACCTAAAATTTCATACCAAATTTTGCAATAAATTTTGGGTTCCCATATGAAAAAATCAATTTCAACACTCATAGATACACCTGAAAATATGTCCAAGAAGCCTACTTTGCAGAGTTGTGTTTTGAAGCCTATTCATTTTCTTGCAAAATCACTTTGCTAGCATTCTTACCCATCATACGTGAACAGACATGTATGATTTCACCTTCCTATGATAAGATTTGACTAAGTTTCGAGGAATCAAGTTGAGGGGTTCTGGTAAAGTTTGTTGTCTGCATAGTGTAAAATCAGCCTGGAAGCTAAATTTGGAGGCCAATATATAACAGCTGGATGATGTTCATAATGAACCAATTGGTGTTCCTGATTTGCCTTATCAAAATCTACTTCTATGTCTAGTTTGAAGGATCCATCACATCGTTTGCTATTTTTTCAAAATGAAAAGTAAATGCATGTAGCCCTGATTTTATAGTTTCACCTCCAGAGAGGTCAACTTTGGCCCTAAATATTTTGTGATCAGAGATGATTGGTAAAAAAATATCTTGCACACGTACTCATCAAGTCTAAATGAACTAAACTCTCCAGTTACAACTTCCCAGGAAGAGATTTAATGTTTTTTTAAAATTGCAAGTTGGTGAGCTTGAATCAGGTTTTGATAGAGGCAGTTTTCAAGAAGGTTAATTTGGAGGATAATATCTAGAAATTGGGTCATGTTCATGAAAAACCAATTGGTGTCTCAAATTCTTCCCATATTAATGTGTCTTCATGCCAGTTTTCAAGATCCTAGTACTTCGTTTGATATTTTTTCAAAATCAAATCCAAATGGGTTTTACACAGTTTTTGATTGCATTCCCAGGTAGCTTCAGAAAGGTCAACTTTTGCACTTGATATTTTGTGAAGGAAGAGGAATGATGAAAAATTCTTTTGTACACATGTTCATTTAAGTTAAATGACCTAATCTTCAGGATGGTAGCTCCTCAAAATTAGCTTTGATATTTTTTCAAAGAGGCAAGTTGGCAAGTTTCAGTTGAGTTTAACAGGCATAAAAACATGCTGAGTAAGCTACTTTGATTGCAAGAAGATTTTAATCCTAATAAATTCATGTCGAACCATTTGTTGCGTTGAATTCTAGGGTAAAAATTCTACAAGTTTGTGCGTTCATATCTCTGGGAGAAGTTTTGATTAGTTTTCCAGACTGATTCTGAAGGCTACTTGGCCTATTTTGCTCACAGTGTAAGATACCTGAAGGTGGATTCTAATGATGCCCCATTTCAAATCTTCACTCTAGAAGCATTTTAAGGCAGTCCAAAGTCAATTCAAGAGAAAAAACTTGTTTGAAAATAAATTTTTTTTTAGCCGGGCCCATAGGGAGACCTGGTATGTTTCACACAGTTATGGAGTTACAAGCATTGAACAAGGAGTGGCCATATGAAAGTCAAGGCACACCACTAATGAATAGAAGGCCTAAGCAATTTAAAAGTAATGCCTATGGGCATATTCAATGAGGCTCAGATAAAGAAGAAAGGCACAGCCATATAGAGTCATGTGGCCTACCATATAATATGGCACTACCACAAAAGCATGAGCATTTAGCCACTCTAACATAGCATGGCCATTGTAATCATAGTGTATAGTCATATAGAGTGTGGCGAGCCATAAAAGAAGCATGGAGGTTTATAATAATGGCACATCAGTTTAAATCAAAGCACCACCTCATAGAAATACAAGACAACACAACTATAGCACAACAAATATGAAAATGTGGCGTAAGTATTATAATGTGAATCATAATAATGTGTCAATAAGTCAAGATAATAAGAGCTAAGTGATGCATTGAAATAATGGTGGGCCCATGGAAATTAAAGCTAAAAGTTTTATTAAAATAATCTCATGCCTTGTATAACTCACGGGTAAAAGATAAGTGAAGGAAGGCTTTTTGGATGAGATGAGATAGAATCTGAGGCAGTGTGCAGGAGAACATACTCTATAGTAGGCTATTGAATTATTTGAGAACCTTTTCAAGCAGCGACCAGATGATATAAATGCTTACCTTTCTAATTGAGATTTTCATGAGTTACTAAAAATATCAACAACACCTGCAAGGCATCAAATCCTTGAAATGTTGAGGGATGTTCTTGTCAAATATAAACCATTGAGTTTTGAAGCTTGTATAGAATGGGCTCGCTTACAATTTGAAGAAATATTTTCAAACAACATTAAGTAGCTTTGCTCCAATTTCCCAATTGACATGAGAACAACAGATGGGGTTCCCTTTTGGAGTGGCACAAAAAGGTTGCCAAGAGCTTTTAGATTTTGATCCAAAGGATACTTTGCACATGGATTTTGTCATTGCTGCAACAAATTTATAGGCAACTATATATGGACTTAAAGGATGCATCTACAATCTCCAAGGTTAGAATGTCCTTCTAGAAGATTCAAAATGCCCTTCAAAGAGCATTGTCAATGCTTCTATCTGTTCTGACATGTTATCTTAACATAAACATGTTGTAGATGGAAACGAAGAAGACATTGTATCTGCTTGTACTATGCCTGTGCTGAGAACTTTGGAATAAAGCTATGGTTAGAGAAAAAATGAACACACAGAAGAAACCCTAAAATTAAAAAATGCATCAGTGAGAGAAAACCAATCGGAGTGAAAATTTTAAAACACACCGAGCTCTTGTGTTATGCTGATGGATATCCTTTCGGCAAGAGACAAATATACTTTCACCGATAAGTTAAATATGTATTTGCATCGGTAAAAAGTATATGATCAGGGAAGACCATAGAGATTTCTTTGACTATGCAAGTTACTCTGATAGGGCTAGATGAAATGCAAACATAAAGATAGCAATATTTTATCAACAATTTCAAGAGTTTGAAAGATAGCAGGAAACCCTAAGTCAAGGAAGAAATACAAATTGGCAAGACATCATTGTATCGGAGAGAGTCATTTTTCTCCTTATTATTAAGATGTCCACCATTTGGTCTTGTTGAAACTCCCTAAGGCATAAAAAATATTTCAATAAAGAAACCTATGGAGGAGAGTAATAAATTGAAAGGAGCATCCTGAAACATTTCAAAATGTAGATTTATTAAAACATAAATATTCTTTTGGGACGTGATTGAATCATATAAAACATGAAAATAAAATATTTCTAGTAAAATGTGAGATATTTTTACCAAGATCCATTAATTAACAAATACAACTATTCTATGGGTGAGTGATTATTTCCTACTCAAAGAACAGATATAAGATGGTCTACTGTTTTACCCAAAAGAAGATTTTTATGAGGAAAAGATGTTTTTTATGAAAATAACCAAGAGGTAAATATTATATGGAGTTGTAAAAGACTTTCAACCAAATATGAAATATTTTCACCAGAGTGAATATAAGAATTCAGTTATGGGTCAAATGTCTCCATTCAAAAGTAAATATGAGCATGGACATTGGGATTAATGGAAAAGTAATAATTATTGTTTTCACAAGAATATTTTTCCCAATTTGTTAAGTGAACATGATCCAAAAAATACCTTACGGGTAAAATTATAC
This sequence comes from Cunninghamia lanceolata, assembly GCA_027924645.1. NCBI lineage: Eukaryota > Viridiplantae > Streptophyta > Pinopsida > Cupressales > Cupressaceae > Cunninghamia > Cunninghamia lanceolata. The sequence goes on along the minus strand of BSBN01000160.1, from coordinate 3,653,462 downwards.
AAGGAAATACAAAGGTGAAATTACCTGAAAATACCTTATTATTGGTACGATTATTCACCCGATGAAGAGAGAAAATTAAAATTTAGTGAAAGACAAACAAAAGGTTGATATTTTACAAAACATTTTGTACTAACCAAATTATTATCTCTCATGGCAAACAAAGAGACACACAAGATGAATATAAAGGGTTGTAACCCTAAAGTTCAAAGGATATTTATCAGAGAAGAATAATCAAGAAAAGGAGGATCAGGGGGATTAGATTAGAAAACCATTACTAGTAGAAGACAGATTGCATCCATTCACCCATCCATTCCATATCATAAAATGTTATAATACATATTATTTGAAGCAATATTATGGAGTAAAATAATTTTAAATGGTGATCTATTTCAGTGTTCACTTGTTGCATTGATATTCATGCTTATATGTTACTCTGCTGTCTCCAGAGTGGTTTTCTCATGTTATTTAAATTATCATATCAAGGATATCTTTAATTTATCTGGTCACATTTGTTGATTCAGTTTGTTCTAATTGATTGGTTTCTATAAGAAGTTGATTTAATTCCTTTCATGTTGTTAAGTTCATTGGTCTCTGCCAGGAGTTAAAACCCTTTCAACGAAATAATTTTGGTCAGGTTTCCTTCTTGCGAGAATTAAAACTTCCTTTCAATTGTTCATAGTAATATGGGAGAATATCACTGGGATTATTAAGAAGAGTATAGTAACTTACAGACCTGCACGTTTGCATAAGGTGCAAACATTTCATGTGCCCAATAGGATAGAGTTAAGCTATTAAATAGACTTGCCTATCTTACACATCTGTATCCATACCCATCATTCATCATTGACTCCAATAGCCCAATAGATTAGGCACTAGTCATTCCAAACTCATCGTAGAAACTCTACATAGTCTTATTCAAGCATTCATATCTAAGACCTTAACAGTAGGAATAGGAATAGTTATCTTTTAGCTACTTCACACCTCTTTGCCACCGTGAAGGATATTAAAATCTGCATTATTTGTGAAAGGTATACCCATCTAAGTCTAGCAGAACCTAAAGTGAAGAAGGTATTATCCTTGTGCCTGTTAGCCAAGAACATGAAGAGAGCTTGGCAACCTCTTAAGGTGTAAAAACCTACGTTTTTGAGACCTAACAAAATGGTGACTCTGTTGGGGAGTAATCTAGAATCCAGTTAAAGATCATCTCATTATAGAGTCATTAAACTTTTGAAATCCGACACAAATTGGTAACTTTGCTAGCAAGAAGGACCTGGAAAAGAAAAAATCATTCCTCTTTTGATAAGAGGTGGCGACTCTGAAAAGGAATTCAATGAAGACTATAAATACAACTTGTAAACAACACCATCTGTAGTCAAAATGAATATGTTAGAAGAAGAGGAACTATGAGAGTTATTAAGGGAAGAAAAAAGGTTGATTCAAGAAATACAATGATTAAAAGCCAAACAGGCTTCAAGTTCATTACAACATATACTAATGTCTAACGGGAATGGGTATAATGATCCTTTGAACTCACAAGTGTTCCATGATTTAGGCAATGGATATAGTGCATACCATGCACAACAAAACAATTATTTACCACAAGCCTCATACCAAATAAATGCTTATCCTGTATTCCCTGGACAAAGATCAATCATCTACCAAAACCCATATGGCTCTCCAAACTTTGTCTCAATCATCAATAAACCATTTAACTGCAATAGTATCCAAGGCTACCCAAATCCTTATCCCTGCGAGCTGACAGAAATACTAAGGCAGATCCCTAAATTTCATGGAGCATGTACAACGATTCTGGGATTTCATTTTGGACTTTCAGATTTTTCCAGAAAATCTCATTATGAGGTGTTTTTCAAGATATTTAAGGGATGACGCAAGGGAATGGTTTATAGGCTTGCCTATGCAAAGTATCTCTTCATGGAAAGATCTAAAAATACTATTCCTTAGCCACTACAACTATTATGAAGATGAATATGGAGGATCTTATCAAGCAATGCAACCAGTAAACGAGACATATGCAAGTGAAAATTTTCATGATAATATTTCAGATTTAAATGATGATGAAGTTTTAAAATACCAAATCTTCACCCGAGATCATAATTGTAATCATCAAAATTTTGCACAAGACTTGGAGCCCCAGCATATACCTGAAAAATGAGAGTAGTCTTCAAAATATGGATGTTCCTTTCTTCCCAGCGCACCCACCACAATACCTGAATCAATAGTTTGAGGAGGAAGAGGATGATTGTCCTCAACAAATAGGGCAAACTCATGATGAGGAGGAAATGCACATATCTAAAAATGATTTTCAGATTTCTTCAAATCCATTGTATGTGTTGGCGTTTCAATTCGCACCTCTGGAATGCGAGTTGGAAACGAACAACTATGCATAGATAAACTACTCTCCTATTGGAAGGGGGAGTTCCCTTTTTGCTGATGTTCACTGAAAAGATAAATTAAACTTCACCTATCTTCTATTTGATTCTCAGTTGCGAGCACAAGGTTATAAAACTCTAAATGATGCAGAAGAGGTTTTTTCCTTTTTTAAAACTTCTACTACAACTAAGAATAGACTAACGATGCTTTTAATCTCCTGAGTAAATTCAGAGCAAAGGAAATTAAAAGTGGACAAGGAATGATTGTTTTAACAAAAACTTAAGCAATTTTCTCCCAGATTTACACCAGAAGACTTATAGTACTTTAATGATGAAAACTAAAATGAAAGCTACCAAAGCCACACTGTTAGGGTTAGCCAGCAGAAGATATCAATTAAATGCAAATAAAGATTAAACAGAGAAATGGAAATACACAGAATTAATAACAGCGAGAGACAAGATTTAACATGGTTCACCCAAACTCGGGCTACATCCACCAAACAGAGAGTCCAATATTATTATCCAGTAAATCAAAACGATTACAATCAGCAATCCCTACAACTCAACACCGCTGCAAATGCTACAATACAATGCCCAAACCCTAACCCTTGGCCGCCTTTCATCAAACCTTTTTGTCGGTTACAAAAATTAGGGTTTTCTTATGTCGGTCATAAAAAATAGGATTTTTTTTAAGTACAATGCTCATGACTAAGGGCCGACTTAAAAAATCCTAGGGCTGACTTAAAAAAATCCTATTTTTTATGACTGACATAAGAAAACCCTAATTTTTGTATCTGACAAAAAGGCTTGATAAAAGGCGGCCAAGGGTTAGGGTTTGGGCATTGTATTGTAGCATTTGCAGCGGTGTTGAGTTGTAGGGATTGCTAATTGTAATCATTTTGATTTACTGGATAATAATATTGGACTCTCTGTTTGGTGGATGTAGCCTGAGTTTGGGTGAACCACATTAAATCTTGTCTCTCACTGTTATTAATTCTGTGTATTTCCATTTCTCTGTTTAATATTTATTTGCATTTAATTGATATCTTCTATCGGCTAACCCTAACAAGTGGTATCAGAGCAGGTTGTGTTTGATTATCATCTGTAGGAAAGTCTCACGGTTGAGTGGGAGCAATGGCGAACGAGGGAAGATTGAAGGTCGATAAATTTAATGGGCAGAACTATCAGTTATGGAAGATGTAGATGGAGGATTACCTCTATCAAAAAGATTTATGGATGCCGTTGGAAGGAGTAGCCAAGAAACTGGCAACAATGTCTGATGAGGATTGGAATCTTCTTGACAGAAAGGCACTGGGAACCATTCGGTTGTGCCTGGCACCGTCGGTGGCATTCAATATAATGGAAGCGAAGACAACAGATGGTCTGATGAAAGATTTGGCAAAATTGTATGAAAAACCCTCAGCCTCAAATAAGGTATTTCTTATGAAGCATTTGTTTTATCTGAAAATGGTTGAAGGTGGATCTGTGACAGATCATTTAAATGAATTTAATATGATTGCCAGTCAATTGACTTCTGTAAATGTAAAATTTGATGAAGAAGTTAGAGCTCTCTTGATATTATGTTCATTGTCTGAAAGCTGGGATAGTTTGGTAATGGCGGTTAGTAACTCTTTTTCTGGTTCAAATACCCTAAAATTTGATGATGTTGTTGGTGTTATTCTGAGTGAGGAAATTCGTAAGAAAAGCTCAGGTGGATCCAAATTAGGCAGTGTTTTGAATGCAGAAAGCAGGGGCAGATCAAAGGAGAGAGGAAAAGGTTCTAGAGGTCATGGGAAGTCACGAGGAAAATCAAAGGACAAAAGATCCCAAACCAGAGGACAGAAGGATTGCCGGTACTGTGGAAAACCAGGTCATCTGAAGAAAGATTGTTGGTCTCAAAAAAATAAAGAAGGAGACAAACAAGAAGGCAATAAGGAAGCAAATGTGGTAAGTAATAAATCTGAAGATGACGCTTTGATTCTTTCCCTAGATAATGCTGGTGATTCATGGGTTTTAGATTTAGGGGCCTCATTTCATGCTACGCCCCATAGAAGTTATTTTCTTGATTAAATCCAAGGGGATTTTGGGCTGGTTTATTTGGGAGATAACGAACCCTGTCAGATTGTTGGAAAAGGAAGAATCAAGATTAAGTTGCAGAATGGGAATCATTGGCTACTACAAGAGGTAAGGCATGTTCCAAGGCTCAGTAGGAATTTAATTTCAGCAGGGCAGCTAACTGAACAAGGTTGCACTGTTATATTTACTGATAAAAATTGGAAGGTTTTAAAAGGTGCCTTGGTAGTAGCAAAAGGTGTGAAAGTAGGCACCTTATATCTTTGTACAGGTCATACTGTTCCTTCTACTTTAGATGTTATAGAGGAAAAACAAATAGGTTCAGGACCAGTTGCTGTAGGTTTGTAGGAAGAGACTGGAAAAGTTGCTGCAGGTTCTGAAACAACACTGTGGCATAACAGACTTGGGCATATGAGTGAAAAAGGTATGAAGGTACTTCATTCTAAGAAAGTTTTACCAGGTCTGAAATGTATTAATATGGATTTCTGTGAAAGTTGTGTGTATGGAAAACAAAAGAGAGTCAGTTTTCTCAGAGATGGGAAGCAAAAGAAAAATAAAAAATTGGAGCTTGTGCATATAGATGTATGGGGACCAGCTCAGGTATCTTCTTTTGGTGGCTCTCGGTATTATGTTACATTCATAGATGATGCAACTAGGAAAGTCTAGATTTATTTCCTTCGACAGAAATCTGATGTATTTGAAACATTTAAAAAATGGAGAAGCTTGGTTGAGAATGAGACAGGTAAAAGATTAAAATGTCTCAGATCTGATAATGGCGGTGAGTATTGCAGCAAAGAATTTGAAGATTATTGTTCCTTTAATGGAATTCGTAGGCAGAAAACGGTTCCAGGGACTCCACAAGAAAATGGAGTGGCTGAACGCATGAATAGGACAATAATAGAGCATGCAAGGACCATGAGATTGCATGCTGGGCTGCCTTTAAACATGTCGGCAGAGGCTGTCAACACTGCTGTATATTTAATTAATAGAGGTCCTTCAGTTCCTTTGGGTTGTGGTATTCCAGAGGAAGCATGGACAGGTAAGAAGGTGAGTTATTCTTTTCTGAAAACCTTCGGCTGTGAAGCATTTGCACATATAGATTCTAAAAATAGAACCAAGCTGGATGCAAAATCAAAAAAATGTACCTTCATTGGATATGGCATTGATGAATTTGGTTATAGGCTTTGGGATTTTGAAAATCAGAAAATTGTGAGAAGTAGGGATGTTATATTCAATGAGAAGGTGTTGTACAAAGATCAGTTGCAGCAGCATGAGAAGAAAGAAAAGGATTATGTGGTGCTGGATGATACTCCAAATAGTGATGTTCCAGTGGCTCCTCATGCTCCGCAACAGTAACCAGAAATACCACAAACTCCAATGAATGTTAGACGGTCAACAAGGATAAGTAGACCTCCTGAAAGGTTTTCTCCCTCTTTGTATTCTATTTTGTTAACAGATGCTGGTGAACCAGAAGGGTATGATGAAGCTATGCAGGTGAATACACAAGTTCAGTGGGAGCTTGCCATGAAAGAAGAAATGGACTCCTTGCTGAAAAATTAGACTTGGGAATTATGTAAGTTACCTGCAGGTAAAAAGGCTTTACCAAACAAATGGGTTTACAGGTTGAAAGAGGAAGATGGAGGTAAGAAAAGATTTAAGGCCAAGTTAGTTGTAAAAGGATTTGCACAGAAACAGGGCATCGATTTTGATGAGATCTTTTCTCCAGTTGTCAAGATGACTTCTATTCGTACTGTTTTAAGTATTGTGGCTGCTAAAGATTTGCATTTGGAACAGCTAGATGTGAAAACTGCCTTTCTCCATGGTGATTTGGAGGAGGAGATATACATGGCACAACCACAGGGATTTGAGGTCAAAGGTAAGGAGAAACAAGTGTGCAGATTGAAGAAGAGTTTGTATGGCCTGAAAGAAGCACCTCAACAATGGTATTTGAAATTTGATAGTTTTATGGCTGAGCAAGGCTACAACAGGTGTAATTCTGACCATTGCGTTTATTTTAAGAGGTTAGATAATGCTAGCTACATTATTTTATGTTTATATGTTGATGAGATGCTTGTAGCTGGGTCTAACATGGATCACATCAGAGAGTTAAAACATCAGTTAGCACAGTCATTTGATATGAAGGATTTGGGGGCAGCAAAACAAATCCTTGGTATGAAAATTTGCAGAGATAGGAAGAACAAAAAATTGACTCTATCTCAGGCTGCTTATGTCGAAAAGGTGTTGCAGAGATTCCATATGGAGAATGCAAAAGCTGTTAGCACACCTTTGCCTAGTCATTTGAAATTGACTAAGGAGATGTGTCCAAAGACACAAGAGGAGGAAGAAAAAATGTCCAAGGTTCCATATGCTTCAGCTGTAGGAAGCTTAATGAACTAAGGAGATGTGTCCAAAGACACAAGAGGAGGAAGAAAAAATGTAATCTTAATCAAATATCTCCTTAGTTAGGACACATCTCCTTAGTCATTTGAAATTGACTAAGGAGATGTGTCCAAAGACACAAGAGGAGGAAGAAAAAATGTCCAAGGTTCCATATGCTTCAGCTGTAGGAAGTTTAATGTATGCCATGGTATGCACGAGACCGGATATTGCACATGCTGTCGGAGTCGGTAGCAGGTATATGAGTCATCCTAGATTTGAGCATTGGAATGCAGTCAAATGGATTCTCAGATATTTGAGAGGTACATCTAATAAACACTTATGTTTTGGGGGCTCTAATACTGATTTAGCAGGTTATGTAGACTCAGATTTGGCAGGGGATATTGATACCAGGTGGAGTACTATAGGTTATGTCTTTACTGTAGGTGGAACATCGATGAGTTGGATTTCCAGGTTGCAAAAGGTGGTTGCTTTATCCACCACAGAGGCAGAATATGTAGCTGCAACAGAGGCAAGCAAGGAGATGATATGGCTGCAATCTTTCATGGAAGAATTGGGTAAACAACATGCTAACAGTTCTTTGTATACAGACAGTCAGAGTGCCATACAGCTTCCAAAGAATTTTGCCCTGCATTCAAAGACCAAACACATACAGTTGAGGTATCACTTCATTTGGTCGGTGTTGGATAATGGACAGTTAAGGCTGGAAAAGATACATACAGATGAAAATCCAGTGGATATGTTTACAAAGGCAGTGACAAGGGAGAAGCTGATCTCCTCTTCAGCTTCGGTTGGTCTTCTAGATTGAAAACAACAAAAATAGAATAGTAGAGTCTAGGGTGCTTATTTCCAGTAGGAGCTGCATGCGCAGCGGTGTCATCCAGGATCAGTCTCCAAGTGGGAGATTGTGTTGGTGTGGAGCCTGATCAGTCTCCAAGTGGGAGATTGTTGGTAGGTGGCGACTGATCAGGAAAGTACTATACACTAGCCATGTATCCTTACCGGGGTTTGGGGTCGGGCCGGGCCCCGAGCGGGGGTTTGGGGGTAGCAGCCCCCAAGAAGAGGGGGTTCGGGGGCGGCAACCCTCGAGAAAATTTTTTTTAGGGCTAACTTAAAAAATCCTAGGGCCGACTTAAAAAAAATCCTATTTTTTATGACTGACATAAGAAAACCCTAATTTTTGTAACCGACAAAAAGGCTTGGTAAAAGGCGTGATAAAAGGCTTGACAAAAAGGCTTGATAAATTGAGTAAGCTACTTTGATTGTGAGTAGATTTTAATCCTAATAACTTCATGCCGAACCATTTGTTACGTTGAATTCTAGGGTAAAAAATCTACAAGTTTGTGCGTTCATATCTCTGGGAGAAGTTTTGATCAGTTTTCCAGACTGATTCCAAAGGCTACTTGGCCTATTTTGCTCATAGTGTAAGATACCTGAAGGTGGATTCTAATGATGCCCCATTTCAAATCTTCACTCTAGAAGCATTTTAAGGCAGTCCAAAGTCAATTCAAGAGAAAAAACTTGTTTGAAAATGAAATTTTTTTTAGCTAGGCCCATAGGGAGACCTAGTATGTTTCACACAGTTATGGAGTTACACGCATTGAACAAGGAGTGGCCATATGAAAGTCAAGGCACACCGCTTATGAATAGAAGGCCTAAGCAATTTAAAAGTAATGCCTGTGGGCATATTCAATGAGGCTTAGATAAAGAAGAAAGGCACAGTCATATAGAGTCATGTGGCCTACCATAGAATATGGCACTACCACAAAAGCATGAGCATTTAGCCACTCTAACATAGCATGGCCATTGTAATCACAGTGCATAGTCATATAGAGTGTGGCGAGCCATAAAAGAAGCATGGAGGTTTATAATAATGGCACATCAGTTTAAATCAAAGCACCACCTCATAGAAATACAAGACAACACAACTATAGCACAACAAATATGAAAATGTGGCATAAGTATTATAATGTGAATCATAATAATGTGTCAATAAGTCAAGATAATAAGAGCTAAGTGATGCGTAGAAATAATGGTGGGCCCATGGAAATTAAAGCTAAAAGTTTTATTAAAATAATCTCATGCCTTGTATAACTCACGGGTAAAAGATAAGTGAAGGAAGGCTTTTGGATGAGATGAGATAGAATTTGAAGCAGTGTGCAGGAGAACATACTCTATAGTAGGATGTTGAATTATTTGAGAACCTTTTCAAGCAACGACTAGATGATATAAATGCTTACCTTTCTAATCAAGATTTTCATGAGTTACTAAAAATATCAACAACACCTGCAAGGCATCAAATCCTTGAAATGTTGAGGGATGCTCTTGTGAAATACAAACCATTGAGTTTTGAAGCTTGTATAGAATGGGCTCGGTTACAATTTGAAGAAATATTTTCAAACAACATTAAGCAGCTTTGCTACAATTTCCCAATTGACATGAGAAGAACAGATGGGGTTCCCTTTTGGAGTGGTACAAAAAGGTTGCCAAGAGCTTTTAGATTTTGATCCAGAGGATACTTTGCACATGGATTTTGTCATTGCTGCAACAAATTTATAGGCAACTATATATGGACTTGAAGGATGCATCTAAAATCTCCAAGGTTAGAATGTCCTTCCAAAAGATTCAAAATGCCCTTCAAAGAGCATTGCCAATGCTTCTATCTGCTCTGACATATTATCTTAACATAAACATGTTGCAGATGGAAACGAAGAAGACACTATATCTGCTTGTACTATTATTTTAACATAAACATTTTGCTGAGAACTTTGGAATAAAGCTATGGTTAGGGAAAAAATGAACACACAGAAGAAACCCTAAAATTAAGAAATGCATCGGCGAGAGAAAACCAATCAGAGCAAAAAATTTAAATCACACCGAGCTCTTGTGTTATGCCGATGGATATCCTTTCGACAAGAGACATACATACTTTCACCGATAAGTTAAATATGTATTTGCATCGGGAAAAAGTATATGATTGGGAAAGACCGCAAAGATTTCTCTAACTATGCAAGTTACTCCGATAGGGCTGGATGAAATGCAAGCATAAAGATAGCAATATTTTATCGACAATTTCATGAGTTTGAAAGATAGAAGGAAACCCTAAGTCACGGCAGAAATACAAATTGGCAAGACATCATTGTATCAGAGAAAGTCATTTTTTTCCTTATTATTAAGATGTCCACCATTTGGTCTTGTTGAAACTCCCAAAGGCACAAAAAATATTGCAATAAAGAAACATGTGGAGGAGAGTAATAAATTGAAAGGAGCATCCCGAAACATTTCAAAATGCAAATTTATTAAAATATAAATATTCTTTTGGGACGTGATTGAATCATATAAAACATGAAAATAAAATATTTCCACTAAAATGTGAGATATTTTTACCAAGAGCCATTAATTAACAAATATAACTATTCTACAGGCGAGTGATTATTTCCTACTCAAAGAATGGATATATGATGGTCTACTATTTTACCCAAAAGAAGATTTTTATGAGGAAATATATTTTTATGAAATTAACCAAGAGGTAAATATTTTATGGAGTTGTAAAATACTTTCAACCAAATATGAAATATTTTCACCAGAGGGAATACAAGAATGTAGTTATGGGTGAAATGTCTCCATTCAAAAGTAAATATGAGCATGGACATTAGGATTAATGGAAAAGTAATAATTATTGTTTTCACAAGAATATAAAGGACATGAGGACTAATGTTGGAAACAATTGATAAAATTGAACAAACCCTAATGAGGGGTATTACTTCAATAACTGCAAAATATTTTTCTCAATGAGTTAAGTGAACATGATCCAAAACATACCTTACAGGTAAAATTATACAAGGAAATACAAAGGTGAAATTACCCAAAAATACCTTATTATTGGCACGATTATTCACCCGATGAAGAGAGAAAATTAAAATTTAGTGAAAGGCAAACAAAAGGTTGATATTTTACAAAACATTTTGTACTAACCAAATTATTATCTCTCATGGCAAACAAAGAGACACACGGGATGAATATAAAGGGTTGTAACCCGAAAGTTCAAAGGATATTTATTAGAGAAGAATAATCAAGCAAAGGAGGATTAGGAGGATTAGATTACAAAATCATTACTAGTAGAAGATAGATTGCATCCATTCGCCCATCCATTCCATATTAGAAAATGTTATAATACATATTATTTGAAGCAATATTATGGAGTAAAATAATTTTAAATGGTGATCTATTTTAGTGTTCACTTGTTGCATTGATATTCATGCTTATATGTTACTGTGCTATCTCCAGAGTGGTTTTCTCATGTTATTTAAATTATCATATCAAGGATATCTTTAATTTGTCTGGTCACATTTGCTAATTCAGTGTGTTCTAATTGATTGGTTTCTATAAGAAGTTGATTTAATTCCTTCCAAGTTGTTAAGTTCATTGGTCTTTTCTAAGAGTTAAAACCCTTTCAACAAAACAATTTTGGTCAGGTTTCCTTCTTGCCAGAATTAAAACTTATTTTAGTTGTTCATAGTAATATGGGAGAATATCACTGGGATTACTAAGAAGAGTATAGTAACTTACAGACCTATACGTTTACATAAGGTACAAACATTTCATGTGTTCAATAGGATAGAGTTAAGTTATTAAATAGACTTGCCTATCTTACACATCTGTATCCATACCCATCATTCATCATCAACTCCAATAGCCCAATAGATTAGGCACTGGTCATTCCAAACTCATCCTAGAAACTCTACATAGTCTTATTCAAGCATTCATATCTAAGACCTTAACAATAGGAATAGGAACAATTATCTTTTAGCTACTTCACACCTTTTTGCCACCGTGAAGGATATTAAAATCTGCATTATTTGTGAAAGGTATACCCACCTAGGTCTAGCAAAATGTAAAGTGAAGAAGGTATTATCCTTGTGCCTATTAGCCAAGAACGTGAAGAGAGCTTGGCAATCTCTTAAGGTGTAAAAACCTACGTTTTTGAGACCTAACAGAATAAACAAAGGGTTTAATCCCTAGATCTAAGCCACCATCAATCATTTCAGATTCTACCATTACCATGATCACTCTTAAGCATTTACAACGTCACTTTCATCACTGTAATAACTTTGGGCATAGATAAGTACCTTTGAGCACCTTGAACCCTTACACAAAATTCACTATCAAGTATCATAAGGGAGCATAGATGAATACCTTTAAGTGAAGATCATTGTAACTGTTATCAAATTTATAAACTTGTGACCACTTAGAAATCATCTTGACATTAATGAAGACAATGAAATCAATGACAAACCAAGAATGAATAAGTGAATCTCAATCTAAACTTCCATGACTTGAGGTCACTTCTTGAGATGATCAACCATCAACAAATCACCTATATAACATGATACATGCAACTTTGACTAGCTAACCTTGTCAACAACTACCTCTCTTCATGAATCACTAGACATGCAAGACCTTATGTTATAACTATGTGCAATCACCATTAACACTGCATCAATGACTCTGCCCTCTTGTTGCCATCATTGTCCATAAAATCTCTAAACCTAAACTTGACATCACACCATCACTTTGAGAACTTGACATTATTACTTTGGCTACCATCACTTTTTGTCTTGACAACTAGCAACCATGATTTTGATCTTGAGAAACATTTGACATACACCTACTACTTTTGACATTAGTAACAAACATCATGATCTAGATCTTGAGCATCATTTGACATACACCTACCACTTTTGACATCAATGAAAAATATCATCCAACAAACTCCCCCTTTGTCATTGATGGAAAACACACCTAATCTCTCCTGCTTTGACATCAAAGACAGGCTAAGGTCTATTTTCTCCCCCTAATGGAAACTCTAGGTTTGCAATTGTCAAATGAGTACTGTTAACTGAAACTGCCAATAACAAGCACTAACACTTTTCGCACTGTCCAAATTGTGAATGCCAAACTGTAGATTTGCAAGTACTGCAAATACATATGTAAGAACAATACTCTTCAAAACAAAACATCATTGTCATTGCTACTACACAAGGCAATAGGTTTCTATCAAGATGAATCATCTCTATCCAAGGTTCCCACTATCCAAAAAACACACCTCCAAAGTTCAACCAAAACATTGTGTAAATCAAACCATTCATTGATCACTTTCCAACTTTGAAATCACAAATCTGTAGCATACTATAAGGAGACCCTATTATTTCATGAAGGCTCAACACTCATCATATAGGGTTATGAAAACTAAGCAAACCAAGTCAAACTATCTTTTTGCCATTTAGTGATGAATGCTTTCTTGCACTTTCAATAGGTATAGGACCAATTGAATGATACCAACCAAAAAGTCAAAACCTTTCACCAAGCATAAATCCTCCAATGGACAAAGAATCACTGCACTAAGCACTACAAAGTCAATAACATTTCACTTGTACTATCATTGTACTGACATTTTACCATTGGACAAATATATGATTGTATCTGCAGGTATACACTATTACCACAAGAACATTGCGATCAACTTCTTCAGTCAAACATGCACTGCTAATATCATTGTAATCACTGGTTTGAGAATTACTTGACTAGGATTTGCAATTGATTCAAGTAGATGAAATCACTAAACCCTTGTCACACATATCATTCCAAATCTGCTACTGAGAACTCAAAAACAACTTATCACTGTACATTAATCCATAATCTTCATTACTGTATCATAGGTGAAAAACACAGATATTACTATTGTCTTCCTTTAGTTTATGACATGAAACTCCATGGCAGTACAACATGAAGATCTTTGTGTTTGACATTGCTAACAATGGTTCTTTGAAATCCTTGCTTAGGAGTGTAGACTCTTCTGAATCCATCATCATTTAAAGTCCTAACTTCTAATTTTCCAATAGCAGTATTAGATTCACCTTTGTCACAAGTTGTACTAATTGCATCTTTAAAATTTTGTCCTCCTTCACAACCTAGTCTTGATTTGTTTGCTACAAACTTCTAAATTTGAATTAACTTGTCAAAAAGTTCAATACTTTGCTCATGCTTTAAGGACTGATTTAACTCTTCTTTCACCTTCTGTAACTATTTTCTTAATGACACAACTTCTGCCTCTAACTTCTAACAATCCTCTTCTTTTATTTGCAAGTCCAAATTTATGACTTCTTCAATCCTTTTAGACTCTTCCAACTATCCTTTCAAATCTGCAAGGTGTTTATCAGATTCTTCAAGTCTTACCTGAAGTTTTTCATTTCTTTTTCTTTCATGTTTCAGGTCAGCAAGTGCAAAAATCAACTTCTTCTTCCTTATTCAATGAGTTCTTTTCTTTTTCAAATGCCATAAATGCACATTCATTTTGGTCACTAGCATATGAGTTATAATCAAAACTACTATCTTCATCTACATACAAGATTTTCTTCTTGTGCCAAAAAATCTTTTCCCCTTTTTAAGTTATCATGATTCTTAGAGTTATCTTTTTTATTGTTTGCACCTAAAGGACATTTGGAAGCAAAATGGCCAACTTTACCGCAATTAAAACATTTAAAAGGCAACTTACCATTGTACTTGACTAATCCTCTTTTCAATCTTCTTACAAAGTTGGATTCTTGATCATCTAACTCCTTAGAATATGCCTCCTTATCTTTTTTGATAGATTTGAAGGTTGCCTCCTTTCTTGAAGCTTCATCATTGCCAATCCTCATCTCATAAGCTGTGAGGGTACCATGTAGTTCATCTAAAGAAAGTCTGTTCAAATCTCTATCTTCTTCTATTGCAGAGACCTTAGAATCATACTTTGGAGACAATGACCTTAAAACCTTTTTAACCACCACTGGATCTTTCACTTCCTCTCCTAGCCCACTAATGGCATTAACTATTTCTTGAACTCTTAGGAGATAATTTGCAATCTTTTCATCTTTAGCCATTTGCAGTCCTTCAAACTTTGCTCTAAAGGTTTGCAACTTAGCTTCTTTGATCTTAACATCACCTTGGTAAATACTAACCAACTTGTTCCACACTTCCTTAGTAGATTTACAATGCATAACCTTGAGTAAAATTTCATTTTTCAACCCACAAAAAATGGCATTCTTGGCCTTTGCATTGCATTCATACTCTCTTTTTTCATCAACAGTGGAGGGTGGTTGAGATGGTACAGTATATCCATTCTCAACTGTTTCCCACACATCATAACCTAAGGACTACAAATAAGACTCCATCCTGAAACTCCAAAGGGCAAAACTAGAACCATCAAACAGGGGTGCTTTGAAAGTGGAAGAACCTTCTTGACAAGCCATGAGTGTAACCTACTACTAGGGCCAATTCAAGTTGATTAAACCTTTACTAGGCACCTTGCTCTGATACCAATTGAAAAGAGCATAGTTACAATGAGAGGGGGGTGAATTAGTGTAGTTTAATCCAACACTTTATACAACAATCTTAAAAACTCTTCAAAGAAAATAAGGAGAATGAACCCTAAGAAAAACATGCACACATAACACCAAGATTTATGTGGAAGCCCTATGAAGGAAAAAACCACTGAGAGTCGCTTGAGTCTACTGCTCAAATCCAACCTCAAAAGAAAGATGATTATAATTATTTTAGAAGTTCCCACTTCTAGTACAACATACACTATTTTTAGTACACCAACCCCAAGGTACAATGCACACCTGATCAGTACAATCTCTCCTTAAAGCACCAACTTCAATGAGGCACCTACCTCAAACACCAAAAACACCAAGACACCAAACTCCTAAAAATGTGACAAAAACATGTGTAAGATATGATTCCTAAATAATCTAATTTGAACCAGTTTAAACATTCTTTAGATCCTCTGCAAAATTCTTCATAAAAACATAGACTTTAATACATACTCCTTACTTATAGTAAACCCTCAAAAATCAATTCTTTCCTCATTGCATTTCAATACCATAGCAGTAATAAAACCTTTTAATTCTATTTGTTCATAGTTGGATAAACATGTTCTTCACAACACACAAACTATATATAAAGAATTAATAATCTCAAAGCTATCTATATCCACTACAAGGAACTCCAACACCTCGTAGAGAAGGATATTTAACAACACTGTGATCAGTGAAGAAAGAACAGTTAACAAACTGTTAAGGAAACTGCTCATAACTACAAATACACTCAGGCACCTGTCAATATTCAACATAGGAGATGTTCATTAGGTTTCAAAATCAAATTTAAATGATCTGTGTTGAGCTTTCCTTTCACACTCTTGAAAGACCAAATTATAACCTTTGAATTCATATTTGGCACCCATCAAACAAAGGAAAACCTACGAGGGCCGGTCGTACAATGGCTTTGATACCCTTATGTAGTCACTTAAGTGACTAGGTAACTGCCTTTCAAAGGTCAACTTCAAAATAGAAAATAAAATGAAATAACCTTTGAAACTTTGCATAGAGGTAAAGCCCGAGAACTAGGATTTAGGGTTTTTTAATAAATAAAGGGTTTAAACCCTAGAACTAAGGGACCACCAATCATTTTAGATTCCACCATTCCCATGATCACTCTTAAGCATTTACAAGGTCACTTTCATCACTATAACAACTTTGGGCATAGATAAGTACCTTTGAGCACCTTGAACCCTTACACAAAATTCACTGTCAAGTATCATAATGGAGCATAGATGAATACCTTTAAGTGAAGATCATTGGAACTATCATCAAATTTATAAACTTGTGACCATTTAGAAACCATCTTGACAGTAATGAAGATAATGAAATCAATGACAAACCAAGAATGAATAAGTGAATCTAAATCCAAACCTCCATGACTATCACTACTTGAGATGATCAACCATCAACAAATCACCTATATAACATGATACATGCAACTTTGACTAGCTAACCTTGTCAACAACTACTTGTCTTCATGAATCACTAGACATGCAAGAACCTTTAACTATGTGCAATCACCATTAACACTACATCAATGACTCTGCCCTCTTGTTGCCATCATTGTGCATAAGATCTCTAAACCTGAACTTGACATCACACCATCACTTTGAGAACTTGACATCATTACTTTGACAACCATCACTTTTTGTCTTGACAACTAGCAACCATGATCTTGATCTTGAGCAACATTTGACATACACCTACCACTTTTGGCATCAATCATCATGATCATGATCTTGAGCAACATTTAACATACACCTACCACTTTTGACATCAATGAAAAACATCATCCAACATACATACCTTTTCTTCCTCCTCCTTCAAGGGTTTCAACTTATGATGAACTCTATCCTTTGTCAGGGAATAGGTGTTTGCATGGCCATCATGGAAAGCACACCTATCATACTGCCATGGCCTTCCCAATAGCATATGACATGAATCCATTGGTATGATGTCACACAAAACCTCATCATGGTAGTCTCCAATCTTGAACTTAACTAAACACTATTCATTGACCAAAACTCTATGGTCATTCTGCAACCATGTGTTTCGATATGGATGTGGATGCCTTCTCCTTGTCAACTTCAACTTCTTAACCATCTCCTCTGAGATATGATTATCAGTGTTTCCACTGTCAATAATAATATCACAACACTTATCTTCACACTTGCACCTTGTGTGGAATAAACTCTTCCTCTGATCTATTTCTTTATTCTCATTTAACAAGATTCCTTTGACAACTAGGGTTTCTCCCCTTTCAGCATCTTTAGAATTGTCAAACTGCACATCTTCATCTACATGTGCAACTCATGCATTACATTCAGGTCTTCTATTTGTCCTTCCTTGATGTTGCAGACACTTGTATGCTTGATGCCCTTCATCGCCACATTGGAAATAGGTTCCTTTGAAACATCCCCTTCTAGGTCCTTTCCTAGGTCTTTGTCTTTCTCTCCCTATTTGCTAATCATTATTTTGGTCATGAGGGCGATAGGAATTATCTCCCTTCTGATTTTGACTGGTGCCTACTTCTTCACTTTTCTTTTGATCTTCATTTCAGTCTCCATAGGATCTTCCACCAGTCCTTCTGCCATGACCTCTTCCTCTTTGCTTGCTTTCAAATCTTTTATTCATCTTCTCTTCCACCTTTAGTGAAAACTGGTATGCATATTCTATGGTGGTCATTCTAACCAGGCTCAACTCCTCTTGAATACTTGGCCTCGACCCATTAATACAATTGATATGATTATAATCTTATAAAACTCTTTTGTATACTCCTTAACAGACTTATTACCTTACTTCAATCCTTGCAACTTCAACAACTCCAACTCATAGTCCACAGGAATGAACTACTTCTTTAGTTTATCCACCATCGGATCTGATCTAGTAATCTTTCCTTTTCCTCTTCTATTTCTCTACAACTAGACCTCCTTCCACCAAATATTGGCATGGCCCTTCAACTTCAGTTTTGCAAACTTGAACTATTTTGGATCGTCCACATCTTCATATTCAAAATATTCCTCCATATCATTTATCCAATCAATAAGCTCTTCTGGATTCAGATCTCTAGAATAGGTAGAAGCTTCAATCCTAGGCCTCTTTTTGATCTTTAAAATGGCCCTCAACAACCTAACTTCCACAAGATCTCCTACACCATTATGTTCTTCCTCAGAGAACTCTTCTTCTTCAGCTTCATTTTTACTTTCTTCTCTTATTCTTGGCTGAAACCCTCTTTGCATATCCTCTTATAATGTGTCGATCTGCCTCTGTAGGGCTCTAAAAACCTCTTCCTTCAAAGCATTTCTACCATCATAGTTTCTTCATGGAGGCATTTTGATCTCTACACCAAACCCACAACCTCAGGTCTTGGTACAAATTGCCTCACGGTCAGTGATCTGTCTACACACTTAGGAACCCTTCCTTTGATACCACTTGATGAGGGTGGACTCTACTGAAAACACGTACAACAATAATTTATAGATTTCAAATAGACAAGAACAAGATCTCAAGAAAGATTACTTAAACAATCTACAAACTGATTCAAAATTTCTTATCTAAACTTGTCTGTAAAAGGCTACAAATCTAAAATATACATTTTCTAGGGTCATATGCCTACTTATTATAGCAATATGGATTGTCTTTGTTGAATGCAAGGAATACTGAGAGGAGGGTGAATTAGTATTCTATAAAACTTTTCTTTCACTTAATCATTGATCCATTTACAAAATTCAATAACACGAAATCATAAAAAACATAAGAAAAGTAGCCACAAAGTCATAACACATAAACACCAAGATTTTTACTTGGAAAACCCAAAGAGGGAAAAACCATGGTGTGTATTAGCTCACAATATATTATGATAGCAATACCAGATTACAAAAGGCTCACTGCCATAGGGCTCACTGTCCAAAGAAATGCTCACTGCAGGTAGACTCACTATCCATAGAGAAAGAAAAGATAGAAGAGAGAAAAGAAGTAGCTCACTTCCTGTCATGAACTACTACAAATTCATCTACAACATGTTGGAATATAGTTCCATTGATCACTCAATATATAGACTTAAAACTCGTTATCATTACTATTCTGTGTTTCTACTTGTTGTGTGGTTACACAACACGCCCCATTTTGACTTGGCAAAATAGGGACCCAACTTGTGGTTTTGCTTGTGTGGTCTTTTGCTGGCAGTCTGGTAAAATTCAATCAATACAGATAATCCTACACAATGGCTAGGGACGTCATCATCATGAGGTTAGTTTGTCAAGGTTCATATTTCATTTCATTAACCTCATATTTGGAAAGAGCATTAAATTTCATGAAGGTTTGCCTTTTACATCACCCTGATATTCCTTAGGATGCAAAAGTTATGAACGGTCAAAATCTTGGTCAAACCTGATATTCATAAAGGGGGGAGGTAAGTCATCATCATATTTCCCAATATCAGTTACCTTATGAAATATCACCCTAATCCAATTTATCACCTGATATATTATCTGTTTGCGACCTGCGGACGTCATTTTTAGGTGATTGTGATACTTACCTGTCAAATAACATGTATTCCGCGAGGATGATATTTCGAAACATCACCTGATATTTTGAATATAACCTTATCTTTCAAATATCATCCTGTCACAAAATATCACCCTGGAACTTTTATCCTGATGACATCATCCAACTTGATAACAAAGAGAATCAACATGATGATGACATCATCATCATTTTTACCTCGTGGAGGTATATTTCCTAAAATCACCCTTGCATAAAAATGATGACGACGTCATAGTGCTTCAATGATAGGCTAAACTAATATCATGGTGACGTCATCATGATATTCTGAGAGAGGCTACTTAAGCAATGCATAGGGTCATCATCCTTTTTGAAATATCACTCGATATTTTGAACATCACCTAATCTTTTATAACATGACCCGATGGTCCGAAAATAACCCGATATACCGACATAAGTTTCTCACTAAGATGCGGATTGTCATATTATGAGATGGTCATATTTTGAATATCACCTGATATTCAAAACATCACCTAATATTTCAAAAGATCATCCTCCTCTTCTTGTCGCGCGACATTGAATGCTCATTAATACAGTAGGTGTTTCCCGCTAATGGTTAAGCACAATGGTCACACCTGGCAACCTCTGCAAGTTTCCATGTGAAAACTTAATGATTATGAGAGATTTAATTAGATTGTGCCCTAACTGACCAAATAAATGGGTTTAGAATGAATTCATAACGTCATTATGCACTTAACTCGCGATAAGATCAGTTTTTTTACATAGAGTTGAGCTTTCAAACCTTCCTATGAACCACCTACAGACATGTATAGCTTGAATCAAAATGAAGAACGTGATTATCAATACTATCATGATTATTTCATATAATCATCATTGTAATTCAAAGGGATAAGCAAACCAGGTAAGTAATTGAAAACCCCTTGTTGTTGTTCCGTGCATACCTAGGTAAAATGATGTTCATTGATTTGAAGCTAGTATTTCTGCATATCAT
This sequence comes from Cunninghamia lanceolata, assembly GCA_027924645.1. Classification (NCBI taxonomy): domain Eukaryota; kingdom Viridiplantae; phylum Streptophyta; class Pinopsida; order Cupressales; family Cupressaceae; genus Cunninghamia; species Cunninghamia lanceolata. The sequence goes on along the minus strand of BSBN01000160.1, from coordinate 3,632,667 downwards.
GATGAAATAACTATTTAATAAACCTATGCATGATGACATAGAGATGTAGAATATATATATGCATGCATATGGTGAAGTATCAATCTTGAGACCAGTTCTTGGAATTGCAGGAAATCATGGCAGACAAAAGATTGATGAAGTCTAAGGTAGAATTTGTTAAGCCAATGTTTGCACAACTTGAGGGTGTGCAATTCAAATACAGAACTATAGGTGACACCCACCAGGGTAATACAGATTTGGTTGCATGGACAAATAAGATCAACATGAATAATGGGATGCTCTGCTTGAGGCCGTTTTTGTGTCCGGGATGTGGAATGCAGCTGGTTTTCCATACTCTATGGAGGCTCCTGAATTGGTTATTGAGTGTGCCAGAAATTATAATCCCTAGACAAGGAGGGTGGAGAAACATGGGAGAGTGTATGTAGACTTATCTATCAAAAGCCTTTCCACCATGTTCAGTTTGCCACTGGGTAACAAGGTTGTTGGCATTAACCTAAAGAAGCTGGAAATAGAATATGAAGTTAATAAGAGGGTTGCTAGGAAAAGAATGTACGGATGGAGGGCTAAAAATAGTCCTTATACAGCCGAAGCCAAATTGCCTGTTTAGTTATATAAATTTGACTTTGATGACGAGTATCAGTTCATGATAACCTTACTCAGTTGGGTAACAAGACAACCAACAGCTTGAAGTTTCAAGGATTGGATGTATGGAGTCATCCTGATGTGCTTATACACTGAGAACAGGCCATTATGCGCCAAGATGATAAGTGATGCTCTGGATGAGCAACTGAAAAACCTAGGAGGTACAGAATGTGCTTTCTATATGACATCATACATTGTTTATGCATGTGCTTATAAAGGTACATTTGATGGATTGACTATAGAGGGGAAGATTGGTGGCACCACCAATGATGCACACATCTGGCACCATTACCCCCAATTACAAAGAGTTAACTACCTCCAGGATTATAAATTGGTGAATGATGCATTCTCTATGCATCTAGTGAGGACCATGGAGGAAGATAGAACTAAGAGACTAAGCATGGAAGCTCAGGAGATAATATACAGGCATGGAGCCTGGTTCATTCAATTTGCAACCTTTTCATACATTAGGGTTGAAGGATTTCAAGACTACCCTCTCATGCTCCCAAGATATCAATTTGATGCTGTAGTATTAATGGAGTTCATGAGGTAGATTGTGACAATACTGGATGCCTACAAATCTAATAACAAGTTTCCTCCAATATTATTTCTAGTAACAATGGGTTGGTATATGTGCCCAGATAGTGGAAATATTAAGAAAGCCATAGCTGGCTTAACCATGATGGGGTTATAGCCATTTCCATTGATAAGACCATATGATCCTTATGGAAGGATGCAGAAGATCATGGGACAACCCATTCACCAAAGGCATCTTTGGGCAGATTGCGAGGATGAGGCTGAAGCTCAAAGAAGGAGATATCAGAGGTTAACCATTAACCAAATCCGGACCTTTGGTTGCATTTCCATCCCAACGCAAATGAAGAAGGATGATGGAAAGATAATGGTAGAAGAATATGAAGAGAAGAAGATATACAATGATACCATATCAGCTCTGGATCTTACAATGTAGGTGGATATCTCCCTAGATCCATTCACAGGTAGGATATTACAGCTAACCCAAGCTTGGGTTGATGAGCAAGTAAATATATTGAAGAAGAAGGGTGTGGCCCTTATAGTTGCTAGCAAAAAGCAGAGACAAGAGCTCTCTGCTGATGAATATGATGATTTCCTAAATGAGAAGAGGAAATCCAAGGGAGACAGGTTGCCCCCCCAGCAAAAATAGAGCAAAAGACCTCCTAGAGGCAAGAAAACTACAGAAGAACCCAAAGGGGTCATTATTGAGAGAATAATAGCCACAACTAAGGAAGTGGCAACATCAGGAGAAGCATCAGCTTCAGGTCAAGCATCAGCATCATATGTGCCTCCTCCACTAGATAAGCAAAAGTCAAAGAGAATACAAAGGGCTGATGTAGTGGTTACTAAGACCTATGAAGAAGGTCAGGCCTCATTGAAACAAATGGAAGAGGATATCTCTCTGGAAGAGGAGCATGATGAGGAGGAAGGCCCTGTATTGTTCAAAAGAAAAAGAAAGGCACCTCAAGTGATTGCCCCCACACCGAAGAAAGCAAGAACATCCATGAGGGGTGAAATAAGGCAAAGCCCCATTACGCTAAGAGGGGTAGGTAGTGAAATTTTTAGAAAGGAGTTATAGCACAATGTACCACTTCCTACCATTGTGAAATTTAAAGCTAAACAAGCTGAAGAGCAGTTCAAAGAAACATCTAAAGCAGTTCTAGGTGGTCTTGTCTCGTTAGAAGAAATAGTAGATTTATCTGAGGTTAAGGATGTGACTGCTCAACAAATGGAGACACTCACTGTAGGAACCTACATCACTCCTTTTGGGACCTCATTAGTACAGGGAACAAGAGAAAAACAAGTTGAACAAGAAAAGGAAAGAAGCCCCGAGAAGGTTGCACAATAGATAGGGCTAGATGAGTTGGATGAGAAGGTCACTAGCCCTGAGGTGGTGGACCTTTCATATATAAAGGATGCGATTCCTCAGCATCAGACTAATGCACCTGATGAGGTGAGTAAAACTGAAGAAATAAAGTTGGTTGAAGTAAGAGTGCATACTCCAGATTTGGGTCAGTCACAACAAGATATAGTTGGTGAACCCAAGATAGTGGAAGTCCTAGAAAAGGATGAGGAAGAAATGATCATATCAAATGAGGATGTCATACGAACTCAAGAGACCTCAGGAGATAAAGAAAAGTCAAATCATGATAATCTAAAAATTCAGGAGGAGGTATCTACTTCAAGTGCAGAGAAAGATATGATGCAAGATCAGATGGAGGCACCCAAAGTAGATGAAATAATATCCACTAATGCAGGCATATCTTAGGATGAAGAAATCAATAAAGTAGATGAAGTTAGAGTGGAGGAAGCAAAAGATCATGATAGTCATGATGATCAACAGGATCACCCTCCAGGAAACGAGGTCCCTCATCAGGAGGATGTACCAAAAGATCACTCTCATGGGGAACATCATGAGGAAGAACAAAGAAAATCACCTTCTCCATCAAACGCAGATGCACTTATGGGAGATCAAGGTGATGATCATGATGATGATACAGGAAACCAAGGCACAAAAGATCAAGTTCCTTAGTGGCTAGAAAGAGAAATTGGCACTGAAACAGGTATGGAAATTCAAGAATTTGATGTGTCTACATTATTTTCAGAAACATTAATAAAGCCGAAGAGGAAGGCAAGGTTGACCTCGGCCATTAGAAGGGATCCTACAACAGGTAAGAGGATAGTGCAAGTAGCACTCCCTACTGTAGACAAAGAGAAAGGTAAAATCACTCTGGATGAATTCCAGATTAGCACAGTAGATTTTGGGTTTGCTAATGAAGACCAGGAGGGTCAAGAGGGAAAAGACATAATTGATTCTTTGATCCAGAAAATAAAAAAGGAAAATGATAAGAATAAACAACACAAAGAGCACATTGCTTAGTTACATACATATATAAAAGGGTTAATTAACCGTGAAGATACTTCAACTGATCATGCAGTCCCATTGACTGCTATTTCCCAAGAGGAGGTAAATAAGTTGGATCTCATGAAACATGAGTCATCCATATTGAGAAAGTGGATGTTATCCACATTTGATGATGCAGAAGAAGTGGTTAAAGCCTCTTTAAAAAGATGGAATTCCCTTAGTAGCTCCAGGAAGAAGGTAGATAAATTGCAAAAGGAGACAGGGAAAAGGTCTTTCCAATTAGAGAAGATATTGGTTGTCCTGGAAGAAATAAGAAGGATCAATCCTCAGATACTTATACAAAAGCAAGTGCTGAATAATAACAATGCATTATTGATAGATATATGGTATAAAGACATCCAATTTAAATGTGATGTACTCAAAAGATGCAATAATAAGTTGAGAGAAATCAGCATGAGGCTACATGATATGATGTCTTTTGAGGCAGAAATTTTGGAAATGTTGGAAGGAAAGGTGGAAGGAAAGATAGAAAATCAAGATGAGGAGTTTGCAATCCGAGCTCTACATAATAACTTCCAATTTGTTGCTGATGATCCACTAGGCCAATTGACAGAAGAAGTCATGGATAGATTGGTAAGAACCAAGGTGAAAATGGAAAATTATAATGAGACATTATACAACAGAAGGAACAAACTGGATAATATCCAAAGTAAATACCAAGGACATAAACTTGCCATTATCAAAGCAAAGACTCGAGATGGTGGAGAAATAGATAAAATAGTGCAGTTGTATGAAAATGTCAGGGTAATTATGCAAGCTCATAGACAAGGTCCCAGTCATCAAGATGATGAAGATATAGCAAGTGATGCACCTGATGATGAAGAGCATGAAGTCGATGGGTAGATAAAGATGTAGCATAAAGCAGATATCAGCATCTGACACTTAAAGAAAATAAGTATTTTAGATGGTTGCTAGCTGGCAACCTGTGCCCCATGATAATGTTGACCAGGTCAAGGAAGAATATTCACCATAGATATTCATTGATAAATCTTGATCATAGATCATTTTGTAGCAGATCCCTCACCTTATTCTATAAAAGGTGCAGGGATGCCTCATTTTAAACATTCAAAACTTAATTGAAATCTGTTTGCTGAAGTATTTAGGACTCATTTCAAAGCTATTGTATATGTACATGTCTTTTGCATACTTAATGAAAGAGAAGAGTATTTCGATTACAAATCTTTGTAAATCTTGAGTAATATGTGTCTAAATTTTGGATATGTGCTTTGCTTTGCTACGTCCCTTAGAGTGCTCATCATTTTTCATGTATTGTTTTCATTCATCATCCTCTGAAGTTTGCATCAACTATATCTAGCTATGGAATATCCTAGTGAACATATGGTTTGATTTCTTCTCCTCATGATAGTGTCAAGTATGTATGTGGATCAATAACTAAAGGTTCAACTTTAATTTGAAGTATTTCTTCCAAATTTCTTTCAATTTCAGAAATTTTCATTCATCACAATTGCAAATAATTGATAATCTTAAGCAAATAATACAAATATGTAGATGTCTCATAGATAACTAAACATATTCAGCATATTTGATGCTAAAGCATGTCACAATGACAAATATCATGCAAAGTTTTGAGGATAGACACAATATTTGAAGTATATCCTATGTAGAAATAACTCTCTGTGTAGCATCATTACAGGAAACATTATCTTACTGATGAGATTTACGTAAGGCCCCAAAATGGAAATAGCAACACACATCAACCTCTAAGTAATGTCAGAAGATTAAGACCTAATCAACGAAGACTTGGGATCATGAATTCTTTGAATTCATCGTATCTTTCAAGATGAGTAAAGGTTGTTGTGTAACTTTTATTCTATGTTTATTTATGACTAACATCATCATCAACATAAATTGGTGCTAGAAGGAGGGCCATAGGATGAGGATCATCATCAATAGTTCAAGTGATGATAAAGATTGTAAGGTAACACTCAGACATCACTAAATTTCCAAGCTAGATGCAAATATTTGTAGTTCTGAGTCAATATACACTAATCCTATATAAAGTTTTTGAAATCAATCATAAATATTGCAATCTTTATAGTGGATCATCATGTATTTGCAAAGATCGGCCTTATTTCAGGTAAATTTGTCAAAACTTTGAGGTATCCTACTTTAGAAACCTGATATCAACCTGCAAAGTGTTGCCAAACCAAAATCACCTCATATTTCCAGTATAGCTGCAAATATTTCATAAATACCAGGTCAATTTCCAATCTTGACCATAAATATAATCACTACTGGTATATTCCAACCAATCTTTACAATCATCCAGCCAATTTGCCTCAAAATTGAGACATCCTAGCTCACAGGATAAATACCAGGTCTAGACCTAGTGGAATCTTTGAAGAACTACCTGTTAGAGGGTTCAGACCTAGAACTATGGACATTCATCACACTCCAGGATCTAGTGCATCAAGAGCTTCACCAGAACCTCCTCCTGTAACTCCTATTAGTTTGCAAATACCTTCTGGACTATCTATGACACCTCCTGTCCAACCACAACCCCAGGTCCAGCCTCAGCCAACTGTACCACAGGCTCAACCTCCTCTGGTTGCAATGTCATTCTTTACAGTAGAGTCACCATTAACCTTCATTGCATATCATGATTTGCCAAAGAATCTGGATAAACTTTGTCCAAAATATCATCCTTATCAAGACGTTGATGATCATATCAGAACCTTTAAAGAAGCCTGATGTAGGGCTAGAATAGAGCATCAGGATGTTGTATGTAGATTATTTCCTTTTTCCTTAGGGGAAGAGGCTTATAATTGGTTTATTAGTCTCAGTCAGAGTTCTGTTGGTTCATGGGCTGTCCTAGAGAAAGCTTTTACTGATAGGTTCAAAGTACCTATTGATCCTTCAATGAATTACCACCTATTTGCCACAATCAAGCGGTTTGAGGGAGAACCTATTGCCAACTTCAATGCTAGGTTCCAGAAAATGCTATCCAAGTTAGTTACCACATATACTGTAGGAGATGCTACTGCCAGGAGTATTTATTATTTAGCTCTGGATCCATTGATTCCATGTTCATCAGGAGAACACATCCTGAAATCACAACCTTGACAGGAGCTTTTCAAGAAGCTATCAAAGTGAATCAGCAGTTAGTTCCTACTCCTACTCCAAATGTTGCATTCCCTACATTGCCTGGCATGTATCCAACATATCCTACACAATATCCTCCCCAACCATAGTATAATGGAGTTATGATGCCTCCAGCAGTAATGCCAACACCATTGCAGATATCTCCATTGAGTATCATGCCTCCTCCTCCTAATGGGAATGGCCAAGTGCCTTAGTATCCTGCACAAGCACCAACACTTCAAGGTGTAGATTAGAACAATAACACTGGATCTTCTTTCTTCAAGCCTCAAACTGAAAATGTAGTGGCTAAAGCTCAAGAGGAGAAAGACGAAATTAAAGAAATCTCTGCTCAGCTAAGAAAACTAACTACAGAGGTCACTCATCTAAGAAATCAGAACTTCTATTCTCAACCTAACCAAAATAGAGGCCATAACAATGACAAATCTAGTTATCCTGATAGGGGGTACAACAACAATAATTTCAACAACAATGGTGGAAAAAACAATAATCCTCCCAGACATCCTAGAGTATGGAATTCTAGGCCAAATAATGGCTCACTACCATCACCTTTAGATAATCAGTCACCTGGTGAAGCCAAACAAACTCCTAGAGTCAATCTTGCTGAGGTAGACCTCACTAATTGGTGCAGAATACACAATACAAATGCCCATATAGAATTAGACTGTCCATAATTTAGAATTGTTGCTAGAATTTTCCAAACAGAAGTATCTAATACTTCTAGAAATCCACCTCAGGTGGAAGGAAATGAAATTGTTCCTTGTGGATATGACTCTGCATTTGTATTAGAAAGTTATACTGATCAGCATCATTAGTAGACTATGTCATCCCACTAGCATTTTACCTAGGCATGTGAAGAATCTGCCATGGCTTTTGAATCAAATTATGTTTTCCCCTTTGAGGATGAGAATGAGCCATCTAATGAACATGAAGAGGTGCATGCTTACTAGCAGCAATATCAGGGTAAGCACAATTATAATCTGAGAAGTAACTTCAATAGACCTATTGGTCCATTAACTAGTTCCTTACCTCTGAATAATTTTAACACACCTCCTAATCCCAAGGCAAGTAATAATCTAGGATTTCCAAAGGTAAATGCACAGTATCTGTCACCACAAAACACAGTATCAAGAGCAGTTGGCCTACCTCATGAATCTGACAAACTAGTCACATATCTAGCAGATGAGATGAAGAAGGTAAAGATTAGCCTATCTCTATCAGAGTTGTTGAAAACTCCTGCAATTAAGAAAGCATTTATGAAGTCACTAGATGATCCTACTCCTAGAGAGGATAGTCATTCCCCAGGTCAGCCTAGCAATAGAGATCATGCTCCTAAAGATAACACTGTCAAACATAAAGTGCCAGCTACAGTTCAAGCTGCAGAAACCTCCCACATGACCTTGTATAGGGACAAAAGCGAGTCACCACCTTTCCTCCTTACCATAAGGATGTTTAGCAAGAATTTACACAACTATTTGGTAGATTCAGGTGCATCTACAAATGTCATGCCCCTGTCAATATCCAATGCTTTAGGACAGCATCCTGCTAAATCCCTAAAGAAGGTGACACAACTAGATAAAATAGAAGTAAGTGTGGTAGGTGAATTAACTCATATCCACATGCAACTAGCATCTAATCCCAGGATCCAGTATTATATTGACATCTAGGTAGTAGATATACCTGATACATATGGGATGTTGCTCAGTAGAGACTGGTCTAAAACCCTCAACGGATATATGGCTACTGACTTTAGTCATATGTGGTTACCTTGGAAAGGTATACCAAACTAGATAAGAATAGATGTTGAGCCTAGAATGAAGCACATGATCACCAAGCATAACAAAATAAATGAGATCATGTACGTGAATGTTGAACCTGGAGTTTATGCCATTAGACTGCAGACTATCAAGAAAGAAGAGATCCTAATGCTGGACTTTCATCATCATCATCATCATGATCATCAGGAAGACATACCAGTTGTAGAACCTGATAGTAATTTTGAGAATGAGAATGAAATAGATCGCTTCAAAATTTTTGAGATGCATCTATCCAAGTAGGTAAAACATTGTCAATTGTTAAATATACATGTTCATGACATTTTGATTGATGGTTGGTGCAGATTACACGACGAAGCACATTCAGAGAAAACTTACGAAACATGCTTAGATATGATGGAGCTAGAGCAGACATGTAGCGAGGCATCATCATCATATTCTGAGGTAAGTTCTGCATCCAGTGATGATGATGATACTGATTCTTGTTTGTCTTCCACAGGAACCACAAAGAAGGTGACAGATCATGACAGAGATCAAGTTTTCAGAACAGAAGAAATTCTGGTATTTGACCAGATAAATGTTAAGAAGAAAGAAAAGATCACCCTTGGGAGTGACTGTCTAATGGAGTCAGATTATGAACTATTTGATGAAGACAGAGGTAGTAACCTGACCAAATTCAAAGAGTTTCTATCAAGAGAAATTAAAAAGACGATAGAGCAAAAGAGGCATCCACAGGATGCATTGACTGAAGGATGGTGTAGGTTGCATGAGGCACCTCACTCAGAGACTACCTATTCAATGTGCCTATTGGTTTTTTCCCTGACAGGATGTTCATTCCTAGATTTCCCTACAAGGTAGCCATCAGTGATCAACAGGATCTCTGGGCCAGGGGCCAACAGTGTAGGAGATAGACTCTATTTTTATCTCCTCTTCTTCAAGCTCTGCAAAACCTAGGGGGTATTCCCTATTCAACACCCAAGAGAATATGCTTGTGGGTTGGCTTGGGATGTTGATACAAAGCATATAGATCCTCTTGTATGAAGACCAAAACTGAGGAATAAGTGCAAAGGGGCTAGCTTTGGGCTTATGTTCAGTTGTGAATTAGAGGATCTTGGTCCTAAACTACTTCTATAGTCCTAATGGTTGTTTTGGAAGTATGAGTTTGATTTGTATGTGAATGCAAACCTGGACCTAGTGTATAACCTCAACACAGAGCTAGATTGGTGCCTATCCAGGGCTTGGAGTCAGTAGACATACACATGTAAATGTTTAGCATAAACATACTAAGACTGGATTTTAAGGGGATTTGTGTGATATCTACCTTACAGATATCTCCCAAAATAGAGTATTAAGTTATCTCTATTTATGACATCCTTACTGCAATATATTCTCCTCAACACTTGACCTGAAAACACTTTAATCTACCCCTTGAGCAGAAGTTAAGAGATCAAGCATTCAATATAGTAAACCTATATCCTAGAACCCAAGACACCCCTTAGATATCCAGATTCAAAAGAAGATTATATTCAATATAGGAGACAGATAACAAAATACATGCAGTATAGCATTATTCATCTGAAACAGCATGAAACCAATAAGTCTATGCACAATACATAAGACATGAGACTCATAAACTCACAAGATTTCCTGCACAGAGCAACCAAAAACCAGTTGTATCCTCCTACAATGCCAGATATGTCTAGTTTTCAACAACCATGAATGAATGACGGGTTCTACCTATAAAGCAGGAACCTGTACTTGACCATTAATTACATGAGTGGTTCAAAAATCATGAAATACACTGCACCAAAAATGGTGCCAAAAACATCCGTCACTAGACAGAGGCAGAGACAAGGTGGTTGGCCTCAAGCTATGCACCGCCATTTTGGGAATTCACATCCTTAATCACATAGTAGATCCATCCGTGCTCCCGTACACCACCATTAATGGCCACCTACTTACAATCCTAGAACGCAGCAGTCGCATGATCCTTTGAAAACCTTTCCCACCAAAAATCACGATCCTGACATTTCAAATATGGTGGGAACTAATTATCCCACATGCACCCCGTGGCGACCTCCACATCACTTTTTATACTAGGCCATGAGCATATATGATGTTAGTGCTTTTGCTCCCGACGGCACCTAGTATAAGACCATCGTCATCATCCTCCAACAGCATGATATCTGGTTGCTCGAAATATCACCCTGACGTCAGCATCATACTGCATGAGCTCATTTGGATAATTCACACCACCTTGTCTTCACGTGAAATATCACCTACATGATAATCGCCTTCATCAGCACAACCTGATGCATCGAAGGAAGATCCTCCTACTTAGCCGATACCAAATGTCTAGCCGATGAAAATCTTGCATATCCACAAAAATCCTGATGATGTCACCATCATGTCCTGATGTTGTCAGCATCATATCTGCATACCGCACAACTCCACATATCTGGATGACATCACCATTATATCGACATCAAGATGATATTCGGAAGATAACCAAATATTAGGAAATATCACCCCCATGCACAAATATCATGCTACACTGTACCTCCATTGAAAGATCAGGGTGATGTATGAATATAATTGATACTTGAAAATATCACCCCCATCCTTGGAAAATGATGAAGCCGATAAGCAGATATCTCCCTAACATCAGCATCGTCATCATATCTGCAAATGTCCTGATGATGTCATCATCATATCTAGAGCAAGGGTGATATTCATAAGATGACCTGATATTGTAATATCACTCGATATTGAGAAAATCATCCTGCAGAGAAGAGATGAAGGCAAGGGTCAAGCGGATATCACCCCTGTAGGAACATGACATCAGTAGCATCCTGATGTTGAACAAACATAAGGTGATAAAATAACATCAAGGTGATCTTAACAAAGATCACCCGATATTCAAATATGATGACCCCGATGAAAAGTGAGTCATACTTAGAAATTTCATAGCGCCAACATCAGGGTGATCTTGACTAAGATCACCTGATGTTAGAATATCACCCCGCAGCAAAGGTCGGGTTGGTAAATGCATGATGACCCCCACAAGATATCTGGACATGAGGAGAAATGACCCTCGCAAGAAATATTAAGTGGATGCATGGAAACATGATGATGATGACAACCCCCTAATTCAGAATATCATGATGATGCTGAAAAATACTGAGAAGGTCCAACACTTAGGAAATTTTCTGGATTTCTAGGGAGGTGCACATCCTGTAACCCTAAACATAAATTATTACCAACATAGGCTCTGATTGGGGACGTGCAGGTGCAAGACTGCAGTGAGAACCAAACTTCTCCGGGGCAGACCAGAGAAAACCCAAAATCAAAATAGAACTGACCACACAAGGTATGTACAAAATATTTACAACTATTTTACATTGTGCACACAAGTTACTCATTTATGTGAAAAAGGTTTTAAGGAATTTGCTGTGTACTGGTAATCCCATTAGTTCACCATTTAGGGCTTGAAGAAAGTAGGAGTCTCCTCCATAGATATTGCTAATTTGATATGGGCCTATCCACAAGGGTTCAAATTGGCCATGTTTACCCTTATCCTGGTTCCTTGCATTCCACATAAGGACCATATTGCCTATCTAAAAACCTCTCTCTGTAACCCTTTTATCAAACAAATACTTCATCTTTTGTTGTTTCTTGATGTTTATTTTGTGTGCTTCTACCTTGATTTCATCTAGCTCAACCAAATGATTGATCCTTTCAGTCATTAAATCATTAGCCTCCCCATCATTCCCTTGTAGGAACTTGTAAACTAGTAGGAGGTTATTCACAGGCAATCTAGCTGCTACACCATACACCAATTCATAAGGTGACCTTCCAGTGGCTCTTTTCACTGTCACCCTATCAGCCCATAATGCCAACTTTAGTTTTGAATCCCAAGATTTCTTATTTTTATCCATTATCCTCTTGATGATTTTCATTAAGCTTTTGTTTCTTGATTCTGCTTGACCATTTCCTTGTGGATGGTATGGTGATGTATGAGACAAGTCAATTCCATATTTACTACAAAAATTAACAAATTCACCTGATCTAAAGCACATTGCATTATCTGTGATTAGCTTGACTGGTACTCCAAACCTGATAATAATATTCTCCAGGACAAAATCCATCACCACCTTACTTGTAGCCTTTTTAGTAGGGATAGCCTCAATCCATTTAGTGAAGTAGTCAGTGGCAACCAGAATCCAACTATGTCCTCCACTAGATTTCTCTGAAATTTCCCCTATGAAGTTAATTCCCCATTGTTGAAATGGAGCTTCCATGGTTATAGTCCTGAGGGGCAATGCACCATCATACCTTAGCTTTCCTGAGAACCTTTGGCAAGGGTCACACTTTCTTATCATTCTGTGTGCATTTGAGAAAAGAGTTGGCCACTAGTAACCAGCTCTGAGGACTTTGTGGGATGTTGTATAAGCAGGATAATGTCCACCACACACTCCATGGTGCATGTCATTTAGAATGTCCTTAGCCTAGTTTTCATCCACACATTTGAGTAATACACCATCATGATTTCTCCAATACAGTTCTCCTTGAACAATGATGTATTTAATAGCTTGCAGCTTCAAAGTTCTCTTCTGAATATCACTGAGGTGGGAAGGACATTTCAAGTTTTGCAAATAATATACTATGTCCTTGTACCACTCAAATTTTAGCATATTTATAACTTCATTGTGCACTTCATTCACTTGGCATGCCTCTAAGTTTGACTCTGCCATCAATCTTGCTAAGCCTTGTCCTCTTACCAACTTGGTAATTTGTATCTCTATGTTGAATTCCTACAGTTTATTTATCCATCTGCACCTTCTTCCAGCTACCTCCTGCTGAGTAAAGATATCCTTGATTGCTGCATGAGGCACATATGCAACTATCTGGGATCCTACCAGATATGGCTTGAAACTCTTGATTGCTCTTGATTGCTCTAACTAGTGCATATACTTGTTTCTCCATGATGTCATACTTTAACTCAGAAGCCTGCAAGGACATACTGAAGAAAGCTATGGGCTGCTCAAATCCATCTTCATTTTTTTGTAGTAAACATGCAGCAACAGTATGGAAAGAGGCAAATGAAAACAATTGAAATGACTTAGAAAAATTAGGAGATTTCAGCACAGGAGCCATCTTGATTGCTTCCTTGATATCCTAGAAAGATCTACTTGCTTCACCTTCCTAACTGACAGTCTCACCCTTCTTCAGCATTTTACAAATGTTCCTTGTGGTTTCTGCAAAGTTGGGAACAAATCTTCTAACAAAATTAATTTTTCCAAAGAAGGACTGGACACCTTTTACTGTCTTTGACATCTGGATCCTGTCAATTGCAACTACTCTTTCAGGATCAATCCTAACTCCATCTTTGGAAACAATGTGCCCCAGGAGCTTTCCTTCAACTACCCCAAAAGCACACTTCTTTGGATTTAGAGAAATGCCATACTCCAGTGCTTTAATGAAAATCTGCTCTAAGTGCATGCAATGCTGCTCTTCCTTCTTAAAGTATGTAGCCAGATCATCCTAATATATAGCTAGAATTGAGTCAATCAACCTTGCAAAAGCAACATCCATTGCTCTTTGAAATGTAGCACCTGCATTTGTCAGTCCAAATGGCATTCTAACATACACATATGTTCCCCATGGAGTGGTGAAAGCAGTCTTGTATTGTTCTGATTCCTTTACCTTCACCTGATTCTAACCTGAGAATCCATCCATCATGGATAGGAGTTCACAACTAGTTACCCTCTGAAGCATAGCTTCCATATTAGGCAATGGGTAATTATCCTTTAAGGAGGATACATTCAAATTTCTAAAGTCAACACAAAGCCTAATATCACCATTCTTTGTTCTAAATGGGACAAGGTTAGACACCCAGGTTGAGTGTCTAATTGGTACAATTATTCCAGCCTCCCTAAGCTTCTTGAGTTCTTCTTGCATTTTTGGAGCTAAGGTGGGATTAATAGGCCTTTGCTTTTGTCTAAATGGCTTAGCTCTAGGCTTCAAAGGGATCTCATGGTGGAATAGGTCTTCTCTATAGGCTTTGAGGTCCTCATATGACCAGGCAAAAACATGTTTATACCTTTTCAGTAATGCAATCAGCATGCTCCTAATGTGTGGTTTGAGTTGTTTGCCAATGTATACCTTCTTGGGCCTGAGATGTCCCCAGATTTATCTCTTCTAAGTCATCTTTGTTTGTAGGAGATGTCCTTCTGACCAATTGGTCTCTATTGTCAAAAGCTCTTTCCAAAGCTACTAACCCTCTAGGGATTTTGTTAGTCTTCAACTGAATTACTTCTTTCCCCATAAGAGTTTCTTTTCCATCTATAACTTCTACAAAATTTTGAAAATCAAATTCTTGGTTCTCATATTCATCTATGCAGTGCAAAAATATTAACAAGTCTTTGTCATCATCAAACACTTGCCAACTACATATGTTTTCTGGTACTACAGGTCTAATTTTAACCTCAACATTTGTAACATTTGATAGAGTGATATCATCTAGCCTTATTGCTACATTGGCTAAGAAATCAGCCATGACATTTTTTGATCTCTCTATCCAGCCTATTGAAAATGCATCAAATAATTCAATTGTATCCCATGCAGCATGCTTGTATTGTTTTAACCTTTTGTTCTTTGAAGCATACCTATCTCTAACTTGGGAAACAATTAACTCAGAATCCCCAAATACCCTTAACATCTTGATTCCATGTTTGAGAGCCATATTCAATCCTAAGAGTAAGGCTTCATACTCTACAATGTTGTTTGTGCAAGCAAATTTCAACAAGAAAGAGAACTTTAGGAGCTTACCAGCTGGAGACAGGAATACAACCCTAGCCCCAGAGCCTTCCTTTGCACAAGCTCCATCAAAATACATGGTCCATAGACCCTGCTGGTCTAGCTCTTGAATGCAAAGTTCTTCCTTTTGGTCTTCTTGATCACTTGAGACAACTCTGAAGTTCTCACAGTCATTGTCTACAAAACAGATGTGTTCTTCTGAATCTTGATCTTCAACTGACTGCTATGATCTTTCTTCTCTGATCAACTTGACATCTTTGCCATTCATTGGGATCATGGCATATGACAGGTCCAGTTGCATACTTCCACCAATCAGTGCTGCCCATCTCCTTGATAACAGCATACCATATTGTGGCTTTATGTCAACCACTGTTATATTCATTTTGTAGGTCTTTTTAGGATATGCTACTAGTCTAAAATCCACATCCTTCATGATTCCAATAATTGGTCCCTCTCTAGCATCCATGGCATAGCATTTTCCACATGCCTTGTCTATTTTTAATCCTGCTTGTTGCATAATGACTAGAGGCATGATGTTTGTTGATGCTCTTGAGTCAAGCATACAATTCTTGATTATTTTCCCATTGATAACAAGGGAGACATAGAATGGTTCCACTTGTGAAGGACATTTAGTCATAGTCACCCCAAGATATACTTTAGGGACTTCATCCTCTTCATTGCACAAGGCCTGCTTCTTACCTTGGGCTTCATCATTTTGCTTAGCTTAACATGTACTCCTGAAATTAAGGATACTGTCCTATTCTTGATTTCTTCAACCTTCATTAGTTCCATCAACGGGACAGAAACCTTTACCTGAGAGAGGACTTAAGTTATATCAAAGGGAGCAAAACCTTGTACCATAGTTGTAGCTTGTGTTGTGGCTTTGTTTTTATCCTGAGATGATCCAGCTTTTATCTTCATAGCCCCCTGACCATCATTCTTGTTTTGGGAACCCTTGCTTTGATCTTCAACTTGGGGAATTCTATTTTCTGGTCTTTGAGATTCATGACCTATTTTTTGCTTAAAATTTTGCTTGTTGTTGCCCCACTGTTTCTTTTGCAGTTCAACCCCTTTATGACTATGTACTGGTTGGCTTGTGAAAGTACTCTCTGGCTGATGTGAATTACTTATCTGAGCTCTGCCCCTGAGATTATAATTGCTTTTGACTTGAGCCACTGCTGCAGCTATGAAAGCTCTAATCTCTTCATTAGAAGGTCTTTGCAGGTTATTCAGGAAGTATTGTGAGCCCTGAGCATACACATAATTATCTTCATTATCTTCATCATAGAAAACCTGCTGACAAGCCTGAATCTCATTATTTGTATTCTCATCTGCATCATGAGAAGGATGCTCCCTGCTTATGGACAGCATATTAACATCATCATTCTGTACATAATGTGGCTCATTGCATTCATTACAGGACACAACATTATCATACAAAGATTGAGCAATCATGCATTGTGACTGTGAATGTGGCATCTGACAGATTATGCACCATGGAGTATCATCAGCAATATTTACATCTTTTTTCAAAGGATTAGGAGTTTCCTTGGTATGTTGAGCTCTCTGATTTGTGTTGTGTGGAAATACAGGTTTACCATTATGCCAATCAGTATTATATGGCATATCATGCAATGATGGCCTTTTTCCTACCGTTGGTAGACCTGCCTATCAGGACCTATCCCTTTTTCATTTCTATCTAGTCTATAGCTTAGGTCCTTAACAACATTTTCTAGTTTATCAATTTTGTCTTCAGGGGCAGATGTATTACCTTGAATATTCTGAGGTTTACTTGGATTCTACAGAATTCTCACATCATCCCTCCTGTTTGTCTTGCCTGATGCTTTCTTGTTATTCTTAATATTTATTGCTATCTTGAAAGCTTCCCTGAGAGTAGCAGGACCTTTATCTCTTAACCCATATGTTGTTTTGGCATCAAAAGCATTAATATATAATATTATGCACATTGCTTCATTTGGCCTCATATGATGTGGCAATTTGTTCAACACTTTAGTAAATCTAGCATTAAAGTCTGCAACCTACTCATTTGACCCTTTAGTGATACTAGTGAACTCATTTACAAAAAAGCTAGGGTCAGTTTTGTCACCATATTGCTCCTTAAACATCCTTTTGAAATCATCCCATGATGAAATGCTCTGATCAGGCAGATTCTTGTACTATTCTCTAGCTTCATCAACAAGGGATTGCATGAATGACTTCATAAAAACATCTTCATGCTCAACCTCAAAGTTGTCCATGAAATTTTGAAAAGCCTTTAGATGATCTTCACCTGACACAGTATTATTTCCTAAAAATTTAGGCACTTGCAGCCTCACATGCTTGTCAATGGGGTTAGGATAACCAGGAATACCATCAAAAACCAGTTGTCTGAATCTGTCTAACTGCATGGGTTGCCTATCAAACTAATTAGTGTTAACATTTCTGTTAGCATTTTGATGTCTTACATTATTTAATGGTATCCTAGCATTGTTTGCATCTTGCCTAGCATTATTCTGCTGATCATGGACCTCATTCCTTTGCTGATTTCTCTACACATTTGCATTTTCAAGGGTAGGAACTGCATCCTGATGAGTAGTCCTCAGATCTTGTACTTTCTGTCTCATGTCATCTCTGATTCTCATTGCCTGCAGATATTCTATTTCTGCCCTTAAACTCTTAATTTCATCAGCTAACTGTTCTTCTCTAGGCATGGAGGTAGATGGTCTCATACCATTCTGATCATCATCTTCATCATCCCTTGGGGATTCTACCTCTTCAAATCTATCACTGGGATCCAAGAAAGGACATTCTTGAAACACCTTTGACCTCATCCTTATGCCACCACCCTATTGCCTCTCATATGCATCTTGGATATCAGCTTCTGCATTTGAAAAATAAGGCACATGCTGCCTTGAAGATCCAGGGTTATTTTGGGCATCATCATTATTTCTGGGGGAACACTCATGATTGGCTGAAGCAGTTCCCTTTTTCCTATACATCACCTTTCTAGGTAACTCTTCTAATAGAGGATTACGCAGGGATCTTCTCCCCCGCATACAAATTGTTACTTTACCAGCTGGGAGATTGTTCAGAGTCGCCACCTATTACTAGGAATTATTTTCTTCTAAATCAGGGTTCTTTTACTTCATTTCCCCAGTAGAGTCACCGATTTCTATTGGCTTTTTCCCTAACAGGATGTGCATTCCTAGATTTCCCTACAAGGTAGCCATCAGTGATCAACAGGATCTCTGGGCTAGGGGCCAACAGTGTAGGAGATAGACTCTATTTTTTATCTCCTCTTCTTCCTCAGGCTCTGCAAAACCTAGGGGGGTATTCCATATTCAACACCCATGAGAATATGCTTGTGGGTTGGCTTGGGATGTTGATACAAAGCATATAGATCCTCCTGTATGAAGACCAAAACTGTGGAATAAGTGCAAAGGGGCTAGCTTTGGGCTTATGTTCAGTTGTGAATTAGAGGATCTTGGTCCTAAACTACTTCTATAGTCCTAATGGTTGTTTTGGAAGTATGAGTTTGATTTGTATGTGAATGCAAACCTGGACCTGGTGTATAACCTCAACACAGAGCTAGATTGGTACCTATCTAGGGCTTGGAGTTAGTAGACATACACATGTAAATGTTTAGCATAAACATACTAAGACTGGATTTCAAGGGGATTTGTGTGATATCTGCCTCACAGATATCTCCCAAAATAGAGTATTAAGTTATCTCTACTTATGACATCCTTACTACAATATATTCTCCTCAACACTTGACCTGAAAACACTTTAATCTACCCCTTGAGCAAAAGTTAAGAGATCAAGCATTCAATATAGTAAACCTATATCCTAGAACCCAAGACACCCCTTAGATATCCAGATTCAAAAGAAGAGTATATTCAATATAGGAGACAGATAACAAAATACATGCAGTATAGCATTATTCATCTGAAACAGCATGAAACCAATAAGTCTATGCACAATACATAAGACATGAGACTCATAAACTCACAAGATTTCCTGCACAGAGCAACCAAAAACCAGTTGTATCCTCTTACAATGCCAGATATGTCTAGTTTTCAACAACCACGAATGAATGATGGGTCCTACCTATAAAGTAGGAACCTGTACTTGACCATTAATTACATGAGTGGTTCAAAAATCACCAAATACACTGCACCAAAAATGGTGCCCAAAAACATCCGTCACTAGACAGAGGTGGAGACAGGGTGGTTGGCCTCGAGCCATGCACTGCCATTATGGGAATTCACATCCTTAATCACATAGTAGATTTGTCCGTGCTCCTGTACACCACCATTAATGGCCACCTACTTGCAGTCCTGGAATGTAGCGGTCGCATGATCCTTTGAAAACCTTTCCCGCCAAAAATCACGATCCTGACATTTCAAATATGGTGGGAACTAATTATCCCACATGCACCCTGCGGTGACCTCCACATCACTTTTTATACTAGGCCGTGAGCATATATGATGTCGGTGATTTTGCTCCCAACGGCACCTAGTATAAGACCATCATCATCATCCTCCAACAGCATGATATCCAGTTGCTCAAAATATCACGCTGATGTCAGCATCATACTGCATGAGCTCATCTGGATAATTCGCACCACCTTGTCTTCATGTGAAATATCGCCTGCATGATAATCACCTTCATCGACACAACCTGATGCATCGGAGGAAGATCCTCCTATTTAGCCAATACCAAATGTCTAGCCAATGAAAATCCTGCATGTCCACAAAAATCTTGATGACGTCACCATCATGTCCTGATGATGTCAGCATCATATCTGCATACCGCACAACTCCACATATCCAAATGATGTCACCATCATATCAGCATCAAGATGATATTCAGAAGATAACTGGATATTAGGAAATATCACCCCCATGCACAAATATCATGCTGCACTGTACCTCCATTGAAAGATCGGGGTGATGTATGAATATAATTGATACTTGAAAAAATCACCCCCATCCTTGGAAAATGATGAAGTCGATAAGTGGATATCTCCCTGACATCAGCATCGTCATCATATCTGCAAATGTCATGATGATGTCATCATCATATCTAGAGCAAGGGTGATATTCATAAGATGACTCGATATTGTAATATCACCCGATATTGAGAAAATCATCCTACAGAGAAAAGATGAAGGCAAGGGTCAAGCGGATATCAGCCCCGCAAGAACATGACATCAACAGCATCCTGATGTTGAACAAACATAAGGTGATAAAATAACATCAGGGTGATCTTAACAAAGACCACCTGATATTCAAATATGATGACCCCGATGAAAAGTGAGTCATACTTAGAAATTTCATAGCGCCAACATTAGGATGATCTTGACTAAGATCACTTGATGTCAGAATATCACCCCGCGGCAAAGGTTAGGTCGGCAAATGCATGATGACCCCCACAAGATATCCGGACATGAGGAGAAATGACCCTCACAAGAAACATTAGGTGGATGCATGGAAACATGATGATGATGACAACCCCCTACTTCAGAATATCATGATGATGCTGAAAAACACTGAGAAGGTCCAACACTTAGGAAATTTTCTAAATTTCTAGGGAGGTGCACATCCTGTAACCCTAAACATAAATTATTACCAACAGTGCCTACAGGTCTTAAAGAGACATACATTACTGGATCCAGAGGATCATCCTCTTGATGTTGAAAGAAAGAAAAAGAATCAGATTCACAAAAGAAAGGAAAGATGAAGTCCAAGAATGTTGAAATTCCTAAGTTAAAGTGGATATCAGGTGGAGTAGCTGCTAGGGCTGCAAAGAAAAGAGAAGGTTCAGCTAAGCCTCATACTGAAGATAAACCCTCGATTCTTAGATTTGACGGATCCAAGTCCAAACAAGGAGCTGGAGTAGGGATTGATCTCGTTGATCCATTGGGAAAGTCCTACTTAGCTGCCTATAGATTACAATTTCCCTACACTAACAATGTGACAGAGTATGAAGCTCTAATTCACGGGATACTATTTGCTCTCAAGAAGAAGGTAAAAATTCTACATGTCTTTGGAGACTCAGAATTAATTGTCAGATAGGTAAGAGGAATTTACTCTTGCAACTATAAGAAGTCAAATTATAGACACAGAGTGTGGGATTTGATTGAAGACTTTGATGCATTTAATATCACCCACGTGCCTAGAGAACAGAACCATAGGGCAGATGCCTTAGCACAGGCTGCTAGTACATTAGAGCCCTTGTTCATATCAGGCCTAAACAGATTTTTAGTAGAATTGGTATCAGTGCCTTCAGTACCTGATAATGTTACTAACCTCTAGGTTTTTGATGATGATCAGCATATCCTTGATTTCATCTCTAACATAGACATATTTGATGCTCAGATCATAGATGAAGATAATGTGGAAGATCCTATTTGGGAAGAAGATGAAATATTAGAGTTGCCTAGCAATAGGATTCCCAAAGGTATGATTGAATTAGAAAGAGATTTTTACTTGGATAATATGCTGAAGCAGAAGGATCTTCCCAAGGCTGATGGAGGTCAGTATTCACAAGTGAATATTGGACAAAATGATGACAAGGGAAATGTCTTGATTGGTAAGGTTTGCACACCAGAAGAGTTAGAAGGAATAACTCAGGCTCTTAAGGATTACATCCATGTAATAGCATGGACTTATGATGAGTTGAAGACCTATGAAACATCGGTCATAACTCACACTATACCTCTCAAGCTAGATGCTAAACCTTTCAGACAGAAGCAAAGGCTAGTCAATGCTTTGCTTGAACCAATAATTTTTGAAGAAATCAAGAAGTTGCTAAATGCCAGGATTATATTTCCTGTGAGGCACTCCACTTGGGTGGCCAATCTAGTGCCAATAAGAAAGAAGAATGGAGACATCAGACTATGTGTAGACTTCATGAACCTGAACAGAGCATCAGAGAAGGATAATTATCCTTTACCCTCATTGGATGAAGTTCTACAGATTGTAAATGGAGCTAAAATGATGTCCTTCCTAGATGGCTTCTCTGGCTACAATCAGGTCATGGTTGACAAGATTGACAGACTAAAAACTACCTTCACCACAAAGTGGGGGATCTTTGCTTATAGACGCATACCGTTTGGGCTGATAAATGCTGAAGCAACATTCTAGCAAGCAATGGATATAGCCCTCAAAGGCCTAATAGGAAAATGCATAGTCATCTACATGGATGACCTAATGGTGTTCTCCAAAGAAAGAACAAATCATGTAACAGATCTCAGAAATGTATTGAAAAAATGTGAAGAGTATGGGATATCCTTGAACCCCAAAAAATGCATATTTGGAGTGATAACGGGAAAGTTGCTGGGCCACCTGATAACTAAAAATGGGATTATCATTGATCTTGATAGGGTGGAGTCCATTATGAAATTACAGCTTCCAGGAAGCAAGAAAGAGCTCAAATCTTACTTTGGTAAGATAAATTTTGTCAGAAAATTCATCACTGGCTTTGCAGAAATAGTCAGGCCTTTAAATGCTATGCTGAAGAAGGATGCAAAGATTGAGTGGACATCAGAAGCCAAGGCAACCTTTGAAGACATAAAGAAGGCTATTTTTGATGCTCCTGTCCTTAGCAGTCCAGGCTACACCAGAGACTTTTATATTTATTCATTTGCTTCAGAACATACCTCTGCAGCAGTGCTAACTTAGAGAAATGAAGAAAAGGAAGAGAAACCAATTACCTTCATGAGCTGCCCTTTCAAAAATGTTGAATTGAGATATGTCGATGTTGAAAGGCAGGCACTTGCTTTGGTTAGAGTAGTGAAGAAATTTAGGCACTATATCTTGAGAAGCAAGGTGATTGCTGTGGTGCCAGATGCAGCAGTGAAGATGTTGCTGATGCAAAGTGACCCTAGTGAAAAAAGGGCTAAGTGGATCATAGTTTTATAAGAATATGACATGGAGATCACACCCATGAAACTGGTAAGAGGACAAGCTCTAAGACAAATGATATCAAAGATTGATCCAAACATAGTAAGTCAGCAGTATGTTATCAATGCTAGGGACAATGAAGAGTGGTATGCAGATATCAGGCACATCCTAATTACTGGAAGATGTCCTCCTAGACTGTAGGCTTCACAGAGAAGAGCATTAAAGATAAAATCCCAGAAGTACATGATGAAAGCAGGAGTACTTTTCAAGAAAAATTATGAAGGCATATATTTGAGATGCTTAGAAAAGCCAGAGGCAAGCAAATTTTTATCAGAATTACATGACAAGTTTGGAATAGCACATGGCTCATCCTTGGCCACTACACATGCAATCCTCAAGTAGGATATTATTGGCCTACAATTTTCAAAGATATAGCTGAACACATTAAATGCTATCATGTATGTCAGGTTGCTACCAACAAAGAGAGATATGCTGCACAACCTTTGCAACCAGTGATGGAGGCGTGCCCATTTGCACAATGGGGCATGGATTTCATAGGACCTATTAATCCTCCATCATCCTCAAGCCATAGATATGTGCTAACAATTACTGATTATTGTACCAGGTGGACTAAAGCCACTAGCAGCAAGACTTGCAATGCAAAAGATGTCATCAGATTTCTGGAAAGTAACATAATCACCAGGTATGGGGTTCCCTATGCTCTGGTAAGTGATAATGGCTCTGCTTTTACTTCAACCAAATTGTCAAGTTGGGCATTTGATTATGGGATCATATTGAAGTTCTCATCCAATTATTATCCCCAAGGAAATGGATTGGTAGAATCCACTAACAAAAATTTGTTGGATATCATAAAGAAGTTAGTAGACAAGAACCCTAGGGAATGGAATACACTTCTGAAGTATGCCTTGTGGATAGACAGAACTAGAAACAAGCATGCATTAGGAAACTCACCTTATCATTTAGTCTATGGGGTAGATCCGATCCTCCCTATTAACCTGAAGATTCCTACCTTGCAGTTTGCCCAAGAGTACCTAGGCATAGACAATAACCAAGAAGTTAGGTTGCTTCAACTGATGCACCTTGAAGAGAAAAGAAGTTAGGCAATTGATTAATTTGCCAAACATCAGGCTGTTGTCAAATGCTGGTTTGACAAAAGAGCCAAAGTTAAAGCTTTCAGGATATCTGATTTGGTCCTGATGTGGGATAAAGCCCATGAGAGGAAAGGAGACCATGGTAAGTTTGACAAATTATGGATAGGTCCTTTCCAAATTTCTGAGATCTTAGGAGATAGTACTTTCAGGCTTAAGAACTTGATAGGTGAGGATGTCCCATTACCAGTTAATGGACAATTCCTCAAACATTATTTCCAAGCCTAAGTGCTTCATGTCAGTCATGTGTATCATAATGTATATTTGTATAGTTGTTTGTACAGTGTTTTGTTTTGTTTTTGCTTTGTTTGCTTGTTGAGTTTTGGTTTTGGTTAGTCAAGATGATGCAGCTCATCACCATAGAAAATAACAAAATTGTTAAGATTCAAGTGATGAGAACACATTTATATATAGGTTATGACTCATTTTGAGAAAGTCATCATGATCAGGTCTGTGATATCCTGTCATCAGGGTACCTTTTTCTAACCAAAGTGATTTCTTCACAATGACTCACCTAACAACCTTGGGTGTGTTGAAAATGCAAGTATAGGTGTTAAGTGAAAAATCTAAAGGGACTCCCTTGCTACCAATGCAATCTCCAACCTAAAACAACAAGTGACCATGCCTTGCATTCTGAGCTTACATGATGATATCAGATATATTAAGAAATCCCAAAAAAAATCCAAAATATAATAAAATTAGGTCATCTACGTAACTCTACCGGGGCTATAGATGCCTGCTGGTAATGGAGCTCTACTTAGGGGGATTGTATAGATAACCTTGTCAGGGCTATGAACGCCTACTGGCAACAAGGCTCTATCTAGATTGGCTATGAGGGATGATCTCAAACTATGTAGCTTAACACTAGTTACTCATGTTTTCAACTTGCTTTCAAGATGAGGATAATTAATCATTTGAATACTACTGATCCTTTGTTAGCATTGTTACCATGAGGACATTTTATCATTTAGAAAGATTATGATGCTTGTGCTTGAAAAGAGTTAGAATGATATATATGAAGGTGACCTCATCACTTGAATCATTGGAATTTGGTTGTTTTCTTTGGTGGCAAGTTGTTGTGTGGTTACACAACATGCCCCATTTTGACTTGGAAAAACGGGGACCCAACTTGTGGCTTTGCTTGTGTGGTCTTTTGCTGGCAGTCTGGTAAAATTCAATCAATACAGATAATCTTGCACAATGGCTAGGGACATCATCATCATGAGGTTAGTTTGTCAAGGTTCATATTTCATTTCATTAACCTCATATTTAGAAAGAGCATTAAATTTCATGAAGGTTTGCCTTTTACATCACCCTAATATTCCTTAGGATGCAAAAGTTATGAACAGTCAAAATCTTGGTCAAACCTGATATTCATAAAGGGGGGAGGTAAGTCATCATCATATTTCCCAATATCAGTTATCTTACGAAATATCACCTTGATCCAATTTATCACTTGATAAATTATCTGTTCACGACCTGTGGACATCATTTTTAGGTGATTGTGATACTTACCTGTCAAATAACAATATGTATTCCACGAGGATGATATTTTGAAACATCACCTGATATTTTGAATATAACCTTATCTTTCAAATATCATCCTATCACAAAATATCACCGTGGAACTTTTATCCTGATGACATCATCCAACTCGATAACAAAGAGAATCAACATGACAATGACATCATCATCATTTTTACCTCGCGGAGGTATATTTCCTAAAATCACCCTTGCATAAAACATGACGATGACATCATAGTGCTTCAATGATATGCTAAACTAATATCATGGTGACGTCATCATGATATTCTGAGAGAGGCTACTTAAGCAGTGCATAGGGTCATCATCCTTTTTGAAATATCACTCGATATTTTGAACATCACCTGATCTTTTATAACATGACCCAATGGTCCAAAAATAACCTGATATACCGACATAAGTTTCTCGCTAAGATGTACATGGTCATATTATGAGATGGTCATAATTTGATTATCGCCTGATATTCAAAACATCACCCGATATTTCAAAAGATCATCCACCTCTTCTTACCGCGCGACATTGAATGCTCATTAATATGGTAGGTGTTTCCTGCTAATGGTTAAGCGTGATGGTCACACCTGGCAACCTCTGCAGGTTTCCATGCAAAAACTTAATGATTACGAGAGATTTAATTAGATTGTGCCCTAACTGACCAAATAAATGGGTTTAGAATGAATTCATAACATCATTATGCACTTAACTCGCGATAAGATTAGTTTTTTTACATAGAGCCGAGCTTTCAAACCTTCCTATGAACCACCTATAGACGTGTACAGCTTGAATTAGAACAAAGAACGTGATTATCAATAGTATCAGGATTATTTCATATAATCATCATTGTAATTCAAAGGGATAAGCAAACCAGGTAAGTAATTGAAAACCCCTTGATGTTGTTCCATGCATACCCAGGTAAAATGATGTTCATTGATTTGAAGTTAGTATTTCTACATATCATGATGAAATAACTATTTAATAAACCTATGCATGATGACATAGAGATGTAGAATATATATATGCATGCATATGGTGAAGTATCAATCTTGAGACTAGTTCTTGGAATTGTAGGAAATCATGGCAGACAAAAGATTGATGAAGTCTGAGGTAGAATTTGTTAAGCCAATGTTTGCACAGCTTGAGGGTGTGCAATTCAAATACGGAACTATTGGTGACACCCACCAGGGTAATACAGATTTGGTTGCATGGACAAATAAGATCAACATGAATAATGGGATGCTCTGCTTGAGGCCGTTTTTGTGTCCGGGATGTGGAATGCAGCTGGTTTTCCATACTCTATGGAGGCTCCTGAACTGGTTATTCAGTGTGCCAGAAATTATAAGCCCTAGACAAGGAGGGTGGAGAAACATGGGAGAGTGTATGTAGACTTATCTATCAAAAGCCTTTCCGCCATGTTCAGTTTGCCACTGGGTAAGAAGGTTGTTGGCATTGACCTGAAGAAGTAGGAAATAGAATATGAAGTTAATAAGAGGGCTGCTAGGAAAAGAATGTATGGATGGAGGGCTAAAAATAGTCCTTATACAACCGCAGCCAAATTGCCTGTTCATTTATATAAATTTGACTTTGACGACGAGTATCAGTTCATGATCACCCTACTCAGTCGGGTAACAAGACAACCAACAGCTGGAAGTTTCAAGGATTGGATGTATGGAGTCATCCTGATGTGCTTATACACTGATAACAGGCCATTATGCGCCAAGATGATATGTGATGCTCTGGATGAGCAACTGAAAAACCTAGGAGGTATAGAATGTGCTTTCTATATGACCAAATTACAAAGAGTTAACTGCCTCCAAGATTATAAATTGGTGAATGATGCATTCTCTATGCATCTAGTGAGGACCATGGAGGAAGTTAGAACTAAGAGACTGACCATGGAAGCTCAGGAGATAATATACAGGCATG
Source organism: Cunninghamia lanceolata (assembly GCA_027924645.1). Lineage (NCBI taxonomy): Eukaryota > Viridiplantae > Streptophyta > Pinopsida > Cupressales > Cupressaceae > Cunninghamia > Cunninghamia lanceolata. Next base: position 3,604,811 of record BSBN01000160.1, on the reverse strand, counting down.
GAGCCTGGTTCATTCAATTTGCAACCTTTTCATACATTAGGGTTGAAGGATTTCAAGACTACCCTCTCATGCTCCCAAGATATCCAACTGATGCTGTAGTATTAATGGAGATCATGAGGTAGATTGTGACAATACTAGATGCCTACAAATCTAATAACAAGCTTCCTCCAGTATTATTTCCAATAACAATGGGCTGGTATATGTGCCCAAATAGTGAAAATATTAAGAAAGCCATAGCTGGCTTAACCATGATGGGGTTACAACCATTTCCATTGACAAGACCATATGATCCTTATGGAAGGATGCAGAAGATCATGGGACAGCCCATTCACCAAAGGCATCTTAAGGATTTTTGGGCAGATTGTGAGGATGAGGCTAAAGCTCGAAGAAGGAGATATCATAGGTTAACCATTAACCAAATCAGGACCTTTCATTGCATTTCCATCCCAACGCAAATGGAGAAGGATGATGGAAAGATAATGGCAGAAGAATATGAAGAGAAGAAGATATACAATGATACCATATCAGCTCTGGATCTTACAATGCAGGAGGATATCTCCCTAGATCCATTCATGGGTAGGATATTACAGCTAACCCAAGCTTGGGTTGATGAGCAAGTAAATATATTGAAGAAGAAGGGCGTGGCCCTTACAGTTAATAGCAAAAAGAAGGGATAAGAGCTCTCTGCTGATGAATATGATGATTTCCTAAATGAGAAGTGGAAATCTAAGGGAGATAGGTTGCCTCCCCAGCAAAAACAGAGCAAAAGACCTCCTAGAGGCAAGAAAACTACAGCAGAACCCAAAGGGGTCATTATTGAGAGAATAATAGCCACAACTAAGGAAGTGGCAGCATCAGAAGAAGCATCAATTTCAGGTCAAGCATCGGCATCATCTGTGCCTCCTCCGTTGGATAAGAAAAAGTCAAAGAGAATACAAAGGGTTGATGAAGTGGTTAATGAGACCTATAAAGAAGGTCAGGCCTCAAAGAAACAAATGGAAGAGGAGCATGATGAGGAGAAAGGCCTTGTATTGTTCAAAAGAAAAAGAAAGGCACCTCAGGTGATTGCCCCCACACCGAAGAAAGCAAGAATATCCATGAGGGGTGAAATAAGGCAAAGCCCCATTACGCTAAGAGGGACAGGTAGTGAAGTTTTCAGAAAGGAGTTACAGCACAATGTACCACTTCCTACCATTGTGAAATTTAAAGCTGAACAAGCTGAAGAGCAGTTCAAAGAAACATCTAGAGCAGTTCCAGGTGGTCTTGTCTCGTTAGAGGAAACAGTAGATTTATCTGATGATGATGTGGTTAAGGATGTGATTGCTCAACAAATGGAGACACTCACCGCAGGCACCTACATCACTCCTTTTGGGACCCCATCAGTACAGGGAACTAGAGAAAAACAAGTTAAACAAGAAAAGGAAAGAAGCCCTGAGAAGGTTGCATAGAAAATAGGGCTAGATGAGTTAGTTGAGAAGGTCACCAGCCCTGAGGTGGTGGACCTTTCATAAATAAAGGATGCAAGTCCTCAGCATCAGACTAATACACCTGATGAGGTGAGTAAAACTGAAGAAATAAAGTTGGTTGAAGTAAGAGTGCATACTCCAGATTTGGGTCAGTCACAACAAGATATAGTTGGTGAACCCAAGATAGTGGAAGTCCTAGAAAAGGATGAGGAAGAAATGATCATATCAAATGAGGATGTCATCTAGACTCAAGAGACCTTAGGAGATAAAGAAAAGTCAGATCATGATAATCTAAAAACTCAAGAGGAGGTATCTACTTCAAGTGCAGAGAAAGATATGACGCAAGATCAGGTGGAGGCATCCCAAGTAGATGAAATAATATCCATTGATGCGAGCATATCTCAAGATGAAGAAATCAATAAAGTAGATGAAGTTAGAGTGGAGGAAGCAAAAGATCATGATAGTCATGATGATCAACAGGATCACCCTCCCGGAAAAGAGGTCCCTCATCTAGAGGATGTACCAAAAGATCACTCTCATGGGGAATATCATGAGGAAGAACAAAGAAAATCACCTTCTCCGTCAAATGCAGATGCACTTACGGGAGATCAAGGTGATGATCATGATGATGATACAGGAAACCAAGGCACAAAAGATCAAGTTCCTCAGTGGCTAGAAAGAGAAATTGGCACTGAAACAAGTATGGAAATTCAAGAATTTGATGTGTCTACATTATTTTCAGAAACATTAATAAAGCCCAAGAGGAAGGCTAGGTTGACCTCGGCCATTAGAAGGGATCCTACAATAGGTAGGAGGATAGTGCAGGTAGCACTCCCTACTGTAGATAAAGAGAAAGGTAAAATCACTCTGGATGAATTCCAGATCAGCACAGTAGATTTGGGGTTTGCTAATGAAGACCAGGAGGGTCAAGAGGGAAAAGACATTATCGATTCTTTGATCCAGAAAATAAAAAAGGAAAAGGTTAAGAATAAACAACACAAAGAGCACATTGCTCAGTTACATACATATATAAAAGGGTTAATTAACCCTGAAGATACTTCAACTGATCATGTAGTCCCATTGACTGCTATTTCCCAAGAGGAGGTAAATAAGTTGGATCTCATGAAACATGAGTCATCCATATTGAGAAAGTGGATGTTATCCACATTTGATGATGCAAAAGAAGTGGTTAAAGCCTCTTTAAAAAGATGGAATTCCCTTAGTAGCTTCAAGAAGAAGGTAGATAAATTGCAAATGGAGACAGGGAAAAGGTCTTTCCAATTGGAGAAGATATTGGTTATCCTGGAAGAAATAAGGAGGATCAATCCTCAGATACTTATACAAAAGCAAGTGCTGAATAATAACAATGCATTATTAATAGATATATGGTATAAAGACATCCAGTTTGAATGTGATGTACTCAAAAGATGCAACAATAAGTTGAGAGAAATCAGCATGAGGCTACATGATATGATGTCTTTTGAGGCAGAAATTTTGGAAATGTTGGAAGGAAAGGTGGAAGGAAAGATAGAAAATCAAGATGAGGAGTTTGCAATCTGAGCTCTACATAATAACTTCCAATTCATTGCTGATGATCCACTAGGCCAATTGATAGAAGAATTCATGGATAGATTGGTAGGAACCAAGGTGAAAATGGAAAATTATAATGAGACATTATACAACAAAAGGAACAAACTGGATAATATCCGAAGTAAATACCAAGCACATAAACATGCCATTATCAAAGTAAAGACTCAAGATGGTGGAGAAATAGATAAAATAGTGCAATTGTATGAAAATGTCAGGGTAATTATGCAAGCTCATATACAAGGTCCCAGTCATCAGGATGATGAAGATACAGCAAGCGATGCACCTGATGATGAAGAGCATGAAGTCGACAGGTAGATAAAGATGTAGCGTAAAGTAGATATCAGCATCTGACACTTAAAGAAAATAAGTATTTCAAATGGTTGCTAGCTGGCAACCTGTGCCCCATGATAATGTTGACCAGGTCAAGGAAGAATATTCACCGTAGATATTCATTGATAAATCTTGATCGTAGATCATTTTTGTAGCAGATCCCTCACCTTATTCTATAAAAGGTGCAGGGATGCCTCATTTTAAACATTCAAAACTTAATTGAAATCTATTTGCTGAAGTATTCAGGACTCATTTCAAAGCTATTGTATATGTACATGTCTTTTGCATACTTAATGAAAGAGAAGAGTATTTCGATTACAAATCTTCGTAAATCTTGAGTAATCTGTGTCTGAATTCTGGATATGTGCTTTGATTTGTTGTGTCCCTTAGAGTGCTCATCATTTTGCATGTATTATTTTCATTCATCATCCTCTGAAGTTTGCATCAACTGTATCTAGCTATGGAATATCCTGGTGAACATATGGTTTGATTTCTTCTCCTCATGACAGTGTCAAGTATGTATGTGGATCAATAACTAAAGGTTCAACTTTAATTTGAAGTATTTCTTTCAAATTTCTTTCAATTTGAAAAATTTCCATTCATCACAATTGCAAATAATTGATAATCTTAAGCAAATAATACAAATATGCAGGCATCTTGTAGATAATTGAACATATTCAACATATTTGATGCTAAAGCATGTCACAATGACAAATATCATGCAAAGTTTTGAGGATAGACACAATATTTGAAATATATCCTATGTATAAATAACTCTCTGTGCAGCATCATTACAGGAAACATTATCTTACTGATGAGATTTACGTAAGGCCCCAAAATGGAAACAGCAACACACATTAACCTCTAAGTAACGTCAGAAGATGAAGACCTAATCAACGGAGACTTGGGATCATGAATTCTCTGAATTCATCATATCTTTCAAGATGTGTAAAGGCTATTGTGTAACTTTTATTCTATGTTTGTTTATGACTAACATCATCATCAACACTACTCTATTCAAATATATTTAATTCTTTAGTCCTCTATACTCTTGCTGCACTTATTGCATCATAGATATAGTTAATTTGAACAAATTTGCAACAACCATATTCAACAACAAATTTCATCAAGTATATATTGTTGGCAAGAGACACTATATGGATTCATGATTGTTGTCATTGATGGCAACAAAGTTCATCCCACACATCCACAGGACATGGTGTGTCTATACCGGAAGTTAGAGTGAAGAATGTTGTGGTCCGGTAAGCAAGAACAGAGCATGTGGCGAGGTCTGACAGTCAAGTCCAGATCTCTCAGAGGAAGTAACTTGGTGAAGTGCAGATTTGGGGAAGTCAAGAGAACTACCTTGACTGATATATTCCAAGGATTTAGCCTCCGGTGATAGATGAAGAAAAAGTTATGAATACTTGAGTATCAGGTTCCCAAGTGACAATGTGAACAAAAGAAGAACTGACTGGCAGAACATCAGACATTATTCCAGATGTGTTACTGATGATGGAAAAGGTTCTTGAGGCATAAGTTATGTTTGGCCAATGTGATTGATGACTTCTACAAGTATATGCTTGATCCGCATTACTTGGTGTGCAAGGATTCAGCTGACAGATCAGAGTTTGAGGAAATTATTAATTGTTTCGGATGTCGACTAGAAAAGTGATGAAATCACTTATGCATATATATATAAGATTGATTTAGATGTGAATATAAGTGTGGGAGTTGAGAAGTACAAAGAAAAGCAGAAGAGCAGAGTGAAGATAGTAGAAGAGGTCCAGAATGTGACAGTACAGCTGCATCAAGAGAGAATAAGAATGAAGTGCAGTAGATCAGTTTACTGAGCTTAACCGGAATTGAAACTCAGCATGTGTTGATGCTCCTTATCAGTTCAAGTATTGTATTACACTCTTTATAAATTGTAGACAATGTGTCTCTTGTAGGCAGTATGCCTTTTGTGAGCAGTATGCTCGGGCAGTGAGCCCTAATTGGCAAGTGCCATTTTGTATTTCCATTCTTCTAATAGAGAATACAATCTTGGGTTAATCACCCCGTGGTTTTCTCCATTTTTAGGGTTTCCATGTCAAAATATTGTGTCATGTGTATTTCCATTTCATGGTTATGTTTGCTTGTTTGAATTGATGCTGCACTAATTATTAAGAAAGTTTAGAAAGTTGAAATAATTAAGATAACTGATTCACCCCCCCTCTCAGTTATGAACAATTGGTATCAGAGCCAAGTTCCTCTTAACAGAGTCTAACAGCTTGAGGAAGATCTAGGAATTCAAATGGAGGTATATGGTTTAAGGGAGCAACTCAAGACTGCCCTTGATGATCTTGAGTAGTCAAACTCTGAAGTCAATGAATTAAAGCAAAGACTCAAACAGGCTAATGATTTCATGAAAGGAGCTACTTTAGCAATTAGCAAGTCAAGGTGAAGCCAATGATACAAATGAAGATCTGAAGGAGAAAACCAAGTTATGTGAAAAGTTATCAAAAGAAATCATTATGGTAAGACATGAAATGGAATCAGGAGTTATGAAGTTTACCCAAGAGGTTGAAGAGAAAAGAAAAACTGAAGATGATCTAAGACAATCTCTCAAGGAGAAATCAGAAGATTGCCACAAGATGGATAGAATTATCAGATATCTTGAATCTGATCTTGAAGATGCTAAAGATAATGAAGAAAAACTTGAGGATCAAATTGTCTCTCTTAAAAGGGATCTTCAAACAACAAATGAATATAAAGAGAAATTCAAGATAAGTTTTTCTCAACTTGAAGTTCTTCTTGAAAGTCAAAGAGGGTAGATGACAAGTGTGGTTTGGGGTATGAGAAAGGAGAGAGCTCCGGATCCAGTCAGAAGAATCTTAGATCAAAGTATCTAAGGAACAGGCCTAGAAGACCTCCGGTAAGGCAGCCTAATGCTCAAAGATATCCATCCTTCAATGGATATTGCCACAATTGCAATAACTTTGGTCATAAAGCTAATCAGTGTAGAAAGAGAATGAATTAGACTAATACATCCTTCTTCGGACAGTGCTTCAACTACAAAAGGTATGGTCACAAATCTCATGAATGCAGAAATATGCAAATGAACAATTCATTCAATGGTAGATGCTTTGCATGCAATAGAATGGGTCATATGGCTAATCAATGTAGATCAAGAGAATATCAATCAAATATGCAAAGAAATGTTGTTTGCCAAATTTGCAATAGATCCGGTCATATTGCAAAATTCTATAGAAGCAAGAATCAGAACAAAAGAGGTCCAGTATATTATAATCAGAATCAAGTTAAGGGAAAACAAAAAGTGAATGCGGATGAAGTTCAAAGTGAGATGAACAAGATTTGGGTGAAGAAAAGTACAAAGAATGTAGGGGATGGATCCGCACCAGACTCTAGTGCTGATATTCCTTCTGAAAATTAAAAAGTGAGCTCTGGCTCAGGGGGAGACACAAAGAAAACCTTGTTCCCCCAGCTAGTCAATTGGTGACAGAACTGGCACAAGGAGAGTTGCAGATTAAAGGGCTCATAAGAGAAACATCTAAGAAGACTATGGTTAAGATTTGGATGATTTGCAAGATGTTTATGATCAAGATTGATCTAGTTCTTCAAGTCATTCGAATAAGGCAAACTAGAATGACTTAGGTTGAGCATTTATTGTAACTTGATATTAGGGTTTGTAGAGTAATATAAGGGTTTTCTCATTAAGCATTTGTTTATTTTGCATTCAAGAATAAACAAAAAGAAGCTCTACAATAGAAATTCCTCAAGCCCATCAAAGATCATCTATAGAATCTGATTCATCCAGCAATTGATCTGGCTCACTTTGTGTAACTGAAAGGCACAAAAGGTATTCTCCATTATCAAATATCTTTCTATAAATCCTTGAATAATGGGTACTCCAAATATTGTGAAGATCTCTGATAGGCCTCACCCCATATTCAAGAAACATCCATACAAATCTTTGGAAGTAGATCCCTTAAGAGCATTTTCCAGTGTTCCGCATGGTGTGTTGCATACAGAAGATATTAGGGTTTACATACACGTGAATATTGAAGAGTTTGAGGAATCCAAACTAAGTGATATCTATCATAAACAATTGATAGATGATGCTTTTGAACTTAAAACTCAATATAAGGGTATCCAAGAGAAACATTTTGATCAGTTCATTCATTTCCCCTGCTTTGAAGAAGATGAATGGGTCTGGTATGTATTGAGTAGGATGCATGACAACTTCCTATGGCTGAACAGACATTGCAAAATCACTACGGAGGCAATTAGGGCAGTAACCGGCTTATACTCCTTAGGAGGGATACCTGTCCTCAAATCTGTCAAAAACCAAATTGTGACTGATGCCACCAGATCAAAATTTGATAAGAGGGCAATGACCATTGAAGATATCACGGACCCAGATATCAAGCTTGCATCTATGATAATAGGGTATAAGATATATCATTCCATTAGGGAGAATTCAGTGTCCGGAACTGTAGTGTATACTGCCTATGAGATGCTGAGAAAGAATGCACAGTGTGATCTACGTGAACTTCTTCTAAGTCAATTGATGGAGAACATACAAAAGATCAAAAAGGACAAGAAAAACTCCTTTAAATATGGTGGACTGATATTGTGTTTATTTTTCTACTTCATGAATGAGCTGCTTGGATCCAATGGATGGGTATGGAAAAATAACAAACTGGTAGCAATATAAATTAGAGATTACTTGCATGAACTTGGGGTTGCCAAGGCAAGGAATACAGCTCTATGGGGGTACTTTAAGAATTTCCAAAATACTATGCAAATCAGAGAAAGAATCCCAAAATCATTGGTTGAAAAATATAAAGATACAGTATGCTTCATGGTAGACACTGATCAATGCCTAATGGAGGCAGTAGAGCCAAGGATAGTTTGGATCATGCCTATGGGGTATGAAGTTGATAAACAAATTATGGAGCTGCATGTTCAACACATGCTCAGTCAGCCAAAGGATCCAAAGGCAGAAAGGTTTGGAACCTTTGAAGAGCTAAGTGTAAAAGTTCATGTGGAACTTAGACAACCAGAGATCAAGAGGAAGGTGAGAAAAGAAGTTGAAGATGTTGCAAAAGGCTTTGGCATCTCAAAGGAGGCACTTGATGCCAATAGGGAAAAGATGGAAAGGGCTAAGGAAGAAAAGAAAAGTGAGGAAAATGTTCTAATAAAATCTTCCACCTGGACCAGATCATTAAAGAGATCTGCACCTACCACTACCAAAAGCTCAAGGCCATCAAAACCAGAAGCAAAATTATCTGGCAAAGGAGAGAAAAGAACAAAGACAAAAGCCACAAGGGCTTATTCTAGTCAAAGGGATGAAGAGGAGACTAAATCTGATGAAGAAATCAGGAAAATGAAGAAAAAGAAGAAAACATCTGGTGAACCCTCTACCAGACAAGAGGAAGAAGAAAAGATAGAGGAATATGTTGAAAAACCCACTCTTCACATTGATGACATAATCAAATCAATCACAGTGGATGGAAATCTTCAGCCAATGATTGAGTTCTATGATGATTATGGTGAAGCAGATCAGAAGATATTGCAAGATGCCATAGTCAAGTACCTAAATATCTATAACAAAACATTTATTGAAATCATATCTGTGATCCCCAAAAGCTTGGAGAAGGAACTAGAAATAAGAAAGAACAATGCCCAAGCCAAAGACCTAGAAATCTGGGAACAGATAGCAATTCAGCTCTATCCTTCAATTGATCCCAAGACAATGAATATGGTATTCAAAGATTGTAAGGATGAGTTCAGGAGCAAAGCAAGGATGAATGAACTTATGCTTGGAGAGACTGACAAAGTTACAAAAGAGATAGAAGAGATCCTCTGAAATGCATTCAAAAGATTCAACATTCCAATTTTAGAGGACCTGGGTACTGATCCCTCGACTACAAGTGTTGCAGAAGAATCTACTGAGAAAATGATAGAAGAGGTAATGAATACTAGTGCAGAAATAGCTAAGGACTTGGAATCCTCTACTCCGGAAGAGATGGCCCGTGAACAGACTAGCATTTCTCCTCCAATTTTCCCTGTTAACTCTGGATCTAAAGAAGAAATAATAAAGGAGAAAGAAAAAGAGGTGAAAAGTAAAGAAGGAAGTCAAGCTGAAAAGAACATAAGTGACACTGCAGAAGAGAAAAAGAATCTGTCTTCAGCAAGAGACACTACAGAATCTATCAAGGACTTCTTGATAAAAGAAACTAATGAGATGGATGAACCAGAATTACTAAAAGGGCCATTATATTTTGACTCTCTATCTCCGGTACAAACAATGAAGATAGCTTCATTTGCAAATGCAAAGGTCAAAGAGAAACTACTGAAATCTCACATGCAAGACTATGAGCTTATAGAGGTAGCATCTGGAGTGTTGGAAAAGATCATGCCATCTTTTCAGAAGGATCCCACAACCTCTTCCTCTAGTAATCTCAAAACTCTAGTCAATAGTGTTAGCAAACATTTTAATTCTTTAGAGAAATCAGCTAAGGAGAAGGTTAGGAAAGAATTTTTGGATAAGAGATTCTCAGAGCTGCAAGGGTTAATATCAAATGACAGAAGAGTTATGGGTATTGGGATAAAAAGTTTGGAAAATGCCCTTAAGGATGGAGGTGATGTATACAAATTTTGTACATCCTAGTCTAAAACAACAGTGGAGATTGAGAAGAAAATAAAAGAATAGAAGGATAAATTGATAAAACTTTCTCAAAATTTTGATCCACTTACTACATCCATAATAAATCAAGAATGTCAAACGATTACAGTTTTGAATGAAATTAAGAAGCTTGAAAAAGAGAAGAAAAATAGAATCAGTAGGTTGAGTGAGCTCAGAGGGATAATTGTCCCTAAGTTAGAGGCCATGCATGAGGCCATAAAAGAAGCCCAGATCATAGCCCAGACTAGTGATCAGACAAATTTAAAAAGGGCAGATGCATTTGCATTCCTGTTAAGTGGTCATATATCAATTTTGGACAGAATGAAGCAAAGTTGGGAAACAGAATTTGTCCAGTTGAAGACAACTTTTGCAGACATTCTTCAGTTTATGTGAGAATGTTATATACGGCTAAGTATAGTTAAAGTTTTGAATATTTTGATGTATGGTTCTCACCCTTTTCCATTGATGTCAAAGGGGGAGTGAAGAGCAGTGAAAAATAAGGAATCCAACTAAGGGGGAGTTCCAAAAAATGTATGTAAAAATAGAGCATCAGCCAAGGGGGAGCATAGTGTAAACACTTAGTCATTTTTCACTAAGTGTTGCCATCAATGCCAAATGGGGAGATTGTTGGTAAGAGACACTATATGGATTCATGATTGTTGTCATTGATGGCAACAAAGTTCATCCCACACATCCGCAGGATATGGTGTGTCTATACCGGAAGTCAGAGTGAAGAATGTTGTGGTCCGGTAAGCAAGCACAGAGCATGTGGTGAGGTCCGACAGTCAGGTCCGGATCTCTCAAAGGAAGTAACTTGGTAAAGTGTGGATTTGGGGAAGTCAAGAGAACTACCTTGACTGATATATTCCAAGGATTTAGCCTCTGGTGATAGATGAAGAAAAAGATATGAACACTTGAGTATCAGGTTCCCAAGTGACAGTGTGAACAGAGGAAGAACTAACTGGTAGAACATTAGACATTATTCTAGATGTGTTACTGATGATGGAAAAGGTTCTTGAGGCATAATTTATGTTTGGCAGACGTGATTGATGACTTTTACAAGTATATGCTTGATCTGCATTACTTGGTGTGCAAGGATTTAGCCGACAGATCAGAGTTTGAGGAAATTATTAACTGTTCCAGATGCCGACTAGAAAGGTGATGAAATCACTTATGCATATATATAAGATTGATTTAGATGTGAAAATAAGTGTGGGAGTCAAGAAGTGTGAAGAAAAGTAGAAGAGTAGAGTGAAGACAGTAGAAGAGGTCCGGAATGTGATAGTACAGCTGCATCAAGAGAGAATAAGAATGAAGTGCAGTAGATCAGTTTACTGAGCTTAGTTGAAATTGAACCTCAGCATGTGTTGATGCTAATTATTAGTTCAAGTATTGTATTACACTCTTTATAAATTGTACACAATGTGTCTCTTGTAGGCAGTGTGCCTTTTGTGAGCAGTATGCTCAGGCAGTGAGCCCTAATTGGCAAGTGCCATTTTGTATTTCCATTCTTCTAACAGAGAATACAATCTTGGGTTAATCACCCCATGGTTTTCTCCCTTAACAGGGTTTCCACGTCAAAATATTGTGTCATGTGTATTTCCATTTCATGGTTATGTTTACTTGTTTGAATTGATGCTGCACTAATTATTAAGAAAGTTCAGAAAGCTAAAATAATTAAGATAACTGATTCACCCCCCCCTCTCAGTTATCAACATATATATATATATATATATATATATATATATATATATATATATATATATATATATATATATATATATATGCAACTTGATTTAACTCACGACTAGGTTGGCATGCCAAAATGAACCATGTACACAAGTATTTTACTTTGTTAGTTGGTCTTGTCCACACAATCATTTAAGGGTCTTCATATAGGTCTAGACTAATTATAGAACCACTTAGGATGGTGGTGCAAACAATATATCTTCTCTGCATATTGATCTAACATTGGTGTCGGCTTTATTCTTATAAGCATATTCAACTGACTTGACTGTCATATCATACCTCTCCATGCAAACCATATGAGACTCTGAAATTCATAACCAACATTCATTATAGACTTCTTAACATACCTTCATAACCGCAAGACATAATAATCTTCTATATCAAAATGTAGATCTTAGAACTGTTATTCAGTCACTGTGACGTACTGTCAAACTGGAAGCCGATATTGGAGAACTCGTCGAATATGATCTGATGAACTTTAGGCACTACAAATCTAGAATTAGATGCTTATGACATGTGTCTACATTGCCTTAGAACTACAAATCAAAATATTCAACAGCGGAGGAATGCAGACCAAAATACTCAGGTACTTTACACTATTTTAGGCTTAACTCTATTCATCCAAACTTAGACAATTCACCATATGACTTCCAGAGGAAGTTAGAACTTGAACACTGGAACATAGAATCACCAAAGGGTTGTTTACAACATACTAGAACCACATAACTTGATCTTCAACTATGGAGGTATACCATTCATATTTCTGTCAATCACTCTGTGTACTATCCATACTTAGTTATTCTGGTTAATTAGTCTTATGAACTGAAATCCAATTTACCAAACCTTGTTGCCATCAATGACAACATTCTACATTGACCAACAAAGCAATGTATCTTGACTATGTTGCCAACAATCTCCCCCTTTGGCATTGATGGCAACACTTAGTGAAAAATGATTGTGTTGCTCCCCCTTACTCTATGCACTCTAATTTTCTTCTTCTCTTTAGGTGTTTTTCCATTTTTGACTGGTTATTCTTCTCCCCCTTTGACATCAATGGCAAAGGTGTACGTACAAGTGTCAAAATTGTGTCAAAACTACAAAAATTGTAATTCTCTACTACATATGTGCATATACATTCTATCAAATTAGTTGGTTGTGGGTGAAAGGATATCATTGCACATAAACTTTAGCTATGTTAACTCTCCATCCCACCTATTCTTAACACTGTCCAAAATTTAAATGTTCCCATTTACTTGGAATACCAGATCCTCTGTCTTATGTACATTGATAGGCACATCAGTTATTGCTTGAACCTTTATGGCTTTTGCAGTTAAGCTTGTCATGGAGTCAATTTTAGGGCTTATTAACCCTCTCAACTGGCACATTCTTCTTTTTATTTCTTCCTTTTTCTTTGTAGGCTACTTATGTTATTATGAATATTTACAACTTGTGCTTCGATACTACTAATGGAATCAACTGTCAGATCATATGACTTAGAGATATTTACTAGTTGAAGTTCTATAGCCTTAATCTTCTCATCCATTTTCTCAATGGTCTCATGCCAGGATAAGAAAAATTTGTATATGTCACATGCCTCCTTAATAGCACTCTCTATATTCTTGATGCTATTATCTAACAAAAGTTTGTCACTGTCTAACTTGATCTTCAATTCAGTTAACTTTTTATCATCAAATTTTTTTCTTACCTTAGCATCTACAGATGTCTCAAAAGATTCAAAATGAGTACTTACTAACTTTATCAAGCCTTTGAGTTGATCAGTTGATGGCAATGATATATCCTTTTGGTATGAAGGCATCAACTTCTTCAAAATGTTGGATGCCTCACCAATGAGTTCATTATCCTATATATGTGACTTTAGAATCTCTTCCTAAGCTTTTTCTTGAACAATTGATACCAGTTTAAATTTCTGCACAGGAGACATTGAGGCCAAATTTATTGGTCTTTGTAGGAACTCAGGCTCATCCAAAATGTGTTGCTTTTCCAAAAATTCTTTCATAGAATCTACTGGATCCTGTAAGATAGTAGTGTCTCTTGTCATATTAGACACTTCTTTTTCTTGATTTTGCTCTAGTGGATCAAGATCCATATCCTCTTGTTCATCAATGTTTTGTTCCATAGGAGGGCTCTTGTCAACTTGTTCATCCTCTTGGTTATTAGATTTATTTTTCTCTGTAGTCTTCTCCTTATTTTCTTAATCATCAATTTACTGATCAGGAGGACTTGTCCATGTTTGGCCCTTATCATCTTTGTCTTGACCATCAGTAGCAGGGGCTTGATCAGTTTTTTTCTTTTCTAAGGCTTCTTCCTCAAGGTCTTCCTCAATTTTCTCAAGACTTTTCTCTTCCTCTTGTTCTTCCATTTCTTTTTCTTTTCTAGGGCTCACCAGAGGATTAACATTAGTTTGTTCCAGGCTTGATCCATGCTGACTTTAGGTACAAAGGTGTCATCACCAACATTTGTATCTTCTTTGTCATATATAGTAGGGATGCAAAGATCTTTTAGGATCTCAAGAATTGTTTGCTCTATGTCCTTTATAAATTTCTCTGTGTTTCCAGCCATTAGAGTGTTAACTCTCCTTTTTACTTTAATTTTGTCTCCAAGGATATTGAAAACCTTGGCTCTTTCCTCTAGAGTCACATCTGGACAAAATTTTAGTAATGAATTTTCTCTTACCTCCACATCTTGGGTCATGGTTGCTTCCTTCTTGGTAGACATAATGCTTGCTAGGTTGTCTGGGAGATCACTGGCTATCTCAATGAGATCTTTGTTATATATTTCCAAGTATTGAATGAAAATAGTCTCAATGATGCTTTTGTCTGCATCATCATATTCATCATACAGTTGGGCTATAGGTTTCAGATTCCCATCAACTGTTATAGCCTTCATTACATCTTCAAGACTTATTGTAGCCTTTGCTTGTTTGAGCTTTGCTTTCTTCTCCCTCTTCTTTTCTTTCCCTTTTCTGTAGGATTTGTCTTGCCTAGAGCCAGAGGCTTCAATTGCTTTTCTTTTCATCTTCTTGACCTCTTCATCTAATTATGTTTCTTCATAATCAACACTATACTCACATTCATCCTTTTAGCTTTGAATTTTATTCTTTTATCCTTTGTCAGTAGGTTTCTTAGCAGGTGCTTCCATAGAGGGGGTGGGACCAGAGGATGTAGATGTAGTTTGTGAAGTAGATGCTCTTGTTCTCTTCTTTATTACTGCAGGTTCCTCTTTCCTCTCAGATTCTTTTGGTGCCTTTTTAGATTCATCTTGCTTCATTTGCTCATCTGCCCTAGCAACTTCTGATCTTGCTCTTATTTTAGCAATTTCTTCTTTAGTGAGTCCTACACTTTGAGCATATTCCTCAACCAATTTCCTCATCTTTTTCTGAGTTTCAGGATTCCTCGGTTCAACATGCACTTGCACAAATAATTCTTCAAAGGTACCAAATCTTGGTTCATTTGTGTCCTTGGGTTTGCTTAACATGTGCTGAGAATAACCATCTAGTATATTTCCTTCCACTTCATATCCCATAGGAAGAACCCAGACTGTCCTAGGCTCAATAGCCTCCATCATACATTGATCTTTGTTGACAATGAAACATTTATTATTTTTATATTTCTCAACAATTGACTCAAGTATCCTTTGTCTAGAATGCATAGCTTTTTGAAAATTCTTAAAATAGCCCCACAGAGCTACATTCTGTGCATCTTTGTTTCCTATGCCACTCAGGTAATTTCTAATTTGAATAGCAACTGGTTGACTGCTAGACTAGATCAACTTCATTCCTAGTAATTCTTGCATGAAATAGAAAAATAGGCACATGATCAAGGTATCAAATTTGAAGGGATACTTGCTTTCTTTTGTCTTATTTAGATTCTCTATTATTTGCTGCCAAAGTAATTCACACACTTCATACTCTGCATTCTTCTTTGCCATCTCATAGGCTATGTATATAGCAGTACCAGAAATAGAGTTCTCCTAGTTTGTGAAGTAGATTTCATAGCTGATCACCATAGATGCTAACCTAACTACATGGTCTTCAATGTTATTGATTGTCAATGCCCTTGTATCAAATTTGGCTCTGGTGGCTTCTGTCACTATGTTATTTTTCACTACCTTCAATATAGCCACTGTGCCAGTAGAATTTAACCCTTTGACCACCGTTATAGCATCCTTTGTGATCATGAATGGTGTATTAAGCCACATAAACTCATCGTGTACTCTTCTTAGTATGTACCGGACCCATGAGTCCTCTGTAAATGATGGAAAGTCTACGTATTGCAAAAACTTCTTCTTTTCTAGGGCTTTGTATTCCTCCTTCAATTCGCAATCCCCACCACACAGATGATTCATATATAATTCTCCAAGTTTTCTATCATTGTGTTCATCTAGGACAACGTGGATGTAAGCCCTAATGTCTTCTTCATGCATCACACCATAGGGCACTTCGAAAAAGCACTGTCAGGATCAACTTCTATGGATTTGTGTGGATGTTTCTTGAATTTAGGCCATGGTCTTTCAATGATATCAATAACATGTGGTGTAGCTATTTCTACAAGAATTGAAACAAGTTCACAATAGGGTTTCAAACTGTACATACCTCTTTTGCCAAATTAGGGTTTGCTCTAAGTTGCTTTGAATCTCTGGAAATTGTTCAAATCACTTGGAATTCTACTTTAGTTCTCCTTGGACACTTGATAGCTTGTATGCAAAGTTATTAGACTTTAGAACTTGACCCTTTTTAACCCTTGTTATGCAAAAACCTAATTGTCATAAATCCTGCTCTCAAAAAGCTGTCAAATACCTCACTATTGAACATAGTCAATTAAGATTGCTTTGCAATATACCACATCAGGTCTTTTTCTACCAGTTTCTTCTCCAAATGATCCATACAGAACTGCTCTAGCTTATACCTTAGTGCTAGATCTCAAAACCAACTATCTAGGTAGGGGTTTTAGATTTTCAATATAGCTCCCCCTGAGCCAGAGCACCAAATCTACTTCCCAGAGGAAGTATCTATACCAGAGGCTAGTGCAGATCCATCCTCGACCTCATGAACTTTCTTCTTAATCCATACCTTTCTCATTTCCTTCTTGATTTCTACTGGATAAACTTTGTTCTTACCTTTATCTTCCCTCTATTCTATAATCCTCTTTTCTGGAGAATTGTTCCTTTCTATCTTCTTACTTTTGCAAAATTTTGCAAAGTGTTCAGGCTTATTGCAGTTGTAGAAAACAACATTCCTCTATCCCTAATTTCTTCCATTTAATGGTTTCATTCTTGATCTACATTGGTTAGCCATATTCCCAAATCTATTGCAAATAAAGCATTTTCCACTGAATAACTGAGTAATCTTCCCATTGTTGAAACCTCTCCTAATCTGACTTCTACATTCATTTTCTTTATGACCAATTCTCTTGCAATTGAAACACTGACCAGAGAATGATGGAACATTTTGATTCATTCTACTCCTACATTGAGTAGCCTTATGACCAAACTTATTGCAAGTAAAACAATAGCCATTGAAAGATGGTTACCTTTGAGCATTAGGCTGCCCAACCAGAGGTCTTCTACGTCTGTTTCTTTGATACTGGACATGTTTGCCTTTGTATCTTTTCATCTCAGTGTTGACTTGTCCTGATTTAGAACTTTCTCCTTTTTCAAAACCCAAACCTTGCTTGTCATCTAGAGTTCTCTCACTATCAATCAACTTATCAAGTTTTGTAGAGCTTATTTTGAACTTCTCTTTGTAACTATTTGCTATATCCATATCAAATTTTAGAAGCACAACATCTTTTGCCAACTTTTCACATTCTTCAAACTTGTCTTTCAAGATTTGATTTAAATGCTCCTCAGCCTTTACTTTCTCTTCAATCAACATTGATAAATCATTTAGAGTTTCATTTGCTTCTTTTAATCATTCACTTAGCTCTCTGCTCCTATCCTTTGATCTCTTAACTTGCTCTCTCAACTTTAGGATACATTCATCAGCTTCTTTGATATTTTCCTTTAGATCCTGAATATCTGCTTCATACCTATCAAGATCTTCAAGGGCATTTTTCAGTTCTTTATTACTGACATATGTGCAATTATCAATTGTGACACTACCTAGAGTAGGATACCTTCTGACTGCCATGTGAAAGCTTTCCCAGATCTTCCTTAAGCTATTAGGCTTCTTCCAAGGAAACTTGCTCTGATACCAATTGTTGAATGCAAGGAATACTAAGAGGGGGGGTGAATAAGTATTTTGTAAAACTTTTCATTCACATAATCATTGATCCATTTACCAAATTCAATAACATGAAAGCATAACAAACATAAGAAGAGTAGCCACAAAGTCATAACATAGACACCAAGATTTTTACATGGAAAATCTAAAGAGGGAAAAACCACGGTGAGTGTTATCTCATAATATATTATGATAGCAATACCAGATTATGAAAAGCTCACTGTCATAGGGCTCACTGTCCAAAGAAATGCTCACTGCAGGTGGACTCACTATCTAAGTGGACTCACTATCCATAGAGAAAGAAAAGATAAAAGAGAGAAAAGAAGCACCTCATTACTAGTCATGAACTGCTACAAATGCATCTACAACATGCTAGAATAAAGCTCCATTGATCGCTTAATATATAGACTCAAAACTCTTCATCATTACTGCTCTGCATTTCTTCTATGTTTACATATATTCAATTCTTTAGTCCTCTGTACTCTTGCTACACTTATCATATCATAGATATAGTTAATTCACAACACATTCACAACAACCCCATTAAACAATGAATTTCATCGAGTATATATATCTGCAACTTGATTGAACTCACAACTAGGTCGACATGCCAAGCATGAACTATGTACACAAGTATTTTACTTTGTTGGCTTGGTCTTGTCCACACAATCATTTAAGGATCTTCATATAGGTCTCGACCAATTATAGAACCACTTAGGATGGTGGCGCCAACAATATATCTTCTCCGCATATTGATCTAACATTAGTGTCAGCTTTATTCTTATAAGCATATTCAACTGACTTGACTGTCATACCATAACTCTCCATGCAAACCATATAAGGCTCTAAAATTCATAACCAACATTCATTATTGACTTCTTAACATACCTTCAGAACCACAAGATGTAATAATCTTCTATATCAAAATACAGATCTTAGAACTGTTGTTCAGTCACTACGAAGTGCTATCAAACTAGAAGTCGATATTGGAGAACTTGTAGAATATCATCTGATGAACTTTAGGTGCTAAAAATATGGATTTAGATTCTTATGACATGTGTCTACATTGCCTTAGAACCACAAATCAAAATATTCAACAGCGGAGGAATGTGGACCAAAATACTCAGGTACTTTACACGGTTTCAGGCTTAACTCTGTTCATCCGGACTTAGATAAGTCAGGACCTGAACACTGGAACATAGTATCACTAAAGGGTTGTTTACAACATACTAGAACTACATAACTTGATCTTCAACTACGGAGGCATACCATTCATATTTCTATCAATCACTTTGTGTACTATCCATACTTAGTTATTCTAGCTAATTAGTCTTTCAGACTGAAATCCCCTTTACCAAATCTTTTTGCCATCAATGACAACATTCTACATTAACCAACAGAGCAGTGTCTCTTGACTATGTTGCCAACAGTCTTACAATATAAATATCTGACCTCCTGATTCACATGAATAGGAATTTCCAATCACTTCCTTCGACCAATAACCCCAGAACTACACCAAGATAGGCTTTAAATACACGTCGAAACTAGTTAGTGTAATTTCCCTAATGTTGGCTTGCTTTGAAATGTGTAACTACCATTTGGGCACCAAAATAGCTACCATTTTCCCGCCCTCAAAAGAATTTTAAAATTTTAAAATTTGGTAGCACAACTTCTGGGAACCATAATTTTTGATTCAGGTGTCCGATTGATGAACCATTTGAAGCATTGGAAAGCACTTTTTAGGGTGTTATGGGATGTTTAAGTACCTCAAATCAAATTTCAAAACTTTTCTATGGACCTCACAAAATTAAAACTTTAATATCTTGAAGTCCAGACATGATCTTGAGCTAAAATCTACCAAGAATTCTTATTTGACTATTTTGAATCTTTGGGGAAAATTTTGGGCTCAACCACTTCTTTGATATAGGGTTACTAAAAATACTAAGTTTTGGTATTCTTAGCCCTGTTGGAAACTTTGAAGGTTTTCAATCATTATTCAAGAAAATGTGATGTAGGAGCATCCCTAGTTCAAGAGAAATCTTTCATGAACCAAAAATATTTGCATTCATTTTTCTTTCTTTCATTTTCCAATTCAGTACAGTCAATATAGTCAGTTCAGTCAGTAGAAGTTTCAGTAGATTGGTCCGCATTCTTCTGCAATTTCATTTCAGACTTTACAGAGTTGGTCTTAGCATCTAGACATCACCATACACATCATATCCAAAATTTAGATCATTTGGATCAGTTTCTGGAAAGATATCACTATCAGAAGATTGACTATTTTCTTAGAACAAAGCATTCAGAGAGTCTCAGATAGACAACTAAAGGAGAAGACTTGCAGAGTACTTCCATGACTTCTAGAGCTAAATGACACATCATTCAAGATAGATTGGAACCTGGCTAACCTTCCCTGAGGTCCACACATTGATTCATTCACTTGTGGAGGATTTCCACATGTTTTGTGCCAATCTATCCGTGTACACATGTTACATCTCTTTCATTGGAGTTTGTAATCACTCTTGGCTAATGTGGAGGATTCTTATGATCCAGAGATGATATACATTCATTTAATAGATGCATATGAAAACAATTCATGATTAGAAATAATTAGATAGTTTGAATTCTTTTGGTATCAGGTGCTTCAATGCCATATCCTTCTATTCTATCATCAGGCCTGTGAGCCCTAATTTGTAAGCCCGCATGTTTCTGGCATGTTTGTATTTTGAATCTATGATATACTGAACATCTAAATCTGTATTTGTATTCTATAATTGAGTTGCTTCCATTGTGTTTACTCTTGTTTCATGGTCTAGATTGTTCACTCTGTGGACCCTCCTAACTGTGACTGCACCAAGTGGTATCAGAACAAAGTTTGAATCCATTGGGAGCAAATTCCATAAGATCTTGCTATGAATAGATCACTGAATCCGAGGCAGACTACCCATGTTGTCAACTGATCACCGATAGAGATAGTTGTCACCTTGTAGCTTGATTACCAAATTTAAGGTAGTTACACTTGATCCTAGGAAGAGATGTCGCCAAGGAGAATACCTATCATTGGTACTATGTCTAGAAGAATGGATGAGATGATGGAAATGATGAAAACAATGCAAGTTCAATTGGATGCTATTAAAGAAGATTGAAGAAGAGGACTTACACCTCGACCCAATGTTGAAAGTGATGATGAATAAATTCAATCTGCTGATCAAAATGAAGAAACCCTACAAGAAGAAGAAGAATCAGATCAAGTAAAGATGTTGCAAGCTATTTCAAATATTGGAAAAGGACCTAGAGTGGATGTACCAAACCACACTAGCAATTTGAATCTGGAAGAGCTGACTGATTGGATAAATGACCTAGGAGAATACTTTAAATATGAAGAAATTGAAGATCTAGAGAAGGTGGGATTTGCAAAGACAAATTTGAAAGGACATGCTACTATTTGGTGGAAAGAAGTTTAGTTGGATACAAATAGAAGAGGAAAAGAGAAGATCATAAAGTGGGATAGAATGGTGACAAAATTGAAGAATCAGTTTATACCTGTTGACTATGAGTTGGAACTATTGAACAGATTTCAAAACCTGAGACAAAAGGAGAAATCTATGAAGGAGTACACTAAAGGATTTCATAAGATGATCATAAGGACAAGACATAGTGAAGCAAGCAAGGAGAAAGTGGCAAGATACATCAATGGACTAAGATTGAAAATTCAAGAAGAACTAAGTTTGGTAAGGATGACAACATTGGAAGAAGCATATCAGTTTGCCCTGAAAATTAAAGAAAAGTTCAACAAGAAGCATGAGCAGAGATAGACAGGAAGAGGAGGTAAATTTCAGAGAGGTAGAACATTTTCCAGTAGAGAAAGATCATGTGCAGAGCAAAATAGACAAGATAGCACATTTAAGAAGGAGGACGGAGATAACAATGCATACTAGAGAGATGACAAAACTTTCTACCGCAAAGGAAACCCTAATGCATACCAAAGTGAAGGATGCAAAAGAGATGGAAGAGGATTTGATAAGAGAACATTTAGAGGAAGTTGTTTTAAATGTGTAGGTGAAGGACATAGAGCATTTGAATTTCATCAAGGAAGTATAAGCAAGAAGGTAGAAAATAGTGGAAGAACAACTTATGTAGAAGAAGAACCTGTTGGATCACCTAGTTCAGTTGGAAAACCTGAGAAAGGAGAATCACTCGACATGAGGAGAACACTATTTCAAGAAGAGACAAATGAGGAACCACTGTAGAGGAAAAGTTTGTTCCAGACTAGATGTAAATCAAGAGGCAAATGTTGTAAGGTTGTAATTGATAGTGGTAGTTCTAATATTTTGGTTAGATCATATATTGTTGGGTAGATCATGGCAATATGATAGAAAAGCTACACACGATGTGAGAAAGGACACCTATACTATAACATCACATGGAAAGATAATTACCTTGATTCCTTTGGAAGAAGAACCTAAGGGTGAAGTATGTGGGAATGCTAGAATCTATTTGGTAGATGGAAGGAAATTTCTGGATGGTTTGAGATTTGAGAAAATGTGTTATGCTTTGACTCCTAAGAAGCCTTGAGCCCTAAAGATAGAGACTGAAGAATCACAACCAGAGAAGATAACTAAATTGTTGATAGAGTATGAAGACATCATATCAGATAATGTACCTAAAGAATTGCCACCTATCAGGAGTATCAGTCATCACATGGATCTTATACCTGGAGCTAGTTTGCCTAACAAAGCAACACATAGAATGACATGAGTAGAGAATGAAGAATTGAATAGACAGATACAATAACTATTGAGGAAAGGTTTGATCAGAGAAAGTGTTGACTTTTTCCCAGACTGGATGCTTATTCCCAGATTTCCCTACAAGGTAGCCATCAGTGATCAACAGGATCTCTGGGCCAGGGGGTCAACAGTGTAGGAGATAGACTCTATATTTTATCTCCTCTTCTTCTTCAGGCTCTGCAAGACCTAGGGGGGTATTCCCTACTCAACATCCATAAGGATATGCATGCAAGGCTGGGATGTTGACAGAAAGCAGATGAGTCCTCCTGTATGTAGACCAAAACTAAAAGATAAGGGCAAAGGGGCTAGCTTTGGGCCTATTTGCAGTTGTAGACAGAGGACTGAGGATCCTAAACTAACTCTAATGTCCTAATGTTGGTTTTAGATTTTGCTTTGGAGTTTAAGTGTGGATGCAAAGCTGGATATGGTTATAACACAAAACAAAGCCTGATTGGTGCCTATCCAGGGCCTGGAGTCAATAGACATACACCTGTGAATGATCAGCATAAACAACTAAAACTGGATTTCAAGGGGATATATGTGATACCTGCCTTACAGGCATCTCCCAATACAAAGTGTTAGGTTATCTCTACTTATGGTATCCCTACTGCAGTATATCCCTCCCAATGTTCAACCTGAAAACAGTTTAATCTACCCCTTGAATAGAAGTTAAAAGATCAGACATTCAACACAGGAATTCTATGCTCTAGAATCTAGACATTACCAAACATCCAGATTCAGAAGAAGAATACATGCAATACTGGAGACAGAATTAACACAACACATGCCAAACAGCATTTCTCATATAAGTTTAATCATGAAATCAGTGGGTTCATGCCAAAAACAAACAAAAGGAGATACATAAACTCACAGGTAAGCTGTACAGAGCAACCAGATCAGCTTGTTATGCATTACAGAGCCAAAATCATCAACTTTCAACAACCACAAATGAACAACACAACCTGCTTATAACAGCGAGGTAGGTGCTCAGCAATTAATTACAATGTTGACCAAAATTTCGCCAGATACACAGTATCATGAAAATGGCGCTCAAATACAACCGGATTGGCGCCCAAACTTGAATGCAGCAGGTGGGGGAGGAGACAGGAAGATTTCTCGAGCCCTGCGCTCCTGCCCGCTGATTGACACCTCCAGTCGGGTACAAGATCGACCCACGCCATCGCCCACACCTCTGCAACAATCGCCATTAATGGCGCACCAACCCGCGGCCTTGGGAAAATCATCAAACAGACCATCGCAAGCTTTTCCCGCCGAGACTCATCATCATGATTTTTGAAAATGCAGGATAACAATATCCCACATGCACCCCGCGATGACCTCAATAACACCTTATATACTAGGTCATGAGCATATATCATGTCGGTGCTTTTGCTCCTGACGACACTAGTATAGACTTCATCATCATCATCTTCCAGCAGCATGATATCCTGTTGTTCGAAATATCACCCTGACGTCATCATGATATTTGAAATATACCCTTCATGATAATCGGCACAACCTGATCCTTCGGAGGAACATCCTCCTGCTGAGCTTATAACAAAAATCTGGCCGATGAACATCCTGATGACGTCATCATCATATCCTGCTGACGTCATCATCATATTTACATCATCATGATATTCGGAAGACAACCAGATATTTGGAAATATCCTGATGATGTTCAAATATCAGGTTGCACTGTAGCTCCTCTGTAAGATCGGGGCGAAAACTGAATATGATGATGCTGCTTGAAAAGATCACCCTCAATAGATAACACGCGAAACTAGCAGGCGGATATCTCCTTGATATCAGCATCATCATGACGCTGGAACAAACATACACCCGGGTGATATGAAAATATCACCCCCTCCTTCGCGAATATCATGATGCAGGTAGGCAGAAAGAAAAATATCACCCTGATATACGGATGACGTCAGCATCATCAGGATGAGAAACAAATAATAGGAAGTGATACAACATCATCAGGATGATATTGACTAAGATCATCCTGACGTTCCAAAATATGATGACCCTAGTGAATATCGGGTCGTAATTACAACTCTTCAACAACATCATCAGGATGATGTTAACCAAGATCACCCGATGATAAAAATATCACCCCGGTGAAATATCATGAAGGCAGAAAATATGATGACCTCCACAAGCAGCAGGATGATAACTAGAAATATGATGATGATGAACACGACCCTTAGGAAAAAACAAGTTAGGTCGAGCAATTCAAAGAATAAGCAACATCATCATCATGCTCGCGCAAGGTGATAAATGGAAGATCACCGGAGACTTTGAAACATCACCCTCGCAAGCAGATGCGGGTGCACTGTAGCTCGTCAGCATCATCATGATAAAAACCAAACATCACCCGACAGTTGAAATATGATGATGACGTTGAAAAACAAGTCGACGAGGAACATGATGATGCAGATCATCATCGAAGACAAGATGATGATGATGACCTCCTCCTCAGGAAAATATGATGCTGCAGTTGAAAAATGCTGAGGAGGTCCAACACTTAGAAAAAATGGGCAGGAAGATAAAGGCTTCAAATGAAGAAACCTCCTGATCATGATAAATCAACCCCTGGTCAAAATGAGTGTCAACAGTGGCTCCGAATGGGGACGTGCAGGTGAAAACCTGCAGCGAGAACCAGATCTCCGGGCAGACCTGACAAAAAGCCAAAAAACGCGAGCTGTACAAGGCATTTACACTACATACATATTTTACAAATGTGCACAGCACCCAGTCATTATGCAAAATAGAGCTTAAGGAATTGGCCATGCACAGGCAATTCCAGAATTTCACCATCTAGGGCCTGGAGGAAATAAGAATCCTCCCCATGAGTATTGCAAACCTGATATGGGCCCATCCATAAGGGCTGAAATTTGCCATGTTTACCCTTTTCCTGATCTTTAGCATTCCAAATAAGCACCAGATCATTTACTTGAAACTTCCTTTTTGTAGCTCTCCTGTCAAACTGATATTTCATATCCTGTTGTCTTTTGAGATTGATCTGGTGGGCTCTCCTCCTGTCTTCATCCAATGCAACCAGCTGATTCACCCTTTTTGTCATGGGATCTTCAAGGTCTTCATCATTTTCCTGAATGAACCTGTAAACTGGTAGGAGATTGTTTATGGGCAGTCTAGCTGATGTACCATATACCAGCTCAAAAGGTGATTTCCCAATAGCCCTTTTCACAGTCACTCTGTCAGCCCATACTGCTAAATTCAACTTTGAGTCCCAAGCTCTCTTGTTCTTGTCCAGTATCCTCTTGACAATTTTCATGATGCTCCTATTGCTTGATTCTGCTTGACCATTTCCTTGTGGGTGATATGGTGATGTATATGACAGGCTTATCCCATACCTGTTGCAAAAATCAACAAACTCACCTGATCTGAAGCACATAGCATTATCAGTGATTATTTTAGATGGTACTCCAAACCTGATGATGATGTTCTCTAGTATGAAGTCTGTCACCACCTTACTTGTAGCTCTTTTAGTTGGAATGGCCTCAATCCATTTGGTAAAGTAGTCAGTTGCCACCAAAATCCAACTGTGTCCCCCACTTGATTTGTCTGCAATTTCCCCTATAAAATCAATTCCCCATTGCTGGAATGGAGCATCCACAGGTGCAGTTCTGAGGGGTAAAGCACCATGATATTTCAGCTTTCCTGAGAATCTCTGGCAAGGGTCACACTTCCTTACTAACTTTTGTGCATCTGAAAAGAGAGTGGGCCACCAATATCCTGCCCTGAGAATTTTATGAGCTGTTGTTTGGGCAGTATAATGGCCACCACACAATCCTTTATGCATGTCAATCAAAATATTGTTAGCCATATTCTTATCCACACATCTCAGCAGCACACCATCAGGATTTTTCCAGTACAACTCACCTTGAACAATGACATACCTGATTGCATGTAGCTTCAGAGTCCTCTTTTGATTGTCACTGAAATGGGAAGGACAATTCATATTTTGCAAATAATAGACAATATCCTTGTACCATTCAGATCCTGATGCACTTACATTCTCATCTTGGACTGCATTGACTTGGCATGCTTCCAAGTTTGACTGTGCCATCATCTTGGCTAGTCCTTGTCCTCTTATCAACTTAGTAACCTGTATGTCTATGTTGAATTCCTGCAGTTTGTTTATCCATCTGCACCTTCTTCCAGTCACCTCCTGCTGAGTGAATATGTCTTTGACTGCAGCATGAGGTACATATGCAATTATATGTGACCCTACCAAGTATGGTCTGAAACTTTTAATGGCTCTAACAAGTGCATATGCCTGCTTTTCCATAATATCATACTTCAATTCAGAGGCCTGCAGGGACATACTGAAGAAGGCAATGGGCTGCTCAAAACCATCTTCATTTTTTTGTAACAAACATGCAGCTACAGTATGAAAGGAAGCAAAAGAAAACACTTGAAATGGCCTACAAAAATCAGGAGATTTAAGAACAGGGGCCATCTTTATTGCCTCTTTGATATTCTGAAATGATTCTGTTGCTTCCCTTTCCCAGTTGACGGTTGCATCCTTCTTCATCATCTTGGAAATGTTCCTTGTGATCTCTGCAAAGTTGGGAACAAATCTTCTGACAAAGTTTACCTGTCCAAAGAAGGACTGAACTCCTTTCATAGTTTTTGGCATTTGGATCCTGTCAATAGCTGCCACTCTCTCTGGATCTATCCTGACTCCATCCTTGGAAACAATATGTCCCAGAAGTTTTCCTTCAACTACTCCAAAGGCACACTTCTTTGGGTTTAAAGAAATACCATATTCTAGTGCTCTTATAAAAATCTGCTCCAGATGCAAACAGTGCTGCTCTTCCTTCTTTGAGTAGGCAGTCAAGTCATCCTGATATACTGCCAGGATTGAATCAATTAGCCCTGCAAAAGCAACATCCATTGCTCTCTGAAATGTAGCACCTGCATTTGTTAGTCCAAATGGCATTCTAACATACACATATGTTCCCCATGGAGTGGTAAAGGCAGTCTTATATTGTTCTGATTCCTTTACCTTTACCTGATTATATCCTGAAAATCCATCCATCATGGATAGGAGTTCACAACCAGTCACTCTCTGCAACATAGCTTCCATATTAGGCAATGGATAGTTATCCTTCAAAGAGGATACATTCAAGTTCCTGAAATCAACACACAGCCTAATATCACCATTCTTTTTCCTGACTGGGACAAGGTTAGACACCCAAGTTGAATGTCTGATGGGCACAATTATTCCAGCTTCCCTGAGCCTTCTGAGTTCTTCCTGCATCTTGGGAGCTAAGGTAGGATTTATAGGCCTTTGCCTCTGTCTAAATGGCTTAGCTTCAGGCTTCAGTGGGATCTCATGCTGGAATAAGTCTTCTCTATAAGCTTTTAGGTCCTCATATGACCAAGCAAAAACATGTTTATACCTTTTTAGCAATGCAATCAGCATACTTCTTATGTGTGGTTTGAGTTGTTTGCCAATATATACCTTCTGAGGGGCCTGAGATGTCCCCAAATTTATTTCTTCTAAATCCTCCTTATTTGTGGGGGATGTCTTTGTGACCATTTTGTCTCTACTGTCAAAGGCTCTTTCCAAAGCCACTAACCCTCTAGGGATCTTGTTAGTCTTCAACTGGATGATCTCCTTCCCTACAAGAGTCTCTTTTCCATCTACAGTTTCTACAAAAGCTTGGAAATCAATCTGTTGGTTCTCATACTCATCTATGCAGTGCAAAAATTTCAGCAAATCCCTATCATCATTAAAAACTTGCCAACTGCATATGTTTTCTGGTATGGCAGGCCTGATTTTAACTTCTACATCCGTGACACCTGACAGAGTGATGTCATCTGGCCTTATTGCAACATTGGCTAAGAAATCAGCCATAACATTTTTTGACCTTTCTACCCAGCCAATTGAAAATGCATCAAAAAGTTCAATAGTATCCCAAACAGCATGCTTGTATTGCTTCAGTCTTTTATTCTTTGCAGCATACTTATTTCTGATTTGGGATACAATCAGCTCAGAGTCTCCAAATACTCTTAACATCTTAATTCCATGTTTGAGAGCAATATTCAGGCCTAAAAGTAAAGCCTCATATTCTGCAATATTATTTGTGCAATCAAACCTCAGCAAGAAAGAGGATTTGAGGAGCTTACCAGTTGGAGACAGGAAGACAACTCCAGCTCCAGAACCTTCTTTTGCACAAGCTCCATCAAAAAACATGGTCCACAATCCTTGCTGATCCAGCTCTTCAGTGCAGACATTTTTCTTTTCATCTTCTGTATCATCTGAGACAACCCTGAAGTTATCACAGTCAGTGTCTACAAAGCACACCTGTTCATTTGCTTCTTGGTCTTCCACTGTCTCTGATGATCTTTTCTCTCTAATTAGCTTGACATCCCTGCCATTCATTGGAATCATGGCGTATGACAGGTCCAGCTGCATACTTCCACCTATTAGTGCTGCCCATCTTCTTGACAGCAGCATACCATACTGTGGCTTGATGTCAACCACTGTTATATTCATCTTATATTTCTTTTCAGGAAATGCTGCCAGTCTGAAATCCACATCCTTCATGATTCCAATAACTGGTACCTCTCTGGCATCCATTGCATAGCATTTTCCACATGCCTTGTCAATTTTTAATCCTGTTTGTTGCATGATAGCCAAAGGCATGACATTTGTGGATGCTCCAGAGTCAAGCATACAATTTCTAATTATTTTACCATTTATAACCAGGGAAACATAAAATGGTTCCACCTGTGAAGGACACTTTGTCATGGTCATTCCTAAATAGACTTCAGGAGTCTCATCTTCTTCATTACACATGACCTGTTTCTCACCCTGGGTCTGATCATTTTGCTTAGCTTGAAAAGGTACCCCTGAGATTAGGGATATTGTCCTATTCTTGATCTCTTCCACTTTCATGAGTTCCATAAGTGGAACAGAGACCTTTACCTGAGTGAGGATCTGGGCTATATCAAATGGAGCACAGTTTTGTACAGCAGTTGTAGCTTGCTCCACAATCTTGCTTTTATCCTGAGCTGACTTAGCTTTCATTCTCATAGTTCCCTGATCATCATTCCTGTCTTGGGAACCTCTACTTTGATCTTCAGCCTGAGGGGTTTTGTTTTCTGGTCCTTGGAAATCATGACCTGTTCTGTATCTAAAGTTCTGCTTGTTATTTACCCACTGCCTTTTTTGTGGTTCAGTTCCTTTATGACCATGCATCTGCTGACCTGCAGAAATATCTTCTGGCTGATGTGGGCTGCCAACCTGATTTTTACCTCTGAGATTGTAGTTGCTCTTGACCTGGGCAACTGCTGCAGCTGTGAAAGCTCTGATTTCCTCATCAGAAGGTCGGTGTAAGCTACTCAGAAAATTGTGTGAGTTCTGAGCATACACATAATTATCCTCATGATCTTCATCATATGGGGACTGTTGGCAGGCCTGAACTTGATCATCTATCTTCTCATCAGCACCATATAGAGTATATCCATTACCTATGGACATCATGTTAACATCATCATCCTGCACATGATGTGGCTCATTGCACTCATTACAAGATGTAGCATTATCATACAAAGATTGGGCAATCATGCACTGTGACTGTGAATGTGGCATCTGACAGATTATACACCACGGAGCATCATCAGCAATATTTATAGTTTTCTTTAGGGGATCAGGAGTTTCCTTGGCATGTTGAACCCTCTGATTTGTGTTGTTACGTGAAAATACAGGCTTACCATCATGCCAATTGGTGTTATAAGGCATATCATGTAATGATGGCCTCTTTTCCTGTCTTTGATAGACTTGCCTATCAGGACCCATCCCTTTTTCACTTCTAGCTAATCTATAGCTCAGGTCCTTAACAACATTTGCCAGTTTGTCTATCTTATCTTCAGGAGCAGATGTACTACCTTGAGTGTTCTGAGGCTTATTTGGATTCTGCAGAATTTTTACATCATCCCTTCTATTTGTCTTGCCTGATGCTTTCCTATTGTTTTCAATATTTACTGCAATCCTGAAAGCATCCCTGAGAGTGGCAGGACCTTTATCTCTCAGTCCATATGCAGTCTTTGCATCAAAGGCATTGATGTACAAAATTATGCACATTGGTTCATTTGGCCTCATATGATGTGGCAATTTGTTCAACACTTTAGTAAATCTTGCATTAAAGTCTGCAACCTGTTCATTTGACCCTTTGGTAATGCTGGTGAACTCATTTACAAAGAAGCTAGGGTCAGTTTTATCACCATATTGCTCCTTGAACATCCTCTTAAAATCATCCCATGATGATATGCTCCGGTCAGGCAGATTCCTGTACCATTCTCTTACCTCATCTATTAAGGATTGCATGAATGACTTCATGAAAACATCCTCATGCTCAACCTCAAAATTGTCCATGACATTTTGGAAGGCCTTTAGATGATCTTCTCCTGACACTGTATTGTTTCCTGAAAACTTAGGCACTTGCAGCCTCAGATGCTTGTCAATGGGGTTAGGATACCCAGGAATACCATCAAACACCAGCTGCCTGAATCTATCTAGCTGCATAGGCTGTCTGTTTGGCTGATTAACATTAACATTTCTATTTGCATTTTGGTTTCCTGCATTGTTTAGTGGTATCCTAGCATCATTTACATTTTGTCTGTCATCATGATGCTGATGATGCATGTCATATCTTTGCTGATGTCTTTGCATATTTGCATTTTCTAAGGTAGGAACTGAATTATTTTGGGCAGTTCTCAAGGCTTGCACTTTCTGCTGTATATCATCTCTGATTTTCATGGCTTGTAGGTATTCTAGTTCTGCTCTTAGGCTTTTGATTTCTTCAGCCAATTGCTCATCCTTAGGTCTGGAGGTAGATGGTCTCATACCATTTGGGTCATCATCTTCATCATCCCTTAGGGACTCTGCCTCTTCAAACCTCTCACTTGGGTCTAGAAAGGGGCGTTCTTGGAACACCTCTGACCTCATTCTCATACTACCACCCTGTTGCCTCTCATATGCACCTTGGATATCAGCTTCTGCACTTGAAAAATAAGGAGCATGCTGTCCTGATGGCCTAGGGTTATCTTGTACCTCATCACTTTTTCTGGGGGAGCTCTCATGACTAGCTGAGACAGTTCCCTTTCTTCTATACATCATTCTTTTTGTTAATGGTAACTCTTCAAATAGAGGATTTTGTTGGGATCTTCTCCCCTGCATATAAATTTACTTTGACCGGTTGGGAGATTACTTCGGAGTCGCCACCTATTGCTAGGAACTGTTTACTTCTGAAAACCAGGGTTCTTTCACAAGGTTCCCCAGGGTGTTTTCTTCTATTACTGACTCAGATGGGTCACATATATATCACTGGAGATGATTAGATAGCACTTTTACTTCTCACTCCCCAGCAGAGTCGCCAATTTCTGTTGACTTTTTCCCAGACTGGATGCTTATTCCCAGATTTCCCTACAAGGTAGCCATCAGTGATCAACAGGATCTCTGGGCCAGGGGGTCAACAGTGTAGGAGATAGACTCTATATTTTATCTCCTCTTCTTCTTCAGGCTCTGCAAGACCTAGGGGGGTATTCCCTACTCAACATCCATAAGGATATGCATGCAAGGCTGGGATGTTGACAGAAAGCAGATGAGTCCTCCTGTATGTAGACCAAAACTGAAAGATAAGGGCAAAGGGGCTAGCTTTGGGCCTATTTGCAGTTGTAGACAGAGGACTGAGGATCCTAAACTAACTCTAATGTCCTAATGTTGGTTTTAGATTTTGCTTTGGAGTTTAAGTGTGGATGCAAAGCTGGATATGGTTATAACACAAAACAAAGCCTGATTGGTGCCTATCCAGGGCCTGGAGTCAATAGACATACACCTGTGAATGATCAGCATAAATAACTAAAACTGGATTTCAAGGGGATATATGTGATACCTGCCTTACAGGCATCTCCCAATACAAAGTGTTAGGTTATCTCTACTTATGGTATCCCTACTGCAGTATATCCCTCCCAATGTTCAACCTGAAAACAGTTTAATCTACCCCTTGAATAGAAGTTAAAAGATCAGACATTCAACACAGGAATTCTATGCTCTAGAATCTAGACATTACCAAACATCCAGATTCAGAAGAAGAATACATGCAATACTGGAGACAGAATTAACACAACACATGCCAAACAGCATTTCTCATATAAGTTTAATCATGAAATCAGTGGGTTCATGCCAAAAACAAACAAAAGGAGATACATAAACTCACAGGTAAGCTGTACAGAGCAACCAGATCAGCTTGTTATGCATTACAGAGCCAAAATCATCAACTTTCAACAACCACAAATGAACAACACAACCTGCTTATAACAGCGAGGTAGGTGCTCAGCAATTAATTACAATGTTGACCAAAATTTCGCCAGATACACAGTATCATGAAAATGGCGCTCAAATACAACCGGATTGGCGCCCAAACTTGAATGCAGCAGGTGGGGGAGGAGACAGGAAGATTTCTCGAGCCCTGCGCTCCTGCCCGCTGATTGACACCTCCAGTCGGGTACAAGATCGACCCACGCCATCGCCCACACCTCTGCAACAATCGCCATTAATGGCGCACCAACCCGCGGCCTTGGGAAAATCATCAAACAGACCATCGCAAGCTTTTCCCGCCGAGACTCATCATCATGATTTTTGAAAATGCAGGATAACAATATCCCACATGCACCCCGCGATGACCTCAATAACACCTTATATACTAGGTCATGAGCATATATCATGTCGGTGCTTTTGCTCCTGACGACACTAGTATAGACTTCATCATCATCATCTTCCAGCAGCATGATATCCTGTTGTTCGAAATATCACCCTGACGTCATCATGATATTTGAAATATACCCTTCATGATAATCGGCACAACCTGATCCTTCGGAGGAACATCCTCCTGCTGAGCTTATAACAAAAATCTGGCCGATGAACATCCTGATGACGTCATCATCATATCCTGCTGACGTCATCATCATATTTACATCATCATGATATTCGGAAGACAACCGGATATTTGGAAATATCCTGATGATGTTCAAATATCAGGTTGCACTGTAGCTCCTCTGTAAGATCGGGGCGAAAACTGAATATGATGATGCTGCTTGAAAAGATCACTCTCAATAGATAACACGCGAAACTAGCAGGCAGATATCTCCTTGATATCAGCATCATCATGATGCTGGAACAAACATACACCCGGGTGATATGAAAATATCACCCCCTCCTTCGCGAATATCATGATGCAGGTAGGCAGAAAGAAAAATATCACCCTAATATACGGATGACGTCAGCATCATCAGGATGAGAAACAAAGAATAGGAAGTGATACAACATCATCAGGATGATATTGACTAAGATCATCCTGACGTTCCAAAATATGATGACCCTAGTGAATATCGGGTCGTAATTACAACTCTTCAACAACATCATCAGGATGATGTTAACCAAGATCACCCGATGATAAAAATATCACCCCGGTGAAATATCATGAAGGCAGAAAATATGATGACCTCCACAAGCAGCAGGATGATAACTGGAAATATGATGATGATGAACGCGACCCTTAGGAAAAAACAAGTTAGGTCGAGCAATTCAAAGAATAAGCAACATCATCATCATGCTCGCGCAAGGTGATAAATGGAAGATCACCGGAGACTTTGAAACATCACCCTCGCAAGCAGATGCGGGTGCACTGTAGCTCGTCAGCATCATCATGATAAAAACCAAACATCACCCGACAGTTGAAATATGATGATGACGTTGAAAAACAAGTCGACGAGGAACATGATGATGCAGATCATCATCGAAGACAAGATGATGATGATGACCTCCTCCTCAGGAAAATATGATGCTGCAGTTGAAAAATGCTGAGGAGGTCCAACACTTAGAAAAAATGGGCAGGAAGATAAAGGCTTCAAATGAAGAAACCTCCTGATCATGATAAATCAACCCCTGGTCAAAATGAGTGTCAACAGAAAGCTTGAGCCCTTGTGTAGTACCTATAGTGTTAGCACCTATAGACACCCAAATTTGTTCCAAATTTGTCCATGTCTTGCAACACCTTGTTAAAACATTACTTAAACATCATGTAGCATTTTGTCATAATCCCACTCTTAATCCCACTTATCCCATTAAGCCAATTAATTAAATAAATTTTATTTATTTAATTAAAATCCCATGTTAATCCCATCCTTATCCCACTTAGCCAATTAATTAAATAAATTTTATTTATTTAATTAATTTCCCATTCATATCTCAGTCCTATCATAATCATCTTTCCAATTAATTAAATAAATTTTATTTATTTAATTAATTTCCCTCACATATCCCAACTAATTCAAATATTTTATTTGAATTAAGTCCTCACCTTTGATCACATTTCGACTTGTCCATTTCTCAATTCAATCATGTGTGGTAGTACAACTTTCATTTAAAATCCTTCACATGTACAACTAATGGGACCTAATTTTAATATTTGTGTACACCATCACATATAAACTTATTAAATAAAAGTATTTGTGTACATGGTCACACATGAGCCCTATTCTCCTCCCTCCACTTGTCACATGACTACAATTCCCTTAAAGAGTGGGATAACTGAATCAATCCTGTCCGTCGACATCAATCATTTAGCTTTTTAATCTCAACCATCCATTTGAATCAGGCCTTTCCTATAAATCAATCCCCTCACAAGCCATTTAAAAAGGAGGCCTTGAGTTGGAGTATCCTAATGCTATCGAAATATTTTTAGAGCCTTTGCATCTATCATCATCATCTTCCATCTATCATCTCAATCCTATGCAAATGTTATGCTGTCAAATTGTGAGCAACCAACATATCAAATCAACCAAACAATTCATCTTGCATCTTTGAGGTATTGAATGATTTGGGTTTAGGTTATGCATTTCATTGTTTGATCATTTCCATTTGCAAATCTAAATTTTTTGATATACATTTTGGCACGCCTGGTGGGACTCACTTCGCTTGATCATTTTTACAGGTTTTTGTAGTAAAAATTTGCATTCATCTAACCCCCATTGTCAAGTTTTGCAGGTTTAATTAACTTTTTGCTGCAGATCTACTTTTGTTGGACAAAACTCTAGATTTTAAAGATTTCATCATATCTTCGAAATGGCTGCGAATTTTTCTACAAGATTTTAAAAAAAGTTTGTCCATGATATAAGGAAGCTACAGAAGAAAAATTACAGGTTAATCACCATTTTTGTGGGAGTTATTATGTTTTTATGTTTTTTCATAAAACCGCAATTCTGGGTGTAAATTGACAAATTTTTTAGAAATTTTTACATTTATGGAAAGCTCTAGAAATTCTAATGGGGATCTATGTTTTATAGATTTAATTTGGAGGTCATATACAGTGTGGAAAAATTATATTTTTTCCGACTGTAGGTTTTCCATAAATCCACATTTCTGGGTGTAAAACAAAGAATTTTTTTCATTTCTTTACATTTTTGAAAAGCTCTTAGAAAATTAATAGGGATCTCTTCTTTGATTTTTTAATTTTCAAACAAAAAATGTCTCAAAATAATCAAATCTAATTCAGCTATGTATCTAAAATTACAATTTTCCTTGCCTAATGAGCTTATTTTTTATGCTTGCATTATAATGTCAGTTTTGGATGTTGTAGGTGATCATAAGGAGCATTAGTAGTAGAAATATCAATCATATATAATAGCTTGGAAAGTAAAAATAATCCAGGTGCATTCATTTCTATCTTTCATCTTTTCATTTCAATCAATCTTGTTTGCAAACACATTTCGATTTGGGCATAAAATGAACAACTTGTTTGCTATCACATCAAAAAATGGATTAAAACCAACCATTGTCTTTCATCACATTTGGATTTGGGCTTTAAAACAAACAAGTGCTTGCATTGTCTTCCACACATTGAATTTCTAAGGTTAATGAACCCCATGCGAGTGTGACCAAGTAAATGTGTATGCTCTCTCCTCACGAACTTGGAGATCAAAAACATTTACTTGTGTTGCTTTTGTTTAGCCTTAGAGAGTCCTACCTTGGTGGGAAAAGAGGTACTCACCCCAAGGGAATGACCTCAAGTGGTATTTTCATTTGGTCCGCTATAAAAATCAAAGGATATGGCAAAAGCCAAGTCTAACTGGTATTAGCGCTCACCATACAGTGCTAGCTCAAAAGGAGGTGTACCTTGTGTATATTAAACTCCTAGTAGGGTTAGTTAAAGCCTTAAGTGGCTTGTTGGATACTCGTGGGGTGCCGGTCCCTCAGATTTTCACTAGAACCTCCTTGTGATAGTGGCCTTGCCTTGACTAGGACTTGTTGAAGTGTTTTCACGTGCTTGCTTAACCATCATCACATTCTTCCAAACTAAAACTTGCTTATGTGTCTTGCATGAGTGATTCATGTGTGTATATGCATAATTATTTGTTTGAATATTGCCACATCAAGCTCTAAACACCAAAACACATAAAGACAAGTCATCCTACACATTCTTCCAATAACATTCAAACGCAATCACTTTCATCCCAAACATAGCCTAGTCATCATCCAACCCTTCATAGCCAAGTCATTCAAACCATCCTAAACTTATCATAGTCACATCCCTATCCTAGCCAAATCACTTCCACCATATCATCAAAATCCCTAAACGAGTACTTGCTAAAAGGACTTAAGACAAACACTGGGGTGACAACATGTTTACACTAGAGGACCTAGAAATCAAATTCCAAAGATTCCTCCAAAATCTTTATCAAGGATCACAACCCCTCAACCAAGACGCCACAAGAAGGCATAAAATAGTGGAAAAAAAACTTATGTAGAAGAACAACCTGTTGGATCACCTAGTTCAGTTGGAAAACCTGAGAAAAGAGAATCACTCATCATGAGGAGAACACTATTTCAAGAAGAGACAAATGAGGAACCACTGTAGAGGAAAAGTTTGTTCCAAACCAGATGTAAATCAGGAGGCAAATGTTGTAAGGTTGTAATTGATAGTGGTAGTTCTGATAATTTGGTTTAAGAGGAGATGGTGACTAAGATGAAGTTGGAAAGATTGAAACACCCTAAGCCATATCAGATAGCATGGATTTAGGATGATCATAAGGTACTGGTGAGTGAACAATGTTTGGTCAAATTTCATATTGGATCTTATCATGATGAAGTATTGTGTGATATTATGCCTATGAATGTATGTCATATATTGTTGGGTAGACCATGGCAGTATGATAGAAAAGCTATACATGATGGGGGAAATGACACCTATACTATAACATCAAATGGAAAGATAATTGCCTTGATTCCTTTGGAAGAAGAACCTAAGGGTGAAGTATGTGGGAATGCTAGAATCTATTTGGTAGATGGAAGGAAATTTCTGGATGGTTTGAGACTTGAGAATATGTGTTATGCTTTGATTCCTAAGAAGCTTCAAGCCATAAAGATAGAGACTGAAGAATCACAACCGGAGGAGATAACTGAATTGTTGACAGAGTATGAAGACATTATATTAGATAATGTACCTGAAGGATTGCCACATATCAGGGGTATCAGTCATCACATGGATCTTATACCTGGAGCTAGTTTGCCTAACAAAGCAACACACAGAATGACATGAGAAGAGAATGAAGAATTGAATAGACAGATACAATAACTGTTGAGGAAATGTTTGATCAGAGAAAGCTTGAGCCCTTGTGTAGTACCTACAGTGTTAGCACCTGTAGACACCCAAATTTGTCCATGTCTTACAACACCTTGTTAAAACATTACTTAGACATCATGTAGCATTTTGTCCAAATCCCACTCTTAATCCCACTTATCCCATTAAGCCAATTAATTAAATAAATTTTATTTATTTAATTAAAATCCTATCTTAATCCCATCCTTATCCCACTTAGCCAATTAATTAAATAAATTTCACATTCATAGTCCCACTTTCCAATTAATTAAATAAATTTTATTTATTTAATTAATTTCCCATTCATATCTCAGTCCTATCATAATCATCTTTCCAATTAATTAAATAAATTTTATTTATTTAATTAATTTCCCTCACATATCCCAACTAATTCAAATATTTTATTTGAATTAAGTCCTCATCTTTCATCACATTTCGACACTTGTCCATTTCTCAATTCAATCATGTGTGGTAGTACAACTTTCATTTAAAATCTTTCACATGTACAACTAATGGGACCTAATTTTAGTATTTGTGTACACCATCACATATAAACTTATTAAATAAAAGTATTTGTGTACATGGTCACACATATGCCCTATTCTCCTCCCTCCACTTGTCACATGACTACAATTCCCATAAAGAGTGGGATAACTGAATCAATCCTATTTGTCCACATCAATCATTTAGCTTTTTAATCTCAACCATCCATTTAAACCAGGCCTTTCCCTTTAAATCAATCCCCTCACAAGCCATTTAAAAATGAGGCATTGAGTTGGAGTATCCTTATGCTGTCGAAATATCTTTAGAGCCTTTGCATCTATCATCATCATCTTCTATCTATCATCTCAATCCTATGCAAATGTTATGTTGCCAAATTGTGAGCAACCAACATATCAAATCAACCAAACAATTCATCTTGCATCTTTGAGGTATTGAATGATTTGGGTTTAGGTTATGCATTTCATTGTTTGATCATTTCCTTTTGCAAATCCAAATTTTTTGATATACATTTTGGCACGCCCGGTGCGACTAACTATGCTTGAGGATTTTTACAGGTTTTTGTAGTAAAAATTTACATTCATCTAACCCCCATTGTCAAGTTTTACAGGTTTAATTAACTTTTCATTACAGATTCGCTATTTTTTGGAAAAAACCCTAGATTTTAAAGATTTCATCATATCGTCCAAATGGCTGCGAATTTTTCTACAAGATTTTTACAAAAGTTTGTCCATGATATAAGGAAGCTACAGAAGAAAAATTATGGGTTTATCACCATTTTTGTGGGAGTTATGATGTTTTTATGTTTTTTCATAAAATCATAATTCTGGGCGTAAATTGGTGATTTTTTTAGAAATTTTTACATTTATGGAAAGCTCTAGAAATTATAATGGGGGTCTATGTTTTACATATTTAATTTGGAGGTCATATACAGTGTGGAAAAATTATATTTTTTCTGACTGGAGCTTTTCCATAAATCCACATTTTTGGGTGTAAAACAAGGAATTTTTTTGATTTCTTTACATTTTTTAAAAGCTCTCAGAAAAGAAAATTAATAGGGGTCTCTTCTTTAATTTTTTAATTTTTAAACAACAAATGTCTCAAAATAATCAAATCTAATTCAGCTATGTATCTAAAATTACAATTTTCCTTGCCTAATGAGATTATTTTTTATGCCTGCATTATAATATCATTTTTTGATGTTGTAGGTGATCATAAGGAACTTTGGTAGTAGCAATATCAATCATATAAAACATCTTGGAAAGTGAAAATAATCCGGGTGCATTCATTTCTATCTTTCATCTTTTCATTTCAATCAATCTTGTTTGCAAACACATTTTGATTTGGGCATAAAATGAATAATTTGTTTGCTATCACATCAAAAATTAGACTAAAACCAACCATTGTCTTTCATCACATTTGGATTTGAGCTTTAAAACAAACAAGTTCTTGCATTGTCTTCCACACATTGAATTTCTAAGATTAATGAACCCCATGCAAGTGTGACCAAGTAAATGTGTATGTTCTCTCCTCGCGAACTTGGAGATCAAAAACATTTACTTGTGTTACTTTTGTTTAGCTCTAGAGAGGCCTGCCTTGGTGGGAAAAGAGATACTCACCCCAAGGGAATGACCTCAAGTGGTATTTTCATCCAGTCTGCTATAAAAATCAGAGGATAAGGCGAAACCCAAGTCTAACTGGTATTAGCACTCACCATACAGTGCTAGCTCAAAAGTAGGTGTACCTTGTGTATATTAAACTCCTAGTAGGGTTAGTTAAAGCCTTAAGTGGCTTGCTGGATGCTCGTGGAGTGCTGGTCCCCCAGATTTTCACTAGAACCTCCTTGTGATAGTGGCCTTGCCTTGACTAGGACTTGTTGAAGTGTCATCATCACATTCTTCCAAACTAAAACTTGTTTATAAGTCTTGTGTGAGTGATTCATGTGTATATGCATAATCATT
The DNA here is from genome assembly GCA_027924645.1 of Cunninghamia lanceolata. Taxonomy (NCBI): domain Eukaryota; kingdom Viridiplantae; phylum Streptophyta; class Pinopsida; order Cupressales; family Cupressaceae; genus Cunninghamia; species Cunninghamia lanceolata. The sequence goes on along the minus strand of BSBN01000160.1, from coordinate 3,563,797 downwards.
TGTTTGAATATTACCACATCAAGCTCTAAACACCAAAACACATAATGACAAGTCATCCTACACATTCTTCCAATAACATTCAAACCCAATCATTTTCATCCCAAACATAGCCTAGTCATCATCCAACCCTTCATAGCCAAGTCATTCAAACCATCCTAAACTTATCCTAGTCACATCCCTATCCTAGCCAAATCACTTCCACCATATCATCAAAATCCCTAAATGAGTACTTGCTAGAAGAACTTAAGACAAACACTTGGGTAACAACATGTTTACACTAGAGGACCCAGAAATCAAATTCCAAAGATTCCTCCAAAATCTTTATCAAGGATCACAACCCCTCAACCAAGATGCCACAAGAAGGAAGAAAACAATGGAAGAACAACTTATGTAGAAGAAGAACCTATTGGATCACCTAGTTCAGTTGGAAAACCTAAGAAAGGAGAATCACTCGTCATGAGGAGAACACTATTTCAAGAAGAGACAAATGAGGAACCATCACAGAGGAAAGGTTTGTTCCAGACCAGATGTAAATTAGGAGGCAAATGTTGTAAGGTTGAAATTGATAGTGGTAGTTTTAATAATTTGGTTTAAGAGGAGATGGTGACTAAGCTGAAGTTGGAAAGATTGAAACACCATAAGCCATATTAGATAGCATGGATTTAGGATGATCATAAGGTACTGGTTAGTGAACAATGTTTGGTCAAATTTCATATTGAATCTTATCATGATGAAGTGTTGTGTGATATTATGCCTATGAATGTATGTCATATATTGTTGGGTAGACCATGGCAGTATGATAGAAAAGCTATACATGATGGGGGAAAGGACACCTATACTATAACATCAAATGGAAATATAATTACCTTGATTCCTTTGGAAGAAGAACCTAAGGGTGAAGTATGTGAGAATGCTAGAATCTATTTGGTAGATGGAAATTTCTAGATGGTTTGAGACTTGAGAATATGTGTTATGCTCTGATTCCTAAGAAGCCTCAAGCCCTAAAGATAGAGACTGAAGAATCACAACCGAAGGAGATAACTGAATTGTTGATAGAGTATGAAGACATTATATCAGATAATGTACCTGAAGGATTGCCACCTATCAAGAGTATCTGTCATCACATGGATCTTATACCTAGAGCTAGTTTGCCTAACAAAGCAACACACAGAATGACATGAGCATAGAATGAAGAATTGAATAGATAGATACAATAACTGTTGAGGAAAGGTTTGATCAGAGAAAACTTGAGCCTTTGTGTAGTACCTATAGTGTTAGCACCTGTAGACACCCAAATTTGTTCCAAATTTGTCCATGTCTTGCAACACCTTGTTAAAACATTACTTAGACATCATGTAGCATTTTGTCCTAATCCCACTCTTAATCCCACTTATCGCATTAAGCTAATTAATTAAATAAATTTTATTTATTTAATTAAAATCCCATGTTAATCCCATCCTTATCCCACTTAGCCAATTAATTAAATAAATTTCACATTCATAATCTCACTTTCCAATTAATTAAATAAATTTTATTTATTTAATTAATTTCCCATTCATATCTCAGTCCTATCATAATCATCTTTCCAATTAATTAAATAGATTTTATATATTTAATTAATTTCCCTCACATATCCAAACTAATTCAAATATTTTATTTGAATTAAGTCCTCACCTTTCATCACATTTCGACACTTGTCCATTTCTCAATTCAATCATGTGTGGTAGTACAACTTTTATTTAAAATCTTTCACATGTACGACTAATGGGACCTAATTTTAGTATTTGTGTACACCATCACATATAAACTTATTAAATAAAAGTATTTGTGTACATGGTCACACATGAGCCCTATTCTCCTCCCTCCACTTGTCACATGACTACAATTCCCTTAAAGAGTGGGATAACTGAATCAATCCTATCCGTCCACATCAATCATTTAGCTTTTTAGTCTCAACCATCCATTTGAACCAGGCCTTTCCTATAAATCAATCCCCTCACAAGCCATTTAAAAATGAGGCATTGAGTTGGAGTATCCTTATGCTGTTGAAATATCTTTAGGGCCTTTGCATCTATCATCATCATCTTCCATTTATCATCTCAATCGTATACAAATGTTATGCTGCCAAATTGTAAGCAACCAACATATCAAATCAACCAAACAATTCATCTTGCATCTTTGAGGTATTGAATGATTTGGGTTTAGGTTATGCATTTCATTGTTTGATCATTTCCATTTGCAAATCCAAATTTTTTGATATACATTTTGGCACACCCGGTGGGACTCACTTCGCTTGATCATTTTTGTAGGTTTTTTGTAGTAAAAATTTGCATTCATCTAACCCCCATTGTCGAGTTTTGCAGGTTTAATTAACTTTTTGTTGTAGATCCGCTATTTTTCAGACAAAACCCTAGATTTTAAAGATTTCATCATATCTTCCAAATGGCTATGAATTTTTCTACAAGATTTTTACAAAAGTTTGTCCATGATATAAGGAATCTACAGAAGAAAAAATTACGGGATTATCACCATTTTTGTGGGAGTTATTATGTTTTTATGTTTTTTTATAAAATCACAATTCTAGGCGTAAATTGGTGAATTTTTTAGAAATTTTTACATTTATGGAAATCTCTAAAAATTCTAATGGGGGTCTATGTTTTACAAATTTAACTTGGAGGTCATATACAGTGTGGAAAAATTATATCTTTTCCGATGTAGCTTTTCCATAAATCTGCATTTCTGGGTGTAAAACAAGGAATTTTTTTGATTTTTTTATATTTTTGAAAAGTTCTCAGAAAATTAATAGGGGTCTCTTCTTTTATTTTTTAATTTTCAAACAAAAAATGTCTCGAAATAATCAAATCTAATTCAGCTATGTATCTAAGGTTAATGAAAATAATCCGGGTGCATTCATTTCTATCTTTCATCTTTTCATTTCAATCAATCTTGTTTGCAAACACATTTCGATTTGGGCATAAAATGAACAACTTGTTTGCTATCACATTAAAAATTGGACTAAAACCAACCATTTTCTTTCATCACATTTGGATTTGGGCTTTAAAACGAACAAGTGCTTGCATTTTCTTCCACACATTGAATTTCTAAGGTTAATGAACCCCATGCGAGTGTGACCAAGTAAATGTGTATGCTCTCTCCTCGCATCTTAACACTAACTTGGAGATCAAAAATATTTACTTGTGTTGCTTTTGTTTAGCCTTAGAGAGGCCTACCTTGGTGGGAAAAGAGGTACTTACCCCAAGGGAATGACCTCAAGCAGTATTTTCATCTGGTCCGCTATAAAAATTAGAGGATAAGGTGAAAGCCAAGTCTAACTGGTATTAGCGCTCACCATATAGTGCTAGCTCAAAAGGAGGTGTACCTTGTGTATATTAAACTCCTAGTAGGGTTAGTTAAAGCCTTAAGTGGCTTGCTGGATGCTCATGGGGTGCCGGTCCCCCAAATTTTCACTAGAACCTCCTTGTGATAGTGGCCTTGCCTTGACTAAGACTTGTTGAAGTGTCTTCACGTGCTTGCTTAACCATCATCACATTCTTCCTAACTAAAACTTGCTTATGTGTCTTGCATGAGTGATTCATGTGTGTATATGCATAATCATTTGTTTGAATATTGCCACATCAAGCTCTAAACACCAAAACACATAAAGACAAGTCATCCTACACATTCTTCTAATAACTTTCAAACCCAATCACTTTCATCTCAAACATAGCCTAGTCATCATCCAACCCTTCATAGCCAAGTCATTCAAACCATACTAAACTTATCCTAGTCACATCCCTATCCTAGCCAAATCACTTTCGCCATATCATCAAAATCCCTAAACGAGTACTTGCTAAAAGGACTTAAGACAAACACTTGAGTGACAACATGTTTACACTAGAGGACCCAGAAATCAAATTCCAAAGATTCCTCCAAAATCTTTATCAAGGATCACAACCCCTCAACCAAGACGCCATTGAAAAACTACAATTCTTTATCCAGAAAGCTCAACCCCATGCAAGCTAATCACCTCAATTGCAACACTTCATAGCCCAAGTCCAACACATTTTAGCCACTAGTCAAGCTTGACAAGTACATCAACCCTTAGCCACTCCATACCAACCTAATCCACCTCATAGCCACATGTCATATCCATCCACTTCCTATCAACTTAATCCACCTATCCACCAAGTCAATGCCACATCAACCTATGAACATCCACCTCAAGCTTATCCAATCCCTCATGCCACCGTTCCAATGCACTACCAAGCCCATCCACAAAGCAATCAAGTGATATTGCAAGAGCAACATCCAAGTCCCAATGGCCCTTTATACATAAATCAAGTGAGCACAAGTCAACCTTGCCAACAAGATCAAATGCCTGCATCTTTGAGTCCACCTCGAGATCTTATGTCTACCTAGCCTACCATTACACCTAGTTATCAAGACTATCAATGGCCTCCACAATGAGCACAAGTGAGCCCAAATCTGCCTTTACAACAAGAAGCATATGCAACTCCAAGTGGCCCTTTGTATATAAATCATGTGAGCCTAATACAAAAAGACTTAATTACCTTTGACAAGGGAGATACCAATCTAGCCAATGCATTCTATGAGTAGCCTTCATCATCCAATCACCTGCCAACACATGAGCCTACTAGCCCTATCATAGGACCACCATATGATCCTACCCCTAGTTCATTGGTCCACCAACCTTCATAACCTTCATCTCCATGTTCTACCAATCCTCCACCACAAGATCCCTTGGACATAACCGTACAACAATTGGTTCAAGAAAATTGGATTGAGCTGCCACCGATAGAACCTTTTGAACCAATATTTAAACCCTCTTGGTATAATGAAAACCATTATTGTGCATACCATAGGTATAACGGCCATACAACAACTAATTATGTCAAACTTAAGAGATTGATCACAAACCTCATAAATTGTGGTAAGATTATCCCTTCATCCAATCCAAATCCTAATCCACCCAATCTAATTATCCCCCAACCTAATCCTAGTCCTAAGCCTACAACATCATCTTCTATTATTGCTCATCCATTATATTGTCCATCCACTCATACCCTTGTGAAGGATGTGATCCATTGGCTACTAGCTAGGAATAAACTATCTCTATGTCAAACACCCATTCATGAGCCTACCAAAGAACTTCCAAAGGTCATGTCCAATCCTACAACTCCATTACATAGCCCAAATATCCTTGAGCCTCTTCAAGAGCCCTCCATTAACATGCCTAGCCCTTCAAGCCCTTCATGTGACCCACAATCCATTAAGCCTATCCAAGGACCTCCCATAAGTTCAAGTCAAGAGTCATCATGTTCTCATGTTGTTGACCAAGAGCCTATCCAAGAGTCATCTACTTCCATTTAAGAAACCCAAGAGGTATGTCAAAGGTTTAATCCTAAGCACATGGAAACATTAAGCCCTAGTCCAAGTTAAGATCAAATCACTTTCATGCAACCTATCCATAACATGTATCTTTTCCATGATCAAGATGATATCCATAATGATGAATCTATCCACGAGTCACTTGATCCTATCCATCTCCCAACAACTATTCATGAGCAAGCTATCCAAATCCAACCTATCCATAACATTTACCTTCTTTATGATCAAGATGATACCTATGAAGAAGCTATCCATGAGCACCTTGATCCTATCCATAATCCTATAATCCATGAGCGAGATATCCAAATTGCTCCTAGTCATCCACCATCTAGCCCTATCCATAATGAGCAAACATCCACTTGTCATGATGAGACACTTGTCCCCCAAGTAAGCATAAAAGATCAAACAAATAACTTAGATCTTAGTGAACACAATGCTAATCAAGATCCTAATGATCCTCCTTCCACATCCACCATCGATTCCACTTCAAATCCACTATCATGTCCTAGTGGTCTTACCACCTTTGTCCATGAATTCTCTTCCTTAGGACAAAAACAACCTCTAGCCACTTCACCTTCTCCATCCAATAATGACCTCAAGTCTAGTGTTCAAACCACACCTAGTCCCATTGTCCATAGCATCCTCCAAAACATGAACTACCAAGGTAAAGGCCTACGCCTTTATGAACAAGGTATTTTGGAGCCAAACCATGTCAAAGTTCCTCCATGCTCATATGGCCTTGGATACACACCCCAAGGTAAACCCTCTAAAGATGTTGGTAATTCCTCCATCCCTCCTAAATCTACCACTTTCTATCACACCCCCCATCATCTACCCAAAACATATGTTGTCATTCCACCTCCATCATCCTATAAATGTCAAAAGCATGTGACTGTATGGTGCAGGGCACCTAGGAGCATTTTGATTCTTAAGAGCAGTTTGATAAGTTGAGGTTCTTGTTCAGTATGTTTTGTAATAAGGCTTTCTAGCCATGGTTGTAAGGTCCATTTTGTATGGTCAAGAGGTTTGGGGTAATCATATAAACCTCAAATCATTCTTAGTCCATTTGGACTCTAGTTATGTCACTTAGGCCTAGTAGGTCTATGGATGGTTTTTTTGAGTCTATTTGATAGTTCTGATGTTTTGGCATGTTTTAGAGAGTATGGTAGTTGTTTGGATTCCATTGGACAAGCTAAACCAATCGGGATCCTTGTGTTAATGTAAAATGCCATAGTTGTCCAATGTTGTTAAGGTGTCATGACATTTGCAACTCACTTTTGACAGTTGAAACTATTTTTGGAAGTTGCCTACCAACTTGGATTAGTTGATATTGTTGTCATCTTACTCCAGTAGGGGTGAGAAGATTTTGTACGAAGATTTGGGCACAAAATTCAATAAAAACTGACTATTTTTCCAAGAATTCCTATTGGTGTACGACCTGTACGGATTAGCCAAGTGGATCAATGTGGTTTTTCTAAAACTAGGTTGAATCAGGATTCTAATATATCAAGTTTGAGGTTTTGAAGTGATCGCAGTAGGAAGATATTGGAGTTTGAATTCAAACTGGTCTGAAACCCTCATTCCTAGGGTTTGTCATACAAATCTAGCCCTAGAATGCATTCTAACTGATGAAACTTCATACCACTCAATGAAATACAGGCTAGGGATGTATATTATAGGATTCCAAAAGCATTTTGTTGGGAAGAACAGTCCTCGACTTTTGGAGTGATGCCCTAGGTCAAATATCCCTATGTATTTGACCAAAATTATGCAATTTGGTGATGTAAATGACAAAATTCTGATAGGGTGGGTGAATGGATGGTGGTTTTGAGATGTTTGGGTGTTGTAGAAGTAATCCAAGTTCCTGTCCTAGTTTTATGAACCCAAATTAGACCACTTGCTTTGTAACCTAGACCTAACTTGATCAATTAGGCCTAGAGACCTAGTGGGTGTGTTGAGTTGCTAGAGTAGAGTTGGAATTGGAGGCTTGGAGGTCTGTTGGAGTTCCATAAAGGGTATTTGAATCCACCATTTGTTTGCCTGACTCGTAAGGGTTTTGTCAAGTTGTATAGTGAAAACCGGATTAGGAGGGCTAGTAGCCTCACTAGGCCAAGTAAGGGTTGGAGATTTGTGAGAAGTTAGGGATCAAACCAACTATGGGAAAGGTGTTTGTAGACCTATCTTAAGGTGTGGAAGGAGCCTTGAGGAGTGAATGATAGCCTAGATAACAAATCCTTAATTTACCCTTGAGTATGACCTTGGTTGGATGAAGTGGTGAAGTGGGTGAGTGGGTAGAGAAGAGTGAACCATTGTTGCTTCCTTTGTGCCACTCTGCATCACCGTACACCTTTTTCCATCCACTTTGCCTCCACTTTTACCAACTCCAAATATCCCTCCATCCACCTTGCCACCGTTGCTTCCAACACCTAACATACCTATCATTCATAAGTATCCTTACATCCCTAATCATGTCCAACAAAAGCACACATTGTTTAAGCATAAAGCTTCCAATCATTCCATCCACTCCACCCACCCCATGGGATTTCAAAATAAACATTTGGATGCCTTTATCTATAAAGCCAAAATCCAACTAAAAATCCTAAGGACCCTCATGCCTTAGGGCATCAATGTGAAAAGTAAATCATCCATCTTCTAAGCAAAGTACATTCACAAAGCTATCCAAGCCCATACCTCCAAAAGAAAAGCCCAAAAGAAAAATGGTTTGGGTTCCTAAGTAAATAGCTAGAAAGTCAAATGAGGCATCCTCATCCACATCTCAAGAATCCCAACCACATATATCCATCCAAAAGCCTACTTCCATCCAAAACTTCCATTCCCTTCAAAAATCCAACAAGCAAAACAAAAGCACTAAAAATACTAAATCTATGTGGGTTCCTAAATCACTTCATCAATCATCCCCTAAGCAAACATCTCCATTGCTTCTTACATTGCCATCCCATCAAAAGCTTCAATGTTTAACACGGTGTGTGCAACCCTTGGTCACGATTCCCTTCCATTCCAAAACATTCCCACATACCTCCATCTCCCCAACCTTCATCCATTACCCTACATATCTTCCCCATCACCTTCCTATGGTCCATGCTTTTGCATAAGTCTTACATAAATCCACACCATAAGATACTAGCCTACCCTACCATAATTCCACATCATAATCCACTATCCCCAATCCTTACACAAACCTTTCATCCTAATCCACTATCTACGTACTCCATCTCCCTTTCATGAAGTCCCTTACCAACATGTATGAGTACACATGACATGGTCCATATGAAGACATCATCCATCTCTAAAGGGACACTTTCACCTTTCATAGCACTAGACACTTGAGTCCCTCCTATCCATTACCATGGTGAAAACCTGGCAAACATGCACCATGTGTAATTGTCATGCTATTCCATCAAAACAAAAAAAAATCAAAATAGTAAAGAGAAATCCCCTCGTCCAATGGTGAAAACCTGGTAAACAGTTGCCCTAGATAAGTACCATGATGAAAACCTAGCAAACAGGCATCATGTGTAGGTTGATCTTCTATGTCACTCACACTTGGGGGCACATGGTCTTATCCATCTTATCATTTTCAACTTATCGTTTTCCATTATATCATGCTACATCCTACCATCCTTATCCATTACATAAACATGCCTATTCCACTGAACCCATTTACCCATCCTTCCGCCTTTTGATTTTGATGAAGACATAGGGGCACAATGGTGAAACATGTTTGGATATTTCTTGACATACCTTCTTTCCAAACCAAGTCCTATCCATTGACCATTCATCCATCCCATTCAAACCAATCCATCATGTGCTCCTATCATCATAAGCGTCATGTAAAATCCAATCCTATCATCCCATTGTCATGAGCCTTGCCATGTAAAAATCCAAAGCATTACCACCTAGAATGGGGCAAGTTCTTCCTATGCAACATAGCCTTTTGGAGATCACATCCTAGCTCCCTTATGATCCATCCACTATGGTGTATCCTTATCACGAGCTTTCTGTCTTATAGCTTATCCCCATCCGTTTATCATGAGATTTCCACTATAGCCTACCTATCTATTTATCATGAGGCATGCATCCATCCCTTATATGGCCTATCCTCTGATCTATCCATCCAACTCTCATGAATGTTCCATCCCATCCAACTCTCATGATCTTGCCATCACATTTACTATGAGCCTTCCATCCTTTATTGCCCATCATTTTATCCATCCTACCTCCATCCTTTCACCTAGACTTGGTCCTCCCTTGTCATTGGTATCTAGCACAAAGGCTACCCAAAATTGTAAATCCATTGACATCCCAAAACATTCAAAAACACAAAAAAATCAAAATATCCCAAAAAAATAACACACAAAAATAAAATATTCTCAAAAATCCAAAAAAAATCAAATATCCAATGAAAAATCCAAGAAATAAAACCAATCACATCATCCAAAACAATCTACTCCATCAACATTCAATCAAAATCAAATCATCATCATCATCCTCAATTCTTCCTATCAATAACATTCATTCATCCATTTCAATCAATCACTTCTTCTAATTATATCAATCAAATCAATCTAAGAAATAATCTTAAATCCAAGTCACACTAATCCATATCAAGCAAGCTAATTAATCAAGGAACATTATCCAACCAAATCAACAAGTTTTTAATCCTAATCTTGTCATAAACTGAATCAATCATCATCAATGGGATATAGTGTTCCCACATCCTTGTGTTGATCTAGGGATATAGCTTTCCCCACAATGACAACACTATCATTATCAATGAAACAATCAATCATTGGTTTATGACTTGACAAGGGCAATACCTTATTTGTTTTACATCCTTTGTGCACACTGAGAACACTTTCTTATTCTTAGATTGAGTGGACACTCTAATCATCACACCATCATTATCATCATTCAAAATAATCCAATCATCAAAACAATCAACCCAGTAATAGCAAACATCAAAACCAAATCACATCAAGCCAACCATCAAAATAAATCCAATCACTCCAACAAATCAAAAGCAGCTCAAACTACCACATATCATCCCATCATCAACATTTCATCAATCCATAACTTGATCAATTCAATCCATTTTTCATCATCTCATCAATAAAATAGTCAGAACTACATCTCATTTCCATCGTTAAGTTCCTTGATTCCGTGGATACAGGGTATGTAGGCAGTCTGGAGTATGAAGGAAGTACCTAGATTCAGGTATAGACGATTTTCCTTTTTCTCCTCTCGTCATTTCTTCTATCATATCTCTTCTACATCATCAATAAACAACTTCTTCCAATCAATCTATCATTCAATCAATCCATTTATAGCAATCCATCATCATCAAAATCATAGCATATCAATCCAACCATCAAATCAATTCATCAAACCAAATCAATCTAATCATCTATTCATCAAATCAAATCAATCCAAAGAATCAAAACAATGATCCAAATGCAAGTTATCATTAAGCTATACTAATCAAGTTAATCAATCAAGCCAATTTATCCAAACGCAATCCATGGTCTTGATCCTAGCCTTGTTGTAAGCTAAATCAATCAACCAACTAGCCAACCAACTCATAAAACAACCTTATGTTGATCTAGGGATATAGCTTTCCCCGCAATGAAAATACTATCATCATCAACAAAATAATCAATTAATCATTGGTTTACAGCTTGACATGGGCAATACCTTGTTTGTTTTTGTATCATTTGTGCATGCATGCTTGCTTGCTTGTGTGTGTTATCTTTTTATCTTGCATTTGTATCAAATCAGTATCATTCCAGCTAATATTCATATCTTGTGTATGTTCGAATAGCTTTTTGCACTATCCTTTGCATCTAAGGTCATATCATACCTTTTGTGCATTAGGACTTTAATGCTCTAAGTTTACTTCCTCATACGTTAGACAAGGTTGTATTATGCTATGGCACAAGACACATCGTCACCTTGGTCCTTATACCTTGGTGCATAACGTCTAGTGCTATATCAAACATCATGGTTGCTCACATTCATTGCAGCATAATGCATCTTCATTTCTTCTATTCATTCCCCTATCTTTCTTTCTTAGCCAAGCCATTTCTTTTCGAGAGCATACCTATGTTTGTCCAACCCGCCTATCCTCTCGAGGGGGCATCATCATCCCATCTTTTAATACTTTCTTTCTATCATCATCCTATCTTTTAATTTCATCCCTATCAATTATCCATACATTAGCTTCTTTGAAATTATGTTACTCGACACAAATCTTATCATCTTGAACATCATCTCAAAGAGGGGCAAAATGTAAACACCCAAATTTGTCCCAAATTTGTCCATGTCTTTCAACACCTTGTTAAAACATTACTTAGACATCATGTAGCATTTTGTCCTAATCCCACTCTTAATCCCACTTATCCCATTAATAAAATTAATTAAATAAATTTTATTTATTTAATTAAAATCCCATCTTAATCCCATCCTTATCCCACTTAGCCAATTAATTAAATAAATTTTATTTATTTAATTAATTTCACATTCATAATCCCACTTTCCAATTAATTAAATAAATTTTATTTATTTAATTAATTTTCCATTCATATCCTAGTCTTATCATAATCATCTTTCCAATTAATTAAATAAATTTTATTTATTTATTAATTTCCCTCACATATCCCAACTAATTCAAAATTTTATTTGAATTAAGTCCTCACCTTTCATCATATTTCGACACTTGTCCATTTCTCAAGTCAATCATGTGTGGTAGTACAACTTTCATTTAAAATCCTTCACATGTACAACTAATGGGACCTAATTTTAGTATTTGTGTACACCATCACATATAAACTTATTAAATAAAAGTATTTGTGTACACGGTCACACATGAGCCCTATTCTCCTCCCTCCACTTGTCACATGACTACAATTCTCTTAAAGAGTGGGATAACTGAATCAATCCTAGTTGTCCACATCAATCATTTAGCTTTTTAATCTCAACCATCCATTTGAACCAGGCCTTTCCTATAAATCAGCCCCCTCACAAGCCATTTAAAAGGGAGGAATTGAGTGGGAGTATCCTTATGCTGTTGAAATATCTTTTCAAATATTTTATTTGAATTAAGTCCTCACCTTTCATCACATTTTGACACTTGTCCGTTTCTCAATTCAATCATGTGTGGTAGTACAACTTTTATTTAAAATCCTTCACATGTACAACTAATGGGACCTAATTTTAGTATTTGTGTACACCATCACATATAAACTTATTAAATAAAATTATTTGTGTACATGGTCACACATGAGCCCTATTCTCCTCCCTCCACTTGTCACATGACTACAATTCCCTTAAAGAGTGGGATAACTGAATCAATCCTAGCCATCCACATCAATCATTTAGCTTTTTAATCTCAACCATCCATTTGAACCAAGCCTTTCCTATAAATCAACCCCCTCACAAGCCATTTAAAAAGGAGGCATTGAGTTGGAGTATCCTTATGCTGTTGAAATATCTTTAGAGCCTTTGCATCTATCATCATCATCTTCCATCTATCAGTCTTCCATCTATCATCTCAATCTTATGCAAATGTTATGCTGCCAAATTGTGAGCAACCAACATATCAAATCAATCAAACAATTCATCTTGCATCTTTGAGGTATTGAATGATTTGGGTTTAGGTTATGTATTTCTATTTGCAAATCCAAATTTTTTGATATACAACACCAAAGAAGGATGGAGAATGGAGAATGTGTATAGACTCTAGATCAATCAACAAGATCATAGTTAAGTATAGATTTCTATTCCCTAGGATGGATGACATTATGGATTGTTTGAGTGGAGCAAAATGTTTCACAAAGATAGACTTGAAGTGTGGATACCATCAGATCAAAATCAAAAGGAGATGAATAGAAGACTACTTTCAAGACAAATGAAGGATTGTATGAGTGGTTAGTGATGTCTTTTGGATTGACAAATGCATCAAGTACTTTCATGAGGTTGATGAATGAAGTTTTGAAGAAATTCTTGGGCAGGTTTGTTATTGTATATTTGGATGATATTCTAATTTTTAGTAAGATAAGAGAAGAACATTTGTGGCACCTGAGACAAGTATTACAGAGGTTGAGAGAAGAGAAATTGTTGATAAATGTCAAGAACTTTAGTTTCATGAAGGAAGAGTTGGTATATTTGGGATTTATGATTTCTATAGGAGGATTGAAGATGGACCCTGAGAAAGTTATAGCAATTGTTGAGTGGCCAACACCTAAGAGCATTGGAGAAGTCAGATCATTTCATGGACTAGCTAGTTTCTATTGAAAGTTCATCAAAAATTTCAGTTTAGTATATAAACCTATGATAGAGACAATGAGAGGTGATAGAAAAGACTTTAAGTGGACATCAAGAGAAGATAAGAGTTTTGAGATGTTGAAGTAGAAAGTGACAGAACAACCAGTAGTGGCATTACTGGATTTCAACAAAGTATTTCAAATAGATTGTGATACAAGTGGAAATGCAATAGGAGTAGTGTTAAGTCAAGAAGGTAGACCTTAGCATATTTTAGTGAGAATTTGAATGATGTAAGAAGAAGATATTTAGTTTATGATCAGAAGTTCTATGCCATAATTCAAACCTTAAAGAATTGGAGACATTATTTGTTGCCTAAGGAATTTGTGTTGTATAGAGATCATCAAGCTTTGCAATATCTGAATAGTTAAGGAAAGTTGAATCAGAGACACATGAGTTGGGTAGAGTTCATGTAGAGTTATACTTTTGTACTAAAGCATAGGAGTGGAAAATCAAACAAAGTTGTAGATGCATTGAGTAGAAGAAGGAACTTGCTGATTGAGATGAAAGTTGAAGTATTAGGTTTTGAGGAGTTGAAGAACATGTATGAAGAAGACCCTGATTTTACAAAACCTTGGAAATCATGTAAGGAACCTATTGTGATAGATAGAAGTAAGTGGTTGGACTCAAGAGGATATGTTATTCAAAGGAAATCAGTTGTGTATACCTAGGAGTTCAATGAGAGATAATTTGATCAACGAGAAACATAATGGTGGATTGGCAGGACATTTTGACATTGATAAGATAGTGGCTTTGGTAAGTGAAAATTACTTTTGGCCTTAGATATATAGGGATGTGTTACATCAGAAAATATCCCCTTGGGGGATTTTCCCTCTTAAGGTTTAGCTCTCGGGTCCTTTAGAATGCATTTAGAGCATCTTGCATTATTTTGATGACTCCCGATGAGAAAAGCCTGAAGTTTCATGGTAAATGGGACCTAGGGGGTACATTTATGACAAATCTTGCCTAAAATAGGGGGAGGACTTGGGCACCCGTGCCCTAGTCCTACCCTATTTTAGGTCAGGACCAATTTCAAAGTGTCAGTTTATGACTCTTATTTAGGTCCTATGCCGACACGGTAAGTTTGAATTACAAAATTTTTAGCGGGAATGTTTGTAGTTGTATATAAAACATGATTAGTGATTAATTTGCAAAATAGATGGAAATTAGATGGATTTTGGCATACTTGTGATTCTAGAGCATTCAAGGCATTCATTGTGTTGCAAAGCATAATTTGTGTTGTTCTTGTGTTTGTATTTGCAGATTTGGCATCCATATCCTCATGGCATGAAGAGCATCTTCCTTCCATGAGATCTTCACTACAAGGTGATATCAATTGTGTTTTCAATCATTTATCATTTAGATTTTCCCTCTATCTTGCAAGGATACACACTCTTTATCTGACAACGGTGTTTAGAAGACTCGAATATCTCTCTGGGACTTGACTGAGGTAAGCCTCTAAACACCACAACCCCCAACCCATTTTTTCGTGATTGCAAGTTATAGGTTGTGAAAGAAAAAAAAGTAGAGTTGTAGGAGAGTAGTGCAGACTATCAAAATTGTAGATCAGAGAAGAAAATAGGGACCTAGACTCGGGTGCCTGCTTATTAGTCCTCTAAATTCTGCAACAAGAAAATCTTCGGAACAGTAGGAATAGGTTGCAGACAAGGTTTCCAGATCTCAATAAAAATTGTAGCACTAGACTAGGGCACCCGCTTATTAGTCCCAACTTTTCTACTTTCCAAACATTGAAATCTTGTATGCATTTGATTGTTATTTGATATCTCTGTGTGCGATCATTTTCCGTAATTTATCTGTTTCTTCACAAATTTCAATAATTAGGGTTTTGAAAATAATTGGGCTTAATTAAACAACTAAATCACACAATTCCAATATTCCCCTATGTTCCAAGTGACAAAAAACATGTAGTAGACTTCCTTCTTGGTTGAATGTCTTTGAATGTTTAGTGGTGAAAGGAGGATTAACACAAACCATTGAAATCAAACCCTCTTCATATTTTACCCTAAACATTTTAGTGAACCCATTTTTTTTGGACTTTTTGCACCATTCTGAGTGTTGTGCTTCATATTTACATTCATTTTATTCATTCATATCATTGTTCATCTTATTGCATTTGAAAAATTACAAAAAAAATTGAAAAATTAGAAAATTTTGAAAAAATTAGCATTTTTAGCTTGCATTTTCAAGTAATTTGTATCAATTGGCATTTAATTTCAATAAATTTCTATCATTATCATCAGATTGATTTAAAATACAAAAATTTTTCATTCATCATTCATTTAGATTGCATTTTCATGCTTAAATTATTCAAAATTGTTTAAAATTGTGCATTTTTCCATATAACCTAGTTTTGCATTAGCTAGGGTTTGTAGTCAAAATCTTGTTTCAGATTTTACTATCCTTTAAAAACACTCATTAGGACTAATTTCTAACTGTAGTGTTGTAGCATAGTGGTTTCCTTGCAAAATTTCATGTCTAGGGTTTGAAAACTTTGCTTTTTCACTAAATTTTGGCCTTATCATCTCTCTAGATTTGCACTATAGGCATGTTGTAAAAGATTTTTCTACACTAATTGGCTATTATTAGGGTTATTATCTTCTATCAATTCTAAAATTCTTTACAACACCTTTTTATTGGGGCCTCTACATTGAAATTTTGGTGAAAAATTACATATTTTAGCTATATTTTCCCTAGGGTTTGACCTAGATTTGCACTCCAAGCATGTTGTGATGGATTTATGGCTTTAGGTGACTTATATTACTACTATAATCATATGCACCTCCTAAAATTCTTTATAACACCCCTTTTATTGGGTCTTTGCATAGAAAAGTTGTGAAAAATTACATATTTTAGTGTATTTTCACTAGGTTTTTAGTTGTCATCATTCTAGGGTTGCATCAAAAGTGTGTTGTGAAGGATATTATTGCTCTATTAGACTGATATCAGACATATTACTTTCTGTACTTCATCAATTTCCTTACAACACCTTGTCTTTCACTTATTTGCATTGAAAAAAGTTGAAAAAATCAAGCATTTTAGGTCATTTTCAGACAATTTTGCATTCATGGATTCTCCTAATCATTCATCTTTGGAAGATTTATTTGAGTAAATTTTGATTTATGATAAATTTTTCAAATTCACTAATAAACATCCTCAAGTCTTGCATCAAATAGCCTACACCTATGGTATTGACTTGTTCGTAAGAACTACCTGTAATATCCTTTGAACAATAGCCTATTTTGAAAGCTTTCTCACTATCGTGGGTGTTTTCCCTTCAATCTTGGAAAATATCACTAATTTAATTTATGAAAACAACTATAGGGAAAGTATTAGTGAAGATATTATTCCTTCTCTCCCTTCATTTCGTGATGACATAATGGAAATTCTTTCTAAGACCTATGAGAATGATATAGCAATGGGTGATTCATCAAAGAAAGAGACTTGTCCCAACATAACCCCACTTAGTGAGGATATTTTGGCACAAGAAGAAGATATCATTGATACATTTATTCACACTACTCAGTCATCCCTTCTCACTCTCCCTAGCTAGGATGAAGTATTGGATGATGCAGATTCCATGTGTGAACATTTATTTCAACCTGCTGAAACTAAAAATTTACCACCTGATGTTCAAGAACTTCTCAATTACATCTTAAAAAAAGAAATAGATCATGCATCTTTACCTGAACTTTCACATACCTTGGAAAAAAATGAACTTTCACACAACATTGAAGAACAAACTATCCCTCAAACCCAAGGTATTCCAACACCCCATATATGGACTAAAATGGGCACTTTTTGGGTTCCTCAATAACCTCATTCAAATGGAATTACAAGAGCTCCTATAATTGACACAAAAAATGGTAATATCCCCTCTCTACCATCATTAATGGATACCTTTCCTACAAGGAAACCCTCACAAACTCATGAACATATGGAAGAGAGAAGAAGAGATAAAATCTTCACCATTAAGGTAAAGATCAAAATTTGTGATGACCGCTAGCCCGGTTGTTCGTACAAGTAAGTATTTCTAACCCATTATCTCTCATGATGTGTTTCTCCTATGATGTGTTATGTGTTGTTTAGGCCTCCTAGGATGACCCTTGATTCTCTTGTAAGGTCTAGGATACCAGGAGACCACCTCTATTGTGACCTTCTATTTGTATCATCATTCTTCTATATTGTCTCTCCTCTATTTTCACTATTTGGTGTTGTGTCTGACGGACATAGCGTTATGGTTGGTGACTTGGGGACACCCTCCTACATGATTGTCCCTAAGGCACTTGTTTCTCCCCTCTCGATTTATTGTTTCCATTCCTGTAGTGTTTCTATCTAGCGGGTGGATGACGAAAAACATATTATACTGATGCGGACCTAATGTCCCTTTAACGAGAAATTAAAAAATAGACGAAGTCCATACATGACGATGGGGTTGATATATATTATCTAACACTTGGCTAGTAGAATCACTCTATTGTTGTTATATGGAGCCTAATTAGACTTAGAGGTTAATTTTTCCCCACTTTTATCAGCGTGGTTTCCCCCCAAATTATTTAACTGGGGTTTGGGGGCAGCGCCCCTTGCAGGGTCCAAGGGCAGCTATTGGCTGACATAAAAAAACCCTATTTTGTAACCGACATAAAGCTTGATAAAAGTGGCTAAGGGTTAGCGTTTCCATCAAGATATTGTATTGTAACATTTGCAGCAGTATTGAGTTGCAAGGATTACTAGTTGTAATCAGTTTGATTTGCTGGATAATAATATTGGACTCTTTGTTGGTGGATGTAGCCTGAGTTTGGATGAACCACGTTAAAACTTGTCTCTCGCTGTTATTATTTATGTGTATTTTCATTCCTTTGTTCAATCTTTATTTGCATTTAATTGATATCTTTTGCATGCAATTCCTAACATCTATGTCATCTTGATGTTGTCTTATCGTACTTACAAACCATAACAATACCATTGCTCTGTGCACTTTGTTTGTCTTTAAATCTCACCTTGGTTACACTCAGTTTTGAGATTCCCACGGTATAGCCCCACTATTATACTCGGTCTTCAGATTCATAGTATAACCTTGGCTCTTTGTGTGAATGATCATATGCATTATTTTTTATCATGATTATATGGATGCTAACACTTTTCTTGCAGGAATGTGTTTGTGGGAACATTTGGCGATCGTAATGTACATGTCACCTCTAGGGGGTATGGGCTTTGTGAGAGCTCATGTTCCCTTGTGTGTTTTCTTCCTACCTTAACATGCTTGATATCAGTACCTAATATCAACCACCTTAAGGTGAGGGCATATATAAGGTAAGCTATCTATTTTAGATGTTAGCAATGTGTTTGTTCTCAGGTGCAGTCTTAAACACTAGTGGCAATGAGTCCCTCCTGCACTCTGAGATTTTTTTGAAATCAACTTGCAATCATTTAAGCCCTCTACAGAGGCAGGATATTGCATCCTTTTTCTTAAGCCCTCTACAAAGGCGGGGATGGTGTATTTATCATGGAGAGTGCACATCCTGTCATTTTCAAAAGTCCTCTACAGAGGTGGGGAACAGTTCTATGACTAACTCAACCCTTAAGCGTGTCTTTGGTGATTGCTATGGTGAAGTGCAATTGTTGATGTGTGCTTGTAATGTGCCTGAGATGGTGATGAACCTAGAAATAGGAACACTCCATCACTTGTCTGTCGTGTTTTCTTTGTGTCTTCTAAGTGTGTGTGTATTGCATGTTTGTTCCCAAGCATAGTTTAAAGATTGGTGGCGATGAGTCCCTCATATGCTTTGGGATTTGTATGGCATGCTTGTTTTGTATGGTGTGTTTGTTCTCAAGTGCAGCCTTAAAGACTGATGGCGATGAGTCCCTCCTGCACTTTGAGATTTGTTTGGCATATGTGTTGCTCCATATGTAGCCTTAAAGACTAGTGGTGATGAGTCCCTCTTGCATTATGGGTGGTGTGTTTACTTTCCTTATACTTGCATCTACATTTCATATATATGAAAAATGAAAAAAGAAAAAGAAAATCATCACTGTCTTTACTAAATTCACTATATTCACTGTGTTTTGCATGTCTTCAATGCTATATTCACTGTGTTTTTTATGACTGTAATTGTCTTCTCTATGTTTTGCATGCTTGTTATTGCCTTCACTATGATTGGCGTGTCTTCTCTGTACTTGGCATGTTTGTTGTGTTTGTTGACTATATCTTAATGCATGTATTGGTGTTGCATTTATACATACTTTAAAGTGGGGGCTAAATGTTACGTCAGAAAAGGTCCCCTTGGGGGATTTTCCCTCTTAAGGTTTAGCTCTCAGGTCCTTTAGAATGCATTTAGAGCATCTTGCATGATTTTGATGACTCCTGATGAGAAAACCCTGAAGTTTCATGGCAAATGGGACCTAGGGGTACATTTATGACAAATCCTGCCTGAAATAGGGGGAGGACTTGGGCGCCCATGCCCTAGTCCTGCCTTATTTTAGGCTAGGACCAAGTTCAAAGTGTCAGTTTATGACTGTTATTTAGGTCCTATGCCGACATAGTAAGTTAAATTACAAAATTCTTAGCAGGAATGTTTGTAGTTGCATATAAAAGCATGATTAGTGATTCATTTGCAAACTAGATAGAAATTAGATGGATTTTGGCATACTTGTGATTCTAGAGCATTCAAGGCATTCATTGTGTTGTAGAGTAGAATTTGTGTTGCTCTTGCATTTGTATTTGCAAATTTGGCATCCATCTCCTCATGGCATGAAGAGCATCTTCCTTCCATGAGATCTTCACTACAAGGTGATATCAATTATGTTTTCAATCATTTATCATTTGGATTTTGCCTCTATCCCATAGGGATATGCACTCTTTACCTGACAATGGTGTTAAGAAGACTTGAATGTCTCTCTGGGGCTTGACTGAGGCAAGCCTCTAAACACCACAACCCCGAACCCATTTTTTTTGTGATTACAGGTTACAGGTTGTGAAAGCAAAAAAAGTGGAGATACAGAAGAGTAGTGCAGACTGTCAAAATTGTAGATTAGACAAGAAAATAGGGACCTAGACTCAGGTGCCCACTCATTAGTCCTCTAGATCCCGCAATAGGAAAATCTTCAAAACAACAAGAACAGGTTGCAGACAAGGTTTCTAGATCTCGACAAAAACTATGGCACTAGACTAGGGCACCCGCTCATTAGTCCCCAACTTTTTTTCTTTCCAAACTTCAAACTCTAATACTCATTTGATTGTTATTTTATATCTTTGTGTGCGATCATTTTCTGTAATTTGTCTGTTTGTTCACGAATTTGCATAATTAGGGTTTTGAGCATAATTGGGCTTAATTAAACAACTAAATCGCACAATTATAATCTTCCCCTATGTTCCAAGTGACAAAAATCATGTAGTAGACTTCCTACTTGACTAAATGTCCTTGAATGTTTAGTGGTGAAAGGAGGATTAACACAAACCATTGAAATCAAACCCTCTTCATATTTTACCCTAAACAGGATGTAAATAAATTTGTGCAGAGTTGTAGAGTATGTCAAGTTGCAAAAGGAAGTAGTCAGAATACTGGGTTGTACAAATATTTGACAGTACCAGCGAGATCTTGGGAAGACATAAGCATGGATTTCATATTGGGATTGTCAAAGATGCAAAGAGGACATGATTCTATATTTTTAGTGGTGGACAAATTTGTTGAGATTAAGGAACACTGAGAGGGGGGTGAATCAATGTTCAGCAAAAACTTATTACTTTGTTCCTTTATTAATTTACCACATGCATCCAAAAGAAAGAAGCATGAACACAAGAATAGAAATAGCAAGATCACAACACATGAACACCAAGATTTTTACATGGAAACCCATTTAAGGGAAAAACCATGATGGGGGTTAACCCACAAGAATTTATACTCTGTTAAAAGTATTACAAATGGGGAAGGCACATGCCTTCGGCTACACTGCCCAGAGCTCACTACTCAAAGGAGGCTCGCTGCCTATAGAATTGTTTACAAAAGTTCACTGGAATGTTTGAACTGAGGAAAAGCATCTGACAATGCAAGATTGCAGTTCTGGTTGAGCTCAATACACTGACTTTGCACACTTCATCTTTCTCTGCTCTGCTTCACTACTCTACCATGATCTAGAGCTTAGATCTCTTCACTTCACACTTGATTTTGCTATACTTTGCACTTATCCCTTCATATTCACACCACCACACCTCGAAATGCTCCAACTTATATATTATATATATCCGCTACATGAAATTGTATTAACTGCAATCGGCCTTATGAAAAACTTAGACTTTTTAAGAACATATTCTGTTGGCTAAATCCATGCACAAACACCAATCCAGAGAAAAACCTTTGTATTCAAGTCACCTTATATGTTGGCCAATACTATTGGATCTCACAAATTACTCAACCAATTACTTCTCTTCATCCGCACAAGGATCAAACACCTAGTCGGCCTGTTCTTCACTGAACTGAACTGTCTAACCAAAACCTGACTTCATCACCAAAGGCTAAAATATTGGATTTAGGTAGCCTTGACATCCCTAAACATTCCCTCAGATCTGTAGCACAACATGATTTCCTGTGGAGAAATGCGAACCAGGATGTTGAACCTTGTCATATGCCCTGTTCCTGTCTATCCAAACTTAGATAAATCTGCAATCTGACTTCCAATATGATCCACTGATGAAATGAGGACGTGTAAGATAGATTTAGTTTCCATCAATGACACCACCTGACATGCCTAGCAATGTCTCTTGCCAACAATCTCCCCCTTTGGCATTGATGGCAACACTTAGTGAAAAATGACTAAGTGTTAGAACAGTTCCCCCTTACTATATACACTTGTGATTTCCAATGCTCCCCCTTAGATTAATTCTTCATTTTTCACTACTTTTCCTCTCCCCCTTTGACATCAATGGCAAAGGCTGGGATCTACATATCAAAATTCATGCAAAAATCTTATGTACATGGGTCAAAACTTTAAGTATATACTTTTGCATATGAACACACAGTCCTTAATCCTTGTTCATCAGCAAAAAGATATCACCAAAAATATTTTTCAACCATGATAATTCATTATCCCAGTTCTTATTTATGCTGACCAAAATGGATATATGCCCACTGAACAAAAATGCCTATGATTCTACCTTTAGAAGATCACTAGTAGCAACATCAACTTGGGATTCTACCAATAGATCATACATAGTTTCTAATTTGGGGGAAATTAGTCCCCGGAGCTCATCCAATTTGCCCAAAACTTTAACATTTTCTTTCTCCAGATCACTCAATTCATTCCGCAAACTCACTACTTGTCAATCTTTGGTAGATATAGACTCGGTTAAAGGACTATATGACTGAGAAATGTTAGACAATTTGAGCTCTAAGTCCTTAATCTTCTTCTCAAAATATTCAACAGCTCTAGATCAGTTTAAGCAAAACTTATAAATCTCTACTCCTTCAGATAGGGCATTTTGAATACTCTTTACACTAGTATCAAGCCCTGATCTATCATAACTAATTATTTTCTTTATTTTAGCAAACCTCTTCTCATTAAATTCATTTATGACTAACTTTTTCTCACTTCTCTAAGGTTTCAAAATGAGAACTTACAGAGTTTATCAGACTCTTCAACTAACCGGAGGGAGATGCTGATGAGTCCTTTTGAAATGTGGGCATGATTTTCTCCAGAATCCCAGATGCAAGGTCAAGCAACTCGCTATCTTCTAAATGAGATTTTAGGATTTCTTCTCTAGCCTTAGCTTGTGCAATAGAGGCCAACTTTATCTTCTACACTGGTGACAAAGTATCAAAATTGATTGGTCCTTGTATTATATCCTAATCTTCTTCAACTTGTTTATCTCTTTCCAAAATTTCTTTCACTGCTTCTGCAGTGTCTCTTGCCCAATATGATGTTATAGATTTAAGCTCTTCAAGGCATCCATCTTCTCCCTTTTTGGAGTCAACCTCATTGTCTTTCTCATCATTTTCATTCTTTTTCCCTCCTTCTACCTTCTCTGCATCATCATCAAAAGTATCCTTGCTTTATCTATCTTAGAAATATCTTCTACATTCTCTTCTGGAGGATTTGGTGTATCCTTAGTGGTAGTATTATCAGATTCCTCAACATCCAGAGTGGAGGAATCAATTCCATCATCAGTTTCTTTTTCTTGATCTTCCTTTATCATTTCCTTATCTTCTTTATTCAATTTTTCTTCTTCTAGAATGGAGACATCATCTACTCTAGTTTGTTGCTCATTTTTCAGCAGTTCTTCATCATTCAAAACTGATGCATCCTCAGTATCAACTAGTTCTTCTATAACCACATAAAACTTATTCTTGTCCAATGCTTTCTTTAGAATTTTTTTGTTTCTTTAACAACTTCATCAATGTCTCCAATCATCAACTTATTCATCATTTTCTTGCTTCTAAATTCATTCTTGACTCCTTTGAGAATCTTATTTGCTTCTTTTCTAGAGATCACTGAACATAGATTGGACATTACATGTTCCCTTAGCTCCATATCTTTTGCTTTAGAAGCTTCTTGTCTTATTTCCAGAATGTCTCTTAAACTCTTAGGAATTTCTGCCAAAATTTCCACTAGAGCTTTGTTGAATATATTCAAATATTTTACAGTAGCATCCTCCAAGACTCTTTTGTCAGCATCACTATAATGATCATAGAATTTAGTCATTGGTATAGGTTTCCATCTACAGTGATCATCTTAACGATGTTCTCCACAAAAGGAGTTAGCTTTTCAACATCAGCCTCTGACTTATGTCTCTTACTTGGCTTTTTTCTTCTGGAGGGCTTCTCCTTAGACACTTTAATAGCTTTAGTATCTGAGGCCTTCAACTCTTTAACCTCATCATCTGAATCTATATTTTCTTCATCCTCCTTCTCCATGACCTCTTGGCCATTGCTTTTGTTCTTTTTCCTTCCTTACCGGTAGGTTTTTCTTTGGATTTCTCTACAACAAGAGAAGGTGATGCACCGGAGGTTGAACTAGTACTCCTAGTAGTTCTTGACTTGGAAGGAGGTTCTACTAGAACACTTTTATGTTCCTTGTCCTACTTCTACTTCTCAGCTTTCTCTGTCCTTTCCCTGAATTGTCTCACAGCTTCCGTGGTAAGGCCTAGATTCTTAGCCAATTGGTCAACTTCTTTCCTCACATTCCTATTGATTTCAGGAGCCTTGAATTCAAGATGCAATTTTTTAGAAATTTCTTCATAAGTTACAAATCTTTCTTTAGCCAGATCTCTACGCTGACTTAACAAATGTTGTGCATACAATTCCAACACACACCCATTGATTTCATACCCCATGGGCATGATCCACACAACTCTGGGCTCTACTGCTTCCATTTTGCATTGATCAACTATAACCATGAAACAAATGGTGTCCTTGTATTTTTTAACCATAGACCTAGCTATTCTATCCCTAGCCTGCATCATACTCTGGAAGTTTTTGAAAAATCCCCACAGTGCAGTCTTTTGTGCATCATAGCTACCTAAACAACTCAACTGATTCCTAATTTGGACTGCTACCGATTTGTCATTTCACCAATAGATATTCTTGTTTCTAGGAAGCTCACTCAAGAAATAAAAGAAAAGACATAGAATCAACATACCATATTTGAATGAGTACTTTTTGTCCTTCTTTATCTTTCTTAGGTACTCCATGAGCTAGTTTAGCAACAGTTCACAGAGATCATAGTCTGCATTTTCTTTCACCATCTGATATGCAGTATAGATGGTTGTTCCAGACACTGAATTTTCTCTGCTAGAGTAATATATTCTATATCCTATCACCATTGATGCGAATCTATCCCCATGATCCCCTATGTCATTTATAGTCATAGCTCTCTTGTCAAATTTTGATTTGGTTGCCTCTGTGACTTCCTGATTCTTCATAGCCTTCAACTGAGGCAGAGTACCGGTTGAATTCAATCCTGTAACTTCCCTTATTGCATCTTTTGTGATCTTGAACAGATGATTGAACCATAAAAATTCATCATGAATATGGCTCAAGAGATACCAGACCCATTCCCCTTTTGTGAAACTTGGAAACTCAACAAATTGTATGAACTTCTTGTCTTTCAGGACTTTGTACTCCAGTTTGAGCTCAAAATCTTCATCTTTTAAGTGATTCATGAAAAGAACAGCAAATCTTGAGTCGCCATGCTCCTCTAAAGGCACGTGAATGTAAGCCCTAATGTCTTCTGTGTGAAGAACTCCATATGGAACCCCAGAAAATGTTCCCATCAGATCAACTTGAGTGGACTTGAAGGGGTGCTTTTTAAACTTCAGCCTAGGTCACTCAGCAATGTTCGCAACTAGAGGTGTAGCCATTTCAAAAGATTCCAAGTTTTAAGCTTCGCAGAGAAATACTTTTTTTCACAGAATTAGGGTTAGCTATCAAAATCATTCTTCACACTTCAAACCTT
The DNA here is from genome assembly GCA_027924645.1 of Cunninghamia lanceolata. Lineage (NCBI taxonomy): Eukaryota > Viridiplantae > Streptophyta > Pinopsida > Cupressales > Cupressaceae > Cunninghamia > Cunninghamia lanceolata. The sequence goes on along the minus strand of BSBN01000160.1, from coordinate 3,537,586 downwards.
TAAAATTTCAGCTTAGGTGCTCTTCTCCATGTTCTCTTCGAATGCAAAGTGATTCAAGTGTTTGAATGAATGACCTTTTATCCTTCGCAAAACCTAATTCTTCATTGTAATAAATGCTCTGCCCTATTACATCTAGTTGCACTATTTTTGCATACAATCAATCTTTAATTGCTTTGTAATCAATCACTTTAGATTCTTTTCTTCCAAAGATTACTTCAATAGATCTACAATAGGCTTCTTTATCTTCATTCATCATGCCAGATTTAGGGACCCACTTACTGGTAGGGGGAATTAGATTTTCAATGCAGCTCCTCCTGAGTCAGAGCTCTCGTTTCAATTCCTGGAGGAATTAACAACACCAGATTCCAGTGTGGACCCATCACCATCATTCACTTCACCTTTCTTTACCCATGTTTTGTTCATTTCATTCTAGATCTCATTCACATTTACTTTACCCTTGCCTTTATCTTGTCCCTACAATTTTTGGTTTTTGTTTACCAGACCTTTTCTGTCATCATTCCTGCTTCTGTAGAATCTTGCAACATGACCGGATCTATTGCAATTGAAGCATACAACATTTCTTTGCTCGTTTACTTTATTTCCTCTTGATCTACATTGATTAGCCATGTGTCCAAATCTATTGCATGCAAAACAATAGCCATTGAAAGAATTGACATTTCTTCTATTGTCAGAGTAGTTCATCATCATACTTTTGCATTGATTGGATCTATGACCATACCTTTTACAATTGAAGCATTGACTGGTGAAAGATGGACCATTTTGATTCACTCTACTTCTGCACTGAGTAGCTCTATGACCAGATTTATTTTAATTGAAATAATTTCCATTGAAAGATGGATACCTTTGAGCATTAGGTTGTCTTACCAGAGGTTTTCTAGGTCTGTTTCTTTGATTCCTTGGTTTAGGATTTCTTTGACCCGATCCAGAGATTTCACCTTTCTCATATCCTAGACCATGCTTATCATTTGCTATCTTCTGACTATCAAGCAACACTTCAAGTTTAGCTGAGCTTATCTTAAACTTCTCTTTGTATTCATTTGCAACTTCTAGGTCATGTTTGAGAATAACAATTTCCCTTTCAAGTTGTTCCTCATTATCCCTGGTTTCTTGAAGATCATGCTCTCGATGGCCAATTATCCTATCCAATCTGCAACATTCTTCTGTTCTTTCTTTCAAAGATTGATTCAATTTTTCCTCAGTCTTCTTCCTTTCCTCAATTTCCTTGGTTAGTTTCATCACCCTAGATTCCATCTCATGTTTTAGGACAACTTCTTTTGCTAGCTTCTCACATTGTATTGTCTTCTCCTTCAGAGCCTCATCCATGTCATTGTTTTCATTCTGACTTGCCAATTGATGAAGTAGCTCCCTTCTCTTTTCATTAGATTTGTTCAATTGTCCTTTTAAGGTATCAAAGAAATCTTCAACATCTTTAAGGTTCTCTTGAAGATCTTTGATTTCTGCTCTGGATAGATCAAGATCATCTAAGGCTACTTGGAGTTGTTGATTATAAGAATGCTTGAATGAACCCATTGAAAAGACCTTCCTAGATCTTCCTCAAGCTGTTAAACTTCTTCTAAGGAACCAAGCTCTGATACCAATTGTTGAGATTAAGGAACACTAAGAGGAGGGGTGAATCAGTGTTCTGCAAAAACTTATTACTTTGTTCCTTTATTAATTTACCACATACATCCAAAAGAAAGAAGCATGAACACAAGAATAGAAACAACAAGATCACAACACATGAACACTAGGATTTTTACGTGAAAACCCAGTTAAGGGAAAAACCACAGTGGGGGTTAACCCACAAGAATTTATACTCTATTAAAAATATTACAAATGGGGAAGACACATGCCTTCGGGCACACTGCCCAAAGCTCACTACTCAAAGGAGGCTCACTTCCTACAAATTTTTTTACAAAAGTTCACTAGAAAGTTTGAACTGAGGAAAAGAATCCAACAATGTAAGATTATAGTTCCGGTTGAGGTCAATACACTGAATTTGCACACTTCATCTTTTTCTACCCTGCTTCACTGCTCTGCCATGATCCGGAGCTTAGATCTCTTCACTTTGCACTTGATTTAGCTATACTTCACACTTATTCCTTCATATTCACACCACCACACCTTGAAATGCTCCAACTTATCGATTATATATATTCGGTACATGAAACTCTATTAACTGTAGTTAGCCTTAAGAAAAACTTAGAGACTTTTTACGAACACTATTCTGTCGGTTGAATCCATGCACAAACACTAATGCAGAACAAAACCTCTATATCTAAGTCACCTTATATGTCGGCCAATACTACTGGATCTCACAAATTACTCAACCAATTACTTCTCATAATCCTCACAAGGATCGAACACCTATTTGGCATGTTCTTCACCAAATTGAACTGTCTAACCAAAACCTGATATTCAAATGCTTGTAACTTACAATCCCTTCATCGCCGGAGCCTAAAATATTGGATTTAGGTACCTTGACATCCCTAAACATTCCCTCAAATCCACAACACAATATGATTTCCTATGGAGAAATGTGGACCAGGATGTTAAAACCTGTCATATGCCCTGTTCCTGTTTATCTGAACTTAGACAGATCTGTAATTTGACTTCTAGTATGCTCCACTAATGAAATGCAGATGTGTAAGATAGATTTAGTTGCCATCAATGACAACAACCGACATGCCTAGCAGTGTCTCTTCCCAACAAGATTTTCAAAGATGGCACATTTCATACATTGTAAGAAGATAAATGTTGCAGTTCATGTGGCCAAGCTATTTTTCAAGGAAATTGTGAGATTGCATGGATTATCTAAGAGTATAATTTCAGATAGAGATACAATATTCCTTGGATACTTTTATAAGACACTTTTGAAGAAGATGAAGATAGACTTGAAGTTTAGTTCAACATTTCATCCACAGACAGATAGACAGACAGAAGTGGTGAATAGGAGTTTGGGAAATTTGTTGAGATGTTTGGTTGGAGAGAAGACATGAAATTGGGATCTAATTCTATCACAAGTAGAGTTTGCATACATTAATTCAGTAAATAGGAACACCGAAAAGACACCATTTGAGACTGTGATAGGAACTAACCCTAGAGGAGTACTAGAGTTGAAGGATATCAGTATGGAGAACAAAAGAAGTGCAAAGGTAGAAGAATTTGTAGGACAAATGGAGACAGTGCATAATCAGATTAAGAAACATTTGGAAGAAATGAACAGTAAGTATAAGGAGCAAGAAGATGAGAAGAGAAGACATAAAGAGTTTACAGTTGGAGATGAAGTGATGGTATATTTGTGAAAATAAAGATTTCCAGTTGGGACATATAACAAGTTGAAGATGAAGAAGTTTGGACCATGTAGGATACTCAGAAAGTTTGATTCACGAAATACATATGAAATGGAACTACTGGAGACATTGGGAATATCACCTATTTTCAACATTACATACCTATATTAGTATCATGGAGGAGAGTTTAGTGACAACATTGAAGGAGACTTGAAGAAGTAGTTACCACAACAAGAATCGAAGTTGTTTAAAGACATATTGGACAACAAAATTGGACGCAATACCAGAGGCAAGCAATACAAAGAATATTTGGTAAAGTGGAAAGGTAGAGTGGAAGAAGATTCATCTTGGATTTATTAGGCTGAGGTGGACCATTTTGGTTTTCCTCTAGCCCTAGCAAAGTGAGGGACTCACATTTTCAACAACCCTAGACGTTTGATGCAAGAGCATCCCTAGTTCAAGAGCAATCTTGCATCAACCAAAAATATTTGCATTCATTTTGTTTTTTTCATTTTCTAGTTCAGTACAGTCAGTTCAGTCAGTAGCAGTTTCAGTAGATTGGTTCACATTCTGATACAATTTCATTTTAGACCTTATGGAGCTAGACTTAGCATCTAGACATCATCATGCACATCATATCCAAAATTTAGATCATTTGGATCAATTTCTAGAAAGATATCATTATCAGAAGATTGATTGTTTTCTCATAATAGAGCATTCAGAGAGTCTAAGATAGACAACTAAAATAGAAGACTTGCGAAGCACTTCCATGAATTGCAGAACTAAATGAAAAATAATTCAAGATAGTTTGGAACCTCACTGACCTTCCCTAACATCCACACATTGATTCATTCACTTGCAAAAGATTTCCACATGTTTTGGGCCGACCTATCCATGTACACACATTACATCTCTTTCATTGGAGTTTGTAATCACTCTTGGCCAACGCGGAGGATTCTTATGATCTGGAGATGATATATATTCATGTAATGGATGCATAGGAAAACAATTCACAATTAGAAATAGTTAGATAGTTTGAATTCTTTTTCTATCAGGTACTTCAATGCCATGTCCTTCTATTCTGTAATCAGGCTTGTGAGCCCTAATTTGTAAGCCCGCATGTTTCTAGCATGTTTGCATTTTGAATCTATGATATACTAAACATCTGAATCAACATTTACATTCTATAATTGAGTTTCTTCCATTGTGTTTACTCTTGCTACACTGTTTGGACTATTCACTCTGTGGACCCTCCTAACCGTGACTACACCAAAATGGGTATTTTAAAACACAAAAAATGAATAGAATAGAAAACAAATCATTATTTTTTGGGTGATACAAGATTGCCCTTACACCATTAGATGCTCTTATATCATGAATTTTATCCCAGGATTTGACTAAGGCAAGTCTCTAAACACCACAACCCCCAAACCCCTCTCTTGTCGTCTTGTGTGCAGGTTATAGGTACAGGTTTTGGGGAAAGTAGAGTTGTAGGAAGGTAGTGCAGGAATCAAGGTTTCAGGATCCAAAAGAAGTTTTAGAATATTCCTCTAAAAAGACTTGGGTGGTTGGTGCCCTAGTCTTCTAGGTTTTTAGGCTCTAGATCTAGATTTTGAGCATCAGTTATAGCATATTCTCAGTTCTAACCTTTGGAAAATTCTCACTTTAGCACTTGGGCACCCACCAAGTTTGTCTTTTGACACCTATACTTTTGGAATTAGATCTTCCTCTATTTACTGATCTCAGTTCTCATTTAGGATTGTCTGTATCTATCATGGTTTGAAAGTTATGCTCCAATCATCATAGAACCAGGGTTTTATGCATATTTGACCTAGGGTTTGATAAAAGGCTTGGTTAAAACACATCTTTCCATAGAAAATAGGAGCACAAGATCTGTAGTTGAGTCTGCCTTCTTCTTGGTTGCGATTTAGCTCAATCTTGTTCTTGAATGTTATTGTGGAAGAGGGTTTTGATCTAGTGTACACATGCATTGCATCCTTCCCTTTTCCCTACATAACATAAGAAATTCAATCTCATACACTTTCTGATTTGAGTGAGAATAGCTAGGTCAAAATTGTTGATGAGGGTTTTAATTTCTAATGTATTTTACCTAATTTTATGCTCTTGTTGTTATAACTTTTTTTCTACATAGTTTCAAAAAATCCCATAGATCTAGAACTAGGAGAATGAGAGGAATCTTTCTAGGTGTTGAAATCAATCATTTCATTAATTCATATCATACTTGTCATTCTACATTGAAAAATCTTTCATAAATTTAGAAAAAAGTGAAAAAAATAAGCATTCTAGGCTTGCATAAAGGCATAGTTTTCCATTATTTCATTGCATATCATTTGGAGGATTTGAATTTCTTATTTATACATCTGATCTGATCTATATTATGGTAATTATCCATCTCATGATATCACATCTTGCATTTGAAGATCTCATTTGCTAGGGTTTTGTTGAAAACTTGCATTTTTCCTATAACCTAGTCATTTGCAAAGCTAGGGTTTGTAGTCAAAATCTTATTTCAGATTTTACTACTATCATAAACATTTCAAATTAGACCTTCCATTTATTTCTTTGCATATTCATTCAAAAATTTTGCATAAGTTTGGGAAAAAGTGCATAATTACCATACTTTTGCAATTACATAATGTGTATTTCAATATAAGAGAAGAAGCATCTTTTCACATATTTTGCAATAAAATCAAAAATTTATCACTATCATCTTTTGTGTAGAACTTTTAAGATTAAATTCACTTGGTTTGTAGTGACACTAGTGTATTTTTTATCTTTACAAAAAGATTCAAAAACTCAATTTCCTCAAACTAGTGTTTTGGTGTACAAAAGCCTCTCATATTGGTTGTTTTGATAAATGAATAGATCTTATTATACATTGTTGTTCCAAGACATTTTGTTATGGCATCTTCTAATTGTTTCTCTTTGGTATCCTTAGATGCATATATCAAATATTTTGAAAGTTTTTACAAATTCATTGATATGCATCGTTATATTTTGAATCATATACAATCCATGTATGATAGGGATATCTTTAAATGCTCTTCATTTGAAATCCTTGATTATGTATCTGATTTTAATAACTTCATAACTCTTACAAATGAATATCTTTCAATATTAAAGGAATTTACTAATTTCATCTCCATGGATTGTTATGAGAAAGATGATGGTGATAAGCCTCCTTTTACTTTTGTTACAAGTCATAATAGTAACCTAGCTTTGCCTATTTCACCTTATGATTTTGATATCCCTCCCAAAATTGCTCCCACTTGTGAGGAAATTTTGACAAGAGGGGGTGAAATCATTAATAAATTCCTTAATGTCACCATACCCTCTCTTCATTCTAATGCTCTCCCTTTAAAAGACGAAGCATTGGTGGATGAAGAGAGGTATCTCACATTAAAACCTTTAGGGATGGATGTTGAGCTTAAACAAAGTAAAACCACTATTAATTCAATCATCACTAATAGACTTATTCATCCTAATAATGGGATAATGGAAAATTGTACTAATGTTCCTAAACTCATTGTGCATGGGGCACCCAATGTGTCTCCTCACTTCAAACTAGTGATTACAGTTTAAGGTGCTCCAACACCACCTAGACCCCGGGTTACATTCTCAATCTTGCAAAACAAATTACTCAAGTTAATCAAGTGTCTCAAAATGTGTTGCAACAACCCTATCACAATGTGGTTACTCACACATATAATACATGAAATAATAAGCAAAGTAAATAATAGTCAAACATTTTGATCACTTAACCAACTTCTCAACCTATGCTTCCTCAACCACCTCGTCTTACTCAAAAAGATGGTCAAGATTATGATCTTGTTGAGCATCTTCATGCCACTCCCACTAAGATCACTCTTTGGGAACTCATACAAACATCGCCTACATACCATGGAATTCTCTAGGAAGCTTTACAAAAGGTGATTGTACCACCTTTTGTTAAGCCTAACGATGTAGTAGCTCTGTTAGATTGTATGCATGTGACAAAAATGGATATTCTATTTCAAAAACATGAATTACCATCAATCAAAGTTCAAAATCAACATGATCCTCTTCTAATCTTTGTCACAATAAATAAAAAGTTGATAAAGTGAGTTATGATTGAAAACGGATTGGCTCTTAATGTTTGTGGCATTAATTTGTTACACAAAATTAAGGTTGATACATCTTTAATCAAACTAGATAAACTTAACATTTGTGGCTTTGATAATGTTGGTAGACAATCCCTAGGTACCATAACTTTACCCATAAAGGTTGGACCCATGACATTATCTACCCTTTTCCATGTCATGCTTGATGCACTTTCCTATAATATGATTCTTGGGAGACCGTGGATTCATGCCATGGGGGCAGTTCTGTCTACCCTTCATTGATCAATAAAGTTTATTTATGAAGGTAAACTTCACACCATCAAAACCGATCTGGAACCTAAAATTTGTTTACAAATTGAAACACAAAAACAAGTCATCAATCATAAGTCAAGTTGAATAACTTAAAAGTTGATTCATCAATACCTCTTGCCACAGATAATGTTGTGCAAGATTCAACATCGAATGCACTTTTTGGTGATGATTGGGGTTCATTTGATTTTACTCCCACCTTTATAGGGGACTCTAAACTCAATAACACTAAAATATCAAAAGTTGCATTGATCTCATCCAAGCAATCTTTGGAACTACCTAAGAAGCCTAAAGTTTCTTTAGTAGAAAACAAAGACAATACTTCCATTTTAACTACAAAATATGAGACTTATGAGGCCCCACGTTTTTAAAAAATGGATTCTCTCTATGGTCATGGATTCCAAATTCTTTACAAAAATTACAACTACATAGGCAGTGGTTGTGGTGTAAACCAACAAGGATTAAAGTACCCTTACAAGCTGATACACATAGCTCTTTGGATGGTATTGGATACCATTCTTTGAAACCCACCAAAGCCTACCATTGTCCTACTCTTAATGTTAATACAATATCAATAAGTTCAAGAATAAATATGATATATCGTGAGATGATAGACATGGATTGCCCACCAGGAAATATCCCATTAAACCAGGTAAGTATTTCTCCCTCATTAAGCCACACTCGCTGTACCACCTATTCTAGTTGCTCTCAAGGGTGGCATCCTCCTAGATATATATGTTGATAGTGTTGTGTTAAATGTTGTTTAGGTCTCTTTGGATGACCCTTGATACTCTTGTAAGGTCAAGGATATAAGGAGACTGCCCCTGTTGTGACCATTCTTCTATTTGTTTCTCTATTCTTCTATTCCTATCCTCTATTTTATTGTTATGTGGTGGCCTTGGGGGCATAGCATTGTGGAGGATATCTTGGGACATCTTCCCACATTGTAAACCCAAGTCACTCTTGTCTCCTCTCTCATTTTTAATGTTTCTATTCTTCAATGGCTCTACTAGTTGGCAGATGATGAAAACAAATAAATACTGATAAGGACCATGTGTCCCTTCAACAAGAAAGCAAAAATGGACCTAGTCCATATATTAATACGGTGTTGATATATATTACTGATGCTTGACTAGTAGAATCACTCCTTGTTGTGATTTGTGTTGTGAAATTTGTTGTAACAAACCTTTGCAATACTCTAAATCTACTTCTATGCACTTTGGATTGTTTTGTATCTCACCTTGTTACTACACTTCGTCCTCAGATACCTACTATATAACTTCATGGCTATACTCAGTTTTGAACCTACAAGTGTAGCTTTGATCTATTATGTGATATGATTTTTGCATAACTTTCATGAATTGATTTGGTCATTATCTTAGAGTAAGATTTTCTAACCAAAGCTTATATCTTGTTGATTATGTTAGCAAATGATATCGATGTGTTTAGTGATTGCAAGTACATGTCACTTCGGGGCATGGGATTTATGAAAGCTCTTGTTCCCCTTGCATGTTTTCACTTTACCTTAAATGTGCTTAATATTGGCAAGCGGGATCAACCACTTTAAGGTGGGGCATATATCATTGTAACTACTTGATTACTTTTTACATTGACAAAGTGTGTTTACGTACACTTCCTTTTCACCATAAAGCATCTCCATGATGTGGGTGGGCTTGGGTATTTTATCTTGTTACGTATACCACTTTTTCACTATAAGGCATCTCCATGATACAGGTGGGGTTGTATACCTTGAGAAAATGCTTCCTTTTTGTTGTGCCTTGCACACATGCCCCATTTTGCCAAATGGAGACCCCTTTTTTATGCTTTTGGCATGGTCTCAAATTTTGATGTTCTTGCTTGAGAGAAAGTGAAGTCCTAATTATTTGATGGTTTATCTTGTACTTGGATGACTTGGCATGATTGAATATCTTTTAGTCATTGAGTTTGGAGTGATTTGATTGCATTTGAATCCACGAAAAGGTCCCCTTCGTGTTTTTTTCACTAAATCATGCCTCACTACAGTTTGTGCTAAAATCCTATGTCATGGGATATAGCGCTAAATATTTGCTCCACTGGACCTAGCACTAGAAATGCATGTCACATGATCTTGTGTAAAATATCCATGTTACCTGATATGTCTTGTGATGAGCCTTTTACTTGCCACCCATTGAGGTAACTTTTCCCTGCTTTCTCAGCTCCAGGTGCGTTACAGTTTGTCGACTGATAGGGCATTTATGGCAATGTCAGAGGGATTTAAAAGGGGTCAAATTAGTAATTTTTCCTCATTTACATCCAAACTATTTGGTGATTTGATCTTCGGTGACTTCAAAGTGATCACAGAATGATCCCCTACAAGCAATCTCATGGCTTTTCAAGTGAATTTGAGCAAATCTATTGTCGGCCTGCATATTTTCACAGTCAACTTAGCATATACAGGTTGAATTTTGATTTTGTTGCTTTGAATTATGTCTGAGGACATCTATTTTCTTTGTCATTTGCTTGCATTTGTTTATCAATTTCATTTATTTGAATTGGCATGCTATAAACATGGTCTTTGGGATATAGGTAAACCCTAGTTTCTTAATTTCTTTGTTGATTTTCTTTAAAACTGGTAATTAGGGTTTAACATTTTGGGGAAAGAAGTACTCTCTGGTTGGATTTTTTGATGATTAAATGTCATGTGTAGGATGTTCAAATTAGTGTGAATGCGTGTTATAATATAGATTTTTCATAGTTTGCCCTAGGTCAAAAAATTGATAGTTGTGCGGCTTTTAAAACCTAGTCCATTTAAGGGAATTCATACCATACACTCAAGCACTTAATTTTTTTTGCATTTTGATCATTTGCATGGAAATCACTCTCCTTCAGAGTTGATTTGGTGACCTATGTTTTCTCTACTCAACTCTTAAAGTACTTATCACTTAATTTTATACTTTATGGCACTTTAGGGTGAGTTTGTGCTAATATTTCATGTCACTGGACATGTTCGGTGACCTCCCGATCCTCTGTCAATCTAGTGAAGTGTCCATCATCCACTTTAGAAAACCTTAAGTCATTTAGTGCTAAATTTAAAGTGTACCAGATGCATTCGGTGAGTTAACCTTTCCCCGCCATGAAGACTTAGTTTGCTTTAGGACATTTAGTACTAAAACTTCTCGTCATAGGATATGTCATAAGACCGTCATTTTCCCCACTCATCTAGCAAGGTTGAATTTCCTCACAAAACTCTTAGCTCATTTTGTTTGCTCTAAAATACTAGATGACAAGATGCATCAAGTGAATCTATATTTCTTTGTAACTTCGGTGAGGGCTCAAAAGACTGTTGATCCAGTGACTCCGTGAAGTCCCATTTTTTCCTGTTAAGGCTAGAAAATCCATTCCCAAGTTGTAATTTCTTGTTTAATTGAAGTATTTGGTCTACATATCATCTATTGAATCATGTTAAAGTGTTTTCATTATGCTTGGTATAAATTTAGAACATCTATAAGCATCAATTAATGCATTGCATGGTAGTATCTAGTGACAGGGCAAAGGCCTATTTTTCATTGAAGCCACTTTAGTTCATGGCCTAGGTAAATGAAATGAATTAGGAATATTAGTAATTCAATATGTTGCATCTCCTTAGGCATAAGAGTCTAGGTTATGAGCAACAAATCCTAGATTTACTAGATATTTCAGTCATTGTATCAACATATCCTATGAAGGGGTAAAACACCGCTTTTGATCCTAAACCCTACATTTAGAGTAAAAATGGTTGCAAATAGTTAGATACGTGATTTATCAAGTAACTTTAGACTATTTAGCATCATGAAACTTAGGTTTGGACTAGTGAACTAGTATATTGAAAGGATATTCATTAGTTTTTGTCCTGCAGGATATTATCTTCTAGGGTTGTAAAAATGAAGTATGAATTCAAGGGAATCCCTCCTGTAAGCAAGATCACTTCAGCATGGAACAACATAGGGGACATTGATTTGGTCCATATTGACCTAGATGAGTTTAGACTTAGGATCTTTAGACCCAACCCAACCAAGTGGGCCAAGAAGAGAAGAGACAATGGAATGGCACAAGTTGTAGCTTTTCCCACCTTTGTGCAATGCCCTGAGCTGATAATAGCCTGTGGAGAAAGGTACCACCTAGAGACCAAGTTAGTAATAACTCATGATGGTAGAGTGATAGCTAGTTTCACCATAGTGGCTCTTGTAGAGGCTTTTGGTATCCTTCCTACTCCAACCCTGACTGTATTGAGCAAGGCAGACAACTAGAACATGTACAACTAGAGGCATGTAGGAGGGTAATAAATGATAAGTGGATGAAGAAGAAGAGAACAACAATGTCCAAAATACCATAGGTGTTGTACAGGAGTGATTTCAAGGAAGAGATAAGAGACTTGGTCACCCTTCTGAGTAGAATCATGGGGATGCCTTCTATTTCCACTTTTGAAGGCTAGTTGTTTACTTATATTGAGGAGATCCTAGGAGGAGATATGAAGATACATTGGGCTCAGATTATGAGTGACAACATCCATGAGGATTTTATAGCCTTGAAACAAGATGAGGTTTTCTGATGGACTTCTTATGTGGTCTATATGTTGGCAAGAAACTTTGCCTATGCTGGTCTCTCCAGGTTGGGAGTAGTAGGTAATGCTGATGGGAAAGTGAAAGTATATGAATATTATACTCTACTAGAAATCTCCCAATCACTAGTACATTATAAGAGAGTCAATGATGCATTCACAATGCATATTACAAGAATGCTATAGGGAGATATGTCTAGGAGGATATCTCTAGAGGGTGTTAATGTAGTGCAGACCTATGGTAGATGGTACATATAGTTCCCCAAATTCACCTACATTCCAAGGTTTCACAGGGGCACCCTACAAGTTACCTAAGTACCCAACTGACAAGGTGGTGCTCCTAGAGTTGACAAGGAAGTTATGTACCTATCATGGACAATTGAAGCACTTGCATAGGGCTTCTATCAAATTGCCTATCATCATGGGAAGAGGCCTTTTCTCTTGTGTGACTATAGGGACAACAGAGCATTTGGATACTGAGCTCCAATCACCACACTTACACTTTTACAAAGCAAGAGCTCATTTTGATCCTTTTGGCACCATTGAGAGGCATGTGAGCAAGAAGCTATTTCACAAGGAACATTTGGAGGACATTTGGGCAAACTATCAAGATGAACATGAAGTCATAAGAAGAACATGCTCAAGGATGCCTCTTAATTATATAATGATGTTCAATATTGCTTTGGTACCTGACCAAGTAATAGATGATGGCAATGTGATTAAACAAGAGGCATGTAGGGAAGTGTTTAAACAACCTATCCCACTACCTAATTGGGCTAAGGAAGAGGAAATCTCTCTTGATGAAATAATGAAGCTGCCAATTAGATATAGTAGATTATGGGTCAGAGAGCAAGTTGCTCAATTGACTGCAGTAGGGGTAGCTCTAACTTGCACCCAACAACCTTAGGATCGAGAAAGTGATAATGAACAAGATGAACCCATTGAAGCAAAAGAAGATCTGGAACTTGGGGCTTCAGGGGATGTAGCAGGAGCAGTAAACATTGATAGTGAAGAGATAGAAGAGGACATTCCCATTGTAGAGAAGAAGGGTAAAGGGAAAGTAATTAAGGAGCAAAAGAAGAAGCAAATAAGAGGTAGTCTATCTCCCCCTAGACTAGAACTTCAAAAATAAAGGATATGCCTAGTGGTAAGGGAGAAGCCTCAAAGGTAAAGAAGGTAAAAGGACAATAGAGTGTGCCAGTGATAGATTCATCAGCTATTGATATAGTGTCTCTTCCCACTTCTTCTATTCCTGCACAACCTAGTGAAGTTACTTCTTCCTCCCCTGCTATGTCTAGTGTTATACCTCCTGTCTCCTCAGGTGTTTTAACTATATCCTTCTCCCTTGTTTTTTTTTTGACTGCACCATCTCTTTCTCCTCCACCTTCTACTTCCATGCCTTCCATTAGTCTGTCCACTTCCTCCACTTCTTTATCCTCTTTGTCTTCCATTTCCATTCCTTCCATTAGCCTTACCATATGATCATCCTCTTCTTCCCTCTCATCCATTGGTCTTCCCATTCTCTCTTCACCTTCACCCTCCATCTCACTCTCATCTTCACTCCCTACTTTTCCCTTTGTCTCACCTCTTGTCATCCCTTCCTTACCTCCCATTTCCACCATCCTTTCACCTCCTTCCTTCTCTTTGCCATCCCTCAACTTATCCCCCCCATCATCATTTCTTCCATGTTGCCTCCACCTTCCTTAGGTTTTGCAACATTTGCAAACCTATCTTGCTCACAGGTACCCCATTCAGTTGTGGATTCTTTGATGACAGTTAATAACTCCTTGACTCGGCCTTTCCAGGATACCAAGGATGTACCTAGACCTTCCTCTCCCAAAGTACCTTTGCTGGAAGTGATTGAAAAGGTATGTGGTAAGTTAAACATTGTGACAAAAGAGGAGGTTATGATTGAAGATGTAACAGATAACCCTCCAACAGACCCAAACACTATAGAGGCGGTAAACTTAGATGATAGCCCAATTAAGGAGAGTATAGATGATATTGTAATTGACAATGTTGGGCTGAGTATGACATAAGATTTGCAACAAATAGGCCAATTAGACTCACCTCCAAAGGCAGATGTAGCAATTATAGGGGATGATCAAGACAGTGCATCTAAGGGTGTAGGTTCTAAGGACATTATTCTTTTAGATTCTTTGAACAAGGGGGATAGCCACATTGGCTCTCCTAGTCATTCTTTGGTAGCTCCTACTTGGTTGCAACAGAGACTAAATAATCAACCTTCCAATGTAGAAGTAGTGGAATAGAATTGTGAGAGTTTATGATTGACTTGAAACACCAGGATCACCTGTAAAACCTAAGATTTACCTTCCACAAGAGAAAAAAAGCAAAGAGGAATATTTTTCACAATAAGGATGCAATTAATGAAATGGATTAAATAATTACATGTGACAACTTTCTTTTATATTTGCAAGTTAGATAAAAACCCTAATATGACTTAAGAATAACCTAAGACTAAAATTAGCTCTAAGTAAACTTAATAAAGTGTAATTAAATATTTAATTACACCAACACCCCCCTTAAGTGCAACTTAGGGAGAAATGAAAAACATGCAACTAATGCAAGAATGGGTCTTGGCTACAAGGCCATGTTAGGCACCCATGAACAACAAGAATCTATCATAAAGTAGAGAAAAGGAGAAAAACCCAGTGGGAGAAAACTCCTCTCCAAAAGAGAGAAAATACAACAAGTACATGAACATGTGATGGAAGAAGGACTAACACTATGACCCCCCAAGAAATGAATCTATCACAAAAGCATAATCAATAGATATACAACTATAGACACCTAAAATTGGGTCAGGTTGAATTAAGTAAATATTCTAATATTTATCTTAATTCATATTTTCTTCTGTCAATTAAATAAATATTATAAGTTTATTTGATTGGTTCATTATCCTACAATTAAATAAAATCATTTTATTTAATTAAAATCCCTAAATTCTTCTAATGTCTCAAATCCTAAATCCACCTCACAAAATCCACTTCATCAATCCACCTCATCAATCCACCTCATCTCCTCCACCTTACCATGTTGCACATATAATTAAATATTCTTAATATTTAATTAGCTAATATCCTCTATTATCTAAAATTGAATTCTTAATTCAATTGTCCCCCACTATTATCCAAAATTGAATTCTTAATTCAATTGTCCCCCACTATTATCCAAAATTGAATTCTTAATTCAATTATTCCCCACTATCATCCACTATTAAATTCTTAATTCAATTGTTCCCCATTATTCTCCACTCATTGAATTCTTAGTTCAATTATTCCCCACTATCATCCACTATTGAATTCTTAATTCAATTGTTCCCCACTATCCTCCACTATTGAATTCTTAATTCAATTGTCATAACCCACTATCCTCCACTATTGAATTTTTAATTCAATTGACATAACCCACTCTTCTCAAAAAAGAATTTTTAATTCATCCATTATGAATTAAAGATTCACAAAAAATGAGAGCCATTGATCTCATGTTTTGATCCTCACCCTCCATTACCTTTTTAGAAAATCTATAAATGAGACCATTCTCTAAGCAATTAAGAGACTTCATCTTGCACAATCACTATACTCTAATTTCTCTCATTCTCTTCTTCATTCCATTTTCAAGTGTCCTCCATTATCAGGTGTTTGAAATTCACATTCAATACAAACAGGTATCAAAGCCATTCTTCCATTGTCATCTTCAACAAGCAAGCAAGCAAGGAAAGCTTCTGGAGGCTTCACAATCAGGATCAAAGAAAGATAGGCAAACAATGGAAAAGGATAGGTAAAAGAGTTTGTAAGTATATTTACTTGTGTTGGTTTTAAATCTTCTTTGTTTTCAACTTCCATTGATGTTTGGGGTTTTGTTTTCATTAATTTGACTAACCTATTTTCCCATTCACAACAACCCCCCATAAGAGAGGATGTAGAGAGAAGGTTTGGTGACCCCCCAAAAGTGAGAAGGATGAACCCCCATGTGAGGAAATGCTCCCTCCCAAAATAAAGATGAGAAGAGAGACAATGCAGTCGCTCCTCAAGATGACTCCTGCAGTGTTGGAAGATGCTCAACATAGAATAAAGATGAAGACCCATGAACATTGAACAACATTCTGTTGATAACTGAGAGGGGGGGGTGAATCAGTTATCCTAATTATTTCCTTTATTGAACTTTCCCTTTAATTGATGCAGCATAAAATCAAACATAAAACATTAACCATAAAACAAGAAACACATGACACAGTATTTTTGACGTGGAAACCCTGTTAAGGGAGAAAACCACGGGGTGATTAACCCAAAATTATTCTCTGTTAGAAGAATAGGAAATTACAAAGATGGCACTTGCCAATTAGGGCTCACTGCCCGAGCACACTGCTCACAAGAGGCCCACTGCCTACAAGAAGACACACTGTCTACAAAGTGATGAGAATCACAGTCTTGAACTGATTGGAAGCATCTGCATATGCTGGAGTTCAGTTCCGGTTAGGCTCAGTACACTGATCTGCTGCACTTCATCTTTCCTCTGTTCTTTATTCTGCTATCTTTCACATACCGGATCCTTTTTGCTACCTCTGCTCTTTATCTAGACTTATTCACATATTTCTCCACAACAACAACCCTTTCACAACTAAATCCATCCTCTATATATATCCGCACAAGTAATTTCATCACCTTTCTAGTCGGCATCCGGAACAGTCTAGTTTCTTATAAACTTTCATTCTGTCGGCTGAATCCTTCCTCACCAAGCAATGCGGATCAAGCATATACTTGTAGATATCATTAATCATGTCGGCCAAACATGATTCATGCCTTCACAACTTCTGTCATCAGCAGTAACCCATCCGGAAAGCAGTCTGATACTCTGCCAGTCAGTTCTTCCTCTGTTTTCACTGTCTCTCAGGAATCCGGTACTCAACCATTCATATCTTTTTCTTTGTTCATCACCGGAGGCTAAATCCTTGGAATATACCACTCAGGGTAGTCCTCTTGACTTTCCCAAATCCGCACTGCACCAAGACACTTCCTCTGAGAGATCCGGACCAATCTGTCGGACCTTGCCACATGCTCTGTTCTTCTTCACCGGACCACAACATTCTTTATTCTGACTTCCGGTAGAGACACATTATGACTTGCGGATATGTGGGATGACCTTTGTTGCCATCAATGACA
The DNA here is from genome assembly GCA_027924645.1 of Cunninghamia lanceolata. Taxonomy (NCBI): domain Eukaryota; kingdom Viridiplantae; phylum Streptophyta; class Pinopsida; order Cupressales; family Cupressaceae; genus Cunninghamia; species Cunninghamia lanceolata. Next base: position 3,520,083 of record BSBN01000160.1, on the reverse strand, counting down.
ACAACCATGAATCCATATAGTGTCTCTTGCCAACAATCTCCCCCTTTGGCATTGATGGCAACACTTAGTGAAAAATGACTAAGTGTTTTCACTATGCTCCCCCTTTGCTGATGCTCTGTCTTTATATACAATTTCTGGAACTCCCCCTTAGTTGGATTCCTCATTTTTCACTGCTCGTCACTCCCCCTTTGACATCAATGGCAAAGGGTAGGGTCCGCACACCAAAATTTTCAAAAATTTTCTCTATATAGCCGCATATTTACATACTCACATGTATTGAAGAATGTCTGCAAAGGATGTCTGCAATTGGATCATTTCTGTAGCCCAACTTTGCTTCATTCTATCCAAAATTGAAATGTGACCACTTAGCAAAAATGCAAACGCTTCTGCCCGCTTGAGATCTGTCGGATCTTTTGTTTGGGCGGTGGTCTGAGCATCACTGATGGCCTCATGCATGGTTTCCAACTTAGGGATTATAATCCTTCTAAGTTCTCCCATCCGGTTGGTGATGTTCTTCCTTTCCTTCTCAAGATTTTTTATTTCATTCAAGACTGCAATGGTCTGACATTCTTGATTTATTATAGAGGAAGAGAGAGGATCAAAACTTTGAGATAAGCTTTGTAGCTTATCCTGTTCCTCTTTTATTTTCTTGTCAAATGCTGCTGTTGCCTTTGACCAGGATATACAAAATTTGTAGATGTCACCGCCATCCTTAAGAGCATTCTCTAAGCTCCTTATTCCAATGCTTACAATCTTCCTATCCTTAGAGATTAATTCTAATATTTCTGAAAATCTCTTATCCAAAAATTCCTTCCGGACCTTTTCTTCAGCTGATTTTTCTAAAGAATCAAAATGTGTATCAACACTGCTGACTAAGGTTTTTAGATTACCGGAAGTGGAGGCTGTCGGATCTATCTGGATTGATGGCATGATCTTTACAAGTATTCCGGAAGCAGCCTCTATCAACTCACAGTCTTCCATATGAGACTTCAGGAGCTTTTCATTTGCATTGGCATTTGTAAATGAAGCTATCTTCATTGTTTGTACCGGAGAGAGAGAGTCAAAATCAAATGGACCTTTTAGAAGCTCCGGTTCATCAATCTCTAGAGTTTCTTTACTCAAAAATTGTTGAACAGTTTGTGCAGTGTCTCTTGCCAGAGACAGATGTTTCTTTTCTTCTGCAGTCTTAGAACTGTCAACCTCTTTGTCTTTCACCACTGCTTCCTTCTCCTGTAGTTGCTCTTCTTCTTTGGATCCGGAGACTGTAGGGGAAACCGGAGGAGAGATGCTAGTTTGTTCATGAGCCACTTCTTCTGGAGCAGAGGGTCCCAAGTCCTTAGCTATTTCTGTACCTAAATCCTCTACAACCGGAAGATTGAACCTTTTGAAGGCCTTCCGGAGGATCTCTTCTGTTTCTTGGGCCACTTTGTCAGTCTCGCCAAGCATGAGTTGATTCATCCTGGCTTTGCTTCTGAACTCATCTTTGCAGTCTTTGAAGATAATGTTCATGGTCTTGGGATCAATTTGAGGATATAGCTGAATAGCTATCTGCTCCTGGATCTCAAGATCTTTAGCATGAGCATTATTCTTTCTCACTTCCATTTCCTTTTCTAGGCTTTTAGGAATAAGAGATATTATTTCAATGAAAGCCTTATTATATATGTTAAGATATTTTACTGTGGCCTCCTGCAGAGTCTTTTGGTCGGCCTCACTGAAGTCATCATATGATTCAGTCATTGGTTGAAGGTTTCCATCCACCGTGACCGACTTGATTATGCTCTCTAGTGACAGAGTGGGCTTTTCAACAGTTACCTCTGCCATTTCCTCCTTGTCTTGGCCTGTGGAGGGCTTACCGGATCCTTTCTTTTTCTGTTTCTTTACTTCTCTTACTCCCTCATCTAATTCTGTTTCCTCTTCATCCTTTTGGCTTCCATAAGCCCTTGTGGCTTTTGCCTTTGATCTCTTACTGGATGCCTGAACTTCCGGTTTTGAACTTTTGGTTGTGGAAGGTGCAGGTCTCTTTGATGATCTGGTCCGGGTGGGAGTTTCAACCGGAGCACTTTCTTTGCTTTTCTCTTCTTCCTCGGCCTTCCTCCTCTTTTCCCGGCTGGCATCAAGTGCCTCCTTTGAGATACCTAGGCCTTGAGCAATGTGCTCTACTTCTTTTCTTACCTTTCTTTTAATCTCAGGTTCCCTGAGTTCTACATGTATTTTTACACTCAGCTCCTCAAAGGTTCCAAACCTTTCTGCCTTAGGATCTTTGGGCTGACTTAGCATGTGTTGAACATGCAGCTCCACTATCTGTTCATCAACTTCATACCCCATGGGCATGATCCAGACAGTCCTTGGCTCCACTGCCTCCATTAGGCACTGATCAGTGTCAACCATAAAGCACACTGAGTCCTTGTATTTCTCAATGAGAGACTGGGGAATTCTCTCTCTTGCTTGCATCATGCTCTGAAAGTTTTTGAAGTATCCCCATAGAGCTGTATTTCTCGCTTTTGCATCCCCAAGTCCATGCAAATAGTCTCTTATCTGGACTGCAACAGGTTTGTCATTCTGCCATACCCATCCACTTGTTCCGGGTAGCTCATTCATGAAGTAGAAGAATAGACATACAATCAGAGTACCATACTTAAAGGAATTCTTCTTATCCTTCTTGATTTTCTGTATATTTTCCATTAATTGGCTTAGCAGTAGTTCGCAGAGATCATACTCTGCATTCTTTCTTAGCATCTCATAGGCAGTGTATACTGCAGTTCCGGATACAGAATTCTCCCTGCTGGAGTGGTAGATCTTGTATCCTATTATCATTGATGCATATTTGATATCCGGATCGGAGATGTCTTCAATGATCATTGCCCTTTTGTCAAATTTTGATCCGGTGGCCTCAGTTACAATGTTGTTCTTGACAGATTTGAGGATAGGTACTCCTCCGGAAGAGTATAGGCCAGTTACTGCTCTAATTGCCTCTTTTGTGATCTTGCAGGGTCTATCTAGCCATAGAAAGTTGTCATGCATCCTGCTCAGTACATACCGGACCCATTCATCCTCTTCAAAACAGGGGAAATGAATAAATTGCTCAAATTGTTTCTTCTGAATATCCTTATACTCTGGTTTAAGCTCAAAAGCATTGTCAATCAGCTGCTTGTGATAGAGGTCTCTTAATTTGAATTCCCCAAATTCCTCAATGTTTGCATGTATGTAAACCCTAATGTCTTCGGTGTGTAAAACTCCGTGGGGAACACTAGAGAAGGCTCCTAGTGGGTCTACCTCCAATGATTTGTAGGGATGTTTCTTGAATGAGGGGCGAGGTCTATCAGAGATCTTAACTATGTTTGGAGTAGCCATTCTTCAAAGATTTGCAGTGAGGTAATGAAAAACGGAGAATACCTTATGCGCCTTCGGTTTGCACGGAGTGGTTGGATTGATTTCTTTATGTAATAGCTTCGGCAGGAGATCCTTGGTGCTTGATGAACCTTGTTGCAGAGCTCCACTTTTCGCTTCTTCTCGAGTGCAGAATGAGCAAATGACCTTTGAGAAATCCCTTAAATTGCTCCGCGAACCCTAATATCTGTCTGCAATAAATGCTTCACCTACATCATTCCGGTTTGCCTTGTCTGGATAGTTTGGAGTATCCCGGATTGGTTCTGATCTGAGGATATCATCCGGATCTTTCAATCATGAATAAATCGAGGTAACATATTACAAGAGCATCCCAAACACTCTGTCCAATCTGCAGAACAAGATAGTGCATTTCTGGATCTTTCCGGACCTTTTTGTAATCCTCTATCATACCGGAGCATCTCGCTGAACAGGTCTTATTTGATCGATCACAGCTTCTTCATAACTCCATGCGGACCTCTGAAAACTTGACTGAAGTATCTCAAGACTCATATCTACAAACCCTTTGATCCGCATCTTGTGCCACATCCGGCACCACTTGTTTGGCTGGGGGAACAAGATTTTCTTTGAGTCTCCCCCTGAGCCTGAGCTCACTTTTTAATTTCCGGAAGAAATATCAGCACCAGAGTCTGGTGCGGATCCAACCTCTACATTCTCTGAACTTTTCTTCACCCAAATCTTGCTCATCTGATTCCTAACCTCATCCGCATTCATCTTTTGTTTACCCTTGTCTTGATTCTGATTATACACCGGACCTCTTTTGTCCTGATTCTTGTTTCTGCAAACTTTAGCATTATGACCGGACCTATTGCAGATTTGGCAAATAACATTTCTTTGCATATTTGACTGATATCCTTTTGATCTGCATTGATTAGCCATATGACCTACTCTATTGCATGTGAAGCATCTACCTTTGAATGATTTGTTTACTTGCATTCTTCTGCATTCATGGGATTTGTGTCCATACCTTTTGCAGTTGAAGCACTGTCCGGAGAAGGATGGATTAATCTGATTCATTCTCATTCTGCACTGATTAGCTTTGTGACCAAAGTGGTTGCAGCTGTGGCAGTATCCATTGAAGGATGGATATCTTTGAGCATTTGGCTGTCTTACCGGAGGTCTTCTAGGCCTGCTTCTTGGATTTTCTGATCCAAGATTCTTCTGACCGGATCCGGAGCTTTCTCCTTTCTCATATCCCAAACCATACTTGTCATCTGTCCTCTTTTGACTTCCAAGGAGAACTTCAAGTTGAGCAGAACTTATCTTGAATTTCTCTTTATATTCATTTGCTGTTTGAAGGTCTCTTTTGAGACAGGCAATTTGATCCTCAAGTTTTCCTTCATTATCTTTGGCATCTTCAAGATCAGATTCAAGATGTCTGATAATCCTGTCCATCTGGTGGCATTCTTCTGATTTTTCTTTAAGAGATTGTCTTAGATTGTCTTCAGCCTTTCTTTTTTCTTCAATCTCTTGAGTAAACTTTATAGTTCCTGATTCCATTTCATGTCTTAACATAATGACTTCTTTTGATAACTTTTCACATAACTTGGTTTGCTCAGTCAATTCTTCATTTGTATTGCTTTCTTCACTTTGTCTTGCCAACTGTTGAAGCAGCTCCTTTCTCTTTTTCATAGAGAGACTTAATTTGTCTTTTAATTCTCTCATGAATTCATCAGCCTGTTTGAGTCTTTCCTTTAATTCACTGACTTCAGAATTCGACTGTTCAAGATCCTCAAGAGCAGTCTTGAGTTGCTCCCTTAAACCATATGCATCCATTTGAAATCCTAGATCTTCCTCAAGCTGTTAGGCTCTATTAGGAGGAACTTAGCTCTGATACCAATTGTTGATAACTGAGAGGGGGGGTGAATCAGTTATCCTAATTATTTCCTTTATTGAACTTTCCCTTTAATTGATGCAGCATAAAATCAAACATAAAACATTAACCATAAAACAAGAAACACATGACACAGTATTTTTGATGTGGAAACCCTGTTAAGGGAGAAAACCACGGGGTGATTAACCCAAAATTATTCTCTGTTAGAAGAATAGGAAATTACAAAGATGGCACTTGCCAATTAGGGCTCACTGCCCGAGCACACTGCTCACAAGAGGCCCACTGCCTACAAGAAGACACACTGTCTACAAAGTGATGAGAATCACAGTCTTGAACTGATTGGAAGCATTTGCATATGCTGGAGTTCAGTTCCGGTTAGGCTCAGTACACTGATCTGCTGCACTTCATCTTTCCTCTGTTCTTTATTCTGCTATCTTTCACATACCGGATCCTTTTTGCTACCTCTGCTCTTTATCTAGACTTATTCGCATATTTCTCCACAACAACAACCCTTTCACAACTAAATCCATCCTCTATATATATCTGCACAAGTAATTTCATCACCTTTCTAGTCGGCATCCGGAACAGTCTAGTTTCTTATAAACTTTCATTCTGTCGGCTGAATCCTTCCTCACCAAGCAATGCGGATCAAGCATATACTTGTAGATATCATTAATCATGTCGGCCAGACATGATTCATGCCTTCACAACTTCTGTCATCAGCAGTAACCCATCCGGAAAGCAGTCTGATACTTTGCCAGTCAGTTCTTCCTCTGTTTTCACTGTCTCTCAGGAATCCGGTACTCAACCATTCATATCTTTTTCTTTGTTCATCACCGGAGGCTAAATCCTTGGAATATACCACTCAGGGTAGTCCTCTTGACTTTCCCAAATCCGCACTGCACCAAGACACTTCCTCTGAGAGATCCGGACCAATCTGTCGGACCTTGCCACATGCTCTGTTCTTCTTCACCGGACCACAACATTCTTTATTCTGACTTCCGGTAGAGACACATTATGACTTGCGGATATGTGGGATGACCTTTGTTGCCATCAATGACAACAACCATGAATCCATATAGTGTCTCTTGCCAACACATTCCTCCCCTTGGTAAGAAATAGAACTACAAATGTGTGCATAATGTCTTCCTAATCTGGATAGGAATATACAGGAAGAAGGATAAATGTCTCTGACCTCTGCACATAATCCAAAGGCAACAATGATGCTCCTGAAAACTACTCAAATGTCTCCAATCCACTGCAAAACTATGACTAGATAGGAGGATGAAGAACAATCTCTAAAGAATATGATGGTGATGCAACTCCATCGAATTTGTCTTCAAATAGAAGACAAATGTCCTCAATGTTGTCCTCCAAATTTGCAAGGTGGGACTCTACAAACAACAATGATATATCTGGTAGATATGTGTCCCAATGAGCTATCTCTAGAAGACTGACAATGTCCTGCTACAAAGAATATGATGTAGCAATAGGTAATAAATATGTGATCTCAATGAGAGGAGAAGGAGAAGCAAGGGAAGTCTCTATGTCATCTGAACTAGCAAGACATGTCAAATATGCAAGCTCCTCAATTGTATCATCATAAAAAGGTATGCAATCTACATTGTTAAGGGGTATGTGGCAATCCATAACAAGATCATCTGAGAATGGAGAGATATGTGGGTCTCCATAGATCTCCCAAATGCTAGTCCAAAGAGCACGTGGGCACTCAATATGTGAGATAAAACACATAGTGTCATAATCAACACTAGAACTAATCAATCCTACAATATGATCAATATAATTTCCCCATGTAGATTTCCTCCCTGGTGTATCTGGTTTAGGTATGAGTCCATAAAGATAAGGCAAAAGATTAAGCCACTTGAGATGTGTCAAGATGCCCTTTTGCCAAGACTCATAATTATCCTTACCCAATGTTATCACAAAAGGGTGAATAGCAAAACCCATGATATCTCCTCAAACATATTAGATCAGAGATCAACAAACTGAATATGTATTAATCTTGATAAATGAAGCCCAACAAAACAAACATAACTTCTCCAGGTGCCAAAATGTCTAGAATATCAATTAGAAGCCATAAAATTGAAAAACTAAATAAAGAATACCTAGGGCCTAATCTAGAATACATTCATAGATGGTTGTGTAGAGCTCCTCAATACCTTTCCAACACCTATTCGTTTGCCTAATTTTGATGCCATATGCAAAAGATATGCCTAAAATACTCAAGGCTACTCTAAAAAAGAAGATCTAATTTCTAGTGAAGATTATACCATTTCTACTCTCAACTTGGGCCCAACCTCAAAAGCACAAGTTGTTGAGAAATTCAAGGATTCAATGTTGAACATTTTGGATAGAATAAATAAAGATGAGCTAACAAAGAAACAACTCAAAGAGTAGAATGAAGAGCCAAGAGCTTGCATTAGATACATGATAAAGCCTTCTCATTCTGATGATGGGACAACCATAGCTCCATCTATCCTCTCCAAGGAAGAACTTACATATTTTGATGGAATAAGGTTGATTGCCTCAGTTACAGAAGATAAGAATGTTTTTGGCATTTGTAGTACACAAAGATTTCAAGGTGTATCAAATGGATGTGAAGTCTGCATTCTTGAAAGGAGAGCTGGAAGAAGAGATTTACATTGAACAACAGGAAGGATTTCAGTCATCAGACCAAGGTGACATGGTGTGCAGATTGAAGAAAGCCCAATATGGACTCAAACAAGCTCCCAGAGCCTGGTATGCAAGGTTGGATAAGTATTTGTTGCAATTAGGGTTCAGTAAAGGTACTGCAGATAGTAATCTCTACTTCAAAATTAATGATGACCAAATTCCAATTGTTGTGGTCTTTGTTGATGATATCATCTTTGGAGGCAATGAAGGCATGTGTAAGAAATTTGCAGAGGAAATGCAAAAGGAGTTTGAGATGTCTATGTTTGGTGAAATTAATTTTTTTCTAGGACTGTAGATTACTCAATCAAAAAAGGGAATTTTCATTTCTCAGTCCAAGTATGAAAAAGAGTTGTTGATGAAGTTTGGGATGGAGGATTCTAAGCTAGTATGTACTCCTATGATAACTGGTTGCAAGCTGAGCAAGAATGATGAATCACCTAAGACTAATTAGAAAATATAAAGGTCTATGATTGGAGGACTACTTTATCTAGCCCATACCATACTAGACATAATGCATACAGCCTGTCTTGTGGCAAGATTTCAAGAAGATCCCAAAGAGTCACATGTGATGGTAGTCAAGAGGAACATGAGGTATTTAAAAGGCACTTCAAACTATGGATTGTGGTATCCCAAAGATGCTGATTTCACTCTTAGTGCTTATATAGATGTAGATTAGGCTGGAGATTATAATGACAGAAAAAGTACAAGTTGAGGTGCTTTCCTCTTGGGTAACAGATTGGTTTCATGGCTGAGCAAGAAGCAAGAATTAGTTTCTTTGTCTATTGTAGAAGCAGAACATATTGCTGCAGCATGTTGTTGTACTCAAGTACTTTGGATTAAGAAAACATTAAAGGATATAAGAGTTGTGTATGAAGAACCAATTTCAATCTTTTGTTACAACACAAGTGCTATAAACATTTCAAAGAATCCAGTGATGCACTCAAGAACAAAGCATATTTAAATAAGGTATCCCTTTCTGAGAGAAAAGGTAACAGAGAATGAAGTAAAGATGGAATATGTGTCTACCAAGGATCAGAATGCAGATATTTTTACAAAGCCTCTGCCTAAGGATACTTTTGAGTACCTTAGAGAGAAGTTAGGGGTTATTACCCCTCCTGCTCTATACTAAGATCCATGAGAAGTGAATCAATCTAGTGGTGTCCAAAGTTTCATCTTTTGATCTGGATTAATGTTTTGAAGGCTATCTCTCAAGGGGAGTAGGTACATGTTGCTGATATGAGTTCCTGATTAAGAGTAGTAAATGTTGTAGTGTTGATGATAGGGTGAGTTATGCAATAAAGAAAAAGAAAAAGTATAGCACCCTTTTCCATTGATGTCAAAGGGGGAGAGAATTTCATGTGAAAAACCTAAGGAGAAAGTGTTGATAACTGAGAGGGGGGGTGAATCAGTTATCTTAATTATTTCAGCTTTCTAAACGTTTTTATTAATCAATGCAGTATTAATTAAAATAAGCAAACATAACCATGAAATGGAAATACACATGACACAATATTTTTGACGTGGAAACCCTGTTAAGGGAGAAAACCATGGGGTGATTAACCCAAGAATGTATTCTCTGTTAGAAGAATAGAAATATAAAATGGCACTTGCCAATTAGGGCTCACTGCCCAAGTACACTGCTCACAAGAGGCCCACTGCCTACAAGAGACTCACTGTCTACAATTTATAAGGAGTGTAATACAATACTTGAACTGATAAGGAGCATGTACATATGCTGGAGTTCAGTTCCGGTTAAACTTAGTACACTGATCTGCTGCACTTCATCCTTTCTCTTCCTTAGTGTTGCTGTCCTTTCACATACAAGACCTACCTTACTACTTTCACTCTACTCTGCTACTTTTCTTCACGCTTTCCAAAAACCATGACACCTTTCACAACTAAATCCATCTTGTATATATATCCACACAAGTGATTTCATCACCTTTCTAGTCGACACCTGGAATAGTCAATATTTTCCACTAACTCTGATCTGTCGGCTGAATCCTTGCTTACCAAGTAATGCAGATCAAGGATATACTTGTAAAAGTCATCAATCATGTTGGCCAATCATAACTTATGCCTTAAGAATCTTTACCATCATCAGTAATGCATCTGAAATAATGTTTGATGTTCTGCCAGTCAGTTCTTCCTCTGTCCACACTGCCAATTAGGAACCTGACACTCAAGTACTCATATCTTTTTCTTCATCTATCACCGAAGGCTAAATCCTTGGAATCTATCAGTCAAGGTAGTCCTCTTGACTTCCCCAAATCCACACTTCACCAAGATACTTCCTTTGAGAGATCTGGAGCTGACTGTTGAACCTCACCACATGCTCTATTCTTGCTTACCAGATCACAATACTCTACACTTTGCCTTCCGGTAGAGACTCATCATGTCCTGCCGATGTGTGGGTTAACCTTTGTTGCCATCAATGACAACAATCATGAAGCTCTAATGTGTCTCTTGCCAACAATCTCCCCCTTTGGCATTGATGGCAACACTTAGTGAAAAGTGACTAAGTGCTATACTATACTCCCCCTTAGCCGATGCTCTGTCTCTATGTACATTTTCCAAAGCTCCCCCTTAGCTAGATACAACATTTTTCACTACTCATCACTCCCCCTTTGACATCAATGGCAAAGGGTGGGGTCCACAAATAAAAAAAATTTCTCAAAAACACTTCTATACTTAACCGCATAAGTATCTATACCTTACATAAACTGAAGGATATCTGCAAAAGATGTCTTCAACTGGACAAATTCTATTGCCCAACTCTACTTCATTCTGTCCAAAATTGTGATGTGACCACTCAATAGGAATGCATAAGCTTTAACCTTTTTTAGATCTGTCAAATCATTTGTTCTGGCTGTAGTTTGAGCATCACTTAAGGCCTCATGCATGGCCTCCAACTTAGGGATAATTATTCCTCTAAGTTCATTCAACCTACTGATTCTATTTTTCTTCTCTTCTTCAAGCTTTTTAATTTCATTCAAAATTGCAATCGTCTGACATTCTTGATTTATTATGGATGTGGTAAGTAGATCAAAATTTTGAGAAAGTTTTGTTAGTTTGTCCTCTTGTTCTTTCACTTTCTTCTCAATCTCCACTGTTTCTTTAGACCAGGATATACAAAATTTGTATACATCTCCTCCATCCTTGAGAGCATTTTCCAAGCTATTTATCCCAATACCCATTACTCTCCTATCATTTGCCATTAGCCCTTGCAACTCAGAGAATCTCTTATCCAAAAACTCTTTCCTAACCTTCTCCTCAGTTGATTTCTCTAGAGAATTGAAATGTGTACTAATACTATTAATCAGAGATTTGAGATTTCCAGATGAGGAAGCTGTGGGATCCTTCTGAAATGATGGTATAATCTTTTCTAGCACTCTAGAAGTAGCCGCTATAAGCTCATAGTCTTCTATGTGAGATTTTAGTAGTTTCACTTTGGCCTTTGCTTGAGCAAATGAAGCTATCTTCATTGTTTGTACCGGAGAAAGAGAGTCAAAATCAAATGGCCCTTTTAGCAGTTCTGGTTCATTAATCTCCATAGTCTCTTTTGTCAAGAAGTCCTTGATAGATTTTACAGTGTCTCTTGCTGGAGACAAATTCTTCTTCTCTTCTGGAGTCTCAGAACTATCTCTTGGAGCTTTTTCTCCTTCTACAACCTATTGTGTGGTTACACAACACACCCCATTTTGACTTGACAAAACAGGGACCCAACTTTTGTTTGGCTTGTTCTGTGCTTTTGGCGGTTTGGTAAAAGCAAGTCATGTGGATAATCATGCAAGAAAGGCTGGGTAAGTCATCATCATGAGGTTAGTTTGCCAAAGTTCATATTTTATTCCAATAACCTCACATTTGGAAAGAGCATCAAATTTCTTGTAGGTTTGCCTTTTACATCACCCTGATATTCATCAGGATGTGAAAGTTATGAATGGTCAAAGTTTGAGTCAAACCTGATATTCATAGGGGGAGGTTCATATTTTGTAACATCAGTCATATTACCTAAGATCATCTTGATCTACTTTATCACCTGATAAATCATGCAGTCCAAATGTCTGGATGTCAATTTTAGGTGACGGTGACCATTATCCGTCAATAGCCTTATGTTTCCCGCGAGGATCATATTTCTCAATGTAACCCAATATTTCTCAATATCCTCCTGGCGTGAAATATCCCCTTAAGCTATTATCCTGATGACGTCATTTGAGTCTAATAAACAAAGAAACAAACATGACGATGACATCATCATCACATTTAGCTCTCGGGGGCATATTTCCTAAGCATGATCCTGCTCTGATAACATGACGATGACGTCATGATGCCTTAACGATACACTGAGCAAATATCTAGATGGCGTCATCCTAATATTCTGAAAGAGAGACATTATATTTTATCTGGTCATCATCATCTTGTAACATCACCCGATATATTGAAATATCCTCCTAATGTATGAGACATGACCTAAGCATGTGTTCATCACCCGATCTTATCGAAGATAGTTTTTCCTCTCAGGGAGGATCATCACATTGCACTCAGGATGATATTTGCGAATATCACCCTGACATTTGAATGTTACCTCGATATCTAAGTACCACCCCGATATTCATAAATCACCCCGATTTTTGAATATCATCATGTCATGTGAATATCACCCCACACCCGTTGCCACCATTAACATTTAATACATGCAGAAGTGGTAGGTAGTTCCCGTCGACCATTAAACCCAATGAGACACCTGGCAAAATCCTGAGTTTCCGTACTAAGGATAAACAAATAAAATCTAATATGTCAGGATTTGCCCTAATTTCGCCCTAATTGCAAAGTTAAAAGGTAATTCAATTGTCATTTTCACATTTACCTTGCGATAAAATTATTTTCACAGAGCACAAGCTTCCAAACCCTCATACTGATGATACTCATACGAATTGAGCTTACAGATAGGAAGAAGTATGAAATCATCACCAGAATTAAAGGCATTTTCAAGAAACCACTGGTATAATCAAGGGGATTTGCATAACTAGGTAAGTAATTGAAACCCTCATCCTATTGCTTCTACACATTTAGGTATGATGTTGTAGGTTCTGGTTGTATGCATCCTAGGATAAGTAAATGCTAAATAAGTATAATATGCATGCTGTTAATAAAGATAATTGCTATCTGCATGCATGTGGGTACCCATTGTAACACAAATTATGTTAATTGCAGATATCCATGGCTGACAAAAAGTTAGCTAAGTGTGAGGCTGAATTCAAGAGGCCTATGTTCTCATCTCTAAGAGGTATCCTATTCAAGTGTGGTGCAATTATAGATACCCATCAAGGGAGCACTGATTTGGAGGCCTAGTCCACCAAAATGAACGATGAGAAGAATAGAAGCCCCCTGTTGGATGCAGTATTCGTATCTGGATTGTGGAATGCAGCTGATTTTCTGTACTCTATGGAGTCTCCTGAGCTGGTGGTTGAGTGTGCACAGAACTATAATCTAGAGACCAGGCAGGTGGTGAAGCATGGGAGAGTATATGCAGACCTATCTATTAAGGGTCTCTCCAAGACATTTGGACTACCATTGGGCAGGAAGGTTAACAGTGTGGACTTGAAGAAATCAAAAGTTGAATATGAAAATAAGAAGAAACAGGCTAGGAAGAACATGTATTAATGGAGGGCCAAGAATAGCACATATCTGGCAGCTGCCAAACTTCCTGTGCACCTGTTTAAGTATGATTTTAATGAAGAGTATCAGTATATGATTGCACTGCTTAGCAGGGTGACAGGCCAGCCTAATACTGGTAGTTTTAAGGATTGGATGTACGGTATCATGATGATGTGCATATATGCAGATATCAAGCCACTATGGGGCCAACTAATAAGCGATGCTCTACATGAGCAACTGCTGAACCTGGGAGGTTCAAATTGTTCATTTTATATGACATCATATATTGTCTACTCCTGTGCTTACAAAGGCACATTTGATGCATTAGTTATAGATGGAAAGCTTACAGGCACTCTCAATGCTGTACATATATGGGATCATCATCCCCAGCTACAGAGAGCTAACTACCTCCAAGATTACAAACTGGTCAATGATGCATTCTCTATGCATCTGGTGAGGACCATGGAGGAGGATAGGACAAAGAGATTGAGCATGGAGGCTCAAGAAATAATCTACAGGCATGGAGCTTGGTACATTCAATTTGCAACATTTTCATACATGAGGATTGAGGGCTTTGAAGGACAACCCCTCATGCTACCAAGATACCCTACTGATGCAGTGGTATTGATAGAATTTATAAGACAGAGCTCCACAATGCTGAAGACATTCAAGGATGCTCAGAAAATACCACCCATCTTATTTCCAGTAACCATTGGCTGGTATATGTGCCCAGACTCAAAGAAGATCAAGAACGTTGTGGTTAGCTTGAATAAAATGCAGTTGCAGCCATTCCCACTGGTAAGGCCATATGATCCTTGTGGGAGAATATAGAGAATAATAGGGAAACCTATTCATCAGGTACACCTGGAGGACTTCTGGGCTGATTGTGAAGATGAGGCAGAGGCCAGAAGAAGAAGATACCAAAGGTTAACACTGAATCAAATCAAGACCTTTGACTGTATCCCCATTCCTCAATAGTTGAAGAAAGATGATGGTAGGATAATGGCAGATGAGTATGAGGAGAAGAAAATATATAATGATACCATATCTGCACCTAACCTTACCATACAAGAGGATATTTCTTTGGATCCTTTCATTGCCAGGACCTTACAGCTAACCCAAGCTTAGGTTAATTAACAGATTGAGGCATTGAAGAAGAAAGGTGTTGCCATTACTGTGGACAACAAGAGAAAGGGACAGGCTATTCCTGATGAGGAATATGATGACTTTATAAATGAAAAAAGGAAATCTAAAGGGGAAAGGTTGCCTCCACAACAATAACAAAGAAAAAGACCCCCTAGGAAGAACAAAATTGATAGTGAGCCTAAAGGGGTGATTATTGAAAGGGTGGTGTTTCCAGTTGAGGATGCAGCATCAGGATCAGGATCAGGATCAGCATCACCTCCATAGACAAGGAAACAAAAGTCCAAGAAAGAGCATGCAGCAGAGGTAGTGATTGCTGGGACTCACGAAGAGGGTCAATCCTCACAGAAACTAATAGAAGAAGATATCCTCATGGAGGAAGATACTGAAGAAGAGGAACCCCCTTTGTTATTCAAGAGAAAGAGAAGAGCCCCACAAGTGGTGGTAGCGGTCACACCTAAGAAACCAAGAGCCTCCATGAGGGGTGAAATAAAGCAATCCCCTATAACTTTGAGAGGGGCAGGTAGTGAAGTATTCCATAAGGAATTTCAACATAGTGTTCCACTTCCTACCATAGTAAAATTCAAATCTGAGCAAGCAAAAGAACAAATGAAAGAAACCTCACAAGTGTTTCAAGGAGGTCATGTCTCACTACATGAGACAGTGGACTTATCTGATGATGAGGTAGTGAAGGATGTAGCTTCACAGAAGATGGAGACTCTTGCTGCAAGTACACACAAGAATCCTCACGGGACTCCATCAGGACAAACAATACTGGAGGAGATAAAGTAGGTAGAGGCCAAAAAAGAAAAGAGTCCAGAGAAAATAGCCCAAGAAATAGGGCTGGACACATTAGTCGCATAGGTGACAAGTCCTATAGTGGTAGATTTGACGGATAATCAGGATGCAAGTCCTGAACATCTAGCAGGTACACCTAACAAAGGGCAACATACAGAGGAAGTGAAGATGGCAAAAATAGAAGGCCATGCTTCAGAGATGAGCCAACAACACCAACAAGATACATCAGCTGAACCTGCTATAGTAGAGGTTCAAGAAAAGAAAGTTGATGAGAAGGATATAGTAGAAAATCCTACTTCCAAAGTTCAAGAAGTAAGCAGTGCAGGTGCAAAACAAATAGTGGCTTTAGAACAAATGCCAGTACCTAAGGAGGATTCTGCAATATCCAGTGCGGTGAATGTCATTCAAGAAGAAGAAGTCAAAGGAGGATGAGGTAATGATAGAAAAGGATCACGATCATCATGACCATCATGTGGACGTAGCACAAGATCCTCCACCTCAAGATGATGCTCCTCCAGAAAAAGAAGTTCCTCAGCAGGAGGATATACCACAGGATCACACTCAGATAGAGCATCATGAAGAACAAACAAGGAAATCACCTTCTCCATCACATATGCTAATAGATACAGGAGATCAAGGTGAACATCATGATGATGTGGAAAAACATGATCAGGTACATCCATGGTTAGAAAAGGAAGTCAATGTAGAGGTAGATTTTGAGATACAAGAATTTGATGTATCTACCTTATTTTCTGAGAATATAATGAAACCGAAGAGGAAGACCAGAATGACTTCGGCCATTAAGAGAGACCCTACAACTGGTAGAAGAACAGCACAGGTAGCAATCCCTACTGTGGAGAAGGAGAAAGGTAAAATTACCTTAGAAGAATTTCAGATCAGCACAGTAGACTTGGGATTTGCTAATGAAGACCAAGAGGGTCAAGAGGGCAAAGACATTATAGATTCTTTGACTCAGAAAGTGAAAAGAGAAAAAGAGAAAAATAAGCAACACAAAGAGCATATTGCTCAGTTGCATGCCTATATAAAGAAGTTGACTAATACTGAAGATACTTCAACTGAACATGCAGTCCCATTGATTGCCATTTCCTAGGAAGAAGTAAATAAATTAGATCTCATGAAACATGAGTCATCTGTATTAAGGAAATGGATGCTATCCACATTGGATGAAGTAGAAGAAGTAATAAAAGCCTCTCTAAAGAGATGGAACTCCCTCAATGTCTCCAGGAAAAAGGTAGACAAATTGTAAATGGAGACAGGTAAAAGGTCTTTCCAATTGGAGAAGATATTAGATGTCCTAGAAGAAATAAGGAGGATAAATCCTCAACTGCTCATAAGTAAATAGGTACTAGATAATAACACTACATTAATGATTAACATATGGTATAAAGATATCCAGTTTGAATGTGGTGTACTTACAGGATGCAATAACAAATTGAGAGATCTCAACATGAAAATGCATGATATGCTGGCTTTTGAAGCAAAAATTTTGGAAGCGTTGGAAGGAAAGGTAGAAGGAAAGATAGAAAATTAGGATGAAGAGCTTGCAATCAAAGCTCTACATGCTAACTTCCAATCAATAGCTGATGAACCACTTGTTCACTTGACAGAGGAAGTCATAGATAAAATGATGAGAATTAAGGTCAAGGTGGAAAACTACAATGAGACACTGGACAAAAGGAAAAACAAGTTAGAAAGTATCAAAGGTAAATACCTAGCCCATCAGCATGCCATCATCAAGGCAAAAGCTCAGGATGGCGGGGAAATTGATAGAATAGTCCAATTATATGAGAATGTCAAGACAATCATGCAGGCTCATATGCAAGGCTACGATCATCATGATGATGAAGATACAGCAAGCAATGATCATGATGCTCCTAGTGGAGATGAAGATGCATCATAAAGCAAATATCAGCATCTTATACTTAGTAAAAATAAGTATTTCAGATAGTTGCCAACTGGCAACTTGTGCTATTTTTTGTGGTTGACAAAGTCAAAGTTAATACTGACCGTAGATATTCATAGATAAATCAAGATCTGAGATCTTTTTGTAACAGATTCCTCACCTTGTTCTATAAAAGGTGCAGGAATGCCTCATTTTTAAACATTCAAAACTTAATTGAAATCTGTCTGCTGAAATATTCAGGGCTCATTTCAAAGCTTTTTGTATACATCTATATCTTTGCATACTTAATGAATGAGAAGACTTGTTTGATTACAATTTATAGTAAATCTTGTGTAATCAGTGTGTGAATTCTAGATATATGTTGTGATTTGCTGCGTCCCTTGGAGTGCATATCTACTAGCATATGTTGTTTTCATACAATTCCTTTGAAGTTAGCATCAACTGTATCTAGCTGTGGAATGTCCTGGTGAACATATGGTTTGGTTTTCTTCTCTTCATGACTGTATCTGATGTGCATGTGGTTCAAAAGCTAAAGGTTCAACATTGATTTGAAGTATTTCTTTCAATTTCTTTTAAATTTCAGAGCATTTCACCATCATAATTGCAAATAACTGATAATCTCAAGCAAATAACACAAAATATGTGGACATCTCGTAGATAATTGAAAATATTTAGCATATTTGAAGCTCAAGCATGTATAATTGAAAATATCATGGAAAGATTTGAATATAACTGCATCATTTGATCAAACAACTATATAAAATGACCTCTCTATGAAGAATCTTTGCAGAAACAATGTCATGATGATGAACTTCATGTAAGGCCCCAAAATGGAAACAGCAACACACATCAACCTCTAAGTAACATCAAATGATTAAGACCTAATCACCGGAGACTTGGGATCATGAATTCTCTAAATTCATCGTATCTTTCAAGATGAATAAAAGTTAATGTGTAGTTTTATTCTATGCTTGTTTGTGACTAACATCATGACCAACATAAATTGGTGCTAGAAGGAGGGCCTTATCTGAAAGAAGATGCTCATCATCATTATTTTCAAGTTTGATGATGTAGAAAGTAAGGTAACCCCAGTGCATTCGTGAATTTCAAATATTGCTCAAATATTTATTATAGCAAACTTGTAAATGCTCATTCTGTGTAAAGTTCCTGAAATCAACCATAAATATTGTAAGCTTTATAGTAGATCATCATGAATTCACAAATATCAGCCAATGTTAAGTAAATCTATTCAAGCTTTGAAGAATTTTGCCTTAGAAGCCTGATATCTTGTGGTAAGAGTCATCCTACCCTGTTATCACCTCATATTTGCACTATCTTTGCAAATATTTCATAAATATTCAGTCAGATCAGTCATCCGACCACAAATATCACCTCAGCTGGTGAATTGCAACTGATATTTGCAAAGATCCAGCCAATTTACCTCAAAATTGAGAAATACTGGCTCACAAGATAAACACCAGGTCTAGGCCTAGTGGAATCTTTGAAGAATTGCCGGTTAGAGGTTTCAAACCTAGAACTATGGACATCCATCATACTCCAGGGTCTAGTGAATCAGGAGCTTCACCAGAACCTCCTCCTGTGACTCCTGTTGGTTTGCAAATACCTTCTGGGATATCTGTGACACCTCTTGTTCAGCCTCAACCCCAGGTCCAACCTGAATCAGCTGTACCACAGGCTCAACCTCCTCCGGTTGCAATGTCTTTCTTTGCAGTAGAGTCACCTTTAACTTTCAATGCATATCATGAGTTGCCAAAGAATCTGGATAAGCTTTGTCCAAAATATCATCCTTATCAAGATGTTGATGATCATATCAGGACCTTTAAAGAAGGCTGTTGTAGAGCTAGAATAGAACATCAGGATGTTGTATGCAGATTATTTCCTTTTTCCTTAGGGGAAGAGGCTTATAATTGGTTTATTAGTCTTTGTCAGGGTTCTGTTGGTTCATGGGTTGTCCTAGAGAAAGATTTTACTGATAGGTTCAAGGTACCAATTGATCCTTCAATGAACTATCACTTATTTGCCACTATCAAGAGGTTTGAAGGTGAACCTATTGCCAATTTCAATGTTAGGTTCTAGAAAATGTTATCCAAGTTAGTTGCCCCATATGTAGTAGGAGATGCTGCTGCTAGGAGTATCTATTACTCAGCTCTTGATCCATTAACATCTATGTTCATCAGGAGAACACATCCTGAGATAACTACCTTGACAGGAGCTTTTCAAGAAGCTATCAATGTAAATCAGCAGTTAGTCCCTGCTCCAACACCAAATATTGCATTCCCTACATTGCCTGGTACGTATCCAACTATCCCCCACAATATCTTGCATATCCAGCACAACAATATACTAATGGAGCTATGGTACCTCCAGTAGTCATGCCTGCACCTTTGTAGGTACCTCCATTAAGTATTATGCCACCTCCTAATGGGAATGGCCAGATGCCCCAATATCCTGCACAAACTTAGACACCTCAAGGTGCTAATCTATCCAACAATAACCATGGATCCTCTTTCTTTAGGCCTCAAACTGAAAATGTAGTGGCCAAAGCTCAAGAAGAGAAGGAAGAAATTAGGGAAATCTCTGCTCAGTTAAGAAAACTCACTACAGAAGTCACACATTTGAGAAATCAGAACTTTATTCTCAGCCTAACCAAAACAGAGGTTATTCCAATGACAGACCAAATTATCCTCACAGAGGATACAATAACAACAATAATTTTGATAATAGTGGTGGAAATAACAATAATCCTCCCAGACAGCCTAGCGTATGGAACTCCAGGCCAAATAATGGTTCATTACCATCACCCTTAGATAATTAGCCACTTGGTGAAGCCAAATAGACTACTAGAGTCAATCTTGCTGAGGTAGCCCTCACTAATTGGTGCAGGATCCACAATACTAATGCTCATGCAGAGCTAGATTGTCCACAATTCAGAATTGCTGCTAGTATTTTCCAGACAGAAGTATCTAATACTTCTAGAAATCCACCTCAGGTAGAGGGAAATGAAATTGTCCCTTGTGGATATGACTTTACATTTGTATTAGAGAGTTACACTAATTATCATCATCAACAGACTGTGTCATCCCACCAACATTATTCCTAGGCTTGTGAAGAATCTGCTTTAGCCTTTGAGTCAAATTATGTCTTCCCCTTTGAGGATGAGAATGAGCCTTCCACTAAACATGAGGAGGTGCATGCATACCAGCAGCAATATCTTGGTAAGCATAATTACAATTTGAGAAGTAGCTCCAACAGACCTACTGGTCCATTGACATCATCTCTACCTCCAAATAATTTTAACACACCTCCTGATCCCAAAGCAAGTAACAATCAGGGATTTCCCAAGGTAAATGCTCAATATCTGTCACCTTAGAATACAGCATCAAAAGCTATTGCCTTACCTCAGGAATCTGATAAACTTGTCGCATACTTGGCAGATGAGATGAAGAAGGTAAAGATCAGCCTGTCTCTATCAGAATTGTTGAAAACACCTGCAATTAAGAAAGCCTTCATGAAGTCACTAGATGATCCTACTCCTAAAGAGGATATTCATTCTCTAGGTCATCTTAGCAATAAAGATCATGTTGCTAGAGATAATAATGTTAAACATAAAGTGCCAGCTAATGTCCAAGCTGCAGAAACCTCACATATGATATTATACAGAGATAAGAGTGAGTCACCACGTTTTCTCCTTACCATAAGGATGTTTAGCAAGAATTTACGCAACTATTTGGTAGATTCAGGTGCATCTACAAATGTGATGCCCTTGTCTATATGTAATGCTTTAGGGCTACATCCTGCTAAATCCCTAAAGAAGGTGACAGTTAGACAAGACAGAAGTCAATGTAATAGGAGAACTGACTCATATACACATGTAGCTAGCATCTGATCCTAGGATCTAGTATTATATTGATATCCAGGTAGTTGACATACCTGATACATATGGGATACTGCTTAGCCGAGACTAGTCAAAGACTCTGAATGGATATATGGCTACTAACTTTAGTCACATGTGGTTGCCTTGGAAAGGTATACCTAACCAGATAAGAATAGATGCTGAACCCAGGATGAAGCACATGATAACTGAGTATAATAAAATGAATGAGATCATGTATGTCAACGTTGAACCTAGTGTAGACACCCTAAAATGACCGTGTCGTCAAAATCACTTGCATTTCATCATTTCTTCCTAATCACCTGCATTTCACACATTAATTAAATAATCTAATTATTTAATTAATTTTATCAAATTCTTCTAAATCTCCTAAATTCGACATTAATTAAATAAATTCCTTTTATTTAATTAATTAAATCAAATTCCTCTATATTCTTCCATAATTAAATAATGTTAATTATTTAATTAGTTCATTATCCTCTTTCCAGAAATCAAATCTACATTAATTAAATAAACCCAATTATTTAATTAATTCAACAAATTCCCTCTTATCTAAAATTAAATAATTCTTAATTATTTAATTAAATCAAAAATTATTCTCCCAAAATCATGCAGCAATTAAATAAATTTATTTATTTAATTTGCTTTCAAATCTTCTAAATTAAATAATTCTAGTTATTTAATTATTTCTTCCAAAATATCTTCTCTAAATTTAAATAAATCAATTATTTATTTAAATTGCTTTTTCTTCTAATTTGAGTTATCTCTAATATAACTCAAGCTTTTTTGCTCATCAATTAAATATTTCTATATTTAATAAAGCAAAATATCTTCTTTTCTCATGCAAATCCCTTCTTGTTTTAAATCACTTAACTAATTGCTTTATTCTTTTAATTGATTTATCTCTTCAGTTAACTTATTCTTCTATTCTTGATAACTCCTCTCATGCAAAAGCAAGCAAGACACATGTCTTCTTCTCATTCGTTGCACATTCCTCAACTTATCTCCTCCATTGATTCTTCTGAATTATCTGGACCGTTGATCGATTTTCCTTGAAATCTATATAAACCCCCCTCATCTCCTTCATTACCTCTC
Organism: Cunninghamia lanceolata; assembly: GCA_027924645.1. NCBI lineage: Eukaryota > Viridiplantae > Streptophyta > Pinopsida > Cupressales > Cupressaceae > Cunninghamia > Cunninghamia lanceolata. The sequence goes on along the minus strand of BSBN01000160.1, from coordinate 3,497,619 downwards.
TCTTCAATCATATTCTCAGGCATACTTAACAGAGCTTTGAGCATACAAAACGTGTCGATTGAGCACTATAACGATCTTTTGACATTGATCTCTTGAGCACATACTTGCTTGTTGCAGCCATGGCTTTGCAACTTCATTGAGCAATCCACATTCAATTCAAAGGAAACAACACAGATTTCGGTAAAAGTCTTTATTTCATTGATTATTTGTCATGGCTTTTATTTAAATTAGTTTCCTTTATGTTATTGGGTTCTTTGGTTTTATTTAGTTTAGATTTAATCGATTTTTCCTCATACACATTCTGGCACGCCCGGTGGGACCCACTAATCCCTTTGTTTCTTTGAGAAATTTATTTTTTTTAAGTCAGTACGGCACAGCGCAAACGACACCCCACAGTGCTTCTGGCAGGATCTTTGAGCGCTTTTGCAGACACAGTGCGGTGCTTTTGAGGTTCTGTAGTGCTTCTGGCTGCGCAGAACAGCGCTCCTGGCATTACAGAACAACGCTTTCGGTAGTATTCTACAGTGCTTTTGGCTAGATTAGGTTTCTGACCTTGTTCACTGTTTTACAAGATTTTCACGCCATCTATCTTATTACTTTGTATGACAAGCTGTTGTATTTGTCAGACAAACCTTTTTTTTTTTTTTTGGACATCCTAAGCTGATTTATTTAGGAGTACCTTCAATTTTTGGGATAATCCTTGGTGTTGTTACAGCTTCTGAGTTTTTAGATTGCAGAACATAGATCTCTCAGCTACCACTTCTCAGAATAGTGAATCAATCATGGAATTTTACTTTAGATCTGATTATTTTGAAAAAGTTCCCCTTTTTGTGATCTGAGACAGTGCGGCACTTTTGGTTATATTGTCTTACGCTTTTGGTAACACAGTTCCACGCTTCTGGATATTCTTCAGTGCTTCTGGTATTATTATATTGCACTTCTGGTCTGCATCACAGTGCCTTCGAAAACACAGTGAAGCACTTCTGGTTAATTTGTTGTGCCTCTGGTTATATTATACAGCACTTTTGGTCTGCAATACAGCGCTCTGGGAATACAGTACGTCGCTTCTGGTAAAATTGTGCAGCACTTTTTGTTAAAGTTGATTTGTTTGTTGCTAACTTGTGAATTTTTGGTGGAACTAACTCACTTGTTGCAGCTTCTTATTACTCACATAGAGCCAATAGGTGTTTTCTTAATATGTTCATACAGGACGAGTGTTGAAGACCTCTTTTGATTTATCTCACTAAGTCTTAGAAACACATTGCATGCTTAAAAGGATAATTGAACAAATCTTTTCTTGCAATCTAAGTCTTAGGAACATACTACTTTGCTTAAGGGACAATGGACATGTATGAACAAACACCTCAATTTTTCTAAAGGACAATGGACATGAATGCCAAACATTTCATTTCATAAGGGACAATTTACAACTACAAATGTGTGTGTGCCTAGTTTAGTTGCACCTTATTTTTCTTATAACGGGACACTTGAACCTTTGTTTGATGTGCTTGCTCTTACTTTTCTATACTTCCTTTAGAAGGGCCTGCTTTTGGATTGCGCTTCATCCAAAAGGGACGACCCTAAGTGGAGTTTTCCTTTGAACTGCTATATAAAAGAGATAAGGCGAAAGCCAAGTCCTAACCGACGTCAGCCTTACCTTGTGGTGCCAAACTGAAAAGAGGTGTACTAGCTCTTTGTGGAAATGATTTTCACATTGAGCGAAGTGTTTGAAACTCTTAGTAGGATTGGTTAAAGCTTTTAGTAGCTTGTCGCATTGCTCGTAAGGCGTTGGTCCCTCAAAGTCACTAAGAACCAATCTAGATAGAGACTACCCGACCTACCTCCAAACATTGCGGTAATCATCAGTGCAAGGGAAATCGATTTAAACCCTTAAGATACTCACCATTGGCTCCCTTGAGAAGAGATAGTATTCCCTTGGACATAAAGCTCTTGTGACCTACTTGAGCTTTCCAAGGGGAGGGTGAGATATCCCTACCTATCGTCTCTCGCAAAGCTACTAAATATCCGACACCTTTATGGAATGATATTTTTATCGACAGAGTATTAAGCTGTGAGCTGATCTACTACAATGAAACCTTGTCTCTAGGGATAAAAAGTGCTTGTTATTGATTGCAACTGTATTAGATCTGTGGAAACATTGGGCTTGTTTGGAGCCTTGAACATACACTATCTGTTGTGTCAGTCCTTGTGCCTTTGTTGACCACTTGTTTGCTGTGTTTTCTCTTGCCAAACCAATCCAATCAGAAACAGAAAAAATTTTGCCTTTGAAAAACATCAGACACTACTTCAGTGCCTCTGGTATTACAGCAGCTCGCCTTTGGTAGTACAGTAGATCGCCTTTGGTACAGCAGTAACCCGCCTCTGGCAAAACTCTACTTCAGCGCCCTTGGTATAATAGTAGCTCACTTTTGGTCACTGTAGCTCACCTCTGGCATAGCAGTAACTCGCTATTGGTAGCTCAGTCCGTCGCCTCTGGCCCACAGTAGCACGCTTTTGGTAGCACAGTCTTGCGCCTCTGGTCAAACAGTATAGCGCCTTTGGTCCAGTACTTTGTGCATCAGAGTTTGTTTGTTTCTTCAAAGCATCTTACAGATTCCCAGCATTACATTGTGTCCAAGTGTATCCCATGGTCACCACTAGGCTACATCAAACCATGAAATCTAGGCAAGTTGTCCCTAAGAAGCACAAGTCACCCCCTCGCACATCACAATCAGGTCGTCTCAACATTACTCCCAAGGTGACTCCTAGTACACCCGCGGCAAACCCAATCAGCTCTCCAAACATGCCGCACATAGATGAACCAAGCAATCCTCATGAGGATAGAACCCCTTTGATAAATGTGCCTCAGTATACCACAGGCTTGCCTCCGGATTTTGTCCCACAAGGTTATATCGTAGATCAAACCCCATCTCAAGAAGAGCGACACTTTGAAATAGGTCAATCCTCTCAAGAAGATGGGCAAGATCTTGATGAATTTATACAAGATCCTAGAGCTATAGCTGCCTTTGATAAAATCCTTAGTGAGAACCAGGATCATTTCTTTTGCTTGCTTGCAAAGCAAGGCGCCAAGTTACCTCAAGATTTTGATGTGTCCACTCTCAAGGAGAGCACCAACACCCAAGAAACCATACAAGCGGTGCAAGCCATGTCCATAGTGACTACGCCGTTACCTACACAAGGCTCGCAGTATAGGAATCCCCTTTTCCAAAATCCAACAGAGGAGAGGCCCATATCACCGCTTTTGACTCCTATGGAGATCTATCAAAACCAACAAGAAACTCTCCAACGTCAAGCAGAGTTAGCTAAGCAAGCCACCTTAGCTCAATCGAATGTGCCACCACCTCCTAAAGTGTCCACCCCAATCGCAAGTGGAATCTTGGTTACCCCATCACGCGTAGGTTTCCCACCTAATTACAATCTGAGGAACACTTATGTAGCCATGCAACAAGGGTCTCAACAAATCCCTCCTCCTATATCATCACACCTGCATGTCTCTCAACCAATTAGAGTCACGCAGCCCCAACCACAGCATTCTTCTACTCTCATCCTCAAGCAACCCCAACTGTCGCATATCACTTCTACCTATGTTCCTCCACCACAACATTCTTCTACTCTCATCTTCAATCAACCCCAATCGTCGTAAATCACTTCCACCTATGTTCCTCCTCCACAACGTTCATCCTCACTCAACTTCTTTCATACATTGCCTAGCCACTCTCAACATTCCCAACATCAGGTTTCCCAAAGCTTTGTGCCACCGTCACAACCTAATCAAACGCACTTTAGCTTTCCTCCCCCCAATACTTTTCTTCGACCGCCGCAAAGCCAACATTCTTATCTAGCGCCACCTCCACCTCTGCCTAATCAAGGCCTCCAATTCCAACCCAATCTGAACCAATCATATAATCCATATGTTCCCAATCAATCTTACGACCCTTATCACACCAGTGTGCATGGCTCACATTATAATCTTCCATACGGGCAACACCAACCGCTTTTTGGACAACAGGATATGTTACCAACCCCTCCCACGACTATGGAGCTAAAGATTGCGGAGGTGTAACAACAGCTATCTGATCTTACGTTTGGCCACACCAAAAAGACCTTCTCTTTAGAGGAAGTGTGTCCTTATCCTTTCGATTGGTCATTACCAATGATCCCTTTTCCTCAAAATTTCACTATTCCCAAGTTCGATAAATACAAAGGAAAAGGTGACCCAAAAGACCATCTTAGGGAATTCTATCTTGCTTGCTTCGAGGTCTCTCATAACGACACATATCTTATGCGTCTCTTTCCTCACAGTCTTGGAGGTCAAGCACTAGAATGGTTCTCGCACTTACCCACGGGTATCAAGTCTTTCAATGAGCTAGCAGAAAAGTTTGCCACCCATTTTTCTTACAACGCAGAGCATGAGATTTCCATGACGGACCTATGCAACAATAAACAGAAAAATGGTGAAACTTTCATTTCTTTCCTTCAGTGATGGAGACAAATGGCTAGTAAATTCCCTTTCAAGATTCTGGAGAAATAGCTTGTTAGCATATTTGTGCAGAACCTCAACCAAGAGTTAGGTTTCCATTTGCAAATTCTTAGTGCTACAACCTTCGATGAAATCACATACAAGGGTATCAACATTGAGAAGGCCCTCATTGCTAAGGGTGTGGTCAAGATCTTTAAGGAAATGAAAGATAGCACTTCTCATCAACAATCAAACGATAAACCCAAATATTGGAACAAGAACAAAAACATGGTCAATGATGGGGTGGTTGATACTAAGCATGTCCAAATGTTGCAAACACCGCTGCAACTCTCCAAACCAAGTCAAGCTCCACCTCAAAAATAGTAGCAACAAAGGCAACCTTATCCCAACCAACAGCAACGACAACAAGAGCGGCCCCAACAAGATTACCCCCCGCGACGTCAATTCACCCCCTTGGGAGTGCCCATCGAATCAGTCTTACAGCAAGCTTTGCAGAAAGGGCTCATCACCTTACCTGATGCTCCCCCATATGGAGAACCTGTCTACAAAACTACACGTTATAGAGACAATGAGTATTGTGAGTTCCATAGGAGCAAAGGTCATCGAACTGCGTCTTGCATGAAGCTTAAGCACCTCATCTAAAACCTCATCGACGGTAATCAAATTACTTTTGAGGATGAATCACCAGCGCAACACATGAACAAGGATCTAGATATGTACAAGGAACCATTCCCTCATCATGGCCCACCTCCTCCTCAGGATAGAGGTAAAGGTATCAATCACGCTTCCACATCTTTCGATTCCATTGTAGGTCGTTTTGAAGAGAGTCGAGTGTCTACCCTCACCATCAAAGGCAAATCTACGGATTGTGCTGTTACTACTCGTCAAGGTCATGTCACCATCCGTGCACCTACACCTAGGCTTCCGGTTCAGTCTGATTATAATCTTGTCGAACATCTAGGGAGAACACCAGCACAGATCTCTATTTTGGACCTTCTATGGTCATCACCTGCACATAGAGTAGTGCTAGAAAAAGCCCTTCAAGAGTCTTCTGTTCCTAACAACATAACAGTCGTAGATTTCCAAGCTATAGTGGGTAATATTGCTTCGCCTTACAACGTGGTCTTCTCTGAGAAAGACCTCCCCTCCCACGATCCATGTCACAATGATGCCCTGCATATTGAAGTTCTCATCCATAAGCACAAAATCAAACATATACTCATAGATGGTGGTGCTGGTCTCAACATCTGTTCTTTAAAATTACTAAAGCAATTGGGATACTCTGAGGATCACGTCAACACTAATCATAGTATTACAATCAAGGGGTATGATGATGCAAAACGCTGTTCAGAAGGTGTTATTCACTTACCTATACAACTTGGACCTGTCATGCTTGAAACTAGGTGCCAAGTCCTTGATATTTAGCTGCCTTACAACATTATCCTAGGCTGCCCATGGATCCATGCAATGAAAGCTGTTCCCTCCATGTACCATCAGTCCTTCAAGTTCCCATACAATGGTACGGAGATCACCATCCCAGGAGACCCTAATCCTTTTGAATTTTGCCGTGTCTTGCAAGGAAGCTATAAGAATTGCAACCAAGTGCCTAAAAATGACAAAGCCCTTGACTCCCCTCTCTATGTTGACCCTGAAACTCTCATGCAAGCCTCTACAAGTGAACCTACACCCCTCCCCAAAATCACAGCTCAAATCCGAGATATAGGCTTTGGCACTTATGATATCTCAGAATCTTGTTGTGTAGGGCGGATGCCTTTATCTCCAAAATCTTATGGCAAACCACCCATTGCCAAAGTTACCAAAAAAGCAGCTATTCCTCCCCCGACATTCCTAACCCAATTCCAACATGGACGGTTACTGGAAAAGGAAACTATTGAGGACATCTCTTCTTGGCTCTACAAGGAGAAAGAACCAGTCACGCTACCAGTCAAGCAATATGGCAATGGCTTAAGGATAGTGAAAAATATGGGCTATAAAGGCAAAGGTGGCCTTGGGAAATAGAATCAAGGCACTATGGAGCCCATTGTGGTAACAAAGAAGCTAGACAAGAAAGGATTAGGATTTGGTAAGAAGGTACCACGCACCTCGGACATCGAGTATATCCTCGACGAGGTAGCTGACACTTTTCCCGCCGATACGACGTCTACAGAGGATATCACCAATGACTCCTCCCTCCACATGACCAATCTATTCACTAAATCCTCCATCTTTACACTATCCTCCATCTCCTTAACTTCCACCACCAGTACCCAGAATGTCATGCTTGTCTACCTTGAACTTATCGATTGGGACCAACAAGGGGCCCCCGTTATAGATGTATTTCAGAATGACGAAGCTCTAGCTGAGTTCATGGGACTTCGGGAAGGTATCCCTCTTGGCAATCACAAGGCAGGTTTTGTAATGGAACTAGAGCCCACGGCTTACTTTGGTGAGAATGCAAAATCCTCCAGTCGCAAAAGTGCAAGTAAAGAAAGATCTCTAGGTGAAAACCACACTGTGGCACCTCCTGATCCTAAAATAGTAAAAACAAAGGACGTATCCAAAGGTGAAAACCCAACTGTGGCACCGGAGGATGGAGGATTTGACCTTCCCTTACCATCTAAGTACCAAGAGAAATCAGCTCTCCTAGTGGAAGATTCTACAGAGATCAACCTAGGCACAGAACAGAATCCAAAGACCACATTCCTAGCGGCATCATTATCTGACACAGAGCACAGAAATCTTAACAGCTTCTTCTTGCAACGAACCATCAACTTTGCATGGACCTATGCAGATATGCCAGGGCTAGACTCTAAGCTGGTAGTTCATTATCTCACAGTTGATCCCAAGGTGAAACCAGTCAAACAGAAGTTGAGAAAGATGCACCCACAGATAGCTCTCTTGGTGAAGGTTGAAGTACAAAAGCTATTAGATGCCAAGTTTATACGACCTATTGACTATTCAGATTGGGTCTCAAACATTGTACCTGTGCCTAAACCTAATGGGCGCATTCGCATGTGTAATGATTTCAGAGATCTCAATAAGGCATGTCCTAAAGATGACTTTCCACTACTAAACATTGACATTATAGTGGACTTGACAGCAGGTCATGAGATGCTTTCTCTCATGGATGGATTCTCGAGCTACAATCAGATAAGGATTGCTGAAGAAGATCAACATAAAACAACCTTTACTTGTCCGTGGGGCAATTATTGTTGGTGTGTCATGCCGTTTGGTCTCAAGAATGCAGGAGCAACCTATCAGAGAGCAATGACAGTGATCTTCCACGATCTCTTTCATCACATCATGGAGGATTATGTGGATGATATATTGGCTAAATCTTCTAGGGCGGATCACATACAGGTTCTAGGACAGATATTCGACAGGCTTGAAAAATATCAGGTAAGACTCAATCCAAAGAAGTGTGTATTCGGCGTAACATCAGGGAAGCTATTGGGATACATTGTATCTTGTAGAGGCATCGAAGTAGATCCAGCGAAAGTAAAGGCTATAGTGCAGATGCCTCCACCAAAGAACCTAAAAGCATTAAGGAGCCTCCAAGGAAGGTTGCAGTCCATCAGGCATTTTATCTCACAGCTAGCAGATAAATGTCAACCCTTTCAACACTTGCTCTGAAAGGATGTTTCATTTCGATGGGACAATAAGTGTCAAGCAGCATTTGATCAACTTAAAGAGTATCTAGCTACACCTCCTGTATTGGTTCCACCAGTTGCGGACAAACCGTTGATCTTATACATCTCCACTACAAATTCAGCCCTAGGGGCCCTGCTAGCACAGAATGATGACACAGGAAAGGAGCATGCAATTTATTACATCAGTAGAACCTTGGTGGGATACAAGCTCAATTATTCACCAATGGAAAGGGCTTGTTTAGTAGTAGTGTTTGCCTCCCAAAAATTGCGGCATTATATGTTGAACCAACATACAAATCTGATAGCCAAGATTGATCCCTTGAAGTATCTACTAGCAAAAGCAGCTCTCACAGGCAGACTAGCTAAATGGGTTATGATCCTTAGTGAGTTCGATATTGAGTACATGGATCGTAAGGCAATTAAAGGACAAGCCCTCGCGGATCAACTAGCAGAAGCACCTATGAAAGATACACATCCTATGGTAGCAGACTTTCCTGACGAGAATCTCTTCACTCTTGCTACCTCCAGAATGTGGAAGTTATACTTTGACGGTTCCTACACACAGCATGGATCAGGAGCTGGCATCTTATTTGTTACACCTCAGAATGACTACATTCCAAAGTCATATCGGCTAGCATTCCCTTGCACCAACAACATAGCCGAGTATGAAGCACTCCTTATAGGTCTCAATACAGCAGTTCAATGGGATATCACAGAATTACAAGTATATGGAGACTCACAGCTAGTCATTCGCCAAGTCACAGATGAATACCAAACAAAAGATGAAAAGTTGGTCCCCTACAAGCAACTAGTGGATGCCTACAAACCACACTTTTCTAGCATCACATTTGAGCAAATTCCAAGAGAGCATAACAAAGCTGCGGATTCTATGGCTTCTGTAGGGTCACTGATTGACATGCCTGCAAATACATAGAAGTGTGAATTCTTGATCGAGCAATTGTTGATACCAGCCATCAATGTTCCTGTTACTGAAATCATCTGCGAACTTGTTGGTCCCAATTCCCCATGGTACGACGATATCTATGAATACCTCAAGAACAATACCTTTCCCCCTGACCTATCATCCACCCAACGCAAAACCTTTATCCGTCGATCCTCTCGTTACATCATTCTGGGTGATACACTATATCGCCGAAGTCTCGATGGTATCCTCTTACGATGTCTTAACGCGGAAGAAGCCGAAGCTACCTTACGAGACATACACGAAGGTGTCTGTGGTGCGCATTCTACCGGTCCTAATCTCGCTAAGAAGATACTCAGAACAGGTTATTATTGGCCTACAATAGAGCAAGATGCTGCACAGTTTGCTAAGAAGTGTCTACAATGTCAGCAGCATGGAGATTTGATTCACACACCAGCTCATGAATTACAACCTGTGACTACTCCATGGCCTTTTTCTCAATGGGGTCTTGACCTTGTAGGATAAATCCACCCTTCCTCCTCCAATGGCCACAAGTTTATCATTACCGCCACTGAGTATTTCACGAAGTGGGTGGAAGCCATTCCTATGACCTATATCACCGGTAAACAAATAGCCAAGTTTATCCTAAACTACCTCATATGCCGGTATGGTATTCCCCAAGCCATTGTCACTGATAATGGGAGACCATTCAAGAACCAAGATGTCCGTGCCTTGTGCATACAATACAATATCCAACATTGCTTTTCAACTCCCTACTATCCGCAGAGTAACGGCCAAGCTGAGGCTTCCAACAAAACCATTCTCAAGATCCTCAAGAAAACGGTCAATGAAGCTGGCCGTGATTGGCACTTGCAACTCAATCCCGCCCTATGGGCCTACTGCACTAGTATCAGAACACCAACTGGTGCCACACCATATGCCTTGGTCTTTGGCTCTGAAGCCATCCTACCCATAGAGGTCAAGATCCCATCACTCAGAGTATCCATGCAGGACCTGATCGGCGGAGATGAGTATCGCACTTCCAAATTAGCTGAGCTTGAACTACTAGATGAGAGGCGCCTTACCGCACTTAATCATCTCCATGTCTATCAAAACCGCCTCCGGCGTAATTACAACAAAAAGATCAAAGAAAGACGGTTTCAAGTTGGTGATCTTGTACTTAAGGAGAATCAGAGAAATCAAGCAGATCGAGAGAAAAAGGGTAAGTTTGAGCCTAACTGGTTAGGTCCCTTCATTGTGACAGCAGCATATGGATCAGGAGCTTATACTTCAGCTACACCTGACGACATTCCTCTAGATGAGCCACTTAACAGTGTCCATCTCAAGAAGTTCTATGCCTGATCCTCAGAGTATTCCAAAAAAATAAATAAATAAATAAATAAAAAACAAAAAATCCAAAAAAATCCATCCTCTGGTGAAAACCTGGCAAACAGGCGCCTTGGATAAGTACCATAGTAAAAACCTGGCAAATAGGCGCTATGTGTAGAGTCAGCATCCATCGTCTATCGAGTCATGTCCACTCCTTGTCCAGTTCGCAACGCGCCTCATCCATCCATCCATAATAAAACCATTGACTTTGTTTGCATTTCCATCTCCCTATCTAGTATAGCTTGGAAATTTGTCAGTGTCCATCGTCGTCTTCCCATGTCTTGATCTGTGTCTACAGTTAACACTGCCTTGTCCTAGGTCAAGTCTTTCTGTGTCTTCTTCGGCAGTCACCCCTACAGTTTCCTCTACCAGAATGGGGGCAACTCTTTCCTTAACTTAGGTCTAGGATTGGTTCCTTGTTCGTGGTTTGCAACGCATGCTTCAATCTCTTTTTCCATTTCCTCAGGTAGCACCCTTTAACAGACACATCACTCCTATGATAAGGATGTTATCTTCTCAACACTCTTTTCCTACATCATCACACCAACCAGAACTACATATTATCTCTTCTCCATCTTAAAGTACCTTGATCCCATGGATATGGGTATGTAGGCAGTCTAGAATACGAAGGACGTTTCCAGTACTCAGGTACATAAGATCCCCTCTTCTCAAAACACTTTTTCCCACATCATCACACCAACCAGAACTACATATTATCTCTTCTCAATCTTAAGGTACCTTGATCCCATGGATATGGGTATGTAGGCAGTCTGGAATACGAAGGATGTATCCAGTACTCAGGTACATAAGATCCCCTCCTTTCACCTTGACCCATTCATCACTCTATCTAGAACTACATATTTATCACGTTCATCTTCCATTGGAAGTGTGCCTTGATCCCGTGGATACAGGGTATGTAGGCAGTCTGGAATACGAAGGATGTATCCAGTACTCAGGCACACACGATCCATCATTCTCCACCCGTTTCAATCCATTAGCACTTCCATCCTTCTAGTCTTCCATTTTTCCAAAATCCATTCGCCTCAACTTGACTAACTCAAGCAACAAGCTAGCGCACCCTTTCAAAGCAAAAGTCCTTAACAAACCTAAAGCAAAGCAGCTTTCTTCCAGAGTCATCTACTGTTCTGCATATCGATTGCCAGCATCAGCTAAGTCTCGCCTAACCAAGCCCTAGATCCACAAGCTTGTCATCTGTGAAGTGTTCCATTGTCGAGACCAACACACGCGTCTCCTGCGACATGTGGCATTTCCCGCAGCAAGACATTGTCTTTTCAGGTAGATAGCACCCTTTAATGGACACAGATTTCCTACGATAAGGCTGTTATCTTTCCTATCCAATCTATCCTGAGCAACCTCTTTGGCAAGAGAATATGTTGGCTGTATGTTTACTTTATAAGTCAGTCAATTTGCTTTTTGGTTTATCTTTTGTTCCTTTTCCAATACCTATTCAAGGCTACCTTGGTTTATCTATAATCTTGGTATGTTGCGATGCAGTACGGATTGGGGGCATAGTCATTGCTTGTGTGTGCCGTGTTTGAGGAATGATCTTTAGCATCTTTCTTAGCATCATATTTATCTTGTGTGTGTTATGACCTAGCATCTTACATATTAATATTCTTCTTGCATTTACATGTATTGGAGTTTATTTTATGTTCAAGACTATGGCTCATTCACATATACCTACAAGGTCATATTATATCTAAGGGGATCTAAGTTCAAACCGCTTGCTTGTAGAGTCAACGTACACGCACTCGGATATTATAGCACCTTGGTCTTTTATACCTTGGTGGCAAACTATCCACGTGCTATATCAAAAATAAGGATTGCTCTTTATAAACAAATGTGAAACCATTGCAACAAGCTCATCCATTTACACCATCGATTTTTCCATGGCCTTATATAGTTTTCCAGCAAAGATCGATCAATAGTCTTTCTCTCATGTTCTCTCGTTTCTTCTATCTATCTTCTATCCAACCTTGCCTATCTTCAACAATCTCTTCTAGTCGAGCATCAACACAGTTCTTCTGTCGCTTCCCTATCTTTCCTCTCGAGGGGGCAACCACCTACACTGGGGCATCAAAAAATTGTATTACATCTTCAACAATCGTTTTCTTTGACGCAACGCTACATGTTGCATTGCATCAAAGAGGGGCAAAATGTAGACACCCTAAAATGACTGTGTCGTCAAATCACTTGCATTTCATCATTTCTTCCTAATCACCTGCATTTCACACATTAATTAAATAATCTATATATTTAATTAATTTCATCAAATTCTTCTAAATCTCCTAAATTCGACATTAATTAAATAAATTCCTTTTATTTAATTAATTAAATCAAATTCCTCTATATTCTTCCACAATTAAATAATGTTAATTATTTAATTAGTTCATTATCCTCTTTCCAGAAATCAAATCTACATTAATTAAATAAACCCAATTATTTAATTAATTCAACAAATTCCGTCTTATCTAAAATTAAATAATTCTTAATTATTTAATTAAATCAAAAATTATTCTCCCAAAATCATGCAACAATTAAATAAATTTATTTATTTAATTTGCTTTCAAATCTTCTAAATTAAATAATTCTAGTTATTTAATTATTTCTTCCAAAATATCTTCTCTAAATTTAAATAAATCAATTATTTATTTAAATTGCTTTTTCTTCTAATTTGAGTTATCTCTAATATAACTCAAGCTTTTTTGCTCATCAATTAAATATTTCTATATTTAATAAAGCAAAATATCTTCTTTTCTCATGCAAATCCCTTCTTCTTGTTTTAAATCACTAAATTGATTGCTTTATTCTTTTAATTGATTTATCTCTTCAGTTAACTTATTCTTCTATTCTTGATAACTCCTCTCATGCAAAAGCAAGCAAGACACGTGTCTTCTTCTCATTCGTTGCACATTCCTCAACTTATCTCCTCCATTGATTCTTCTGAATTATCTGGACTGTTGATCAATTTTCCTTGAAATCTATATAAACCCCCCTCATCTCCTTCATTACCTCTCTCTTTGATCGTATTCTCAGGCATACTTAACAGAGATTTGAGCATACAAAACGTGTCGATTGAGCACTATAACGATCTTTTGACATTGATCTCTTGAGCACATACTTGCTTGTTGCAGCCATGGCTTTGCAACTTCATTGAGCAATCCACATTCAATCCAAAGGAAACAACACAGATTTCAGTAAAAGTCTTTATTTCATTGATTATTTGTCATGGCTTTTATTTAAATTAGTTTCCTTTATGTTATTGGGTTCTTTGGTTTTATTTAGTTTAGATTTAATTGATTTTTCCTCATACACACCTAGAGTTTATGCCGTTAGACCACAGACTATCAGGATAGAAGAGATCCTGATGCTTGATTCTCATCATCATCATGATGATGATCATCAAGAGGACATGTTAGTTGTAGAAACCAATAGTAATTTTGAGAACAAAAATGAAATAGATCGCTTCAGAAACTTTGAGATGCATCTGTCCAAGTAGGTAAAATGTTGTCAATTGTTAAATATACCTGCTAGTGATATTTTGATTGATGGATGGTGCAAATTACACGATGAAGCACATTCAAAAAGGACTTTCGAAACATGCTTAGACATGATGATGCTGGAGCAGACATGTAGCGAGGCATCATCATCATATTCCGAGGTAAGTTCTACATCTGGTGATGATGAGGATATTGATTCTTGTTTATCTTTTGCAGGAACCACATAGAAGGTGTTAGATCATGATGAAGATCATATATAGAGTACAGAAGAAGTTCTGGTATATGACTAGATAAATGTTAAGAAAAAAGGAAAGATCACTCCAGGAAGTGATTGTCTGATGAAGTCAAATTATGAACTGTCTAACGAAGACAGGGGTAGTAACCTGACCAGATTTGAAGAGTTCTTATTAGAAGAATTTAAGAAGATGATAAAACAAAAGAAGCATCCATAGGATGCACTAACTGAAGGTTGGTGTAGGCTACATGAGGCACCTCACTCGGAGAATACCTGTTCACTATGTCTACATATTTTAAAGAGACATACAGATCCTGATCCAAAAGATCATCCTCCTAATGATAAAAAACAACAAGAAGAATCAATTTCTCAGGAGAAAGAAAAGATGAAGTCTGAGAAGGCTAAAATTCCTAAGTTAAAATGGATATCAGGTGGAGCAGCTACCAGGGCTGCAAAGAAAAGAGAAGGTTTAGCAAAACCTCATGCTAAGGATAAACCCTGGATCCTAAGATTTGATGGATCCAAGTCCAAACAAGGAGCTAGAGTAGGGATTGATCTTATTGATCCATCAGGAAAATCCTACCTAGCTGCATCCAGATTACAGTTCCCTTGTACTAACAATGTGATAGAGTATGAAGCTCTGATTCATGGGATACTATTTGCTCTGAAGAAGAAAGTGAAAATTCTACATGTCTTTGGAGACTTAGAATTAGTTGCCAGATAGGTAAGAGGAATATACTCTTGCAACTATAAAAGATTGTCAAATTATAGACACAGAGTGTGGGATTTGATTGAAGACTTTGATGCATTTAACATCACCCACGTTCCTAGAGAACAGAACCACAGGGCAGATGCACTTGCCCAGGTTGCCAGTACACTGGAGCCGCTATCTATATTAGGTCTGAAGAAATTTTTAGTAGAATTGGTATCTGTACCATCAGTACCTGATAATGTTACCAATCTGTAGGTCTTTGATGATGATCAACACATCCTTTATTTCATCTCTAATAGGGATATATTTGATGCTCAGATCATAGATGAGAATAGTGTGGAAGATCATGTTTGGGAAGAAGATGAAATATTAGAGTTGCCTAGCAATAGGATTCCCAAAGGTATGATTGAATTAGAAAGAGCCTTTCATTTGGATAATATGCTAAAACAGAAGGATCTTCCCAAGGCTGATGGAGGTCAATATTCACAAGTGAATATTGGACAAGACGAAGACAAGAGAAATGTCTTGATAGGTAAGGTTTGCACACCAGAAGAGTTAGAAGGAATAACTCAGGCCCTTAAGGATTACATCCATGTAATTGCATGGACTTATGATGAGCTGAAGACATATGACACATCAGTCATAACTCACACTATACCTCTCAAGCCAAATGCTAAACCTTCTAGACAGAAGCAAAGGCCAGTCAATGCTTTGCTTGAACCAATAATATTCAAGGAAGTTAAGAAATTGTTAAATGCCAGGATAATATTTCGTGTGAGGCACTCCACTTGGGTGGCAAATCTAGTGCCAGTTAGAAAGAAGAATGGAGACATCAGGCTATGTGTAGATTTTAGGAATCTGAACAGAGCATCAAAAAAGGATAATTATCCTCTACCCTCATTAGATGAAGTTATGCATATTGTAAATGGAGCCAAAATGATGTCCTTCTTGGATGGCTTCTCAGGGTACAACCAAGTCATGGTTGACAAGATTGACAGGTTGAAGATTGCCTTCACCACAAAGTGGGGGATCTTTGCATATAGACATATGCCATTTGGGCTGATAAATGTTGGAGCTACATTCCAGCGAGCAATGGACATAGCCTTTAGAGGCTTAATTGGAAAATGTATAGTCATCTAATGGATGATCTCACAGTGTTCTCCAAAGAGAGAACAAATCATGTAACAGATCTCAGAAATGTGCTGAAAAAATGTGAGGAATACGGAATATCCTTGAACCCTAAGAAATGCATATTTGGGGTGACAACAGGTAATTTATTAGGCCACCTGATAACTGAAGATGGAATCATCATTGATCCTAACAAGGTGGAGTCTATCATGAAAATACAACTTCCTGGAAGCAAAAAGGAACTTAAGTCTTACTTTGGTAAGATTAACTTTGTAAGAAAATTCATCACTGGTTTTGCAGAGATAGTCAGACCACTAAATGCTATGCTAAAAAATGATGCCAAGATTGAGTGGACAGCAAAAGCTAAAGCTGCTTTTGAGGACATAAAGAAAGCCATATCAGATGCTCTTGTCCTCATCAGTCTAGACTACACAAAGGACTTCTACATCTAATCATTTGCCTCAGAACATACCTCTGCAGCAGTGTTAACTCAAAGGAATGAGGAAAAAGAAGAAAAACACATTGCTTTCATGAGTTGTCCCTTCAAAGATGTTGAAAGACAAGCACTTGCATTGGTTAGGGCAGTAAAGAAGTTTAGGCATTACATACTGAGAAGCAAGGTAATTGCAGTAGTGCCTGATGCAGCAGTAAAGATGCTGCTCATGCAGAGTGAACCTGGTGAGAAAAGAGCCAAATGGATCACAGTATTACAAGAGTATGACATGGAAATTACACCCATGAAACTGGTAAGAGGACAGGCTTTGAGCCAAATGATATCTGAAATTGATCCAAACATCACAAGTCAGCAGTATGTTATCAATGATAAGGACAATAAAGAGTGGTATTCAGATATCAGGCACATCCTGATTACTGGAAGATGTCCTCCAAGACTGCAGGCTTCACAGAGAATAGCCTTGAAGATAAGGTCACAAAGATATATGATGAAGGGAGGAACTTTATTCAAGAAGAATTATGAAGGAATATACCTAAGATGCTTAGAAAAGCCAGAAGCAAATAAGGTTTTATCAGAATTACATGACAAGTTTGGAACATCACATGGATTAGCTTTGGCCACAACACATGCAATCCTCAGAGCAGGATATTATTAGCCCACTATTTTTAAAGATACAGCTAATCATGTTAAATGTTGTCATGTATGTCAGGTTGCTGCCAACAGAGAGAAATATGCTGCCCAACCCTTGCAGCCAGTGATGGAAGAGCGCCCATTTGCACAATGGGGCATGGACTTCATAGGACCAATCAATCCTCCATCATCCTCAGGCCATAGGTATGTTTTAACAATTATTGATTATTGTACCAAATGGACTGAGGCTGTCAACAGCAAGACTTGTACTGCAGATGATGTTATTAAATTTCTGGAGAGCAACATTATTACCAGGTATGGAACTCCTTATGCTTTGGTAAGTGATAATGGTTCTGCCTTCACTTCAACTAAATTGTCAAGTTGGGCTTTTGATCATGGGATCATACTCAAGTTTTCATCCAACTACTATCTCCAAGGGAATGGATTAGCAGAATCCACCAACAAGAATTTATTGAATATCATAAGAAAATTAATAGAGAAGAACCCTAGGGAATGGAACTCATTTCTGAAATATGCCTTATGGGTAGACAGAACTAGAATGAAAATTGCATTAGGAAACTCACCCTTCCAATTGATATATGGGGTGGATCCTATCCTCCCTGTAAACTTGAAAATTCCTACTTTGCAGTTTGCCCAAGAGTACCTAGGCATTGATAATAGACAAGAAGTCAGGTTGTTTCAGTTAATGCACTTGGAAGAGAAAAGGAGTCAAGCAATTGACCAATTTGCAAAACATCAAGCTGTTGTCAAACGCTGGTTTGACAAGAGAGCCAAAGTCAAAGCCTTCAGGATATCTGATTTAGTCCTAATGTTGGATAAAGTCCATGAGAGGAAAGGTGACCATGGTAAATTTGACAAATTATGGATAGGTCGCTTTCAAATTTTTGAGATACTAGGAGACAGCACTTATAGGCTTAAGAACCTGACAGGTGAGGATGTCCCATTGCCTCCAAGCCTAAGTGACTTCATGATAGTCATGTGTATCATATTGTACATTTGTATAGGTGTTTGTACAGTTGTGTTTTTTTTGTTTTTGTTTGTTTGTCTTGTTTTGTTTTTTTGTTGGGTTTGGTTTTGGTTAGTCAAGATGATGCACTTCATCACCACAGAAAATAACTAAATTGTTAGGATTCAAGTGATGAGATCAGATTTAGACATAGGTTATGATTCATTCTAAGAAGCATCATTATCAGGTCTGTGATATCTTTTCATCAGGGTGCCTTTCCTTGATCAAAGTGAATCAATCACAATGAAACACCTAACAGCCTTGGGTTTGTTGAAGATACGAGTATAGGTGTTAAGTGAAAAATCTAAAGGGACTCCCTTGCTACCAATACAATCTCCAACCTAAAGCTGCAAGTGACTGTACCTTGTACAAATAAACTGACATGATAATATTAGATACAAATTTTAAGAAAAAATAAAAAAAAAAGAAATAAAATTAGGCCATCTAAGTAACTCTACCGGGGCTATAGATGCCTGCTGGCAGTGGGGCTCTACTTAGGGAGATTGTATAGATAACCTTGCTGGGGCTATGAATGCTTGCTGGCAGCAAGGCTCTATCTAGGTCAGCTATGAGGGATGATCTCCAACTATGTAGTTTAACACCAGTTACTTATGTTTTCAACTTACTTTCAAGATGAGGATAATTAATCATTTACACACACATGATCCTTTGTTAAGTATTGTTACCATGAGAAAATTTTATCATTCAGAAGATCATGATGCTCATGCTTAGAAAGAATTAGAATACCATGGATGAATGTGATCACATCACTTGAATCATTGGAATTTGTTTGTTTTCTTTGGTGGCAAGTTGTTGTGTGGTTACACAACACGCCCCATTTTGACTTGACAAAACAGGGACCCAACTTTTGTTTGGCTTGTTCTGTGCTTTTGGCGGTTTGGTAAAAGCAAGTCATGCAAATAATCATGCAAGAAAGGTTGGGTAAGTCATCATCATGAGGTCAGTTTGTCAAAGTTCATATTTTATTCCAATAACCTCACATTTGGAAAGAGTATCAAATTTCTTGTAGGTTTGCCTTTTACATCACCCTGATATTCATCAGAATGTAAAAGTTATGAATGGTCAAAGTTTGAGTCAAACCTGATATTCTCAGGGGGAGGATCATATTTCGTAACATCAGTCATATTACCTAAGATCATCCTGATCTACTTTATCACCTGATAAATCATGCGGTCCAAATGTCTGGACATTAATTTTAGGTGACGGTGACCTTTATCCGTCAGTAGCCTTATGTTTCCCACGAGGATCATATTTCTCAATGTAACCCGATATTTCTCAATATCCTCCTGGTGTGAAATATCCCCTTAAGCCATTATCCTGATGACGTCATTTGAGTCCGATAAACAAAGAAACAAACATGATGATGACATCATCATCACATTTACCTCTCGGGGGCATATTTCCTAAGCATGATCCTGCTCTGATAACATGATGATGACATCATGATGCCTTAGCTATACACTGAGTGAATATCTAGATGGCGTCATCCTGATATTCCATAAGAGAGACATTATATTTTATCTGGTCATCATCATCTTGTAACATCACCCGATATATTGAAATATCCTCTTGATGTATGAGACATGACCTGACCGTGTGTTCATCACCCAATCTTGTCGAAGATAGTTTTTCCTCTCAGGGAGGATCATCACATTGCATTCGGGATGATATTTGCGAATATCACCCCGATATTTGAATGTTACCCTGATATTCATAAATCACCCTGATTTTTAAATATCATCCTGTCATGCGAATATCACCACGCTCCCATTGCTCCCATTAAAATTTAATGCATGCAGAAGTGATAGGTAGTTCCCGCCAACCATTAAACCTGATAAAACACTTGGTGAAATCCTGAGTTTCCGTACTAAGGATCAACAAATAAAATCTAATCTGTCAGGATTTGCCCTAATTTTTCCCTAATTGCAAAGTTAAAAGGTAATTCAATTGTCATTTTCACATTTACCTTGCGATAAAATTATTTTCACAGAGCACAAGCTTCCAAACCCTCATAGTGACGATACTCATACAAACCGAGCTTACAGACAGGAAGAAGTGTGAAATCATCACCAGAATTAAAGGCATTTTCAAGAAACCACTGGTATAATCAAGGGGATTTGCATAACCAGGTAAGTAATTGAACCCCTCATCCTGTTGCTTATGCACATTCAGGTATGATGTTGTAGGTTCTGGTTGTATGCATCCTAGGATAAGTAAATGATAAATAAGTATAATATGCATGCTGTTAATAAAGATAATTGCTATCTACATGCATGTGGGTACCCATTGTAAGACAAATTATGTTAATTGCAGACATACATGGCTGACAAAAGGTTAGCTAAGTGTGAGTCTGAATTCAAGAGGCCTATGTTCTCATCTCTAAGAGGTATCCTGTACAAGTATGGTGCAATTACAGATACCCATCAAGGGAGCACTAATTTGGAGGCCTGGTCCGCCAAAATAAATGATGAGAAGAACAGAAGCCCCTGCTAGATGCAGTATTCATGTCTGGATTGTGGAATGCGGCTGGTTTTCTGTACTCTATGGAGTCTCCTGAGTTGGTGGTTGAGTGTGCACGAAACTATAATCCAGAGACCAGGCAGGTGGTGAAGCATGGGAGAGTATATGCAGACCTATCTATTAAGGGTCTCTCCAAGACATTTGGACTGCCATTGGGCAGGAAGGTTAACAGTGTGGACCTGAAGAAATCAGTAGTTGAATATGAAAATAAGAAGAAACAAGCCAGGAAGAACATGTACCAATGGAGGGCCAAGAATAGCACATATTCGGTAGCTGCCAAACTTCCTGTGCACCTGTTTAAGTATGATTTTGATGAAGAGTATCAGTATATGATTACACTGCTTAGCAGGGTGACAGGCCAGCCTGATACTGGTAGTTTTAAGGATTGGATGTATGGTATCATGATGATGTGCATATATGCAGATATCAAGCCACTATGGGGCCAACTGATAAATGATGCTCTACATGAGCAACTGATGAACTTGGGAGGTTCAAATTGTTCATTTTATATAACATCATATATAGTCTGCTCATGTGCTTACAAAGGCACATTTGATGCATTAGTTATAGATGGAAAGCTTACAGGCACTCTCAATGCTGTACATATATGGGATCATCATCCCCAGCTATAGAGAGCTAACTACCTCCAAGATTACAAACTGGTCAATGATGCATTCTCTATGCATCTGTTGAGGACCATGGAGGAGGACAGGACAAAGAGATTGAGCATGGAGGCTCAAGAAATAATCTACAGGCATGGAGCCTGGTACATTCAATTTGCAACATTTTCATACATGAGGATTGAGGGCTTTGAAGGACAACCCCTCATGCTGCCAAGATACCCTACTGATGCAGTGGTATTGATGGAATTTATAAGACAGAGCTCCACAATGCTGAAGACATTCAAGGATGCTCAGAAAATACCACCCATCTTATTTCCAATAACCATTGTCTGGTATATGTGCCCAGACTCAGAGAAGATCAAGAATGTCATGGTTAGCTTGAATAAAATGTAGTTGTAGCCATTCCCACTGGTAAGGCCATATGATCCTTATGGGAGAATACAGAGAATAATAGGGAAACCTATTCATCGGGTACACCTGGAGGACTTCTGGGCTGATTGTGAAGATGAGGCAAAGGCTAGAAGAGGAAGATACCAAAGGTTAACACTGAATCAAATCAAGACCTTTGACTGTATCCCCATTCCTCAACAGTTGAAGAAAGATGATGGCAGGATAATGGCAAATGAGTATGAGGAGAAGAAAATATATAATGATACCATATCTTCACCTGACCTTACCATACAAGAGGATATTTCTTTGGATCCTTTCATTGCCAGGACCTTACAGCTAACCCAAGCTTGGGTTGATGAACAGATTGAGGCATTGAAGAAGAAAGGTGTTACCATTACTGTGGACAACAAGAGAAAGGGGCAGGCTATTCCTGATGAGGAATATGACGACTTTATAAATGAAAAAAGGAAATCTAAAGGGGAAAGGTTGCCTCCACAACAACAACAAAGCAAAAGACCCCCTAGGAAGAACAAAATTGATAGTGAGCCTAAAGGGGTGATTATTGAAAGGGTGGTGTTTCCAGCTGAGGATGCAGCATCAGGATCAAGATCAAGATTAGTATCACCTCCACAGACAAGGAAACAAAAGTCCAAGAAAGAGCATGCATCAAAGGTAGTGATTGCTGGGACTCACGAAGAGGGTCAATCCTCACAGAAACCAATAGAAGAAGATATCCTCATGGAGGAAGATACTGAAGAAGAGGAACCCCCTCTGTTATTCAAGAGAAAGAGAAGAGCCCCACAAGTGGTGGTAGCGGCCACACCTAAGAAAACAAGAACCTCCATGAGGGGTGAAATAAAGCAATCCCCTATAACTTTGAGAGGGGCAGGTAGTTAAGTATTCCATAAGGAATTTCAACACAGTGTTCCACTTCCTACCATAGTAAAATTCAAATCTAAGCAAGCGGAAGTACAGATGAAAGAAACCTCACAAGTGTTTCAAGGAGGACATGTCTTACTGCATGAGATAGTGGACTTACCTGATGATGAGGTAGTGAAGGATGTAGATTCACAGAAGATGGAGACTCTTGCTGCAAGTATGCACACCACTCCTCACGGGACTCCATCAGGACAAACAATACTGGAGGAGATAAAGCGGGTAGAGGCCAAAAAAGAAAAGAGTCCAGAGAAAATAGCCCAAGAAATAGGGCTGGACACATTAGTCATGTAGGTGACAAGTCCTATAGTGGTAGATTTGACAGATAAACAGGTTGCAAGTCCTGAACATCCAACAGGTACACCTGACAAAGGGTAACATACAGAGGAAGTGAAGATGGTAGAAACAGAAGGCCATGCTTCAGAGATGAGCCAACAACACCAACGGGATACATCAGTTGAACCTGCTATAGTAGAGGTTCAAGAAAAGAAAGTTGATGAGAAGGATATAGTAGAAAATCCTACTTCCAAAGTTCAAGAAGTAAGCAATGCAGGTGCAGAACAAATAGTGGCTTCAGAACAAATGCCAGCAGCTAAGGAGGATTCCGCAATATCCAGTGCGGTGAATGTGCATCATGAAGAAGAGAAGTCAAAGGAGGATGAGGTAATGACAAAAAAGGATCATGATCATCATGATCATCATGTGGACGTAGCACAAGATCCTCCACCTCAAGATGATGCTCCTCCAGAAAAAGAAGTTCCTCAGCAGGAGGATATACCACAGGATCACACTCAAATAGAGCACCATGAAGAACAAATGAGGAAATCACCTTCTCTATCACATATGCTGATAGATACAGGAGATCAAGGTGAACATCATGATGATGTGGAAAAACATGATCAGGTACCTCCATGGTTAGAAAAGGAAGTCAACACATAGGTAGATTTTGAGATACAAGAATTTGATGTATCTACCTTATTTTCTGAGAATATAATGAAACCGAAGAGGAAGGCCAGAATGACTTCAGCCATTAAGAGAGACCCTACAACTGGTAGAAGAATAGCATAGGTAGCAATCCCTACTGTGGAGAAGGAGAAAGGTAAAATTACCTTAGAAGAATTTCAAATCAGCAGAGTAGACTTGGGATTTGCTAATGAAGACCAAGAGGGTCAAGAGGGCAAAGACATTATAGATTCTTTGACTTAGAAAGTGAAAAGAGAAAAAGAGAAAAATAAGCAACATAAAGAGCACATTGCTCAGTTGCATGCCTATATAAAGAAGTTGACTAATACTGAAGATACTTCAACTGAACATGCAGTCCCATTGACTGCCATTTCCTAGGAAGAAGTAAATAAATTAGATCTCATGAAACATGAGTCATCTGTATTAAGGAAATGGATGCTATCCACATTGGATGAAGTAGAAGAAGTAATAAAAGCCTCTCTAAAGAGATGGAACTCCCTCAATGTCTCCAGGAAAAAGGTAGACAAATTGCAAATGGAGACAGGTAAAAGGTCTTTCCAATTGGAGAAGATATTAGGTGTCCTGGGAGAAATAAGGAGGATAAATCCTCAACTGCTCATAAGTAAAAAGTTACTGGATAATAACACTGCATTATTGATTGACATATGGTATAAAGATATCCAATTTGAATGTGGTGTACTTAAAGGATGCAATAACAAATTGAGAGATCTTAGCATGAAAATGCATGATATGCTGGGTTTTGAAGCAGAAATTTTGGAAGTGTTGGAAGGAAAGGTAGAAGGAAAGATAGAAAATTAGGATGAAGAGTTTGTAATCAAAGCTCTACATGCCAACTTTCAATCAATAGCTGATGATCCACTTGTTCACTTGACAGAGGAAGTCATAGATAAAATGATGAGAATTAAGGTCAAGGTGGAAAACTACAATGAGACACTGGACAAAAGGAAAAACAAGTTGGAAAGTATCAGAGGTAAATACCTATCCCATTAGCATGCCATCATCAAGGTAAAAGCTCAGGATGGTGGAGAAATTGATAGAATAGTCCAATTATATGAGAATGTCAGGACGATCATGCAGGCTCATATTCAAGGCTACGATCATCATGATGATGAAGATACAGCAAGCGATGATCATGATGCTCCTAGTGGAGATGAAGATGCATCATAAAGCAAATATCAACATCTTATACTTAGTAAAAATAAGTATTTCAGATAGTTGCCAGCTGGCAACTTGTGCTTTTTTTGATGTGGTTGACAAAGTCAAAGTTAATACTGACCATAGATATTCATAGATAAATCAAGATCTGAGATCTTTTTGTAACGGATTCCTCACCTTGTTCTATAAAAGGTGCAGGAATGCCTCATTTTTAAACATTCGAAGCTTAATTGAAATCTATCTGCTGAAATATTCTGGGCTCATTTCAAAGCTTTTTGTATACATCTATATCTTTGCATACTTAATGAATGAGAAGACTTGTTTGATTACAATTCATAGTAAATCTTGAGTAATCAGTGTGTGAATTTTGGATATATGTTGTGATCTATTGCATCCCTTGGAGTGCATATCTACTAGCATATGTTGTTTTCATACAATTCCTTTGAAGTTAGCATCATGTGTATCTAGCTGTGGAATGTCTTGGTGAACATATGGTTTGGTTTTCTTCTCTTCATGACTATATTTGATGTGCATGTGGTTCAAAAGCTAAAGGTTCAACATTGATTTGAAATATTTCTTTCAATTTCTTTTAAATTTCAGAGCATTTCACCATCATAATTGTAAATAACTGATAATCTCAAGCAAATAACACAAAATATGTGGACATCTCGTAGATAATTGAAAATATTTAGCATATTTGAAGCTCAAGCATGTATAATTGAAAATATCATGCAAAGATTTGAATATAACTGCATCATTTGATCAAACAATTGTATAAAATGACCTCTCTGTGAAGAATCTTTGTAGAAATAGTGTCATGATGATGAACTTCATGTAAGGCCCCAAAATGGAAATAGCAACACACATCAACCTTTGAGTAACATCAAATGATTAAGACCCAATCACCAGAGACTTGGGATCATGAATTCTCTGAATCCATTGTATCTTTCAAGATGAATAAAGGTTAATGTGTAATTTTATTCTATGCTTGTTTGTGACTAACATCATGACCAACACAACCTTGGTATTGTCATCTTCTTTTTCCTTCACCTCTGCTTCTTTCTCCTATATTCTTTCTTCTCCTTTGGATCTGAAGTCAGCAGGGGAAACCGGAGGAGTGATGTTTTTTTGTTCATGGGCCACCTCTTCCAGAGCAGAGGATTCTAAGCCCTTATCTTCACTGGTGTCCATTAGTTCTTCTGTCATTTCCTCAGTGGATTCCTTTTCAACACCTATGGCTGAAGGATCAATGCCCAAGTCCTCTATAATAGGAAGATTGAATCTTTTGAAGGCATTCCTAAGAATCTCTTCTATTTCTTTGGGTATCTTGTTAGTCTTACCAAGCATGAGCTGATTCATTTGGGCTTTGCTCTAAAATTCATCCTTGCAATCCTTGAAGATCATGTTCATTTGCTTTGAATCGATTGAAGGATATAGCTATATGGCTATCTATTCTCAAATCTCAAGATCTTTTGCCATGGCAATATTCTTTCTTATTTCTAAGTCCTTTTCTAGGCTTTTGGGAATAGGAGATATAATTTCAATAAAAGCCTTGTTATATATGTTCAGATACTTAATTGTTGCTTCCTGCAAGATCTTTTGGTTTGCTTCATTGTAATCATCATAGAATTCAGCCATTGGCTGAAGGTTTCCATCCACAGTGACAGATTTGATGACATCATCTAAAGACAGAGTGGGCTTTTCTACAAATTCTTCTGCCTTTTCTTCTTCACCTTGACCAGTAGAGGGTTCACCAGATTTTTTCTTCTTCTCCTTCTTCATTTTCTTTATCTCCTCATCTGTTTCAGTTTCTTCATCATCCTTTTGACTGACATAAGACCTTGTGGCCTTTGTTTTAGTTCTTTTCTCTCCTCTGTCGGATGATTTTGCTTCTGATTTTGATGTCCTTGAGCTTTTAGCAGTGCCAGGTACAGATCTCTTTGATGATCTTGTCCGAGTGGAAGATTCTACTAGAGAACTTTTCTTACTTCCCTTTTCTGCCTCTTTCTTCTCTTCCTCAGCCCTTTCCATCTTTTCCCTGTTGGCATCAAGTGCCTCCTTTGAGATGCCTAAGCCTTTGGCAACTTCTTCAACTTCTTTTCTCACTTTCCTCTTTATTTTCGGTTGTTTGAGTTCCACATGAACTTTTACACTTAGCTCTTCAAAGGTTCCAAACCTTTCTGCCTTTGGATCCTTTGGCTGATTAGCATGTGTTGAACATGTAGCTCCACAATTTGTTCATCAACTTCATACCCCATAGACATGATCCAGACTGTCCTTGGCTCTGCTACCTCCATTAGGCATTGATCAGTGTCTACTATGAAGCACACTATATCTTTATATTTTTCAACCAATGATTTTGGGATTCTTTCTCTGATTTGCATAGTATTTTGTAAGTTCTTAAAGTACCCCCATAGAGTTGTATTCCTTGCCTTGGCATCCCCAAGTTCATGCATGTAATCTCTGATTTGAATTGCTACCGGGTTTGTTATTTTGCCATGCCCATTCATTGGATCTGGGCAGCTCATTCATAAAGTAGAAAAATAAACACAATATCAGTCCACCATATTTAAAGGAGTTTTTCTTATCCTTTTTGATCTTTTGTATGTTCTCTATCAATTGACTTAGAAGAAGTCCACAAAGATCATACTCTGCATTCTTTCTCAGCATCTCATAAGCAGTATATACTGTAGTTCCGGACACTGAATTCTCCCTGCTGGAATGATATATCTTATACCCTATTATCATAGATGCAAACTTGATATCTGGGTCCGTGATATCTTCAATGGTCATTGCCCTCTTATCAAATTTGGATCCAGTGGCCTTAGTTATAGTTTGGTTTTTGACAGATTTGAGGACAGGTATCCCTCTGAAAGAGTATAAGCTGGTTACTGCCCTAATTGCCTCTTTAGTGATTTTGCAAGGTCTGTTCAGCCATAGGAAGTTATCATGCATCCTACTCAATACATACCAGACCCATTCATCTTCTTCAAAGCAGGGGAAATGAATGAACTGATCAAAATGTTTCTCCTGGATGCCCTTATATTGAGGTTTAAGTTCAAAAGCATCATCTATCAATTGTTTATGATAGATATCTCTTAGTTTGAATTCCTCAAACTCTTCAATATTCACGTGTATATAAACCCTAATATCTTCTATATGCAACACACCATGCAGAACACTGGAAAATGCTCCTAGGGGATCTACTCCCAAGGATTTATAGGGATGTTTCTTGAATTTGGGGCGACACCTATCAGAGATCTTCACAATATTTGGAGTACCAATCATTCAAGGATTTAGAGAGAGATATTTGATAATGAAGAATACCTTTTGTGCCTTTCAGTTTCACGAAGTTAGCCGGATCGATTTCTGGATGAATTGACTTCTACAAATGATCTTTGATGAGCTTGAGAAATTTTGTTGCAGAGCTTCTCTTTTTGTTTCTTCTTGAATGCAGAATGAACAAATGCTTAATGAAAAAACCCTTATATTGCTCTGTAAACCCTAATGTCAGGTTGCAATAAATGCTTGACCTAAGTCATTCTAGTTTGCCTTATTCAAATGACTTGAAGAACCAGATCAATCTTGATCTTAAACATCTTGCAGATCTTCCAAATTTTAACCATAGTTTATTTGGATGTTTTTCTTATGAACCCTTTAATCTGTAACTCTTCTTGTGCCAGTTCTGGCACCAATTGTCTGGCTGGGGGAACAAGGTTTTCTTTGTGTCTCCCCCTGAGCCAAAGCTTACTTTTTAATTTTCGGAAGGAATATCAGCACTAGAGTCTGGTGCAGATCCATCCTCTACATTCTCTGTACTTTTCTTCACCCAAATCTTGTTCATCTCATTTTGAACTTCATCCGCATTCACTTTTTGTTTTCCCTTGTCTTGATTTTGATTATAATGTACTGGACCTCTTTTGTCCTGATTCTTGCTTCTACAAAATTTTGCAATATGACTGGATCTATTGCAAATTTGGCAAACAACATTTCTTTGCATATTTGATTGATATCCTCTTGATCTGCATTGATTAGCCATATGACCTATTCTATTGCATGCAAAGCATCTACCATTGAATGATTTGTTCATTTGCATATTTCTGCATTCATGAGATTTGTGACCATACCTTTTGTAGTTGAAACACTATCTGGAGAAGGATGTATTAGTTTGATTCATTCTCTTTCTGCACTGATTAGCTTTATGACCAAAGTTATTGCAGTTGTCGCAGTATCCATTGAAGGATGGATATCTTTGAGCATTAGGCTGCCTTACTGGAGGTCTTCTAGGCCTGTTCCTTGGATTTTCTGATCCAAAATTCTTCTGACCAAATCCAGAGCTTTCTCATTTCTCATATCCCAAACCACACTTGTCATCTACCCTCTTTGGCTTTCAAGAAGAACTTCAAGTTGAGCAGAACTTATCTTGAAATTTTCTTTATATTCATTTGTTGTTTGAAGATCCCTTTTAAGAGAGACAATTTGATCCTCAAGTTTTTCTTCATTATCTTTAGCATCTTCAAGATCAGATTCAAGGTGTCTGATTATTCTATCCATCTTGTGGTAGTCTTCTAATTTCTCCTTGAGAGATTGCCTTAGATCATCTTCAGTTTTTCTTTTCTCTTCAATTTCTTGGGAAAACTTCATAACTCCTGATTCCATCTCATGTCTTATCATAATGATCTCTTTTGATAACTTTTCACACAACTTGGTTTTCTCCTTCAGATCTCCATTTGTATCATTGGCTTCACCTTGACTTGTCAGTTACTGAAGGTGCTCTTTCTCTTTTTCATAGAGAGACTCAGTTTCCCTTTTAGTTCATTTATGAAATCATCAGCCTGTTTGAGTCTTTCCTTCAATTCATTGACTTCAAAATTTGACTGCTTAAGATCATCTAGGGTAGACTTAAGTTGCTCCCCCATACCATACTCATCCATTTGAATTCCTAGATCTTCCTCAAGCTGTTAGGCTCTATTGGGAGGAACTTGGCTCTGTTACCAATTGTTGATAACTGAGAGGGGGGGTGAATTAGTTATCTTAATAATTTTAACTTTCTAAACTTTCATATTAATCAATGCAGTATTAATTCAAATAAGCAAAACATAACCATGAAATGGAAATACATATGACACAATATTTTTGACATGGAAACCCTGTTAAGGGAAAAAACCATAGGGTGATTAACCCAAGAATGTATTATCTATTAGAAGAATAGAAATACAAAATGGCACTTGCCAATTAGGGCTCACTGCCTGAGTACACTGCTCACAAGAGGCCCACTGCCTACAAGAGACTCACTGTCTACAATTTATAAGGAGTGTAATACAATACTTGAACTGATAAGGAGCATCTACATATGCTGGAGTTTAGTTTCAGTTAAACTCAGTACACTGATCTGCTGCACTTCATCCTTTCTCTTCCTTAGTGCTGCTATCCTTTCACATACAGGACCTACCTTACTACTTTCACTCTGCTCTACTACTTTTCTTCATGCTTTCCAAAAACCATGACACCTTTCACAACTAAATCCATCTTGTATATATATCTGTACAAGTGATTTCATCACCTTTCTAGTCAGCACCTGGAATAGTCAATATTTTCCACGAACTCTAATTTGTTGGCTGAATCCTTGCTTACCAAGTAATGCAGATCAAGGATATACTTGTAAAAGTCATCAATCATGTCAGCCAATCATAACTTATGCCTTAAGAATCTTTACCATCATCAGTAACGCATCCGGAATAATGTCTGATGTTCTGCCAGTCAGTTCTTCCTTTGTCCACATTGCCAATCAGGAACCTAACACTCAAGTATTCATATCTTTTTCTTCATCTATCATTGAAGGCTAAATCCTTGGAATCGATCAATTAAAGTAGTCTTCTTGACTTCCCCAAATCCGCATTTCACCAAGATACTTCCTTTGAGAGATCCGGAGCTGACTGTTGAACCTCGCCACATGCTTTGTTCTTGCTTACCAGATCACAATACTCTGCACTCTACCTTCTGGTAGAGACTCATCATGTCCTGCGGATGTGTGGGTTAACCTTTGTTGCCATCAAAGACAACAAGCATGAAGCTCCGATGTGTCTCTTGCCAACAGAAAGTTGTAGTCAAAAGAAAGCATAAAGTAAGGGGGAGCAAAGAAGCAAAGCAAGTTTGTATGTCTTGATGGTTTTTTACATCATGTGTTTCCATCAATGACAAAGGGGGTGATTGTTGCAAGTATGAGCAGTAAGTGTTTTCATTGATGTCAACACCTAAAGGCATCATCTAAGGAAATTATTTGAATGAGTTTAAGCAAGTGTCTAAGAATAACAGTATAGTGTTTTGCTCTGCATATCTTGTAGATTGAATATCTTTGTCTGCGGTTTGGAAGTTATGATAAGGGATGTCTGTAGTTGCTATGTTTCAAGTTTGAGCCTCCGATATGAAGATTTGAGTGAGTTCCATTCACCAGGGGAAAAACTATTTTTCTGAGTGTTTAATGGTGACAGGGAGAATGTATTATGCTATGCATTTCTTCGCATTTAAGTTTTACAGTCCACGGTTCTAGAATTAAGTTTGTAATGATGATATGTGCCTTCAGTTTAAATGATTTGTGATTTGGTTCTTCACAAGTGATCTTTCCTTTATGACAGTGGCTGATAGTAATGTTTAAGTGCTCTGATTTGAAGAATCTTTTGGATAGAATGTTTGAGGGTTGTGCGGAAATTCTTGGTGATTGTAATGTGCTTGTGGTTGTCCCTAGATCGTGTTCCTACCTTTTGATTGGTCCACAAAGTGTAATCTAGATCGTGCATGAAGCATGTTCCTAAAGGTCTTAATGTTAACACTAGTTTTAGCTGACTTGGTTGTTTTCACTACTTTTGATTATACTTTGGAGTTTTTGATAGCGTGTTGTAGCGTGGAAGATTGTATTTGAGTCCTAGCTAAGGCATGGTATAGTCCACATTCATTCTTCTCCTTCACAAATCCATTTAGGTGTAGACCTATTCTAATGTATGTGTGTATGCCAACCTTGGAGATTGTTCCAATGGTTGATGATCATAATTCTGACCTTGATGTTCATTCTGAGATTGATGAATTGTATAAATACATGTAAAGTAGTCATGAATGATTGATGAGGATGCAAAGATGCGAAGATACGTGCTAAGTGAAAAAGTCAAGTAGAGTAGAGGAAATGTATTACGCTTCAATGGAACTGAACCTTGGCATAGTGTAGATGCTACTATCTCCATTCACCAACTCCGGTAGTGAGCCACCCACTAGCAGTGAGCCACCCCATTGGCAGTGAGCCCCTTGTTTTGCATTGAGCATTCTGGGCAGTGAGCCTTTGACAGTGAGCCTTGTTTTAAATTTTGATATATAATTTATATTGTGAGCTAACACTCACTGTGGTTTTTTCCTCATTGAGTTTTCCACGTAAAAAATCTGGTGTTGAATGTGTGAATGTGTTCAAGTTTTTGATTATATGCTTTCATGATTAAATCATAATTAAGTGGTTAATGTGTTGATGCTTGAAAGAAGTTAAGTTTATTCTACAACTGATTCACCCCCCCTCTTAGTTGTCTTGTGCATTTCAACAACATCCAAATTGCTAAATTCATCCTCCACTACATAGTATGCCATTATTTCATTCCCTTCTCTATCATCACAGATAATGGGAGACCATTTAGAAACTAGGAAGTCTGCACCCTATGTGAAAAGTTCCACATCCAACATCATTTATCCACATCATATTACCCCCAAGGTAATGGTCAAGCCAACGCTTCTAACAAAACCATCTTAAATGCATTCTGAAAAAGACATTTAATGAAGCTGGTTGTGACTGGCACCTTCAGTTCAACCCTACCCTATGGGCCTATTGAATAAGCATTCGCACACCCACAGGAGCCACACCATACTCATTAGTATTCACTTCTAAAGCCATTTTTCCTATAGAGGTCAAGCTCCCTTCTCTCAGGATTTCATTGCAGAACATAATCACTGAGGAGGAGTATTGAGTTGCATGACTAAATGAGCTAGTACTCCTAGATGAGAAATACTTGGATGCTCTCAATCACCTTCAAGACTATCAAAACTGCCTATACAGAAGCTACAACAAAAAGATCAAGAACTACAAGTTTGAGATAGGTGACCTTGTCCTTATGGAGAACCAGAGAAACCTACAAGAGTGCCACAAGAAAGGAAAGTTCGAGCCTAATTGGTTGGGACCATATTTCATCACAACTAGCTATGGTTCAGGATCATATCAGCTTGCAACACCTAAGGAGTAGCCCCTAGATGAGCCTATGAACATCATGCACCTAAAAAAATTCTATGCATAGCCCATCGAGTATCCCAAATCAAATAAATTCAAAAAAATTAAAAATTAGAAAAAATTAAAAAAATCAAAAAATCAAGAAAAAACCTGAGTGCAATAAAGTCGTCCAATGGTGAAAATCACTTTGGTGATGCCTTGGATAGGTACCATGGTGAAAACCTATCTTAGGCACCATGTGTAGTGGCCAATTCTACCATCTAATAAGTCCTCCTATCCATCATAACATTCCACATCACACGCATCCCATGGCTTGGAATTCTAAAACATCAAATCACCCACCCTACATTATCCCACAAAAAGCTAACTCATGGAATGGGGATCCTTGTATGCTCTCCCTGTACAACTCAAAATCCATAAAAATCCAAAAACTCAAAAAAGATCACAAAATTATAAAAATCCAAAAAATCCATAAAAATCCAAAAACAATACAAAAATCCAAAAACTCCAAAAAAATCACAAAATTACAAAAGTCCAAAAATAATCCCACATCATCATCACACTCAACACATCATCTTCCACCATCATCGCATCTATCCCAAACCATTCCCACATCGTCAAGTCAAACTAGAACTACATATTCATCTCACCCGCATCTTAAAGTGCCTTGATCTCATGGACACAGGGTATGTAGGCAATTTGGAATACAAAGGAGGTATCTAGTACTTAGGTACATAAGATGCACCCATCCAACCTGTTTAAATGGTCCCTATCTTCTGAGCTTACTAAATTCACCAAAAAATACACATGCTAAGCATAACTCCAAAACATCACATCTTACGGAAAAAATCATCAATCAATAAACCAATCATAATCATCACATATGGCCTACTATCATTTTTCCCACCTTTTGAAATCTATCCAATAATATCCAACTAATTCTCACCTTAATGGATATATAGTTCCTACAATAGGCAAAATCCATCATCTTATCAACACTTATCTTGGCAAGAGATACAATGGTTGTTTGTATGGTTCATTGGTCTTTTTTATTATTGATTTTTATTTTTTGTCTTGTTCTAGGGATCATTCTAAAGCTACCTTGATCTCACTATATCATGGTACGTGGTGGAAAACATCTAGAATTGTCACGTCTCAAATTTTGATACATCTGAGTTTAACTTAAATGGAAATATTTCATGAATAATTATAGGTGGATAGATGAATAATTGTTATATTTTAATATGAAAAGATGTAATGAAATAAATGTAATATTCATGTTAGTAATGCTTCGGCTATGCTTCGATAATTTGGCTTACTAATCTATTAACAGGAAATTGGAGTTTGCTATAAGTTACAGGTTGTCGAAGAGAAGAAGTGGTTGAGGTAAAGGAGATTAGCATCCTGGCAGGGTTAAGATGGAGGGATAACTTTCACACACTTCACGTAGTGTCATGTAGCTTCATATGTTGCATATTGAATGATTTAATAGTTTAATTTAAATTGTATTTTTATTTTATTTGAATTATATATCGTATAGTTAGTTAAAGGTAATTTAATTAGATTATTTATTTAAATATCTTGGGTGTTTAGAAAAATAGAAAAATTGATTTAGTTATTTAATTTGCTTTATTTAGAAAATAATCATATTCTATTTAATTATTAGTTTTATAGATACATTGTGATAAATATGTGAATTATTTTAAGAATAATTTTAGAACTAGAAATAGAATAAAACATGTTTTATTGAAACTTATTTTAGGAAAAAGAAAAGTTCTGGAAAATGAAACACTTGAGGAAGAGGAAAAGAGGAGTTGTAATTCGTTTCTTGCTCATCAAAACTTCTATTTAACATCTTGTAATCTCAAAAAGAGGGGATCATTATTTTTATTCCTTCTGTAATTGCATTCAAATCAAATCGAGGAAAAGTATTTTGTGCATAAGAGGAAAATAAATCAGATCAAGGAAGCTTCTGTAAAAATTTGGCATTTAGTTTCATTAAGGAACAAATTTCCCAGGTTCTTATTAAATATTAGTTTCATTTGTGATTATTGTGTGTTAAATTTTTTCTTATTTATGCATGATTTCCCTGTCTAAATTGTTATTAATTATTAGATTATTGGCTATAGATTGTTAAATAAATGTTCTGTTTCTATATAAAATATATATACATATATATATAGATTACACTATATATATATGAAGAAAAACTTCAGAGTAGATTGTATTGAATCAAACAATTTCTGTATTGAATCGAATTACATTTCCTTATATCGATTGATCAACTGTATAGATCTACCATCGTTTTCTTTTATTGGAATTTATACTCAATGAAATATAACATATTCAATAGCATTTCTTTGTATGTTATACATTGAAAGGAGCATATCATATCTGAAACATTTTATTTCCAATTTATAATGATAGAAATGTATCATAGCTGACATTGTTTGTATTGCATTTTATTTGAATAAAACTTAGTTTTACTGGCCATAGGCCGTAGTCTGTAGAAGAGGGAATTAGCTTCCCCAAATGGAGCCACAGTCCCTAAGGAACTGCAACCCCATTTGGGGACAGTCACCATTCCATATAAGCTTTAATCTATTAAACAGTTTTCTAATTCATCTCAAATAATTATGAGATCCTTGAAACATATCTTTGTTGCATTTAATCAAGTTTAGATTGATATATATATATATATATACCAATGCATATATTTTCCTATTCTGTATAATGTAATGACTATATCATACATTCTAGAAGCTGAAAAGTTCTTTATATTAGTTTATAGCATAAAAATTACTATCTGAAATCAGAATGACTGTATAAATTTTATCTTGTTTATTTTCAATATAAATATATATATTATGAATAAATGTTGCATATATTTTGATAGTTAGAAATGAACATGATGAAATAAACTTTCATTATTGTTTTTAGTTTAATTGTTAATTGTATGAGCTTCGATATTATATGAATTTCCTTTCTTTTGCAAAGTAATTTTATAATCTGGAAATTGAAAGGTTTATGATGGTAATCAATGTAAATATTTTGATTGTATTTCTTATTGTCTGAAAAATAGAATGACTGAATCGATTATTTCATATATATATATATATATATATATATATATATATATATATATATATATATATATATATATATGTCGTATTGTTGTGTTTATTGGAAATGAATATGAAGAATAGAACTATAATGCTGATTGGGTTCAATTGTCAAATTGAATTTTATAGTATATATATATATATATATATATATATAATATCTGAAATTGAATTCATTGTTCTGTAGAAAAAGAAATACTCTTTTTATTAGCATTAATGAGAAAGACTTGTAGAAACTTTTGAATTATTCTTGATAAATGTTATTTCTTCATTTCAATTGTAAAAACTAATAGTATATCCAAATTCTTGATTATGAAAGAAATACATTATGTTTATCTAGTAGATCTTCAAATAGATCAGATAAAATAAGGGAAAAACAGTAAACTTTTCATTACACAAACCAGTGAAATCATTTGATAAATGGAAATAATGTTTTTATTTTGAAATAAAGATATCTTGATTATAGAAAACAAAAGATAGGAAAACTGTGTTGTATGTATTTTGGTAAAGTACGAACTTTCAGGATAGGATGTCGAATGTGGGCTCCCAAAGACAATCATTTTACTTTTTCTAAAACTATCATTTTATTTAAAATACTTGGCCAAGCATCTATACCATTGAAACAGATGGATTTGTTAAAAACCCTAGAACTTTGTAGTCTTTGCCACATCCTGTTTCCAAGATTTTGTGTCATTCTAGTATTAGGATACATACAAGCAACAGGCATACATCGAGAGTTTCCCTCCTACTTACACCGTTCCAGGTTGCTAGGCTCCTTGTGCAGGGTCAGTGCTTTCTTCGAGTTATGAAGAAACCCGGTGAAGTTCAGTACTTCGTGGTTGGGTGGAAAAAGCACCTCAACCACTCTCTTGGACTTGGTTTGTGGATGATCGGAGGATCGAGGAAATCAAGATTAGATATTATTATTGATATGGATATTTGCTTCTTTGTATGGCTTCATTGCCAAGTTGCAATTGTAATATGATTGATGGGTATATTGATGATAGTTCTTCTTTGTGTAACATTGGAACAAATGTATTGTAACACCAAGTCAATGTAGGTAAACTATTTTGTAATCCATTCTGGTATATGGATCATTATTCTTATTCATGAATTCTTGCCATTATGTGATTTTATGGATATTTGGACACCATTATTGGTTGATTATCTTAATTATGCAATATGTTTGCCTTTCAGGTATTATTTTTAGTTGGTAAATTTCCCCACCTTACATTTGGTATCAGAGCATGGTTCCAACATTGGGAGCTCTGGGGCATGTGTTGCTCAGTTTGTTTGAGTATGTGTGGGTCCTTGATTGTTGGTGTGTAGTAAGTAGCATCTGCCTTCTTTTGTATGTCATCCTTGCATGTGTGTATGGTGAGTAATACATTACTATGGGTTAGATAAACCCTGGTGTTTGTCAAGAAGTTGCTTATGGGTATTTTCTTTCTTGATGCCTTGAGTGTTAGGCATGAGTCCTTGTACTATGTGCAAGTGCTTGAGTGACCTTTGAAGGGTCATGTTTGTGCTTGTGTAACCACCTAGGATGGTAGAGTTATGAGGACCTTGGTGTGAAAATAAATACCATGTTCCAAGTATGATCAAACTTGGTTTATTCTTTTAGAAGTTATGCATTGTATATGGACAAGAGGATGTTTTGAATATTGATGGACCTTGTTGTGTACAAGAGTAGCGTATCCTCGTAATGTTTGCTTTTATATAGAGAATGGTAATGATTGTTTATGGCATTGCCTTATTGAGAATATGTTCCCAGGTATGAATTAATTATGCGGTTGTAAGATAGATAGTGTTGCATCGCATTGCTAGACTAGATCATTTGGGTAATGACTTGTATTCCTATATTGCATTTTCCCTAGGATTCATATGGGAACCAGGGTGTAATAATTGCATTATTTAAAGAGTTAAAGAGAAAAAGGGGTTGTGAAGAGGGCCTTTTGTATAATCCTTGTGATGTTTTGAAGTATTAGAATCCCTACATCTTGTGACCTAAATTATGATTTTTTGTCTCTTAGTATGCATTTAGTATGCTTGTCATCATGTTGTGGAGGAGTTTAGAATCTTGTGAAAGGAATGTTGGGTAATTGCTTAACCCCAACCTAATCATTCCTCCTATTTTATTTATGCTATATTGGTGAATCCTTGAATTGGTAAGAAGTGTTAACC
The DNA here is from genome assembly GCA_027924645.1 of Cunninghamia lanceolata. NCBI lineage: Eukaryota > Viridiplantae > Streptophyta > Pinopsida > Cupressales > Cupressaceae > Cunninghamia > Cunninghamia lanceolata. The sequence goes on along the minus strand of BSBN01000160.1, from coordinate 3,459,258 downwards.
ACTACCTATTGGAGAAATTGATGTTGTGATCATGATTTTGTCTCAGCTTAGTCTTGATTTCTGGTTGGATGACTGTGTATGTTTTTATGTAGTGATTGAATGCAACTTTTGGTTTCTTGGCATCATTAAGTGATGTTAGTGCGGTTAAGTAGAATTAATCTTATTAGAATAGACATGATTGGAGACTTGGAAGATTTGTTGTTTAATGTGGTTGAGTTTATTCTCTTACTCACCTTGGATCCAGATGTAGTGTAGCATTGTACTCCCTCTGTAGTGGCTAGAATTAGTCACATAGTTCTTGTAATGTGAAACTTGTGAATATTGATTTTTATTTGACTTTGTAAGGACCAACTTTGAATTTTTTTTTATTTTCTTTTATTTATGGAAAAGTATAGCCATCAAAAATTAATATTTATTTATCTTATGACCTTGATGGTCACATTGTATTTACTATTGTAATTGCTTTTCTTTTCTTTGGACTTTATTTACTTAATTATTATTGGTGGCTATGCTTGAAGGATTTAACTGTTGATCATGTGTCCTATTATGTTCTAGATATCATGTCCATGATGGGCCTTTGATGGATTGTATAAGGGAGTAGAATGTGGAAAATGAACTAGTACTTGATGTGTGTATTACTAGAATTATGGTAGATTAAATTCCTTGGTTTATTGATAAATGAAAGCGACTATTGTGTGAAATGGATTTATGTTTCTGTGAATCACTTGAAGAGAAATGTATTCTTGTATGAACTTAAATATATATTTATGACTGTGTAGAGAACACATTGGGATTGAATCTTTCTTTTAGTTTAATTGGCCTAATGTTGGCTTAGTCCACCAACTTTAGTTGTTCTTGTGTATCTTGTTCCTGTTGATCTTGAACACGATGCCATGCCCTAGTGTTTGGAATTGGTAGAGTGTATGATGTTGTATGTAAGTTCCATAACTACCTTCAAGTTGACATAATGTAGGGTATGATGGATCTTTAGTTAGTGCATGAGCATGTAATGTATATAGATAATTATGGTATTATAGTTGTTTTTTATTTGTGTTGAGTTGCCAACCTTTAAATCAGGTTACTTCAAGAGTTTCTTCTTAGTAGTTGAAGGTTTTCTAGCTTGATGTTGGATGGGATAAGTTGTCCTTTTTATTCCATTTTATGGATACTTGGTGTTAGGCTATGAAGAAGCCTTGTGTTTCTTATTTGATCATGAATTTGTGATCGAGTTGTGTTGTATGACATTTTGGTCTAGCCTAGTTTGAGGAAATGGTAGTATGATGGAGTAGTCTTACTCCTTGTTTGTCATCTTAGATGTACTCCTAGTGAGTAACAAGTTGCTAAGCCTTGCTTTATAGAAGTGTTTACCCTGTTAGAGGGTGTGATTAGATTCTTTCCTATAAGAATATGTTTGGTTGGTCCTAGTTTTGGTAGTGTAGTGCTAGAATGTTAAAGAAACCCTCTCTTTCAGGAGTGGAGTGTGAGGAAGTATATCATATAGGGAAACCGTGCCTAGAGTTGAGACATGTAGTAATAGTGCCTATAACCTTTTGAATTAGCTTACCTAAGCCTTGAATTCTTTTGTTGTGAAGAAGGACTATTGAGAGAATAATCTTTTGTTCAATTTTCCTTAAGAGTAGATATGGTATCTTTGTGAGTCTCCTTAAACTTAGTTGAGAGATTGAAAGGTTATCCCAACATAGTTGTGATCCTAAGTTTTTTTTTTTTTTACTTAACTTGTCGTTGTGCTTTTTGGGCTAGGGATTCTTCTCATTACAGTGGCCATGGAACGATGGAGTGGTGTAGTCTCAAAGGAGTTGTATGCACGATGGTTGGTTTTGATCTAGTTGGTGTACTTTTGGAGATTTGTTTTGATATAGGGGATCTCAACCAAGTGATGGTAAGAAGAACGGATCTCTTGAAATTATGTTATGATTCCATTCCATGTGCATTATGATAAATGATTCATGCTTATATTTGTCTATGATGGACTAAGATTTGGCTCATTTGGTGTGCTTTGGTGATAAAATTATTTTTCTTTATAACTTCATTGATTGTGCTGATATTTTGATTATGCTCTGACAAGAGTACCATATGTTACTTGTATGGAATTGGGTGGTAGTTGTACCATGTATCGGGTATATGCTTGTATTGGCAGTAGGGCCATGTGTGATTATTTATATTGATTAACATACTTTATTGGATCATTGAAATAAATGGATATTGCACCATTGAAATAGATGGGTATTGCACCATTGAAATAGATGGATATGGCACTATTGAAATTATTATTGAAATCATGATAAACTTTTATCCTTGATCTTACTAGTCATGTAATGATCTTCTTACATGTTGAAAACCTATGCTTTTATTGAAGACTTTGTTGTAAATTGTGATATTTATGTTATTGAGACATTTTGATTGCCAATGATGATAACAAGTAGTATGGGATGCTTGTCTTTCATCATAAGGGCAATTGTTCTGCTGTCTCATGCAAAATGAACATAAATGTTTTATTTTATGAAAATGTTTGAGATATGAATAAGATTTAACTTGTATGCTTTTATTCATCTATTTGATGAACAATGACATGTTAAGGATGTGTGCAAGTGAATGAATGTTAGAAAGAGGAATCTTTAAAGTTATGAACAAACAGGTGCTTGGAGCAATGACACATTGTCAAGTAGACTAATTTTGACTTTAAGGTAAAATAGAATTAAAGAGGTATGAAATTTTATCTTCAGTTAAGTTGATCATCGGGACGATGATTCTTTTAAGGGGAAAAGGATGTCACGTCTCAAATTTTGATACATCTGAGTTTAACTTAAATAGAAATATTTCATGAATAATTACATGCGGATAGATGAATAATTGTTATATTTTAATATGAAAAGATGTAATGAAATAAATGTAATATTCATGTTAGTAATGCTTTGGCTATGCTTCGATAATTTGGATTACTAATCTATTAACAAGAAATTGGAGTTTGCTATGAGTTGCAGGTTGTCAAAGACAAGAGGTGGTTGAGGTAAAGGAGATTAGCATCCTAGTAGGGTTAAGATGGAGGGATAACTTTCACACACTTCACGTAGTGTCATGTAGCTGCATATGTTGCATATTGAATGATTTAATAGTTTAATTTAAATTGCATTTTTATTTTATTTGAATTATATATCATATAGTTAGTTAATGGTAATTTAATTAGATTATTTATTTAAATATCTTGGGTGTTTAGAAAAATAGAATAATTGGTTTAGTTATTTAATTTGCTTTATTTAGAGAATAATCATATTCTATTTAATTATTAGTTTTATAGATACATTATGATAAATATGTGAATTATTTTAATAATATTTTTAGAACTAGAAATAGAATAAAACATATTTTATTGAAACTTATTTGAGGAAAAAGAAAAGTTCTGGAAAACGAAACACTTGAGGAAGAGGAAAAGAGGAGTTGTAATTCGTTTCTTGCTCATAAAAATTTCTATTTAACATCTTGTAATCTCAAAAAGAGGGGATCATCATTTTTATTCCTTCTATAATTGCATTCAAATCAAATTGAGGAAAGGCATTCTGCGCATAAGAGTAAAATAAATCAGATCAAGGAATTTTCTATAGGAATCCGGCATTCAATTTCATTAAGGAAAAAAATTCCTAGGTTCTTATTAAATCTTAGTTTTGTTTGTGATTATTGTGTGTTGATTTTTTTCTTATTTATGCATGGTTTCCCTATCTGAATTATTATTAATTATTAGGTTACTAGCTATAGATTGTTAAATAAATGTTATGTTTCTATGTAAAATATATATACATACATACATACATATATATACAGATTACACTGTATATATATATATATGAAGAAAAACTTCATAGTAGATTGTATTGAATCAAACAATTTTTGTATTGAATCGAATTACATTTCCTTAGATCGATTGATCAACTATATAGATCTACCATTATTTTCTTTTATTGAAATTTATATTGAATGAAACATAGCATATTCGATAGCGTTTCTTTGCATGTTATACATTAAAAGGAGCATATCATATCTGAAAAAGATGCGCATTTTTGGCCTGCAGCCATACAGCCCCAGGTCATTCTGGATGATTTTGCGGCTTTGCGGTGGGATTGGTAGAGCACAGTCAGGGATGCAGGCACTACTCCTGCATATGATATATGGTGGCAGATGTGGTGGCTGACACGGTTTACAAACCCGGTAGAGGAGGCAGTCCCTATGGAGGAGGTATCAGGGTTAGGTGATGAGGATTCAGAGGATGATGGGGATGATGATTCTAATGGGGATGACTTCCTGCAGGAGGGTGAGGAGATCATTACTGATTACCTTGTGGAGGTTGGGGAGGATGGAGAGGAGGAGGAGGTTGGTGAGCCGATGGATGTGCTAGCAGTGATGGTAGTCAGATAGGTTCCCCAATAGTAGGTGAGATAGTAGGCACCTGTTTAGCAGGTGCCTGTTGAGCAGGTTTAGATTGGGGTGGCACGGCGACATAGATGGCCTCGACAGCGGGGGGGATAGCTAAGGGTGGGCAGGGGTGGTCTACCCCCACCACAGGTAGTGCAGCAGTAGGTTGTCACTGCAGGGCAACAGGCAGTAGGCTATAGGGTAGTCGGCAGGAGGCAGCAGGGCAGCCGACAGCAGGGTAGCAGGTAGAGGCAGGCCCTTCTGAGGTTCAAGGGCTCACACCTCGTCGGTGGCCTCAGGGTGAGGAGGAGGAGATTGAGACCCTGCGGGCACAGGTGGCCAGCTTATAGAAGGCCTTAGAGCACTGTGAGGTAGACTTGGTTTAGTTGCAGGGTACAGTGGCCTTATTAGATGGGTTAGATAGACAGGTGGTTACATTGCAGGCATAGATAGCCCAGGCTCAGGGTGAGATAGTCACTTTGATAGGAGAGCAGGATATGGCACTCGTGAGAGCTCGACAAGTAGAGGCTATAGTGAGTAGTTTATAGGCTTCAGGTGCTGGTATGGCACCAGTTTTAACATTGATGTAAACAAAGCTGACTCAGGCATAGGGACAGGTGACAGAGGCCACTCACCGGGTAGATTATTATCAGGTTCTCTACCATGTAGCACTGCCAGCAGAGCAGTGTGCAATGAGCTTTAGTGAGCTTAGTGGGGCCAGATCATCTAGGTCATAGAGATCTAGGTCTGTTCAGTCTGTCCAGCAGGTGATGGGTCCACCATCACATGTGCCCCAGTAGGTTCCACAGGTACAGGTATAGCCGTAGCCATAGCCGTTACCACAAGTAGGGCCATAGCCACCATCAGGGTTAGGATCCCCCACTCTATTAGAGATAGGATCCTCTATGTGACAGTATATCATTTCAGCCCTTGGAGGCATTGAATCAGGACATGATATTTTTTTTGGATGTGTATATATGAGTGATGTACATTTTTTTGCGATGATGATATATGATATGATGCTTTTTGATGGCCTATATGTTTGTTTATTATGATGTTATATGATTATGATGATGCTCTATGATGATTAATGCAGTATGTTTTATGGATTATATGCTTATGGATGTGTGGTGTTTACATGCAATGTGCTATGTTGATATTATGGATGCATCTATTGATGTGATATGATGGATGCAATGATGGCTTATTTGTTGGATATATGTATGTTTGTGATCTATGGTCGATGATGTATAATGCAAATAAATGCTCAAATTAATAAACATTTATTATGGATGCAAAAATGTGATGCAATGGAAATGTATGTTTATCTTAATAAACACATGTTATGTATGGAAAATATGTATATGCAACTAGATGATTGTAAAATTCAGCTAAATGATTATGATTGTGATTATGTAATGTGATTAAATGATTATGCTATGCAAGTAAATGTAACTAAATGATTATGAGATGATATATGGAATGCAATGTGATGATTAATGATTTTAAAATGCACCTATGTGATTACAAACTTAAATGATTATGGTATGATGTGCAATGTTAACTGATGTATAAAAATGTACCTAAATGACATGCAGATTAAATGATTATTATATGAAAACTAAATGACTCTAAAATGAACCTAAATGATTATGATATGCAACTTAACAGATTCTAAAATGAACCTAATGAGATGATATGGAACTTAACAGATTCTAAAATGAACCTAATGAGATGATATGCAACTTGACAGATTCTAATGAACCTAATGAGATGATATGCAACTTAATAGATTCTAAAAATGAAACTAATGAGATGATATACAACTTAACAGATAAAAATGAACCTAATGAGATGATATGCAACTTAACAGATAAAAATGAACCTAATGAGATGATATGCAAAGTAGGTGATAGATGAGATGCAAATTAGGGTGATAGGTGAGATGCAAATTAGGTGATAGGTGAGATGATTAAGTCCTGATACACATGATGTTCTTTGTTGGACCCTAAGTGGTGGGGCTGTGCGGCAGGGGAATAGGTGGGGACGGGATAAGGGTGGATGGATGGGGAACAGTGGAATGAGGGAATTGTTAGGTCATGAAACACCACGTCATTGAGGGGGGAATATGGTTTGGTTTGGGATCTGTTGAGTGAGAGTTAGTTAGAGGAGGGGGATTAGTGAGGGGATTTGGTAAGGTGGGGGGGAGGGAAGTGGTTATGAAATCTAGGCCTAGGTGGTATAGTTGATTAGAATGATGATTATGAGCTAGTAACAGTAGTTACATAACATTAATTGAGAGTATTTCTTAGTTTACTATAGCAATGTAGGATATAGTTCACAAAGGTATGAAATGACCTAGGTGATGATATATATCCCACGATTGCATGGACTAGACCCGCAAACAATAGGTTGATTTCATGCATGTCCAAGGTAGTATAACCTTGCCTAGCCTAGGAAGGGGACTCATAGCAATGAGTGCCAATAGTACATATAAGGTTTTGGTGCCTATATATGCAAATAGGACACATCATGCTAGAACTGACCCAGGCTTCAAGATATGAATACTATTCTTAGAGTAATGAAACCAACCCACAAGCACAGCATATAGAAACAATGACCTTGTCTACTCTAGGTGTTGTTTGCTACTTACCATGATATAATGAGATCAAGGTATCTTTGGAAGTGACCTAGAGTGAGATGAAAAGATAAAAAACCATAATCAAAAAGATCAACGAAAAGATACAAATAGCCTTTGTGTGCTCTTGCCAAGATACATGTTGATAGGATGACAGATTCTTGTCCATTGTGGGAAAGATTAATCCTAAGACACGAATCAGTTGGGATTGGTTGGATAATATTTGAAAGGTGGGCAAAAGGATAGTCAGGCCATGTGTAGGATTATAGTTGGTATGTTGATTGATGATTTTTGCGTTAGGGATGATGTTTCAAGTGTATACTTAGCGTGTGTATCATTTATTGGGTCCAACAAGCTCAGTGAATGGGGACCATCCAAATAGGTTGGATGGGTACATCTTAGGCACCTAAGTACTGGAAACTTCCTTCGTATTCCAGACTTCCTACATACCCTGTGTCCATGGGATCAAGGTACTTTCAAAATGCGGGCGAAATGAATATGTAGTTCTGGTATGACTTGATGATGTGGGAATGGTTTAGGATGGTTGTGATGTGATGAGTTGATAGATGTTGATGGTTGCGAGTTATAGTGAGAGTGATGTATGGGGGGTGATTTTTTGGTCAATTGTGTTGTTCTTGGATTTTGTGATTTTGTATTGTTTTTTATTTTTTTTTTATTTTGTGTTTTTTTGGATTTTCTAATTTTTAGTTGTACAAAGGGGAGCTTACAAGGATCCACGTTCCATGAGTTAGCCTTGGGATGGGATTGTGGGGGTTAGGTGATAGGACTTGATGTTTCAGAATTCCAAGCCATGGGATGTGTGCGATATGGAGTGTTATGACAGAAAGAGGACTTATTAGATGGTAGAACTGGCCACTACGTATGGCGCCTGAAACAGGTTTTCACCATGGTACTTATCCAAGGCGTCACCGAAGTGATTTTAACCATTGGAAGTTTTTATTGCACTCAAGTTTTTTTCTTGATTTTTTTATTTTTTGGTTTTTTGATTTTTTCTATTTTTTTATTTTTTGACTTGGGGTACCTGATGGGTTATGCATGAAATTTATTTAGATGTAGGATGTTCATAGGCTCATCCAGAGGCTGCCCCTCAGGTGTTGCAACCTGATATGCTCTTGATCAATAGTCTGCTATGACAACATAAGGTCCTAGCCAATTAGGTTTGAACTTTCCTTACTTAGGTCGCTCCTGCAAGTTCTTCTGATTTTCCATAAGGACAAGGTCACCTACTTCAAATTTTTAGTTTCTGATCCTCTTGTTGTAACTTTGTCTGAGGCGATTTTGATATGCCTGTAGGTGGTTCAATGCATTCAAGCGTTTCTCATCCAGTAATTCTAGGTGATGCAACCATTCGACTTGGTATTCCTCATCATTGATTATGTTTTGCATGGATACTCTTAGGGACGGGAGCTTGACCTCAATAGGTAAAATGGCTTCAAATCCAAATACTAGGGAAAATGGAGTGGCTCCTATGGGGGTATGGATGCTTGTGCAGTAGGCCCATAAGGCAGGGTTGAGTTGGAGGTGTCAGTCATGGCCAGCTTCATTGACTATCTTCTTTAGAATGTGGAGGATGGTTTTATTTGAAGCCTCTGCTTGACCGTTTCCTTGAGGGTAATATGGAGTAGAGAAGTGGTGTTTGATTTCAAATTTTTTGCACAAAGTGCAAACTTCTTGGTTCTTGAATGGTTTTCCATTATTGGTGACAATGGAATGAGGGATACCATAGCAACATATAATGTAATGGAGGATGAATTTGGATATCTGGGTGCCAGTGGTGAAGGTGAGTGGTATTACTTCTACCCACTTAGTGAAGTACTCGGTAGTAGTGATTATGAACTTATGGCCATTAGAGGATGGGGGATGTATTTTTCCTACGAGGTCAAGTCCCCACTATGAGAAAGGCCATGACATCATGATGGGTTGCAACTCCTGTGTTGGTGCATGAATTAGATCCCCATGATGTTGACATGGTAGGCATTTTTTGATAAACCAATAGGCATCTCATTCCATGGTTGGCCAATAGTATCCGGTCCTCAGGATCTTTTTAGCAAGAGCAGGTCCACTTGCATGTGCCCCACAGATACCTGCATGTACCTCTTGCAAGGCTGCTTCAGCTTCCCTAGAGTCTAAACATCGTAAAAGCATACTCTCAAGACTCCTTTTGTATAGGGTGTCTCCTACAAGGATGAAACAGGAGGCTCAACGGATGAAAGATTTATGTTGTGAGGCGGAGAGGTTAGGAGGGGTGATATTATCGTGGAGGTATAGGTAGGTTTCTTGATACCATGGGGATAGGGGACCAATGACTTTGCACACTAGTTCTGATTGAGGGACATCATATTTTGGGATGGGGAGTTCTTCTATCAGGAACTCACACTTCTTGCTGTCTTTCTTCATGTCGACCAAAGATCTGATGGTGGCCATGGCATCTATAGCTTTGTTGTTGACCCTTGGGATTTGCTCGAAGTGGATGTCATCGAAGTAGTCTTGGAAGTCATCGACCATCTTTTTATAAGGCAGGATGTTATCATTCTTGGTCTTGTACTCATTGTTTACCTACCGGATGACCAGTTGAGAATCTCCATACACTGTTAGCTTCTTGATTTTCCATTTGATTGCCATTCTGAGGCCTGTGATTAGGGCCTCATACTTTTCCATGTTGTTGGTACATGGGAATGTGATTTTGAAGGACTTAGGTATGGTGTCGCCTTGAGGGGTAACAAACAGGACGCCTGCCCCCGAGCCTTCGTGTGTGTATGATCCATCAAAGCACATTTTCCATGTTTCTGTTGCTGGTTCTATTGTCAAGATGGCTTCATCAGGGAACTCTGCCAATGTAGGATGCTCTGCATGAATGGGTGCTTCAGCCAACTAATTGGCAATAACCTATCCTTTGATGGCTTTTCTCTCAATATATTCGATGTTGAATTCAGTGAGGATCATGACCCATTTTGCCATTCTCCCAATAAGAGCAGCTCTGTTTAGTAGATATTTCAATGGATCAATCTTGGCAATGAGCTTGGTTTTGTGATTGAGCATGTAGTGTCTTAATTTTTGTGAAGTAAAGACAAGGGCTAGACATACTTGTTCAATTTGTGTATAGTTTATCTCATATGAGATTAGGGTGCGACTGATGTAATAGATGGCTCTTTTCTTCCCTTGTTCATTGTGTTGTGCTAGTAAGGCTCTGATAGTTGTCTCTGTTGCTGAGATATATAATAGGAGGGGTTCTCCTTGCCTCGGTGGAGTTAGAATAGGGGGATTAGCTAGGTATTCTTTGAGCTGATTGAAGGCAGCCTGACACTAAGTGTTCTAGACAAAAGCTGTATCTTTTTAGAGTAGATGCTGGAATGGTTGGCATTTATCAGCAAGTTGGGCAATGAACTGATAGATAGATTGGAGTTTTCCTTGTAGACTTCTCAGTTGTTTCAGTGTTTTCATAGGAGGCAATTTTCTAGAGGTGACCCCGAAGACACACTTCTTTGGATTAAGGTGAACATTGTATTTCTCTAAGCAGTCGAAGATTTTTTCCAATACATCGAGGTGTTCCTCCCTTGTCTTCGATTTCCCTAGCAAGTCATCCACATAGTCTTCCATGATGTGGTGGAAAAGATCACGGAAGATGACAGTCATGGCTCTTTGATACGTGGCTTCAGCATTCTTTAGACTGAATAGCATTACCACCCAGTAATACGTCCCCCATGGACATATGAAGGTTGTCTTATGCTGGCCCTCTTCTGTGATCCAGATTTGTTTGTACCCTGAAAAGCTATCCATGAGGGATAAAATTTCATGTCCTGCTATGAGATCCACTATCATGTCAATATTAGGCAATGAGAAATCATCCTTTGGGCAGGCTTTGTTGAGATCTCAGAAGTCGGTCTAGCAGCGGATTCAACCATCTAGTTTGGCTACTAGTACTCGGTTAGAAACCCATTTAGGATAATCGATAGGTCAGATGAACCCAACATCTAATAGTTTCTTTAGCTCTACTTTGACTAGGAGGGCAACCTGAGGGTTCATTTTTCTGAGCTTTTGCTTTACTAGTTTTGCATTAGGGTGTACTGCAAGGTGATGAACGACCAAGGCAGGATCAAGCCTTAGCATGTCTGCATAGGTCCATGCAAAATTGTGATTTCTACATTTGAAGAATGCTAAGAAGTTTTCTTCCTCTGCTGTGCTGAGAGATTCTACCTTGAAAGTGATTTTTGGCTCTTCTTCCATCCCAATATTCATCTCTTGGGCTGGCTCTACCAGGATGGGCAACCTATTTGGATAAACCTTGTCTATCTCGAGAAGGCCCATGCTTCCATCTCCTAGTGCCTCGTGGAGGTTTTCACCAGGAGATACGTCTTTTTTTTTTACTTTTTTGGGATCTAACACTGCCGTAGAGTGGTTTTCACCATCAGATCCGTGTTTGATTTTTATATTTTTATGACTGGAAGTAGGGGTTGTCTCCCCAAAATAGGCATGTGTATCAAGTTCCATGATGTATCCTGCTCTGTGATCTCCCAGGGGGAAGTGATCTTTGACCCCCATCATTTCAGCAATGGCCTCATCGTTTGGTACCATGTCAAAGATAGGAGGTCCCCGTTGGTCCCAGTCTATAAGGTCTAGGTATACAAGTGGTAGGTCATTGGATGATGAGGCTAGGGTCGTGACTGTGTAGATGGTGCATATGGATGAGTCAAAGAAATCAACAAAGTCACTAAAGGAGTCTTGATGGCTTGTTTCGTTGACGTTGTTGACTTCAGGGGAGACCATAGTGACCTCGGCTAAGATACATTCACCAGTACTGAGGATACGTTGTTGTTGACCGTATCCTAACCCTTGAGTGTAGGGATTTCTTGTCGCTTGGACTGGTTCCACGATCCCCTGTTCATGAAGCCTAATACTGCCTTGTCCTTTATAACCCATGTTTTTGACAATTTTGGACCCTTTTACCATAGATTTCTGTTGGTATGGTGGGATCTTCCTGCTTAGATTCTTCATCCTTATATAGCCAGGATGAGATATCTTTGAGTACATCTTGATCTAGGAGATGTTTCTTTTCAAAGATGGGTGATGCTTTACACTTGATGACGACTGTGTTGGTTGCTTCTGTCTTTGGGATGCCAAACATTTTAGGATTGGGTAATGTGCCCACATAAAAGGTACTGTGCAGGTCATATTCCCCACATCCCATGTCACTAAGCTTGATCTTGACCTCAGGTAGTGGTGGTGTTTGAGATGAAGTGGTGGCAATGTTGGCAGGTGGAAGCTATTGGATTGGCTTTGGTGGTGGCTTTGTTGTATGGGTAGAAGGTGTGGTCATGGCCTTCCAAGAAATTGCAATATTGGAAGGGGCGGGGATCGACATAGACAGTTACTTCTGTGCCGTTGTGAGGGAACTTGAGGCATTGATGGATTGTGGATGGGACTATTTGTATGGCATGGATCCATGGTCAGCCAAGAAGAATGTTGTAGGGGAGGTCAAGATCAAGGACCTGACATTTTGTTTCTAGTATTTTCTATCCCACTTGAATAGGGAGCTTGATAGTGCCTTTAAAGAGTCGTTCGGTGTCATCATATCCTTTGATTGTGATGTACTCATTGGTGTCTACAACCACATCTAAGTGCCCCAAATGTTTTAACAATTTAAGAGTGCATATGTTTAGACCGGAGCCACCATCTATTAAGACTCTTTTGATGATGTGTTTGTGGATACGAACTTCGATGTGTAAGGCATCATTGTGTATGTGTTTAGAAACGGGAAGATCCTTTTCTGAAAATGTGAGATGGTGAGGTGTGGTGATATGTCCTACCATGGCTTGCAATTGTGTCACATTCAAGTTGTCGGGAACTTGGGTTTCCAAGAGTGCTTTGTCAAGGATGTCTTTGTGGAGGGGTGATGTGTGGAGCAGCTCAAGTATGGATATTTGTGCAGGGGTCTTTCCTAGATGTTCTAGGAGGTTGTACTGATTGTTATGTGATGGACATGTGGTTGGATGAAGGGGTAAGGAATCTGATGTGGATGCAGGCATTTGCTTAGTGGTAGGGGCTGTGTGGATGGATACACAGCCATGACGAGTTGCGATAGAGCAATCGGGTGCTTGTGCCTGAATGGTGATTGTGTTGACATGGTGAGGTGATGGCTCTATCTGCCCTACAATAGAATCATAGGATGCGGGTGGTGGGGTGACGTTGTATGCTTGATTGGATGAGGAGGCTTTATTATGGTTGGGCAGTGGATCCTTGTAATCTCTGAGATTGGCGTTTGGTGATGGTTGGGTGCTTTGGTCAAGGCTAACTTGATTTTGATCTATAAGGTCTTGGACACAATGCTTTAGTTGCATGCAGTCAGTGGTTTTATGGCCCACAATGCAGTAGTATTCGCAATAGTCATTTTTGTTGTACTAGGCAGCTTTGAGCTCATTCTCTTGACGAGGTCTAATAGGTGGGAGCATTATTAAACCTTTCTTGAGACATATATCAAGGATGTCTTCGATGGGTTCCCCTAAGGGTGTAAATTGTCTGTGAGGTTTGTTTTGTTTAGTTGGCCCCCTTGGTTTATTTACATTGGTAGTATAGGTTTGTGTAGGTGCTTGATTCTGTATATGTTGGACATCTTTCACATCCGTGACACCATCATTCAACGTGTTCTTGTTCTTCCCCCAATATCGTGGCTTGTCATTTGATTGTGTTTTGGTGTTGTTGTTTGTATTGGGGGTGTTGATATGGGGTTTGTTGTTGTTGTTGTTGTTGTTGGAATTGTAGTCATACAATTTGATGGAGCCCTTGGCGATGAGGGCTCGTTCAATGGTAGTACCTTTGTCGATGACTTCTTCAAAGGTAGACGAACAAAGGATTTGTAAATGGAACCCTATTTCCTGATTGAGGTTGGTCACAAACATGGTGACAAGTTGTTTTTCAAGAATTGGCCAAGGGAGTTTGCTTGCTAAGCTTCTCCACCTCTATAGAAAGGAAGTGAAGGATTCTTCACTTTTTTGTTTTGTGTTGCAAAGGTTTGTCATAGATATTTCATGCTCAAAGTTGTAGGAGAAATGGTTTACAAATTTTTCTACAACCTCAGGGAAAGACCTAATGCCTGGGGGAAGATGTGCGAACCACTCAGTGGCTTGACCACCGAGGCTTCTTGGAAATAGTCTCATAAGATATGTATCGTTATTCGAGACTTTTAAGAAAGTGAGGTAAAACTCCCTAAGATGATCCCTAGGGTCTCCCTTTCCTTTGTATTTGTCAAATTTAGGCATCTCAAAGTTCTTGGGGAAAGGGGGCATGTATAATGTGCGATCAAATGGATAGGGGCAAATATCCTCAAAGGAATAGTGCTTGTGCTTTCCCCTATTTTGCATGTCATCTACCTTTTGGATCAAGGCTCGTACAACTATTGTGAGATCCTGTGTTGGTTGTGGTTGGGGTGTAAAGGGTTGTTGATGGATGAGGTGTTGAAGATTAGGTGGTATTTGATGTTGGAGGTTTTGGGAGGTCATGTTTTGATATTGTGGGGTGGTGTTTTGATTGATTTGCGCAAGATGTTGTTAATGAGCGTAGAGTTGTTGGAGAATGTGTGGGGGTATTTGGAGGTTGGGATTATGTTGATTTGATGATGCTATGGGGTTTTGTGGATATGTGACATTGGACAGATTGACGTTAGATGGGTGGACGTGGGATGAGTTGGTCATATTGTAAGGTGGTTGTGAGAATAATTGTCTTAAGTAAGCTATGGTTTGAGGGTTGGGTGGAGGCACACTTGTGGAGGTACTTGCATGCGTGAGCTTCCCTTGGATGCCTAGGGTGATTTGTGGGATGGAAGAGGTTACGTTAATTGTGATAGTGGATGTGGTGACGGGTTGGGAAGTGGTAGGATTGGAGACATTTGTGGGAATTATAGATGTGGTAGCGTTAGAGCTTGTGGTGGTGGTAGATACGGTGGGAGTTGATGTTTGGTTGTTTGATGTGGTAGGATTGATGGTGGAAATGGATGGTTGGGATGATGTCATGGTATGGGGTGGTTGGGCACCAATTTTGAGATAGTTAAGATATCTATTTGGATCTGACCTTAGGACTTTGTCAAGCATGTCCATGTTATTGGCATCTTGTGTAAAGTTCAAGACATCTTGATCATCTTGGGACATGGTGGGTGGTGGTGGTGGTGGTGGTGGTGGTTGCAAAAAATGGAAGGGGTTTTCATTGGGATTGTATGTTGGGATTTGGAAGATTATAGGTAGATTGTGTGTTTGGTTGATGGGTATGTTATTGTTGTTGGTGTTAGGAATTCCTATGCCGCCATATTGTCTTGATTCTGCCATTTCTTGATTCTTTTTGTCTTGTGATCTAGTTATGGGCATGCACATGTATGGATTTGATTTTGAGGTGGAGTGAAATGGAGATGGAGACCTTAGAGAATTTGGATTAAATTTTTGGACCCAAAGATGGGTGTGGTAAGAAGATGAAGGGGTGATTGTAGTGTGATGAAAGATCGATAGGTTTTTCAAAAAGGTATTAAACTAGGGGTGATAAGAATGGGCGGTTTTGACTTTTTGCACAAATTTGGACCAAAAGGTAGGTGATGGATGATGTTTGTTTTGAAGAGATTTTTGATGTTTGATTTTGATGTTCAATATGAGAGATTAGGATGATGTTTTTCAAAAGGATTTGATGGTCAACAAATTGAGTTTAGGGAAGATCTAGATTTGTGCTGTTACAAATGGATGTTTCTCTTTGTTTGGGGTAGACTAATGACCTTACACAAAGAAGGATGATTATTTCACTTGATAGGTTGACTAATGACTCTCCAAGAAAAATATAATGTAAATGATGAAATCTAGATCTAGCTATAGCTCAAAGGGATGATGAGTTTTTGGGTTGATGATTTGGAAGAGTTTTGATATATTTTTGGATTTTGGAATGATTTCTTGTGACAAGGATTTTTGTTTTTGGTCCGAAAAGGTATGTAAAGATCAATGAGGATGAATGGATATGAATTTGAGTGGATTTGATATAGCAAAGGGTCCAACAATGATAGTGATTGATTCTCTAAGGTCAAAATGAAGGTATGTTTTGGAAAATTTTGAGGAGAAAATGGATGGGATGCTGTCAGATTTTTGGAAGGTGAATATGGATTATGGAAAATCAGGTCCTAAAGATCACAATGGAATTGGTCTCAGTTTCAGGCAAGTCAATTTGCAAATAGCACCAATCCACAAGTGAAATGGTGCCAAAATCAGACAGAGATGGCGCTAAAACAGTGTAGTGTTGGTTGAGGTCCTAAAAAAGATAGATTTTGATGGCAAATTTGGATTTGTTTTGATTGAAGTTTGATCAAATGATTCTCATTGTCTCTTGGTAAGTTGTTTGAAAATAATTTAAGCACAATAACACATGATAACCAAGATTTTTGTTTGTGAAAAGACATGTGATTTTGTTAAACAAACACTTTGCACAACCTAAGGCGAAGATATGACAGTATTTGTTGAATCCCCTAGTTGCGCCTATTCAAAGCGGGTAGCTCCAAGATCTTGGTAGCACTGGATCCTCCTTACAAGTGCACACACTTCTCATGCATACCAAGATCTAGGTTTCCTATAAGGCTTGTCCCTCACCAAACCTTTGGATTATCCCTGCTACCTCAGCTAAGAACCATATGAATCAGGGCCACTTCAAAGGTTTCCCTTTTGCATCAACAAATAGAAGGATTTTGGCTTGCTAAACAAAGGTTTGTAGTAAGTGCTTTTGTTTAGGTGGTTATACATGCGGCAGTGCTACTCTTTGTTATGGAGTCTCCCAGCCTCCAAGGGTTACGCCTTGGAGGCTTTTGGGGGAGGTTGGCTGTCGGTATAACACAACACCTGTTGTTTATGACTTTCGTCACAAACACCCTATTTATATAGCGACTTGAAAGAGCTTGGCTTTAGCTTGTTGCCACTTGGGTTGTTCCCACCTTTCGAAGTGGGGTGGTAGACCCTCTAACGATTAACAAAAGCAACACAATCACAAAAATACTTTTGATCCCCAAGTTCATACAAAGATGTGAGGGGAGAGCATACATATTCTTTGTGCTTGCATCACACTAAACATGGTTCATTTTAGTTCTTTGGATTATGTTGGGGGTGATTAATGCAAGTGTTGTGAGAATCTTTTGATTCCCAAGGTCACCAAATGGTGCGAGGGAAGAGCATACACTTTTCACACTACAAACACAAACCACAAAAACACTTCACACAAATTAGATTGGTTTTCTTGATTATATGAGTGAAGAATGCAGATTGTTGTTCTTTTTAATCCAATGATTTCATTGATGCAATTTGTGGTTCTTTTTAAAGCCCAAAGTTGAAATATTTTGATAGTTGTTGGCAAGCACTTGTGAATTTTAGAACACCAAATTCAAATGTTTCTTCCAAACTAAGGCATCCACACACACAAAGATTTGTTTGATGGTTGTTGATCAAATTTTATTGCACTAAATCAAAATGTTTGTCTAAGCTAACATGCAAGGGTTCATTTTAATTTTCAATTGAAGTGTTTGCTAAACTAAAGATTAAAAAACCCTACAAACACTTGTTAGTGCCCGCAAAATGATGGTGATAACCTGCAAAACACTTGTCAGTCCCTGCATAGAGCACAAAGTTAGTCTCTACAAATAGTACTAAAATAGAGACCTAATGGTGCCACTGTGGACTGCAATGGCATTACTAACAGAAATAACCCTAAACAACTGACACCCTATCAAATGGTGCTAATATACAATATAGATAGTGCTGATTCATCACATGGTGCTAAAACAGAAGACAGAAGGTGCCAATATACAATATAGCGCTACAATGATATAGAGAAGGTACTGAGATATACAATAGTGCTAATACGACATATATAAAGTGCTAAAATAGACAATAGCGCTAATAATACTTTAACAATGCGCCACTATGCGTGTAGTCAAAGGGTGTGGTCAAAGATTGAAAATGGCACTGCGCTGGGTGCCGGTAGCACCAATATGCGTCTAAACTCGTCTATCCTACAACATGGAGGTCTTCCTAACTAGAATAACAGGTTAAACTGCAAAGACAAATACCTTGTTAGCTTGGTTAACCTAATGGAAAGGAAAGCAAGACAAATAATAATGCCAAAACATGCATTTGTTTTGTTAGGAAAATTTTGGCATAACCCCCCCTTCTTCTTCCAATACTCATGTAGAACAGAGAGCAATTAGGCAGTAAATACAACAAGAAGAACATAGGTCAAATGGACATGTGAGTGAGTTTTAAGTAAGAAGGTGCTGCACAAAATAGTGCTAAAACAACATATAGCACCAAAATACGCTAGAGATAGCACCACTGTGCAGCTGGATAGTGCTAGTCCTACAAAATCACGTCTTCAAAACAAAAACTCACAAAAGAAGATTAGATATGGATCTTATGGGTCCCATTGGTCATGCCAATGTAGATTAAGAAATCAAAATCAAGGTAAAAACACAAACCAAATGCATAATCAAAACAAATAGTTTATACCTAGATAAGAAGACCCAGTCTCATCAAGGGAAAGGAAGCTTGCACCCAAGAGCTCCTAAGACATGATATTCCCTAATTGATTCAAATGTGAAATGCTATCTCAAAGACAACTCACTAATTAGCTCAATAGATATTTGGGCATGGTAACATTACATAAAACT
This sequence comes from Cunninghamia lanceolata, assembly GCA_027924645.1. Lineage (NCBI taxonomy): Eukaryota > Viridiplantae > Streptophyta > Pinopsida > Cupressales > Cupressaceae > Cunninghamia > Cunninghamia lanceolata. The sequence goes on along the minus strand of BSBN01000160.1, from coordinate 3,440,506 downwards.
TGGATCCCAAAATGGGTTGAAAGGTGTTGTATTTATAGAGATTTTGGAGGGATTTTGATCCAAGGGTGGAGATTGTTTTGGAAGATCAATGGTGGAGGATAAAAGTGATGTGGAGGGCCTAGATTTGATCTTGGAGGAATGGAGGGCAAGGAATAAAAGTAAATTTTTTATTCATTTTGGGGAAAGGAGGAATTAAATGAGTATGGGTGAGATGGAATATTTAGGAATTAAAGATTCATAGGGGGAATGTAAAATGAATTAAAAATTCATTTGGGGATAAGTGGAGATAAATGAGGTATGGGGGTGTAAGAGGAATTAATTGTGATGTGGGATATATTTAAATAAAAAAATTGACTTATGTGGATATATTTCAATTTTTTATTTGGAGGATGTGGGGAAGGGTGTTAAGCTAGGTTTGACCACCCAAATAAGAGGTTAGGATTAATTAAATATAGGTTTTATTTAATTAATCCTAGGACTAGGATGAGGTAGGCTAGGGTAGGCAATTAAATAATAGCTATTTAATTGCCTAGGGTAGGGATAGGTCAATTAGTAGGCTGAATCAATTAGTTAAACATAATTTAGCTAATTAATTGGATTTAGTGAGGAGAGGGAAATTGACCAAATAAATATTGCATATTTATTAAATCAAATGGCTAAGGCTTGAACTATTGAATTAATGAAATTAATTCAATTGTTGGGGATAGAATGATGGAAAATTAGGTGACGAAGGGATAATTAATTAAATACAAATATAATTAATTGAATAGAAGGGAAATTGATAGTTTAGGGATGTCGGGAGTCCGTTTGATGGTAAAAGACATTTTTAGGTGTCTACAATGACCTTTCTAATTTCCTTAATGTCATCATCATCTAGTTTCTTAGGAATGATCATTTTGTAAAAAAATGATGCCTTAATGCTTTTACCACTTTTTAGATGAGAACAAATTCTTGTAGAACTTATAAAAAGTACTCCCATAACCTTAGTATCATTGCTTAGATTACTCCCTATCTAAATAGGGCCAATTTTTTCTTTTTTATGCTTGGCCTTGAGAATATTGAAAAAATATTTGGTGCCTCTGTCTCCTATATTAAGCTAATTGAGCTTGGCTCTAATCTTTGTCCCTTGGTTCTTGAAGTTCTAAATAGACCTAAGTCGGTGCTTTGTATTTACATATCATCAAGTACTTCCTTTTCCATCATATTGTTTTACATTTTGAGCTCCAAATCAAGAAATTTTTCTTCAAACCTATTTTCTTCCTCCCTTCTATCTAGGGCTTTCTTTTTTCCCATAATTTTCAAGATTTCTCTCCATGCATGAGTCAACTTATCCCATCTATTCATTAGTAGAAGATCTGTAGAGGATTTTAATAATCCTCCTAACCTTAAATGTTCCTTCCATGCAATCCTTATCTTTGAGCAAGCAAGTATTGAGCTTAAAAACTTGGTTCTTACTTCCAATAACCTTCCACCTAGTGTCCTTGAATCTAATATAGGCCTCAATTAGGGAATGATTAGACATGGTAGAAGGAATAACTTTGATATGGTCCTCCTCACCATTAAAAAAATTCAAACAAGTCTTTATTTACATAGAACATATCCAGTCTTGAGTAGACTCTTTTACCCATGACCTAATTATTACACCATGAAAACGATATTTTCTTTTTACTACCCGTCGAATTCTCTAAAGGATCCCTCAAATTAAGTATCCTTTTCATCTTTGACCAAAAGAACAACTCATTTCCTTTCCAAAGAAGCTCTTTCCCCCTTGTTTGTCACATGTGTTTTCAATCATATTGAAGTCCCCAGCTAAAATCTAATGAACTTTAGGGAAGGACTTTTACATCCAATTCCAAATTTTGCATCTTTCCTTGTATTCATTAGGAACATACATGGAACATATACTAACCTCAATATCTTCCACTTCAATGATAATCCAAGCAATTCTATTGCATGGAGAAAAACCATTTTTAACCACAAAAGAAGCCCATGAGTCCTTCAATAAGATGGCATCTTTACTCTTACCTTTAGCATGCTGAGTATATAAGGATATAGACTTCCTCCACATAGATTTGAGAATTGAATCAAGTTGAAAACCCACAACCTCTATCTCTTGTAGATAGAGAACATCTAAATTATTTTTCCCAATACAGAATGACCTAAGAAAATATTTTTTGTTAGGGGATTCAAGCCCTTTGACATTCCAACTTACACACTTCAAAATCATTTAGAGGGAGATTTAGAAGCCCATGGATTCTAATTTTTATAGAGTCTATCAAAGAACCTTGGGAGTTTTTCCTCTTTTTCTTTTTTAAAACCATTCTTTTCCCCTACCTCTTGGTCAGGGGGTTTCCTTTTCTTATTATCCTCTTCCTTAGATAAAACATCAATCTTCATACCCTCATCTGTAACGCCCGCCTTGAACACCTAAAAGAATACACACTTATGCTATATGAAACAGGGAAATTTTTTTTTTTTATGATTAAGTAACGTTAACACAACTAATTACGACATATTCTCTAAGGATTCAAGGCTGCATCACTTTACAAACCAACTAACATAATTAATCATACATCAGTAACTGATCCAAATTCATGCTCAATTAAGTAACTTATTCACATTCATAGCAAATCATCAAATAACAGAATCTGCATGATTAAATACATAACTAAAATGCTTTCATATAAGTACATCATGACATCATTACATTGCCATTTTCAGACTACATTAGAATCACATACATTATGATTGGTCTGTTACACAAATCTGGTACAAGTACAATCATCTGAATACTGGAATAAACCTCTTCTGTACATGAGCTTCGACAAGAATAACCAATGGATAAAATAGCTCTTCCACCCGACCATGTGGAACCCTAAGGTCCACCCCCCGAGCTAGGAGTTAACATGAGGTCCCAAACAATGACAGTCAGGTAGACAGAAGACAAACAAGAACAAAGGACGATCCAACGCCAATACAACACATGGCAATAACATAAACAACACAACACAACTTATCTTCCAGAGGCGACACAAACAAATGAGGAGAGACCGGACAAGGAATGCTAGGTTGTAGTAGGGAGAGTGTCATCGCACGGTCCTAACATGGGTTATCCTGACAGCCTCTCACTAGGCGCCGGCCCCATAGGGTGACACATGCAGAATCGACCTTCCTTTCATGAGGACAAGGAAGTCAATCATGGCAACCAGGCCTTCTCTACCCATCCTTAGTCTATACAAGCACTACAAGCCATGGGAGAGGAATCCATTAATCTTGTTTAATGTGAAAACTACCCTTAACCCCCTAGTTCGTTATTTAGGTTATCAATTAATTAATCTACTTTCAACGGGTTATCCTGACTGCCACTTTGGGCGCCGGCCCCACGTTGAAAGCCACTCTCCTTCCTAACACCTAGTAAACCCTAACCACCATACAAGGCATTATAGCAATACACATACATGTTCATTGCAAGGCATAAACCCTCTTGCATTACAAACAGAATCATAACACCAATTGTTATCCATCGCCTATAGCATTACAACATTTTACACTTTTACAGATACCAGGTCTCTCCAAACAACAATTACGACAAAATGGACACAAGATAAATATAATTAGATGAACAATAATACATCCCCAAGGGAGTACATTCATCATTCACAGTGTCTTTTATCCTAGACAAACAAATAAATCACAACAACCTTGGCCTCTGGAAATGAACTCTTAACAACTTACATCTTGGCCATTTCATACAATTCCAAATCACACTAACTAATTATCTAGTACCTTTAAATCAAATTTCCAATACAATAATCATATACCTAATCCTTAACCCATTATCTTAACAAAAGAAGAAACCATATTAAAACCGATGTCAATCTAAATCAAATTTCATTAACCATAATATATAATCAGAACTATCTCCTTTTAATCAAATACATAATGACAACATTATTCTAAATCCCCAATTTTATTTGGCAACTATACTTTTGAAATAATAACACTAGTAACAATAATTATTATTATTATTATTGTAATAATAACAATAATGATAATAATAATAATTATAAATATAATAATGATACTAATAACAACATTGATATTAATAGTACTTCTATTAATACACACACATAATGAAGTAAATAAACATTCCATTTAACATTGTATTTCCATTTTCTTTCATCCTTCTCTTCCTTTTTCCTCTCATCCTCCTTTTTGAGAGACTCTGTAAGACGTTTCTTATCAATAACAAGATCCTCAGGTACATCAGAACCCCAGGTTGCAAGGTTCTTTTCTTCATGTTGTGGAGGCTTTTCTTCTACAGCTTCCTTCCGAATCAAGTTAGCTTTCACTAGATCAGTTGTTGCTTCAGCAGCTTCTATTCCTGCTAAACCTGTACAGTAGCTGTTCCTTATTGCTCGTTTACAACATTTGTAACCCCATTGGTGATCTTTCCACCAGGAACCCCAAACAGAAGTATGGTTGTTAATGAACAGATCTTCCTCATACTTGCTCTTTGGTACAACTTTTTCCTGGCCTTTAATTACTCGGCCTGCTCTGTCATATTCAATTTGATTCCTAGTTTGATCCATTAGAAGCTCAACTGGAGGCTTTTCTTCGGATGCTGCATTTCCATATTTGAGCATGATATCCTCCTTTGTTTGGGACTTCAATTTTTCTTTCTTGATTTTGAATTCCTAGTGCAACAGTTCTGCTTGGGACGGAGCTGCCTGTAAGTGAATATCCTGTCCTTTCTCAAAAGCTTCCCATGCATGTATATTCAGTTGCTTAAAATCCTGAGCTTGGCCAGTAGTCCTATATTGATTATCTTCCCCGTAGAACTTCTCATTTGGATCACTGTCAGGTAAGGGATCCTCTCTCATGGACTGAGTCTTTGGATCATAATGAGCTGAATTTACATCCAAATTCAAAAGATACTTGGCAGTGTCTTCTCGAATTCGCAAGTTTCTAACTGTACCTGTGCTACCACCTCCTGTGGTACGCACACGTTTTTCTACCTTGGCAAAGTCAATTTGCTTGCTCTCATCAACCTTAGCTTCATCGACCTTTAAAGCATCCTTATCATCTTCCTCATCACTGTCCTCACCTTCTCCTTCAGGATTATTATTCTTCTACTCCAGTTTTATCAGCTGTTGTTCTTTCTGAAACTTCCTCCTTGCCTCATCCCTGGCATCATACCTATCTATAACACGAGCATATGTGGCTGGATCATAACCATTCCACCGGTCCCGTTTGCCATCATAATCCAGCTCATAGGATTCGACTTTCTCATCAGGTGCTATTCGCTTGTTTGTCCATCTTGCTCCAATTTTACGAGGCCTTTCCATGCAGGCCTTGACATCATGTGTCATTGCCCCATAGTTTATGCATGCACCTTTTCTGTATCAAACAGCCTGGTAAACCTTGGCACCTCTGTCATACCAGTCCTTTGAATAGCTTGGATCTGACTTCCTTTTCCTTTGATGTTTCAGACTCGGCCTCTCAGCATTTAGATACCATGGAGCTGATGACATATATTGAGGTATGTGAGGGTTGATCTCCTTTCCATCTCCATCAAGTTTTGCTGGTACAAGTCCAGCCTTCCGAGCCTCTTCTAACTCCAACTGCTTTCTATGATCTTCCCTCGATTTGAAAGAACCCGAAGCTGTCGCCATTTGAGTTTATACAGGCACCTTCACCAAAATAACCAGGCTACTACTTTAAGTGAAATAACAACCCACCCTTCCGAGTCTCCGATTACTCAAACTTCAAAAATTTGATCATACTGCGAGTGCTGTGAAAGTTAAACGAATTTGAGAATTGTCTAAACAAAGGTTAAATTTTGTCTCAGAGATTCTGTAGAAGATGATGTTTATACCCTAGATGTGGATTAAACAACACGAAACTAATGTAATTCTCATATCCTTATTTCAAACCCTATCAAATCGATACAAAAGTCATATACAGAGATTCCAACAGAGGCCCTACTATTGCCCTTTTACTAATTGTACAATAAACCCACAATGGTATCTCGATCCTCGGATCCTATGTGATTTATCCAATCAAAGACAATGTTATGATTGATGGTAGTACAATCAAGGATAGAAAACGCAAGCCCTAATGTACCCTTCGTGCCATGATTTCAAATTGTAAATTATAGTTTACTTGAAATATATTGTCGCTATACATAAATATCTGTAAAGACAGAAAATGTGGGGGCAATTCATATTCATCATACAGAATATGGCCCCGCTTGAAATGATAAAATGGAGGGTCGCCCATTTGAGAATATTTCTCTCTCGGCGCTGATTTTCTGCTGATGACCTGCGACGCCATGCAAAGTTGGAATTTCTTCATCATTAAAAAAACTGAAAGTTGTATCACAAAGAAAGTATACTTGATTTGTGTTTTACAACGTATAAATTTCTGTTTGTATTTGTCGTCCTTTAATTCTAACTGGTTCTTGTTGTTCAAGCAAACGTAACAATTTTATTTTTATCTCTCTCTTTTCCAATGTTGTCTGTTTTCTGGTCGTCCTGATTCCTGAACAAAGGGAACAACGGAAAAGCCGATGGACTGACAGCCTAGCCAGAATGCTATGGAAAATCCTTCCAGTCTAAAAGAGCACTAGGTCTACAACATTACCGCAACCAGTAATAAAAACTAGTGACAGAAGATTCAAGCAGAAAACCATTTAACCAAAATAATTTCGTAGCAATAAAAGAAGCAATCAACCACATAGATTCAGATTCAGATATTAGGCATTCAGTGGAACCTGGCCTTGATTAACGAATCACCGAGACCGTTTCAATTACTGAAGTTCCACGCTTCTTTTCCCAGCCTTCTACTCTCTTCTTCTACTTGCAATGCCGTCCCCTTTGCCTCAACAAGCCTTTTCTTTTATAACACAATCTCTCTCATCTACCAAGGAACTCGGCACGTGCTCCCATGCATCTCCCTGCTCGAGAAAGACTTTTATTTAATTTAATAATCCCAAGAGGTTACTCTTTTTAAATATTAACACACAAATCTAACAATATTTAATTATTTTATAGTCGACCAAGCATATTTTATTTAATAAAGTTATAACATAATTATATATTAATTTATTTTATTAATTTAGTTGTAAATCACTAATTACAACATAACTTACAACTATTTTATTTATTTAAATATTTATTGTAAATAATATTATATTAAATAATACAAAATTTCTTACAATCTTTATTTAACAACTATACTTCTAATAAAATAATAATTTATTTACAACAATAATTAACAACTATCAACTCAATATTATCAACATTACACTTTCTGTAATATGATTCTATTTAATGCACAACGATACCTTGCACACTTAGACGCTTTCTAACCTAGTTAGACTCCAAAGTGCAATATTACTTGTCCGCAAATCATGATCGAATGACAGACAATGACCAAAAAGATAAACTGACAACTAGACCACACTGACATGGGACCTCACGTTAACTCCAATCAACTAATACATTGGCGAAGGCACGCTCAGACCTGGTAATCAGGTGGAGTCGATGCCTAGTACCTACATTCTTGCAACAATGCATGGTTAAACATAACAAAATATATATATCTACATGCAGTCCTGTAGTGAATGGAAATCGCAGTGGTGTAGGGTACTCGAGAGCGAGTAATACAACACTGTTCCATTCACGTTTACGATTAACTATGTTGAACAAGGTATCTGGTATTATCAACAACATAAAACATTCAATTCTCTTACAATCCAATATCGCAATTAACATCAAACATTTATAACATCTAGTTTATTTATCAAATTCTAAAGCATAAAATAACCTATTCTAACATCAACATCTATTATAATAACAATTAGGTCCATCATGAATTAGCAAAATAACAAGAGATCCATCATCAAACAATCTAGAATACTGTCATAATGTCCAGTACTACTAAGCAAACATCAATCTGATAGATGACCAGTTGAGGGGCACTACATCATCTAAAAATAGAGGGTTAAAAGATTTTAATTTGACATTATGTCTCATAGAATTTAATGTTTGAGAACTCCCCTTTTGTTCTAGTTCTATAGACACACTGTCTTTTGATAGTATAGGAGGGAGACCAGCATGGATTCAGTCTGCATTATCCCTTATTTTCTCTAGGGCTAACTACTAAGCAATTTTTTTAATAAACTCCCCTGGGGTACTAGGGAAAACCCCTTCCCCAACACCCTAACCATGTTTAGCAAGAATGACAACATACTCTTCTTCCTCCACAAGGGAGAATTTTTTACTCTTATCCATAGTTCTAGGATTCTCATTAGAATCATCCTCCTTATTGACAATAGAGACCTCCATGTGGACAATATCATGAGGTAATTTATCATTCCATTTGACATTTTCACTTTCTTTTGAACCATTCTCAACAAGGTTTTTTCTTTTTGTATTATTATTAATGCTCCTAGAAAATTTATTTTTCATTTTTGGACAATCTTTCCTTTAGTGATCATCTTTTTTGCATAGAAAATAAGCATTCGGACTATCCAATAATTTAATGTTACAAACCAAACTATTATTGACCAATTAAATTTCCAACACCTTAGGGACCTCAACATTCAGCTTTAGCAAAATGAGAACCTTGGCATTTAAATGTGGCAAGGTCACCCTAGTCTCTTCTATTTGAACGACTTCACCCAAGGGTTTAAAAAATGTGGAATAAATTTCCACAGTTGAGGAGAAATATCCTTTATTTCAATCCATCTTGGAGTAGAGAATTCCAAGATTTTTTTAGGTTTACACTCAACAGACTAGGGCATGACCTTAAAACTAGATTGCCCAAATTCTAGACTTCTTTTTTAATAATTCTATCTTGCATATTATGATTTTTTAAAAAGATCACAAACAAACCCTTATGAATTATTCTGCAAAAATTAACATATAGTCCAAGCGTTTTACCCCATACTTTCCCTAACCAATTATTAAAAAAATTCATCAAAGGAAGAAGATTGTTATCCAAACAGACAAAGAAAATGGCAATGTTATTTAACCTATCCTCTTCATCTTTCAAACCTTATAACATTTATGAACAAGGAGAAATGGTGAGCACCTTGTCCTCCTTCTCCAAGTAGCTCACATTTGACTCTGCTAAGACCTCCCATCCTTCTCCTTCCACTGTCACCATTCTTGACCACCATGAAGACATCAAACTCAATAATACTTTATGACCTCCCTCCCAGGGCTTCCTATAGGATAACATAGTTGTCTCTTCCTCCACAATAGGAAGAACTCTCCTAGTCTCCCCATCTTCTAATTCTGCACAATCCATCTCCAAAACAATGAGCCCACCCTCATTGGCAATGATTTGAGAACCTTTAATAACTCTTTCTGACACTTCCAACACTATATCTTTGGGTGGCATGAGTGAAATAAATCCTAAGGATTCCTAACATAAAAACCTCACCCACCCAGCTGGACATAGACTTCCATACCTGGTCTCTAAACTCCTACAACCCTAGGGTAAAGACCTCCCCAAAATCTTCAAAAAACACCAAACACAAAGCAGGGAAAATATTTCAAAATTTCAAAAACCAACATAAACACCAATAACTCAAGAAAAACAATGACGACCAAACCAACACCAAGAGTAACAAAAAGCACAAATCCTATTTATTTATTTTTTAAAACATTTTTGTTATTATTATTGTTATGTCATAAAATGTCCCCCAAGGACTTTTACCTCCTAATTTTAGCTCCTAGGTCCCTTAGATTTAATCATGCATGTTAAAAATGAATCCTAGAGAAAAATCCACCGAAACCCATGTAAAATGGGGCTTAGGGGTCACTCTTAAGCTTAATCAAGTCCCAAGATAGGCCCCTGAACTTGGGCACCTGTGCCCTAGTCTAGACCTATTTTTTTGGGACCTAAATTTTAAATGTCGCAAAGTGAGCATTAAAAGGTTTCCCTTTGTCGGCCTATTCAATTTGAATTACAAATGTTTAGCGGGAATGCATATATAAACATGTTTAAGGCTTCATTTTACAACTAGATGGAAAATGTGAACTTGTGATCTTGTACTAAAGATATTTAAGGCTTTCATTGTGTTGTAAAGTAGTATTGTGTTGTGTTTGTACTTATTTGTTGTAGATTTGTCTTCATCAATCCATCTCCTCATGGCGTGAAAGATCTTCATCTACCTATGAGACTTTCACCTCCAAGGTGACATCTATTTTGTGTTTTAATCAATTTATCATATCATTTGCTTTTGCCTCTATCCACCAAGGACACACAATCTATCTAACAATGGTGTGGAAGGCTTGAATGCCATTCTGGGGCTTGACTGAGGAAAGCTCCTAAACACCACAACCCTAACCCCTCTCTTATGATTGCAAGTTACAGATGTGGAATCTTGTGGAGAGGAGTTATAGGAGATCAGTGCAGAGGATAAAGATTCTGAATCTGAAGAAAAGAGCATAAAATAGCCCTAATTAGACACAAGCACCCACCCCAGTGTCCTCCAATTTTTTATCTTTGGAAATCTCTGAGCAGGTTACAATCTAAAGCATATTTTTGTTCCAAACCCTTAGAAAAAGTGCTACATTGGACACATGCACCTACCCCAGTGTCCCCGAAGTTTCCACTATCTGAAATCTAAAATTTGGTATGTATTTAATCTGCATTTAGTGTCTTTTTGTGTGAGCATTTGTCATGTTTCGACCGTTTGTTTACAATTTCATATAATTAGGGTTTAAGGCATAATCAGATTAGGGTTTATTATGTAAAAAATGTGGGAATAGAGTGTTGTTGGCAAGAGACACTATATGGATTCATGAATGTTGCCATTGATGGCAACAAAGTTCATCCCACACTTCCGCAGGACATGGTGTGTCTATACCGGAAGTCAAATTGAAGAATGTTGTGGTCCGATAAGCAAGAATAGAGTATGTGGAAAGGTTCGACAGTCAGGTCTAGATCTCTTAGAGGAAGCATCTTTGGAAAGTGCGGACTTGAGGAAGTCAAGAGGAGTACCTTGACTGATAGATTCCAGGAATTGAGCCTCCGGTGATGAAAGAGTAAAGAGATATAAGCACTCAAGTATTAGGGTCCGGTTTGATAGAACAGACAGAGGAAGAATTGAGAGGCAGAGCATCAGAAGTTATTTCAGATGAGATATTGATGGTGATAAAGACTCCTAAGGTATCTTTCATCATTGGCCGACTTATTAGATGACTTCTATAAGTTTCTTTTTGATCCGCTTCACTTGGAAGCAAGGATTCAGCCGACAGACTAAAGTTTGAGATAATATTGACTATTCCAGATGCTGATTAGAAAAGTGTTGAAATCACTTGTGTGGATATATATACAAGATGGATTTAGATGTGAAGGTGTGCATTGTGTATTTGTAAAAGTGCAATAAAAAGCAGAAAAGTACAAAAGGTAGAAAAATAGGTTCGAATGAAAAAGGACAGCAACACTGAAGGAGAATAAGAATGAAGTGCAGTAGATTAGTCTATTGAGCTTAACCGGAACTGAACTTCAGCATGTGTGGATGCTTCTCATCAATTCAAGTTTTTTTTGTGTATACAGGAAGTCTTTTGTAGGCAGTGAGCCTCTTGTGAGTAGTGTGCTCAGGCAGTGAGCCCTAATTGGCAAGTGCCATTTTGTATTTCTATTCTTCTAACAGAGAATACTTTCTTGGGTTAATCACCCCATGGTTTTCTCCCTTAACAAGGTTTCCATGTCAAAAATATTGTGTCATGTGTATTTCCATTTCATGATTATGTTTGCTTGTTTGAATTGATGCTGCATTAATTATTAAGAAAGTTTAGAAAGCTAAAATAATTAAGATAACTAATTCACCCCCCCTCTCAGTTATCAACAGTAATTAGATCCTCCCTTCACTACACACATTCAAGGATATTTAACTGAGTTGAATCACACCTTTTACAAGAAGATTCACCTACAGGTTGGTTGTCACTTGTAGTGATAGGTAAATTTAGAATTTGTTGATTGATGTATTAATTTAATGCTCAAGTATGCTCAAAACCCTAATTATGCAAAATTGTAAACAAACAAACAAATTTTGACAAATGCTTGCAGATAATGATAGTAGACAGAGATTAGTTACTGACCATTTTTTGAAGTTTGTGAATCTGAACAGTCAGGGGCTTTATGACTAGCACTTGAGCCTAATGCAATGTTTTCTTCAGGGGGTTCCATACTCCTTCTGACACTAATGATCACTGTTCTGTCAGTTTCTGGCTCTGTAAATGTGGAGGGCATTGTGACTAGTGCCCAAGCCCAAGGCAAGATATTCTTTAGGGTGTTAGGACCTCTTCTAATGCTGATTATCACTGTCACAGAGATTTCTATACATGAACCCTCAGAGGGCTTTATGACTAGCACCCAAGCCCTAATAGTGCACCAAACTACTTCTTTTCACCGAATCCAGAATCCTTATCTTCTACAACCTTCCTCTATAACTCCACTCTGTGAAATCTAATACCTATAACTTGCAATCACAAGTGAAAGGAAGCTAGGTGTGTGGAAACACTTCCTACACTAATCTATTGAGGAGAGGGCTATGCAAATTCAACTCTATCCTAACTATTACAGCAATGTTAAGCCATTAACATGAGATATTGCAGAAAAACACAAGAACCAGAAAGTACACAGAAGAAAGAAAGATTTACGATGGGGAAAACCCTTATCGGGTGAAAAACCCCACACTCAGAAATCTACACAATGTATTAACAAATCTGAAAGAATGTTTATAATACACTTGCAATGCAAGCTTCAATGGTCTTCGACACTCATATTTGGAGTCAATCTAGCAGCATAATAGTACCTATAAATCTGTGATACAAACTCCATCTCCAAGCACCTATTTAAATAGAAAATACAAGGCAATTTTGGGCCTTTCTTGGAATGGGCATCCAACATGGCATCTTGGACCAAAACGCATGCCTAGGGACACTTGGTCAACATTGTAGAATGTGCCTAACACTTGTCCACAACTCCCATCCCAAAGAAGTTGACTATTTCCAAAATGGGCTATGACAGATGCTCTTACAACACTTACGACTGTCATAGAATCTGTCATAGCAGTTACAACTTACAGTTGTAAGAGAATCTATCATACACATGCTATAAATAGAATATTCTCTTACAACATGTCATATTCCACCTTGGGGTGCCCAAATATGCATTATTCAAAGATGCTTCATGACACATGTCATCACCTGTCTTACAACCTTCTATTTCTGACTCTTACATGTCATAGATTTGTCATAGGAATCCATCATAACCGTTTCAGTCAAACATTCCTTACACAACATAGAAGATGCCAACACATGGTAGAATATTCCTACCACTAAGTGGGATGCCTATCTCCTCATGTGAGGACAAAAATACAAGTTGTCATAATCCATGTAGGATTGACACATCACTGTGCCACATCCCACAGTATGACAATATGGATTTTCCAAATATTTACAACATAGGCAATTAAATAATAAATACAAACATTACAAATGCAAAGAATTACCAAGGTTGAGACACCTTAATTCCCAACATTCTCCCACTTGTTGAACACCTTGTAAGAGCTAATAGAAAAACATGATTTAACTGCTATAGGCCGAGAGGCCCATAGACTCCGAACACCATCTGAACTTCTCTATGCTCACTGGTTTCATCAATGCATCTACAACATTCTTCAAAGTATCTACCTTCTCCAAATTTACCTTTCCATCCTCAACCATGTCTCTCACAAAGTGAAACTAAACATCAATGTGCTTGGTTCTAGCATGAAAGTTGGATTCTTTGCAAGGCAAATTGCACTCTGACTATCACAACTGATCGTGATCTAACCTGCATCAACACTAATATCAGAACACAATCTCTTAAGCCAAATGGCTTCCTTACAAGCATGAGTTGCTTCCATGTACCATGATAGAAAATGGAATACTCAGAAGTACCCCTCAAATATCTGAACACTCACTTAACTGCATCCCAATGAACCCGTCCAGGATTAGCCATAAATTGACTAAGGACTCCCACTACTTGGGCAATGTCTGGTCTTGTGCAGACCATAGTATACATCAAACTGCCAATAGCACTAGCATAATGTACTCTGCTCATGTCCTCCACCTCACTAGGAGATTTTGGACAATCCTCAATAGACAACTTGGTCCCCAAGGAAACGAGAACACACAATGGTCTACAATCTACCATGTTGAATCTGTCCAACACAGTCTTCACATACTTACTCTGGCTTAACCAAAGTTTTATGTTGGTTCTATCTCTTCTGATTTCCATTCCTAGAATGTACCTGGCTACCCCTAAAAATTTCATTTCAAACTGAACTGACAACTAAGATTTAAAATCAGGAATCATATTCTTACCCTTCCCAATGAGCAACATATCATCAACATATAGTGCAACAATGAGAATACGATCACCATCAAATTTATAATACACACAGTGATCTGATTTTGATCTGACAAATCCAATTGACAACACTAAGGCATCAAACTTCAAGTACCATCTCTTAGGGGATTACTTCAAACCATACAAAGACTTTTTAAGTTTGCAAACCAAATTTTCTTTACCTTTCACCATGTAATGCTTTGGTTGTGACATGTAGATTTCTTCCTCCAAGTCACCATGAAGGAAAGTTGTCTTCACATCCATTTGTTCTACCTCTAAGTCATAAGTTGTTGCAAGAGATGATAGGAATCGAATGGATGTTAGCTTTGCAATGGGAAAGCAGATCTCACCATAATATTACCCTCCACTTATGAATACCCCTTCGCAACCAATCTAGCCTTATACTTCTCAACACTGCCATCTGCACCAATTTTCTTCTTGAACACCCATTTGCATCCAATGGCTTTTTGTCTAGGAGGCAAAGGCACCAGGTCCCAAGTTTGATTTTTTTCCAAAGAAGCCATTTCTTCCTCCATGGCCTCCTTCTAGGAACCTGCATCCTTCATATCCAAAGCCTCTGATATAGTTCTAGGTTCATCACTGTTAGTAAACAAAGCATAAGCACAACTAGAATCAAGCAATTTAAAACCAAACCTTTTAGGCTGCTTTCTTATCTGTGTAGACCTCCTCAAGAGCTGAGGTTGAGGTTCAACTTCTTCATCTGAGCTTTCAGAGTTGCTAGAGCTCTCCTCATCATTAGGTCCAACATTGTCTTTCTATTCAGTCTTCTTAGGGGTGAGAGGAAACTAAACAACATCCTCTTTCTTTTCTTTTTCTTCTAGCTGCAAAATAGTGGAAGAAGGTGTAAGCTCTCTGAAGATGACACTTCTGCTATACAACACTTTTTCAGTCACGGGGTCCCAAAGCTTGTATCCTTTCACACCAACACCATAGCTAATGAAGATACACTTAACATCTTTGTTCTCCAACTTTGACTGCTTCTCCGTAGGCACATGTGCATATGCCTCACAACCAAAAACACAAAGATGCCTTATTGAAGGATTTCTACCAGACCACACCTCCATGGGTGTCTTTCCAACAAGAGTTAATGTAGGAGATCTGTTTACCAGATAGCAAGCACTGGCAATCGCTTTAGCCCAAAAATTTTGTTCTAGGCCAACTCCACTAAGCATACTCCTAGCCTTCTCCATCAATGTCTTGTTCATCCTCTCTGCAACTCCATTTTGCTGTGGGGTGTATGGAGTCATCTTATTCCTTTAAATCCCAAGTACCTTGCAATACTTATCAAATTCTATAGAACAAAACTCACCACTGTTGTCAGTTCTCAAACATTTAATCTTTTTACCAGTCTAATTTTTAGCAAAGGCCTTAAACTTGCTATAGACTTTAGATTTTCTTCTGAGAAAATAAATCCATGTCCTTCTAATATAATAATCTATAAAAGATACAAAGTATATAGATTTTGATAATGAAGGAACATTAATAGGACCAAACACATCAGAATGAATAAGTTCCAACACACCAAAAGATTTATGAGAACTCGAGTAAAACTAAACACGGTTTTGTTTTCCATAAATGCAATGTTCGTAAAAGTTGAACTCAAAATTACAATCATCTAACCCCTCAACAAGGTTCTTATTTTTCAAGGTACACAGACCCTTCTCAAAAATGTGGCCAAATCTCTTATGCCATAACATTGTCTTTTCTACAAGAAGTTTAACTTCTAATGCAGGATTACAACCATCAAGACTAGAAACAACAGATTTCTTCACTGCTCATTTAGATGGTGGGGATGAAGTGACTATTGCCCTCTTCCTTGAGTTAGAAGAACTATTACATTGTGAAATGCATGCCTCCAGCTGAAATAAAGTACCTCTCCTAGTACCCTTAGCAAGCACCATAGCTCCTCTAGTCATCTTGCATCCTTCTTTCAAAAAGACAACCTGCACACCTGCATCATTCAACATACTTACAAAAAGCAAGTTCTGTGCTAAGCCTGGGATGTGCAAAACTCTAGAGATCCCCTTCACTTGACCATCAAGGAATCGGATAGAGACTCTTCCATGACCAGCGATCTTCAGATGAGAGTCATCACCCAGATACACCTTTCCACCACTGAACTCCTCATACTTAGTGAACCAATCTTGATGTGAGGTCATGTGGAATGATGCACCAGAGTCGATTAGCCACACATCATCAGATGCATGGGTTGTCAGGGCTGTGATGAATTTATCACCATCATCTTGTGACTTGTTAGAATCTGAATCATGAGCTTTCTTCTTTTTCTTCTTCTCCTCTTTACATTCCTTTTGGAAATGCCCAGTCTTACCACAGTTCCAACAAAGAGCCTTGGACTTTCTAGGAGATTTGGATCTCCCATGGGATTTGGATCTACCCTTCTCAGCTTTCTTGTCCTTCTTCTTCCCTTTCTCCATGGGTCTTCCATGAACTACAAGGGCCTCTTTGGCTGCCTCAGAAGATTTTCTCTGCATCTCTTCAGACAATAGCGAAGAGACTGCCTCTTCCATTTTGAATGTGGATGTGGTGCTTCCAATTGCCATGATAAGATGATCCCATGAGTCTGGTAGAGAACAAAGCAGGGTCATACACTGATCCTTCTCCTCCATCTTTACACCAATAGATGTCAATTGTGCAACTAGCATGTTAAAAGCATTCATATGCTCAGCAATAGATCCTTCGTCCTCCATTCAAAGAGAGTACAACTTCTTTCTCAGAAAAAGTTTATTGACTAGGGATTTGGCTTGATACACATCCCCCAACTTCTTCCAAAAGAGTTTTGCAGTAGTCTCCTCATGGACATTTAAGAACATAGAATCAACAAGACTAAGTCTTATGAGACCCTTAGCTATCTAATCCTTGAGATCCCAGTTAGCTTGTGACATTGCAACTGGTTTAGTTCTATTCACACTATCCCAAAGGTCTCAGTCAACTAACATGTCTTCCATCTTGAGCTTCCACAGATCAAAATTACTGTCATTGAACTTCTCTACTTCAAACCTTCCTGATGTGTCTGCTATCTCCTTGCTGCAATAAGATACAGAATCCCACTCAACCTAAGATTAGCTCAAAAAACCCCTACCCAACAACTAGGACCAAAGGTGATCAAGCTCTCATACCAACTGAAAGGAAGCTAGGTGTGCGGAAACACTTCCTACACTAATTTATTGAGGAGAGGGCTATGCAATTTCAACTTTATCCTAACTATTACAACAATGTTAAACCATTAACATGAGATATTGCAGAAAAACACAAGAACTAGAAAGTAGACAGAAGAAGAGAGATAAAGATTTATAGTGGGGAAAACCCTTATCGGGTGAAAAAACCCACACTCACAAACCTGCACAATGTATTAACAAATCTAAAAGAATGTTTACAATACACTTGCAATGCAAGCTTCAATGGTCTTTGACACTCATATCTGGAGTCAATTTGGAAGCATAACAGTACCTATAAACCTGTGATACAAACTCCATCTCCAAGCACCTGTTTAAATAGAAAATACAAGGCAATTTTGGACCTTTCTTTGAATGGGCATCCAACATGGCATCTTGGACCAAAACCCATGCCTAGGGACACATGGTCAACATTGTAGAATGTGCCTAACACTTGTCCACAACTCCCATCCCAAAGAAGTCACCTATTTCCAAAATGGGCTATGACAGATGCTCTTATGACACTTACGACCGTCATAGAATCTGTCATAGCGGTTACAACTTACAGCTGTAAGAGAATCTATCATACACATGCTATAAATAGCATATTCTCTTACAACATGTCATATTCCACCTTGGGGTGCCCAAATATGCCTTATTCAAAAATGTTTCATGACACATGTCATCACCTGTCTTACAACCTTCTATTTCTGACTCTTACATGTCATAGATTCGTCATAGAAATCCATCATAACCATTTTGGTCAAACATTCCTTACACAACATGGAAGATGCTGACACATGGCAGAATATTCCTACCACTAAGTGGGATACCTATCTCCTCATGTGAGGACAAAAATACAAGTTGTCATAATCCATGTAGGATTGACACATCACCGTGCCACATCCCACAATATGACAATATGGATTTTCCAAATATTTACAACATAGGCAATTAAATAATAAATACAAACATTACAAATGTAGAGAATTATCAAGGTTGAGACACCTTAATTCCCAACAACAAGGAGTGTGGTTGGGGGTTGTGGTGTTTAGGATCTTGCCTCAATCAAGCCCCAGAATGGCATTCAAGCCTTCCAACACTGTTGTTTGATAAAGAGTGTATATCTCTACAGGATAGAGGCAAAAACAAATTGATAAAAGATTGATTCAACACAAATATATATCACCTTGGAGGTGTAGCTCACATGTAGATGAATATCCTTCAACACAGGAGAAGATGAAGCCAAATCCGCAATCACAAACACAACAGCAATATTCTACTCTACAATAATGAATATCTTTAATGCTCTAAAATCATAAGTTCACCAAAATTTCATCATCATCTTCGAGTTTGCAAATGAATCCCTAAACATGCTTATATATGCATTCTCACTTTAATTTCATAATTGAAACAAAAGATGTTGGCATGGGACACCTTTAACGATCACATAAGCAACATTCAAATTTGGGACCTGACTAAAATAGGGAAGGACTAGGGTGCGAGTGCCCAAGCCCCTGGGTCCTATTTTAAGTTAGGTTTAAGCTCAACAATGTCCCTCAGGCCTCATTTGACATAGGTTTCAGGCCATTTTGTCTCAGGAGTTAAAATGAACATGCAAGATGTAAAACAAAGGACCCAGGAGCTAAACTTAGGAGGTAAAAGTCCTAGGGGGACATTTTAAGACATAACATTTAGCCCCTAGTTTAATGTATGTATGATCTTATGACCCATACATGCATTAAAGTACGGTCAAAACACAACAAACATGCCATGCACTTGAAGCTAATGCATACACAAAGATCGAGGAACTATTTCTAGCCCCCAATCTCAAGTAGACATTAGAGAAAACACATTGTAGACACACCAAACACAATGAAGACAATAATAGGAACGTAAAACTTGGAGAAGATGGTAACAGGAATGTAAAACATGGAGAAGATAGTATTGAAGACATGTAAAACATGATGAATATAGTGAATGTAGTGATTATTTCTTTTTCATTTTCTCATATATATGAATGTAGATACATGGAAAGTAAAAATGCAACACACAACCTTAAAATGTAGGGAGGGGCATTTCACCACGTAGATTTAGACTACATATGGGGGAGAAGACACATAATACAAATCTTAGAGTGTAGGGAGGGGCATTTCACCATGAAACTTTAGACTACACTTGAGAACAAGCACGCCATACAAAACCCAAATGTAGGGAGGGACTTATCACCACACATCTTTAGACTACACAAGGGAACAAACACACCATACAAAACCCAAGTGTAGGGAGGGACCCATCACCACACAACTTTAGACTACACAAGGGGGAAAAACACATGGAAGACACATGGAAAACATGAGTGTCATTTAGTATGCTAAAGACATACTATACATCTAAGACACAACAAACAAGGTGATGGAAGGAACTTATTGCTAAGCCCCCACCATCTCAAGCACACTACAGGCACACCTGATAGTTGGGCTTATGCCACAACAACTGCCAAAGACATGCTTAAGGGAGGATACACCAACCCTGCCTACTCAAAGGACTTTTGAAATAAAAAGAATGTGCACTAGCTCAAGAGATACACTATCCCTGCCTCTGTAGAGGGCTTTGAATAAAAGGATATGCATGATATCCTGCCTCCATAGAGGGCTTTAAATAAAAGGATATACACAATATCCCGCCTCAATAGAGGGATTTTTTATTGCAATAAAAATAAAGATGTGTACTCGCACGGAGATACAACATCCTGCCTCTGTAGAGGGCTTACAAACATGCTTCGTTAGTGCTAAAATCATCAGATAGCTTACCTTATATGTCCCCACCTTAAGGTGGTTGATATCATGTACCAATATAAATCACGTTGAGGTAGAGAGAAAAAACACAAGGGAACAAGAGCTCTCACAAAGCCCATGCCCCCAGAGGTGACATGTGCTTCACGATCTCTGAATGTTCCCACAAACACAGTTTCTTGCAAAAGGGGTTAGAAATCTTTTTGTAAGATAATAACATGATAACATGATAAAAGAAATACATGAAAATAATCACATCAGGATCCAAGGCTATACTACAAATTCAAAAACCAAGTATAACTGTGGGGCTATACTACAGAGATCTTATAACCAAGTGTAACCAAGGTCAGACCCAAGATAATCAAAGTGCACAGAGTAACTATATTGTTATGGTTTGTTAGCAAAGATACGACAACATCAAAATATCACATGAAGTGATTCTACTAGCCAAGCGTTGGATAATATATATCAACCTCATCATCATATATGGACTAGGTCCATTTTGTCTTACTCCCTGAAGGGACACATGGTCTGTATCAGTATTTATTTATTTCCGTCATTTGCTAGCTAGATAGAACCACTAGGAGAAGGTAAACAATAAATCAAGAGAGGAGAACAAGTGCCTTAGATTGTCACATGGAAAGGTGCCCCTAGGTCACCAACAGCAATGCTATGCCCCTAAAGCATGACACAATAATAAAATAGAGGAAAGGAGCAATATAGAAGAATGATGATACAAATAGAAGAATGGTCACAATAGAGCCAGTCTCCTAGTATCCTTGACCTTACAAGAGTATCCAAGGTCATCCAAGGAGGCCTAAACAACACAAAACACATCATAAGGGGAATCACAACATAGAGAGAAAGAGTTAGAAATACTTACTTGAATGCACAACCGAACTAGTGATTGTCATCAAGCAAATCATCATCTTCCCAATATTGAATGTTAGAGGAAAGAGTTACATAAGGTACCATAGCCTAACTTTTGTTTTTGTCTTTAAATTGTTCATTCTTAAGCTCTTCTTGGTTTGATTCAACATTAGGTGGAATGTTTTCTTGTTGAGGTGCATTTTGTTGGGCAAAATCTTGTCTTTTCCTACTCCTTTCTCTTGCTTGTCTATTTCTTCTTGTCTTATTGCTTATATCTTTAAAAGTATTGTCATGTTTTCCGTAGGTTTTCGTATGTTAGAGGAGGAAACTTGTTCAAATCTCATTTGTCTTGATGAAGTGCTTTGTTCTTGATGAATACCTCATGATCCTTGTAAGGATGACGAAGGAGGAACCTCAGCATAGAGTCCTTTACCTTTTTCTCTAGGAAGTGTTGTTCCTTGCACACACGCCCCATTTTGCCAAATGGGGACCCCCTCTTTTTCTTTGGCTTGGAGTCTCGACCTTTGTTACTTATGATGATGAGAAGGTGAATTTGTTCTTAGAATGCAAGATTTGCTTCAAGTTTAAGTAGTTGGCATGTTTGAAGTGATTTGATGTTGTGCAT
This sequence comes from Cunninghamia lanceolata, assembly GCA_027924645.1. NCBI lineage: Eukaryota > Viridiplantae > Streptophyta > Pinopsida > Cupressales > Cupressaceae > Cunninghamia > Cunninghamia lanceolata. The sequence continues at coordinate 3,418,604 of BSBN01000160.1, read as the reverse complement.
GATTGATTTGGAAGTGTCTTGAGTGGTCTTGTGCTTGAAAGATAGCCATTTGTTGCCTTTTGCACTAAAATTGGGTGTTACTGCATTTTGCTCCAAAATCTTATGTCACTGGATATTGTCCTTGAAATTACTTCTACAGAATGTGACATGTTGAAATTCTTAGTTTCCAGGTCTTATAGTTGCAAAATCGTGTCAAATTCGTAAGATTTTACTAAGGGGTTCATATACTTTCATTCTGACGCATGGTCCTGAAGCCCTAATTTGGCTAAGTCTGAAACCCTAAAAATCTTGAAAAATGGCTAAGTCTGAAATCTGGTGGAACCTCAAATTCTAGAATCTGCATATGAAATCCTATGGATCTAGAACCTATCTCAAATATCCTGAAAGTATATTTAAAAATATTTAAAGTATATCTAAACTTATACTTAAATATATTTTTAAATATACTTTCACCCAGGGACTTTGAAAAATTGGTGCCAAAAACACCCCCTACTACAAAAAGTGCTAAATGTCCCTCTCACTTCTTTTAGGTTAGATTCATCATTCTCTGACTTGTGCTGAAATTGCCAACCACAGACTTGCGCTAAAAACTGTTCCTACCAACTTGTGCTAAAAGGCAGTCCAACTAACTTTATCCACTGCTCACCAAAGTCCACGCTAGCTAAAATCCCCGCTAACTCCTTAAAGCATCCTTAGCACTGAAATCACTTCCCATGGACTTGAGCTAAATTTGACCCTAACTAACTTTTGTCCAAATCCTACCAAACTCATGCAAGTCGGTGCAAATCAAAATCAATGCTAGCGCTAGAAATCTTCTTCACTGCCTTGCACCAAAATTGATGTTCATTGCCTTAAGTCAGCAGACCCTAAAATCTGGTCCAAGTCAATAAAAGCTAAAACCCATGCAAGGAAGTGAGACCCAAATTTTGCATTAAAGGTGTTAGCACTAAATTTGACCTTCACCGACTTTTAATCCATGACACCTAAAACCTGCACTTTTTGACATTTTGGCTTAGAAATTGAGCTTTTCAAGGTACAAGTTGGATTTTCTTGATGGATATGGATTGAACAACTATTTGTCACATCATGGCCAACATTTTTACCAAGTTTGTGTGGATTTTGGGCATGTTTTATGACAATTAATGCCACTACACATGAAAAGTCTGTAACCCCCAAAAATCCTATTTTTTACAGAAAATGCTAGAAAAACATGAAATAAATGTCTTCAAATGGATTCTAATGACCACAAAAAACTTCCCAAATCAATATATAGGCCAAATGGGTACTTGAAAATGATGAAAAACTCACAAAATCATGCAAAATTCACTGGATTTATGAAGTTGTCTACGAGGAAGCAACATTGAGTTTGAGCTGTCCTAGACTAATCTATGGCTACAAGTGGACATGTCTTGATCTAAATTGATGGAAAATGACTTTTTATGATGAAATTGATACTTTACATTATGAATTGCAGATCTTGGAGGACACAGGACCTTGTTGGAGCTATCTTGGAAGGTGAACACACAAAGATACCCTAATGACCCAGAGATGTCGAATCGACATTCTATCAATCAAATTATTGTTGGACATGTAAGAGAAGATCAGTATAATGTCCAAGATGGTAAAGATGAGTCTTAGGAGCTAAATACATAAAAGATCAAGTCTACTTCATTGCTAATCCTACAAAGTCAGTCCAAGGTCCAAGACATGCATACAACTATTCCCACAACCCGGTCATCAAGAATCAGTCCAACAAGCATCCAGTTGGCCATGCCTTCATAAAAATGTGCCACATACTCCCCTTGATCCAGTCAGCACTTGGAATCTCATCTATCCACATCAGTTCAAGTTTTCAAGTGTCATGTGACTCTATTTTGGCTTTCTTAGGCCTTGAAAATTGACTTTTCATCATGTACAACCAAATAGGTATCCATTTTGTCTAGATTCAATTTATTTGCAAGCTATTTTTTGTCTTTTTCCTAGAGGACACAAGCAAACTTGAAAATGTAACTAACTGGTGTATCACATTAAATACCATGTAATTTGGACCATTGGTGTTGATTTAATCTCCACCATCCATTGAAAAACTCAGTATGGTGCCTTGTCTATAAAAGGGCCATCCTTTCCTCTCATTGGTAAGTAAGATTTGATAATGAATTACTGAGACTTTACCAAAATACAGTCAATACAAAGCAAGTTTTGCATGTTACTAGGAATTTGTGTTTCTGTGTTGTCTCATTTTGGTTTTCATGGTTCATGTCAATATGAAATTAGTTGATATTCAGTTGCATTTGTGATTAATTTTTTAGATATTTGATGGATTTCATGTCCATACCATTGATGGCTTGCTGATTGTATGTCATCATGCATGGTTTGTCTAGGCATATTTTATGAGATAAGTTCAATTGTATGATATCATTGAGTTGCGCTAAGGATTGGGTGTTTGATGAACCCTCTACAATTTAAAAATAATTACATTTCCTTAGAAGATTGCACAACCTTTGTGGCATTGTGGGATGCCTGGTTAAAAAGAGATTTGTTTATTTTTGGGAATTTGTCTATCTACTTGCTGATTATTTCTACAATTGTCTATAGGATCTCTTTTATCCCTTCTCTCTCTCCCTTTTCCTTTTTGCATTGTATTTACATCAAGTTTGGTAGATTTAGGGTTTATGTAGCATTACATTGATCATCTGCTGAAATTTCAAACTTTACTATCTGAACCATCTAGGATTTCTACATGTACTTTGCTGCCATCTTTCATAAACCCTATATTTCATGTAAGACCCCTTGTTGGCACAACTAGACATTCCACTAAAGTTATTACAAGCACTCTAAGACCTAGTTGTATTATCCTTGGCGTAGTCTTACCTAGGGTAGGATAATTTTCAAGAGAGGTGTGATACCATCAATCACACTTGTGTTGTTGTGTGCTAAAACCACCATCAACAGGAAGTTCTTCTAATGCAAGTTGTTCTTCTTATTGTTTGCATAGGAGACCCGACCACTCTACATATAATTTTTTCTTTGTATCGCTGGTATTGTAGGAAAGAGTGGTCTCTTCATGGCTCAGGGTCTCTATTAGGTCGTGGCTAAAAATAATCAAGAGTAAAGTTCATTTCCATGACCATGGGCTGCCATGTATTATGATGAATAGTATGGACTTGTCCATGTAAAGGGAATTTTATGCAATTGTGAATAGTTGAGGGGACAACGTTCATAGCTTTTAACCATGGGTGTCCTAGTTTTACGTGAAAGAGGTCAGGTAAAGGGATAACATCAAATAATTGATCTACAGATTTATCATATACCATAAACAATAAGGATATTTTCCCAAAGGTAGCCATGAAAGCTCTGGTGTGTGTCTTAATCATTAAATTTAAAGGTTCATAAGAATCTTCTATCAAATTATGTGAGAGAAGGAATTCTTTGGTCACCACATTAGGCATGCAATTAGGATCTATAAGTGTACCATGCACCAAAATCTCCATTATACTCATGGTGATATAAAGAGGCCCTTCATTGTCTACAAATGTTTTTGATTAGTTCAACAGGAAAAGAGGGTCCTGAACCCTTTGCAAAACAGCCCCTAGGGCAAAATGCCTTAAGCTTGCCAGAAATAGCCCATTAACAACATAGTAACAATAGACAAAAAATGAACCTAATCAAAAACATAAACTAACAAAAACCTAAGGACTATTAGTAGTGCCATATTTGGCCAAGAAATTGACCATGTCCTTATAGTCACCAAAGCTATTAGTCGCAACATCACGAACCTTGTTATCAAATTCTTTGACTACGGTAAACAAAGAAGCAACACGATGAAGAGCCTTCACGTCAAACTCGGTCATGGTATCCCACTTCTTCTGCATCTTTTCCATCTTGGCCTTGAGCACTTCTAGGTCCTCAACTATCTTGACACATATCAAGTAGTTACCTTTCTTCTTCCAACCCCTGGCTTCCTCAACAACCTCCACCATATCTTCCTCATTGGGCTTATTCATCTGAACAAAGTGACTAGCACCTTCCTCTTCATGAATGGACTCTGTGGGTGTTTCATCCTCACTTTCCCCCATAATGTCTTCCACAAATTTAGATTCGTTAGAGATTTCCACACCTTGGGGGGTAGGGGTCAGGATTCTAGCAATACGACTAGATCTGTGCACACCAATAGCTCCTTGTTTGCTAGTATAACCTCAATCATCACTCCCCACCAACTTAGCTCCCGAGTCCAAATCTATAAATTTTGTAGTCTCCTCCATGACATCAAGGTTCTCCTTCCCCATTTTAGCTTTCTTTGTCTGCACATCACCTTCACTTTCCACTATCTTTTGTTCCCTTTTAGTCAACACCCCAATCACCTTTTCAACCTCCCAGCTAGGGGTCTCAAGCTTTTCTTTCATAGGAGACTTAGTATTGGAACCAAGAGTAGGGGACCTAGTGGGGGTACTACATTTTTCAATTCTAGGGCCCCCCTTTGGGTTTTTGACAGGCAAGATTTTGGGGGGTCCCAGCGATTTTCTTGGCTTTTCCTTTAGCCGTGGGGAACTAGGTCAACTCAACCAGACTAACCTTAATCAGTTTAGAGGGCCACAAGGCTAAATGGAAGTCGTACAATCTCATAATAAGGCCTTGGTGTATGGGGATAAGAGGGTAGTTAGGATTTTTCACCTGGACATCATTAGCAGATTTATTAGAATTCTCTAGAGAAGACAATAGGAAGAAGGGAAAGTTGATCTCCATCTTATTGTTGCAAATATGTGCCTAATCGGTGTTGTCATTGATGTCAACATATCCTTGTTGTCATTAGTGTCAACTATATCTCATTCTAGAAGACTTGTATGTTGAGGATATTGAGAAAATTAGCCTCTCCAAAAGAAACAAGTCAAAGATAGTGAAGACAATGCAGTTCAGTGAAGTAGATTGCTCTGCATTCCCAGTAGGATGAAGATCAGAGTCTGTGAATTAAAGGGTTTGTAGAGAATTGTCTAAAGTTTCTCTAGTCAAGATTTGAGGGGTTCGCATGGAGAATTGGTGAAGTTATGGCCATCTAAGTAGAACTAGGTTTTGTAGTTGTTCAGAGGTGATAGAGTGACAGAAATCTGGTCCAAATTGATCTGCATTGGAATATTATGATCTGCGGATCTAGAGGTGTGTTTGGGACAATGGTGTGTGTCCTCAAATTAAGTGGTTTGTGGTTTGGAGGTCTGCAAGCAATCTTTCTAGTGTGACAGTCATGACAGTTGGTGTTCTTGAGTTCCTAGATGAAGGTGCAAGTGTTTCTAGTGATCTAAGGTGGTGCAATTTTTCCTGTTGATTTCATTGTGCTTGTGGTGGTCTATGGATCAAGTTCCTATTGTGTTGGTGGTCCACATTGAAGATTGATCTCGTAGTTGAAGATTTGTCCTCGGGTGTTGCTGTTCTTTCCAGTCTTGCTGACCGGATGCTTTATGCATGTTGCGGATGATCTAAAAGAGGTTATATGAAGTGTGACATGTTGTTCAAGGAAGATTTAAGTCCCAGCTATGTTTGGCCGACAGTATAGTGATTCGCATTAAGTCAGATGTTTGTAGTGCTGACCTTGATGTTTATTCCAAGGTTGATGAAGCATATAAATAAGTGTGGTTGAGTTGCGGAAATGTATCCTTGTGCAAAAATGACAAAATCCTAAGAAAGGAGGAAAGGCATAATAGAGAAAAAGAAGAGCAGAAGAGGAAGAGCAGTAAAGTATGAGGAGATAGTGAAGAAATGTTTGGGGATAGAGCAGATGTAGTATGCACTTCAATGGAACTGGCCTTGTCATGAAGAAGATGTTGTTTTCTAGTTCAATCTTTATGTGATAAACTTATAAATATTTCTGTAGGCAATGAGCCTCTTAGAGCAGTGAGCTCTAGGTAGTGCACCCTAAAGGCATGTGTCTTCCCCATTTTCTATAATTTTAATAGAGAATAAATCTTGTCGGTTAACCCCCACCGTGGTTTTTCCCTTAACTGGGTTTCCACCTAAAAATCCTAGTGTTATGTGTGTTGATTTTGTTTCTGCTCATGGGTTGTTGATTCATGCTTTCATGGTTATATCATTGATCTATTATTAAGTGGTAAATAAGTTTAATTACAACAAAGGATAAAATTTTTAGTGACAACTGATTCACCCCCCCTCTAAGTTGTTTGCCCTTATTTCAACAATTGGTATAAGAGCTGTGGTGCAGGAGCACCCCATGAAGACTAGGGTCTTATGAAATTTATGCATTTTCTATATTAAATGTAATAAGGTCTGTTTGACCAGACTTGTCATTGGTGTTTGTAATTTGGTTTCTATTTATTTTTCCCTAGGACCCTTATCAAGCTGTCATGATAAGGTTGTTAGTTTGTTATGAGTTTGTTAGTTGGTTATCTCTCCCAGCTGCTTGGAATTGTCTCCCAGCCAATGGGAATCATGTCAGTACTACTGTTGGTAAGTAGTTAAATAGATCAGTCCGATCGATTGGAGGATATAGATTGAAAAAGTTTTAGATAGTTTAAGATTTCTGTAGAGAGCAGTAGAGTTCAAAAACTGTGTAATTAGATATCTACATCTGGAAGAAATAAAGAAAGATCCTGTTTGTGTTCTGGTGTTTGATTTCCTTGAGCAATCGATTCTCTGGTTTGTAGCCGTGATGGGTTCTTTATTCCATTCCATTGGTTGATTTCTTCGTAATCGGTGGAATGGCTATATATATTAGCTTAGATTTTTATGTTTTGTTTCTATGCATTTTGTTTCACAGGATCAAGTTTTATAGCATGCTAAGATGAACCCTAGCATCCTCATGTGCTAGGTTGTTGAAGTTGGAAAAATCTGTATGTTTGTGGAGAAGTGGTTTGGAGAAGTCGCACAAGTTTTAGTTGTGCAGATCGGCGTCACAGACAATTAAAATTTCTATGTTTGAACCATTTTAAAAAGTTCAATGAATTTTTGGTTCAACAGAGTGAGTAAATAGTCCATCAGGTTTCGCAGTTGGTGGAAATCGAGTGGAAAGTCTTTTGTTCGAACATTTAGAGAAAGGTTCAATAGTTCACTTGTCTATTGGGTTCTTTTTGGCTCGATGAATGGTTGTGAGAAGCTAAGTGAAGTTTCAGGGGAAGTTTTGAACTAGTTAGGTGGCCGGTTGAACTCTTGAACCGATTAAGGGGTTCAAAGGGTTCAAGGTTCAATAACGCTGCGGGTTCAATGGTGTAAGTAGCGCAGCAAATGAAGTGAGCGAAGAACTCCTTTGGGTTGAACCTTTTGAACCGATTCAACAGTTCTGAGGTTCAACAGTTCAACCGACTGTTGGTTAAACCATTCAGCGATGGAGGCAGTGTTAGAAGCTAGCGATTGTTGAACCACTTGTTGAACCAATACAACGGTTCAACAGTTCAATGGGTCCAAGGTTCCAAGGTTCAACGAATAGAGATAGATGCAAAATCTAAATCTCATTGGCCTGAAGGAGGAGCTTGGTGTGACAGGGCTTAAGACTGCTGATAGGAGTGGGTTTTGCCGATGGAAACATACACACAGGAAATGAAGGTTAGTGACTGGTTAGCTGACCGATAAGTAAATTTTCCACGCCCACTGTGCCTCTGCATCAAGATGGTTCCTCTAAAAGAAGCTTGACCATTTGAGGAGATCCAGGATGTCGACTTACAACAAGGACAGTCCGAGATTTGATGGAACAAATTACTCTCTTTGGAAGAGGTACATGGAGTGCCATTTACAATGCATGGGTGATGCCTATTGGTTGATAACAAAGGATAAGTATGAGCCCCCGGAGAAAGGTCCTTCACCTCCAGATGAACTCAAAGATGCTGAAAACAACATTCAAGCTAAAGAAGCTTTGCTGAGTGCCTAACTGATACAGAAATGACAAATGTCTTGGAATTGAAAACTACTCATGAAATCTGGAAGAAGTTGGAAACTCTATATGAAGGTGATGAACATGTCAAATGTGCTAAGTTGCAGACTCTGAATAGTAGATATGAAAATTTGAGGATGTGTGAAGATGAAAACATTACTTCCTATGTGCAAAAGGTGAATGAACCTGTGTGTGGTATCTGGTGTGCTGGTGGAAAACTGGAAGAATCAGATATTGTTGGCAAAGTGCTTAGATCCTTACCTGCTTGATACAAACATAGAGTTGCTACTATTGAGGAGATTAGGACTCTGACAACTATTACAAGAGACCAGTTGGTTGGCAAGCTTTCAGCATTTAGAATGAGTGAGTTTGGTGATTCTCTTCCTAAATCTGAATCTACATTTAAGGCCAATGTTTATGGAAAGCAAAGATTTGATCCAGGTGAAATCTCTTCAAGAAAACTAACCAGATTTGAGAAGGCAAGGAAGGAACTTGAAGAAGATGAATCAGAGTTTGAAGAACTTGAAGCCTTGGTTGCCAAAAGATTACCAAGAGGATCTGGTAAGTATGAAGGAAAATTTCCCTTCAAATGTTTTGCTTGCAATAAGATTGGTCATTTTGCTTCAAGATGTCTGAAGAGGGTTTCAAAGCCAAACCCTAACAGACCTAGGGTTTAGAAGAAATGCTACTATATCCAAGAAGATGTTGAAGAAGGAGTCACTGATGATGAATCTGATAATAGAAGTACCTCAAGAAATGAATGGGTGTTCATTGCTACCAAAGAAGTAGATCCGGTACCTATTGAATCTGCTAGTTGTGTGAATGTGGAAAGAGCCTTGGCTGTTCATGTTGAAGAAAAGGATGAATGGATAATTGATAGTGGATTATCTCATCATATGATAGGTGATAAGAGTAAGCTTGTAAGTATGGAAAGGTATGAAGGTGGAATTGTGAAGTTTGGAGACAATTTAGCTGGTAGAATCTGTGGTAGAGGATCCATCTCTCTTGATGGTAAGAATAACAATAATGATGTTTTGTATGTAGAAGGGTTGAAGCATAATCTTCTCAGTGTTGGATAGTTGGTTGACAAGGGATATGATCTCTGATTCAAGGATGGAAAATGTAGAATTCTAGAAAGCTCTGGAACTGAGATTGCAACTGGTACATAGACTAGAGGTAACATCTTTCATTTAAGTGGTACTGGTAAAAGTTGTTTGATTGCTCAGATTGATTAGAGTTGGCTATGGCATAGGAGAATGTGTCATGTAAACTTTGACAACATTGTCAAGATAAGTGCTACTTAGGCTGTGAGATATCTTCCAAAGCTTGTAAAACCTGCTAATAGCATGTGTAAGGAATCTCAGTTGGGAAAATAGAGTAGAACTACATTCAAGAGTAAAGAACAATCTTCAAGTGGATTGTTGGAACTTGTGCACACTGATTTGTGTGGTCCTGCCAGGGTGAGGAGTTAGCAAGGAGACAGATACTTTATGTTGTTGATTGATGATCACTCCCAGATGATGTGGGTCACTTTCTTGAGGGAGAAATCAGAGGCTCTTGACAAATTCAAAGTGTTTAAGGATAGGGTGAAGAATGAGATTGGTGTAAAGATAAAGTGTCTGAGATCTGACGAAGGTGGAGAGTTTACTTCTAGTGAGTTTAATGCATTTTGTGAAAAGCATGGAATAAGAAGATAGTTGTCTGCTCCTAGAACGCCTCAGCAGAATGGAGTTGTGGAAAGAAAGAACCGGACTATTCAAGAGGATTCTAGAACCATGATGATGGAAGCAAATGTTCCACATGTCTATTGGAGAGAGGCTATAAGTACTGCTGTCTACACTCTTAACCGGGTGCAGATCAAAGGTAATTATGGTAAAATGCCTTATGAACTATGGTTTGGTAATGCTCCTTCTGTGAAATATTTTAGATTTTTTGGTAGTAAATTCTATATCAAAAGAGATGAAGATCTAGGCAAGTTTGATGCAAGATGTGATGAAGGAATATTTCTAGGTTATTCTAATCAAAGAAAGGTATATCGGTGCTTTAACAAGAGATTGAGAAAGATTGTTGAAAGTGCTAATGTCAAGGTTGATGAAAGCAAGAAGAGACCTTCAAGGTTTTGTGAATATTAATCAAATGATCAAAATGAAAGTCCAAATAAAGGAAAGCAAGTTCAGTTTACTCCAGAGAATCTAGTGACTCAAGAAGTTAACGCAAATATTGAGGAACAAGTTCAAGAATCAGAAGTTGAAGAAAACCCCAAAACTCCCAGGTATGTAAGATTGAATCATTCTAAAAATTAGATCATAGGAGATAAAAATAAAGGTGTTCAAACAAGAAGAAGAATTGCTGAAGAACACAAGGAGTATTGTCTGATTTCAAAGATTGAACCAAAATCAGTGAATGAATCTTGTAATGATGAAAGTTGGGTAAAAGCAATGGAAGAAGAATTAATGCAAATTGAAAAGAATCATACTTGGGATCTTGTTCCTAGACCTGAAAAACAAAAATGTAATTGGAACTAAATGGGTCTTCTGGAATAAATTGAATGAAGATGGTGAAGTTGTGAGAAACAAAGAAAGATTGGTGTGCAAAGGTTACTCTCAGGTAAAGGGAATTGATTTTGAAGAAACTTTTGCTCCGGTGGCAAGAATTGAAGTAGTCAAATTATTTCTTGCCTTTGCTGCTTACAAAGATTTCAAAGTCTACTAGATGGATGTCAAGTCAACATTTCTGAATGGAGAGTTAGAAGAAGAAGTCTACATTGAGAAACCAGAAGGATTCCAATTGTCTGATCAAGAAGATAAGATCTGTAGATTGAAGAAAGCACTATATGAACTTAAACAAGCCCCAAGAGCCTGGTATGCAAGATTAGATAAGTATTTGCTAAAGTTAGGCTTCAGCAAAGGCACTACTGATAGTAATCTTTATTTCAAAATTGATCATGAACACATCTTGAATGTTGCGGTATTTGTTGATGACATCATCTTTGGTGGAAATAACAGTATGTGTAAAAAATTTTCTGACCAAATGCAAAGTGAATTTGAGATGTCCATGCTTGGTGAAATGAATTTCTTCTTAGGTTTGTAAATCATTCAGTCAGAAAAAGGCATCTTCATATCCCAGTCTAAGTATGTGAAAGAGTTGTTGAAAAAATTTGGAATGGAGGACTTAAAACCAGTGAGTACTCCTATGGTAACCAGTTGCAAGTTGAGTAAAGATGATGATTACCCAAAGGTAGATCAGAAGAGGTATAGATCAATGATTGGAGGACTACTTTATCTAACTCATACCAGACCTAATATTATGAATGCAGTTGGCCTTGTTTATAGATTTCAAGATGATCCTAGAGAACCTCATGTTGTAGTAGTCAAAAGAATTTTTAGATATTTGAAGGTAACATCTGACTATGGTTTATGGCATCCTAAGGGTGATGATTTCACTCTTCATGCATATATAGATACTGATTGGGTAGGAGATGTGGATGACGGGAAGAGTACTAGTGGAGGTGCATTTTTCTTGGGAAAGAGATTGGTTTCTTGGTTGAGTAAAAAGAAGGAGGCAATATCTCTATCTACTGTAGAGGTAGAGTACATAGCAGTAGCAAGTAATTGTACTCAAGTCTTGTGGATGAAGCAAATATTGAAGGATATCAGAGTTATGTTTGAAGAACTTGTTATAATCTTCTCTGATAATTCAAGTGCAATAAACATTTCAAAGAATCCAGTGTTGCATTCAAAGACAAAGCACATATCCATCAAGTTTCACTTTTTAAGAGAGAAGGTAAATGAAAATGAAGTCAGATTGGAATTTATTTCATCAAAAGATTAGATTGTAGATATCTTCACTAAGCCTCTACCTAAGGATACTTTTGAGTATCTCAGAGTGATGCTAGGGGTTATTACCCCTCCTGTTCAGAACTAAGATACACTAATGTGCATTGGTTTGGTGGAATTTACAGTCATATCTTGTGATCTAGATTGGTGTTAAAGAGTTGCTACTCAGGGGGAGTAGTCAGTATGCTAATTATGGATTAACAAACAAAAAGAGGAAGAGATTATTGCAAATATGTGCCCTTTGCCATTGATGTCAAAGGGGGAGAGAAATCATAAAAAAAAATTGGAAGTGAGTAGTTACTAATGAAAGGAGGAGCAATAAAGAAAATGGTTGTAGGTGTGATAAGAGAAAGGGGGAGAAGTTCTTGTCTTGATGGTTGAAACAGTTTTTCACATCATATCTTGCCATCAATGACAAAGGGGGAGATTGTTACAAATATGTGCCTAATTGGTGTTGTCATTAGTGTAAACTGTATATCATTCTAGAAGACTTGTATGTTGAGGATTTTGAGAAAATTAGCCTCTCCAAAAGAAACAAGTCAAAGACAGTGAAGACAGTGCAGTTCATTGAAGTAGATTTATCCGCATTCCGAGTAGGATGAAGATCAAAGTCTACAGATTAAAGGGTTTATAGAGGATTGTCTAAAGTTTCTCTAGTCAAGATTTGAGAGGTTCACATGGAGAATTGGTGAGGCTATGGCCATCTGAGTAGAACCAAGTTTTGTAGTTGTTCAGAGGTGACAGAGTGATATAAATCTGGTCTGGATTGATCTGCATCAGAATATTATGATCTACAGATCTAGAGGTGTGTTTGGGATGATGGTGTGTGTCCTTAACTCAAGTGGTTCATGGTTTGGAGGTCCGCAAGCAATCTTTCTAATGTGACAGTCATGACAGTTGGTGTTATTGAGTTCTCAGATGAAGGTGCAAGTGTTTCTAGTGTTCTGAGGTGGTACAATTGTTCTTGTTGATTTCATTGTGCTTGTGGTGGTCTCTAGATTGAGTTCCTGTTGTGTTGATGGTTTGCATTAAAGATTGAGCTCATAGTTGAAGATTTGTCCTTGGGTGTTGCTGTTCTTTCTAGTCTTGGCCAACCAGATGCTTTGTGCATGTTGCAGACGATCTAAGAGAGGTTCTATGAAGTGTGACGTGTTGTTCAAGGAATATTTAAGTCCCAGCTATGTTTGGCTGACAGTATAGTGATTTGCATTGAGTTAAATGTTTGTAGTGCCAACCTTGTTGTTTATTCCAAGGTTGATGAAGTATATAAATAAGTTTGGTTGAGTTGTGGAAATGTATCCTTGTGTGAAAATGACAAAATCCTAAGAAAGGAGGAAAGGAAGAGTAGAGAAGAAGAAGAGTAGAAGAGGAAGAGCAGTAAAGTATGAGGAGATAGCGAAGAAATGTTTGGGGGCAGAGCAGATGTATTGTCCACTTCAATGGAACTGACCTTGGCATGAAGAAGATGTTGTTTTCAAGTTCAATCTTTCTATGATAAACTTATAAATATTTCTGTAGGCAATGAGCCTCTTGGAGAAGTGACCTCTGGGTAGTGTGCCCTAAAGGTATGTCCCTTCCCCATTTTCTATTCTTTTATCAGAGAATAAATCTTATGGGTTAACTCCCACCATGGTTTTTTCCTTAACCGGGTTTCCACGTAAAAATCTTGGTGTTATGTGTGTTGATTTTGTTTCTACTCATGTGTTGTTGATTCATGCTTTCATGGTCATATCATTCATCTATTGTTATGTGGTAAAGAAGTTTAATTACAGCAAAGGATAAAAGTTTTGGTGACAACTAATTCACCCCCCCTCTCAGTTGTCTGCCCTTATTTCAACAATTCCTAAAATGATCAAGTAATGCAAAGTGGTAATGGTAGTATACCTTAAAGCAGCCCTCCAGAGTGAAATATTTCATGATCATTAGATAAATTTGTCCCCATGGTTCTGACAACTTCTCCCTTTCATAACCCCCATGAAGTTTCATAGTGGCCTCACCATCGAGGAAGAAAATTCCCATGTTCTCCTGGTCTGGTACCTTGCTATGGCGACGGTGTTTTTTTCCTTTAGTGGGGAGGCCTGTGGCTTGTCCTATCACCTCCTCAAAGACTTGGAAACCAATTCCCCCTAGCTTGACTTGTCTGGTATCCTCATCCTAGGACTTGGCAAACTAGCGAGATAGATTTTCATTGTATCCAATCATCACCTCAAGGAAGGGAGCTACCTCCCCCTCCTAAATAATATGCTAGACTGTAGGTTTATGGAAGAATTCATTGGTTGAAGTCAGTTCTATTTTCACAATTTCTCCACCCATCTTCACTCTCAGAAAGCTATATAACTAGAGAGTTTGAAAATGTCTAAGGCAGTGAGCATAGAAATGTTTAGCCAAACACTCCAAAGAGTAATTAAACCTTTCCATGCACATCCATCTAATCAAAGATAGCAAGATGAGATCTTGATTATGGTTATGTCAATAAGCAATGCATTCACCACCCTGGATCCCCTCCTCAGGAAAATCTCACACTTGCCACCTTGTGTGAAAAATAATATCATTGGTGTCGAGGATAGAATGGAAATAATTTCCCTTGAGCCACTTAGACCCTTAATTATTGCACCCTTTCATCATATGCCACTTCATTGAATTGTCAAGCTAGCCTCTCCACTCCTTCTCCCAACTGCCTTTCACATGCCACCTCAACTTCTTTCCTAGCCAGCCTGTCGTCCATTCAACCAGCCACTCAATATCATGCCACCTCAGCTTGCTACTAAACTATCCCATCCTTCAAGTCTTCCTACCACTTTTCTCATGCCACCTAGGTGCCATTGCATAGTACCTAGTCATCTCCTTTTGCCACTTTTCCTTGTCACACCAGGACATTTGAAAAATACTGATTCTTTTCCTACTGTCCTGAATTTGAATATCAATGGCTACAATTTTGAAACCTGACATCTCATAAGAATACTTAGTACCCTTAAGAGCCATAGTACCACCTCCACATAGCCAGAGAATGCAGATGGAAAAGAGACTATAACACCTATTATGTGTTCATGTTTCCATATTTCTTAATGAGATCTTGAATCCCACTAGGCAGCCTAGACACATGTCTCTAACACCTCCAACCATCACCATTACTACCCAGGTTTGCATAACATCAACTACAACATTGCCTTCTCTATAGATATGGGAAACCTTATACTCCTCCATGGAATTAAGGAGCAACCAGATGTCACCAATTATGTCTGCCAGCTTCCATCCTATTCTCACTAAACCTAGAGTAGTGTTCAGAATTAACTGTGAATCCCCTTCAACATGGAGATGTCAAATGTTCAAGGAAATAGCTAGTTTGATGCCCCATAACATAGCTAAAGTCTCATCCTCATTGTTACTTTTCACACCAAGCCCTCCAAAGTAAGAAGCCACAAACATCCCCAAATCCAATCTAATAATGCCTCCTTCACTAGCAATCCTGAGATTCCCTTTAGTCACCCCGTCAAAATTGAGCTTGAACTAGTCATTTTGAGGTAGGGTCCATATAGTTTTAGCTCTGGATAACTTTTTAGAATTGTCAATCTAACAAATATTTGGGTTGATAGTCCATTGTTTCAAAACATTTAGCTCTTCCCTTCTTGGTGGGTTTTCCATAGTTTTGAATTTGTAGGAATTGATATTCTCTACTAGCAATTTGGTGAAAGTCTAAAAAACTTCAAGGGGGGTTCTAAATTTTTCCCTAAAAACCCTATTATTCCACTCCTTCCACAAATTCTAGGCCATGTGTGGGGGGATTTGAAGCCATAATTCTTTAATAATAGGGAAATTAGACCTAAAAGGGGATCTCCAAGCCCTAACCAAGGCCACCACATTTTCAATGACAACCCAGGACAAGGACAACCTCTGCATAACTAGACTCCAAACCTCTCAAGCAAAGTTATAGTGTAGGAAAGGTGATTTATCATCCCTTCTTCTTCATCACAAAGAGCACACCTGTTTGGCATTTGAAAGCCACTCTTCTTCAAATTATCAATGGTCAGAATTTTATTGTGTATAAGGGTCCACCAGAAGAAGTTAATCTTAGGTAAAATTTTGGGTAGCCAGACTTTCCCCCATAGTTTATCATCCCCAAGGTCTAATAGCAAACCATAAGCACTCTTAACAGTAAACCTACCTAGTTTGTTCTTATCCCAAATCATCTGATCATTTTTAGGAAGAATGGAAAGCCTAAAATCAACCAAATCCTTTTGAAGCTGAAGAGCCACCTCCTTATCCTCATCCTAATTAGTGACACACTCTATGATACCCCTTGATGTAGGAGCATCCCTGGTTCAAGAGCAATCTTGCATCAATAAAAAACATTTGCATTTTAGTTTGTTTGCAGTTTAGTTTATTTCCTTTCATTTTCCAGTTTAGTTTAGGTAGTTTAGTAAGTAGCAGTTTCTATATTTTGGTCCGCATTCTGCCACAATTACATTTTAGACCTTACAGAGCTAGACTTAGATTCTAGATTCATTCATGCACAACATATCCAAACTTCAGATCATTTGGATTAGTTACCAGAGAGATATTTCTATCAAAAGATTAAGTGTTTTCTCATAATAGAGCATCCTGATAGTCTCAGACAACCAACTAAAGGAGAAGACCTGCGGAGAATTTCACGACACGTGGAGCTAAATTACACATCATTCAATGTTGTTTGGTTTGTGACTAACCTTCCCTAAGATCCTCTCATCATTCCGTTCATTTGTGGAGAAGTTCCATTCGTTTAGGTCCAACCTATCTGTGTACACATGTTACAGCTCTTCATTAGAGATTGTAATGATCCTCAACTGACGTGGAGGAATCTTTGGTTTTGGAGATGATATATATTGATGTAATAGATGCATAGGAAACTAGTTCATGATTGATAGAAGATTCATAAGTTAGATTTTATACTGAAAGTTCCTTGAAGCTATATCTTGCGCATGTGTTGTAACTGGAGAATCAAGCCTATAAGCCCTAATTGTAATCCTGCATGTTGCCAGCCAGTTTGTATTTGAATTTGATGATATATTGAAAAGACTAAATCTGCATTTTCTTTGTATCTTTGAGTTGTGTAATCAATGAAATCAGAATGAAGATAATAACTAATCTAAATCAAACTAGAATGATTATACCTTCATTTAGACCTCATGAATCCATGCGAGAAGGAGATGCGCCATATAGCTCCTCAGATGTTTCCCTTGATCAGTGTGACTAATGTGGATTGCTCAAGTGCTCAACACAATGTAAGATGAGAGACAAATTGATTCAGATGGAGATAGGGGATGATTAGAGTGATTTTGACAGAGTTTTGATAAGATGAGGGAGATTGGGGAGTGATTTTGACAGAGTTCTGATGCATTAGATGGTCTTATCCAATGGCTTAGAGAGGGGTCCTATTTATAGGATTTTGGAGATGAGGATGGAGGGTCAGGATTCATCTGATCAGATCAAGGGCTAGGAATAAAAGTGAATCTTTTATTCCTAGTGGATGAATTAAAAATTCCCATTTTGGGAAGAGTGGAGGAGTGTGGGGGACATCTCAATTTAAAATTTAGTGAGTGGGAGACATCTAAATTTAAATTTCAGTGAGTGGGAGACATCTAAATATTAAATTCAGTGAGTGGGAGACATTTGAATATTAAATTCAGTGAGTGGGAGACATCTGAATATTAAATTCAATGAGTGGATGAGTGGGGGACAAGGTTAATTAAGTGGCATCTTAATTAACTTAAGTCTAGGTTAATTAGATAATCAGGATTTATCTAATCAATCAGGGATTAGGGAAATGGATAAATCAATTAAATGAATATTAGAATATTCATTCAATTAATAGGATAGGATTGTAAGGTTAAATGGATTATTAAGTGAATTAATTGACCACCAGGGATATGCAGATTGGGGGAATGGATTAGTGCGAGGTACAGAAAATTGGTTTGCAGAGCAGTCCAATTTTAGGTGTCTACATTTGCCCCTCTTTGAGATGGTGTTGCGGCTAAGCAACATCATTTCAAAGAAGTTAAAACATAGAGATGGATAGGATAGAAAAAAGATTTTGGTTTGGAAGAATAAGGTTTGGGGATAATTGGTAAGGGTGATGCCGCCTCGAGAGGATAGGTGGGTTACGAGAACACGGTTGTGCTCTCAAAATGTATGGAACAGATTGGTAGAACTGGTCAGAGGATAAGTGGTGGGATGAAAGAATGATGATGTTGGGAGATGATTGGTGGATGATCATTGTGCTGAAACTAAATTTGAGCAATCCTAGGTTTGATATAGCAAAGTGGATATGTTCACCAAGGTATAGAAGACCAGGGTGATGATGTTTATCCAACATTTGCATGGACTAGACATGCAGACAAAGAGATGATCTCATGCATGCCCAAGATAGTACAACCTTGTCAAGACGAGGGAAGGGGACTTATAGCATAAGCCCTTAGTATAAAAAAGGTATGATGAACCTTGATGCATAAGGAGATCAATATGCTAGAACCGACCCTATGATCAATCAAGATATGAATACTAGCTTGGAGTAATGAAACCAACCCACAAGCACAGCATACAAAAGCAAGACTATGCCCCATTCTAGATGTTTTCGCCACATACCATGATATAGTAAGATCAAGGTAGCTTTGATGCGATCATCGAATAGGACAAAAGATAAAAATCAAAAAACTAGAAGACCAACGAACCAAACAAGTAACCATTGTATCTTTTGCCAAAATGGATGATGATGTGATAGATTCTGCCTATCGTAGGAAAGATATATCCTAAGGTAGGAATCAATGGATGATTGGATAGATTCTGCCTATTGTAGGAATGACATATCCTAAGGCAAGAATTAATTGATGATTGGATCATGTTTTGTTGATGTAAGATTGGCTCAAGATATGATGGTGACAAGTTGTGATTGATGCTGATTTGATAGTTGATGATTTGGATTAAGGACAATGCTTTGATAGGTGATGCGATGCTTGGATCTAGTGTAAGCTTATTGATGATAGATGTGATGATGATGATGAGAGTGTGATGGAGCAATTTTTATTTGTGTGATGGATAGATTATTTTTGGAATTTTGTGTGTTTTCTATTGTTTTGGGATTTTTTGATGTTTGTGATGTTTTTGGATTTTGTGATTTTGTGATGTTTTTGAATTTTTTGATTTTGTGATGTTTTTGAATTTTGTGATTTTGTGAAAAAGGAATGGTTTATTATTATGGTTGCATTGGATTTCATGTGGATAGCCTTTGCACTAGATACCAATGACAAGGGAACACCAAGTCTAGAGGTGAAGGTGATGGGGTTGGATAGCTGATTCATGATAGAAGGATGGACAAGTGATAGGGATGTTAGATAGGCGGAAGATAAGGATGAGGGGTAGGATAGGTATGCATGATATATGGATGGGGGATTGCAGGATTTTCTCCAAGGGCTAGGTTGCAAGGAATCATATGCCCCAATGCTTAAAGAATTTTGCATGATGGGCTCATGTTTGAATGGGTGGACTTGGGAGTAGAATGGCTGGAGGATATACTGACAAAGGAAGTATGCAAAGAGGTCTCCAAAGCATGTTGTTGATATTTTTCCCCTTTTCTTTATCAAGATCTAAGGTGGGAGATATAGTGGATAGACTGGATAGGGAATGATACGATAAGGATAAGACAGTGGATAAGATGTGTAAGGAGATGATGGATGTGGATGAAGGATACGGTTTTGCCCCCAAGTGTAGGGATACAAAATGGATGGAGGAGTGATTACGCATGACACCCACAAGGGGTTTTCATCAAGGTACTTGCCCAAGGCGCCACAAGGAGTGGATTTCACCATTGGACGGATTTTTTTTTCTTTACTATTTTCTTGATTTTTTGATATTTTTGCATTTTTGATGGAATGGGGACTCTAGCGTCTGTTTCCATAGCAAGGAGAAGATGGTCCCATGTTGGATAGCATTATGGATGATGATTGCATGGATGTTGGTAGATAGGAGAAGCTGGCATGGATTATGGATAATGGTTTATGGGGTGTATTATGCAAAAGCATGGACCATAGGAATGTGATGGGGAAGATATGTAGGATAGTGAACGAAAGATGGAGAGATGGAGGTATGTGGGAATTGCAAGTGATGGAGGGGAACCAAGACCAACAGCTACACACACCGTGATGTGTTTGGAAGCTTGTATTTTAGATATGGAGTTGGGAGTAATGGGGATCGGGATGGGAGATGTGTGGATGGTCAATTTGGGGTTTTAGGTACCGAAATGGACTTAAGAATTATGGAATTTTTAGATGGGCAGGGGGATATTTGGGATTTTGGGGTGGATTGGGATGTAGATGCCTCATTAGAGTTGAGTGATTTTTGTTTAGGGACCCACACCATTTTTGTTTTTGCTTTTTCTTGTGATGGTGTGGGCTTTGATAGCCTTTGGGATTTTTCATTTTGATTGGAAGGGATAATATCCTTAGGCTTTTGTGCTTTATGAGTTGAGGCATTCAAATTTTTGAATCCCATGGATTTGGGGGAAGCTTCATGTTTGAAAGATGTGTGCTTTTGTTGGTCTTGATTGGGGATTTTAGTGGATTTATGGACAAATGGATGAGGAGATGTGAGGATGGGGATATTAGGAGTTGGGAGGATGGGAGGATAAGCGGATTTGTGGATAGGGATGTTGGGAGTTGGCAGGATTGGAGGTAGAGTGGATTTGATAGGGACCTTGGGAGTTGGAAGGAGTGGAGGTAAAGTGGATGGGGGAAGATGGATGGTCACATGCTTTTGCAAATGGTAGGATGATGGAGGAGGGATGGCGACATATGTTTTGAGAGTGCGATGAGGTGCACCATGTTTGGGATTGGATGAATGGATTTTGGGAGGTGGGTGGATGGTATCAACATGTTTAGGTTGTTGCTCTTGAGATGCATAGCCAAGGCCATGTGAGGATGCATGGAATGTGGTGTGGATGGGCTCCAAGATGCCTTGTTTGTGAAGGCCTAAGCCTTTACCTTGATAGTTCATAAGTTGGAGCATGCGGCATGCAATGCGATGTTTGTTGCTTTGGAAACAGGACGCGAATCCATTATTTGTTGGAGATAGATAGGTGGTGGATGGAAGCTGTTCACATCCTACAAGGGGTTTACCGTGGATGAAGGTGCTTTTTCCAAGTGGATAAGGGGACGGGTTTGGGATGGGATTGGTAGATGGAGGTAAAGGATTCATGTGGGATGGTAAAGGGATGGTAGAAGAAGGTGTGGGATGAATAGGGTGATCAATAGATGGTAGGGGATCGGGGATGGGATTAGATGGGATGGGTAGATCTTGATTAGGAGAAGGGGCTGATGTTTCAATATGCTTTGGATTGGTTTCTTGACATAGCTTGTGTGCTAGCATGGAAGTGGAAGTGACTTGGATGGATGTGATGGGTGTTTGGATTGATGTGAGAGGTACTTGACTTATGGGTTCTTGAACATGGCTACATGATAGTTGTTGACTTATGATAGGGTGTTGTTCAAGAGGTTTGGTGGATGTTGGACTGCATGAGTGTGTTTGATTCCTTGCTATTAGCTAATGGATAGTATCCTTCATGAGTGTATGGGTGGAAGAACAATATAATGGATGGATAATGATGGTGCATGGTGTAGGATTAGGATTGGGATTAGATATGTGGGTGATGGGATTAGGTAGTGATGGTTCTTCGATGGGTTCAATGATAGGTGTGGGATTAGATGATGGAGGGCACTCTAGATTGGTATCTCCCTTGTCAAAGGTTATTAGATCTTGCCTAGGATAACTTGGACACATTTGATTTATGTATAAGGGACCACTTGGACTTGCAGGTGCTTCTTGTTGCAAAGGTGGATTTGGGCTCACTAGTGCTTGTTATGATGACACTTGGTTGTCTTGGTAGCTAGGTGTAATGGTAGGATATGTAGACAAAAGGTTTTGGGGTTGGTATGAAGTTGAGGGTTGATATGAGGATGATGGAGGTTGATATGATGGAAGTTGATATGATGTTGAAGGTTGATATGAGGATGATGGAGGTTGATATGATGTTGAAGATGATGACATGTAAGGTTGTTGTGGAATTTGTTGAGGTTGGGATGGTGTTTGGACTTCTTGTTGTGATATGATTTGTTGGTGATGTTGGTAAATGTGTTGATGTGATGATGATGGAGGGGTTGCATAGGATAATGGTTGTTGTGATATGGATTGATATAGATAAGGGTTGTGATAGGTTGATAAAGGGCTGATATGACATGTGGATGAATTTGGTTGATATGAAGTGGGATAAGTTGATGCAGAATTGGTTTGATTTGTAGATGGATATGATGGGATAGGTGCTATATATGATGGTTGTTGGACTTTGCAAGTGGCCACGAGGTGTTGGAGTTCTACCAAGAGGTATTGTATGTGTGAGGATTGGCTTGTGCGACCTATTCGAATTAATTCTTGAATGCTTTGAAAGGTTCGCTAATCTAAAGGGGATTGGCTTGCATGCATGTGGTGAAGGATATGAAGGAGCTTTTGGAAGTCCTCTAAGGTTGACATGATGTCACATGTGGTTAAATTTTAAGTCCTTTTTAGCAAGTGCTTGTTTATGATTCGATGATGATGTGGATTGTTTGGATGAAGTTGATTTTTTGTTGGCAAGTAGACAAACAATCACGCAAGAAAACACAATGGCCAAAGGTTTGATTTATGAAAGATGTGATAATCAAGCATGTACAGCCTTAGGGATTTGGGCCACTAAAACAAAGGTTCATAGTGGGGGAACATCCAGGGGATTGGCACCTTACGAGCATCTGATAAACCACTTAAGGTTTTGACTAGCTCTACTAGGAGTTGAATATACCTCGAGGGTACTACTTCCTTTCAAGCTAGCACCGAATGGTAAGTGCTCATACCGATTAGACTTGGCTTTCACCTTATCCTCAATTTACATATAGCAGACTGGATGAAAGTACCGCTTGGGGTCGCCAATGAGTTCTCCGAATGGATGTGTCTCAAGGGCAGGCCCACATCCTAAAAAAAATAGAATAGAACCATTTCTCTTCACCCAAGATCCTTGTGAAGGCAAGGGGAGAGGATACTTTGATTCTACCCTATGGGATAACACAAACGTGCAAGTGCACAAGACACGGCAAACAAGAGCTAATATTCATTTTAAGCCCAAATTGAAAATGTGCCTAAAGTTGTTTGTTACAAGCAATGATTAATTTTAGTTGCACCAAAATCAAATGTTCTTTACCATAAGGCATACAAGGATTCTTTTTAGGTGCACCAAAATGAAATGTTTGATTGTAGATTGTTTGGAAGAAAGATTCGTTTTAGGTGCACCAAAGATAAATGTTCTTTAAGCTAAGAAATCCCTGCAAAAAAAGATGTTAGTAACTTCCAAGTGCTGTTGATGACTTGCATCTGATGTTATTCCAGCCCCGAATGATGACCTACAAGTCACAAAAACAACAACGAAGCAAGTAGACTAGCCAAAGAGGATTGGTATGTGAAAAAGGATAATCTGATAAAAGCTGATAAGAAATGAATTGATACAAAAAAATAGATTGCATGAACAGATTCTATGCAATTTGAAAAAAAACTTTGCTGAAAACTGATCAAAATTGCAAAAGATATGAGGATTCAAAGTTTTTAAACATGTTTGACTTTGACTGATGAAAAAGGTGGGAAAAATGTATAGTCATCTGATAAAAACCTCACAACTACGTAGTTCTCAGAGTCCTCTTTCCAACGAGTCCTTGTTTGCATGATTTCGCCTCCGTATGTGAAAGTTATGAAAGTTTGAAAAAATCAGCCTCCTTCAGTGTGTAGAAGGCACAAGAGGTCAAACTGGCAGTTAAGAAAAATGCTGATAGTTTGGAATTTGCTGGTCACATGCTTTGTTTTCACACCGGTGGTTTGCTGTTGACTGGTAGTTAATGTGAAAGAGGCCCCTGGTCGCTGATATGACCAGGGGCTAGAACCGGGAAAAAAATAAAAAAAGGATCTAATTTTGCACCCACAGTTTAGGGTTGCTGTTTGTTTTGCTGTTGAGTGCAGGTGTGGGGATGGGAGAATGGAGGCGGTCGAGGGTGTCCATAGCAGAGCTACGGTCAAGGGTGTCCATGGCGGAGCTATGGTTGGGGGTGTCCGTAGTGGAGCTGTGAGCGGGAGGATCAAGGTTTCAGCATGGCCACAAGGGGAAGCAGTGAGGTGAGGGGGCCTGTGTGGGCAGGGAGGGTATGGAGAGGGTGTCATAGGGGAAGCGGTGGCGAGTGGCGCACGGGAAGGGAGTTACAGGAGGGTGGGAAGAGGTGAGTGAAGAGGGAGGTCCTGCAGGAAGTGGCAAGGGAAGAGGGAGGTCCTGCAGGGTAGGCCGGGAGGTGGGAAGGAGGAAGTGGTGAGATGGGTCGGATGGTGTGTGGGCGGGGAGGTAGCAGAGGAGGTGGTGTGGTGGCTCTGTGGTGAGGAAGCGGCGATGGGAGTTGGGTGAGGCGGAGGTGGCGGGAGTTTGGAGTGCGAAGCACAAGGGATTGGTGTCAACCAGGTGGTGGCGGGAGTTTGGAACTATGTCAACCTGGCGGTGGTCAAGGATATATGTGCAGGTCGATGGGAGGATTCTCTGTGACAGGGGTTTACCATGGCGGCGACCTGGCGGCACAGTGGTGGTGATAGGATTGAATAAAAACCTGAAAACAAACTGTTAAGCCTGCAAAACTAACCACTGCCTACAACCTCAAACACAAACCATTAGTACTGTAGGGTACGGTTCCGTACGGTATGGATCCGTATGGTACGGACTGTACCCTAAAAAATTTTCAAATTTTTTCAAAAAAATTTCACAAAAACCAGCCAAGTTTACTATCAAAATTCATAGAAATAGTATTCTGAGCACAAAAACGCAGTCTGTTTTTGCTCAAAACGCAACCTGCAACACTTCCTCACCAAAACTTGCAAAATTTGTTAGAAAAAATGAAGATTTTGACACCAAAACCTACAGAAATTGATGATTGGATTTGAGACTGGGTGTGCCAATGTAATAAGTGAAATCAGAATGAAGATAATAACTAATCTGAATCAAACTAGAATGATTATACCTTCATTGAGACCTCACGAATCCGTACGGGAAGGAGATGCGCCATATAGCTCCTCAAATGTTTCCCTTAATTAGTGTGACTAATGTGGATTGCTCAAGTGCTCAACATAATGCAAGATGAGAGACAAATTGATTCAGATGGAGATAGGGGATGATTAGAGTGATTTTGACAAAGTTTTGATAAGATGAGGGAGATTGGGGAGTGATTTTGACAGAGTTCTGATGCATTAGATGGTCTTATCCAATGGCTTAGAGAGGGGTCCTATTTATAGGATTTTGGAGATGAGGATGGAGGGTCAGGATTCATCTGATCAGATCAAGGGCTAGGAATAAAAGGGAATCTTTTACTCCTAGTGGATGAATTAAAATTTCCCATTTTGGGAAGAGTGGAGGAGTGTGGGGGACATCTGAATTTAAAATTCAGTGAGTGGGAGACATCTAAATATTAAATTCAGTGAGTGGGAGACATCTAAATATTAAATTCAGTGAGTGGATGAGTGGGGGACAAGGTTAATTAAGTGGCATATTAATTAACTTAAGTCTAGGTTAATTAGATAATCAAGATTTATCTAATCAATCAGGGATTAGGGAAATGGATAAATCAATTAAATGAATATTAGGAATATTCATTCAATTAATAGGATAGGGTTGTAAGGTTAAATGGATTATTAGGTGAATTAATTGATCACCAGGGATATGCAGATTGGGGGAATGGATTAGTGTGAGGTATGGAAAATTGGTTTGCAGAGCAGTCCAATTTTAGGCGTCTACAAGTTGTTTCCATTATGTTTACTCTAGCTACATGACCTAGATAGTTCATTCTGTGGACCCTCCTATTGTGACTACACCAAGTGGTATCAGAGTGAAAGTTCAAATCTTTGGGAGTGAATTAAGCAAAGTTGGCAAAGGAATTCCATAAGATCTTGCTATGGATAGATCGCCAAATCTGAGGTAGGTTACTTGTGTTGCAACCAATCTCTGATTGTGAGGCAGTTGTCACCTTGTATCCCAATCACCAAATTGAGGCAATTTACACTTGATCCTAGGAAGATGCTATTGAGGAGAGTCCCTATTGTTGAAACAATGGCTGATAGGATGGATGAGATGATGGAAATGATGAAAATAATGAGAATTTGATTGGATGTTATCAAGGAAGATAGGCGAAGATGATTGACACCTAGACCTAATGTCGAAAGTAATGATGAAGAGGAATTTCAATCTATTGATCAAATTGGTGAAATGCTAGAAGGCGATGAAGAAGAAGAATTAGATCAATTCAAGATGCTGCAAGCTATTTCAAAGATTGGAAAGAAACCTAGATTTGATATACCTAACTACACTAGTAACTTGAACCCTGAAGAGTTGATTGACTAGATAAATAAAATGGAAGAATACTTTGAATATGAAGAAATTGAAGATCTGGAGAAGGTGAAATTTGCAAAGAAAAAGTTGAAATGACATGTTGTTATATGGTTGAAAGAAGTTGAGTGGATAGAAATAGAAAAGGAAAAGAAAAGATTACAAAATGGAACAAGATGGTGACTAAATTGAAGAATTAGTTTGTACCTGCTGACTATGAGTTGGAACTATTGAAGAGATTGTAAAACTTGAGACAAAAGGAGAAATCTATGAAGGAGTATACTGAAGAATTTCATAAGATGATTATAAGGACATGACATAGTGAAGAAAGAAAGGAGAAAGTGGTCAGATACATCAATGGACTGAGATTGAACACTCAAGAAGAACTAAGCTTGGTGAGGATGACAACACTAGAAGAAGCATACCAATTCGCCCTGAAAGTTGAAGAGAAGTTGAAGAAGAGACATGATCAGAGATAGAGAGGCAAAGGAGGTAAATTTCAAAGAGGTAGAACATTTTTTGAAAGAGAAAGATCATATGTGGAGCAGAACAGACAAGAGAATGCATTCAAGGAGGATAGAGATAACAATGCATACCAGAGAGATGATAGAAATTTCTACCACAGAGGAAACCCTAGTCTATACTAGAGTGAAGGATACAAAAGAGAAGGAAGAGAACCTGATAGGAGAACATTTAGAGGAACCTATTTCAAGTGTGGAGGTGAAGGACATAGAGCATTTGAATGCAATCAGAGTAGTACAAGCTATTGAATACAAGGGATACTGAGAGGGGGGGTGAATTAGTATTCCACAAAACTACTTCTTAACAAGTTTATTTATCCAATTTCCAAAATCAATAACATGAAAGCAAAATAAGCATAGGAATAGCAACCATAAAGACATAACACATGGACACTAGGATTTTTACATGGAAAACCCAAAAAGGGAAAAACCACGGTGAGTGTTAGCTCACAATATATTATGATAGCTCAATACCGAATTACAAGAAGGCTCACTGCCCTATGAAGAAGTGCCCATTGCACAAAGGTTCACTACTAAGAGAAAAGAAAGAAAGAAATAAGGAGATGGCTCACTACCAAAATGAACTTCTCAGATTGCATCTACACATGCATGAATGCAGCTTCAATGTATGCTCAAAATACTGTCTCAAAACTTTTCATCTTGACTACTCTATTTCACTGCTCTACTTCTACATTAGACAGGATCTCTCTTCTTCTACTTTTTGTCACTTACTTTGTTGTTCACATTCTACACATATTCATATCCACATAACACACCCCAAGTACCAAAATCAATCCCATATATATATCCACAACAAGCAAAATCTTCATATTAGGTTAGCTTAATAAAGTGTACCGTGTAGTCATGCATTATGTGCTCTGTTGGCCAAATTTATTTCCCAAAATCTATGGAGGGCCCAAACAATTTTGAAACACCATCACACATGTTGGCCACAACTATTTTCCCACTTAGGATTAAGTTTCAAACACCAAAACTTTACCGTACACACATCATACTATTATGTCAGCCTTATTCACATATTGTTTACTAGTTCAATTCAACTATTAGACAACATATTCCACTATGGACCACAAGACCTGATCAAATCCATATTAGAGGCTCTTCACTCATCATAGATCATACCTTCAGAACTGTAAGACAAATTATGCAACTATGGAGAAATGTAGACCCTTTTTCTTAGACACTGTGCACTGCTCCTATCTTACTTCTATTCACCTGGACTTAGACAAATCACTACTTAACTTCTGGAAGTCATCAGGACTTGTAATATTGAACATAGTACCTCCAAACAATCCTATATAACATACCTAAACCACATACCATGACCATCAACTGTGGAGGAATAACACTTGAGTCTCTGCTACTAAATCTGTGTTGTCAGTACTTAGCCTTTCTACCTTAGTCTTTTGTGTCTAGACCAGATCCTTTATGCAAGTTATTCCAAGTTGAGTTCCTAATCATCCTTATCTCCATCATGTTATGTCTTCCTTGTTTCCATCAATGGCAACATTACCCAATCAATAGTGTCTCTTGACTATGTTGCCAACAATCTCCCCCTCTGGCATTGATGGAAACACTTAGTGAAAAATGTGTATCTTCTCCCCCTTACTCTGTATTTCTTCCCCCCCTAAGGTGTTTGCCCATTGTTCATCAGTCTTCATCTCCCCCTTTGACATCAATGGCATAGGTGTATGTACAAGAGTCAAAATTGGACCAAAATTGCAAAAATCTTCATACTCTGCCACATATGCATACATACAAACTTCAACTCAATTAGTTGTCAATGAAAGAATGTCCTTATACACAATCTTTAATTGTGTAATCTCTTCATCCCATCAATTCTTTTCTCTTTCCAAAAGTTGGATGTGACCATTTATCAAAAAGACTGATTCTTCTATCTTTTGCACGTTAGAGGATGTGTCTATTTGAAAAGTTGTCTGTGCTTCTGCTGCAATACTAATCATTAAGTATAACTTGGGACTAATTAGTCATCTCAACTGACCCATTTTATTTTTCATTTGATCCCTCTTATTTACTAGATCACTTAACTCATTATGAATATTAATTACTTGTATTTCGTTACTACTCATCGACTCAATTGCTAGATCAAATGATTTAGAAATGTTTATTAGCTATAGTTTTAGATCCTTTATCTTTTCTTCTAGCTCTTTTGTTGCTTCCAGCCAAGATAAGCAAAATTTGTATAGGTTACTTGCTTCTTTGATAGCATTCTATATGCCTTTCATTTTATTGTCTAGTAGAGCTTTGTCATTTACTATCATAGTCTTCAACTCATTTAGTCTTTTCTCATTAAGTTCTTATCTCACTTTGTATCAGTAGATTTCTCAAAAGATTCAAAATGCTTACTTACAAAATTTATGAGTCCTTTTAGTTGACTTATTGAAGACAGAGATGTGTCCCTCTAATAAGATGGCATTAGCTTCTCCAAAACACTGAATGCCTCACCAATTAGTTCACTGTTCTGTAAGTGAGACTTCAAAATTTCTTCCTATGCCTTTGCCTGCACAATTGATATCAATTTAAATTTCTACACAGGGGACATTATGTCCAGGTTTATTGGTCCTTGCAATAGTTCAGACTCATCCAAGTCTTCTTGATTCTCCAAAAATGCTTCTGTATCTGCAGCAGTGTCTCTTGCCAGACCTGAGACTTCATCTACTTTATTCTGTTCAGGGGGTTCCATGTCTTTGTCCTCATTTGCACCAATATTCTACTCCGGTGCAAGGCTCCTTGACTTCTTATCAGATTTTTCAATATCAACCTATTGCTTGGGATGAATATTAGTCCCGGATTGGTCTTGATTTGTCATAACCATTCCATCAATGTCAGGGGCTTGTTCATTTGTATCCAATCCTTGGTCCTAGATTATTTCTGGAATAGATGCATCTCCATCATTTTCTCCTTCATTGTCATAAATGGTAAGGAGATTGAATTCTTTTAATATCTTCAAAGTGATTTCTTCAGTTTCCTTAACCACTTTTTCAATATCGCCTCCCATAAGAGAGTTCACTCTCCTCTTTGTCTTTAATTATTTATTAAGAGATTTGGAGATCATGGCCTTATCTTCTAGGGTGATCTCTGGATATAACCTCACAAGTGTGTTCTCTCTAATTTTAGTATCTTTGGCCATGGCAGTTTCTTTCCTTGAATACATAATATTGTTTAGGCTCCCAGGAAGATCACTAATGATGTCAATAAGAGCCTTATTGTATATGTTTAGATACTCTACAGTTGCATCTTCCAAAACCCTTTTATCTGCATCATTATAATCATCATAGAATCGGGCTATTGGTTTCAGATTTCCATCTATTGTGGCAGCCTTAAGAACATCTTCTAGGCTTATTCTAACCTCTTTTGGCTGTGATACATTTTGTCTTTCCCTTTTCTTTGTTGTGTACTTAATTGGGGTTGTCTTTTTACTGCTTCCAAAGACTTTAGTAGCCTCAATTTTCATCCTTTTTACTTCTTCATCTATTTATGTCTCTTCCTCATCAACTGCAATGCTTACATGCATTATTTTAGCATTTGTTTTCTTCCTTTTGTGATTAGTGGAAGGAATTTCCACACTTGTAGATGGCGTGGGATCAGAGGGAATAGATGTAACCTTTACAGAGGTAGGTCCTCTAGTTCTCCTTCTTAACACCTCTGGTTTTTCTAGTTTTCTTTTGGGTTCTTCCGGAGCTTTAACTGGTTCACTTTCTCTTTTCTTTTGCCACCTTTTCAACTTGTGTTTTTTTCCCTTGCCTCTTTCACTTGTTCTTTTGTGAAACCTTGTCTCAGGGAAAAATCCTCTACCACTCTCAGCATTTTTTTAGAGATTTGAGGTTTTCTTACTTCAACATGAATTTTAGCAGACAGTTCCTCATAAGTCCCAAATCTTTCTTCATTGGGATCTTTGGGTTTACTTAGCATATATGTTGAGCATAATTTTCCAATATTCATCCATCTACCTCATAGTCCATTGGCATAACCCATACCATTCTAGGCTCAATGGCCTCCATCAAGCATTGATCTTTTGTCACAATAAAGTAGATAGTGTCTTTGTATTTTTCAACAACTGATTTAGGGATCCTTTCCCTGGATTGCATCAACTTCTAGAAATTTTTGAAATAGCCCCATAGGGCTGAGTTTTGTACATCCATAGTACCTATGATACTTGTAGAGGAAAACTAATGCGTTGTAGACTTAACATAATTCAGGGGTAAACCTATCTAAATAGTCCACTCTATCATTGTACTTCCTACATTAAATTATCAACAAAGGAAGCTAAGCTTATGATGGCACTGCACTGTATGTGCCTTTAGGGCTCATATTCTTCCTAAACTATCTTATCCAAACCTACTTAGCCTATTCTACTCTAATGGAATTCACAGAAATGCAAGAACAGTTAAAACGGTTACAGAATCTAGTGGCTACAAGTACCTTCAGCATAAGCTGTAGATAACTGTTATCAACAAAAAATTACAAAATTAATCCAAAACATTCAAAATGATAAGAGAGCTAATGCTAACCTCTGGAGGACTTAAAGTAGACAAAGCATGCACTTGTTCATGAACCATACTATTGTAATTTGACAATCAAAGAAATCTAAGTGATTCATAATGTATTTATATGCAATTGAAAAATAGATTTAACAATGAATGCATAAAGAACAAGGAAATAAATGAAGTGAGGATTAGTACCTTGAGTGGTTGGCTCAGAGGACTAACTCACTTTAACTAGAAATCAAATCTAATTCAGATACACACACATCCTCATAACATACAATTTCATTCACTTATCATAAACAAAATCTCTTCAGATTATATTCAATAATGACATTATTTTAAAACATGTCTGGATCTTCCAATATATAAAAACAGAGTAACAACTAAGTGACTGGAAAATAAAAAATGACTAACTTAACATCTAACTCATCCCTCCAAACTTATACAAAAATGGGAGAGTTTTATGTAACTACCAACTAACTTCAACCATCAATCCATTCCTAGATACTAAGATACATGTTTGAGATCAATTTATTAATCTAACTGAACAGAGGAAGGAGAGTCCTATCCAAACAAGAATTCTTGTGCAACGGCTCACATAAAGAACACATGTTGCATTTGAAACAAGTCTACTTCTTCTGCATTTATTCCTATCCATGATGTTACACATTCATGCTCCAGTTGCCTGCACTTTTGGTGTCCTAACTTCACTTCCTTTAATTCTCTTATCTGTAACTTTGTTGCAAATGCTCATTTCCTTGATGACACATTCTTGTTGCATAGGGGTTAATTCACAAAACATATGCACACAAATAACCTTCATGACTAAACCATAGAATTCTATCTATATTGCATGCATACTCATATTTAAATCATTCAATTGATAATATCATCACCATATTCCATATTAATAACATAGGTTCAAAGTATTGCAAAGTATACAAAAAGAAAACATATAATGATGGTGATGTTGGTAAAGCGTCTGGAGGATCATATGGAAAAGTTCTAAAAGCATATAAAAACAACATTAAAAGAGGTCAATATTTCAGCCCATCATTCCCCCCAACTTAAGCTTTTGCTTGCCCTCAAGCAAAATCATTCGATTGAACACCTAGGGAAGAAGATTGTAGTGCAAAGAAATTTGTTGAAGGTTCATTATTTCTCTAACTCCTTCACCCTGCTTAAGATAAAAACCATTGTAAAAAGCAAGCCTATCCAATCTGACCAATTCTGCATTCCTATATTCGTCACTCATTTCCCCTGTCCAGTGTGGTACTGGATAAAGGAGAATAGGAGGATGAAAAGTAAGTGGCAGCCATCCCACTCCTATTTTCTCTAAAATCTAGATATACTTGCACAGTCTCTCAAACATATCCATAAAATTATGAAAAGAATGAGGCTCTTTCCTCTGCAATGCTGGAGTCAGACTATTTCATCTATCCTGCACATACCTTAGACAAATCTGAAGCATAGGCCTTACTAACTAGTGTATCCTCCTATGATCTTGCAGTCTCAAATCCATAATTATTTTTCCTAGACCTTTTTGTGAGAGGAGTTTTAATCACTGAGTGAGGATTACATCAGGATTCAATGCTTCCCTTCTGACCTGTAGTGCCATTATTTTTTCCTGTTCCTCATATTTATCCATCAATTCCCATCTTAACTTTTCATTCTTGAGATATGATAATAGTGCCCTAACCTGCAAATCCCCAACGTAAATTGAAGGGTTCCATTATGTATCCTCTATCATTAAGTAGTTATGCAAACAATATTCACACAATTGGTCTTGCTCCTCTAAATTGACTTCTTTACAATGGCTATAAAAAATATGCCTTGAATGTAAAGCAGACTGATTATTAATGAACCTATTAAACTGGAAACTAAAAAACTTTTCTTTTAGGAACAATGCATATACCCTTGGTGGAGGCCTACACCCAATGATCTGTATGGCCTTATCAATTACCTCTGTCAGCTTATCCTCCAACCTTTTTATCACCAAATTCTTATCTTCTATTGATGAATTGAGATTCTATTTTTCCTTCTCCTAGTTTTCCTTTTCTTGTTTTGATTTATGAATGAGTTTCATTAATTCAAAACCCAAAGACAAAGTAGTGTGGTATACTATAGTTCTTGTTACAAGAGGTTGTGGAGTGAGTACTTCATTATCTTCAACATTTGTTTTACTTACAGCCATCTATGCCACGCCATAGGTCTAAATCCTCTCCTCCAATTCTTGTATTTTTTTCTCCTTTTCTTTGTCATTCTCTTCATAAACTTTCACCTTCTTTTCCAAGTGTTTTATTCTACCAAGAGCTTCTTGCAGTTCTTTTCTTATGTTTCTATCCTCCAATAATTCTTTTTCTTTCTCAAAATTTAGACTTTTATCATTATCATTCCTTGTTATATCAAAAATTCCCTTAGCAAAACTGCTAGGAACTATCTTTCCCATTTTCTTTGTAATAAACACATCCTTGGAATTAGAATTAGAATTTGAAGAAACATACCTTCTATTTTTAGCAGACACATTAACATTTTCACAAGCATTAGCAGAGACATCCTCAAGAGCATCAGTAGGAACATCTTTAGGGGTAATTCCTCCTTTATCTGAATCTAAATTTCACTGGTGTTGGATCATGATGTTGATGTCCTTCACCTTTTTCCTGCCCCTATTCTTTAACAGTTCTTTCCTTCACACTCTGCCTCTTTAACCTTCCTGAGTGCCTGGGAGTAGCAGTCTCCTGTTTGACTTCATTTTTCCTTTTCTTTTTACTCCTCTTCCTTTTCTTTTCCCCTGCATCTTCTCCCTTCTCAATGCTTTTATGCTTCTCAACACTTTTCTTGTTTCTCTTTTTCTTAACAGGTGTTGAATCAGTGCCTCTCATAGGTTTAGGTTTAGAAGATGAGGGTTCCTCTATTACCACTGGCCTATCCTCTAGAGTGTTGTCCTCCTACGGCCCCTCTTGCTCAAGCTCAATCTCAGGTTCAGACTCATACTAGGGTTCATTCTCTACTTTAGGTTCTTCCAATAGTGTTTTGATATCTACACATTATTTAAAAGCCTCCCAATCAACCTGTGGGTGTTGACTTCTTAACCTCCTCTTTATCAATAAGGTTATTAAACAATGATGGGACAACGTGGTGTCTGATTGTTTTTTCTGGTATTCAGATGCCATCCTTTTCAACATATTATATAGGAAGTTGGGAATGTTGACTAGTTTATCATGGCGTAGATGATTAAGCAACATAAAATGCACAGTATACAGCAAATTATACCGGCCATCACAGGTAACATATTTAATGATGTATGAAGCACATTTTCCCTAGAAAAATGGAAGGGATAATCTCTTTGTACCTTGTGTTGTCGAATCCAAGTGCCCACCTCGCTCACAGAATTCTTCCCTTGCTACAGCTACATCAGCATGAGCTAGATACTCGGACCCTGTGCACAACAATCCTGTGACTTGGGCAATGGCAATCTCAGAAGCATTTACAATCAATCCTCTAACCATTGTTTCATCATACTATAGTGTGGCTGCAAATTCATTTTCCATTTCGTTATCATATTCTATCAGCTTCAAAAAGTAGTCCAACCATCCTACTCTGGTAAAGAGTGGTAGCACCAACACATCTAATATTTCTTTATGTGCAGATGGCTCTCGTCGTACTGAATCACCCCCCATTATCTGTGTTTTGTAACCTCTTGAAGTATCAATTTCTACTAAACTACAATTCTACCACCTTGAAGAGAACCAACCTTTAGGTTTACTATTTTTTAGGAAAAGGCATAGGATGTTCTATCTGGTATCTCTAAGAACAAAGATGGCAAAAATGGTGAAAATCAAAAAATTAAACCCCTCCCCCAACTAATCTGTGAAGTGACCTCACTTCACATGGCAATAGATATGAAAGGAAGAGGATTTATTAAATGGAATGGTGATAAACATTTTCACATGCATGAAATAAATAAAAAGTAATAATGAATATAAAAAGAAAGCTAAGTTTAATCATTGAAAGTTACCTTATGTACATATGGTATGGAAATAAATGATCAGTGTTCCTCAGAATTTGAGAACACATACTTGGCATTTAATTTTATATGAGCAAGATGACATGCATGTGGATGAATGGTAAGGTGGTGAGGACTGCATAGTCAATGTGATGTGATAGCTCGCAATGCTCTAATGAACAACTCATGAGCTTGAGGTGACACTTTTGCAGCAACATTAGAGTTATTTTATAATGAATGAAGCAATGTGTGGAAGATATGGAATGAGCAGGAAAATGGTGTGCTGAGTGCCAAAGTAGTGAATACATCTGTAGACATCTAGTTGCTATGTGTGCCTCTAGCATAGGTCCCAACTGAAAAATGACATGCAATATGTCAGGTCCCAACTGAAAGTAAAAAATAGGTCCCTCTGGAGTTAACTGTGGTCATCTTGGATAGTGTACTATGTGTGCATGTGGATTATAAAGCAAGAAAAATTAAGTCTCAGCGATAGGGGTTGAGTATTGCATCTCAACCTCTGCATCACTAGATAGGATTGGTGGATCATCTACTAACAGTGTATCAACTAGTGTCACAGAATCTTCATTAGGAGTGCCAGGAGTACCATACTGAGTGGCTAGAGAGACAAGAAAATCATCCTTCTAAAGTGGTTTCTTATACAATTTTAGCCTATGTCCATTTACTAGCAATGAAAACTGGACCTCATCAATGATCTGTAATTGGACTGTACTATTAGGGAATACTTGTTTAATCTCATATGGTCCCAACCAATGAGATTGAAGGTTACCCTTGAAATCCTTATATCTGGAATCATAGAGAAGGGCCCAATCACCAACAGTGAATTCTTTAGTCTTGATATACTTGTCATGCCATTTAACTCTTTATTTCTGTATAACCTCTATGTGGTGAATCTGATTTCATCAAGAGCATTCAAATCTTGTAGTCTATCCTTCTGAGCTTCTGTCAAATCCATCCCTAATTCTACTATTGTCCTCAGGGTTTTGTACTCAAATTCTATAGGTAAGACCATTGTCTTGTCATAAACCAATTCATAAGGAGTGAACCCTGTAGTTGTCTTCCATGTAGTTCTATATGCCCAAACAGCTTCTAGTAACCTAGAAACCCAATCTCTTCTATGAAGCTGTATTGTTTTTATCAATATATTCTCAAGCTCCCTATTTGTGACCTCAACCTTGTTGGAATTAGACCGGACAACTGAGAGGGGGGGTGAATAAGTTGTCCCACAATAAAAACTTTTTCTTCTTTTTAACCTTCTTTATTATCTTACTACCAGATTAATGATATGAACATTAAAGCATAGATCAACAACATAAGAGAAGAAACATAATCATCACACTTGACACCAAGATTTTGATGTGGAAACCTGGTTAAGGGAAAAACCATGGTGGGGGTTAACCCACAAATATTTATCCCCTATTAAAAGTACTTTAGAAAAATAGAAGGCACATGCCTTCGGTCACACTACCCAAAGCTCACTGCTCAAAAGGGAGGCTCACTACCTACAAAATTTATTTAGAACATAAATAATTAACTGAGAAATAGCATCTACTTCATGCCTAATTCAGTTTCAATGACTGCTCAAGAACTTCTACTTTGCCCCAAATTCTTCTTCACACTATACTGCTCTCGCTCCTTTTCTTCTCTTCTTTGCTCCTGAGCCTTTATTTAGATTTTATCTGATTTGCACAAGGACACTTTTCAACAACTCTTCAACAAGTATTTATATGCTTCATCAACCTTGGAATGATCAACAAGGTCTGCTAAACTTGACACGGATCATCACATTGTCAGCCAAACGCAACTAAGACTTGAATCTGCTTCTACAACCATTCCACCTTCATAAAAATAGTCTTAAAGCATTCGCAACATGCTAGGAACATCCGGTCAGCCAAGACTGGGAAGGACATCAACCTCAAAGAAGAAATCTCCAATCAACAAGCTCAAACTTCAATGCGAACCTCCAACATAGTAGCCACACAATCCAGAGACCTCCATAAGTACATTGAAATCACTAATAACATTCACTCAAAACCATATTACCAGAAACATTTGAATCTTCCTCCAGAACCTCAAGAACACTATCTGCCATGACTATCAAACTAGAAAGCTAGCTTACGGACCTCCAAACCATGAACCACTGGACTTGATGATACACACTGACTTCTCAAACATGCCTTCAGATCTGTAGACCAAAATATTTCACTACGGAGCAATCTAGACCAACTTACTGTCACACTATCTCTTCTGAATACTGCAAAATCTAGTTCTACTCAAATGGCCATAACTTCTTCAAATCTTCATGTGGATCTCTCAATTCTTAATTGGAGCAACCTTTGACAATCATCCACACAACCATATGGTCCACATGCATTGATTAGCATTAATTTTCTCAATATCCTCAACAATCTGGTCTTCTATACAGATAGTAAAATAGGATATAGTTGACACCAATGGCAACAAGGATATGTTGACATCAATGACAACACCACTTAGGCACATATTTACAACAAACTCCCCCTTTTTCATTGATGGCAACATATGATGTGAAAAACTGAATTTAACCATCAAGACAAGAACTTCTCCCCCTTTCTCTTCTCACTTCTAAAACTACTTTCTTTACTGCTCCCCCTTACACCAGCAACTAGTTTTTCACATGACTTCTCTCCCCTTTTGATATCAATGGAAAAGGGCACATATTTTCTATCTTTTCTCCCCTTTTTGTGTCAGGATGATCCCAAAATTTGCATACTAACTACTCCCCCTTTGAGTAGTACCTTCTTAACATCAATCCAAATCACAAAATATGAATGTAAATTCCACTAGACTGATGCACCTTAGTGCATCTTAGTTCTGATTAGGAGTGGTAATTACCCCTAACTTTTCTCTGAGATACTCAAAAGTATCTTTAGGAAGAGGCTTAGTGAAGATGTCCGCAATCTAATCTTTAGAAGACACAAACTCCAACTTGACTTCATTCTCATTAACTTTCTCTCTTAAGAAGTGAAACTTGATAGATATATTCTTTTTCTTTGAATGCAATACCAGATTCTTGGAAATGCTTATAGCACTTGAATTATCACAAAAGATTGTAATTGGCTCCTCAAACACAACATTGATGTCCTTCAACATTTGTTTCATCAACAGAACTTGAGAAGAATTATTTGTTGCTGCTATATACTCTGCCTCTACAGTAGACATGGAAATTGCTTCTTGCTTTTTGCTCATCTAAGAGACCAATCTTTTTCCCAAGAAGAATGCACCACCACTAGTACTTTTTATGTCATCCACATCTCCTATCCAATTAGCATCTGTATATGCATGAAGAGTGAAATCATTATCCTTTGGATACCACAGTCCATAATCAATTATCCCCTTGAGATATCTAAAAATTCTTGACTGCCACAACATGGGATTCTTTTGGATCAGCTTGAAATCTGGCAACAAGTCCAATTGTATTCATGATGTCAGGTCTAGTCTAAGTCAGATAGAGCAATCCTCCAATCATTGATCTATACCTTTTCTGATTTGCCTTTGGGGAGTCATCATCTTTTCTTAGCTTATATCTAGTTCCTGAAAGGAAGCTAGGTGTGCGGAAATCGCTTCCTAAACTAATCTAATGAGGAGATATGTATGCAAATTCAACTTTAATTCTTATAGCTACAGCAACATAGAACATTTAACAGAGATATTACAACAATACACATACACAGAAAGTAGACAAAAGAGAGAGAGACAAGATATACGTGGGGAAAACATTTACATGTGAAAAAACCCACACTCCAAAACACAACTCAAATGTATTACAGTAAACAATAACAGATTACAATACAGTTTCAGAGCCAATGATCTTTTAGGAGTCTTCGAATGTCGAATCTGGAGATATTTCAGTAGCATAATAGTACTTGTACCAAAGTTATCTATCTCCCATCCAAGCACCTATTTATATAGAGTTTACAAGGCAAATATGGAACCTTCTAGAGATGGGCATCCATCTTGGACTCATGCCCCAAAACCCACACCTAAGGACACTTGTCCAACATCCCATCCCAAAGTGGGCACCTAGTCCCAAGAAAGGTTACGACAGATGCTCTTACGCACCTTATAGCTATCATAGAATCCATCATAATTGACAACGCTTACAACTATAAGAAAATCTGTCATACACTGACTAAAAATATCATATTCCTCTTACAACATGTCATAACCTCCCTTGACCACCCAAAGATGCCTTTCTCTCATGCAAAGATACTCACCAACACTTGTCATTGATTAAAAGTCATTTAAGGTTTCGGGGGCGTTGCCCCCGAGCCCCCATGAGGGCGCTACGCCCCTTGACCCTGTCTTGGGGGCACTACCCCTAAACCCCTGTTAATTATTCAAGGGGGAAACCACGGCTACCAAAGTCACCAAAATTTATCCTACTAAATATACACAAGGTGTTGACTATGCCAACTCAAAATGGGATAAATAAATACAACATTAGGAATTTGCAAAGGTTGAGACACCTTAATTCCCAACAGTTACCATAGGAGTACCTACTAGCTTTGAATCTTCCATTCCAAACTTCTTCAACAATTCTTTCACATACTTGGACTGAGATATGAAGATACCTTTATCTGACTAAAAAATTTGTAGACCTAGGAAGAAATTCATCTCAGCAAACATTGACATCTCAAACTCACTTTTTATCTTATCAACAAATACTTTGCACATGCATTCATTTCGACCAAAAATGATATCATCAACAAAAACCTCAACAATTAGAATGTCCTCATGATTTATCTTGAAGTACAGATTACTATCAGCAGTACCTTTGCTAAATCCTAGCTTAAGCAAATGCTTATCCAATCTGGCATACCAGGCTCTTAGAGCTTGCTTGAGTCCATACAAGGCTTTTCTTAGTCTACAAACCATATCTCCCTAATCAGACAACTGAAATCCTTCTGGTTGTTCAATGTATACCTCTTCCTCCAAATCTCCATTTAGAAATGTTGATTTGGCATCTATCTGATAAACTTTAAAATCTTTGAAAGTAGCAAAAGCAAGAAATAATCTGACTGCCTCTATCCTTGCCACCAAAGAAAAAGTTTCTTCAAAATCAATTCCTTCCACTTGAGAATAACCTTTAGATACTAGCCTTGCTTTGTTTCTTACAACTGCACCATCTTCATTCAGTTTATTCCGGAAGACCCATTTGTTTCCAATCACATTTTTCTCCTCAGGTTTGGGAATAAGATCCCAAATGTGATTCTTTTCAATTTGCATCAGTTCTTCTTCCATTGCCTTAACCCAGTTTTCATCATTGCAAGCTTCACTTACTAATTTAGGTTCAATCTTTGAAATCAAACAAATCTCTTCTTGATCTTCAGCAACTCTTCTCCTAGTTTGAATACCTCTATTTTTATCTCATATGATTTGATCTTCAGGATGATTCATTCTTACATACCTGGGGGTTTTGGGAATTGCTTGGGCTTCTATTTCTTGAGCTTGTTCATCAACATCTGTCCTAATTCCTTGAGTCTCTAGAGTTTCTGGATCAATCTGGATCTGAGTCAGAGTTTGAACTAATGTTCCTTGACTTTGACTTTCATTTTGATCATCTGAATCATATCCGCAGAATCTAGAATGTCCTTCCTTGTTCTCATCAACTCTAACATTAGCACTTTCAACAATATTTTTCAACCTCTTGTTAAAGCACTAGTAAGCCTTACTTTGAGTAGAGTATCCCAAAAATATTCCCTCATCACTTCTTGTATCAAACTTGCCTAAATCCTCATCTCTTTTGATATAGCATTTACTACCAAAAACTCTGAAATATCTCACAGTAGGAGGATGACCAAACCATAGTTCATAAGGGGTCTTACTAGAATTGCCTTTGATCTGCATCCGGTTAAGAGTGTAGATAGCGGTACTTACAGTTTCTCTCTAGTAAACTTGAGGAACATTTGTTTCCATCATCATGGCCCTAGTAGCTTCTTGAATGGTCTAATTCTTTCTTTCCACGACTCCATTTTGTTGGGGAGTCCTAGGAGCAGATAACTATCTTTTTATGCCATGCTTTTCATAGAAAGCATTAAACTCATGAGAAGTAGATTCTCCACCTCTATCAGATCTCAAACATTTCAAATTTTTACCAATTTCATTTTCCACCATCTCTTTGAACACCTTAAATTTATCAAGAGCTTCTAATTTTTCTTTTAGGAAGGTTACCCACATCATCCTAGAGTAGTCATCAATCAACAACATGAAATATCTATCTCCTTGCACACTCCTAATTCTAGCAGAACCATAGAGATCAGTATGTACCAGTTCCAATCATCCATTTGAAACTTGTTCCTTACTTTTGAATGAAATTTTGCTTTGTTTCCCCAATTGGAATTCTCTACACATGCTATTAGGTTTCACAAGTTTTGGAAGATCTCTTACAGCCTGAGTGGTACTTATTTTGACAATGTTATCAAAATTCACATGACACATCCTTCTATTCCATAACCAACTTTGATCTATTTGAGAAATCAAACAACTTTTGCTAGAGCTACTTAAATGAAAAATGTTACCTCTAGTTTGAGTACCATATGCAATTTCAGTTCCAGAACTCTCCAAGATTCTGCACTTTCCATCCTTGAATCGAAGATCATAACCTTTTATCAACTAATTGTCCAACACTAAGAAGATTATGTTTCAGTCCTTCCACATACAGAACATCATTGGTGCTATTCTTACCATCAAAAGAGATGGATCCTTTGCCATGGATTCTACCAGCTGAGTTATCTCCAAATTTCACAAGCCCACCTTCATAATTTTCAACATTCACAAACTTACTCTTATCTCTAGTCATATGATGAGAACATCCACTA
Organism: Cunninghamia lanceolata; assembly: GCA_027924645.1. Classification (NCBI taxonomy): domain Eukaryota; kingdom Viridiplantae; phylum Streptophyta; class Pinopsida; order Cupressales; family Cupressaceae; genus Cunninghamia; species Cunninghamia lanceolata. The sequence continues at coordinate 3,376,512 of BSBN01000160.1, read as the reverse complement.
TCAATCACCCATTCATCTTTCTCAATAATCTAAGCAGCCAAGGCACTTTCCATATTTGCATAGCTAGAAGATTTAGTAGACACTAGATCTTCTTCTTTGATGGTAATGAACACCCAATCATTTTCAGGAGAACCTCCATGATCAAATTCATCATCTATGACTCCTTCTTCTCTAGTTTCCTGGACATAGTAACATTTGTTCTAATTTCTATATCTATTACGGTTTGGTTTTGAAAACCTCTCCAGACATCTTGAGGCAAAATGACCAATCTTATTACAAGCAAAACATTTGAGTGGTAATTTTCCTTCATACTGACCGGATCCTCTTGGTAATCTTTTTGGCAAGAAGAGCTTCAAGATCTGCAGTTTCAATTTCAACATCTTCAAGATCCTTATCTTTACAAATCTATTTGATCTTGTAGAAGATCTTTCACTCGGATCATATCTTTGTTTTCCATATACACTGGCCATAAATGCAGATTCAGACTTGGGAAGAGAATCACCAAACTCACTTAATTCAAAGGCTGAAATTTTGCCAACCAGATGATCTCTTGTAACATCTGAGACAGTCCTTATCTCCTCTATAGCTGCAACCTTATGTTTGTATGAATCTGGTAAAGATCTAAACACTTTTGATACAATCTCTGATTCTTCCAAAGTTCCACCAGCACACCTGATACCACACACAAGTTCATTTATCTTTTGCATGTAGATTGTGATGTTTTCATCTTCGCTCATCCTCATAGTTTCAAATTTTCCTCTCAAACTTTGCAGCTTGGCAAATTTTACATATTTATCACCTTCATACAGATACTTCAACTTTTTCTAGATTTCATAAGCAGTTTTTAGACCAAAGACATTTGTCATCTCTGAATCAGTCAGGGCACTCAACAAGGCTTCTTTAGCTCAAAGGTTATTTTTAGCATCTTTGACTTGATTTGGAGTTGAAGGACCTTTCTACAGAGGTTTATACTCAACACTGGTTATCACCCAATAGGCATCGCCCATGCATTACAAATGGCACTCCATGTGATTCTTCCAAACAAAATAATTTGTTCCATCAAATCTTGGACTATCCTTGTAGGTCAACATCCTAGATCTCTTCAAGTGATTAGGCTTTTATAAGAGGATTTGGCTCTGATACCAATTGTTGGAAGACTAGACAACTGAGAGGGGGGGTGAATCAGTTGTCCCACAATAAATACTTTTTCTACTTTTTAACCTTCTTTATTATCTTACTATAAGATTAATGATGTGAACATTAAAGCATAGATCAACAACAGAAGAGCAGGAATATAATCATCACACTTGACACCAAGATTTTGACATGGAAACCTAGTTAAGGGAAAAACCACGGTGGGGGTTAACCCACAAAGATTTGTACCCTATTAAAAGTACTTTAGAAAAATAGAAGGTACATACCTTTGAGCGCACTACCCAGAGCTCACTACTCAAAAGGGAGGCTCACTGCCTACAAAATTTATTTAGAATAGAAAAAATTAACTGAGAAATAGCATCTACTTCATGCTTGATTCAGTTTCAATGAATGCTCAAGAACTTTTGCTTTACCCCAAATTCTTCTTCACACTGTACTACTCTTGCTCCTTTTCTTCTCTGCTCTACTCCTAATCCTTTATTTGGATTTTATCTGATTTGCACAAGGATACTTTTCAACAACTCTTCAACAAGTATTTATATGCTTCATCAACCTTGGAATGATCAACAAGGTCGGCTAAACTTGATGCAGGTCATCACATTGTTGGCCAAATGCAACTGAGATTTGAATCTGCTTCTATAACCACTCCACGCTTCATAAAAATGCTCTTAAAGCATCTGCAACATGTTAGGAACATTTGGTTAGCCAATATTAGGAAGAACATCAACCTCAAAGAAGAAATCTTCAATCAACAAGCTCAAACTTCAATGCGAACCTCCAACATAGTAGCCACACAATCCAGAGACCTCTACAGGCACATTGAAATCACCAATAACATTCACTCTAAATCATATTACTAGAAACATTTGAATCTTCCTCCAGAACCTCAAGAACACTATCTACCATGACTGTCAAACTAGAAAGATAGCTTGCAGACCTTCAAACCATGAACCACTAGACTAGATGATACACATTGACTTACCAAACATGCCTTCAGATCTTTAAACCAAAATATTTCACTACAGAGTAATCCCGACCAACTTATTGTCACATTGTCTCTTCTGAATACTGTAAAATCTGGTTCTACTCAGATGGCCATAACTTCTTCAAATCTTCATGCAGATCTCTCAATTCTTAACTGGAGCAACCTCTGACAATCATCTACATATCCATATGGTCTGCATGCATTGATTATCATTAATTTTCTCAATATCCTCAACAATTTGGTCTTCTATACAGACAGCAAAATAGGATATAGTTGACACCAGTGGCAACAAGGATATGTTGACATCAATGACAACACCACTTAGGCACATATTTGCAACAAACCTAACCATTAGGCTGAGGATGAAAGGGAGTAGACTTCTTGTGTCTGATCTAATATTCCTCCACTAGTTTGGTGATTAAATCTGATGTGAATTGTGGGCCTTGATTAGTCACTATCTCCCTTAGTAAACCATATCTAGTGAAGATTTCCTCAGACAAAAATTTTGCCACATTGCCATCTCTAGAAAATTGCAAGTCTTTCACTTCCACCCATTTGGTTAAGTAATTAGTACATACTAGTATATATTCCTTTTTATTTGAAGTATGATAGGACTAAAAAAATCTAGCCCCCACTTATCAAAAGGAGCTAATGACATTTGGGGCTGCAAAGACATTTCATCACTTCTTGTAGGTCTCCCCATCCTTTGACATCGATCACAGCTTCTAGTATACTTGACAACATCTTTATGAAGTGTTGGTCAGTAATATCTTGTTGTCAATATTTTGAAGCCTGTCCTTTTGGTTGCAAAATGTCCCCACAGGGTTCATCATGACAAGCCTTCAATATATCAAACACATCATCCTCTCTGATACATCTTCTCATAATGTTATCTGGGCCAGTGTAAAATAGGAATCCAAAAATCCAAGAATAAGGAAAACATTTGTGAACTAGTTGTCTCTTCTCCCTTGGAGAAAAGTAACCTAGAATCTTCCTTGAAACCAAATAATTATCTATGTCTGCTTACCATGGAGTGTGTATAGTTAGAGTAAATAAATGTTCATCAGGAAAAGAGTCATCAACCACCCCTTCTGATGATTGTGTAGGTAGTCTAGACAAAAAATCAACAACTACATTAGCCTTCCCTAGTTTGTCAACAATTGTAATGTCAAATTCTTGCAATAACAATAACCATCTTACAAATCTGCCACCCACTATTGGCTTATTCATCAAATATCTGATTGATGTATGATCTATATTTATGAACACTTTATAACCAATAATGTAGTGTCTAAATTTGTTAATAGCATAAACAATTGCCAACATTTCCTTTTCTATCACAGTGTAGTTCAACTCACTCCCTGTAGGTTTTTACTTACATAGTATATTGCATATTCCTTAGTTCCTTCTTGCTGGCCTAGAACTGCTCCAATGGCAAAGTCTGATGTATCTATGTGGATGTGAAAAGGCAGTGTCTAATTTGGACCTCTGAGAATTGGAGCTTGTGGCAAGGATGCTTTTAGATTTTCAAAGGAATTCTAATAGTCTGGTGTCCATTCAAATTCCCTATCCTTTGTCAACAGAGTAAACAAGGGTGCAACAATTTTGCTAAAATCTTGAATAAACCTCCTGTAATAACCTGCATGTCCAAGGAAGATCCTTACATCCTTCTATCTCTATGGAATAGGTAGGGTAGAGATATTTCAATCTTCTTTGGGTCAACTTGTATGCCTGCACTTGAGATAAAATGTCCCAAGACTATCCCCTGTGTCATCATCATAAAACATTTTTCATTGCTCAAAGATAGATTGTGCTCTGTGCATCTCTTCAAAACTTTCTCCAAGTTGTGTAAAGCTTCATCATATGTTTCACCATATGTGATGAAGTCATCCATATAAATTTCCATGTTGTCAGGGGCAAAATCAGAGAAAATACTGAGGACTACTCTCTGAAATGTGGCTGGAGAGTTGCACAAACCAAAAGGCAAGATAGAATATGCACAGGTCCCCCAAGGGTAGGTAAATGTTGTCTTATCTTGACCTTCTGGTGTAATTTTGATTTGGTTATAGCCACTAAAACCATCCAGAAATGAGAAATATTTCTTACCTGCTAAAGATTCAAGAACTTGATCAATGAAGGGCAATGGGAAGTGATCCTTCCTGGTGGTAGCATTTAGTTCTCTATAATCAACACAAACTCTCCATTTGCCACCTTTATTGGGCACTATGACCAATGGTGAAACCCATTCACTATCTGAAATGGGGTATATAAACCCTACATCTAAAAGCTTTTGAAGTTTTGCTTTCACTATCTCTCTGAGAGCAAGGTTCATGCATCTTTGTTGCTGTCTTATAGGTCTATGGCCATCATCAATGTAAATTTTATTCATACACAAAGCAGGATTTATGCCTTTCATATCACTGTAATCCCATGCAAACACTGTTGAGTGGGTTTGTAATATTAGATACAGGGATTGTTGTTGCTCATCAGTCAATGCATTATTAATAATCAACACTTTTCCTGGCTTGATTTCTAATGGCTTAGACATTTCTTGCACAGAGGACAAATCAAGGCTAGGTATTATTGGTAAGCATTGCTGGGATAACAAAGTATGAAATATTTGAGATACCTCCTCTAAAGAACTGGTAGGTATTATGCTTCTTAAGGGATTCATAAGCAAGATAAACAATCTTACTATTGTGGATGCCTTCCACAATCATTTTGTACAATGTGAGCAATCAATTCATCTTCATCTTGAATATCTAGTAAGGGGCTGCATTCTATAGTCATCAAGGTTTACAGGGAATAGCTGTCCTCATCTTCTAGGGTAGGCCAAATAGTCTGCTCAAGCTCATGGTATGGTTGGGCTGGTGGATATAAAACCAATTTCTTGGTCACAATCCCATTGGATATGATCATGTTACCAGACATGCAACCTATAAATGCATCTATTGTGGAAAGCCATGGTCTGCCTAGTATAAGAGGATAACCAGCAAGATTAACCTTTGGCTGTAGGACTATGAAATTAGCAGGGTATTCCCAAGAATCTAATGTAATGACCAAATCCTCAATGACTCCTTCAAGTTTAACTATAGACCTATCAACTAATTGCAAGACTGTCTGAGTAGGCCTAAGGTTGCTCAACTGGAGTGTTTGCATTGTCTCCTTAGTCATTACATTAATTGCAGCACCTAAATCTATTAGAGTATTCTTAATCAGAGTCCATTGATTTTGACATCCACCACTAGACTACCTGGATCTGTATGTTTGGGAACAGTTATATTCCCCAACATTATGTCAGCTAGGTTACCCAAAACATGAACTGTCTTTGGTTCTATCCTCTTTCTTCCTAGTTTCTTTATCCAGAGATCTCAGATAATCTTAGTGTAGATGGGAATATCTTTGATGGCTTGGATTAAGGGAATCTTTATGCTTATATCTTGTAACTGGCCTATGAGGTCATTTTTAGACTATGCTGGTTGTTTCTAGATAGCCAAGCATTCAGGGAAAGGAGGCTTAGGATGTGAAATGCTCTGAGGTCCCTGAGTTGATTTAGGTTCCAAAGGTAGTTTATCTGAGACTTCCTCTATGGGTTCTTCATCTTCAAGTTCTATAATTTGGGGAGATGAAGGTCTTGCAAGTTGCTTCCATGATCTAAGATGAACATTACTCACTTCAACCCCATAGGTGGGGTATTGCATCACCTCGTTAGTATAAGCCTATTGAACATGCTTGTTGTTAGGGTTAGGTGCAGGTTGGGAAGGGATTTGGGTAGGTCTAGGAGGTTGATTTTGAGGTGCTGATGGAGGCATTATGGCTAGCTGTTGTGATTGAGATGGACTCATAGGTTCCTGGTAATTTGTATTTTGTTGCTATTGTTGGTTCTTGTTCCATTGAGGCTGCCATTGAGGTTGTTGTGTAGGCCACTAGGGATTATAGTTGGATCCTTGAAAACCTTGTTGGGGCCATGGGTTTGGCTGCTATTGGTTCCAACCAGGTTGTGGAGTATACCATTGTGGGTTTTGCCAGAGATTTTGATTACTAGGCCATGGCTGAGTGTTCCAAGCAGAGAAATTTTGGTTTGCAGTAGGAAAGGGTGAACTAAAATTTAGTGGATCAGAGCACATACCTTGTCTTTGTAGCTAAGGTCTCCTTTGAGCTATGAAGAACAATTGTCCATCCTCTCCTTTAGATGGCTAAAATTTTGGTCTTTCAACCTCATCTTGCTAGATGCTTTCCACCCTTTTACATTTACAATTGGCCTTCCTTTGCCTACAACTGGGATAGTACTCAGTAAGCATTACATTAGCTTCTTCTTGTTTCTTCTTAATGTGAAGAGTGTCCAGCTATGTAGCCATATGGCTGATTATGTCTTCCTTTGTGTTGGATAGTAAATTACTGCTTTCCACTCTTGAAACTCCATTGGTTGCCTTGTTTGTAATTGATGTCCTTTCTCCCCTTGGTTGTCCAGTGAAGGTCCTTGAGTAATTTCAAAAAAATTTACAAACTAACTCAAAAGGTAGCTGAGAAATATCACCTTGCCCAATGAGATTCAAAACATCCATGCAATCATCCTTAACCCCTCTCAAGAAATCTAGTTTTAATGATTCTTCAGACAGTCTGTTTTGAGGGTTTTTCTTCAAAGCAAACTAAAATATTTCAACATAATCTTCAAGTGGCTCCTCCTCCTTTTGTTACATCCTGAAGATGTCACCTCTCCTCTTGTCATGTCCTCAACAGTAATCTTGGTATTTCTCCAAGAATTTCTCCTTCATAGCATCCCAGTCTAGAATGACATCTTGTCCAAACCCCATAAACCATCTCAAAGTTGTATCCTTGAGGGTAGCAGGAAAGAGTTTCAGCCTATGAGTGTCTGAGGTGTAGTTATAGCTCCTACACAAGATATCAAACTCAAACATGAATGTATCTGGGTCCTCTATCACCAGGCCATAGAAGACTAGTAGTGCTGATGGTCGAATATTTTTCAACACTATAGCCCTCTCCTGATTAGTGATAGGAAACTCAAACGTTGCTTTCTTTGGTGGATCCTCCATCACAGCATCTGTCATGGTTTGAAGGTCCCTTCTGTAGTTGTGGAAGAAGCTGATGAAGATGTAGAAGGTGTTGATGAAGATGTAAGAGGAAATTCTTCTTCAACACTTTCTACTGAATAGTTGATAAAGTCAGCTATTTCTTCTCTATCCTAAAAAATTGAAGGCAGGAATCTGTCTCAGTTATCTCTTTGCCTCTGCATACAGTGAATTTGGCTTTATATTCCAGTGGTCCTGCACAATGTTAGTATAATTTTTGATGTTTCCTGAAAAGTGAATTTATTAATCCTAATACTGGAATCAAAATTTAAATTATGAAAGCATGTAAAAATGAGCCTATGAAGGTAGCACCATCCCCGACAATAGCACCAAAAATGTAGAGGAAAACTAATGCGTTGTAGACTTAACATAATTCAGGGGTAAACCTATCTGAATAGTCCACTATATCATTGTACTTCCTACATTAAATTATCAACCAAGGAGCATAAGATTATGATGGAATTGCACTGTATGTGTCTTTAGGGCTCATATTCTTCCTAAACTATCTTATCCAAACCTACTTAGGCTATTGTACTCTGCTAGAATTCACAGAAATACAAGAATAATAAAAATGGTTACATAATCTAGTGGCTACGGGTACCTTCAACATAAGTTGTATATAACTGTTATCAAAAGAAAATTATAGAATTAATCCAAAACATTCAAAATGATAAGAGAGCTAATACTAACCTCTGGAGGACTTAAAGTAGACAAAGCATGCACTTGTTCATGAACCATACTACTGTAATTTGACAATCAAATAAATCTAAGAGAGCTAATACTAACCTCTGGAGGACTTAAAGTAGACAAAGCATGCACTTGTTCATGAACCATACTACTGTAATTTGACAATCAAATAAATCTAAGTGTGATGAAGGGGGTAAATCATGAAAAACACAACAATAGAAATTGCACATAGAAAATAGAACTTTCTTTATTTATTTGGACAACTTATTACATTATAGAAGCTCAAATACAATAAGAGGAATCAACTCTCTACAAGATGCAACACATTACAGCTTCCTATCATAAGACTCTAGAATCATCAGCCTTCTATAACCCCAAATCAGCTAGGGTTTCTATTTTTCTACCTATTCTTGACTCTACACTTTTCCCCCTTAACTCTACTATTGCCTAGGGTTCCCAAAAATGGTTATTAATAGCCTTTTTGGTGATCGACAACCAAATTTCAAAATTTGCATCTCCCTCCAAAAATAGGTCAACTTCCGGGAGCCATAACTTTTGATCCAGGTGTCTGATTGACGAACCATTTTATGCATCAAAAAGCTCACAGAGTGCTCTATGTGCTTAGAACCTACTCTGTTGGTTCTAGCCATTTTTGGGCCCGTAGGGGGCTGTTTAGTGCCTCAAACCTGAGTTTGAATAATTTTCAGGTGTTTTTCAGGAAATAGAAACTTTAATATCTTTCAGCTCGGAAATGATCTTTGCATGATTCCTTCACCAAAGGTCTTATTTTTCAGTTATGAAGCTTCCTATAAATTTTCACTTCAATCCATGCCCAAATGCAAACTTTCTACAAATAGCAGTTTGTTATTTTAGCAATTTGGAAAAACTGAAAGTTCTACATCATTATTCAAGCGATTATGGAACTAGAACCACAAATTTTGAAAAGAAATGGAAAGAACATCAATAATTTTGAAACACATCTTTTTTTGGGTGATGCAAGATTGCCCTTACACCACTGGATGCTCCTGCATCAAAGTGACTCGTAATGTATTTATATGCAATTGAAAAATAGATTTAACAATGAATGCATAAAGAACAAGGAAATAAATGAAGTGAGGATCAGTACCTTGAATGGCTGACTTAGGGGACTGACTCACTTTAACTAGAAATCAAATCTAATTCAGATGCTCATGCATCCTCATAACATACAGTTTCATTCACTTCATATCATAAACAAAATCTCTTCAGATTGTATTCAATAATGACTTTCTTTTAAAACATGTCTAGATCTTCCAATACATAAAAATAGAGTAACAACTAAGTAATTGGAAAACAAAAATGACTAACTTAACATCTAACTCATCCCTCCTAAATTATACAAAAATGGGAGAGTTTTATGCAACTACCAACTAACTTCAACCATTAATCCATTCCTAGATACTAGGATATAGGTTTGAGATCAATTTATTAATCTAACTAAATAGAGGAAGGAGAGTCCCATCCAAACAAGAATACTTGTGCAACGGCTCGCATAAAGAACACATGCTGCATTTGAAACAAGTCTACTTCTTCTACATTTATTCCTATCCATGATGTTTCACATTCATCCTCCAGCTTCCTGCACTTTTGGCATCCTAACTTCACTTCCTTTAATTCTCCTATCTGCAACTTTGCTGCAAATGCTCATTTCCTTGATGACACATTCTTGTTGCATAGGGGTTAATTCATGAAACATATGCACACAAATAACCTTCATGACTAAACCATAGGATTCTATCTATATTGCATGTATACTCATATTTAAATCATTCAATTGATAATATCATCACCATATTCCATATTAATAACATAGGTTCAAAGTCTTGCAAAGTATATAAAAAGACAACATATAATGATGGTGATGTTGGTAAAGTGTCTAGAGGACCATATGGAAAAGTTCTAAAAGCATATACAAACAACATAAAAAGAGGTCAATATTTTAGCCCATCAATCCTCAACTAGTTTCTAATCTGAACTGCTACCAGTTTGTCTTCAGTCCAAAAATAATTCTTCATACCAGGTAACTCTTGCATAAAATAAAAAAATAAGCTCAAAATCAATGTACCAAATTTGAAGGAGTATTTGTTTTCTTTTTTTCTCAAGTTCTCCATTAACTGCTGACAGAGTAGTTCACATAGGTCATATTCTACATTTTCCGTGACCATTTGATAGGCAGTGTATATAGTAGTACTGGAGATAGATTTTTCCCATTTTGTGAAGTAGACCTTATACCCAATCATCATTGATGTAAATTTGACTGCATGATCTTGAATTTCGCTGATTGTCAGAGCCCTCTTATCAAAATTTGCTCCAGTGGCTTTCATCACTATATCATTTTTCACAGCCTTCAATACAGGCACTATACCTGTAGAGTTTAGTCTTGTGACAGCCCTTATGGCATCTTTAGTGATCTTGAATGTAGATTTGAGCCACATAAACTCATCATGAATTCAGCTTAAGACATACCAGAACCATTCATCTTCTATAAAAACTAGAAAATCTATATACTGAATAAGTTACTTCTCCTCCAATGCCCTATATTCTTCTTTTAGGTCAAATGTATCATCACTTTGATGTTTTAGATATAGGTCTATAAGTTGACTACCTCTGTGTTCTTCTAGAGGAAAATGTACATAAGCCCTAACATCCTCTGCATGCATCACACTAAATGAAGTCTCTGAAAATGCACCATTTGGATTGACCTCTATTGATTTGAATGGATGCTTTTTGAATTTTGGCCTTGGTCTTTCGGTTATATCAATCACATGTGGTGTTGCCATTTTTAAATAAATTCACAATAGGGTTTTGAAATATGAAAAATACCTTTTTTCATCGAATTAGGGTTTTCTTTGGTCTTGTCTTAATTTGTTTTGGAAATCACTGAGTCCCTTGGAATTTTTCTTCGGATAGCCTTAAACACTTGAAATATTGAATGTAATGTGATTAATCTTTTACGAATCCAAGCCTTTTAACCCCTTGAGGCCTTAACTTAATCATCATAAATGTAGTCTTTCAAAAAGCTGCCAAACACTTATCTAACAACCATAGTCAATCCAAATTGCTCCGCAATGCTCTGCATTAGATCTTTCTCTACTAGAATTTATTTCAAAGAATTTTTCATAAAGTTCTTCACAACATACCGTAGTACCAGATTCCAGCACTAACTTTCTAGCTGGGGGTTTTAGATTTTCAACATAGCTTCCCCTTAGCCAGAGCTCCCAATCTACTTGTTGGAGGAAGTATCTACACCAGAAACTGGTACAGATCCATCCTTGACTTCAATCATATCTTTCTTAATCCAGATCTTGCCCATTTCTTTCTTAGTTTCAACTAGATCAAGTTTTTCCATTCCCTTATTGTTCCGCTACTCTATTTTTTCTTTTTCAGCATTGTAGTTTCTTTTCACATTTTTACTTCTTTAGAATCTTGCAACATATCTAAGCTTGTTGCAATTGTAGCATACCATATTCCTTTGTCCTTGATTCCTTCTATTGATTGGATTTGATCTGCATTGATTAGCCATATGTCCAAATCTATTGCAAGCAAAACACTTTCCATTGAATGATTGAGTATTTCATGCATTGTAAGATCCATTTCTTACCAGACTTTTGCATTCATTTGATCTATGACCAATTTTCTTGCAATTGAAACATTGACCAGCGAATGATGAAACATTTTGATTTATTCTACTCCTATATTGAGTAGCTTTATGGCCAAACTTATTGTAATTAAAACAATGGCCATTGAAAGATGGGTACCTTTGAGCATTTGGCTATCTAACTAGAGGTCTTCTAGGTCTTATTCTTTGATTCTTGAATTAGTTTCCTTTGTTTTGCTTCATCTGAAAGTTTTCTTGACCTGATTTTGAACTTTCTCCTTTCTCAAATCCTAAGCCTTTTTTATCGTCTGAATTCTTTTGACTAGCAATCATCTCATCAAGTTTTGCAAAACTTATCTTGAACTTTTCTTCATAGCTCTTGGCTTTTTCCAACTCTATTTTTAGGCTCACAACTTCTTTTTCTAGTTTGACACATTCTTCTATCTTTCTTTTTACCATCAGATTTAGATCTTCTACTTTAGCTCTTTCTATAACTTCCATTTTCAAATCATCTAGGTTCTCATTTGTTGATATCAATTGTTCACTAACATCTCTACATTTTTCTTTGAATTTATTGACTTGTTCTTTTAGCTTTAGAATGCATTCATCAGCTTCTTGAATATTACCCTTCAGATCTCTAATTTCTACTTCAAATTTTTCAAGATCAATAAGAGCTGGTTCTAGTTCAACATTGTTTGAGAGATTCCAAATCTTCTAGCTGCCATGACTAATCTTTCCCAGATCTTTTTCAATCTATTAGGCTTCTTCCAAGGAACTTAGCTCTGATACCAATTGTTGAATACAAGGAATACTGAGAGTAGGGGTGAATCAGTATTCCACAAAACCACTTCTTAACAAGTTTATTTATCCAATTTCCAAAATCAATAGCATGAAAGCAGAATAAGAATAAGAACAACAACCATAAAGACATAACACATGGACACCAAGATTTTTACATGGATAACTCAAAAAGGGAAAAACCATGGTGAGTGTTACCTCACAATATATTATGATAGCTCAATACCAAATTACAAGAAGGCTCACTGCCCTATGAAGAAGTGCTCAATGCACAAAGGCTCACTGCCAAGAGAAAAGAAAGAAATAAATAAGGAGATGGTTCACTAACAAAATGAACTACTTAGATTGCATCTACACATGCATTAATGTAGCTTCAATGTATGCTCAAAATACTGTCTCAAAACTTTTCATCTTGACTACTCTGTTTCACTACTCTATTTTTACATTAGACAGGATCTCTCTTCTTCTACTTTTTGTTGCCTACTCTGCTATTCACATTTTTCACATATTCATATCCACATCACACACCCCAAATATTGAAATCAATCCCATACATATATCTGCAACAAACAAAATCTTCATATTAGGTTAGCCTAATAAAGTGTACCGTGTAGTCATGAATTATGTGCTCTATTAGCCAAATTTATTTCCCAAAATCTATGGCGGACCCAAAAATATTTGAAACACCATCACACATGTCTGCCTCAAATATTTTACCACTTAGGATTAAGTTTCAAACACCAAAAATTCACCGCACACACATCATACTATTATGTCGGCCTTATTCATAAATTATTTACTAGTTCAGTTCAACTGTCAAACAACATCTTCCATTGTAGACCACAAGACCTACTCAAATCCATATTAGAGGCTCTTCACTCATTACAGATCATACCTCTAGAACTACAAGACAAATTATGCAACTATGGAGAGATGTGGACCCTTTTTCGTAGACATTGTGCACTGCTCCTATCTTAGTTTTGTTCACCTGGACTTAGACCAATCACAACTTAACTTCCAGAAGTCATTAGGACTTATAATCTTGAACATAGTACCTCCAAAAAATCTTGAATAACATACATAAACCACATACCGTGACCATCAACTACAGAGGAATACCACTTGAGTCTCTGCCACTAACTTTGTGTTGTCAGTACTTAGCCATTCTGTCGTAGTCTTTTGTGTCTAGACCAGACCCTTGTATGCAAGTTGTTCCAAGTTGAGTTCCCAATCATCCTTAGCTCCATCAAGCTTTATTTTCCTTGTTTCCATCAATGACAACATTACCCAATCAGTAGTGTCTACTATGTTGCCAACACAAGCAAGAGAACTGAGAACAGTGGAAGAACTTGTTGGATCCCCGAGTTTAGTTGGTAAACCTGAGAAAGGAGAATCAATTGTAATGAGGAGATCACTGTTTCAAGTAGAGACAAATGAGGAACCACCATAGAGGAAAAGCTTGTTCAGAACTGTTGATCATGATGTTAGTCATAAACAAACATAGAATAAAAGTTACACATCAACCTTTACTCATCTTGAAAGATATGATGAATTCAAAGAATTCATGATCCCAAGTCTCCGTGGATTAGGTCTTAATCAACTGACGTTACTTAGTGGTTGATGTGAGTTTCTATTTTCCATTCAGAGGCCTTACGTTTGTTCATCATCAGGATTTAGTCTCTGTAAAGATGCTACACAGAAGGTTATTTGCACAAGATATTTCCACAAATAGTGTGTCTATACTCAAATCTTTGCATGATATTTATCAATTGTACATGCTTTAACTTCAAATATGCTATAAATCTTTAATTATCTATGAGTTGTCTACATATTTCATGTAATTTGCTTCTGATTATCTATTATTTGCAATTGCGATGGTGAATTGTTCTGAAATTAAAAGAAATGTAAACAAATACTTCAAATTATGATGAATCTTCAGCTATTGAGCGACATACATACTTGATACAGTCATGAAAAAGAAGAAATCAAACCATATGTTCACCAGGATGTTCCACAACTAGATATAGTTGATGCTAACTTCAAAGGATGATGAATGAAGACAATATATGTAGACTGATGAGCACTCCAAGGGACACAGTAAATCAAAGCATATATCAAGACTTCAGACACAGATTACTTAGAATTTATGATGATTTGTAATCGAAATAGTCTTCTCTTTCATTAAGTATACAAAAACATGTACATATACACTAACTTTGAAATAAGCCCTGATACTTTAGCAAACAAATTTCAATTAAGCTTCGAATGTCCAAAACAAAGCATCTCTACACCTTTTATAGAACAAGGTGAGGGAGCGGTTACACATGATCTACGATCAAGATTTATCTATTAAGATCTACGGTGGATATTCATCTTTGACTTAGTTAACATTTCACGTGGCATAGGTTGCTAGCTGGTAACCATCTGAATTACTTATTTTCTCTAAATGTCAGATGCTTGTGCCTTCTTTGGTATTGCATCTTCATCTACTCTTCATTCTTCAGGTTCTTCATCCTCATCATCAGGAGCATCAGGATCATCACTTCCTATATCTTCATCATCCTAATGAACATTGCTTTGCATATAGGCCTACATGATTGTCCTGACATTTTCATATGCTCCCACCACTCGTTCAACTTCTCTGCCATCCTGAGTTTTTGCTTTAGCAATGGCGTGCTTGTGGGCCTGATATTTATCTTGAAGAGCCTCCAATTTGCTCCTCTTGCTGCTTGATGTTTCATTGTAACTCTCCACCCTGACCTTAATCCTCATGATCTTGTCCATGGCTCCTTCCATCAGGTGGTTAAGAGGGTCATCAGCTATCAGCTAGAAGTTATTATGCAGAGCCCTTATAGCAAAATCTGCATCTTGATTCTCAATCTTTCCTTCTACTTTCCCCTCTAGGGCGTCCAGGATCTCTGCTTCAAATGACATCATGTCATGTAGCTTCATGCTGATGTCTCTTAATTTGCTATTGCATCTCTTTAATACATCACATTCAAATTTGATATCTTTATACGAGATATCTATCAGCATGGCGGTATTATTATCCAACACCTATTTGTTTATTAGAACTAGAGGATTAATCCTCTTTATTTCAACCAAAGCACTCAAGACTTTCTCTAATTGGAATGACCTTCTCCCGGCCTCCATTTGCAATTTATCAACCTTCCTTCTGGAGATACTTAGTGGTGCAGGAGCACCCGCACATGATCAGGATATAGGTCCGCATGATCAGGATATAGGTCCGCATGATGACATACATGATCAGGATGTAGGATAGTTATCATCATGCTGACGGGATAATCTATTTTTAGTATGTTTGACTTATCATGTAATAAGGTCCACTGTGACCGATGCTATGTAATAGTTCAGCATAGGAGTAAGTGTAGGCAGTTAGAGATCGGGATAAGAGAGTCTGAGCTATCCTCTCTCCCAGCCGCTTGGAAGCTCCCAGCCGCTGGGAAGTGATGTTAGTAGTACTCGAAGGATTTGTTATATATACCTTCGATCTGTAGGGTTTAGAGATATAGTTTGATATAGTTTTGATATTGATGTACTGGTGTTGAGTTGATATTCAGGAGAGCAGTTCAGACATTGTGAAGCTGTATTCAGGACATTGAATTTCAATTGAATAAGATCTCGTCTTTTGCATTATCTGTTTGCATCTGGGTTGATTTCCTTTCCGTTTTGCAAGCTAATGACCACTTTCAACCCTTCCACCGGTTGATCCTGCAAATCGGTGGAATGGTCCTGTATCATAGATTAGATTGCATTTTTGTTTTCTGTTTATGCATTGCATTGTTCAGGAGATCTGTTAGAAGCATGCTGTAAATCAGCCTAGCATCCTCATGTGCTAGGTCTAGAAGATAAGTTGTTAGATTTTGGTTTGAAGGTGATCCGGCCCGGTCGTCACATGATCTTTGTGAAATTATGCGGTTGTGAGTGTTTTCATGCAGTGGAAGGATACACAAGAGTCTGCATGTGCGTTTCCAGTCGGAACGAGCCGCAACATCATCTGCGAATCCATCGCCATCAGGATCGGGTCATGAAGTTGTTGAAATTTGCATGTTGCAGGTGCATCATGATGTTTTGAGTTGGATATATACTCAGTGTATATATCGCAGTAAGGATCATCTCTCGGGGAAGGTCATCATCCGCATATCGCTAACGGATGCGGGTGTGAAAGTTGAGTTTTTTGGTTAAGTGTTGAAGAGTTCATCAGGATGATGCGTGACGTCATCGTCATCAGGATATGACGTCATCGTCATCAGGATATTCAGAAATCCCTCTATGCGGGTTTATCCTGTTGTCGCTAAGTGGAAAGGTATCGGCGTAGGCAGGAAGTTGTATTAGCATCATCAGGAGGTTTCGAAGAACCGGATGTTTAATATCATGATGCTGTTGCTTGTATCGTCGAGCAGTGAAGCATCGAAGGCAAGTTGTTGAAGTGCAACGTCATCAGGATATTTGGACAACCGGATATTTGGATATCCTGCTGACGAAGGTGATATTGAATATCATGATGATGCCGCTTGTATTTGGCACCCGATGAACAGTGCAACCGGAGGATGTTTGCGCCCGTGGATTATCATGATGATGATGTTAGGCGACAGTCGAAGGAGGTGAATAGTAATCGACAGGAGGATATGTGCGATCATCAGAAATATGATGATGCTGTTGAAATATGATGATGCAGTTGGTGTTGTTAGGAAATATGATGATGAGGTTCAGCCGATAGAGAAGTTTATCATGCTGTTTGTTTTGTTGGCAGCTCCTTCCTGTTAGGTTGCCTCCGTTGCGTTCCACTCTGCATCACTTAGAGAATTCCACCTCTGCAAAGAGGCTTTCACTACTTCTTCAGCTCCACTGAGTGTGGATGCCATCCACTTTCTCATTATTACTGATTCGTGCTTCATAAGGTCCAACTTATTGACCTCTTCCTGAGAAATTGCAGTCAATGGGATTGCTTCTGAATTTGAAGTATCATTAAGGTTAATTAACCCTTTTATGTAGGTATGCAGCTAAGCAATGTGCTCTTTATGCTGCTTATTTTTCTCTTTTTCCTTCTTTACCCTTTGGGTTAAAGAATCAATTATATCTTTTCCCTCTTGACCTTCCTGGTCTTCATTAGCAAACCCTAAATCAATAGTAGTGATTTGGAATTCTTCCAGGATGATCTTGCCTTTCTCCTTTTCAACCGTGCGAAGTGCTACCTGAGCAGTCCTTCTGCCTGTAGCAAGATCTCTTCTTATGGCCGAGGTTAACCTAGCCTTCCTCTTCAACTTCATGATGGTCTCTGAAAATAGCATTGACACATCAAACTCTTAGATTTCAAAACCTAATTCCATACATATTTCTTTCTCAAGCCATGGAGGAACTTGGTCTCCGGATCCTTGTCATCCATCATCATCATCATCATCACCCTATTCTCTAGTAACTACATCTTTTTTCGATGGAGATGGTGACTTCCTTATTTCTTCCTCATGATGCTCTTCATGAGGGTGATCCTGGGGTACTTCCTCCTGTTGAGGAACTTCTTCTTGCGGTGGAGGATCTTGTGATGCATCCACATGATGATCCTAATTGGTCCTGTACTTCATCCTTTTTTGTTTCATCCCCTTTGGTAATTTCCTCATTATGAGGCACATTTTCATCTGTGGATGTAATGGTATTTGTCTTTGGTGCATCTACCTAATCTTGTATCACCTTATGCTCCACACCTGTAGTATCTACCTCTTGAGTTTTTAGGTCATCCTGACCTGATGTGTCCTTTTCACCAGAGGCTTCTTGAGTCTGGGGTACTTCTTCACTTAATATGGCCTTGTCATTCCCACCCTTTTCTTGGACTTCAACTATTTTGGGCTCATTAGATATATCTTGTTGTTGTTGACCCATATCTGCAGTGTGGCCTTCCATTTCTGCCAGCTTCACTTTCTCAATATTTTCCACTTTATCAAGTGCACCTGCTTGATGTTCAGGACTTACATCCTCTCTGTATGTTAGATCGATCACTGCAGGGCTAGTTACCTGATCAACCAATTCATCGAGCCCTATTTGTTGTGCAATTATTTCTGGGCTCCTTTCCTTTTCCTATTCCACTTGCTTCAGTTCTTCTAACACAGCCACATGTACTGATGGAGTTCCTTGTGGAGTTATGCGGGTGTTAGCAGCAAGGGTTTCCATTTGTTGAGAGGTTACATCTTTTACTACCTCATCATCAGATAAGTCAACTGTCTCTTCCAGTGAGACAAGACCACTTTGAATTGGCCTAGAGGCTTCTTTCATTTGTTCTTCAGCTTGTTTAGTCTTGAACTGAACAATGGTGGGAAGTGGCACATTATGTTACAATTCTTTTCTGAATACTTCACCACTAGCTCCCCTCAATACTATGGGGTCATGCTTTATTTCACCTCTCATGGATGTTCTCAGTTTCTTAGGTGTGGATGCCATCACCTAAGGTGCTTTTCTTTTTCTAATGAGGGGCATAGGGTCTTCCTCTTCAGGTTTTTCATCAAGAGGAACATCCTTTTCCATTTGCTTTTGTGATACTTGACCCTCCTCATATGTTTCAGTAGCTTCCACAGCTGGCCTTTAGATCTTTTTAGCCTTCTGTTTATCCATGGGAGGTGGTGCTGATGAGGCTGCTACCTGTCCTGATGCAGATGCATCCTCTGCTGATATAACTATTCTTTCAACTGTTACCCCTTTAGGTTCATTATCAATTTTCTTACCTCTAGGGGGTCTCTTGCTTTGTTCTTGAGGCGGCATTCTTTCTCCTTTAGATTTCCTCTTTTCAATCATAAAGTCATCATATTCATTGTCAGGAATCTCCTGTCTCTTCTTCTTATTGTCAACTGTAAGGGCTACACCCTTCTTCTTCAATGCATTTATTTGTTCATTTACCCAAGACTGGGTTAGTTGCAGCATCCTACCTGTAAATTGGTCTAATGAGATATCCTCAGGCTGTGTAAGATCAGGCACTAAGATTGTGTCATTATATATCTTCTTTTCTTCATATTCATCTGCTATTATTTTGCCATCATCCCCTTTTAATTTCACAAGCACTGGAATACAATCAAATGTTCTGATCTGGTTGAGAGTTAGCCTCTGATATTTTCTTCTTCTAGCCTCAGCCTTATCCTCACTTTTGGTCTAGAAATCCTCCATGTGCTTCTGATGGATGGGCTTCCCCATGATTTTCTACATCCTCCCATATGGGTCATATGATCTTTCCAATGGGAATGGCTGTAATTTCATCATGTCCAGACTAGTTATGGCCTTCTTGATGTTTTTAGAATCTTGGCCTATATACCAACCCATTGTTACTAGAAACAATACTAGTGGAATCTTATTATTTGCTTTGTAAGCATCCAGTATTTTGGATATCTGTCTCATGAACTCCATTAGAACAACTACATCAGTGGGATATCTTGGGAGAATGAGGGGCTATCCTACAAAGCCCTCTATTCTGATGTAAGAGAAGGTGGTATATTGTTTAAACCAGGCACCATGCCTGTATATGACTTCTTGAGCTTCCATGCTCAGTCTTTTAGTCCTATCTTCTTCCATTGTCCTTACTAGATGCATAGAAAATGCATCATTCACTAATTTGTAATCTTGAAGATAATTTTGTCTTTGTAGTTGGGGATAATGATCCCATATGTGGGCATCATTTGTACTGCCACCGATCCTTCCTACTGTTGTAAGTGCATTGAATGTACCTTTGTAAGCACATGAGTATACCACATATGAAGTCATATAAAATGAACACTCCAGGCCTCCTAGGTTCATGAGCTGCTCATTTAGGGCATCACTTATCATTTTAGCCCATAATGGCCTGTTCTCTGTATAGAGACACATTAGGATAACCCCATACATCCAATCTTTGAAACTTCCAGCATTAGCCTGGCCTGTACTCTGCTGAGTAGGGCTATCAGATATTTGTATTCATCATCAAAATCAAACTTATACAGTTGCACTGGTAATTCGGTGGAGGCAGTGTAAGGACTGTTCTTTGCCCTCCATTGATACATCCTCTTGCTAGCGGCTTTCTTGTTATTTTCATATTCAACTTGCAATTTCTTCAAATCCATGCTGACAACTTTCTTTCCCAATGGCAAATTAAAAGTGGTTGAAATCCTCTTGATGGACAGATCTGCATAAACCTAACCATGTTTTTCTATTCTCCTTGTCTGTGGGTTGTAGTTTCTGGCACATTCAATAATCAACTATGGAGCCTCCATAGAATAAAGAAATCTAGCTGTAGTCCACATTCCTGACTCAAAAATGGCATCCAACAGGGTATTATTCTTGTCATCATGCATTCTAGATGACCATGCGACCAGATATTTGTTTCCCTGGTGTGTATCTGTAATGACGCTATATTTGAACCATACACCCTCAGGTTGAGCAAACATAGGTTTGAGAAATTCAGCTTCAGACTTGTTCAACCTCTTGTCTGCCATGATTTCCTACAATAAACAGGACCAGCCTTACCATACAATACTTCACATACATACATACAACATTACATCTTCATGGCACGATGCACATTATATTCATCAATCATCACTTCATCATAATATGCATAACATATAACTTCAAACCAGTGGAAAAGAACACTGCCTGGACACACATAAAATGACAGCAGGAGGGTTTTAATTACTTACTCGATAACGCTTATCTCCTTGATTATGCTGATGAATATATGAAAGAGATTCAGATACCAGTGATAATCATGTGTCTTGTTCTGTTGCAAGTCGTGCATGTCCGCAGGTAGGTCGTATGAGGATTTGAAAGCTCTGAGCTCTGTAAAAACTCATTTTATCACAAGGTAAATGTAAAATAATGCTGGAAATTCACTTTATCCTCATAATTAGGGCAAAATTAGGGCAACATAAAGCAAATTCGATCATAACCATTGATCTTCTGTCCTAAATCTACGGGCATTGCCAGGTGTTTAGATCATGTTCACAATTGGCGAGAACCACCTACTGCATTTATGGCATTAAATGTTGTGCAGCGAGATGAGGGGGGTGATCTTAGAAAGATCAAGTGATATTCAGAATATGACCTCCTATGTGTAATATGATCATCCGCCTTTGGCGGGAAAACTTATGCAAAAACATCGGGTGATGTTTGAGAATATTAGGTGATATTCAAACATCGGGTCATTTTAAAATGTTGGGTGATGTTTGAGACATGACCCGCTGAAACTAAAATGACCTTTTCTTAGAATATTAGGATGACGTCATCAGGATAATAACTTGATTCATCATTGTAGCACTATGACGTCATCGTCATGTTATGTAGAAAGGGTCAACGTTGGAAATATACCTCCGCGAGGTAAAAGAAATATGACGTCATCATCAGGGTGATTTTCTTTGTTTATCAGGATTGGATGACGTCATTAGCATATTGGTTGTAGGGTGATATTTTACGACAGGGTGACATTTGAAGATAGGGTGATATTTAGAATATCGGGTGATATTTGGAATATCGGCTGATGTTGAAAATATGACCCTCGCAAAATATATGACGTTGTTTGACAGGTAAATACCGACAACACATAAAATTGACGTTCGGATCTCTGGATAAATGATTATCGGGTGATAAAATTGGATCGGGGTGATCTTTCATAAGGTGACTGATATTTGTAAATATGACCCCCCCGGAATATCAGGTTTGACCAGGACTTTGACTTGTCATAACTCTCGTTCCCTAAGGAATATCAGGGTGATCCAAAAGGTAAACCTACATGAAATTTTGTACTCTTTCCAACCATGAGGTTATTTATATGAAAAACTAACTTTGACAAACTTACCTCATCATGATGACGTACCCCAGCTTCCTTATACACAATCACCTACATGACTTACTTTTGCCAGACCTCCAAAAAAGCGGGAAAACACACGCCAAGCCAAAAGTTGGGTCCCTGTTTTGTCAAGTCAAAATGGGGCGTGTTGTGTAACCACACAACAAGAACTAGATGCAAATCAGGAGGTAAATGTTGTAAAGTTGTAATTGATAGTGGTAGTTTTGATAACCTAGTTTCAGAGGAGATGGTGACTAAGTTGAAGTTGGAAAGATTGAAACACCCTAAGCCCTATCAGATAGCATGGATTTAGGATGATCATAAGGTATTGGTGACTGAACAATGTTTGGTGAAATTTCATATTGGATCTTATCATGATGAAGTATTGTGTGATGTTATGCCTATGGATGTATGTCATATTTTGTTGGGTAGACATTGGCAATATAATAGGAAGGCTAAACATGATGGGAGAAAGAATACATACACTATAACATCAAAGGGAAAGAGGATTACCTTGATTCCTTTGGAAGATGATCCTAAGAGTGAAGTATGTGGGAATGCTAGAATTTGTTTAGTAGATGGAAGAAAATTTCTAGATGGTTTGAGACATGAGAATATGTGTTATGCCTTGATTCCTAAGAAGCCTGAAACCTTGAAGAAGGGGGCTGAAGAATCACAACCAGAGGAGATAACTAAGTTGTTGATAGAGTATGAAGACATCATATCAGACAATTTACCAGAAGGATTTCCACCAATCAGGAGTATTAGTCAGCACATGGATCTTATACCTAGAGCTAGTTTGCCTAACAAAGTAGCACACAGAATGACATCGGTAGAGAATGAAGAATTGAATAGACAAATGCAAGAATTGTTGAGGAAAGGTTTGATCAAAGAAAGTTTGAGTCCTTGTGTAGTACCTACAGTGTTAGCACCAAAGAAAGATGGAGAATGTGTACAAAATCTAGACCAATAAACAAGATCATAGTTAAGTATAGATTTCCTTTACCTAGGATGGATGATATCATGGATTCTTTAAGTGGAGGAAAATATTTCACAAAGATAGATTTGAAGAGTGGATGCCATTAGATCAGAATTAGAGAAGGAGATGAATGGAAGACTACTTTTAAGACAAATGAAGGATTGTTTGAGTGGTTAGTAATGCCTTTTGGATTGACAAAAGAACCGAGTACTTTCATGAGATTGATGAATGAATTTTTAAAGTAATTCTTGGGTAAGTTTGTTATTGTGTATTTGGATAATATTCTAATTTTTAGTAAGACAAAAGAAGAACATTTGCAGCACCTAAGACAAGTATTGCAGAGATTAAGAGAAGAGAAATTGTTGATAAACATAAAGAAGTGTAGTTTCCTAAAGGAAGAATTAGTATACTTGGGATTTGTGATTTATGCAAAAGGATTGAAGATGGACCCTAAGAAATTGAGAGCAATTGTTGAATGGACTACATGGGAGAGCATTGGAGAAGTCAGATCATTTCATGGATTAGCTAGTTTCTACCAGAAGTTCATCAAAAAAATTAGTTTAGTATGTAACCCTATGACAGAGACAATGAGAGGTGACAAAGAATATTTTAAGTAGACATCAGGAGCAGATAAAATTTTTGAATTATTGAAGCAGAAAATGACAAAGCAACCTATGTTGGCATTACTGGATTTCAATAAGGTATTTCAAGTAGATTGTGATGCAAGTGGAAATGCAATTGGAGCAGTGTTGAGTCAAGAAGGTAGACATGTAGCATATTTTAGTGAGAAGTTGAATGATGCAAGGAAAAGATATTTAGTTTATGATCAAGAGTTCTATGTTATAATTCAAGCCTTGAAGAAGTGGAGACATTACTTGTTGCCTAAGGAGTTTGTGTTGTATACAGATCATCAAGCTTTACAATATTTGAACAATCAAGGTAAGTTGAATCAGAGACATATGAGATGGGTAGAGTTATGCAGAGTTATACTTTTATGTTGAAGCATAGGAGTGGAAAATCAAACAAATTTGTAGATGTATTGAGTAGGAGAAGGAACTTGTTGATAGAGATGAGAGTTGAAGTGTTGGGATTTGATGAATTGAAGAACATGTATGAGGAAGATCTTGATTTTGCAAAGCCTTGGAAAGCATGTAAGGAAACTGTTGTGATAGACAAAAGTAAGTGGTTGGACTATTTCATTCAAGAAGATATGTTGTTCAAGGGAAATCAGTTGTGCATACTTAGAAGTTCCATGAGAGATAATTTGACTAAGAAAAAACACAGTGATGGATTGGCAGGACATTTTGGCATTGATAAAATAGTGGCTTTGGTGAGTGAACATTACTTTTGGCTTCAAATACATAAGGATCTTAGGAAATTTGGGCAGAGTTGTAGAGTTTCTCAAGTTGCAAAAGGGAGTAGTCAGAATACTAGATTGTATAAACCTTTGATAATACCGGAGAGACCTTGGGAAGACATAAGCATGGATTTTGTGATGGGATTCCCAAGACACAAAGAGGACATGATTCAATATTTGTAGTGGTGGATAGATTTTCAAAGATGGCACATTTCATACCTAGTAAGAAGACAACTAATGTAGTGCATGTAGCTAACCTATTTTTCAAGGAGATTGTGAGATTGCATGGATTACCTAAGAGCATAATTTCAGACAGAGATACAAGATTTCTTGGATACTTTTGGAAGACACTTTGGAAGAAGATGAGGACAAATTTGAAGTTCAGTTCAACATTTCATCCACAGACTGATGGACAGATAGAGGTAGTGAATAGGAGTTTGGAAAACTTGTTGAGATGTTTGCTTGGAGAGAAGGTAGGAAGTTGAGATTTAATTCTTTCACAAGTAGAGTTTGCATACAATAATTCAGTAAATAGGCATACTGGAAGAATACCTTTTGAAATTGTTACCAATGTAAACCCTTGAGGAGTTGTAGAGTTGATAGACATTAGCGTGGAAAATAAGAGAAGTACAGAAGCAGAAGAATTTTTAGAACATATGGAGACTACAAAATCAGGTGAAGAAGCATTTGGAAGATATGAACAGTATGTACAAAGATCAATTAGATGAGAAAAGGAGACAAAGAATTTTTAGTTGGAAATGAAGTGATGGTGTATTTGAGAAAAGAAAGATTTCCAGTTGGAACATATAACAAGTTGAAGATGAAGAAGTTTGGACCTTGTAGGATACTCAGAAAATTTGATTCAGGATATGCATATGAAGTGGAGCTATCAGAGACATTGGGTATATCACCTATTTTCAATATTGCAGACCTATATCAGTATCATGAAGTAGAGTTCAGTGACAACATTGAGGAAGACTTGAAGAAGCAATTACCACAACAAGCACCGGAGTAGATTGAGGACATTTTGGATAGCAAAATTTGATGTGGCACTAGAGGAAGACAATACAAAGAATATCTTGTGAACTGGAAGAAGATTCATCATGGATTTCTCAGGCTGATGTAGACCGTCTTGGTTTCCCTCTAGCCCCAACAAAATGAGGGACTCACTTTTTCAATAACCCTATATGTCTGATGCAAGAGCATCTCTAGTTCAAGAGCAATCTTGCATCAACCAAAAACATTTGCATTTTAGTTTGTTTGCAATTCAGTTTGTTTCCTTTCATTTTCTAGTTCAGTCAGTAACAGTTTCTGTATTTTGGTCTGCATTCTACCATAGTTGTATTTTAGACCTTATAGAGTTGGACTTAGATTCTAGATTCATTCATGCACAACATATCCGAAATTTAGATCATTTGGATCAGTTACCAGAGAGATATCACTATCAAAAGATCAAGTGTTTTCTCAGAATAGAGCATCTTGATAGTCTCAAACAATCAGCTAAAGGAGAAGACCTCCGGAGCATTTCATGACACATGGAGCTAATTACACATCATTCAATGTTGTTTGGTTCGTGGCTGACCTTCCCTGAGACATTCTCATCATTCCATTCATTTGCAGAGGAGTTCCATTCATTTAGGTCTAACCTATCCATGTACACATGTTACAACTCTTCATTGGAGATGGTAATGATCCTTAGCCAACGTAGATGAATCTTTGGTTTCAGAGATGATATATGTTGATGTAATAGATGCATAGGAAAGTAGTTCACGATTGATCTAGAAGATACATAAGTTAGATTTTATACTAAAAGCACCTTGAAACTATATCTTGTGCATGTGTTGTAACTGGAGAATCAGGCCAGTGAGCCCTCGTTGTAAGCCCGCATGTTGTCAGCCAGTTTGTATTTGAATTTGATGATATACTAAAATGACTGAATCTACATTTGATTTATATCTTTGAGTTGTTTCCATTGTGTTTACTCTAGTTGCATAGCCTGGACAGTTCATTCTGTGAGCCCTCCCACCGTGACTACATTACCCCTCCAACATCTAATGCCCCCATAACTTCTGATGTAGTTAGCCACTTTATAGCCAAAGAATCTGTAGGCTTTATCTGTAAGTTTGCCATAGTTCAATTCTTGTAAGGCAATGTCTTTCAACCATCTATCCTCCCATAAATTGGCATTTCTACGATCCCCAATCTTCCATCTGATGCCTTTACAAAGAAGACCATGAGTTTTGAGAATCCCATTCCAAATAACTAAACCTTTAGGAAGTCCAAGGTCCATCAGCATCTTACCTCCTCCTTCTCCATTAAGATACTTAGCACCCATTATGTCACCCCAGTCCTTATTATCCTAAATCAGATTCCAACCTATCTTAGACATCAGGGCCCTATTCATAAGGTAAATTCTCCTTAACCCAATCCCCTTGACATCTAGGAGTACAGACCATTTCCTAGCTAACTAGTGCAATTCTTCTTTTTTCCTCCACCCCAGTCCATAGGAATGTCTTCTCGATTTGTTCAATCTTCTCAACCACAAATCTTAGGATTTTAAATAAACTTAGAAAATAGTTAGGAATACCCTGCAAGGAGGCTTTGAAAAGTTGAAATTTCCCATCTTGGCTTAGTAAAGTTCCTTTCCACCTAGCTAGCTTTCTCTGCATTCTCTCTCTAATCATGTTCCAATAATCCAATGTGACTTTGGTGCTCATAAGTGGTAGACCAAGGTAGGTAGTTGGAAACCTCACATTAGAGCAGCCCAAGACCTTGGTAATTTTTTGTTGTAAGTCCTCCTGAGTATTCAGAAAGTAGATGTGGCTCTTCTCAAAATTGATACTCTGCCCAAAGACCCTTTCATAAGCATTGAGTAGACTTTTCAACCTTCTGGCCTCAACCACCGAGACAATTCCAAACAATATAGTGTTATCCACAAATTGTTGAGGCCAAAGCCTAAGCTATGGAAGTGGGCTTAATGACTCAGAGGCATCCCTGCGCCAGTAAATTACACACATTATTGCCAAGGACTTTAGCCAGCAAGATGAAGAGATAAGGGGACAGAGGGTCACCTTGCCTAAGGCCTCTCCTAGAAGGGAAAAACCCTCTAGGGGAGTTGTTGAGTAAGATAGAGAATCTAACCATGTAGATGCACTCCTTCAGTAGATTGATCACCTGGTCTTGAAAACCAAATTACCTAAGAACCCTAATCAAAAATTTCCAGTTGACTCTATCATAGGCCTTAGAAATATCTAATTTAAATAGCATACTTGGGGTTTGTCTTTTAGATACTGAGTGGATGGTCTCGTGAGTGGTGACATCTGCATCTAGGATTTGTCTGCCAAGAACAAAACCTTTCTAATTGTTAGGAATTTGTAGGTCAAATAAAACCAATTCCACATAACCCAATAGGAGAATAAGATGCAGCAAATAACCATAATGCAAAGATCAAATGAACAATCAACAAGATAACACAAGATATACCCTGGAAAAACCCTCTTTAGGGAAAAACCCATCCTTCAAAAGCATCCACACTCATATGTATTATTCAGCAATAAAGATATTACAATACATGCCATGAGTCTCCATGAATACCTATGAACCATCAAGCACTTCAAATGCATCATCCATGTGTCCAAGCATGAATCCACACATCACCTTCCATGCTTCACAATATTCACTTATAGGAGAGAACTCAATACAATTAAAGCCTCTCACAAATCTCTAATCCACCTACAATGAAATAGCCAACTCTTACCCAAACCACTAACCATGTGCTTTCTTTTATAGACCAAGCTAACACAAATACAACTTGTAGTATTGGATGAAACCATATATTCCAAAACCATGGATACACAAAACCATTATCCTATAAAACCTTTGACCCCACATTTGATTATTGGTACTAAGTTTTCCCAATTAATCAAATAATACAAATAATATCCCAATGTTACAATACAACATAAAGTGGTACCCAAATAATTACCTAGCGTGATTAACCCCACCACCTAGGTGCATCACAACTAAATAATTATTTAATTACAACATTATAAATATACCAAATTATGCAATGGTGTACAATACCATATTTCCCAACACTGATTAGAGGTAATAAGCTTTTCAAGAAGCGGTTGGAGTCTGAGGACCAATATCTTATTGTCTACAAATGTTTTATCATGAGGTGTAAATGTTATTTCAGGTTCAGGGCTCCTTCTTTTCAAATAAGGCCTAGGAGGGAACCTAGCATTACTATTGTGATGAGAAGCCATGTATATATGTTTTTAAATGAATGTAAGATCAGATTTTAAAAGATTTTTAATACTTATGCAAGGAACAAGTGCACAACTATGTATGTTTATGACCTAAAGTGCTCGATTTTTTCACTTTTTCCAATGCAAATGCCTAAAAGATAAGTTGTTCTAAGGAAATTGATGAGGGGCAAAAATAATAACCTTAATATCAGTCCAATAATGCATCCTTCACAACACACCTATAATGCAAATCTATATGGATGATAAGTCAAATCCAGTGAAAATGCAAGAATTTTAAACCCTAATTATGAAATTAAGGCATGAAACTATGCAAAATGATGTATGAATGAATTCTAATCAGATTTATGATGTGAAATAGCTCAGCTTAGATCTAAAAATAATGCTAAAATACTACAATGCTCAATGCAAGTGCAATTTCATGTATGTATAAATTTCCAGAGATGGCGTTGATGACTCTGTGTGGGGGTGTGTTTGCCCGTAGCTTGTAACTGGGCCATGGCTACATGCTGCTCCCTCTCTGTCCATGTGCTTCTGTTGGTGGGGATCGGACTTGTTTGATTACTATTGTGCCAATGTGGGGTGTTTGGTGCATTTGGGGGGGGGGGGGTTTCTTCGTTCTTTCCTGCATTCTTGTCCTTATGTGTACCTTCCGCAGTTTCTTTATTAGCTACTTGGGTAGGGAATTGACATCCCTATGTTTGGGCACCGATTTACTTGCAATATTTTGGGTTGTGTACTTGGTGGGGGTGGGTTTTAAGCTCTCTTGGCAATGGATCCAGGAGAAGCTTCAGGGGCCGAAGATTCTCTAGATTTTTGTAAGATTGTTGGAGCAAATTCTTCTTCCTTCTCAATGAGGGTTTTTTAGAATAGTTTGTTCTCTAATGATTTAGGGAGCAGCGAATCTACTCCAGTAGGTGGACCTCAGATGCCAAAGATTAATTGATGCCTTGAACGAAGTAAAGAAAGGTCGGTGCTAGTGATTTAGCCTAAATCAATTGCAAAGGACATAGAGTATTTTTCAAAATATTCCTTGATCTACAAATTTATGGCAATGCGTGTTTCACTCCAATTTTTGGAGAAATGGACTCATATGAATTGGTCTCCTGAGGGTGAAATGGAAGTAATGTTGTTGGCAAACAATTATTTCATGGTGGTTTTCAATTGCATGGCTAATCACAATAGAGTCTTTGAGGGTGGGCCTTACTTCCATAATCAAGTGGGTTTATTTATTAAACCCTAGAATGCTAGCTTTAATCCCTCAGAGGAGCTTCCAAATCATGTACCAGTTTGGGTGCATCTTCCCCAATTTCCAATGGAGTGCTGGCGTAATGAAATTTTTCACATGGTTGCTTCAACCCTAAGGAAACCAATGGACCCTTCTTAGCAAACACAGGATAGAAAGGTAATGACTTTTCCTTGAATCTGTATTGAGATTGATTTGAGTAACCCTATTCTAGATTCTCTTGAAATTCGTGTGGGGTCGCATTCTTGGGTGCAACAACTTGATTATGAGACTTTGCCTTTTTAGTGTCGTCTTTGTCATGAATATGGACATCTGTAGAATAGATGCCCTTAAGCCAAATACCTTCAACCTTAAGCTACTCAGCCTCCTCGCAACCCTCCTAAGGCTGATAAAGGCAAGGCTCCCATTCCAGGTGATGTTACATGTGTTCAGGGGTTTATTCCTATTAAGACTTGTAATAGAAATTGTGTTCAGAAAAGGACTTTTAAGGATCAAATGGAAGGTGACACCCTTAATCACTTTGAGGTTTTGGATGATCTCAGTCAGTAGGAGGTGAACCTAGATTTGATGGCTTGGGATCAAGGGGCTCAGGAAGTAGTTCAAGAGGGCTTTATTCCTAATAACATTCATAATTCTCAGGAGGTTGGTGCTTTAAAAATGGACACTGATATTAGTATGGTGGTTTTAGGGAAGCCTGAGACCCTTGCAGATGTGAAGCTAGGTGAGGGGGAGATTTCTCATCCACTGGTGAAAGTAGGAGCTGATTCTTTAAAAGGAAATAATACTTCTCCTTCTCTAGGACTTCTTCAGAAAAATCAAAGAAAAGGGGTTGTGGAGAAGTCCTCTAAGGCGGGGAGAAAGAAGGACTTAGAGAAAATCAAGATGATAGGGGAGACTTTGGTGGAGTGTGGATCGATTAAGACTCTGGACTCTCACTTTTCTAACCCTCTGAAATGATTATCCTCTCATGGAATGTAAGGGGCTTGAACAATGGCCCTTGACAAAAGGTTGTTTGTGATTTGGTGAGAATTCATTCTCCTGATGCTCTTTTTATATAGGAGACTAAGTTGTTTGTTGAGAGTATGGTTGGTCTGATGCCGAAGTTGTGGAGATGGGGTGAATGTCAGTGTGTTGGGGCTCATGGTAATGCTAGGGGTGTGGCTTCCTTATGGAATCGTCTAAAGATTCATCCTCTTTGGTGGATGTCCTGTAAGTCATCTATCTCTGCAGTTGCTTCAAGCTTGGAGATGGGGGAAACTATTCTTTTGTCAAACATCTATGCACCTACTGATTATCTTGGTAAGTAGTACTTGTGGTCTCATATCAATTTTATTCAGAGCCTTGCTCCTTTTTTGCCTTGGATTATTGCTGGTGATTTCAAAGCCATTATTGAGTTAGATGAGAAGAAGGGTGGTATTGCGACGTTGGAGCCCTCGACTAATATTTCTTCCTTAAATCTTGTTGACATCAAGCCCTGGAATGGTCAGTTTACTTGGAACAATAGGAGGTTGGGGGAGAATTGTATTGTGGAGAGACTTGATCATTTCTTGGTTTCCTATTTCTATATTGGAGGATTGCGGTCTACTAGTTATGAGATTCTTGACTGGAGGGGCTCAGATCACTGGCCTATTAAATTATCTACTACTTCAGCTTGTGTTTCTTGACCCCCCTCTTTTAAGTTCCATCTTATGTGGTTAAGGGATCCTTCTTTGCAAGATTATGTGGCTGAATGGTGGAAGATGGGGAGACCTGCTCATGGCACTGTGATGTATTCTTTTTCTAAAATACTACAATATGTGAAGTACCAGCTCAAATGGTGGAACATGCAATATTTTGGAAATATTTTTCATGCAAAGATTGTTACTCAAGCTGACTTGGATGTCATAACCCGGGAGATAAGGGAGTTGGGTCTTTCAGAAAATTTACTCAAGGAAGAGGTGAGGGCTTTGAAAGCTCTGGAAGAGTGTGAGTTGCATGAGCAAATCTATTGGAAACAAAAGGCTCATGTTGAGTGGTTACAAGAGGAGGACAAAAACACTACTTTCTTCTTCAATTTGGTGAAAGCCAAGAGACATGGTAACTCTATTCGTGTTCTGGTGAATGACAGGGGTGAACAGTTATCTTCTTTGCATGATATGTCCAGAGAAGCTTCGTAGTTCTTTGTTGCCTTATTTAGAAAGGATTCGCAAGATGTTTTGATGGAAGAAAACCATGTTTTGTCTTGTATTCCTTCCTTGGTTACTAGGGAGATGAATGAGCATCTGTTGGGCCACATTTTGCTGGATGAACTGGAGGCTATTGTTTTTTAGATGAAGAAAGGGAAAGCTCCAGGCCTTGATGGCTTTCCTGTTGAATTCTTTCAAGAATTCTGGGATATCATTCAGCTGGACCTATTGGAGTTGGTTCGTGAGTCTCAAAGGAATAACCATATGTTGAGAGCTTTGAAATCTACCTTCCTTGCTCTCCTTCCCAAATGTGAGGGGGTAGATTGGCCAAGTCAATTTAGGCCTATTTCCCTCTACAATGTGGTTTATAAAATCATTTCTAAGCTAATAGTTGAAAGGTTGAAGCGATGGCTTAGATCGATTATCTCTAACGAATGGAGTGGCTTCATGGAGGATCAGTAAATCCTAGATGGAGTGGTCATTGCTACTAAAACTATTCATTCTATGGTATCCTCCAATGAAAAGGCTATGTTCATCAAGCTAGATATGGCAAAGGCCTATGATAGAGTTAAGTGGTCCTTCTTGCGTAAAATTCTTACTGCCTTTGGTTTTGCTGAGGAATAGGTCTAGTGGGTTATGTGTGGTGTCACCTCCACTTCCTGTTTAGTGCTAATAAATGGTGAGCCTTCTTCTCTTTTTGGTGCTTCTAGGGGCCTTCGTCAAGGGGATCCTCTTTTTCCTTATTTATTTATTATCCTTACTGAAGGTTTGGGAAGATTGTTGAAGCATAATGTGGAGCTGGGTCTTCTTCTGGGTTAAGGGTGGGGAAATGGTTTATCTCCTCAATCTCACTTGCAATTTATCGATGATACTACTTTGATGGGTGTGGCTAAGGTCAGAGAAGCCACTAATTTGCACAAGGTCTTGGATACTTATCTTGCTACTTCTGGTCAAAAGATTACTAAAGATAAATCTTCCATTTTCTTCTTCAATACTCTGCAGCCTATTTAGCAAAGGATTGCTCATATTTTGAGGTTTCATATTGGTTCTCTCCCTTTAACCTTTCTTGGCATTCCTATTTCTTCTGGTATGCTTTCTAGGTAATCTTGCCAAAATATTTTGAACAAGTTTCATGCAAAGGTTAACCATTAGAATCATAGATGGTTGTCATCTGCTGGGTGTGTTTAGCTACTTAAATCTATGGTGTAGGCTCTTCCCATCTATAGATGTATGCTCCAAGTGGCTCTGGTTAGGTTTGTGAAGGATCTAGATTCTTTGGCTAGACAATTCTTGTGGGCTGGTAGTTTGTCTTCTTCTAAGTGGAGCTTTGTGAAGTGGGATACTATGTGTAGTCCAAAGCAGTTTGGGGTCTAGGATTGAGGCAGTCATCTTTGACTGGATTGCCATTGGCTTCAAAGCTTTATTGGAGGTGGTGTTTAGAATAGGATCATATCTGGGCTAGGATTTTATCTCACAAGTACCTTCGGGGGGTTCCAAAGGAGGAGATTCCTAGTCACCATTTGGTTGGGAAGGGTTCTATGATTTGGGGTACTCTTAAGAAAGGGGTTGCGTTGATCAAGGAGGGATTGTTTTGGATATGTAATAGGGGGTTGAGGCTCTCTTTTGGTTTGATTCTTGGGATGGTTTTCCCCCCATTTTGTATCAGTATCCTAATTTGTTGAATCTTTGCCAATGCTTCTTGGAGGCTGGTTGGTCAAGGGTAATTGATTTTAAGGTTTCATTTCCCTATGGGTAGATGGAGGTGGCTAGGTGGAAGGATCCTTGTGACTGGCCTACTATTGGCTCAGAGGTGGACCATGCTGATCTTCAAAATATTTTGGTTGGTAGACATTGTAGCTATCTTAGGGATAAGGATATTCTTGATGGTGACTGATTTTCATTGATGTCAAAAGAGGTGTTGAGTTGATGATGATGCAGATATGGTAGGATGTATGGCAGGATGTATTCTCATACTCATAGTCTTGATGTTTGGTGTTTATGATAGGACCTGTTTGTTCAACTTGATCACATCATTTGTTGATGCTCACATAAGATATTGATACTAACTTGTGTGTATTGGATTTACTTTCTTCATGCTTCAACAGGAAGCTTCACATAAAGAAGATGGTTTGAGGACAATGTCAAAGGTTGAGCTATTAGAACATCAATCAGGAGTTGTTCATTTGGACAAGATAAGTGTGTTGATTATGTCTTCAATAAGGATGTTGTTAGTTGAGTTGGCTTGATTAGTGTATTCCTTTCATGTGGTGTGTTGATTATCAATGGTGTTGTTGTTCATCAGATCGATTATCAATGGTGGTGTTAGTGTTGCTTATATAGGTGATGGAGTTTATTATCTTGCTAACATAGTTTGATCTTGTGCAATTTCTTCACACAGGATGTTGAGTTGTTTACCATTGAT
Organism: Cunninghamia lanceolata; assembly: GCA_027924645.1. NCBI lineage: Eukaryota > Viridiplantae > Streptophyta > Pinopsida > Cupressales > Cupressaceae > Cunninghamia > Cunninghamia lanceolata. The sequence continues at coordinate 3,341,906 of BSBN01000160.1, read as the reverse complement.
GGTTTGAGTTGTTGATGCTCATGGCTTTATTTAAGGAGTTTACTTGGTTCATTCTTTATGCCAAGATTGTTGTTATGATTGAATGGTGACTGCTTTGGAAGGTTAAATGATCACTTAAGAGGCAACATAAGGGTATTAACATCATGGCCTAACCTAGCCCATGGCTAAGACAACTAATCTAGTAGGTAAGATATCCATGTCTTAAGTGGCAAAAAGAATATCAAGAGCTTTGTTTAAAAGCATCGAATATGAGAAGCATATTTGAAGGGGAGAAATATATTTATGAAAAGCATGGAATGAATTTATTTAATAGAAGATTTGTTTTTAATAAAAAGCATCGAATTCTTTATAATGGAGACTCATATTTAATATTCGGAGGGGAGTGATATATATGTTAAGAAGCATATTCGAACGAGAAAAATCATTGGAAGATTTTTTAAGTGGAGATTTTTTTATATTAAATATGCTATGGGCAGCATATTATAAGGAGCACAATTTTTATGAAGAAGCTTTATGCTTTAAAAAGCATCAAATATGCTTTATTTTTTTTTTAAGAAACTTGTTTGTTTTTACTCTATTTCGGTGGCCCTCTTTATGTCATTTTTTTTATGACATAAAAATGTGAAGTTACATGACTTTTTTAAGGAGATTTTCAAAGCTATTTTTAAGGAGATTTTAAGGAGATTTTGTGGGAGATTTTAATGGATATTAAAGGCATTATTTTTAAGGTCTTTATTCTATTTTAGATTCCACTTCATGGCAGAGAGAATATTAAAGTTTTTTTTGAGAGATATTTTATTGGCTTTCCAAATATTTTATTTGGTATGAGAAGTTTAAGAGTTTTGTGTGAGATTTTTTTCTAGAGAGGATTTGTATATGGAAGACATGAAATTTTTTATGATGCAAGGAAAAATAAATATGAAATTACAAGAGGGATTAGAAGATGAATGGGGTTTGATATTGAAGGTTTTTTTTTTTTTTTGGAGATTTTTTTTTTTGCAGAGATGAAGAAGGAGAAAAGTCTTCATGTAGATTTTCTTTTGTGGGAAGAAGTTAAAGGGATTTTGCAGAGAGGAGAAAAAGAAAATAAATGACATATTAAAGATTTATTTTTGTTTTTGCTAATGATTTTTTTTTGTTGCAGGTGATTGAATTTCTTTTGCAAAATATGAAAGGTTTTATGCACATTGAAATTGATTTACAGGACAGAGAATTTGAAGAGACCATTTTTGCAGATGCAAGAATATCAAGGATTGAAATAATTGTGGAGAGAAGACAAAATATGAAAAGTCATCTTGTATATAATGGTTTGGCAGGAACATTGAAGTTGTTGTTATGTGGATCAGCATAAAAGGTTGAATATATTTTGAATATCCTCTTGAAGAGAAAATTCAGATGATAAGTTTTGTATTTGATTTGAGTTGATGAGAAGTATGGTGATATGACAGACACATGAAAGAAGAAGTGATTTGTATTAAAACAGAGAAACCCTCTGAATTCTTTGTTTTAATCTTAGTTTGTATGTATTAGGGGTTGGTGCTCCTTGAAGTTGGTGCTTCTAAACATTGTAGCCAGTGAGGCTTGCATGGTCAGTGAGACCTCTTTGTAGCCAGTGAGGCTTGTATGGTCAGTGAGACCTATTTGTAACCAATGAGGTTTTTGATAAAGCCAGTGAGGTAGTTTTGAGTGGTTTTTCTACCCAGGAGGGTTTTCCACTCGGTAAAAAGCTTGTGTCATTCTTCTCATTGATTTCCTCTGTGTGTGTGCATATTAATCATTTGATCATGATTTTTTGTTTACATCTTTTATTATAAGTCTTGTGCATATAAACTCAACAAATCTCCTCTCTATTTGTCTTGTAAGATAAAGTTATAATAAGTTGTAAAAATTTATACAACATTGATTCATCCCCCCTCTTAGTGTTGTCCTAGACTCCTACAATTCTTGCCTGGAGTCTAGATCCTAAGGGTGCTTTCACTATGGCTAGTAGGATCAGGTGTTGCTAGCTTGTAAGTGTGGTGGGGTGGAGGTTCCTTAGTGGAAAAATGTGTGGATAAGTTCTCATGGCTAAAGTGTAATTGCTTTGTGTGGACTCTGGCTTGGAATAGATATTTGACTTGGGACAATCTATGGAAGCATGGATTCCAAGGCCCTTCTGTTTGTGTTCTGTGCGGTTGTAGTGAGGAGGATTCTACCCACTTGTTTTTCCATTGTTCTTTCTCTATGTTGCTTTGGCATCTTTGGTGGGGTTTTTGGAATTATCCTTGCATTCATGCTTCTTTCCTTGTTGATTTTTGGAGTAGTATGGGTAGACCTCCCTCCCAAGATTCTTTCCTCCAGATTATTTCGAGCATTGGCCCTACCTTCATTTTGTGGCAAATTTGGATGGAAAGGAATTGTAGGATTTTTCATGGGGATAGGTTGATAGTTCAATAGGTTTGGCATAGAATTGGTGGTATGATCCAAGAGATGGTGGAAGTTAAATGTGAAGTGGTGTATCCTTTGGAAATAAGTGATGATGAGGTTGTGAATAGAATGGGCTTACGGGGTTTGACTTCAGGCTCTACTTGTGTCAGAAGAGGTAGGCGGGCTAAAAAGAAGGTTCAAAGGGTTGGTAGATGGTTGCCTCCTCTGATGGATACTTTGAAGATCAATACTGATGGTTCCTCCAGGGGTAATCCTATGCCTGTTGGGATTGGTGGAGTTGGAAGAGATTGTTTTGGTTGGCTATTTTCTTTTTCTCCTTCCATAAAGGGCAGCATTCTAACAACTTTATGGAGGGATTGGCAATTCTTTAGGCTATTGAGCATGCTTGTGCTCTAGGTTGGCGTAAGATTATCTGTGAATTTGACTCACAGATTATTGTTAATTTGTTGAATGAGCAAAAGTTGACTGATGTTAATTGGCATCTTGATCTAGTTGTTTGTCAGATTCTGTAGATGTGCTCTATGCTGGAGGTGGTGTCTTTTACCCACATCCCACGTGAATGGAATAGGGTTGCTGATTGTTTGGCCAAGTGGACTTTGGAGTAGGATGATGACTAGAAGATTGAGGGCTGGGGGTAGTTATCCCTTGATTATCGTCATGAATTAGAGAGGGTCAGTTCTAATGATTTGGCTAATTGAGGTGATTGTGGCTGTGAGGGTTGTGGTTTTGTTTGGGCTAAGTGTTCTAGTGCTTCTTTTCTTGGGCTCCTACTAGACCCCTAATTGTTTTGTAATGTGATCTTCTTGATTTCAATAAAGTTTTTACCCCCTTTTATTAAAAAAAAATGCAAGTGCAATTTTAAAGAGATATGAGTGAATATGTCAGGTTTTGTTGAAATTGACTATGTGAAAATACAAAATTTTGAATGTAAAATGCAAAAGACACACAATAATGCAACACTACAAACAAAATCAGATTTGAATGAGTGTTTTAAAAGAGTAGTAAAATCTGAAACAAGATTTTAACTACAAACCCTAGCTAATGCCAAGACTAGGTTTTATGAAAAATGCACAATTTCAAGCAAAATCTAACAACTTAAGAATGCGAATGCAATGAAAATGATTAATTAATGATGTATTGTTGTAATTTATATCATATCTAGTGAAAATATCAGAAATTAAATGAAATGCAATTAAATTATGTCAACATGCAAGCCTAAGATGCCAATTTTTTTCAAATTTTTCTAATTTTCCAATTTTTTTGTAAATTTTCAAATACAATGAGATGAAAATTAAATGAATGAATGTAAATCTGAAGTACAACACCCAGTAAGGTGCAAAATTCAAATAAAAACATAGGTTCACCAAAATGTTATGTAGAAAAGGTGGGAATAGGTTGAGTAATTAGATCCTCCTTTCACTACACACATTCAAGGACATTTAACCAAGTTGAATCACACCTTTTGCAAGAGGATTCACCTATAGGTTGGTTTTCACTTGTAATGATAGGGAAATTTAGAATTTGTTGATTAATGTATTAATTTAATTCTCAAGTATGCTCAAAACTCTAATTATGCAAAATCGTAAACAAACAGATGAATTCTGACAAATGTTTGCTAAGAATGACAATAGACAGAGATTAGTTACTAAGTATTTTTTGAAGTTCAAGAATCTAAATAGTCAGGGTCTTTGTGACTAGAACCCGAGCCCAATGTAGTGTTTTCTTCAGGGGGTTCCAGACTCCTTCCGACACTGATGATCATTGTTTTGTTAGTTTTTGGCTCTATAGATGCAGAGGGCACTGTGACTAGCGCCTAGGCCCAAGGTAGGATATTCTTCATGGTGTCGGGACATCTTTTGATGCTGATTATCACTGTCATGGAGATTTTTGTACCTTCAACCTTAGAGGGCTTTACGAATAGCACCCAAGCCCTAATAGTGCACCAAACTACTTCTTTTCATCAGATCTGCAATCCTTATCTTTTGCAACCTTCCTTTGCAACTCCACTCCATGAAATCTGATATCTATAACCTGTAATCACAAGGAGTGTGGTTAGGGGTTGTGGTATTTAGGGGATTGCATCAGTCAAGCCCTGAAATTAAATTCAAGCCTTCCAACACCATTGTTTGATAAAGAGTGCATATCCCTATGGTATAGAGGAAAAAACAAATTGATAGATGATTGATTCAACACAAATAGATATCACCTCAAAGGTGTAGCTTGCATGTAGATGAATATCCTTCAACACATGAGAAGATGAAACCAAATCTGTAATTACAAATGCAACAATATTTTGCTCTGCAACAATGAATATCTTGAATGCTCTAAAATCATAAGTTCACCAAAAGTTCATCATCATCTTCTAGTTTACAAATGAATCCCTAAACATGCTTATATATGCATTCCCACTTTAATTTTGTAATTTAAACTTAAGATGTTGGCATGGGACACATTTAATGGTCAAATAACCAACATTCAAAATTAGGACCTCCCTAAAATTGAGCAGGACTAGGGTGTGAGAGTCCAAGCCCCTGGGTCCTATTTTAAGTTAGGTCTAAGCTCAACAATGTCCCTCAAGTCCCAATTGACATGGGTTTTAGGCCATTTTGTCTCGAGAGTTAAATGAACATGCAAGATGTAAAACAAGGGACCCGAGAGCTAAACTTAGGAGGTAAAAGTCCTAGGGGACATTTTACTATTGGCAGGAGACACATTGGAGCTTCATGATTGTTGTCATTCATGGAAACAAAGTTCATCCCACACATCCGCAGGACATGGTGTGCCTATACCGGAAGTCAGATTGAAGAATGTTGTGGTTCGGTAAGCAAGAACGGAGTATGTGGCAAGGTTTGACAGTCAGGTCTAGATCTCTCAGAGGAAGTATCTTTGGAAAGTATGGACTTAGGGAAGTCAAGAGGAGTACCTTGACTGATAGATTCCAGGAATTGAGCATCCGGTGATGAAAGAGTGAAGAGATATGAGCATTCAAGTATTGGGGTCCTGTTTGGCAGAGCAGACAGAGGAAGAACTTACCAGTAGAGCTTCAAACATTATTCTAGATAAGATGTTGATGGTGATCAAGATTCTTAAGGTATCATTCATGATTGGATGACTTGTTAGATGACTTTTATAAGTATCTATTTGATCTGCATCACTTGGTAAGCAAGGATTCAGCTGATAGACTAGAGTTTGGGAAACACTGACTATTCTAGATGCCAAGGAGAAAGAGGATGAAATCCCTTGTGTAGATATATATCTTGGATCTAGGGCATACAACTGAGAGGGGGGGTTGAATCAGTTGTATAAAAACCTACTTCTACTTTAAACACTTGATTCTTCTTTGTTAGTTAATAGTATATCAATTAATCATCCATGAAAGCATAATGCACAAACACAAGAGTAGATAAACATCAACACATTGAACACCAAGATTTTGACGTGGAAAACCTGGTTAAGGGAAAAACCACGGGGTGATTAACCCAAGGATTATTCTCTGTTAGAAGAATAAGAAAAGAATGGCACTTGCCAATTAGGGCTCACTGCCTGAGCACACTGCTCACAAAGAGGCGCACTGCCTACAAAGAGACACTTTCTCTACCATGTTTGGATCAGTTCCATTTAAGCTCAAAACCCCTGATCTGCCTTTCACACTTTTCTTCACTACACCACTCTCATCCGCACCAATCCATACATCAAAATGAACTCACAAACCATTATTTATACAAGACATCGACTTAGGAACAATCATCTAAGTCAGCAATCAACCATAAGAATATCCACAAGATGAATAACACATCCGGTTAGCCACCACAAGAACATTCGCAGGGTGAACAACTCATCCGATCGGCTAGTTGGAACAAGAACTTTATCAAGAAGAATATCTTCAATTCCAGACTTTACCATCAGTGCGGACCAACAACACAACCTCAACATGATCCAAGAACCTTCACAAGCCTGCCTGAATGACCAGGTACATCCACACTTTCTCTACATACTGGAATCTCTTCTCTTCCTCATCTGGAACTTCAAGAACACGGTATGTCGCCACTATCACAATGCAGAAGGTACTTCCGGCAAATCATACATAACTCAAGATGACACATCACAAGGACATCACAAACACTCCTTCCAATCCACAGATTAAGATTATACAATTCCAGACCTCACCGGACCTTTCTGTGATCCTCTGTCACCTCTGAACACTTGCCGGAACTGGTTCCACACCGACAGCCACAATTCCTTCAGATCTTTATGCGGACCTCTGAAATCTTAACTGAAGCATCTCAAGACTCATATCTACAAACCATTTAATCCGCATCCTCTGATTCTCATCCTATACAGTACATTTGCCTTCTTCTCATCACTATTTTTCACTGTTCCTGACTGAAGCTAATTTTCTCAATATCCTCAGCACACTGCTCATCCAATCCTTCTTGTCAATGCATTATGAGTATGTTGACATCAATGACAATACTAGTTCACCTCATACTTGCAACAATCTCCCCCTTTGTCATTGATGGCAACATATGATGTGAAAAACCATCAAGACAAGAACTTCTCCTTTCTGTCACAGCTCCCCCTATCAGCAACATGTCTTCTCCTCATTTATTGCTCCCCCTTTGATCATCAGCCACTTGTTTTTCACATGTCTTCTCTCCCCATTTGACATCAATGGCAAAGGGCTCATACTTGCAATTCTAACATATCAGAATCATACCAGCCACTCCCCCTTAGTAGCAGCTCCCCATCATCAATCCGGATCACAGGATATGACTGTGATATCCACCGGACTGATGCACATCAGTGCACCCTAGTTCATTACCGGAGGGGCCATGACCCCTAACTTCTCCCAGAGATATTCAAAAGAGTCCTTAGGGAGAGGTTTAGTAAATATATCTGCAATCTGATCCTTGGAAGGAACATACTCCAATCTGACTTCTTCCTTGTTCACTTGTTCTCTCAAAAAGTGAAACTTGATAGATATGTGCTTAGTCTTAGAATGCAATACCAGATTCTTAGAAATATTAATTGCACTTGAATTATCACAGAAGATTGTGATAGGCTCCTCATATTCAACTTTAATGTCTCTTAGCATCTGCTTCATCCATAAGATTTGAGTGCAGCTACCTGCTGCTGCAATGTATTCTGCTTCAGTTGTAGACAGAGATATTGCATCTTGTTTCTTGCTTAGCCAAGAAACCAATCTCTTCCCCAAAAAGAATGCTCCACCACTAGTACTTTTCTAGTCATCCACATCTCCTGCCCAATCTGCATCTGTGTAAGCATGAAGAGAGAAATCTGGATCTCTAGGGTACCATAGACCATACTCAGCTGTTCCTTTCAAGTACCTGAAAATTCTTTTGATTGCCATAACATGAGATTCTTTAGGATCAGCCTGGAATCTTGCTATAAGACCAACAGCCTGCATTATATCTGGTCTAGTCTGAGTGAGATACAACAATCCACCAATCATTGATCTATACTTTGTCTGATCTACCTTTGGGGAGTCATCATCTTTGCTTAACTTACATCCGGTTGCCATGGGAGTGTTCATTGGCTTTGAATCTTCCATACCATATTTCCTCAACAATTCTTTCACATATTTGGTCTGAGAAATGAAGATCCCTTTCTTTGTTTTAGTAATTTGCAGACCCAAGAAGAAATTCATTTCACCAAGCATAGACATTTCAAACTCACTTTTCATCTGATTTGCAAAAGTTTTGCACATACTATCTCTTCCTCCAAAAATGATATCATCCACAAACACTTCAACAATCAAAATGTTTTCATGATCAATTTTGAAATATAAGTTACTGTCAGCAGTACCTTTGTTGAATGCAATCTACACAAGATGCTTATCCAACCTTTCATACCATGCTCTTGGGGCTTGCTTTAGCCCATACAATGCTTTCTTCAACTTGCAGACCATATCATCATTATCAGACAATTGAAATCCATCCGGTTGTTCAATGTAAACTTCTTCTTCCAGATCACCATTTAGGAAGGCAGACTTGACATCCATCTGATATACCTTGAAGTCTTTAAAGGCAGTAAATGCAAGGAATAATCTGACTGCTTCAATTCTTACAACCGGAGCAAAGGTTTCTTCAAAATCAATTCCTTCTATTTGAGAGTAGCCTTTGCAGACCAATCTAGCTTTGTTTCTGATTACTTCACTAGCTTCATTTAGTTTGTTCCGAAAGACCCATTTGGTTCCAATCACATTCCTGTCTCTAGGTCTGGGAACAAGATCCCAAGTATGATTTTTCTCAATTTGCATCAATTCATCTTCCATTGCTTTGGTCCAGTTTTCATCATTGCAAGCCTCATTTATTGTTTTAGGTTCAATCTTTGAAATCAGACAACATTCATCCTGATTTTGAGCAACATTCCTTCTAGTTTGCACACCTTTGTTTCTGTCACCTATGATCTGATCTTCAGAGTGGTTCTGTCTTACATACCTTAGAATTTTGGGAGTATCCTGCACTGCTGCTTCTTGATCAGGTTCATTTAGACCTATCTCTTCTTCCTGATTTACCGGATCAGGCTGATTCTGACTTACCGGAGAGGATTGAGTTCCTTGAACCTGAACACCATCTTGGTCATCTTCATCAAACTCATAAAATCTTGAGGGCTTCTCAATTCCTTCATCAACTTTCACATTAGTGCTTTCTATCATCTTCCTCAGCCTCTTATTATAGCACCGGTATGCTTTGCTTTGAGTGGAGTAACCCAAGAAAATTCCTTCATCACTTCTAGCATCAAACTTTCCTAGATCTTCATCTCTTTTAATATAACACTTGCTACCAAATACTCTAAAATATTTCACAGTAGGAGTGATGCCAAACCAGAGTTCATAGGGGGTTTTACCAGTGTTGTTTCTGATTTGAACTCGACTGAGAGTGTAGACTATAGTGCTGATAGCTTCTTTCCAAAACATTTGAGGAACATTTGCTTCCAACATCATTGTCCTGGTAGCTTCTTGGATGGTCCGATTCTTTCTCTCAACTACTCCATTCTGCTGTGGAGTCCTAGGAGCAGACAACTGTCTTCTTATACCCTGCTTCTCACAAAAGTCAATGAACTCACCAGATGTAAATTCACCACCTCTATTAGACCTTAGACACTTCAGTTTCAATCCGGTTTGATTCTCTACCATAGTTTTGAAGATTTTGAACTTCTCAAGGGCTTCTGATTTCTCCTTTAGGAAGGTAACCCACATCATCTGGGAATGGTCATCAATTAGTAACATGAAATATCTATCACCTTGCAGACTCTTGATTCTTGTCAGACCACAGAGATCAGTATGTACTAATTCCAACAACCCGGTAGAGGACTGATCTTTGCTTTTGAAGGAGACTCTGCTCTGTTTACCTAGCTGACATTCTTTGCACAAACTATTTGTAGGTTTCATCAATTTTGGAAGATCTCTTACAGCCTGAATATTGCTTATCTTGATGATGTTATCAAAATTTACATGACACATTCTTCTATGCCATAACCAACTCTGATCAACTTGAACAAATAGACAACTTTTATTTGAACCAACTAGATGAAAGATATTACCTTTTGTTTGAGTACCGGATGCAATTTCAGTTCCGAAGCTTGTAAAGATTCTGCATTTTCCATTCTTGAACTGGAGATCATAGCCTTTGTCCACTAACTGACCAACACTGAGAAGATTGTGCTTCAATCCTTCAACATATAGTACATTACCTGTTTTGCTCTTTCCATTAAAGGAAATAGTTCCCCTACCTCTAATTCTACCAGCAGAATTGTCACCAAACTTTACCATTCCTCCTTCATACCTTTCCAAATCCAAGAACTTATTCTTGTCACTAGTCATATGATGAGAACATCCACTGTCAATAACCCAATCATCCTTTTCTTCCACTTGAGCAGCCAAAGCTCTTTCCACAACCTTGTGATTGACAGATTCAGAGGATATTGAATCTTCTTCCTTGATGGCAATAAACACCCATTCATTTCTAGATTTGCTTCCTAGTTCTGATTCATCATCTGTTACTCCTTCATTGTCATCTTCTTCATGAACATAATAGCAGTTCTTTTGAAACCTTTGTCTGTTAGTATTAGACCTTGCAGATCTTTCCAGACATCTTGAAGCAAAATGACCAATCTTATTGTAGTTGAAGCACTTAAAGGGTAGTTTTCTTTCATACTTACCGGATCCTCTTGGCAGTCTCTTTGCAATGAGGGCTTCAAGTTGAGCTATTTCTGCTTCTTCTTCTTCCATGTCTCTTCTTGCTTGATCATACCATGACATATTCCTTGAAGAGTTTTCACCCGGATCAAATCTCTGTTTGCCTTTCACATAGGCACTGGCTTTGAAAGTAGATTCAGTCTTGGGAGGATCATCTCTAAACTCAGTCATTTCAAATGCAGCCAGTTTGCCAGCCAATTGTTCTCTTGTGATAGTTGTGTGAGCTCTGAATTCATCAATGGCAGTAACCTTGATTTTGTAGGCAGCAGGAAGGGATCTGAGGATTTTGCAAACAATCTCATTTTCATCCAGAGTTCCACCAGCATTTCTAATTCCACACACTAGCTCATTCACTCGTGTCATAAAAGTAGTGATGTTTTTATCATCTCTCATCTTCAATCTTTCAAATTTCCCTTTCAGACTTTGCAACCTTGCACTCTTGACAAACTCATCTCCTTCATACAAAAGTTCCAGTTTAGTCAGGATCTCATATGCAGTTGGTAGGTCAATAACATTTGAGAGATCTGAGTCATTCAGTGCACTTAGAAGAGCTTCTTTGGTCTGCAGATTGTTTTCAGCATCTGTGATTTCATTCAGAGTTGTCAGACCACCCTGTGGAGGTAATATGGTTTTGAGACCATGGCCAAGTATGCTTTTCCCATACATTCCAAGTGACATTTCATGCGACCTTTCCAGAGAGTGAAGTTGGTTCCATCAAATTTTGGACTATCCTTCTTGTATGACGACATCCTGGATCTCCTCAAGCAGTTAAGCTCCTTTTAGAGGAACTTGGCTCTGATACCAATTGTTGGATCTAGGGCATACAACTGAGAGGGGGGGTGAATCAGTTGTATAAAAACCTGCTTCTACTTTAAACACTTGATTCTTCTTTGTTAGTTAACAGTATATCAATTAATCATCCATGAAAGCATAATGCACAAACACAAGAGCAGATAAACATCAACACATTGAACACCAAGATTTTGACGTGGAAAACCCAGTTAAGGGAAAAACCACGGGGTGATTAACCCAAGGATTATTCTCTGTTAGAAGAATAAGAAAAGAATGGCACTTGCCAATTAGGGCTCACTGCCCAAGCACACTGCTCACAAATAGGCACACTACCTACAAAGAGACACACTGTCTACAAAGTGATAAGAATCACAGTCTTGAACTAGAGAATGACATCTCTACCATGTCTGGATCAGTTCCATTTAAGCCCAAAACCCCTGCTTTGCCTTTCGCACTTTTCTTCGCTACACCACTCTCATCCGCACCAATCCATACATCAAAATGAACTCACAAACCTTTATTTATACAAGACATCAACTTAGGAACAATCATCTAAGTCAGAAATCAACCATAAGAATATCCACAAGATGAATAACACATCCGGTCGGCCACCACAAGAACATTCGCAGGGTGAACAACTCATCCGGTCGACTAGTTGGAACAAGAACTTTATCAGAAAGAATATCTTCAATTCTGGACTTTACCATCAATGCAGACCAACAACACAACCTCAACATGATCCAAGAACCTTCACAAGCCTGCCTGAATGACCAAGTACATCCGCACTTTCTCTACATACTGGAATCTCTTCTCTTCCTCATCCAGAACTTCAAGAACACTGTCTGTCGCCACTGTCACAATGCAGAAGGTACTTCCAGACATCCAAATCATACACAACTCAAGATGACACATCACAAGGACATCACAAACACTCCTTCCAATCCGCAGATTAAGATTATACAATTCCGCACCTCACCGGACCTTTCTGTGATCCTCTGTCACCTCTGAACACTTGCCAGAACCAGTTCCACACCGACAGCCACAACTCCTTCAGATCTTTATGTGGACCTCTGAAATCTTAACTGAAGCATCTCAAGACTCATATCTATAAACCCTTTAATCCGTATCCTCTAGTTCTCATCCTATACAGTACATTTGCCTTCTTCTCATCACTATTTTTCACTGTTCCTGACTGAGGCTAATTTTCTCAATATCCTCAACACACTACTCATCCAATCCTTCTTGTCAATGCAATATGAGTATGTTGACATCAATGACAACACTGGTTCACCTCATACTTGCAACAATATATACCAAATGGATTTTGATGAGAAGGTGTGTGTAGTGAAATTGGGAAGTGCGAAGAAAAGCAGAAGATCAGTGTGGAAGCAGTAAGGTAGGTCCGGTATGTGAAAGGATAGCAGCTCTAAAGAAGAGAAAGGATGAAGTGCAGTAGATAAGTATACTGAGCCTAACCAAAACTGAACTCCAACATATGTGGATGCTTATCATCAGTTCAGTTATCTTGTTACTCTCTTTATAACTTGTAGGCAGTGAGCCTCCTGTGAGCAGTGTGCTCGGGCAGTGAGCCCTAATTGGCGAGTGCCATTTTGTACTTCTATTCTTCTAATAGAGAATACTTTCTTGGGTTAGTCACCCCGTGGGTTTTCCCTTAATAGGGTTTTCCATGTCAAAACCATTGTGTTATTAGTATTGACTTTGTTTCTACTTTCATGCTTGTTTGCTTTGATGTTGCACTAATTATTAAAGAAGAACAGAAAGTTGAATAAATTAAGATAACTGATTCATCCCCCCCTCTTAGTTATCAACATTTACAACATAACAAGGTTTAACAATCAATCAACAAATTCTAAATTTCCTTATCATTCTAAGTGACACCAAACTTGTAGCTGAGTCCTCTTGCAAGAGCTATGACTTAACTTGGTGTAATGTCCGTGAATGTTATATGTGAAAGGAGGATTTAATCACACTATCAACCATTATCCTCATCCCTCTTTTTGCTAGGTAACATTTTGGTGAACCCGTGTTTCTTGCTAAACTTTCATCTTGATGAGTGTTGTAAATCAGATTTGAATTCATACATTTCATTTTCATCACCCTACATTCAAAAATCTTGTATAAAAATTGAAAATTTTTTAAAAAGACATTTTTGGCTTGCATTAAGATATAATTTGCACTATTTTTCTTACATATCATTGAAAATATTTTATTTTCTGATATTTACATCAGATCTGAGATAAATTGTAGCATTTCATCTTTTTTCATTTACCTTGCATTTGCATCTCTCATTTCCTAGGGTTTTGCTTGAAATTTTACATTTTTCATATAACCTAGTAATTTCAAAGACTAGGGTTTGCAATTAAAATCTTGTTTCAGATTTTATTACTCATTTTTAACACTCTTTCAAATCTGATTTTGGACTGTAGTGTTTCATCATATTGTGTTTTTGCATCTACATTTCAAATTTTGCATTTACACATTGTGTAATTCAACAAAAATATGCATATTCTTTTAATTTTGACTTTGCATTGAGCGTTGTAGCATTTTGGTGTCATTTTTAAATCTAATCTGAATTATTTTACACATTAAATCAGATTACATTTCATTCACTCATCATTGGGCATAATTGTGCATTTATATTGAAAAAAGTGAAAAAATTAAGCATTTTAGGTGCATAAGCAAGCATAGTTTTGCTTTGTTTCATTGCATTTATCATTAATATCATTCATTTCAGTTCTTACATTCATTTTAAAGCATTCATCCATTGGTCATTTGAAAATTTTTCTTCATATCATAGCATTTTGTGAATAGCATATTTTTAATTACACATTGTGTATTTCAACACTAGGTGTTTATACACTTTATTCACACTTTCTTGATCAAAACCTTTAAAAACACTTACTTTGCCTTATTGTGTAGTATCTCTTTCCTCTATCACTATGTTTGTTATGGACTCCATGTGTCTTTTAGTACCCATTTCCCTCAAACAAGTGTTAGTGGGAAATAGTCTCACATCTATGGCTTCTCATCATAAAAACAATACTATGATTTTTCCCCAATTTGATAAGAAAAGGAAGACCCCTGAACTTGAGATAACATTCACACCACAAGATAAAATAGTGGGATACATTGAAGGCCCCCTTTACATTACTGTTAACATAATGGGAACTCTAGTAAGAGGAGCCCTTGTTGATCTGAATTGCATGACTAACATTGCTATGGAAGAGTTCCTTTATTCACATAAATTGATACAAGAAACTTATAAGCCTATAGACATGATGATAAAAACACATAATGGAGATTTCCTCCCAGCTTTAGGGAAGATTATTTTAATGATCTAGGTGCTTGACAAAGTTTTAGAACAATCATTTCATATCATACCTACATCTGACCTCTTCCATGTAAAACTAGACCACCCATGGCTCAAGGCTATGAAAGCTATCCCTTCAACACTTCACCAATGTTTAAAATTTCCTCACCATGGGTCTATACAAACTATTCCCCATATTCAATGGAAACCTATGGTTATGAAGAAGAGCATCATCCTTGATTACTTTTGGCCTGAACCTATTGAAGAACCTAAACCACGAACAGATCAAACTTTCTTGGGATAACAATGTTATAAAGAAAAAATACTATCAAAATTAGTTGGACCCCCTATTCAAAAAACAACAAATAGAGAACAACCTACATTACAAGAACCTCCTAGACTGAAAGGTAAGGGAGTCTATGTTGAGGTTCCTCCTCTGTCATCCTTACAGGAATCAGGAGATACCAGTAGAAAACAAAGCAATGTACCACCACAAGTTAATCACATATCTACTTCCTCTTCTGAGAAACGGATGGAAAAAAATGAGATTCCATTTGAAAACATTACTAATAAACAACAAAGAAACATACAAGAAAGAGAAAGAAGGAAAAAAGACAAGCCTTGGCTCGAAATACACCCCTACAAAAAGATAACATTTCACTATCTAACATTGAATCAAAAAAAGAAGACCCTAAGGTCAAAGAAGTAAAGGATGATAAATTTAGTTAGGAAATTGTACCTTATGTTCCCCTTTCATTGTGCATTCAAGATTGAGAGGGAGATGACTTGCTCGACGACAACTGCTTGTTTGGTTGTATACACAAGTAAGTATTTCTAACCATGCTGGTCACCTATGTCGTAGCATACCTTTTCTCACTTATGTGACCTTCTCTTATGTGTTGTGTTCCCCTGTGATGTGTTATGTGTTGTTTAGGTCTCCTTGGATGACCCTTGATACTCTTGTAAGGTCAAGGATATCGGGAGACCACCTCTGTTGTGACCATTCTTCTATTTGTTTCATCATTCTTCTATCTTGCCTTTGTTGAAGACATAAGAAAATTGAGAGGGGGGTGAATTAGTTGTATAAAAAACCTTAACTTATTTAAACAAAATCACATTCACATTAACTTAATTTAACTCCTTATTCTATTATGAAGATTGAACATGAATAGTAGAATCAAAACATAAGTACATCAACATCATACATACATGAACACCACAATTTTACGTGGAAAACCCTAAAAAGGGAAAAACCACGGTGAGTGTTAGCTCACAATATAATGTAGTAACAATACCAAATAACAAAGAGGCTCACTACCTAGGGTGCACTACCCAAAAGGTGGCTCACTGCCAAGGGGTGGCTCACTACCTTGAACTGATATAGTAGCATCTACAACATGCCTGAGTTCAATTCCATTGAAGCACAATATATCTCTTCTGCTCTACCTTTACAACACACACACACACACTTTATCTTCACATTTTTGCACTCACCCACATCACTCATGGCTTCATTACATATATTTATACCAATCATCAACCTTGGAACATTCATCAAGGTTGGCAATAAAACTTACAACCATTGGAACTATCTCCAAGGTCGGCATACATACATAAATCAAATTAGGTCTGGACCTAAACAAACTTGTGGAGTAAATGAATGAAAGAACACTTCATGGCTTAGCTTGGACCCAAATACATCTTCACATGCTTGAACATGCTTCTACAATCCATGAATCACCTCTGCAACAAGTGTAAATAAACAAGTCAGCTAGAACTAGTGTAAATGTCAAGAATCCTTAAATACATGCTTCCATGAGCTTCATTATAGCTTGTGGATCAAGCACACACCTTCAATACATTATTGAGACATCCAAAAACAACATAGAATCACTGAGGAGCTGACAAATCCAATCGCAACAGATCTTACTTGAGAACAACAAATATCACCTGAAAACATATCACAGACTTCTCTCAACAAATAATGTCAAACTCTACTGATCAATAATTTTATTTTTAGAGTACAAAATCACAAATCCTTTGGAATGAAGATAGCTAAGGACTTTATAAACTTAAGTCCAAAACTGCAAGACCAAAATCCAAATTACAGAGAAATGAAGAGCAAAATACTTTCTCCCTATCACACTGCAAATGCTATCAAGTCTTCAAACTGGTGAATAGAACTTTTGCTACACAGCCATCCAGACCACCAAATTCTAGATTTAGCATCTTTAAACACTTCCTTAAATCATATCCAAAACTCATACTCCAGTCTTCAACACAAAGGAAATGCAAAGCAAAATACTCAGATAGTGTTCTTAATATGACAACTCAATCAATCAACAAACAACAATATCAGAAGATACAATTGGCACCAGTGACAACACAAACATATTGACATCAATGACAACACCAGTTAGCACATACTTGCAACAATCTCCCACTTTGTCATTGATGGCAACATATGATGTGAAAAAACTGAATAACATGTTCCTCCATCAAGACATAACTTTGCATCAAGACTCCCCCTTTCTTTTTACACATCTGAACTCTTTATCCCCTTGAGTTTTTCACATGATCTCTCTCCTCCTTTGATATCAATGGAAAAGGGCATCACATCTCTTCCACTGCACATACTTACATACTACTGCTCTGATCAGTCTAAAATCATTCTTTACCACCCCCTGACTACAACAATCATCTCAAACCACTACCTACTCCTCTTGAGAGGTAGCTTCCAACATCAATCCAAAAAGGAGAAATGTACTTTGAGGAACACCAGAATGATGAATCTTCTTATGCATCTAGTTCCAAGAAGGAGGGGAAATAACTCCTAACTTCTCTCAGAGATACTCAAATGTATCATTTGGAAGAGCCTTAGTGAATATATCAGCAACTTGATCTTTTGTAGGCACATACTCAAGCCTCACTTCACGCTCTACAACTTTCTCCCTCAAAAAGTGATAATTGAAATGTGCTTTTTCTTTGAATGCATCACTAGATTCTTTGAAATATTTATGGCACTTGTGTTATCACAAAGAATAGGGATTGGATTTTCATACTCAACTTTGATATCCTTCAAGGTATTTTTCATTCACAGCACCTAAGTACAACTTAATGCTACAACAATATATTCTACCTCTGTAGTACACAAAGAAACTAATTCTTGTTTCTTGTTATGCCAGGACACCACCCTATCTCCAAGGAAGAATGCACCTCCACTTGCAATCTGCATCTGTATAGGCACTCAAGGAAAAATCATTGTTCTTAGGATACCACAAGCCATGATCAGGAGTGCCCTTCAAATACCTGAATATCTTTTTTACTACCATAACATGTGATTCTCTGGGATCTGATTGAAATCTGGTCACAAGATAGACTGCATACATGATATCTAGTCTAGTAGAGGTTAGATAAAGTAGTCCTCCAATCATTGATCTATACTTGCTCTTATCAGCCTTAGGAGATTCATCATTCTTTCTCAACTTGCAACCAATAACCATAAG
The DNA here is from genome assembly GCA_027924645.1 of Cunninghamia lanceolata. Classification (NCBI taxonomy): domain Eukaryota; kingdom Viridiplantae; phylum Streptophyta; class Pinopsida; order Cupressales; family Cupressaceae; genus Cunninghamia; species Cunninghamia lanceolata. The sequence continues at coordinate 3,323,629 of BSBN01000160.1, read as the reverse complement.
TGTACATACCAATTTAGAGTCCTCCATCCCAACCTTCTTCAACAACTCTTTAACATACTTGGATTGAGAAAAGAAAATACCTTTACTAGTTTGAATGATTTGCAGTCCAAGAAAGAAGTTCATTTCACCACACGTAGACATTTCAAACTCTTTTTGCATCTCATCTGCAAACTTCTTACACATACCTTCATTTCCATAGAATATGATGTCATCAACATAGATCTCAACAATTAGAATTTGGTCTCCACTTATCTTGGTATATAAGTTACTAGCTGCGGACCCTTTACTGAATCCCTGTTACAACAGGTACTTATACAGTCTTGCATACCAAACTCTAGGAGCTTGCTTTAATCCATACAAAGCCTTCTTTAATTTTTATACTATATTTGGTTTGTCTGATAGTTGGAATCCATCTGGTTTCTCTATGTAGACTTCTTCTAACTCACCATTTAGGAAAGTAGATTTCACATCCATCTGGTATACCTTGATGTTTTTATGTGCTACAAATACCAAAAATAGTCTGATAGCTTCCAATCTTGCCACTAGAGAAAAGGTCTCTTCATAGTCTATTCCTTCCACTTGTGAGTAGCCTTTGCACATAAGTCTTGCCTTGTTTCTCACAACTTCTCCAACTTCATTGATTAGTTTGTTCCGGAATACCCACTTTGTTCCTATCGCATTCTTGTCTATAGGTCTAGGGAAAAGTTCCCAAGTCTTGTTCTTCTCAATCTACATTAGTTCTTCTTCTATTGATTTGACCCAATATTCATCATTGCATGCTTCTTTTATTGTTTTAGGTTCCACTCTTGAGAGTAAATAGAGATTTACATGATCTTCTATAGCTCTGCTTCTTGTCAACACACCTTTCCTTTTGTCACCAATAATATGATCTTTAGAAAGTCATATCTTTGCACATACCTAGGGGTTTTAGCAACTCTTTTTGGAGCTTCAACTTGAGCTTCTTCTTCTTTAGGAGTAGCTTGCACTTCAGTCTAAACTTCCTTTTCTTTATCTTTTTCAACCTTTTATGTATTAGCAGATCCATCTGACTCATATCCATCTGGCTGAATATCTTCATCTACATTCACATTTGCACTTTCAAAGATTGTTCTCAGTCTTTTGTTATAGCACCGATAAGCCTTGTTCTTAGTAGAGTACCCAAGGAATATGCCTTCATCACATCTAGCATCAAACTTTCCTAATTCTTCATCTTTTCTAATGTAACATTTGCTTCCAAAACCTTTGAAGTATTTGATAGTAGGAGCTCTACCATACCACAGCTCATAAGGTATCTTTGTTTCTTTTGCTCTGATTTGCACTCTATTTTGAATGTAGACAATAGTGTGTATTGCTTCTCTCCAATATACCTCCGGTAGGTCTGCTTCCTCAATCATTAATCTAGCAGCTTCTTGAACAGTTCTATTTTTCCTTTCAACCACTCCATTTTGTTGAGGAGTCTGGGGGGTAGACAAATGTCTCTTTATTATATGTTCTTCACAAAAAACATTAAACTCATTTGAGGTAAACTCACCTCCTCTCTCAAATCTCAAACACTTGATTCTCAAATCCAACTCATTTTCAGCCATAGCTTTGAAAGCCTTAAACTTGTCTAGGGCTTCTGATTTTTCTTTAATAAAGGTAACCCAAGTCATTCTTGAATAATTATCAATAAAAAGCATGAAGTACCTATCACCTTGTAGACTTCTTGTTCTTATAGGGCTACATAAGTATGTATGCACCAACTCCAAACTGGTAGAAAATTATTCTTTGCTTTTGAAGGTAGTCTTTGTCATCTTCCCAAACTGACATTCTTTACACATAACACTGGTAGGCTTAACAATCTTAGGTAGGTCTCTTACTGCTTGTATTGAGCTTATTCTCACCAAAATGTCAAAGTTAATGTGACACATTCTCCTATGCCATAACCAGCTTTCATTTGTCTGAGCCAATAAACAACAATTATTAGTACCCTTCAAATGATAAACATTACCATGAGTCTTCTTACCAATAGCAATCAAGGTTATAGAGTTTTTCCTTATCTCACACCCATTGTCCTTAAACACCAGATTATACCCTTTATCACACATTTTTCCAATGCTTAGAAGATTATGCTTTAAGCCTTTGACATAAAGAATATCATCTATTTTATGCTTTCCATCAAAAGTAATTGATCCTTTTCCACAAATCTTACCAACTGCATCATCACCAAACCTAACTAGTCCTCCATCATATTTTTCAAACTTAACAAACTTACTCTTATCTCCTGTCATGTGATTTAAACATCCGCTATCAATGATCCATTCATCTTCCTTTTCAGCATGAAATGTAGACAACTCTCCTAGACTTCCTTCCTTCACATAGCTTGCAAGGTTAGCAGAAATAGGTTCTTCTCTAAGTGCAATAAACAAGCATTCACTACTATTACCATCATCAGAATTGGGTTCATCATCAGTTACACCATCATCTTCTCTAACATAATATCTCTTTCTTACCATCTTTCCTTTATTTTCATTATTTTTTATCCTCAAGGTTCTATCAGGACATCTTGAAGCATAGTGACCAATTTTACCACAATTGAAACATTTGAAAGGTAACTTACCTTTAAACTTTCCTCTGCTGCCTCTTTTCATTCTGCTTACAAATTTTTCCTCTAGCTCTTCAAAATCTTCTTGATCATTTGATTCGACAACATATTTATCTGATCTAGCAATATTTTCTTCTTTGGCCTTAAAGGTAGTCTTAGTTTTCAAATGGCCATCAGTAGTACCAAATTCTCTCATCTCAAAAGCAGTCAGTTTACCAAGAAATTGATCTTTTGTAAGCTTGCCTATAGCAAGAAATTCTTCAATGGCAGCTACCTTATGACTATAAGATTTGGGAAGAGTTCTAAGTATCTTATCTACAACATCCACATCCTCTAGCTTTCTACCAAGACCCTTGATGTTGCTGACAACTTCATCAATCTTCTATATGTAACTTGTTATGTTCTCAACCTCAGCCATTCACATGGTTTCATATGTGGTCTTCAAGCTCTGCAACTTATCCTTCTTGACAGATTCATCACCTTCATAGATGTTTTTCAATTTGTCCTAGATCTCATGAGTAGTTTCTAAATCCACAATTTTTGCCATTTCAGTGTTAGACAAAGCATTTAATGGAGCATTTTTAGCTTTGTGATTAGTCTCATAATCATTAATCTCTTCATCGGTCTTCATACCATTTTCAGGTATTGTGTATTTATCTTTAACCATTGTACAAACATTATAAATATTAGAAATAAGATAAATTTTCATTCATACCTTCTAGTAGGCATAGTCAGATCCTCAAACTGAGGATGTCTTTCTTGTGTGTCATCCCAGATCTACCTTAAGTTGTTAAGCTTTCTTCCAAGGAACCTTTCTCTAATACCAATTGTTGAAGGAACCAGACAACTAAGAGGGGGGTGAATCAATTGTATCAAAAACCTTAACTTATATAAATAAAATCACCTTCACATTAACTTACTTTAACTCCTTATTCTATTATGAAGATTACACATGGATAGCATAATCAAAACATAAGCACATCAACATCATACACACATGAACACCAGATTTTTACATGGAAAACCCTAAAAAGGGAAAAACCACGGTGAGTGTTAGCTCACAATATAATGTAATAACAATGCCAAATAAAAAAGATGCTCACTTCCTAGCGCTCACTTCCCAATAGGTGGCTCACTACCAAGGGCTGGCTCACTGCCTTGAACTGATATAGTAGCATCTACAACATGCTTGAGTTCAGCTCCATTGAAGTGAATATATCTCTTCTGCTCTACCTTTACAACACACACGCGCTTTATCTTCACATTTTTGCACTCATCCACATCACTCACGGCTTCATTACATATATTTATATCAATCATCAACCTTGGAACATTCATCAAGGTCAGAAATACAACTTACAATCATTGGAACTATCTCCAAGGTCAGCATACATACTTAAATCAATTTAGATCTAGACCTAAACAAAATTATGGAGTAAATGAATGAAAGAAGAACACTTCATGGCTTAGCTCAGACCCAAATACATCCTCACATGCTTGAACACTCTTCTACAATCCATGAATTACCTCCATACCAAGTGTAAATAACCAAGTCGGCCAGAACTAGTATAAACGTCAAGAATACTTAAATACGTGCTTCCAAGAGCTTCATTATAGCTTGCAGATCAAGAACACACCTTCAATACATTCTTGAGAGATCCAAAAACAACATAGAATCACCTGGGAGCTGACAAATCCAACTGCAATAGATCTTACTTGAGAACAACAAATATCACCTAAAAATAGATCACAGACTACTTTCAACAAACACTGTCGAACTCTGCTAATCAATAACTTGATTTCTAGAGAACCAAATCACAAATACTTTGGAATAAAGATAGTAAGGACTTTATAAACTTAATTCCAGAACCACAAGACCAAAATCCAAACTGTGGAGAAATGTGGAGCAAAATACTTTCTCCCTGTCACACTACAAATGTTGTCAGACACTGTCTTCAAAATGGTGAATAGAACTTTTGTTGTATGGTGATTTGGACCACCAAATTATAGATTTACCATCTTCAAATGCTTCCCTAAATCATATCCAAAACTCATTCTCCAGTCTTCAACACAGAGGAAATGCGGAGCAAAATACTCAGATAGTGTTCTTAATATGACAACTCAATCAATCAACAAACAACAATATCAGAAGATACAGTTGGCACCAATGACAACAAAAACATGTTGACATCAATGACAACACCAGTTAGCACATACTTGCAATAGCCTCTCCTCTATTGTATTGTTGTGAGTCATGCTTTAGGGACATAGTGTGGCATAGGGTGTTTTGTGGGCATCCTCCTACATGGTGTTCTTAAGGCACTTGTTCTCCTTTCTCATTTTTATTGTTTACCTTCTTCAGTGATTCTAACTAGTTTACGGATGATGAAAACAAATAAATACTGATAATGACCATGTGTCCCTTCCACAAGAATGCAAAAATGGACCTAGTCCATACATGAAGATGGGGTTGATCTATATATATCTGACGCTTGACTAGTAGAATCACTCCGCGTGATGTATCATCTTATGGCATTTTTTGTGACTAAAATTTTACAATCCATTCAATCTAATCTTGCACACTTTGATTGGTATCTCACGTTGTTGCTACACTCAGTTCTAAGGTACTTGTAGTATAGCCCAATGGTTATACTCAGCTCCAAACCTGTGAGTATAGCCTTGGTCCTTGATGTGACTATTTTGATGCATAGTTTTTATGATGTGATTTGGTTGTTATCTTAGAGTTAGATGTTCAAAACTTATCTCTTATTATTTATCTTAGCATATCTAATCAATGTGTTTGTGGGAACATTCGATGATCATGAGCACATGTCACCTTGGGGGCATGGGCTTTGCAAGAGCTCTTGTTCCCTTGTGTGTTTTCTTTCTACCTTAATGTGCTTGATATCGGTACATGACATCAACCACCTTAAGGTGGGGCCATATATAATGATATCTATCTGATGATTTTGATACTAACAAAGCAAGTTTGTAATCCCTCTCTGTGAGGTACGATGTTGTAACTCTAGTGTGAGTACACATCTTTATCTATATTGCAATAAAAAATCCCTCTCTACAAGGTGGGATAACGTATCTCTTGAGCTAGTATGTATCATTTTATACAAAAGCCATCATCGCGAGGCAGGATGGTGTATCTCTTGACCTAGAGCATGTCCTTTTATACAAAGTCCTCATCAGGAAGTGGGGCTAGATCTTGAGCTATCCTCCCTTAAGCATGTTTTTGGTAGTTGTTGTGGCATAAACCCAACTATCAGGTGTGTCTGTAGCATGTTTGATATGGTGGGACTTAGCAATAAGCTCCTTCCATCACCCATGTTTGCCATGTTTAAGATGTATAGTATGTCTATGGCATGCTATACAATGCTCTTGTATTCCGTGTGTCTTCTGTGTGTTTTCCCCCATGTGTGGTCTCAAGGGTATAGCAGTGAGCTCCTCCCACACTCAAGTTTTGTTTGATGTGGTTTCCCCCATTTGTGGTTTCAAGGGTGTAGTGATGAGCTCCTCCCATACTTAGGTTTTGTATGGCATGTTTTCCCCCTGTGTGGTTTCAAGGGTGTAGTGATGAGCTCCTCCCACATTTGGGTTTTGTATGGCATGTTTTCCCCCAGGTGTAGTATCAAGGGTGTAGCGATGAGCTCCTCCTACATTTTGGGTTTTATTTTATGTGCTTTTTAGGATTTCATTTTATATGTGAAAATGCTATATCAGTGTATTCATCATGTTTTATGTGACTGCTCACATGCATTCATCATGTTTTGTGTGACTGCTCACATGCATTCATCATGTTTTGTGTGACTTCAATACTATCTTCTCTGTGTCTTACATGCTTCCTACTGTCTTCATTGTGTTTTTCATGTCTGCAATGTGTCTTCTAGTGCTTACCTAAGACTGGGGGCTAGAAATAGTTCATCAATCTTTGTGTATGCCTTAGCTTCAAGTGCCTAGCATGTTTGATGTGTTTTTGACCGTACTTTAATGCGTGTATGGGTCGTAAGATCATACATTCATTAAAGTGGGGGCTAAATTTTATGTTGTAAAATATCCCCCTATGACTTTTACCTCCTATGTTTAGCTCCTACATCCCTTAGATTTAATCATGCATGTTAAAAATGAATCCTGGAGAAAAATCTGCTAAAACCCATGTCAAATGGAGCTTATGTAATGTCCCCTTCTAGCAAGCCAAAATTTTCGCACCCTTGCAAACAATTTTAACTTACCAAAAGAGAACATTAGTATTCCATTTTTCATTTCCTTTTAATCTTGATGATAATCATAAACATAACCATATACTATTTGCCATTTCATAAATTCATTTTTCCATACATCATGATTCTCCTCGGGTGAGATAATCCTTAGGCCTCTTATTAACCTCACCTTCCACCTTGTGAGAGAAGATTCATTAGGTAGGTGATGTCATCTCAATCCTATGGGTCCATTAATATTATTCGTTAGTTTGTCAACCAATGCCCATAATTCCTTAGTTCGTCAACTAAGGCCTATAATTCCTTAGTTCGTCAACTAAGGCCAATTCCTTCAATACTTAAATCGAAGGTCCATAGTAATATCCTTGATTCGTCAATCAAGGCCCATTCCCATGGAATGATCAATACCTACCATAACTATCTACCCCACCTTCTTAGTGTTAGGTGGTTAATTAGGAAGTCTTGTATCTACCCTTAGGAATTCATGCCTTTATTAATCTTAGGGTTTTACCCTAAAGCCTTCATTAATCTTTAGGTTTTATCCTAGAGCCTTCTCCCTAGGTTTTACCCTAAGGCCTTAATTAATCTTCATCTATACATATACATACTTGTTATCTCTCATACGTCATTTATTAACAACTTATGAATTCAAATCATACAAGATACATATTTAAAATATAAATTTTAAACATAAATGTATATATCACATATACTAGTTTCTACTTAATAACCTTATTATTTATATCTTTCAAGTTATAAATTGAACAAGTAATTATAAATTCTTACAAATCATAAATTGAATAAGTAAATATAAATACTTACCTACTTGTTGTAGCTTACCTTACCTGGGATTTCTTACCTGTGCCACCGTAATATAATTTTTATTGTATTGTTGTTGCCATTTATATATTTTATAATATATATTTCACACACTTTTACTGCTGATGTGCATATCTCTATATATTAATTTATGATATCTTTCCTACTTATGACTCAAAAATATATATAATGCAAATCTAAATATATGTATTTATAAGATACTCTTTTTATATTTTCTCCCGATGATCCTTTTCCTTGGCTGCCCTCGTGTCTTCCTTGTGATATTTTCTTGCTATATCTTTGATGAATTCAAATGATGTTTCTTCTTTATTACCTTTATTGAATTCACGGCTGTTTATTTATTTCTTTTTATTACTTCATTCTTTCGATGATCCTTTCCTTCTATCTCACAACCTTTATTTATTTCCCTTTCAAGGGATATGTTCGAAGAGGTATGTCTCTTATTATTTTTATTACTTTATATTAATTCCCTTTTGTGGTAAAACTAGTTCTAACCATACGTAACTCCCTTATCATAAGAGGATAGGTTAAAAGATGTTTATTATTATTTATTTACCTTATTTGTATTTATATTATATCATTATAATAAATGATATATTACTTATATTTATATTACAATATAAGATAATAATATTAATAATATTTGTATTTATATTATTAGATATATTTATATTATTTATTAATGTGCTGCACTTATAAATATCTTCCTTTGACCTCCCCTTAATCTTTTTAAAGTACATTATATATATATATATATATATATATATATATATATACTTTTATTATTAAGTACGGGAGCTCTTTTATTTTATTTTATTTCCAAGCATATAATATGGTGGGATAATGTTTGTCTTATTAGACTTTTATTTTTATATGATTTTATTTTGAATTTAACCTTTTGTTTAACCGTATTACTTTGTCTTATTCCAAATTACTTTACTTTCTAAATTACTTTACTTTCTAACTTTAATAGGTAAGACTCTTCATAATATTTATTTTTATATGTAATAATATATCTTATTAATTACACACATAAATATTATATTAAAATATTTATATTTATAATATATCTAGTTAATTAAAATATAAATATATATATTTCATATATTTTATAATATTTAAATTATATTAAATTAATAATATTATTTATTAAATAATACATATTAATAATATATTTTAAATAAATATATTATATATTTAGTTTATATAAGGCTAACTTATTATTTAAATAAACAATTCAATTATAAATCATTATAGGGACATGCCAACCCTCCCCACTCAAGATTGCTTGTCCTCAAGCAATTATAATTAGGTATCCTAAAGTAATATTTAATAACATTATATTTTATTAGGTTTCCTTATATAAAATAAGGTTTCACTCACCAATAATATAAAATAACCTCTAGAAAATGTAACAAATTAATATAGCTAATAAACTATAGTGCTATAAATAATATAGGGGCCTAAAATAATAATTTATAAATGGGTTTACCCTTTTAAATTTTTAGCACTAAATTTGCATAAAGGCATTTCTATTTATTTAATTATCAAAAATATTTTAATGACTACTAATATTATTTTAATGCCATGATTAACCAATAGCATCAAATGAACAATCCAAACCAAATAACCAAATGTCAAACATACCTAACACAACCAAAGTGAAAACGGAGGGGCACTACATCCTCCCCCCCTAAAACTTGACTTACTCCTAGAAGTCGCAGCTAAGGTGGAAACATTACAAGTTAGTAACAACATTAAAGCTGATTCATTTCATACAATAATACACACTAAAATATAAACTTATATACTCCATTTCAAAAATAATCTACACAATCAAAGCTTGCAATTTCAAAAGTGGTTTCATAATGCATAAACCACTCCCAATCCTTACAAGTTAGCATTGACACCCAACCAGTTTCTTCAGAACAAGGAAAACATTGCACCTTTTTATTCCTAACTTGTAAAAATTATCATATCATAAGCATATGAAGCATTCTATTTCAAATACACCACCATTGTAATTTCTCTACCAATCTGTTGTTAAGCAAACCATAGGTCAAAATGCTACATTTTCACAAAATATCAACATATTCATACACCTAAAACACACCTTTTTCACTAAATCTCATAGCATCTTTAACAAGGTCATGAATTTCTTTCACCTTTTGAAGCATGGAAACACACTTTATCATTTCATAAATCTATTTTCATGATTTACCATATATTCTTCACATACACACAAATTAACATTACCGGGATTCACATCACAAGGCTACACAAGGGTTCATCTAGACACCGAGAAGCAACATACTAATCCATGATACATAATCCATGAGCCAAGAGCCAAAATCCATCTCACATAATATATACCTCACACATAGTGGCTTGATGGTGTTAGGCCACACACACATGGTGAGACCATCCAAACAAGACCACAATGACCTATCTCTTGTTGTATAAGGTAGTTATCCTCCAAGAGATAGTCATCACACATAGATGGGTAGTGTGTCCTAGCTGTGTAACAGCCTCACATACCCCCATCCTCAAGGTTCCCTGCGTCTGCTTCCTCGTATACACTCATCAAGTATACCTCATACGTCCTTGGAGAGGAATCACAATACGACACATGGCTGACATCGAAAACAATAAGGACAAACTAGTTTAGCCACCAATGTCATAAAGAAACATCAAATAAAAATTCAATTTCAACAATAAAGAAAGAAATGCGTGCAATTTCAACACTAAATCAAATGTAACCATGATGGCTACATGCAAATAAGATCACAAGGTGTGGCTAAACCATCACAATTAAATATAAACAAAGTGTCAGCCTTCACAATCAATAGAAAATCATCAACAACCATAAAGAAAGTCCACAATCTTCAAAATTGCACTGTACAACACTGCGTGACTAGATACTAGACACCAAACGAGGAAGGAGGGAACAACCTCAAGCTATAGCAGTAGCCCTCATGTGGTGCGGAGTGAGCATGCCATCCACATGGCTCAAGGTGTACTCCTCAGCTACACCCTACATCATGTCGTCACGTGGCATGGACTAACCAAGTGGTCTGCACACTCCTTGGCTACCCACATGGAACGTGCACCTCAGCCACATCCTGCATCGCATCTCAGCATGGCATGGTCATACGCCAGCCGGAGAAGGCACATACTGGCTGAATGCCGCATGGCAGTGTGTCTGTGGCTTCGCGGAAGTAGGCACATGCAGAACACACCCTGCATAGCGATACCTTGTGGAAAAGACACACACAGGTACTCGCCGTAGCCAGAGGTATACATGGCTAAGATCTACCCATATGCTAACTAACCCAACACTGTCGAAAGCAAACATGGGTATCCCTCTATAAGTGTGCGAGGCCCCATTACGCTCATCACACAAGTAGGCTATGACACAATCTCATAGTACACCTTCACGTGGCTATGCACGTGCCATCGTGTCCTCAAGCCCAGCTTGCTACCATCAACAACACGGCATCATCACCAACACTGTGTCGGAACATCAGTGGGGTGTGGCATCGTACCTATTGCATCATGTCGGAACATGTACAGATACGGAATCTGTCTCAACATGGGTAACAAATCTCCCTCCACATGCTGGACCTCAAATATACATGGGGCACATGGTCTCACTTGGGTTATCCATGCAAGTCCTAGATCCTGGCCCCCAAATGACGACTCATGTCATTGCATAGTTCTAGTTGGGTTGCTCTTGCAGGTCCTAGACCCCGGCCCCGAATTGACAACTCATGTGGCATATCATACCTTTCGTGAAGACAAGGTAAATGATCCTCCAAGAAATACCATCCAGATGCTCAGAAACTGTGGGGATTAGGCTAACACATATGAATCAAGTACCCTGATCCATCATAAGGGAAAGTAGTGAGTACGTTTCCTCAGGTTTAGTTGAGCGAGGGACCGCTCTGCGTTGTCATAAGCGTATCCTGTGCACTCTGCCCAAGGAACTTTGTGGCTACTACTACCCCTTCACAGATTGAGGGACTAGTGAACCAAAAGAAGAGAATCTATGAATCTAACTTTTGGCTACTCTTTTATATATATTTTTTCAACCACACAAAGGTTGGCCCTTAATAGGGTAACAAACATACAAACACATAATGGTATGGTTGATTCCACACCTAAAATACACATTTCCCCATGGATGGGTACCCAGTATCACCATCTCAAGGGCACACAAAGCAAGTACGGGGTATTCACAACACTCAATCAATGCACAGTTACTGGTTTCACACTTTTACATTGGAAGATTACTTTTATATACACAATTCCATTACTACCAATATGATTCCTATTTGCAAAATCATAACATTACCTGTTATCCACTTCCTTATTCCAGTTTCCTTCCACTCTACTTTTCTGCATATCACACAATGCTAAATCTCAATATCATGATCATCTATCCAATACATCAATCTAGGTGTATAGATCAAGCATAGTATCCTACTCAGGAGTTTCCTACCACTTGCATAAAAAGTACTACTATAGATAAACATGGGTGACAACATTAATCCAGAGGTCCCAGTGCTGAAACTTGGCTCTGATAGCTTAGGAGCCACGCTTAAGCTTAATCAAGTCCCAAAATAGGCCTTTAGACTTGGGCACCCAGCCCTAGTCCAGACCTATTTTGTCAAAACCCAAATTTTAAATGTCAGCAAAGTGGCTGTTAAAAGGTTTCCCTTTGTTAGCCTATTCAATTTGAATTATGAATGTTTAGTGGGAATGCATATATAAACATGTTTAAATCTTCATTTTACAACTAGATGGAAAATGAGAACTTGTGATCTTGTGCTAAAGATATTCAAGACTTTTATTGTGTTGCAGAGCAATATTGTGTTATGTTTGTACTTGTTTGTTGTGGATTTGTCTTCATTAATCCATCTCATGGCGTGAAAGATCTTCATCTCCCCATGAGAGCTTCACCTCCAAGGTGGCATCTATTTTGTGTTTTAATCAATTTATCATATCATTTTCTTTTGCCTCTGTCTACCAAGCACACGTACTCTATCTAACAATGGTGTTGGAAGGCTTGAATGCCATTTCAAAACTTGATCAAGGTAAGCTCCTAAACACCACAACCCCCAACCCCTCTCTTGTGATTGCAGGTTACAGGTGTAGAATCTTGCAGAGAGGAGTTGCAGGAGATTAGTACAGAGGATAAAGATTTAGGATCTAAAGAAAAGAGAAAAAAATAGCCCTAATTAGACACAGGCATCTGCCCCAGTGTCCTCTAGTTTTGTATCTTCATAAATCTCTGAGCAGGTTATAGTCTAAAACATATTTTGGTTCCAAGCCCTCAGGAAAAGTGCCACATTGGACATAGGTGCCTGCCCTAGTGTCCCTGAAGTTTTCAGTTTCTAGAATTTGAAACCTGGTATGTATCTAATCTGCATTTAGTGCATTCCTGTGCAAACAATTATCATGTTTCATCCATTTGTTTACGATTTCATATAATTAGGGTTTAAGGCATAATCAGATTAGGGTTTACCAAATTAATCAACCAATTCCAAATTTCCTTATCATTCCAAGTGACACCAAACCTGTAGCTGAGTCCTCTTGCAAAAGTTGTAACTTGACTCGGTTTAATGTCCTTGAATGTTATATGTGAAAGGAGGATTTAATCACACTATCAACTTTATCACCATTCCATCTTTTCTTACATAACAATTATTTACTATATTACTATTGAAAAATAAAATAACTCTTTAGTAAAAGATAAAATAAATAATTATTTCAAAAATACTACTTACTAATTTATTTATAAATTATATCACTTATACAGTTCCATAAAGTGCCTCAAGAATTAAACTAAATTAATTATATAAATAACAATAATAAGCTATAGCTGACATTTTTTAAGAATAGAACTAAATTAAATGAATTTTGTAAGTAACAACCGACATACTAAAAAAATAATATAACAATGTTCCACATATCATGAGTGTGTTTAAATTTTATTTAAAATAAAATACATTGCTAACATTTTATCAAATATTAATAATAATAAACTATAGCCGACATAAAAAAAAAAATAGAACTAAATAACTAACAATAATAACTATAGTTGACAAAAAAAATAATACAAATATTATTGATTGATTGATTAAATATAGTATATTTACATTTAAGAAAAAGGTAAAACTAGTAAAAGCACCAAAGGTGCTATCAAATGGCTGATAGGCACAAATATTTATAGGCCTACCACCAAATCATATATATTTATATTTTGATATGCACAGTGTAACTATTCTTTGTATGTTTTGGCCATTTTGATATGCACACTGTAACTATTCTTTGTAATGTATCATGATGATTTGATTAGTTGATCCTTTTAATTATAAAGCATAATTTTAAAAGGATGGAAAAATACTTGCAATTCAACTCTCTTATTAAAATAATATTTTTTTAAGCATGCCTTAGAAATATGTGTTTGATGAATGTTGTAAAAAATCTTACATGAACTCTACAATGTAGATTTATGATACTATTTTTGCATCCTATAAAATTTGAGATATCCTAACTATAACCCTAACCATAATTCTAACCTAGCCATAGTAATAATCCTAATTCTTATCCTAACCTTAACCCTAAGCCTATTTTTAACTAACCTAATCCTAACCCTAATTCTAACCCTAACCCTAACTATAAATCTAACTCTAACCCCAAGTCTAATGCTAACCCTAACCCTAATGATAATCTTAATGAATGTGTGAATGAATGTTGGCATTCACTCTATGTGCATGCATGTCTATGTGTGTGGGTGTGTGAACGGTTAATTTTGGCACACTTTGTCTAACATGGATGTGTGTGTGTTTAATGTGGATGTGTATTTGTGTGTGTGTGGAAAGTTAATTTTGGCATTCACTTTGTTTGAAGTGCATGTGTGTGTGTTTGAACTAACTTTGGCATTCACTCTATGTGTTTGGCTTTGGAAGTTAACTTTATCATTCACTATGTATGTGAATGAATGTTTGCATTCACTCTATGTGCATGCATGTGTGTGTGTATGAAAAGTTAATTTTTTCATTCACTTTGTTTAAAGTGTATATTTGTGTGTATGTGAAAAGTTGATTTTGGCATTCACCTTGTTTAAAGTGCATGTGTGCGTGCTTGAACCCTGACCCTAACATAAATACTTTGACATTCACTTTATGTGAAGGATATGTACAAAAATACTTTCAAAATTCAATGATGTTCACTTTTTGTGTTTGAACTAACTTTGACTTTCATTGTGTGTGACGGTTTGAAATTTAACATTGGCATTCATTGTGTGTGTAAATGAATGTTTCTAAACACTCTATGTGCAAGCATGCGTGAGTGCACACACACATGTATTTGAAACTTAACCCTAAGAAAAATATTTTGACCTTCATTTTGTGTGAAGTAGATGTATAAAAATACTTTCAAACTTCAATGTACACTTTGTGTGTTTGAATGAACTCTGGCTTTCATTGTGTGTGCATGGCTTTGAAAGTTAACTGTGAATTGTGTGTATGAATTTTGACATTAATTCTTTGTGCATGCATGTGTGTTTAATTTTGGTATTCACTTTGTCTAAAGTGGGTGTGTGTGCATGAAAAGTTAATTTTGGCATTCACTTTGTTTGAAATGCATGTGTGTGTTTGAACTAATTTTGGTAGGCATTGTGTTTATCTATTTGAAAGTACTTTGACATTCATTTGAATGTACTTCAACTATCACTTTATGTAGAGTGTGTTTATGTATGTTTAGAAGTTTGTTTTGTGTGGATTGTATTTGTGTATGTATAAAAATAGTTATTATATCTATTATGTGGGAGAATATTCCTCTTTCTACTATTTTGGACTCTTTATGTGCATACGTGTCTTCCTATTATTTAGATTTTAAGATATTTTGTCTAGTTTTGTGACATAGTAAAACTTAGCAAAGAATAATACATATTACACAATATTCAAATACTTTGACTTCCCAATGAAAAATTTTAATATCAACATTCAATAATCTAAAAGGAAAAATTCCACTCCTCAATTAAATTAATGGAACTCTACAAAGAAGACATGAAGGAATATGTCAATTAAATTAGAATTAATATATTTATTTTAATGACAATAGTAATAAATCACAAGTAAATTGAACTTCAAAATAAAATCCATGAAACATTGATATTTATTAGTTTGGGGAAGAGGTTTGTATGGTTGACATGACACTTTATATGAATAGTCACAAGCCATGAATTCATAACCAAAGTACTAACTATTTAAAATAATTGCACCATTCCAAGAAATTGGGATTGAGAACATCAATTTCACATCTCAACTTAATTTCACTGAAGATCCCTTCACATTTGAATTTCACTTATAATGGCCTATTAGCCAAATTATGAAATTAAAAAAAAAATCAAATTAAAAACAAACTATGATGGCATGACAAAGCTCACTGAAATTAGTAAGGCCTGCATATTCAGGATTCAATTGCATATTAGGAAAAGGGTAAAGAGTGATATTATGTAGTTGAATCCAAAAACTTACCTTACCAATAAACATTTTAAACATGACATATACACTATAATAGAAATCATTTAATTTTTTTTTTCAAATTGACTGTCACAAATATATTGAAAGAAAAGACATAAAAAGTGCAAGCCTATAGCCCTATAGACACTGAATCATTAAAACAAACAATCATACAAACCACAGACACATGAACAAACAGAAATCTCACTTATTTGAACAAATATTATTTAAAGCATGTCAAAAGATTGAAGAACCCAAACATCAATCATACAACATTAACACAAAAAGAAAATGTGATATGAAAAAAACAACTACCTCTTAGGAAACTACCGCACTATTTTAAAGATATGGACAAGCGAATTAAAGCAAGGAAAACTATCAAAATCCAAGACCACCAGTCTGTATGCATTGCGAACCTCACACCATGCTAGCACCATGTTCTTCATGCCTCCAGTATGTCAAGATAATTTCTAAATTTCTAGCAATAACTTCAATACATGCTAATTTCATTATCTACCTCCATTCTCACCACCATCTTTTACAAGGAAGCTCATAAGCCACTCTCCTTTTACCTTAAATCCTAAGAATTAAGTCCTTCAACACATTCACTTCATCCTTATTAGAGAACACTTCAAAGATAGTTCCTATGGCATCCCACAAAAATAAATATTTAAGTATTCTTTAAAGTGTAGCATACTAAAGAAATTATAGTTAATATTCCATAAAAAATATAGATTTTTTGAGAGTGCATTAAAATAAATAAATATATAATTTTATTTATAAAAATAAATGATTTTTTATTTTTCTAATAAAGTATAAAGTGTTTTAGATTTGATATATCTATGAAAATTTATATTAAAAAAAAAAACATAAATAAATAAATAAACAAATAAATATATATTTACATGAATCAAAGAACTTTTGTATGCAAAAGGTAAACAAATTTTAGAAACTTCTATATTCTACTAGTATACCTAAGATAATCAAGAGTGGAAAGAAAGCAACCACAAATTATAATTACTTTTTAAAAAATTAAATATTTTTCCATCTACCTAACACAATATTATGAACATAATAAATATTACTATTTTATTTACCTTGGACCCATAAGTAATAATGGCTAAGGATACCTTCAAGGCACAAATCTAGGCATTAATTTAGAACATAAATTTAGAGTGCCATAGAATTCTCCTATTTTTAATTATTAAAAAAGTACTTTTTAATATATGTGTGTATGTATATATGAAAACTCTAACAAATGAACCATTTAATTTTCAAATTACTTAAGAATGACATCATTTATGACAACTCACTAAATATTATAAAATTAGTCCCCTAACTTATAGGGAGGTGGAAAAGCACAATTAAAATTAACTTAATATTTTAATCTCACACATCAAAAAAAGAAACATATAAATCTATTCTTTTCCTAAAATCTTCTCATTTGCTCTTCCATCTTATTTCTTTTGCTATTATTTTTTTTGTCTTTGTTTGTAGGTGAATGCAAAGTTGAAGATTGCATCTCCATGAAAGAGCTATGGATATGCTCATGGGTTTTCCAAGCTTCTGAATTTTCTTTACATGTTTAATTTTTGTTTATTTATTATTATGTTTTAACCCTATCCCTTGATTATATGGTTTGTTTTATTTTACAAATTTGCAAGCATTCTAGAATTGCATGTTCAAATAGGATGTAATATCTACCGTTAAGATTGAACTGTTTGTAGGCTAGATATATATAAAAACCTTTTGTTATAGAGAATTCATTCTATGACAAGGGAAAATGTTGTCTCTATCTATCATGAGGGGTCAATATGGTTAAATATACCAAAATAATAACATTCATGTTGTAACTATTTTCCCGAGAGTTATATGATACTATAAATATGATCAATATACATAAACACATCTTGTCCTATGCAGGTTTTGGGAGTCAGACTCCAACCTATGTTCTTCATTCCTACATTTTCTTTCATTCCATTCTCATTTCCTTACATTTAGGATTTTCCACTTTTATATATATAAGATTAAAGAATGATTCAAGCAGCATAGAGAAGCGCTTTCCATGGACTGCTTTATTCCTCCTACAGATCTCATCAACACTCCTGACTCCCACAACATCATCCATCAATATAGCTCTAAAATCTTTCTTTAATTCAAGAATTCAAGTAGCATATAGCTCTAAAATCCCCCATCTGACAAGAATTCAAGCAACGAGAGTAGGCGTAGTGTACTGGGAAATGAGTATAGCCAGCAACATAGGAGATTACAGGGCCATGGATGGGGTGAAGATAGCTCATTCAGGTAAGTCAATTGTGACTCTCTTCAGATTTGGAGATGTAGACATGCCCCACACAAAGACTCATATGGAAGAAACATTGACTATAGAAGACATTGTGTTCAGTGTGTCGAGGCTTTCCATGGACTGCTTCATTCCTTCTATAGATCTCATCAACACTTCCGACTCCCACAACATCCTCCATCAATATAGCTCTGAAATTTGTTTTATCCTCCTGCATATTAAAGAAAGAAAGATTAAGGACAGTGCCTAAATGTGATCAAGAGGGCAAGCAAAGAAAGTTACCTTGTATCCACTATGGAATTTATGCCAAATTAATCATGCAAAACCTGCACAATCTGTATTCCCAAACAGAAGCCTTCCCAAATCTGCCTCCTATTCCAGCGGCTAAACATGAAAATATATAGAAAAGAACATTTCATTATCTCTCCTTGTAACTTCCACCATGACTCTTCCACTTCCATTTCCATCATCCATATTCTCATAAACTAAAATTAGCTCCACTAAAATTAATGGATGATAATTTATGTGTAGCAGGTTTTTTATTTTATTTTTAAAATTTTGGAGAAAAAAATTGAAGGACTACAAAAAAAAGAACTACCAAAATTTAAATTTGTGGATGATGAATTTGGTGGGACTAACATTTTTTAAAAAAAATTTGTGGACGACGAAATTAGTGGGACTACCAATTTTTTGGTAGTTACAAGATGTGTGCACATATAGAATGGCCTATCGGCCAAATAAAACTAGTATATTTATATTTAAAAAAATATCTAAAGTACGCCTAGAGATATCTTCTTGAGGCCCTTATTTTTCTTATTTTTATCAATTTACTGCACTCACCTCAAATCCTACAATTTGATATGTTCGTTCTATATGTGAAAAAAAATGAGGCAATATAAATAGATTGAATGTGTGTCTTTTCATATGCCATTCTGTAATGTTTCTTTCTTTCATCTTAGTGCATAGTTATGGCTTCTATGAAACTACCATCCACCTTTCTTTCCATCTAGCATGATTTTTTTTTGCTCCTTTCACCTTCTTTTTTTTGAAAGGAAGCTAGGTGTGTAGAAAACACTTCCTACACTAATCTAATGAGGGGAGGAGAGTTCAAATTCAATTTTATCTTTATAATTATAGCTATGTTAACCCACTAACAGAGATAATGTAGCAAACATATAAGCAAGAAAGTAAGACAGAAGAAGAGAGACACAAGATATACGTGGGGAAAACCCTTTCGGGTGAAAAACCCCACACTCCGAAACACATCTCAAATATATTCTGTAAATAATGAAGGTTACAATACAACATAGAGCCAATGCTCTTGCAGGAGTCTTCGACACTCGTATTTGGAGATGATCTAGTAGAATAACAGTACCTATCAAACCTGTAGTACTTCTCCTCTCCAAAGCACCTGTTTATATAACAAATACAAGGAAAAAATGGCTCCACATTGGGATAGGCATCCAACATGGCCTCATGGCCCAAAACCCATGCCTATGGACACTGTAGGATGCTCCTGACACTTGTCAAGTCATCCCATCCCAAGGAGGTCACCTATTTCCAAAATGGGCTATGACAGATGCTCTTACGACTTACAACCGTCATAGAATATGTCATAGCCGTCATAACTTACAGTTGTAAGAGAATCTGTCATACACAGGATATAAATAGCATAGTCTCTTACAACATGTCATAGTCCACCTTGGGGCACCCAAAGATGCCTTTTTCAAATATGCTCTTCAACATATGTCTTCACCTATCATAGAATCTCCTATTTTTGACGCTTACATGTCATAACTTCGTCATAGGAATCTGTCATGACTGTTTCGGTCAATATTCCCTTACAAAACATCCAAGATGCTGACACATGGAAAAATATTCCTAACACTAAGTGGGATGCCTATCTCCTCATGTGAGGACAAAATTACATATAGTCATATGTCATGTAGGATTACACATCACCGTGCCAACTCCGACAATATGACAACATAGGATTTGCATCCAATTAATACAATAGGCAATAAATAAATAAATATAATGTAAAAATACAAAGAATTACCAAGGTTGAGACACCTTAATTCCCAACATTCTCCCACTTGTTGAACACCTTGTAAGAGCCAATAGAATTAACAGGATTTAACCTCTATAGACCAAGAGGCCCATAGACTCTAAACACCATCTGAACTTCTTTGTGCCCACTAGTTTCATCAATGCATCTCTAACATTATTCAAAGTATCTACCTTCTCCAAATTTACCTTCCCATCCTCTACCATGTCTCACATGAAGTGAAACTATACATCAATATGCTTTGTTTTGGAAAGGAAAGTTGGATTCTTCTCAAGGCAAATCACACTCTGACTATCACAACAAATTGTAATTTGTCCTGCATCAACACCAATATCTTAACACAATCTATTAAGCCAAATGGCTTCCTTGCAAGCATGAGTTGCTGCCATGTACTCAGCTTATGTCACGGACAAAGCAACCACAGGTTATCACTTACTCATCCAACTAATTGCACCACCAAACATAGTGAACACATAAGCACTAGTGGATCTCCTGTTGTCAATATCACCTGCCCAATCAGAATCCATAAATCCATGAATACAAACTGAATGCGGAGGTCCTGTAGCATTACTGTGATAGCATATGGAATACTCGGAAGTACCCCTCAAATATTAGAACACTCGCTTAACTGTATCCCAATGTACCCATCCAAGATTAGCCATAAATCAACTAAGGACTCCCACTGCTTGGGCAATGTCTGGTCTTGTGCAGACCATAGCATATATCAAATTGCCAACAGAACTAGCATAGGGTACTTTGCTCATGTCCTCCACCTCACTAGGAGATTTTGGATAATCATTAATAGATAACTTTGTCCCCAATGAAACAGGAACACACAATGGTCTACAATCTGCCATGCTGAACCTGTCCAACAAGGTCTTCACATACTTACTCTGGCTTAACCAAAGTTTTATGTTAGCTCTATCTCTTCTGATTTCCATTCCCAGAATGTACCTGGTTGCCCCAAGATTTTTCATCTCAAACTGTGCTAACAACTGAGACTTCAAATTAAAAATCATATTCTTACCATTCCCAATCAACAACATATCATCAACATATAATGCAATAATGAGAATGTGATTACACATAATGATCTAATTTTGATCTCAGATATCCAATCGACAACATAAAGGCATCAAACTTCAAGTACCACATCCTAGGAGACTACTTCAAACCATACAAAGACTTCTTTAACTTGTAAACCAAATTTTCGTTACCTTTCTCTATATAATGCTCTAGCTGTGACATGTAAATCTCTTCCTCCAAATCACCATGAAGGAAAGTTGTCTTCACATCCATCTGTTCTACCTCTAAGTCATAAGCAGCTACAAAAGATAACATAAATTGAATGGATGTTAGCTTTGCAATGGGAGAGAAAATTTCACCATAATCAATTCCCTCCACTTGTAAATACCCCTTCGCAACCAATCTAGCCTTGTACATTTCAATATTGCCATCTGCGCCAAATTTTTTCTTGAACACCCATTTGCATCCAATGGGTTTCCGTCCATCAGGTAAAGGCACCAAGTCCCATGTTTTATTCTTTTCCAAAGAAGCCATCTCATCTTCCATGGCCTCCTTCCAGGAACCTGCATCTTATATGCCCATAGCCTCTTTCACAGTTCTAGGCTCATCAATGTTAGTAAGTAAATCAAAAGCATAACTAGAATCAAGTAATGAATAACCAAACCTATCAAGTTGCTTTATCATTCGTGTAGACCTCCTCAATGGCTAAGGTTGAGGTTCTACTTCTTCTTCTGAGATTTTAGAGCTACTAGAGCTCTCCTCATCATCAAGTCTCACAGGGTTTGTCTATTTAGTCTTCTTAGGGGTAGAAGGAAATTGAACTTCATCTTCTTTCTTTTCTATCTGTTCAGGCTGTAGAACAATGGAAGAAGGTGTTAGCTCTCCAAAGATAACACTACTGCTATACAACACTTTTTCAGCCATAGGATCCCAAAGCTTGTATCCTTTCACACTAACACCATAGCCAATGAAAATACACTTAACAACCTTGTTCTCTAATTTAGACCATTTCTCCCTAGGCACATGTGCATATGCCTCACAGACAAAAACATGAAGATGTCTAATTGAAGGCTTCTTACCAGACTACACCTCCATAGGTGTCTTGCCAACAAGAGCTGATGTAGGAGATTTGTTTACTAGATAGCAGGCAGTGGCTACAGGTCCAGCCCAAAACTTTCTTTCGAGGCTTGCTCCACTAAGCATACTCCTAGCCTTCTCCATGAGTGTCTTGTTCATCCTCTCTGTAACTCCATTTTTCTGTGAGGTGTATGGAGTTGTCTTATGTCTTTCAATCCCTTGCTCTTTATAGAACTTATCGAACTCTGTCGAACAAAACTCACCACCATTGTCAGTTCTCAAACACTTAATCTTTTTACTAGTCTAATTTTCAACAAAGGCTTTAAACTCCTTAAATCGACTAAAGACTTCAGTCTTGCTTTTGATAAAATAAACCCATGTCCTACTGTAATCATCTATGAAAGATACAAAATATATAGATTTGGAAATCGAAGGAACATTAACTTGACCAAACACATCAGAATGAAGAAGATACAACACACCAGAAGACTTGTGAGAACTAGAGTAAAACTAAACATGATTTTATTTTCTGTATACACAATGTTCACAAAAGTTGAACTCGAGATTACAATCATTTAACCCCTCAACGAGGTTTTTATTTTTCAAGGTTTGCAAACCCCTCTCACCAATGTGGCCATATCTCAAATGCCATAATATAGTCTTTTCAGTAGGAAGCTTAACTTCCATAGCATGTGTACTACCATTAGAACTAGTTATAATAGATTTCTTCACTGCTCGTTCAGATGGTGGAGATGAAGTGACTGCAGCTCTTTTCTTTGATTCAGAAGAACTATTGTACTATGAAGTGCATGCCTCCAGCTGAAACATAGTACCTCTCTGAGTACCCTTCGCAAGCACCATAGATCCTCTAGTCATCTTGCATCCATCCTTCAAAAAGATAACCTACACATCTACATCATTCAACATACTTACAAAAAGTAGGTTTTGTGCAAGGCCTAGAATGTGCATAACTCTATTGATCCCCTTCACTCATCCATCAGGGAATCAGATTGAGACTCTTCCATGACCAACAATCTTCAGATGAGAGTCGTCACCCAGGTACACTCTTCTACCATCAAACTCTTCATACTTCATGAACCATCTTCAATATGAGGTTGTGTGGAATGATGCACCAGAATCAATCAACCACACATCATCAGATGCATGAGTGGCTAGGGCTGCGATGAAGACATCACCATCATCTTGTGACTTGTTAGAATCTGAATCAAGGGCTATCTTCTTTTTCTTTTTCTTTTCTTCTTTGCATTCCTTTCAGAAATGTCTCGTCTTTCCACAGTTCCAAGAGAGAGCCTTGGACTTTCTAGGAGATTTGGATCTCCCACAGGATTTGGATCTACCCTTTTTGCCTTTCTTGTCCTTCTTCTTCCCTTTCTTTTTGGGTCTTCCACGAACCGTAAGAGCCTCTTTGGCTGAATCAGATGTCTTCCTCTACATTTCTTCAGATAATAATGAGGACACCACATCTTCCATCTTGAAGGTGGTAGTGGTGCTTCCAATAGCCATGACAAGATGATCCCATGAATCTGGCAAAGAACAATGCAGGTTCATGCAATGATCCTCCTCTATTTTCACACCCACAGATGTCAACTGTGTAATGATCATGTTGAAAGCATTCATGTGGTCTGCAACATATCCTCCATCTTCCATTTTCAGAGTGAACAACTTCTTTTTCAAAAAAAAGCTTGTTCACCAGGGACTTGGCCTGATAAACATCACCCAGCTTCTTCCAAAGATCTTTCATGCTCTTCTTGTCATGGACATTCAACAGGATAGAGTCAGCTAAATAGAGTCTTATGAGACCCTTAGCCTTCTGATCTTTGAGGTCCCAATCAGCTTGTGACATTACTATAAGTTTTACACCAGATACAGTTCCCATAGGTCATGATCAACAAGTAGCTCCTCCATCTTGAGTTTCCACAACTCAAAATTAGTGCCATTAAATTTCTCCACCTCTAACCTTCTGGATGTGGTTACCATCTCTTTGCTGCAACAAGATATAGAATACTCTACACAACACTCCTACTCAACCTAAGATTAGCTCAAAAAACCCCTACTTAGCAACTAGAACCAAAACTAGCCAGGCTCTAATACCAACTGAAAGGAAGCTAGGTGTGCAGAAAATGCTTCCTACACTAATCTAATGAGGGGAGGAGAGTGCAAATTAAATTTTATCTTTACAATTATAGTTATGTTAACCCACTAATAGAGATATTGCAGAAAACACATAAGCAAGAAAGTAAGACAGAAAAAGAGAGAAACAAGATATATGTGGGGCAAACCCTTATGGGTGAAAAACCCCCCTCTCCAAAACACAGTTCAAATGTATTCTGTAAACAATGAAGGTTACAATACAACATAGAGCCAATGCTCTTGCAAGAGTCCTTAACACTTGTATTTGGAGATGATCCAGCAGCATAATAGTACTTGTCAAACCTGTAGTACTTCTCCTCTCCAAAGCACATATTTATATAACAAATACAAGGCAAAAATGGCTCCACATTGGGATGGGCGTCCAACATGGCCTCATGGTCCAAAACCCACACCTATAGGCACTTGTCCAACACTATAGGATGCTCCTAACACTTGTCAAGTCACCCCATCCCAAGGAGGTCACCTATTTCCAAAATGGGCTATGACAAATGCTCTTACGACTCTTACAACCGTCATAGAATCTGTCATAGCCGTCATAACTTATAGCTGTAAGAGAATCTGTCATACACAAGTTATAAATAGCATATTCTCTTACGACATGTCATAGTCCACCTTGGGGTGCCAAAAGATGCCTTTTTCAAAGATGTTCTTCGACACATGTCTTCACCTGTCATAGAATCTCCTAATTCTGACTCTTACATGTCATAACTTCGTCATAGGAATCTTTTATGACCGTTTCGGTCAATATTCCCTTACACAACATCCAAGATGCTAACACATGGAAAAATATTCCTACAACTAAGTGGGACACCTATCTCCTCATGTGAGGACAAAATTACATGTGGTCATATGCCATGTAGGAAGACACATCACCATGCCAACTCTCACAATATGACAACAAAGGATTTGCATCCAATTAATACAATAGGCAATAAATAAATAAATACAATGTAAAAATACAAGGAATTACCAAGGTTGAGACACCTTAATTCCTAACATTTTTTAGTTTTTTTAATTTGTGGAGTGACTATTTGGTTTTTTAATAAAGATTCTAGATTGGAATCTTATAAGTTTACATAGAAATTCTAGAATCTTTTAGCTCCCATTCATGCTATGAATGTAGGAATGCCTCTCAGCATAATAATTTGAAGTGAGTTAAAATTTATATATCCATATGTATGTAGTAAATAAAACAGTTCTAAAGTAACCCATAAGGGCATAATGCAGTGGTAAGTTCACTTGATTGTTTTGATTGCCACCAGGGTTCAAACCCCTGTTGGACCAAAGAGCTTGTAGGCCATGGGCCTTCACTAGGCTACCATGCTCATAGGATATGTGCCTTCATTGGGATGGTGTGTTTATAGGTTGTATGCTTCGTTGGGCCAACGAGCTTACAAGTTTGAACAAGTGGATAATGCCTTGGGGATTGAGACCCCCCTATAGTGGTCTTGAGGCAATAAATCCATGGGAAGAGATCCCCCGAAATGGTCTCTTTAGCTCAGACCAAGATAAAAACATGAGTAGTCCTCAAATAAAAAAATAGTTCTTTAGTAAAATAAAATAAATCTTAAATAAATTAAAATTAATGTGTATGTAGTAAGTAAAATAATTCTAAAGTAGAATAAAATAACTCTTAATTAAATAAACACACTCATGCCATTACACTCCGCCCCTTGTTGTCATTGTAGTTACAACTCTAGGCATAATTAAACTAGCATACATATCTTAAATACATCTATCTAAAAGACGCTGAGAGATATAGGCATCTATCTATTCTCAATAACAATTTCAATACGGTTGTCAATAATTAGATAATGTATTTAAGATATCTCTGCTGGTTTCAATATATTATTGATTTGATTGATTAAATATAGAACATTTACATAGGTTAATATGTTGCTTTTCTATGCCATAAGTATTAGATAAATTTATGTAAAAGACACCTATTTTTTACTCAAATTTGTAATATATATGGAATAGTAATATCTTTTACATATATTTTCCTATAATAAATATGGTAGTTCTACACCATTTATCTAGATTTTTAAAATTTCAACTAAAAATATTAAATAATAAAATGCTTAACATTTTTGTTATTGAAATTCTTATAACTAAGTACATTTCAAATTTATATCATTATAGGTGTTTATTTTTTCCCTTTATTTTCCCCCATTATAGATGTATTTTTTCCTTTTATTTTTTCCCATTATACTATGAGTAGTAATACATAAAGGAGCCAATATCCTCAAAACATATTGCTCAACAAAAATATACACCTTCTAAATATTGAATAGAGTACATAGGTAATAGAGATTAATATTAATTAATTTAACTCATGTTTAAGTCTTATTACGCAATCCTATATTAAAAATGAATAGTGGGCTATGTAGAGGAGTTCAAAATGTGTTATAATTTCTAACAATAGGAATAAGTGAGAAAGAATGGGAAGAATCAATTTCTAACAATATGTCTTTAACTAATGGAAAATCATCTCCTAAAATGAAACACCATTTTGAAGAATTGCAACCCCTAGACTAGGAGTCATCCCCCATGCCATATAAGTCAAGAAGGATTTCAACACCAAATGTAATTGAAAATTTAGGGGAGAAGAGAGAATCACAACAACAACAATTTGTACAAGACTATGATGCAATATTAGGAAGAGAATACTTTGAAATATAATTATCTCGAGATAAGGGGAGAAACATAAAATCAGCACAACAAAACCCTCACATGGAAAAGGGAAAAACACCAAATAATACAATAAATAAACACCACAAAGGAGATAGATGGCTTAAATCCAACATGAATTCACGAGTCAAATTCCCAATCTTTGGCAAGGACACTTTAGAAGCAGCAGAACATATATTTTTTCTGGAGTCACTATGGAAAAGAAAAGGAACCACTCAATACCAAGAGAAACTATTTGATTTTGTGGGAACCTTGCAAAATGGTGCATTGAATTCAACCTTTATAGCCCCCAAATATACCTTTAGGGCGTCACTGCCCAAGACACAATAGGATAATCTTTTTGAATTCTATGTTCAATGCATTATAGATGGGGTTCAAGAAGAGAGGCCCATATTAAAATGAAAAACCATAAATATCAATGATCACATGTTTGTTAGAATATATCTCTTAAGAAAATACATATAAAACAAAAATATAACTGGTTGAACGATAATTAAAATGACATATATAAAAATATTATTAATTATTTATAATGTTAAATTAGATCAAGTTTTTAATTAAATTGTAGCATATAATTTTATATGCCACAATCTAATTAAGAATTTGATCCAATTTACAAAAATAATCAACTATAATTATAATAATATAATAATGAAATTATTGAAAATAACAATACTATAAGTATAGAATTTAGAAACATATTGTTTGCACTCCAAGTATCTCACATTTATTTATATGTAAATAATTCAATTTCCTTTTCTCTAGGTTATGATCATTGGGTTTTGTTTCATTTATTCCTTTTGTCTTCCATCACTTTGGTATACAATACAATTCCATTTTTGGTGCAAGTGCAAATGAGGCAACATTTGTGCTGAACTATAGAATTGCAGTTAGGGATTGATCAAAGCACCTTTAATCTAAGGGGGCTTCAATCAATTATTAGAGTACATGTTCAATAAAGCCTTTATAGTTTATAGGTACTTTTATTGAACTTGTTTACATGGTACCCTTGTGGTAACATTTTCTTTCTACTATCCAAATGTAATTTTAGAGGTCAAAATAATCAAAATCGTATGTGCATGTGGGGATAAAAAATCAATTAGTTACAAGATTTTACATGTACATAGCTCTCGGATTTAGCTTTCTAAAAAGAATAATATATAATATGTTTTTCTTTATATTTAATCTTTTATTTATTTACAAGCAAAATAAGGTCCATTACAAAAAATAAAGACCTCTATTTGAGACTTGAAAAATACAAAACTACATCAAAAAATTTAGTGCACTCCACATTGATGTCCTTGTTTCATCAAACAAAATTTAATTTCAATAAATAGGAAAAGAGAAACATGCTATGGTAAAATGTAGATCTAAGTTTTTGTACATACTAATTAAAAAATGTTATGATCCTAATATGATATATTCCTAATTATAATAAGTTAAGCACTTGTGGCATGCTTAACCTTACTAGATTCATTTATTAGTCTTAGTTATTCCTTAAGATAACTTAGTTAGGATGAAGGGGTGTGTCCCTACATAGGTTTGGGAGAGTATAACTCTCCTTATTTATATACATAACTATGTAGGGACACACCCCTTCATCCTAACTAAGTTATCTTAAGGAAGAACTAAGACTAATAAATAAATCTAGTAAGGTTAAGCATGCCACAAGTGCTTAACTTATTATAATTAGGAATTTATCATATTAGGATCATAACAAAAAATTAATAATAAATAAAAATTTGCCAAAAAATATCAGTACACTAGATATTGTACTTAATGATCTAATTAAAAGAAATCTTGGAAAGATTTTATTTATAGTAAAAATTATACATTATGGTAAAATGTCACTGTTAAATCATTTAAAATTTTTGAAAACTAACCAAAAATTATAGAAATATGTTTTTAATAGAAAAATTATAAATTAAATATATAAAGAAAATGACATAAACCACTAGTTTACATTGTCATTAAATTCTCAATAGTTTGTTTAGTATAATTAACAAAATATACTAAATGTTAAACTAGGAGACACTACTATGATTTTACCATTCAGTTTTTCATCCAAGGGAGAAATACATGACTGAACCTAATATTTGTGTTCACTTTCCAATATTTCAAATTTTAGGTCTATGCCATGTTAAGAGACTATTAAATAGTTTTGATCCTTGCATTGGTATTTTATGTTTTAGTTCCAAAATCTCTACAATCTAGATCTATAGAACAATAATAAGAAAGATTACAATTGACTCTAATATAACTTCATGTGTCATAGAGTTTCAACATTTGGAATGATCCACCTTGAGTGAATAATATAAAAAATTTAACAATGCACAATTTTAGAGGGCCAAATTGATCCATGGGAGATTGTAACAAGATCTATTTTAAATAAATATGTGTATATTTGTTTTTTTTAGTTCATCATTGTACAACCTTGATATATATTTGTTTTCATCAAAGTAAATATTTCTCCTATTAGATGTCAAATCTATTTAAAATCTCTCAAGGTATGTGAAGATTGATCTATGTGTGGTATGTTAGGACTAGGTGTTGTAAACCTTATAAATCTTAGGAAATAATGCAATATTTAATTATTGTAATGTATTGTAATATTTGGTCCCTCATGTAATATGATGCAGGAGCATCCCAGGTTGTAGAGCAATCCTACATCAACCAAAAATATTTGGATCCTTTTGCTTTCTTTCATTTTCAATGCAGTTCAGTCATTTGCAGTTTTAACATTTTGTACCACATTTTACCGCATCTTCATATCAGAGCTCATGAAGTAGGACTTAGTATCTACATAGTTTCATCTGCATCATATTCAGATTTCAAGTGATTTGGATTTGTTTCATGAAAGTTATCACTATCAAAAGATCATCATCTTTCATATAACAGGGCATCCAGACAGTCAGTTGTAGAAGGTTTGCGAAGCACTTTCGTGACTTGTGGAGCCTAATGGAATATCATACATGACACATAAGGATTAGATAGACCTCCCTTACCATATGATGTAGGCTGACCTACTTGTTTCTACATGCTACGTCTTTCATTGGAGTTTGTAACCTCTTGTGGCCCACGCAAAGGATTCTATGAGCTTGAAGATGATATTTATAGATCTCCTAGATGCATTGGGAATTCAATAGTTTTAGAATATGATTTAGAGTTTGATTTTCTTTCCAGAAGGCACTTCAATGCCTTATCTTGCATATCTATTGTAACTTGGAGAGAAGGCCTGTGAGCCCTTTGATTGTAGCCCGCATGTTGCCAGCGTATGAGTACTGTATTTCTTTGATATACTGAATATATGAATCTTCCATTGTAGTCCATATTTGTGTTGTTTCTGATGTGTTTACTCTAGATGCATGGTTTGGATAGTTCATTCTTTGAACCCTCTAGCCATGACTAAACCAAGTGGTATCAAAGAAAAGTTTTGAATCCTCTGGGATGTGAAGGCATTCCATAAGATCTTGTGGTGAACAAAGCGCCGACATGAGGTATTCTACTTGTGTTTGTCAACAAAGCACCAATTGTGAGGCAATTGCAGCCCTATAGTCAGATCACCAAATTGAGGCAGTTACACCAGATCCTAGGAAGAGATGTTACCGAGGAGGATGCCTGCTATGGCCAATGTTGCTAGAAGAATGGAAGAGATGATGAGGACAATGAATGTTAGATTATATGTTATAGAAGAAGATAGAAGAAGAGGACTAAACCCTAGACATGATGTTGAAAGTGATGATGAAGAATTTCAATCTGCTGACCAAAATGAAGAAGCCCTAGAAGAAAAAGAATCAGAATAGGTGGAGATATTGAAAGATATTTCTAAGATTGGAAAGAGACATACAATGGAAGTACTAAACTATACTGGAAATGAATCCTGAGGAATCAATTGACTGGATAAATAACTTGGAAGAATACTTTGAATATGAAGCAATTGAAGATCCGGAGAGAGTAAGATTTACAAAAACTAAGTTGAAAGGACATGCTTCTTTTTGGTGGAAAGAAGTTCAATTTGATAGGAATAGGAGAGGAAAAGAAAAGATCATAAAATGGGATAGGATGGTGACAAAGTTGAAGAATCAGTTCATACCTACTAACTATGAGTTGGAATTGTTGAAGAGATTGCAAAACCTAAAGAAAAAGGAGAAATCTGTGAAGGAGTACACTGAGGAATTTCATAAGATGATCATAAGGACTAGCCATAGTGAAGAAAGCAAGGAAAAAGGGGCAAGATACATAAATGGATTGAGGATGAACATTCAAGAAGAACTAAGCCTAGTTAGGATGACAACAATAGAGGAAGTATACTAGTTTGCCTTGAAAGTTGCAGACAAGTTGAATAAGAAGCATGAGCAAAGACAGAGGGGTAGAGGAGGTAAATTTAAAAGAGGGGTAGAGGAGAAAGACCTTATACTGAGTAGAACAAAGAAATTAGCCAATACTAGAAGGAAGAAAAGGAGAATAATTCATACTACAGACGGAGAGATGGCAGAAGTTTCTACCACAATAGTAGAGGGAATCATAATTCTTACCATAATGAAGCATATAGGAGAGATGAAAGAGGGTTTGACAAAAGATCATTCATAGGAACTTGTTTTAAGTCTGGAGGTGAACGACACAGAGTATTTGAATGTCATCAGGGAAGTACAAGCAAGAGGATAGAGAATAGTGCAAGAGCAGCTTATGCGGAGGAAGAACTTGTTGGATCACCTAGTTTAGTTGGAAAGATAGAGAAAGGAGAATCATTAATCATGAGGAGAGCATTATTTCAAGTAGAGACAACTGAGGAACCACCACAAAGGAAAAGATTGTTTTGGACAAGATGCAAATCAAGAGGTAAATGTTGTAAGGTTATCATTGATAGTGGTAGTACTTGTTAGATTTAAGGCATACAACTGAGAGGGGGGGGTGAATCAGTTGTATAAAACTTCTTGTTCTTTCAACCACTTGATTCTTCATTGTTAGTTAACAGCATATCAATTAATCATCCATGAAAGCATAATACATAAACACAAGAGCAGATAAACATCAACACATTGAACACCAAGATTTTGACGTGGAAAACCCGGTTAAGGGAAAAACCATGGGGTGATTAACCCAAGGATTATTCTCTGTTACAAGAATAAGAAAAAGAATGGCACTTACCAATTAGGGCTCACTGCCCGAGCACACTGCTCACAAAGAGGCCCACTGCCTACAAGGAGACACACTGTCTACAAAGTGATAAGAATCACAATCTTGAACTGGAGAATGACATCTCTACCATGTCCGGATCAGTTCCATTTAAGCCCAAAAACCTCTGCTCTGCCTTTCACACTTCTCTTCGCTATGCCACACTCATCCACACAATCCACACTTCGAAATGAACTCACAAACCGTTATTTATACAAGACATCGACTTAGGAACAAACATCTAAGTCGGCAAACAACCATAAGAGTATCCACAAGATGAATAACACATCCGGTCGGCCACCACAAGAACATTCGCAGGATGAACAACTCATCCGGTCGGCTAAACAGAGCAAGAACTTCATCCGGAAGAATAACTTCAATTCCGGGCTCTACTATCAATGCGGACCAACAACACAACCTCAACATGATCCAAGAACCTTCACAAGCCTACCTGAATGACCAGGTACATCCGCACTTTCTTTACTTACTGGAATCTCTTCTCTTCCTTATCCGGAACTTCAAGAACACTGTCTGTCGCCACTCTCATAATGCAAGAGGTACTTCCGGACCTTCAAATCATACACAACTTGAGATGGCACATCACAAGGACATCCCAAAGACTCCTTCCAATCCACAGATTAGGATTATATAGTTCTGGACCTCACCGGACCTTTTTGTGATCCTCTGTCACCTCTGAATACTTGCCGGAACCGGTTCTACACCGACAGCCACAACTCCTTCAGATCTTCATGCGAACCTCTGAAATCTTAACTGAAGCATCTCAAGACTCATATCTACAAACCCTTTAATCCGTATCCTCTGGTTCTCAACCTATACAATACATTTGCCTTCTTCTCATCACGGTTCTTCACTGTTCCTGACTGAGGCTAATTTTCTCAATATCCTCAGCACACAGCTCATCCAATCCTTCTTGTCAATGCAATATGAGTATGTTGACATCAATGACAACACTGGCTCACCTCACACTTGCAACAATCTCCCCCTTTGTCATTGATGGCAACATATGATGTGAAAAACCATCAAGACAAGAACTTCTCCTTTCTGTCACAGCTCCCCCTATCAACAACAACTTTTCACGTGTCTTCTCTTCCTTTACTGCTCCCCCTTTGATCATTTTACTGCTCCCCCTTTGATCATCAACCACTTGTTTTTCACATGTCTTCTCTCCCCCTTTGACATCAATGGCAAAGGGCTCATATTTGCAATTCTCATACATCAGAATCATACCAGCTGCTCCCCCTTAGTTGCAGCTCCCCATCATCAATCCAGATCACAAGATATGACTATGATATCCACTGGACTGATGCACATCAGTGCATCCTAGTTCATCACTGGAGGGGCCATGACCCTTAACTTCTCCCGGAGATATTCAAAAGAGTCCTTGGGAAGAGGTTTAGTAAAGATATCTGCAATCTGATCCTTTGAGGGAACATACTCCAATCTAACTTCTTCCTTGTTCACTTGTTCTCTCAAAAAGTGAAACTTGATAGATATGTGCTTAGTCTTAGAATGCAATACCGGATTCTTAGAAATATTAATTGCACTTGAATTATCATAGAAAATTGTGATAGGCTCCTCATATTCAACTTTAATGTCTCTTAGCATCTGCTTCATCCATAAGATTTGAGTGCAACTACCTGCTGCTGCAATGTATTCTGCTTCAGTTGTAGACAGAGATATTGCATCTTGTTTCTTGCTTAGCCAAGAAACCAATCTCTTCCCCAAAAAGAATGCTCCACCACTAGTGCTCTTCCGGTCATCCACATCTCCTGCCCAATCTGCATCTGTGTAAGCATGAAGAGAGAAATCCGGATCTCTAGGGTACCATAGACCATACTCAACTGTTCCTTTCAGGTACCTAAAAATTCTTTTGATTGCCATAACATGAGATTCTCTAGGATCAGCCTGGAATCTTGCCACAAGACCAACAGCCTACATTATATCTGGTCTAGTCTGAGTGAGATACAACAATCCACCAATCATTGATCTATACTTTGTCTGATCTGCCTTTGGGGAGTCATCATCTTTTCTCAACTTACATCCGGTTGCCATGGGAGTGTTCATTGGTTTTGAATCTTCCATACCATATTTCCTTAACAATTCTTTCACATATTTGGTCTGAGAGATGAAGATTCCTTTCTTTGTTTGAGTAATTTGCAGACCCAAGAAGAAATTCATTTCACCAAGCATAGACATTTCAAACTCACTTTTCATCTGATTTGCAAAAGTTTTGCACATACTATCTCTTCCTCCAAAAATGATATCATCCACAAACACTTCAACAATCAAAATGTTTTCATGAATAATTTTAAAATATAAGTTACTGTCAGCAGTACCTTTGTTGAATCCAATCTGCACAAGATGCTTATCCAACCTTTCATACCATGCTCTTGGGGCTTGCTTTAGTCCATACAATGCTTTCTTCAACTTGCAGACCATATCATCATTATCAGACAATTGAAATCCATCCGGTTGTTCAATGTAAACTTCTTCTTCCAGATCACCATTTAGGAAAGCAGACTTGACATCCATCTGATATACCTTGAAGTCTTTGAAGGCAGCAAATGCAAGAAATAATCTGACTGCTTCAATTCTTGCCACCGGAGCAAAAGTCTCTTCAAAGTCAATTCCTTCTATTTGAGAGTAGCCTTTGCAGACCAATCTAGCTTTGTTTCTGATAACTTCACCAGTTTCATTCAGTTTGTTCCGGAAGACCCATTTGGTTCCAATCACATTCCTGTCTCTAGGTCTGGGAACAAGATCCCAAGTATGATTTTTCTCAATTTGCATTAATTCATCTTTCATTGCTTTAGTCCAGTTTTCATCATTGCAGGCTTCATTTACTGTTTAGGTTCAATCTTTGAAATCAGACAACATTCATCCTGATTTTGAGCAACATTCCTTCTAGTTTGCACACCTTTGCTTCTGTCACCTATGATATGATCTTCAGAGTGGTTTAGTCTTACATACCTTGGAATTTTGGGAATATCCTGCACTGTTGCTCCTTGATCAGGTTCATTCTAACCTATTTCTTCTTCCTGATTTACTGGATCAATTTGATTCTGACTTACCAGAGGGGATTGAGTCCCTTGAACCTGAACACCATCTTGATCATCTTCATCAAACTCATAAAATCTTGAAGGCTTCTCAATTCCTTCATCAACTTTCACATTGGTGCTTTCTATCATCTTCCTCAATCTCTTATTGTAACACCGGTATGCTTTGCTTTGAGTGGAGTAGCCCAAGAAAATTCCTTCATCACTTCTAGCATCAAACTTTCCTAGATCTTCATCTCTTTTAATATAACACTTGCTACCAAATACTCTGAAATATTTCACAGTAGGAGTGATGCCAACCCAGAGTTCATAGGGGGTCTTACCGGTGTTGTTTCTAATTTGAACTCGATTGAGAGTGTAGACTACAGTGCTGATAGCTTCTTTCCAAAACATCTGAGGAACATTTTCTTCCATCATCATTGTCCTGGCAGCTTCCTGGATGGTCCGGTTCTTTCTTTCAACTACTCCATTCTGCTGTGGAGTCCTAGGAGCAGACAATTGTCTCCTTATACCCTGCTTCTCACAAAAGTCAATGAACTCACCAGAT
This sequence comes from Cunninghamia lanceolata, assembly GCA_027924645.1. Lineage (NCBI taxonomy): Eukaryota > Viridiplantae > Streptophyta > Pinopsida > Cupressales > Cupressaceae > Cunninghamia > Cunninghamia lanceolata. The sequence continues at coordinate 3,287,316 of BSBN01000160.1, read as the reverse complement.
GTAAATTCACCACCTCTATCAGACCTTAGACACTTTAGTTTCAATCCGGTTTGATTCTCTACCATAGCTTTGAAGATTTTGAACTTCTCAAATGCTTCTAATTTTTCTTTTAGAAAGGTAACCCACATCATCCGGGAATGATCATCAATGAACAATATGAAATATCTATCACCTTGCAGACTCTTGATTCTTGTCGGACCACAGAGATCAGTATGTACTAATTCCAACAATCCGGTAGAAGACTGATTTTTGCTTTTGAAAGAGACTTTGCTCTGTTTACCTAGCTGACATTCTTTGCACAAACTATTTGTAGGTTTCACCAATTTTGGAAGGTCTCTTACAGCCTGAATATTGCTTATCTTGATGATGTCATCAAAATTCAAATGACACATTCTTCTATGCCATAACCAACTCTGATCAACTTGAGCAAACAGACAACTTTTGTTTGAACCAACCAGATGAAAGATATTACCTTTTGTTTGAGCACCGGATGCAATTTCAGTTCCAGAGCTTGTAAAGATTCTGCATTTTCCATTCTTGAACCGGAGATCATAGCCTTTGTCCACTAACTGACCAACACTGAGAAGATTGTGCTTCAATCCTTCAACATATAGTACATTACCTGTTTTGCTCTTTCCATCAAAGGAAATAGTTCCCCTACCTCTGATTCTGCCAGCAGAATTGTCACCAAACTTTACCATTCCTCCTTCATACCTTTCCAAATCTAAGAACTTATTCTTGTCACCAGTCATATGGTGAGAACATCCACTATCAATAACCCAATCATCCTTTTCTTCCACTTGAGCAGCCAAAGCTCTTTCCACAACCTTGTGATTGACAGATTCAGAGGATATTGAATCTTCTTCCTTGATGGCAATAAACACCAATTCATTTCCAGATTTGCTTTCTAGTTCTGATTCATCATCTGTTACTCCTTCATTGTCATCTTCTTCATGAACATAATAGCAGTTCTTTTGAAACCTTTGTCTGTTAGTATTAGACCTTGCAGATCTTTCCGGACATCTTGAAGCAAAATGACCAATCTTATTGCAGTTGAAACACTTAAAGGGTAGTTTTCCTTCATACTTATCGGATCCTCTTGGCAGTCTCTTTGCAATGAGGGCTTCAAGTTGAGCTGTTTCTGCTTCTTCTTCTTCCATGTCTCTTCTTGCTTGATCATACCATGACATCTTCCTTGATGAGTTTTCTCCCAGATCAAATCTCTGTTTGCCTTTCACATAGGCACTGGCTTTGAAAGAAGATTCAGTCTTGGGAGGATCATCTCCAAACTCAGTCATTTCAAATGCAGCTAGTTTGCCAGCCAATTGTTCTCTTGTGACAGTTGTGTGGGCTCTGAATTCATCAATGGCAGCAACCTTGATTTTGTAGGCAGCAGGAAGGGATCTTAGGATTTTGCAGACAATCTCATTTTCATCTAGAGTTCCACCAGCATTTCTAATTCCACATACCAGCTCATTCACTCTTGGCATAAAGGTAGTGATGTTTTCATCATCTCTCATCTTCAATCTTTCAAATTTCCCTTTCAGACTTTGCAACCTTGCACTTTTGACAAACTCATCTCCTTCATACAGAAGTTCCAGTTTAGTCAGGATCTCATATGCAGTTGGTAGGTCAATAACATTTGAGAGATCTGAATCATTCAATGCGCTTAGTAGAGCTTCCTTGGTCCGCAGATTATTTTCAGCATCTGTGATTTCATTCAGAGTTGTCGGACCACCTTGTGGAGGTACATATGGTTTTGAGACCATAGCCAAGTATGCTTTTCCCATACATTCCAAGTGACACTTCATGCGACCTTTCCAGAGAGTGAAGTTGGTTCCATCGAACTTCGGACTATCCTTCTTGTATGACGACATCCTGGATCTCCTCAAGCGGTTAAGCTCCTTTTAGAGGCACTTGGCTCTGATACCAATTGTTGGATTTAAGGCATACAACTGAGAGGGGGGGTGAATCAGTTGTATAAAACTTCTTGTTCTTTCAAACACTTGATTCTTCGTTGTTAGTTAATAGCATATCAATTAATCATCCATGAAAGCATAATACATTAACACAAGAGCAGATAAACATCAACACATTGAACACCAAGATTTTGACATGGAAAACCCGGTTAAGGGAAAAACCACGGGGTGATTAACCCAAGGATTATTCTCTATTAGAAGAATAAGAAAAAGAATGGCACTTGCCAATTAGGGTTCACTGCCCGAGCACACTGCTCACAAAGAGGCCCACTGCCTACAAGGAGACACACTGTCTACAAAGTGATAAGAATCACAATCTTGAACTGGAGAATGACATCTCTACCATGTCCGGATCAGTTCCATTTAAGCCCAAAAACCTCTGCTCTGCCTTTCACAATTCTCTTCGCTATGCCACACTCATCCACACAATCCACACTTCGAAATGAACTCACAAACCGTTATTTATACAAGACATCAACTTAGGAACAAACATCTAAGTCGGCAAACAACCATAAGACTATCCACAAGATGAATAACACATCCGGTCGGCCACCACAAGAACATTCGCAGGATGAACAACTCATCCGGTCGGCTAAACAGAGCAAGAACTTCATCCGGAAGAATAACTTCAATTTCGGGCTCTACTATCAATGTGGACCAACAACACAACCTCAACATGATCCAAGAACCTTCACAAGCCTGCCTGAATGACCAGGTACATCTGCACTTTCTTTACTTCCTGGAATCTCTTCTCTTCCTTATTTGGAACTTCAAGAACACTGTCTGTCGCCACTGTCATAATGCAAGAGGTACTTCCGGACCTTCAAATCATACACAACTTGAGTTGGCACATCACAAGGACATCCCAAAGACTCCTTCCAATCCGCAGATTAGGATTATACAGTTCCGGACCTCACCGGACCTTTTTGTGATCCTCTGTCACCTCTGAATACTTACCGAAACCGGTTCTACACCGACAGCCACAACTCCTTCAGATCTTCATGCGGACCTCTGAAATCTTAACTGAAGCATCTCAAGACTCATATCTACAAACCCTTTAATCCGCATCCTCCGGTTCTCAACCTATACAATACATTTGCCTTCTTCTCATCACGGTTCTTCACTGTTCCTGACTGAGGCTAATTTTCTCAATATCCTCAGCACATAGCTCATCCAATCCTTCTTGTCAATGCAATATGAGTATGTTGACATCAATGACAACACTGGCTCACCTCATACTTGCAACAGTACTGATAATTTGGTTTGAGAAGAGATGGTGACTAAGCTGAACCTAGAGAGATTGAAACACCCTAATCCCTACAAGATAGCATGGATTCAAGATGAACACAAGGTGTATACACCTAAAATTGTCTCATGTCGAATTAAGTAAATATTTTTATATTTATCTTAATTCTTATTTCTTCTATCAATTAAATAAATATTCTAAGTTTATTGGATTGGTTCATTATCCCATAATTAAATAAAAATCAATTTATTTAATTAAGTTCCCTAAATTCTTCTAATGTCTCACATAATTAAACAATCCTAAATTATTTAATTAATCCTAATGCATACACCTAAAAATGGCACGACTCTGTCTAAATAAATATTTTTAATATTTATTTAAGTCTACCTTCCTCTATCAATAAATAAATAATTAAATTTATTTATTCGATTCATATTCCTCTAAGTTAATTAAATATCAAAATATTTAATTATCTCTTCTAAAGTCAAAATTAAATAAAATCCTTTATTTAATTAAATTCTTCCAAGCAATTAAATAATTCTAAATTATTTAAATAAGTCAAGTCTATTCCTCCAAATTTAAATAAATCATTTAGATTTATTTAAATCCTCTTACTTTCTAAAAATAAAATATAATTAAATATTTTATTTATCCTTCCAAATCATGTGCAAGTAATTAAATAAATTTATTTATTTAATTCGCTTTCTTATCTTCCAAATCTTCTAAAAATAAATTCTTCTTGTCACACAAAAGCAAAAGATGAGTTAAATGAGTTAAAGCTATCAACAAAGCTCTTAAATTAGAAAAATATATTCTAATTTAAGAAATAAAAACTCATCCTCATCAAGAAAGTAGTTAACTCAACAAAGCATCTTTTTGAATGACACATGTCCTATTCACGCACGTTCTCTCAAACATTCTCCTCCATTGATCTCCTTATTTCTTCTACACTGTTGATCCTCTCTCTCATGAGTCTATAAATACAACTCTCTTCTTCTATTTCAAATCATCAAGCTTTCAAGTAAACTTATGCTACAGAATCCATAGCGCGCCATTAGCACCCCACTTTCACATCACTTCATCTATCATCCATTCCACATTGTGTTGAAGCTCATCTTCAACACAACAAGTATCCAAGCCATTTCTCCTTGTCATCTTGAGGAATCAAAGCAAGGAAGCAAGCTTCCTGAGGACCATCTTCATCTCCAAAAGATCAAAAGAGAATAGGCAAACAATGGAAATAGCAAGGTAAAAAGGTTGTGAGTATCATCTTTCTTATATTTTAAATCCTTTTTATCTGCACATTCCATTGATGTTTTAGGTTTTTATAATTCATTTTGATTATCCCATTTTACCCATCACATTTATGGTGCCCACCATGGGGCTCTTGCCCCTAATCTAACCAAAAAATTGAGTTTCTGAGTGACAGGTTCTATATAGATTTCGTACAGGCTTGAAAAAGGTTCAGGTGACACATCTAATCGATCCTGAGGCACTTTTACCTCTTGTTATGATGCATGCAAACTTCTGGTGCATACATCCTCTGAGTTGGTACTTTTACCTCTTGTTCCAGCGCATGCAAAGTTCTAGTGCATACATCCTATTAGACGGCGCATTTACAATCTGTTTTGGTGCCTACAATTTTTTGATGCATACACCATTAGACACAACGCTTACATTCCTTTTTGCAGTGCATCTATAGAAATGACACTTATGTCTCTTTTCCCTACTCTTTTGACATCTGTCTTAGTGCATTTGTAAAGCGGCACTTACAATCTCTATTTTTGCACATATAGACTATCAACCGACGCATCTAATTTTTCACTATGATTTTAAATTTTCTTGTTTTTTTTAGATTAACGCTAACTTTTGTCTTGTAGGATTAGGAGCTGGATAGATCATTTAGCTACACTAATTAGCTCATCTTAGATTAATTAGGGAAAAAAGTAAAAAAAAAATGCATGCATGCAAATCTCATGTACTCCTTAACTAGGAGGATAGTAACGAACAATCATAGCCATCTTTTGCATTATTGTGATCTTTGTATTATTGCTATCTTTCTTAGTTTAGAACATTGCTATCTCACAAATAGAATGAACCATTGCTATCTTTAACCACTTCAAACTTAACAAATGTGTGAGTGCACAAGTAGATAACACATTTAGTTTTTTTTCCCTTTTAAATAGGAATGGATTAACCACTGTCTTCTGACTGTTCAATGACAATAGCACTATGCTCTCCCCTTTACTGGGTGACCAGAATGCTAGACTTATTATTCCTTATGTATAACCTTTAGAGGGGCCTGCCCTTGGATGCCCGCCTGTCCAAGTGGGAATGACCCTGAGTGGAAACAGGCTAAAGCCAAGCCCTACCGATCCACTTTAAATAAATTGTTCTTGAGGTGCAAGCTTCCTGCAATGAGTGTTGATGTGTTACACTGACAGCCAACCTCCCCCAAAACCCTCCAAGGCATAACCCTTGGAGGCTGGGAGACTCCATAACGAAGAGTAGCACTGCCGCACATGTAACCACTTGAACAGTTGCCTTGACTACTTAGCCACTTGTTTAGTATACAAAAACCACTATTTGTTGATAGAAAAGATGGAACCTTTGAAGCGGCCCCGATTCATGTGATTCTTAGTAGAGGTAGTAGGGACAATCCTATGGTTTGGTGGGGGTACGAGCCTAAGGAAGCCTGTATATGGTATGCATGAGAAGTGAGTGCCATGGAGGGGAGCCGGTGCTACTAGATCTTGAAGCTACACGCTTTGAATATGCACAGCTAGGGGATTCAACAAATACTATCTTTTCTAGCCTAGGATTGTAATTGTTCTTCTGTCAAAAAGTCTACAAAAAATTATAAAAAAAATAAAAGATAAAAATCATGAAAACTTCTATGTATTTGTTGTATCTTTATCTGCCATAATTGAAAATCAAAAGTAAAAAAGACCAAGTTTTCAACCAAAAATAGAAATTTTTGAAAAACATGCCAAAAACACTCTCAAAAAATAAACTTTGCCAAATCTACGCATATGCTTTGACCTGCTGCGCTTTTATCCTCTGTTTCCATGCATTTATAGCTACACATCTATCACAGTAAGCTTTTTTGGTCTTGTGTCAATTTTTGTAGAGATGGCAAACCAATTAGAATATATTGCTCAAACACTCCAATATCTGCAATTACAAATAAACTTAGGTCCCTCGCCCTAATATTGTATAGTAATTGCTCAACAAATCCAAGTCTTACAACAAGAAATGGCAATCTTGCAAGCTGAACGTGCCAGTACCAACTACGCCTCGTCCCAAAATCGTATATCCTTTTCCCATACTCGTGACAAGGCAAGCACCACACCAAGTTGGAGCTTGTATACCACTCCATCTACTAGTCCTCCTTCGCCACCTACTAAGACGCCTATCCCAAAACATACTAGTCCTACACCAACACCGTCATCTAGTTTGTCAAACTCTAAATGGACAACCAAAAAAGAATCAAATGAGTTTTCGGAAAAATGTTTTCCAAATTTATACAGCAAAAGAAAAGCTATGGAGAAAGCCAAATCCACTCATCCATGTACTCTTAGACCTACAAAGTATGTGATCCAAGGACTATTAGTAGAGAGTCAACCATGTCCCTAAGTTTGGTTCCTTGACCTTACCAAAGATTCTTCCAATGCCATGTCAAATCCTACAACCCCTTGAGCTTATCGAATAACCTCCTAAAATGAACCAAAGTCAAGGTCCATCAAACATCCATGTTGTTAACCAAGAAACTATCCAAGAGCTATCCGCTTCCATTCAAGAAGACCAAGAGCTATGTCAAGAGCACACCTTAGAGCATGTGGAAACATCCACCCTTTCTCTAAATCAAGATCAAAGCACCCCCATCCACTTTCAAAATGTTCATAACCTTTATCTCTTCCATGATCAAGATAATACCTATGAAGAAGCTATCCATGAGCAACTTGATCCTATACATGGGAAAGAGATCCAATTCCAACCTGTCCATAATCTATACCTTCTCTATGATCAAGATACTACCTTTTACAAAGAAGATGTTCATGAACAACTTGATCCCATACCTGTATATGAGAAAGAAACCTCCGTTACTTCTATCCCTCTTCCATCTAATCCTATCCATGATCCTACAACTTTCACTTCCTCTGATGAGACACTTGCCTCCCAAGTGCACATGAATGATCAACCCAATAACTTAGATCCTAAAGAGCATAATGATGATCAAGATTCTAGTGATCCTTCACCATCCATTATTGGCCAAGCTGCAAATCTATTATCCTATATCCTTGGTCCCACTACCTTCATGCATGAATGTTCTTCTTTAGAAAACCAACAACCATTATCCTCTATCTCACCTTATTCATCAAATAATGAACTCACTGCTAGTGTTCCACCTATACATAATCCCATGGTCCACTGTATACTCCAACATATGAACTATCAAGGTAAAGGCTTAGGCCTTCATGAACAAGGTATTTTGGAACCTATCCATGTCAAAGTTCCTCCACCTTCATATGCCCTTGGATACACACCCCAAGGTGAACAATCTCAAGATGTTGGCACTTCCTCCAGTCCTCCTAAGTCTACCACTTTCCATCACAAACCCTATCATATCCCTAAAACATATGTCGCCATTCCACCCCCATATTCCTACAATTGTCAAAAGCATGTGACCATACACCTTCCACCATCCAATCTACCTCCTTTACTTCCAACTCCTAATATCCCTCCATGCATTTTACCACCACTTCTTCCAACACCTTATCCATCCATCTATAAATCCTCTAAATATCCCAATCATGGCCAACAAATGCACATGTTGTCTAAACAACGAGCTTCCACCAACCTCACTTCCACCATCCCCAGGGGATTCAAAAGCAAAAATCTGCATGCATCTACCTATAAAGTAAAAAATCCTAAGATTCCTCATGACCTAGGATACAAAAGCCAAGAATCCAAGAAACATCCATCTCAAAAGTTGCATACACACACACACACACCTCAATGCCAAACTAAAAAAGGTGTGGGTCCCCAAGCAACAAATAATTATCACAGAAGTTGCACAAACTACAAGCAAAATGGTTTAGGTACCCAAGCAAAAAGCCATGAAGTCAAATAAGGCATCCACCTCTAAAGCATCCCAACCATCCCGTTTCTCTCATGCCATCTACACATATCAAATCCTTCCATCCCACATGACAACCAAAAATCAGAAGTATACTAAGTCTATGTGGGTCCCTAAAGGCCTACATCACTCATCCACTAGGCAAAAATATCCATTGCTTCCTACACCACCTTCCCATCACAAGCTTCAATGTTTATCACGGTGTGTGCAACCATTGGCCATGGTTCCCTTCCATTCCATGACACTTACACATAACTCCATCTGCCCTTTCTTCCACTATTATCCTACATATCTACCACATCACTTCCCTATGGTCCATGCTTTTGCATAAGCCCTCCCTCCATCCTTGCATAAGTCCTCCATATTCTGCATCATAATCCACTATCGCACCTTCCATTATCCAATATCTACCTTCTCCATATCTCACTTTCATGCAATCCCTTACCAACGTCTATGAGAACACTTGACTTGGTCCATGTGATGACATCCATTGAGACTATCACCTTTCAAGGAACTAGATGTCGATTCCTTCCATATCCACCTTCTTCCATCCAAATATTCAAAAAAAAAAAGGAAAGAAAAATCCCTTCGTCCAATGGTGAAAACTTGGCAAATAGGTGCCTTGGATAAGTACCATGATGAAAACCTAGCAATAGGTATCATGTGTAAGTTGATCTGCTATGTCACCTACACTTGGGGGCACCTTGTCTCATCGGAATATCACCTTCTACTATCATTCCTTTCCTTACTATTTCCTATCCTATTCCTCTATACATTACATACCTATACTATCGAGTCTATCCATCCTGATCTTCCATTCCTCTATTTCTTTGATCTTGATAAAGATTGGGGGCACAATGTTGACAAATGTTTTAGATGTCTCTTGACATACCTTATCCCTCCAAACCACACAAATCCTTCATTATCCTCTCATCCTCCTCCTTCGTCTTAAGCATTGTCATGAAAAATCCTAAGTACTCTACCTACAATGGGGCATGTTATTCCTATGCAACTTAGTCCTTGGAGATCACATCCTTGCCCTCTTCCGTGTGCTTTTCATTCCTTATCACCCATGCATCTACCTATTCATGGTGTTTCCTTGTCATCAGTATCATCTAATCCATATCTAGTCTATATCTATTCCATACCTAATCCATATTTGTTCCCTATCGTGTCTCATCCGGTCCATATCTCAATATCACAGGGTTCACCCTGACCTAAGTTGCCTCTCCATCATCACGTAGGCAAGGCCATTATCAATGCACCCCCAAGGCTCTGCTACCCATCCATTCCCTACCTTATCGCCTATCCTCCGGTCCATCCACGTCTGCACCTTTCACTAGATGCAAGCACACATAGCAATCCCACGTTTCCAAATAGAAATCTTGGCACAAGGCATCAACCTATCCAAATGCAAAACAAACAAGGACCAAAACATATTAAAATGATTTTTATCAATACTATGGTAAGCAAGCACATCTAATGCAAGAATGTTTTGTGGAAAGGTTAAGTTAGAGAGTCTTGATTTTTGTTATTATGTCTTTCTATGCTACTTTAGGATGCTAAAAGCTAGAGATGCTATGATGGGGGCATAATCATTTTTCTTTGTCTGATGTTTGTGGATTAATCTTTAGTAGTGTGACAACTTTTGTCTAATGACATGATCGGCAAAAGATCATCGAGGACTTCTGAGGTCTAAACATGAAAAGGGGTAATCCTTGTCTACTGAAACACAAGAAATACTCAGGTCATCTAGATTCAATTTTGACTAGATGCTTGTATTAACTTGCTATATCAAAGTCCATGTAAGTAATACTCAGGTCATCTCAGTTTAATTATACCTCGATGCTTGTATTTTCTTACAACATAATAAAAGCCCAATGATGAAATAAGCACTTCAAAATACTTGCAACATCAAGATGACAAATATCCATTTCCATAATGTATCCAATTGCATCTCATATCCATATCCATATCCATATCCATTTACATTTCGCATACTATCCCATGCAATAAAAATTCTATGCAGAGTATCAATGTTTACAAATAAAAGGTTTTGATTTCTTCTGTCGAGTCATTCTTCTATCAATCAACTTTCTATCTATCATTCTGGTCCATTCTTCCCAATCCAATTAGTCTGAGCAATGATCCACATGCATGTCCATACTTAAATCCATACCAATCAGGTCATGTCAATCTTGTCAAATGATCCATTCACAATCAATGGTCTTGATCCTTGTCTAGTAGTAAACCAACTCGATCAGTTATAATCAAACATTTGTCTTATACAGGATGTAGCATTGTCAAAATCAAACCAATACACGTGTCTTACATGACATGCTTCATTTCTTGAAACCAAACACTGTCCTTCGTGTTGCTCTAGGGATCTATTGTTCCCCGCCAGGACAACACTGTTGTATATCGTTGGTTTACCGCTTGACAGCGGCAATACCATGTTTGTTCTTGTATCATTTGTGCATACTTGCTTACTTGCTTGTGTGTGTTATCATTTTATCTTGCATCATGTATCATTCGGCTCTTTCTTCAAACCATTTTTTCTTCATCCTAGCCTATCTTCCACCTTCTTCTTCATGAGATTGTCCGTCTCACGCCTTCTGCCTTCTTCCCATCCAATCTCCCGAGGGGGCATCCTATTGTCGTTAAACTTGTACCAAGGGCAAACTGGGGCATGTATCAATTTCAGACAATCTTATTCTTTGAAACACACAGTCACTTCCAAAGGCTATACACAATAACAATCTTATTCTTAGAAACAACGTGATAAAACACATTGCATCAAAGAGGGGCAAAATGTATACACCTAAAAATGACACGACTCTGTCTAAATAAATATTTTTAATATTTATTTAAGTCTACCTTCCTCTATCAATAAATAAATAATTAAATTTATTTATTCGATTCATATTCCTCTAAGTTAATTAAATATCAAAATATTTAATTATCTCTTCTAAAGTCAAAATTAAATAAAATCCTTTATTTAATTAAATTCTTCCAAGCAATTAAATAATTCTAAATTATTTAATTAAGTCAAGTCTATTCCTGGAAATTTAAATAAATCATTTAAATTTATTTAAATCCTCTCACTCTCCAAAAATAAAATATAATTAAATATTTTATTTATTCTTCCAAATCATGTGCAAGTAATTAAATAAATTTATTTATTTAATTCACTTTATTATCTTCCATATCTTCTAAAAATAAATTCTTCTTGTCACACAAAAGAAAAAGTTGAGTTAACTGATTTAAAGCTATCAACAAAGCTCTTAAATTAGAAAAATATATTATAATTTAAGAAATAAAAAATCATCCTCATCAAGAAAGTAGTTAACTCAACAAAGCATCTTTTGAATGACACATGTCCTTCTATTCGTGCACGTTCTCTCAAGCATTCTCCTCCATTGATCTCCTTATTTCTTTTATATTGTTGATCCTCTCTCTCATGAGTCTATAAATACAACTCTCTTCTTCTATTTCAGATCATCAAGCTTTCAAGTAAACTTATGTTGCAGAATCCATAGTGCGCCATTGGCACCCCACTTTCACATCACTTCATCTATCATCCATTCCACATTGTGTTGAAGCTCATCTTCAACACAACAAGTATCCAAGCTATTTCTCCTTGTCATCTTGAGGAATCGAAGCAAGGAAATAAGCTTCCTAAGGGCCATCTTCATCACCAAAAGATCAAAAGAGAATAGGCGAACAATGGAAATCGTAAGGTAAAAAGGTTGTAAGTATAATCTTTCTTATATTTTAAATCCTTTTTATCTGCACATTCCATTGATATTTTGGGTTTTTATAATTCATTTTGATTATCTCATTTTACCCATCACACCTAATTTCCTCTATCCTAAGTCCTAATTCCATAAATCCACCTCACCTTTCCACGTCACCATGTTGCACATGTAATTAAATATTTTAATATTTAATTAGCTAATGTTCCCTCACCCACATGTCTTATTTATCCTCCAGTCAAAATTAGTTAACTCATCAATCAAATTTGTTAACTAATTAGTCATTTGAGTTCACTAATCAATCAATTCACTTAACTAATTAGTCAATTCATTCAACTCCCTAATCAACCCAGTTAACTAATTAGTCCATTGAGTTAACTCCTTAATCTATTCAGTCAACTCCCTAATCAATTCACTTAACTAATTGGTCTATTATGTTAGCTCTTCAGTCTATTCTGTTAACTTCCTTGAACTTGGACACTTGCCCTCTTTCTATTTGTGCACATTCCTCAACCGTTCTCAATCGTTGATCTTCTCATTCTGTCTCAACTGTTGATCTCTTCTCTTCTAAGTCTATAAATTGAACCTTATTCCTCCACTTCAATCATCCCAGCTTTTAGTACAATTACTCTATCGAATTACTAGCGCGCCTTTGGCACCCCCACTACCATCCATTTTCTTGAGATCACCCCCATTGCTTTGAAGCTCATCTTCATAGAAATAAAGTATCATAGTCATTTCTCCATTGCCATCTTGAAGAATGAAGCAAGGAAGTGCGCTTCCTAAGGGCAACTTTCATCACAAAAGATCAATCGAGACTAGGCGAACAATGGAAGCCACAGGATAAAAAGGTTTGTGAGGTTTGTGCTTTATTTATTCAATCTTGTTATTCATAATTTCTATTGATGTTCATTGGTCTATTAATGGTTTTATGCTGTTAACCACAATTTATGATATCAAAAATACGTCTGCACTCTACCAATCCTGCATCGCGTTGTGGATCGTACTCTACCAACTCTCCCTGAATAGGAAGATGCAAAATCCTATATATGTCCTCCAAGGTGATAGCCATCTCCCCAGTTGACAAATGGAAGGTCCTGTCCTTGTTGTGGAATCACTCCACCACCACAGTCAACAAACTAAGGTTTACGCGAACCTCAGGCATGAAGTATACATAGTCCAGACTCATAGTACCAAGAGCCTCTGGATCCATCTCAGTAAGCATGTACCGCTGCAACAACGGTAGCAGGAACTGCTCCCGTGACATGAGTACATCACGTATATCCTCCTTCAACCAAGCAATGCATAGCATCAAACAAAATCCATATCTAAGCAAACCTACGCAAAGTAATCAAACTATCCTATCACTAACTTAACATATCAAATTGATCCAAATAGCAAATCATCTCTTGACTAGATTCTAGAAATCTCAGAGATCGCTTATCAATTGACACATCGATCAAGATGCCAATTGAGTCAATTTCATTATGTCATCTGACTATCCTAGTGCAAATGCGTTGAACCAGGTCACAAATGCACCAACTCATAACAACTGTGGTTTCACCATGCATGAGCCGATACTTGTCACATATGTGCAATTCTGGCATATGCACAGCTTTTCATATCACATGCACCACTTCTCAATGAATGTGCCACAAGAATGAGCACATGCATTATTTCCTACCCTATGCGCAACTTTATTTGCATGCACAGTCAGACATCTCAGATGTGCAATCCCATACCGTATGCATAGACCTATAATGTATGCGCTGACTTCTGGCATGCATGCACTAAAATTTTAGATGTTCCATAACATATCGTATATGCGCAGTCTCTTGGTATATGCGTGGTTTCAGAGGGCATATGCACCGATTGACAGATCGGCGCGTCTATCTAAGTAAACTTTCCCTAGCATTTGTTGTGCTAATAAATGACCCTAGGTGAAGTTTTTTCAAGCTACATACCAGTGGTCCTGCCTCTGCTGACCACCCAAACCATCGGATTCGCTCAAAGTAGTGCTCCTTGCGTGGAATATCCATATCTTTGTCATCCGCTCTAGCTCCTCTGCTCTCCTAAGCTCTCAAAAGCAAATCACCAAAGACAAGTGTGCAAATGAGTAGGACTCGTGGACCCAGCTCCTATATATAGCAAGTGAACCATAATTGTCTGTGTGAAAACTGTGACTACTTCCCAAGCCTGTTTTCTCCCGTTTCTCCGAACCGTAACCCATTTTCTTCAACCTAACCTATTTTCACCCTCTTCATCATGCGATTGTCTGTCTCACACCTTCCACCTTGGCTTCTCCATCCAATCTCCGGAGGGGGCATCCTGCCGTTAAACTTGTACTAGGGGCAAACTGGGGCATGTATCATTGTCAAAAAAATTCTTATTCTTTGAAGCAACGTGATAAAACACATTGCATCAAAGAGGGGAAAAATGTATACACCTAAAATTGGCTGATGTCGAATTAAGTAAATATTTTAATATTTATCTTAATTCTTATTTCTTTTATCAATTAAATAAATATTCTAAGTTTATCTGATTGGTTCATTATCCCATAATTAAATAAAAATCAATTTATTTAATTAAGTTCCCTAAATTCTTCTCATGTCTCACATAATTAAATAATCCTAAATTATTTAATTAATCCTGATTTCCTCTATCTTAAGTCCTAATTCCATAAATCCACCTCACCTTTCAACCTCACCTTTTTCACCTCGCCATGTTGCACATGTAATTAAATATTTTAATATTTAATTAGCTAATATTCCCTCACCCACATGTCTTATTTATTCCCCACTCAAAATTAGTTAACTCGTCAATCAAATCTGTTAACTAATTAGTCATTTGAGTTCACTAATCAATCAATTCACTTAACTGATTAGTCAATTCAGTCAACTCCCCAATCAACCCAGTAAACTAATTAGTCCATTGAGTTAACTCCTCAATCTATTCAGTCAACTCCCCAATCAATTCACTTAACTGATTGGTCTATTTTGTTAGCTCTTCAGTCTATTCTGGTAACTCCCCTAAGCTTGGACACTTGTCCTCTTTCTATTCATGCACATTCCTCAACCATTCTCAACCATTGATCTTCTCATTCTATCTCAACCATTGATCTCTTCTCTTCTGAGTCTATAAATTGAACCTTATTCCTCCACTTCAATCATCCAAGCTTTTAGTACAATTAGTTTGTCGAATTACTAGTGCACCTTTGGCACCCCCACTAACATCCATTTGCTTGAGATCACCCCCATTGCTTTGAAGTTCATCTTCATAGAAATAAAGTATCATAGTCATTTCTCCATCGCCATCTTGAAGAACGAAGCAAGGAAGTGTGCTTCTTGAGGGCAACTTTCATCACAAAAGATTGATCGAGACTAGGCGAATAATGAAAGCCGCAAGATAACAAGGTTTGTGCTTTATTTATTCAATCTTGTTATTCGCAATTTCTATTGATGTTCATTTGTCTATTAATGGTTTTATGTTGTTAACAACAATTTATGATAACACAAGGTACTAGTGAGTGAACATTGTTTGGTGAAATTTAATATAGGATCTTATAATGATGAGGTATTGTGTGATATTATGATGATGGATGTATGTCATATATTGTTGGGGAGACCATGGTAGTATGATAGAAAGGCTATACATGATGGGAGAAAGAATACTTACACTATAACATCTAATGGGAAGAAACATATTTTGATACCTTTAGAAGATGAGCCTAAGAGTGAAGTGTGTGGAAATGCTAGAATCTATTTGGTTGATGGAAGGAAATTATTGGATGGATTGATACATGAGAATATGTGTTTTTCTTTGATTCCTAAGAAGTGTAGAGCCCTAAGTATAGAAGCTCTTACCAAAAAAGTAGAAGAACCACCATCAAAGGAAATAACTGAATTGTTGACAGAGTATGAAGATATCATATCAAATAATGTGCCTAAAGGATTGCCACCAATTTAGACTATTAGTCGTCATATGGACCTTATACCTAGAGCTAGTTTGCCTAACAAGGCAGTGCACCAGATGAAACCAACGGAGAATGCAGAGCTAAATAGATAGATACAGGAGCTGTTGAGAAAAGGATTGATGAGAGAAAGTTTAAGCCCATGTTCGGTACCTATAGTGTTAGCACCGAAGACAGATGGAGAATGGAGGATGTGTACAGACTCTAGAGAAATCAACAAGATCACAGTTAAGTATAGATTTCCATTACCAAGGATGGATGACATCATGGACTGTTTGAGTGGAGCAAAATATTTCACAAAGATAGACTTGAAGAGTGGATACCATCAGATCAGGATCAGAGAAGGAGATGAGTGGAAGACTATGTTCAAGACAAATGAGGGATTGTATGAATGGTTAGTGATGCCTTTTGGATTGAATAATACATCGAGTACTTTCATGAGGCTGATGAATGAGGTTTTGAATAAATTCTTGGTTAAGTTTATTATTGTATACTTGGATGATATTATGATTTTTAGTAAGACAAAATAAGAACATTTGTGTCATATTAGACAAGTACTTTCATGAGGTTGAGGGAAGAGAAATTGTTGATAAACATTAAGAAATGTGATTTCATGAAGGAAGAGTTGGTATATTTGGGATTTGTAATTTCTATGGAAGGATTAAAGATGGACTCTGAGAAAGTTAGAGCAATTGTTGAGTGGCCAACACTTGTGAACATGGGAGAGGTAAGATCATTTCAGGGATTAGCAAGTTTCTACTAGAAATTCATTAGAAATTTCATTTTAGTATGTACACATATCACGGAGACAATGAGAGGTGACAGAAAGGATTTTAAGTGGACATCAGGAGCAAATAAGAGTTTTGAATTATTAAAGCAGAAGGTGACAGAGAAACCAGTGTTAGCATTACAGGATTTTAACAAAGTATTTCAAGTTGATTGTGATGCTAGTGGGAATGTAATAGGAGCAGTGTTAAGTCAAGAAGGGAGACCAGTAGCATATTTTAGTGAGAATTTGAATGATGCAAGAAGAAGATATTTAGTTTATGATCAGGAGTTATATTATGCCATAACTTAAGCTTTGAAGAAGTGGAGACATTACTTGTTGCCAAAGGAATTTGTATTATACACTTATCATCAAGCCTTGTAGTATTTGAATAGTCAAGGAAACTTGAATCAGAGACATATGGCATGGGTAGAGTTCATGCAGAGTTACACATTTGTATCAAAGCATAGGAGTGGGAAGTCAAACAAAGTTGCAGATTCATTGAGTAGAAGAAGGAATTTGCTGACAGAGATAAGAGTAGAAGTATTAGGTTTTGAGGAACTGAAGCATATGTATGAAGAAGATCTTGAATTTGAAGAACCATGGGAAGCATTTAAGGAACCTGTTGTGATAGATAGAAGTAAGTGGTTAGACTATTTCATTCAGGAAGATATGTTGTTCAAAGCAAAATAGTTATACATACCTACGAGTTCAATGAGAGGTAATTTGATCAAGGTGAAGCATAGTGGTGGATTAGCAGGACATTTGGAATTGATAAGACAGTAGCTTTGGTAGGTGAAAATTACGTTTGGCCTAAAATACATAAGGATGTAAGGAAATTTGTTCAGAGATATAGAGTTTTTCAAGTTGCAAAATGGAGTAGTCAGAATATTGGTTTGTATAAATATTTGACAATACCAAAGAGATCTTGGGAAGATATAAGCATGGGATTTATATTGGGTTTCCCAAGAACACAGAGAGGATATGATTCTATATTTGTAGTAGTGGATAGATTTTTAAAGATGTCACATTTCATTCCTTGTAAGAAGACAAATGATGCAGTGCATGTTGCTGACCTATTTTTAAGGAGATTGCGAGATTGCATGGATTACCTAAGAGTATAGTTTTAGATAGGGCTACAAGATTCATTTTATATTTTTGGAGGACATTGTGGAAGAAGATGAAGATAGATCTAAAGTTCAATTCAACATTTCACCCATAGATAGATTGACAAACAGAAGTGGTAAATAGGAGTTTGGGTAACTTGTTGAGATGTTTAGTACGAGACAAAGCAGGGAATTGGGATCTAATTCTACCGTAAGCAGAGTTTTCATACAATAATTCAGTGAATAGGAGTACAGGAAGACACCATTTGAAGTTGTGGTTGGAATAACACCTAGAGGAGTTGTAGAATTGAGAGACATCAATATGGAGAATAAGAGAAGTTCAGAGTTAGAAGAATTTGCAGGATACCTGGAGACATTACATAATCAAATCAAGAAGCATTTGGAGGAGATGGATAGTAAGTATAAGGAGCAAGTAGATGAGAAGGGGATATGTAAGGAATTTTTAGTGGGAGATGAAGTAATGGTATATTTGAGAAAAGAGAGATTTCCAGTAGGGACATACAACAAGCTGAAGATGAAGGAGTTTGGACCATGTAAGATTCTTAATAAGTTTGATTCAGGGAATGCATATGAAGTGGAGCTACTAGAGACATTTTGTATATCACCTATATTCAACATTACAAACCTATATCAGTATCATGAAGGAAAGTTAACTAACAACATTGAAGAAGCATTGAAGGATCAGTTACCATAGCAACCACCAGAGTAGATAGAGGACGTCCTGGATAGTAGAGTTGGGCGCAGTACCAGAGGCAAGTACTATAAAGAATATTTGATAAAGTGGAAAGGAAGACTGAAATAAGATTCATCATGGATTTCTTAGGCTGAGGTAGGCCACCTTGGTTTTCCTCTAGCCCCAACAAAGTGAGGGAATCACTTTTTCAATAACCCCAAGTGTCTGATACAAGAGCATCCCAGGTTGTAGAGCAATCCTGCATCAACCAAAAATATTTGTGTCCTTTTGTTCTCTTTCATTTTTAGTTTAGTTCAGTCATATACAGTTTCAGCATTTTGTACCACATTTTACAACATCTTCTTATCAGATCTCATGGAGCAGGACTTAGCATCTGGGTGCTGCCACAATAATGGGTTACACTTTCTGGGACATCCTAATTTTTGCTGAAATCACATATTTTTAGAAAATATAACGATTTAAGCCTTGAAAGGTTCCATTTAAAGGATTTTAATTGAAGAGGGTTTGATCAAACCCCCTTAGATTCAAACCGCCTTGGATAGAACTCCTCTAGTTTTAAACCATACCTATAATGGAGTCTCCTCTACACCTATCAAAATGCTGATAAAAAAACACTTTTGATCTACCTTTTGGGGGATCAAATAAATTCATTTAAAATTTATTTCTTGTAAGTATGTAGTCCTTATTATAAGCTTCCCAAAAAGTATAATTTTAAATATATTTAATTTGATTATTATATTTATTTTTTATTTCTTGTGAATGTAGGTTTTTCACCGAACATCAAGTTCTCTGTTCTACACACATGGAAAATAAGTAAATTAGTGAAAAAAATTCTAAAAAATATCTATGCCCTAGGTATTGATGTCCTTGTTTCAAAAAAAAAAAAGAGTTTCGATACATACATAAAATGTTATGTTTTACGGAATATGCCTATGTCTAAATTATAATTGGTTTGACTTCAAAAATTAATTAAAAAAAATATTCAACAAAACATTATGAAACCAAATACATGCCCTATATATCAGTGTTACCAATCTAAATTCAAAAGAATCAAAATTTTATCCTTTGTAGAAAAAACATTATGTTCTACAGAATACACATCACTTTAAAAAAATGTTGTTTACTATTAAAAACTAGTTATCAAAGGAGACGTAAAAATTTTTACAATTTAACTCCAATTTTTTTAAAAAATATATATTTAGAATCTACAAACAAAATCTTGCAAATCACTAGTTCACATCATCTTCAAATTCCTAACGGTTTAGTGGCTTTAGGTGTTAGAAAGTGAAGATTTAGTTCAAAATGTTGATTTCAATGTCAAGTTTGGCCACAAAGTGTAACCCATTATTGTGGGATGACCCATCTGCATAGCATCATCTACATCATATTCAGATTTCAAGTGATTTGGATTTGTTTTCTAAAATTTATCACTATCAGAAGATCATTAGCTTTCATAGAACAGAGCATCCAAATAGTTAGTTGAAGGAGATGGTTTATAGAGCACTTCTGTGACTTACAGAGCCTAATGGAGCATCATACATAGCACATAAGGATCAGATAGACCTCCCTTGAGGTCCACATCAAGTTTCATCCATTTGTGGAGCAATACCACATTGTGTAGGTCGACCT
This sequence comes from Cunninghamia lanceolata, assembly GCA_027924645.1. NCBI lineage: Eukaryota > Viridiplantae > Streptophyta > Pinopsida > Cupressales > Cupressaceae > Cunninghamia > Cunninghamia lanceolata. The sequence goes on along the minus strand of BSBN01000160.1, from coordinate 3,267,010 downwards.
ACTTGTTTCTACATGGTACATCTTTCATTGGAATTTGTAACCTCTTGTGGCTAACATGGAGGATTCTATGAGCTTGAAGATTATATATATATATCTCCTAGATGCATTAGGAAGTCAGTAGTTTTAGAATATGATTTAGAGTTTGATTTTCTTTTTGGAAGGCACTTCAATGCCATAACTTGCATATCTGTTGTAACCCAGAGAGCAACCCTATGATCCCTTTGATTGTAGCCCACATGTTGTTGGCATATGAGCATTGTATTTCTTTGATATATTGAATATATGAATCTTCCATTGCATTCCATATTTGTGTTGTTTCTATTTCGTTTACTCTAGCTGCATGGTTTAGACAGTTCATTTTTTGAACCCTCTGGCCATGACTGCACCATAATAGGACATCATACTTGGAAGAATAAATAATATTATTTTGATGACACTACTGTTATGGAGTAAAAAGTGTCCACATGTCTTTTTACCTCCTTATTTAGCTCCTAGGTCCCCTTGATTACATTAGTCATTCAAAATGTTTATCTTGATGCAAAATTTCCTGACACCAAAGTAAAATTGGAATATGGGCCCCTTCATTTACCTTACCTTGGACCTAAACAGGGTTGATGGACCTAGGTGGTACCACCCATGTCCCCCCTTTTAGGTTAGGGCTAATTTAAGTATGTGTCAGTCTGGGACCTTTCAAAAGGTTTCTCCTTGTCAACTCTTTTGGTTTGAATTTACGATTGTGAGTAGGAAAGCATATATAATTGTGTTTTTGAGTTCATTTGTAACTAGGTTTTAAAAGGCATAACTTGATATCTTGAAGTGAAGCAAGAAAGAGCATTCATTGTTATTCTAGAGTAGATTTGTATATTGTTATTGTGTTTTGTTGCATATATGGATCTATCATATATTCTTCCTTAGGAGTTGAAGGATCTTCATCATTCTAAGGGTTTATCACATAGGTGATATCATTGTTTGTTTATCATCTTTTGAATCATCATATTATCATTGTTTTCAGCCTCTACCCCCACAAGGGCATGCACTCTTTATCAATCAACTGTGTTGGGAACCTTGAATGCTATCCTGGGATTTGACTGAGACAAGTCCCTAAACACCATAACCCCCAAAGCCCTTCTTATCTTCTTGTATGCAAGTTACAAGAGCAAGATCTAGAAAATACAGAGTTATAGGAAGATAGAGTGCATATCAGGGTTTTAGGATCTGAAGACAGTTTTAGAGTATTTCATCACCAAGGACTTGGGTGGTACCACCCATGTCCTCTTGCCCTTTCTGAGTTAAGATCTAGCACCATGACATCATCTGCAGCAAGTTTCTAGTTCACAACTACTGCAGATTCTTCCAGTCAAGACCTAGGCGGTCCCACCTTGGTCCTCCAAAACCTCTTCTTATGGGGGACAAGTTCTATCATTCCTCTTATCATCCCTATGCAATTAGTTTCTAGATATCTATTGTAGTTTCTCTATTATAAGCAGATCATTATAAAACAAGGGTTTCATGCATTGTTAACCTAGGGTTTGATAAAAGGCTAAATTAAATATGATCCATCTATAACACATGAGTCACAAGATCAGTAGCTAGGTCTTCCTTCATTTGGTAGTGATTTGGATTGGTCTTTTCCTTGAATGTTATATGGAAAAGGGTTTAAATTAACATTTTGGTGAACCCGTAGCTTCGAGCATTTGCATCTTGCTAATTGTTCAAAATAGATCTTACATTTATTTATTGCATATTTCTCATTATTCATTTGAAAATTTTGTATCATCTCATATTCTTGATTTGAAAAATCATATTTTTTGCAATTACACATTGTGTATTTCAACATAATCTCTCACATATATTTGCAAGAAATCTTAAAGTTGTCTATATTGCCTTTGTTTGCAGCACTTTTAACACCATGATCACTTCATTTGTAGTGTCACTAGTGTGTTTTTTATCTTTGCAAAAGCTTCAAAAACCCAGTTTCCTCAAACTAGTGTCTTGGTGTACAAAAGTCTCACATAAATGGCATCTTCATGTTATTTTTCTTTGGTATCTTTGCATGCATATATCAAATATCTTGAACATTTTTACAAATTCATTAATATGCATCCTTATTTTTTAGAGCTTGATATCTTTCAAGGCTCTTTATATGAAATCCTTGATTGCATATATTATTTTGATAGCTTCATAACCCACATGGGTAAGCATCCTTCAATATTAGAAGATCTAACCAAATTCATCTCCATGAATAGTAATAAGAAAAATGATGGTGATGGCTCTCCTTCTACTACAAGTCAAGACAATATCATGCCTATTCCCATGGGTGTACTCTCTAATACATGTGATGGTGACCTAGCTTTGTCTATTTGACCCTATGATTTGGATCCCTCTCCCAAAGTTATTCCCACTTGTGAAGAAATTTTGTTGCAAGAGGATGAAATCATTGATACATTCCTTAACATCACCCTACCTTTCCTTCATTCCAATGCTCTCCCTTCAAAATATGAAGCATTAGTGAATTAAGAGAGGTCTCTCACATTAAATCCCTTAAGGATGGATGTTGAGCTCAATCAAAATCTAGAAATCTTCACTAATCCTTTTCCTAAGCATAACATCAACAACATGGTAGAACAACAAAATTAAATAGAGCCTGAAGTTGAAGTTCTTGAATTGATGAAATAATTGGCATGAAGTTCTTGAATTGATGAAATAATTGGCATGAAGTTCTTGAATTTGATATTTATTTCACTATAATTGTATGATTGATTTAATTTTTGCACATACCTCCTCTCATAGATTAGTGTAGAAAATGTATTCCACACCTCTACTTCCTTTCATTTGGTATCAAAGCCTAATCACCTTAGATTCTAGGTGTTAGGGACATTGTTTTTTTGTATTAATCTTGGATTGAGTAGGAGCTTGCATAGAAGAAGATCTTGTTGTAGGAAAAATGGGAAGCACATCAAGGATAGAAATGGAGAATTTCTTAGGAACTAATTTTGAGTTTTAGAATCTCAAGATGTATGATATGCTTGTAGATAGAAGTCTATAGGTTATAACCAGATTGTAACATGTAAAGAATATTGGGACAAATTGGATAGAAAGGAAAATTTAGACTCTATTTGACAAACTTTGTGTTGTTAAATATACATGAAGAAGCCACTACTATAGCTCTCTATAAGAAGTTGGTTGAGGTTTATTAGGCTAAATCTCTAGTAAATAAAATTTTCTTAAGAAAGAATTTGTATACTCTTAGGATGGAGGATGGTGTTTCTATGGACATGCACATGAATGGTTTCAACATGATTATAACCTAGTGCACTTCATTGGAGTGGAGATGAAAGAGGAGGATCTTTGCATGACTTTGGTATGTTCTTCTCTAGACTTGTGGGATCACTTGGTCATGGAAATCAAGAGTACTACCTCTAAACTCAAAATGGATGAGGTAATTACATCATTAATTTCAAATTAGATATGAAGAAAAATTTTTGAATTAGCTAACGAATCCCTAGTTGTTCATGAAAGACCAAAAGAGAAAGGTAAGAAAAGTGACAATTCTAGATCCAAATCTCCTAGAAAGACCAAGGCTAAATTTTGGAATTGTAGAAAGCCTAGGCATTTTGGAATAGACTACAAGGAGAAAAATAAAAAGAAACATTATTCTAAAGATGAGTCTAAAAATTCTTCTTAAGATTATGGTGATGTCTTTGTTACAACCTTGACAACACATGCATTAGAAGGTGCATGGTTGGTAGACTCCAGAGCTTATTTCCACATGAACTTACATCAGAGTTGGTTCTCATAGTATGATGAATATGATGTTGGGAAGGTATACCTTAGAGATGACTCTCACCTAAATATTTTTTTCCATGGAAGGATCTTGATTCAATTCCCTAATGGATAGGTGAAGGGGATTAATGATATACTACATATCCCTAGTTTGGCACAAAACCTACTTATACTTAGTAAATTTAATTATGTGGGTGTGCAAGTTAATTTCTATAGTGAAGGGTGTAAGATGATGTGATGAGATATAGTGCTTACTAAGGGTGTTCATGTGGGGGCACTTTGTTTCAGATAGATGCATGCAAAATTAAGTACAATAGTTCCTCTATTCTTGTAGTGAAGAGATCTATAGATTCTACACTCTCACCATCAAAACCAACAACAAAGAATAGTGGTGTATCTACTTTTGATGGTCATTCTTTTTTGGTGCCTAAGGGTGTTCTTTTTTTAGAGACCAAGTTATCTGTGGAGGAGACAATGTTATGGCACTAGAGAATGGACCACATAAGTTAGAAGGGTCTAAGGACCCTAAAAAATAAATATTTTGTGGAGGGTTTGAATGATTGTGCTCTTGAGTTTGAGTTCTATGAACATTTCATAATGGAAAACAAAACCACATCCAATTTTACTCAAGTTCTCACAAATCTTTTGGGGTGTTAAATTTAATCCATTATGATGTTTTTGGTCCTATTAAAGTTTCTTTGATTCAAAAAATTTATATTATGTATCTTTCATAGACGACTACTCTAGAAAGACATGGATGTATTTCCTTAGAAGTAAATTTAAAGTCTTCAATCATTTTAAAAAGTATAAGGATCTTGTAGAAAATTAGACTGATAGGAAGATTAAGGTTTCGAGAACTAATAATGGCAGTGAGTTTTGTTCAACATATTTTGATACATTCTATAAGGAGCATGGGATAGAGAGACATAAGAAAACTTAATATACCCTTCAATAAAATAGAGTTGTAGAGAGAATGTATATGATGTTGAGGGAGAGAGCTAGGAGTATGCTTAGTGGAGCTAGCTTGGAATATAAGTTTTGGGAAAAAGTGGTTTTTAGGGCTTGTTACCTAATTAATAAGTCTCCTAAATTAGCTCTTATGGATAAGACTCCCATAGAGACTTGGTCTAGTAAAAATCCATCATTACATCATCTTCATGTTTTTGGTTGTGAGGCATATGCTCATCTATCTAAGGAGAGGCAGTCAAAATTAGAGAACAAGGTAGTTAAGATTATCTTCATTCACTATGGTGTTGGTGTAAAATGGTACAAGCTTTGTGATCCTACTATTGAGAGAGTTATGTATAGTAGAAGTGTTATTTTCAAATAGATTAATCCTTCTATAACTTTGTAGCCATAAGAGGATAAAAACAAATATGTGGTTCAACTACCCCTGAAGACCATAAAGTTGAACCAACAACTCGTGAAGGATTTGAGGAGGAGACCTCAAATAGTTTTGAAGAGAAGGTGGAATCTCCACCTTAGTTCTTGAGGAAGTCTATTCAACATAGATAACAACTAGATAGGTATACTCCTAATTAGAAATCTATTTTTGCTTGGATTACTAATATAGATGATTCTAGAACTATGAAGAAAATATAAAGTATGGATGATTCTAAGTCCTAGAGAGCAACTACAGATGAGGAGATGGTTACATTCAAGAAAAATCACATAGGTGAATTAGAACCTTTTCTTGATGGTCAAAAACCCATTGGTTATAAATAGGTGTTCAAAAGGAAAATTGGTTTTGATGGTAGTGTTGAGCAGTATGAGATAGACTATTACAAAGGAATATTCCTAAGTTGAGAGAATTGATTATGGTGAGATTTTTTTCTCCAGTTGCTAAGTTGAAATGCATTACATTCTTATTATCCATTGCAATATCCTTTGATCTTGAGATTGAGCAAATGGATGTGAAAATAACTTTCCTTCATGGTGATTTGGAGCAAGAGATCTACATGAGACAGCAAGAGCACTACATGAAAGAAGGTAAATAATCTTTAGGTTGTAAGTTAAAAAAAATTTTGTATGGTCTCAAATAGTCTGCTAGGATGTGCTGCCAAAAGTTGATTCCTTTATGTTCAGTTTGGAGTTTATGAGATCTAAATCAAATCATTGCATCTATTATAAGATGGATAGTGATCGATTCCTAGTTATTACATTGCATGTTTTTTATTATATAAGGCAGCTAAAATAAGGGGCTGAACCCTTACATTACAGCAAAAAGAAACCCCAGAGCCAAAAGAACAAAAGAGCCTCAAAACAATTACAACATAACCCGCTTAACTAGCATAAACAACATAGACAGCAAAACCAGACTAAAGACAGTAGATATGAAGTAGCAGAGAATAGACAACATAATAGAAAATAGAACTAAGGAGAAACATTTTCCCATCTTTTAGCTAGAGATTCAATAAATTCATCCAACTTTTTGAAATTCTCCTCTTTGTCATCAGCAGCAGTAGTCCCAAGATCTTATAATACAAAAAGATTAAGCAACACTATATGCCTGAGCACATTGCTTATTAACTGTTCCAGCTTCTCCACATGACCCCTCAGGATAGCAATGTCATGCATGTGGCCATCACCTTCCTCAGTCTCATCACCAGCTTCCTCCACAAACATCCTCCCCCCTTCATTAGCATTATCTTCAGAGTCACCGATAGCACCTCCCGAAACATTAGTCAGTTTATTCACATTCTTGCTCTCAACATCTTCAGAGATCTCTTAAACTTCAAGGACCTTAGCATCATCCCCCTGAGTGGAGGCATCTGAAGCACTCTCTGAATAATTAATTAGTTTGGCTTTCGGCACAGGCTTACTAGCAATCCTACCCAACCTCCTAACCCCAGAAGAGAAACCCTCCTTTTCTTTAGAAAATAGATTAGATTTACTTCCAGGTCCCACAAGAGTACTGCTAATATTTTTAGGGGTCCCCATAGCATCCCCCACAGTATCCTCTTCCATCTCCCTAATTTTCCTCTTTTTACTTTTCACACTCCCTTTTAGAGGCCGGAGTGTGAGTAACGGTCACCATGGTAGTCTCCTCATTGGACAGAGAAAAAGAAACCCCTTTCAATTTATGAGAAGTAGGGGAAGGACAAGGCTCTTCAGAGATGATAGTATCATCAGGGTTGGAAAAAATTTCACCGCTATGGGTTTGGATAGGATTAGGCGGCTCCAAAGCAAGATGAAAATTGTATAAGAAGAGGATAAGACCTTGATGCAAGGGCATAGGTTTCTTGGAAGGTTTCTTAGCTGACTTAGCTTTAGCCCTAAAGACTGAATGCTCAAGAGAAGATAGTAAATAGAACGGGAAACTAATATGAGCATTACGTCTAAAATGATTAAGCAAAGGAAGGTGGTAATTGTAAAACTTGGTAAACTGACCCTCCAAAGTGAAGTATTTCATGAGGAGGAAACACATTTCATCCCACGGCTCTGGCATCTTGGCCTGTTCAAACCCTCCCTAGTAGGGAACAAGTTCTTCTCCTTCTCCAAGGAACCACTTTTGGTTAGAATGGTCCACCACTTTCACCTTCCTTTGCATCTTGGTCCCCTTAGTAGACAGACCAGTTGCCATAGCAATTACTTTCTCAGAAATCTCAAACCCAATTCTCCCAATAGTGACTCTACAGTTTTGCCAGGACCGAGCAAATTGCTCAAACAAATTTTCATCATATCCATTAAGGCATTCTAGAAAAGGGCTGATACACCTTCCGTGTAGTAGTGCCATACCACAGCATTGTCCTTGAATTTGCAATAGGAAATTGGCTCTGTTTGAATCCTATCTCCTCCCATTTTAGCCTTCCAAACAATACCACAGAACCCCCAAAACCAGAAATTTGCAGAGTAATTGTGAAAGGTAAAAGTAATAGCTTGATAAGGAATTATGATAATAAGGCTACACAAATTATCATTAATTAGAGCCACCTTTCAAAAAATCAATTGAAGCCTGCCCTTCCCATGCTCGAACATAATAATTAGGAATTTGCTATAATTAGCAAATAAGCAACTCGCCTTAACACAAGGGAGTAATAATGTGGAAATGACATTGAACAATGAAGTACATAAAAGTATGTACTTTGAGATACATGTTAGTATCTTCCAACAAAACTGACAAAATAATCTATCTCACTTAGTATGATGAGTCATCATTGACAAGTCAGCTCCTTTTGAATTAAATCCCTTATGTTTAAAGGAATGTTTTTAACTTGCCGCCAACATCGCCAATTTGAAAATTTCTAGCCAAATTCAGCTTTGAGATACATGTCAGTATCTTCCAACAAAACTGACAAAATAATCTATCTCGCTTAGTATGATGAGTCATCATTGACAAGTCAGCTCCTTTTGAATTAAATCCCTTATGTTTAAAGGAATGTTTTTAACTTGCCGCCAACATCACCAATTTGAAAATTTCTAGCCAAATTCAGCAAGGGAATCAACAACCCCGTTTCCCTCTCTATATATATCAGAGATATCAACTCTAGAGATCCACTGTAGAAGGATTTGGATATCTACTAGAATATCTTTCAGTTTCCAGCCACAAGTCGACACGTTAGTAACAGCATCGATAATTAGTTTAGAATCCCCCTGAATATACAATTGATGAATATCAAGTGAAATAGCCAATTTCACCCCCCATAAAAAGAGCTAAGGCTTCAACATAATTATTGCTTTGAAAACCTATCCCACCAGCATAGGCAGCAACCAGCCATCCTTTGTCATCCCTGATAATCCCACCACCACTAGGGTAAGTGCAAGAAGATGGGGGGCCAAAAAGTGGCCAAAATAATTTCAAAAAAATTTAAGTCATAACGCGAGCGCGTTATAACGCACTCGCATTATGACCTAGTATAAATTAAAAAAAAGCAATTGAATTTCATTTCATTCTCATTTTCTCCTCTTCCTGTGGCTTCCAAACCCTCAAAAATGCACTCGCGTTCTGCAAAATGCCAATCAACACCAAAAGCTTATCAATTCGTCGCCAAAATGCCGCCGTGACATCGAGCACACCAAAGGGGTGAGTTATCTTTGTTTTTTTGTTTGAATTTCTTTCTAAATAGGTAGGTTTTTGTTGATTTTTCATGTATATTTCGTTAATTGTCAGGAAATGTTAATGCACCACCTCCTCCTCCTCCTCCTCCTCCTCCTTCTCCTCCTCAAAATCCACAAAATCATGAGGAGGAAATACCTACAGAACAACAACCTCCTCCATTCATTCCTCGACATGCCCCTGGAACACAAGATAATATAATGGGGCAAATTAAAAACAACAAAAAAGAAATTGAAGATATAATTGCAAGGTTGAAAGATCCTTCCACTTCAACCTTGCATAGGTCCATGCTTGCCGAATCTCTTGAGTCTATGTTATCAAATGTAAATTCAATTAGCAAGCAAATAACTAGTTGGACCGATAAAAAAAGAGAGTTTAGAGATTACTATGTAGACAAGTTGTCATACCAAGATGTCAAAAAATTACAAATTACAAAATTAGACTTGTGTTCAATTTTCACAAACCCACAAACAAATCAACCTCCACCCATTACATGTAAGAGGTTCCCTATCCATTGGTGCAACAACTAAGTGATAAGGGACAATTTCAGGCAGAGGTGGTGGATGGTTTTTGACCATCCTCCATGCAATAATAATGAGGTCCCGCAATACTTTTTGAGGAAACTCTACTGTGAGTTTGTCCTCAATAAAGTGCCAAACTATTTTGATATGCAGGACTTCTAGGGTAGAGGTGGGGGCTCAGCACAGGATAGACCAGGGGCAATCTTGACCCACAGTAGGTACTAAGACGAGTAATCAGCAGACCAGCCCACAAGCATGTTTCTATCCCTTCCATTGTGAAGGAAAGCGATGAGGTCGATACACTGAGGTCGATTAGTGCCTTGACCTAGAGCATCATAGAGCATGCTGGTCCTGCAACACAGAGTGGGTTGGGAGATAGTGCGAGGAGTAGGGTCCCACCGCATACTTGCCAGGCTTGCGGGTCAGCCTGTGGTTATGACCCCATGGACAGTCAGGATGCAGGTGCACAGGCTACATCTACAGCTGAGCAGATGGTGATGATAGATACCCTCCTGAGTGAGACTTCCAGTCTTGATACTCAAGTAAATATTAGCAAGTTTATTGAATTTAATTTATTAAATTTCATTTTTGAAATACAAGATTAACTAATTTAAATTGATGATTTTAATGAAATGTGTGGGTCATAGTGTCGATATAATTTTTAGTGGTTCTCCACCTGCATTTTTCACTAGATCATCTACTGTCGAGGTACGTAACTAGTAAACAATTATAAATATTACATGTGAATAGCATCATTATATGAATGGTATTCTAATTTCTAATTTTGGATGTTGAATAGGTTAATACTGTAGATTTCATGGCAACACCTGCCAGCGGTGGTGGACTTCAAAGCTTTACGGAGGTAATAAAATAAATAGTTTAATAATAGAATTGTACTTACTTAATTTTTGTATGTGATTTGTGTGTTTTATTGTGTGTACTTCCATGTTTAGATGAACGCGTGTGTCTGTTAGGAGCCATGATTTGCATCACTATTATAGTTTTCGTAATTGAATAATGTTGTTTTATTTCCAGATGATGCAGGCTGTGGAGACACCTCCCCATGTTCATAGGGCAATGGAGTAGGGTGTGGCCTCTGTGATTCATAGCTCCATGGCATTGACAGGGCTATGAGGCAGATTAGTAAATTTCAATTTACATTCATTGTTATAGTTGTCTATTTTTAAAAATCAAAAGATTATTGATTTGAAGTATAATTTCTATCTGGATGGTTTCTATAGGACATGACATCACCAGGGCCTATTACTGCTACTGAGGCAAGCAAGGAGACAGATTATATGTTAGCGGTAAGTAATTATTTTGTTAAATGTTTCATTTTTTATAACATGTAATTTTTATATATTAATGTCTATACTTTTATTGTAACAGGTAAAGGTGCAGGAAGAACTAAATAGGAGGAGTTCATAGTAGACCACCCACATGAATGTCTCCATCCCCTAGAAGATTAAAGGCTGCTCGTGATTTATTCTCTTCACCAGCCAGAGGGGAATGACTTTTTATTGTGTTCCTTTGTTGTATGCCTATATGGCATTTGTGGACATATATTTTGTATTGTACATAGTTGACATTGTATGCCTATATGGCATTCTTGTAAGCCTATATGGCTATTTTGTATATATGTTATACTTATATCGACAGATATTGATGTATGCCTATATGGATATTTGGTTAATACAAATCTTTTTTATTGATGGCATCCATACTTGCATTATAAATCCACTTTTGAATGGATATTTGTAGATGGCTACTTCAAATATTGAAAGTCCGATTGTATTACATAGGATGTTTGCATTTTCTTTGATAGGCTTGATAGGCCATGGATTACATGATGGTGTTTGATGGAAAAGTATGGTACTAGAAGACTCTAGTTCATTCTTAATAGGCTTGTGATTGATAATATCTTTGCATGATTGCACTTGATCTTGGATCATGGGCATGTTGTTAGGATTTTGATTGCATTGTGATGTTTGATGGATAGGCATGGTGTAAGATACCCAACTAGTTCTACGAAAATTTTTCCTTACTTAAACAATTTTACTTGCTATCAATTCATCAACTACTTCAACAACACAAAGATATACATCAAAGATAACTACTTGAATGAATCAACCTTAGAGTTGGGTATTTGTCTAGTTATTTGATTCAATCAACTTGCAATGTCTTATTACATGGATAATGCTTTCAATAGCATGAAGTTACAACTTATTCAATGGAGATACAAAAGAAAGGCCTTGAAGCCTTGATGTTTACAATGGCATCTACACTTGATCAACTCAATCAAACTCAATGATGTCAACTAAATGTCAACACCTCACAATATCACAAGGGAGCATCACCTTGCTTGTTGCATGGATGAACGTCATAGTTGCAAGACTCTTAGGGTTAGGTGCCAACTGAAGGTAGTAGAGACTAGACTAGGCGCCATCCTAAGTAGGGTACTTCCTTAAGGTGGTAGAGACATGGATGAACGTCTGGTGGGGTTTGATGACTCTATATTGACACTCAAATTCACTTAGGTGCAATATTAGTGTTCTTCTAACTAGGCGCCAGATAGGAGGATTCTCAGGGGTTTTGGCACCTAGGTTACAACTTGTCAATTTCTTAAAGAATCTTTGAAACACTTGACTTCTAAGGATTATCATCTTACCCTTTGATGGAGTGCCTTATTCCAAAATTGGTCTTGGGGACTTGCATCTCTCTTAGGTGCATGTTTGGAGTAATAACAACTGGTATCAGTGCCTATTATCTCAATTCACACTTGACATCAAACTTTTGAAGCTCTTTTACACTAGTACCTTTATCTTCTATCAAGCGCCTAACATTCTGGAGGTGAATTCCATCTTAATCCAAGTCTTCAAGGTACTTCCAAGTTTAGGCACCAAAACAAGGTTATGGAGGAGCAGAACCACGCCTTAGGAGGATGACTAAACCCTAGGTGCCAATTTGAGGTTGCAAGAGCATAGGTATGCGCCAACCAGAGTTTGATGCTCAAAACATTAACATTATTCAGTGAAATCCTTTTTTGACTCTAGGTGCCATTTGGAGGCTAGAAAGAGGGAAGTTGACACCAACTACATTAGGCGCATTTCTAAGGTGATGGAGACCAATAAGTGCACCTTGTCCTCTGGCTCTATTCATTATTAACTTTACAACTTAGATTATCTAAACAACACTGAGAATGCTTCCCTTCTTCCTGAGACAAGTTGAAAGATCCACTGGGTGCCATTTCAGGTGTCTGGAGAGATCATCAACCATGGGCGCTAATAGAGCCTTTGGCAAATGGAAAGAGCACCTTACTTAGATTTGATTTCTAGATGCTAGAATTGAGGAATTTTGCGCCTTGGCTAGGAGTTTCTCATTTCAATCTTGATTATTCATCTAAGTGACTTTCCATAGCTCCCAAGCCTTCAATCTATCCATTACCCCCTGCTAGGCGCTCAAAATAGAGTGTTAACACCTTATGAAGGTTAGGCGCATTCTGAGGGTGGGGTAGGCAAGTGAGGGTGCCAAACCAGGCCTTGAGACTTCTCTCCTCATCAAAGGCTTTCAATCCTAGGCGCCAGATCCAAGGAGTTCCAACCAACACATGCGCCTAGTGCTGTGAGTTCACCCAAAGGACATCTTTAACTTGAAAACTTTCAATCTTCATCCATCTATGCTAGGTGCTCAATTGGAGGATCCCTAGAAACATGTATAGGCGCCTTGAGGTTCTTAGGCACTTAATTTGGATGATCCTTGTGCTAGGCGCTTAGTAAGGAAAACTAGAGTGAAATGGGTGCCTAGGCTCCCAAGCTTCCATACTTAGTCAAATTTTAGGGTTCTGACCTTGTTCCTGCAAAACAAACAGATAGAGTTAGTCTGAAACCAATTCATTCCCTCATCATTTGGAATTAGCCTCTAGGAATGAGGAATAGGCTAATCCATTATACACTTGATGATCAAGCCAGGAATGGGGACATGACACATGGTACTAGGCTAATCATTTTGGGTATTACATGAGCCTCGGACAAGGTAATAGGCATAAGGTTTTTATCTTGCATAATGATTTTTTCAAACCAAGGGTCCATGATGGAAATGATTAAGGATGATAGAATGTTTGGATTTTGGACTTTGAGATGTTTATGGTTGTAAATGTTTATTGTTTGGACTCAAATTTTGTTAAATGGTTGTTTGAAAGAGGACACATCAAACACAACAATAAGATTGGTTTAAGTATGGATGCAAATGATGTTTACTAGTTTACTAATGTGATGATGTTTACTAATGTGATGATGATTACTAATGTGATGATGATTTTGCATGTTTTCAATGGTTGGGATCTACAAGTTATGCATTTTTTTGGGATGCACACCTCATTGATTGTAGTGGGATGACTTGAATGCATATTGCCTATATCCACGGGATGACTTTGTTATTTTTCCTTGTCTATGCTTATTTGCGCATTGGTATGTTGCATTGGGATGAGAGGATGGATGTTGCTTTGATAGTGATGTGTATTCGTCACCTAGTGATGGATGATCTTATATAGTGGTTGGGTGTAATGGTTATCTTCATGTGGTTGTAGATGTTGATCCTTGGTTTAGAGGTGTTTGGTAGTGTGTCTTGGTGGACTCTTGATTCTAGATTAGAGTATTAGCATGATACAAGTTCTCTTGAGACTAGGATGTCTATATTGGTGCATGTGATATTCTAGGAGGAGATGTTAGATCATGATGTCATGTTTGGATACCTAATTTTGTAGTTGGAGTTTTGACAGTGGTCTTGTTGGTTCTCTTGGTATTGAGTACATTGGTCATGTGCTTGGGAGCTTCATGATAATGTGGTGTTGCATTTGGAGCTTAACATGGATTGATTGGTTGTAGGTTCTCATACATACTTTGAGACTTGGGTGAGGCTAGAGTTCTCTTGGGATTAGAGACACTTGTTGAGATGGTTACCCTTTAGAGGTTTTAGCAGGAAGACCAAGGAGACTTTCACTTGGATATGGGCGTGAGTTGATTATGGACCTAGAGAAGATTCTTATTGGAGAGAGTCATTGTGGCTTGGTGTATCTTCGACGAGCATTCTCATTCCCCACTCTTGGTCTACTCGGCAGACTATCATCTAAGAGGTATTTCCCATCCTTTAGATGAATTTTTTAATGCTTTATCTTCTCATGGTTATGGATCTTGAGCTATGGTTATTGGTTCTAGAGGGTTCATTCGAGGGGTGTCTCTAAACATGCTTTTTCTCAGGCGCTAAACTGGAGTTGTCTAGATGTACAAGTGCACCTCTCTCAATGAAGTTTATTTTGTTAACTTAGTTCATCCTAGTGACTCAAGGGGTTGCTATATTCTTTAGGCACAATCTTTCATAGACTAAAACATTCACTCCATGTTAAGGTGCTCAAAGGAGGCTCTGGAGATGGAAAATGGTGCCTTAACTCACTTATGTAAATTTTGGACTTTTAGGCAATTGCAAGATGTCTTGGAGGGCTCAATTCTTCAAGGTGCCCATTTTGTTCACCACTTGTAGCATCACTTGTTCAAGACGCATGTGTGATTTGGTGAAAAATAGGCACCTAGAGTGAATAGGCTTTCATCCTAACTTAATACACTGCCTCCTTTTGATGATTTTTGGGGCAGCAGAAAACCTTTCACCATGGGCAAATGCCTCAGAGCTATAAAAAATTGAGAGACATTATTGTAGAGGCACTCTACGTGATCGCGTTGCCTTAGACGGAATGTTTCTAAGTGACATAGTTTTCAAGTAACATCTCGTCAAAGATTGCTACCTTTTTGCACTTTGGACTCTTCAGGGATATCGTCAGTACAATGTAGCTCTGACTGTTTCGACATGTTTGGGTGAAAAATAGGACCATGCCTAGCGTAAATGTACCCATTTGGACGCGTTGGAATAGTCAATTTGGTCGCATCAGGAGTAGGACAAAAGTTACACCCCTTTGCAACTTTACATTGCCTCCTTCTAACGATTTTTGGGGTAGCAGAAAACCTTTCACCATGGGCAAATGCCTCAGAGCTATAAAAAATTGAGAGAGGTTATTGTAGAGGCACTCTACATGATCGTGTTGCCTCAAATGGAATGTTTCTAAGTGACATGGTTTTTGAGTAACATCTCGTCAAAGATTGCTACCTTTTTGCACTTTGGACTCTTCAGGGATATCGTCGGTACAATGTAGCTCCGACTGTTTCGACATGTTTGGGTGAAAAATAGGACCATGCCTAGCATAAATATACCCATTCAGATGAGTTGGAATAGTTAGTTTGGTCGCATCAAAAGCAGGATGAAAGTTACACCCCTTTGCAACTTTACACTGCCTCCTTTTGACGATTTTTGGGGCAGTAGAAAACCTTTCACCACGGGAAAATGCCTTAGAGCTATAAAAAACTGAGAAAGTTTATTATAGAGGCACTCTATGTGATCGTGTTGCCTTAGACGGAATGTTTCTAAGTGACACAGTTTTCAAGTAACATCTCGTCAAAGATTGCTGCCTTTTTGCACTTTGGACTCTTCAGGGATATCGTCGGTACAATGTAGCTCCGACTGTTTCGACATGTTTGGGTGAAAAATAGGACCATGCCTAGCATAAATGTACCCATTTGAATGCGTTGGAATAGTCAGTTTAGTCAAATCAGGAGCAGGACGAAAGTTACACCCCTTGCAACTTTACACTGCCTCCTTCTGACATTTTTGGGGCAGCAGAAAACCTTTCACCACGGGCAAATGCCTCAGAGCTATAAAAAACTAAGAGAGGTTATTGTAGAGGCACTCTACATGATCATGTTGCCTTAGATGGAATATTTCTAAGTGACAGTTTTTGAGTGACATCTCGTCAAAGATTGCTTCCTTTTTGCACTTTGGACTCTTCAGGGATATCGTCGGTACAATGTAGCTCCAACTGTTTCGACATGTTTGGGTGAAAAATAGGACCATGCCTAGCATAAATGTACCCACTCAGACACGTTGGAACAGTTAGTTTGGTTGCATCAAGAGAAGGACGAAAGTTACACCCCTTTGCAACTTTACACTGCCTCCTTCTGACAATTTTTGGGGCAGCAGAAAACCTTTCACCACGGGCAAATGCCTCAGAACTATAAAAAACTGACAGAGGTTATTGTAGAGGCATTCTACATGATCGCGTTGCCTTAGATAGAATGTTTCTAAGTGACATAGTTTGTGAGTAACATCTCATCAAAGATTGCAACCTTTTTGCACTTTGGACTCTTTAGGGATATCGTCGGTACAATGTAGTTCGGACTGTTTCGACATGTTTGGGTGAAAAATAGGACCATGCCTAGTGTAAATGTACCCATTCAGATGCGTTGGAACAATCAGTTTTGTCACATCAGGAGCAGGACAAAAGTTACACCCCTTTGCAACTTTACACTACCTCCTTCTAATGATTTTTGGGGCAGCAGAAAACCTTTCACAACGGGCAAATGCCTCAGAGATATAAAAAATTGAGAGAGGTTATTATAGAGGCACTCTACATGATCGCGTTGCCTTAGATGGAATGTTTCTAAGTGACACAGTTTTCAAGTAACATCTCATCAAAGATTGCAGCCTTTTTGCACTTTGGACTCTTCAGGGATATCATCGGTACAATGTAGCTCCGACTGTTTCGACATGTTTGGGTGAAAAACAGGACCATGTCTAGCTTAAATGTACCCATCCGGACTCGTTGGAACAATCAGTTTGGTCACATCACGAGCAGGACACTAAAAATATAAAAGTTGCTTTGTGTAACTTGACAACATTGACACTTTTTTGCAACATGACTCAAAGACTCAAACTAACCCCAAATGACTCAAAGTGACTTAAAATCACCTTGATTTGGTGCCCAATGTACATTATAGAAGTTGAGGTGCTCCTTATCATTCAAACATCTTAGATGAGTGCATAGGAAAGGAAAAAGCTCTAAGTTTCATCATCATAAGCGCCTAATATCAAGAGACTTTAATGGCTCAAACCTTAGCATGGAGTCCTAAGGCGCATTTCATGTCTCCTTTCATCCAGTTTGGCACCCTTATGTAGATTTTTCAACTTGATTTGGCACCCTATATGTGAAGGAAGATCTAAAGGCATGAAAGTGGATGTCATATTGCAAGAGTTTGGATCATCAAAATTGAAAGAAATAAGTCTATTAAGCTTGGGCGCCCTTGGTCTTCTTTTCATTCATTATGAGCACCTTGGGAGAATGGTATATAGGTCATCATCATGATTGGGTGCCCTCGATCCAGAGTGTTGGAGAGATCATCAAATGGTGTCTAGTAGGGTAAGTTATGAGTTTGGTCGCATCAGGAGTAGGACACCAAAAATGCATAACATGATGATGTAAAAATGTGTACATATGTGTAAAAATGTAGGAGGAAATCAAAAAAGACAAACCTTACAAATTAATGTGTATACTTACAACTCAATGTAACATAACTTTACAAAATCAATGTGAATACTTACAAATTAATCCAATGAACCATCCGGGTCTGCTCTACTCTTTATTGTGTCAAGTATTGCTTTATGGTCAGACTCACGCACCTTCCACAATATTTTGTTCAAAGGTCTACCCCGATACTTTATCAAATGAACATTAGATGCCACAACAAGGTTCGAGTAATGAAGAATCTTCCAATGCATGTCAAAGTCCTCAAATAGCCAAATATTAACACTCTTATGTGGGTACCTTCTAAGCCATGTTCCAATAATAACCACTGATCCTGTAGGGTATTCGATGTTTTCTCCATCAGTAACAGGGGCCTCCAATTTCTTTTTGGCCTCAACACAATGACATAAGTAATAATTTGTTCCCTCTTCATTATCTTCATCTACAATAAGTGCATATATGTGCCCTACATTGATATGTGTAGCAAATTAGATGAAATTAGTCAACATTACAAAAACACTACAAAGTAAGATGACATTACCTAGTTGAACTAGATGAAATTAGATGCATATATGTGCCCTATATTACCTGGTTGAACTAAATCTGATATGTGGTCAAAGTCAACTGATGATTCCATCTGTGTTAGTTCCAGTGTCGTCGGGGGTCGATACGTGTCAAGTGGGCTAAGATAACTTAACTGCCATTCGTCAACCCACTCCTTTGACTCGCACTCATCCCAGACTTGAATTGTATAGGAAGAACAAAAGTATGACATATTTCATGTATGGATACTCCATGAACCTGCAATTGAGCTTTTGAAAGAGTGCATCTCATTTGATCCTGTCAGTGTACAACAATCCTCATATGGTGCAATGTTAGTATCATCTATCAACAAAAAAAATCTACGAACTAAAGACTTACCTCATTATCTAGACCCATGGAAGCATTACACCACTCGACAATCAATTTTGCATCTGTCAACTTTGCATTGTCTTTATACTTTAACTCTTCTCGTGCTATGGCTCTTTTGATACATGCTCCTGCACCATCATGCTCCCCATTTCTATGCTCGGTCTCACAAAAGTTCCTCATATGTTGAATACCTGTAAAATTATGCCTCCTACTCAGCCAATAGAAATTTTGCGAGTTCTTGAATTGTGACGCACAGTTATCCGACCATATGATATGCTGACTGAACGATATGCCCCTTCTAGCCAAATCATTGTAGAACACCTGAAAGTAACCTTGCACGAACTCCGTAGAATGTGTACGATCATCACTAATCTAGAAATTATACTCCCTTATGATCTTTTTGTCATCCTCTATACTATCATTCGCATGAATGAATGCGATGTGCACAAATATAGAAACCTGTGTGGACTTGTAATATTGTGATTGTACCTCACGCTGTGGCTATAGACTGTAGTTCTCTGTAAAGTCAACGACTGAAACAATGCTACCAGCCGAAAATGTGTCCTTGCATAACTTGAATTGCAAGTCCAACCATCGAGCTCTATGGGCATGTCTTGCATACTCATACACTATGTTGTCACAAAATATAGGCATAAACTGATACACTGGAATCTTTTCAATAACTAATTCACACCTCTTTACTTCTTTACCATCTTTTGTATTGTATGCCACTATTTTATACTTGCCAAACTCTACTAGTTTGTTTCCAACTGCATGTGTTATTTCCATATGTTCACATATTGGCAAATGTTGCAAGCCACCGCAACGATGACATGTGCCATCCAAGCATAATTTCTTGTAGAATATTTGACCTTCCTCTCTTTCACATAAAATTCTTGATATGAAGTCTCTTGAAGATGTTGGTGGGGCACATATGACACAACCCTACAAATCATTGTTAGTATGCATATCTAAACATATAGACCTATAAGCATCAAAATGGTTAGAAAATTCAATATGTAATCTACAACAACAAGTAGTGCATGTGTGATTTATCTTAACATAGAAAGGTTTTAGCAATTCAAAATATATTTGACAAATTTTAATTTGAGGATACTTCTCTAGAAATTTACCATAAAACTGTGTTTGAGTCTCATCCAAAAAATGCTTTGGATGTGGCTCGCAGTTCTGACTACCGATTCTCCTTCTTATCACATCCCTTTGATTCAGAGATACCCTTGTGTAATTCTTCCAAAAGTCTTCAATTAGTGATCTCAATGCTTCAACAATTGGTTTATCTTTTCGTGGTAGTCTCCCCAAGAACGCCCATAATTCATTGGCATTAGTGTCCTCAATTCTTTAGCATCTTCCAACAGCTCTTGATAAAGTTTTCCTATTAATTCTCAATTCTTAACTTGTCTTTCTAATGAGACGAGCTTTCTTCATTTGACTACTTACTATAGTCGATGTAATCACACACCGTGTTGCATTACTATCTTTTGTGCGTGAGGTGTTACCCACACTCTCATACGCACTCATTAGATTCTTGACAATAGATTTTTCACTTGAAGCCTCTGATGTTCTCAACCCAAGAATATTCATGATAGACCTATACTTTATACTTCGCATCATTTCAACGAATAGTTGACATCTTGCAGTCTCATTTAACTTTTCAAAGAATAATCTCCAAATCTTATTAGCATATCTTCTACAAGTGCGTTTTGGAATCTTACCTTCCATTGGCTGCAAAATATTCTCATCAATATCAATCAAATACTTTGGCTTTCTATGCAAAATTCTAGGTGGTGTCAAGTTAGGTAAATTCATCTCAACATTAGGAATTTCATCAATATTTAAATGAGATGGGTTAGATGGCATACCTTTGATCAAAGATGGAATAGATGACATACCTTGAGGTTGAGGTGGGAATGATGGTGTACCTCCTTCATCACATGTGAGTGATGATGTAGTCTCAACTTGAGACGTGGTAGATGGTGTCCCTACATGTTGACTTGTGGTAAAGGATGTGTCTCCAACTATGGTATTCAAATCTCTCGTACCACGAAGTTTTTGCATTCGTTCTCTTTGTGCTACCAATACCATATCTCTTTGTGATGGTTGTGGTTCCTCTTCAATTGGTATGTCTTCATTTATCGTGTCTAATTTCCTCTTCTCACGAAGTTCCCTCATAGCCACTGCTTTCTTTGCATTCTTAGCTTCTATCTCTTCCTGTGTTGGTTTAATTCTTGATTGTTTCCTCGGCATGATGGAGAATTTGTCTATAGCATGATAAAGAGACCAATATTAGTTCCTAAGAAATGAATACAAGATAATAGTGGGATTGTATTTTTTTTATGTTGTAAGGATTTATTCTTGTATAGTTTAACATCATGGTATGAACTAAGGTTTGTTTATTACACATAATTATTAAAGAGCCCAAGTGTAGAAAATATACATGGCATCATGTGAGATTGTAGGCTGCTTTCTTGATTGGGAATGTGTCTATTTTAAACATGTATGATAAAGCATGATAAACTAATTCAATCTGAAATAAGGAAAATGTAAAGAACATGCATGTAAAGACTTGACATACCTAAAAAATGAAGATTTGAATGGAGAGAGTACCCAATTATGTAGTGTTTTTATCTTCTTGCATCAAACTCCTCAACAATTTGAGTTTTTCACCACTCGCTTCCTTTTCAATGTTAAATTCCTAAAATTGAATCACAATTAACATTGCAACACTACAAAAATTGAAACTTGAATAGATATATATCACACTTGGTGTGAAAACTATGTTATTTCCTCCTTAAGTTGGCAAAGCAGAAAAGGTGGTGGAAAGATCATGCAAAGGTGGCACAATGTGTCAAATGTGCATGTGAACTTCCCAATAGCATGAAAGCACTTCTTTTTTGTCAGAGCACGCGTAGAATCAGTAAGAAAATAGAGCATGTGGGCCTGGATCATGGGGGTAACCACTTTTTTACCATTTCAATAGAAATACAAAATGCGAGCGCGTTATAACGCGCTTGCATTTTGTCCTGTTATAGATTCATCACATCCTTTGCATTGATCACATCTTTTTCCTACAAGGGCTTGCCAGATGCTCTACCATATGATAGGCATAACAATGAAGGGGCAAGCCCTCATAATCAAGTTCTTCATAGAAAATGCCCTCAACCCTCAACGTCAAACCCTAATCCCTAAACCCTCAACTCTGATCCCTTGACCCTTGATGCTCAACCCTCAATGTCAAATCCTAATCCCTCAACCCTCAACCCTCAACCCTCAATGTCAAATCCTAATCCCTCGACCCTCAACCCTATCCCTAAACCCTCAACCCTCAATGTCAAATCCTAATCCCTCAACCCTAATCCGTCATCCCTCAACTCTAATCCCTCATCCCTAAACCCTAAATGCTATCCCTAATCCTACACCCTCAATAGACTCGATACTATACCTTAAACTCTAATCCCTTATCCCTAAACCCTCCAACCCTATCCCTAATCCTTACACCCTCCACACTCTACTTTAACACTAATCCTTTTAACTTCAACCCTATCCCTAAACCCTTGACCCTCGAACCTCAACCCTCAACCCTCAACATCAAACCCTAATCCCTCAACCCTTAACTCTGATCCATCAACCCTCAACACTATACCTTAAACCCTAATCCCTTCAACCTTAATCCTATCCCTAAACCCTTGACCCTTGAACCTCAACCCTCAACCCTCGATGTCAAACCCTAATCCCTCAACCCTTAACTCTGATCCCTCATCTCTCAACCCTAACCCTAAACCCTCAACCCTCAACATCAAATCCTAATCCCTCAACCCTTCACTCTAATCCCTCAACCCTAAACCCTATCCCTAAACCCTCAACACTATACCTTAAACCCTAATCCCTCAGCCCTCAACCCTAAACCTTATCCCTAAACCCTAATCCCTCAACCCTCAACCCTAATCTGTCATCCCTCAACTCTAATCCCTCATCCCTAAACCCTAAATGCTATCCTTAATCCTACACCCTCAACAGACTTGATACTATACCTTAAACTCTAATCCCTTATCCCTAAACCCTCCAACCCTATCCCTAATCCTTACACCCTCCACACTCTACTTTAACACTAATCCCTTGAACCTCAACCCTATCCCTAAACCCTTGACCCTCAAACCTCAACCCTCAACCCTTAATGTCAAACCCTAATCCCTCAACACTTAACTCTGATCCATCAACCCTCAACACTATACCTTAAACCCTAATCCATTCAACCTCAACCCTATCCCTAAACCCTTGAACCTTGAACCTCAACCCTCAACCCTTAACTCTGATCCCTCATCTCTCAACCCTAACCCTAAACCCTCAACCCTCAACATCAAATCCTAATCCCTCAATCCTTCACTCTAATCCCTCAACCCTAAACCCTATCCCTAAACCCTCAACACTATACCTTTAACCCTAATCCCTCAGCCCTCAACCCTAAACCTTATCCCTAAACCCTAATCCCTCAACCCTCAACCCTAATCCATCATCCCTCAACTCTAATCCCTCATCCCTAAACCCTAAATGCTATCCCTATTCCTACACCCTCAATAGAATCGATACTATACCTTAAACCCTAATCCCTTATCCCTAAACCCTCCAACCCTATCCCTAATCCTTATACCTTCCACACTCTACTTTAACCCTAATTCCTCGACCCTCGACCCTATCCCTAAACCCTTGACCCTCGAACCTCAACCCTCAACGTCAAACCCTAATCCCTCAACCCTTAACTTTGATCCCTCGACCCTCAACACTATACCTTAAACCCTAATCCCTATCCCTCAACCCTTAACCCTTAAAACTTAAACCCTATCCCTACACCCTCAACACTTGACACTATATCTTAAGCCTTAAACCCTCATCCCTAAAGCCTCAACCCTCAATCCTTAAACCTTCAACCCTAAACCCTATCCCTAATCCCTCTACCCTCGACACGCTAACCCTAAACTCGACATTAAATGCTAATCTGTCAACCCTAAACCCTAATCCTAAACCCTCAACCCTCAACCCTCAACACTATACCTTAAACCCTAATCCCTCAACCCTCAACCCTAAACCTTATCCCTAAACCCTAATCCCTCAACCCTCAACCCTAATCCATCATCCCTCAACTCTAATCCCTCATCCCTAAACCCTAAATGCTATCCCTATTCCTAAACCCTCAACAAACTTGATACTATACCTTAAACTCCAATCCCTTATCCCTAAACCCTCTAACCCTATCCCTAATCCTTATACCCTCCACACTCTACTTTAACCCTAATTCCTCGACCCTCAACCATATCCCTAAACCCTTGACCCTCGAACCTCAACCCTCAACCCTCAACATAAAACGCTAATCCATCAACCCTTAACTCTGATCCCTCGACCTTCAACCCTATCCCTAAACCCTCAACCCTCAACGTCAAATTCTAATCCCTCAACCCTTCACTCTAATCCCTCAACCCTAAACCCTATCCCTAAACCCTCAACACTATACCTTAAACCCTAATCCCTCAACCCTAACCCTAAACCTTGTCCCTAAACCCTAATCCATCAACCCTCAACCCTAATCTGTCATCTGTCATCCCTCAACTCTAATCCCTCATTCCTAAACCCTAAATGCTATCCCTATTCCTAGACCCTCAACAGGCTTGATACTATACCTTAAACTGTAATCCCTCTACCCTCGACACTCTTATTTAACCCTAATCCCTTGACCATTAACCCTATCCCTCAACCTCAACCCTCAACCCTCAACCCTCAACTCTCAACATTAAACCCTAATTCATCAACCCTAAACCCTAATCCCTCAAACCTAAACCCTATCCCTAAACCATCAACCCTCAACACTATACCTTAAACCCTAATCCCTCAACCCTACACCCTAAACCTTATCCCTAAACCATAATCCCTCAACCCTCAACCCTAATCCCTCATCCCTCAACTCTAATCCCTCATCCCTAAACCCTAAATGCTATCCCTATTCCTAAACCCTCAACAGACTTGATACTATACCTTAAACTTTAATCCCTTATCCCTAAACCCTCCAACCCTATCCCTAATCCTTATACCCTCCACACTCTACTTTAACCCTGATTCCTCGACCCTCAACCCTATCCCTAAACCCTTGACCCTCGAACCTCAACCCTCAACACTCAACATCAAACCCTAATCCCTCAACCCTTAACTCTGATCCCTCGACCTTCAACCCTATCCCTAAACCCTCAACCCTTCACTCTAATCCCTCAACCCTAAACCCTATCCCTAAACCCTCAACACTATACCATAAACCCTAATCCCTCAACCCTAACCCTAAACCTTGTCCCTAAACCCTAATCCCTCAACCCTCAACCCTAATCTGTCATCTATCATCCCTCAACTCTAATCCCTCATTCCTAAACCCTAAACGCTATCCCTATTCCTAGACCCTCAACAGGCTCGATACTATACCTTAAACCCTAATCCCTCTACCCTCGACACTCTTATTTAACCCTAATCCCTTGACCATTAACCCTATCCCTCAACCTCAACCCTCAACCTTCAACCCTCAACTCTCAACATTAAACCCTAATTCATCAATCCTAAACCCTAATCCCTCAAACCTAAACCCTATCCCTAAACCATCAACCCTCAACACTATACCTTAAACCCTAATCCCTCAACCCTCAACCCTAAACCTAATCCCTAAACCCTAATCCCTCAACCCTCAACCCTAATCCCTCATCCCTCAACTCTAATCCCTCATCCCTAAACCCTAAATGCTATCCCTATTCCTAAACCCTCAACAGACTCAATACTATACCTTAAACTCTAATCCCTTATCCCTAAACCCTCCAACCCTATCCCTAATCCTTATACCCTCCACATTCTACTTTAACCTTAATTCCTCGACCCTCAACCCTATCCCTAAACCCTTGACCCTCAAACCTCAACCCTCAACCCTCAACATCAAACCCTAATCCCTCAACCCTTAACTCTGATCCCTCGACCTTCAACCCTATCCCTAAACCCTCAACCCTCAACGTCAAATTCTAATCCCTCAACCCTTCACTCTAATCCCTCAACCCTAAACCCTATCCCTAAACCCTCAACACTATACCTTAAACCCTAATCCCTCAACCCTTAACCCTAATCTGTCATCCGTCATCCCTCAACTCTAATCCCTCATTCCTAAACCCTAAATGCTATCCCTATTCCTAGACCCTCAATAGGCTCGATACTATACCTTAAACCCTAATCCCTCTACCCTCGACACTCTTATTTAACCCTAATCCCTTGACCATTAACCCTATCCCTCAACCTCAACCCTCAACCCTCAACCCTCAACTCTCAACATTAAACCCTAATTCATCAACCCTAAAACCTAATCCCTCAAACCTAAACCCTATCCCTAAACCATCAACCCTCAACACTATACCTTAAACCCTAATCCCTCAACCCTCAACCCTAAACCTTATCCCTAAACCCTAATCCCTCAACCCTCAACCCTAATCCCTCATCCCTCAACTCTAATCCCTCATCCCTAAACCCTAAATGCTATCCCTATTCCTAAACCCTCAACAAACTCGATACTATACCTTAAACTCTAATCCCTTATCACTAAACCCTCCAACCCTATCCCTAATCCTTATACCCTCCACACTCTACTTTAACCCTAATCCCTTCAACCTTAACCCTATCCCTAAACCCTTGACCCTCGAACCTCAACCCTCAACCCTCGACGTCAAACCCTAATCCCTCAACCCTTAACTTTGATCCTGCATCTCTCAACCCTAACCCTAAACCCTAAACCCTCAACCCTCAACCCTCAACGTCAAATCCTAATCCCTCAACCCTTCACTCTAATCCCTCAAGCCTAAACCCTATCCCTAAACCATCAACACTATACCTTAAACCCTAATCCCTCAGCCCTCAACCCTAAACCTTATCCCTAAACCCTAATCCCTCAACCCTCAACCCTAATCCGTCATCCCTCAACTCTAATCCCTCATCCCTAAACCCTAAATGCTATCCCTATTCCTACACCCTCAACAGAATCGATACTATACCTTAAACCCTAATCCCTTATCCCTAAACCCTCCAACCCTATACCTAATCCTTATACCCTCCACACTCTACTGTAACCCTAATTCCTCGACCCTCAACCCTATCCCTAAACCCTTGACCCTCGAACCTCAACCCTCAACCCTCAACGTCAAACCCTAATCCCTCAACCCTTAACTCTAATCCCTTGACCCTCAACACTATACCTTAAACCCTAATCCCTATCCCTCAACCCTTAACCCTTAAAACTTAAACCCTATCCCTACACCCTCAACACTTGACACTATATCTTAAGCCTTAAACCTTCATCCCTAAAGCCTCAACCCTCAATCCTTAAACCTTCAACCCTAAACCCTATCCCTAATCCCTCTACCCTCGACACTCTAACCCTAACCTCGACATTAAATGCTAATCCGTCAACCCTAAACCCTAATCCTAAACCCTCAACCCTCAACCCTCAACACTATACCTTAAACCCTAATCCCTCAACCCTCAACCCTAAACCTTATCCCTCAACCCTAATCCCTCAACCCTCAACTCTAATCCATCATCCCTCAACTATAATCCCTCATCCCTAAACCCTAAATGCTATCCCTATTCCTAAACCCTCAATAGACTCGATACTATACCTTAAACCCTAATCCCTTATCCCTAAACCCTCCAACCCTATCCCTAATCCTTACACCCTCCACACTCTACTTTAACCCTAATCCCTCGACCCTAAACCCTTGACCCTTGAACCTCAACCCTCAACCCTCAATGTCAAACCCTAATCCCTCAACCCTTAACTCTGATCCCTCGACCCTCAACCCTATCCCTAAACCCTAAACCCTCAACCCTAATCTATCATCCCTCATCCCTAAACCTTAAACACTATCCCTATTCCTAGACCCTCAACGAGCTCGATACTATACCTTAAACGCTAATCCCTTATCCCTAAACCCTCCAACTCTATCCCTTATCCCTTAACCCTCATGATTAATAGCCTTGAACATAAAAAAATTTGAGGGGAACATAACGCGAGCACGTTATAACGCACTCGCATTATGTCAAACATGACAAAAAACAAACTTGCGGGAAAGAAAAATGCAAGACAAAACATAACGCGAGCGCGTTATAACGCGCTCGCGTTATTTCTTGCTTTGGGAATCCCAAGCCTTGGGCTTGGGATTTGCTTTGGATTTCCAACCCAAAGGCTTGGAGTGCCTTATGAATAGTCACAAATGTGTTTTTCTATATTCTTCAAAATTTCACATAATTTTGTTCGTGCTAACCCTCAGATTTGCACATGTTTCAAGGTCAAACAAATCGAACACATGGGTAATGTTAGGATTTCTCTTAGCTATTTGACAATGTGATTTTTTTCACATTTTAACAATGTTAAGCCTTTCATCTTTAATTTCTTTTGTTTGTGTGTCCGTTTTTAGGCAAAAACCACTGTTTGGTCTTTTTTTCATTGTAAAATAACTATTCATTCAAATTTCAAAAAAATTACATATTTAGAAACTAGACTCCATTCTACAAATATTAAAAAAATAAAAAAATGATTTTCAATTAGTTTTCAAAATGTATAGGGGTAGCACGGCCAAAATTCTATTTTTTAGGATGTGTCCACTTTGAAAATTAGTAAAAAATCAAATATTCATCAAAAAATTATTAGAAAAATTGGGCATAAACTACATGCTATTAGCTAATTTCTCACTGAAGCAATTTTTAAAATGCCAAAAAAAAGTTGACCTTTTGAGGGAGCCACAAAACATGCTATGTTATGTTTTTTTGACAGAAACAACACCAATTTCTGTGGCTCCCTCTTTTGAACCCCTTAATCTATGCCATTTTCAAAACAAAATAGTAGTTTAGAAAGTAGACTCGGAGCACTATGAACATTGTCTTGGTTGCATCTCCAAATTTTGAGTGTAACTATGCTCAATTTCTCATCCAAGGCCAGTATTTCTTGATTTCAGAAAAAAATGGCCACTTAAGACCCCTTTTTGGCCCCCCATCTTCCTGCACTTACCCACTAGCCTTACCATCAGCCTTAGATGCCCCATCAAAGTTCAGTTTGAGCCAATGGGGCTTCGGGGGAATCCATCTAGTATTTAATCTCACAGCTATTTGGAATTATCATGAGCCAGAATTTGGTTTAGAATTCTCCAATTAGTCATAATTTTCTCTTCTTCTTGAGAAAGAGGTTTTTCCGTAGGTTTGATGGGAGAATTGATCACACTTTCCATGAGGATCTTAGAAAAAGAATGAGGGATTATCATGAGCCAGAATTTGGTTTAGAATTCTCCAATTAGTCATAATTTTCTCTTCTTCTTGAGAAAGAGGTTTTTTCGTAGGTTTGATGTGAGAATTGATCACACTTTCCATGAGGATCTTAGAAAAAGAATGAAGGACTTGAGAGGTATCCCTGCAGCATCCCTAAATATTCTGTTATTACGTTCCTTCCATAAAGTCTAACCAAGACAAGGCAGAGTTTGGTTCCAAAGCTCAACAAGCCATGGATGAGAGAAGGTAGGGCACCAGTTGGCAATGACTTCCTTAACATAAGGATTACAAACCCATTGAATGCCAAAATTCCTTAAAATAGTATTCTAGCTTTCCCTGGCAAAATCATAGTGGAGGAGTAAATGAGAGACTGTTTCCTCCTTCTCAAAGCATAGAAAACACCTATTTACCAGAGTGAATCACCTCCTCTATAAATTATCTTGAGTTAAGATTTTGTTATGAACAGCAGCCCACCAAAACATATTAATTTTAGGGATAAGTTTATGATTCCAAACTTTCCTCCAAAGCTCATTTTTATGCACATCAAGGATCAGCAGATGGTAAGCAGACTTAATAGAAAAATGACCTTTCTTATCCGGCCACCAATAAAACTCATCTTCCCTAGGAAAGAGAGGGATTCTGACCCCCAGTATCAAATGTTGACTTGATAATATGTTATTTTTTTGTAATAGTAAGGATGTGATTTGTGACTTTAAGTCTCAACTTTCAACACAATTTGAGATAAATGACTTAGGGGTTGTCAAATATATCTTAGGTATAGAGATCAAAAGAGATAGAGTGAAAAAAATCTTTAGTTGGGCCAGATCAAGTATGTGAACTCAATGTTGGAGAGATTCAATGTGACAACTTGTAGACCATTGTGTGTTCCTATTTTAGTGGAGACTAAGTTATCAGTAGAGCAGTGTCTAACTTCACCTACTAAAATGGAGGACATGACTCATGTGCCTTATGCAAGTGTCATTGGAACTTTGATATATGCCACTATTTGTACTAGACTAGACATTACCCAAGTAGTGAGAGTCCATAGTCATTTCATGGCTAATCCTAGATGAGTTTGTTGGAATGCAATTAAGAGGGTCTTCAAATATTTGTGGGGTACCTCTAAGTACTCTATTTGTTATCATGGTGATTCTATAGTGGATCAACACTCAATGAATATTCATGGATTTGTGGGTTCAAATTTGGCAGGTGATATCAATAGAAAGAGATCCACCAAAAATTACC
This sequence comes from Cunninghamia lanceolata, assembly GCA_027924645.1. Taxonomy (NCBI): domain Eukaryota; kingdom Viridiplantae; phylum Streptophyta; class Pinopsida; order Cupressales; family Cupressaceae; genus Cunninghamia; species Cunninghamia lanceolata. The sequence goes on along the minus strand of BSBN01000160.1, from coordinate 3,236,751 downwards.
TTTTTTTATTCTATTCAATGGTGTTATTAGTTCCAGATGAACAAGTACTAGGTTATGGTTGCTTTTTCCACTACAAAATCTAAGTACATGGCAACTACTCATGCTTGTAAAGAAGTAATCTCACTTAAGAGATTATGTTTAGATTTGGGGCTAAGTTAGGAAGCTATTACAATTCTATGTGATAGTTAGAGTGTCATATGTCTATCAAAGAACCCAGTCTTTCATGCAAGAACTAAGCACATTGATATCAAATACCATTTTGTTTGTGACATGGGAGAGGATGGGAGGGTGATGTTGGAGAAATTTGACACTTTGAAAAATGTCATAGATGCATTACGGTATGGAAATAGAGGGCCAAAAAGAGTAAAAAATGGCCACTTTTTTCTTGAAATTAGCAAAAAATAATTTTGGATGAGTAGTTCATGATACCCATGCTCAAGATTTCAAGATGTGATAAAAACAAGATTTTTAATGCTTGGAATCTAGTTTCTAAGCTACTAATTTTTTTAAAAATATGATGGAGATTAAGAGGGTCAAATAGTGAGAGCACATAAAGTGGTTCTATTTTTGTTAGAAAAATATAACATAGAGTTAGGTGTGCTCCCCCTAAAATGTAAACCTTTTTAAGTATTTCACAAATCCCTTCAATGGAAATTTAGTTAATATCACATAGTTTATGCTAGATTTTTCTACTAATTTTTTAATGAATATATAATTTTCTACTAATTTTCAAAGTGGAAACATCTTGAAAAATAAAAAATTCAGCATACTCCCCCCTTAATTTTGAGAAAACTAATAAAAAAACTTTTTTTTGAATTTGTGTAGAATGGAGTCTAGAATATAAAAATGTAATTTTCTTAAAATTTTGATGAATGGATAAAAAATGGCACCAAAAAAACTATACATAGGTGTTTGAAAAAAATGAAGACTCTACTAACAAATAAAGACATTAATAATATATTCACATTTTTTAAAAATTACATGGTTAGAAAGCTAACATGGACTTTTATCTCATAGTGGTGTTTTTTATAATTTTATTAGGAAATACATTATCCTAACAAAGAGCACACTCAACATCTATGTTTTTTGTATGACTTTTTTAAAACACATCTTTAGCACCAAAATTGAATGGCCATCCCTTAGGATTAGTAAATTTAAATTTGTACCAAGCCTAATAAAGACATTTAATTAGTCAAAACTAGAACACGAGCACATTATAATATGCTCATGTTTTAAAAAAAGTGTATGAATCATAACATGTGTAACACATGCATTATGTTTTCCAAATCCCAAGTACATTTTAAAGATTATTAATTTTGGACCCCAACTTGGTGCACATATCCATTAACAAAGTTAATGAGCATAGATAATTTTAGGTGGTGTTGTGATTCTATGGGCCTCTCACCCCTTAACAATTAGTTGATAGTGTTGTTACTCCTTTTTCTCTTGAAAGGTGTTTGACAAGTGGGAGAATGTTATGAAAAATACATCAACCTTGTATCCTAATGTTAAGAATAAAAAATGTAAATTTTCAAGCTATAGAATAGAAAACATTAATTTTCTGGGCTATACTGGTCATTCTTTGCCCAAATTTTTTTTTGGATTGGTTACAGGGATGTAAATGTCTTTGAGCTCTATAATTTTTTTAAAAAAGGGCTCAAGCAATTTCCTAGATCAAAATTTATGGCCTTTGGAAGTTGAGCCTCCCACATCAAAAATGTAAGAACATCTATGACATAGAAGAGAGCTATAAGAAGTAGTTACACTTGTTGACCAATTTATTGCATGTGTTATTAAATGTCATAAGGAATGTTTGAATGGAGATAATGAAATCAAAATGAAGTACCCAAGTTGGTGTGTGGATTATGATGAGCTTATGGCAGGTTGAAGGCCTATGTTATTTTTATCCCATGGACTCATCTTGGGATTTGGGTGGATTTTTAACTAGGGATTTGGGCATAAAATTTTGGGTGGTTTCATCTCATGGTTTCCTATTTACCATTTGATGGTTTTATGTATTGCTTCTCCTATTTATTGGGTTCTTGAGATGGAGGTTATATAGTGAGTTTGTGTAGGTATTATAAGTACTAAAATCATGTTGGGCCAATATGGTGGTCCTATGATGAGATGGAAATCATAGCTCATGACCCCCAAAGGGATGATTTTACTTCTCCTAGTAGTTTTCGCTTTGATGATATCCTTTGTTGGTTTGTTTTCTTTTGTCCCTCTTATTTTTCCTTTCGTTTCATTTTCCTACCTTTTGCATTGCCTTGTTGTCCCCTCTTGTTTGCCTATTTAGGGTCACTACTTTTGATTTTAGGATCACCTATAGTGTCTTTGGGTCACCCCTTATGTAACGAATGCTTGTTCGTTCCTTAAAAACATACTAAATTCTACTAAGAAAAACACCAAATTTCTTTTTTAATAAAACAAAATTAATAACCATAATTACATCTTATGAGATTCATAACGAATACTTTTCATTTCACAAATTAATAAATGAATAAAATAATCATTTATAAAATATTACAAAGTAGCATTCACATCTTGATTATTTATTACAAATATACAACTTTAAATAGTACATTTATCATGTGAAATACAAATATTATCTCTCTGTAACCAAGTCTTTGGCATTCTTCAACTATGAGAGGGAGACCATCACCTGAATGCTTTACGTCCAACCACAGACTAGCGATCCCTCGCACGCCTTCCATTAGGAAGTGGCCCTACCCTTCACGAGGGTAGAAGATAAAGGAGATATGTAAGTACATCATGCATTCTGAAAACTACTGTTGTGTCTAATCACAAATAATCTACCATACGACTCTAGATTCCCTCTAACTAAGTATATGACTAAACCAACTTATGCAAATAAATATACATTGTGAACCAACAATGCAAGAAGTGATTTTGCATTACTCTGGCCAAATTTTTTGATAAATCAAATACACATTCTAGAAAAGGAGATGTGTGTCATGTGTTCACACACCTCTATCTCAAACTTGTTAAGAAGAATCATTATTTCACTTACAAGAATACATAATAGTATAATATCCCAAATATAAGCATATTTGCATCAGAAAATAGTCCATCTATCATAGGCTTAGCTAGTTGATTTAAGGAGTTTATGCCAACTACAAAACAACCTAGTCAAGTATATGATAGAATACTAACTAGAACAATTATATAGTAATGATACTACTGTGCATTTCTTGCATTCTCAACATTTAGTCAATCTGACAGTCTTATCATAGATTTCTAAACTCATGTCTTTAATAATCAAATATATAGGATATTAACTCCTACATTTATTGGGGTTTTAATTTAATAACATCAATTGTTCAAGTTCACTTTTAGAACTAATCAAATAAGAACTATCCATTGTTCATAAAATTAAAAGTTCTTTGCTACCTCCTTTTCTAGTTTTTTATGTTTCCACTCTACTTCAAGCATATGTATAAATCTATCTTAAATTTATTAAGGATATCAAGCTTATACTTAAATCCAATATATTCTAGGTCAAAATGAATATATAAGAATCTACTAATATCACTGGTCATTGTTTCTATATGGATATATAATATTTGAAAAATCTAATACTCACACTTTGCTCTCTTAAGCATATCTTGATCTGATAAAAATATTTAAATTCTCTTTTCAAAAAGTATAGATGCATATTTATATATATATACAATCAACTATAGAATAAAATAATAGTATCAAATGAATAAAATAAACTCATGTTCACTGGTTTGAATTGTGAGTTCCTCTCATGATTCATAAATAAAAACTAATATGAATAATTCCTGGGTTAAATACCTGATACAGAAATGAAACAATAAGGAATCATAATTCATTGGGAAAGAAGCATATTCATAATTTCCTCCCAAAATAATATGAATTTAAATTATTGAGAAGATTTATATGCAACTGAAACCTCTTTGCATATCTCAAAATCTATATTTTTTTTTCATTGGTAAGACATAATAGATTATATTAAACTTTCAAAAAATATCTCAAAATCTATATTAAGCTCATAACAACTTTTAATATAGATGAAGAGATTCTCAGGCAATCAACCTTTACAAGACTAAAAGAAACAAGAATACTTTCCCTTGTTTTCTAGTCTTAGAAATATGGACCAATATATGTTCAAACTAAAAGAATGTACTCCAATATACAATATATATCTATATGTGATCATATAACTATCAAGCCAAAACTTATATCACTTGCAGACTTGAAGATGATCAAGTATTAACAAACTCACAAACAATTTTTATTGATAAATCTAACCAAGGTCAAAAATCTAGCATACATATAGTCTCATAATACAGTCAAACCTATAAAGGTCAAGTATTTCCTATACTTTGTCTCCACAAGATGCAGACCGATAGGTGGTTGATAGGCATTAAAAACCTAAACTCATTTTAATTCCAAACCTTTTTACAGATAAAACAATGAACTCTTATTCATTTTAAAGAAAACATATTTCGAGGTCGATGGAAAACAAAAGACAGTGGAACATTTACCATTATTTGAGAAATAATTTTCTCTCAATGATGACTTATATAGAGTCAAAATGAAGTTAACAAATCTCATCCATTATCAAACCTAAGTGTGGTCAAGATTATATTATCTATACTCATAATGGAGATAGGCCTGAATATGGCTGATTCTTACTATTTTATAGAAGACTATGGAAAACAAACTCTAGACCTAGTATGGTCTTTTCACATGAGAATATAAACTACTTTCATGTAGACCTAAATTGTTTTTGAGATAACCCAAAAATACCAAACTCGGACCTATTATCATCTCTCAGTATTAACATTAAGAACCCAAGATACAAGCCTAACACAGAAATTCAAAACAAAACTAGATTTGAGATATCCATAAGAATATTTAATGGAAAATAGAGAAAGACTCGTCTCTTAAATTCTAAATACTTTCTTTCAAAACATTGCAACAATATTCATACCCATGTTCAATATTTGGCAAGAGAATAAATGTAGAATAAAATACTTAAACCAATGCATCAATATACTATAAAACATATCATTACTCAAGCAATATCCCTTTCAATAAGTTGTAGAGCTCTTCTCTCCTTGTCTATCTCCACACTATTCTCTTTTCCTCTCCATCTTCCTCTATTCTTCACTGATTTTTCTTACATTCCTGGGCAATGAAGCCCTTGAAATCTCTCCTCATTCGCTGAGGATTCTCATGCAGTTAATTCCCCACTTTCTTCACCAATATTTCAAACTAAAGTGGTGTAAATCCCTAATGTCAATACGATGGAGTTTTAACTCCTCATTAACTTCACATCACTTCCATATTAAATATAGGTTCCTCCACTTTGTGGAGTTAGATTCCACAGAAATTTAAATTTTGAAAAACCATCCAATAGAAAGTGTGAAAAATCTAATACTCGCACTTTTCTCTCGTGAGCATATCTTGATCTGATTATATATATACACACAATCAATTATAGGATTATATATATATATATACACACACACACAATCAATTATAGGATAAAATAATTGTATCAAATGAATAAAATAAACTCATGTTCACTGGTTTGAATTGTGAGTTCCTCTCATGATTCATAAATAAAAACTAATATGAATAATTCCTGGGTTAAATACCTGATACATAAATGAAAAGAATAAAGAATCATAATTCATTGGGAAAGAAACATATTCATAATTTCCTCCCAAAATAATATGAATTTAAATTATTGAGAAGATCTATATGCAACTAAAACCTCTTTGCATATCTCAAAATCTATATTAAAATCATAACAACTTTTAATATAAATGAAGAGATTCTCAGGCAATCGACCTTTACAAGACTAAGAGAAACAAGAATACTTTACCTTGTTTTCTAGTCTTAGAAATATGGACCAATATATGTTCAAACTAAAAGAATGTACTCCAATATACAATAGATATCTATATGTGATCATATAACTATCAAGCCAAAACTTATATCACTTGCAGGCTTGAAGATGGTCAAGTATTAATAAACTCAAACAATTTTTATTGACAAATCTAACCAAGGTCAAAAATCTAGTATACATACAGTCTCATAATACGATCAAACCCATAAAGGTCAAGTATTTCCTATACTTTGTCTCCACAAGTTACAGACCTATAGATGGTCGATAGGCATTAAAAACCTAAACTCTTTTTTTTGGTAACCCAGGGTGTCCCCGTGACCCTCTGCCCCGTGACACTTAGAGGCAAGCAGAGGGGTGAGACTAATCCCTGCAGGTGGACACAACAGCCCGCAAGCTTGTCCACCAAGTAAGCCTAGGAGGGAATCGAATCCATGAGATTAAGGATCCATCTCAAGTCACAAGACAACTCTGCTACCCATGCGGGCTAAACCTAAACTCATTTTAATTCCAAACCTTTTTATAGATAAAACAATGAATTCTTATTCATTTTAAAACAAACGTATTTCAAGGTTGATGGAAAATAAAAGACAATGAAACATTTACCATTATTTGAGAATTAATTTGCTCTTAATGAGGACTTATATAAAGTCAAAATGAAGTTAACAAATCTCATCCATTATCAGACCTGAGCGTGGTCAAGATTATATCATCTATACTCATAATGGAGATAGGCCTGAATATGACCGATTCTTACTATTTTATAGAAGACTACAGAAAACAAACTCTAGACGTAGTATGGTCTTTTCACGTGAGAATATAAACTACTTTCATGTAGACCTAAACTAGTCTTGAGATAACCCAAAAATACCAAACTCGGACCTATTATTGTATCTTAGTATTAACATTGAGAAGCTAAGATATAGGTTGAACACATAAATTTGAAACAAAACTAGTTTTGAGATATCTATAAGAATATTTAATGGAAAATAGAGAAAGACTCATCTCTTAAATTCTAAATTCATTCTTTCAAAACATTGCAACAATATTCGTACCCATGTTCAATATTTTGCAAGAGAATAAATGTAGAATAAATACTTAAACCAATGCTTCAATATACTATAAAACATACCATTACTCAAGCAATATCCCTTTTAATAAGTTGTAGAGCTCTTCTCTCCTTGTCTATCTCCACACTATTCTCTTTTCCTCCCCATCTTCCTCTCTTCTTCACTAATTTTTCTTACATTCCTGGGCAATGAAGCCCTTGAAATCTCTCCTCATTCATTGAGGATTCTCATGCAGTTAATTCCCCATTTTCTTCACCATTACTTCAAAATGAAGTGGTGTACATCCCTAATGCCAATACGATAGAGTTTTAACTCCTCATTAACTTCACATCACTTCCATATTAAATGTAGGTGCCTCCACTTTGTGGAGTTACATTCCACAAAAATTTAAATATTAAAAAACCATCCAATAGAATTATATATATATATATATATATATATATATATATATATATATTAATGATTTATAACCTTATAACTATATATGCATACACACACATATAATTTTCTTATACAAATAATGATCATGCACTCTACTTGCAAAGGAGCCCTTATCAATCATATGACAACATCGACAAGGAAAAATGCAAAACAAGGAGTTGAGATTAATATGCAGAAGGTATTATGACAACTTAATAGAACAAAGAACAACCATATTGACATACAAAAGATGATGTTACAATGTAAAGTGATGACATATGACACAGAAAGATTTCCAATAACACATACAAATAGACACAAATATTGTTTGTGTGTGGGTTATTAGAGTCATGATGTCTCACCCATTCACCTTGATCTTCTTGCCTCTTATTGTGTTGTTACACAACATGCCCCATTTTGCCCTAGAAAAATAGGGACCCAACCATTTTTTGCTTTGCTTGTTGTTTTTCTTTCCCTTTTGTTTTGGGGCAGTATGGTAAAAACATTATCAAACAGTATGTCTAAGTCATGTTTTAGGCATGTCTAGATCTTGGTTTATGAGTCAAAATTTCAAGTGTGATTTTCTCCCTCATGAAGCCTACCAAGGGATAGAGAATTAAACCTTAAGCATGTTTGCCTTTTGGATCATGTTGAAATTCGTTAAAATAAAGAAGTTATGCAAGGTCAAAGTTTGGTCAATGAGCATGGATATGTTCATATGGATATTCACATCTACTTAATGCAGATATTTGTGCTCAATATCCTCACATTGGTAATATCCAAATAAACTACCTCAACCGAGAAACCAATGAAATGCTAAGTGAAAGGTAAACATAGAAATCTAATCCCGATATGCATAGAGGTGCGCCCTTCAAATTTACTATAGCATGCAACAGAGCCGTCATGTGCATGGATTTTAATGGTTTGGATATTCAACCTTAACATCTAGACATTACCTTAATATCCAAACCCTTTTCTTAATGTGGACATCTATGGAGTGAATATCCATATACTCACCAATATTGCCACGTGTCATGTTTGACTTTTGAACTAGACATTAGCCTATGGACATTCACATAGATACTTAAATATCTAGATCTTTTAATATGCATATCCAGATGACGTCATCAAATTTTATCTCAAATAAACATTCTCCAATGGAGACATGATCAAGACATTCAAGGATAGGATGTTTCACAAACATTAATGTCCAGACTTTCCTTAATATCCTGATGATGTCACATTTTCCTACCTTGAAGGATCATTCCGAGAAGCTGACATCATCTGGACATTCAAGTTTAGGGATATTTCGTGAGTCTTAATATCTAGACATTTTTTAATATCCATGTCCCAATTATTTATAACAAGAGACCTCCTGCAATCTAATGCAATGGTTCCACATGGCATACATTTGACTTTTCAACATGGATATTTTAATGTCCCAACATTTGAAATCAAAGGTAAATGCATTGGGATTCGTTCATCCCAATATCCATCCTCCTAGTTAAAGTTTAACCCAACGACTAAGGATGACATATGGATATATACATATGGACATTCCAAAAAAACATATTACTTGAGTGTTCATATGCACATATCTGCATCTAGACCTGCATTTAATGCCATGAAAAGAAGTCATTGGCTTTTCAAATTTTCAAATTAGAGCTTGCCATCTATTGACATCTCTCAAACCACGCAAGTGGATATCCCTACGCTGATGAAGATAAGCATTAATTATGCCCTAATTTTGGATTTTAACTCATAAAAGGTAGAATTAGATCATTTTTACATTACAAAGCATTCAGTGAGATAATTACAGAGCTCAGAGCAATCTTAAGGCAATTTTTATAGCTACCCTAATCTCAAATGGAGTGGTGTAGGCAAAGAATGGAGAACAGTAAATAGTGATAACAAATCAAAAAGAGGATATTTTGACACATTAATTAGGTTTTGAGTTCAAGAAAATAGGTATGTAAAAAAGAAAAAACCTATCCCTATTTTATCATATGATTATAGTATAATGCAAGGTAAATCTCATGGTTAGGGTAAATGCTTAGCACATGAACATGGTTATTCTATAGAAATGGTATAAGTTAGAATATCTAGAAAAAACAAATGTCAAAATGATACATAGAATATAGGTTAAAATATGTATATCTGTGAATTGGGGGACAAGATGCAAGACCGAAAGAATAGAACAATGCAAAGTTCAAGAACCCCATGTTCCTAGTTCCTAGGGCAATAGGCCTGTGATTTGAAAAGTCTGGGGACACACATTCTAGGAATACAGATCTGAGCACCTGGACAACCACGCTGAATGGAGGGGATGGAAACCCTATCCTATAGAAGATTTTCAACTCAGGCATGTGGAATGCCATTGGGTTTCCATACGCGGTCGACGTACTAGAGCTGGTTGGGGCATGTGCACAGAATTACAATCCAACCAATAGGAAAGTGGAGAAACAAGGGAGAGTATATGCAGACTTTTCAGTCCAAGGGATTATAGAGGCATTTCAATTTCCCACTAGTCCTAATCTGTTCCCTATAAACATTGAGGACCTGGAAGCTCAATATAAGAACAAGACTACTAATTGCAAGAAGATAATGTTCACACTTTGGAGAGATCTAGACAACAAAGTAAAGGTAGTAGAAAAGTTGTCAAACAAATTGTTCAAGTTTGATTTCACACTAGATGTGTAATACATGATGGTGTTGTTAAGTAGGATGGCTGGAAAGCCAAATTCTAGTAATTTTGAGCCATGGATGTATGGTCTCATCTAGATGGTAGAATCCATAGAGAGAAAAGTATAATGGGAATCACTTATCAGTGATAGCCATGATGAAGGTATGCAACAATGGGGAGGCAAAATGTGCCTATTATATATGTCCTCATATGTGGTATATGCATGTACAGCCCAATCAACATTCCCTGGGCTGCAAGTAGTGGGTAAAATAGGAAGACACCTAGAGGAGAAAATATTATGGGATCATTATCCTCAATTAGAGATGAAGGCATCTATTGAAAATTATAGAAGAGTAAATGATTGCTTCATCATACATCTAGTCCAACTCATGGAGGGTGACAGAGCAAAAAGGATGAGCAATGAAGCACAAGAAGTAATTACAAGAAATGGGGCTTTGTTTATACAATTCCCTACCTTCACATACATTTGCATGGAAGGATTTGAGGGACAACCCTTCATGCTACCAAGGCATCCTATTGACAAAGTGGTACTATTGGAGCTAACCAGGCAAATCATACCCTCTTGTGAGTCATATGTGAAAAAGAATAAAAGAGGTAATGTCAAGTTCCCTGTCATAATTGGGTGGTATGCATGTAGATCCATAGATGGAACCAAATAATTAGAGGCAAAGCTACATATGTTTCATTTCCAACTATTCTCCCTGGCTAGATACTATGATCCATACCACAAAATGGAGAGGTATGTGAATAAGAAATTGAAGCGTGAAGTGCATTTAGAGGATTATTAGGTGGATTGTCCAGATGAGGTAGAAGTAAGAAAAATAAATTACCAAAGACTTACCCTCAATTAGATCAAGACAATAGAGTGTTTTGATATCCCCTCACAAGTCCACTCTGATGATGGAAAGTTTATGGATAAAGAGTATGAGGAGAAACAAGATATACAAATAATCTCTCTCCCCTACAGACTGGAGTCAAGAAGAGGTTACATCCATAGAGTTGATCACAACCAAGGTCATGGAATATGCCAAAAAGTGGGTAAATCGAAGGCTGGCTGAGATAAAAGTGAAGGGAGTGGTGGTGACAATTAACAAGAAAAGGAAAAGAAAAGATTTAGGGGATCAAGAATTTGATGACTTCTTGATTCAAAAGAGACAAATAATGGAGGCCAAGCTGGCCAAACCAGGATCTTCTAAAGTAGTTGGAGAGTTTGCCATAAGAGGCATTATAATTGCCACCATGCCCTCACCTCCAAGGGATACACCTATCCCGGCCATCACCATCACTACAAGATAGGTGGATGAGCCAAAAGATACATATGAGGACATTGAGGATGATGAAGAACAAGTAGCTATGAACAAAGGTGAAGATGTGCTAAAAGAGATGAACATTCCTAAACAAAAGAGAGCACAAACATCCATGTTGATGGGAACGATTAATGTACAGTCTAAGGTCCTACTCAAACAACATGAAGAATCCACTAAGATGGAGAAGATGTTTTCTAGGAAGCAACATACAGTAGAGACATCTATAGCAGCAATAGTCTAAGGGGATGTGGTGGCACCACACAAATAATTGAAACATAATGTGCCCATCCTAACCATAATCAAAATTAAGGATGAATTGGCCAAGGAAGCAAGGGAAGAAGAAATGAAAAGGATGTTTGATCAACCCTTCCCGTAAAAGAAAAGCAATTGATCTAATAGATGATGAAATAACAAGGGATGTGATGGCCAATCCTATTAAAAACTTGTTGAGGCATACTGTACTAACACCCCAAGGCATGCCACAGGCATCACAGAATGTTAGGGGTGTATATGAGCCTAGATCTCCAGAGACAATGGTGTAAAATATGAATTTGGACATGTTAGTGAAAACTATTACAAGCCCAAAAATCATTGATTTGGAATATGATGGAGATAGTGATAAGGACAAGGATGTGACTCTGGATAATGTGGGAAGTAAAAATGATATAGCTAAGGACATGGACATCTAGATAGAGCATCCAGAAGAAGATGTCTAAACAAATGAAGAAGGATATATTGAAATGTAAGAAAAGGAACAACTGGTAGCCATATCTAGACATCAAGATCTAGAAGAAAAAGGTGATGGAGAAAATCCAAAAGATAAAGAAATAGGAGCCGATCAAGATGCACATCAGGATGCTCAAGATCATAGTCACCAAGGGGAGTAGAGTGCAGATAATGCCAAGGTCCAAGATAAACAAGATGCATAGGATTAGGATATGGGAACTCATGAGGATATCCCTGTGGATGGCAATAATAAGGATGACGATGTCCATATGGATGTGCTTGTACAGAAGGAGTCGATAAAAGAAGCATCATAGGATGAGGATATGACATTGAAAGAGGCTGATCTAAATAAAGTTAGTAGCAAGTGAGCATAGAAGGTCCAAAAGATAAAGATACAGATATGAATGATGCTCACATTGAGAAAAATAGGTCAGCAAGGACCAAAAACCTTGATGCACCAAATTGGTTGGCATCTAAGGTAATTTAGCTTCCTGCTCCAGATTCTTCAAATTTTGATATTCAATCATTATTTTCACTTGAGGCTACAAGGCCCAAGCATAGAGCGAGGGAAACCTCAGCAATAAGGCGGGACCCTGCCACAAGGAAGAGAACAACCCAATTGGTTGTACCTACAACTAATAAGAACAAAGGGGAAATCAGTGCAGGTGAGTTTTAATTGACCACCATAGACCTGGGACATGTGTCTGTAGATTAGGATATACAAGAGTTAAGGGAAAGTGCAGAAGCAGTAGTAGCTAGTATACTAAAAGTAAAAGCCAAAAACAAAGAATATAAAGGGCAAATTGCCCAATTACAAGCATTCATAAAAGGGTTGGTCACCCCTACCAACATTCCAATAACAACAGCTACCCCATTGGCCTTCAACAGGAGATAACTAGATTGGATGCACAAAAGCATCAAGCTAATGTGATGAATAAATGGTTCGTAAGATTCTTAGAAGAAGGAGAAAAGGTAATAAGGACATCACTGTCCAATTGGGATATGCTTGACCAAATGAAGAGCAAAGCAGATGCATTGAAGAAAGAAGCTAGGAAAAGGCTAATTCAAAGTAGCCAAAATTTGACAATGCTTAAGGATATGATAAAAGTTGATGATCAGGCCCTCATAACGAATAAAGTTTTGACCTTTTAGGAGATTCCTAAAATGGACCTCTGGGTGAAAGACCTAAAGTTTGAGGTATACATTTTGAAGATATGCAATGCCAAAGCAGTGGACATCAGCATAAAGGCTTATGAACTTTTGGTGGAAGAGATGGCAATTTTGGAGAAATTAGAAGGTAAAGTGTAGGGAAAATTTGGAAATCAGGATGAACAGGATGCAATTAAGGCATTTAAGGATAATTTTAGCCTAGCAATAGAGGATCCAATCCAACACTTCTTCGAGGACATTATTGATAAGGCAATGGATATTAAGTCTAAAATAGATGCATATAATGAGGAGTTGGATAACAAAAGCAGTAGATGGATGGCCCTAAAGGAATAATTGCAAGCTCTAGAGCTTGCCAAGGAAATGGCTAAAGTACAAAACAGAGAAGAAATAAATAAGGTCATCAAAGCATATGAATTTTCCAAGGGTATGGATACAGGGTTCTGGATTACTGAAGGCTCAATAGAGGAGGATACTGAAGAAGATACTGAATAAAAAGACCTATAAAGACCAAGTCAAAGATTTTGGGAATATTCCCTTTTGCCAACTATCCTCCACTAGTGATTGCCAACTGGAAATCATGTGTTACTAATCCTGACTGTTGATTCTTGTTGTTGATTTCTGATCATTGGATCAAATTGTAATAGACATGGACCTTGTTCTAAAAAAGGCCATGATCATTCTTTTTTTAAGGGAGATTGAATTGATGAACTTGTGAACACTAACTGTACTATTTTTGTAACTTTGTGATTCCGCATGGTTATTTCTCAAGATCAAATGTATATGTGCATACTTTTAGCATACTAAATGATAATGGAGACTCAAATTACTCCCTAATTGTAAACTTTGCATAATCTTGTGGATGATTTCTTGATATGTTACTATGAATTGTTGCGCTCCTTAGAGGTGCATTCAACTGGTGCATGTTGTCATCATCTTATCCTTTGAAGATTAGCACCTCCCATGTGTAATTATGGACTATCCTAGTGAAACATGGTCTGGTTTATCTCTTTTTCATGAAAGTATCAGAGTTGCATGTAGATCATTGATCGAACATCAGTAATTTTAGAATTTTAGTTTGTATTCATTTTATTTCATTTCAATTTCATAAATAATCATACAAAGCTGCAAATAATGGTAAATAGTAGGCAGATAGAGAGAAAATATGTTGAATTAACATAGATAATTGCATATTCTTAGTATATTTGAGCAAAATAGCATGTTATATTGAATCTCCATGCAAATAATGAAAAATGATAGTGAAATACACACTTATTTGCACAATATTTGAATGAATTTAAGGTGTGGAGGTAAAGATTAGTTCAAATTAAGATCATTTCAGAAGAACTAATCAAATTTATAAATATCATAAGAAATAGTCTTAGCTGGAGATAGTTTCAGAAGAATTGATCAGATAAATTTACACAAATATATACAAATCCTAGCTGAAGGTTATAATATTTAACATAGTTGTTGAGGATATATACAGATCAAGTGAAACAGGATAAATATTTGTGAACATTGACAAGATTCCTTGAAGAAATACGTAAGACCCCTATTGGAAAACAACATATCACATCAACTCTAAGTAACAATAGGATTGTCATGACCTAACACATGGAGACTTGGAATCATGATTTCTCTATGTTCATTGTATGCTTCAAGATAAATAGAGGTTTGAGTGAAACTTTTATTTCTTGTTGTTGTGCATAACAAACGCATCAACACCTCTCTTCGTTGATACTCTCCCTCCTTGTCTGAGAGGGGGAACTAGTTTCTTGCATCCACCTCATTTTACCAACATAGTAGTTAGTCCATTAACCACAACATCTATAGCATCATATGAATATTTCAATAAACAATAATCATGAAGATAATTCATTATCCACATTTAGAAATCATATCTATTTCTGCATATCATGAGTAAAAATAGAATCATCTCATCATAATTATCCTCAAATCATAGTTTGATAAACATAATTTAAAATTCATGGTAATGTATCTAACTAATAATTAGTTAAAGATGACATAAATAAATTTACCCAAAAATGGGGTGTGAAACCTTAGGGTCACCCTATTTTTCCTAGGACATCTAAGCAGCCTTGACTAGAAAAAAGAGTGACCCTATTATTTTTCGATCAAAGTATTTTCTCTTCATTTTATATTTTCTACATACATTTTAGCCTATTTTAAATCATGTTTTTTCATGCCAACTGATCCTTTTCTTTCTTTCTTTTCTTTGTGAACTCATGATTGAATTTTATCTCTTTTAATTTTTTTATTTCTCTTTAATTTTATTATCTCTTCAAATATTCATGGATTTTTTTCTTTTTCTTCTTGAGTTGCACTTTCTTTTTTATTTTATCTCTTATCCCATTCCCTCCCATTTTTACCTGTAAATACCCCTCACCTCTTCATTATTTGATATGCCTTCACTTATTTTTGACTACTCTCACAAAGCCTCTTAATTTTCTTTATGCTTCTTGCAAGCTTCTATATAGACCTTGAGCCTTTTGCTTATGAGTTTTAGTTAGATATCTTTAGGATATATATCTTAGAAGCCTTAGCCCAACCAATCTTCTCATACAGGCCTTGAGCCTCTTTAGCTATTTAGCCATACAAGCCTCAGAGCTTCTTTTTGTCTCAATTTCTTCACAATCCTCAAAGATTCTTTTTGCTTCAATTTCTTCACATCCATTTTCCTTTTTCCTAGTCATCAAGTAGAGTTCCCCATTATTGTGGAGAAGGCTATTCAGATAAAGCTAGACCGGTGAGGACTATCTACCAACACTTGCACAATTAAGTATAGGCTCCTTTATTATTTAAAATAGTAATTAGAAAATAAATTTCTTTAAAGAAGTCAACTTTGTCATTTTAAAATATTTGATAGCTTAGGAAAATATTTCTTCTAGATTTCTTCTTACATTAAAGTTATATCTTGTGTACATTTAGCTAAAATTATTACACCAAAAAACACAAAAACATAGTTAAATTGTATGTAGGAAAAGTCATATAGATTGCACTCGTATCTTTCTCCTAGTGATTAGATCACTTTGAAATATTAGAAAAGAACTATTAAAAATCACATGCATGGATATAGTTTAGTTTGCATTTAGAGATTTCATACTTAACTATGCAAAACTACAACATATAAGTGTTAAGCCCTTGTTCTCATCACGAGGCAATCAAATTAAAATGTAGCAACATAAGCTCTTGGTTTCATCCCAAGGCTTAGAGACTACATCACACAACAAAATCTTTGAAATCTCATATCCTCTTTGCTAAGCACCCAATGTGTCTTTGTGTGAGAGAGGATTGGGTTGAACAAGTACTAGAGGAGATAAAAGAAAATCTCCTTGAAAAATTCATCAACCCAACTAGCATAGAGAACCTAGAGCAAGAAAATACTATAGAGGAAGACATCGAAGAATAAATTAAAATCTTAGGACAAATTAGACAAGACACATTAAGAACTCAGATCAACTGAGTCTTTGAAATCCAAGATCAAATTTTAATAGGTTCTATCAAGAAGTCACACAAGAGTTACAACTGTTAAGAGGGGACGATATTGAAGACCTAAACACAATCCAATAATTAACTCTTCAACCATGCAATCTAACATAATAACAACAACAACAAACTGATGACAACGATTATAGTGATAGTGACATAAATTCTCAACAAACAAATACAATCATCCCAATCAAGACTTGTGAAATCTTTCTCTCAAGGGAAATGGACAACCCTTTAGTACCATTGTCACTCCATTGGCTACTACCATGAGAGAAGGAGTGACTAGAGGGTCGCCTTTGTAAGGGTTCTGGATCACCCATGTGTTACCTTGATGCTCAATTCATTCACATTGTGCTTGGGTCGCATTCTGAATATCACATATTTTGGTGAACCAAACATGAATCAAACATGAAACCTTTTGATAGAGATTTTTATCCTTGTCTCACTCATCCCAATCAAAATTTTCTCTACTTTTTCCATCTTTTTTTTCATTGCTTTTTCACTACTCTTTCACATCCACTCTATTTTATTTTAATGTGTTACACAACACCCTTGAATATGATGGATTTGGATAGACCATAGGGGAATGTCCCCTCAAGTGATCCAATAGTTATGTCCTTTGAAATATATGTACCAACCGATCCTCTAGCACCTATAACAAACTATTTTGATTATGAGGACTCTAACTATCAATGTCCTCACCAAGATCCATGAAGATCATTGACCATTAACAATCCTACTTGGGATCAAGATACAATTATACAACCAAATTGTCCCAATAAAATTAGTCACACAAATTAAGATCAAAAGTTCATCTAGACGGCCATCCTATTTAAACATATAGAGAAATGGCTATACAAATTGATGATGAAGTTGGCTACCTATAAAATAATTTGTGAGAGGTGCATGAGACATGAGAAGCCCTCCATGTGGCCTACCAAATAGAAAGTTCTATAGCACAACAAGTGATAGCTAACAATGAAACAAATAGGGCCACTCAAGCCTAAGTTCAAGACAATCTACTACAAAAAAGAGAAAATATTGAATAATGGAAAGCATTACCCTTGTTCATAGACACATTAGTTCAAAGAATTAGAATGCTAGAAGTAGGAGGTGTTGAATGGTCACAACCTGAAAGACTAAGAATACAAAGAAATCCATTCATAGAACCAAGCTAGGGGGTAATTCAACTCCCCCTATTTGAACTTCTATATGCAAAACTTAGGAAATGAGGCTTTCGTACATCCTTAGAACCAAAGCAACCAATTGGTGTCAATAAAACACAAAACTATAAAACACCACCAAAATTCCAACAAACTTATGTGAAACTAAGACATCAACAAAGTCTTCAAAATTAAACTTTTACACCCATTGGTATGATGTTTGTTGGTACAAATTCAACATTTCAAAATTAGTTCACTAGAACATACCTTAAATATCTTAAAGAGCCCTTAGACTATAACATTCATAATATCTTGTTGCCTCGTCCTCTCTCAGACTTGCCCAAATTCAAAGGGTGGCTGACCCAAATTCTCACATAAAAGCATGCACTACAATAATAAGAGAACTCCTCCCTTGGGATGGGTTCACTACAAGAATATTTTTGAAGACACTAGAAGGAATATCTCTTGATTGGTATTATCACCTCCTTGAGGCATCTATTTGTTCCATTAGGAAGCTCATGAATGAGTTTGTAGCCATGTTCCATATGAAATAGTTAGTTAAAACTACAATCAAAGAATTTTTAAGCATGAAGCAAGATAACAAGTCCATAGCTCATTTTGTAACAAGATGGAGGCATGTCCTCTATTCTTCAACCAATGCACTGAATATGGATCATAGGGAACTTTATGACCTCTTTTTATATGCCTTTAATATGGATACAAGAGAATAGGTACAAAAGTTACCTTACAAATCATATTAGGAAGCCTTGGAAAGTACTTTAAGGATAGATCAAGCTACAATAGATAGTGGATGTAAAACTTATGGGACAAATGGGAGACTATAGTGTCAAATGATAATAGTGGGAACAACCAACCCAGTATCAAAAAATTTAAAAATAACAAAAGTGCAACAACTGATAGGGTGATACTGATTGATCAACCCCTTGTGAGCAATAGGGAAAAAGATCATTACAATGAAATGGATTATTATTCCCAGAATATCAATGCCATAGAGTACCCTCAAAATAATATTAGCTACCCTCAACTAAACAATCAACAACAAGGTAACAGAAGTGACAATAGGTATGAACTTTACCATCAATCATCCAACCCAAATCATTTCTACGCATTTCACAAAGTAAAAGCACATAATACAAAATTATTTAGGGAGTACAATAGGTTCATTGTGATATTCCCTAAGCAACAACATGCATGCTCATATAAATGTTCCTAAATCTGCAAGAGGTGACACCTAAAAATAAAAACAACTCTATGCAAACACCCATCACTCACCAAAATGCAAATATGAGAATCTTACAAAGTCCTTTTCCCTCACATCAGAATAGTGAGACAAATACTTCAACCTGTTGTGACCATTATTCTATATGTTTCTCTATTCTTCTATCAATTCTCTCCTTTATTTTATTGTTGTGTTTTACCTTGGGGGCATAGCATTATAGGAGATGTCATGGGGGCATCCTCCTACGCGGTGTTCCTAAGGCACTTGGTTCTCCTCTCTCATTTTTATTATTTCCATTCTTTAGTGATTCTACCTAGTCGACGGATGACAAAAACAAATAACCACTGATAAGGACCATGTGTCCCTTCAACAAGAAAGAAAAAATGGACCCAATCCATATATGAAGATGGGGTTGATATATATATGACACATGACTAGTAGAATCACTCCATGTTGTGATTAATTTTGTGAACTATTCTTGTAACAAACCTCTATAATACACTGAATCTGCTCCGTGCACCTTGGATGGTTTTGTATCTCACGCTATTGTTACACTCAGTTCTAAGATATCTATAGTATAAACCCAATGGCTATACTCGGTTCTGAACCCACAAGTGTAGCCTTGGTCCTTGATATGATCTAATACATGATTTATCCATAGCTTCTATGATTTGATTTGGTTATTATCTTAGAGTAAGATGTTCTAACCTTATCTTTTGTTGATTATCATTGTGTTTGTGGGAACATTTGGTGATCGTGGCACATGTCACATCTGGGGGGATGGGCTTTGTGAAAGCTCTTGTTCCCTTGTGTGTTTTCACTCTACCTTAATGTTCTTGATACCGGCAAGCAGGATCAACCACCTTAAGGTGGTGGCATATATAATGGTATTTGTCTTATTATCTTTTACACTGACGAAGCATGTTTGAAAGCCTTCATTGTGAGGAAGGATGGTGTATCTCTTGATCTAGTGCACATATTTTTAAAAAGAAAGTAAGAAATCCCTCATCATGAGGTGGGATGACGTATCTCTTGAGCTAGTGTGTATCCTTTTATACAAAGCCCTTCTACAGAAGGTAGAATGGTGTATCTCTTGAGCTATTACACATCCTTTTATACAAAGTCCTCTATAGAGGCAGGGTTGGATCTTGAGTCATCCACCCTTAAGTGTGTCTTTGGCATTTTTGGTAGCGTAGCTCAACTGCCAGGTGTGTCTAAAATGTGCTTTAGATGGTGGGACATAGCAATAAGCTCCTTCCCATCACTCATATTTATCGTGTATAAGACGTATAGTCTGTCGATGACATACTATGCGGTGCTCATGTATTCCATGTGTTCCTAATGTGTTTTTCATGTCTTCCCCTGAGTGTGGTCTAAAGGCATATAGTGATGAGATCCCTCCAAATTTTGGGGTTTTTTTGCATGTTTGTGGTGGTCTAAAGGCGCATAGCAATGAGCTCCCTCCACCCCCTAGTTTAGGATTTATTTTTAGTTGTTAAATCAATGTATTCTTCATCTATTGCATGACTTCTCTCATGTCTTCTTTGTGTATTGTAAGATTCCACTATATTCTTTGTGTTTTGCATGCTTCTTACTGTCTTCCTTGTGTCTTGTGTGTCTTCCATGTTTTTTCTAGTGCTTACCTAAGATTGGGTGCTAGAAATAGTCTTCCAACCTTTGGGTATGCCTTAGCTCTATGTGCTTGGCATGTTTGATGTGTTTGATGTGCTTCAACCATAATTTAATGCATGTATGGAATTGTAATATCATACATACATTAAAGTGGGGGCTAAATGTTATGGAGTAAAAAGTAACCTCATGCCTTTTTACCTCCTAGTTTAGCTCCTAGGTCCCCATGTTTACATTAGGCAAGCTTAATACTTATCCTGGAGCAGTTTCCCCCAAAACCCATGTCAAATGGGACTTAGGGGCCCATTCTAAATGTTAATCAAGACCAAAAAAGGGCCTTGGGAGTTCAGTGCCCACGCCCAAGTCCAGGCTAATTTGTCAAGATCCAAAATTTTAATGTGTTAGCTTGGGCCCTTTCAAAAGGTTTCCCTCTATCAACTTTTGCAATTTAAATTATGAAAGTTAGCAAGAATGCATATATAAGTGAGTTTATGAATTCATTTTACACCTAGATGGATAATGCAAACTTGTGATATTGAGCTAAGGGATTTCAAGTCATTCATTGTGTTGCAGAGTAGAATTGTGTTATTTTGTTTGTTTGTTGTAGATTTGGCTTCATTAATCCATCTCCTCGTGATTTGAAGGATCTTCATCTCTGTGAGGCATTCACCTCTAAGGTGACATGTATTTGTGTTTCAATCATTTCATTTCATCATTGGGTTTGGCCTCTACCCTCCTTGAGCACACACTATATCTAACAACGGTGTTGTAAGACTTGAATGCCATTCCGGGGCTTGACTGAGGTAAGCTCCTAAACACCACAACCCACAAACCCCTCTCTTTGTGATTGTAGGTTATAGGTGCAGGATTTGGAAAAGTGTAGGTGCAAAGAAGCAATTTAGAGGATAAGGGTTCAAGATCTAGAAGAAAATTACTGATATTTTACTCTACTAGACTACAGTGCCCACCCAGTTGTCCTCCTAATGGGATTTTCCCTGAACTCGGGAATAGGTTACAGTCCAACACTGGTCACTGGTCTGGATCTGCAGAAAAAGTACCCTATCAAACTTGGATACCTGCCCCATAGTTTGTATAGTCTTCAATTCTAGAAATCCAACTTTTGGTATATTTTTTATCCTTCCTGAGTGCCTTCCTATTTGGTTTTATATAGCATTATGCCTATATGTACCTGATTTCATTATAATTAGGGTTTGAGGCTTATTCAATCTAAGGTTTGAAAAATCTCTCAATCTAATCTATCTTTCCATATCATTCTTGAGTACACCAACCTATAGTTGAGTCCTCATTCATCAGTAGTGACTTGGCTTGGTTGTTGTCCTTGAGTTTTATTGTGAAAGGAGGGTTTGATTTGATAGACTTTAACACTATCTACTTTCTTCCCACTTTTCATATATAACAGTTGTTATGTCAGAAATTGTCCTCCTGCGTGGAATGGTACAATTTCTCATGATTTTAACTCCTCTCCTTTGGTGTCCTTTCAACCTATTTATTTATGGCCTTCACAAACCCTGATTGACCTATGTCTAACTGAAGAAATAACATATTCTGGGATAACTAGTGACTAAACCTGAAAAAGAACTTTGGAAGTTGGACATCCCTAACCTCCTTGATGTAGAATTGATTAGAAAAATAGGGCAGGACAAGGGCATGGGTTTTGAATCTCGACGGGGTGTTAGTTCCCATCATGCACCTTGGGATTCTGATTTCAAATTTTATTATTTCGCATGATGTCGACAAGTTATTCTAAGCATTTAAATTGTGAAGGTTTAAAATTTAAAGACATTTGAAAATCATTTTATCATATACAAGCTACATGCAAGATTTATGCCAAAACTCTACCAAAATTGCCATTGAAGATCAGCAACTTGTTGAAGCTCTTTGAAGTTATTTGAATTTTCTATCATGGAGATATTCAATGGAGATTAGGAATCAAGATCTAGAGACTATCTTTCTCTTCCTATGGTTTGAACAACCTTTTGTATGATCGGGAGAAGGTTGAATCCTCCAACATGAGATTGGGAATCCTCCATGGATACGGCTACCTCACCTTCTTGTTCTACAAGTCTTCATTGCTCTCATCTCCTTGAGGTGAAGTTGTGTTTGTTTCCTAGAGTGAGGCAAAGTTTTGATCTTTCCTTCGATGCTTGAGTCATCTAGGGTTTTATATTTTTTGCATACACATTTGTTAGATGAGCACACACATCTACAAATCTTTATCATTAGCTATTGTTGAGGTAGGAATACCAAAAATGGGGCTTGACTGAGGCAAGCTCCTATATAGCCACAACCATCTTTCTCCTCCTTTTGCATGTACAGATTGCATATAGACAGATATGAAGGAAAGGAGTGATAGGAAGATAGATATTATACACACAATCATCACATGATTTCAAAATTTGGGATTGTGAGACTTTCAAGAAATAGGGACTCACACCGGCGTCCTTCAAAACATTTTCTTCAAAATCAAGGAACCTCTAGAGATTACCTATTATCTGCTACAAAAGATTCTAATAGTTGGAAACTTTTAGGACACAGGGACTAGTGCCCTTGTCTAACAGGACTCCATTTTCTGGGTGCACATTCTCTATACCTCTTACTCTAGATTTGTTTTTCTATATCTGTGTCTGAAAATTATCTATTATAGTATAATTGTTGAATTAGGGTTTATGGTTAGTGAACACAATAAGCTTGTAAAAACCTAATTTAGAGATTTACTCATTTATAGCTAGCAAAAAAGGGAACCTAGGAAATTAGTAGCTTACTCTAAGCTTGTTTCTTACTTCCCTAATGTTTAGCAAGAGAATGTGTGGGACTTGATTGGGTTTGTTGAACTATCATTATCCCTTATTTTCCACTAAACATTTTGGTGAACCCGTGCTCTAAAAGAATTTGCATCCTTTTTAACATTAGATCTGAATTAGTTTGCTATCCTAAATCACATTTAGATTGCAAACCCTCTTTTGTGAAAGTACATACATTGAATCTTGAGTGATTTCTTTATCCTTTCATTAAAAGAGTTTGAAATCACAACTTTGTGTTTTGCATAAGTGCTA
The DNA here is from genome assembly GCA_027924645.1 of Cunninghamia lanceolata. Taxonomy (NCBI): domain Eukaryota; kingdom Viridiplantae; phylum Streptophyta; class Pinopsida; order Cupressales; family Cupressaceae; genus Cunninghamia; species Cunninghamia lanceolata. The sequence continues at coordinate 3,212,833 of BSBN01000160.1, read as the reverse complement.
TTGTATTTCATTTTCACAAAGTTTATGCTATATCATTTTACATTTAAGTCTTGGGTTAATTAGAACATGCTATAATGTCAAATTACTTGCTACAAAAATTTTGTGTGTATGATGAGCTATTTAGTTATGATGACTTCAATATGTTAGATGAAGCCTTTGAGGACTTTATCTTGATTGAATATTCCACTATGACTCTTATACCATCATTGTTTCAAAGATTAGTAAATGCAATCTATGTTCCTAATCCTCAAGAAGAACCTGTGAAGCCAAAGATAGTGGTCAACCTATGTACGGATGTGGCTCAACCACACTTTAAATTGTTGCTCACTGTTAGAGGTCTTCCGCCTTCTTCTCGACCTCCTAATTACATTTATAATTATGCTAAACAAATAACACAATGAAATTCACAACAACCTAGTCATACTATGGTTGCTCATACATATAACACAGAAAAACAAGCAAAGTGAACAACAATCGAGTATTCCAATATCTTTACTAGCTTCTCAACTGATGCTTCCTCAAGCACCTTGTTTAACACATAAAGTTGGTCAGGACTATGATCTTGTTGAGCAGATTTGGGCTACTCCTGCTAGAATTTCTCTTTGGGAACTTATACAAACCTCACCTACATACCATGGAATTCTCCAAGAAGCTTTACAAAAGGTGATTGTACCACTTACTGTCAAGCCAAATGATGTAGCAGCTCTATTGGATTGTATGCATGCGATAAAAACAAATATTTTGTTTCAACAACTTGAGTTGCCATCTCTTAAAGTTCAAAATCAGTATGATCCTTTGATTATATTCATTACAATAAACAACAAATTGATTAAGTGAGTCATGATTGATAATGGATCAATTCTTTATGTCTGTGGCATTAATTTATTACATAAAATTAAAATTGATACATCTTTGATTAAGTTGGATAGAATAAGTATCTGCGGCTTGGATAATGTTGGAAGACAATATATAGGCACTATAACTTTACCTGTACAAGTTGGGCCTGTGACTTTATCTACCCTGATTCATGTCATGCATGGTTCCTTATCTTACAACATGATTCTTGGCAGACCTTGGATTCATGCATTGGGGCCAATTCCTTCTACCCTTCATCATTCAATCAAGTTTATTTATAAGGATAAATTTCATACTATTGATGCTGATCCTAAACTAGATAATTGTTTACAAATTGAGTTACAAAAGAAAGTCATTCATCATAAGATCTTAAACAACTTGAAAGTTGACCCGTCAACTCCTCTTGCCACAAATAATGTTGTGCAAGAGTCCAAACAATCGAATGCATTTCTTGGTGATGATATGGGTTTATTAGATTTTACATCCCTCTGTATAGGCGAATATAAAATTAATAACCTTGCTCCTGAAACATCAAACGTTGCATCGATCTCATCTAAAAACTCAAGTACAAAACCTAAAGTCTCTTTGGTAACAAATACAGATAATACTCTTACTCTACAAATTATGAGACTTATGAGGCTCCACCTTCTTCCAAGGAGATGACCTCTCTTTACGGTCAAGGATTTCATATCCTCTATAAGAATTGTAACTATGTAGGTAATGGTTGTTGTATTAATCAACAAGGAATTCGAGTACCTATAGAATGCACTTCATGACATTACTCAAGTGGCATTGGGTATAATCCTTTCAAGGAAACAAAAGCCCGTAGATGATCTAATCTTAATGTGAATATGATATCAACACTTAACTTGATGTATCCTGAGATGATAGACATGAGTTGTTCTCCAGGAGATATTCCTTTGGATATATTTTTGACAGATGAAGCGATAATGGAATTCTTGGGAGCTTATGAAGATCTTCCCTGTTATCATTATATACGTGGATTATCTTATCAATTAAATTGATGCAGGAGCATCCAGTGGTGTAAGGGCAATCTTGCATCACCCAAAAAAATATGTGTTTCAAAATTGTTGATGTTCTTTCCATTTCTTTTCAAATTTTGTGGTTTTGGTTCCATAATAAATTGAATAATGATGTAGAACTTTCAGTTTTTCGAAACTGCTAAAAATAGTAACCTGCTATTTTTAGAAAGTTTGCATTTGGGCACGGATTGAAGTGAAAATTTATAGGAAGTTACATAATGGAAATATAAGACCTTTGGTGAAAGAAACACGCAAAGATCATTTGCAAGGTGAAAGATATTAAAGTTTTTGTTTCCTAAAAAATGCCTGAAAATTATTCAAATTCAGGTTTGAGGCACTAAACGGCCCCGTATGGGCCCAAAAATGGCTAGAACTAGCAAAGCGGGTTCCTAGTGCGTAGAGCACTCCGTGAGATTTCCGACGCATAAAAAAGTTCATTAATCGGACACCCAAATCAAAAGTTATGGCTCCCAGAAGTTGACCTATTTTTGGAGGGAGATGCAAATTTTGAAATTAGGTTGTTGGCCGCCAAAAGGCTATTAATAACCATTTTTGGGAACCCTAGGCAATAGTAGAGTTAAGGGGGCAAGTGTAGAGTCAATAATAGGTGGGAAAATAGAAACCCTATCTAATTTAGGGGCTACATAAGGCTGATGATTCCAAAGTCTGGGGAGAGGAAGCTGTAATGTGTTGCAGCCTGTGGAGGGTTGATTCCTCTGATTGTATTTGAGCTTCTGTAATGTAATAAGTTGTCCAAATCAATAAAAAAAGTTCTATTTTATGTGTACAATTTCTATTTTATGATTTACCCCCTTCATCAAGTGGTATCAGAGCAAGGGTTCTTGAGTGTGTAGACAGATCACTGACCATGAGGTAGTTTGCACCAGGACCTGAGGTTGTGGGTTTGCTGCAGAGACCAAGTTGCCTCCACAAAGAAATCATGTTGGGAGGAATGCTTTGACAGAAGAGGGTTTTAGAGACCTACAAAGGCAAATTGATGCATTGCAAGAGGAGCTGCGAAGAGGGTTTGAGCCGAGAACAAGAGAAGAAAGAGAAGATGAAGCTAAAGAAGAGCTATCTGAGGAAGAACAAGAAGCTGCTGGAGATCCTGCAGAAGTTAGGTTGTTGAGGGCCATTTCTAAGATTGGAAAGAGGCCTAAGATCGAAGTTTCTACATATTCTGGAGATTTGAATCCGGAACAGTTCATTGATTGGATTAATGACATGGAAGAGTATTTCGAGTATGAAGATGTGGAGGACCTAGATCGGGTCATGTTTGCAAAAACAAAGTTGAAGGGCCATGCAAATATTTGGTGGAAGGAGGTCCAGTTAGAGAGGAATAGAAGAGGAAAAGGAAAGATCACCAGATGGGATCAGATGGTGGAGAATCTAAAGAATCAGTTCATTCCTATGGACTATGAGATGGAGCTATTGAAGAAGTTGCAAGGATTGAAGCAAGGTAACAAGTCTATCAAGGAGTATACAGAAGAGTTTTATAAGATTACTATTAGGATAGGCCATGTAGAGCCAAATAAGGAGAAGGTAGCCCATTACATTAATGGGTTGAGGCCAAGTATTCAAGAGGAGTTGAGTCTAGTTAGAATGACCACCATAGAAGATGCATACTTGTTTTCCCTAAAGGTGGAAGAGAAGCTAAATAAAAGATTTGATAGAAAGCAAAGGGGAAGAGGTCAAGGCAGAAGGATTGGTGGAAGACCCTATGGGGGACAAAATCAAGATTCAAAGAAAAGTGAAGAAGCTGGCACCAGTCAAATTTAGAGAGGAGATAATACCTACCACCCTCATGACCAGAACAATGGTGAGCAAAGAGGAAGAGGAAGAGACAGACCTGGGCAAGGACCTGGAAGAGGAGGTTTTAGAGGAACCTATTTCCAATGCGCAGAAGAAGGGCATTGAGCATATGAGTGTCCACAACATAAAGGAAGGACAAATAGAAGACCTGAAGGTAATGCACGAGTTGCACATGTTGATGAAGATGCACAATCTAAGTGCTCTGAAGATGCTAAAAGGGGAGAAACCCTAGTTGTCAGAAGAACCTTGTTCAATGAGGAGAAAGAACCAAATCAAAGAAAGCGTTTATTCTGCATAAGGTGCAAATTTGAAGGTAAGTGTTGTGATATTATTATTGATAGCGGAAGCACTGATAATCTTGTTTTAGAGGAGATGGTTGACAAGTTGAAGTTGACAAGAAGAAATCATCCACATCCATAACGGATTGCATGGTTGCAGAAGGACCATAGAGATTTGGTCAATGAGCAGTGTTTAGTGAATTTCAAGATTGGAAACTACCATGATGACGTGTTGTGTGATATCATACCAATGGATGCATGTCATATGCTATTGGGGATACCATGGTAGTATGATAGGAGTGCTGTCCATGATGGCCATGCAAACACATATTCCCTAACAAAGGATGAAGTTCATCATAAACTGAAGCCCTTGAAGGAGGTGGAAGAAAAGGTATGTAGTACTACCAGAATTTGCTTGGTAGATGGTAGAAAATTTTCGGAGGGTATGACGCATGAGCGTCATTGCTTTGCATTGATTCCTAAGATTAGTCAAGAGAAATATGAAGATGTACCAACAAAAGTCTCAGAGATGTTGAAAGAATTTTAGAATATTATCTCTGATAATGTACCAGAAGGTTTACCACCAATGAGGAAAATAAGTCATCAAATGGATTTGATACCAGGATCTAGTTTGCCAAATAAGGTATCCCATAGAATGACTCTAGCAAAGAGTGAAGAGTTGAATAGACAAGTTCAGGAGTTGTTGAGGAAGGGATTGATAAGAGAGAGCCTAAGTCCATGTGCGGTACCTGCAGTACTAGCACCTAAGAAAGATGTGGAGTGGAGAATGTGTACAGACTCTCGAGCCATCAATAAGATCACAATCAAGTACAGATTTCCATTTCCTAGAATGGATAACATAATGGACTCTTTGAGTGGAGCCAAGTATTTCACGAAGATTGATCTGAAGAGTGGGTATTGTTGATGGTGATGTTAGTCACACATAACACACAAACAAAAGTTACACATCAACCCTTGTTTATCCTGAAAGATACAATGAATTCATAGAATTCATGATCCCAAGTCCTCGGTGATTAGGTCATAATCTGCTAAGATCTCTCAGTGGTTGATGTGTGTTGCTGTTTTCCATTTTGGGGTCTTACGTGAATCAGTAGGTTCTGGTTCTGCAACAATGCTTTCAAGGAATTTACTCTACACAGCATATACCTCCAAATGATGTGCCTAAGGTGATATTTGCATGAGCTCTACCCTTATCAGTTATTTCCTGCATGAAATTTTTAATGGTACATGCATCTAGCTCAAGAATATGCTAAGGATGATCAAGTATCTACGGGATGTCTGCATATTCCCCTATCCTGCTTAATATTTACCATGATGTGCAATTATGGAAGTGATTCATATAAAATTAAAATAAGAAAAAGGGTTAAAGAGAGAGATATTCCTAAGATTTACTTGACTGAGATCACTGACCCACATACATGTTCCCATATAGTAATGAAGAGAAGAAAATTGAAATCATACTTCACCAGGATATTCCACAAATCAGCATGATCCAATGCAAATCTTCAGAGATAGAGTTGACAACAACATGCAATGAAATGAAAGCACTTCTAAAGAACACAGCATCCACCAGTACATATCCAAAAATCAACTTGAAGATTACTTAAGGTTTACAATCATGATGTAATCTAAAGCTTCATCTCCATACAGTATGTTCATAAAACATGCATATTTTCAGTGATCATGAGGAAAGAACCTTGAATGTTTCAACAATTCAGTCCCCACTAGTCTCAGTAATCTGGTCTACTACCTGAAATTTCTACCAGTACCCCTTGTATGATTGACCTCCCCCTTCCTTAATGGGATGCCCACCTTAAATAAAACATTCCACCTCCATAGTGGGATGCCCACCTTCTCAAAAAAAACAATAAAATAATCTTCATAGTGGGATGCCCACCTTAATAAAACATTCCACCTCCATAGTGGGATGCCCACCTTAATAAAATATTCCACCCCCATACTCCACGTGCACATCATCAGGTGAAATCTGCATATTGACCCTCCGTAGGCCTTATGTGTACTTCTTGTTTAACCAAAGTTATACATCGGGTTCTAAAATAATTTCAAATTCCTCCCGCTCTACTTTCCCACCATTTTCCATTTGAATATCAGGCTGCACTTTGAAATTCTTTGTTGATCAGGATATGATGATGACATCATCAGGATGGGGCCTTGCTAAAGTGTGAAAGGATGACATCATCAGGTTCTGGGATGGCTCAAAATCCACCTACCTTGCTTTTCCATTGCGACCGCACAGCATCATGATCATCAGTGAAACCCCACCTGATCGGAGCGAGCCAACAATGTCTCATCGATCCCATCTTCTGGCCGATGCATCTACGGTCATCATATAAAGTTAGGCACCATCATTTAAATAATCAGAAGGAGGATAAAAACTAATGCTAAATCATGCCTTGAAGGTGCAAACATAAATATCCGGTCATGATACTACGAAAATCCACCTGCACACAAGAAATTAGTCCCCTTCTGATAATTCATTCAGTTCCGCCACCTGCATGTAGATTACCAGACATTCTCTTTACTTGGTCATGATATGATGGTGACGTCACATTGATATTGAAGGAAATCAGGTCTAAGGAACATGATCCCAAGGAAAGAGCTTTGGAGAATATCACCCTCCCAAGGAGATGACATCATCAGGATATGTCGAGTTTTGCTTATCGAGTCATATTTTAAGATCAGGAAGATATTTGGAACATGACCCCCACAGGTAAGATGACCTTCCTTTCGAAAGATCGGGGTGACGTCGGCAAAAGGGTGGCATTGTTTATCACTGCAGTTATCATGATGTCATCGTCATGTTTATCGTATAGGAGTGATGTTTGAAAAAGTGCCTGTGTGAGGCAAAAGGATGATGATGTCATCAGGAGGTGATTTCCTTTGTTCATCGAGCTTGGATGATGTCATCATCATACTGGCCATGGGGTGATATTCGGAAGATCGTGATATTCAAAAGATCGGCTGATCTTCAAAAAAAAAATTGGGTGATGCACAAAGGTCGGGGTGATGCATCCACATCAGGGTGATATTTGGTGAGGAGGGTGATCTTTCAGAATATCGGGTGACATTTGAAACATCGGGTGATATTTGCCAAGGAGGGTGATCTTTCAAAATATCGGGTGACATTTGAAACATCGGGTGGTGATCTTTCAAAATATTGGGTGACATTTGAAACATCGGGTGATATTTGAAAGATGATGATCCCCTTAGACTAAAATGACCTCTTGTCGGAATATCAGGATGACATCATCCGGATGATGACTTGGTTTAGCGTTGCGGCACTATGACGTCATCATCATGTTATGCGGGAAAGGTCATGTCTGAAAATATACCTCCACAAGGTAAAAAGGATGATGATGTCATCTTCATGTGATGTTTCTTGTTTATCGGGTTCTAATGACATCATCAAGATATTGGTTCAGGGTAATATTTCGCGACAGGAGGATGATTTTTTAGAATATTTGGTGACATTTGAAAGATGATGATCCCCTTAGACTAAAATGACCTCTTGTCAGAATATCAGGATGACATCATCCGGATGATGACTTGGTTTTAATGACACAATCAGGATATTGGTTTGGGGTGATATTTTGTGACAGGAGGATATTGAGAAATATCGGGTTATATAGAGAGACATGATCCTCGCGAAATACATAAGGCTGTTGACGGGTAAAGGTCACTATCACCTGAAATTGACGTCCAGATATTTGGACCGCATGATTTATCAGGTGATAAATTAGATCAGGATGACCCTCTGTAATATGACTGATGTTAAGAAATATGATCCTCCCCCTGTGAATATCAGGTTTGACCAGAACTTTGACCGAGCATAACTTTCTTACCTGGCCAAATTTCAGGGTGATGTAAAAGGCAAACTTTCTTAGAACTTTACACTCTTTCACATAGCAAGCTTCCTGAGGCAAGATTCAGACCTTTGAATTTTGGGCTCATACAGGAGGATCATCATGCACCTAATATGATGATGTTTTTTACCATTACCGCCCAGAGCACAAAACAAAGGGGGGGAAGCCACAGCAGGGGTCCTCATTTTGCTAAGGGGCAAAAAGGGGCGTGTTGTGAACATCACAACAACTAGCAACCAAACAAAAAATCAAAAACAAAGACCATTAAAGGAAACTGAAAGAAATACATGCATAACTTCCAACCATCTCCCTTGCAAATCATCATCTAACTTAAGACTCAATGTATTCAATAAAGTGTGTGAATTTTCCTTTCAGTTTAAGTGGGTGCATGTGATTAATTATCCTCATCTTGAAGATTAGTTGAACAAATCAGTGACTAACATTAGCCTACATAGGTGAGGATGTTCCCTCATAGCCAACCAGATAGAGCCTTGCTGCCAGCAGGCATCCATAGCCCCAGCAAGGATATTGTTACAATTCTCCTAAGTAGAGCCCCACTACCAATGAGCGTCTATAGCCCCGGTAGAGTTACTTAGATGGCTTAACCTGGATTTTCAGTAAAATCCATTTTATTGCTTTACATTTTATATTTTTGGTAGAACTTCATAAGATGTTGCATTTGTAACTTCATCATCATGATGCAAGGAGTGGTCACTTGCTGAAATTAAGCTGAGAATTATAATGGTAGCAAGGGTGACCTCTGATTTTTTACCTAATATCTACACTGGTAGGTTCAACCAACCCAAGGATTTTAGGTGTGTCATTGTGAGAAACATCCTTGAATACTCAACCCATTCTTATTGAATACAAAATTTCACAAGTCAAACAACTCTCCACATTCATGACAGTTACAACAAGTTATGCATAAATTTAAAACAATTAACCTGAATGATCTAGATTTTCCTGTGGTTGTTAGTTTGCTCCTACATGCTCTAAATCAAAAGAAAGATCCCTACTAAGGACAACAAAGCAACCAAACACAACAAACAAAAGGAAGGAGACTGTACAAACAACCGCACAAGAAATATACATTATGATACACATGACTGTCATGATGCTACTTTAGGCCTGAAAATAGTGCTTGAGGAACTGTCCATTGACTGGTAATGGGGCATCCTCACCTGTTAAGGACTTGAGCTTGTAGGTGTTGTCTCCTAATATTTCAGAAATTTGAAAGGGGCCTATCCAGAGTTTGTCAAACTTACCATGGTCACCCTTCCTTTCATGTGCTTTGTCCCACATCAGGACTAGATCTGAGATCCGGAAAGCCTTAATGTTAGCCCTTTTGTCAAACCATCACTTGACAATAGCTTGATGTTTACCAAACTGGTTAATGGCTTCACTTGTTTTTTCATCTAGGTGCATCAGCTACAGCAACCTAACCTCCTGTTTGTTATTTATGCCTAGGTATTCTCATGCAAACTGCAGTGTGGGAATCTTTAGGTTACCAGGGAGGAGGGGATCCACCCCATATACTAAGTGAAAAGGTGAGTTTCCTAATGCAGCCTTATTTTTGGTTCTATCTACCCACAAGGCATATTTCAATAGAGTGTCCCATTCCCTTGGGTTCTTATCTATCAACTTCTTTATGATGTTAAGCAAGTTCTTGTTTGTGGATTCTGCTAATCCATTCCCTTGGGGATAGTAATTGGAGGAGAATTTCAAGATGACCCCATGGTCAAAAGCCCAACCTGATAGTTTTATTGAAGCAAAGGTAGGTCCATTATCACACACTAAAGCATATGGAACTCCATACTTGGTCACTATGTTGCTTTCCAAAAACTTAATGACATCCTCAGCATTACATGTTTTACTACTGACAGCTTCAGTCCACCTGGTACAGTAGTCAGTAATAGTCAAGACATACCTGTGGCCTAAGGATGATGGAGGATTGATGGGTCCTATGAAGTCCATACCCCACTGAGCAAATGGATGTGTCTCCATCACTGGCTGCAGAGGTTGAGCAGCATATTTATCTCTATTTGCAGCAACTTGACACACATGACAGTATTTGGTGTGTTCAGTAGTGTCCTTGAAAATTGTGGGCCAATAATACCCTGCCCTAAGGATGGCATGAGTGGTGGCCAAGGATGATCCATGTGCAGTCCCAAATTTATCATGCAGTTCCGCTAGTACCTTGTCTGCTTCTAGTTTTTCCAAGCACCTCAAGTATATCCCCTCATAGTTTCTCTTAAAAAGGACTCCTCCTTTCATCATATATTTCTGTGCTTTTATCTTTAGGGCTCTCCTTTGTTAGGCCTGCAATCTTGGGGGACATCTCCCAGTGATCAGGACATGCCTAACATCTGAATACCATGTTCCATCATCTTTTGCATCTACAACATACTGCTGGCTCAGGATGTTAGGGTGTATCTCTGATATCATTTGACTCAAAGATTGTCCTCTTACCAACCTCATGGGTGTGATATCCATGTCATACCCCTGGAGGATGGTGATCCATTTGGCCCTCTTCTCACCTGGCTCACTTTGCATTAGCAGCATCTTTACTACTGCATCAGGTACCACAGCAATCACCTTACTCCTCAGGATGTAGTGCCTGAACTTCTTAACTACTCAGACTAGAGAAAGTGCTTGTCTTTCAACATCCATGTACCTAAGCTCTGCATCTCTGAAAGGGCAACTCATGAAGGCTATAGGCTTCTCCTGCTTTTCTTCATTTCTCTGGGTTAGCACTGCTGCAAAGGTATGTTCTGAGGCATATGAGTAGATGTAGAAGTCCCTAGTGTAATCTGGACTGATCAGGACTGGAGCATTTGAAATAGCTTTCTTAATGTCTTCAAAAGTTGCTCTAGCTTCAGGTGTCCACTCAATCTTGGCATCCCTTTTGAGCATGGCATTCAAGGGCCTAACTATCTCTACAAAGCTGGTGATGAACTTCCTAACAAAATTAATCTTACCAAAGTAAGATTTGAGCTCTGTCTTGCTTCCAGGCAGTTGTATTTTCATGATGGACTCTACTTTGTCAGGATCAATGATGATCCCATTCTCAATTATCAAGTGACCCAGCAACTTCATGATGGCCATCCCAACTATGCACTTCTTGGGATTTAAGGATATCCCGTACTACTCGCACTTCTTCAACACCTTTCTTAGGTCCTCTACATGGTTTTTTCTATCTTTGGAAAATACAGTCAGGTCATCCATGTAGATCACTATGCACTTACCGATTAAGCCTCTGAAGGCTATGTCCATTGCCCGTTGGAAGGTGGCTCTAGCATTTATCAGCCCAAATGGCATGCGTCTGTAGGCGAAGATCCCCCATTTAGTGGTGAATGCGGTTTTCAATCTATCAATTCTATCCACCATCACCTGATTGTAACCAGAGAAGCCATCCAAGAAGGACATCATCTTGGCTCCATTCACAACCTGTAGGACTTCATCCAGGGAAGGCAAAGAATAGTTATCATTTTCAGAAGCTCTATTCAAATTCTTGAAATCCATGCACAGCCTGATGTTGCCATTCTTCTTCCTCACAGGTACCAGGTTCGCCACCCACATGGAGTGTCTCACAGGAAATATGATCCTGGCATCAAGCAATCTTTTAACTTCTTCAAAGATGATGGGCTCCAACAGGGCATTGACAGGTCTCTGTTTCTGCCTAAAAGGCTTAGCATCTGGCTTCAAAGGAATAGTATGGTGATGACAGAAGTGTCATAAGTCTTTAGCTCATCATATGTTCAGGCAATGACATGGATGTAGTCCTGGAGAGCCTAGGTTATCCCTTTGAACTCTTCATCCATGCAGACCTTTCCAATCAGGACATTTCTTTCTTTACCACCTTGCCCAATGTCAACTAGAGAGTACTGCCCTTCCTCAGCTTTTGGGAGGTCCTTCTGTTTTAGCATGTTGTCTAGGTCAAATGCTCTCTCTAGCTCTATCATTCCCTTAGGGATCCTATTGCTAGGCAACTCTAGAATTTCTCCTTCTTTCCAGACATGATCTTCCATGTTAACTTCATCTATGATCTGTGCCTCAAAAACATCTCTATTGGAAATAAAATCCAATATATGCTGATCATCATCAAATACTTGAAGATTGGTTACATTATCAGGTACTGAAGGTACTGATACTAATTCAACTCAGAACCTTTTGAGACCTGATATGGATAGAGGTTCCAAAGCACTGGCAGCCTGGGCCAAAGCATCTGCTCTATGGTTTTGCTCCCTAGGCACATGGGTGATATTGAAGGCATCAAAATCTTCTATCAGGTTCCACACCCTGTGCCTATAGTTAGATAGCCTTTTGTATTTGCAGGAGTATATACCTCTTACCTGCCTGACAACTAATTCTGAGTCTCCATAGACATGCAGAATTCTCACCTTCTTGCTAAGTGCAAACAACATCCCATGAATTAGAGCTTCATACTCTGCTACATTATTTGTACATGGGAACTGCAACCTGTATGCTACTAGGTAGGATTTTCCTAATGGATTGATGAGGTTCAGTCCTATTCCAGCTCCTTTCTTTGACTTAGATCCATCAAATCTAAGGATCCATGGCTTGTCTTCATCTAAAGGCTTGTCTGGGGCTTCTTTCTTCCTTTTGGCTCTGGTAGCTGCACCACCGGATATCCACTTCAACTTTGGTATCTCTATTTTCTTAGGCACCACTTCATCAGCCTCATGGGAAGCTGATATTTCTTCTTTTCTTTTATCATCAGGAGGAACATCCCCTGGACTAGGCAATGTCAATCTTCTTAAAATGTGCAGGCACAATGAACAAGATGCTTCTGAATGAGGTGCCTCATGTAACCTGCACCATCCTCCAACCAAGACATCCTGAGGAGGTCTTTGCTGCTGCATCATCTTTTGCATTTCTTTTGATAGGAACTCTTCAAATTTGGACAAACTGCTACCCCTATCTTCATCAGACAACTCATAATCTGACTCCATCAAACACTCACTCCCAGGGGTGATTTTCTCCTTGTTCTTAGCATTACTCCTATTGCCAACCAATATCCCTTCTGTTACCTTAACAGGATCCTCATCATGATGTGTGCTTCCTCTCGCTCCTATAGAACACAAACAAGGATCAGCATTATTACCATTATATGCAGCACTTACCGCAGATGATGATGATGATGCCTCATGGTATGCATGTTCCAGCTCCAGCATGTCTAGGCAGGTCTCACATGTCTTTTCAGAATGAGCCTCATTATGCAACCTGCACCATCCACTAATTAAAATATCATGAATAGGTACATTTAACAATTGGCAGTGTTTCACCCCTTTAAGCAAATGCATCTCAAAATTCTTGAAGTGATCTATCTCTATCTTGTTTCCAAGATTACAACTAGGTTCTAGATATGCATCATCATCCCGTGGGTTATCATCATGATCATGTATGTCAAGCATTAGGATCTCCTCTACCCTAGCAGTTGGAGGTATGGTGGAGTAAACTCCAGGTTCCACATTCACATAAATGACTTCGTTGGTTTTGTTATATTCGGTAATCATGTGTTTCATGCGAGGTTCAGCTTCGATCCTGATCTGGTTAGGTATTCCCTTCCAGGGCAACCACATGTGACTAAAGTCAGTAGACATATATCCATTGAGGGTCTTTGACCAATCCCTACTGAGCAACATTATGTATGCATTAGGTATATTAACTACCTAGATATCAATATAATGCTAGATTCTGGGGTCCGAGGCTAGTTGCATATGGATGTGGGTCAGTTCCCCTACCACGTTTACTTCTATTTTGTCTAGCTGGGTTACTTTCTTCAATGATTTGGCAGAATGTAACCCCAAGGCATTGCATATGGATAAGGGCATCATGTTGGTAGATGCTCCTAAGTCCACTAGATAGTTGTGCAGGTTCTTACCGAACATCCTTACGGTCAGGAGGAAGGGAGGTGACTCACTTTTGTCTTTGTATAGGGTCATGTGGGAGGTCTCTGTAGCTTGGACAGTGGCTGGGTTTTTTAATTTTGTAATAGCATCCCTGGCAGCATGATCTTTATTTCCAAACTGGCTTGGGGTATGGCTGTCTTCCTTTTGGGTAGGACTGTCTAAAGATTTCACAAAAGCACTTTTGATAGCAAGGGTCCTAAGTAGTTCTGACAATGGCAGGCTGATCTTAACCCTTTTCATCTCATCAGTCAGGTAAGAAACCAATTTGTCAGGTCCACGAGGTGGATTTGTGGCTTTTGGTGTTAAGTGATGCACACTGACTTTGGGAAATCCAGGGTTATTATTTGCTTGGGGATCAGGTGGAGTATTGAAGTTGTTTGGAGGCAATGAGGTGGTCAAAGGGCCAGCAGACTGATTTGAGTTATTCCTCGGGTTGTAGTTATGTCTACCTTGAGGTTGCTATTGATAAGCATTGACTTCCTCATGTTCCATTGATGGCTCATTCTCATCTTCAAATGGGAAAACGTAGTTGGATTCAAGAGCCATGGCTGATTCCTCACATGTTGAGGTGTAATCCTGATGTGATGAGGTTGCATGCTGATGAGGATGATGCATGAAGCTTTCTAGCACTAAGGCGATATCATACTCATAGGAGACAATCTCATTTCCCTCTACATAAGGTGGGTTTCCTGAAGTACTGGACACTTCAGCTTGGAAAATGCTAGCTGCAACCCTGAATTGGGGGCAATCTAACTCTGCATGAGCGTTGGTATTATCAATCCTACACTAGTTTGCAAGTGCTGCCTCAGCAAGGTTTACCCTGGTGGTCTGTTTAGATTCACCAGGAGGCTAATTATCCAGGGGTGATGGCAAGGAACCATTGTTTGGCCTAGTGTTCCACACTCTAGGCTGTCTAGGAAGATTGTTGTTGCCATTATTGTTATTGTAATTATTATTGTACCCCTTGTCAGGATAGTTTGGTCTGTCATTGGCATAGCCTCTATTTTGGTTAGGCTGAGAGTAAAAGTTCTGATTTCTCAGATGGGTGACCTCAGTGGTAAGTTTCCTAAGCTGGGCTAATATTTCTTTGATTTCTTCTTTCTCCTCGTGAGCCTTTGCCACTACATTTTCTGCCTGGGGCTTGACAAAAGAAGACCCATTGTTATTGTTGGGTTGTTCTACAGCATGTGGTACTTGTGTCTGATATGGCAACATCTCGCTATTCCCACTTGGTGGTGGCATGACACTGAGTGGAGGTATTTGCAAAGGGGCTGGCATCATGGCTGAAGGTATCATGGCCCCGTTGGTCTATTGGTGGACAGGAGATGTTGGATAGCCTGGAAGTGAAGGGAAGGCGACATTTGGTGTGGGGGCAGGAGCTAATTGCTGGCTGACCTTGATAGCTTCCCCAAAGGCCTCTGCTAAAGCTGTTACAATAGGATGTGTCCTCCTAATAAACATGGAGGTCAAGGGATCTAAGGCTAAGAAGTAAATGCTCCTGGCAGCTTCATCTGTTACATTATAAGGAGCTACTAGCTTAGACAGCATCTTCTGGAATCTAGCATTGAAGTTTGCTATAGGCTCCCCCTCAGACCTCTTGATAGTGGTAAATAAATGGTAGTTTGTTGAAGGGTCTATAGGCACCTTGAACCTATCCTTGAAAGCTTTCTCCAAGGCATCCCATGAGTTGACTGAACCTTGGCCCAAACTAATGTACCAGTTGTAGGCCTCTTCTCCAAAGGAGAAAGGAAACAACCTGCAGACCACATCTTCATACTTAATCCTAGCCCTACAACAAGCTTCTTTGAAGGTTCTAACATGATCATCAGCATCCTGATATGGGTGGTATCTAGGACAAATTTTATCTAAATTTTTGGGCAAAGCATGATATGCATTGAAGATCAAAGGTGACTCTGCTGTGAAGAATGACATTGCAACTAGAGGAAGTTGGATCTCAGGTGTGACCGGCTGAGGTTGAACCTGTGGTGTGACAGAAGGCCCTGCAGGTATGTGTAGGCCAATAGGAGTTGCAGGAGCAAGCCCTGGTGAAGCTCCAGATGTACTAGGATCAGGGGAGTGATGAAGGTCCATAGTCCTAGGTCTGAATCCTCTAGTAGGTAGCTCTTCAAAGGGTCCACTAGATCTAGACCTGGTGTTTGGCTTAGAAGCTAGGATTCTTCAAATTTTAAGAAAGATAGGCTATTTTATGGTCAGATTTGGAAACTAACAAGATGCTTAAGCATTGTTTGCAGGAATCTACAGTTTTCTTGTTCAGCCCTCCTTCTAGCACTAGTTTAGGTGTTTATGGTGATGTTAGTCACACATAACACACAAGCAAAAGTTACACATCAACCCTTGTTTATCCTAAAAGATACAATGAATTCATAGAATTCATGATCCCAAGTCCCTGGTGATTAGGTCATAATCTACTAAGATCTCTTAGTGGTTGATGTGTGTTGCTATTTTCTATTTTGGGGTCTTACGTGAATCAGTAGGTTTTGGTTCTGCAACAATGCTTTCAGGGAAGTTACTCTACACAGCATATACCTCCAAATGATGTGCCTAAGGTGATATTTGCATGAGCTCTACCCTTATCAGTGATTTCCTGCATGAAATTTTCAATGGTACATGCATCTAGCTCAGAAATATGCTAAGGATGATCAAGTATATATGGGATGTCTGCATATTCCCCTATTCTTCTTAATATTTACCATGATGTGCAATTATGGAAGTGATTCCTATAAAATTAAAATAAGAAAAAGGGTTAAAGAGAGATATTCCTAAGATTTACTTGATTGAGATCACTGACCCACATACATGTTCCCATACAGTAATGAAGAGAAGAAAACTAAAATCATACTTCACCAGGATATTCCACAAATCAGCATGATCCAATGCAAATCTTCAGAGATAGAGTTGACAACAACATGCAATGAAATGAAAGTGCTTCTAAAGAACACAGCATCCACCAGTACATATCCAGAAATCAACTTGAAGATTACTTAAGGTTTACAATCATGATGTAATCTAAAGCTTCATCTCCATACAGTATGTTCATAAAACATACATATTTTCAGTGATCATGAGGAAAGAACCTTGAATGTTTCAACAATTCAGTCCCCACTAGTCTCAGCAATCTGGTCTACTACCTAAAATTTCTACTAGTCCCCCTTGTATGGTTGACCTCCCCCTTCCTTAATGGGATGCCCACCTTAAATAAAACATTCCACCTCCATAGTGGGATGCCCACCTTCTCAAAAAAAACAATAAAATAATCTTCATAGTGGGATGCCCACCTTAATAAAACATTCCACCTCCATAGTGGTATGCCCACCTTAATAAAATATTCCACCCCCAGACTCCACCTGCACGCCGTCGGGTCAAATCTGCATATTGACCCTCCATAGGCCTTGCGTGTACTTCTTGTTTAACCAAAGTTATACATCGGGTTCCAAAATAATTTCAAATTCCTCCCGCTCTACTTTCCCACCATTTTCCATTTGAATATTGGGCTGCACTTTGAAATTCTTCGCTGATCAGGATATGATGATGACGTCATTAGGATGGACTAACCTTGCTGAAGTGTGAAAGGATGACATCATCAGGTTCTGGGATGGCTCAAAATCCACCTTCCTTGCTTTTCCATCATGACCGCACATCATCATGATCATCGGTGAAACCCCACCTAATTGGAGCAAGCCAACAATGTCTCACTGACCCCATCTTCTAGCTGATGCACCTGTGGTCATCATATAAAGTTAGGCACCATCATTTAAATAATTAGCAGGAGGATAAAAACTAATGCTAAATCATGCCTTGAAGGTACAAACATAAATATCTGGTCATGATACTACAAAAATTCACCTGCACACGAGAAATTAGTCCCCTTTTGATAATTCATTCAGTTCCGCCACCTGCATTTAGATTACCAGACATTCTCTTTACTTGGTCATGATATGATGGTGATGTCACATTGATATTGAAGGAAATTGGGTCCAAGGAACATGATCCCGAGGAAAGAGCTTTGAAGAATATCACCCTCCCAAGGAGATGACGTCATCAGGATATGTCGAGTTTTGCTTATCGGGTCATATTTTAAGATCAGGATGATATTTGGAACATGACCCCCGCAGGTAAGATGACCTTCCTTTCGAAAGATCAGGGTGACATCAGCAGAAGAGTGGCTTTGTTTATCGCTACAGTTATCATGACGTCATCGTCATGTTTATCGGATAGGAGTGATGTTTGAAAAAGTGCCTGTGCGAGGCAAAAGGATGATGATGTCATCAGGAGGTGATTTCCTTTGTTCATCGAGCTTGGATGATGTCATCATCATACTGCCATGGGTTGATATTTGGAAGATCATGATATTCAAAAGATCGGTTGATCTTCAAAAAAAATTGGGTGATGCACAAAAGGTCGAGGTGATGCATCGACATCGGGTGATATTTGGCGAGGAGGGTGATCTTTCGGAATATCAGGTGATATTTGGTGAGGAGGGTGATCTTTCATAATATTGGGTGACATTTGAAACATCAGGTGATATTTGAAAGATGATGATCCCCTTAGACTAAAATGACCTCTTGTCGGAATATCAGGATGAGATCATCCGGATGATGACTTGGTTTAGCGCTACGGCACTATGACGTCATCATCATGTTATGCGGGAAAGGTCATGTCTGAAAATATACCTTCGTGAGTTAAAAAGGATGATGATGTCATCTTCATGTGACGTTTCTTGTTTATCGGGTTCTAATGACTTCATCAGGATATTGGTTCGGGTTAATATTTTGCGACAGGAGGATGATCTTTTGGAATATCGGGTGACATTTGAAAGATGATGATCCCCTTAGACTAAAATGACCTCTTATTGGAATATCAAGATGAGGTCATCCGAATGATGACTTGGTTTTAATGACGTCATCAGGATATTGGTTCGAGGTGATATTTCACAACAGGAGGATATTGAGAAATATCAGGGTATATTGAGAAACATGATCCTCGTGAAATACATAAGGCTGTTGACGGGTAAAGGTCACTATCACCTAAAATTGACGTCCAGATATTTGGACCGCATGATTTATCAGGTGATAAATTAGATTAGGATGACCCTCTGTAATATGACTGATGCTAAGAAATATGATCCTCCCCCTGTGAATATCAGGTTTGACCAGAACTTTGGCCGAGCATAACTTTCTTACCTGGTCGAATTTTAGGGTGATGTAAAAGGCAAACTTGCTTAGAATTTTACACTCTTTCACATGGCAAGCTTCCTGAGGCAAGATTTAGACCTTTGAATTTTAGGCTCATACAGGAGGATCATCATGCACCTGATATGATGATGCTTTTTACCATTACCGCCCAGAGCACAAAACAAAGGGGGGGAAGCCACAACAGGGGTCCTCATTTTGCTAAGGGGCAAAAAGGGGCATGTTGTGAACATCACAACAACTAGCAACCAAACAAAAAACCAAAAACAAAGACCATTAAAGGAAACTGAAAGAAATACATGCATAACTTCCAACCATCTCCCCTACAAATCATCATCTAACTTGAGACTCAATGTATTCAATAAGGTGCGTGAATTTTCCTTTCAGTTTAAGTGGGTGCATGTGATTAATTATCCTCATCTTGAAGATCAGTTGAACAAATCATTGACTAACATTAGCCTACGTAGGTGAGGATGATCACTCATAGCCAACCGGATAGAGCCTTGCTGCCAGTAGGCGTCCATAGCCCCGGCAAGGATATCGTTACAATTCTCCTAAGTAGAGCCCCACTGCCAGTGAGCGTCTATAGCCCTGGTAGAGTTACTTAGATGGCTTAACCTGGATTTTCAGTAAAATTCATTTTATTGCTTTACATTTTATATTTTTGGTAGAACTTCATAAGATGTTGCATTTGTAACTTCATCATCATGATGCAAGGAGTGGTCACTTGCTGAAATTAAGCTGAGAATTGTAATGGTAGCAAGGGTGACCTCTGATTTTTCACCTAATATCTACACTGGTAGGTTCAACCAACCCAAGGATTTTAGGTGTGTCATTGTGAGAAACATCCTTGAAGACTCAACCCATTCTTATTGAATACAAAATTTCACAAGTCAAACAACTCTCCACATTCATGACAGTCACAACAAGTTATGCATAAATTTAAAACAATTAACCTAAATGATATGGATTTTCCTGTGGTTGTTAGTTTGCTCCTGCATGCTCTAAATCAAAAGAAAGATCCCTGCTGAGGACAACAAAGTAACCAAACAAAACAAACAAAAGGAAGGAGACTATACAAACAATTGCACAACAAATATACATTATGATACACATGACTGTCATGATGCTACTTCAGGCCTGAAAATAGTGCTTGAGGAACTGTCCATTGACTGGCAATGGGGCATCCTCACTTGTTAAGGACTTGAGCTTGTAGGTGCTGTCTCCTAATATTTCAAAAATTTGAAAGGGGCCTATCCAAAGTTTGTCAAACTTACCATGGTCACCCTTCCTTTCATGTGCTTTGTCCCACATCAGGACTAGATCTAAGATCCAGAAAGCCTTAATGTTAGCCCTTTTGTCAAACCATTGCTTGACAATAGCCTGATGTTTAGCAAACTAGGTAATGGCTTCACTTCTTTTTTCATCTAGGTGCATCAACTACAGCAACCTAACCTCCTGTTTGTTATTTATGCCTAGGTATTCTCATGTAAACTGCAGTGTAGGAATCTTTAGGTTAACAGGGAGGAGGGGATCCACCCCATATACTAGGTGAAAAGGTGAGTTTCCTAATGCATCCTCATTTGTGGTTCTATCTACCCACAAGGCATATTTCAACAGAGTGTCCCATTCCCTTGGGTTCTTATCTATCAACTTCTTTATGATGTTAAGCAAGTTCTTGTTTGTGGATTCTGCTAATCCATTCCCTTGGGTATAGTAATTGGAGGAGAATTTCAAGATGACCCCATGGTCAAAAGCCCAACCTAATAGTTTTATTGAAGCAAAGGCAAGTCCATTATCACACACTAAAGCATATGGAACTCCATACCTGGTCACTATGTTGCTTTCCAAAAACTTAATGACATCCTCGGCATTACATGTTTTACTGCTGATAGCTTCAGTCCACCTGGTACAGTAGTCAGTAATAGTCAAGACATACCTGTGGCCTAAGGATAATGGAGGATTGATGGGTCCTATGAAGTCCATACCCCACTGAGCAAATGGATGCGTATCCATCACTGGCTGCAGAGGTTGAGCAGCATATTTATCTCTATTTGCAGCAACTTGACACACATGACAGTATTTGGTGTGTTTAGCAGTGTCCTTGAAAATCATGGGCCAATAATACCCTGCCCTAAGGATGGCATGAGTGGTGGCCAAGGATGATCCATGTGCAGTCCCAAATTTATCATGCAGTTTCGCTAGTACCTTGTCTGCTTTTGGTTTTTCCAAGCACCTCAAGTATATCCCCTCATAGTTTCTCTTAAAAAGGACTTCTCCTTTCATCATATATTTCTGTGCTTTTATCTTTAGGGCTCTCCTTTGTGAGGCCTGCAATCTTGGGGGACATCTCCCAGTGATTAGGATATTTATGTTTGCACCTTCAAGGCATGATTTAGTATTATTTTTTTATCCTCATACTGATTATTTAAATGATGGTGCCTAACTTTATATGATGACCGCAGGTGCATCGGCTAGAAGATGGGGTCAGTGAGACATTGTTGGCTCACTCCGATCAGGTGGGGTTTCACCGATGATCATGATGTTGTGCGGTCGCGATGGAAAAGCAAGGCAGGTGGATTTTCAGCCATCCCAGAACCTGATGATGTCATCCTTTCACACTTCAGCAAGGCCAGCCCATCCTGATGACGTCATCATCATATCCTGATCAGCGAAGAATTTCAAAGTGCAGCCCGATATTCAAATGGAAAATGGTGGGAAAGTAGAGCGGGAGGAATTTGAAATTATTTTGGAACCTGATGTATAACTTTGGTTAAACAAGAAGTACACACAAGGCCTACGGAGGGTCAATATGCAGATTTGACCTGACGGCGTGCAGTTGGTGTATGGGGGTGGAATATTTTATTAAGGTGGGCATCCCAATATGGAGGTGGAACGTTTTATTAAGGTGGGCATCCCACTATGAAGATTATTTTATTGTTTTTTTTAGAAGGTGGGCATCCCACTATGGAGGTGGAATGTTTTATTTAAGGTGGGCATCCCATTAAGGAAGGGGGAGGTCAATCATACAAGGGGGACTAGTAGAAATTTCAGGTAGTAGACCAGATTGTTAAGACTAGTGGGGACTGAATTGTTGAAACATTCAAGGTTCTTTCCTCATGATCACTGAAAATATGCATGTTTTATGAACATATTGTATGGAGATGAAGCTTCAGATTACATCATGATTGTAAACCTTAAGTAATCTTCAAGTTGATTTCTAGATATGTACTGGTGGATGTTGTGTTCTTTAGAAGCGCTTTCATTTCATTGCATGTTGTTGTCAACTCTATCTCTGAAGATTTGCATTGGATCATGCTGATTTGTGGAATATCCTAGTGAAGTATGATTTCAGTTTTCTTCTCTTCATTACTGTATGGGAACATGTATGTGGGTCAGTGATCTCAGTCAAGTAAATCTTAGGAATATCTCTTTCTTTAACCCTTTTTCTTATTTTAATTTTATAGGAATCACTTCCATAATTGCACATCATGGTAAATATTAAGCAGAATAGGGGAATATGCAGGCATCCCGTAGATACTTGATCATCCTTAGCATATTTCTGAGCTAGATGCATGTGCCATTGAAAATTTCATGCAGGAAATCACTGATAAGGGTAGAGCTCATGCAAATATCACGTTAGGCACATCATTTGGAGGTATATGCCGTGTAGAGTAATTTCCCTGAAAGCATTGTTGTAGAACCAGAACCTACTGATTCACGTAAGACCCCAAAATGGAAAACAGCAACACACATCAACCACTGAGAGATCTTAGTAGATTATGACCTAATACCAGGGACTTGGGATCATGAATTCTATGAATTCATTATATCTTTCAGGATAAACAAGGGTTGATGTGTAACTTTTGTTTGTGTGTTATGTGTGACTAACATCACCATCAACAGGTATCACCAGATCCGAATTACAGAAGGAGATGAATGGAAGACAGCCTTCAAGACCAAGGAGGGTTTGTATGAGTAGTTAGTCATGCCATTTGAGCTAACCAATGCACCGAGCACATTCAAGCGGCTAATGAATGAGGTACTGAAAGAATTTTTGGGAAGTTTTGTTATTGTCTATTTAGATGATATTTTGATTTTCAGTAATACTTGGGATGAGCATCTGATGCATATCAAAAGAGTTTTATAGAAGTTGAGGATGGAGAAGTTGATTAATCTGAAGAAATGTAGTTTTGCAAAGGAGTTGGTATACCTGGGATTTGTTGTCTCAGAGGAAGGTCTTAAGATGGACCCAGAGAAGGTGAGGGCTATCATTGAATGGCCTACGCCAAGGAGTGTCACAGAGGTAAGATCTTTTCATGGTTTGGCAAGTTTTTATAGAAAGTTTATCAGAAATTTTAGTAGCATTTGTGCACCCCTAACTGAGACAATGAGAGGGGATAGAAAAGAGTTTAGATTGACTAAAGGAGCAGACAAGAGCTTTGATACATTGAAGCAGAAAGTCATGGAATAACCTGTTTTGGCACTTCCAGATTTCAATAAGGTATTTCAAGTAGATTGTGACGCTAGTGGTAGTGGTATAGGAGCTATTTTGAGCCAACAAGGTAAGCCCATTGCCTATTTTAGTGAGAAGCTTAATGATGCCAAGAAAAAGTATTATATTTATGATCAGAAGTTTTATGCAATAGTTAAGTCTTTGAAAGGAATTTGTTTTATATACTAATCATCAGGCTTTGTAGTATCTTAATAGTCAAGGAAAGTTGAACTAGAGGCACTTTAAATGGGTTGAGTTTTTGCAGAGATATACTTATGTTTTGAAGCACAAGAGTGGGAAGTCCAACAGAGTTCCAAATGCCTTAAGCAGAAGGCAAAATTTGTTGACAGAAATGAAGATAGAGGTTGTTGGGTTCGATGAGCTCAAAAGTTTGTATCTTGAAGATCTAGATTTTGCAGAGGCTTGGAAAGCTTGTTTGGAACCTGTTACTTTGGATAGGACAAAATGGTTGGATTTTATAATCCAAGATGGCATGTTGTTTAGAGGAAGCCAGTTGTACATTCTGAGGAGTTCCATGAGAGAGAATCTGATAAAGGAGAAGCATAGTGGAGGATTGGCTGGACACTTTGGTCGAGATAAGACCATTGTTATTATTGGTAAAAATTATTATTGGCCACAGTTGCAGTAGGATGTGAGGAAATTTGTACAGAGTTGTAGAGTGTGTCAGATGACAAAAGGAATGAGTTAGAATACAAGGCTATATCAGCCATTACCTGTACTGGAGAAGCCATGGGATGATACCAGTATGGATTTTGTTCTTGGTTTACCAAGGACACGGAGAGGACATGATTCCATTTTTGTGGTGGTGGACAAGTTCTTGAAGAATGCGCATTTCATTCCTTGCAAGAAGACTAATGATGCTATTTATATTGTTGAATTATTTTTCAGGGAGGTGGTGAGATTACATGGTCTACCAAAGAGCATAGTTTCAGATTGAGATAACAAGTTTGTTGGTTACTTCTGGAGAACATTGTGGAAGAAGTTGAAAACAGATTTGAAGTTTAGTTCTGCACACCATCCATAGACTGATGGACAGACATAAGTGGTGAGTAGGAGTTTGGGTAACCTGCTACGATGCTTAGTAGGAGATAAGCCCAAGGGATGGGATTTGATTTTACCACAGGTAGAATTTGCTTACAACAATTCTATCAATAGGAGTACTGGTAAATCACCATTCTAGATTGTATATGGGAATAGTCCAAGAAATGCTTTAGAGTTAAGGAAGCTGGATAAAGGAGAAAAGACAAGTGTTGAAGTTGAAGACTTTGTAGAACATCTAAATAATTTACATGAAGAGGTGAGAAAGCACATTAATAAGATGAATATTCAGTACAAGGCTAAGGCAGATCAGAAGAGGAGGTATAAGGAGTTCCAAGTAGGAGATGAAGTCATGGTTCACTTGAGAAAAGAAAGGTTCCCAATTGGAACATACAATAAGTTGAAAATGAAGAAATTTGGACCCTACAGAATCCTAAAGAAGCATGATTTAGGAAATGCATATGAGGTAGAGCTACTGAGTGATGGTGACTGATTGTCATTGATGCCAAAAGGTGTTGTGTTCTCAGGATATCTTCAAAGTTGTTTCAGGATGGATTCTCATGTTTAGTATTCGTTCATATTTGATCTTGTTTTGGGTTGATATTAAACATCTGAAGGTCACTAATAAGGAGATGTAGATATAAGTTGGAACTATGAATATAATGATAAAGTTCAAAACTCAGATTGATACAGAGTATTTTAATGCCAATGACTCATGGTCTCTGTACACACATGATTATGGTGTTGTTGTTGTCTTTACATTGACAGTGGCAGTTGATAGTAACATTGGTAAGTTTATGAGTTGATCTTGTGCAAAGTCTTCATTCAGAATGTCTTCAAGGGCTCATAAGCATCATGTGTGAGAAAAAGAAGTGTAATGTTGAAATCAGGTTGAATATCTTTCATTTGGTGTGGTGCTAGTTTATACTTCAGATTTGGTTTCTTATGCTTGATCATTTCTTCACATAGGTTGTTGAGTTGTTTTTTCAAATGATGGTTTGAGTTGTTGCTTGATGATATACTACAAGGTTGCAAATATTGTTTCAGGATATCTTAAGGACAGAAGATGCAAGCAAGAGTTGTTATTCCAAATCAGAGTAATCTCATGGTGACAGAGTTGTGTTTTACATCAATCTTTGGGTTCTAAATATGTCTTGTGAATTGACTCAATATGGATATGCTTGAAGAAATTCCTTTTTACTCTTGAGATATTAATACACTTGAAGTGTTCTTTTTGTTTTAATTTGAGATTGACCTTTTGAACAGGTCAAAAAGCCACTTAAGTGGCAACTTTGAGGGGCTTAGTATCGTGGGCAACCAGCCCCATCCACTCCTTTCACCTTGTCTCAGTCCAAAAACGGTGGCAGCAAATTATATACCATTAGTTTTGTTTAAATGTTTTTGAAAATCACTAAAAAGCATTTCAAATGCTATAGGTCTCCTTGTGAGCGCATGAGTTAGGAAGTTTTCTTAAAGTTGATTTTAAATCTGCAAAAACATTAGTGTTTAAAGATAGTGTTTAGCCCGAATTCTATGAAGGGAAGTTTGCTTTATTCAAAGAGGAATGCATCGAATTTTATGGAGCCCAATATATTTGTTATTCAAAAAGCTAAAAGTCCAACTAATATTAAAAGACTTTGAATTTAAAAAGGAAACTATGGTTTATGAAATTATACAAAGCATTGTTTTTGCTTTATTGGATAGTAAGTTTTGAGAAGGGAATAATTTTTGAAGAGAGGGGCCCGAATAAGGAGAATTATTTTTTTAGAAATTATTTCTAATCTCCTAATTTTGTGGCTTACTTTATGCCATCCTTTTATTACCTTAAAAGTATTAGATTTTTAAGGGGATTTTTGAGGATATTATGGAATTTTTTAAAGAAATGTTTTTATAAGATTTCTTTTTAGAAGATTTTTAAAAAAAGAAATTTTTTTATTCTATCCTCATGAATATTATTAAGAGGAAAGTTCTTTTGTGATAATCTTTTTGTGAAAAGGATGAGAGCAGAGAATTTGAAGAAAACATTTTTTTCAGAAAGATTTTTATGAAAAATTGCAGAGGGAAGAATTTCAAAAAGAACAGGATAACAATGATGCAAGGAGAAAATATATTTGCATTGTCTTTTATTCTTGCAGGATATGAAGAGTCATTTTGTAGGTTGTTGAATATTGAAAAAGTTTTAAGGGAGAAGGAATTTCAATGATCTTGCCAATCATGTTGCAGAGAAGAAAATATATATATGCATATATGATTTTATTTTTTGCAGAGATTGAAGGGTTTTGTACAAAGAGGATAATGAAAAATTGGTTGAAGAAATTTGCAGATTGAAGGGTTTTGTGAATTAGAAAGGGCAGTTGTATTTTATTTGACAGAAATGAAACATACAGAAGATGAAAGGTGAAAAGACATTCAACTTGTATAAAAATGTTTTTTCAGGTGCATTGATGTGTGACTTGTAAGACAGAGATGAAACATACAGAGTAATGCAGTGTGGTTGAGAGGATCTGAAAAAGGATTGATTTTGAATAGAATGGCTATTTGACAGACAAAGAAATGTTTTGTATTGAATGGAAACAGAGTATCCCTCTGATTTGTTTATTACTTCTGTTGATGATTTGGTTTGCCAGTGAGGCACAGTATGCCAGTGAGGCTTGTGGTCAGTGAGACCTTTCAATTGTTAGTGAGACATAAAATTCAGCCAGTGAGGCTTTGTAAGAAGTTTTTAAAGTTAAGCCAGTGAGGCACTTCATGAGTGGTTTTTCTACCCAGAGAGGGTTTTCCACTCCAGGAATTTCTGTGTTATAATTTGTCTCTATGTGTGCATATTTGTGTTTTGTTTATAAGTTTTTGGTTCACAACTTTTCACTATCAGTCTTGTGCATATGAGCTTTATAGATCATTAATGTCTTTCTTTCTACTTGTTTTGTAAAGTTTGTAAAAAGTTAAGATTTTACACAACACTGATTCACCCCCCCTCTCAGTGTTGTCATTGACTCCTACACTGAGTGGGATTAAGATTTTACACAACACTGATTCACCCCCCCTCTCAGTGTTGTCATTGACTCCTACACTGAGTGGGATTAATATTTCCCCTATGTTCAACATTGCTGATTTAATAGAATATCATGAGGGTGGCACAGAGGATGGAACAACAAAAGAACAGTGGAGTATTCTAGCATCTACTTCAACGGAGGAGATAGAAGAGATCTTGGATAGCCGTGTGGGAAGAAGTACTCAGAACATGCAATATGAAGAATATCTGGTGAAATAGAAAGGAAGACCTATTGAATATTCTTCTTGGTTGTCTAAGGCAGAGGTTGACCATTTGGGTTTTCCTCACACAAACACCTGAGACATGACAAGGTCACTTCTCAAATTACCCTGGGTGTCCGATGCAAGAACATCCAGTGGTGTAAGGGCAATCTTGCATCACCCAAAAAAAGATGTGTTTCAAAATTGTTGATGTTCTTTCCACTTCTTTTCAAAATTTGTGGTTTTGGTTCCATAATCGCTTGAATAATGATGTAGAACTTTTAGTTTTTTGAAACTGCTAAAAATAGTAACCTACTATTTTTAGAAAGTTTGCATTTGGGCACAGATTGAAGTGAAAATTTACAGGAAGTTACATAATGGAACTGTAAGACCTTTGGTGAAGGAATCACACAAAGATCATTTTCGAGCTGAAAGATATTAAAGTTTTTTGTTTCCTGAAAAATGCCTGAAAATTATTCAAACTCAAGTTTGAGGCAGTAAATGGCCCCGTATAGGCCTGAAAATGGCTAGAACCAGCAAAATGGGTTCTTAGCACATAGAGCACTCCGTGAGATTTTTGACGCATAAAATAGTTTGTCAATCAGACACCCGGATCAAAAGTTATTGCTCCCAGAAGTTGACCTATTTTTGGAGGGAGATGCAAATTTTAAAATTAGGTTGTTGGCCACCAAAAAGGCTATTAATAACCATTTTTGGGAACCCTAGGCAGTAGTAGAGTTAAGGGGGCAAGTGTAGAGTCAAGAATAGGTAGGAAAATAGAAACCCTAGCTGATTTGGGGGATATAGAAGGCTGATGATTCCAGAGTCTGGGGAGAGGAAGCTATAATGTGTTGCAGCCTACGGAGGGTTGATTCCTCTGATTGTATTTGAGCTTCTATAATGTAATAAGTTGTCCAAATCAATAAAGAAAGTTCTATTTTATGTGTGCAATTTCTCTTTTATGATTTACCCCCTTCATCATAAATCAAGATGCACATTTTGGAAAGTCCACTAGTTTGATAAACACTACTTTAAAATCTAAGGAAGAAGATGAAGATGTTGGAATTAAGGAACACTAAGAGGGGGGGTGAATCAGTGTTCTGCAAAACTTATTATTATGTTCCTTTATCAATTTACCACATACATTTAAAATAAAGAAGCATGAAGAAATAGAAACAACAAGATCATTACACATGAACACCAGGATTTTTATGTGGAAACCCGGTTAAGGGAAAAACCACAGTGGGAATTAACCCACAAGATTTTATACTCTGTTAAAAGTATTACAAAATCGAAAGGCACACTGCCCAGAGATCATTGCTCAAAGGAGGCTCACTACCTACAAGATTGATTACAAAGAGTTCACAAGAATACTTGAACTGAAGAATAGCATCTAACAATTCAGGATTACAATTCCGGTTAGGATCACTAAACCAACTTCACACACTTCATCTCTCACTGCCCTGTTTTACTATTATGTCATGATCTGAGCTTTAGATCTCTACTTCACACTTGATACTACCACACTTTGCACCTCTCATCTCATATTCGCACCTCCATCTCTCAAAATGCTTCCACCCATAGAATATATATATATCCGCTATATGAAATTTCATCAACTGCAGTCGGCCTCAAGAAAACTTAGAGGCATTTTCAAGAACACTGTTATGTCAGTTGAATCGATGCACAAATATCAATGCAGATCACAAATTATGAATTCAAGTCACCACACATGTTAGCCAATACCATTGGATCTCATAAATCACTCAACTAACCACTTCTCTTAATCTACACAAGGATCAAACACCAAGTTGACATGCTCTTCACTGGACTGGACTGTCTAACCAAAACCCAATACTCGTATGCTTGTAACTTTCAATCCCTACATCATCGAAGGCTAAAACTTTGGATTTAGGTAGCCTTGACATCCCTTAACATACCTTCAGATACATAGCACAATATGATTACCTGTGGAGAAATGCGGACCAAAATGCTTGACCCTATCATATGCTCTATTCCTGTGTATTCAAACTTGGACAAATCTGTAATCTGTCTTTTGGTATGATCAATCTGCCTTCTGGTATGATCAAATGATACAATGTAGATGTGTAAGATAGATTCAGTTACCATCAATGACAACACCTGACATGCCTAGCAGTGTCTCTTGCCAACAATCTCCTCCTTTGGCATTGATGGCAACACTTAGTGAAAATGACTAAGTGTTAGAACAGCTCCCCCTTACTATGTACACTTGTGATTTCCAATGCTCCCCCTTAGATGGATTCCTCATTTTTCACTACTTTCCACTCCCCCTTTGACATCAATGGCAAAGGTCGAGGTCCAGATCTAAAAGTTCACACAAAACTCTATTCATACTTCCGCATATATACAAATAATCCTTATGTCTTATCTACATAAACTTAAAGACATCACCAAAAATGTTTTTCAACAATGCCAATTCACTGTCCCAACTTTTCTTCATGTCATCCAAAACTAAAATGTGACCACTGAATAAGAATGCCTGTGACTCTGCCTTTTGTAGATTAGTGGGATCACTTGTCAGAGCAACAACTTGAGCTTATGTCAATGCACTAAACATTGTTTCTAACTTAGGATAAATTAGTCCCTGGAGTTCATCCAATTTACTTAAAACTGTAACCTTTTCCTTCTCCAAATTGCTCAATTCATCAAGCAAACTCACTACTTGACATTTTTTAGTTTTTACAGACTCAGTTAAGGGACTATAGGACTGAGAGATGTTAGACAATTTAAGCTCTAGGTCCTTGATCTTCTTCTCAATATCTTTAACTTTAGACCGAGATAAACAAAATTTGTATACATCTCCTCCTTCAGTGAGAGCATTTTGAATACTCTTTACACTAGTATCCAGTGTAATTCTATCATTGTCAATTATTCTTTTTATTTCACTAAATATTTTATCATTAAATTCATTCTGGACTTTGGCTTCTGTTGACTTCTCAAAAGACTCAAAGTGAGTACTTACAAAATTTATCAGACTCTTCAACTGACCGGAGGCGGATGCTGATGAATTCTTCTGAAATGAAGGCATGATTTTCTCCAAAATGTCAGATGCAAGACCAAGCAGCTCACTGTCTTCTATATGGAATTTCAAACTTTCCTCTCTGGCCTTAGCTTGTGCAAAAGAGGCCAACTTCATCTTCTGTACCAGAGAAAGAGTGTCAAAATTGATTAGACCTTGTATTATATCTGGATCTTCTGCAACTTGTTTGTCTTTTTCTAAAATTTCTTTCATTGCTTTTGCAGTGTCTCTTTCCCAATATGATGTTTCAGTTTTAAGTCCTGTATCTACTCCATTTCCGAAGTCAACCACATTGTCTTGCTTATCATTTTGATTCTTTTTCTCTAATTTTTCTCTCTCTCCATCATCAGTAATGTCTTCTACATTCTTTTCTGAAGGATTTTGTGTATCCTTAGCTGCAAAATTATTGTCATTTTTATCAAATTCCTCAACATCTGGAATGGAGGAATCAATTCCATTATTTGTTTCTTCTTCTTGATCTTCCTTGTCCTCAACCTCTTCTACTTTCTGCTCCTTAATCTTCTTAGAATCACCTTTAGTAGGAGTATTTGTATTCATTTCTATATTTTCTTCACCAAATTGGTCTAGAGGAATCTGAGTATCCTCTACACCAACATCATTATCTTACTTCACCATCTCTTCTGTTGGCAAGAGACACTATGTGGCTTCATTAGTGTTGTCGTTGATGGAAACAAAGTCTATCCTACACATCTACAGTACATAGTATGCCAATACTGGAAGTCAGATTGAAGATTGTTTTGATCTGGTGAACAAGAATAGAGTATGTAACAAGGTCTGACAATCAGGTCCAGATCTCTTAGATGGTGTAACTCAGTAAGTCACGGACTTGGGAAAGTCAAGAGGGGTATCATGAATATTATACTCTAGATATTTAGCCTCTGGTGATAAATCAAGGAAAAGATATGAGGATCTAAGTGTTGGGTTCCAGTTAGGCAGAGTAGACAGAGGAAGAACTGACTGGTAAAGCATCAGACTTCAATCTGGATGAGCAAATGGTGTTGATCAAGTAATTTGTGGGATCATACATTGTTGGCTGACATGATTAATGACTTCTATGTCTATGTTTTTGATACGCATCACAAATCAAGCATGCATTCAGCTGACAGAGTAATTGCTTGCAGTGTTCTTGATGCCGACTAGCAAGTTGATAAAAATCCTTGATGTGGATATATATACCAGATAGATTTCAGCATTTGATATAAAAAAGGCAATAAGTAACAAAAGTAATGTGCGAAGAAAATTAGAGATAAGTGTGGGAATAGCAATCCAAGTCCAGTATGTGACAGAACAACAACATTGAGCAAAGGAAGGATGAAGTGCATCAGATCAATATATTGTGCCTAAACTAGAACTGAACTCTTGCATTTGTAGATTCTTCTCATTAGTTCAAACACTTGATTATCTTCTGTAAGTTCTGTAGACAGTGAGTCTCTTGTAGGCAGTGTGCCTCTTGTGAGCAGTGTGCTCAAGCAGTGAGCCCTAATTGGCAAGTGCTATTTTGTACTCCTTTATTCTTTTAACAAAGAATACAATCTTGGGTTAGTCACCCCGTGGTTTTCCCCTTAAAAGGGTTTTCCACGTAAAAATCCTTGTGTTATGTGTGTTGATTTTATTTTTGTTCTCATGATCACATATGCTTATATGTTTTGATGTTGCACTGATTATTAAGGTAACAAAAGAAAAGGAAGTTAAGGAAATTTTGAGATAACTAATTCACCCCCCCTCTCAGTTATCTGCCTTGTTTTCAGCAATTGGTATCAGAGCTAAGTTCCTCTGAACAAAGCCTAACAGCTTGAGGAAGATTTGGGAATCTCAATGGATATATATGGTATGAAGGAACAACTTTAGTTTGCCCTAGATGATCTTGAACAATCCCACTCTAAAGTCAATAATTTGAGAGAAAGATTCAAACAATCTGATAATTTCATAAATGAGCTAAAAGAAAAACTGAGTATCTCTGTGAAAAAGAGAAAGGAACTACTTCAAAAATTAGCCAATCAGAGTGAAGTCAATGATACTAATGAAGATCTAGATGAGAAAAATAATCTATGTGAGAAGCTATCAAAAGAAGTCATTATGGTAAGACATTAAATGGAATCAGGGGTTATGAGATTCACCCAAGAAATTGAAGAAAAAAGGAAAATTGAAGATAATCTAAAACAATCCCTCAAGGAGAAAACAGAGGACTGCCACAAAATGGATAGAATAATCAGGCATCTTGAATTAGATCTTGAAGAAGCTAGAGACAATGAAGAATAACTTGAGAATCAAATAGACACTCTTAAACAAGATCTTCAAACAGCAAAGGAATACAAAGAGAAATTCAAGATAAGCTTAGCTCAACTTGAAGTTCTTATTGAAAGCCAAAAGAGGGTAGATGATAAGTGTGGCTTGGGATATGAGAAAGGTGAAATCTCTGGATCCAGTCAGAAGAACTTTGGATCAAGAAATCAAAGAAACATGCCTAGAAGACCTCCGGTTAGGCAATCAAATGCTCAAAGATATCCATCCTTCAATGGATACTGCTTCAATTGCAACAATTGCGGTCATCAAGTAACTCAGTGCAGGAGGAGAATGAATCAGGCTAATCCATCCTTCTCCAGACAATGTTTCAACTACAAAAGGTATGGTCACAAATCTCATGAATGCAGAAATATGCAAATAAACAATTCATTCAATGGTAAATGTTTTGCATGCAACAGAATGGGACATATGGCTAATCAATGCAAATCAAGAGGATATCAATCAAATATGCAAAGAAATGTTGTATGTTACAATTGCAATAGATCCAGTCATATTGCCAAATTTGGCAGAAGTAAAAATTAGGATAAAAAGGGTCTGGTGCAACATAATCAAAAATAAGATAAGGGTAAAGGTAAAGTGAGTGTGGATGAAGTTCAAAAGGGAGATGAGCAAGATTTGGGTGAAGAAGAGTATAGAAAATATTAGGGATGGATCCACACCAAAATCTGGTGCTGATATTCCTTTCAGAAACTAAACAAATGAGCTCTGGCTCAAGGGGAGTCATAGAGAAAAACAAATTTCCCCAGCCAGTCGACTAGTGCCTAGATTTGGCACATGAAATGCCACAGATTAAAAAGTTCTCAGAAAAACCTTCAAATAATCTTTAGTCAAAATGTGAAAGATCCACATGGAGTTTTGTAAGAGCTTAGTTACTAGTTCTTCATATGTATTTAACATTTCCTAAGTCCAGCTAGGTGATTTTAAAGATTGGTTTGAGGCTATCGCAGCATCGTACATCCTATGATTGACACGTCTATTAAGATCGCGATGGTGCGATGATGGTTCATGGGCCTACAGTCTTGTCTGCCAAGCTGTTTGATACATGTTTGATCTTTGCTTGATTGTGGGAGCGCATTGTGAAAAGATGTGAAAGGATATTCCTTGTGCCATCGTGATGATATGTCTAGAGGTTGGCGGGTCCCGGTCCTAAAAGAAAGAAGTTGGTGCCTAGTGCATGAGCACGGAGGTAACAATGTGGGTCCTTTCGAGGCTTGTGATGGTGCGATGAGGTGAAATGTGGCTTTCTAAATGTAGAAACATGCTTTATTGGTGTCTTCTAATTGGCTGGTGATTTTTTTTAAGCTCCTGATGGATCTTCCCATATCTGTAGCTATTTTTTTCTAGCGTGTCCTCAATCAATGCTCCAATTTCAAATTCAAATCTTTGTAGCCTGGTTGAGTTGTGATTTGACAATTAGCATGCTTCTTCAACTGATTTTGATCTTCAAACACATTTTGGTGATTGCACCAGACATCCATTGTTTGTGGGGAATTTAATTTAAATACCTCAGGCCATCATTCTTTGCCTTGGTAACTATGATGAGATATTCAAGTATTTCTAGTAATAAATTCAACTGTGTGAAGCCTGATGAAGCCTGAAATGAAATTAAGAAGGTTGTTGAAGAAAGGAAATTGCTCAGGTAGAAGACCTTCTTCCATTTTTACTATAAGTAGATGTGTTTTCATGACTATTTACATCAGCTACCAACATGGGTATTGTACAGGGTATTTCTTTCTTAGTGTTGATGTTCTCTATTTCTTGAAAGGGCAAGCTCTTGTTCTCTTGGTTGCAGGTCTATTCATTCCAAATTAAGGAAAAACTGACTAGTAATCATTAGAATGGGAGGAATTGGAGAGAGCAAGAGATTTTGGCTTCAGTAGCCTTGCTACTTTCATAGAACCATAGGTGAATAATGTCATTTTGGTAAGGAAGGGCAAAGGTTGGATAGAAACTCTAATGATATGAAACTGCTTGGTGAGAATGGACAAACTAGGTGAAATTTCACTAGCCTCATCTAGAACC
The DNA here is from genome assembly GCA_027924645.1 of Cunninghamia lanceolata. Lineage (NCBI taxonomy): Eukaryota > Viridiplantae > Streptophyta > Pinopsida > Cupressales > Cupressaceae > Cunninghamia > Cunninghamia lanceolata. The sequence goes on along the minus strand of BSBN01000160.1, from coordinate 3,177,583 downwards.
AAGACCCATATGTGCAGACAGACATGCATCATTGCACCTTCTCTCCTTTCCCCTGCATGATGGCATTTATCTAATATTCATTTGCAAGAGGGGGAGGCTATCATGTTTGGGTGGCCCTGTTCATGATGAAGAAATGGGACTCTATTTACAGAGTCAAAGATGTCCTTGCTCAAGTAGGGATTATATTTGTGGTGTCACCTTTTTCAAGGTGGTCCTTATTGTCTTTTGCCTCAACTGTTGGTGGTCTCCTCAATAGTCTCAACGTATATGCCAATTAACAGTGGGGGATTGAAATATGGGGAGTCATGTTGCCTTTCTAGTAGCCTATGATTTGAGTCTGAGAATGGGATGAGATGAAATATATTTATTTCAGCCTAATTGGAAATGTGTAAATCTTCCAGAATGTTCTCATACGCCAGAATATTGTTGTCAAAAGAAGTAGCATGTTATGCAAGGATTGGTCGAAGAATTGTTTTTCAAATCAACCAATTGAAAAAGGAATACAAACTTTCAGGTCACAAACATTAAATGAGAAGTAATAGTATGTTCGCTAATCATAGTCTGACATTGCCCTATTTTTCTTTACAAGTGGGATCCTAACTTTGTAGATATTTTGGGCTTTGGGTACAAGTTATCCACATCTTGTGGAGTAGATTTCTATAATAACTGAGTAGGTGTATTGTCAAGATTGCAGAGCAAGATCTTTGCTTGCATATGAGTAAATTCTTGTATGACAATTTTCAATTTAGGTTGCAATATATGAATAGCACTATATGTGTGTGGTTTCTACAATTGTCTCCTTAAATGTATGCATTTCCTTTCTGAATGAATGAATCAAGGGTTCTGGATTTCACTTATACACATTTGATGTATTGAATGTTTTTTGTTTATTGCCTCTAATCAAGGATTGGATTAAACATGCTATAAACGAAACATGGGAAGAGATGTATAGCATTAGGGATTACTAAAGAAGAGTTGTAGAAAATACTTTTTCTTGGGTGTGCAATTGCAAGTCATTGATACAGATAAAGCCTCTAAATTTGAAGTTCTATTGTCATAAAAGAGCATCTGCAGTGTAGGGTTTTGACTCTATTACCCCTGATAAGGTATCAATCTAGAAATGTGCTTGCCCAAGGGTCCAAAAATGATAATAATTTAAGAGACAAATCATTTTAATCATTTCAATTTGTGTTGTGTTTTGTTTTAGTGTAGGTGTTGCATGTTCTTAGGGTTAATTAGTGAAGATAATAGAAGAATATTGCCTGGGGTTAATCTTACATATCTTGGTATAAATATATGAGAACATTTTCTTCTTGATTGTAAATGAAAAGTAAATCTATTGATGTTATGATAAGGGATACCCCCTAGGTTTGGCAAAGCTTGAAGCACAGGGGAGATAAGTGTGGATAGTTTCCCACCTTGCTATTCAATCTCCCACTCTGTTGGCCAAATCTCCATTAGACTTGATCATAAGAAGTGGCAAATCTTTAGAGTTTGATGTGTGCAGATTTGGGAACCAACAAAATTGGTGACTCTACTGGGGACTAAAATGGGCCCAATTATCTAGAGTCTAGACATATTTTGACTTGATCATTAGGGTAGTCTTTGTATGTTCTTATGACTGTTCAGTAGAATTTGAAACTTTATTGATCTAAATAATCATAAGTTAATCTGATCTAGTCATTAGGGTAGATGATGAAGTGTGTGATATTGATGTAGAGGCAAATTGGATAGGAGAAGGTGGACAAACAAAACAAGGTTCTACTACACCTACAAGCCCAAAAACAAAGATCTTTACACAAAAGTGGGAACAATAGAAAGAAACTCATGGATCATCATAAAAATGTTGGTTTGGGATGTTAGGGGACCCACTCCATCCATTGGCCAAGGTAGACTGGACTTAGGGTTAGTACTTCCTTCATAAACCCCCAAAATAGCTTGTAGCCCTCCAAAATGACAACAGTCCAAATAACTTTTGACTCAGACATCCAAACTTAGATCTTAGACAATCAATAGATACCCATTATGGACCTCTATCACATATCCCAAACTTGGCATAGGTTTTTTTGGACGGAATGCTTCAACCAATAACCCTTGTCAATGACCTAGAGCCCCAATTAGGCCAAATTTACAAAGAGACTACCTTCAAATGCAAGCCCAAAACTCAACCAAGGGTTTGTACACTTTGAATGCATGCTAAAACAAAGGATTTTGTGGGTTTTAGGCTTCTACTTTCTGCTATTCCCAAAAATGCATCTATGGTTCCTTCAATGTGCCTTTAAACTACACCTAACACATGGTTTTGTTAGGTTTCTCAATGCAAACTCCTCCTCTGCAAGTTCTCTGCCAAAAAACCACCATAACATGCTAATACAGTCCTACCACCATCCATTCCACTAACCACAAGTGGATCAAATCAGTGGAATGGCAAGGAATGCATATTCTTCTATTAAAACCCTAGAGGAGGGTTTCACAACCAAGTTTAGAATGAAACCTTATAACTCCCTTCAATACTACTGTTAAGACTCCCAACTACATTCAAATGATAGATAATTCAATGTAGTATCAAATCAAAACATGAATAAATGATAACAGTCTTGTACCTTTCTGTAGTACGGCCTGTAGCAACATGCAAATTCAAAAAAATAGTCCCTAAAGAGCAATCCAAGGAGAAAGGCTATATCTTTTCTTGTAATTGATGTCAAGACAACAAATCAAGCTTGTTTGAAATCTACTCCATCATACTACATTCCCAAATAACTTTGAATCCATGATACATCCATACAGGGCAAAGTACGGCTAGATACAACGAAGAACACAGAAAAAAGTAGAAAACTATTGTTTATTGTTATTTCTTCCAACTACAATGTATCCTCTCCTTACAATCAACATTGTAGGCTCTTAAAAAGCCTCCCTCAATCACCTTTTGATGGTTAGGAGGCAGTTGAGGTCGATGGATTAGTTTAACCATTGAATTCCTCTCTGCAACTGCTCCTTAGTTTAGGACAGCAACCACCCTGTTTAAGCATTGTAACTAATTACAATTCTTCAACCTAGTGGCATCGATGTTTATGACTTGTCATCACTTTTCCAATGTCCTTAAGCCTTTGGCAAGTCTACCACCTTTTGATGTATGCCACAAAGGCTTAGAATATGAGAAAATATATGACTGCCCTATGTGTTTATGACTACCTTTTTTTATGCCTTAGAAAGGCTTACATACATGACTGTCCCTTAGGACTTACAAGATTGCCTATTACAACATGGAACCATGACTCTTATTACAACACAAGAAAATGGTCTTCATGACCTTATTGAAATAACAAAACAAGATTATCATCAAAACAAGACCTCAATCTTCTTGGTGCTCCTGCACCATACTCCCTGGGTGGAAAGAGAACTCAAGTCTCTTGAGGGAGTAGATCAACAATTGTGACACCATGTTTCAAGATGTCTTATTTAGTCATCCAAGTGGCATCTTCAATAAGCAAGCCACTCCATTTGACAAGAAACTGCTTGTATATCTTCTTCCTAGTCTTCTTCAAGACCTTGGTGTCAAGAATGCATTCCAACTTCAATGGTTGATTGGGTGGAAGACCCTTGACCCAATCTTCATCTCCTGCTGCTGTCATATTTGCCTCTGAATCTGCATTAGAATCACCTTTGAAAGGGAACAAATCTGAAACATTGAAGATAGGAGATATGGCCAAGCCTTGAGGAAGTTCAATCTCATAGGCATTGGGCCCAAACTTGTGCACAATCTGGCATGGTCCTATCTTCTTCATGATGAATTTGGTTGGCTGCCCCTTAGGAAGTCTTTCCTTCTTCAAATGTGCCATGACCAAAACCCCAACCTTGTATTGTACATCTCTTCGTCTCTCATTGGCTTTCTCCTTGTACTTTTCATTGTTCTTTTGAAGAGTTTCCTTGACATTATCATGAATGTCCTTCATGGCTAATGCAAAGTCTTCACCTTGAGCACTTTTCCTTTCCAATCCATGGAGATCTCTCAATTCAAGAATACCCCTTGGGTGAATGCCATAAACAATCTCAAATGGACTCCTTCTTGTGCTCCTATTGGTGGAATCATTATAGGCAAAATCTTCTTGAGGGATGATCATACCCCATGCCTCTCCATGCTATTTGGTAAGGCACCTAAGAAGGTTTCCCAAGGACCTATTCACCACCTTAGTTTGGCCATCAGTCTGAGGGTGATAGGCTGAAGTAAAGGACAATTAATTGCCCAACTTCTTCCACGAAGTGCGCCAAAAATGGCCTACAAACTTTGGATCTCTATCAGTGACAACGTTAAGAGGCAAACCATGGATTCTAACAATTTCTTTGAAGAACAAACCAGCAATGTGAGAAGCATCATTAGTGCATTTATATGGTAAGAAGTGAGCCATCTTACTGAATCTATCCACCACAACAAATATACTATCAAAGCCTCTTTGAGTCCTAGGAAGACCCAACACAAAATCCATGCTAATACTTTCCCATGGCCTATTAGGAATAGGAAGTGGCTGATATAGACCAACATTAGATGAAGTACCCTTTTCCCTTTGACAAATACTACAACATTCAACAAATTTTCTGATATCTGATTGCATTTTAGGCCAAAAATAAAACCTCTTCACCTGATCCAATGTTTTATCCAATCCAAAATGACCTCCAAGTCCACCACAATGTTTTTCCTTTATGATGTTCTCCTTCATGGAACTCCTAGGAATACATAGTTGGCTGCCTTTGAACAACAACCCCTGCTGCAACAAAAACTTAGAAAAATCAAAATGATAAGAGTCTAAAAATTGTGAACAAACTTCATATACCTCCTTGAAATCTTCATCATCCTGATACATGTGTTTGAGAGCATCAACCCCTACACTTTGCAACTGAATTTCTTGAACCATACACACCCTTCTACTCAATGCATCTACCACTTTGTTAGCCTACCCCTTCTTGTGTTTGATTGAAAAAGTATAGGCTTGGAGTTGCTCAACCCATTTCATATGACTATGATTGAGTTTCTCCTGTGAATTCAGAAAACTAAGTGCATGGTTGTCAGTATAAACAATAAATTCTTTTGGCAAAAGATAGTGCCTCCATTTTTTCAAAGCTTGCACCATTGCATACAATTCCAAATCATAAGTAGAGTACTTTCTCTTAGCATCATTCAATTTTTCACTAAAGAAAGCAATAGGCCTGCCTTCTTGACTTAGGATAGCCCCTATGGCAAGGTTACTAGCATCACATTCCACTACAAACAACTTGTTAAAGTCAGGCAAAACAAGTATGGGCTGTTGTACTACCTTTTGTTTTAGAATTTCAAAAGAATCATTGGCTGCCTTTGTCCACAAAAACTTACATTTCTACCCCCCTTTGATGGTATCCAAAATTGGTACACAAATATGACTAAAACCCCTTATAAATTTCCTATAAAATGTTGCCAAACCATGAAAACTTTTCACATCACCCGCTATTTTTGGAGTTGGCCATGACAAAATGGCTTCTACCTTTGTTGGATCCATCTTCAAACTACCTTGTGAAATCACAAAACCAAGATAGGCGAGTTCTTCCTTCATGAAGACACTCATTTCCATGTTGATCATCAATTGTTAATCATGCAACTTCTTCAAAACCTGATCCAAATGTTGCAAATGCTCTTCCTTAGTCCTACTGAAAACAAGAATGTCATCCAAGTAAACCACAACAAATTTGCCAATGAAATCCTTCAACACTTCATTCATGAGACGCATAAAAGTACTTGGGGCATTAGATAGACCAAATGGCATCACCAACCACTCATAAAGACCCTCATTTGTTTTGAATGTTGTCTTCCATTCATCCCCTTGTTTGATTCTAATTTGATGATACCCACTCTTAAGATCAATCTTAGAAAAGTATCTTGCCCCTCCCAAACAGTCCATTAGGTCCTCAATTCTTGGCATAGGGAACCTATATATTATGGTAATCTTGTTAATGGCTCTAGAATCTGTGTACAACCTCCATTTACCATCTTTTTTAGGGGCTAGGACTGTTGGGACAGCACATGGGCTAAGACTCTTTCTTACCAATCCCTTATCCAACAATTCTTGCACTCGCTTAGCAATCTCTTCATTCTGTGAAGGTGTCATCTTGTAGGCTGCTTTGTTTGGCAAAGTAGATCTTGGTATGAAGTCAATTTGATGGCTTATGTCCCTAATAGGTGGCAACTAATTAGGCATTTCTTCTACCATAATCCCCTTATACTTCTGTAGCAATTGTTGCACCTCATTAGAAACTTCTCCCTTACTAGGATCATGCAAACTAGGACTGTTTTTAGGCTTCAAAATCAGAGCATACCCTTGGGTTCTGTGAGGCCGACTATTTTACCTCCTATATTTTGATCATTGTGCTATCCAGTTGTGACTATGTTTCATTATGCAGACTTGATGTTGTATCTCACTGATTTGATATATGTGATTTGATTCGGTCATTTTGGATGATATGTTGAGGTTCGACGTATGGGACATATATATTAGATGTTACTTTGCTATGAGATTCTAGTTGTTTATGCATGGATTAATTGACATATGATTTGATAATGCAGTTTAATTTGTAGTTATGTAATTGATGTTTATTTCAATTGCGTGGAGTTTATTTCAGTTGCTTCGGCTATCACTTTCTGATAGGACTGACACTTGATCGAGATGTGCAGGTTTCACTTCCCTAGCCATGGGAAATCAGAGGTAGGATTCACACCATGTTATTCCCGGTTAAGCCGATCCGTTCCCAAGAGGGATAAGGATCACGTGTGAAATTGCATGACGATTATTTGTGCTTGGTTTAAATTTTAATTATTTTTAAGCCTTAGTACCCCCTCTCTTTCTTATTTTGATTAATGTTAAGTGTTGTAAAATTCTAATTGTTTTATGTCAATTGGTATTTTTATTATTTCTTTTGGGCCATTTATATGTGGATTTTTGACCCCTTTCATGACCCCTAGGGTCCCAAAAGTTACCCTAGGTGGTCACCCATGAGTCTAGGGTCAACTTGGACCACCTAACCCTAGTTTTGACTCACCTTAGGTCACCCTAAACCATGGTGGAGTAAGAGTAACGAAATTGGGAAGAGGGGAGATGGGGATGAGCCTTGCCTTGGGAAGAGCACCTCTCCCATCCCTAAGGTTTTGGGAAACATTCCCAAGGAAGACTTGGGAGTTCTCCAAGAGTCCTCCCAAGCTCCCAAGTGAGTGGGAGCACCACTCAAGGCCATTGTCTTGTTGAAGGGTGAGTGGGAATCCAACTCACCATTTGTCCCCCTCCCACTTGTGTGGAAGCACAAGTGGATGAGGTGGAGATGGAGGTGAAGGGAGAGGAGGACACTTGTCAACCTCTTACCTTCTCTCTATTCCAAGTGGCTTTGGTGGAGGGAAGAGATGGTGACAAATGTCACCACCTCATTCTCTCAAGGCCAAATAGAAGGCCTATAATAGCTCCTCTTGTAGAGGAGCGGGGGTTCTTCCATTCTATTCTTTTTTCTTGCATTTTAGAGACTTCTTGCAAATTTGGATTTCCTTACTAAGTTTGGAGGAGTTAGAGAAGGTTGGGAGAAAATCTGAAAGGTTGGAAAGCTTGGGAAGGCTGGGAGCTCTTCACCAATTCCACTTCCATTGCCAAGGTCTTGAAGGTAGGCCTCTGATCTTGTTTTTGCTTTGCTTTATGATGTTCCATGGTTTGAATCTTGATTGTAAGTTGTCTGCTTTGTGATGCTTTCTTTTTGCATTTGATGTTGGGTTGGGTGTCATGGTGAGAGCACCTCCAATGGAGGAAATGCTCAACTAGTATGGGTAGGGGAGAGGAACAATCCTTGGGGGCTCTCCCACAGTTTTGTGTTTATGTGTTTATGCCTTGAGGGCCTATTATCATTTGAGGAGGAGATGTCTATATGGCAAGAGTGCCAAGCATATTGGTGTGAGATTCTTGTGGATTGAGTTGTTTCAGGGATTTTGGCTAGAGGCCATGTGTTGAGATTTTCCTTATCATTGGGAGCCCCTTTAAGTTGAGAGGTCTATTCCCTACCCTCACCAAACTCATTTTTATGAGTTGATGTATTGTGTTAATCCTATGGGGTTGTTTTGATTTTTTGTTAATGTGAATGAATTTGTTGTGGATTGATACACTTGTGTGAAATCCCCTACCTCCCTAGCTCGGGGGTGACCCACTTGCGGGTCTACAGTAGGGAGGAGAGCTTTCCTTTCTCTGTGGCTGCTTTCTTAGTTGTCTCTTTACTGTGCTTTAGTTGCAGGTAGTTATGTGAAGAGGTGGAGCTGTTTAGAAGCTCATTATGGTGTTCAAATGGTCCCCATGTCGAATTGAAGTGGCTGGTTTAGCCTTGGTCCTTGTGGTCTTCTTGACCTATAAATTCTTGTTAATACTGCAATGGAATTTGCCATAGAAGTTGGCTGTGATAGCATTGTAATGTGAACATTTTGTATTAAGAAAATGCATGGAAAATAAACTTAGATGTCTTCTACCTTTGTTTCTCAAACAGATAAAATAAAAAGTGATTTATGTATGTGATATAAGTAGCTATTTAGATTTTGATATAAATGAAAGAAAGGAAATGAAACCCCTATTTGGTTTATGTTGTCTCTATCCATTGTGTGGAAATGTGAAGTTGTGAAATAGTTGTGAAAAGTATATTTATTTAAAAGTTTTCTGTCATTTTAGTGTCAAAAGAAAATATGCAAAGTGTCAATAGGTTGCTGATTAGAATTGTTTGGGATGAAAGAAAGAAAAGTACAATTTTTCTGTTTGTCTTTATCTTGCAAAAAGAAAGATTTATATACATAGTTGCTGTTCCTAATCACTGTCTAAATATGAAAGTCTTCCTTTTTCATTTTAGGACTTAACAAGAGATTATTTTGTAATTCAAAAGGAAAGCAGATTTTAAACCAAAATATATACCTCTATTAATTACAAATCTGGAATGTAATTTCTGAATGTGTTGAAAAGAGGGAGTTTAATTATATTATGTATCAATCTTTAATGCAAGGGATGAGAAGGGGGGGTTTGTACAATTTTAACAAAAAATATATATATATATACCATACTAATTTTCTGATGTTATTTTTACTGTATGAAATCCAGAATTAAGTATCCTTGTTGAAGTATATAATCATAATTAAACATATATATACACACTTTTTTTATGTATATATATATAGGTATAGAACAGACTGGAAATTTGGTTTTTCTGAACAAAAAAAGAAATAAATACATATTTTACATTGTGTATTTGCTGGTATGAAACAATATATATACATTATTCATTTTAGTTTATTTATACATGTTCAGATATAAAAATATATATATAAATATATATATATTTATATATATATATGTATATACATTTATATATATACATATATAAATATATATATATAAATATATATATACTTTAGTTTATTTATAAAAAAAATAGAAATTAAAAAGAAATTAAAAAAAAACAAAACAAAAAGGAGGGCAGATTGTGGCAGCGCCCACAGTCCACCCCCACACAGTAGCTAGAGAAGAGGGTGTGGGGGAGGCGGTGCCTCCACCAGACCCCACTTACCACCCACACACTACACATTAGACTTCACTCCGCAGCGCCCCCTCTCCAATGCGCCTCCGCCACCAAACATGCCGTGCCGCCAGTCCCCAAACCCCACACCACCTCCCGCGGCCATCTCTCACCCTCTATGCCGTCCTCCACCCTTAGCCACGGCCCTCTCCAGTGTGTAGCTCCCGCCGCCCTCTACACCATCGACCACCGCTCCGCCATTTGGCCGTCACTCCTCCATTCTGCCTTAACCCTGCAACCTGTGATTTACCCAACCACCATTGCATCTTATATATATATATAAATCCCTCTCCATCTAAAGGAAAAAAAAATGTAAAATATATGTATAATTTAGAGGAAGACCCAAAACAAAAAAAAGGAAACTCTCAGTATCTATGTTGTTACAAACCATCCGAATACTCTTTGGCCTCCTTTTTGGCCACCATATTTTTTGAAACCCTACCTACACATTGAAAACAAAATACAGTAAGAGAGAGCAATCTAGGGAGAAGAGAGAACAAGAGGTGAGTTAGGGCAGAATGGAGTGAGAAAGTGTATTAGGGCAACAAGAGAAAAAAAAAAAGAAATATTAGAAGAAGATTAGGGTTCTCACATAAAACCATAAGTGTATTTTAAATTAGGGCAGCTAGTTTGTTTTAGAGGCTAATTTTTAAATATGCTTAGGGTTATCTTCTCTAACTTAGTGTATTTTAAGATTGGTTTTTTTTTATAGGATTATGAGAAGGGGTGGGTTTTAAATGTTATTTTCTTTTAAAGCTCAATTCTTTTATTGTTTTGTTATATTCTCTTGGAATATATATAAGGAGAGACTTAATATTTTATATTAAATCAAATGATTTAAATATATATAGTATTAAAATAGGCGAATTGTATCTTCTTTATATTTTTTTTATATATATTAGGACAAATAAGGATATATATAGATTTATTTATATATATGTGTATATTTTTATATATGTACATATATAAATAAATGTATATGCATATATATATATATATAATATTGTTGTTAACAAATGTGTATTTTCATTTAAATGGTAAATATACTTGATTGGTGTATTTATTTGTATAATATAAATATTCATCTCTCGTTACCAATCACTAGATACAAAAAAAAAGAAAACGGGGTTATAAATTCCTGCCAATAATATATAACCACAATTAAATTAATAGGGGAGGCTACATATTGTCTTTCCCATATTCAAAAATGTAGAATAAGTTTGTGAATCGGAGATGACCCATTTATCATAAATTATAATACCAAGCGAGAGTATTTATCATAACAGAAGCTTTCTACCCGTTGATGGTTAAATTATGTCATCGTAATCGATCACTTGTCGGTTCAAGTTTTAATTAGGGTTCAGGTTTATCTAGTCTAACCCTATAAGTGACATCTTACTTGTCACATACTCCCTTGTCGGTCTTCACCTTCCTCGATTGAGTTGTCATGTTTACGCCCCTGGTGCAATGCCACCGAGCATGCAAGCACGTGCGAGGTGGTTCTTAGGGTAGGGAAAAAAATTTCTTGTGCGTTGTGTCATGATCACATGGCAAATGTGGGCATGACACGCATGTTTGTGTGTTGTGTCCACATGGGAGATGCGGGCATGACAGTTTAAATGCGGGCATGACAGGTTCCTTCCTCCTTAAGGGCATCTAGAAACTCTTTACCATTCACAATCATGACACTTGACCCAACATTCTTTTCTACATGCTCATCAGGTAATGGATCCATTCTATACTTTCTACCATTCTTAGTTATGATGAAAGAATTAGTTTTACCATCATGTTGTGATTGAACATCATATTGTCATGGACGTCCTAACAGCAAATGACAAGCATCCATAGGAATTACATCACACAAAATTTTGTCCTTATATTCTCCTACCTCAAATTCAACCCATGATTGTTCATCTACCAAAACTTGTTGCCCTTTATTCAACCATGATACTTTATAAGGATTAATATGAGGAAGCCTTTTCAATTTCAACTTGTCTACCATTTCAATGGAAACCAAATTTTTAGTTGAGCCTGAATCAACAATTACCTTGCAAATCTGACCATAGGCCTTGTATGTTGTCTTGAACAATGTCTTCCTTTGAGGGGGTTCTTGTGTTTGAGGCACCTTCAACATGGTTCTTCTCATCATCAAACTCTCTCCTTAATGGACCAGGGCTGCACTTCCAATTGGAGAGTTGACACTTTGGCAATCTTCTTCTTAGATCAATTGGTTCATTTTCTCTTCTCCATGAGAGCTTGAGGCTTGCTTTTCAGGACACTTGAAGGTTGGATGTCCCACTTGGTTGCAATTGTAGCACCTTCCTGTGAAGACATTAGGACCTCTTCCTGGTCCACCAAATCTACCTCTTCCATTAGGCCTTCTTCCCCTAAAGCCTCCTCTAGAACCGGATTCTCATCTTTGCTCTTGGGAACTAGATTCCCCTTGGCTTCTTTGGGACTGATTTCTACCCCCAAAACTGCCCCTACCTCTAAAATTTCTGCCACCTCTTCCTCTATTTTGCTACTCACATTTCCTCTTCAACTTCTCTTCAGCCCTTAATGCCACTTGAAAGCATTTCTCCACAGTTTCAGGGGTTAACAAACTTATCTCATCTTGAATATTAAACCTCAAACCATTTAGATACCTTGCTACTTTGGCTTTTTCATCCTCCATGTACCCACAACAAAGAGTGTATTTGTGAAACTCCTCGGTGTAAGTAGTGTTGATGATGATGTTATTCATAACCAAACATAGAATAAAAGTTACACAACAACCTTTACTCATCTTGAAAGATACGATGAATTCAAAGAATTCATGATCCCAAGTCTCCATTGATTAGTTCATAATCTACTGACGTTACTCAGTGGTTGATGTGTGTTGCTGTTTCCATTTTGGGGCCTTACATATTCTAGCAAATTTCTGCAAAGTTCATCATTAATTCTCCAAATATCTTGTCCTATATGTCTACTCTGCATAAATCCCCAACAATTCTACCTCTGCACTATGAATTCACTCAAATAATATGCCTACAGGCTGATATTAGCATGATTTCTACCAGTATTTATGATTCTTTGCATGATATTTTCAACATTACATGCATTCAACTCAGAATATGCTAAGGATTTTTAGTTACCTATGAGATGTTAGCATATTCCTTTGTTTCTACTTATTATTTGTCAAGATTTGCAGTTATGATGATGAATTTATGAAATTAAAATAAAGAAGAGAGTTAAAGAATGAGATTCCCAAAATTACTTGACTGAGATCACTAGTTCCACATACAGGTTCCCATACATGGAATGAAGAGAAGGAAACTAGAATCATACTTCACCAAGACATTCCACAAATCTGTATGATCTAGTGCAAATCTTCAAAGGAAAAGTTGACAACAACATGTAATGAAATGAAAGCACTTCTATTTGAACACAACATTCACCATGACATATCCATAAATCAACTTGAAGATTACATAAAGTTTACAATCAGGATGTAATCTGAAACTTCATCTCCATTCAGTATGCTCAAGAATAGGTACATTTACAGTGATCTGAAGAAAAAACCTTGACATTTAAATAATTTAATCTCCATTAGTCTCAGCAATTCGATCTCCTTCTAATTCTACAGTAAATTGGCCTTACTTTGCCAGATATCCTCCTTTTGTGGAGTCTGTGTCCTTTTTTTATTTTGACAAGCTCTGACCCTTTTATAGAATAAAAGCCAGAAAATAGTTACAATGATCCAATGATCAGGATCCTCCCAAAACATTCAATGGTCCAGATGAAAAGCACATGCTTTGCCAGACTGGCAATTATACAGCTAGCACAAAATATTCTAGCATCTTTGATTTGACTCAGTCTCTAGCTGGCAAACAACCTTTTGACAATATCCTCCTCAGGTTCGGGTTACATCCATATGCAACCTCTGCAATGTTCAGCTTCAAACAACTCTGAGACTCTTGCCACAAACAGACAAGCATTAAGCATCCTCATCCTTTAATAAACAGCAAGAAGATAAAATTTACATCAAAATCAGGCTAAATGTGCAAACACAAGCAATCGAGCTCCAAATCAGTGAAAATCACGCCTAAAAAATGCATAAACAAAGCTTAAAATAATCAGGTCAACAATCGTTGACTGGTAACATGCATTCGAGCTCTAAATGGATTCAAAAACCCATCGCTTTATTTTCCCGCCTATCATTTGTATATCAGGCTTTGAATTCCTTGTAAATATCAGGTTATGTATTATGCACATGCTAGTGTCAAAATGCATACGGAATTATACTGCTTTTAACTTTCCTTTCAAATCCGTCGTTTGCATCATTAGCATGCAAATTGGGTTAGCATCATATTTGCGCACATATCGGTGTGACCACATATGATCAGGATGACAAATCAAAACCTCACCGAGGCCAAGAGCTACACCGATCACCTTCCATCGGCGAGACCAAGCCTAGTCGGGATGACAAAAGCAAGCTCCCCCAATGACTTAAGTTACACCAATATCCATCCATCGGGGAGACAACACTATCGCCCAGACCTCATAAGGCTCGACCGATATGACAAGTCATGCCGATGACTACCCTACCTTAAAACTTCTTTATCTTGGTCTGATGTATATAGCATTATATGTCCACTTGTATGCTTATGTAATGTACATTTCGAGGCCCACATATAAAGCACCGGATATACAAGCATTTAATCTTATTTAATAACCATTTCAGATCCGCTAATGCACATTATCAATATGTAGGATATTAACAAATATGATCTTCCTCATCGAACCGGATATGATGGTGACGTCACCATCATGTCCCGGGCCTCATTAAAATGCAAAAAGATGACGTCACCGTCATGTTTGTAAAATCAGGGGACATTTGTAATATCGAGTCATATTAGGAATATGACCCTCCTCATTGAATATCATGATGACGTCACCCTCCTATTAATTCTTCGTAGCATGAGGATGAGCTGATGTCAGTATCATATTAGCGCTAGGGTGATATTCGTAATATAGGGCCATATTTAAGATCAGGATGATATTATAATATCAGGTGATATTATAATATCATGATGACCAGATAAACTATAACATCTCTCTTTCAGAATATCAGGGTGATGTCATCCAGATATTCGCTCATTGTATTGCCAAGGCATCATGACGTCATCGTCATGTAATGCGAGTAGGATCATGTTTAGGAAATATGCTGCCGAGAGGTAAAAAATGATGATTACATCATCGTCATGTTTGTCGCTTTGGTTATTGGACTTGAATGACATCATTAGGATAATGGCTTAGGGGGATATTTCGTGGTAGGAAGATATTGAAAAATATCGAGCTACATTGAGAAATATGATCTGCGCGAAATACATTAGGTTGTTGACAGGTAATGGTCACTATCACCTAAAATTGACGTCTGGACATTTGGACCGCATGATGCTAAGAAGAGATACTCATCATATGATTTGGAGATGTACGCTCTAGTCCAGTCACTCAAAAAGTGGAGGCATTACTTTATGCCAAAAGGATTCATAGTGTTTATAGATAATCAGGCCCTTAGTTTCATTAATAGCGAAGAAAAGATGAACCATCGACACATGAAGTTTGTGGAAAGTTTACAAGATTTCACTTTCACACTCAAGCACAAGAAAGGGGTCAAGAATAAGGTAGCAGATGCTTTGAGCAGGAGAGCTCTCACCATAAATCAGATTCAATTGGAGAGTGTTGGGATTGATTCCTTAAAGACTATGTATGATGCTGATGAAGACTTTGGAGAGATCTACAACGTGTGTACTTCTTTTGGAGATAAATATCATGTTGAGTATTCTAAATTTCTGATACATGATGGATTACTGTTCAAAGGAGGACAGTTGTGTATCCCACAGTGTTCTATGAGACTGAACATAATTAGGGAGAAACATTATGGAGCCATGGCAGGACATTTTGGTCTGGATAAGACTCTTGATCTGGTGAAGAGGCATTACTTTTGGCCAAAGCTACAGTCAGATGTCAGAAAAGTTGTGGAGACATGTGTGATCTGTCAGAAGGCAAAAGGAAGATCTATTAATGCAGGTTTATATCAGCCATTACCCATCCCTTCTAGACCATGGGAAAGCATAAGCATGGATTTTGTGTTAGGTTTACCTAGAACAAGGAAGGGATGTGATAGTGTTTTTGTGGTAGTAGACAGATTCAGTAAAATGGCACATTTCTTGCCATGCAAAACTACTTGTGATGCTTCATATGTTGTAGACCTATTTTTCAAGGAGATAGTGAGGATTCATGGATTGCCGTTGAGCATAGTGTCAGATAGAGATGTGGAATTTATTGGTCGCTTTTGGAGGACTCTTTGGAAGAAGCTTGGTACCAATTTGTCCTTCTCATCAGCTTATCATCCTCAAACTGATGGATAGATTGAAGTGATTAACCGTTCATTGGGAAATTTGCTAAGGTGTCTGACACAACAACATGGAGAAAAGTGGGATAACATCCTCTCACAGATAGAATTTTCTTATAATGACACCATCAATAGAAGTACAGGAAAGTCACCTTTTCAGGTAGTATATGGTATCCATCCCAGAGGTATTTTGGAATTAAGAGATATACCTACATGAGAGTCTATTAGTGCAGATGGAGAAGCTTTTGCAGCAGCAATAAAAGACGTGCATGATCAAGTCAAGAACCAACTCTAACAAACAACAATAAAATATAAAGAATACGCTGATAAGAAAAAGAGAGATGTACAGCTTAATGTTGGAGATTTGGTATGGGTTGATTTGAAGAAGGGAAGACTCCCAAAAGGAAAATATACTAAGCTCATGTAGAGGAAGATTGGACCATGTCAGATTATGAAGAAGTGTGGACAGAATGCTTATGAAATCCAACTTCCTTCTGATCTTGGATTATCAGCTATTTTTAATGTATGTGATTTAACTCCATACAAACATCATCCAGAGATAGAATAGGAACCATTCCAGGGTATAACAGATGATGATATTCCTAAACATGATACACCAATGTTGCAGAAGATTTTAGATTCCAGAATGGCAAAGAAGACCACAAACAAAGAGTATTTGGAATACTTGGTGACTTGGCAAGGGAAACCTGATTTAGAGGCAATTTGGATGACTGAAGAGCAGATCATCAAACAAGGTGCAGATCTTCAAACTCTCATCTCAAGTGGGCCTGAGATCTCTTCTCTTAGGGAGTATGGTGTAGGGGCACCCTTTCATCAAGTTATTTAGAGCCTAAAGTCTTAATAGGTTGTTATGCATTTCCTATGTAATAAGGTCTATTTGACCAATGCTTGCTATTTTTAGTTTTGTTTCTATTGTTAGGACACCTGTTGATCTATAATGATAGGCTGTGAGTTAGTTATGAGTTTGTTAGTTAGTTGTGTCTCCCAGCTGCCTAGAATTGTCTCTCAACCGCTGGGAATATAGTCAGTACTACTCTCGATGGGTTGTTAAATAGCCTAAGTTCTGATTGAGTAAAGGATATATATAGAGAGGGAGAGAGATCAGAAAGAGAGATTTAGATAGAGTAGTGATTGTGAGTTTGAGTTGTATTGTGAAAATAGACATTTGTATTCATCCTTAGAGCAATAAAAAAGATCCTATTTTGCATTTGAATTGCACCTGTGTAGTCGATTTCTGAGGTACAGTTGATGTGGGGTTTTTCCCATTCCACCAGTTGATTACTTTGTAATTGGTGGAATGGCTATACATATTAGATTAGATTTTGTTTTTGCACTTTTTGTTTGTGTGAATTTTGCAGTTACATGATTGATCGACGTCATGCTATGGTGAACCCTAGCATCCTCATGTGCTAGGTTATGAAAAGTTAAAATCTGTGTCAGTTTAGCAGAAGCAGTGCGTGGCGTCATTGTGAAATTCGTTATCAAGTGAGGGATATCAAGTTCCATCGATAACTTAAACTAGACCAAAATCCTTTTGATTGAACCAACTTTGAAAGTTCAAGAGTTCACTAACTTAACGGCATTTGGAAGCTAAGTGATCGGCATGATAAGTTTGGCAGAGAAAACCTTTTGGTTGAACCTTTGAACTGGTTCAACGGTTCAACCACCTATTGGTTTGGAGGCCCAGCGGAATGATGAAGGTGGTAAAGAATAATAACAATCATTGAAACACACATTGAACCAGTTCAACGGTTCAATGAGCCCGGTGGGTTCAACGACAGGTGCGGGTTCAGCGGTTCAACGGCTCGCCAAGGATCGAAGGTTCAGCGAATCGATAGTTCAGCGGTTCAACAGATCAGGGTTTAGGGGTTCAATGGAGGTTGCGCGTTCAATAGCTTGCAATACGTGCCGATAGCATTTAATATAATAAAATATTGAGTGTAGGGGTGTAGTGACTCAACTACAATCACAACCGCATTTTAGATTGGTTCCACCAGATCCGGCCGCGCGCTCTGTGTCATATTTGTAAGTAGAGATTGCTAAATACTCATTCTTGGGTGGTGTTTGTAAGGCAAGCACCGATCTAACCCCTTGAAACTTGAATCTCTATTAAGTTTGTGCAAATCATTCACATGTATATGTCTAGTTGACTCCTTGCCCTGAGATTGGCACTGGTCTACCCTTGTGTAGTAGTTATGATCCAAAACCCCTTGTCTTGCATCCAAAACATAAACACAAATCATTTCAAAACTTCAAACTTGTTAGTTTGTAGGAATAGAAATAGGACCCTTGCATACTCTCATTTCTAACTACTTAGATATGTCCAAGAATAGTGCCAAACTTGTGATTTATCATGCAAATCTTGGTCCAAACATGAGAGTATTCTACCTGTGACTAAAAGGCTAAATCTTTCTGTTGGGTGAATCAAAGTTAAATCTTTAGCTATAGGGATACCCCCTTGGTGCGGCAGAACCAAAAGTGATGGGGAGGTAGCTCACGTAACCTCCTGTATTTGTTGGTTGAATCTTCCTGTGCATTGGAACTGGCAAACCCTTTGCTGATTCAGACATAAAAGACCCAACACGCAGTCTATAGCCACACATGGACAGCCCTCTATCACATGCATAGTAGTAGGTCCTGAGGGGACCAATGATCGAGGTTCAGCTATGTGATGTATCTTATATATTACGACATCCCATTTTGATGTACATGATAGTTAATTCTGATGTATATTCAAACTGATGTTTATATATATGATGTTTTCCTATTATTATTTCTAATGTTATTCAATCTATCACATGTGATTTATATACAATGCAACTAGTGATAAATGTTAATGTTTATGTGGAAATGTGATTAATGCTAATGTGATATATACTAAACAATTCTTTGTAGAACATATAGTAAAAGCATAATGATTAATGAATTTTACACATAACCAACATTCTATACTATATTTAGTTAATACAAAGGGCGATCTTAATAACACATGTCTAAGATTCAACAATGATTAACCAAAAAAAATGCTATGTTAAATGAATTAAGACAAAATAATCATATCTTGTCAAAATTGAAGCTAAACTAACTAATAAGTTTTCTTTTTAAAGTAACATCTAACTTATAATCTTAAGCATATAATTTCTTGAGATGCACAACATTAATAGGTTCTTTAAGTAGTGTACCTTGTTCATCAACTAGTTTATATGCTCTTGATCCAAAGGCTTCAGTAATGACATACGATTTGAGCTAGTTAGGGCTAAACTTTCCTTTTTCACTAGGAGGTGCGTTTACATTGTGTTGATTCTCATATAGTACCAAATCTCCAACGTCAAATGAACGATGTATGACACACCCATTGTACGATTGTTGGATACTTTTCTGATGGGCCTTAAGATGCTCAAGAGAATTAATACACTGTTCATCAAGCATCTCAAGTTCTTGTAATCTCTTTTCTTGTTCCATATCATCATCAATAATGTCTGTTAGGGAAACTCGCAGTGAAGGAATTTCTAACTCTAAAGCCATTATCACATTAGTGCCATAGACAAGATTGTATGGTGTTGTTCCAGTAGCTATTCGAATACTTGTTCTATAAGCCCATAATGCATAAGAGAGTAGAGTATGTTAGTCTTTTTGATGTTTATTAACTGTTTTTCATAAAATTTGTCTAATAACCTTGTTTGAAACTTCTTCTTGGCCATTCGATTGAGGATAGTAAGGCGTAGAGAAGCAATGTTGAATATGACATTTTTTAAGGAATTTCTTCACATCCTTGATTTTAAATGGTGTACCATTATCAGAAACCAAGGAGGAAGGTATACCAAATTGAGAGATTATGTTATCCTGTATAAAGCAACAAATTACCTCAGTAGTCATGGATCGTAGAGGAACAACTTCAACATACTTCGTGAAGTAATTAGTAGCGGTGATTATAAAGGTGTGTCCTTGAGTAGAAGGTGGAAAGATTTTTCCAATTAGATCCAAGCCCCAAATGGAAAATGGCCAAGGTGAAACTTGGGCATGAAGGTCATGGGTAGGTGCTCAGATTAAATGATCGTGTTGTTGACATTATAGACATTTCTTGACATATGCAAAGGAATCTTGTTCCATGCATTGCCAATAATATCCCATATGCAATAACATTTGTACCAAATTATTTTCCTCCAAAATGCCCTCCACAAGCACCAAAGTGAGCTTCTTCTAAATCTATTGGGATCTCCGAATTACTAAGACATCTGAGAAGGACACCAATATAACTCCGTCTATACAAGACATTAGAGAGGATGATATAACGTGTGACAAGTTTGCATAGGTGAACTTGGGCATTCTTAGATTTTGAGTTAGGAATGGTTCCATTGTGCAGATAATTGAATATATGGGATAACCATTCATTAGTATTCATGTTACAGAAGAGGTTGGTATCAAAAATTGCAACCTCTTCTAGTGCCAGTGTTGTAAGGTTATGGATGATGAAGGTATATTCGTCAGGCAAATTGACAGGGGATATAAGAGAAGTTGCACTTGCCATTGCATCCCCATGTCAATTGTCTTTCCTTCAAATAGTATCAATTGAAAATGATATGAATTGTTTTAACAAAGATAACGCTAAGTCACAATACTGAGATAGTTTGTCTTGTTTAGCTTGATATGATCTAGTTTTTGTCACACAATTAATTGTGAATCACCATATATTTATTGATGTTTTTAATGTTAAGAGCCAAAGCGGCATGAAGTCCCGCAATAAGAGATTCATACTCAACAATGTTATTTGTGCATGAGAAGTTTAGATGGTAAGACATAAGTATCGGCTTACCAAAATGAGGTACCAATATAACACCTGCATCGGAGCCAGTTCGACATCTTGATCCATCAAAAAACAATTCTAATTTGTCATCCTTATCTATATTTAAAATTTGATCATCAAGAAATGTCTCTTGGTTTTGTATAGTAAAGGGTGAAGGTGCTTCGGCTAAATGGTTGGTTAACGCTTGTCCTTTAATTGCATTCTAAGAGATAAAATTAAGATCAAATTTAGTTAACAACACAACCCATTTAGTGAGATGACCTGACATATTAGTTTTAGCAAAAAGATGTTTCAACGGGTTGAATTTCACTATCACATGTATCTCATCATTTAATAGATAATGTCTAAGCTTCTATGTCATGAACACTAGAGCTAAGAAATGCTTCTCGATAATAGTATATCACACTTCATAATTGAGCAAGGTGCAACTGATGTAATATACAAAATGTTCCTTGCCTTCAGTATCATATTGTGCTAATAAAGCTATGAGAGTGTTATTAGATGCCAAAGTATAAAGAAGAAAAGGTTTATCAGCAATAGCAGGCTGTAAAACAAGGGGATTAGCTAAATAACCCTTTAAATCTTTGAAATCCTTTTGACAATCAGAATTCCAATGAAATTTAGAATCCTTCTTCAGTAATTGTGTAAAAGGGTGAGTCCTATCCATGAGTTGTGAAACAAATCGATGAATTGCTTGTATCTTCCATGGAAAACTACGAGGTTGAGATATGTTCTTAGGAGCTGGCATATTAACAATAGCATCAATTTTATTCATATCTACTTTAATACCACGATGTGATACTATAAATCCCAATAATTTTCTGCTATCTACACCAAAAATGTATTTCTGGGGATTTAAACACATGTTGTATTTCTTAATTTTCTCAAAGATCTGACAGAGGATTGTAAGGTGATCTTGATGATGTATAGACTTCACAAGGATATCATCAACATAATCCTCAAGGATACTATGCATATAATCATGAAATATAAGGGTCATAGCCTGTTGGTAAGTTACTCTAGCATTCTTTAATCCGAATGGCATGACCACCCAACAAAATGTTCCCAAGGTGTTATAAAAGATGTTTAATATTGATCTTGAGGATTTATGAAAATTTGATTATATCCCAAAAAACCCTCCATAAAGGAAAGTAATTTATTGCCAGTGATTGAATCAACAATCATGTCAATGTTTGGAAAGGGGGAAATCATCTTTCAAAGAAGCGAGATTCAAATTCCTAAAATTGGTACACATCCGAATACAACCATCAGGTTTAGCGATGATGACGATATTTGAGATCCAAGGTGAATAATTGATCAGGTGGATAAAACCAACTTCTAAGAGCTTTTCTATCTCAGCCTTTACAAGTAATGCCACCTTAGGATTCATCTTACAAATCTTTTGTTTAAATGACTTAGCATTCGGTTTTAATACAATATTATGTGTTACAATCTAAGGATCAATACTAGGCATATCTGAATAATTCTAAGAAAATAACTCTAAGAATTCTTGTAAAAGAGTGGTCATATCTTATTTTTCTTGTGTGTTTAAACAATCACCTATAGGGATAACCTTTTCAGCGTTATCTTTCTCCATGAAGACATCAACAATCTTTCTATTAAGCAAAGTACTGTGGTCTAAAGGACTAGGTGATTTCTTTAGTTCTTCTGTTGGTAAGAGACACTGTTAGGCATGTCAGGTGTTGTCATTGATGGTAACTAAATCTATCTTATACATCCGCATTGTATCATTTGATCATATCAGAAGTCAGATTGCAGATTTGTCCAAGTCCGAATAGATAGGAACAGAGCATATGACAGGGTCCAACATTTTGGTCCGCATTTCTCCACAGGCAAACATATTATGCTGCGGATCTAAGGCTATGTTAAGGGATGTCAAGGCTACCTAAATCCAGAGTTTTAGCCTCCAATGATGAAGGGATTGAAAGTTACAAGCATACGAGTATCGGGTTTTGGTTAGACAGTCCAGTCTGATGAAGAACATGACGACTTGGTGTTTGATCCTTGTACGAATTAAGAGAAGTGGTTAGTTGAGTGATTTATGAGATCTAGTGGTATTGGATGACATGTGTGGTGACTTTAATTCATAAGTTGTTATCCACATTGATATTTGTGCATGGATTTAGCCGACAGAATAGTGTTCTTGAAAATGCCTCTAAGTTTTCTTAAGGCCGACTGCAGTTGACGAAATTTCATATAGCGGATATATATATTCTATGGGTGCAAGCATTTTGAGAGATGGTGGTGTGAATATGAGATGAGAGGTGCGAAGTGTGGCAGTATCAAGTACGAAGTAGAGATCTGAAGCTCGGATCATGACAGAACAGTAAAACAGGGTAGTGAGAGATGAAGTGTGTGAAGTCAGTATAGTGATCCTAATTGGAATTGTAATCCTGCATTGTTAGATGCTATTCTTCAGTTCAAGTATTCCTGTGAACTCTTTGTAATCAATCTTATAGGCAGTGAGCCTCCTTTGAGTAGTGAGCTTTGGGTAGTGTGCTCGAAGGCATGTGCCTTCCCATTTTGTAATACTTTTAATAGAGTATAAAATATTGTGGGTTAACCCCCACCGTGGTTTTTCCCTTAACTGGGTTTCCACGTAAAAATCTTGGTGTTCATGTGTAATGATCTTGTTGTTGCTATTTCTAATTTCATGCTTCTTTCTTTTAAATGTATGTGGTAAATTGATAAACGAACATAATAATAAGTTTTGTAGAACATTGATTCACCCCCCCTCTTAGTGTTCCTTAATTCCAACAATTGGTATCAGAGCAAGGTTCCTTAGAAGAAGTTTAACAATGTGAGGAAGATATGGGAAGGTGTTTCAATGGGTTCATCCAGGTATTCTGATGGCATCAATGAACAACTTCAAGTTTCTTTAGAAGATCTTGATCAGTCCAGAGTAGAAGTCAAAGAACTACAAGAGAACCTTAAAGATGCTGAGGATTTCATTGAGACTTTAAAAGGGCAATTGAGAAAATCTATGGAAAAGAGGACTAAGCTACTTCAACAGTTAGCAAATCAGTAGGAAGATAGTGGTATGAATGGGGCTCTGAAGGAGAAGACAAAGAAATGTGAGAAGCTGAAAAAAGAAGTTGTTGTCCTAAAACATAAGATGGAATCCGGGGTGATGAGGCTAACCAAGGAAATTAAGGAAAGGAAGAAGACTAAAGAAAACCTATATCAGTCTCCAAAAGAAAGAGTAGAAGAGTGCTATAGACTGGATAGAATAATTGGCCATCTAGAGTTTGATCTTCAAGAAACTAGATATAATGAGGAACAACTTGAAAGTAAAATTGTTATTCTCAAACATGACGTAGAAGCTACAAATGAATACAAAGAGAAGTTCAAGATAAGCTCAGCTAAACTTGAAGTGCTACTTGATAGTCAGAAGAAGGAAGATGATAAGCATGGTCTGGGATATGAGAAAAGTGAAAGCTTGGGATCCAGTCAAAGAAATCCTAAATCAAGTAATCAGAGAAACAGACCTAGAAGACCTCCGGTAAGACAACCTAATGCTCAAAGGTATCCATCTTTCAATGGAAATTGTTTCAATTGCAATAAATTTGGTTATAGAGCTACTTAGTGTAGAAGTAGAGTGAATCAAAGTGGTCCATCTTTCTCTGGTCAATGCTTCAATTGTAAAAGGTATGGTCATAGATCCAATGAATGCACAAGTCTAATAATGAACTACTCTAACAACAGAAGAAATGTTAATTCTTTCAATGGCAATTATTTTGTATACAATAAATTTGGACACATGGCTAATCAGTGCAGATCAAGAGGAAATCAAGTAAATGAGCAAAGAAATGTTGTGTGCTTCAATTGCATCAGATCTGACCATATTGCAAGATTCTGCAGAAGCAAGAATGATGATAGAAAAGGTCTGGTGAATAGAAACCAAGATATGCAGAGACAAGATAAAGGCAAGGGTAAAGTAAATGTGAATGAGATCTAGAATGAAATGTACAAAACATGGGTGAAGAAAGGTGAAATGAATGATGGTGATGGGTCCGCACCAGAATCTGGTGCTGTTAATTCCTCTGGGAATTGAAACAGGAGATTTGGCTCAGGGGGAGCTACATTGAAAATCTAATTCCTCCTACTAGTAAGTGGGTGCCTGAATCTAGCATGATGAATGAAGATAAAGAAGCCTATTTTAGATCTATTGAAGCAAATTCTTGAAGAAAAGAAGTTATTGTGATTGATCACGGAGCAATAGTAACTAAGCTCATGGGGCCAATAGTGAATGAAGCTAAAGATATTATGTCCTCACTTGAGTCTGCAACGACCACCTATCACAAGTCAACACAAAATTAGAACACATACCCCATAGAGGCTCAAGGGTTTAGAGTTTTAGCTCTTCGTGCTTAAGCTTAGCCATTTCAAATTATAGGAGGGTCCACCAGTTCCCTTCATAAAGCCTATGGTCCTATGTGGAGCTAATGGTCATAGTTAACCCTAGGGGCTTGTTTGTGCTTAGTGCCACCACTAGTGGTGAGATCTACCACTACCACCATGTTTCCCCTAGTTTTATGCCACCACCACTAGTGGGCCACCTGATCTTGCCACTAGATCTTTTCTCCTATTGGTGATGTCACTCAATCGCTAATGGAATAGTGTTAAGGGTCATTTTCTTGCACATAAAGGGGTAATTTTTTTTGGGTGCCATATATTTCACTTACAATGTTTATTTTTTGACTTCTTATAGGTGTTGGAAAGCAATTTTGGAGCACTTTATAACCATCCACTTTGGTTTTCTATATTTTGCACTAGGTACCTATTATTTTAGTTTGAAGTTAGTTTTTGCACTTTGACTTTTACTTTAGAAAAATTGTAAATATGGGACCATTCTTTTCTTGGTCTAGGGGTTTCATTTCTAGCTAATTTGGTCTCTAATTGATCCATGAGGAGTCTATCTTAGTCAATCATGTTTTTTTTAAAATTCATCCATCCATTATCACCCTAAACAAAGGGAACTACAATTCTTGGCAAGATGACATCCTAAAACATCTTAGGTGGCTTCATCTCTTGCCCCATCTCTATAGACTTGTTCCTAAACTAGGTACTTAATGGCATAAAATAGTATGGGCTACCAAGAATGATTGTGTCCTAGGATTGGTTAATTGTTGTGTTGACTTTGACATTATGTGTTCTCTCTCACATATTGAGTGCCCTCACACTCTTTG
Source organism: Cunninghamia lanceolata (assembly GCA_027924645.1). NCBI lineage: Eukaryota > Viridiplantae > Streptophyta > Pinopsida > Cupressales > Cupressaceae > Cunninghamia > Cunninghamia lanceolata. Next base: position 3,151,545 of record BSBN01000160.1, on the reverse strand, counting down.
GGAGATATATGGAGATGTAGATCAATCTTCATTCCTAGTAGATCCTATTATGGATAGCCTTGTACCCCTTGATGATTCTAATAACAGACCATATGATGATATACAACAAAGGAGCTTGTTTATTTGGAAGTTCTTGAATGTTGTGATGACATTAAGGCTTCTCCTGATGCTCCTTCTCCTGATTCTTTGAGTTCTATGATACCTAATCTAAATTTAGAGGGTTCATCTTCTTTATCTACAGGTCAATATCCTGAGGCTAAGTACTCTTTCATTCCAACATTGGTAGATTCATCTATAAGTGTTCATACTTAGACATCTCATGTGGACACATCATCATGGGATGGCCACTATAGTTGGATGACATTAATTCAAATTCCATTTCCTTCATCTCCTACTTCTTCAAATTTTAGAGCTACTACATCCATGGCTTCCAGTGATTTGGTTGTAGGACATTCATAGTCTTCCAAATACAACTTCTTGGGATGAGTACTTGATAGATATATCAGGTTTGTTTTTTAGTCCCTTCTTGTAGATTTAGTAGACACACTTAAGGACATTCATCTCCTCTTGGATGCTAACTCCATCACAATTGTTGTCCCATCATCATTGTATTTGGGTCTTGTTCTTCATTAGTTTCCACATGGTCCTGGCATGCCACCTTCTTCATCAATTAGGCTTGGTGTTCTTTATTTGATTGTGGCATCCTTTGATACTGACATGGCTACACTTGAATAGAGTTCAAATTCATCATACATCATGATCTTTCCTCCTTCATATTCCTATCTAAAATGGGAAGACATCCTATATAAACCCTTAGATTTGTTTCTTACTAAGGGGAGGAATGTTGTTTCTTGGATCATTTTTAACATCCCTTATCAAACATCTACCATTAGCATAGGAGATCACACATTCAGGGGGGACTCCATGGTCTCTCTTCTTCTCTCTTATAGGGGAACTTTTTCTTCACATGGGGTTTTATCCTTCTCATACTCTAGAGAGAATCATTTGTACATTAGTGAAGGAAGTAGTACTTTGGGAGTCATGTTGAGTCCTCCCTTCCTTTCACTTTTTCGTCTTTTCTCTCTCTTGGAGAGGAGTTTTTCCTATGAGTTTTTCTCTTTTTCTCTAGTTGTGAAAGATTGTTTTGTACATGGGTACCTCATCAAGTCTTGTAGTTAGGATCCAACTTTGCATATTTTCTCATTCTGTCTAAGTTACACTCAAGGGAGGTGCTGGTGTGAATGGTGTTTCTACCTATCTAGTTTCCTTCTAGGACGTTTTCATGCTAGTCTATTTAAATTTCCTTAGGGCATTTACTTTTTGTGTCTCAAGTCATATGATTAAGACACATGTAATAATCTTATTTTTCCTATGTATCACCCTTGCCTATACAAGGGTTCCCTCATTGTACATATATCTAGTTTTCTTCTAGGACCTTTTCACACTAGTCAAGTTAAATTTACTTAGGGCATTCACCTTTTGTCTCAAGTCATATGATTAAGACACGTCATAATCTTGTTTTTCCTATGTATCACCCTTGTCTATATGTACAAGGGTTCCCTCATTATACAACAACAAATCAACGATAGTAATTGCAATGACAGTGACACATATTCTCAACAAACAAACACAATTGCCCTAACCGAGACCTGCAAAGTCCTACTCCTGAGGGAGACGAATAGCCCCTCAGTATCATTGTCACTCCACTTGCTACTACCATGAGAGTAGGAGTGACTAGAGGGTCACCTCTACAAGGATTTATTCGTGTTGTGCTTGGGTTGCATTTTGAACATCACATGTACTATTATGCTATAAGAATTACTCCAAATCTCATGTTGGTGATACTCCTATAAAGGCTTAGACTTTGCAAGTGTATTGTAACAACTGATTACTAAATAATACATTGAGTTGCTTTGAAGTGTGAGATTCTTTTGTCCCGAAAGAGTTTTCCCCACATAAATCACTGTATAATTAATTTAATTTTTGCACATATCTCTTCTTACAGATTAGTGTAGGAAGCATATTCCACACCTCTACTTCCTTTCATAAAAAGCCATCGAAACAAGATATATATAAATAATGAGACATCTCCCATCAAAGAAAGAAACAATAGTTTTTCTACATGCTTGATACATTCAATGAAAACAAAAAACAAAGGAAAAGATTGAAGAATAAAGACATACAAAGAAATCATGGATGTAAATAAAATTGATGTGTTCACCCCTTTACTAGTGTTGGCAAGGGCAAACTAATAAAATATGGGCAAACATTTCAATCACAAGCACATGACTAAGTTTTGAAAAGTGACAAGGGCTAAAGAGAAAGTGAAATAAACACAAAATAATAAAGGGGAAGTGTCTTAAGGGTTAACAGAGCTCATCTACCAAGTTGGGAACAACAAAGAGAGTTTTATTTCCTTATTTCATGCCATGTAAGGTTGTCTACTAGGCCATTAAACCATCATTGAACATGCCATGCATGTCTGTCCACTTTTAAACACTTGTATAAAAACATTCTCAATTTATAATAAATCCATGATTTTGACCTAATTTTAAAAACATTGATATTAACCTCCAAATCCAATTGCTAGTTAATAAAAATAATTGCTTTCAACATCTAAGCTCCCATGATTATGATGACAATCATAATGATAATAATAATTGCGAGCATGGAAGCATGTCTATTCATAAGTTGGTTTTCAAAGTTGCATATAATTAAAAAAACAGAACACCATCTCTACAACATCTCCAATTTTGTTTTCCACACCCTATCTATTACAGTGTCCAATTTTGTTTTGTTGCATGTAAAGCCGGGTTGTGCTTTAAGCTATACATTAGTTTATTGTCACGCGGCGGACCCTTTATGGGGCTCGTGGCTCGTCCTTCCCAAATAGGGATAAGGATAAAAACATAATCACTATGAAAAATCTCCAAAAGAATTGAAACCTAACCGCGGTTCACTAAACTAGGCAATCATACTCCGTACGCAGTATTTAAGTATTGCAGGCGGGTAGTCGGCGTAAAAATTGACGGTTTGTGCTGGCCTCCTATTATTAATTTTGGCAGTATTTTACAGTTTAAATTGAAAGACGTGAAAAAAACTGTCAAGAACTGTAAAATTTGTTGAAGTATTAATTTTTAAAAAGTGTGAGTAATTATTGTAAGTTAATTTTTACTAAGAATTTATTAATGATAGGTGTAGTTAGTTTTAAATTCCAAGCTTAATTTTGTGCAAAGTTGCCCTTCACAATTTTTTAAAAATAATTTTATTACTAGCATATTTATCCTTTAAAAACTCTATCTAAAATATCTCGTAAGGAGAGTCTATATGACAAAGTAATATAAAAATAGGCGAGGCTAGAAGGATATCTCTATCTACAATATCTCGAAATGAGAGATCTACACGACAAAGTAATATAAAAATAGGCGGCTCGAGAAGGATATCTCTCCACGTATTTTAGATAGCTAAATAATTTAAAAAAAATAATTTTATTATAATATTGACAGTCTATTTGGAAAAAAATTTTTCTAACTAGAGTAGGTCAAACTCTAGGCCACGTCTCGAGAGGCCCCACATCCAATCGCAAACCTGTGATTGTAACTATAAAAATAGGCAGCTCGAGAAGGATATATGTTGGCGTATTTTAGATAACTAAATTATTTTATTATAATATTGACATCTATTTGGATTTTTTTTTTAATACACAGAGACACACCTACTACCCTGTAAGAGGTGAGTAGGTCAAACTTTGGGCCGCGCCTCGAGAGGCCCCAGATCCAATCGCAAACTTGTGATTGCAACTATAAAAATACGCCACTCGAGAAGGATATTTGTCGGCGTATTTTAGATAACTAAATATTTTTAAAAAAATAATTTTATTATAATATTGACATCTATTTGGAATTTTTTAATTTTTTTATACACAGAGACACACCTACCCAATGATGGGTGAGTAGGTCAAACTCTGGGCCTCCCCACATCCAATCACAAACCTATGATTGCAACTATAAAAATAGGTCGGGAGTATTTTAGATACCTCTGGGTAAAATAATTTTATTATAATATTGACGTCTATTTAGAATTTTTTTTTATACACAGAGACACACCTACCCAATGACCCTGTAGGGGTGAGTAGGTCAAACTCTAGGCCTCACCTCGAGAGGCCCCACATCCAATCACAAACCTGTGATTGCAACTATAAAAATAGGCGGCTCTAGAAGGATATCTCTCAACAACTAAATAATTTTATTATAATATTGACAGTCTATTTGGATTTTTTTTTTTAATACACAAATACACACCTAAAGGGGACGGGTACTCGGAGCCTCGCCTTAAGAGGCTCCACGCCTAATCCCAAACCTGGGATTGCGACTGCTCAACCGTCCGATCTACACCCGAGGGCTTATTTGGAATTTCTCTTTATGGGAAAAATTGGGAAAATGGTTATACATACGGCGATTTGGTCATCAAATTTGGGGTCTGGAGAGTGCAGGCGAGTAGCCCATGAATTAGGGCTGTCAAGAGTAAAAGTAATAAGTAAGGCTATTAAATCTAAGGCGGTAATGATATGTGGCCGGACAGGTTAGAAATACGTTTTTGGGCCAAGTGGAAGAAATGTGTTTGCTTGCTCCATCCATAACGTCCTTGAAAGAGGAGAGCAGCATCGCCATCGCCATCATTAAATAATGGTGGCACTAGACAAGCGAGCTTAATTAATGGCCTTAATCCCCACCCCGACATTATTACGCCCAGCACGCTCCCCTAATGATGAGAAATTACGGGGCGTAAAAAGGCAAATAAAACGGGCAGAGACCCACCACTAGAACAGAACAGGACTGCGCAGCCACAGCCGCCACTCTTCTCTTGCATATTATTATTATTATTATTATTATTATAAAAAGGGCGTTGCGTTTTGAAGGAGTACAATCATGCATTGACGGCACGTTCTTGTAACTTGAATCACCCATGCCAATGTCCAACCTGCAGCGACGGCTTTTCCTTTTGTATTACGGGTTTACACAGGATTTGATTAATTCAGCTTTACCACTGTGTCATGGCGCTAACACGTGAGGAAACAAGGGCTGCGCCTGCAGAGAACGGAAAATTATCGAATAACGAATTCAAAAGAAACATCAGTGATTAAGGTACTTGAGGCTACAGGAGACACGGGCGAAATAAAGTAGCGCCATCCTGGAAGCATAAACTCTGTACTTTCTCTCTTTCTTTCTTGTTTGTTTACATTTGAATCCATCCCAACTCCCAGTTTTGTGTTATAAATGTAAATATGCGCTGAGTCTGCTGCGAAGAACAAGGGCGAAAGAGAAAGAAAGAGCTTAGGATTAGCGATTTGTGGAGTTGGGGGATTCGATCTCGAGACGTGATGGCGTCGCAGCATGTGAAGATAAGAGAATTCGAGGGTTTGAAGGATGTGAAACAAGTGGAGCTTCTGGAGAAACGGTGTGAAGTCGGAGCAAGCGGGAAGATTTCTTTGTTTACAGACCTCATGGGCGATCCCATTTGTCGCGTCCGCCACTGCCCTGCTTATGTAATGCTGGTACGTTGGGTTTTTTGTCTGCATTTCTTTGATTCCTAAGCTTTTACGGAAAGTATTCCGAGCCTCTGCAAAGTTTCTTTGTCCCTTTGTCGAAATTATGCAGTAGCGCTTTTTGTTTCTGCATTGCGAATACCATGTGGGCCGCGCCTCTGCTTCTTCTTCATTATTGTTATGATCATTTTTGGGTTTTTGCAGATTTTGTTTTAAACAGATTGTTTTTTCTTTCTCTCTCTCTGCTCATACAGGTAGCGGAACTGGGGCCTGAAAGAGAAATCGTGGGGCTAATCCGTGGCTGTATCAAGACCGTTACATGCGGCAAGAAAACGTCGTTGGAACCGAATCCGAACCTGAACCCGAACCCGAACCCAAATCCGAATCCGCCCACTCTGTGCACAAAGGCGGCGTACATTCTTGGGCTCCGCGTATCACCAACCCACAGGTATATTTGTCATTAATGCGCACACCCATCATGTTTCTCCCCATTTGCACATTACCCAAGTGCTCACAATCTTTTCTTTTTGCCTTTTTTTTGATATTGAATCATCACAATCTTTTCTTGTTATACAGGCGGATGGGGATTGGGCTGAAGCTGGTGCAGAGCCTGGAAAGGTGGTTTAAAGAAAATGGCGCAGAGTATGCATACATGGCGACGGAGAAGGAAAACGAGGCCTGTATAAAGCTCTTCAATGGCAAATTGAATTACAAGAAGTTTCGAACCCCGGCTATTCTGGTCCACCCTGTTTATGCCCACTCCAAACGCATTCGCTCCAGTGTGAAAATTCACAAACTGGGAGTTTTAGAAGCGGAGTCTCTGTATCGACTTCATTTGGGAACCAGAGAGTTTTTTCCTCAGGACATTGATGCCATTTTGAACAATAGGCTTTCTTTGGGCACTTGGGTTGCCTTTCCACAAGGACAAGAATGGCCTACAAATGGTACAGCCCCACTTCCTTCCTCATGGGCCCTTCTCAGCGTCTGGAACAGTAGCGATGTCTTTAAGCTTCAAGTCAAGGGAATTTCAAGACCCATGTACTTGTTTGCCGCCACAACTCGTTTTTTCGATGGGGCACTTCCATGGCTGAAAATACCGTCCATTCCTGACGTTTTTCATCCTTTTGGTGTCCATTTTTTGTATGGACTGAACGCAGAGGGAAACAAGGCGCAGAAACTGATGAAGGAGCTTTACTGGTTTGCACACAATATGGCCTCCAAGAAAGGAAATGGGTGCAGGCTAATTGCTACTGAAGTGGGCAGCTGTGATCCTCTCAGGACTTGTATTCCTTACTGGGATTGTTTCTCCTGTCCTGAAGATTTGTGGTGTATGAAGAAGCTAAAGGATGATCATCACCATCATCATGGGGATTGGACTGAATCTACACCTGAACCTACTCTTTTTGTTGATCCTCGAGATTTTTGATACTGTAACGTACTTTAATCATAAGATTAATCAATTTTGGCCTCACCCAAGTTTCCCATTGCAGTTTGTTGCCCACTTCCAAATCATCACCTTTCCACTTTTACGGTTTTATATTACAGTTTGCTTTCAACTTTTTCCTTCTATTCTCTATTTTGGTGGATATCTCCTATTTTCCTCCTGGTCTTCCATTAATTTGGGCTGTATTCAGATATTAATTTAGATGTATGTTTTCTATTAATGTACATAATTTGTTATATGACAGGAATTATATATAATTTAATTTTCTCCTATTTTCTTCCTGGTTTCAATTAATTTGGGATGTCAGGGCTTCAATTTGATGGTGGACCCTGTCTGGCAATCAAATTTTTTTAACAGTCTTTCAAATATTAAAATCTGTCTATTTTATAAAAAATATATAAAAACTAAAAATATATATAAGAATAATTATATAGAAAATTTGTCAGTTTTCCTAAACTCGTCCCTGTTAAATGATACAATCTTCCTAAAATTTTAATTGTATTTTATGACTACAATGACTAAAAATTACTAAATACAGCCATATGGCCATCAAATTTAGACCCTCGGCTGTGTTAAGATATTAATTAGATGTCTTCAATTAATTTGGGTTGCATTAAGAAATTAATTTAGATATTTTTGGATGTCTTCAATTAATTTGAGCTGCATTAAGATATTAATTTAGATGTTCTCAATTAATTTGGGCTGCATTAAGATATTAATTATATTTTTGGATGTCTTCAATTAATTTGGGCTGCATTAAGATATTAATTTAGATATTTTTGGTTTAAATGTATATTTTCACATAATGTATATAATTTATTATATAATGAACCCGTGAGGCCACAACTTGGGGATGAGGACCTCATCCCCCAGGAAGAACACTTCCCCAGCGAAGGCGTAAAGCCTTGCGAGCTCGTTGGCCCAGTGGGGGTTTGAACTCTGGTGGCCACCACTAGTTGGGGTTTGAACGACTTAACCACCGAACTATGCCATCATCGGCAATATTCTTCATATACATTTAATTGTAATATAAATTTTTTATTTTTTTAATACTGAGTGAATACAAACTAGGTATTAATATAATATTTTATTAAAAAATAAAAAATAAAATAATAGAGAACTTTGGATTTGAAGATTCATCAAAGTTTATTTCCTTTATTTATATGATTTTATTTTATTTTATTCATATCTACTTTGTATTGATTATAATTTGGAAGATAGTGGAAAGGAATTATAAAGGTATATTTACTTTGTTCCAAATGATTTGACATGAGATACCTTTGAAATGGTATCTAATAATTTATTTTAAATTGATATTAATATTTTTATATATAATATATATATTTTTAGTGTAAATATTTATTTGAAGTTAAATTTATTTGGATGATATGATTGTATATACATATTTTTTATTTTGGATGTTTATAAAGTATATTTATTTGTTTGGAAGATTGTTTTTTAAAATCTATAGTTTTTGGATTTTTATTTAATTAGATGTTTGTCTTTATTTTTTAATTTAGAATATATAAAATAGGATAATTTATCAAAGTAGGTGCAAGTATGGTGCATGTGGTACAAGAGTGGAGACTTTGTTAACTCATTGGTCTAGCTCACCAGTATTGAAATATGAAAATATATCAATTTATGAAGTATGGTGCAAGTGTGGAGACTTTGGTCTACCTCACTAAGTATTGAAATATGAAAATATAACAATTTATGAAGTATGGTGCAAGTGTGGAGACTTTGGTCTAGCTCACCAGTATTGAAATATGAAAATATAACAATTTATGAATTATGGTGCAAGTATGGAGATTCCAATAACTCATTGGCCTAACTCCCCAATATTAAAAATGTAGAATACCATGATGTACCAAAGTATTAAGTATGGTACAAGTATATAGACTAATAGCTCATTGGACCACTTGTCCTTGTACCTATATTTATTAGCTATTTTTATTTTTAGTGATGATGTATACTCTAATTAAATTCTATATTAAATTTGGTATTTCTTTAGGGATAATTTAAAATCCATTTTCTTTTAAGTGATTTAAAATCTCTTTTATCTTTTATTTCTAAAAAAGTGGCTTTTTAACAAATAAAGTTAAAAAGTGAAAGCGAAAAGATATTTAAAATTGAAAGTGACATAGTAATAATTAATTTCTTGACAAAACATTTAATCCCAAATAAAATGAAAACTAAATACATACTAATAAAGACAATGGCTACGTATTACATAGTTTCAATAAAGTTTGCATGTTTAACAAATTATGTAGGGTTAATAAAACAAAATTAAAAAAAAAAAACAACAACGAATGGGACTTATCATTCACAAGACTACAAAAATATCACCTAGGTTAATAGTAGGCGCAACAAATAGCAAAAGTATGGTTAGATTCCTTGTAAGCTTTTATTGATAAGGGAGGACAAATGAAAAAGATACGCAGCTAGATTATTCACGAGACAGGCATGCAAAAATGAAGTGGGGGAGGGAGAGGTTGGTTAAAGAAAAGGAGAGATAATATCTAGATTCCTCTTGAAGCCAATAAAGGAAAAAGGAGTAAGTGTAGTCACAAGGGAAATGAGGAGAGTTTGTCCCACGCGTGTTCAGGGCTATGTGTCCGTCCTTGTTCAAAATCTTTTTATCGTTTTTGTTATGGGAGAAAACGCCAGTAATGGAGGCATTCCAATTTATCTTCACCTCGTCTAAATTTTGGTTTTGTTGTTTTTGGAAGCTGCCTAGTAAATAACTACTTGTGTTTGGGTGTAGGAATATCTGGGTTTACTCATTGTTTTTTTTTTTAATGTTTTTGAAGTTAGTAAATAATTTGTTATTTGGGTATATGAGTTAGGAGATTTTTTTGCTTTAAAGTTAGTAAAAATATTGTTTATAGATAATTAGATATTTTTGACTAAATAAATAATTTTATTTTTATTTTTTTATAGATAAAGTGAGGGTATGGGCCCTCTCCCTTTGTGTTAACTTGCAAAAAAAGATGCATGTTGATTACATTATGATAAGTTCTTGTAGAAACATACGACCGATAATTATGACTAGAAGCCTTAAAGATTGTCATTGATAATACAGATATATCCATTCATATCTAGAGCTCCAAAATTTGCAACATATACCTTGTTAACTACAACATAAGACGGGTGGCAAGAAATAGTATGTATTTGAAAATAAAATAGAATACAACCTAACTACAAGATAAACCAAAGCTTAACCTAGCAGAAATAAGATGACATAGATGATAGAAATTGCATTGATAAAAACCAAAAGATTCCAAAGTATTAAAACAAACTAGAGTAGAAGACCTCACAGTCCTCCTACTAGGCCAAAAGAGTCATCCTCGAGCTTCACCAGAGCGGCCCTATGAGTGAGGAATTTAATAGCTTTCTCAACTTTGGCAACCATGAAGCTCTCCTATGAGGAAGAATCTTTAATCAGACGAAGAAGATTCGCCATGTCCACTATAGGATGGTATCCTTCAAGCCAACAACCTTCCTTGAGGAAATGTTAGATGGAAGCTAACTCCTTGACAATAGCTTCTGTGATGGGTGGAAAAATCCAGATCAAGCAACGGAGATCAAATCCAACTCCAAACACCTCAACAAAATCTAACCTAGGTAAATAAACAAAATCCCCTGGGTATTTCGATTTCTTGGTTTTTATTGTGGATTGCTTGTCCATGCAAACCAAAATCAATGAGGCTGCCATGGTTGTGATAAAAAATGCTCAAAGGATGCCATGCATGCAAAGAAAAAGTACATCAAATGATTGAGATTCAAGATTTTTAGAATGCCATTGTCATGAGAGCTTTGAAAAATGCAAGAAAGAGCATGAGACTCTAGCCTCTATGAGAAAATTTAGGGTATGCAAATGAGACTAGGGTTCCAAATGAGAGAAATGAGGGCTTTTATTTTGGGAGGTGAGTGATTTTTGGAAAGTGAGCGATCAACGATGTAGGATGAAAGAAGAGATCAACGATGGAGGAATTTTGAGAGACATGCATAGAGAAAAATGTATAATAAATTAAATAAATATTCACATTTAATTTATTATGTAAGAGAGAAATGTTGGAAGGAAGAAGTAACATAAATAAAATAAAATAGATTTATTTAATTTATATGTTTAATGAGGGAATAAATAAAATGTTGATTTTATTTAATTTTTAGAAGAAACATGGAATAACTAAATAATTAAAATTATTTAATTATTGATGGAAGATGGAAGAACAGAGAAAATTAAGTAAATAAATAAGAATTTATTTAATTAATTATGAAGATGGGGAAGAATAAAGAGATTCCTAATTACAAGTGTGCTAGACGAATGAATGCATGCCGTACGAAAATGCGATAAATCACAAATGTTAAAATGAGTCAATTTTGGGTGTCTACATTTTGCCCCTCTTTGAGACAATGTCTGTTAGGTCATTGTTTCAAAGAGATATGATACGTTTGGATAAATAGGCTATGCCCCAGTGAAACTAGTGGATAATGCCCCCTCGAGAGGAAAACCAGGCTACCAGGAAAGGCTAGGGTGACTCGCGATAAGAGGACAGAAGGATGAAAAGATAGGGTTCATGGAAAGAAAACAGGGATTGGGCGGGTGACAATGGGTATGAAACAAAAGAATTAGGGTTTTGGTCCTATAAATAGGATCCAAGGGGTCAATTCCACCTCATTTGTGCCATTTGCTAGTAGAAATCCTTTGTTTACTTGCCTTTGAGTGCTTCAGAGCTATAGAGAGATTCCAGGATGTTGATTCCACGCGAGGATCACCAGGCCGAGAGTGTGAGGACATATGGGTGACCGACAGGAGCTCCCACATCGGTATGTGTTGAAAACCTTACCATTTGTGCATTTAATTTGGGTCAAAAGTGTCATAAATAGATTCGTGCCACTAAAGGCGCATAGGTTTAGGTGACGTGCCTTTGAGCGACAACAAGTCGCCTTTGGCAAAACAGGTCACATATGAGCGCGGATTAGCCACATATGGCCTTTCTAATGCGCATATGGTTAAGTTGTAGGGTTTCTGTCATGCGCATGCGCGTTTGGCGTAAAAAGTCACATGTGATTAGCAGTGGGTCACATTTGGAAAATTAGGTCACATTTGAGTGACAGTAAGTTGCATGTGGTAAAATACAATGCACATATGGCCAAAAGTAGGGTTTGTAGTTGTTTGGATGCACCTTTGGCATAAAAGGTCGTGCTTGATCAATAGCGGCTCGCGTTTGGTAGATCTAATCGCATTTGAGTGAATGTAAGTCACATATGGTAAATTGGGGCGCATACAAAAGGGGCTAAGTCGCCTGTGGCAAAAACGCGTCACTTTTGGTTGATTTTAGCTAGTTTTAGGGTTTTTACATAAAAAGGTCATAAATACTGAGTCTTTTGGATGATTGCAGGCTGTGTTGTGATCATTGCTATCACGCGAGGTACACCCATCAGATTTGGGACTAGTGTGACAGTTAGACGCAGAGGAGCATTTGTTCTTGGAGATCGTTGGCCTGGAGTATGTAGGACACATTACACCAATTTGTGCGCATACAACATTGATGACTGCTATGGTGGAGCGTTGGTACAATGAGCACAACTCATTCTTATTCCTGACCGGCAAGGCCACTATCACATTGGAGGATGTGTGGTGCATTTTACGGATCCTGATTGATGGTGACTGAGTTGATTACGATCCAGATCTTGGGCCTGCCGCCTTCAAATAATTATTTGGGACCCCTAACATAGGCGCTGATGACCATGAGATTCCTATGTGGAGGATGAGAGAGTTATGTGATCGACTGTAGAGAGTTGTTGTGGCCATCATCAGACTTTTGGTTCTGGATCAGCAAGTAGGAGGATTCCCCATAGGATGGGGCATTGTCATGGAGGGGATGTTCGAGTATGGAGTCAAATATGCATGGGGTCCTTGTGTACTAGGACAGTTGTACCATGTTATTTACATGACTGTGCGTATATGTTTGGATCCATCATGTCAACAAGAGTGACACTCTTACATGTTTGGACTTTCGAGCACATAGTAGTGACACAACCGATTGGTTTGAGACATCGGATTCCCGGATAGCCATGCGTGCACATTTATGGAGGGGCCACCACATATAGATAGCTCCATGGACTTGTATACTGGAGGAGGACATTAGATGAGCTAGATCAGTTTACCTAGCGGCCATGGAGAGATTACGAGAGTTGGGAGGATGATGTTCCAGAGTTATTATATGCACGACAGCCCCAATATCTGTTTGGACACAATATTTATGTGATCGAGAGATATCTGCTAGAGAGGGTATTGCGGCAGTTCAGTCTGCCCCTAGCCGAGCCAATTGGGGAGGCCATTTTTGGGTGCACATGGCGGGAGATTCCAGATTGAGGGCTCAAGATTATTGTTGACGTAGCTTTGGCTGAGGTGGAGGCATTACAGTGAGTTGCATGGGATTGGATCACAGGGCCAGCTGATCTAGGCATGACTCTCGAGTATGATTCATATTGGTTTCTACACAGACCTACAAGGATGACGATACCCAGAGAGATGGGAGAGGTGGCAGTTTTCGTACCCCGGTGAGGAGGAGTCAGAGGATAGAGGCGACCCCTATGAGTGCAGGCCATAGTAGCACTGATAGTGGCAGTAGTACCAGTAGGAGTGGCTCAGGAGCAGGGACAGGTACATGGACAGGTCCCGTAACATGTGTAGGTTCCATCGTAGCCACAATAGATCACAGGGGGAGGGGGAGACAGGGATGCAGCAACGTGCTTCAGATGGCAGTTGGAGAGAGAGATGGACAAGAGGATTCAGGTACAGGCCTGACTCAGATGCATAGAGATAGATAGAGATAGGGCCATAGTGGCCATGAGGCACGCTAGAGGACAGGTGTAGGCCTATCAAGCATAGGTCGCATAGTTACAATCATAGGTACAATAGGTGGCACATGTCATACCCAATGATGGGACCACAACGAGAGTGACAACAGAGAGGGATGCGACATTATAGAGAGTGCACCTACTATTACTACCGAGAGAGACGTAGCCATATAGAGGGTGCAGTGGGTGGTGTCAAAGAGAGATGCAACTATAGCTGCATTGGGCACAGACCAGGGGTTGGTGTTCTTAGTGATAGAGTTGACCAGATTATAGGGGAGGTAGGAAGAGCCCATGGTGAGGTAGATTACTACTGTGGGCTTTACCATGGAGTAGTTCTAACTGATCAGAGGCAACCTAGTTACAGGAGCAAGTCAGGTGCTTCAGCTTCCTGACAAACAAGTGGGTCACGATCAATGGGCTCAATTATGGGGCCGCCTTGACATAGGGGGATAGGGGGAGATAGAGGCAGAGACCAGGGTGAGGCCTCATCGAGTAGTGCCTCTCGACACCATGGCTAGCCTGTGTTTTATACATTATATCATTTTAGAGGTCTATGAGCTTGATGTTTAGATTATTTTGATGGCTGCTTACTAGCCAGATTTGTATATATATGACTCATTTTGTACATGATAGACACTTGTATATATTGACCCATGATTCTGACATATATGTGGTATAGTCACGGTAGGAGGGTTCATAGAATGAACTGTCCGGATCATGCAGCAAGAGTAAACACAATAGAAACAACTAAAAGAAATAGAACAAATGTAGATTCTGTCATTCAGTATATCACAGAATTCAAATATAGATTGGTTGGCAACATGCAGGCTTACAATTAGGGCTCACAGGCCTGATTACATATATGCGCAAGATAAAGCTTTGAAGTCCTCTTGTGAAGGAGCCAACTATCTATCTTCTAAATCATGAGAACTATGTTAACTTCTGAACTACTTTCCTAAGGATCTATTACATCAATATATATCATCTCTAGACAAATAGATTCCTCTGCGTCAGCCAAGGAAGATCACAAATTCCAAAGAAGAGATGTAATGTGTGAACATAGATAGGCCAGACCTAAAGGCATAGAACACTTCCAGAAAATGAATGGAATGATGTGCGGATCTTAGGGGAAGGTCGACCATGAACCAAAGATCATCGAATGATGTGTCGTTAGGCTCCAAAGATGGGGAAATGCTTCCGCAAGTTTCTCCTTCAACTGATTGTCTGTGATTATCCGGATGCTCTACTCTGAGAAATAGTCATCTTCTAATAGAGATATCTTTCCAGTATTGAAGTGCAGATCTCTAAATTCTGGCTATGATGTAGATGAATGAATGTAGATGCTAAACCCAACTTCATAAGATCTAAAAATGCTACTGGACCAAAATATAGAATCTATTTCAGATTGAACTGCCTAAACTGAACTGAAAAAAAATAAACTGAACTGCAAACAAATTGAAATGCAAATGTTTTTGGTTGATGCAAGATTGCTCTTGAACTAGTGATGCTCCTACATCAGAATCCGGGGTTATTGAAAAAGTGAGTCCCTCACTTTGCTGGGGCTACGGGAGAACAAAGATGGTCCACCTCAGCCTAAGAAATCCATGATGAATCTTCTTCTAGTCTGCCTTTCCACTTCACAAGATATTCTTTGTATTGTCTTCCTCTAGTGTTGCATCCAACTCTGCTATCCAAAATGTCTTCAATCTGCTCCAGTGCTTGTTGTGGTAACTACTTCTTCAAGTCTTCTTCCATGTTGTCACTGAACTCTACTTCATGATACTGATATAGGTCTACAATGTTGAAAATAGGTGATATACCTAATGTCTCCAGTAACTCCACTTCATATGCATTTCCTGAATCAAATTTCCTGAGTATCCTACAAGGTCCAAATTTCTTCATCTTCAACTTGTTATATGTCCCAACTGAAAATCTTTCTTTTCTCAAGTACACCATCACTTCATCTCCAACTTCAAATTCCTTATGTCTTCTCTTCTCATCTACCTTTTCCTTATACTTACTATTCATATTCTCCAAATGCTTCTTAACCTGATTATGCACTGTCTCCATGTGATCTGCAAATTCTTCTGCTTCTGCACTCCTTTTTTCCTCTGTACTGACATCTCTCAATTCTGCTACTCCTTTAGGGTTTACTCCGGTAACAATCTCAAAAGGTGTTCTTTCGGTACTCTTGTTCACTGAATTATTATATGCAAACTCTGCTTGTGAAAGAATCAAATCCCAACTTCATGTTTTCTCTCCAACCAAACATCTCAACAAGTTTACCAAACTCCTAATCACTACCTCTGTCTATGGATGAAAAGTTGAACTGAACTTTAAATTTGTCTTCATCTTCTTCCAAAGTGTCCTCCAAAAGTATCCAACAAACTTTGTATCTCTATCTAAAACTATACTCTTAGGCAATCCATGCAATCTCACAATCTCCTTGAAAAATAAGTCAGGTACATGCACTGCATCAGTTGTCTTCTTACAAGGTATAAAATGAGCCATTTTTGAAAATCTGTCAACCACTACAATTATTAAATCGTGTCCTCTCTGTGTCTTAGGCAATCCCATCACAAAATCCATGCTTATGTCTTCCCAAGGTCTCTCTGGTACTGTCAAAGGTTTATACAATCTAGTGTTTTGACTACTTCCTTTTGCAACTTGACAAACTCTATAACTCTACACAAATCTCTAAACATCCTTATGTATCTAAGGCCAAAAGTAATTTTCACTCGCCAAAGCCATTGTCTTATCAATGCCAAAATGTCCTGCCAATCCACCACTATGCTTCTCCTTGATCAAATTATCTCTCATTGAACTTCTAGGTATGCACAACTGACTTCCTCTGAACAACATATCTTCTTGAATGAAATAATCCAACCACTTACTCCTATCTGTCACAACAGGTTCCTTACATGCTTTCCAAGGTTCTACAAAATTAGTGTCTCCCTCATACATGTTCTTCAATTCATCAAAACCCAATACTTCAACTCTCATTTCTGTCAACAAGTTTCTTCTTCTACTCAATGCATCAACAACTTTGTTTGATTTTCCACTCCTATGCTTCAACACATAAGTATAACTCTGCATGAACTCTACCCATCTCATGTGTCTCTGATTCAACTTACCTTGACTGTTCAAATACTGCAAAGCTTGATGATCTGTAAACAACACAAACTCCTTGGGTAACAAGTAATTCTCCACTTCTTCAAGGCTTGAATTATGACATAGAACTCTTGATCATAAACTGAATATCTTCTCCTTGCATCATTCAACTTCTCACTGAAATATGCTACAGGTATAGCTTCTTGACTTAATACTGCTCCAATTGCACTTCCAGTTGCATCACAATCAACTTGAAATACCTTATTGAAATTTGGCAATGCCAAAATAGGTTGCTCTGTCACTTTCTGCTTTAACAAATTAAAACTTTTATTTACTCCAGATGTCCACTTGAAATCCTTTCTGTCACCTCTCATTGTCTCTATCATAGGTTACAAACTGAACTAAAATTTCTGATAAACTTCTAGTAGAAACTAGCCAATCCATGAAATGATCTAACCTCTCTAATACTCTCTAGTGTAGGCCATTCAACAATTGTTTTCACTTTCTCAGGGTCCATCTTCAATCCTTCCATAGAAATCACAAATCCCAAATATACCAACTCTTCCTTCATGAAACTACACTTCTTGATGTTTATTAGCAATTTCTCTTCTCTTAGTCTCTGCAAAACTTGTCTAATATGCCACAAATGTTCCTCCTTTGTCTTACTAAAAATTAGAATGTCATCCAAATATACAATCACAAACTTACCCAAGAATTTCTTCAAAACTTCATTCATCAACCTCATGAAAGTACTTGGTGCATTTGTCAATCCAAAAGGCATCACTAACCACTCATACAATCCTTCATTTGTGTTAAAAGTAGTCTTCTATTCATCACCTTCTCTAATTCTGATATGATGGTATCCACTCTTCAAGTCTATCTTTGTGAAATATTTTACTCCACCTAAACAATCCATAATATCATCCATCCTAGGTAAAGGAAATCTATACTTAACTATGATCTTGTTTATTGCTCTAGAATCAGTACACATTCTCCATTCTCCATGCTTCTTCAGTGCAAGCACTGTAGATATTGTACAAGGACTCAAACTTTCTATGATCAAACCTTTCTTCAACAACTTTTGTATCTGTCTATTCAATTCTTCATTCTCTACGGGTGTCATCCAATGTGTTGCTTTGTTAGGCAAACTTGCTCCTGATATAAGATCCATGTGATGACTGATACTCCTTATAGGTGGCAATCCATCAGGTACATTATCTAATATAATGTCAACAACTCTCTTATCTCTTTTGGTTGTGATTTTTCAGTCTCTTTCTTCAATATGTTAGCTTTCTTAGGAATCAAGGCATAACACATATTCTCACATCTCAGACTATACAGAAATTTTCTTCCATCTACCAAACAGATTCTAGCAATCCCACACACCACATCTTTAAGATCATCCTCTAAAGGAATCAAAGTAATTCTTTTTCCATTTACTATTATAGTATATGTATTCTTTCTCCCATCATGTATAGCTTTTCTATCATACTGCCAAGGTCTACCCAACAAGATATGACATACATCCATAGGCATAATATCACCAAAGACTTCATCATGATAAGATCCAATATGAAATTTCACCAAAAATTGTTCACTCACCAGTACCTTATGATCATCCTGAATCCATGCTATCTGATAGGGCTTAGGGTGTTTCAATCTTTCCAACTTCAGCTTAGTCACCATCTCCTCTAAAACTAGATTATTTGAACTACCACTATCAATTACAACTTTACAACACTTACCTCCTGATTTGCATCTAGTTCTGAACAGACTCTTCCTCTGTGGTGGTTCCTCATTTGTCTCTACTTGAAATAGTGCTCTCCTCATCACAAGTGATTCTCCTTTCTCAAGTTTACCAACTAAACTAGGTGATCCAACAGGTTCTTCTTCAACATAGGCTACTCTTACACCATTTTCTATCCTCTTGCTTGTATTACTTTGATTACACTCAAATGCTTTATGTCCTTCACCTCCACACTTGAAACAAGTACCTCTGAATGTTCTCTTATCCAATCCTCTTCCTTCTCTTCTATATCCTTCATTTCGGTATGCATTAGGGTTTCCTCTTCGGTAAAAAATTATGTCATTTCTCTGGTAAGAATTGTTATCTCTGTCATCCTTCTTAACTGGGTTGTCAAACTTGTTCTTCTCCATATATGATCTGTCTCCTCTGGAATAAGTCCTACCTCTCTAAAATTTACCTCCTCTTCCTCTCTGTCTCTGATCATGTCTTTTATTTAGCTTCTCTTCAACCTTTAGGGCAAACTAATATGCTTCTTCCAAAGATGTCATCCTTACCAAGCTTAGTTCCTCTTGAGTGTTCAATCTCAGTCCATTGATGTATTTAACCACTTTCTCCTTACTTGCTTCACTATGTCCTATCCTTATGATCATTTTATGAAATTCTTCAATGTATTCCTTCATAGATTTCTCCTTTTGTCTCAGGTTTTGCAATCTTTTCAACAGTTCCAACTCATAGTCAGCAGGTATAAACTGATTCTTCAACTTTGTCACCATCCTATCCCATTTTGTAATATTTTCTTTCCTTCTTCTGTTTCTTTTCAACTGAACTTATTTCCACCATATAGTAGCATGTCCTTTCAAATTTGTCTTTGCAAATTTCACCTTCTCTGGATCTTCAATTTCCTCATATTCAAAGTATTCTTCTATGTCATTTATCCAGTCAATCAATTCTTCAGGGTTTAAATTACCAGTATAGTTCAGCACATCAAATCTAGGTCTCTTTCCAATCTTTGAAATATCTCGTAGCATCTTTACTTGATCTGATTCTTCTTCATCACCTTCTAGGGTTTTGCTAGTTTGTTCAACAAATTGAAATTCTTCTTCCTCATCACTTTCAACATTAGGTCTCAGTGTCAATCCTCTTTACCTATCCTCTTCAACAACATCCAAGTGAATTCACATTGTTTTCATTATCTATATCAGCTCATCTATTCTACTAGCCATTGTTCCAACATCAACAACTCTCCTTAGTGGAATTCTTCCTAGGATCAAGTGTAAACTGCCTCAGGTTTGGCGATCGGGCTATAAGGTGACAACTGCCTCTCAATCGGTGATCAGTTGCAACACAAGTAACCTGCCTCAGTTTAGCAATCTGTCCATAACAAGATCTTATGGAATTCCCTCACCAACTTCACTTAATTCACTTCCAAATATTTGAACTTTCGCTCTGATACCACTTGGTGCAGTCACGGTAGGAGGGTTCACAGAATGAACTATCTGGACCATGAAGCAAGAGTAAACATAATGGAAACAACTCAAAGAAATAGATCAAATACAGATTCAGTCATTTAGTATATCACAGAATTCAAATACAGATTGGCCGGTAACATGCGAGCTTACAATTAGGGCTCACAGGCCCAATTACATACATGCGCAAGATAAAGCTTTGAAGTCCTCTCGCAAAGGAGACAACTATCTATCTTCTAAATCATGAGAACTATGTTAAATTCTAAACTACTTTCCTAAGGATCTATTACATCAATATATATCATCTCCGGACCAATAGATTCCTCCGTGTTGGCTAAGGAAGATCACAAATTCCAAAGAAGAGATGTAACGTGTGAACACAAATAGGTTGGACCTAAATGCATAGAACACTTCCAAAAAATGAATGGAATGATGTGCGGATCTTTGGGGAAGGTCGACCATGAACCAAAGATCATCAAATGATGTGTCGTTAGGCTCCAAAGATCAGGAAATACTTCTGCAAGTTTCTCCTTCAGCTGATTGTCTGTGATTATCCAGATGCTCTGCTCTGAGAAACAATCATCTTCTGATAGCGATATCTTTCTGGTATTGAAGTGCGGATCTCTGAATTCTAGCTATGATGTAGATGCTAAACCCAACTTCACAAGATCTAAAAATGCTACTGGACCAAAATACAGAATTTGTTTCACCCTGAACTACTTGAACTGAACTGGAAAAAAAATAAACTGAATTGCAAACAAATTGAAATGCAAATATTTTTGGTTGATGCAAGATTGCTCTTGAACTAGGGATGCTCCTACATCAATATGATGATGGATTTAATCTCTTATTGTTATGGATGCATATGTGTTATGGATATCGATTATGCTTTTTATGTGTTATGCTATGGATGATGAGATGCATATTGGTTATATGGTTATATGTATGGATGCTTTATGACTATGATTCGATGATATGATGATGATTTTGTTATGCAATGCTTATAATGGATATGAAAATATGCATAGATGTATAAATGATGGCTATATGGTAAATGCTTATAGATGATATGCATAGGTGTATAAATGATGGTTATATGGAAAATGTCAAACTTGACTTACAGGATAACCTCTGAGATTTTAGAAGCTGACTCTTCGTAAGAATGTCATTGTTTCTTCCAATGGGGGGAAGAAAGAGAAGAGGAACTTAAATTAAATGCAACTGCTCTAAGGCAATACATTAAAAGATAGTACTTAAACTGATGCAAAAATGACACAGTGCTTTCCTATTTAACTTACAATACTAACTCATGTCTTCAAAGAGCATAAATTGCATGACTATATACTATTTATTAATATCATTCATTGAAATGAAAGCAAAGGCACAACATCAATGCACAAGATCTAAAAGAAGACTCAACAGACAAAAGAATTAGCATAGGATGTTATTTTTCCTCATTACTGAATTGAGAACGAGTTACAAAAAGTAGAACACATAGTCATAAGACATTTGATCGACTCTGAAAACCACCCATAAAGGCTAAGAGTGCCTATTGACTCTTCTCTTGGGATCTTGAATTGGCTCAATGAATAAACACTACCCAACCCTTAATACTTCTTCTCAGCCTCTATATATAACAATTCTATCTCTTTCAAAAGATGCACCTGAGCAGGAAAAACCTACCCTGTCTGCCTTAATAACTTCAACATTTGAAACTTAGAATCATTCCTAGGTGAGAAGCACCTACCTTAACAACCCTTGCATTAAATCACAACCACCCTGCTGCTTAATAGTGCTCTATCAGAATGTGGCACCTCATACATGGGTTGAGGCATTCAAGACTCACCAAGAATCCACACAAGAGGCTCAACAATCCTTTAGTGTATGGCTATACTACCAAGTCACTCACCGTGTCTAGGAGATGCCTCCTGTGATAGGTGAAATTTGATATGCAAACATAAACAAAAGATAAACGAAACAAATACGATGTACCTCCCTTACATGCACAAATTTGACTTCATTGATCGAGCGTACTGAAGTGCACCCTACTCCAATCAATTTCTCTTTGCTCTTTGATTATTGTGGATTGCTCAATTAAACAACATAACTTTGTGATGAGAATGATATGATCTAGAGTGATTTCTACAGCGTGAAGTCATATGAAGATCAAAGAGGATTAGATGGTTTGGAGAACGTTTTATTTATAGACTTCCAATAGTGAAGATCAATGGTGGAGAGTAATCAGAGAGATCAATGGTCAGAATTGGTTGAGAGGATGTGCACGAATGAGAGAGGAACAAGTGTCCTTGCCTTCTCATGCATCAGGGAAGTTAACAAAATTGATTAAGGAGTTGACTGAGTTGATTGCTTAGTTAACTCAATTGATTGGGGAGTGAACTAAATTGATTGATCAGATGACTAGATTGACTAACCTGTTAACTGATTTGATTGATTAATTATCCAAATTGATTGAGAGTGAATTATGGATGTGGGAATAATAGGAAATTAAATAAATTAATTATTTAATTTAATGCACATGGATAAATAAATAAAATATTGAATTTTATTTATTTTGAAGAAATGGAATATTAGCTTTAATTAAATAAATACTTTAAATTTATTTAATTAATATGAGGAGGAAAATTGATTTAATTAAATATGGAGGAATAAATTGATTTAATTAAATAATTAGAATTATTTAATTAATATGGAGGATAAAACTGATTTAATTAAATAATCAGGGTTATTTAATTAACATGGAGGATAAATTGATGGTGATTGATAGATGAACTTAATCAAATAATTAAGAATTATTTAATTAATGAAGTATGACAGATGAAAGCTTGATCTAAGAACGGGTCAATTTTAGGTGTTTACATTTTGCCCCTCTTTGACATGGTGTTGCAAAGTAACATCATTTCAAAGAAGTTCAAAACATAGTGCTATGTTGGATAGAGGAAGATATTGGTTTAGAAGAACAATATGATTGGATTAGAAATGATGATGCCCCATTCAGGTAGAAGAAGTGCTTAGTAGATTAATTAATAGGTTGAATGATGCCCCCTCAAGAGGATAGATGAATTGGAAGAATATGAGTGTGCTCTCGAAATGAATGGATATGAAGAAAAGAGGGAGATAGAAGATGGAGAACAACATAGAGAAAAATGAAGAAGATAAAAGGATGGATGATAGAATGAGAGATGAGGATTGATGGATTTGTGAGTAGTTATGCTGACTTGAGTAGATCAATCCTATAGTTTGATATAGCACTAGACATTATGCACCAATGTATAAGGACCAGGGTGACGATGTGTCTTGTGCACCCAGCGTAATACAACCTTATCGAGATGTATGAGGAAGGATACCTAGAGCATTAAAGTCCTAATGCATAGAAGGTATGATATGACCTTAGACGCAAATGATAATGCAAAAAGATATTCCAACATACACAAGATATGAATATTAGCTAGAAAGATACGAATTTGATACAAATGCAAGATAAAAAGATGACACACACAAGCAAGCAAGAAAGCATGCACAAATGATTCAAAAACAAACAAGATATTGCTCCTGTCAAGCTATAAACTGATGATCGATTAATGGATTGATTGATTTGATGATGATGATAGTGTTGTCATTGTGGGGAATGATATATCCCTAGATCAACACAAGGATGTGGGAGTGAAATATTGGTATGGATTAAGGATGACTTGCATTTGGTTTATTGCTTTGAGTTTTTTTTTGTATTTTTGAGTTTGTTTGATTTTTTTGGATATGTTTGAGATTTTTTTTATTGTTTTTGGATATTTTTGAAAATTTTTGGTTGTTTTTAGATATTTTTGAGATATTTTGGTTGTTTTTAGATATTTTTGAGATTTTTTTTTGGATATTTTTATTTTATGGGATGGCATTGTATTGAAGTTTTGATAGCCCTATTGCTAGATACCAATGACAAGGGAAAACCAAGTCTAGATGCAAGGAGGAAGATGGGATGAGATAAGTGGACAAAAGGATGGGTGATAACAAATGGGATGGAAGGCATGATAATGGGATGGATAAAAGAGTAGGTGATATTGTGTGGGATGGAAATCTCATGATAGAGGGATGGATAAAAGTGTAATATCCATGTTCTAAAACAAGTCTAAACATAGAATTTTACCAAGAGATACATCATACAATGTAAAAATGACGGTAAATTTTTTTCTTTTATTCATCTTTAAAAATCAAGTTACAACAAATTGCATAATTTCCTTTCATAAATAAACAACATGATGTCAATATGACATTTTGTCTCTTACAAGTACAAGTATCTACACTAGATAATTATTTATATAGCCTTTTAATACACAAGTCACAAGAGTTAATACATTTGGAAATCTGACATCTTTATCACAAGCCTCGACATGTTTTCTACTAGAGAGAGAGTATCTTCCTAGTGCTTTTCCTCCATCCACAGACCAACAGTCTCCCACACATCTTCCACATGGGAAGTGGCCCTACCCTTCACAAGGAGTATAGACCAAAGGTGACCAGTGGTAATTTACCTTCCAAGTACATAGTGTTGTATCCTACACAACTCTATCAATCATACAACCCTAGATACCCTCTAGCTAAGTATGATTTTTCCAATAGGTTATGCAATCCATATACGGTGAACTGAGAATGCTTGTAGAAAATGAATGCATTACTTTGGCCAAAGTTTCAATATCAATATACATTCGTAATGAACGTGGTCCTAATGTTCACCCACCCCAACTCGACTTGGATACTATCATATTCCTACAATTTGACTTGGTCAACTTATATAGTCATGACACTACAATTCTCTTGGTTTATCCAATGCAAGACAGGTTTGCATTAACTGTTTATAATCTATAGATCTTATGGTTTACCTTTTTAATATGAGGAATCTTATTGCATCTTTGCAATTCCCGAGGTCATAACCTTGTTGATACTTAAGAACCTAAGTCGATCTATAACTACTACATAGTCATTTAACATGGTTTAGACATAAATAGGTTACAATAAAAATATACTTTGACTTGGATAATAGATAATCCAATTAGGTCACTTGACTCTTCATATAATGACCTATACAGAAATAGTTATAAAAATTGTAACAAAAAAAGGTACTTTCATTAAACTTACCCTATTGAGTCAATCTAGGGTTTGTTTTTATTTCCATGATAATGAAATATCAACCATCAATTATAAAAGAATAGTGTTATCAATCTTATTCGAACATGTTGAGAACTATAAAAATCTATTTCAATCTTGATAATATATTTTCCTAAGATAGGTTTACATAGGAATAAGAGATTTCCAATATCACAGAGCTAGAGTATAATAGCATACGTATATATTCACAACTTTAATAAATATAGAATGCAATAATTAGAGTAATTCCACAGAGTATAAGTTCTACGTTATCTCAATGGTTTTTCTTACATTTGAAACCTACAGTAAAAGCAGATACTCAAATTTAAAATACCTCCATGTTTTGTTGGACTAGAAGAACCCTTATGGTTTAATTATAACATATGATCTCATGTCAAACAAAATCATTTTTATTATTGTCCTAATATAACTAGTTAATGGTTTCTCGTGGCTAAAATATTAAGTTTAAAAAGGCATCATAACTTAAACAAGCTAAGACAAGCAATGCGCTACATCAATATGTCGACAATGTCATCAATGAGTCAGCCATTTTGATTACCCAAATGGGTCAACCACATAGAATAGAGTAAAGGCTCATAATATGATTGCAGACCTCAAATATAAATGCATATGTGTATATACACTAAACTAAGACATCAAATCTACAGAGAGAAAGATGAACCTGGCTAGATGATGAGGAAGAATTCCTTGATAGTCTTGCCAGCAAATATCTCTTTTTCCTTCCTCTACTCGTGGTTCCAATTCCTTCCACAGTCTCTCTCTATAAATCATTTGTCTCTGCACTTTGTTTAAGACTCTAAAATTGCTAACTGAGACTTCCCATTATCTTCCTATTCTTGCAGACTTACTTCAATCTTCCCTCGGCGTCATTTTTTTCTTCCTAATCACCTCTCCACTCTAATTCACCTCTTCTGAATTATTTCTCTATGTCCCTCACAACTCCTAGCCCGCCATCTTAAGGAGACTCACGCCTCAATTATGAGTCCCACTTCCTTCACCACCGTTCAATGATTACAAAGGAGCCTCCACAATATAGTTTCAAACATCTCCCATAAACTACGCAGTAAGCTTTAATCAAAGGTAGTGCAAATGAGTTGATCCTCCATGATGTGGAAATATTCGTGGTATTGTTGACCCATTTTCCTCTGTCCAGAGCTAAACAGTTCATTTGGTATTTTCCTTGAAAATCCTTTGGAAAATGTTCCCATAAAGCTAAAGTGCCAAATTTCCCAAAAAGCCTTGCCTGAAAAACCTTACCATTGGAAAGAGCTTGAAAAAATAGGCAGGTTTGCTTTTTGCATCACCTTGAAATTCGGCTAAATAAAGAAGTTATTTATGGTCAAAGTTTGGTCAACATATAATTCAAATGTTCATTGGCGGGCTTGCAAAATCTCTATCGGCCTTAGAAAATGATGAAAAAAGTAGGTTTTATGCATTCCTCAATGTATATCGGGCTTAGGAGGGTGCATGTACAAGGCAGAATCTTTCGCAGATTCCTGAGATATTCCTGGTTTGTATATCTAGTTGCAAGGAGAAACATACAAGGAAAATTATACAAAGTAGGAGATACATTACAAGAATATTCCCTCCATGTATATCAGGTTTCAAGTGCATATTATGTTGTATGCTTGCACATGCAAAGAAAAGATACAAGGCGGACATACAAGGCCGATTGTATGTTAGAAGATACAGTGAGTATGAACAGTAGAATGTATATTTCGCTTGTATGTTTGCACATACAAGCCAATATACAAAGAAAAGATACAAGGGACCTTCGCCTAAGATACAAGTCAAAGATACATTTGCTACAGTGGCTTGTATTTTTTTTTTGCTTTGTATGTTTTCACATACAAAGCTGATATACAAAGGTTTACATGCAAGCCGGACCCAATTGCATTTTTAACTTGTTTTATAAAGTCTTGGGGTCCGCCTTGTATATGGGCGATTGTATATTGTGATATACAAGTCAGAGATACAAGGGTTGCATGCAAGACAAACTTGAATCGAAGATCAAATTCACCATTTCAGGTCTCAGGTCCACCTTATATATGTATAAGTGTTTTGTATATTTGAACATGCAAGGAAATATACAAAGAAAGTGATACAAGCTGGATCCAACCCAACAGTCAAAGCAGTTGATAAATTTTGGGGTCAGTGGCTTGTATATTTGGCACTTGTATATCATGTGATCTACAAAGGACATATATAGTTTTCAACGATGCTCCTTGACCAACTCAGCAACGAATCAGGTGGTGCCACCTGGCGACAGACATACATGCAAGTTAACATACAAATGGTGGGGCCCGCGAATACAAGGGTAATTGTATGCATATACAATTTTGAAATTTAAAGGGCATATTCAAGTCTGATATACAAGGTGCCATGCATATACAAAGGAGTTGCAGAGAAGGTTTTGGATGCCGATTCAAGCGGCAAGTTCAAGCGATATATACACAGATGCAAAGCGATATATACAGGCAGTTGACCAAAACTTTGACCACCTCTATCTCCTCCGTCCTGGCAAATTTTGACCTGCTGTAAAGGGCAAAGTTGCATATTTTGGTCCTCTCTTTTATTTGGTAGGTTTTTAGGAGTTTTCATCACCTTTCTATTTTCAGATTTGGCTTTGCATATTTTTGAGTGACTAGACGTTTCAATGACCATTTTTGAGTAGATAGAGATATTTCTTGCATTCATTGCTGAGGATCGACGATGAAGCAGCCACATTAAAGACTAAAGAATATCTTCTAGCTGCCCAGTGCTAGATATTTGATGACATAACTTCTGCAGCTGGGTAGTCATTCATGTAGATATTTTCTGTTCCAACTCTTAGAGCGAATTTTGTAATCGACTGAGGCCAAATGAAATGCTATATACACATGAAAATAGATGTATTAGGTTGGTTGTTCTTCTGGGCTATTCTTTGTAATGGCTATTTGGCCTCTATGATCAATATAAACTGGTATTTTTGCCTCTCTCTTATTATTTTTTGGCCTGTGTCTGCTCTTCTAGACCTCTCTAAAATTAATATGGGTCTGTGTAATGTCTTTCCAGCTATGAGATTATTACTGTGTCTATTCAGTTGCAGCCAAACACATTTAAATCTGGTGTATCACTTAGTTCATTTCAGCATTTCTTTTCAACATCCCTTCTAACCCTTTTCCCAACAAGCATTAGCACTAGTTTTAGATATTTTTCTCTAAGCATTAGGCTTAGAGGGAGGAAGCCAGCCTTCTCTAGAGGTTTGATCTCATTTCATAAGGTCCCACACTTTGAGATCATTCCCATGTTACTCCAGATTGTTGAAGTTTCACAACCATAGCAAAGGGTGCAAATCTGGGTGATAACAACTTTTGGCACACCTGGTGGGACTGGTTCGATGAACTTCTCATCAAGATACTAAGAGATTTGGTGTTTCTCCTGGTATTACTAGCCTTCTAGGCAATACAAACAACACCATGGTGACTCTACTGAACGAATCAGCTGGCTTCAGCTGCCCAAGTACCTAAAATTTTATCAAAGGTCAGGATTTTGGTGATTTTCCTAGTCTATTTCAGCTCCCAGAAGCGTTTTAATCACCTGGTGACTCCTCTGGTATGTATCCAGTCTTTTTAGGGTTGCACACCTTTTTTCTCTAATTTTGACATATTTATGAATATCCAACATTTAGATGCTATAAGATGTCAGAATTTTATGGGAAATATGGCTATTTCCCTACCCCTAATCCAAATACAAGCTATTGGCTCCTATATCAGTAATACCAGGCCCCAAATGCCTTTGATTTTATGCCATACAGCCCTGCCGCTGTAGAATATCGGCATCCTCATGATGCTTACCTTCCTACTACCCCTAATGTTGCCCCTAAGAATATTGATGCTTTCAATGAACTCATGGAAGGTTTTCTAAAGCTTGATAGAAATTTAGATAATGCCAAAGGAGCAGCAGGGTACAATCGGCCTCAGTGGTTTTATGACCTCAACATCATAAGCATGTATGGTTTCAAGAAGCTGTCTCTAAATCTGAATAGGGAGGCTGATGAATTTATAGAAATGTTAACATGTGATCAGTAGTGAGAAGCACAAGAGGAGGTTTTTTAAGAAAACCTTACTATAAGGATGACACCTACTCAGTCTGCTACTGAAGAAGTCCCAAATTTTAAAATTCCAAGCTTCAGGCAGCCCTTTCAAATTCCCTTATCAGATGGGCCTAGCAAGGATGGTTATGATGAGATTGCTAAATTAAAAGAGCATGTGTTTACAATTCCAAATTTCAACCAATCACTTTCTTCTGCACATGTTCAACCTATAGAGCAACCTAGACTCCACAAGTTTCCAAGATTCAACGCATATATCCTTTCGCAAGTCCCTGTTCCTGTGCAAACTCAAATTATCACTCCCCAGGAAAAAATTTGTCCAGAACCCTCTCCCCTCTAAGAAATTCAAGAAGTTATTTAGGCTTCTTTCGCTGATGCTATTTCAATCAAAATGGGTGGGCAAGTTGTTTACCAAGATATTTGGAAATATGAGCTAAAAGAGGAGGTGGAAGAAAATCAAACTAATGAGGAGCAGTTTGTTCCTACACTCACAGAGATAGAATTGTTTGAATCTATTACACCTGTGAGTAATGTTAACCCAAATAAGGGATTGAGTCCTTTAAACTTTAATTCTTATGAAGCCTTTTCTCATGCATCTGATCAAGCAAACAAGGTTGAAACGCAAAGAGTGCATGGAGAAAACCTTCAGCTGCAGAGACAAATTAACCAAAATTTAGAAGAGCTGCAGTAAAAGGATGGAGGCATAGGGAAACAAGTTGTTAAGGTGAATTCAGAGATAGATGATGCTGCCCTACTTCATGAGCTACTTGATTATGTTGAAGATGAAGAATATGTGCAGCTGGTTGTGAATAGGCAGCAATAAGAGAACAATGAAAGTAGTGACCACTTGTTATGCATAGAGGCCTAGCACGGCAGTGAGTTTCTAACTCTTGAAGACTTGGAGGGATCTCTTTTCTGGGATGAGTGCGCTATGGTGGAGGCTATTGTTGAATTTGCTCAGAAAGCAGATGATGCTGCCTTGTTGGATGAATTCCCCAACCACTTTGAAAGGGATGAGGGAGGCAGTGAGCATGATTGTGAGTCACTGGCATATGAAAAAGGACAAGGATATCAACTTCTTGATGGGGAGGTCTTCTCTTTTGAGCATGTGCATGGCTTATTTTCTGAGCCTAAATTAGAATATCATGAACATTTTGTTCATAAGGTGGAGGCAGCCATATTTGTGGTAAAATCACAAGAGCTAAGGTATTCAGACCAGCAAGAAGAGGAAGAATGTAGCCATGATGACATTATATCAGCCTTCTTGGTTTCTTTGAAGGAAGAGGGAGAAAACCATGAGGTCTCAAGTTAGTTGTTTCACACACAAGAACAACATGAGAGAAAGGTGGAGGTCACCATCATACCAAATGAAGAGCAAGAAGAGAAAGAATTAGAGCAGAGACATGAAATCAGTCATCATGATTTGCATGTCATTTCAAGGGGATGCCCAATCAGGCATCTAGCTCACTGGAGATACATCAAGAGGAGTCACCACTTGTCATGCTTACCTCTAAGCATGAAGTTGAGCATCAAAATGAGTGGGATCAATCCATTTATTCACCACAAGTTAGCAACATCAATAATCAGTCTAGGTGGATAGGTGAGTTTATCTCCACTTTGAAGGGGGTGTTTTATCAATTTGTCATATGTACATTTCCCGCTTATCTCTTTTTAACTACCCACATGAATGGGAAACATTGTAAAATGTTAAGAAAGGGCAGTTACTTCCAAGAACTAGTTAATGGCTTTGTTTAAGGTCACGTCTGACTGGTTAGTTTAGGATTAGAGTAGGTTTCATTTCTATTTTAGTTTTCCCTTTCCATAAGTGCTTCTACACAAGCTGCATTGTCATTAGGAGAATGCAGGCCCTTTCCCCTTTTTGTATTTTGAAGGCAATTTCTAGTTTTCCAGCAGGTTTTAGACTTGACCCCATGCCCAATGGATGCATAAGGCCACTAATCTTATTTTTAGTAGGCAAACATCCCATAGAAGTCACCAAATTGTTGACCCATTTTCCTCTGTCCAGAGCTAAACAGTTCATCTGGTATTTTCCTTGAAAATCCTTTGGAAAATGTTCCCATAAAGCTAAAGTGCCAAATTTCTCAAAAATCCTTGCTTGAAAAACCTTACCATTGGAAAGAGCTTGAAAAAATAGGCAGGTTTGCTTTTTACATCACCTTGAAATTCGGCCAAATAAAGAAGTTATTTATGGTCAAAGTTTTGGTCAACATACAGTTCAAATGTTCATTAGCGGGCTTGCAAAATCTCTACCGGCCTTAGAAAATGATGAAAAAAGTAAGTTTTATGCATTCCTCAATGTATATCGGGCTTAGGAGGGTGCATGTACAAGGCAGAATCTTTCGCAGATTCTCGGGATATTCCCGGTTTGTATATCTGGTTGCAAGGAGAAACATACAAAGAAAATTATACAAAGCAGGAGATACATTACGGGAATATTCCCTCCATATATATTAGGTTTCAAATGCATATTATGTTATATGTTTGCACATGCAAAGAAAAGATACAAGGTGCACATACAAGGCCAATTGTATGTTAGAAGATACAGTGAGCATGAACAGTAAAATGTTTTTCGCTTGTATGTTTGCACATACAAGCCAATATACAAAGAAAAGATACAAGGGACCTTCGCCTAAGATACAAGTCAAAGATACATTTGCTACAGTGGCTTGTATTTTTTTTTTGCTTTGTATGTTTTCACATACAAAGCTGATATACAAAGGTTTACATGCAAGCCGGACCCGATTGCATTTTTAATTTGTTTTATAAAGTCTTGGGGTCCACCTTGTATATGGGTGATTGTATATTGCGATATACAAGTCAAAGATACAAGGGTTACATGCAAGGTGGACTTGAATCAAAGATCAAATTTAGCATTTCAGGGCTCGGGTCTACCTTATATATGTATAAGTGTTTTGTATATTTGAACATGCAGGGAAATATACAAAGAAAGTGATACAAGCCGGATCCGACCCTGCAGTCAAAGCAGTTGATAAATTTTGGGGTCCGTGGCTTGTATATTTGGTGCTTGTATACCATGAGATATACAAGCAAACATACCAAGGAATTATACAAGCCAGATTTCAATGTCTTTTCAGGCTATTTCATAAAATTTGAAGTCTGCGGCTTGCATGTACATTGTGCTTGTATATTGCAATATGCAAAGGGCAGATGTAGTTTTCAGTGATGCTCGTTGACCAGCTCAGCAATGAATCAGGCAGTGCCACATGGCGACAGACATACATGCAAGTTAACATACAAATGGTGGGGCCCACGAATACAAGGGCAATTGTATGCATATACAATTTCAAAATTCAAAGGGCATATTCAAGTCCGATATACAAGGCGCCATGCATATACAAAGGAGTTGTAGAGAAGGTTTTGGATGTCGATTTAGGCGGCAAGTTCAAGTGATATATACACAGATGTAAAGCGATATATATAGGTAGTTGACCAAAACTTTGACCGCCTGTATCTCCTCTGTCTTGGCAAATTTTGACCTGCTATAAAGGGCAAAGTTGCATATTTTGGTCCCCTCTTTCATTTGGCAGGGTTTTCAGGAGTTTTTGTCACCTTTCCATTTTCAGATCTGGCTTTGCATATTTTTGAGCGACTAGACATTTCAGTGACCATTTTTGAGCAGATAGAGATATTTCTTGCATTCATTGCTGAGGATCAACGACGAAGCAGCCGCATTAAAGACTAAAGAATATCTTCTAGCTGCCTAGTGCTAGATATTCGATGACATAACTTTTGCAGTTGGGCAGTCATTCATGTAGATATTTTTTGTTCTAGCTCTTAGAGCAAATTTTGTAACTGACTGAGGCCAAATGAAATGTTATATATACATGAAAAATAGATGTATTAGGTTGTTGGTTGTTCTTCTAGGCTATTCTTTGTAATGGCTATTTGGCCTCTATGATCAATATAAACTGGTATTTTTGCCTCTCTCTTATTATTTTTTGGCCTGTGTCTGCTCTTCTGGACCTCTCTAAAACTAATATGGGTTTGTGTAATGTCTTTCTAGCTATGAGATTATTACTGTGTCTATTCAGTTGCAGCCAAACACATTTAAATCTGGTGTATCACTTAGTTCATTTCAGCATTTCTTTTCAGCATCCCTTCTAACCCTTTTCAAAGCAAGCATTAGCACTAGTTTTAGATGTTTTTCTCTGATCATTAGGCTTAGAGGGAGGAAGCCGGCCTTCTCCAGAGGTTTGATCTCATTTCGCAAGGTCCCACACTTCAAAATTATTCCCATGTTACTCCAGATTGCTGAAGTTTCACAACCACAGCAAAGGGTGCAAATATGGGTGATAACAGGTATATCATATCACTCATCCATCATGAAGTTGATGTCCTAGGAACACGTTTGAGAGCTCAATAAAACAAAACTATCAGTTGCAAAACCCACTATGACAAAGCTGCGAACATCTCTCCAATTCAACTACTAACAATCAACATCGGTTAATCAACAAGAAGCCAGGCTAGCAATAAGTGGAAAAATATGGAGAATGCTACACCACTCTCACACATGAAGGCTGACACCCTACAGAAACATAAATGTAGATAATTAAATTATCTCATGGGTTGAATTCACTATGTCTATGGTTGTTAAAAACTCCACCTTATGCATCCAACTCGACCACTTATTAAATGATAAATAAGGTCATGTCCACATTGTGGACTTCTTCTTAGGATTGGCATAAACAATGAGAAGGAGAGAATGAGGTAATAATTGCCTCGTAGTATAAAGATTTTCCCCTTGATATATATATATATAATAAAGAAAAGGATAGATAAACATGAATAAAGAGAAGGTGGTGGATATAATTAAATGACCATCTCCAATGGACACTATATCTATACATAACATTATGACCAAAGTATGACGAGAATGCTATCAATAACATTAATACAGATGCTTTTATGTAACTTACACATGTAACCTGCTTAGGTCAAGCTAGTCTCCCTTGCACAATCACACACTAATCAAGTCATTTTTGTTTTGTCAAGAACATACACCTGACATTTAAATGTCAATTATTTAATGATGCAAACACAACTATTTGCTACGTGGTCAACATAAGATCACGTTAGTCATAAATGGTTAACGTTCTATTCTAACAACATCATTTTTCATGATAGACAAGGTCGACACATATGACTAACTCAAAAAGGAATCTAAAGACATTGATAACTTGTCAAAAAGAACCTAGAGTTTAACTAACAATATGTAACTTACCTCAACCGACTTAGAGTTCACAATTTGTTAAACACTATACTCAGTTGGCAAATAAACACTCGTAACCCAAGGTCTATTCTCCTCTCCTCAGAAGATACTCTCTCTCTCTTTTCTCAGAGAGTCATTGACAACCTATAATCTTGTATAAAACTTGCAAATAACATATTATGATATGTGAATCATTAGTCCATCATAAATCTCATAAATAATAAACCAAATTCACATAATACAAAATATTTAATCAAAACAACATATGCATTGCCTTTAATTACATAACTGATATATAATAGAATCTATATTTTACATGACATTAATCCCAACATCAAATATTTATCAAATAGATTCACTTATGTCCATGTAAAAGTAAAATGTAAAAACATGCCAAAATTGGGGATGTAACATATCTCTCCCCTAAAGATTCATCGTCCTCGATGATTCAAAGTATCAAAATATAACTTAAAGCAAGTTCATTGTTTAACTGATAAAAGCATTAAATAAATGAGGAAACTTCTGATAAAATTCATGATAGTCCTCCCATGTAGCATTTTCCTTAGCATACTGGTCCCATTGGACCTTGCACTACAAAACTTCTCTGTTACGCAAGAAAAACTTGCATGTTTCGAGCACTTTGAGAGGCTCGATCATGACCACCCTTGGGGCTTGTATCTGTAATGCATTCCAATTTAGAATATGATTATCACCTAAAATATACTTCTTTAAATAAGAAACATGAAAAACATTTTGCATTCTAGACAAGGCTGGTGGTAGAGCAATTCTGTAGGCAACCAGATTGACCACTTCGAGTACATCAAAGGGTCCCACATAACGAGGAGCTAATTTGGAAGACTTCACAAATTTTATAGAACTTTTCTGAGGTTTGAACCTCAAGAGAACTTTTTCTCCAACAGAGAACTATCTTGGTATACGCTTGGCATCCGCGTAACTTTTGTCTATCATTGGCTTCTACCAATCTTTTTCTGATCAGCTTTACCTTTTCCTCCATTTCAGCCAGCATTTTTGGTCCGATGCTAATCCTATTCTCTAGCTTATCCCAGCTTATAGGAGTTCAACATATTTTTCCATACAATGCTTTGAATGGTGCCATCTTAATAGTAGAATGATAGGAATTGTTGTAAGTAAATTCCACAAGTGGTAAGTATTCTTCCCACTTATATTGCTGATCCATGCAATACATTCACAACAAATCTTCCAAAACTTGGTTAACTCCTCTCAGTTTTCCATCAGTTTCAGGATGATAAGCTATACTCACATTGAGTTTAGTCCCTAGCGCAGAGAACAAGGTTTTCCAAAACCTCAACATTATATGTGCATCTCTATTCGAGATAATCTTTTCAGGAATTCCATGCAATCTAAGCACTTCCTAAACAAATTTGTGAGCCAAAACTGGTGCTCCATCAGATAAATTCCCTAGTATGAAATGTGCTACCTTTGTACGTTTATCTACCACAACTAAAATGGCATCGTGTCTATTCCTAGACATAGGAAGACCCTGAACAAAATCCATACTTATGACTTGCCATTTCCATTCTGGTACATCATGTGGGTACAACAGTCCTACTAGATGTTGATGTTCTGCTTTTACCCTTTGGCATTCCAAACAACTTGCTAACATCATTCTTAATTCTTTTCTAGAAATAAAGAGGTTTAACATCCATTAGAAGTTTGGTTACTCCTAGATGTCTAGAGTATGGTGCAGTATGAACTTCTTTCCATACTAAATTTCTTAATTCAACTGAATTAGGAACATACATTCTACCTCTATATCTCAATAGTCCATCAGACTCAAAAAGGAACCCATCATACCTTGGGTCTTTAGGATTTGCCTCTAGATCTTGCTTGACCTATTCATAATATTCATCACCAAACAATTTTTGCAACACTAAGTCTTTAAAGTTTGCATGTATAGAGACAATTGAAGAAATATGTCTTCTCTGACTCAAGGCATTAGCCACTCTGTTCTCTCTTCCTTTGATATAGCTTATCTCAAAATCATAGTCAGATATCAACTCTAACCATCTACTTTCTCGAGCATTTAGATGTGGTTGAGAGAAAATATACCTAAGACTTTGATGATCTGA
Organism: Cunninghamia lanceolata; assembly: GCA_027924645.1. Lineage (NCBI taxonomy): Eukaryota > Viridiplantae > Streptophyta > Pinopsida > Cupressales > Cupressaceae > Cunninghamia > Cunninghamia lanceolata. Next base: position 3,114,726 of record BSBN01000160.1, on the reverse strand, counting down.
TTTAAGTACAAAGGTTTTCCCCAGCAAATAGTGCCTCCACATCTACAAAGCATGAGTAACTGCTGCTAATTCTAGATCATGTGGTTCATAATTTCTCTCATATGATTTTAGTTTTCTAGACTCATATGCAATCACTCGCCCATCTTGCATAAGCACTCCCCCTAATCCCTCACCTGAGGCATCAGTAATTTACTAAAATTGTCCTTCGGGGTTAGGAACCTTCAAAATTGGTGCTGATGTTAACTTTTCCTTTAAAAGATCAAATGCCTCCTAACATTCGTCTATCCACTCAAATCGCTTCCCTTTTCTTTGCAAGGAAGTGATTGGACTAGCAATACTGGAGAAATTTAGAACAAACTTTCTATAATAACCAACCAAACCCATGAAGCTACACACTTCATGCACATTCATGGGTACATGCCAATCTAGAATAGATTTGATTTTTGCAAGATCAATAGATATTCCATCTGCAGATATAATATGTCCTAGATACTGAATCTCCTTCTGGAAGAATGAACACGTAGAAAGTTTTCCATATAGTTTATGTTCTCTTAACATTGCAGAACCACTTGCGAATGTCAATGGTGTTCTTCATTTTTAGAGTAAATAAGTATATCATCTAGAAAGACTAGAACAAACTTGTTTAAACAATCTCTGAATACACTATTAATGAGATTCATAAATATAGATGAGGCATTCGTTAGTCAAAATGGAAACACTGTGAACTCATAGTGCCCATATTTGGTTCTAAAAGCTATCTTGTGGATATCTTCTTCTTTCAACCTTAACTGATGATATCCTGATTGCAAATCGATCTTTGAAAACATTGCAGCTCCATGCATTGGATCAAAAATATCATCAATACGTGGCAAAGGATATTTGTTCTTTATCATTGCTCTATTGAGCATACAATAATCAATGCACAAATGAAGAGTTCCATCCTTCTTCTTGACAAAAATAATTGGAGCATCCCATGGTGAAACACTAGGTCTAATCAAACCTTTTGCCAACAATTCTTGAAATTAGGCTTTCAATTCCGTTAACTTCGTAGTTGTCATACGGCAGGGTGCTTTAGATATAGGCTCAGATCCTGGTTTAATATCAATTACAAAATCAGAAACCCTCTTTGGAGGCATTCCTGGAAGTTCTTCTGGAAAAACATTTTGAAAATCCCGAAGAAAAGGATACCTTTCTTCAAAAGATAAACTAGGCCTTTCAAGCCCTTCCTCCACTTGTTCCATTTTAACTACATATAACTAACAACCTTTTTCTTCTAGCCCTTTTTAATTGCTTTGCAGAGATAGGTCTTATCTTGACCTCTCTTTGAATTCCTTGGAAAATGATCTAGTTTCCCAAGTCATCTAAGCATTCAACTATTTTTGAAAAATAGTCAACTTTATCTCTATACTTCCATAACCAACTCATTCCTAAGATTACATCATAGGAACCTAAGGGGGCTACATACAGGTTTACTTCCATTGAGAAACTAGAGAGATCAATTTTGGCCTCAAACAAACATTGCTCTACCTGAGCCTTGGATTGGTTAGCATATTCTACTGACCAAGGTTTAGACATGTACCCAACTTTTCTAGGAAACTTACTCAAAATTATAGGAGAAACAAAGTTTTTAGTGGATCCAGTATCAATTAAAATAGATATAGGGACTCCAAATAAGGTACCTATCATCTCAATGGGTGTGATTTGATACTTTGCTTGATGATTGTCAACAGCTACATGAATCCTTTGTTGGAAAGCTACTTGTTGAGTCGGTAGTGCAGTACCTCTTTATTGACCATTTTGGTTCTTGTTTGGGAAATGATTAGCATAATGGTCACCCCCACAAGTAAAGCATCCTCCAATGGGTCCTCTCTTTTCTGATGTCTTACCACTATTATCCCCATTTCTTTTGAAATTTCCATACTTTTTCTCATTACCAGGTCCACTCTTGTTCTTCTAAGTTCCTTTATCATTTCTTTTATTCTCATATCTCTTATCATTCCTTCTCTTGGATGGTTGGGTAGTAGGAGTTTTGTTAAATCTCACAATTTCTATCATGATAGGCTGAGATAGATTTCAATTTCTGTTCTTACTTGATTGCCTTCTCATACACTTGATTCATTGTTGTGGGACCATGTACGTCCACCTCTCCACCAATTTGAGAATTTAAACCCATGATGAACTTTTTGATTCTGAATCTCTCATTTTTCTGATACTGGGGCACATATTTCAGAAGACAGGTGAATTTTTCCCCATATTCTACCACTGACATGTCTCCTTGATGAAGATTCTAAAAATCAGTCAATTTTTGATCAAAATATAGTTGTGGTAGCCACCTTTTGTGAAAGAGTTCCATGAACTTATCCCAAGTTACTCTTAAAGAACTTAAATTTAGTTCCATCTTATTCATCCACCAAGTGGATGCTTCTCCTACCAATTGGAATGCTCCCCAAACTGCCTTGGTTATTTCTAAGTAATTTCTTATCTCGAAATATTTCTCCACTTCCATCAACCAAGCTTCAGCTGCATCTCCAGTCACTGTTCCATCAAATTTCAGTGGAGTGACCTTCTTCATATCCTTGGAAAGTTCTAAGGTTAGCCTATGCCTTTCTTCCTTTAGAGGTTCCCTACTCCTACTTTGGTCTTCATGATTCTCTCCACTTTCTTCATGAGAATTTTCACTTCCTCCTTCAACATCTCCTTGATCATCTACCTTCTTTTTCAAATTGCCAAGTTTCTTCTTGGTTTCCTCAAGCATGGTTATGATCTAATCTAATTTGTCATTTGGCGGGCTGTTTCCCTCTTGACTTTCTCCTTGGTTAGTTCTTGTCTGAACCATGTTTGTCATTTTTCTCACACCTGAGAATATTGAGTTATCTATTAGATCATGATTTTAATGCATCCCATTAAATCAAAACATAATAAACTCAAATCAAACAATAGTTTGGTACAAAAACAATTCTTCTTTATTTATATCATTTCAGGAGTAAAAGAACATCCTTTATTAATACAAGAAATGACTCAAAGGTCATGCTCAAGAGGGGTATATCCCTCAGATTCATTTTTAGATACATAATCCCAGGGTATATAACCTTCTGACTCACTATCAGACCTAACTTCTATGATCTCAGTAGATGGGGGTGTGCGAGGATCTCGCCTAACCATAGTTGTATCATCTTCAGACATATAGGCTATGATTTTGTCTGTGATCTTAACTCTTTCTATGTTTTCCTTCCTCACTCGCTTGATTCGAGTTAAGGCATTTGCAAGGGTTTCCATATCACTTAACCATATGTCACTCTCATCATAAGTTCCCTCAAAGGTTTTAATAATGGCTTCACGTTCTCTCTTGGCTTTAACTAAACATTTACTCCCATTAACTGACTTTCTAGTACTCTTCTTAAGACGTACCATCCTGGCACAAGAAATTTAAACATTAGCTAACCACATAATGTTGGCTACAAGTTAGCATAGTGGACTCATAAGCCCTAGTGCCGAACCTTGTAGCTTTGATACCATATGTAATAGCCGTGTTCTAAAACAAGTCTAAACATAGAATTTTACCAAGAGATAAATAATGCAATGTAAAAATGATGGTAAAATTTTTTCTTTCATTCATCTTTAAAAATCAAGTTACAACAAATTGCATAATTTCTTTTCATAAATAAACAACATGATGTCAATATGTCTTTTTGTCTTTGACAATTACAAGTATTTGCACTAGATAATTATTTACATAGAATTTTAATACACAAGTCACAAGAGTTACTGCATCTGGAAATCTCACATCTTTATCGCAAGCCTCAACATGTTTTTTGCTATAGAGAGAGAGAGCATCTTCCCAGTGCTTTTCCTCCATCCACAGACTGGCGGTCTCCCACACATCTTCCACATAGGAAGTGGCCCTACCCTTCACGAGGAGTATAGACCAAAGGTGACCAGTGGTAATTTGCCTTCCGAGTACATAGTGTTGTATCCTACATAACTCTATCAATCATACAACCCTAGATACCCTCTAGCTAAGTATGATTTTTCCAATAGGTTATGCAATCCATATACAGTGAACTAATAATGCATGCAGAAAATGAATGCATTACTTTGGCCAAAGTTTCAATATCAATATACATTCGTAATGAACGTGGTCATTATGCTCACCCACCCCAACTCAACTTGGATACTATCAAATTCCTACAATTTGACTTGGTCAACTTATATAGTCATGACACTACAATTCTCTTGGTTTATCCAATGCAAGATAGGTTTACATTAACTATTTATATTCTATAGATCTTATGGCTTACCTTTTTAATAAGAGGGATCTTATTGCATCTTTGCAATTCCTGAGGTCATAAACTTATTGATACTTAAGAACCTAAGTCGATCTATAATGACTACATAGTCATTTAACATGGTTTAGACATAAATAGGTTACAATAAAAATATACTTCGACTTGGATAATAGATAATCCAATTAGGTCACTTGACTCTTCATATAATGACCTTGTGATAAGTGAATCAAAATGAAGATTAAAACACAATCAAATGCAAAATAGAATGATTATACCTTCATAAATGAACTCACAAATCCAAGCAGGAAGGAGTTGCACCTGATTAGTCTCCTCAGATTTTACCCATGATAACTGAAATGTACGTGGATTGCTCAAGTGTCTTCAACACAATATAGATGAATGATTAGGGATTAGATGATAGATTTGAGAGACTAGATGGAAATGCGAGATGATTTAGAGTGATTTGGACATTATGGTGGCATGATAAGGGGATTGTGAAATGATTTTGGTAGAGGTTTGATGCATGAAGGAGTCTCTCTCAAATGGCTTGGAGAGGGTTTCATTTATAGATTTTCTGAGAGGAGGATGGAGGGTGAGGATTGAAAGATGGGATCAAGGGCTAGGAATAAAAGTAAATCTTTTATTCATTTTGGGAAAAGGGGTGATAAATGAGGCATAGGTGTGAAAGAATGTGAAATGAATTAAAAATTCATTTGGGGAATGGGAAATGAATTAAGAATTCATTTGGGGATAAGAGATAATGAATGAGGATAGGTGAGGTAAGGGGTGTGTAAGAGAAGTAAATGTGATGTGTGATTTATTTGAATTTTTAATTTGGGGGATGTGGGGAAGGGTGTTAAACTAGGTTTGACCACCCAAATGAGAGGTTAGGACTAATTAAATAGAGGTTTTGCTTAATTGATCCTAGGGCTAGGATGAGGTAGGATAGGGTAGGTCAATTAATAGGCTAGATCAATTAGATAACCATGATTTATCTAACTGATGAGGATTAGGGAAAAGGAGAATTGAATCAAATAAATATTGGGAATATTTATTTGATTAATGAGGGATAGTGTTGTAATGTTTTAGTGATAAATTAAGTAAGTTTAATTGATCAGAAGGGATGGGTAACTAGTCAAGGTAGATAATGAGGGATAAATTAATTAAATAAAATGAATTTATTTAATTAATAGGAGGGATAATGAGGGTGTCGAGACATGGGAAATTATTTTGCGAAGCAAGACAATTTTAGGTGTCTACAGACCTATATAGAAATAGTTATAAAAATTGTAACCAAAAAGGTACTTTCATTAAACTTACACTATTGAGTCAATCTAGGGTTTGTTTTTCTTTCCATGATAATGAAATATCAACCATCAATACTAAAAGAATAGTGTTATCAATCTTATTCGAACATGTTGAGAACTATAAAAATCTATTTCAATCTTGATAATATATTTTCCTAAGATAGGTTTACATAGGAATAAGAGATTTCTAATGTCACAGAACTAGAGTATAATAGCATACGTATATATTCGCAACTTTAATAAATATAGAATGCAATAACTAGAGTAATTCCATGGAGTATAAGTTCTATGTTATCTCAATGGTGTTGCTTACATTTGAAACCTACGGCAAAAGAAGATAATCACTCAAATTTAAAATATCTCCTACATGTTTTGTTGGACTAGAAAAACCCTTATGGTTTAATTATAACATATGATCTCATGTCAAACAAAATCATTTTTATTATTGTCCTAATATAATTGGTTAATGGTTTCTCAAGGCTAAAATCTTAAGTTTAAAAAGGCATCATAACTTAAACAAGCTAAGACAGGCAATGCGCTGCATCAATATGCCGATAATGTCATCAATGAGTGGACCATTTTAATAACCCAAATGGGTCAGACACATAGAATAGAGTAAAGGCTCATAATATGATTGTAGACCTCAAATATAAATTCATATGTGTATATACACTAAACTAAGACATCGAATCTATAGAGAGAAAGATGAACTTGGTTGGATGATGAGGAAGAATTCCTTGATAGTCTTGCCAACAAATATCTCTTTCTCCTTCCTCTACCCATGGTTCCAATTCCTTCCACGGTGGTGCAGGAGCACCTACCTAACAGCTAGCCTTCATGAGGCAGTTAGTAGTTATAGGTCTTGTTTATGATTCCAAGAAGGTCTGTTAAGACCAATTGCATGTAATAAGGTCATGCTGATCATGATAAGATCATGCTGACCAGGCTTTTGCTATTTTTAGTTAGTTGGTTATAACAGCTGTCATGCTGTAGGGTCCGGTTGGATCTCCCAGCCGCTTGGAGAGTTCCCAGCCGCTTGGAGTCGGGTCAGTAGTACTCGTAGGGAAATCTATTTAAGCAGGCGGATCGGTTGATTGTAGATCATCGATCGGCAGTATAGTATTGCATTACGCAGAGGAGTTCGAGAGTGCTGTGTGAGAAGCAGTATATTGTATTGCATCTTTGAAATCAATAAAGATCCTGTTTCATTTTCTGCTTGATCTCCTTTGTGTAAGCGATTTGCTGGTTTGAGAGGTTTCATGGATTTACTGATCCATTCCACCGGTTGACTCATCTGATCGGTGGAATGGTAATGTACAGTAGGGTAGGTTGTAGTTTGTTTTCTGTTCGCATGCAGGTGTGCAGGATCGCGGTCGAAAGATGTTGAAGACCCTAGCATGGGTATGTGCTAGGTCAAGTTGATAAGTTTGAGTGTGGAAGATCACCCTGAGGTTGGATCGGGTCATCCCTGGAGGATCGGCGAAGTGAAATTTTGCTAAGGCTGGAAATTGGTCAAGACGGCATCATCAGGATATTTCTGCAAATATCCTGCAGTCGGGTTAGGCATCGTCATCCTGATAAGTGGAGGAGAGCATGATGTTGTCGATTTCATGAAGTGCAAGTGCGTCAGGGTGATCATCATCTGGAGGAGCCGAGGAGGAGCGTATCGGCATCAGGATCATCTCTCGGGAGAGCCCATCATCCGCATATCGCTAACAGATGCGAGAGTGAAAGTTTGTTTTTTTGACTAAGTGTTGAAGAGGTTATCAGGATATTGGGTGACGTCATCGTCATCAGGATATGACGTCATCGTCATCAGGATATGACGTCATCGTCATCAGGATATTGAGATATCCCCCTATGCGAGTTTATCCTGCCGTTGTTAAGTGCTTAGGTATCGGCGGAAGTCTGCGGCAGTAAGTTGTGTTAACATCATCAGGAGGTTTCGAGAGAACTGGATAAACCTTATCATGATGCTGTTGTTTGTGTCGTCGGCTAGCGGAGCATCGAAGGGAAGGTGCTGAAGTGGTCGTCATCAGGATCTTTGGGGCAACCGGATATTGGTTATCCTGCTGACGAAGGAAGTGTTTCATATCATGATGCCGATGGAGTTTGGAGCCCGATGAACAGTGCAACAGGAGGATGTGTTCGCCCGATGTACATCATGATGATGATGATAGGCGGAAGACAGAGGAGGTGAACAGTAGTCGGCAGGAGGACAATTGCGAGTGTCCGAAATATGATGATGCTGTTGGTTTTAGGAAACATGATGATGATGCTGACAGTGTAAAGCGGAATATGATGATGATGGCGAAGATGATGATGATGGTGAGGATGGGCTGCAGACATCCATGCTATCTGCGAAGGTTATAGTGTGGATGCCTCTGCATCATAGTGGTATCAGAGCTCAGCAAAAGGTCTGGGCTGTTGTGTGTTGATTCTGTCACCGAAAGGGCAGAGGTAGAGTTGAATTGTGTGTTGTGTGTTGATTGAGAGGTTGACAAAATGCCTCCGAAAGGTAGTGGTACTGCAAGGGAATTGCAGGAAATGAAGGAGAAACATGCTAGAGAGATGAGGAAGATGAAGGAGCTTGCTGAAGCACTTCAAGCCAGGCTGACAGCCCTGGAAAAGAACAAAAAGAGGGAAGTGGAAGACAGTGAGTCTGAAGAAGATGAAGATACTGTTGAAGAGTATGAAGAGGTAGCTGAAGATCTGGATGCTGAAGACCAGAGATTGGCAAAACTGTTAAAGGCAGTGCAGAGTGAAAAACCTAAGGTAAAGGTTGATGTTACCAAGTATACTGGAAGTTTGAATGAAGATGAGTTGTTAGATTGGATTGCTGCACTTGATAATCACTTTGAATGTGAAGATGTTGCTGAGGATCAGAAAGTAAAGATTGCAAAGACCAAGTTAGGAGGTCATGCTTTGGTTTGGTGGGATTATGTACAATCCGAGAGAAGGAAACAAGGGAAGTCTAAGATCACTTCATGGGATAAGATGGTAGCAAGGATAAAAGGTAAATTCTTGCCAAGGGATTATGAAATCCAGATGTTTAAGAAGCTGCAATTTTTAAAGCAGAAAGACAGGGATGTGAAAGCATATACTGAGGAATTTTATCTGTTAAGTATGAGATCTGGTCATCATGAGAATGAGGTAGAAAAGGTGGCTAGGTACTTGGCTGGTTTGAGGTTTAACATACAGGATGAGTTAGTGTTAGCTAACCCTAAGAATGTGGAGGATTGTTATCAAATGGCAATCAGGATTGAAGAAAAGATGAATAGAGGACATGATAAGTCCATGAGAGGAAGAGGCAGCAATCTGAGGGGAAGAGGATTAGCCCCTACACATTGTGTAGGGGCTAATCCTCAGAAGATACTCTCTCTCTCTCTTTTCAGAGAGTCATCAACAACCTGTAATCCTATATAAAACTTGCAAATAATAGATTATGATCAGTGCATCATTAGTCCTTCATAAAACTCATAAATAATAAACCAAATTCACATAATAAAAAATATTTAATCAAAACAACATATGCATTTCCTTTAATTACATAACTGATATACAATAGAATCTATATTTTCCATGACAGTAATCCCAACATCAAATATTTATCAAATAGATTCACTTATGTCCATGTAAAAGTAAAAAGTAAAAACAAGCCAAAATTGGGGATGTAACAAAAAGGATAAACAATAGTGGATGGAATAGATGTATGTTTCATAAGTGAGATCGGATGTGATCTCCAAAGATTATGTTGCATAGGAATAACATGCCCCATTCTAGGTAGTATGGTTAGGATTTTACATGACAAAACATAGGATGAGAGGATGAGTGGATTGGTTGAAATGGATGAGGGATATTAAGAGATTTTCTAAAGCATTTTTCAACATTTTTCCCCTATGTCTTTATCAAGATCAAAAGGAGGGAGGGAGGATGGATGGATAGATGGGATAGGTATGTGTGTATAATGGCTAAGGATGGTAAGATAGGATATGATAGGATGAGGTAGATAGGAAGGAAATGATAGGTTGGATGAGACAATGTGCCCTCAAGTATAAGACACATAGATAGTCAACCTACACATGATGCTTGTTTGTTGGATTTTCATCATGGTACTTATCCAAGGTGCCTGTTTACCAGGTTTTCACCATTGGATGAAGGGATTTCTCTTACTATTTTGATTTTTTTTTGTTTTTTCTTTGTATACTTGGATGTAAAGGGTGGATATGGATAAGAAGGACTCAAGCATCTAGCTCCAAGGAAGGTGATAGTTCCATTTAAAAATGGATGACACACATGGACCATGTCAAATGTCATTTTGCTCATAGATGTTGGTAAGGGATTGCATAAGAGGGAGATAGGGTAGGTGGATAATGGATTATGATGTGGATTATGTATGGAAGGATTATGCAAAGATGTATGGGAGATAGTGGATTATGGAAAAGTATGGACCATAGGGATATGATGGGTGAAATATGTAGAATAATAGATTAAAGATGGGGAGATGGAGGTATGTTGAAATGTTGCGGAATGGAGAGGGACCAAGACCAATGGTTGCACACACCGTGATAAATATTGAATCTTTTGATTAGAAGGAGGTGTAGGAAGTAATGGACCTATTTGCATAGGGGATGGTCAATGTAGGATTTTAGGTACCCACACAGACTTAGGAATTTTATGATTTTTGCATTGGGATTTATGGGATGGAGGAATTTGGGATTTTTGGATGAAGTGAGATTTTTGGGATTTTTGGGATGTGGATGCTTCATTTGACTTGCTTTCTTTTTTCTTAGGGACCCAAACCATTTTATTTTTGGACTTTTATTGTGAAAGTATGGGCTTGAGTAGCCTTTTGGATAGATTTTGCTTGGACTCTTTGCATTGATGCCCTAGGGCATAAGTATTTTTAAGAGTTTTTTCTTTATGGGTAGAGGCATCAAAATTTTTATTTGTGAATCCCATGGACTTGGTGGAAGCTTCATGTTTGATTGATGTGTGCATTTGTTGGTCATGATTATGAATGTGAGGGGATTTATGGATGGAGGGATTAAAAGTGGGTTTGTGGATAAATGGATAAGGGGATTGGATGATAGCGATATTAGGCATTGGGATAAGAGGAGGTAGAGTGGATGGAGGTGTTTAGTTGAAAATTGGATTTATTTAGTTTAGTGTTTAAATCCTCCTTTCACCTTTTACATTCAAGGACCTTTAGATCGAGTGGCAGAGCACTATCAAGTCCTTGGTCACTTACAAATGTAGGGAAGCTTGGATTAGGGTATTTGATTATCAATTTTCCTTCTCCTATGCTCAATTGTCCATCAAAACCCTAATTATACAAATACGGCAATAAATAGATGAATAACGGGAAATGCTTCTACAGAAAGATGTAAAATTACAAATGACTATGCACCTACTTTTAGGGTTCCCAAGTAGAAAAATCGGGGATAGAAGAGCGGGTGCCCAAGTCCAGTGCCTTGCTTTTTGTCAGGATCTGCGGACAATATCTACAACCTGTTCCTACTGCACTGAAGGTTTTTCCATCATGAAACTTCAAGGACTAATGAGTGGGCACCCAAGTCCAGGGTGTCCTTTTCTTCTCTAATATGCAATTCTGACACTCCAATATGTCCTCCTGTAACTTCACTTTGTCTACATCATCAACCTGTAACCTGCAATCATAAAACTTTGGGAGGGGGTTGTGGTGTTTAGGAGCTTGCCTTAGTCAAGCCTCAGAAGGACACTTAAGTCTTCCAAACACCTTTGTCAGATAAAGAGTGTGTGCCTAGGGAGGTAGAGGCAAAAACCAAATGAATAATGATCACAAACACAATAAATGTCACCTTGTAGTGAATATCTCATGGGAGGAAAATGCTCTTCATTCCATGAGGAAATGGATGCTCAAATCTGCAAACACAAACACATAGACTACACAAATCTACTCTTGCAACACAATGAAATCCTTAAATCACCTTGAGAATGCCTAAAGTTCACAATGATCATCTAATTGAAATCTAGTTTACAAATGAATGCCTAAACATGCTTTTATATGCAACTACAAACACTCCTACCAAGATTTTCATAATTCAAACTTACCGTGTCGGCATAAGACCCAAATAATGGTCACAAGCTGACACCCAAAAATTGGGACTGCCCCAAAATAGGGTAGGACTAGGGCACAGACGCCCAAGTCCTCCCCCCTATTTTGGGCAGGGGTTATCTCAAGTAGTCCCCCTAGGTCCTATTTGTCAAGACACTTAGAGGTTTTCTCATTGGGATGTTGAAATATGATGTACAATATCCTAAATACACACAAAAGACCTGGGAGCTAACCTAAAGAGGGAAAAGCCACCAAGGGGACATTTCTAGACATTACGGGAGGAATATTAGGAGTTGGAAGTAATGGAGGTAAAGTGGATGGATGAAGGTGTATGGTTGCATGCTTTTGGGATTTGTAGGATGATGGGTGAGGAATGGCAACATATGTTTTGGGGATATGATGTGGTTTATGATGGAAATGAGTGAATTTAGAAGGCATGGAGGTAGTACCGACATCTTGAGATTCTTTTTCTTGGGGAATATAACCAAGGCCATATGAGCGTGGAGGGACTTTGACATGGATAGGCTCCAAAATACCTTGTTCATGAAGGCCTAAGCCTTTACCTTGATAGTTCATTTATTGGAGTATACGGTGGACAATTTGGTTATGGATGATTTGGACACTAGATGCGAGCTCATTATTTGATGAGGAAGTTGAGGTGGTAGATAATGGTTGTTTCTCTCCTAAGGAGGAACATTTATGGATGAAGGTGGTAAGACCAAGGGGATATGTTGGTGGACTTGCAATATGGTCAATTTTGGAGGACAAAGTATCAATAGGATCTTGATTATCATTATGCTCATCAAGATCCATGTTACTTGTTTGATCATCTATGTTTACTTGGGGTCCAAGTGTCTCATCAAGGGAAGTGAGTGTTGTTGGATCATGGATAGGACTAGATGGAGGATGGATAGGGGTAGTTTGGATATCTTTCTCATGGATAGGTGAGGGATTATGAATAGAATCAATTTTCTCATGGATAGGCTCTTGGTCATGGAGATGATTAACATGGATAACGTGATAGTGAGCTTGGATAGGATGGACTTGGATTACTTGCTCATGGGTAGTAACTTGATCATAGATAATATCTTGATCATAAAGAGGATTAAGTGTGATATGGATGGGATCAATTTGCTAGTGTATATGTTCTTCATCAAAGATAATATCTTGATCATAGAAAAGATATAGGTTATGGATGGGTTGGATGGAGGTTCTATGATCTTGATTTGGATAAAGGGTTGATGTTTCCATATGCGTTAGATTATACTCTTGACATAACTCTTGATTTTCTTGAATCGAAGTGGAGGTAGAAGACTCTTGGATAAGCTTGATAGGTTCTAGATGGACAACAACATGAGGGTAGAATGAATCTTGACTTGGACTCATGGTAGGAGACTCTTCGATATGCTTGATAGGCTGTGGATTACATGATGGGGCTGAAGGAATGGACATGATGTTTGAAGGCTTTTTGATAGGCTCTTGGATAGGTGTTGGATGACATGGAGATGGTTGATTCCTTGTTAATAGCCATTGGATCACATCCTTCATAAGTGAATTGGTAGATGGACAATGTAGTGGATGAATAATAATGGTGGATGGTGTTATAGGCTTATGATGAGTATTAGGTGGAGGGATAATAGGGGTGGATGTTTTAGGACTTGAATTGGATGATTTTACTGGGTGTAGCTTAAGCAATGTTGTTTGGATCAATTGTCGTAGGGTCATCTCTAAGGGATCCTTTGGTGGAAGATTGGAGGAACATGGGGATGAAGGTAATGAAGGGCTTGATGGATTAGAAGGTTGATGGACCAATGGACTATGATAGGGACTACATGGTGGTGTTAGGATAGGACTAGGAGGCTCTTATATGGATGTTTGATTGGATGAGGATATAGGGTACCCATAAGATGCATAAGCTAGAGTGGTTTTCCCCTTGTCAAAGGTACTATGAGGACTCAAGGACACTTGATTTTGGTGCAAAGGGTAACTTAGACTTGCATTTTCTTGTTGTGAAGGAATGTGATAGCCTTGTAAATGAATTTGGTGGTGAGGTGAAATGTTAAGATAAGGAGTTGGATGTTCTTGAGGTATGGGTGGATATAGATAGGGGTTAACATTGGAATAAGTAGGATAGGTTGATGTAGGGATAACATGATGTTTGGTTGGATTAAGTTGGGTTAGATGTTCTTTACGTATGGATTGATATAGATAGGGGTTAACCATGGAAAAAGTGGGATATATTGATGTAGAGGTCACATGATGTGTGGTTAGATTAGGTTGGGTTAGATGTTCTTGAGGTATGGATTGATATAGATAGGGGTTAACAATGGAAGAAGTGGGATAGGTTGATGTAGGGGTAACATGATGTGTATTTGGTTGGTATGAGGTTAAGGACGATGACACATAAGCTTGAGAAGGATCTTCGGTGATAAGATGTGCTAAGGGCATTTGGAGTGCTTTAAATTTTTCCTTGTTGATAGGATCCAATCTATTATAGTCATGTTTAAGTTTTTGTATCCATGTCTCAAGAGTACTAGGATATGTGTATGATGGAGGTTGGTATGATAGTGACGTGTGTTGGATTGAAGATATAGCTTGGGGATGGGATCCATATAGGCATTTAAGTTTCTCTATGTCTACATCATCTGGGTATGATGGGGATAATGGTTGAATTAGAGATGAAGGGGGGTTTAACCTAGGCTTATTGATTATCAGGACCATTTTGACAAGTGATGGATTAGATGGGGCTCAAGAATGGGATTATGATTATGATGATGAGATGGGTGAAATTGATTGGATTATGGATAGAATGGAATGATGGTGTGGATGATTTGGAATGATGCCCCCTCGAGAGGATAGGTGGGGTGAAAGATAGGGTAGACTCTCGAAATGAATTGAGGTGGATAATGATTATGAAGGTGTGGATATGACAAGTAGGGTGATGAGGGTTTGGATTATGATGAAGATGACTTAACTTAGGATGGATTTGATGACAAGAATGCGTAGGATGATGTGGTTATGTGTTTATGTTGATAGCTTGACTTGGCAATTTTCAAACAAAATATTTCACATGGAAATGCATGAATCACACACACAAGACACACTAGAAAGTTTGAATTTGAAAACTGAATGTTGTGATTAGGTAAACACTTGAAGACACATCAACAAGACTAATACTAGTCAAGTGGGTGTGGCCAAATAGGTCTTACTCTAGGATGCACAAGTTTGATTAAGGTTGTCCCCAGTATACTTAAGGTACGGGAGGTCTAATTCCATGAAATGAAATTTAAATAATGCCACACAGCTAGGAGAAGAGGGTAACCCACCCTTCACCTTCACTTCCCCAAGGCATAAAGTTCTTGAGAGTTTAGCCCGAATGACAAGATTTGAACTTCTAAGAGGGTGTCTATCGATTCACACCTCACTATTTAGAATTTGTCGGAAGGCTAGAGTTGAGGTCGTCCCTTGGAGTGGTGTGCCTCCAAGAAGGCCTCCTAAGAAGGGTGATAAAAGAAAATCTAGAGGGTGCTTTTGATCTCCAAGATGACCTTGCGGTGTGAGAAGAGAGCATAGACACACACACACTAGATTCACACTCGCAATGTAAATTTCCCCTTAGAAAATGAAATGTGTGTTGTGAAAGTGAATGGATGAAAGACATTTTTGATTCTCAAGATCACACAAAATGCATGAGAAGAGAATACACACATTTAATCACACTCAAGTTCACAAAACAATGCAAGCACTTGTTCTTTTTAAACCCAAAGCCAAATGTGTGAATGAAGACATGAGTGTATTTTAAGCCCAATTCCAAAATGTGATTGCAAACAATGGTTCATTTTAAGCCCAAATCGAAGTGTGATTGCAAGCAAGGTTTTGATTAAATGAAAAGACAAAAGTTGTGTTGAGTGCACCTAGATCTGATGCTAAAGCTGATGTAGATGTTGTGTAGAGCCTTATGTCCTCGTAGATTCCACTAAAACAAAAAGAACAAAAAAACTTGCAAACCCACTTGTTAGGTGAAAAATGAGTAATCTAGAAATGTTTTGAGAAAGATGCTTAGTGACAACAAAATGGATATGATTATCACTCATTCTACATGAAATTCTATGTTGTTTAAAAAAAATTGTCAAATTTTGTTAAGAAATGCAAAAGTTATGGCAATTTGAAGTTATCAAAGAAATGTTGATTTTGACTGATTATACCTAAAAAATTTGATCAAATTTGTTGATGAAAGTTGCACCACTGAAAAGTATGTCAAATCAACTTTCCAATGACTATACTTTTGCATGATTCTGATATGATTTGCCCAAGTTGTGCAAAAAAGAAAAACAAGACCCTATTTTGGCATGTCGGAGGGCAAGAGAGGCAGTCTGGTGGTTAAGTGACCTCTAGTAGTTAAAGTTGATTTTGGTCACATGGGCAGTTTAATGCTAGCGGTTAAGTTTATTGTTAAGCTCTTTAAGTAGGCCCCTAGTCATCCATGTGACCAGGGGCTAACCATCAAAAAAATATTAAAAAAAATAAAACATAAAATAATTATTTTAGGTTTTCATTTTGTTTTTTTTTTTGTTTGAATCATTTTATTGTATTTTTATTTGTTTTTTTTTTTTAAAAATTTTGTTAATAGATGAGGGCTAATGGTAAATGGTAAATTGTGGTTTTATTTTGGTGGTTAAGGTTTTTTTTTTGTTATGCAGGGTTAAGTGCAGGGAATGGGTGTGGAGGAGGGGTGGCAGGAGGGCGTTGGGTGGCGGAATCAGGGAGGAGGTTTGGCAGGGTATCGGGGCAAAGGGTGGGGATCAGGGTAGATGGGTGGTGGTTCAGAAGGGATGGCAGTGGGGGAAAGGCGTAATGGAGGAGGAAAGGAGGGGTGACGAGTAGTAAGGGAGGAGCGGGGGTGGGTAGGAGAGGTGAGTGGGGGGAGGGAGGAGTATGGGGTGGATGAAGGGTAGTAGGTAGTCTAGGTAGCTGGGATTTAGCAGCAGGGCGGTGGTGTATAGGGGGTAGGTAGGCTAGGCAGCTTGAGGGGCCTAAAAAAAATATTTTTAAAACTATTAAAATAACAATGATTCTCTTTTACTTTATATGGTTAATCATTTGTATTTTTTTGTTTTAATTTTTCTAGAAAACTCACGTACAGACCCTATGGCCTACTTGCATAGGCTACCATACAGATCCGTATGGTACGGCTTGTGCAGGGGGTAGAAAATTAAAAAAATTTCTAGTAACATAAATATAGGGTGTTATATGTCAATTTTCACCTACAAGGCCTCTCGAACTCACTGATGTGGTTTGATTTAGCGTAAGAGAGTATCTATGAAAGTGGATTCCTAGATTTTTTCCACAAATACTTGAATTTGCAACAAAACAACCTTAACAAATGCTCACAAACAAGAGGGGTTAGATCACCGGGCATGCCAAAATATGATAGGTGAAATTCGATATGCAAACATAAATGAAAGATAAATGAAACAAATATGATGTACCTCCCTTGCATGCACAAATCTGACTTAACTAATCAAGAGTACTGAAGTGCACCCTACTCCAATTGATTGCTCTTTGCTCTTTGATTATTGTGGATTGCTCAATTAAACAACATAACTTTGTGATGAGAATGATATGATCTAGAGTAATTTCTGCAGCGTGATGTCATATGAAGATCGGAGAGGATTAGATGGTTTGAAGAACATTTTATTTATAGACTTCCAATAGTGAAGATCAATGGTGGAGAGTGATTAGAGAGATCAATGGTCAAAATTGGTTGAGAGGATGTGCACGAATGAGAGAGGGACAAGTGTCCTTGCCCTCTCATGCATCAAGGGAGTTAACAAAATTGATTAAGGAGCTGACTGAGTTGATTGCTTAGTTAACTCAATTGATTGGGGAGTGAACTGAATTGATTGATCAAATGACTAGATTGACTAACCTGTTAACTAATTTGATTGATTTAGTTAACTAATTTGATTGATTAGTTATCTAAATTGATTGAGAGTGAATTATGGATGAGGGAATAATAGGAAATTAAATAAATAAATTATTTAATTTCATGCACATGGATAAATAAATAAAATATTAAATTTTATTTATTTTGAAGAAATGGAATATTAGCTTTAATTAAATAAGTACTTTAAATTTATTTAATTAATATGAGGAGGAAAATTGATTTAATTAAATAATCAGACTTATTTAATTAAATATGGAGGAATAAATTGATTTAATTAAATAATTGGAATTATTTAATTAATATGGAGGATAAAACTGATTTAATTAAATAATCAGGGTTATTTAATTAACATGGAGGATAAATTGATGGTGATCGATAGATGAACTTAATCAAATAATTAAGAATTATTTAATTAATGAAGTATAACAGATGAAAGCCTCATCTAGGAACGGGTCAATTTTAGGTGTTTACACCTCCATGTCCTCCTTGCAAGCCTCAAAGGCTTGCTAACTCATTTGCCTCATTGACCAGTGCATCGCTTCCCTTTGTTTGTTTTAAAATGTCCTTCATAAAGCATGGATCATTGGATTCCTTAGACTCATAATCAGTGGCTCAGAAAGTCCCAAGTAATCTCTACCAATCAAGTGGGTCCTACCACCAAGTAGCAACAAGATGATCTGCCTTAGATGTGTTAGGCCTTCCTTCTCAAAATGGTGTGTGGACATGCCACTTAGTGTCTCCCTTCCACTTGTTTCTCTCTTTGAAAACCCTAGGGCCCATTGCTAGGTTGAATTGCCTCTATTGCCCAATGGTGCACCATCTAAAAGTTATCGGGACTAACAACTTTCAAGTGTGCATGGTATCACCACGTGGATCCTCCTCTTACAAATGCTTCAGACCTTAATAGAGGGCGCATCACATGTTTACCCGAGAAGAGTTAACCAATGGTGCAACAAGAAAAGTGTGTCAAACCTACCATCGGCACCCTTAAGGATGCACGCAAGGCTAAAAAGTGGCATCCTAAAATTTCTTCTCTTTTAGTGAAACATGGCCCACTTGGTGATGACTCATCTAGCTCCAACTAATAACACAATGGAAACAAAGTATCAGAATTGACACTTGGTAATGATGTGCACTTGTGACATATGGCAACATGGATGTTTCTCATCACAAAAAAAGGAAAATGTTGCAAATGCATTTAACAACTGATTCCACCCAACTTCTTATGGCTCAAAATTACAAATGCAGGGTGAAATCTCTATAGTTCTTGATGACTTTTAGAGAAGTGTGTCTGCACATGTCGAACACTAGACACAAAAGACAAAAAACAAAACTCAAAATGCAATGAACGTTGTTAGCAATCACATCCTCTCTAGGGTGGTTTGCAAAGATGCCAATTCATTTTTAGAAGGTTGGACCTTCTTCCTTAGAGCATTGAAATCTTTAACCAACTTGATTATCTCCTTGTGGGAGATACTTTGCAGTGTCTTTACAATAACTTGTTATAGAGTAAAATGTGTACACTAGCATTTTACACTTAGTTTAGCACCTGGTTGGACCTAAATGATTGCCTTTGTTAATCAGGACCTATTTTAACACCCTTTTTGAGCATAAAATGATAAAATCTCGATCTTGATGAATAAACCTGACAGAATCAACTTAGGACTAGACTAAGCCCACAATATTTGATTCCCTAGAGTTTGTGGGGCTAAATACCCAAGACGTCTGAGTGTCCTAGTCCCAATTGGGATCTTTAGCCCCTCTTTTATAGTGTCAGTTTGGGAAACTTCCTTAGTTTGTATTTGTTGGCCTAATTGTGTTTTATTTTTCATAAGTGAGTGGGAGTACGTATATAAAGGAGTTTTGTAGTTCATTTTATACCTAGATGAATGTTGCTAAGTTGCCTAATGTGAAATTAGAGCTTGCTCTCATGTGTTGATCTTCTATGTTTGAAGGTGCTATTTACTTGTGAATGTTATTGAAGTTTGTTTACAGGTCTTGAAGGGAGTTCAAGCCTTCTTCATCACTCTCCTTTTTTGGTGAAAGACCTTGAGTCATCATCATCAATTATGGTTATACCTCTTGTGGTAATCATCATTTTCATTCATATTTCTATCATATATTACATATCTAGCCTTTGCCCTCCTAGGGCACGTACTCTTGGATCTAATCATCACTATTCTAGTGGTGGAAACACCAAAATAGGGTTTGACTATGGAGAGCCCTTATACACAACACAACCTTTTCCTCTTTCCTTGTGTGCAAGTTGAAGAAATAGGTTTCTGAAGCTGATTTCTAGGAAGAAGACAAAAGTTATAGGTATAGGTCTGGTGATACCCCGAAGTTTTGTATAACTCTAATTTGGGTCTAGAGCACCTAAGAACCTTGGCCTTTGGCATTTTTCTCTTAGATCTAGGTTCTGAATCACTCTCTAACCTTTGTTGTACTTTTAGTTTTCTGAGATCTATTTCCATCTGTTAGTTATAAGCTAATCTTCGTCAACTAGGGTTTGGTCATTTGTCCTAGCTTGCTTACTTAACCTTGGTTGAACTTGGTTGAATCATCTATATACAACAAAAGGGAAGAAACCTTGTAGTTTGGCTCTCCTTCTTGGGTAGAAGTCAAGCTCGGTTTGTGTCCTAATGTTTGTAGAAGAGGGTTTGACCTATTTTAACTCCTTAGGCTAGATCACTCTTTTCCATCAAACATTTTGGTGAACCTCATGTTTCTTGCACTTTTGCATCCTTCTTCTTTCATAGATGAGTTGTTTTCTTCCCTAGATCTGATTGGGATTGAGTTCATTAATCATTTTTCATGCATACATAGTTAAATCTTGCATAGTTTCAAAACTAGGGTTTGTAGAAACCTTGCATTTCTAAAAAATCTAGCTAATTTTGAACCTAGGGTTTATAGATTTGAGGGTTGTTTTAGATCTTATTACATTGAAATATTGTTTGCATTTGATGTACCTTGTCATTCTTTCTGTTCAAAACATTCTTGAATCCTTGCATTTGAAATTTGGAAAATAAGTACTTCACTCAAGACTTGGAAAAAATCATATTTCTTACTTTGTTAGCATTTGGAAAGGATAGATCATCATAGAAACATTTTAATTTCTATTTTTTTCATCAGATCTGATTGGTATCACAGTAGTTAATCATTTCATAGTGTTACATTATGCATTTGAATCTTTTTCATTGCTAGAATTTATCAAAAAAGTTACATTTTGTGAAAACCGAGTTAATGTGGCAATCTAGGGTCTATGATTGATAGTTTAATTTCAGATTTTTCTGCTATCATTTGCATTACAAATCTGATTTTTCATTGTTCTACAACATTACAAATGTCATCTTTCATTGAAAATTGAAGATAGGAACAATTTTGAGTTGTTGCATTTTGAAAAAAAAAAGAAATTTGGGTTTGATTTAAGCATTGACATTATTGATATTTAAGTGGATTTGAGTAGAGTTGAATTTGATTAAGGATATATTATGTGCATTATGTTTTTTTAAATTTGAATAAAATATTTCTTCACTTAAACAAAAACTCAAATCCTTCTCTTGCTTCATCATTCATTTCTTCTATTGGTGTATCTTGTGTGTTACTAAAGCTTGTAGACGCTTTATGAGCTTTGTAACCTGGTGCCCCAATTCTAACATTCTTGTGCAAAGAAGTCATCAAATCATGGGTTCTAATGCTTTTCATAATGATGATACCAATACATCAAAACCCCAAATTCCTAGGCTTATCACACAATAAGGTCAAACACTACTTCCTAATATCCATCAACATTGATGACCTTGTGACTCATGCTCCTGAAGCTCAAATTTAGAGATTAGACATTGAGTTGGCTAATTTGCAGCAATTTATAAGCTCAAAACACATAGCTGAGGAGGTCATCCCTGTTATTAAGAGTCTAATAAGTCTTTTGCTCAAAGGTCAAGAAGGATTGTAAGTCTTGCGTGGCCTTGCTCATATAGTGCATAACAACATTGTATCTACATCTAGTTGCACTGAAAACATCACTAATGTCACTTCTAATCAAATAGGGACTCAAGTGTCAACACCCATACCTACACTCCCTATACCTACTTATAATTCTACTATTCTCACCAATACTACACATCTGAGTAATAATGCTACCACATGTGTTGGGTAATCCACTGGGAATCTTGTTCACCATTATAGTACCATTCCATATAATTACTTAAACTCCACACCTAATGTTACTCCACCTACATCTAAACCTCCTATTACTTTCCAAAAGGCTACTCATACACCATCACCTAGTCCTTCCAATTCATTCCAATCTCTACCTAATTCAGCTTCTAACCCTATCATAAAGTAATTGTTGAAAAATATGACCTCCATCAGACAACAATTGGCTAGCATGAGCAATAGTCCACCTAAACCTAAGATGACAACACATTATATCCATAACCCTTTGTCCTATTCAATCCTAAGAACTCTAATGCTCGAAAAGTTTGAGACCCCTTGCTTTGAGAAATATAATGGGAAGGGAGACCCTGTTAGAAAGAATAAAGGATGAATCAAACTACTAATTGTATATGTGAATGAAACAAACAAATAAATAAATAAATTACCAACATGCACAACAATGGAGACAAGAGGTTTTGAAGGGGGAAAAACAAAGAAAAAACCCCCATAAATTATGAAAGATGGCATGAAGCCATGACATAAAATATTACAGAAAAAGAGGGAGGATCTCCTCAAGAAATGAATGAGAAGAGAAAATAAGAGAGGAATGAATGAATGAAGAGGAGAGGGCACCTCATAATTAGAGGTGAGAGGGGAGTTGCAATCAAATCCCATATGCCACCTTTCATGTGTTGCAAGTATGTGCCTAACTAGTGTTGTCATTGATGTCAACATATCAGTGTTGTCATTGGTGTCAACTGTGCTCTTGTTTTGATGCTTGCTTGTAATGAGTTAGATGCTGTGTATTTGCCTATGTAAGTATTGGAGATCCTGATATTGAGGATATTGAGAAAATTTACTTCTCCGATGGAAACAATGTTTTGCAGAATATCTTTGTCTATAGAAAAACAGTCCAATAGATTGCTCTGTATTTCCTGTAGAATGAATATCTTTGTCTACGAATTGGAAGTTATTTAGAGACATGTCCAAATATACTATATCTCAAGTTTGAGCCTCCGGTATGAATATTTGAATTAGTTAGGGTTCACCAGAGTGAAAACTACTTTTTCTGTATATTTGGTGGTGACAGGGAGAATGTGTTATGCTTCGCATTCCTCCGCAGTTTAGTATTTTAATCTACAGTTTTGGAATCAAGTTTGTAATGATAACAAGTGCCTTCAACTCCAATGGTTCATGATTTGGTGGTCTACAAGCAATCTTTTCTTTATGACAGTGGCTGACAGTGTTGTTTAAGTGCTCTGATTTGAAGAATCCTCCTGACAAATTGGTTTAAGGTTGTGTGAATGTTCTTGGTGATTACAATGTGCTTGTGGATGTCTCCTGATCATGTTCCTACCTTTGTATTGGTCTGCAAAGAGAAATTTGGATCATAGATGAAGACTATTCTTAGAAGATTTAGTGTTAACACCAGTCTTGGCCGACTTGGTTGTTTTCACTACTTGCGGAGATGCATTGAAGATTGTGAAAGTGTGTCATGGCGTGGAAGATTGCATTTGAGTCCCAACTAAGGCATAACATGATCCACATACATTTTTCCCTTAGCTAGTTTTGTTTAGGTCCAGACCTATTTCCATGTATGTTTGTAATGCCGACCTTGGAGATTGTTCCAATGGTTGATGAATGTAATGCCGACATTGATGTACATTCCAAGGTTGATGAATTGTATAAAATCATGTAATGTGGTTGCAAAAAATGTATCTAAGTATGCAAATGAAAAGATAAATGCGAAAGTGTAAAAGAGTAGAGCAGAGGAGATATACTGTGCTTCAATGGAATTGAACCCAGGCATGGAGTAGATGCTATCAAATCAGTTCACCAATCTTGGCAGTGAGCATAAACATTTGCAGCGAGCATATTGGGTAGTGAGCCTATGTTTTTTGGTATTGTTATAACCCTATATATTTTTGTGGGCTAACACCCACCGTGGTTTTTTCCTTTTAGGGTTTTCCATGTAAAAACCTAGTGTCTCATGTGTTGATGATGTTGTTATGTTAATTTTCTTATTTCATGATTTCATGATTAAATCTAAATAACAATGAACAAGTGTTTGATGTGGTAATATTCATTAGTGAACAATATTTTAAAGACAACTGATTCACCCCCCTCTTAGTTGTTTGGTACATTTCAACATGATGTGGGTACACGCCAAGTGTAAACCTCATAAGGAGGTAACTAAATAAATCAAATATTTCTTCAAGAGGAATATTGACGTGAGTTATCCTCACACATGTGTGAGGATACTCACAAAAAACAAAAAATACTTTGTATTTATAAAATACAAGTATTTAATAAGAAATAAATATAATCTTTACCTAAGTACCAAGTAAAGATTTTTTTTTTCTAACAGACCTTAACAACCATGTGGCAGCCTTTACCACTATGTGTAATGATTTCTTCTTTGAGGATGTAATCTTGGCAAAACTCTTTCCTAGGTCACTCAAGGACACAACCTTGGATTGGTTTTTCTCGCTACCTCCTAATTCTATAACTTCTTTCTCACAGTTAGTTAATAAGTTCCTTGAGCATTTTCAAGCAAATATTGGACCTCAACTCTCTTTGACAGACTTGGTTTATTGCAAACAAAAAATGGAAGAGAAAATAACTGATTTTATGGCCGTTATCAAGCCCTCTTCTCACAAGTTCAATATTCTATTGTAGATGTTAATGTACAAAGAATATTTATAGGAAACTTACAACCTCACATCCATGATAAGATATTGTTGATGCGATATGATTTATTCACTCATCTTTGTACAACTCTTTGTGATTATCAACTTTCGGTTAGTCAGTATCAACATAATCCCTCATCGACTCTAGTTGGTGAATCCGAAGCCTCTCACAATCATTCTTTCAAAAGATAAAACCAGAAATTCATCAAGATAAATGAAATTTTCGTAACAAATTTCTCCTTTTATTTCAGGTTCTGCAATCTTTTCAACAGTTCTAACTCATAGTCAGCAGGTATGAATTGATTCTTCAATTTTGTCACCATACTATCCCACTTTGTAATCTTTTCTTTTCCTCTTCTATTTCTGTCCAACTAAATTTCTTTCCACCATATAGCAACATGTCCTTTCAACTTTGTCTTTACAAATTTCACCTTCTCTGGATCTTCAACTTCTTCATACTCAAAGTATTCTTCCATGTCATTTATCCAGTCAATCAACTCTTCAGGGTTCAAGTTACCAGTATAGTTTGGCACATCAACTCTAGGTTTCTTTCCAATCTTCAAAATAGCTCACAACATCTTTACTTGATCTGATTCTTCTTCTTCATCACCTCCTAGGGTTTCGCTAGTTTGTTCAATAGATTGAAATTCTTCCCCATCATTACTTTCAACATTAGGTCTCAGTGTCAATCCTCTTCTCCTATCTTCCTCAACAACATCCAAATGAATTTGCATTGTTTTCATCATTTCCATCATCTCATCCATTCTACTAGCCATTGTTCCAACAACAACAACTCTCCTCAACAACATTCTTCCTAAGATCAAGTGCAAACTGCCTCAAGTTTGGCGATCGGGCTACAAGGTGACAACTGCCTCACACTAGGTGATTGGTTGTGACATAAGTAACCTGCCTCAATTTGGCAATCTGTCCACAACATGATCTTATGGAATTCCTTCACCAACTTCACTCAATTCACTCCCAAAGGTTTAAAGTTTGGCTCTAATACCACTTGGTGCAGTCACGGTAGGAGGGTTCACAGAATGAACTATCCAAACCATGCAGTAAGAGTAAACACAATGAAAACAACTCAAAAACATGGAACATATGCAAATTTAGTCATTCAGTATATCATAGAATTAAAATACAGATTGGCCGACAACAAGCAGGCTTATAATTAGGGCTCACAGGCCTAATTACATAATATCACAATATACACAAGATATAGCTTTAAAGCTCCTTCGCGCAAAAGCCAAACTATCAACTATCTGTATTATGATGAACTTGATAACTACTTTCCTAGGGATCTATTACATCATTATATATCATCTCTAGAACAATAGATTCCTTTGCATCGACCAAGGAAGATCACAAACTCCAATGAAGATTTGTAACGTGTGTACACAGATAGGTTGGACCTAAATGCATAGAACACCTCTGCAAATGAATGAAATGATATACAAATCTCGGGGAAGGTCAGACACAAACCAAAAATCTTTGAATGATGTGTCATTAGGCTCCATAAGTTGAGGAATGTTCCGCAAGTCTTCTCCTTTATCTGATTATCATAAATTGTCAGGATGCTTTGCTCTGAGAAAATAGTCAATCTTCTACTAGTGATAACTTTCCAGTAACTGATCCAAATGCTCTAGATTATGGATATGATGTAGATGAATGAATCTAGATACTAAGTCTAGCTCTACAAGATCTGAAATGCAACTGGTAGAATGTGAACCAAAATAAAGAACTGCTACTGACTGAACTACCTGAACTGAACTAGAAATGAAAAGAAACAAACTGAACTACAAACAAACTAAAATGCAAATGTTTTTGGTTGATGCAAGATTACTCTTGAACCAGGGATGCTCCTGCATCACTACGTCACTTTAGACACCATGTTATTAGAGGGGCTTTGTTGGAATGGGTGAAGTATGTAGAGTCAATTGGTTGGAGTGATTGATTGTGGGGGGAGATGTTGGATTAGGGGGGGTATGTTAGAGTGGGTGCATGGATGGGGGGGTTAAATCAGTTTTAAATGCTAAGTCCAGATAGTGTGTTGAATGGTTGGTGATAGAAAGGGGGATAGGTAAGCTAGGTAAAGTACTTCCTTTGACATTATTGAGAGCATTTCTAGGTTTATTATAGTAAAATAAGATATTTTTCACCAAGGTATGAAAGGACCAAGGTGATGATATATATCTACCTTTGCATGGACTAGACTCACAAACAATAGGATGATCTCATGCATGCCTAAGGTAGTATAATCTTGCCTAGATGAGGGAAGGGGACTCATAGCATAAGTTCTTTAGTACATAGAAGGTATGATCAACCTTAAATGAAAATAGGAAATAATATGCTAGAACCGACCCTACATCTTCAAGATATGAATACCATTCTTGGAGTAATGAAATCAACCCACAAGAACGACATATAAAACAATGACCATGTCAATTCTTGTAAGGTGAGGAAATTTACTAACTAAAAATAATACCCGAAAGGAAAACATATTGCATAAGTAAGATAATCAACCAATAATGGTTTCCAAATATCCATAAAATCACATAATGAAAAGAATTCATGAATAAGAATAATGATCCATATACTAGAATGGATTACAAAACAATTTACATACAGTCAACTTGGTGTTACAATACATTTGTTCCAATGTTACACAAAGAAGAACTTGTTGGTTTTAGGACAGACAACTGAGAGGGGGGTGAATTAGTTGTCACCAAAACTTTCTTTTCTTTAAACAGTTAAATCCTTCTTATATTTCTACAACATGATAATGATTCAATCATGGAAGCACAATGCAATAACTCAAGAGCAGAAACATATTAACACATACGACACCAAGATTTTAATGTGGAAAACCCAGTTAAGAGAAAAACCACAAGGTGACTAACCCAAGATTGTATTCTCTGTTAAAGGAATAAGAAGAAAAAAATGGCACTTGCCAATTAGGGCTCACTAGCTGAGCACATTGCTCACAAGAGGCCCACTGCCTACATGAGACACACTGTCTATAGAATAATATAAATATTACATACTTAAACTGAAGATTAGCATCTTCACCATGCTTGAGACAGTTCCATTTAAGCTCAACACTTCTGCTCTACTTTTCACTCTTCTCCTCTCTACCATTTTTTCATCTCAACCAAGGATACTTTGAAATGACTTCACAAATGTTATTTATACAAGACATCGACTTTGGGATGATCATCAAAGTCAGCACAACATACTTTATTTATTATAGAGTAGTTACAAAAATACAACTTGATTTGTTATAAAGACTTCATGCATATCACCACACTGTCAGCCACACATATCTGGGACTTCAATCTTCTTTGAGGAACACGCCATGCTTCACAGAACATCTTCAAGATCATCTGTAAGATGTGTAAAACATCCAGTTGGCCATGATTAGGAAGAATACCATCACCCAAGGGTAAATCTTCAATTACAAGCTCAATCTTCAATGCAGACCACCAACACGAACTGGACACAATCTAGAGACCCCCACAAGCTTGCCTAAATCACCAAGAACATCCACACCACTTTTGCTTACTGAAATCATTCACACCTTCATCCAAAACCTCAAGAACACGGTCTATCATCACTATCACATTATAATAAATGCTTGCAAACTTCCAGACCATGAACCAATTGAGTTGTCAATTCACATTGGCTTCTTAAACATTCCACCAAATCCGTAGAACAAGATATTACATTTTCAGATCTCACTGGACCTATTTGTGTCACTCTGTCACCTCTGAATAGCTGCCAGAAGTAGTTTTACTCATATGGTCATAACTTCTCCAAATCTTCATGTAGACCTCTCAAATCTTGACTGGATCATCTTTAGACACATATCTACAAACCCTTTGATGCGTATTCTCTGATCTTCATCTATCTGGGATCTTCACTTTATAGAGCTTCACTATCTTCACTATTTCTGATAGGACTAATTTTCTCAATATCTTCAGCACACAGCTCATCCAATCCTTGACATCAATGCAATAGGAGTATGTTGACATCAATGACAATACCAGTTAGGCTCATACTTGCAACAATCTCCCCCTTTGCCATTGATGGCAACATATGATGTGAAAAACTGTTTTAACCATCAAGACAAGAACTTCTCCTCACTAACTGACATAGCTCCTCATATCAACAACAATCATTCATATGTCTTCTCTTTCTTTGCTCCTCCCCCTTTGATCAACAACCACTTTTATTTTTCACATGTCTTCTCTCCCCCTTTGACATCAATGGCAAAGGGCACATACTTGCATCAATACTTCAGAATCATATAGACTACTCCCCTTGAGTGGCAGCTTCCTATCATGAATCTAGACCGCAAGATATGAATGTGAGATCCACCGGATTGATGCACATTAGTGCACCTTAATTCAAAGCCAGAGGGGTAATAACCCTAACTTCTCCCTGAGATACTCAAAAGAGTCCTTAGGTAGAGGTTTAGTAAAAATGTCTACATTCTGATCCTTTGAGGGCACAAACTCCAATCTAACTTCATTCTTGTTCACCTGCTCTCTCAAAAAGTGAAACTTGATGGATATATGTTTTGTCTTTGAATGCAACACCAATTTTTTTGATATATTTATTGCACTTGAGTTATCACAAAAGATTGTGATAGGTTCCTCATACTCCACTCTGATGTATCTTAGCATTTGCTTCATCCACAATACTTGAGTGCAACTACCTGCTGCTGCAATATATTCTACTTTTGCAGTGGACAGAGATATTGCCTCTTGTTTCTTGCTTAGCCAAGAAACCAATCTTTTCCCCAAAAATAATGCACCACCACTGGTACTCTTCTGGTCATCCACATCTCCTGCCCAATCAGCATCTGTATATGTGTGAAGAGAGAAATCATGATCCATAGGATACCATAAACCATACTCATCTATTCCCTTTAGATATATAAGAATTCTCTTGATTGCCATGACATGAGATTCTCTAAGATCAGCTTGGAATTTGGCAACAAGACCAACATCATTCATAATGTCAGGTCTAGTTTGAGTAAGATATAGTAGTCCTCCAATCATTGACCTGTACTTTTTTTGATCAGCCTTAGCCGATTCATCATCTTTGCTCAGTTTACACCCGGTTGCCATGGGAGTATTCATTGGCTTTGAATCTTCCATCCCAAATTTCTTCAACAATTCTTTCACATATTTGGTCTGTGATATGAAGATTGCTTTCTTTGTTTGAGTGATTTGTAGACCCAAGAAGAAATTCATTACCCCAAACATAGACATCTCAAATTCACTTTTCATTTGATTTGAAAAAGTCTTGCACATACTATCTCTTCCTCCAAAAATGATGTCATCAACAAATACTTCAACAATCAAGTATTTTCATGATCAATCTTGAAGTACAAGTTACTGTCAGCAGTACCTTTGTTGAAACCAATCTTCAAAAGATGTTTATCCAATCTTTCATACTAGGCCCTTGTGGCTTGTTTGAGTCCATACAATGCTTTCTTCAACTTACAGACCATATTGCCATGATCAAACAATTGAAATCCATCCGGTTGCTCAATGTATACTTCTTCCAAGTCACCATTCATGAAGGCAGACTTGATATCCATCTGATATACTTTGAAATCCTTGAAGGCAGAAAAAGCAAGAAATAATCTGATTGCTTCAATTCTTTCCACCGGACCAAAAGTTTCTTCAAAGTGAACTCCTACTTGAGAATAACCCTTACAGACCAATATGGCTTTGTTTCTGACTACTTCACCATCTTCATTTAGTTTATTCCGGAAGACCCACTTGGTCCCAATCACATTTTTGTTTCTAAGTCTAGGAACAAGATCCCAAGTGTAATTTTTCTCAATCTGCATCAACTCTTCCTCCATTGCTTTGGCCCAGCTTTCATCATTGCATGGTTCACTTACTATTTTTGGTTCAATCTTTGAAATCAGACAATACTTCTTTGAATCTTGAGCAATCTTTCTTCTTGTTTGAACACCTTTGCTTCTATCACCTATGATCTGGTCTTCAGAATGATTCAGTCTTACATACCTGGGAGTTTTGGGAATTTCTTGCACTTCTATTTCTTGGATAGGTTCATTCAAACTTATCTCTTCTTCCTGTATTTCAGGACTCTCTGGATCAGTCTGAATCTAAACTACAGAAGGGGCTAGATCTTCTTGGACCACAACATCATTCTGATCATCTACTTCATACTCATAGAACCTTGAGGGATTTTCAATGCCTTCATCAACCTTCACATTTGTACTTTCTACAATCTTTCTTAATCTCTTGTTATAACACTGGTATGCTTTGCTTTGAGTAGAGTAACTCAAGAATATTCCTTCATCACTTCTAGCATCAAATTTGCCAATGTCTTCATCTCTTTTAATGTAACATTTACTACCAAAGACTCTGAAATACTTCACAATAGGAGTGATGCCAAACTAGAGTTCATAAGGGGTCTTGCCAGTATTGCTTCTGATTTGTACTTGATTAAGAGTATAGACAGCAGTGCTTACAGCTTCTCTCCAGTAGATCTGAGGGACATTTTCTTCCATCATCATGGTTCTAGATGCTTCCTAGATTGTCCGGTTCTTTCTTTCCACTACTCCATTTTGCTGTGGAGTCCTTGGAGCAGATAACTATCTCTTTATCCCATGTTTCTCACAGAATTATATGAACTCTTTGGATGTGAATTCTCCAACTCTATCAGACCTAAGACATTTTATGTTTAACCTAGTTTCATTCTCTACCATAGCCTTTAATATTTTAAACTTCTCAAGAGCTTCAAATTTCTCTTTTAGGAAAGTCACCCACATCATCCAGGAGTGGTCATCAATCAGTAACATGAAATATCTATCACCTTGCAAACTTTTGATTCGTGCTGATCCATATAGATTAGTATGTATTAAGTCCAACAGTTTGGTAGAAGATTGTTCCTTGCTTTTAAATGTGACTCTGCTCTTCTTACCCAACTTTCTTTGCACATATTGCTAGTAGGTTTCACCAGTCTTGGAAGATCTCTTACAGCCTGAGTGTTGCTTATCTTGATGATATTATCAAAATTTACATGACACATTCTCCTATGCCACAACCAATTATGATCAATTTGAACAAATAGACAAATTTTGCCAGTGCCAACCAAGTGGAAGATGTTACCTTTTGTTTGAGTACCGGATGCAATCTTAGTTCCAGAGATTTCAAAGATTCTACATTTTCCATATTTGAATCAGAGATCATAGCCTTTGTCAACAAACTACTCAACACTGAGGAGATTGTGCTTCAGACCTTCAACATACAATACATCACTGGTTTTGTTCTTTCCATCAAAAGAAATAGTTCCTCTGCCTCTGATTCTACTAGCAGAATTATCACCAAAATTTACAACTCCTTCATATCTTTCCAAATCTATGAACTTATTTTTATCACCAGTCATATGGTGGTAGCATCCACTGTCAATGATCCATTCATCCTTTTCTTCAACTTGAGAAGCCATAGCTCTTTCTACCTATTTATGGTTGACAGATTCAGTGGGCATTGGATCTTCTTCGTTGATGGCAATAAACACCCAGTCACTTCTGGATTTGTTTCCTGTCTCTGATTCATCATCTGTTACTCCTTCATCATCACCATCTTCATGAACATAGTAACATTTCTTTTGGAATCTTGATCTATTTGGATTTGTCCTTGAGAATCTTTCCGGACACCTTGAGGCAAAATGACCAATCTTGTTGTAGTTGAAACATTTGAAGGGCAATTTTCCTTCATACTTACTAGATCCGCTTGGAAGTCTTTTTGCAATAAGGGCTTCAAGTTGAGTAGCTTCTGCCTCATCTTCTTCTAGTTCTTTTCTCACTTTTTCATACCAGGATAGTTTTTTTGAGGAATTTTCTCCTAGATCATACCTTTGTTTGCCTTTTACAGAGGCACTAGCTTTGAATGCAGATTTAGTCTTGGGAAGTGCATCTCCAAACTCAGCCAATTCAAATGCAGCTAATTTTCCAACCAATTGATCTCTTGTGATATTTGATAAAGATTTGAATTCTTCAATAGCAACAACCTTATGTTTGTAAGCAGGAGGTAAGGATTTGAGAAATTTGGCAACAATCTCATCTTCATCCAAGGTTCCACCAGCACATCTAATGCCACAAACAAGCTCATTTACTTTTGGCATAAATGTAGTGATATTCTCATCTTCGTTCATCTTCAGGTTCTCAAATTTTCCTTTCAGACTTTGTAGCTTGGCACATTTAACATATTTGTCTCCTTCATGCAGAAGTGCTAGCTTTGACCAAATTTCATATGCAGTTTTTAAATCCATAACATTTGTCAGCTTTGAATCAGATAAGGCACTTAGTAAGGATTCTTTAGTTAGAAGATTATCTTCAGCATCTCTGATTTCATCTATAGTTGTCAGACCATTCTTTGGAGGAACATACTTCTTTGTAGTCATGGTCCAATATTGCATTCCCATACATTGCAAGTGACATTCCATACGGCTTTTCCAAAGAGTGTAATTTGTTCCATCAAACCTTGGACTATCCTTCTTCTAGGAAGACATCTTAGATCTCCTCAAGTTGTTAAGATTTTTTTTAGAGGAACCTAGCTCTAATACCAATTGTTGGTTTTAGAACAGACAACTGAGAGGGGGGTGAATCAGTTGTCACCAAAACTTTCTTTTCTTTAAACACTTAAATCCTTCTTATATTTCTAAAGCATAATAATGATTCAATCATGGAAGCACAATGCAATAACTTAAGAGAAGAAACACATTAACACATATGACACCAAGATTTTAACATGGAAAACCCGGTTAAGGGAAAAACCACGGGGTGACTAACCCAAGATTGTATTCTCTGTTAAAAGAATAAGAAAAAAAAAATGGCACTTGCCAATTAGGGCTCATTGCCTGAGCACACTGCTCACAAGAGGCCCACTACCTACAAGAGACACACTGTCTATAGAATAATATAAATATTACATAATTGAACTGGAGATTAGCATCTTCACCATGCTTGAGACATTCAATTTAAGCTCAACACTTCTACTCTACTTTTCGCTCTTCTCCTCTCTACCACTTTTTCATCTCAACCAAGGATACTTTGAAATGACTTCACAAATCTTATTTATACAAGACATTGACTTTGGGATGATCATCAAAGTCGGCAC
Source organism: Cunninghamia lanceolata (assembly GCA_027924645.1). Taxonomy (NCBI): domain Eukaryota; kingdom Viridiplantae; phylum Streptophyta; class Pinopsida; order Cupressales; family Cupressaceae; genus Cunninghamia; species Cunninghamia lanceolata. Next base: position 3,081,074 of record BSBN01000160.1, on the reverse strand, counting down.
AACATACTTTATTTTATTATAGAGCAGTTACAAAAATACAACTTGATTTGTTACAAAGACTTCATGCGTATCACCACATTGTCGGCCACACATATCTGGTATTTCAATCTTCTTTGACAAACACGCCATGCTTCATAGAACATCTTCAAGATCATCCACAAGATGTGTAAAACATCCATTCGGCCATGATTAGGAAGAACACCATCACCCGAGGGTAAATGTTCAATTACGAGCTCAATCTTCAATGCGGACTACCAACACAAACTGGACACAATCTAGAAACCCCCACAAGCTTGCCTAAATCACCAAGAACATCCACACCACTTCTTCTTATTGAAATCATTCACACCTTCATCCGGAACCTCAAGAACACTGGCTGTCATCACTATCACATTAGAATAAATGCTTACGGACCTCCAGACCATGAACCAATTGAGTTGTCAATTCATATTGGCTTCTTAAACATTCCACCAAATCTATAGAACAAGATATTGCATTTTTGGATCTCACCAGACCTATGTGTGTCACTCTGTCACCTCTAAACAGCTACCAGAACTGGTTTTACTCATATGGCCATAACTTCTCCAAATCTTCATGCGAACCTCTCAAATCTTGACTGGATCATCTTTAGACATATATCTACAAACCCTTTGATGCACATTCTCTGATCTTCATCTATCTGGGATCTTCACTTCATAGAGCTTCACTGTCTTCACTGTTTCTGATAGGACTAATTTTCTCAATATCCTCAGCACACAGCTCATCCAACCCTTGACATTAATGCAACAAGAGTATGTTGACATCAATGACAACAATGGTTAGGCCTATACTTGCAACACAACTATCATCAATATATCCATGAATCATATTACAATTGCAACTTGGCAATGAAGCCATACAAAGAAGAAAATATCCATATCAATAATAATATCTAATCTTGGTTGCCTCGATCCTTCGATCATCTGCAAACAAAGTCCAAGAAAGTGGTTGAGGTGCCTTTCCCACCCAACCATGGAGTACTAAACTTCCTCAGGTTTCTTTATAACTCGAAGAAAGCAACGACCCTAAACAAGGAGCCTAGCAACCTAGAATGGTGTAAGTAGGAGGGAAATTCTCGATGCATGCCTATTGCCTATATGTATCCTAATACTAGAATGACATAAAATCTTGCAAACAGGATGTGGCAGAGACTTCAATGGTACAATAGCTTGGCCAAGCATTTTAAATAAAATGATAGTTTTAAAAAAAGTAAAACTATCATCTCTGGGAGCCCACATTCGGCATCCTGTCCTGAAAGTTCATACTTTACCAAAATACATACAACACAATTTTCCTATGTTTTGTTTTCCATAATCAAAATATCTATATTTCAAAATAAAAACATTATTTCCATTGATCAAATGATTTCACTGGTTTGCATAATGAAAAGTTTACTATTTTTCCCTTATTTTATCTGATCTATTTGAAGATCTACCAGATAAACATAATGTATTTCTTTCATAATCAAGAATTTGGATATACTACTAGTTTTTCCAATTGAAATGAAGAAATAACATTTATCAAGAATAATTCGAAAGTTTCTACAAGTCTTTCTCATTGATGCAAATAAAAGAATATTTATTTTTCTCAAGAACAATGAATTCAATCATATATATATTAAAGAAAAAAAAAATATATATATATATACTATATAATTCAATTTGACAGTTGAACCCAATCAACATTGTAGTTCTATTCTTCATATTCATTTCCAATAAACACAACAATACGACATACATACATACATACATATTGATTATAAATTTAATTGTCTGGAAACAAAATGGTTTATAATTGTATTCAATTTTATGAATGATAACTTTATATATATATATATATATATATATATATATATATATATATATATTGCTATGAAATAATTAATTCAGTCATTCTATTTTTCAGACAATAAGAAATACAATCAAAACATTTCCAATAAACACAACAATACGACATACATACATACATACATATTGATTATAAATTTAATTGTCTGGAAACAAAATGGTTTATAATTGTATTCAATTTTATGAATGATAACTTTATATATATATATATATATATATATATATATATATATATATATATATATATATATATATATATATATATATATATATATATATATATATATATATTTTGCTATGAAATAATTAATTCAGTCATTCTATTTTTCAGACAATAAGAAATACAATCAAAACATTTACATTGATTACTGTCATAAACCTTTCAATTTCTAGATTATAAAATTACTTTACAAAAGAAAGGAAATTCATATAATATTGAAGCTCATACAATTAACAATTAAACTAAAAACAATAATGAAAGCTTATTTCATCATATTCATTTCTAACTATCAAAATATACACAACATATATTCATAATATATATATATATATATTAAAAATAAACAAGATAAAATTTATACAGTCATTATGATTTTAGACAATAATCTTTATGTTATAAATTGATATAAAGAACTTTTCAGCTTCCAGAATGTATGATACAGTCATTACATTATACAGAATAGGAAAAGATATGCGTTGGTATATATATATATATATATCAATCTGAACTTGATTAAATGCAACAGAGATATGTTTCAAGGATCTCATAATTATATAAGATGAATTAGAAAATTGTTTAATAGATTAAAGCTTATATGGAACAGAAACTGTCCCCAAATGGGGTCACAATCCCTTAGGGACTACGGCTCCATTTGGGGAAGCCGATTCCCTCTTCTACAGACTACGACCTATGGCCAGTAAAACTAAGTTTTATTTAAATAAAATAAAATACAAACGATGTCAGATATGAGACATTTCTATCATTATAAATTGGAAATAAGGTCCGAGCAAAGATAGCCATCTACTCTGGTGTATCCTGTCATAACCCAAACTACTGCATGACCCACGAGGGTAGATACATGTCTATCGTGTGGTCTCCTCAACCCATCAGGTATCACTTCTGAAAAGTAAAGGCATGTGCAAATCATCGTCTAGCCATGGCTCCACCCCGATGTACTGTCTCTAGGTCACCCAAATGACATCATCCAGCATCCGTCTCTAGTACTGAACCTGACCTGTATAAGTGTACTCAACATCCTAATATAAGAATACAAAGGCCTCAAATGGATGGCGATAGTACCCACATGTCGACCATGTAACTGTAATGTGCTCCCAAATTCACACATGTAATAGAGTAACCCTGGCTGACAATGCTGAATCATAAAGATAGAAAACTATATGCATCTCATGATACAGCTGCCCCAACATCATTGGCCCCTAGGAATACATGGTCTCATGCCTCATCATTCCCTCGATCATCTCGCCCCAACCAACTAGAAAACCCTTACCCCTCCTATCAGGCATCACTACACTACCAATCAAAGTGCACAGGAATAAGGCAAAGGGATCTATACCCACAGCCAGTGTCCCTTCATAACTCATATCTCTCCCATCTATTGATAGAACAATATGATCTTGGCCAAATACTTTGATCAGGGCCCTTCGTCCCCTCCTCATGTCATATCTCACCCACCGGCTGTGAATAGGTAGCTTGAGGATGTGATAAACATCCTCAAACATGATAGTGATCTCCCCAGTCGGAAGCAAAAATGTGCAGGTCTTCGAATGGTACCGCTCCACTACTGCTGTCATCAGAGCTCTATGAGCTCGTAGCACCGGCATCAATGCCACTGTTAAGAGCCCCAACCTAGCCAGTCGGGCCTGAGCGGCATCATCAAACTGATCGAATAATGCCATCACCGATGGCACGCGTCACTCCCGTGAGTACACTATAAACGACCTCATATCCTGCATCCACAACTTTCAGGTCAGAAATCTACCTATCTTTTTACCAAAACACTCCCTTTCTTCTAAAGTTGAATGCTAAAATCATTTGGCACCAAAACACTCCATGCTTTGCACCGCTTTACAAATAGCGCTACTGCTTCTTCTAATGGCACTATTATAGATAATAGCACCACTACGCACAATACTTAGTGATATTTTAGAAAATGGCATCACTCTGTCACTTGGCGCTATTCTAAAGAATAGTACCAATTCTCCCCATAGCGTATTTACCGCACATTGCGCTAATCCTACACATCGTGCTAAAACAAAATATGGCGCTACTCTAACAACTAGTGCTATTCTAGAACATAGCGCTACTATAATGACCATTTGGCTCTAAAATGCCAAAACCCTAACACCTGCACACATTGCGCCAAAACAGATGATGGTGCCAAAATGCTAGGTATTTGATGCCAATCTACCCCTATTCTACCCGAACAAATAGCGCCAATCCAGAGGATGGCGCTAATCTGTGTTCTTTTGGCATTGCGTGACCTAGCGATAGCACCACCATTGCAAAACCCAATTCTCAAACCCCAAAAATGCACGTAAATCAAAAAATCACAAAGCTAGGGTTAGGCCCTACCTAGGGTCTAGTTGCTAGTGCCCGGCCAAACAATCAGAACAGCTCAGAAATGTGTCGAAGTCGCGGGAATTGGGGGTTGTGATCTGCCATCTCTCCTCTATTTCTTCTTCTCACTAGGTCAATGTGTACAAATGTGGCACTCTTAGGGCCCACTTCTCCTAATATAGCATGCCATGTCATCCCCCACCCACTCTTTTTCCCCTCCAAGGTGCAGATTCCAACCTTTTTCCTCCGTTTTTCTTCTTGCAATCTTCTTTTTCCATCACCAATCCAACTTTAACTCTCGTCGCATCCTTTCAAGAACTCGACCGAAAAAAATTATTTTTTCACCGACCTCTTGAGGGGGCATCCCTTACCCATCTTATTCCTTCCTGGCAGCTGGGGCATATTTTTCTTCGACTTGACATCACTTCCCCCCTAGGTCCTAACGCCACATCAAAGAGGGGCAAATGTAGACACCTAAAAATGTCTTTTACCATCAAACCAACTCCCGACATCTCTAAACTATCAATTTCCCTTCTATTCAATTAATTAAATTTTTATTTAATTAATTATCCCTTCGTCACCTAATTTTCCATCATTCTATCCCCAACAATTGAATTAATTTCATTAATTCAATAGTCCAAACCTTAGCCATTTGATTTAATAAATATGCAATATTTATTTGGTCAATTTCCCTCTCCTCACTAAATCTAATTAATTAGCTAAATTATGTTTAACTAATTGATTCAGCTACTAATTGACCTATCTCTACCCTAGGCAACCTCATCCTAGCCCTAGGATTAATTAAATAAAACCTATATTTAATTAATCCGAACCTCTCATTTGGGTGGTCAAACCTAGCTTAACACCCTTCCCCACATCCTCCAAATAAAAAATTGAAATATATCCACATAAGTCAATTTTTTATTTAAATATATCCCACATCACAATTAATTCCTCTTACACCCCCATACCTCATTTATCTCCACTTATCCCCAAATGATTTTTTAATTCATTTAACATTCCCCATATGAATCTTTAATTCCTAAATATTCCATCTCACCCATACTCATTTAATTCCTCCTTTCCCCAAAATGAATAAAAGATTTACTTTTCTTACTAGCCCTCCATTCCTCGAAGATCAAATCTAGGCCCTCCACATCACTTTTATCCTCCACCATTGATCTTCCAAAACAATCTCCACCATTGGATCAAAATCCCTCCAAAATCTTTATAAATACAACACCTTTCAACCCATTTTGGGATCCAAGTTTTATGTAATGTTACCATGCCCAAATATCTATTGAGCTAATTAGTTAGTTGTCTTTGAGATAGCATTTCACATTTGAATCAATTAGGGAATATCATGTCTTAGGAGCTCTTGGGTGCAAGCTTCCTTTCCCTTGATGAGATTGGGTCTTCTTATCTAGGTATAAATTATTTGTTTTGATTATACATTTGGTTTGTGTTTTTACCTTGATTTTGATTTCCTAATCTACAGTCATCTCTAAGGAGAAAATTTTGAATGCTATTGTTACCTAATTTAGCTTCCACCTCAATCAAGTAGAGCTGAGATAGTTTGTTTAAAAAAGAATGAAAAGGTACACATTATTTTTTGCTAAAGTTTCATTCATATGCACATAAGTATTATCAAATAAATTGCAGTTCAGTTTGCAAATGTATACAAGAGAAAGATTACATAGATTTTACATAACTGCTATCTTTTATTAATAATCATAAATGTATAGTGTCCCACACAAGCCATGGGAGTAACTTTTTCAATGCAATATGAAAATAAACTATACATTTGAATGAAAAAGAAAATAAAGAGCATATGGAAAGAGTAGAGATCTGTCATTGCCTTACTACTAATGATGAATCCCAAGTTGAACTGCTTCATCCTTGCTTTAGTTCCTGTCGCTTGAGTGCTCCAGAAGTTGATCTGCTACTGCTTACAATTCCTGCAAGGGATGAAAAAATTGTGTTAGAGCTTGGGATCCATATTCCTTTCATATACTATATCAAAAAATATATAGTTTATTCTCCTAAGGCATTGAAATGGTTTTTACAATGTCACAGCTATTAAGAAGACCAGAGGAGTATCATCAATCATCATGAGCATCATTGGAAGCTTTTGGCTTCATTGTTTTATCTAACATGTTTGTTCACTATGCAGGTATAGGTGCATGTTTCATTGTTGAGTTACATTGTTCAATATCACAACACGTGGAGAAAAATGGGCTCCCATAAGGGTTGAGCATATATCTCATCACCTATAATGGTGAATTGGTTGACATCACTATCATAAATGAAAAAATATTTACTCAATTAGAGCCCAATAAGAGAAGACAATCACCATGATTGGATAGCAAAGTAGAGTTTAAGTGAGTCTATCATTGGCTCATAGTCACAAAGATCATGGAAGATATACAAAGACAGTGATCCTCAATCATGAATGAGGAAACAATGCATAGGTGAGAGGTTTCATTCCATTTTTTCAACATTTATGAGTTTACATTTCAATAACAAGTGGTAAAAGTTCAAACAATGCATAGTGCACAGTCAAGGAGATCAAAAGAGATATAGGGACAGTCTACAGAATGAGGTAGAGTTACATAATCAACATGAAGAACATAAATAAAGATTAGTGTTCTTAAGATCCTGATATATCACTATAGTTAAAGGAGACAATGTTTCCCTTATGTCACAATGAGAAGACAATCACATCTTGTAAGGGAGTTCTATTCATTCTCAGGCAGGTATTGTAACTCATTTTGGAGTTCTTTCAGCATGAGGTAGGATTTGTAACTCATTTTATAGATATGTATGACAGTTTACACCTTTGAAGATCAATAGAGATAAGCATTTTGCCTTCTCAAATTTTTGTTCCATTGTGTGCATTTGAATGATTGGTGCAGTTACATGTGAAGTTATTTCATTCCTTCTTGTTGCATCTCATTAGTATCAACTTTGTGCAGAACATATATGTATTTGCAAGTTATAAGTTGTGTTAAGATGCAAGTGATTCGAGTTGTGAGAAGTATTTTTTCCTTCTAGGATTGTATGCAGTATATCCTCCTTATGAAATATTGATACAAAGGCATATAGGTATTGAGTTGTGCATGTCAATCTTTGTTGTTGATTGAATCTGTGTGAACAAGTAGCTGTGTAAGTTTCAGACAAACATTTTGGTGCATCACCTTAGGAGATAGTTTCATTTTCATGTTTCAAATGTTTCACCAATAGGCTAAGTTTACTCAGAAAGGGTGCACTATTAGGAGATAAAAGTTTTTGGCATGCCCGATGGGATAGTTTGGACTGTTTTAGTCTATAAATTTTCTGTACATTACTAATATTTGGTGTCTATATTAGTGATTTCTACCTTTGGAGGCAAAAAAACAACACACCTGGTGACTCTGGAGAGATTATCTACTGGTTTCAATAGTTCAAGTGCTAGTATCATTCACATTTTTCATCAAGAAAATGTATTTTTTTTCTAATTTTCCATCTTTTTGAATGAATAGGCATGTCTATGTTTCATAAGAATATGCCTTATCAACCTCCATTTCATGAGGATGTTGTTCATACTGCTTCTTATCAGCCATATCAAAGTAACTATATTGCTGGTTTTATCCAAAATAGTCATGTAATTGCAAGTAACCAACAGATTCAACATGCTTACCACCCACCCACCCTTGCTCAGGCTTCATTTCAGTCCGTGTATGCTCAAAATCACCCTCAAGAAAATAACTTTATAGAAAACCAACATGCTTATCACCATAGTCAATCTCAAAATTTGGACAATTTGGGGATTGGTGATATCAAAAACATATTGCTGGACTGGACTCGGCAATTAGGTGAGATCAAGTGGCAACAATAGTTCCAGTTCCAGTAGGAGGAGTTGGCTTACCAGGCTATCTAGCCTCAACAAGAGATGAAAATGGAAAAAAATCAATATGAGGAGAAGCTTGCACAAGAAGATCCTGTAAAAGAGGAGCAAAAGAGGCTTTTGTTGGCTCCACTTCAAAGGTTGGAAACTCAATCGGCTATTTCTTTTCCAAATCCATTTTTTGAAGAAGAGGTTTTCAAGTTAAAAGTACTAAGCTTCAAGCAAGGTGAGTCTCCTAAGTCTCCTAAATTGAAAATTCCAAGTTTTAGAGGGCCTCATCCATTGAACAAACCTATACTTGAACAAGAACAACCTATATGTCTTCAAGAGACCAAACCAATTCCTCAAGTTTCCTTGTCAAACTAGCCTTCCTGTCTTACTATCTGTCTTTGTCCAGGTGGACCTATTTTTTACTAAGAGATTTGGCCTAATGAGCCAACGAATGAGTTTTGTGAGGTAGAACAGGAAAGAGTTTTTGTTGTTACTTCACTTGCACATGATAAGGAAAATGAAAAATTAGGCCTATTGCAAATTAATTATGAGAAAAATTAGTTAGGACAGCAGGGTATTAAATAGAAGATAAGTGCTAAACATGAGATGCTAACAAGTTTATTCAATGAACTTCCTAGTTTTGTTGAACAAAGTGAGGATAAACAAGAAATTTTGCTGTAAAATGGTGAAGTAATGACTAATTCATTCAATGAGCTTCTTGGTTTTGTTAATGAGGATGAAGAAAGCATACTTGTACTAACACCATTAGCAAATTTTGAGCAACAGGATGATGAAAATCACTTTGACAAGGTGTTGGTTCATCAAGAAGCAAGTGAAGACAGCCTCATCTTGAGAAGTGAAGTTATCCAAACTAAACAAGGAGGACCAGGGCTTGTTTGTCAAGGTAAAGGCTTTGATGTCTATAATAATCAAGAAGTCAATCATGAAGTTGAGATAGGACATGTTGTGCATAAGAAGGTTAATGAAGAGTTTGATGAAGACTTTTTCACAAGCACAATAGAGGAGTTTTGTTCCAATCTTGTTGATAAGGCAACACTTCTTGAATCTGAAAATTGCAAAAAACATAATGAAATGGAGAAAGAAGACATGAATTCTTTTTGTAAAAGATGAGTTACCCCATGCCAATCAACATAGTGAAGTTGAAGAAGTACTTCATCAGCAAGAAGACAATACTTCAGAGAAATATTTTGAAAAGAATGACCTTGTTCTTGAGGTTAACGAAGATGTCCCAACCAAAAAGCTTTCAGACCTTGAAGGGAAGCCCAAAGATATCACACATATATACAAGAGGTTAACATTCCTGAAGAGGATCATGATCAAAATTGTTTTTGGGATGATCTGGAGGAGTTTGTGCTAACCTTGATGTCAAGCCAGCTCCGAAAAATGAAGAATGCTATGAACATGAGAAATGAAAAGAGGAAGCTAGTTTCTCAAGAGAGCTACAACAAGAGTTTGATAAGTCTAATCAGTTGGTTATTGCGGAGGTTAGTCATAAGTATGAAATTAAGACAACTTGTTTTGACTTCATTTCAAGAGGTTGCCCCATTAGAGACCTTGCCAAAGTGGAGCTCCAAACTCAAGAGTACCAACCCATGCATTTTCTTTCACTTATTCTCCATGATTACACATCAATGGAGGTGCAAGAGGAGGTATGAGAGCTATTTTTAAAGAAAGAAGAGGAACCTATCAACATGAGTATACCTATGTTTTTCTTCATGTACTTTCTTGTTACTGCCATACAGGACAAATACATAAAAATGTTGAGAAGAGGTAGCTATTTTTCCCTACCAATCAATGGTTTTATTTAGCTTGCTTTAGTTTTGGGTAGTTAGGGTAGAGTAGATGCAATTTCCTTTCCTCTAAGTGCAGTTTTTGTATAGATAGTTTTCTCTATTTTTTTGGTAGATGGAATAAGATTTGAAGGTGTTATACACTATTTTAGATGAGTTACAATAGTATGCAAGATAGTTCCTCAAGTCTTTTCGTGTTCCTATTCGACTTTGTGCCCAATGGATAAGTTCAGGTAACTAGTCAAGATGTTTAGTAGGCAAACATATAGCAAATGTTACCTAATTTAGCTTCCAGCTCAATTAGGTAGAGCTGAGATAGTTTGTTTGAAAAAGAATGAAAAGGTACACATTATTTTCTGCTAAAGTTTCATTCATATGCACATAAGTATTATCAAATAAATTGCAGTTCAGTTTGCAAATGTATACAAGAGAAAGATTACACAAATTTTGCATAACTATTGTCTTTTATTGATAATCATAAATGTATGGTGTCCCACACAAGCCATTGGAATAACTTTTTCAATGCAATATGAAAATAAACTATACATTTGAATGAAAAATAAAAGAAAGAGCATATGAAAAGAGTAGGGATCTATCATTGCCTTGTTACTAATGAAGAATTCCAAGTTGAATTGTTGCATCCTTGCTTTAGTTCTTGTCGCTTGAGTGCTCCATAAGTTGATCTATTGCTACTTGAAATCCATGCAAGGGATGAGAAAATTGTGTTAGAGCTCAAGATCCGTATTCCTTGCATATACTATATCAACAATATATAGTTTATTCTCCTAAGGCATTGAAACAATTTTTGCAATGTCACAGATATCAAGAAGAGCAAAGGAGTATCATTAATCATCATGAGAATTATTGGAAGCTTTTGGTTTCATTGTTTTATCTAACATGCTTGTTCACTATGTAGGTATAGGTACATGTTTCATTGTTGGATTACATTATTCAATATCACAACACATGGCAAAAAATGGGCTCCCATAAGGGTTGCACCCAACATGCTACCCTCTTCTTTTGAGAGTGATGAGAGTGTAAAATCATTACATTTATCAACTTTGAGCATATATCTCATCACCTATAATGGTGAATTAGTTGACATCACTATCATAAATGACAACATATTTACTCAATTGGAGCCCAATAAGAGAAGGAAGCCACCATGATTGGATAGTAGAGCAGAGCTTAAGTGAGTTTATCATTGGCTCATAAAGTCATAAAGATCATGGAAGATATACAAAGACAGTGATCCTCAATCATGAATGAGGAAACAATGCACAGGTGAGAGGTTTCATTCCATTTCTTCAACATTTATGAGTTTACATTTCAATAACAAGTGGTAAAAGTGCAAACAATGCATAGTGCATAGTCAAGGAGATCAAAAGAGATATAGGGGTAGTCTACAAAATGAGGTAGAGTTGTAGAATCAACATGAAGAACATAAATAAAGATTAGTGTTCTTAAGATCTTGATATATCACTATAGTTTAAGGAGACAATGTTTCCCTTATGTCACAATGAGATGACACAATCACATCTTGTAAGGGAGTTCTATTCATTCTCGGGCACGTATTGTAACTCATTTTGGAGTTCTTTCAACATGAGACAGGATTTGTAACTTATTTTATAGATATGTATGACAATTACACCTTTGAACATCAATAGAGATAAGCATTTTGCCTTCTCAAATTTTTGTTCCATTGTGTTCATTTGAATAATTGGTGTAGTTACATGTGAAGTTATTTCATTCCTTGTTGTTGCATCTCATTAGTAGCACCTTTGTGCAGAAAATATATGCATTTGTAGGTTATAAGTTGTGTTAAGATGCAAGTGATTCGAGTTGTGAAAAGTGTTTTTCCTTCTAGGATTGTATGCAGTATATCCTCCTTATGAAATATTGATGCAAAGGCATATATGTATTGAGTTGTGCATGTCAATCTTTGTTGTTGATTGAGTCTGTGTGTACAAGTAGTTGTGTAAGTTTCAGACAAACATTTTGTTGCATCACCTTAGGAGATAGTTTCATTTTAATGTTTCTTCCTTACTCTTTCCCAGCAAAAGCATTAGTTTAGTTAAGTTTTTAGGTGAACACCATAAGAGCCAGCTTACTCTGGAGGTTAGCTTCCATTATCTAAGCCCACAATCAGGGAGGCTTTCCAATGTTTCACCAATAGGCTGAGTTTACTTAGCAATGGTGCACTATTAGGAGATAATATCTATCAATTCCTTTAATTCAAAGAAGTCCTCTAGGATTGATAGAATTTCAATTGAGTTTTATAAAGCCAATAGTGATTAGGTTGCAGATGAATTGAAGGAGGTGTATGATGAAAACTTTGAAAAAGGTTCTTTGGGGATGAGTATAAACAAAGGTTTAATAAAAAATTTTCCCAAATAAGGGGATAAAACTTTGGTAAAATTGGAGACTGATTACTATTTTGAATTCTTCTTATAAGATTTTGGATAAATTGTTGGCTCTTCAATTAATTGTTAAGAAATGTGTCTCAACCTTGCAACTTCAAAAGGTTACTATTCTTCCCAGTTTTAGTCTTTTCGAATACCCTTTATTTTGAAGAATGATCTAGAACTTTCAAATTTTCCAAAAGGGCTAAAAATGGCAGGACTTACTATTTTTAGTAAATTTACATTTGACCTCATAATGACTTAAAATTTCCCTAGAAGGTATGGAATAGCTAAGTAACATCTCAGGTGATTTTCAATTCAAGATCATACCTGGATCGCGAGATATTAAAGTTTCTATTTTTTGAAAATTGCTGAAAAAGTTTTAAACTCAATTTTGAGGCACTTAAAGGTCCCTAAACACTTTAAAAATTGTCACAACTGAAAAAGTGGGTTTTAGGGTGATACATCTCTTCACAAGCTTTTTGATGCATCAAACAGTTCGTTAATCAGACACCTAGATCAAAAGTTATGACCTCCAGAAGTTGGACCTCCTATTTTGGGAAATGTAAAAATGTGTTGGACACATAAAAGAACTATAAAGGGGAGAGTTACATGTGTTGGTGTGTAGTTTGGCACATCACAAGACATCTTTGATTGGAGATAATTTGGGCACCACATTTGGGTGGTTTTAGCTCATGGTTTTGTAATTACCAGTAACGGTTTACTGTATTGTATCTCCTATATATCAGGAGCTGGAGATGGGGGTTGTGTGTAAAAATCTTATAGATGTTAAGTTACCTCCTGGATCTCTGGTTGGATAATCCCTATAAAATCTTTCTCAACAAGTATATTGTAATCTTCTTGATTCCTGAATAATATATTGGATGGCTTTAGAGTGTGGGGTTTTTTACCTGAAAGGGTTTTCCCCACGTATATTTTGTGTTGTGAGTTTTGTGTTTGCATTTGGAAGTTGTTATTATCTTTCTATTAATGTGCATCTTAATCTGTAACTGTAAAAGTAAAAATTTGCATAAATCTTTCAATCAATGTAGGAAGCATTTCCGCATACCTTGCTTCCTTTCAGTTGGTATCAGACCCTGATAACCTTTGGTTCTAGTTGTTGGGTAGAGGGTTTTTTGATTTGATCTTCATTTGTGTGGGAGCTTGTGTAGAGGATTTTGAAATCTTTGTTGGAGGTAAGAGATGGTGAGCACATATGGGAGGTTTGAGATAGATAATTTTAATGACAGTAATTTTGAGTTGTGGAAACTCAAAATGGAGGACATGCTTGTAGATTGGGATTTATGGGATGCCATATCTGGTACGAAACTAACGACAATGTCTCAAGAAGACTAGGATCTCAAAGATTGAAAAGATAAGGGTTTGATAAGACTCTGTTCTCTTGAATATCAATGAAGAGAAGATTGCAAAGGATCTTTGGGAGAAGCTTGGAGATGTTTATCAGGATAAATCCTTGGTGACCAATTTATTCCTACAAAAGAAATTGTATTCTTTGAGGATGGAAGATGGAGGATCTGTCACTGATCACCTATATACATTCAATATGTTTGCTTCCTAGTTGAATTATGTTGGTGTGAAGATGAAGGAGGAGGATTGATGTATGACATTATTGTGTTCCTTACCAGATTCGTGGGACCACCTTGTTATGGCCATTGGGAGTACTACTGCCACCTTCAAGATGGATGAAGTCGTTTCTTCATTGTTGTATGAAGAGATACGAAGAAAGTCTTCTAAATTAGCTAAGGAGGCTCTTATGGTTTGTGGTAGATCTAAAGAGAAGGGAAAGACAAAGGATAAGAAGAAGAAAGAAAAAGGAAGGTTCAAATCTCTTGGGAGATCTAAGTCTCCCAAAAAGTCCAAGGCCCTGTGTTGGAACTGTGATAAACTTGGTCACTTTCGCAAGGAGTACAAGGAGGAGAAAAAGAGAAAGAAGAAGAATTATGATTCAGATTATGACAAGTCCTCTCAAGATGAAGGAGAAGCATTTGTTGCTGCCTTGGCATTGCATGCATCTAAGGATGTGTGGCTTATTGACTCTGGTGCATCTTTTCACATGACCACACATCAGGGTTGGTTTTTGAAGTATGAATAATATGATGGTGGAAAGGTGTACTTGGGTGATGGTTCTCTCCTAAATATTGTTGGCCATGGGAGAGTCTTGATTTGATTCCCTGATGGATGAGTGAATGAAATCAATGGTGTTCTGCATATCCCTAGTTTGACATAGAACCTTCTTTCTATAAGTAAGTTGAATGATGTGGGTGTGCAGGTTGTTTTCTCGAATGGAGGATGCAAGATGACTAGAGGATCTATGGTGTTGGCTAAGGGTGTTTAGATTGGCACTTTGTTTCAACTTGATACATGTGTAGTTCAGTACAATAGTGCCTTTGTTTCAAAGAAGAGAGCTTCTGAGTCTTCATCCTCACCATTGGAACCGGTAGCAAAGAGGACCGTTGAATCTACTTCCGATGGTCATGCTTTCTGGGTACCTAAGGGTGCTCATTCTATGGAGATGAAACTTCAAGCTGAGAAGACAATGTTATGGAATCAAAGGCTTGGTTACATTGGTGAAAAGGGTTTGAGGACCCTAAAAAATAAAAATCTTGTTGAGGGTATGCATGACTGTAATCTTGAGTTTGATTTCTGTGAACATTCCATTTATAGAAAACATAACCATGTTTAGTTTTATTCTAGTTCTCAAAAATCTTCTGAGATGTTGGACTTGATTCATTCTGATGTGTTTGGTCCTATTAATGCTCCTTCGATTTCAAAATCTATTTACTTTGTTTCATTCATTGATGACTATAGTAGGACATGGGTATATTTCCTTAGAAGTAAATCTAAAGTCTGTAATAGATTCAAAGAGTTCAAAGCTCTTGTAGATAATCAAAAGGATAGAAAGATTAAGTGTTTGAGGACTGACAATAGTGGTGAGTTTTGTTCAGCAGATTTCGATAAGTTCTATAAAGAACGGGGGATTAAGAGGCACAAGACAACTTCGTATATCCCTCAATAGAATGGAGTTGCAGAGAGGATGAATAGAACGTTGATGGAGAGGGCAAGGAATATGCTAAGTGGAGCTGGTCTTGAACAAAAGTTTTAGGTTGAAGCTGTTGCTACCGCTTGTTACTTGGTTAACAGGTCTCCTACATTAGTACTCATTGATAAGATACCTATGGAGGTATGGTCTGGTAAAAATCCTTCACTAAGATACATTCGAGTATTTGGTTGTGAGGCATATGCACATGTGCCTAAGGATAAGAGGTCTAAGTTGGAGAACAAGGTTATGAAGTGTATGTTCATTGGTTATGGCATCAGTGTGAAAGGGTAAAAGCTTTGGGATCTAGTGGCTGAGAGATTTTTGTATAGAAAAAGTGTGATCTTCAGAGAGCTCAATCCTTCTTCTGTTGTCTTGCAACCAGAGAAAGAAGAGAAGAAAGATGATGTGGTTCAACTTCCTTCCACCCTTGAGAAGTTGAACCAAAAACATCTATTGGACCTTATAATGAGAAGAGCTCTAGTAGCTCTAAAAGTTTAGAAGAAGATGAAGAACCTCAACCTCAATCTTTGAGGAGGTCCACATAGATAAGGCATCAACCTGATAGGTTTGGTTATTCATTGCATGATTCCAGTGTAATTTTTCTTTAATTTCTAACACTAATGAGCCTAGAACTATGAAAGAGGCTATGGGTATGAAAGATGCACGTTCTTGGAAGGAGGCCATGGAAGAGGAGATGGATTCTTTGGAAAAGAATAATACTTGGGACTTGGTACCTTTGCCTGAAGGATGAAAACCTGTTGGATGCAAATGGGTGTTCAAAAAGAAATTTGGTGTAGATGATAGTGTTGAGAAATATAAGGCTAGATTGGTTGTGAAGGGGTATTCTCAGGTGGAGGGAATTGACTATGGTGAGATTTTATCTCCCATTGCAAAGATGACATCTATTTGGTTCATGTTATCTCTTACAGCAGCGTATGATCTAAAAGTGGAATAGATGGATGCAAAGACATCATTCCTTCATAGTGACTTGGAGAAGGAAATCTATATGTCATAGCTAGAGAACTATGTAGTGAAAGGTAAAGAAAATTTGGTTTACAAGTTGAAAAAGTCTTTGTATGGTTTAAAATAGTCTCCTAAGATGTGGTACCAGAAGTTTGATGCATTTGTGTTGAGTATTAGATTTCAAAGATTAAAATTAGATCATTGTGTTTATTACAAGTTTGACAATGATCACATTCTCATTATTGCATTGTATGTCGATGATATGTTACTCATTGGGAATGGTAAAAGTTTGATTTCAGATTTGTCAGCATAGTTTGAGATGAAAATATAGGGGTAGCTCAGTATATTATGGGGATGGCGATCATAAGAGACAGAGCAAAAAAAAACTTTGGTTAGGCCAAAGTAAGTATGTTAACATTGTGTTGGAGAGATTCAGCATGGTGGATTGCAGACCTTTGACTATTCCTATTACATTAGGGACAAAGTTATCTGTTGCAGATTGTCCAAAGTCTCCTTCTGAGATAGAGGATATGATCAGAGTTCCTTATGCTAGTGCGGTCGGTAGTTTGATGTATGTGATGGTCTGTACAAGACCAGGCATTTCCCATGTAGTGGGAGTCCTTAGTCGATTTATGGCTAATCCTGGATGGGTACATAGGGATGCAGTGAAGAGAGTGTTTGGATATTTGTGGGGTACTTCTGAGTATTCCTTATGTTATCATGGTTATCCTACAGGAGCTTGGTATTCACTTTGTATTCATGGATTTGTGTATTCAGATTGCGCAGGTGACATTGACAATAGGAGATCCACCAATGATTATGTGTTCACTATGTTTGGTGGTCCTATTAGTTGGATGCGTAAGCGGTAACCTGTGGTCATTTTGTCCACTACTAAAGCTGAGTACATGGTAGAAACTCATGCTTGTAAAGAAGCCATTTGGCTTAAGAGATTGTGTTCTGATGTTGGGTTTGATGCAGGGAAGATTACTATTTGCTGTGACAGTCAGAGTGCCATATGTTTGATGAAGAATCCTACTTTCCATGTGAGGACTAAGTATATTGATGTCTAGCACCATTTTGTTCATGACATGGTAGAGGATGGGAAGGAAACTTGGAGAAAGTTGATACTGTGAGGAATGTTGAATATTCCTTGACAAAACCTATGAGCACAAAGAAGTTTAGATGGTGTTCAGAGTCTATGGGCCTCTCGGCCCCTAGCAATTAAATTCTAGTGTTGATACTCCCTTTTCTCTTGCTAGGTGTTTGACAAGTGGGAGAATGTTAAGAAAAGTGTCTCAACCTTGCAACTTCGAAAGGTTACTATTCTTCTGAGTTTTGGTCTTTTCGAATACCCTTTATTTTGAAGAATGATTTAGAAGTTTCAAAGTTTCCAAAAGGGCTAAAAATGGCAGGACTTACTACTTTTAGTAACTTTATATTTGACCTTGAATTGACATAAAATTTTCCTAGAAGGTGTGGAATAGCTAAGTAAACATCTCAAGTGAGTTTCGACTCAAGATCATACCTGGATTGCGAGATATTAAAGTTTCTATTTTTGAAAACTTCTAAAAAGTTTTGAACTCAATTTTGAGACACTTAGAGGTCCCTAAATGCTCTAAAAATTGTCCTAACTAACTAAGTGGGTTACAGGGTGATAGATCTCTTCACGAGCTTTCTGACGCATCGAACGGTTCGTCAATCGAACACCCGGATCAAAAGTTATAACCTCTGGAAGTTGGACCTCCTATTTTTGGGAAA
Source organism: Cunninghamia lanceolata (assembly GCA_027924645.1). NCBI lineage: Eukaryota > Viridiplantae > Streptophyta > Pinopsida > Cupressales > Cupressaceae > Cunninghamia > Cunninghamia lanceolata. The sequence continues at coordinate 3,062,738 of BSBN01000160.1, read as the reverse complement.
TGTAAAAACGTGTTGGACACATAAAAGAGTTGTAAAGGGGAGAGTTACATGTGTGGTTGTGTGGTTTGGCACATCACAAGGCATCTTTGATTGGAGATAATTTTGGCACCACTTTTGGGTGGTTCTGGCTCATGGTTTTGTAATTAATGGTAATGGTTTACTGTATTATATCTCCTATATATCAAGAGCTAGAGATGGAGGTTGTGTGCAAGAATCTTACAGATGTCAAGTTACCTCCTTGATCTCTAGTTGGATATACTCCTGTAAAAGCTTGCTCTGCAAGTATATTGTAATCTTTTTGATTCCTGAATAATATATTGGGCAGCTTTCAAGTGTGGGTTTTTTACCTGAAAGGGTTTTCCCCACATATATCTTGTGTTGTGAGTTTTGCATTTGCATTTGGAGTTGTTATTATCTTTTTGTTAGTTTACATCTTAATCTGTAACTATAAAAGTAAAAAATTGCATAAATCTTTCAATCAATGTAGGAAGTGTTTCTGCATACCTTACTTCCTTTCATTAATCGATATTCTTAAGAAGATCATCTTGGTTAATCAAACCAGATTTATCAAGGGAAGACATATATTGGAAAACCTCATCAACAGTTGGGAAAGTCTCAATTGGGCCAAATTTTTAGGGCAAGAGGTATGCATGGTGTTACTTGATTTTGAGAAAGCCTATGATAGAATTGAGTGGGGACTTGTGTTGGCTATATTAGAAGCTTTTGGTTTCCCTATGGTTTTTGTTCTTGGGTTGAGGTTCCTTTTAAGGATGCTTCAAAGGTCAATTAGGCAAGGTTGTCCATTAGATCATGTTCTTTTTGTCATTGCAATAGATGCTTTTGTTGGAATACTAAGGATCACTGAGAGGGGGGTGAATCAGTGATATGATAAAACTAATTCTTCAAACAAGAACTTCTCACAATAGTACCAAAACAATATAACATGATCATGAAACACAAGACAATTGCATTAGGACATGAAAGCATTAACAAAGCACAAGAGACATAGGAACAACACATAACACGGGTGATTGAGTGGAAAACCCCAAAAGGGTTAAAACCACTATGAACATGATCTCCATTAAGCCTCATTGGAAAACCTCACTAGTTATAGTCTATGCCTCACTGGTAAATCTCACTAGTTACAAACTATACCTCACTGGCAAACCTCACTGGTTATAGTCTATGCCTCATTGGTAAAACCTCACTGGTTACAGACTATGCCTCACTATCAAACCTCACTGGTTACATATCCTATGCTTCACTGGCAATAGGAGCAATTACAACAATCTTAGAAAAAAAAATGTATACAAAGGGTTACTTTATTTCAATAACTAGTAGAAATATGGCAAATAAATGACTAGGTGACTAAAACTTTTAGTCACATGGCCAAAATTTTTTGCAACACAACTATAAATGACTAAATAAATGACTAATTTGGTCATTGGTTGAAATGACTAAATAAATGACCAAATAAATGACTAATTTGGTCATCGGGCAAAAAACACAACTAAATAATTGGTTAGACAAATAAAAATCACTAAATAAATGACTATTACTCCTCTATTCTTTTTTCTTTCCAATTTGATCATAATCCATGAATTCAAAGACGATACAAGGCAAGGCAATAAATGTCTGCTTAGACGGAAGGAATAAAGGGAGAGAAAGCTCAGACATTTCCCACGAGTAGAGCTGGATTATCTTGGCTCTTCAATCTATCTCAGTACACTAGCCATGGCACAACATGCCCATTAATGATCCGCAGGCCTCAGGGAAGTGACTGTCCAACCCCAACCTATCAAAAACATCATTACTTGCCACCTTGTCAACATCTACCGAGGCCTTCAATCGCACTTTTTGACTGTCAAAAAATAGAACCGGCCTACATAAAATGTCTAGGGGGTATCTCTACCCCCTCCATGTGACTTCTCATGTCTACCTAAAGATCTAGCCCTTTATCGAATGATTATATAATATATATTATATAATATTTATATTATATAATAATATAATATAATATTTATAATATTATATTATAATATAATATTTATAATATTATATTATAATATAATATAATATTATTATATTAAATAATATTAAATATTAATATTATAATATATTTAATAATATGGAGGCTTTTAGTTTCTAACCTACAAAATATTAACGATGGGCGCCAAAAGTAAAATGGTTAAAATTTAATTAAAATTTTGGTGCCCATCTTGAAACCAAGATAAACCCTAATCTCTTCCTGTTTGCCTATAACACGCTCTTCCTCTATATCATTTTCAGTTTTCTCTATGCCCTAGTTTCTTGCGTCCTTGGAACCACACCCACCATACCCTTTGTTGCAGATGTTGTCGATGCACAGTATAGCCTACCCTTGTTGCTTCACACTCATTTTTCACTTTTCAATATTAGGTCAGTTCTAATATATGTTTATTTTCAATTAGGGTTTTACTACTTTGATCTTCTTGTTTGGTATTTATTAATGTTGATACAAGATACAACTTAGAATTGGAAATCTTAAATCGATTGAAATGCTTGTGGATTGATTAAACTGTGTGGGTTTTGTTTACATTAATGTTTTAGATTACTCATCATGATCCATTGTCCAGATGAGGCAAACTGATGAATATAATAGGGTACAAAATGTTTACTCCAAAATTAATATCTTCCGGAACAATCATGTAGACAACTAGATACACTAATGTAGTTATTACACATTTTTGAAGTGGGTGCATAATTTCTCTTTTCAAATCTAGGCAAAGGATACAAAATATATAGCTTCTTAGTTTTTCTTTTGATTGTAGGATAAGGATATAGTGTGCTTCACTATTGAAAGGAAACTAGATAACTGTGTAGTGCTTTTTAATTCCCTCATACATGTAGTTTTTTGTCATTCTCACAAAGTTGAATTGTAGTCTTACTTTTGTGGTTGAAATGTTGATTGTGATGCCCTAAACCAACTCACCAAAAGAAACATGTGGAAACTAGGATTTCAGAGTAAGTTTTTTTCTTTTAACATACCATGTGCAACATAATAGCTTGTGTGGTAACCACATATTGTCTTGCATCCACTGCTAGTAATCACAACTTCTTTCCTGGGTTCTTCTCATAGGTAGGTCGCTTGTTACCCCTGAGCTAGTGTGTGTTATTCTTTCATCAATCTCCTTACCTCACCACACCTGCCCACCTTTGGATAGATGTTTGAGAGAAGAACATAAGTTGTGTAGCGTTTTTAGGATCCAAATCAAAAAGTAGTGTTGCTATAAATACTCCCAAGCCTATATTCATATGTGATCTATAGGCACCAAGAAAACACATCCATACAACCAGCATAGATTTAACAGGTATCTCAATGATAAATTTTAGGGTGTCTTCAAGATAACCAACATAGGAAAGGAAGTCAACCATGCACACATAATGATCAACTATAGGTGTAATGCAATAAGGGTTACAAATGTGATTGAAGTATGTACAACTCTCATCCACTAAACCTGCATGGCTACATGCACCTAGAATACAAGCAAATCTTACAATGTTAGGATATGTTCTAGAGTGCTTAATTAATTCAAAGATTTTGAGAGTGTCCTTGCAAAATCCATTTTGTACATATCCTACAATTATTGCATTCCATGAGATGACATCTCTTTGAAGAATTCTGTCAAACAGTTCACGTTTTTTGTCTATGATTCCATATTTTGCATACATGTCTATGAGAGCATTTCAAACTATAATATCTCACAATAATCCCCCTTCCATTATGCTTTCAAGGATGTCATACCCTGTTCCAAAGCTCCCATTTGGGCACAGGCAGGGAGGATGCTGGCAAAGGTTGTAGAATTTGGATTTACAACTGACAATTGCATTTGCTTAAAAGTTTCTAAAGCCTGTTCAACAAATCCATTTTGTACAATCCTACAATCATTGCATTCCATGAGATGACATCGCTTTGAGGCATCATGTCAACCGGTTTGTGTACCTTGTCTGTGCTTCCACATTTTTTATATATGTTTATCAAAGCATTTCCAACTATAATATTTGACAAAAATCTACCTTCTATTATGCCTTGATGGATGTCCATACCCTATTCCAAATCTTACCATTTTGATACAGGTAAAGAGGATACTGGCAAAGGTTGTGGAATCTGGCTTTACACCTACCAATTTCATTTGCATGAAAGTTTCTAAAGCCTTTTCAACAAATCCATTTTGTGCATATCATGCAATCATTGTAGTCTATTAGACCACATTTCTTTCAGGGATTTTGTCAAATAGTGACATACCTTGTCTATGCTTACACATACATCTCTCTCTCTCTCTCTCTCTCTCTCTTTGTATATGTATATTCAATTGCATTTTCTTGAAATTTTTTAATGCCTTATCAACAAATCCATTTTGTGCATATCCTACAATCATTGCAGTCCATGAGACCACAATTCTTCGAGGGATTTTGTCAAATAGTTTGGAACCAACTATAAATTTTAAAGCAAATGCAATTGGCTGGTGTAAAGCCAAATTCCACAACCTTTGCTAGCATCCTCCCTGCTTGTGTCAAAATGGTCACCCTCTCTCCCACATACATTTCAAGTCATGCCTGCGGTGATGCGGGGCTTCCCCGCATCACCACAGGCATGACTTGAAGTGCCTGCAGGAGAGTGGATAGTGTAAAATGTGGAAGCTACTTTTTATCTGAGTGCTATGCATTCTCTAAATTTTGTATGTAAATAGGTTTTACATCATGGTTTTCTAAAGGTACAGATCCTGTTTGATTTTAGGCAATAATTGATGCTGCTGCTTATGTTCCACCACCTCCCTCAGAGGAGAAGAAATAGAGAATATAAAAACTATAAGGGCCTCTGTCTGGTCATTATTTTTATATCTAGTTTATTATTTCATTTATCTCCTTAGGAATGATATTATGCTCTTAAAATTTAAAATTGAACAAACCCCATATTCAACAATAGGGTACTTTTCCATTCAGCATGGTTGCAAGTCTAATTCATGTTCTTTGAGGATGAATTATGTCTTGAAACATTGTTATATATTACTTGGAACTTGATCTAAGTCCAAAAAGTTAGGTTTTATCCTTGGTTTCACTGTTGCTCCATGCCCTCTTTATGATGCTTTCCCCTGCAGCAACAAGATTACTTTCATAGTAAGATCACCACTTACTGTTTAGTTTTGTTTTTTTGATGCTTTGATAGGAATTTTTTTTATCTTACCATATGTCATACAGTGGGAAGTCTTCTTGTGTTTTTTTTATTGCAAGAATCCATGGTAACAATCAAATTCAATTTTGTGTTGTTGTTGTCTAAAAGGTATCTTTTCTATTTATTTTTTTCAACTAGAAAATCAAATATTGCATTTTGGATATTTATCCCATTTTGCATATGGTTCAAAATGTTTTCCCACTAAATATTTATGATCTATATGTATATACATGTTTTCACAAAATTAGAGGTGCATGCCTCTAAAATAGCAATATAATTAACAAAATTTTAGCAATTCAGTCACTTATTTTAGGAAAGAAAGAGTTTAGAGCCTTGCTTGAAGCTATATGTGCTTGGTGTGACATGATAATGTTTTCTTAAAGTGGAAAAATTCCTCTCCTGCCTCAAGTTGTTTGGTGAGAGTTTTAGTGTTAATGTTCAAAATAAAACTCCAGAGTTGTGTATAAAAAGTTTAACTGTCTGTGGCCTCCTGAAAGTTTACAGTACTTGAACTCAATGAAGCATTTGAAACTAAAGTTTAATTTCTTTAGATTTTATTCAGTCACTTGGCTTCTTAGTTAGCTATAGTTTCAAAAGGTTTTGAAATGTGCTATTTCTTTTATGTAGGCATGAGACAGAGTAGTTACTACAAGTCTCTTAGTTCTAGACTATTCTTATATTTGCTCCATGCAATTGTCTTCCCATGGTCCACTATAATGTGTTTCTTTAACATTAAGGCTGAAGTGACTTATCTTTTATTATCATGACAATATTAAACTGGTGTAGAGTCTTATATTGACAACACCCTTTTTCTAAACATTTGCAATCAACAGAATGAGTGGATTGATATTGTAGCACCAGTTTAAACATAGCTTTCTTATCTCAATCCATTTTTTCTATATTCTAAATGGAGGAGTGCTATTGCTTGTTATAGATTGACACTAGTAATGGTTTACTAGTAATTGACACTTCTGGGCATGAATCTTTCACAAATTTGAGAGCTTGAGGTTCTAGCTTATGTGATATTTCTATATTGGTTGTTGATATTATGCATGGCTTGGAACCACAAACACTTGAGTCACTAAATCTTTTGAAAATGCAACATACGCCCTTTGTAGTTGCCTTGAATAAGGTAAGTCTGGATGGTAGTTTCAATGTGTATTCAATATCTGTTTGCCATTAATTTTCATGAAAATTTTCCTACCTTAAAAATCACTGACACAAAACGCTGTCACTGTGTGCTTGACTTATTAAGGTGGATAGGCTCTATGGTTGGAAGGCTCATCCAAATGCTCCTATAAGAATGACCTTTAAGCAACAGTCAAAAGATGTTCAAAATGAGTTTGAACATCGACTTACTTAGGTTTGTCTTTGTACAAGCTTCATTTTTCTAATGGGATCTAGAACATACAATCATAGAATGGAAAAGTGTATCTCTTAAAGTAGGGTTCGAAGATTGGAAATATTTTATCAATCTTTCACATTGTTCTTTAGTCTGAACATTTTTTTGCAATGAATGCAGGTTATTATAGAGCTCAAAGAACAAGGACTAAATTCTGAGATGTATTTTAGAAATAAAGAAGTGAAGAAATATGTTAGTATTGTGCCAACTAGCACAATCAGGTATGACTTGAGCTTTTCCAATTTATCAAAATTTACCCAACTTAGTAGTGAAGAAAAGTTCAATGTCAAGTTTAATGGTTATTTTTCAAGTGTGTGTGCACACTACTACATAGACTTCAAGGACTGGGTAGGATGATCATGATCCAGACATTAGGGAACTAGGATTTCTATCATATAAGCATTGTAGCTTCTTATAATCTATTTTTTTCTATGTTCAAGTCCATATTTAGTTGAGGTTACAATATACTAGATTTATGTAAAATAGCCAAAGACTAAAATCGTGAAACATGAAGGCTTAGGTTCTCCTGGCAAGATTACTCCTTAAATGACAACAAATACAAACTTTACTCTAGGTTCATTCCTTGTTCAAACTTTTGTATAACTCAAGATAGTCTTTTAACTTAAGTAGCATGCAATCATTGTTGTTGGCAAGGTTGCCAATGTGACAACTATTTCATGTGCCTACCAAAGACTGGCCCATTTTGCATATGTGTTTGATATGTCATATCAAACAAAGATCATGTTGAATTAATATTCTATGGATTAAAAACATGTTCCAAGGCACCAAAGCTCGAGATGGGAGATGCTAGCCAAGATCCTAGAGTCTGGCTCAGCACCTGCCAATTGCATTAACTTAAAACATTAATGACATTATTAGTAAGCCAAATTTGTGCTAATCAGCCAAAGATTTTAGGTAGTGGAACTACATTTTGATGAAGCACTTGAAACTCAAATGTACCATTTTGTGTACCCTTCATTAAGTAAATGTCTTGCATCTAGAAAATACCCTGCTGCCTTCATCTCTGAAGCCAATTGCTCCAACTTTGCATAGATATGTTGTGTCTATGGATGTGATATGTCTCCTACAAAAAAGGCATGTACCATTTTATAGCCTTCAATCCAACAACATCCAGGGATATTTTTAATTCCTCTATCTTTCATCAATCTCCTTACCATTTGAACCTCACCCCATCTGCCCACTTCTGCATATATGTTTGAGAGAAGAACATAAGGCACATCATTTTTAGGATCCAAATCAAAAAGTAGCATTGCTGTAAATACTCCTAAGCCTATATTCATATGTGATTTATAGGCACGAAGAAAACACATCCACACAACCACCACAAGTTTAAGTGGCATCTTAATGATAAAGTTTAGGTTGTCCTCAAGATAGCCAGCACAGGCAAGAAGGTCAACCATGCACACATAATGATCGAATGTAGGAGTAATGCAATAAGGGCTACTCATGTGATTGAAGTATGTACAGTCCTCATCCACTAAACTTGAATAGCTACATGCACATAGAACACAAGCAAAGTTTACAATGTTAGGATATGCTCCAGAGTGCTTCATTAATTCAAAGATTTTGAGAGCATCCTTGCAAAATCCATTTTGTACATATCCTACAATCATGGCATTCCATGAGACCACATTTCTTTGAGGCATTTTGTCAAATAGGTCACATGCCTTGTCTATACTTCCACATTTTGCATACATGTCTACCAAAGCATTTCCAACTATAATTTATGACAAAAATCCCCCTTCCATTATACTTTGATGGATGTCCATACCCTGTTCCAAAGCTCCTATTTTGGCACAGGTAGGGAGGATGTTGGAAAATGTTGTGGAATTCGGCTTTAGACCTAACAATTACATTTGCTTGAAAGTTTCTAAAGCCTTTTCAAAAAATCCATCTTGTCCATATCCTGCAATCATGGCATTCCACGAGACCACATTTATTTCTGCATTTTTTCAAACAATTCACGTGCCTTCTCTGTGCTTCCACATTTTGCATACATGTCTACCAGGGTAGTTGTAACTACAACATCTAGTAGAATTCCTTTATCCTTTATGCTTTGATGGATGTCCATACCCTATTCCAAAGCTCCCACTTTTTCATAGGTTCGAAGGATGCTAGTAAAGGTTGTGGAATTTGTCTTTACACCTGCCAATTGCATTTGCTTGAAAGTTTCTAAAGACTTTTCAACAAATCCATTTTGTGTATATCCGGCAATCATTGTAGTCCACGAGAACACATTTCTTTGAGGAATTCTATCAAACAATTCACATGCCTTATCTACGCTTCCACATTTTGCATACATGTCTACCAAGGCAGTTGCAACTACAACATCTGGCAAAAGTCCTCTATCCTTAATGCTTTGATGGATGTTCATACCCTATTCCAAAGCTCCTATTTTGGCACAGGTAGGAAGGATACTGACAAAGGTTGTGGAATTTGGCTTTACACTTGCCAATTACATTTGCTTGAAAGTTTCTAAGGCCTTTTCAACAAATCCATTTTGTGCGTATCCTACAATCATGGCATTCCATGAGACCACATTTCTTTGAGGCATTTTGTCAAACAGTTCATGGGCCTTGTCTATGCTTCCACATTTTGCATACATGTCTACCAGGGCCTTGTCTATGCTTCATAATTTTTATCTATAAATGAATATATTATAGTAGTTAAGCTTTTGATATACTCTTAACCCTATGATATAGACAACTTTTGCATGACCTAAACCAACTAAAAGTTTTTCAATGCTCTTCAAAAAATTTATGTCATTAAAATTTTGAGATTAGTTAATACTTTAATATGTGTTTTTTTTGCAGTTTGAGGTTACACTATTCTTTCTTGCCTCCACGACAAGTGATTCTTTTCTACAAACTTGTGAGCCAAAAGACAATTGTATTGCATCTAAAACTATTTGGACTCTTCCGTAAGTTTTGTGAAAATATTTCAACACTCAGTAATATACTAAGAATTCAATTCTTGAATTTGAAATGTTAACATGATTTCATTTTAGATTTTGTTGTTTATATTTTTTGAATCTTACTTGTTAAAAAACATGCTGCAACTTTGGTACTTGTTATTATTGTTAACTGCCTCGGCAAGTTATTCCCATTGCCATAATTTTAGTTTAGATTGTTAACACCTCAATGGCTTGTGTGAAGGAGAATATGGAATGCACCAAGGCTACAGTCAAAGCACCTGAACTAGTTAATAGAATGCCAAAAGAAATGATGTCTCATGGAATACTCAGTGGCAACATCTCTTTTCTAAGTGTCAAAAGATGTGAAGGGCTTCATTGGTCCAACCTGCCTTTCCATTGTTTTTCTATTGTATCTAATGTGGCTACTAAACTAGTTTCTTCTTCATCCAATCCTTGTAGTTTGTTGTACATGACAGAGTTGAACTAGTTTTTTCTTATGGCAGCCTTGTGCTAGTTTTTTATTATTTGTAATTCTTTTCTTGCATTGTTCCAATACCAAAAAAATATTTATTGCCACTTTGCTTTGTCTTGTTTCATTTTCTTATTGGTCAATTCTCAAGTAGAAAGTGTTGGCTCAAATTTATCAATCTTTACTTGGCAAAATCATAAAATATATAGTTTTCCAAATTTATTTGCTTTTATGTTTTAATTCAAATTTAATGATATGTTTTTTCTGCATTATAAAATTTATGGTATTTAATTAATTATTCATATCATGACTAAATTTACTACTAATTAATGGAAACCAATAAATAAAAATGACTACCATGACTAAATAAATGCCCAGTTAGCAACAATCAATGACTATATGATTACAATGACTAAATATACTACTAAATTGATGACTAAATATACTACCAAATTGTTGACTAAATGTACTACCAAATTAATGACTAAAATTTGTTTAGTCATAAATTTGGTCATGAGATAAATGACTGGCAATAAACTATTGTTGACTGCATTTTGACCAAGCAAAATTTAAACTTTTTGAGCTTCCCAAAGCAACTGGTAATGAAGACTTGTTTTAGTTATGGGAGAATTCAATTAGTTTTGGTAGCATCTTAAAACACCAAAGATAAAGAAAAACCCAATTTTAAAAGGCTCTTATTGGTTTTCATCAAGACTTTCTAAAGTCTTCTAAATCATTGATGAAGGAAGATTGTATCGCAATAAGGTTGTTTTGCATGAGCAAGCCATGGATTTTGGAACAAGAAAAAGGTAGTTATAACTACTCAAATAGTTATTAAAAAGAAAGAAAACTAAAAAGTTTCAATGAATGCATTGGCTGGTGCAAAAATTGAATGCCATTAATACTCCTCCTAGCTCATACAAAATGGAGTTCTAGAACAACGTATATGTACATTGGTATGATGAAATGAAAGTTTAATTTTTATCAGATATTATGGTTTGAAATGTTTTGATAGACTTGTATGCGAAATGTGGAAGCATCACAAGAAGACGAAAAGAAAACAACTTGAGAAGAAGCAGCTACTTTAAGCAATGCACTTGAAAATAGACATGCAGAGGAGGAATTGGAGCACACGCAAATCATGATACCTGAAATCATTCCAGAACCTCCTACACCAGATAATCCAGAAAGAATATCCTCCAAATGCTCACAAAGTCCAGGAACAAATTGTAGAGGTGAATCCAATGAAGGAAGAAGTTAAGTCAACTCCTCTTGAAACTCTAATACAGCTGCAGGAATGCACTATTGATGTCAAAGATAATCCAATCAAACCAGTAGAAGAATCTAAGGAAATTGCCTCACTTGAAATCATCTCTGAAGTTACCACACCTTATATTCCACAAAGATGTCAACCAAAAATCCCTGAAGTTCAAAAGGAATTGTCAATCAGAGAATGTCCATTGAAACAAAAGTACGAGGATAAAGCTCAAGTTCCATGCAAAGATGAAGATACAGAGGAGCCTATGAGCACATCTAGAGAAACTACAAAGGAAACAGTTAAGCCACCAGCATAAATTGTGGAAACTCCCACCACCATTAAAGAGCTACCATCTTGTGCAGAACCTAAGAATGTGCAAGTCCCTGTGGAGAGCCCATGCCTGCCAAAGGTTACAAAAGGGAAGCCACTTGGTACAAGGGAAGGACCTTCTCATGTTCCTATTATAGAAGAAGAAACAGTATCCCCTAATATTCCTGGCCACAGCCAAAGCCTTCTCGAGCCAGTTAAAGAGGAAACTTATCCAATAACTCCTCTGCCAGATATCATACTGCCTAAAATTGTATCTGATGCTTTGATAATAAATGCTCTAGCACAGTGTCCACCAGATGTCTCTAAAGTCCACAAAGGGCCTGAGAAAGAAATTTTTGATACAATTCCTCTCAAGATAGAAAATGAGCCAAAAAAAATGTTATTAAGGTTGGAGATGAGTCACTGGACACAATGACTGCAGAACGCACACATAAGCTAACTCAATGCATGGGTACAAAGATAAGTTCCAAAACCCACTGCCAACCATTTTAAACCTGTCGTGAGCATCTATCAAAACATAATGGAAAAATATTTTTATCATATAGGTATAAATGCTCTAGCAGACTGGTATGTAAGTTGTGAAAGTACATAGAAGGCACATGAACAATTTGAATGGATGCTTCAAAGAGATGTGATATTATGTTCTATAGCTTTCCTCAAGAGATCACCTCCACCAGAATTGGAATTGATAGAAGAAATAGTAAATAGTGCTACAATATCAATGCGTGTTGGGATTAATTATTCACTAGTGGTGGCACATGATATCACCCATGGAAACTATTTCAAGATTTCTGCAAAGCCGTCATGGAGAAGGAAATCATAATACTCTCAAAGAAATTTGATGAACACATTGGAGGCAAAATTGTGATGGTTCTTTCAAAAGAGAAGAAGATGTAGTAAGATAGACATATCAACCATTAGGAGTCTCATATATGGAAGTGTGGGAAACAAGTTTATCTTGGTGGCTTCAACACGACTCATGCAGTGACCAGGGCATATGACAAGGCTAATGTTAAGTACTAAGTGTTTTAAGCTAACATATATTTTATCCTCAGTGATTATGAAGATGCCATGAAGTAGATGGGCTACCAAGTGATTAGTATAAACTCAAGAAAATTGTGATTTCATTAATGAGGTTGTGGTGTGGTAGGAAGAAAATCATGTGGCTTGGTATAAACAAAATACCTCCAAGAGAAATGAAGGTTACAACTAATAACATATTGCTTCCAATTTGAAGTAATAAAGAAAGTTCCAAGAATTGAATTCAATGGCAAGAATATTACAACAATGGCATGTAGATCAATAAATATTCTTCTTTGTGGATGATTGATACTAAAGATTGGGAAAAACTAGATTTTGGACCATACGAGATTTTGCTATATGATCATGGAAATTGCATGAAAAGGAAATTTGAGTAGTCATGAGGACATTCGTCATGCAGGTGATCACATAAGATAACTTTTGGAGGTGAACATTAGGTCCATAATATAGGAAGATAAGCAACAAGATGAAACACTTGCAGTGGGATAATTTGAAATGAATTGTTTATTAGAGATCAAGAATTTCTAGAGATTTTGAAACCCAGAGAAGGCATAAAAGAGCAGGAAAATGCAATGTGCTTCAGTCTACCTCTATCATGCTGATATTGCTTGTAGAAGACTTACTATTTCCTCAATCCATATCTTACATGAGCAAACATAGGACTCTAAGATTTAGGCATATGAAGAAGATGTCAACATTCGGTGAGGTTCGATCACCACAATGGAGCAAAACAAAGATAGAAAGTGACTTAGCCAAATTTACAACTCGAAAACTATATTTTTCAAAACTACCTTTTTGGAAAAGTGACTTGTTTCACTTATTATAATTAAAAGTTTAAAATTAGGTTTTCTTTCAAAAAGGTAGTTATTTGAAGTGGTTAGAAAGTTTGTTATTTCAAGCTGATGCACTTATGAAGGTAGTTATACCAAGTAGTTGCAAAAAGTGGTTAAGGTAGTTACCTTAAGTGGTTACTAACCTCACCTATAAATACAACATTATAATTCAATCAAAGGAGGTTCCACTTTTTCACATTACAGTGTATGAAAGACTCGAATAGTGTTATTCAAGTTTGAAAGAAATAAAGAAATGTTTTGAATGTGTGTTCAACTCGATTTCATGTGTTGTTATTGGTATTCGTATGTTTCATCAATAATGATCATGTACTTTCCTTTCAAAGTTGCATTGTGAGAAAGATATTTCACATCAAGTTTTGGTATCTCTACTTGGATGCATGGAACTTAAATTCATGAGTTTAACTCTTATTTCATCACTATTGTTTGTTATTTCTTTGTTTTTGTTCTTATAATTCCAGAAAATCCAAATACCCCTATCATACGAGGGAGCTGCCCCTCTTGAACGCAGAGAGGAATCGACATAGACCTGCGATTCTTCAACTATTGTGAGCAGGTTGTTTCTAATCCAAGGGTGAACGGAGTTACTCAAGAAGATTATTTTAAAGCAACAAATCTGTTTACCAACAACTACCAATGGTCACATGACTAAATATACTACCAAATTTATGACTAAATATACTACCAAATTAATGACTGAATATACAACCAAATTTATGACTAAATATACTACCAAATTAATGATTAAATATACTACCAAATTTATGACTAAATTAATGACTAAAATTTGTTTGGTCATAAATTTGGTTGCGAGATAAATGACCGGCAATAAACTACCAATGGTCACGTGACCAAACTACTGATCACATGACCAATTTTTGGTAGTTTATTTAGTCATTTATTTTTGTTTTTCTACTAGTGAATACAAATCACTGATCTCTGCATATCCTCTTTCAATCAAACTCATACACAATATGCATTTCCTTCTTAGTCAACTCAATCTATACATCCCCTCTTCACACTATCTCACTTCATTTTCATCTCTCTTTCATTCAATTCCTGCATGTCTCTTTGCAACAAAGTATATCATTAAAAAAAATTACTCAGGCCCCTTCAAAATTAGAAGTCTCTGCAAGTAGAGATATTACACCTGGTAGTCATTTCAAACTGATATCATTTCTTATTCACTGATGCATATACTCTTCAATCCTCTATATGCTTTCTTCATCATCAGCTTCTTCATTCATTGTCACCTCATGACTTGACTCTATAGTCCTCTATTTGAATCTCTTCTTTTGCAATAAAGAATGCCCCTAATTCATCTACTACTCCATTGTCTTCTATAGTTTTTCATTCCTTAATTATTCTCTCAATACAACAGTAGAGTTTTTCAAAAAAAATCCCCTAAACCTGCTACATTCTATTCATATCTTCATCTCACTAACTCCCCTCAATTTCATCAAAGCACTCACACTCTATATCATGCCCTCTCTCACACATCCTCTATCACACACCCTTGTAAATTCACCAAGGAATCTTCATTGGAAAACACAGACTTTCATTTATTCCCCACTGTCTTCCATAATGGTTTTTCTAATGTCTCCACTGCATGCTCTGTCAAGTGCATTTATGTTTGGAAAGAGTGGATGTTTCATGCAATATGCATGTTCATCATTTATTTCTGTATTGAATGCAGTTTTAACTTAACCTTTGAGCAATTCCAACTTAGAAAGTAGTCTCTTGTTTTGTCAGATTCAAGGAATGGTTATAGAGACTATTTGAAAACTACTTTTTAGAGATTTTGACATTTTCCTACCCATCAAACTAAACCACAGATTAAAGGTAGTCAACTTTGAATGTCAACCCTTGATACATCTCTTCGCACCCCCCGAGCATTTGAATACAAGCCTTTGATTTGTTTTTTTACGCCAAGAGACAAATATTCCACCGATGGATATTGGTAGTAGTGGGAGGTGGGGGTCGATTGCCCAACGATCAAAGACCCTTAACATTATAACTTAAGTGACATTGACCTGCAATAGAAGGTTAATTTAAAAATATAACAAAAAGTAACCTTTTTCATGACAGGTCTACACAAGATAAAACCTTAGGTCTTTAGGACATATGGCTTAGGGTTTAGTTAAATTAGGGTTTCAAACATGGCGATAGGGTTTTTAGAAATGAAGAATTTAGGGCTTCAAAAGATTACTAATCCTAATGAAATTAAGTAAATCTTGACAAAGGCAGAGAGGTAATAATAAATAAATGTTAGGGTTCTTAGAAATATTAGGGAAACTTGATAAACCCTAGGTTATTAAATCTAAACCCTAGATCTTAGAACTCATTCTAATGGCTTTAGATCAATCTCCAGACTATAAAAGACTTCTGCTAAGAGCTAAATGTATGAAGATCTTTATAAATAAAATAGGGACCTTATTAACAAACTCACCATGTGCCATGGAATGCATCAACTTCATTTGTACTTTGCAACTCCTCAAATTAGAAACATCACTCATCCTTTGACATTGGCAATTTCACTATTGCAATCAATGTTGCTTCAACCATCACACCTTTGATACTAGGGACTTAATGACTTGCAACATCCTTTGACTTGCAATGACCTCAAACATAAACTCCAAGCTCCTTAAGCATCTTAAGCATGACCATAAGTATGACAAGCCTCCTTAAGCATGATCAAGACATGTTGATAAGAAAGATCAAGACATGAACACCATTTGAAGCAGAACACCATGACATGAAGCATCCTAAAGCATGGTATGAACACCATAACAACTACTAAATCAAAAATATGAGCATCATGAAGTAGATCTTAAAGCATGAAGATGAACATCATGAAGCAACCATATCGTAAAGCATCTTGCAATGATCTCAAACACAAATCACTCACTAATCTCTATACATTTACTGCACCTTGACATGTAAGTCATGAAATGAATGAGCAAAACCAACCTCAACAAACATTAGTGAATGAGTTGCATCAATGACAAGTGATAGACCAGCATCCAACATCATCTTGATCAACATTTGACATTGTTCCAACAAATCAACCTGTCAACTTGAACATGAATTGACATGAAGCATGAACCGTGAATAACCTTTTGACATCAATGACAAACCACATTCCAACAAACTCCCCCTTTGTCATTGATGGCAAAAACTTCATTACTTTCTCTCTCTACCCCTTTGACATCAAGTGACAAAGGGATCAACTAGCCAAGAAAACTCCCCCTGTGATGTTAGGTGAATCATCATATTCATCTAAAATTTCTATTATATCCATCTTTTCAAAAAGTTCAAATTCATTTGAATAGTTCATGTCACTTGTCTCAAATACTCAAACACCTCAACCTATGTCTCAAGTACTCAAACACCTCCTTGACCATGGAGCTCTGACACTTTTAGCATTATCACTACATGTTGCATGCACATCCTTGCTCTGCACTTATGGCAATATGCCTAGACTCTACATATTACACTATTTTTATGAGGTCTTCAACATAAAAACTAAATCACTAAGTGCTACTATTGTCAAGGCACAAAATACTTCTACTGAAATCAACTGTAAAGATCACATTGTCTACTTCATGTCATAACTTCATAAAACTCACTGTCCCCTATCTAATATTGACATGATTTAGTCTTGATGACATACTGTCCTGATTTATTTTAATCTCTGCAAACTTTGTTATCTTCTATCTCTGTCAAGAAACTACACTACATTGGATAGTATCATGCATTTTGGCAACAATTGTTCATTTACTATGCATTCATCCTACATAGTCCTATAGTCCTGATGACTGTCCTGCACTACACCATCACATTCATTTCACAAAGCATATGTAACTCTTATACTTGCCTTGAGGTAGCCACTACAACAATAATACTCTCCATTTGATCATATTTCATTGAGGCATTTTATCAAGAGGTTCATGTCTACCTTTCTACATTTTGTATACATGTCTAGCACAACACTTGCAACTATAACATTTGACAACAATGCTAACCTCTGTGAATAGGAGAATATCACTATTCTTTGTGAAGGCCAAAAATAATGGCATGCATAAGAGAATATTACTGTTCTTCAATCATACCACCTTTGAGCAAGATATTGTCACAAATAAAACAAATTGACTATCATAGTAGTGTTAATGTGGACAAGACAATCAATTGCATAGTATACAAATTACCATCAAACTGTGACATGCAGATTACTGTTCTTATGAAATATTTAGCCTTCATGTAGTACTAAAGATTTACAGTATAGTCCTTGTCCTAATAGACCATCCTGCAGTACAATCCATGTCCTTGTCCTAGGTCCATTAGATCACAAAGATCATGACCCTTGTCACTGCATACATTTGACAAATACTTAAATGTATGCCATACCCTGTTCCAAAGGTTGCAGAGTCTAAATTTACACCTGCCAACTATATTCTATCATAGACCATGAAAATAGATATCAGACCATGGAAATAACAATGGGATTGTCTTCAAATTGTTGGAATACTTCAGATTTACTTCCACAAACTTACAAAACACTGCCCTCAAACAATGGCATACCCAAACAATCACATAATGAAACCATCAATGCATCATCACTAAAGGATCATGAAAAAAACAAACATTCCAAAATAAAGACCACTGATACCAATGAATGGTACTGCCAAATGTAAAAGCAAATTAGTGATTTTGAAGGAAGTACTACATAGTAACAAAGTCACAGAGCCTCTGAATATAAAACACATCTAGATTTTCAAAAACAACCTTCAGAACCCTGTAGGGATGCACTTTGGACATTTGAAAATTTCACCATACATGATTTAGTGGACCTCTTTCTGCACTCAAAACATTGGTAATGCTTCACCTATACCCATGCAGAGACATACACCATGAAGTGAACATTTGACATCTACCTTTGACATCAAAGTGAATCCATCATCTCACAGTGAAAAACATCACTACAACATCACTTAGATAGTCATTTGTGATGAAGGATATGCTTTGAATTTACTAAAGATAATTAACACATTCTATCCCTTCTCCACATGCTCCTTGATTGCTACAACTTCCTAATTTTTACATTGGGGGTAAGAGATATGACATTGAACAACTCCCCCTAACCTCATGCTACTTCTTATGCAACTTGTGATGTATCTTGTGCAATATGAACAAGTTTAGGTTTATCCTTTTCTTGATTGTGTTTCCTTCTCCACACTTTCATAGGTTCTTTCTTTTGTTCATGTTTCTTCGTCCAAACTTTCTCAGGCTCTTTTTTTTCCAACCTTTCAAACCAGGTGATCATTTTCTACAACAATGTGCTTTATATCCAAAGGTGTTGCACTTATAACATATAATATTGCAATCTAGATCAAATGAATGATAGTCCCTTTTTAACAACCTATAAACACTTCTATTGTTATTCCATGCATGATTATACCTTACATGCACTCTACAATTTCTTTATATGTGACCAATATTGTTGCAATTGTAACACACAAGATTATCATTCCTTATTGAAGTAGAGTGACTCCTTCTACAATCAATTGCTTTGTGTCCAAAATGATTACAGGTATAACAATAACCAAAAAATGAATAATTGTACCTATACATATATGCTTGCCTTTCTGAAACCATTCTTCTAAGATTTCTCCTTTGGTTGTCCATTTTGACAAACTCATCTTTGGTTTTCATCTCAGCTTCAATTTTCACAGTTTGCTTGAGTTTTTCTTCTGAATCTTTACCATTCATATTTGATGTTCCAACAATGAATTCAATATTCTTTTTGCCTTCCAATACTACTGTCTTTGAGCTTTGTTCTTCAAATCCAAGACCACTCTTATTGCATGTTGGCCTTTGGGAATTGAGAATATTATCTAAAATTTCTATACTCTTCTCATTCTTCAAGTCTTTATTTAATTGAGTACTTGTTTTCTCCAATTTTTTCTTCAAAGAAACAATCTCAGATTCTAACCTTTCACCATTTTCCTCTTTTGCTTTCAATTGGATTCATACCTCTTCCTCTATTTTCTTTGCCTCTTTAGTTTGAACTTTAAGATCTATGATCAGTTTCTTTACTTCTTCAAGGGTTGTAAGTACTTTGTCTTTGGAGTTTTTTTCTTCTTGAAGCTATGCTTCTAATCTTTGGTTTTCCTTTATGAGTTTCTTGATCTCATCCAGGGTACACATGAGTTCACCTTCAATATCAATTTCACAATCATCTTCATCATACTCCTATTCATCTTCAGTCACAATGTGGTCTTCTTTGTCATGAATCTCAACAAAAAAATCATCTTCTCTTTGAGATATATCATATCATGTGTCAACTGGCAGGGGTGTTTCATGTAACAGCTCATCACTTGATTTGATTTGGACTTGTTGAATAGTTTTTTTCTTGGTATTTCTTCTTTCTTTATTTCTTTTACTCTTAGACATAATATTCAACCTCCAGGATCTACCCAAGTCTTTTAGACTCTTGCAAGGAACCTACTGCTCTGATACCAATTGTTGGAATACTAAGGATCACTGAGAGGGGGGGTGAATTAGTGATCTGATAAAACTAATTCTGCAAACAAGATCTTCTCACAATAGTACCAAAACAATATAACATGATCATGAAACACAAGACAATTGCACCAGGACATGAAAGCATTAATAAAGCACAAGAGACATATAGGAACAACACATAACATAGGTGATTGAGTGGAAAACCCCAAAAGGGTAAAAACCACTATGAACATGATCTCCATTAAGCCTCACTGGCAAACCTCATTGGTTACAGTCTATGCCTCACTAGTAAACCTCACTAGTTACAAACTATGCCTCATTGGAAAACCTCACTAGTTATAGTCCATGCCTCACTGACAAATCTCATTGGTTACAAACTATGCCTCACTGGCAAACCTCACTGGTTATAGTCTATGCCTGACTGGCAAACCTCACTGGTTATAGACTATGCATCATTGGCAAACCTCACTAGTTACATATCCTATTCCTCACTGGCAATAGGAGCAATTACAACAATCTTAGAAAAATAAAAGGTATATAGAGGGTTATTCTATTTCAATACAAATCACTAATCTTTGCATATCCCCTTTCAATCAAACTCATACACATTTTGTATTTCCTTCTCAGTCAACTTAATCTACACATCCCCTCTTCACACTATCTGAATTCATTTACATCTCTCTTTCATTCAATTCATGCATGTCTCTTTGCAACAAAGTATATCAGTAAACAAAATTACTTAGTCCCCTTCAAAATCAGAAGTCTCTGCAAGTAAGACATTACACCTGGTAGCCATTTCAAACTGATTTCATTTCTTGTTCACTGCTTCATATACTCTTCAATCCTCCATATACTTTGTTCATCATCAGCTTCTTCATTCATTATCATCTTATGACATGACTCATAAAGAATGTCTCTTCTTCTCTCAATACAACAGTAGAGTTTTTCAAAATTTTCCTCTGAACCTATTGTATTCTATTCATATATTCATCTCACTAACTCACCTTAATTTCATCAAAGCACTCACACTCTATATCACACCCTCTCTCACACATCCTCTATCACACACCCTTGTAAATTCACCTAGGAATCTTCATTGGAAAACACACACTTTCATTTATTCCCCACTGTCTTCCATAATGGTTTTTCTAATGTCTCCACTACATGCTCTGTTAAGTGCATTTACATTTAGAAAGAGTCAATGTTTCATGCAATATGCATGTTTATCATTTAGTTCTGTATTGAATGCACTTTTAACCTAACCATCGAGCAATTCCAATTTAGAAAGTAGTCTCCTATTTTGTCAGATTGAAGGAACAGTTACATAGATTGTTTGAAAACTACTTTTTGTAGCTCCTAACATTTTTCTACCCATCAAACTAAACTAGAGATTAAAGGTAGTCAACTTTGAATGTAAATCCTTGATACATCTCTTTGCACTCCCCGAGCATTTGAATACAAGCCTTTGATTTGTTTTTTCTGCCAAGAGCCAAACATTCCACCAATGGATACCGGTAGTAGTGGGAGGTGAGGGCCAGTTGTCCAATGATCAAAGACCCTTAACATTATAACTTAAGTTACATTAACCTGCAATATAAGGTCAATTTAAAAATATAACAAAAAGTAACCTTTTTCATGATGGGTCTGTACAAGATAAAACCTTACGTGTTTAGGACATATGTCTTAGGGTTTAGTTAACTTAAGGTTTCAAACATAGCATTAGGGTTTTTAGAAATGATGAATCTAGGGCTTCAAAAGATTACTAACCCTAATGAAATCAAGTAAACCTTGATAGAGGTAGAGAGGTAATAATAATAAAAATGTTAGGGTTCTTAGAAATATTAGGGAAACTTAAAAAACCCTAGGTTATTAAATCTAAACCCTAGATCTTAGAACTCATTCTAAGGGCTTTAGATCAATATCCAGATTGTAAAAGACTTCATTAAGAGATGAATGTATGAAGAGCTCTATGAATAAAACAGGGACCTTATTAACAAATTCACCATGTGCCATGGAATGCATGAACTTCATTTGTACTTTGCAACACCTCAAATTACAAACATCACTCATCCTTTGCCATTGGTAATTTCACTGTTGCAATCACTGTTGCTTCAACCATCACACTTTGATACTAGGGACTTAATGACTTGCAACATCTTTTGACTTGTAATGGCCCCAAACACAAGCTCCAGGCTCCTTAAGCATCTTAAGCATGACCATAAGCATGACAAGCCTCCTTAAGCATGATCAAGACATGTTGATAAGAAAGATCAAGACATGAACACCATCTAAAGAAAAACACCATGACATGAAGCATCCTGAAGCATGGTATGAACACCATAACAACCTCTGAATCGAAAACATGAGCATCATGAAGTAGATCTTGAATCATGATGATGAACATCATGAAGCAGCATTATCATAAAGCATCTTGCAATGATCTCGAACAAAAATCACTCACTAAGATCTGCACATTGACATGTGAGCCATGAAATGAATGAGAAAAACTAACCTCAACAAACATTACTGAATGAGTTGCATCAATGACAAGTGACAGACCAAGATCCAATATCATCCTAATCAACATTTGACAGTGTTCCAACAAATCAACTTATCAACTTGAACATGAATTGACATGAAGCATGAACCATGAATAGCCTTTTGACATCAATGACAAACCACATTCCAACATCTTTGTTGTATATCTTGAAAACTGATCTCATTTTTCCTCCTATCAATGGTATCATACTACCTAATAATGAAGAATTGCTAAGTTCCCAATTTGTAGATGACACTGCTCTTTTTGTTGAACTAAACCAAGTCAATTTCATGAATGTTATAGGAAAATTTTATATCTTTTGTGCGGCGTCTGGGGAAAAAATTGTAGATCATAAATCTATTATTTTGAGTTGGAAGGAGAACCCTCCTAATTGGATGGTTGGTACTAATTGGGAATGGGGTGGTTCAAATAAAATAGTAAGATATTTGGGGATCCCTTTCTCTATTGACCCGTATCTAAAGGACATGTGGAAGTGGATGTGGAGAAAGATTGAAAAGAAGAATTCCAAGTGGAAAACCCACTTGTTGTCTCTTTCAGGTAGAGTCCAAGTCTGTCATAAGGTTTTGGCTTCTCACAGTATTTATTATGCATTGGCTTGGGTTTTTGGAAGTTCACAAATGGACAAAATTAAAATGATTATAAGGGATTTTCTTTGGTTTGATTCTAAGGGTAATAAAATGGGGCATGATGTTAATTGGTCTTGGTGTTGTTTGCCTAAAAATAAGGGAGGTATTGGTCTCAAAGATCTTAAAATTCAGGGCATTGCTCTTGTTGTTAAGTGGATCTTAAAGGTCACTGATGGTGCTGAACCCTGGAAAGTTTTGCTAAGGAATAACACTGATTTCTCTAAACCAAAAAAGGGTAAACACAGGAATGCTTTGCACCCTCATGATTTAATGTTTGGGAATTTCTTTGTTTTTCCTTTTGGTTCCAATGTTTTGGGTAGTATATGGAGGGAATGGGAGAGTGAAAAATCTGATTAAAAATAAAGATACCTTCTATAGAGTAGATAGTGTCTTCCTAGCTTTTAGATCAGCTTGGTGGAATTTACATTGGAATAATAAGCCTTTAGCATTGACTCAAGGCTACTCTATGAAATTGTGGGCTTCTAGAGGCATTTGTGATTTTGGAGGGTGGTTCTATTAAAAAGTGGCAGGATTTGCAAGATGAATTTGGACTCCCTAATGCATAGAGGAGAACATCTCTATTCTAAAGAATGCATTCTTTAGTGTGAAGTTCCCTGTGGAGTTGAAATTCAATTATGATATTTCAACTAATATAAAGTGGATTAATGGTACTATGTTTGATAAGATGAGCTCCAAGAAGTCGTATGAACCGTTAGCTAGCACGAGTGAAAATTTTCATAGGGTTAATAGTAGCTAGCACTTGAATTAGTCAGATAAAGAGTTGTATTTGTGGTCTTCTAGTGAGTCCAAAAAAATGTGCTTTAGATGGTTACTCATTCTAAAAAATCTTACTATGTTTAATGGTTTTTCTAATGACAGGTCCCTTGTTAATGTTTGCAAGATCGGTAGTATAGTTGGAACTTTTGATTTTTTTTCAAATATCCATTTGCTAGTAAAACTTAGTCCATGTTCTTGGGGAACTATTTAGGGTGGGATAACTATTAGCAAGAGACATTGCTAGGCATGATAAGTGTTGTCACTGATGGCAACTAAGTCTCTACTACACATCCGTATTTCATAATTTACCCATATTAGAAATTAGATTGAAGATTTGTCTAAGTCCAGGAAGTCAAGAACAGAGTGTGTGATAGGGTCTAGTATCTTGGTCTGGAAATTAGATTGAAGATTTTTCTAAGTCCAAGAAGTCAAGAACAGAGTGTGTGATAGGGTCTGGTATCTTGGTCTGAATCTCTCTGAGAGTAGATCGGAGTTTGTTGCGAATCTGAGGGAGTCATAAGCATTGTTAGGATAATGTAAATCAAGTGTTTTGGCCTCTGGTGATGAAGGATTCAATAGTTATTAGCATCTGAGTATAGGGTTAAAAGTTTGACAGAACAGGAAAAAGAAGAACAGGCTGACCTTGTAATTAATCTTGGTTCCGAATGTATGGAAGTTGTTGGTTGGACAAGTTGTGATGATCAGTGATAGTAGCTGACCTGATTAATGATTTGTGAGTGCAAGTTTTGGTCTACATTACAAGTGTTCATGGATTTAGCCGACAAAGTAGAATTATCAATAAAGTTCTAAGTGTTCTTGAAGCCGACTGAAAAGTGGTTGAAGATCAGGATATGGATATATATAGCAGATGGATTTGAATGATTTCAGGGTGTGTGTGTTGCGGCTATGGAATAAGTACAAAAAGAGTAGAGATCTAAGATTCAGATGTGAGCAGAACAGTGAAAAAGGCAGAGTGAAGATGAAGTGTATCAAGTCAGTATTTTGTACTTAACTGGAACTAAATCCTTGCATTGATAGATGCTAATTATTAGTTCAATCTCATTGTAATCTTCTTTCTATAGGCAGTGATCCTTCTATAGGCAGTAAGCCTTCTTTGAATAGTGAGCTCTGGGTAGTGAGCCCAAATGCATGTGCATTCTCCTTTGTAATACTTTTAACAGAGTATAATCTTTGTGGGTTAACCCCCACCGTGGTTTTTCCCTTAACTAGGTTTCCACATCAAAAATCTTGGTGTCGAGTGTGTTACTTATGTTTCTGTTCATGTGTTATTGATTCATGCTTTAATGTTCATATCATTAATTTGATTAGAAGTTTTAAAAGAGGATTAAAGGTAGAAAAGTTTAAATTGTGGGACAAGAGATTCACCCCCCCTCTTAGTTCTCTGGACCAATTCCAACAATTGGTATCAGAGCAAGGTTCCTTTGAAAAAGTTTAATAGCTTAAGGAAGATCTAGGAAGACAATAAAATGGATGAATATAACCTTCAAGGGCAACTTAATCTCACCCAAGAAGATCTTGAGCAGTCCAGAACAGAAATCCAAGAGCTACAAGAAAATATCAAAAAGGCTGAAGATTTCATTGAGATTCTAAAAGAAAAATTGAGCAAATCAAATGAAAAAGGGAAGGAGCAACCTCTTCACCTGGGAAATCATTATGAAGACAAGGCCTTGAAAGAGAAGACAAAGGAATGTGAAAAGTTAGCTAAATAAGTTATTGTCCTAAAACATGAGATGGAATCTAGGGTGATGAGACTAACCAAGGAAATTGAAGATAGGAAGAAAACTGAAGAAGAGATGAAACAAAATCTGAAAGAAAGTACTGAAGAATGCTGCAGATTGGATGGAATAGTTGGTCTCCTAGAATCTAATCTACAAGAAAGAAGAGACAATGAGAGAGAACTTGAGAGACAAATTATCACTCTCAGACATAACCTAGAAGTTACAAATGAATACAAGGAGAAGTTGAAGATAAGCTCAGCTAAAATTGAAGCACTACTTGAAGGACAGAAAAAGGTTGATGACAAGCATGGTCTTGGATATGAGAAAGGTGAAAGTTCCAGATCTGAATAGAGAAATTTTCAGCCGAGGAATGGGAGAAACAAAACTAGAAACTCTCCGGTAAGACAGCCAAATGCTCAAAGATATCCATCTTTCAATGGAAATTGTTTCAACTGCAATAAATTTGGCCATAAAGCTACTTAGTACAGAAGCAGAGTAAATCAAAATGATCCATCCTTCTCCAGTCAATGCTTCAAGTGCAAGAGGTATGGTCATAGATCCAATGAATGTAGAAGTATGATAATGAATAACTCTAATTGCAATTCTTTCAAGGGCTACTATTTTGCTTGCAATAGATTTGGGCACATGGCTAATCAGTATAGATCAAGAGGAAATCAAGTATATAAGCAAGGAAATGTTGTGTGCTTTAATTGCAATAAATTTGGTCATATTGCAAGATTCTGCAGAAGCGAGAATAATGGAATAAGAGGTTCAGTAAATAGAAAACCAGATGAGTTGAGATAAGACAGACAAAATAAAAAATGATGTGAATGAGATACAGAGTGAAATGAACAAGATTTGGGTGAAGAAAGATGCAATGAAAAATGGTGATGGGTCCGCATCGAAATCTGGTACTGACAATTCCTCTGGGAATTAAATTAGGAGCTCTGGCTTAGGGGGAGCTGCATTGAACATCAAATTCCCCTAGTCAGTAAGTGGGTACCAGGATATGGCACATTGAGAGAAGATATTTTGAAGTTTTTTCGGAAGGAAAAATGTTGATATGGAAATTTACAGAGTAATTCATGAAGAACAATTCAAGAAGCAGAGTAATCGGATGGAGTTAGGGTAGCGCATTTATTACAATACAAAATTAGGTTTTGTGAAGGATAAAAGGTCACTTAATCATGCATTTGAACCACTTTTCATTCAAAGGAAATAAGTAGAAGATCTTTTGAGCTGCAAATCCAGAGATTGAAGAATGAAGGGCAAATTTAACTGGTAATTGATCAACCCTAACCTCGTGGAAGAAAAAGATACTTCTTTGTAAAGCTTTGGATCTAAAATCTATTGAGATGGCTTCTCCTCATGTTGTTGACATTACTGAAAGGCCTCGACCCAAATTTAAGAAACATCATCACAAATTAATAGAAGTCAACCCGCTAGGTACTTTTTCAAGTGTTTCATATGGTGTACTGCATATTGAAGATATTAGGGTTTATATTCATGTAAACATAGATGAATCTAGTGATTCAAGGTATGTAGACTTTTTTTAGAATCATCTCAAGGGTGAAAATCATGATCTTAAACCTAAGTATAAGGCACTGCATGATAAACACTTTATTTAGATTATGGGGTTTCCAACATTTGATGAAGATGAATGGGTATAGTATGTTTTGAGTTGGATGCATGATGAATTCATTTGGTTGTTAAAACCATTCAAGATTACCAAGGATGTTATCAAAATTATGACTGGGTTAAACTCAACCAGTGGATTACCCATGTTAAAATTTGTGAAAAACCAAACTGTTACTGATGCAACCGGTGCAAAATTTGATGGGAGGGCTATGACTATAAATGACATTATAGAACCGGATGTGAAGTTTGCTTCCATGGTGATTGGCTGCAAGATATATCACTCCAGCAGGGAGAATTCTATCTCCGGAACTACCATTTATGCAGCATATCAAATGTTGAAGGAGAATGTAGATTATGACCTTTGTGAGCTATTACAGAACCAGCTGATTGAGAACTTGAACAAAATCAAAAGGGATAAGAAAAACACTTTTAAATATGGTACATTGGTTCTATGCTTGTTTTTCTACTCTATGAATGAAGTACCTGGAGTAAAGGGTGTTCACTGGACTAATGATGAGCCAGTTGCCATTCAGATCAGAGATCATCTTCGCAACATTGGTGATTTCAAAGCTTAGAAAAATACAATATGGGTATACTTCAAGAATTTTTAGAGTATGATGCATTTAAGGGAAAGAATCCCTAAATCAATTGTTGAGAAGTACAAAAATGAAATATGCTTCATGGTTGACATTGATCAGTGCCTAATGGAAGTAGTGGAACCCAGAATTGTTTCGATCATGCCCATGGGATATGAAGTAGATGGAAATATCTTTAATATGTATGCTCAACATCTTCTGATCAAGCCCAAAGACATGACAGTTGAAATATTTGGAACATCTGAGGAGTTAAGTTTAAAACTACATACTGAGCTCAGAGAACCTGAAACCAATAGGAGAGTAAGAAAAGAAGTTGAGCAATTGGCTAAAAATCTAGGCCTAACTAAGGAGGCTGTGAGGAAATTCAGGGAAAGAACTAAAAAGGTTGAGAAAGAGAAACAAGATAAGAAACAAGGAAGTGCTCTGGTGGAACCCTCTTCCACCTCAAGGACTACTAGGAGCTCTGTTGCTACCCCTGTTCCTCCTAAGACTACAAAATTAGAAACAAAATCATCTGGAAAAAGGGACAAAAGAAAGAAAACAAAAGCATCCAAGACCTATGAAAGCAAAAGAGAAGGAGAAGAAGATACAAATTATAACATTGAGATCAAAGAACTAAAAGCCACAGGCACAAAAGAGGCCAAGATATCCAAGGAGATGCTCTCCAGAAGCAAAAGGGCAAGCAAGAGGCAAAAGATAGAGGAATATGAAGAGAAACCTACCCTTTTAGTAGATGACATCATTAAATTTGTTACTGTAGATGGAAACTTGGCTCCAATGACAGAATTCTATGATGACTATAGTGATGCTGACAAAAGAGTACTTGAGGAAGCAATGGTAAGATATTTGAATATCTACAACAAGGCTCTTATTGAGATATGTTCATTGATACCAAAAATCCTTGAAAAATTTTGGAACTGAGAAAAGAGAATGTAATAAGCAAGGATCTTGAGATCTGAGAACAAATATTAATACAATTATACCCCCAAATTACTCCAAAGCAAATGAATTTGATATTCAAAGAAGCCAAGGATGAGTTTTGAAGTAAAAATTGTATGAATAAGCTTATGCTTGGGGAGATAGACAAGATTGCAAAGGAAACCAAAGAGATTCTCTAGAGTGCTTTGAAAAAGCACAATCTTCCTATTGCAGAGGAGGTAAATGTAGATATTGAGTCCTAAGACATGAATGTTGAAGGATTAAAGAAGAATAAGCAACAGATTGAAACTCTAGATTCCTTTGTTCTGGAAGAGGAAGTGCAAAAAGAAGAAGATGAAGTATTGATAGAAGAAGCAAGTGTTGGCCATGATCCTCCAAATCCTCCTACGATTGATGACTCTGGAAAGGACCAAGAAAAAGAAGAAGAAAAATAGAAAGAAAAGGAAGAGGAAAAAGCACAGGGAAAAGAAGAACTAACAGAAGGAGATGGTGCTAATGCACCGGAGCAAGATAGTCTAGTTGCTGCCACTGACAAAGCACAAGGGAAGGAAACTGAAATAGCAAGTGTAGCAAGAGACATTGAGGATGTAGTGCAAAGTTTTCTCAGCAAGGAGATGTTAGAGTTAGATGAACCGGAACTGATACAAGGACCAATCAATTTAGACATTCTCTTTGGACCAAATGCTAAAGATATCATCTCTTACATAGGCCAAGGCAAGGGAGAAAATGCTCAAGTCTCACATAGAAAATAATGAGTTGATATGCCTAGCATCTAGAGTACTAGAGAAGATTGTGCCCACATATTAAAAAAATATATCTGATTCTCCTAGTAATTTGAAAAATCTTCTACATTCTATAAATACAAATTTTGAGTCTTTTGAGAAGTCAGCCAAAGTAAAGGTCTAAAAATAATTTTTGGATAAGAGGTTTAGTGAACTAAAAGGCCGTATAGATAATGATAGAAAAACACTCAATATTGGTATAAAGAGTATTGAAAATGATCTTAAGGATGGTGGTGATGTATATAAGTTTTGTTTATCATGGCCCAGAATAGTAGAGGATATTGAGAAAAAGATAAAGGAGCAGGAGAAAAAGCTACTAGACCTATCTCAAAGTTTTGATCCTTTAATAGTATCTCTGGTGAGCCAAGAGTGTTAAGCAATTAGTTTGACAAATGAAACAAAGGATCTTATCAAAGAAAAGAAGAACATTATGGAAAGAATGGGTGAGCTCTAGGGGCTGATTACCCCTAAGTTAGAAACAATGTTTAACACTTTGTCAGAGGCCCAAAGTACTGCCCGGGCAAGCAATCCCTTAGATCTAAGGAAAGAAGAAGCATATGCATTTCTGCTGAGCAGACACATTTCAATTTTTGATGGTATGAAGAGAGGTTGGGCCACTGAATTTGCACAGTTAAAGAGCACTTTTGCAGTTATCCTTAAATATATGTAAATATAACATATGGACTGTTTGTACATATGCGGCCTTATATACAGAATTTTTGCATGATTAGTGATTGCCTTATATACTTTTAACAGAGTATAATCTTTGTGGGTTAACCCCCACCGTGGTTTTTTCCTTAACCAGGTTTCCACATCAAAAATCTTGGTATCAATTGTGTTACTTATGTTTCTGCTCATGTGTTATTGATTCATACTTTAATGTTCATATCATTAATTTGATTAGAAGTTTTAAAAGAGGAGTAAAGGTAGAAAAGTTTAAATTGTGGGACAACTGGTTCACCACCCCTCTCAGTTGTCTGGACCAATTCCAACAATAACAAGCAAGGTTTTAGTTGGTTTGAAATTCTTTTTAATTATGTGGATGTCTTTTCTAAATAATTGAATGAGTTTTGGTTCGTTCTCACCAATGAGATTCTATGGCATACTTGGAAAGCGAGAAATGATGAACTCTTTCAGGACAAAAGGAGTCTTGCTGACTCAATTTTTGATCTCACTTGTTTCAATATAATGATGTTGGTTTCAATGATCATGGAGATTCCTAAGAGTAGGTTCTTTATTCTTATTAAGGAGGGACTCACTTTGGTATATAAAAAGGAGGTGGTTAATGCTCATTTTTGGCTTCAAGGAAGAGACAACTTGGATGAAGAGAAGCTGAAATTGTTAAGTGACTATATGGAGGCAAAGAAAATTGACAAGCCAAAGGTGAAAGTGAAAGTTAGAGGGAAGAAAATATATGTGTAGCTGGATGAGTATGTACCCATTGTCAAGGATCTTGATTCTAAGGATGAAGTAGAACCGGTTATTGGGACTTATGATTGTGATTTCTATGAAAATGACAGCAACAAGAAATGTTATTGGGAATAAGTGTTGATGGTGTTTTTGTCCTTCTATAATGATAGTAGTAATTAAGTAGCATCTTTTTGAGATATATATATATATATATATATATATATATATATATATATATATATATATATATTTGTTTTTATATATATTTTTTGTATTTTGATGTGGTAGTAGGTTGTGAAGATCTAAGTTATCAACCGATGTAATTAGTAACATTAGTGATTTCCAGCCGTAGTTGGATGGATTGAATGGTGGTTTCCACCTCATAGTGTACCTGCTCTTTTTTTGTTATTAATAGTAAATGATCCCTAATATAAATAAATAAATAAATAGAAAAATTAGTTTAATTTTTACTTCTCAATCCATTTTATTTTTCTATATGAATATCATTTACAATATCTTTCCTAAACAACGTTTACTTTAGGATGCCAAGAGCTATTTTTTAAGAGGAAATTTTATGTACTTATAAATTATTTTTAGAATTATTTTATTTTATTTTTTTATTTTCTTGAGATTTATTTTCTAGTTAGTTTATTTACTTAAGAGTTATTTTATTTTATAATAAAAATATAAATATATGAAATAAAAATGAAATCATTTTTTCTTTTGGATAATACATAGTAAACTTGGCTATTAGTACCCTAGTTCACCATGGCCGCAACCTATTTGGGTAGAGGGAAAAAACAATGAAATGATTATAGAGTGAGGTGAAAAGAAAAAGTAGGAAAAAGATTTAGGGTTATCATAAGTAAAATGATAGTATAGTTAAATTATGTTTTTCTTTGTTTATTTCAATACATAGGTTTTAAATTGAAATATTATGTTTTTTTATAATGATTTTACAAGTGTATTACAAAAAAAGGTCTTTCAAAATAAATCTGTTCCAAAGTAAAATAAAATAGCTATCTTTTTTCATTATTTAGTGTCTATTTATGTATTTGTAGTAGTTTAAATTAATAAATCTCTTATTTAAAAAATTGCTAAACATATGAAGTAAATAATTTGTTTTGTTTTCATTTAAGTTTTTCAAAACTATAGAAATATAGCTCTTCAAGTAAAAACTAAGTAATTAGAAAAGTTGTGCATTTTAGGAAATAAAATAAGTTGAAATAATTCATTTTCATTAAACTTTAGCTATATATGGAGTAAATAGTTTTTGATATTAGAAAAAAAAAATGTTTTTTAAAGAGGCCAAAACCTTTTACAAGAGAAAATCCAATAGACTAGAATAAATGGGTCCCATGATGTGTGGGACTACATAGAAAGCCAAATTTCCACTAGGCACAACACTAAAACAAAGGGATAGAAAAAAAAGATAGCACTTAACAGACAATACAAGAAAAGATCAAAAAGGAACCATCTCCTATTTTAGATCTATTAGCTTTTGAAAACTTGAAGAAGCTTGACATTCCTTGGCAATGAAATTGACTTCCTCCTCAAAAGAACTCTCCAAAGTGTCATCATCCAACTCAATAATTCCTAGCTTGTGGGTAGAGGATTTAACCCTTGCTCTATTGGTAGGCCCTTCACTAATAGACTTTCTTTTCCTATTCTACAGCTCAAGATGGAGGATAAAGAGGTTGGTAGTTCATTTCTTTATAGTGTTTTTGCTGAAATGGACTAATTTAGCTAGATTACCCTTCAAATCTTCCTAGATTTTCTAATGCACAAACATTCTTAGACCAAGGTTTTCCCAATTATGAAACATAGTGGAGGAATTACTAACTTCCATCTATAAGTCCTCATCAAAAGTAACATTACCATCATTTATTACATTCTCTTCCTTGTAAATAATTGATTCAATTCTCAGTCTATACATAAATTTTTTGTTCTACCATAGAAACCATTTGAGAATGTTATTTTGCAAGTCAAGTCTTTCTTCTAGAGCTTGAACTTTTCCCTTAAGGTTAATACAACTTTCACAAGAGAAATTGAGGGTATGGTTATCATTGTCACTATGCTTATGATAATTATCAAAATGGGTCTTACCGAGAACATAATCACTACAATCACCATCATTAGGATGAGCATTATTAGACTGGTTCTTACTAGGAACACCATCACTAAAATTACCATCATTAGGATTCATTATTTTTTTGGAGGCTTGAAGATCAAAAGACATTATATGGGCAAGGGAGCTAGTTGAAGGCCCTTCTAGGATAATAATTTTACCTTTATCTACCCCTTAGATGGTAGGAGTATTGAAAACATTTTTTGGAGAATCAAGTGTAGAAAATATAGCATCTAGAGAGGCTTGATCCTCAAAAGAAGGGCTTATGGGATTAGGAGTAATAGGGGTTTGGGAACTGTTAACAAGATGAGTAGCAGATCTAGGGGAAAACTAGGAGGAATTTTGGAAGGGTTAATAATTCTAGGGAAAAGGAAAGGGGCTAGAGTTTTAGCTAGCTCAAATCCATATAAATTCAATAGATTAGCCCTTGGTGAAGAGGCAATTTAGCCTTACTCAATAACATATTCTCCATAGATTGTTACAGTGAACTCAATAGAAAATTAGAAACTCATTTCTATCATATGCCTTAAATGATTCAACATAGGAAAGTGATAAGAGTAAATATGCTTGTAGCTACCCTTGAAAGTGAAATATTTAATCAGATATATGGCTACATCTCATCATGGAACAGGTAAATCATCCTTATTAAAACCATTTTGAAACATGTTTATCTTTTCAAAGTTCCTCAAGAATGTCTCCATATGTGCAATGTCAAAAATTGCATACCTTACAATTTCATATTATATCTTGAAATCACTTTAGTGTCCATTCCCATAGAATGTTCTAGGACCACTTTGACTCAACTTTGGCTTATTTCCCTTGCACTGAAGTTTACAAAGAATCTATACTATAGCATTACTCTAATCACTCTCCTAAAAGTTAGGGATAGTGTATACATCCTAAAAGTTATAAGGGGCATACCCTATGAATCACTAGACTAACATAGGTGTGAAACTCAATTTGCCCACTATATACATTAGGGATAGTGTATACATCCTAAAAGTTGTAAGGGGCTTAACCTACGAAATAACTAGACTAGCGATTTTGTCGTTTAAAAAATGATATTTAATAAAGGATTAGGCATTTTATTTTATTTTTCTTTTTATGCTTTTAAACTCTTTTTTTCCCTTTTAAGTGTATACATGAAGTTTATTCCTAGTGTTCTATTGAATTTCATATCATCTATTTATTTATTTATTTAAGAAAAAGTGGCAAAGCCACTAAAATTATATTAATAATAAAATGAAATTTACAAAATGCCAAATTCAATAAGGCATACCGATAGGAAAGAATCGGCAAAGAAAACCTCCGGTTGTAGCCCTTTAAAACAAATACAAAACAAAATTGACTCAGAAGGATGAGTCAACCCAAAAAAAGTATGTGGCTTAAAACCTTACAAGAATAAAACTTTGTGCAAACAACATTCTTTACAAACTAACCAGCTGATAAAGTCAACAGATAACAAAACTTTCTACAAAAGGTTTTAATTGCCCTCATGCAATTTTCATTAGTAAGACCCTGCAGATTAAGAGCCTCTTCTTCTGCTAATTGTCTCCCCAACTATCGCCTGTTAACTAGAAATATCCCTGCACTCAAACAAACCTCCCACAAGAGCAATACCCGAATACAAAACAAAATCCTCTAAAACATTAATAAAAGCATCTACAGGAAAAAGAGCATTTTGAACAAACATAAGATTCAAATTTCTTACCATATCAAAGTTTTGCAAAATAAACCATAGCACAAAAAACTAACACTATCGGCCACCCAAAAGACTTCCTTCACCGTGAGATACAAAGGCTTTATAGTTTATGCGGACTCGAAAAGTTATTTAAAGATGGATAAGTCATTGTATGATTTGCGCAATGTATATTAATTACATACATTGCGATGTGCATTGATAACATACAAGCTGCGGAATAGAAGTCGTTATGAAAAGTAGTTAAACGCTTGTATATTCCATGCCTTGCATGTATGTTTCAACACATGCATTGCTTTATATGGACATGCTAGAATTCAAAGGGGATTAATATATGGTAAAAAGCATATTTCACATCCGAATGTATATTGAAAGATACATTGCGATTTAAACATGTCTCGGAATTGAAAGTGAATAAGATGTGGTTTAAAAGGAGTGATAAGTCTGAAGCACATACAAAAGAATTTGTATGTATCTTTCTCTTTGGAGTAACATTTGTAACATCAACCTAATATGCATTTGTGATATACTCATGGAAAGTTCTCAACATACATTAGTGATACATACACAAACTGTATATTCAGTGAAACACAAAAATCACGCTGACAACATATAACCTCGCTATACAATTACAGGATACACACGAAGTGATACTCATAGGCATTTATGATATACTCATGAAATGTTCTCAGCATGCATTATCAATATATACACCAATTGTATATTCGGTGAAACAACACAAAAAGCATGGAGCCAACATACAACCTCGACATACAATTGCAGGATACACATGAAATGATACTCACATGCAATTGCAATATACTCATGAAATGTTCTCAGCATACATTAGCGATATATACACACATTACAAATACAGTGAAACAACACAAAAATCATGCTAACAACATACAACCTTGACAAACAATTACAAGCTACCCACAAAATGAAACTCACATGCATTTGTGATATACTCATGAAATGTCCTCAATATACATTAATGATATATACACAAATTGCATATTCAGTGAAACAACACAAAAATCACGCTGACAACATACAACCTCGACAAAACAATTGCAGGATACACATGAAATGATACTCACATGCATTTGTGATATACTCATGAAATGTCCTTGGCATACATTAGCAATATATACACAAATTGTATAATCAGTGAGACAACACAAAATTCACGGTGACAACAACCCTTTTCTCAGACAACCCTGATATAATCCTCTGCGACTCTTATAAATAAATAGATCATACAGAAACAACTAAATCGTACAAAATAGAAAACAATCTAGCACTATAGAGATGGATCAAGGTTATAACAAGCGAAAATTCCCCTAAAAAAATTGCAGCAAAAACCAACCAAGTTATTTAATACTTTCCTTAGCCAAGATGTTACTTACCCCAGGGATCAACAAAAAAGAATTAGAGTCCCATTCCTTAGAAGAGTCAGTAATGCCAAAAGCAAAGCTAGCCAAGAAATCTGCTAATAAGTTGCCTTCCCTGTATGTATGGATTATTTTAAAAGATTGGAAGAGGTCAAGTAGATTCCTTCCAAATTTTAAAATGTAATGAATTTTCCAGTTAGGAGAAGATTTAATTGAAAAATCTCTAATAATATTCAATGAATCCCCTTCCACTATAAGATTTGTAATGCCACATTTTAAAGCTAAGTTTAAACCAGCTACTAATGCCAATGCTTCTGCCTCATTGTTTGTACACAAACCAAGCTTAATTGACAAAGCTCTTAAAACTAAACCTTTATGATCTCTCAAAACACAAACAACACTAGAATTACTAGGATTACCTCTACTCGTGCTGTCAAACTTTAGTTTTATAAAAGATACAAGCTATGGAATCCATTTGATAGAGGATCTATCTATCTTGATATCAACACTAAAATAGTTTGAATTAGGCAATTTTAATAACTTCCAATTTTTTAACATCAATTCATCCCAAGACGTAAAAACTAAAGAACCTACCTTTCTAGAAAATAACGAGGCTAAAACTACTTATAAAATGGATTTCTCAATTTTTCCAATAATTACATCAAAAGGATTACAATTTTTTTTTTAAATTCTATGATTTCTTTCTAGCCACAAAGACCAAATAACAATACTTGGCGAGACCACCCATAGTGTAGAAAAGGAATAATTTGAGAATAAAATGGGTTAGCTTTGAAACACTTGAAGAA
Organism: Cunninghamia lanceolata; assembly: GCA_027924645.1. NCBI lineage: Eukaryota > Viridiplantae > Streptophyta > Pinopsida > Cupressales > Cupressaceae > Cunninghamia > Cunninghamia lanceolata. The sequence continues at coordinate 3,025,618 of BSBN01000160.1, read as the reverse complement.
GAGAGAAAGGAAGGGGGCCATGCCAAAATAATTTTGAAAGGAGCCAATACCAAACTTTTGAAGAAAGATTACAGCTCAGCAGCAAATGATCCACTGTTTCCTCAACTTCAGAACAAAAAGGACATAAGAAAGGGTTAGCAACCCCAAGCCTGACTAACCTATCACTAGTAAGGATTCTATAATTCAGAGATAACTAGGCAAAAGCTCCTGCTTTAGGCAGGCAAGGACCACTCCAACAAAGCTTATAAGGCCAATTAAAAAGTGAATTACAATCCTTACTAATGATACTTAGATATCCTTGTTTAACCGTATAATGCCTAGACTTTGAGGGAACCCAAATAAGCTTATCCTTTCCTCTTGAAATAAAAATTCTTCTTTCCTTCAAAATATTTTTAAGCAGGACCTTCTACTCTTGGGGAATCAGAAAATCATCAAAATTTCTCCACTTGACTTTATTAATATCTGTATTATAATCAATTTCAAAATAATCTTTAACTTTGATTCCCCAAGCTTGGCACAAAAAAAGCTTAATGTCTTGAAGGCCTTCTATTTTAGACAGAGGTTGATGGCTATTCCAAGAATCATCCCAAAAGAGAGCAGAATTTCCATCATGAATAACCCAAGATAGAAAAGGGGAAATCACTTCTCTACATTTTAACAAAAAAACAAAAAATTCCAAATATGAGAACCTACCTTTAGATTAAGAATAGTAAAAATTCTTTCAGGAGAAAATGAATCTAAATATTTAGCAAACATAATTTTTCCCCATTTTGACTCTGGCTTTTCATATAAATGCCAAAGCAGTTTAGCTCCAAGAGCCATATTATGTGTTTCAATGTTATGAATCCCAGTTCCTCCTTTCTACTTTGGGATGCAAATTTTGTCCCAAGAAATTAAAGGAACCTTTCTCCCGTTTAGATTAGAACCATTCCATAAAAATTTTCTCAAAATACTCACAAGGCAAGAAAGGATAGACTTGGGAACCATAAGCACTGAAAGCATATATACAGGCACTGCTGATAAAATTGTTTGAATCATAAGAATTTTGCCAGCCAAAGTTAACCATTTACCTTTCCAGGAAGAAATTTTAGCTTTGATACTTGTAATAAACTTATCCCAAAACATATTTTTAATTGACCCCGAGAAAAGAAGAATTCCCAAATATCTTGAAGGAAGGACACCCACTTGAAAACCCAAGAATTTTGCAACCCTTTTTTACACTAAAGGAGATGAAAAAAAGAAAAAAAAATTAGATTTGTCCTAATTCACTTTTTGACCTGAAACTAAATAGTACTTAGAAATTACATCCTTCATAAATTTAGCTTCTAGCATCACAGGGTGCCCAAACAGTAAAGTATCATCTGCAAACAAAGCATGAGTAATAGAAAAAGGAACTCTAGGAATTTTAATCCCCTTCCAATTACCCAACGAGTTTTGCCTCATAATCAATCTGCTCAGACCTTCAACAATTATTATGAAAATAAAAGGGGACAAAGGATCACCTTGCCTTATCCCTCGAGAAGTCTTGAAGAATTTAGATTGAGAACCATTAATTAGAACTGAAAAGCTTACACCAAAAATACACAATAAAATCCACTTACACCATTTCAGAGAGAATCCAAACTTAAGGAGAACTTGGAACAAAAAGTCCCAAGAGACTCTATCATATACTTTTAACATATCCAATTTAACCAACATAGTAGGAAGTTTATGTTCATGAATTGAATGCAAAACCTCATGAGCCACCAAAACACCTTCGAAAGTTTCCTTGCCTGGAACAAAACCTCCTTGTTCATCAGATATAATTTTAGGAATTATAATAGCAAGTCTTAAAGTAATTGCTTTAGAAATGATTTTATATAAAGTATTACAAAGTGAAATGGGTCTGAAATTAGCAAAGGAGGAAGGAGTAGCAACTTTAGGAATCAAAGCAATGAAGGTAGAATTAATCTCTTTTAGGACAATACGATTTCTGTGGGCTTCTTCTACTGCCAACCAAATGTCCTTACCTACAAAGTCCCAACATTTTTGAAAGAAAAGCGGAGTAAAGCCATCCGAACTAGGAGATTTGTCTGGGTCTAAAGAAAAAACCACTACCTTAACTTCTTCTAAGGAAAATTATTTCATCAATTCCAAATTATCTTCTTCAAAATCAAAGAAGGAATATGATTTATGACTTCTCACATAGTCGAAATGGGGACATTAATATTTTCTTTAGAAAGGAGCTTCTAAAAAAAATTAACTCCTTTTTGAATAAGATCATCTTCTTGTAAAATATTCCCCATAGAGTCTTTAATTGCATAAATAGAATTCTTATGTCTTCTTACCATAGCCGATACATGGAAAATTTTTGTGTTTTGATCTCCTTCTCTCAACCAGGTTTCCCTTGATTTCTGTCTCCAAAAGATTTCTTCACGAGCTAAAACCTCCTCTAAATTAGATTGAAGAGCTTTTACACACTCAAAGGATGCAATATCCATGCCCTTTCTTATAATGACTTCATTCATTTGTTCTAGTTGTGATTGTAATGTTGCTTTTTGGGAAAAAATGTTACCAAACGAAAATTTATTCCATTCCTTAATTTTGCCCCTTATAAATTTCAACTTCTCATTAAGCTAAAAGATGTAAGAACCTTTCACAAAAGGGGCACCCTTCCACCAAGATTCCAGCAGGGGTAAGAAGTTATTATCTCTAAACCACATAGCTTGAAACTTAAAAGAGGATCTAAATTTCTTTCTAATCATATCCACATCCAGATGAAGAGAAATGGGAAAGTGATATGATGTAGAGAATGGAAGAATAAAAGTACCAGAAATTTTAAAATCAAGACACCATTTAGAAGAGAACAAAAATCTATCCAACCTTTCTGCAATATTTAAAAAATCCTTTCTCCTGTTAGACCAAGTGAAACTCCCATTCAATAAAGGACTGTCAACCAATGCATTGTCTGAAATAAAATCATTAAAATCTTTAATTACCCTCTGGGAAGGGCAAATCCCTCCAGATTTCTCTGATAAACAAGTGATAGAATTAAAGTCTCCTCTGAAGATAACTTTTTCTCCAGATAAATTTTCCAAAAGTGCATTTAAAATATCCCAACACCTTTTTTTTTCACTAGTCAAAACTGGACCATAAATATTGAATAACCAAAAATTTAGCAATGGGGAAATTTTCTTAACCAATAAAAAGTTTTGAGTAGAACAAATAAATTTTGCATCACAGCTTCTACTATCCCAAAGAATAACTAGACCTCCTAAAGCCCCCTAAGAAGGAAAATGATGAAACTTTCATTTCTACCAACTTGGAAAGATAATATCAGCTTGAGTTTGGGATAATTTTGACTCCTGTAGCAAAAAAATATCCATACCTGAAGAATCTATCTGACACTTTACCAAGCATCTCTTGTTAGGGGCATTAATGCCCCTAACATTCCAAGATAGGATCTTCATTGCTCTCGAGGAGAGTTTCTCACCTCCCCGATCTCAGACAGGTTTCTAGGGTAGCCTACACCCCGACCTTAATTTCTTCCTGAGTTTTGAAAGGCTTTGGTTTACAACCTCTCTTAGAAGGAGAAACAAATGTAGATTTTGAGGGAGAATCCTGACTTAAAGATTAGCAAATAGACATTTTAGTAGCAAAATCAAAAACCTTACCACCCATCCCATCACCTAACATAACCTTCCAGTCCGACTTCCCCAAATTTAATTGCTTATCACTTACCAAATTTGAATCAGAAATGTTATTAACAATAGAAATATCTTCAACTGTATGAGAGTCTTCTTCTGCAATTACCTCATCCGCAAGTTCATCAATAAGACCAGAAGCAACTTTATGAATGGTCTTATCAACAAAAGCTTTTGCTTCCTCCTCAGAAAAAGAGAAGTTGACCAAATTTGAAACATCCTGCTGATCACCATTTGGAATGTAAATATCTTCCTCTTTATTAAAAGAAGAGAGTAAATTCTTTTTACTATATATTTATTTATTTTTTTATTCTTTCATGTTTAGTTTATTTTGAGAGATTTTATTTTTCTACTTGACACATTATTATTAATTTTATAATAAAAAAGGTGTACACTACATTGAAAGGTTTAGATTTACGATATAAATACGAAATTTGTTTAATATTATATATAATATTATTTTTGTATTTTTATATAGTTGAGTATAATCATCTACTTGTATAATTTTATATTATTAATATTTTCATTATTTGTAAAAAAATAATTCAAATTTTTAAAGAAAAAAATTGCAGGCCAAATTAATTCTTATCTTAAAATAAATATCATTCTAAATTTTTGAGTCACTAATATAATTATATTTTAATAATATACCAATCAAATGTACCTTTAGCAGAGTTATAGTTCTTATCTCCACATTTAAGTTTTTAAAATTTGAAATTTGTCACTTTTTTAATTCAAGTTTCTTATTGGAGATATAATAATACAAATGGATAACTTATATTTCAACCAATCAATTATGTTGAATATATTCATGATAAAATTTTGTATTTTTTAATTAATTTACTATTTTGTTAACCATTATGCAATTAATTTAATGGTTGACTAGATGGTTTTTGTATTATATGTACACTTTATACAATAATGATTGTGAATGATAGAATGAGAAATGATGGATTGTCATTGATAAGATACTTAGTGTTTTATTCTATGTAAGTTTCTTATCATGAGAATCAAAGCTTTTCAGAGCTTCTCATCATGAATGATAAAGGAGTGGAGAATCACACAGAAAATTATTATGCTTGTCATTTGTGTGGTACCTTGAAAAGAAGGATGTCCATATGAAGGGATTATATTTTCTAATGTTGTTGAGAGAATCCAGTTCTGCCTCAATTTGCTTAAAGTGATTATATATTTTCAATGAATATTCATTATATTTCTCTGTCAATCAAATAAATATTCTCAGTTGTGAAATTTAGGTGGATTGTATTCCTACCAAGATGAATGAGGTGATTACAAGCACTTACAAGAGAAAGAGGCAATGCAAAATTTATTGATGTTGGCATTGGTTTCCTTATTTGTTTTTAGCGGTGAAACTTTGTTTCTTGGAAGTTAACAAAAGAAATTGACTACAACTTTTAATCATCTGATTCATACCATTTGTGAGTGAAACATGCATTTCCATCATTTTTTTTCATTGGACTAAAGCTAATAAGAGATTTTAGAAAATAGATTACAGATACATAGTCATAGTCATGCATGCACAGATAGAACACAGTCTAAAGAACAGTATTAACATTAGGACATTCGTAGGACAAAGCACAATAAGGAGTATAAAACATGAAACAGCTTTAGAAAGAAAAACCATTTCCCATCACAAGTAGGATTACATGATTCTTGTAGTGGTCATTGTCTTATGTATGGGACGAAATTTTATTCAATAATTTGTTTGCCCATCATAACCTATTTTGCAAAAGAAGTCGTTATGCCTTTAACCTATAGTGTATGGGAATATGTATAGCTGACTTGTGGCTAACATAACTTTTAATTAAGTTATATGATCATTTATGTAGTCTTATATAGGTAGTTAGGTGGGTCTAGGTGGCATCCATGGCATAAGTATGTTATATATAGCAAGTAAAGGTTAGCTTATTATCATTATGTTGTGTATTGTGTTCTTATTGAAGACTATTGGAGGTAGCCGCCTCAAAGTGGCTTACTATTGGGGGTAGCCCCCTTGAAGTGGCTTATTATTATCAAGTATTTGCAGCATATTTTCTATTATATTCTTCTCTTTTGCAAGTTATTTCATTACACAAGTAGCTTTGGCTTAGTGAAGACAAAAGTTTTTCTAGTCCCATTGGGTTTTGTGTTCAAGGTGTTTGAGAAAATAATCAAACATCTCCTTGGCAATTTCAAATGAATTAGAGTGAAGCCTATCTAGGTTATAAACCAAGTAACTTAGTGTCATCTATCATGGCATTGTCAATCTTATGCAACTACTATTACAATATTTAGAGAGGTTATTGCTAATAGTTGGTGCATTATTAAGAATGTTTTTTACAAAGCATTTGTTTAATATTCAAATATCATTCTCCAATAAAAGGGGTAAGGGGACAAACTTACAATAGGGATTTAATTAAGTTCAATAGTGTGGTCCACTGAGAGGAGAGATGGTCTAATTCTTTGAAGGGTTTTTCTAAATAAAACTTTGATGGAGCTTCAAAAGGGAACCTAGGTTTAGCAGGTGGTGGCATAGTGCTCAAAGACTCCTTAAGAAATCCTATTTTATGAAGGTTCCTTTTTTGGTATATGCACTAACAATGAAGCAAAATAGAAAGCCTTGTTCGTAGGGCTAGGGGTAGTGGTATCCCAAAATTAGTATAAGTTGATAATTGAAAGTGACTTTATGGTAGTGACCAATGCTATTAATAATGGTAGTTCAGTCTAAGATAGAAATTCAATCATTATGTTGAAGAGGCACAAGTGATAAAGGAGAAATTTGAGACAACTAGTTTCAAACATTGCAAGAGAAATGTAAACTTAGTGGCAGATTGTTTAGCTAATGAAGACATTGATCAAGAGTTGATAACAACTATATATAGCCTTCATGTAAGCACTTGGAAAATTTTACAAAAACTACTTTCTGTTTAGACCCCTTAAATTTTTAGTCTCTGTATAAGGGTAAAACAAACATTTAATTTGAAAAGGTGGATCTTGGTTTTGCTCTAGAATCAAATTTTATTGTCAAGTTTTTAATTTACTCAATAGGGTGCCCTCTTAGGATGGCTTATGCTAATTCATTGGAGATGGTGATAGATAAGTGGTTAACAAGAAGAGAAATCTATTGGTGGAGATACGAAACTTAATTCCATTATAAGCATTCTTAGTGAAGCATGGAAGTGTTATTAAATATACAGGTTGAGACATTTTGGAAATTGATATGTTGAGTTGGTGGAGCCATGTGGGCATTCTTTTGGTATTGTATTTTTCTAGGCTCTTAGCAAGAAGGAAAAGGAGGATGGTAAACAAGATGAAGAAAGTGCAAGTAGTGGAACAAGAGTCTTATGGGAAGATATCAAATAGGCACTTATAGATTATATTTTCTTATGAATCATCAGCAACCCTAGGGCTCATAAAGAGCATTCTCGATGGGAAGAGTATGGAAGTTGACAAGTGGTTAAAGGAAGCTATCCATGGAGATTTTATCATGAACCTAGATTTCTTTCTACTTGATACCAAACTAGGATTATAGCTATTGTAATTTTATTAATGGATAAATTTGAGTCAAAGCTAGAAAATGTAGAGCTAGTGGTAGAGATGGCGTAGAAGGTATGGTGCAGTCATGGTCAGAGGGTTCACAGAATGAACTGTCCAAACCATGTAGCTAGAGTAAACACAACGGAAACAACATAATTATAGAATGCAATGGAAGATTCATATATTCAGACTATCAAAAAATTACAATGCTCATATGCCAGCAACATGCGAGCTACAATCAAAGGGCTCACAGGCTTGCTTTCCGGGTTACAATAGATATGTAAGATATGGCATTGAAGTGCCTTCCAGAAAGAAAATTGAACTCTAAATCACATTATAAAAACTACTAACCAAGAAATTACTTCATAATACATCTTAGAGTTCTATATATATCATCTTCAAGCTCTTAAAATTCTCCGCATTGGCCACAAGAGGTTACAAACTCCAAAGAAGGAATGTAACATGTAGAACCAAGTAGGTCAGCCTTAAACATTTGGTATTGCTCTGCAAATGCATGAAACTTGGTGTGGACCTCAAGGAAGGTCTATCTAATCAAGATGTACCATGTGTGATGTTTCATTTAGCTTCACAAGTCACAGAAGTGCTCTGTAAACTTTCTTCTTTAGCCGATTGTCTGAATGCCCTGTTCTATGAAAGCTGATGATCTTCTGATAGTGATAACTTTTAGTAGACAAATCCAAATGACTTGAAATTTGAATATGATGTAGATGATGATATGTAGGTGCTAAGTCCTACTTCGCAAGCTCTGATACGAAGATGCGGTAAAATACGGTATAAAATGCTGAAAATACAAATGACTGAATTGAACTGAAAATGAAAGAAAAGAAAGAATCCAAATGTTTTTGGTTGATGCAAGATTGCTCTGCAACCTGGGATGCTCCTACATCAGAAATCTCAGGTTATTGAAAAAGTGAGCCTCTCACTTTGTTGGGGCTAGAGGAAAACCAAGGTGGTCTACCTTAGCCTAAGAAATCCATGATGAATCTTCTTCCGGTCTGCCTTTCCACTTCACCAAATATTCTTTATATTTCTTGCCTCTAGTACTATGTCCAACCCTACTATCCAAGATGTCCTCTATCTGCTCTGGTGGCTGCTATGGTAACTAATTCTTCAATCCATCTCCAATGCTATCACTTGATTATCCTTCATGATACTGATATAGGTTTGTAATGTTGAATATAGGTGATATACCCAATGTCTTTGGTAGCTCCACTTCATATGCATTCCCTGAATCAAACTTCCTAAGAATCTTACATGGTCCAAACTTCTTCATCTTCGGCTTGTTGTATGTCCCCACTAGAAATCTCTCTTTTCTCAGATATATCATTACTTCATCACCAAATGAAAATTCCTTGCTTCTCTTCTTCTCATCTGCTTGCTCCTTATACTTAGTATTCATCACCTCCAAATAATTTCTGATTTGATTATGTAATGTCTCCATGTATCCTACAAATTCTTCTACCTTTGTACTTCTCTTATTCTCCATACTGATGTCTCTCAACTCTATAACTCCTCTAGATTTCATTTCGGTCTCAAATGGTGTCTTTCATGTACTCCTATTCACTAAATTATTGTATACAAACTCTTCTTACAGTAGAATTAGATCCCAATTTCCTGCCTTGTCTCCTACTAAACATCTCAACAAGTTTCCCAAACTCCTATTTAACACTTCTATTTGTCCATCTGTCTGTGGGAAAAATGTTGAACTAAACTTTAGGTCTGTCTTCATCTTCTTCCACAATGTGCTCCAAAAGTATCCAATGAATCTTGTATCCTTGTCTAAAACTATACTCTTAGGTAATCCATGCAATCTCACAATCTCCTTGAAAAATAGGTCAGCAACATGCACGGCATCATTTGTCTTCTTACAAGGTATGAAATGTGACATCTTTGAAAATCTATCCCCCACTACAAATATAGACTCATGTCCTCTTTGTGTTCTCGGCAATCCTAATATGAAATCCATGCTTATATCTTCCCAAGGTCACTCCTGTACTATCAAAGATTTATACAAACTAGTATTCTGACTACTCCCTTTTGCAACTTGACATACTCTGTAACTCTACACAAACTTCCTTATATCCTTATATATCTGAGGCCAAAAGTAATGTTCACTTACCAAAGCTACTGTCTTGTCAATCCCAAAATGTCCTACCAATCCCCTTGCTTAGGGTAAAATATGAAGAGGGTTTGTTTGTGTTGATTTGTGTTGACCCTTCTTTCACCACTGAACATTCAAGGACATTCAATTGAGTAGAAAGTCTACTATAGATCTCCTGTCACTTCGAACATAGGGGAAGATTGGAATTGTATGATTTTGTTGTTTAGTTAAACCCAATTATGCTCAAAACCCTCATTATATGAATTCGTGAACAAACAGACAAATTATGAAAAATGATCGCACACAGAGATATCAAATGACAATCAAATATGTACCAAATTTCAAAGTTTGAAAATGGAAAAGTCAGGGACTAATGAGTGGGCGCCCTAGTCCTATGCTACAATTTCTGTCGAGATATGGAAATCTTGTTTGCAACTGGTTCCTTTTATTCTAGAGATTTTCCTGTTGTGGGATCTAGAGGACTAATGAGAGGGCATCTAAGTCCAAGTCCCTATTTTCTTCTTTGATCTACAATTTTGACAGTCTGCACTGCTCTCCTGCAACTCCACTTTTTTTGCTTTGACAACCTGTAACCTACAATCACAGAAAAATGGTTTGGGGGTTGTGGTGTTTCGAGGCTTGCCTAAGTCAAGCCCTGGAGAGACATTCAAGTCTTCCGAACACCGTTGTTAGATAAAGAGTGCATATCCCTGCGAGATAGAGGAAAAATCTAAATGACAAATATTGAAAACATAATTGATATCACCTTGTAGTGAAGATCTCATGGGAGGAAGATGCTCCTCATGTCATGAGGAGATGGATGCCAAATCTACAAATACAAACACAAGAACAACACCATATTCTTCTCTATAACACAATGAACACCTTGAATCACTTTCACAAAATCACAATGCTCATCTAATTTCCATATCATGCCCATCTAGTTTACAAATGAATCACTAAACATGCTTATATATGCAACTATAAACATTCCTGCTAAGAATTTCGTAATTCAAACTTACCGTGTCAACATAGGACCTAAATAATGGTCATAAACTAACACTTTGAAACTGCTCCTGACCTAAAATAAGGCAGGACTAGGGCACGGGTGCCCAAATCCTCCCCCCTATTTCAGGAAGGATTTATGTTAAGTGCATCCCCTGAGTCCTATTTGCCATGAAACTTCATGGTTTTCTCATTAGGAGTCATCAAAATCATGCAAGATGCTCTAAATGCATTCTAAAGGACCCAGGAGCTAAACCTTAAGAGGGAAAAGCCCCCAAGGGGACATTTTACAACATTAACATTTAGCCCCCACTTTAATGTATGTATAAACACAAGGCCAATACATGCATTAAAGTACGGTCAACAAGCACAACAAACATACCGAGCACAGAGAAAACATGCCAATCACAAATAAGACCGTAACAGGCATGCAAAATATGGAGCAGACAGTTACAATCATGCAAAACACGAAGAATACAACATTGAAGACACACAAAACACATTGAATGTAGTGAAGACAATGATGATTTTCTTTTTCATTTTCATATATATGAAATGCAGGTGCATGTACAAGTAAAGTAAACACACCACCCATAATGCAGGAGGGTCTCATCACCACTAATCTTTAAGATTGCATATGGGGCAACAGACATGCAAAACAAATCTAGCACGCCATACAAATCAAACATGCCATACAAATCCCAAAGCATAGGAGGGACTCATCGCCACTGGTCTTTAAACTATGCTTGGGAATAAACACGCAATACACACACACTTGGAAGACACAGAGAAAACATGGCAGAAAAGTGATGGAGTGTTCCCATTTCTAGGTTCATCACCATCTCAGGCACATTACAGGCACACACCGATGATTGGGCTTCACCACAACAATCACCGAACTTCTTGGGTGTCCAACCTCATCCCTGTGAGAAAAAAGAATGGAGAGATCAGACTGTGTGTTGATTTCAGAGATCTAAACAGAGCCTCCCTAAAGGACCACTACCCGCTGCCCTCGATGGAGCAGATCCTGCAGGTAGTAGTTGGCTCAGAGCGATTCTCCTTGCTTGACAATTTTTCTAGCTATAATCAAATATTAGTCAAGGAGGAGGATCAGTATAAAACCGCTTTTACTACTAAATGGGGCACCATGGATTACGAAAGGATGCCTTTTGGTTTATCGAATGCTGGCTCAACTTTTCAGCGGGCTATGGACATGGCTTTCAAGGGTTTTCTTTACAAATTGGTGTTGGTGTACCTAGATGATATCACAGTCTTTTCCAAGAATGCGTCTGAGCATTTATTCCATTTGAGGAAAGTATTTGAGAGATGCAGAGAATTTGGGATATCTCTCAATCCCAAAAAATGCATTTTCGCTGTACATGAGGGCAAGCTTTTGGGGCACGTCATGTCAAAGGAGGGCATTACCATCGATGCAAAGAGGGTAAGAGCTATTCTGGAATTGCCTTTACCCAGCCATAAGAAGGGACTTCAAAGTTTTATTGGCAGAATTAATTTTCTACAAAGGTTTATACCAGACATTGCAAATCTTCTGAGGCCTTTGACGCCCATGTTAAAAAGGAATGTAGTTTTTAGTTGGCCGAAAGAGGCCAGACTCAGTTTTGATTCCATAAAAGAAGCATTGTCAGCTGCGCCAACTCTAGTAAATCCTAATTTCTACAAGGATTTTATTCTATATGCTTATGGCGGTCTGGATACCATTTATGCAATTCTGGTACAGCAACAGAGGGAAGTCTTTGAACAACCAATTGCTTTTTTCAGCCAAGGACTAGAAGAGTATGAATACAAATACAGCTTCATTGAGAAGCATGTCCTTGCAGTGGTGAGGAGCCTCAAGAAATTTAGACATCTTATTTCTAATAATAAGATACATTTAATGGTTGCTCACCCCGGCGTGAAGGAGTTCCTGCTGAGTAGGGACATCAACGAGAAAAGAGCTGGTTGGATTACCAGGGTCATGGAGTATGATGTTGACATCAAAATAATCAAGCTCATCCGAGGAAGAGGACTCAGCGAATAGCTTGCTGCTTGTTCTGAGAATGAGGCAAGGAAGAGGAGGCGTTTATGGCCGTTGGAGGTGAACATCAGGCTGATGCAGCGGCGACGGGCATAGGTTGGGTGCAGGATATGATTCATTTTTTGCAAACTAGTGAATGTCCGGTAGGGTTAGATAGAGCCAAGAGGAGATACTTTAGACTACAGTCCATCCCATACATTTTGATCAATGGCATCCTTTTCGGGAAAGATTTTAACGGCGTACTATTAAGATGCATTGATGAAGCTCAGACTAACAGGGTGCTACATGAATTTCATGATGAAACAGTAGGGGGTCATTTTGCCCCAAGGACTACTGCTTGGAAGATAATGAGAGCTGGGTATTACTGGCCCAACTTATTTAAAGATGCTCACTTATGGGCTAGAAAGTGTGTGAAATGTGCCATTTTTGCAGGCAAATCATGGCTGCCAGCTCTGCCCCTTCAGCCAATTCAAGTAGAGCAACCCTTCATGAGATTGGGGCATTGATTTTATAGGCCCCATCAACCCACCATCAAGTGCAGGCCACAGGTGGATACTTACAGCAACTGATTACTTCACAAGGTGGACTAAGGTGGTGGCCCTGAAGGAATCCAATGAGAGTGTTGTGTTGAACTTTTATAGTGATTTGGTATCTAGATTTGGGGTTCCTGAATCTATCATCTCAGACAATGCCTTGGCCTTTGTTGGATTAAAAATAACTAATTGGGCTGTGAAAAATGGGGTTTATTTGGGCACTTCATCAAATTATTACCCTCAAGGTAATGGCTTGGCTGAGTCCACAAATAAAAACCTCATAAGGATCATCAAGAGAATAGTGGAAGACAACTAGAGGACCTGGCATACTAATTTAAGATCTACTTTATGGGCAGATACAATAACTCCTAAGAGGTCCCTTGGGAACTCTCCATATATGCTAGTTTATGGAAAGGAGGCAAGATTGCCTATATCTGAAGAGCTGCCAGCTCTTGACATCATGAACCAGTTGGAAATGTTAGAAGAAGAGGACCCCATGGCTATCCGATATGCTTAGCTAATGGAGCTTGAAGAAGCCAAAGATAGAGCTAAGAAGACTATGGAGTATCATCAGCTTCAGACCAAGGGAGTTTTTGATAAGAAGGCCATCCCTAGAAACTTTAATGAAGGTGATTTGGTGCTCAAGTGGGATGAATTAAAAAGCAGGCCAGGGAGGCACTCCAAATTTGATTACATGTGGAGTGGCCCATTTCTCATCACTGAATGCAAGAAACATAATGCGTTTCAGTTATCAAATATGGATGGACAAAATTTACCTATCCCAGTCAATGGGATACACCTGAAGAGGTGTTTTGAGGTATGAGTGGTTTGTAAATCGATAGAATAGGTCTCTATGCTTTCAATAAGTGCTATTGCACAATAGTTTAGATACCTCTTTTGCTTTCCCTAAGTGCTGTCTAGCACAGTTTCCTGGTTGCTGTCGGCATTTTGTTTGGCCCCTAGTCTTCCTGTGTCCTTCATTACTGTCATGCTAGATTTTCTGAAGTCAAGATGTTTGTCAAGGTAGTTTCAATATTTTTTGACTCCATGCCCAATGGATGCAAGGCCACTAATCCTTTGTTTAGTAGGCAAACATCCCATAGAGGTTGCCAAGAATGTTATCCCATTTTCCTCTACCTAGAGTCAAATGGTTAACCTTGTATTTCCCTAAAAATCCTTTGGAAATGTTCCCATAAAGATTAAAGTGCCAAATTTCCCAAGAACCTTGCCTAAAAAACCTTACCTTTGGAAAAAGCTTGAAAAAATAGGCAGGTTTGCTTTTTACACCACCTTGAAATTCGGCCAAATAAAGAAATTATTCATGGTCAAAGTTTGAGTCAACATACGGTTCAAATGTACATTTGGTGGGCTTACAAATCTCAATTGGCTTTCAAAAAGGTGGAAAAGATGGTTGTATGCATCCCAATCACATATTAGGTTTGTATATACATTTGGGGAATCTTTTGTAGATTCCCCAGAATATTTTATGCTTACATATCAAAGGTTTGCATATCGGGTTTGTATATTCACACCTACAATGAAATATATAATGAAAAACATGCAAGGCCAATGGACATACATGTGCTACAGTGGAATGTACATTCGCCAATGTACAAGGTAGGGAGCATGCAAGTCAAAGATACCAAATATACATGCAAAGGTCGAGATACAAGCGACTATATACAATGAAAAGTATACATTGCAGGTATATTCCATCAAAGATTCCCGCTGGCATGTTGGGATTTGTATGTTGTGCTTGTATATCCGGATATACAAGTAAACATACAAAGGCATTTTTATATAGTTGAATGTACAAGAGGTGGGGCCCGCACATATACAAGGAGGATTGCATGTGTTCTACATTACTGTGGCTTGTATATCGGGTTGTATGTTCAACATACAAGGCCAATATACAAGTGAAATATACAACCCAGACTTGAATAGAGGTTTCATTTTGTTCTATGACATTTTTGGGTCCGCCTTGTATAAGAGGTGATTGTATGTTTCAACATACAAAGAGAAAGATACCAAATATACATGCAAAGAAATATACAAAGGTCGAATGTGTGCAAGAGGTGGGGCCCACAAGTTACAAGGGACTTTTGTATATCGGTGATATACAAGCAGAGATACATGCAAACTTTTTATACATGCAAAGGCAGACTCAGAGGTATTTTTAGAGGCTGATATATACACAGATGCAAAGTGATATATACAGGCAGTTGACCAAAACTTTGACCGCCTGTATCTCCTCCATCCTGGCAAATTTTGACATGCTGCAAGAGGCAAAAGTACATATTTTTGCCTCCTCTTTCATTTGACAGGGTTTTTTGGGAGGTTTTTTTTGGTCTTCATTTTTTAGATCTGGCTTTGCATATTTCGGCTGATTGGACGTTTCAGTGGCCGTCTTGAAGATGCGGGGACTTTTCTTCCCCATAGTGGCTTCGGTTGGTGGTTTCTACAGGTGCATTCATGGCGTATGGGTTTTTTTTGTCCTTCAGGACCATTTCTTGCGCGTTGAATGATGACTTTGGAGGTTCCTTCTCCATGTCCTGTCCTTTTGCGTCCTGGCTACATTTTTTTTGCATTTTTGGCTTGGCAACGACATGGCCCATGTCCCTTCACCATGCCTCTGCCCATACTTTCCTGCTTTTGGCATTTATGGCTTGGGTTCCATGAATCAGAGACTCATTTCTCTTCTGGCAAGAGTTTGACCTATAAAGGACAATGAAAACTCTTTTGCAAAGGAGGATGGTTTTTTGGGGTTGTTATGTTGCCAATTTTCTTTTGTAGTCAGACCTCTTAGTGTAATTGCAAGGGTATGGGAATGTGACTCACTGTGCCTGAATCTGGCCTCTTTTGTCTTCCTCTTATCCACCATGAATGTAATTAGCTATGTTGGTATACCCCTGCTATGAAATATCTCTGTATCGTAATAGTTTTTTGGACCTTCATGATTAATAGTTGCTGACTTCTCACCTCTCTTATGTTTGGGTTGTGTGTTTTAATTGAAGTTGTAATCTGTTCTGTGGGTAAAACGGCTCCTCTGTAGGTTTAATTTTCACACCAAAGCCTCAACTAGTCTTAAGTCTATGTGAATCTCCCTCAGCAGTAAAAGATTCATTGTAGTGTCCACACCTTGACCACCATCGCTCACTAAATCTGGTGTATCACCCCCTTTTTCCCTTTTAGTTTTCCTTCTAACTCTTTCCCCTACAAGTTGTTTAGCACTAGGTTTAGTATCACTGCTCTAAGTAATAGGCTTAGAGAAAGGAACCAGCCTTCTCTGGAGGTCTGATCTCAAATTGCAAGGTCCCACACTTTGAGATCATTCCCATGTTACTCCAGATTGCTGAAGGTTTCACATCTGCAGCAAAGGGTGCAAATTTGGGTGATAACAGTTAGTCATAGAACCTCTCCCTACCTCCATAGAGGACTTTTGAAAATGACAGGATGTGCACTCTCCACAAGAAATACATCATCTCCGCCTTTGCAAAGGGCTTAAATGATTGTAATAGATTTCAAGCAAATCTCAGAGTGTAGGAGGGACTCATTGCCACCAGTCTTTAAGACTGCCCCTAAGAACAAGCACATTGCTAACATCTAAAATAGATAGCTTACCTTATATATGCCCCCACCTTAAGGTGGTTGATATCAGGGATTGATATCAAGCACGTTAAGGTAGGAATAAAACACACAAGGGAACACAAGCTCTCAAAAAGCCCATGCCCCCCGGAGGTGACATGTACTTTACGATCGCCAAATGTTCCCACAAACACATTCCTGCAAGAAAAGTGTTAGTGTCCATAAAATCATAATAAACAACAATGCATATGATCAATCACACAAAGAGCCAAGGTTATACTACAAATTTAGAGACCGAGTATAACCATCGGGCTATACTACGAAAATCTCAAAACTAAGTGTATCCAAGGCTAGATTCAAAGACAAACAAAGTGCACAAAGCAACAGTATTGTTATGGTTTGCAAGTGCGATAAGACAACATCAAGATCACATGGAGTGATTCTACTAGCCAAGCATCAGATAATATATATCAACTCCATCCTCATGTATGGACTTGGTCCATTTTTTTTAATTTCTCACTAAAGCGACACTAGGTCTGCATCAGTATAATATGTTTTTTGTCAATTGCCCACTAGATATAAACACTAGAGGAAGGGAAACAATAAATTGAGAGGAGAAACAACTACCTTAGGGACAGTCATGTAGGAGGGTTCCCCCAAGTCACCAACTGCAATGCTATGTCCATGAGACACAACACACAACAATGAAAATAGAGGAGAAGTAGTATAGAAGAATGATGATACAAATAGAAGAAGGTCACAATAGATGTGGTCTCCTGGTATCCTGGACATTACAAGAGAATCAAGGGTCATCCCAGGAGGCCTAAACAACACATAACACATCATGGGGGAAACACATCACACGAGATAAAGAGTTAGAAATACTTACCTAGTAGGGACAACCTAACTAAGGGTTGTCATCAAGAAAATCATCATCATCTTCCTACTCTCGAATGTTAGAGAAAAGTGGGACATAAGGTACCATAGCACAACTCTTATTCTTGTCTTCAAGTTGTCCATTCTTAAGATCTTCTTTGTTTGATTCAATGTTAGGTGAAATGTTTTCTTGTTGAGATACAATTCGTTAGGCATAATCTTGTCATCTTCTCCTCCTTTCTCTTGCTTGTCTATTTCTTTTTGTCTTACCACTTATCTCTTGTAAGATAGTGTTTTGCTCTTCCATGGGTTTTTGTGTTTTAGAGGAGGAAGCACTAGGGTCAAATCTCATTTGTCTAGGTGGAATGTTTTGTTGTCAATGACTACCTCCTGATCCTTCTAAGGATGGTGAGGGAGGAACCTCAGCATAGGGTCCTTTTCCTTTTGGTCTAGGATTCTCTTCAAATGCGGGTTGTTTGTCTCTTGTTTTTTCTTGCATAGAAGGATTGGCCACTTGATGTAATAGTTTTGTTTTGTAGTTTCTATAGCTCAAGAAGTTAAAATCTGTCTATGGCTCCGGTTCCATTTCAGATCTTTCCCAAAAGTAATCCAATGTAAAGTGTTGTCTTGTAACCAAAGGTTTATACTTATTGTGAGGAATAGTAATCACTTGTCCATTCAAAGGAAATTTTACACAGTTATGAATTGTTGAAGGGACAACTTTCATAGCCACTTTCATAGCCTTTAACCATGGATGTCCCAATTTTATGCGAAAGAGGTCAGAAATAGGGACAACATCAAACCATTGTTCTACAAATTTCTCAAATACAGTGACCAATAGAGATATTTCCCCAGAAGTATTTATAAAGGTTCCCTTATGTGTCTTAATCATCATATCCGAAGGGTCATAAAAGCCTTGCATCAATTCATGTGAATAGAGGAAATCTTCCATTGCCACATTATTCATGCAATTAGTATCAATAAGGGTTCCATCCAAAGGATTTCCCATTATTTTCACAGTGATGTAAAGAGGTCCTTCAGTGTCTCCAATTGTTCTATCATGAGGTGTAAACACAAGTTCAAGTTCGGGGACCTTTCTTTTCATGTAAGGCCTAGGAGGAAACCTATTATTATTGTTGTTATTAGAAGCCATGTGTTTAAGTTTTCAATTCAATGCAAGTTCAGATTTTAAAAGCTTTTCAAAAGTTATGCCAAAGACAAGTGTACAACTATGTATGAAAATGACCTAAAATGCTTGATTTTTTCAACTTTTTTCAATGTAAATAAGTGAAAGAAAAGGTGTTGTAAGGAAATTGATCTAGGGAAGTAAATAATATGTCTGATATAAGTCCAATAAATCTATTATATCCTTCACAACATGCTTCTGAGGTAAACCTAGAGTGATGACAAGTCAAAAGATCGTGAAAATACAGTAAAATATGCAATTTTTCACAAATTTTCCATGCTAAGACCCAATGAAAATGGTGTTGTAAAAATATTTAGAAAGGTAAATAAGATAATAATAGTAATATCAGTCACCTAAAACCATAAAATTCATCACAACACACTTGGAGTGCAAATCTAGGCGAAACCCTAGGGAAAATATAGCCAAAATATGCAAATTTTCACCAAATTTTCAATGTAAGGGCCCAATAAAAATGTGTTGTAAATAATTTTAGGAGGGGAAGTAGATAATAACCTTCATAAAAGCCAATTAGTGCAGAAAAATATTTTACAACATGCCTATGATGCAAATCTAGAGAGACGATAAGGCCAAAATCTAGTGAAAAGCAAGGTTTTCAAACCCTAGGCATGAAATTTTGCAAGCAAACCACTATGATGCAACACTACAATTAGAAATCAGTCCTAATGAGTGTTTTAAAAGGGTAGTAAAATCTGAATCAATATTTTGACTACAAACCCTAGCTAATGTAAAACTAGGTTGTATGAAAAAAAATGCATAATTTCAAGCAATTTTCAACAATTTAAGCATGAAAATGCAATCTAAATGAATGATGAATGAAAATTTTCTGTATTTTAAATCAGATCTAATGATAATGACAGAAATTTATTGAAATTAAATGCCAACTAATTAAAATTATATGAAAATGCAAGCTAAAAATGCCAATTTTTTCAAAATTTTCCAATTTTTCAATTTTTTTGTAATTTTTCAAATGCAATAAGATGAACAATGATATGAATAGATGAAATGAATGTAAATATGAAGCACAACACTCAGAAATTTGCAAAATTTATTAAAACATGAATTCACCAAAATGTTTAGGGTAAAATATGAAGAGGGTTTGTTTTATTGATTTGTGTTGATCCTCCTTTCACCACTAAACATTCAAGGACATTCAGCCAAGTAGGCAGTCTACTACAGACTTCTTGTCACTTGGAACATAGGGGAAGATTGGAATTGTATGATTTTGTTGTTTAATTAAGCCCAATTATGCTCAAAACCCTAATTATATGAATTTATGAACAAATAGACAAATTACAAAAAATGATCGCACATAGAGATATCAAATGACTATCAAATGTGTACAAGATTTTGAAGTTCAGAAACTAGAAAAGTTGGGAACTAATGAGTAGGTGCCCTAGTCCAGTGCCACAATTTTTGTTGATGTCTGGGAATCTTGTTTGCAACCTATTCCTATTGTTCCAGAGATTTTCCTGTTGTGGGATCCAAAGGACTAATGAGTGGGCACCTGAGTCTAGGTCCCTATTTGCTTCTTTGGTCTACAATTTTGACAGTCTGCACTACTCTCCTACAACTCCACTTTTTCTTCTTTCGCAACCTGTAACCTGCAATCACAAAAAAATGGGTTGGGGTTGTGGTGTTTAGAGGCTTGCCCTTAGAGAGACATTCAAGTCTTTCGAACACCGTTGTCAAATAAAGAGTGTGTATCCCTATGGGATAAAGGAAAAAATCCAAATGATAAATGATTGAAAACACAATTGATATCACCTTGTAGTGAAGATCTCATGGGAGGAAGATGCTCTTCATTCAATGAGGAGATGGATGCCAAATCTACAAATACAAACACAAGAACAACACAATATTCTACTTTGCAACACAATGAATGCCTTGAATCACTTTCACAAAATCACAATGGTCATCTAATTTTCATCTCATGCCCATCTAGTTTATAAATGAATCACTAAGCATACTTATATATGCAACTACAAACATTCCTGCTATGAATTTTGTAATTCAAACTTACCATGTCGGCATAGGACCTAAATAATAGTCATAAACCGACACTTTGAAATTGGTCTTGACCTAAAATAAGGCAGGACTAGGGCATGGGCACCCAAGTCCTCCCTCCTATTTCAGGTAGGATTTATGTTAAGTACATCCCCTAAGTCCTATTTGCCATGAAACTTCAGGGTTTTCTCATCGGAAGTCATCAAAATCATGCAAGATGCTCTAAATGCATTCTAAAGGACCTGAGAGATAAACCTTAAGAGGGAAAATCCCCCAAGGGGACATTTTCCAACGTAACACCCCAATTGTGTTTCTCCTTTATCAAATTATCTCTCATTGAACTCCTAGGTATACACAACCAATTTGGTTTGAACAACATATCCTCCTGAATGAAATAATCTAACCACTTACTTCTATCTATGACAATGGGTTCCTTACATGCTTATGTAAAATCAAGATCCTCTTCATACATGTGCTTCAGTTCTTCAAAACTTAATACTTCTACTCTCATCTGTATCAGCAAATTCCTTCTTTTGCTCAATGCATTTGTAACTTTGTTTGACTTCCCACTCCTATGCTTCAATACAAATGTGTAACTCTGCATGAACTTTACCCATCTCATATGTCTCTAATTCAACTTTCCTTGACTATTCAAATATTGTAAAGCTTAATGATCCATGCACAACACAAATTCCTTAGGCAAAAAGTAATGTCTCCACTTCTTCAAAGCTTGAATTATGGCATAAAACTCCTGATCATAAACTAAATATCTTCTCCTAACATCATTCAACTTCTCACTAAAATATGCTATTGGTCTCCCTTCTTGACTTAACATTGCTCCTATTGCATTTCCACTAGCATCACAATCTACTTGAAATACTTTGTTGAAATCCATTAATGCTAACACTAGTTGCTCTGTCACTTTCTGGTTCAATAATTCAAAACTCTTATATGCTCTTGTTGTCCACTTAAAATCCTTTCTATCACCTCTCATTGTCTCTATCATTGGTGTGCATACTAAACTGAAATTTCAAATGAACTTCTAGTAGAAACTTGCTAATCCATGAAATGATCTTACCTCTCTAATGCTCTCCAGTGTTGGCCATTTAATAATTACTCTAACTTTCTCAAGTTCCATCTTCAATCCTTCCACAGAAATCACAAATCCAAAATATACCAATTATTCCTTCATGAAACTACATTTCTCGATGTTTATCAACAACTTCTCTTCCTCCAACCTCTATAATACTTATTTAATATGCCACATATGTTCTTCTTTTCTCTTACTGAAAATTAGAATATCATCCAAGTATATAATAACAAACCCAATAATTTCTTCAAAACCTCATTCATCAACCTCATGAAAGTACTCAGTGCATTAGTTAATCCAAAAGTCATCACTAACCATTCATAAAGTCCCTAATTTATCTTAAATGTAGTCTTCCATTCATCTCCTTCTC
The DNA here is from genome assembly GCA_027924645.1 of Cunninghamia lanceolata. Classification (NCBI taxonomy): domain Eukaryota; kingdom Viridiplantae; phylum Streptophyta; class Pinopsida; order Cupressales; family Cupressaceae; genus Cunninghamia; species Cunninghamia lanceolata. The sequence continues at coordinate 3,003,571 of BSBN01000160.1, read as the reverse complement.
TGATCCTAATCCGATGGTATCCACTCTTCAAGTCTATCTTTGTGAAATACTTTTCTCCACTCAAATAGTCCATGATGTTATTCATCCTTGGCAATGGAAATCTATACTTAACTATGATCTTATTGATTACTCTAGAGTTTGTACACATCCTCCATTCTCCATATTTCTTTGGTTCTAGTACTACAGGTACCGCACATGGGCTTAAACTTTCTCTGATCAATCCTTTCCTCAACAGCTCCTGTATCTATCTATTCAACTCTACATTCTCTACTGGTGTCATCTGGTGTGCCACTTTGTTAGGTAAACTAGCTCTAGGTATAAGGTCCATATGATGACTGATATTCCAAATTAGTGGCAATCCTTTAAGTACATTATCTGATATGATTTCTTTATACTCTGTCAACAATTCAGTCATCTCCTCAGGTTGTGACTCTTCTTCTTTTCTAGTAATAGTCTCTACACTTAGGTCTACACTTCTTAGGAATCAAAGAAAAACACATATTCTTATGTCTCAATCCATCCAGAAATTTCCTTCCATCAACCAAACAGATTCAAACATTCCCACATACTTCACTTTTAGGCTCATCTTCCAAAGGTATCAAGATATGTTTCTTCCCATTTGATGGTATAGTATAAGTATTCTTTCTCCCATCATGTATATATTTTCTATCATACTGCCATGGTCTACCCAACAATATATGGTATACATCCATCAGCATAATATCACACAATACCTCATCATTATAAGATCCTATATGAAATTTCACCAAACATTGTTCACTCACCTGTACCTTGTGTTCATCTTGAATCCATGCTATCTTGTAGGTCTTAGGGTGTTTCAATCTCTCTAGGTTCAACTTAGTCACCATCTCTTCTGAAACCAAATTATGAGTACTGCCACTCTCAATGATCATTTTACAACATTTATCTCCTAGTTTGCATCTGGTTTGAAACAAACTTTTCCTCTGTGGTGGTACCTCAGTTGTCTCTTCTTGAAATAATGCTCTTCTCATGACTAATGATTCTCCTTTCTCTAGTTTTCCAATTGAACTAGGTGATCCAATAGGTTCTTCCTCTGCATAAGATGCTCTTGCACTATTCTGTATCTTCTTGCTTGTACTTCCTTGATGATATTCAAATGCTCTGTGTCCTTCACCTCCACACTTAAAACAATTTCCTTTGAATGTTCTCTTATCAAATCCTCTTTCATCTCTCATGTATCCTTCATTGTGGTAAGAATTATGATTCCTTCTGTGGTAGAAATTTCTGTCATCTCTCCGGTATGAATTGTTATCTCTATCTTCCTTCTTGTACAGACTACTTTCTTTGTTTTGCTCCACATATGATCTCTCTCCTCCAGAATATGTTCTACCTCTTTGAAGTTTACCTCCTCTACCTCTATGTCTTTACTCATGCTTTTTATTCAACTTATCTTCAACTTTTAATGCAAACTGGTATGCTTCTTCTATTGTGTTGGTTGTTTTTAATTCCCAACTTGATCTCAAAAGAGCAACCCATAAAATAGCCAATTCTAATAATGGGATTCCTTTGAGGGATTGGCTAATGAACAGGAAAAACTAGATTTGATCCTTTTTCCTCTACACTTTAGGCTCTGCAAGACCTGGATGGGTATACCCCTTGAGAAAAACAATATTTTACTTTAAGTTTATTATTTATTCTCCTCCAAAATAATGTGTTCTTAAAATAGATATATTCTCTCTAAGAATGCCAAAAGAATTAATGATATGCTAAAGTAAATGGGCTAGATTCTCAATGTTTTAACATAGCTCTCTTGTAGGAAAATATTGAAGAACTATTACTAAATTAATATAGAAATGAAATCGTTCTTTGATTTTATAAATGATCAGGGAGATTATATCAAGACAATAATCTCAAGAGATCGGTGCCTAAATCATGGATCAAAGAGTTAAAACAAATATAAATGAAACTAAGTACAACAGTGCATTCCTAGTTCATATAAAAATACTACAATGATGCATTACACCACTACATCTTGAAATTGTCCAGAACTAATTCTACTTAAGAATCTTTGCATACATTTACTATATTCAATATTTTCCTTAAAGCATTAAATTTACTCTTTGAGTAAAATCTATTAAGAAAGATATTCTTGCATAGAAAAGACTGTGAAGATGAACAAAATTGATATTTAATTAATTTGTATTCATAAATATGATAAAGAATACAACTGTAGGAGACAATATAGTATGAACCTTGACAATATATTCAAAAATGATGAACTGATACTGTCATACAAGTAGCTACAAGTACATGTAAGTCTATTCTCAAAAACACCTAGAAATAGAAAGACCTAATCTATGATTATGTACTGTGTTACAAAATTTTCTCCAAGATGCTTGTCAATAGGTCCTGAATTCCCCTTTATAGAAACAAGGGAGAAAAACAAGCTTCAGACCTAAAGATGGATGTCACATTTATACTTGACAATATCCCATCAATCAGAAACAAAAATAAATAATTATGGATCAGATATTTCATAGGAGTAGAAGATGTTACATGTGTATCCACAAAACAAGTTGCCTTGGAAAGTGTGCACTGAAAGATGCCATAACAAACTCTACTGACCTTTCTCCACTCTCTTCATTCTGACCCCTTTTTGGAAAATCTGACAACTCACATGAAGACAAGAAACAAGGAGGCCACTACAAGACAAACATGCCTTATTTTGGAAATATTAATATCTTCATGCTGACTCCAAACAAAAAAAGATGTATAGAGGCATATTCCTTATTTGAAAAAGGAATAAATGACAATATACAAAATATGAAGTTTCACAATACTCAAAATCTCACAAGTTAGGTAAGTCATTATACTTTTCATCTTAGGCCTTATATTGCTCTTCTGTGGGCCATTGGAATGTGAGGAGATCATTCATATGAGACATGTACTTGTTATATTTGGCTAAAACTGATTCAGCCTCCCTAACAAAATCTTTAGCAAGCTGACAAGAATCCCATATCTTACTGACACTTCTTATAAAGAAAGGAAAATAAATCCTGTCAACCTAGCAAATGAGGAAGGAGATAGTTGGAGTGATAGCCTCAAATTGAAGAACCCAATCTGGGTAGGGCTTGATTGAAAGGAAGCTAGGTGTGCAGAAATTACTTCCTACACTAATCTAATGAGGAGAGATGAGTGAAAATTCTTATTAATCTTTACAATTATAGATTATGTTAACCCACTAATAGAGATATTGTAGCAAACACATACACAAGAATGTAAGATAGAAGAAGAGAGACACAAGATATACGTGGGGAAAACCCTTACGGGTGAAAAACCCCACACTCCAAAACACAGCTCAAATGTATTCTATAAACAATGAAGGTTACAATATAGTCACAGAGCCAATGCTCTTGTAGGAGTCATCGACACGCGTATCTAGAGATGATCTGGCAGCATAACAGTACCTATCAATCACATAATGCATCACCTCTCCAAAGCACCTATTTATAAGGAACATACAAGGAAAAAATAGCTCCACATTGAGATGGGCATCCAACATGGCCTCATGGCCCAAAACCCATGCCTATGGACACTTGTCAAGTCACCCCATCCCAAAAAATTTGCCTATTCCCAAAATGGGCTATGACAGATGCTCTTACGACTCTTACAACCGTCATAGAATCTGTCATAGCTGTCATAACTTACAAATGTAAGAGAATCTGTCATACATAGGCTATAAATAGCATATTCTCTTACAACATGTCATAACCCACCTTGGGGTGCCCAAAGATGCCTTCCTTCAAGATGCTTCTCAACACATGTCCTCACCTATCATAGAATCTTCTATTTCTGACTTTTACATGTCATAGAACTGTCATAGGAATCTGTTATGACCGTTTCGGTCAATATTCCCTTACACACAAGTCAAGATGCCGACACATGGAAAAATATTCCTACCACTAAGTGGGATGCCTATCTCCTCATGTGAGGACAAATTTACATGTGGTCATATGCCATGTAGGATGACACATCACCATGCCAACTCCCACAAGATGATAACATAGGATTTGCATCCTAATTATACAATACACAATAAATAAACAAATACAATGAAATAATACAAGGAATTACCAAGGTTGAGACACCTTACTTTCCAACATTGATCTCACCATTATCCATCTTGATTGCTGGTATCACTCCAATTTTATCATTATCAAAACTTTGAATCAGCTCCAATGCTTTCTCCTCAAGTTGATTCATAAATGCTTGTGATTCTCCAACTTATTTTGTTGCTGTATAAATTGGCTTGATTTCCTTTGGAGCACCGTGCTCATGATTTGATTCTTTATACATCCCTAATAGAGAAGAAATCCTTGGGACCCATCTATTAAATAGAGGCACAGTTTGTTCCATATCTTCAACTATCTTCCTGATGGCCAGTGACAAGTTAGAATAATATTTATGAATATTCTCTATTTTTCTTGTAATTTTCTCCATCAACAATCCTAGAATATTTGAAACAATATGTTGGTTATCCTCTTGTTGATCCTTCATGGAATTTTCAAAGATCTTCTCAAAAGCCTTGACTTGTTCCCTTAATTCTTTATTTTCCTTTTCAAGACTAGACCTTGATGAGGAGGAGGAAGGGTCAGCAGCCACAAAGCCTGAATCTCTTATCACTAATGCTATTTGAAGTGAGGATGATGTTGATGCCTATTATTGTTGCCATTTTGCTTCTAACTCCTTCAATCTATTATACTCATGTAGCAAATGGATGTAGTCACCTTGTAATTTATCATAGCTTTTCTAGAGAGCATCAATGGTTGCCTTGCTAAATTTTGCAACCTCTACTACCAAGCTAGATGCCTCTGTGGCAGGAGTATTAGATACTCTCTTGATTATTAAGCCACCCCTTAAATCTCTATCAGGCTCAGCCACTAATGGCTTATCAGTATTGGGGGCTAAGGCCCAATGGTTAAGGTTGTTGAAATACACTAGACAACTGAGAGGGGGGCTGAATTAGTTGTCACAAAAACTTAGCTTCATATGAATATCAACCATTAACAACTTAATTAGATTTAACCATGAAAGCATGAAACCATAAACTTAATCACAATCACACATCCAACACAGTAGACACCAAATCTTTGCGTGGAAAACCCTAAAAGGCAAAAACCACGATGGGTGTTAGCCCACAGAAATATACGAGTTATAACAATACAGAAAAATAGAGGCTCACTTCCTATAGGGCTCACTGCCCAAATTGCTCACTGCAAAGAATGACTCACTGCCAAAGGGTGGCTCACTGCCAAGGGGTGGCTCACTACTAAAGTGGTGAACTGATTAAGTAGCATCTACTCCATGCCTGGGTTCAGTTCCATTGAAGCATAAGATAACATCTTTGCTCTTCTCTTTTACACCTTCACATTTATCTCTTCATCTTCGCAACACAAACTTTTTCACAACTCTATTACATGATTTTATAAAATTCATCAACCTTGGAATGTACATCAAGGTTGGCATTACATTCATCAACCATTGGAACACTCTCTAAGGTCGACATTACAAAACATACACAGAAATAGGTCTAGACCTATTTCAAAAATTAGCTAAGGAAAGATGTAGAGAAGTATAATGAACATGCCATGCCTTATCTAGGACTCAAATGCAATTCTCCATGCCATGACATGCTTCCATAATCTTCAAGGCATCTCTACAATTAGTGAAATCAACCAAGTTGGCCAAGACTGGTGAGAACACTAGGTATTCAAGGAATAAACTTCATCTATGATCCAAATTATTCTTTTCAGACCAATCCAAAGGTAGGGACATGATTAGGAGACATCCACAATCACATTGTAATCATTAAGAACAACCGCACAACCTTTAACCACTCTATAGAGAAGATTCTTCAAACTGGAGCACAAGAACAACACTGTCAGCTGCTGTCATAAGGAAAAGATTGCTTGCAGACCACCAAATCATGAACCATTGGAGTTAAAGGCACTTATCATCATTCCAGACTTAACTCTAGAACTGTAAACCAAAATACTTCAATGCAGAGGAATGCGGAGCATAATACTTTGTTCCTGTCATTTCCAAACATATAGAAAAAGCTGTTTTCACTCTGGTTAACATAAGTGACTCAATTCTTCATACCAGAGGCTCAAACTTGGAACATAGCATCTTCATATGTTCCTCTAAATAAATTCCAATTTGTAGACAATGATATTCATCTTTCAAGAAATGCGGAGCAATCTACTAGACTGTTCTTCTGTATGGAATACATTGTTTCCACTGCAACTCACTATTTCTATTGGAGAAGCTAATTTTCTCAATTTCCTCAACATCAGGATTTTTTACAAAGCATCTTACTCATTACAAGCAACAAGATAGGAGCACAGTTGACACCAATGACAACACAAATATGTTGGCATCAATGACAACACCGATCAGGCACATACTTGCAACAATCTCTCCTTTTGTCATTGATGGCAACATATGATGTGAAAAACTGAAAAGACCGTATTTTTACACATCTGTGTTCTTTCCTCTCCTAAGTTTTTCACATGATTTCTCTTCCCCTTTGACATCAATGGCAAAGGGCGCATACATGCATTCTGTTGCTCTGATCCAATTGAACTGTTACCAACACATCTAGCTACTCCCCTTGAGAGGTAGATCCCAAAACATCAATCTAGATCAAACAATGAGACTTTGAGCACCATTGGATTGATGCATTCTCATGCATCTTAGTTTAGGGAAGGAGGGGTAATGATCCCTAACTTTTCTCTGAGATACTCAAAAGTATCCTTAGGCAAAGGCTTGATGAAGATATCTGCAATTTGATCCTTTATGGACACATATTCCAAATTTACTTAATTCTCTGTCACCTTTTCTCTCAAAAAGTGATACCTTATTGATATATGCTTTGTTCTTGAGTGCATCACTAGATTCTTGGAAATATTTATGGCACTTGTATTGTCACACAAGATTGCAATTGGATATTCATAAACAACCCTTATATCCTTCAAAGTTTGCTTCATCCATAATACTTGAGTACAACAACATGCTGCTACAATATACTCTGCTTCTGTAGTTGACAAGGAGATTGAATCTTATTTCTTGCTCATCCATGAAACCAATCTATTTCCCAAGAAGAAGGCACCTCCAGTTGTACTTTTCCTGTCATCAACATCTCTGACCCAATCAGCATCTGTATAAGTATTGAGAGTAAAATCATTATCCTTTGGATACCATAAGCCATGATCCAGAGTGCCTTTTAAATACCTCAGGATTCTCTTGGATCAACTTGAAATCTTGCAACAAGAAAAACTACATGCATAATATTAGGTCTGGTTTGAGTTAGATAAAGTAATCCTCCAATCATGGATCTTTACTTTTTCTTATCAGTCTTGGGTGATTCATCAGTTTTTCTCAATTTGCAGCCAGTCACCATGGGAGTACATATCGGTTTAGAGTCTTACATCCCAAACTTCTTTAACAACTCTTTCACATACTTAGACTGATATATGAAGATTCTTTTATATGATTGATTGATTTGCAGACCCAGAAAGAAATTCATCTCACCAAACATAGACATCTCAAACTCTTTCTACATTTCACCAGCAAATTTCATACACATACCTTCATTTCCTCCAAAGATGATATCATCAACAAATACTTCAACAATCAAAAGTTGATCACCATTAATCTTGAAATAAAGATTACTGTCAGTAGTATCTTTACTGAAACCTAACTACAATAAGTACTTATCCAACCTTGCATACCAAGCCTTAGGAGCTTGCTTGAGTCCATATAATGCTTTCTTCAATCTGCATACCATATCACCTTGATTTGATAGTTGAAATCCTTATGGTTACTCAATGTAGACTTCCTCTTCTAACTCACCATTCAGGAATGTAGACTTCACATCCATCTGATACACTTTGAAATCTTTGTGAGTTGCAAATGCAGAAACATTCTGATTACTTCAATTTGAGCTACTAGAGCAAAAGTCTCTTCAAAATCTATCCCTTCAATTTGAGAATATTCTTTGCACACAAGCCTTGCTTTATTCCTTATAACTTCTCCATTTTCATTCATCTTATTCTTGAAGACCCATTTGGTTCCAATAAAATTTCTGTCAGTAGGTCTAGGAACTAATTCCCAATTTTCATTCTTCTCTATCTGCATTAGTTCTTCTACCATTACCTTAACCTAATTTTCATCATTGCAGGCTTCATTCATAGTTTTTGCTTCAATTGTAGAGAGCAAATAGTAATTCATTGTGGCAAATATGTGCCTAATCAATTTTTTCATTGATGTCAACATATTCTTGTTGCCATTCATCTCAACTGTATCCTATTATGTTGCCTGTTTAGAAGACTAAAATGTTGAGGATATTGACAAAATTAATAAAAATTAATGAATGTAGACCATACAGTAGTATAGAGGGTTGTTTGAAGTAGCTCTAGTTAAGATTTGAGAGGTCCACATGAAGATTTGAAGAAGCTATGACCATTTGAGTAGAATCAGGTTTTGCTATGATCAGAAGAGACAAAATGACAATAAATTGGTCTGAATCACTCTGCATTGAAATATTATGATCTGTGGATCTATAGGCATCATTGGGAAGTCATTGTGTATCATCAACTCCAGTGGTTCATGGTTTCAAGGTTTGCAAGCAATCTTTCTAGTATGACAGTTATGACAGACAATGTTCTTGAGGTTTCAGATGAAGATGCAAGTGATTCTGATGTTTTAAAGGAGTACGAATGTTTTTGTTGAATTCAATGTGCTTGTGGAATTCTCTGGATCGTGTGACTGTGGTGTTGAAGGTCCACATTGAAGATTGAGCTCATTGTTGAAGGTTTCTTCCTTATTGTTATTGTTCTTCCCAGTCTTGGTCGACCGGATGTTCAAGTGTGTTATGGATGATCTAAGAGCAATTCTTTGGAGCATGGCGTGTTGCTAGAAGAAGATTCAAGTCTTAGTTATGTTTGGCCAACAACATAATAATTTGCATGGTTGTAGTGCTGGCCTTAATGTTCGTTCCAAGGTTGATGAAGCGTATAAATACTTATGAATGAATTATGGAAAGTTGTCCTTGTACGAAAATGATAAAATCCTAAGAAAGGTACAAAGGCAGAGCAGAGAAGGGGAGGAGCAGAGGAACAAGAATAGTAAGGTATGAAGAGATGGTAAAGAAGCATTTGGGACAGAGCAGAAGTCTTGTGAGCTTTCAAAGGAACTAAACAAGGCATAAAGAAGATGATATTTCACAGTTCATTCTTTCTATATTAAACATAAATCCTTGTAGGTAGTGAGCCTCCTTGAGCAATGAGCTCTGGGCAGTGAGCCCTAAGGCAAGTGCCTTTTCATTTCTTCAAGTACTTTTAATAGGGTATTGTTGTGTGGTTACACAACACGCCCCATTTTGACTTGGCAAAACAGGGACCCAACTTTTTGTTTGGCTTGTTCTGTGCTCTCTGGCGGTTTGGTAAAAGTAAGTCATGCAGATCATCATGCAAGAAAGGCTGGGTAGGTCATCATCATGAGGTTAGTTTGTCAAATTTTGTATTTCATTCTAAAAACCTCATTTTTGAATAGAGTATCAAATTTCATGCAGGTTTGCGTTTTACATCATCCTGATATTCATTAGGATGTGAAAGTTATGAATGGTCAAAGTTTGAGTCAAACCTGATATTTCCAAGGGGAGGATCATATTTCATAACATCAATCATATTTCAAAAGATCACCCTGATCTAATTTATCACCCGATAAATCATGCAGTCTGAATATCCGGACGTCAATTTTAGGTGATAGTAGCCTTTACCCGTCAGCGGCCTTATACATTTCGCGAGGATCATATTTTTCAATGTAACCCGATATTTCCTAATATCCTCCTACCGTGAAATATCCCCCTAAGCCAATATCATGATGATGCCATTCCAGTTCGATAAACGAAGAAATGATATGACGATGACATCATCATCACATTTACCTCTCGGCAGGATATTTCATAAATGTGATCCTTTTCCCATAAGATGATGATGACGTCATGATGCCTTGCCGATACACTGAGCGAATATCAGGATGATGTCATCCTGATATTCTGAAAGAGAGACATGTAAATTTGTCTCATCATCATCATCTTTGAAACATCACCTAATTTTTTCAAATATCATCCTTCCGTTTAGATATCGCCTCACTCCCATTGCCGCCATTAACATTTAATGCGCGCAGACATGGTAGGTAGTTCCTACCGACCATTAAACCTGATGAAACACCTAGCGAAATCCTAACTTTTCGTGTAGAAAATTTATGAATAAGATCCAATCTATCAGGGTTTTCCCTAATTTTACCCTAAGTGCATGGTTAAAAGGTGAGTTCACCGTCATTTCAGCTCTTACCTTGTGAAGAAATTGATTTTATAAAGCACCAGCTTCCATATCCTCATACAGGCGATAGTTGTACAAATCAAGCTCATAGACAGGAGGAAGTGCATGATCATCAGCCAAATTAAGGGCATTTTCTAGATATTCACTGGTATAAAGGAAATTTGCATATCCAGGTAAGTAAATGAAACCCTCATCCTATTGTTTCTGTAATAGTCAGGTATGGGCTGTTAATCTGAAATTCTAGTTTATGCATCCACATGATTAGTTAATGTTGAATAAATACAGTAGGCATGAGGAATATTGAAGATAAATTGCTATATGCATGCATGTGGGTACCTATTGTAAGACAAGATTTTGTTAATTGCAGGCATCCATGGCTGATAATAGGTTGGCTAAGTGTGAGGCTGAATTCAGTAAGCCTATGTTTTCATCCCAGAGGGGCATCCTATTCAAATATGGTGCAATTACAGATACCCATCAATGAAATACCAATTTGGAAGCCTGGTTAGCTAAGCTGAATGATGAAAAGAACAGAAGTCCTGTGCTAGATGCCATATTCATGTCCAGAATGTGGAATGCCACCGGTTTCCCGTACTCTATGGAATCCGCAGAGTTGGTTATTGAGTGTGCTAGGAATTACAATCCAGAGACATGGCAGGTGATGAAGCATGGGAGGATATATGTAGACCTATCCATCAAAGGTCTTTCCAGGACATTTGGACTGCCATTGGGCATGAAGGTCAATAGTGTGGACCTGAAGAAATTAGAGAGAGAATATGAAAACAACAAGAAACAAGCCAGGAAGAATATGTACCAATGGAGGGCTAAGAATAGCACATATCCTGCAGCCGCCAAACTTCCTATGCACTTATTCAAATATGATTTTAGTGAGGAGTACCAGTACATGATTGCATTATTGAGTAGAGTCACAGGCCAGCCTGATGCTGGTAGTTTTAAGGATTGGATGTATGGTGTGATCATGATGTGCATATACTCAGATATCAAGCCATTATGGGGCCAACTAATAAGTGATGCTCTGCATGAGCAGCTGATGAACCTAGGAGGTTCAAATTGTGCTTTCTATATGACATCATACATTGTTTACTCCTATGCTTATAAAGGCACATTTGATGCATTAGTTACAAATGGAAAGCTTACAGGCACTGTTAATGCTGTGCACATTTGGGATCATCATCCCCAACTGCAAAGAGCTAATTACCTCAAAGATTACAAACTGGTAAATGATGCATTCTCTATGCATCTGGTCAGAACCATGGAGGAGGATAGAACAAAGAGATTGAGCATGGAAGGTCAAGAAATAATCTACAAGCATGGAGCCTGGTATATACAATTTGCCACATTTTCATACATGAGGACTGAAGGTTTTGAAGGACCACCCCTCATGCTGCCAAGGTATCCCACTGATGCAGTGATACTTATGGAGTTCATAAGGCAGAGCTCCATGATGTTGAAAACATACAAGGATGCAAAGAAGTTGCCACCAATTTTGTTTCCAGTCACCATTGGCTGGTACATGTGCCCAGATTCAGAGAACATAAAGAAGGTGATGGTCACCCTGAATAAAATGAAGTTGCAGCCTTTTCTACTGATAAGACCATATGATCCCTATGGCAGGATGCAGAAAATAATAGGAAGGCCTATTCATCAGAGGCACCTAGAAGACTTCTGGGCTGACTGTGAAGATGAAGTAGAAGCAAGAAGAAGAAGATATCAAAGGCTAACATTGAATCAAATCAGAACCTTTGATTGCATCCCCATCCCTCAACAATTGAAGAAGGATGATGGCAGGATAATTGCAGATGAGTATGAGCAGAAGAAAATATATAATGATACCATCTCTGCACCTGACCTCACCATACAAGAGGACATATCCTTGGACCCCTTCATTGCTAGGACCATAGAGCTAACCCAAGCCTGGGTTGATGAACAGATAGAGGCTTTGAAGAAGAAAGGTGTTGCCATTACTATGGACAACAAAAAGAAGGGGTAGGATATTCTTGATGGACAATATGATGACTTCATAAATGAGAAAAGAAAGTCTAAGGGAGATAGGCTCCCTTCACAACAACAATAGAGTAAAAGACCCCCAAGGGGCAAGAAAATAGATAATCAACCCAAAGGGGTTATTATTGAACAGGCAGTGTTCATAGTTGAGGAGGCAGCAGCATCAGCATCAGGATCAGGATCAGGATCCACATCACCTCCACGGACAAGAAAATAAAAGTCTAGGAAAGGAAAGACATCAGAGGCTGGAACTACTGAGACCCATGAAGAGGGTCAATCCTCAAGGAAAATAGATGAAGAGGATATCCTCATGGAGGAAGAGCCTGAGGAAGAAGAGGCTCCTTTATCATTCAAAAGGAAGAGGAGGTCTCCATATGTGGTGGTGTCTACCCCACCTAAGAAACAAAGAACCTCCATGAGAGGTGAAATAAGACAACCCCCTACATTGTTACAAGGGGCAGGTAGTGAAGTGCATAGGGAACTTCAGCATAATGTTCCACTTCCTACCATAGTCAAGTGTAAGACCGAGCTTGCAGAAGAGCAGATGAAAGAAACCTCCCAGACACATGCAGAAGGTCACATCTTGTTGGATGAGACAATAAATTTGTCTGATGATGAAGTTGTGCAGGGAGTGGCTTCACAAAAGATGGAAACCCTTGCTGCAGGTACACACATGACCCCTCACAAGACTCCACCAGTTCAAACTATACTGGAAGTGATGAAGTAAGTGGAAACTGGAAAAGAAAAGAGCCCAGAGCAGATAGCCCAAGAAATGGGGCTAGATACACTAATTACAGAGGTGACAAATCCTGCGGTGATAGACATAGCAGAGAAACAGGATGTGAATCTTGAACATCCAATAGGATAACCTGACAAAGGGTAACCTGCAGAAGAAGTGAAGATGGCAGAACCAGAAGGCCATGCTTCAGAAATAAGCCAACCAAGTGCACAAGATGCATCAAAGGAACCTGCTATAGTAGAGGTTCAAGAAAAGAAAGCTGGTGAGAAGGATGTATCTAAGGATCCTGCTACCAAAGTTTAGGAAGAAAGTAGCACTAGTGTAGAGCAAATTGTGGTTACAGAACCAGCACCAGCACCTAAGGAGACTTCCCAAGTATCCACGACTGAGAATGTTCCTCAACAAGAGGAAAAGTCAAAAGTGGATGAGGTGATAACAGAAAAGGATCATGATCATCATGATCAACATATAGATACATCACAGGATCCTCCACCTCAGGAAGATGCTCCTCCGGAGAAAGAAGTTCCTCAACAGGAGGATGTGCCATAGGATCAACGTCAAAGCGAGCATCATGAAGAAGTACTATGGAAATCACCTTCTCCATCACATCTGCTGATAGAAATAGGAGATACAGGTAAACATCATGATGATGCAGAGAAACATGATCAGGTACCTCCGTGGTTGGAGAAGGAGGTAAATGCAGAGGTAGATTTTGAAATTCAAGAGTTTGATGTATCTACCTTATTTACTGAGGATATAATAAAACCTAAGAGAAAGGCCAGAATGACTTCGGCCATCAAAATAGATCCAACAACTGGGAGAAGGACTACACAGATTGAAGTACCTACTATAGAAAGAGAAAAAGGTAAAATTTCCTTAGATGAGTTTCAGATCAGCACAGTGGACCTAGGATTTGCCAATGAAGACCAAGAGGGTCAAGAGGGCAAAGATATTATTGATTCTTTAATTCAGAAGGTGAAAAGAGAGAAGGAGAAAAATGAGCAACACAAAGAGCACATTGCTCAGTTGCATGCCTACATAGGAAGGCTGACCAATACTGAAGATACTTCAGCTAAACATGTAGTCCCACTGACTGCTATTTCTCAAGAGGAGGTAAATAAACTAGATCTCATGAAACATGAGGCATCTGTACTAAGGAGATGGATGTCATCCACATTGAATGATGCAGAGGAAGTGGTAAAGGCCTCTTTGAAGAGGTGGAATAATCTCAGTGACTCCAGGTCAAAGGAAGATAAATTGCAGATGCAGACAGGTAAAAGGTCTTACAGATTGGAAAAAATATTAGACATCCTGGGCGAAATAAGGAGGATAAATCCTTAGTTGCTTATCAACAAGCAGGTATTGAATAGTAATACTACCTTGTTGGTTGATATATGGTATAAGGACATTCAATTCAAATGTGGAGTGCTCAGAAGATGCAATAATAAACTGAGAGATATCAGCATGAGGTTGCATGATTTAATGTCTGTTGAGGCAGAAATGTTGGAAACACTGGAAGGAAAAGTGGAAGGGAAAGTTGAAAATCAAGATGAAGATTTTGCCATCAAAGCTTTACATGGCAACTTCCAATTAGTAGCTGATGATCCACTTGTCCACTTGACAGAAGAAGTCATAGACAAAATAATGAGAATCAATGTTAAGATGGAAAATTACAATGAGACGCTGCAAGACAGGAAAGACAAACTGGATAGCAGTAGACACAAATATGAGGCACACAAGCATGCCATCATCAAAGCAAAGACTCAGGATGGCGGAGAAATAGATAAAATTGTGCAGTTATATGAACAAATCCGGAGCAGCATGCAGCCTCATATGCAAAGTCATCATCATCAGGATGATAAAAATTTAGGGAGTGATACACATGATGATGATGCACATGAATCAGATAAGGTAGATGATGATGCAGCATAAAGTAAATATTAGCTTCAGATACTTGGTGAAAATAAGTATTTTTAGATGGTTGCCAGCTAGCAACTCGTGCCATTTTGTAAGGTTGACATAGTCAAAGGGAAATCCTGATCATAGATATTCATAGACAAATCAAGATCATTGATCTTTTTGTAACGGATTCCTCACCTTGTTCTATAAAAGGTGCTGGAATGCCTCTTTTCTATTATTCGAAGCTTAATTAAAATATGTCTGCTGAAGTATTCAGGGCTCATTTCAAAGCTTTTTGTATACATCTATATCTTTGCATACTTAATGAATGAGAAGACTTGTTTGATTACAATTCATAGTAAATCTTGAGTAATCAGTGTGTGAATTCTGGATATATGCTGTGATTTGCTGCGTCCCTTGGAGTGCATGTCTACTTGCATATGTTGCTTTCATACAAATTCCTTTGAAGTTAGCATCAACTGTATCTAGCTGTGGAATGTCCTGGTGAACATATGGTTTGGTTTTCTTCTCTTCATGACTGTATCTGATGTGCATGTGGTTCAAAAGCTAAAGGTTCAACATTAATTTGAAGTATTTCTTTCAATTTCTTTTAAGTTTTAGAACATTTCACTATCACAATTGCAAATAACTGATAATCTTAAGCAAATAACACAAAATATGCTGACATCTCGTAGATAATTGAAAATATTTGGCATATTTGAAGCTCAAGCATGCATAATTGAAAATATCATGCAAAGATTTGAATATAACTACATCATTTAATCAAATAGCTGTATAAAATGACTTCTCTGTGAAGAATCTTTGTAGAAATAGTGTCATGATGATGAACTTTACGTAAGTCCCCAAAATAGAAACAACACCACACATCAACCTCTGAGTAATGTTAGAAGATTAAGACCTAATCACTGGAGACTTGGGATCATGAATTCTCTAAATACATCGTATCTTTCAAGATGAATAAAGGTTGATGTGTACTTGTATTCTATGCTTGTTTGTGACTAACATCATGACCAACATAAATTAGCGCTAGGAGGGCGAACTGGAAAAGACACCGTTGCTTCAGTCGTTGTAGGCTCCTCACTCCTAACACAACATAAATTGGTGTTAGAAGGAGGACCTTTATCCAAAAGAAGATGCTCATCATCATTATTTTCAAGTATGATGATGCAAAGAGTAAGGTAACCCCAGTGCATTCATGAATTTCAAGTATTGCTCAAATATTTACTATAACAGGCTCATTCTATGTAAAGTTCCTAAAATTAGTCATAAATATTGCAAGCTTTATAGTAGATCATCATGAATTCACAAATATCAGCCAACGTTAAGTAAATCCGTTCAAGCTTTGAAGAATTTTGGCCTTAGAAACTTGATATCTCGTGCTAAGAGTCATTATACCTCAAATATCACCTTATATTTGTAGTATCTTTGTAAATATTTCATAAATATCCAGTCAGATCAGTCATCTGACCACAAATATCACCTCAGCCGGTGAAATCCAGCCAATATTTGTAAAGTTTCAGCCAATTTGCCTCAAAATTGAGAAATCCTGGCTCACATGATAAATACCAGGTCTAGATCTAGTGGAATCTTTGAAGAATTGCCTGTTAGAGGTTTCAGACCTAGAACTGTAGACATCCATCATACTCCCGGGTCCAATGCATCTGGAGCTTTACCAAAACCTCCTCCTGTAACTCCTGTTGGTTTGCAAATACCTTCTGGGATATCTGTGACACCTCCTGTTCAACCTCAACCCCAGGTCCAACCTCAGCTAGCTGTACCACTAGCTCAACTTCCTTCGGTCACAATGTCTTTCTTTGCAGCAGAGTCACGTCTGACTTTCAATGCATATCATGAGTTGCCAAAGAATCCAGACAAACTTTGTCCAAAGTATCATCCTTATCAAGATGCTGATGATCATATCAGGACATTTAAAGAAGCTTGTTGCAGAGCCAGAATAGAACATCAAGATGTTGTATGCAGATTATTTCCTTTTTCCTTAGGGGAAGAGGCTTATAATTGGTTTATTAGTCTTGGTCAGGCTTTTGTTGGTTCATGGGCTGTCCTAGAGAAAGCCTTTCTTGATAGGTTCAAGGTTCCTATTGATCCATCTATGAATTACCACATGTTTGCTACAATCAAAAGATTCAAGAATGAACCTATTGCCAATTTCAATCCTAGGTTCCAGAAAATGCTATCCAAGTTAGTTGCTCCTTATGTAGTAGTAGATGCTTCTGTTAGGAGTATCTATTATTCAACCCTGAATCCATTGACTTCCATGTTCATCAGGAGAACACACCCTGAGATCACTACCATGACAGGAGCTTTTCAAGAAGCTATCAAAGTAAATCAGCAGCTAGTCCCAGCTCCTACTCCAAATATTGCATTCCCTACACTACCTGGCATGTATCCACAATATCCTGCATCATATTCTGCATCATATCCTGCACAATATCCTAATGGAGCTATGATACCTCCACCAGTCCTGCCTGCACCCTTGCAAGTACCTCCATTAAGTATCATGCCACCTCCTAATGGGAATGGCCAAACTTCCCAATATCCTGCACCAATTCAGACACCTTAGGGTGCTGATCTGTCTAACAATAACCATGGATCCTCTTTCTTCAAGCCTCAAACTGAAAATGTAGTAGCCAAAGCTCAACAAGAGGAGGAAATTAAAGAAATTTCTGCTCAACTGAGAAAACTCAATATAGAGGTGACACATTTGAGAAATCAAAGTTTCTATTCCCAGTCAAATCAGAATAGAAATTATTCCAATGACAGACCAAATTATCCAGACAGAGGATATAATAAAAAACAATAATTTTGATAATAGTGGTGGAAATAACAATAATCCTCAGAGGTAGCCTAGAGTATGGAACTCCAGGCCAAATAATGGTTCATTACCATCACCCTTAGATAATCAGCCACCTAGTGAAGCTAAATAGACTACTAGAGTCAATCTTGCTGAAGCAGCCCTCACCAACTGGTGCAGGATCCACAACACAAATGCTCATGCAGAGCTAGACTGTCCACAATTTCAAATTGCTGCCAGCATTTTCCAAACAGAAGTGTCTAATACTATAGGACATCCACCTCAGGTGGAAGGTAATGAAATAGTTCCTTGTGGATATGATTCAGCCCTAGTGCTAGAAAGCTATACTGATCATCAAAATTATTCTCATGCATATGAAGAATCTGCTTTAGCCTTTGAATCAAACTATGTCTTACCTTTTGAAGATGAGAATGAGCCATCCACTGAACATGAGGAGATGCATGCATACCAACAGCAATATCCTAGCAGACATAGTTATAATTTGAGAAGTAGCTCCAATAGACCTACTAGTCCATTGACCTCATATCTGCCTCCAAACAATTTTAACACACCTCCGGACCCCAAAGCTAGCAATAACCCTGGGTTCCCCAAGGTAAATGCTTAATATCTGTCACCACAAAATACAACATCAAAAGCTGTTGCCTTACCTCAGGAGTCTGATAAACTTGTCACATACTTGGCAGATGAAATGAAAAAGATAAAGATCAGCTTGTCTTTGTCAGAATTATTGAAGACTCCTGCAATCAAAAAAGCTTTTATGAAGTCACTGGATGATCCTGCTCCTAAAGAGGATATTCATTCTCCAGGTCATCTTAGCAATAAAGATCATGCTCCTAGAGATAATAATATCAAGCCTAAGGTGCTAGCTACTGTCCAAGCTACAGAAACATCACATATGACATTGTACAGAGATAAGAGTGAGTCACCACCTTTCCTCCTTACCATAAGGATGTTTGGAAAGAATTTACACAACTGTTTAGTAGATTCTGGTGCATCTACAAATGTGATGCCCTTGTCCATATGCAATGCCTTAGGACTGCATCCTGCTAAATCCCTAAAGAAGGTGACACAGTTAGATAAGACAAAGGTGAGTGTAGTAGGAGAACTGACTCACATACACATGTAGCTAGCATCTAATCCCAGGATCCAGTATTACATTGATATCCATGTAGTTGACATACCTGATACATATGGGATGCTGCTTAGCAGAGACTGGTCAAAAACTTTGAATGGATATATGTCCACTGACTTCAGTCACATGTGGTTACCTTGGAAAGGCATACCAAACCAGATAAGAATAGATGCTGAGCTCAGAATGAAACACATGATAACCAAATATAATAAAATGAATGAGGTCATGTATGTCGATGTTGAGCCGGGAGTTTATGCCGTTAGACCACAGACTATCAGGATAGAAGAGATCCTGATTCTTGACTTTCATCATCATCATCATGATGATCATCAGGAGGGTGTGCCAGTTGTAGAACCCAATACTAATTTTGAGAACGCGAGTGAAGTAGATCACTTCAGAGACTTTGAGATGCATTTGTCCAAATAGGTAAAGCATTGTCAATTGTTAAATATACCTGCTAATGATATTTTAATTAATGGATGGTGTAGATTACACGCTGAAGCACATTCAGAAAAGACGTGTGAAACATGCTTAGACATGATGATGCTGGAGAAGACATGCAGTGAGGCATCATCATCATATTCTGAGGTAAATTCTACATCTGGTGATGTTGATGATACTGATTCTTTTTTGTCTTCTGCAGGAACCATAGAAAAGGTAATCAATCATGATGAAGATCATGTCTAGAGAACAGAAGAAGTTCTGGTGTACGATCAGATAAATGTTAATGAAAAAGAAAAAATCACCCCAGGGAGTGATTGTCTAATGGAGTCAGACTATGAACTGTATGATGAAGACAGAGGCAATAACCTGACCAGATTTGAAGAGTTCTTATCAGGAGAAATTAAGAAGATGATAAGACAAAAGAAACATCCATGGGATGCACTAACTGAAGGTTGGTGTAGGCTGCATGAGGCACCTCATTCAGAGACTGCCTGTTCACTGTGTCTGCACATTTTGAAGAAACATACAGAGCCTGATCCAAAAGATCATCCTCCTGATGATGGAAAACAAGAAGAAAAATTAGCTTCTCAGAAGGAAGAAAAGATGAAGTCTAAAAAAGTTGACATTCCTAAGTTAAAATGGATATCAGGTGGAGCAGCTACCAGAGCTGCAAAGAAAAATAAAGGTTTAGCCAAACCTCATGCTGCAGATAAATCCTAGATCCTTAGATTTGATGGATCTAAATCCAAGCAAGGAGCTAGAGTAGGGATTGATCTCATTGATCCATCAGGAAAATCCTACTTAGCTACATACAGATTATAGTTCCCCTGTACTAATAATGTGATAGAGTATGAAGCTCTGATTCATGGGATACTATTTGCTCTCAAAAAGAAAGTGAAAATTCTATATGTCTTTGGAGACTCAGAATTAGTTGTCAGACAGGTAAGAGGAATCTACTCTTGCAATTATAAAAAATTGTCAAATTATAGACACAGAGTGTGGGATTTGATTGAAGACTTTGATGCATTTAACATCACCCATGTTCCTAGAGAGCAGAACCACAGGGCAGATGCACTTGCCCAGGCTGCCAGTACATTGGAGCCACTATCTATATCAGGTCTGAAGAGATTTTTAGTAGAATTGGTATCTGTACCATCAGTACCTGATAACATTACTAATCTTCAGGTCTTTGATGATGATCAACGTATTCTTGATTTCATCTCCAACAGAGATGTATTTGATGCTCAAATCATAGATGAGAATAGTATGGAAGATCATGTTTGGGAAGAAGATGAAATATTAGAGTTGCCTAGCAACAGGATTCCCAAAGGTATGATTGAATTAGAAAGAGCCTTTGATTTGGATAATATGCTAAAGCAGAAGGATCTTCCCAAGGTTGATGGAGGTCAATATTCACAAGTGAATATTGGACATGACGATAACAAGAAAAATGTCTTGATAGGTAAGGTTTGCACACCAGAAGAGTTAGAAGGAATAACTCAGGCCCTTAAGGATTACATCTATGTGATTGCCTGGACTTATGATGAGCTAAAGACCTATGACACATCTGTCATAACTCATACTATACCTCTCAAGCCAGATGCTAAACCTTTCAGACAGAAGCAAAGGCTAGTCAATGCTTTGCTTAAACCAATAATATTTAAAGAAGTCAAGAAATTGTTAAATGCCAGGATAATCTTTCTTGTGAGGCACTCCACTTGGGTGGCTAATCTAGTCCCAATCAGAAAGAAGAATGGAGACATCAGGCTATGTGTAGATTTCAGGAATCTGAACGGAGCATCAAAAAAAGGATAATTATCCTCTACCCTCATTAGATGAAGTTTTGCAGATTGTAAATGGAGCTAAAATGATGTCCTTCCTGTATGGCTTCTCAGGATATAACCAAGTGATGGTTGATAAAATTGACAGATTGAAAACTGCCTTCACCACCAAGTGGGGGATATTTGCATATAGACGTATGCCATTCAGACTTATAAATGATGGAGCAACATTCTAGCGAGCAATGGACATAGCCTTCAGAGGCTTAATAGGAAAGTGTATAGTCATCTATATGGATGACTTGACAGTATTCTCCAAAGAAAGGGGAAACCATGTAGCAGATCTCAGAAATGTACTGAAGAAATGTGAAGAGTACGAAATATCACTGAACCCCAAGAAATGCATATTTGGGGTGACAACAGGAAAGTTATTAGGCCATCTGATCACAGAAGATGGAATCATCATTGATCCTAACAGGGTGGAGTCTATCATGAAAATACAACTCCCAGGGAGCAAGAAAGAACTTAAGTCTTACTTTGGTAGGATTAACTTTGTAAGAAAATACATCACTGGTTTTGCAGAAATAGTCAGACCACTAAATGCTATGCTAAAAAAAGATGCCAAGATTGAGTGGACAGCAGAAGCTAAAGCTACTTTTGAGGACATAAAGAAAGCCATATCAGATGCTCCTATCCTCATCAGTCCAAATTACACAAAGGACTTCTATATCTATTCATTTGCCTCAGAACATACATCTGCAGTAGTCTTGACTCAAAGGAATGAGAAAAAAGAAGAGAAACCAATAGCCTTCATGAGCTGTCCCTTCAAGGATGCTGAGCTAAGAAATGTAGATGTTGAAAGACAAGCACTTGCATTAGTCAGGGCAGTAAAGAAATTCAGGCATTATATACTGAGAAGCAAGGTGATTGCAATAGTGCCTGATGCAGCAGTGAAGATGCTGCTCATGCAGAGTGAGCCTGGTGAGAAAAGAGCCAAGTGGATTACTGTATTACAAGAGTATGACATAGAAATTACACCCATGAAGCTGGTAAGAGGATAGGCTTTGAGCCAAATGATATCTTAAATTGACCCAAACATCACAAATCAGCAGTATGTTATCAATGACAAGGACAATAAGGAATGGTATTTAGATATCAGGCACATCCTGATTACTGGAAGATGTCCTCTGAGATTGCAAGCTTCATAGAGAAGAGCCTTGAAGATAAGGTCACAAAAATATATGATGAAGGGAGGAACCCTATTCAAGAAGAATTATGAAAGAATATACCTGAGATGCTTAGAAAAGCTAGAAGCAAATAAGGTTCTATCGTAATTACATGATAAGTTTAGAACTGCACACGGATCAGCCTTGGCTACAACACATGCAATCCTCAGAGCATGATATTACTGGCCCACAGTTTTTAAAGATACAGCTAATCATGTTAAATGTTGTCATGTATGTCAGGTTGCTGCCAACAGAGAGAAATATGTTGCTCAACCCTTGCAGCCAGTGATGGAAGAGCACCCATTTGCACAATGGGGCATGGACTTCATAGGACCAATCAATCCTCCATCCTCCTCGGGCCATAGGTATGTCTTGACAATTACTGACTATTGTACCAGATGGACCGATGCTCTCAGCAACAGGACTTGTACTGCAGATGATGTCATTAAATTTTTGGAGAGCAATATTGTTACCAGGTATGGAACTCCTTATGCTTTGGTAAGTGATAATGGTTCTGCCTTCACTTTAACTAAATTGTCAAGTTGGGCTTTTGATCATGGGATCATACTTAAGTTTTCATCCAACTACTATCCCCAAGGGAATGGATTAGCAGAATCCACCAACAAAAATTTGTTGAATATCATAAGAAAATTAATAGAGAAGAACCCTAGGGAATGGAACTCATTTCTAAAATATGCCTTATGGGTAGACATAACTAGAATGAAAACTATATTAGGAAACTCACCTTTCCAACTAGTATATGGGGTAGATCCTATCCTCCTTGTAAACTTGAAAATTTCTACTTTGCAGTTTGCCCAAGAATACCTAGGCATTGATAATAGACAAGAAGTCAGGTTGCTTCAGCTGATGCACCTGGAAGAGAAAAGGAGTCAAGCAATTGACCAGTTTGCAAAACATCAGGCTGTTGTCAAAGGCTGGTTTGACAAGAGAGCCAAAATCAAAGCCTTCAAGATATCTAATTTAGTCCTGATGTGGGATAAAGCCCATGAGAGGAAAGGTGACCATGGCAAATTTGACAGATTATGGATAGGTCCCTTTCAAATTTCTGAGATACTAGGAGACATCACTTATAGGCTTAAAAACCTGACAGGTGAGGATGTCCCATTGCCAGTCAATCGACAATTCCTCAAACATTATTTCCAGGCCTAAGTGACTTCATGACAGTCATGTGTATCATATGGTACATTTGTATAGTTGTTTGTACAGTTTGTTTTATTTTTGTTTGTTCTGTTTTGTTTGTTGAGACCTTGTTCTGGTTAGTCAAGATGATGCACTTCATCACCACAGGAAATAACTAAATTGTTAAGATTCAAGTGATGAGATCAGATTTAGACATAGGTTGTAATTCAGGCTGAGAAGTATTCATGATCAGGTCTGTGATATCCTTTCATCAGGTTGCCTTTTCTTGATCAAAGTGAATCAATCACAATGAAACACCTAACAGCCTTGGGTTTGTTGAACACACAAGTATAGGTGTTAAGTGAAAAATCTAAAGGGACTCCCTTGCTACCAATATAATCTCCAACCTAAAGCTGCAAGTGACTATACCTTGTATAAATGAGCTGACATGATGATATCAGATTCAAATTTTAGAGAAAATAAGAAAAGAAATAAAATTAGGCCATTTAAGTAACTCTACTGGGGCTATAGATGCCTGCTGGCAGTGGGGCTCTACTTAGGGAGATTGTATAGATAACCTTGCTGGGGCTATAGACGCTTGTTGGCAGCAAGGCTCTATCCAGGTTGGCTATGAGGGATGATCTCCAACTATGTAGTTTAACACCAGTTACTTATGTTTTCAACTTGCTTTCAAGATGAGGATAATTAATCAGTTGCACACACACGATCCTTTGTTAGCATTGTTGTCATGATGAAATTTTATCATTTAGAAGATCATGATGCTTATGCTTAGAAAGAATTAGAATACTATGGATGAATGTGATCACATCACTTAAATCATTGGAATTTGTTTGTTTTCTTTGGTGGCAAGTTGTTGTGTGGTTACACAACATGCCCCATTTTGACTTGGCAAAATAGGGACCCAACTTTTTGTTTAGCTTGTTCTGTGCTCTCTGGCAGTTTGGTAAAAGTAAGTCATGCAGATCATCATGCAAGAAAGGCTAGGTAGGTCATCATCATGAGGTCAGTTTATCAAAGTTCGTATTTCATTCCAAAAACCTCATTTTTGAATAGAGTATCAAATTTCATGCAAGTTTGCCTTTTACATCATCCTGATATTCATTAGGATGTGAAAGTTATGAATGGTCAAAGTTTGAGTCAAACCTAATATTTCCAAGGGGAGGATCATATTTCATAACATCAGTCATATTTGAAAAGATCACCCTGATCTAATTTATCACCCGATAAATCATGTAGTCCGAATATCCGGACGTCAATTTTAGGTGATAGTAGCCTTTACCTGTCGGTGGCCTTATGCATTTCGCGAGGATCATCATATTTTTCAATGTAACATGATATTTCCTAATATCCTCCTACCGCGAAATATCCCCCTAAGCCAATATCATGATGAAGTCATTCCAGTTTGATAAATGAAGAAACGATATGACGATGACATCATCATCACATTTACCTCTCAGCAGGATATTTCATAAACATGATCTTGTTCCCATAACATGACGATGACGTCATGATGCCTTGCCGATACACTGAGCGAATATCAGGATGACGTCATCCTGATATTCTGAAAGAGAGACATGTAAATTTGTCTGATCATCATCTTTGAAACATCACCTGATTTTTTCAAATATCATCCTGCCGTTTAGATATCGCCCTGCTCCCGTTGCCACCATTAACATTTAATGCGCGCAGACATGGTAGGTAGTTCCTGCCGACCATTAAACCCAATGAAACACCTGGCAAAATCCTGACTTTCCGTGCAGAAAATTAACGAATAAGATCCAATCTATCAGGGTTTGCCCTAATTTTACCCTAAATGCATGGTTAAAAGGTGAGTTCACTGTCATTTCAGCTCTTACCTTGCGAAGAAATTGTTTTTACAGAGCACCAGCTTCCATATCCTCATACAGGCAATAGTTGTACGAATCAAGCTCACAGATAGGAGGAAGTGCATGATCATCAGCTGAATTAAGGGCATTTTTTGGGAATTCACTGGTATAAAGGAAATTTGCATATCTAGGTAAGTAAATGAAACCCTCATCCTGTTGTTTCTATAATAGTCAGGTGTGGGCTATTAATCTGAAATTTTGGTTTATGCATCCACATGATTAGTTAATGTTGAATAGATATAGTAGGCATGAGGAATATTGAAGATAAATTGCTATATGCATGCATGTGGTTACCTATTGTAAGACAAGATTTTGTTAATTGCAGGAATCCATGGCTGATAAGAGGTTGGCTAAGTGTGAGGCTGAATTCAGTAAGCCTATGTTTTCATCCTGGAGGGGTGTCCTATTCAAATATGGTGCAACTACAGATACCCATCAGGGGAATACCAATTTGGAAGCCTGGTCAGCTAAGCTAAATGATGAAAAGAACATAAGTCCTATGCCGGATGCCGTATTCGTGTCCGGAATGTGGAATGCCACCGGTTTCCCATACTCTATGGAATCCCCGGAGTTGGTTATCGAGTGTACCAGGAATTACAATCCAAAGACCCGGCAGGTGATGAAGCATGGGAGGATATATGCAGACCTATCCATCAAAGGTCTTTCCAGGACATTTGGACTGCCATTGGGCAAGAAGGTCAACAGTGTGGACCTAAAGAAATTAGAGAGAGAATATGAAAACAACAAGAAACAAGCCAGGAAGAATATGTACCAATGGAGGGCTGAGAACAGCACATATCCTGTAGCCGCCAAACTTCCTGTGCACTTATTCAAATATGATTTTAGTGAGGAGCACCAGTACATGATTGCATTATTGAGTAGAGTCACAGGCCAGCCTGATGCTGGTAGTTTTAAGGATTGGATGTATGGTGTGATCATGATGTGCATATACTCAGATATCAAGCCATTGTGGGGCCAACTAATAAGTGATGCTCTGCATGAGCAGCTGATGAACCTAGGAGGTTCAAATTGTGCTTTCTATATGACATCATACATTGTTTACTTCTATGCTTATAAAGGCACATTTGATGCACTAGTTACAAATAGAAAGCTTACAGGCACTGTTAATGCTGTGCACATTTGGGATCATCATCCCCAGCTGCAAAGAGCCAATTACCTCTAAGATTACAAACTGGTAAATGATGCATTCTCTATGCATTTGGTCAGAACCATGGAGGAGGATAGAACAAAGAGATTGAGCATGGAAGCTTAAGAAATAATCTATAGGCATGGAGCCTGGTATATACAATTTGCCACATTTTCATACATGAGGATTGAAGGTTTTGAAGGACCTCCCCTCATGCTACCAAGGTATCCCACTGATGCAGTGATACTTATGGAGTTCATTAGGCAGAGCTCCACGATGTTAAAAACATACAAGGATGCAAAGAAGTTGCCACCAATTTTGTTTCCAGTCACGATTGACTGGTACATGTGCCCAGATTCAGAGAACATAAAGAAGGTGATGGTCACCTTGAATAAAATGAAGTTGTAGCCTTTTCCACTGCTAAGACCATATGATCCCTATGGCAGGATGCAGAAAATAATAGGAAGGCCTATTCATCAGAGGCACCTAGAAGAGTTCTGGGCTGACTGTGAAGATGAAGCAGAAGCAAGAAGAAGAAGATATCAAAGGCTAACACTGAATCAAATCAGAACCTTTGATTGCATCCCCATCCCTCAACAATTGAAGAAGGATGATGGCAGGATAATTGCAGATGAGTATGAGCAGAAGAAAATATATAATGATACCATCTCTGCACCTGACCTCACCATACAAGAGGACATATCCTTGGACCCCTTCATTGCCAGGACCATAGAGCTAACCCAAGCCTAGGTTGATGAATAGATAGAGGCTTTGAAGAAGAAAGGTGTTGCCATTACTATGGACAACAAAAAGAAGGGGCAGGATATTCCTGATGGAGAATATGATGACTTCATAAATGAGAAAAGAAAGTCTAAGGGAGATAGGCTCCCTTCACAACAACAATAGAGCAAAAGACCCCCAAGGTGCAAGAAAATAGATAATCAACCCAAAGGGGTTATTATTGAATGGGCAGTGTTCATAGCTGAGGAGGCAGCAGCATCGGCATCAGGATCAGGATCAGGATCCGTATCACCTCCACACACAAGAAAACAAAAGTTCAGGAAAGGAAAGACATCAGAGGCTGGAACTACTGAGACCCATGAAGAGGGTCAATCCTCAAGGAAACCAGATGAAGAGGATATCCTCATGGAGGAAGAGCCTGAGGAAGAAGAGGCTCCTTTATCATTCAAAAGGAAGAGGAGGTCTCCATAGGTGGTGGTGTCTACCCCACCTAAGAAACAAAGAACCTCCATGAGAGGTGAAATAAGACAACCCCCTACATTGTTACAAGAGGCAAGTAGTGAAGTGCATAGGGACTTCAGCATAATGTTCCACTTCCTACCATAGTCAATTTTAAGACTGAGCTCACAGAAGAGCAGATGAAAGAAACCTTCCAGACACATGTAGAAGGTCACATCTCGCTGGATGAGACAATAAATTTGTCTGATTGTGAAGTTGTGCAGGAAGTGGCTTCACAAAAGATGGAAACCCTTGCTGCAGGTACACACATGACCCCTCACAAGACTCCACCAGTTTAAACTATACTGGAAGAGATGAAGTAAGTGGAAACTGGAAAAGAAAAGAGCCCAGAGTAGATAGCCCAAGAAATGGGGCTAGATACACTGATTGCAGAGGTGACAAATCCTGCGGTGATAGACATAGTAGAGAAACAAGATGTGAATCCTGAACATCCAATAGGATCACCTGACAAAGGGCAACCTGTAGAAGAAGTGAAGATAGCAGAACTAGAAGGCCATTCTTTAGAAATAAGCCAACCAAGTGGACAAGATGCATCAGTGGAACCTGCTATAGTAGAGGTTCAAGAAAAGAAAGCTGGTGAGAAGGATGTATCTGAGGATCCTGCTGCCAAAGTTCAGGAAGAAAGTAGCACAGGTGCAGAACAAATTGTGGTTGTAGAACCAGTACCAGCACCTAAGGAGACTTCCCAAGTATCCACGACTGAGAATGTTCCTTAATAGGAGGAAAAGTCAAAAGTGGATGAGGTGATAACAGAAAAGGATCATGATCATCATGATTAGCATATAGATACATCACAGGATCCTCCACCTCAGGAAGATGCTCCTCCGGAGAAAGAAGTTCCTCAATAGGAGGATATGCCATTGGATCAATGTCAAAGCGAGCATCATGAAGAAGAACTAAGGAAATCACCTTCTCCATCACATCTGCTGATAGAAAAAAGAGATAGAGGTGAACATCATGATGATGCAGAGATACATGATCAGGTACCTCCGTGGTTGGAGAAAGAGGTAAATGCAGAGGTAGATTTTGAAATTCAAGAGTTTGATGTATCTACCTTATTTACTGAGGATATAATAAAACCTAAGAGGAAGGCCAGAATGACTTCGGCCATCAAAAGAGATCCAACAACTAGGAGAAGTACTATACAGATTGCAATACCTACTGTAGAAAGAGAAAAAGGTAAAATTACCTTAGATGAGTTTCAGATCAACACAGTGGACCTAGGATTTGCCAATGAAGACCAAGAGGGTCAAGAGGGCAAAGATATTATTGATTCTTTAATTCAGAAGGTGAATAGAGAGAAGGATAAAAATAAGCAACACAAAGAGCACATTGCTCAGTTGCATGCCTACATAGGAAGGCTGACCAATACTGAAGATACTTCAGCTGAACATGCAGTCCCATTGACTGCTATTTCTCAAGAGGAGGTAAATAAATTAGATCTCATGAAACATGAGGCATCTGTACTAAGGAGATGGATGTCATCCACACTGAAAGATGCAGAGGAAGTGGTAAAGGCCTCTTTGAAGAGATGGAATACTCTTAGTGACTCTAGGTCAAAGGTAGATAAATTGCAGATGCAGATAGGCAAAAGGTCTTACAGATTGGAAAATATATTAGACATCCTGGGAGAAATAAGGAGGATAAATCCTTAGTTGCTTATCAACAAGTAGGTATTGAACAGTAATACTGCCTTGTTGGTTGATATATGGTATAAGGACATTCAATTCGAATGTGGAGTGCTTAGAAGATGCAATAATAAACTGAGAGATATCGGCATGAGGTTGCATGATTTAATGCCTGTTGAGGCAGAAATGTTGGAAACACTGGAAGGAAAAGTGGAAGGGAAAGTTAAAAATCAAGATGAAGAGTTTGCCATCAAAGCTTTACACGGCAACTTCCAATCAGTAGCTGATGATCCACTTGTCCACTTGATAGAAGAAGTCATAGACAAAATAATGAGAATCAAAGTCAAGATGGAAAATTACAATGAGACGCTGCAAGACAGGAAAGACAAACTGGATAGCAGTAGACACAAATATGAGGCACACAAGCATGCCATCATCAAAGCAAAGACTCAGGATGGCAGAGAAATAGATAAAATTGTGCAGTTATATGAACAAATCTGGAGCAGCATGCAGCCTCATATGCGAAGTCATCATCATCAGGATGATGAAAATTTGGGGAGTGATACACATGATGATGATGCACATGAAACAGATAAGGCAGATGATGATGCAACATAAAGTAAATATCAGCATTGGATACTTGGTGAAAATAAGTATTTTTAGATGGTTGCCAGCTGGCAACTTGTGCCATTTTGTAAGGTTGACATAGTCAAAGGGAAATCCTGACCATAGATATTCATAGACAAATCAAGATCATTGATCTTTTTGTAACGGATTCCTCACCTTGTTCTATAAAAGGTGCTGGAATGCCTCTTTTCTATTATTCAAAACTTAATTGAAATCTGTCTGTTGAAGTATTCAGGGCTCATTTCAAAGCTTTTTGTATACATCTATATCTTTGCATACTTAATGAATGAGAAGACTTTTTTGATTACAATTCATAGTAAATCTTGAGTAATCAGTGTGTGAATTCTGGATATATGCTGTGATTTGCTACGTCCCTTGGAGTGCATGTCTACTTACATATGTTGCTTTCATACAAATTCCTTTAAAGTTAGCATCAACTGTATCT
This sequence comes from Cunninghamia lanceolata, assembly GCA_027924645.1. NCBI lineage: Eukaryota > Viridiplantae > Streptophyta > Pinopsida > Cupressales > Cupressaceae > Cunninghamia > Cunninghamia lanceolata. The sequence continues at coordinate 2,972,932 of BSBN01000160.1, read as the reverse complement.
AGCTGTGGAATGTCCTGGTGAACATATGGTTTGGTTTTCTTCTCTTCATGACTGTATCTGATGTGCATGTGGTTCAAAAGCTAAAGGTTCAACATTAACTTGAAGTATTTCTTTCAATTTCTTTTAAATTTTAGAACATTTCACTATCACAATTGCAAATAACTGATAATCTTAAGCAAATAACACAAAATATGCTGACATCTCGTAGATAATTGAAAATATTTGGCATATTTGAAGCTCAAGCATGCATAATTAAAAAAATCATGCAAATATTTGAATATAACTGCATCATTTAATCAAATAACTATATAAAATGACTTCTCTATGAAGAATCTTTGTAGATCATGATGATGAACTTTATGTAAGGCCCCAAAATGGAAACAGCAACACACATCGACCTCTGAGTAACGTCAGAAGATTAAGACCTAATCACTGGAGACTTGGGATCATGAATTCTCTAAATTCATCATATCTTTCAAGATGAATAAAGGTTGATGTGTACTTTTATTCTATGCTTGTTTGTGACTAACATCATGACCAACAGGTACAAATCTTGTGGGTTAACCCCCACTGTGGTTTTCCCTTAACTAGGTTTCCACGTAAAAATCTTGGTGTTATGTGTGTTCAAATTTGTTTATGCTCATGTGTTGTTGATTCATACTTTAATGTTTACATCATTAATCTAATTGTAAGTTGATAAAGAAGATTAAAATCAGAAAAGGTTAAATTTGTGGGATAGCTGATTCACCCCCCCTCTCAGTTGTCTGGACTAATTCCAACAATTAGTATCAGAGCCAGATCCTCTGAAAGAAGCTTGACCGCTTGAGGAGATCCAAGATGTCAACTTATAAGAAGGAAAGCCTGAGATTTGATGGAACAAATTACTCCCTTTGGAAGGTACGCATGCAGTGTCATTTGGAATGTATAGGTGATGCCTTTTGGTCGATAACTAAGAAAGAGTATAAAATTTTGAAGAATGGACCTACAACTCTAGACGAACTCAGGGAAGTTGAATGCAATATTTGAGCTAAAGAAGCATTATTGAGTGCCCTAACTGCTACAAAATTGGCAAATGTCCTAGAATTGAAAACTGCCCATGAAATCTAGAAAAAATTGGAAAATCTGTATGAGGATGTCAAGTACATCAAATGTGCCAAGCTACAGAGCTTGAAGGGTAAATACGAAAGGTTGATGATGAGTGAAGATGAAAACATTACTTCCTACATGTAGAAAGTGAATGAACTTGTGACCAATATCAGGAATGCTGGTGGAGTATTAGATGAATCAGAAATTGTTACCAAAGTGCTCAGATCCTTACCTACAGCATACAAGCATAAATTTGCCACCATTGAAGAAATCAGGACTGTGACAACTATTACAAGGGATCAATTAGTTGGTAATCTTTCAATATTTGAAATGAGTGAGTTTGGTGATTCTCTTCCCAAGTCTAAATCTACATTTAAAGCTAGTGTGTTCAGAAAACAAAGATATGATCCAGGTGAAAGTTCTTCAGGAAGATCAAATAGATTTGTGAAGGAAAGAAAGGATCTTGAAGATGATGAAATTGAGACCACAGATCTTGAAGCTCTTATTGCCAAAAGAATGCCAAGAGGATCCGGTAAGTATGAAGGAAGGTTTCCATTCAAATGTTTTGATTGTAATAAGATTGGTCATTTTACCTCAAGATGTCTGAAGAGGGTTTCAAAGCCAATCCCTAACAGATATAAAGGTCAAAAGAAATGCTACTATGTCCAAGAAGTTAGAGAAGAAGGAGTCACAGATAATGAATCTGATCATGGAGGTTCCATTGAAGGTGATTGGGTGTTCATTTCTATCAAAGAAGAAGATCCAGTGTCTACTGAATCTGCTAGCTGTAGAAATGTGGAAAGTGCCTTAGCTGCTCAGGTTGTTGAAAAGGATGAATGGGTGATTGATAGTGGATGTTCTCATCATATGACTAGTGATAAAAGTAAGTTTGTAAGCTTTGAAAAATATGAATGTGGAATTGTGAAATATGGAGACAACTCAGCTGGTAGAATCTGTGGTAGAGGATCCATCTCTTTTGATGGTAAGAATAACACTAATGATGTTCTGTATGTGGAAGGACTGAAGCATAATCTTCTCAGTGTCGGATAGTTAGTTGACAAGGGTTATGATCTCTGATTCAAGGATGGAAAATGTAGAATTTTGGAAAGCTCCAAAACTAAAATTACATCTGGCACTCAAACTAGAGGTAAAATCTTTCATTTAAGTAGTTCTAGAAAAAGTTGTTTGATTGCTCAGACAGATCAAAGTTTGTTGTGGCATAGGAGAATGTGTCATGTGAATTTTGATAACATTATCAAGATAAGTTCTACTCAGGCTATGAGAGATCTTCCAAAACTTGTGAAACCTAATAGCATGTGTAGAGAATGTCAATTGGGTAAACAGAACAAAGCTTCATTCAAAAGTAAAGAATAATTTTCAAGCGGATGGTTGGAACTTGTGCATACTAATCTATGTGGTCCTGCTAGAATCACGAGTGTGCAAGGAGACAGATATTTCATATTGCTGATTGATGATTACTCCCGGATGATGTGGATAACTTTCTTAAAAGAAAAATCAGAAGCTCTTGACAAATTCAAGGTGTTCAAAGTTATGGTGGAAAATGAGATTGGTGTGAAGATAAAGTGTCTGCGATCTGACAGAGGTGGAGAATTTACCTCCGGTGAGTTTGATACATTTTGTGAAAAACATGGAATAAAAAGATAGTTATATGCTCCTGGGACTCCTCAACAAAATGGAGTTGTGGAAAGAAAGAACCAGACCATTCAAGAAGCTACCAAGATGATGATGATGGAAACAAATGTTCCTCAAGTTTATTGGAGATATGCTGTGAGTACTATTGTCTACACTCTTAATCGGGTGCAGATCAAAGGAAATTCTGGTAAGATACCTTATGAACTATGGTTTGGTCATCCTCCTACTGTGAGATATTTCAAAGTTTTTGGTAGTAAATGTTATATCAAAAGAGATGAGGATCTAGGAAATTTTGAAGCAAGAAGTGATGAAGGAATATTCCTAGGTTACTCTTCTCAAAGCAAGGCATACAGGTGCTTTAACAAAAGATTGAAAAAGATTGTTGAAAGTGCAAATGTTAGGGTTGATGAGAGTAAAGAAGGTCATTCCAGGTCTTGAGAATATGATTCAGATGATCAAGATGAAAATCAAAGTCAAGGAAGACAAGTTCAAACCCAGATTCAGATCCAGATTGATCTAGAAAATCCAGTGACTCAAGAGGATAGCACAGAAGTTGAGGAACAAGCTCAAGAAATAGAAGTTCAGGAAAATCCCAAAACTCCCAGGTATGTAAGGATGAATCATCCTAAAAATTAGATCATAGGAGATAGAAATAAAGGTGTTTGAACTAGGAGAAGAATTGTTGAAGATTAAGAAGAGATTTGTTTGATTTCAAAGATTGAGCTAAAATCAGTAAGTGAAGCATGCAATGATGAAAACTAGATAAAAGTAATGGAAGAAGAATTAATGCAAATTGAAAAGAATCACACTTGGGATCTTGTTTGTAGACCAAAGGATAAAAATGTGATTGAAACTAAATGGGTCTTCGAGAATAAACTAAATAAAGATGGTGAAGTTGTAAGAAACAAAGCAAGATTGGTATGCAAAGGATATTCTCAAGTGGAAGGAATTGATTTTGAAGAAACTTTTGCTCTGGTAGCAAGAATAGAAGAAGTCAGATTATTTCTTGCATTTTCTGCTTTCAAAGATTTCAAGGTATACTAGATGGATGTCAAGTCAGTATTCCTGAATGGAGAACTAGAAGAAGAAGTCTACATTGAGCAACCGGAAGGATTCTAGTTGTCTGATCAAGAAGTTATGGTCTGTAGACTGAGAAAAGCTTTGTATGGACTTAAACAAGCCCCAAGATCCTGGTATGCAAGATTGGATAAGTATCTGCTAAAGATAGGATTTAACAAAGGCACTACTGACAGTAATCTTTATTTCAAGATTGATCATGAGCACATATTAATTGTTGAGGTATTTATTGATGCTATCATTTTTGGTGGAAATGGAAGCATGTGTAAGAAATTTGTTGATCATATGCAAAGTGAATTCAAAATGTCCATGTTTGGTGAGATGAATTTATTCTTAGGTCTCCAAATCACTTAGTCGGATAAAGGTATCTTCATATATTAGTCTAAATATGTGAAGGAATTGTTGAAAAAGTTTGGAATGGAGGGCTCAAAACTAGTAAGTACTCCTATGGTAACCGGATGTAAGTTGAGTAAAGATGATAATTCACCTAAGGCAGATCAGAAAGGGTATAGATCAATGATTGGGGGACTGCTCTATCTGACTCAGACCAGACATGATATCATGAATGCAGTTGGACTTGTTGCTATATTTCAAGCTGATCCCTACAAATCCCATGTAGAGAAGTCAAGAGAATTTTTAGAAATCTTAAAGGGACAGTTGACTATAGCTTGTGGTATCCAAAGGACAATGACTTCACTCTTCATGCATATACTGATGCTGATTGGGCAAGAGATGTGGATGACAAGAAAAGTACTAGTGGTGGTGCATTCTTCTTGGGAAGAAGATTGGTTTCTTGGTTGAGCAAAAAGCAAGAGGCAATATCTCTGTCTACTGTAGAGGTAGAGTACATAGCAGCAGCAAGCAATTGCACTCAAGTTTTGTGGATGAAGCAAATGTTGAAGGATATTAGAGTAGTATTTGAGGAGCCTGTCACAATTTTATGTGATAATTCAAGTGCAATAAACATCTCCAAGAATCCAGTGTTGCATTCAAAAACAAAACACATATCCATCAAGTTTCATTTCTTGAGAGAAAAAGTAAGTGAGAATGAAGTCAAAATGGAGTTTGTTTCTTCAAAGGATTAGATTGCGGATATCTTCACTAAGCCTCTTCCCAAGGATACTTTTGAGTATCTCAGAGAGAAGCTAGGGGTTATTACCCCTCCTAATCAAAATTAAGATGCACTAGAGTGCATCAGTCTAGTGGAATTCACAGTCATATCTTGTGATCCAGATTGATGTTAAGGAGGTACTACTTAGGGGGAGTAGTCAACATGCAAGTTTTGAGATTGATCTGAAATAAAAAGAAGGAAAAAAGACTACAAATATGTGCCCTTTGCCATTGATATCAAAGGGGGAGAGAAGTCATGTGAAAAACTAGTTACTGATGAAAGGGGGAGTAGTGAAGATAGTGGTTGCAGAAGTGATAAAAGAAAGGGGGAGAATTTCTTGTCTTGATGGTTGAATCATTTTTTCACATCATATGTTGCCATCAATGACAAAGGGGGAGATTGTTGCAAATATGTGCTTAATCAAAGTTGTCATTGATGTCAACATATTCTTGTTGCCATTGGTGTCAACTGTATCCTATTCTGTTGCCTGTTTAGAAGACTGAAATGTTGAGGATATTGAGAAAAGTAATAAAGATGAATGAATGTGGACCATATGGCAGTATAGAGGGTTGTTTGAAGTAGCTCCAATTAAGATTTGAGAGGTCCGCATGAAGATTTGAAGAACCTATGGCCATCTAAGTAGAACCAGGTTTTGGTATGATCAGAAGAGACAAAATGACAATAAATTGGTCCGGATCACTCTGCATTGAAATATTATGACCTGCGGATCTGTAGGCATCATTAGGAAGTCAGTGTGTATCATCAACTCCAGTGGTTTGTGGTTTTGAGGATTGCAAGCAATCTTTCTAGTATGACAGTTATGACAGACAATGTTCTTGAGGTTCTGGATGAAGATGCAAGTGATTCTAATGTTTTAGATGAGTGTAGATGTTTTTGTTGAATTCAATGTGCTTGTGGAGTTCTCTAGATCATGTGATTGTGGTATTGAAAGTCTGTATTGAATATTGAGCTCATTGTTGAAGGTTTCTTCCTTTTTTGTTGTTGTTCTTCCTAGTCTTGGCCAACCAGATGTTTCAAGTGTGTTGCGGATGATCTAAGAGAAATTCTTTGGAGTATGGCATGTTGTTGGAAGAAGATTCAAGTCTTAGTTATGTTTGGCTGACAGCATAATAATTCACATGGTTGTAGTGCCGACCTTGATGTTCGTTCCAAGGTTGATGAAGCGTATAAATACTTGTGAATGAATTATGGAAAGTTGTCCTTGTGCAAAAATTATAAAATCTTAAGAAAGGTACAAAGGCAGAGCAGAGAAGAGGAGGAGCAGAGGAACAAGAACATTAAGGTATGAAGATATGGTGGAGAAGTATTTGGGATAGAGAAGAAGTCTTGTGAGCTTTCAAAGGAACTGAACAAGGCATAAAGAAGATGCTATTTCACAGTTCAATCTTTCTGTATTAAACATAAATCTTTGTAGGCAGTGAGCCTCCTTGAGCAATGAGCCCTGAGGCAAGTGCCTTTTCATTTCTTTCAAGTACTTTTAATAGGGTACAAATCTTGTGGGTTAACCCCCACCGTAGTTTTCCCTTAACTGGGTTTCCGCGTAAAAATCTTGGTGTTATGTGTGTTCAAATTTGTTTTCACTCATGTGCTGTTGATTCATGCTTTAATGTTTACATCATTAATTTGATTGTAAGTTGATAAAGAAGATTAAAAGAAGAAAAGGTTAAATTTGTGGGACAATTGATTCATCCCCCCTCTCAGTTGTCTAGACTAATTCCAACATTCACTTGTTCTTCTGCAGCTCTTTTCCTTGTCAGTACTCCTTTCTCTTTGTCTCCAATAATTTGATCTTCAGAAGTGATTGATTCTTACATACCTGGGAGTCTTAGCAATTTCTGGAGATTTTTCTTCTTCACTTTGATTTTCTTGTTCAACTTTTTCTTCAACTGGTTCACCTAACTCATAGCCACTCTGATCTGATGTTTTTTCTTTGCCTTCATCCACCTTCACATTTGCACTCTCCACAATATTTTTCAACCTTTTATTGTAGCACTAGTAGGCCTTACTCTTGGTAGAGTATCCAAGGAAGATTACTTCATCACATCTTGCATCAAATTTCCCTAGGCCTTCATCTCTTCTGATATAGCACTTGCTTCCTGTTACCTTTTGAGTCACCCTTATTTATTTTGTTCATAAATTCCCTAAGCAAGAGTTAATTTGCTGTTTTGTCTTTTTGGTCATACCTTATTTCTTAAATCGGCTCTTTATTCTTCAAAGATTACCCATCTTCTGCCTTTGTGTATGAAATTACTTAAGGTTTGAACCTTTGAACCTGAACTATTCTCTAAGTTCAAAGTTCAATGGTTCATTGTGTTCAAAGTCTCTCAAAAAGCAAGTTGTTTTGTTCCGTGTGATTAAAAATGTCCTTGAGTTTTCAGGTTGAACTCGAACCCTTTTGTCAATGGTTCATAGGTTCCACAGTTCAAGGTTCAACACTCATCGCCTTGTATTGTGTCACTTTGATCAATTCCTTTGCCCAATTTAATGTGTTGTTGAACCATTCGTTTGAACTCTACAGTAAGGTTCAATGTTTCAATGGTTCCAAGTTCAATGCTATATTGTTTCGTAGTCAAATGTCTTTCACAAGTCATGTGATGTTGGTCAGTTTATGTAGTTCTCGTGTCTTTAAAATTAAACTTTGAACCACATTCCCATGGTTCAATAGTTCAAAGTTCACCAGTTCGGTGATTACGATCTTATCTTTCCCCGAGGCATTCTAAGTCAGATTTAGTGGGAAAGTTGGAGGAAAATATGTCCGAAACTCATTATGAAACAATAAGTTCTAATTTTCGGGAATTTATGGATAATTATTAAACATCATGGTCGCGCGTGAATAATGCTCTCCATTAATGAGGATGTTAGAGTTCATGTCTTTTCAAACATTTTCGGCATGTATTGTTTTGGGTAATAATTATTCAATCCGTTAATGCCATCTATTAAGAAAGAATCACCCAAATTTGGCAAGTAAATACACTGTATGATGCAGAGGAGAACAGCGCAAGAGGTATAATGTTTGGTTGCCCAAATTTAGCAGTAATTCTAGATTTCCTGAAGGTACTTCCAAGTCAATAACTAGAAGGAGTCCTGCTATTAAAGAATCTAGAAGAGCCCTCACAACTATTCTGCCTCTTCGTGCCACTAGCTTGAGAACCAAAAGCAAAAGAAAGAAGCAGGTTTCTGAAAGAATAGTTGTGGATTTGAATTTAGAGGACTCGGGGGAAGCCATGGGTGATAAAGAACCTAGTTCACCAAGAATAGAGGAAGTTAGTGCTAAGCAACAGTCAGAGGTTGTCTTAGAGACCCCTGAAATAATGATGATTTGTGATGTATCCTCTGATAAATTAAATTCTAAGAAAGAAGTCTCAGCCTTTGCACCTAAATGGCTAGAGAATTCTATCAGTGACAAAAGAAAAATAATTTCATTTTCTGTGCCTTTAGTAGATATGGTGAGCAAATGTTTGGGAAAAAAACCTAAGTCTAAGAAGCTGAAGATGACATCCAGGGTAAGAATTGACCCAAGTACTAGGAATTGGAGTGCGGAAATAGCTAGGCCAGTGACTGATGAAGTAGTACAGGACCCCAATGTATAGGATTTCATTGTTGAAAGGGTGGATCTTGGAGCTGCTTCAAGAGTAGTAGATGTTCATCATCTTGAGGCATCCACCAAAAGAATCATCAGCCGGACCTGGAAGGACGAGAAAGACAAGAAAGAATTGAAGTAGACTGTGTTCCATGGCAGAGTATATTAACGCCATTCATAATCCCAGCCCACAATCGGTCTCACAGCTTTCTCTGTCTTTTGATCCTAAGTCGTCAGCCAACCAGAAGATGTTGGACCAGGTTAACAGAAACAGGATGGTGGCTAAGGTATTCAATGATTGGTTGGACTGCATTGTACAAAAGGGTACTGAACATATTCATGAACTTAAGAATATATATGATCAAACTGCAGCCACCATTGAGGACCTTAAGGCACAGATTGCTTCTTGGGTGAAAGATGAAGGTAAGTGGATGAATGTACTGAACCAAATTAATGAGGTTCAAAAATATGGGGTAATAAAATTTCTGTCAGAAAAGAGTTTAATAGGTGTGGACGAAGATTTACTGTATGTGAATAAGAAAAACATTGAATGGAGAAACTCTGTGTCATGACAAGGGCGGTTTGAACTTACAAAAATGATTAAGGAAATCACCGAGTTCACTCAATCACTACAGCATGATTTACAATGCATTGATGTAAAATACATAAAAGATGATGGGAAACCAGAGGAAAATGTCGATACAGTGGTTCAATCCTTTAAGGATAAAATTAGCTTTGTCAAAGAAAGTGACAATATCTTAACTGAAGATTTCTCCTAAATTTCTAAGGTGGAGTCACTGCTTTGCCTCTGTATCGACGCACTCCCAGAACATAAGGAAAAGATTGGGAAAATGTGGAGGGAGAAGGACGTCTGGAAGACAAGGGTGAAACACATAGGCATCCCCAACCTTCCAAAGATTTAGGAATTTGTTACTGTGTTTCAAGAGTGGAAGACTCAACGTGCCTCCCTGACCGTTGATAGTAAATCTATAGATTCGAATCCGTTACTGCAACCATGATCTTATTCGCCCAGTTGCCTTTATTTAGTTTTTTAGTTATGCTATTTTCAAAACTTGATCTTTAAATCAGTTTGTTAAAAACTAAATCCCGTATGGGTCAGAGTTACTTTAACTCTAGGTTTGATTTTACTTGATTAGAGAATTAGGGCAACATATATATATATATATGTTTTTCATTACTGAATAGGATATAGATAGAGGGGGAATAGAAAAAGAAGATAGAAAATTTTGGAGCTGAACTACTGTTGTTTTTATAAGCATATATGATTTTTGTCTAAAACATTTTTCATTTGTGAATGGAAAGGAGAAACAATTGCTGCATGCTTGAATTTGTGCATTTGAGTTTTTGAAATTGGATTTTCTATGCGAAGTCTTCTTTCATATGGTAATTGCTCTTTTAGACAATTCATTATATGTGTTCTATAAATTATTGGTTCAACAACAATTATATATTTTTATGTATCTGATTGATTTTTAAAAATAGAATCTGTGTATTATATCATAAAATGGTGTTTTAAAAAGGGATATCGCAATCATAACATGATGATGTATCGATGTTAGTTTGGCTTTTAGCCACTTTCTGGTTAAAAGTGTATTGGGATAATTAACATAGATTGAATTCATTGAAGATCTTAAAGGGAGTTGTACCTCAATTCAGAGGGGAACTATTTTTGAAAGTTCACCCATTTGTTGATTAATTCGTTTGTTCTTTAAGGAAGAAAAGGCATAGAGTCAGAATAGAGTGATTTTGAATAAGGACAAACCTGTTAACCAATAGTTTTTGGCGACTCTACTGGGGACTGAGGTCATTAATTAAAAGATTGGTCGCCTTAATATGAAGCAACAATGGTGCTTCCACATGAAAACATAATTCCTATTCTACAGCCTAATCTTGGTTTTTAGGACGAGCAGGAAGACATTATTGGTCAGTTGAATACCCTTGCTTGGCGTACTTGTCAGAATAGTGAAGATTATAGAAGAGCAAGTAGAGTATTAGAAAAAGAGGAGGAATTGGCCGATAACCTGAGATTGCTATTGCTCAGGCAGAGAAGAAGGCAAGCACAAAACGTAGCAAGAAATCAAGCCCCTGAAGCGCAAAGAAATCAAGAACAACATAGAAATTAATAGCTGCCTATCTAGTTACAATACTTTAAGCTAGATTCTAGACCGTATATAAGGTCTTTGAGAAGAGAGAGAGTTGAGGATTCTACCTTTCAAGCACTACAAAACTTTAATTTTCCTTATATCCCTACTCGTGTAAGAAGAGCTAGAAGTAGACCTCCTAGCCCCCCTAAACCTTCTACATCTCCTGTTTGTCAAGCTCTAACTCTTTTCGGTACTATCATCCCCTCAGCTATAAACTTCCTACCAATGGCCCAACCTTGGGAAGCAGCCATAGGGCCACTGAACCTAGGGGCTAACCTAAATCCTTTGCCTAAAAATGCACGGGAGAATTTGCCCAAATTTAATGGAGATGGGAGACAATCTCTAGAAGAACATTTATGTGCCTTTGTAGCAGCATGTAGTGTGTTAGGTGTACAACACCAAGATGTATCCATAAGGCTTTTTGTGCAAACCTTGACCGATACTATAGCACAATGGTTCTATCACCTAACTAACTCCTCAATCACAAACTGGAATGACATGAAAACTACGTTTGAAAACAGGTTCAAAGGTGCAAAAGATGAACATTCTCTCCTTGCACAGCTGACTCAGCTTAAGAAAGAGATACATGAACCTATGAGGGAATTCGTGGCTAAATTCAACAGAATTGTGAATAAAATCCCTGCTGCTAAAAGACCAATGGGCGAGAATCAGAAATGTTTCTTCATCAATTCTATGCCTCTTGATATTAGCTTCCATCTTAGGAGAGGTGTAATTGCTGATTTACCAGCTGCACAAGCTTTGGTAGTCAGATTGGAGGATGATCTTATTATGGCCGGTAAATGGAAGAAAGAGGTCCAGGTGCCAAATGCTCACCCCTCATCACCTATTGATCTTGTAGTGCAAAGACTGGTTAATGATATGATTTCCTTAAAGAGGTAATTACCTAAAATTGGTGCTTCCTTCCAACAACCATATCAAGATATTGGAAGGAGGAATTTGAATCAACAAGAAAATACTGGTAGAGCTTTACCCCTGACATTAGCACAACCAAGGCTGACTATTGAAGCTCCTCCTGGGAAGGGGAACATGTGTATTTTTCATTTGACTACTGACCATGATGGAAATTCTTTCCTAGAGATGCTCAGGTATGCTCAGATGACCGCTACCCAGGATATGTTAGGGGAGGCCACTGAAGAAGAAAGGAACTTTGAGGAACCTAGTGAATCTGAGATAAACTTCCTTGAATATGAGTCTGGTTCAGAAAGGGGAAGTGAAATATTGGTTACCCTTGAAGATCCTTTGTGTGCCATGCTCACCAGGAGTCAGAGGAATATGAGATCCTCTAATACACAAGAAGTACCTGGTAAAGGTAAGGAGCCTTTTATTAGAACTCATGATGCTAATTTGAAGGCTCAGGAAATTAAATTGTTGCATAAAAATGATCCAGATGCTTCTTATGATATTGTAGAATTCTGTAAATCTACAAAAATTCAAATCTCTCCTTTTGAGTATCTCAAGTTAAAACCTAATGAGCTTGACAAATTGGTTAAACATGTTAAGGGTGGTCCTACACAAACTGAATTTGAGAGTCAACTAGATGTTAATGTTGAGTCTCCCATTGCTCAACTATTTGCTTCCTCATCTGAGTCATCCATGACTACCCCTAAAATGACTCTCAATTTGTCAAATGATACTTCTTACATAGCTGATTTGAAACCCAACCCTTTCTATGTATCTTTGTTCATCAATGGTCATAAGCTTAGTAACTATATTATAGATTTAGGAGCCTCTGACAACATTATGCCCTCTTCTATGGCTAAAACCCTAGGATTATCACTTACAAAGACATTTGGTAGGTGTTATTCTATGGATGGCAAACAGGTTTCCTTGCTTGGACAGATTAAGGATGCACGAGTTGCTCTTGCAGCTTACCCTGACAAAAAGGTGAAATTGACTGTTTTGGTAGTAGATATTCCTGCTAGTTATAGGATGCTATTGAGCAGGACATTTTGCAAGGATTTGGGTGGACAGATTAAATTGGATTGGTCAAAAGCCACAATCCTAGTGGGAAAGCAGAAAGTAAAGCTGGAACCTGAACCCAAGTGCAAGTTTACTGTCTATCCCTCTGATGATCCCAAGTCCCAGATTTTGTTTGAGGAATGTGAATTTGGTAACTATTTTCTCTCTTCTAAATAGAGTTTTGGAGAAGACCTCAAAGAAGAATTAATCCAAAGGTCTGTACATTCTGATGACCTATGGACTATGGAATTTGATGACAGTTGTACTACTGCTAGTTTAGGGGTTGGGGTTGTGTTGATCTCACCAGAAGGTGAAATTTTTTCTTATTCTTTTAAATTAGAGTTCAAAAACACCAATAATACTGCAGAATATGAAGCTTTATTGCTTGGGCTATATGAAGCCAAACGAAGGGGTGTAAAGGTACTTAAAGTGAGAGGAGATGCTAAATTAATTGTGAAATAGGTAAAGGTCATCTTTTCTGTTAAGAATGAAAGATTAAAGCATTACAGAAATAGAGTATGGGATGAGATTGAATATTTTTATGCCTTCTCTATCGAAGCAATTCCCAGAGACCAGAACTCCCGAGCAAATTCTTTAGCATTATCAGCTTCTCTTCTTCTGCCACATCTAGATTTTAAAAAGGATTCTTATAGAATAGAACTGGTATATAGTCCTAATGTCCCAAACAATGCCGAATGCTGGCAAGTTTTTGAGAGTGATAATCAGATCAAAAAAAAATTAGAGAATGCTGAAATGTTCCTGGGAGCTTATTTTGAGGGCTCCAAAACAGAGTGTAAAGAATTCAGTCCTGACCCAGGGATTAATCCAAAAGATGATGTGATTCAGTTGAAGGGAAACAAAATCCCTAAAAGATTGGTTTCCTTAGAACATTTGTTTTCTCGAAGAGATGAATATATTAAAGGCAAACCTTCCCACAATCCTAATAAAGTGGAGGATTATGAGAAAATAAACATCAGGGATGAAGCTGATCCTAAATGGATATCCATTGGTAGGTGTTGTTCTTTAGAGGAGAAAAACAAGTTGATCAAATTGTTAATCAAATATAAAGATGTTTTCGCCTAGTGCTATGATGATCTTAAAAATTTTAGACATGGACAATTTCAACACCATATTCCTCTGAAAGCAAATGCAGCCCCATTCAGGAAGAAGCTGAGGAATTATAATCCGAAAGTTGCTGAGGCCATCTTTAAGGAGATTGATAAGATGTTGAAATCTAGAATTATCTATCCAATTCATCACTCCAGTTGGGTGGCAAATATTGTTCCAGTGCACAAGAAGAATGGAGAAATAAGAATCTGCGTTGATTTTAGGAATTTGAACCAGGCTAGCCTAAAAGATAACTATCCCTTACCTGTGATGGACCACATCTTGCAGACAATTGCTGGGTCTGAAATGATGTCCATGCTGGATGGGTTCTCAGGTTACAATCAGATAGGTGTGGCTGCAGCTGATCAGTATAAGACTGCCTTCACTATGCCTCGGGGAACTTTTGCCTATAACCGAATGCCCTTTGGCCTGATTAATGTCAGAGCAACCTTTCAGTGGGTGATGGATTCATCTTTTAGAGATCTGAAGGATAGAATTACTATTATTTATCTTAATGATCTGACTATTTTTTCCAGAAATAGAGAAGATCACTTGAAGGATCTGGAAACTGTATTACAAAGGTGTCGGAGCCATGGTATATCACTCAATCCCAAGAAGTCAGTCTTCTGTGTTACAGAGGGAAAGTTGTTGGGGCACTTAGTCTCAAAAGATGGAATCAAAATTGATCCAGAGAGGGTCAGGGTGATACAATAGCTTAGTCTCCTGTTGGTCATGATGTTAGTCACAAACAAGCATAGAATAAAAGTACACATTAACCTTTATTCATCTTGAAAGATACTATGAATTCAAAGAATTCATGATCCCAAGTCTTCGGTGATTAGGTCTTAATCATCTGAAGTTACACAGAGGTTAATGTGAATTGTTGTTTCCATTTTGGGGCCTTACATAGAAATTTATCATCATCATGATTCTCCTGCAGAAATTCTTTACAGAGAAGTCATATTATGTAGTTGTTTGGTGAAAAGATGCAGAAATACCTCAATCTTTGCATGATATTTTCAATTGTGCATGCTTTGTATTCAAATATGCTAAATATTTATGATTATATATGAGATGTCTGCATATCTGTGTTATTTGCTTAAGATCATCAATTATTTGCAATTATGGAGATGAAGTGCTCTGAAATTTAAAAGAAATTGAAGAAATGCTTCCAATTAAAGTTGAACCTTCAGCTTTTGAACCACATGTATATTAGATACTGTCATGAAGAGAAGAAAACCAAACCATATTTTCACCAGGACATTCCACAGCTAGATATAGTTGATGCTAACTTCAAAGGAATTTGTATGAAGACAACATATGTAAGTAGACATGCATTCCAAGGGACGCAGAAAATCACCACATATATCCAGAACTCATACACTGATTACTCAAGATTTACTATGAATTGTAATCGACATAGTCTTCTCATTCATTAAGCATGCAAAAATATAAATGTATACAAAAACTTTGAAATGAGCTCTGAATGTTTCAGCAGATGGATTTCAATTAAGTTTCAAATGTTTACAATAAGGCATTCCACCACCTTTTATAGAATAAGGTGAGGAAGCCGTTACAAAAAGATCTACAATCTTGATTTACCAATACAAATCTACGGTCATCATTCTCTTGACTCTGTCAACCTCTACAAAATGGCACAAGTTGCCAGCTGGCAACTATCTACATTACTTATGCTTATATCCCCCTTCATGATGTATCTTCATCATGTTCCTCAGCTGATTCATGCAGATCATCATCATGTGCATCACTTCCTGAACTTTCGCTATCCTGATGATGATGATGCCGCATATGGGGCTGCATGCTGTGCTGGATCTGCTCATATGAATGCACAACCTGATCTATTCCTCCGCCATCTTGAGTCTTTGCTTTGATGATGGCGTGCTTATGTGCTTCATACTTATCTCTGTTGTTATCCAGCTTGTTTTTCCTGTCCTGCAATGTTTCATTGTATCTTTCCATCTTGACCTTGATCCTCATTATTTTATCTATAAGTTCCTCCGTCAAGTGGACAAGTGGACCATCTGCTTCTGATTGGAAGTTGATGTGCAGAGCTTTGATGGCAGACTCTTCATCCTGATTTTCTATTTTACCTTCCACCTTTCCTTCCAATGTTTCTAATATATCTGCCTCCTTAGCCATTAAATCATGCAGCCTCATGCTAATATCTCTCAGCTTATTATTGCATCTTTTGAGGACTCCGCATTCAAATTGAGTGTCCTTGTACCAGATGTCCACCAACATTGCGGTATTACTATTCAGCACCTGCTTACTAATAAGCAGTTGAGGATTTATCTTCCCTATTTCTCCCAAAAGGCTCAAGACCTTTTCCAGTTTATAAGACCTTTTCCTGGTCTGCATCTGCAATTTATCTACCTTAGTTCTGGAGTCACTCAAAATACTCCACCTCTTCAAAGAGGCCTTCACTATTTCTACAGCATCATCCAATGTGGATGACATCCATTTTTTAATTACCGATGCCTCATGCTTCATGAGGTCTAATTTATTTACCTCTTCTTGAGAAATGGCAGTCAATGGGACTGCATGTTCAGTTGTGGTATCATCAGGATTGGTCAGCCCCTTGATGTAGGCATGCAACTGAGCAATGTGCTCTTTATGTTGCTTATTCTTCTCCTTCTCTCTTTTCACCTTTTGAATTAGAGAGTCAATAATGTCTTTACCTTCTTGACCTTCTTGGTCCTCATTGGCAAAACCCAAATCCACTCTGCTGATTTGAAATTCATCTACAGTGATTTTACCTTTTTCTTTCTCCACCTCAAGTATGGCAATTTGTGTGGTCCTTCTCCCGATTGCTAGATCTCTCTTGATGGCCGATGTCATTTTGGCCTTCCTCCTAGGTTTCATTATATCCATGGAGAACAAGGTGGAGACATCAAATTCCTGAATTTCAAACTCTTCCTCAATATTTACTTCTTTTGCTAACCACGAAGGCACCTGATCATGTTTTTCAGCATCATCATGTTGTTCACCCATATCTCCTATTTCTATCATCAGATGTTGTGGAGATTGTGATTTTCTCATTTCTTCTTCTTGATGCTCACTTTGTTATTGATCCTGCGGCACCTCCTCCTGTTGAGGAACTTCCTTCTTTGGAGGAGCATCTTCTTGGTGTGGGGAACCTTGCGGTGCATCTATATGTTGATCATGATGATCATGATCTTTCTCTGTCATTACTTCATCCGTTCCCAATTCTTCCCCTTGTTGTTTATCCACTGTACCAGATACTGGGGATTCTACCTGAGGTGCTGGCATTTGTTTTGCGGCCATTATTTGTTCCGGGCCTGCACTGTCAACTTCCTATGTCTTACCAGCAGGATCTTCTATTGTTTTCTCTTTTTCATCAGCCTTCGCTTCCTAAACCTCTATTATAGCAGGTTCTTCTGATGTATCATGTGGGCTTTGTTGGCCTAATTCAAGAGCATGGCCCTATGACTCTGCCATCTCTACGTCTTTTGTTAAGTGCCCTTTGTCAGGTGATCCTGCTGGCTGTTTAGGACTTGCATCCTATTTCTCTGTCAGGTCTACCACTACAGGGCTTGTCACCTCTGTGATTAATGCTTCCAGCCCTATTTCTTGAGCTACCTGCTCTGGGCTCTTTTCTTGCTCTTCTTCCACTTGCTTCATCTCCTCAAATATAGTTTGAACTGGTGGAGGCTTCTGAGGTGTCATACTTATACCAGCAGCAAGTGTTTCCATCTTTTGTGTAGCCACATCCTGCACCACCTCATCATCAGACAAATTTATTGTCTCATCAAGTGAGACATGTCCTTCTGCTTGTGTCTGGGAGGTTTCTTTCATTTGTTCTTCTGCAAGTTCAGTTTTGAACTTGACGATGGTAGGAAGTGGAACATTATGTTGAAGTTCCTTTGGTACTTCACTACTTGCCCCTTGTAATAGTGTAGGGGGTTGGATTATTCCACCTCTCATGGAGGTTCTTTGTTTCTTAGGTGTGGTAGACACTAGCACCTGTGGAGCTCTCCTCTTTCTCTTTATTATTAATGGAGCCTCTTCTTCTTCAGGCTCCTCCTCCTTTAGGATATCCTTTGTTCTAGGTTTTCTTGAGGATTGACCCACTTCTAGGGTCTCAGTGATTCCATCCTTTGCTGTCTTACTCTTCTTGGGCTTTTCTTTCTTCGGAGGGGATTCTGATTCTGATCCTGATGTTGATCCGGCTGCCTCCTCAGCTACAAATACGGCCCTTTCAATTATAACCCCTTTTGGTCCCTTATCCACCTTCTTGCCCCTTGGGGGTCTTTTGCTCTATTGTTGTGGTGGAGGGATTCTATCTCCCTTGGTCTTCCTTTTCTCAATTAGGAAGTCATCATACTCATCCCCAGGGATATCCTGTCCCTTCTTTTTGTTGTCCACTGTAATCGCAACACCTTTCTTTTTCAATGCCTCCACCTGCTCATCAACCCAAGCTTGAGTTAGTTGTATGGTCCTGGCAATGAATGGGTCCAAAGATATGTCCTCCTGCATGGTGAGGTCAGGTGCAGAGATAGTGTAATTATATATCTTCTTCTATTCATATTCATTTGCAATTATCCTGCCATCATCCTTCTTCAATTGTTGGGGAAGGGAGATGCAATCAAAGGTTCTAATTTGGTTTAGAGTCAACCTCTGATTCCTTCTTCTCCTGGCTTCTGCCTCATCTTCGCAGTCAGCCCAAAAATCTTCTAGGTGCCTCTGATGAATAGGCTTTCCTAGTATCTTTTGTATCCTACCGTAAGGATCATATGGTCTTGTTAGTGGGAAAGACTGCAGATTCATTTTATTTAGTGTGACCATCACCTTCTTTATATTATCAGAATCAGGGCACATATAGTTGCCAATGCTGACTGGGAACAAAATTGGTGGCAGCTTCTTGGCATCCTTGTACATTTTTATCATTATGGAGCCCTGCCTGATAAATTCTATTAGTATTACTGCATCAGTAGGATACCTCAACAGCATGAGGGGATGTTCCTCAAAACCTTCAACCCTTATGTAAGAAAAGGTTGCAAACTGTATGTACCAGGCCCCATGCCTGTAGACTACTTCTTGAGCCTCCATGCTCAATCTTTTTGTTCTGTCCTCTTCCATGGTCCTTACTAGATGCATAGAGAATGCATCATTGACTAGTTTGTAATCTTTGAGGTAGTTGGTTCTCTGCAGCTGGGGATGATGATCCCAGATATACACAACATTTGTGCCTGTGAGCTTTCCATCTATAACTAAGACATCAAAAGTTCCTTTATAAGCACAAGAATAAACAATGTAAGATGTCATATAAAATGCACAATTTGAACCTCCCAGGTTCATCAGCTGCTCATGCAGAGCATCACTTATTATCTGGCCCCATAGTGGCTTGATGTCTGAATATAGACACATCATTATTATTCCGTACATCCAATCTCTGAAACTACCAGCATCAGGCTGGCCTGTTACTCTATTCAGGAGTGCAATCATGTATTGGTACTCCTCACTGAAATCATATTTGAACATGTGCACAGGAAGCTTGGCTGCTACAGGATATGTGCTGTTCTCAGCCCGCCATTGATACATGTTCTTCCTGGCTGATTTCTTGTTGGCTTCATACTCTTTTTCTGACTTCCTAAGGTCCACGCTCTTAACTTTACTGCCCAGTGGCAATCGAAATGTCTAGGAGAGACCTTTGATGGAGAGGTTTACATATATCCTCCCATGCTTCACCACTTGCCTTGTCTGAGGATTATAATTCCGAGCACATTCTATGACCAGCTCCAGAGATTCCATGGAGTATGGAAAACCGATAGCATTCCATATCCCTAATACGAACACTGCATCTAGCACAGGACTCTTGTCATGCCCATTCCATATCTCTCAGCTTATTATTGCATCTTTTGAGGACTCCGCATTCAAACTGAGTGTCCTTGTACCAGATGTCCACCAACATTACGGTATTACTATTCAGCACCTGCTTACTGATAAGCAGTTGAGGATTTATCTTCCTTATTTCTCCCAAAAGGCTCAGGACCTTTTCCAGTTTATAAGACCTTCTCCAGGTCTGCATCTCCAGTTTATCTACCTTAGTTCTGGAGGGTGATATTTCGCGACAGCTTGATGTTTTGCAAATTGGTCAATTGCTTGACTCCTTTTTTCTTCCAGGTGCATCAACTGAAGCAACCTGACTTCTTGCTTATTGTCTATGCCTAGGTATTCTTAGGCGAACTGCAGAGTAGGAATTTTTAAGTTTACAGGGAGGATGGGATCCACCCCATATACTAGTTGGAAGGGCAAGTTTCCTAATGCAATTTTTATTCTAGTTCTGTCAACCCATAAGGCATACTTTAGAAATGAGTTCCATTCCCTGGGGTTTTTCTCTATTAATTTTCTTATGATATTCAATAAATTTTTATTGGTGGATTCTGCTAATCCATTCCTTTGGGGATAATAGTTGGATGAAAACTTAAGTATAATCCCATGATCAAAAGCCCAACTTGATAACTTGGTGGAAATGAAGGCAGAACCATTATCACTTACCAATGCATAAAGAGTTCCATACCTGGTGATAATGCTGCTCTCCAGAAATTTAATGACATCATCTGCAGTGCAAGTTTTGCTGCTAATAGCCTCAGTCCATCTAGTACAATAGTCAGTAATTGTTAAGACATACCTATGCCCTGAGGAGGATGGAGGATTGATTGGTCCTATGAAGTCCATGCCCCACTATGCAAATGGGCGCTCTTCCATCACTGGCTGCAATGGTTGTGCAACATATTTCTCTCAGTTGGTAGCAACCTGGCAAACATGACAACATTAACATGATCAGCTATGTCTTTAAAAATTGTAGGCCAGTAATATCCTGCTCTAAGGATTGCATGTGTTGTGGCTAATGCTGATCCATGTGCTGTTCCAAACTTGTCATGTAGCTCTGACAAGACCCTATTTGCTTCTGGCTTTTCTAAGCATCTCAGGTATATTCCTTCATAATTCTTCTTGAATAGGGTTCCTCCCTTCATCATATACTTTTGGGATCTTATCTTTAAGGCTCTTCTCTATGAAGCTTGCATTCCTGATGGACATCTTCCAGTGATCAGGATGTGCCTGATATCTGAATACCACTCTTTATTGTCTTTTTCATTGATCACATATTGCTGACTAGTGATGTTTGGATCAATTTCAGATATCATCTGGCTCAGAGCTTGTCCCCTTACCAGCTTCATTGGTGTAATTTCCATGTCATACTCTTGTAATACAGTAATCCATTTGGCTCTTTTCTCACCAGGTTCACTTTGCATCAATAGCATCTTCACTGCTACATCTAGTACTACAACAATCACTTTGCTTCTTAGTATGTAATGTCTCAATTTCTTTACTGCTCTAACTAATGCAAGTGCCTGTCTCTCAACATCTACATATCTCAATTCAGCATCCCTGAAAGGACAGCTCATGAAAGCAATTGGTTTCTCTTCTTTCACTTCATTTCTTTGAGTTAACACTACTGTAGAGGTATGCTCTAAAGCAAATGAATAAATGTAGAAATCTTTTGTGTAGTCTGGATTGATAAGGATAGGAGCATCTGAAATGGCTTTCTTTATATCTTCAAATGCAGCTTTGGCCTCTGGTGTCCACTCAATTTGTGCATCTTTTTTCAACATGGCATTTAGTGGTCTGACAATCTCAGCAAAGCCGGTGATGAACTTCCTCACAAAATTTATCTTACCAAAGTAAGACTTGAGTTCCTTTGTGCTTCCTGGAAGTTGTAACTTCATGATAGATTCCACCCTGTCAGGATCAATGATAATTCCATCTTCTATGATCAGGTGGCCTAGTAACTTTCCTGTTGTCACCCCAAATATGCACTTCTTGGGGTTCAAAGATATTCCGTACTCTTCACATTTCTTCAGTACACTTCTGAGATCAGCAACATGATTCCCCCTTTCCTTGGAGAATACTGTCAAGTCATCCATGTAGATGACTATACATTTTCCTACTAAGCCTCTGAAGGATATATCCATTGCTCGCTGGAATGTAGCTCCAACATTTATGAGTCTGAATGGCATACGTCTATATGCAAATATCTCCCACTTTGTGGTGAAGGCAGTTTTCAATCTGTCCATTTTGTCAACCATTACTTGGTTGTATCCTGAAAAGCCATCCAAGAAGGACATCATTTTGGCTCCATTTACAATTTGTAGAACTTCATCCAATGAGGGTAAATGATAATTGTCCTTTTCTGATGCTCTGTTCAGGTTCCTGAAATCTACACATAACCTGATGTCTCCATTCTTCTTTCTGACTGGCATGAGATTTGCCACCCAAGTGGAGTGCCTGACAGGAAATATTATCCTGGCATTTAACAATTTCTTGACTTCTTCAAGAATTATTGGTTCGAGCAAGGCATTGACTGGCCTTTGCTTCTGTCTGAAAGGTTTAGCATCTGGCTTGAGAGGTATAGTATGAGTTATGATAGAGGTGTCATATGTCTTCAGCTCATCATAAGTCCATGCAATTACATGTATGTAATCCTTGAGGGCCTGAGTTATTCCTTCTAACTCTTCTTGTGTGCAAACCTTACCCATCAAGACATTTTTCTTGTCATCAGCTTGTCCAATATTCACTTGTGAATATTGACCTCCATCTACCTTGGGCAGATCCTTCTGTTTAAGCATATTATCCAAATCAAAAGCTCTTTCTAATTCAATCATACCTTTGGGGATCCTGTTGCTAGGCAGCTCTAATATATCATCTTCTTCCCAGAAATGATCTTCCATACCATTCTCATCTATAATCTGAGCTTCAAATATGTCTCTATTTGAAATGAAGTCTAAAATGTGCTGATCATCATCAAACACCTGGAGGTTAGTCACATTATTAGGTACTGAAGGTACTGACACCAGTTCTACTGAAAATCTCTTCAGACCAGATATAGATAGTGGTTCCAATGTACTGGCAGCTTGGGCAAGTGCATCTGCCCTATGGTTTTGTTCTCTTGGTACATGAGTGATATTAAAGGCGTCAAAGTCCTCAATCAGGTCCCACACACGATGTCTGTAATTGGACAGCTTTCTGTAGTTACAGGAGTAAATTCCTCTTACTTGCCTCACGACTAGTTCTAAATCTCCAAAGACATGCAGAATCTTTACTTTCTTCTTATGAGCAAACAGTATCCCATGAATCAGAGCCTCATACTCTGCTACATTGTTAGTACAGGGGAACTGTAGTCTGTAGGCTACTAAGTAGGATTTTCTAGTTGGATCAATTAGATCAATTCCTACTCCCACACCTTGCTTGGATTTGGACCCATCAAACCTCAGGATCCAAGGTTTATCTTCAGCAGGACATTTAGCTGAACTTTCTTTTCTCTTTGCAGCTCTGGCTGCTACTCCGCCTGATATCCATTTTAACTTAGGGATGTCATCATCCTCAAGTTTCTTCTTTCCCTTTTCTCGTGAGCCTGATGGCTTTTCTATTTTTTCTTTCATGTCAACAGGAGGATGATCTGCTGGATTTGCAGCTGCATGCTTTTTCAAAATGTGTAGACATAGTGAACAAGTTGTGTCTGAGTGAGGTGCCTCGTGCAACCTACACCAACCTTTGATTAAAACCTCATGGGGAGATTTATGCTATCGTGTCATCTTCTCTATTTCTTTTACTAGAAATTCTTTGAACTTAGTCAGGTCACTACCTTTGTCTTCATCAGACAACTCATAATCTGGTTCCATAAAGCAATTGCTACTAGGAGTGATCTTTTCTTTCCTTACATGATTTATCTGATCAGACACCAGGACTTCTTCTATTTTCAGAATATGATCTTCATCATGATCTATCGAATCCTCTGTTTCTGTAGAAGACAGATAAGAATTAGTATCATCGTCATCATCATCAGATGTAGCATTTACCTCAGAATATGATGATGATGCCTCACTACATGTCTGCTCCAGCATCATCATATCTAAGCATGTTTCACAAGTCTTTTCTGAATGTGCTTCATCGTGTAATCTGCACCATCCATCAATAGAAATATCATTAGCAGGTATATTTAATAATTGACAACTTTTTACTTGATTAGATAGATGCATCTCAAAGTCTCTGAAGCGATCTATTTCATTCTCATTATCAGGATTATTATCAAGTTCTATGACTGGCATATCCTCTTGATGATCATCATGATGATGATGATGAAGATCAAGCATCAGGATCTCTTCTATTTTGACAGTCTGTGGCCTGATGCAGTAGACTCCAGGCTCTACATCTACATACATGATCTCATTTGTCCTGTTGTACTCAGTGATCATATGTTTCATTCTAGGTTCAGCATTAATCTTGATCTGATTAGGTATACCCTTCCATGGTAACCACATGTGACTGAAATCTGTAGACATATATCCGTTAAGTGTTTTGGACCAATCCTGGCTAAGCAACATCTTGTAAGTATTAGGTATGTCAACTACCTGAATGTCAATGTAATACTGGATCCTAGGATCAGATGCTAGTTGCATGTGGATATGAGTTAACTCTCCTATGACACTTACTTTTGTTTTGTCTAGCTGTGTCACCTTTTTTAGGGATTTAGCAGGATGTAGTCCTAAAGCATTACATATTGACAAAGGCATAACATTCGTGGAGGCCCCTGAATCAACCAAACAATTGTGCAAGTTCTTGCTGAACATTCTTATGGTGAGGAGGAACGGGGGTGATTTAGTTTTATCTCTATACAAGGTCATGTGGGAGCTTTCAACAGCTTGGAGAGTAGCTGACACTTTAGGCTTGATAATATTATCCCTGGCAGCATGATCTTTGCCACTGGATTGACTTGGAAGATGAATATCCTCTTTAGGAGTAGGATCATCTAGTGACTTCATGAATGCTCATTTGATAGTAGGAGTTTTTAGTAATTCAGACAAGGACAGGCTGATCTTAATTTTCTTCATTTCATCAGCCAGATAGCTGACTAACTTGTCGAATTCATGAGGTGCATTTACAACCTTCGATCCTACGTTCTGAGGAGACAAGTATTGAGCATTTACCTTGGGGAACCCAGGGTTATTGCTAGCCTTAGGATTAGGAGGTGTGTTGAAGTTGTTTGGAGGTAGAGATGATGTCAATGGACCAGCAGGTCTATTGGCATTACTCCTCAAGTTATAATTATGCTTACCAGGATATTGCTGCTGATATGCATGTACTTCCTCATGTTCTCTTGCAGGTTCATTTTCATCCTCAAAGGGGAAAACATAATTTGTTTCAAATGTTAAGGCAGATTCCTCACATACCTGGTTATAATTTTGATGAGGTTAATTAATGTAGGTTTCCAGCACAAAAGATGAGTCATATCCACAAGGAACAATCTCATTTCCTTCTGCATGAGGTGGATTCCCAGAAGTGTTAGACACTTCAGTCTGAAAGATGCTGGCAGCAATTCTAAATTGTGGACAGTCTAATTCTGCATGCGCATTGGTATTGTGGATCCTACACCAATTAGTAAGAGCTGCCTCAGCAAGATTGACTCTAGTAGTCTGTTTGGCTTCACTAGGAGGCTGATTGTCTAGGGGTGATGGTAATCAGCCATTATTTGGCCTAGAGTTCCATACTCTGGGCTATCTTTGAGGATTATTGTTATTTCCACCATTATTGTTGAAATTATTGGTGTTATACCCTCTGTCAGGATAATTTGACCTATCATTGGAATAATTTCTATTCTGGTTTGACTGGGAATAGAAACCTTGATTTCTCAAGTGTGTTACTTCCGTGGTGAGTTTTCTTAGTTGAGCAGAGATTTCTTTGATTTCCTCTTTTTCTTCTTGAGCTTTGGCTACCACGTTTTTAGTCTGAGGCTTGAAGAAAGAGGATCCATGATTATTATTGGTCAGATCAGTACCCTGAGGTGTCTGAGCTTGTGCAGGATATTGTGGCAACTAGCCATTTCCATTAGGAGGAGGCATAATACTCAGTGGAGGTACTTGCAAAGGTGCAGGCATGACCGTTGCGGGTACCACGGTTCCATTAGGATATTGTGTAGGATATTGTGCAGAATATGATGCAGGATATTGTGAATGCATGCCAGGTAAGGTAGGAAATACCATATTTGGAGTAGGAGCAGATATTAATTGTTGATTTACCTGTATAGCTTCTTGAAAAGCTAAGGCTAACATTGTGATTCGGGGATGTGTTCTCCTTATGAACATGGAAGTTAAAGGATCTAGAGCTAAATAATAAATGCTCCTTGCAGCTTCGTCAGACACAGTATAAGGAGTGACCACTCTAGACAACATTTTCTGGAACCTAGCATTGAAATTGGCGATAGGCTCATTCTCAAATCTCTTGATAGTAGCAAATAAATGATAGTTTATTAAGGGATTGACAGGAACCTTGAATCTATAAAGAAAAGCTTTCTCTAATAAGGCCCAGGAATCAATAGAACCCTGACCAAGACTAATTAATAGTTTATAGGCTTCTTCCCCTAAGGAAAAGGGAAATAATCTGCACACCACATCTTGATGTTCTATCCTAGCTCTACAGCAAGCTTCCTTAAAAGTCCTGATATGATCTTCAGCATCTTGATAAGGGTGATATTTTGGACAAAGTTTATCTGGATTCTTTGGTAACTCATGATATGCAGTAAAGGTCAAAGGTGACTCTGCTGCAAAGAAAGACATTGCAACCTGAGGAGGTTGAGCTAGTGGTGCAGCTGGCTGAGGTTGGACTAAAGGTACACCCTGAGGCTGAACAGGAGGTGTCACAGATATCCCAGAAGGTATTTGTAAACCAACACGAGTTACAGGAGGAGGTTCTGGTGAAGCCCCTGACATGCTAGACTCTGGAGTATGATGAATGTCTACAGTCCTAGGTCTGAAACCTCTAACAGGTAATTCTTAAAAAATTCCACTAGGTCTAGACCTGGTATTTATCCTGTGAGCCAGGATTTCACAATTTTGAGGCAAATTAGATGAAACTTTGCAAATATTGGCTGGATTTCACCGGATGAGGTGATATTTACAGTCAAATGGCTAATCAGATTGGATATTTACGAAATATTTGTGAAGATACTGTAAATATGACAGGATATTTGAGGTATAATGACCCCTAGCATGAGATCTCAAGTGTCTAAGGCTTAAATTCTTCAAAGCTTGAACAAATTTATGTATCTTTGGCTATCATTAGTGAATTCAGAATGATCTACTGTAAAGCTTGCAATATTTATGTGAGATCTAGAAATCTTTACACAGAATGAGCATATACGAGCCTTTTACAGTAAATATTTGCGTAATATTTGAAATTCACAGACGATTGGAGGTTACCTTTCTCTCTGTATCATCGAACCTGAAAATAATGATGATGAACACAGTATTCTAGATCCTGGCCCTCCTTCTAGTGCCAATTTATGTTGGTCATGATGTTAGTCACAAACAAGCATAGAATAAAAGTACACATTAACCTTTATTCATCTTGAAAGATACTATGAATTCAAAGAATTCATGATCCCAAGTCTTCGGTGATTAGGTCTTAATTGTCTGAAGTTACTCAGAGGTTAATGTGAATTGTTGTTTCCATTTTGGGGCCTTACGTAGAAATTTATCATCATCATGATTCTCCTGTAGAAATTCTTTATAGAGAAGTCATATTATGCAGTTGTTTGGTGAAAAGATGCAGAAATACCTTAATCTTTGCATGATATTTTCAATTGTGCATGCTTTGTATTCAAATATGCTAAATATTTATGATTATATACGAGATGTCTGCATATCTGTGTTATTTGCTTAAGATCATCAATTATTTGCAATTATGGAGATGAAGTGCTCTAAAATTTAAAAGAAATCAAAGAAATGCTTCCAATTAAAGTTGAACCTTTAGCTTTTGAACCACATGTATATTAGATACTATCATGAAGAGAAGAAAACCAAACCATATTTTCACCAGGACATTCCACAGCTAGATATAGTTGATGCTAACTTCAAAGGAATTTGTATGAAGACAACATATGTAAGTAGACATGCACTCCAAGGGATGCAACAAATCACCACATATATCCAGAACTCATACACTGATTACTCAAGATTTACTATGAATTGTAATCGACATAGTCTTCTCATTCATTAAGCATGCAAAACTATAAATGTATACAAAAACTTTGAAATGAGCTCTGAATGTTTCAGCAGACGGATTTCAATTAAGTTTTGAATGTTTACAATAAGGCATTCCACCACCTTTTATAGAATAAGGTGAGGAAGCCGTTACAAAAAGATCTACGATCTTGATTTACCAATACAAATCTACGGTCATCATTCTCTTGACTCTGTCAACCTCTACAAAATGGCACAAGTTGCCAGCTGGCAACTATCTACATTACTTATGCTTATATCCCCCTTCATGATGTATCTTCATCATATTCCTCAGCTGATTCATGCGGATCATCATCATGTGCATCACTTCCTAAACTTTCGCTATCCTGATGATGATGATGCCGCATATGGGGCGGCATGCTATGCTGGATCTGCTCATATGAATGCACAACCTGATCTATTCCTCCACCATCTTGAGTCTTTGCTTTGATGATGGCATGCTTATGTGCTTCATACTTATCTCTACTATTATCCAACTTGTTTTTCCTGTCCTGCAATGTTTCATTGTATCTTTCCATCTTGACCTTGATCCTCATTATTTTATCTATAAGTTCCTCCGTCAAGTGGACAAGTGGACCATCTGCTTCTGATTGGAAGTTGATGTGTAGAGCTTTGATGGCAAACTCTTCATCCTGATTTTCTATTTTACCTTCCACCTTTCCTTCCAATGTTTCTAATATCTCTGCCTCCTCAGCCATTAAATCATGTAGCCTCATGCTGATATCTCTCAGCTTATTATTGCATCTTTTGAGGACTCCGCATTCAAACTGAGTGTCCTTGTACCAGATGTCCACCAACATTACGGTATTACTATTCAGCACCTGCTTACTGATAAGCAGTTGAGGATTTATCTTCCTTATTTCTCCCAAAAGGCTCAGGACCTTTTCCAGTTTATAAGACCTTCTCCAGGTCTGCATCTCCAGTTTATCTACCTTAGTTCTGGAGTCACTCAAAATACTCCACCTCTTCAAAGAGGCCTTCACTATTTCTACAGCATCATCCAATGTGGATGACATCCATTTTCTTATTACCGACGCCTCATGCTTCATGAGGTCTAATTTATTTACCTCTTCTTGAGAAATGGCAGACAATGGGACTGCATGTTCAGTTGTGGTATCATCAGGATTGGTCAGCCCCTTGATGTAGGCATGCAACTGAGCAATGTGCTCTTTATGTTGCTTATTCTTCTCCTTCTCTCTTTTCACCTTTTGAATTAGAGAGTCAATAATGTCTTTGCCTTCTTGACCTTCTTGGTCCTCATTGGCAAAACCCAAATCCACTGTGCTGATTTGAAATTCATCTACAGTGATTTTACCTTTTTCTTTCTCCACCGCAGGTATGGCAATTTGTGCGGTCCTTCTCCCAGTTGCCGGATCTCTCTTGATGGCCGATGTCATTTTGGCCTTCCTCCTAGGTTTCATTATATCCACGGAGAACAAGGTGGAGACATCGAATTCCTGAATTTCAAACTCTTCCTCAATATTTACTTCTTTTGCTAACCACGGAGGCACTTGATCATGTTTTTCAGCATCATCATGATGTTCACCCATATCTCCCATTTCTATCATTAGATGTTGTGGAGATGGTGATTTTCTCATTTCTTCTTCTTGATGCTCACTTTGTTGTTGATCTTGCGGCACCTCCTCCTGTTGAGGAACTTCCTTCTTCGGAGGAGCATCTTCTTGGTGTGGGGAACCTTGCGGTGCATCTATATGTTGATCATGATGATCATGATCTTTCTCTGTCATTACTTCATCCATTCCCAATTCTTCCCCTTGTTGTTTGTCCACTGTACTAGATACTGGGGATTCTGCTTGAGGTGCTGGCATTTGTTCTGCGGCCATTATTTGTTCTGGGCCTACACTATCAACTTCCTGTGTCTTAGCAGCAGGATCTTCTATTGTTTTCTCTTTTTCATCAGCCTTCGCTTCCTGAACCTCTACTATAGCAGGTTCTTCTGATGTATCATTTGGGCTTTGTTGGCCTAATTCAAGAGCATGGTCCTCTGACTCTGCCATCTCTACTTCTTCTGTTGAGTGCCCTTTGTTAGGTGATCCTGCTGGCTGTTCAGGACTTGCATCCTATTTCTTTGTCAGGTCTACCACTACAGGGCTTGTCACCTATGTGATTAATGCTTCCAGCCCTATTTCTTGAGCTACCTGCTCTGGGCTCTTTTCTTGCTCTTCTTCCACTTGCTTCATCTCCTCAAATACAGTTTGAACTGGTGGAGGCTTGTGACGTGTCATACTTATACCAGCAACAAGTGTTTCCATCTTCTGTGCAGCCACATCCTGCACCACCTCATCATCAAAAAAATGTATTGTCTCATCAAGTGAGATATGTCCTTCTACTTGTGTCTGGGAGGTTTCTTTCATTTGTTCTTCTGCAAGTTTAGTTTTGAACTTGACGATGGTAGGAAGTGGAACATTATGTTGAAGTTCCTTTGGTACTTCACTACTTGCCCCTTGTAATAGTGTAGGGGGTTGGATTATTCCACCTCTCATGGAGGTTCTTTGTTACTTAGGTGTGGTAGACACCAGCACCTGTGGAGCTCTCCTCTTTCTCTTTATTATTAATGGAGCCTCTTCTTCTTCAGGCTCCTCCTCCATCAGGATATCCTTTGTTCCAGGTTTTCTTGAGGATTGACCCACTTCTAGGGTCTCAGTGATTCCAGCCTCTGCTGTCTTACTCTTCTTGGGCTTTTCTTTCTTCAGAGGGGATTCTGATTCTGATCCTGATGTTGATCCGGCTGCCTCCTCAGCTACAAATACTGCCCTTTCAATTATAACCCCTTTTGGTCCCTTATCCACCTTCTTGCCCCTTGGGGGTCTTTTGCTCTGTTGTTGTGGTGGAGGGATTCTATCTCCCTTGGTCTTCCTTTTCTCAATTAGGAAGTCATCATACTCATCCCCAGGGATATCTTGTCCCTTCTTTTTGTTGTCCACCGTAATGGCAACACCTTTCTTTTTCAATGCCTCCACCTACTCATCAACCCAAGCTTGAGTTAGTTGTATGGTCCTGGCAATGAATGGGTCCAAAGATATGTCCTCCTGCATGGTGAGGTCAGGTGCAGAGATAGTGTCATTATATATCTTCTTCTATTCATATTCATCTGCAATTATCCTGCCATCATCCTTCTTCAATTGTTGGGGAAGGGAGATGCAATCAAAGGTTCTAATTTGGTTCAGAGTCAACCTCTGATACCTTCTTCTCCTGGCTTCTGCCTCATCTTCGCAGTCAGCCCAAAAATCTTCTAGGTGCCTTTGATGAATAGGCTTTCCTAGTATCTTCTGTATCCTGCCGTAAGGATCATATGGTCTTGTTAGTGGGAAAGGCTGTAGATTGATTTTATTTAGGGTGACCATCACCTTCTTTATATTGTCAGAATCAGGGCACATATAGCTGCCAATGCTGACTGGGAACAAAATTGGTGGTAGCTTCTTGGCATCCTTGTACATTTTTATCATTATTGAGCCCTACCTGATAAATTCCATTAGTATTACTGCATCAGTAGGATACCTCGGCAGCATGAGGGGATGTTCCTCAAAAGCTTCAACCCTTATGTAAGAAAAGGTTGCAAACTGTATGTACCAGGCCCCATGCTTGTAGACTACTTCTTGAGCCTCCATGCTCAATCTTTTTGTTCTGTCCTCTTCCATGGTCCTTACCAGATGCATAGAGAATGCGTCATTGACCAGTTTGTAATCTTTGAGGTAGTTGGTTCTCTGTAGCTGGGGATGATGATCCCAGATATACACAGCATTTGTGCCTGTGAGCATTCCATCTGTAACTAAGGCATCGAAAGTGCCTTTATAAGCACAAGAATAAACAATGTAAGATGTCAGATAAAATGTACAATTTGAACCTCCTAGGTTCATCAGATGCTCATGTAGAGCATCACTTATTATTTGTCCCCATAGTGGCTTGATGTCTGAATATAGACACATCATTATTATTCCATACATCCAATCTCTGAAACTACCAGCATCAGGCTGGCCTGTTACTCTATTCAAGAGTGCAATCATGTATTGGTACTCCTCACTGAAATCATATTTGAACATGTGCACAGGAAGCTTGGCTACTATAGGATATGTGTTGTTCTCAGCCTGCCATTGATACATGTTCTTCCTGGCTGATTTCTTGTTGGCTTCATACTCTTTTTTTGACTTCCTAAGGTCCACGCTCTTAACTTTATTGCCCAGTGGCAATCCAAATGTCTGGGAGAGACCCTTGATGGAGAGGTCTGCATATATCCTCCCATGCTTCACCACTCGCCTTGTCTAAGGATTATAATTCTAGGCACATTCTATGACCAGCTCCAGAGATTCCATGGAGTATGAAAAACTGGTAGCATTCCACATCCCTGATACGAACACTACGTCCAGCGCAGGACTCTTGTCATGCCCATCATTCAGCTTACCTGACTAGGCTTCCAGATTGGTGCTTCCCTAATGGGTGTCTGTAATTTCTCCATACTTGAACAGGACCCCCCTCTGAGAAGAGAACATAGGCCTATTGAATTCCTCTTGACACTTGACGAACTACTTGTCAGCCATGAGTACCTACAATTAACAAAATCCCATCTCACAACAGGTATACACTTGCATGCATATTGCAATTAACTTCATAAATCACTATACCTACTGTATCTATTCGACATTACTTAATCATATGGATGCATAAACCAGAACTTGCATCATCATACCAGAATAGAAACAACATGATGAGGGTTTCATTTACTTACCTGGTTATGCAAATTTCTCTTTTATACCAGTAGATTGCTAAGAACACTCTTGATTCAGCTGATGCTCACTTCCTTCCTTCTGCCCGTGAGCTCAAATCATGCAACAATCGCCTGTATGAGGATATGGAAGCTGGTGCTCTGTTCACAATTTTATCGCAAGGTAAATGTAAAAATGATGGTTGAATTACCTTTTAACCTCGCAATTAGGGTAAATTTAGGGCAACTCTAACAACTTAGATTGTATTCCTTGATTATCCATGCGAAAACATAGGATCTCGCCAGGTGTTTCGTTGGGTTCCGGGGTCGGCGGGAACCACCTACCATGTCTGCGCGCATTAAATGATAATGGCGGCAATGGGAGCGGGGGGATATCCATATGACAGGATATCATGAAGGTAGTATGATATTCGCAAATATCAGGTCGAGTTTCAATATCATCCTCCTCCACCATATTGGAATTGTTATCGCGACAAGATTCGGGTGACAAAAGCACCTTTTGGTTACGTTTAGTACATCAGAAGGATATTTCGATGTATTAGGTGATGTTTCAAGATATGATGATGACGAGTCAAACTTACTTGTCTCCCTTTCAGAATATCGAGATGACGTCATCCTGATATTCGTTCTTTGTATCGAAAAGGCATCATGACATCATCGTCATATTATGCAAACATGATCATGTTTAGAAAATATCCTATCGAATGTAAATGTGATGATGATGTCATCATCATGTTTGTTTCTTCATTTATCAGATTTGGATGATGTCATCAGGATATTTGCTAAGGGTGATATTTCACGGCAGGAGGATATTAAGAAATATCGGGTTACATTCGAAAACATGACGCTCGCAATACAAAAGGCCGCTTGACGGGAAGATTTACTACCACTTAAAGTTGACATCCGGATATTTGAGCCGCATGACTTATCAGGGGATGTTTCAAAGATGATGATGATCTTCAACAACATGACTGAGGTTATAAAAATATGATCCCCCTCTTGTGAATACCAGGTTTGACCAAAACTTTGATTGTTCATAACTTTCACATCCTGAGGAATATCAGGGTGATGTAAAAGGCAAACCTGCATGAATTTTAATACTCTTTCAAACTATGAGGTCACAGGAAAGAAATATGAATTTTAACAAACCGACATCGTAATGGTGACTTACATCATCCTGGCTCTACATGATGATGCACATGACTTACTTTTACCAAACCACCAACACGAGCCAAGCCAAAAAGTTGGGTCCCTGTTTTGCCAAGTCAAAATGGGGCATGTTGTGTAACCACATAACATCTCCCTTCCAATAGGACTAGAGTCAAGTCCTTGTTTGGCCAAATAAATTTTCTCAGAAGGTTCATTCCTGACTTTGCTGAGATTACAAAGCATATTGTTGGAATGATGATCGAGAAATAGACATTCAAGTAGAATGAAGTTGCTAAGAAGGCATTTGAGGATATCAAAGAGGCGATTCCATGCACACCCACTTTGGTAAATCCTAATTTTCAAAAAGATTTTATTATTTACTATTATGCCTCGGAACACACCATGTCAGGTATTTTGTTATAGAAAAATGAATTGGATGAAGAGGTCCCAATAGCCTTTATGAGCATTCCCCTTAAAAAGCATGAATTGAAATATTCTTTGGTTGAAAAACAAGCTTTCGCTATAGTAAAGGCTGTTAAACAATTCAGATATTATATACTTCACTCTCATTCAGTTGTATTTGTTCCAAGTTCAGCTGTGAAAAGTATCTTGACTCAACAAGATGTTGGGTTAAACAATAGAGCAACGTGGGTTGCTAAAATCCAAGAATATGATCTGGAAGTTAGGCCAACTAAACTGATTAGAGGTCAAGGCTTATGTAAATTGATTGCTGAGAACAGAAAGGAAGAAGAAGAAGAAGAACTTCCCACTGTCCTGCTGGTAAGTTTACAGGACCGATGGTTTCTAGATGTAGCATACTATCTTACTTAAGGAGATTTTCATAGTCACTTATCTCCTAAAGAGAAAAGAAACCTGAAGCTAAAAGCAGAAAAATATGTTATTTGGGGGGATGTCCTTTACAAGAAGGGAATAGATGGGACTTTCCTAAGATGTGTAGACAAGGAGCAATAGGACAAGCTCTTGGAAGTTTTCCATAATGAAGCTTGTGGTGGACATTTTTCTTCTTTAGTCACAGCTTTCAAAATCCTCAGGAATTGTTACTATTGGCCAGGGATGTTTAAAGATGCATATAAATGGGTGGCTAACTGTGAAAAATGCAAAATGTTCTTAGGAAGGCCACAACTTGCAGCTTTGCCTTTGAGGCCCATTGTTATTGAAGAGCCCTTGAAACAACAGGGATTGGATTTTATTGGGCCTATCTCACCCCCCTTAAGTACAAGACATACCCACATTTTGACAGCAACAGATTATTTCACGAAATGGGTTGAAGCAGCCCCTGTAAAGAGAACAACTTCGGAGGTGGTGTGTAATTTTCTTAAAGAAAATATTTTGGTAAATTTTGGTGTTCCCCAGAAGATTGTAGCAGATAACGCTACTAGTTTCTCTTCAGTTGAAATGACTTCCTTTTGTTATGAACATAGTATATCTCTCTCCCATTCATCAGATTACTATCCCCAAGGAAATGGACAAGTTGAGTCCAGTAACAAGAATCTGATTGCTATCATGAAGAAATTGGTGAATGATAACCCCAGAAATTGGCATAAGAGACTGTATGAAGCACTCTGGGCTGACAGAATAACTCCAAAAAGGGCAATTGGGATGGTGCCTTTTGAATTGGTTTATGGAATAGGTGCCCAATTATCTTTACCTCTGGAGCTATCTACAGCTAAACTACAAAGTGTAATCGAGGATCAATACTTTCAAGATTCCCTGGAGAAGAGTATTATGTACTTAACTAAGATTGAAGAAGAGAGGAATGAATTAGTTGACTGAATTACTACTCATCAGGCCAGAGTTAAAGAGATTTTTGACCAGAAAACAAGGCCTAGAAAGTTTATGGAGGGAGATGAAGTATTGTTGTGGGATAGAAGGAGAGAACCAAAAGGTGCACATAGCAAATTTGACTCGCTTTAGAAAGGACCTTTCAGAATTCACCAGGTACTAGGTCCAAATTCTTTTAAATTAGAATATCTAGATGGAGCCATTTTACCCCTGTCCTATAATGGACAGGATCTCAAATTGTATTGTCTATGAAACATGATTCCCCAGTTTTATACATAGCCTTCCCTTTATTGTTTGGTTTTGTGTTTTCCTTTCTCGTTTTTGTTTTGCCTTGCTTCTTTTCCTTCCTTCCCTATGTTTCAGTTTCTATGTAACCAGAGCTTCTGAGTTCTCTGCATTTTTCCATAAAATGCAGTCCCCAGTCAGAGCCAATGTTACCTTTTGAGTCACCCTTATTTATTTTGTTCATAAATTTCCTAAGCAAGAGTTGATTTGCTATTTTGTCTTATTGGTCATACCTTATTTCTTAAATCAGCTCTTTATTCTTCAAAGATTACCTGTCTTCCACCTTTGTGTATGAAATTACTTAAGGTTTGAACCTTTGAACCTGAACTATTCTCTAAGTTCAAAGTTTAATGGTTCATTGTGTTCAAAGTCTCTCAGAAAGCAAGTTGTTTTGTTTCGTGTGATTAAAAACATCATTGAGTTTTCGGGTTGAACTCGAACCCTTTTGTCAATGGTCAAAGGTTCCACGGTTCAAGGTTCAACACTCGGTGCCTTGTATCGAGTCACTTTCTTAGTTCCTTCACCCAATTTAATGTGTTGTTGAACCATCCATTTGAAATCTGTAGTAAGGTTCAATGGTTTAATGGTTCCAAGTTCAATGTTGTACTATTTCATAGTCAAATGTCTTTCACAAGTCATGTGATGTTGGTCAGTTTATGTAGTTCTCGTGTCTTTGAAATTGAACTTTGAACCACATTCCCATGGTTCAATAGTTCAAAGTTCACCAATTCGGTGATTGCGATCTCATCTTTCCCCAAGGCATTCTAAGTCAGATTTAGCAGGAAAGTTGGAGGAAAATATGTCTGAAACTCATTAAGAAACAGGAAGTTCTAATTTTGGGGAATTTATGGATAATTATTATACATCATGGTCATGCGTGAATAATGCTCGCCATTGATGAGGATGTTAGAGTTCATGTCTTTTCAAACATTTTCGGCATGCATTGTTTTGGGTACTAATTATTCAATCTATTAATGCCATCTATTAAGAAAGAATCACCCAAATTTGGCAAGTAAATACACTGTGCGACACAGAGGAGAACAGTGAAAGAGGTATAAGGTCTGGTTGCCCAAATTTAGTAGTAATTTTAGATTTCCTGAAGGTACTTCCAAGTCAGTAACTGGAAGGAGTCCTGCTATTAAAGAATCTAGAAGAGCCCTCACAACTATTCTGCCTCCTTGTGCCAGTAGGTTGAGAACCAAAAGCAAAGAAAGAAGTAGGTTTCTAAAAGAATAGTTGTGGATTTGAATTTAGAGGAGGACTCAGGGGAAGCCATGGGTGATAAAGAACCTAGTTCACCAAGAACAGAGGAAGTTAGTGCTAAGCAACAGTCAGAGGTTGTCTTAGAGACCCCTAAAATAATGATGATTTCTGATGTATCCTCTGATAAATTGAATTCTGGGAAAGAAGCCTCAGCCTTTGCACCTAAATGGCTGGAGAATTCTATCAGTGACAAGAAAAATAATTCCATTTTTTGTGCCTTTAGAAGATTTTGTGAGCAAATGTGTGGGAAAAATGCCTAAGTCCAAGAAGCTGAAGACGACATCCAGGGTAAGCATTGACCCAAGTACTGGGAATTGGAGTGCAGAAATAGCCAGGCCAGTGACTGATGAAGAAGTACATGACCCCACTGTACATGATTTCACTGTTGAAAGGGTAGATCTTGGAGCTGCTTCAAGAGCAGTAGATGTTCATCATCTTGAGGCATCCACCAAAAGAATCGTCAGCCAGACCTAGAAGGATGAGAAAGACAAGAAAGAATTGAAGCAGACTCTACATTCCATGGCAAAGTATATTGACTCCATTCATAATCCCAGCCCACAGCTGGTCTCACAACTTTCTCTGTCTTTTGATCCTAAGTCTCCAACCAACCAGAAGATGTTGGACCAGGTTAACAAAAATAGGATGGTGGCTAAGGTATTTGATGATTGGTTGGACTGCATTGTACAAAAGGGTACTAAATATATTCATGAACTTAAGAATATATATGATCAAACTGCAGCCACCATTGAGGACCTTAAGGCACAGATTGCTTCTTGGGTGAAAGATGAAGGCAAGTGATGAATGTACTGAACCAAATTGATGAGGTTCAAAAATATGGGGTAATGAAATTTCTGTCAGAAAAGAGTTTAATAGGTGTGGATGAAGATTACTATACGTGAATAAGAAAAATATTGAATGGAGAAACTCTGTGTCATGGCAAGGGTGGTTTGAACTTACAAAAATGATTAAGGAAATCACACTCTATCACTGCAGCATGATTTACAATGCATTGATGTAAAATACATAAAAGATGATGGGAAACTAGAGGAAAATGTCGATACAAAGGTTCAATCCTTTAAGGATAAAATTAGCTTTGTCAAGGAAAGTGACAATATCTTAACTGAAGATTTCTCCCAAATTTCTAAGGTGGAGTCACTGCTTTACCTCTGTATTGATGCACTCCCAGAACATAAGGAAAAGATTTGGAAAATGCGGAGGGAGAAGGATGTCTAGAAGACAAGGGTGAAACACATAGGCATCCCCAACCTTCTAAAGATTCAGGAGTTTGTTACTATG
This sequence comes from Cunninghamia lanceolata, assembly GCA_027924645.1. Classification (NCBI taxonomy): domain Eukaryota; kingdom Viridiplantae; phylum Streptophyta; class Pinopsida; order Cupressales; family Cupressaceae; genus Cunninghamia; species Cunninghamia lanceolata. The sequence continues at coordinate 2,934,495 of BSBN01000160.1, read as the reverse complement.
TTCAAGAGTGGAAGACTCAACGTGCCTCCCCGACCACCGATAGTAAATCTGCATATTCGAATCCATTACCGCAGCCGTGATCTTATTCACCCAGTTGCCTTTATTTAGTTTTTTAGTTATGCTATTTTCAAAACTTGATCTTTAAATCAATTTGTTAAAAACTAAATCCCGTATGGGTCAGATTTACTTTAACTCTGGGTTTGATTTTACTTGATTAGAGAATTAGGGCAACATATATATATATATATATATATATATATATATATATATATATATATATATATATATATATGTTTTTCATTACTGAATAGGATATAGATAGAGGGGGATTAGAAAAAGAAGATAGAAATTTTTGGAGCTGAACTACTATTGTTTTCATAAGCATATATGATTTTTGTCTGAAACATTTTTCATCTATGAATGAAAAGGAGAATCAATTGCTGCATGCTTGAATCTATGCATTTGAGTTTTTGAAATTGGATTTTCTGTACGAAGTCTTCTTTCATATGGTAATTGCTCTTTTAGACAATTCATTATATGTGTTCTATAAATTATTGGTTCAACAATAGTTATATGTTTATGTATCTAATTGATTTTTAAAAATAGAATCTATGTATTCTATCATAAAATGGTGTTTTAAAAAGGGATATCACATTCATAACATGATGATGTATGGATGTTAGTTTGGCCTTTGGGCACTTTTTGGTTAAAAGTGTATTGGGATAATTAACATAGATTGAATTCATTGAAGATCTTAAAGGGAGCTGTACCTCAATTTAGAGGGGAACTATTTTTGAAAGTTCACCCATTTGTTGATTAGTTCGTTTGTTCTTTAAGGAAGAAAAGGCATAGAGTTAGAACAGAGTGATTTTGAATAAGGACAAACCTGTTAACCAACACTTCCAAAGACTTTGAAGTATCTTACTTTTGGAATTCTTCCATACCACAATTCATAGGGGGTTTTAGTGCTATTACCTTTCACTTGAACTCTGTTTTGAATGTAGACAACAGTATGTATAGCTTCTTTCTAGAAAACTTCTGGCAGGCCTCCTTCCTTCATAATTGTTCTGGCAGCTTCTTGAACTGTCATGTTCTTCCTTCCCACTACTCCATTTTGTTGAGGAGTTCTAGGTGTAGACAACTATATTTTTATTCCTTTCTCTTCAAAGAAAATGTTGAATTCATTTGATGTGAACTCACCTCCTCTATTAGACCTCAAGCATTTGATTTTCAGTTCTATTTCATTTTCAACCATTGCTTTGAAGGATTTAAACTTCTCTAGGGCTTCTAATTTGTCTCTTAGAAAAGTAACCCAAGTCATTGTAGAATTATCATCAATAAGCAACATGAAGTACCTGTCACCTTGTAGAATTCTTATCCTTGTAGGACCACATAGATTTGTATGAACTAGATCTAGCAAACTAGCAGAAAATTACTCTTTACTCTTGAAACTTATTCTTGTCTGCTTCCCCAACTGACATTGCTTGCAAATAGTATTGGTGGGTTTCACAAGTTTTGATAAATCTCTTACATTCTGACCTAAACTTATCTTTATCAGATTATCAAAATTTATATGACACATCCTTCTATGTAACAACCAACTTTCATCTTCTTGGGCTAATAAACAGTAATCATTAGGTCCTCTTAATTGATAGATGTTACCTCTAGTCTTCTTACTAGTAGCAATCACAGTTCTAGAGCTTTCCATTATCTTGCATCCATTGTCTTTGAATCTTAGATCATAACCTTTGTCACACATCTAACCAACACTCAAAAGATTATGCTTTAAACCCTTCACATATAGAACATTGTCAGTGTTATGCTTTCCATCAAATGAAATAGACCCTTTTCCACAAATCTTACTAGTTACATTGTCTCCAAACCTAACCAGTCCTCCATCATATTTTTCCAAACTTACAAACTTACTTTTGTCACTGGTCATGTGATGTGAGCATCCACTATCAATAATTCATTCGTCCTTATCTTTCTCAACTTGAATAGCTAAATCACTTTCTTCCACTAGTTTTTCTTCCTTCACACAACTAGTAGGATTAGTAGACACATGTTCTTCTTTAATAGCAATAAACAAGCATTCATTTGCACAAGTACTAGCATCATTAGGTTCATCATCAGTCACACCTTCATCATCAAAATCTCTAACATAGTAGCATTTCTTTGGAGCTCTAGGTCTATTCTCCAATCTTTTTCTATTCCTTTCAATTCTTTCAGGACATCTAGAAGCATAATGACCTACTTTACCACATGAAAAACATTTGAAAGGTAATTTTCCTTTGAACTTACCAGAACCTCTCTGCAATCTATCAACAAAGTTGGCTTCAATTTCATCAAGCTCATCATCAGGTTCCACCTTGTAATTTTCTGCTCTGGAGATCTTCTCTAAAGTACTACCTTTGAAAGTAGTTTCTACTTTTGGTAGGGCATCACCAAACTCTCTCATTTCAAAAGAAGTAATCTAACCAAGAAACTGATCCTTATTAATCTTTTTCACAGTCATTATTTCTTCAATTGTAGCTACCTTGTGAGTGTAGGATTTAGGTAATGACCTAAGAATTTTCATCACAACTTCACTTTCATCAACAGTTCCTCCCATATCTTTGATTCTAGTAACAAATTCATCAACCTTCTGCATGAAGGATGTTATATTTTCATCTTCTCCCATCTTAAGACCTTCATATTTGGCTTTTAGTCCCTGTATTTTGGCACTCTTTACAGATTCATCTCCTTCATACAGATTACTCAGCTTATCTTAGACTTCTTTAGCAAACTCATAATCCATGACCTTTATTAAATCAGAGTTAATCAATATACTCAACAGAGCATCTCTGGCTTTTATATTTATCTCATATTCTTTAATTTCATCTTCAGTTGTCAGGCCATTCTCTAACATGGTATAATCTGTCTGTGTCGCTCACCATACTTTATAACCAATACAAAGAAGATGGCTTTTCATGCACATCTTCCAAGTTGCATAATTCATCCCATCAAACTATGGAGCCTCCTTCTTGTAAGACATCATGGATCTACCTCAAGCTATTAAGATTACCACTGAGGAACCTTGCTTTGATACCAATTGTTGAAATACACTAGACAACTGAGAGGGGGGTGAATCAGTTGTCACAAAAACTTAACTTCATATGAATATCAACCATCAACAAATTAATCAGATTTAACCATGAAAGCATGAAACCATAAACTTAATCACAATCACACCTCCAACACAGTAGACACCAAAGTTTTACGTGGAAAACTGTAAAAGGGAAAAACCACAGTGGGTGTTAGCCCATAGAAATAAATGAGTTATAACAATACTAAAAAATAGAGGCTCACTACCTACAGGGCTCACTACCCAAATTGCTCACTACAAAGAACAGCTCACTGCCAAAGGGTGGCTCACTCCCAAGGGCTGGCTCACTACCAAAGTGGTTAACTAATTAAGTATCATCTACTCCATGCCTGGGTTCAGTTCCATTGAAGCACAAGATAACATCTCTGCTCTACTCTTTTACACCTTCGCACTTATCTCTTCATCTTCACAACATGCACACTTTTAAACAAATTTATTACATACTTTTATATAATTCATCAACCTTGGAATGTACTTCAAAGTCGGCATTACATTCATCAACCATTGGAACATTCTCCAAGGTCGGTATTACAAAACATACACAGAAATAGGTCTAGACCTATTACAAAATTTAGCTAAGGAAAATGTAGAGAAGTATGATGAACACACCATGCCTTAGCTAGGACTCAAACATAATTTTCCACGCCATGGCATGCTTCCACAATCTTCAAAGCATCTCTACAATTAGTGAAATCAACCAAGTTAGCCAAGACTAGTGAGAACACTAGGTCTTCAAGGAACAGACTTCATCCACGATCCAAATTATTCTTTACAGACCAATCCAAAGGTAGGAACATGATTAGGAGACATCCACAAGCACATTGTAATCATCAAGAACAACTGCACAACCTTTAACCACACTGTAGAGAAGATTCTTCAAACCAGAGCACAAGAACAACACTGTTATCCACTGTCATAAGGAAAAGATTGCTTGCAGACCACCAAATCATGAACCATTAGAGTTGGAGGCACTTATCATCATTCTAGACTTAACTCTAGAACCACAAACCAAAATACTTCAATGCGGAGGAATGCGGAGCATAATACTTTCTTCTTGTCATTGCCAAACATACAAAAAAATTGTTTTCTCTCTAGTGAACATAACTCACTTAATTCTTCATACCAGAGGCTCAAACTCAGAACATAGCATCTTCACATGTGCATCTAAATAACTTCCAATCCACATACAATGATATTCATCTTTTAGGAAATGCAGACAATCTACTAGACTGTTCTTCTGTATGCAATAAATTGATTCCACTGCAACTCACTATTTCTACTGGAGAAACCAATTTCTCAATATTCTCAACATCAGGATTACTTACAAAGACTCTTACTTATTACAAGTAAGAAACAAGATAGGAGTATAGTTGACACCAATGACAACATAGATATGTTGGCATCAATAACAAAGCTGATTAGGCACATACTTGCAACAAAGGTTTCCCATTTTGGATTGAATCCTGCACTTGACAATGTTGCCTTAGCTTCTTCCTTTGTCAAAAAGGCCTTCTCGTCTTGTCTTCTAATAGTATCAAGGGAAATAACAGAGGCTATATCCCTTTCAGGGAGTAGTAGAATACCACTCTCTCTAACCATTTTCCTACCTTGTTTTGGAGTGATGTCCTTAGCCTCTTCTTTCATTTGTGTTAGTATCCTGAGGGATACTACCTCTTGAGTCTCTTGTGGGGACTTCTCCATATCCTCCTTTAGTCTCTTTGTATATTATTCTTTCCTACATCTCCATATGAAATCAAAGAACTCCTTGGAGTTAACAAATTCATCATCATTCATGAACCTCTGACATGCCACAGCCCTCATATCATCTAAAACCTCCTTCCTTTAGGGGCAATGTCTGTTGTTCTATTCAAAGACAACTATTCAGGTTCATTTCTGCTAGGAGAAGGCATTTCCTATTGTATTTCATCCTTAGCTATTTTCATTTCATCTTCTTCTTCATCTGGATAGTCAACTAGAGGGCCATGTTCAATTCCTCCTTTTTGGAGATGACTCCCTAGGAGGTGAATCCAATTCAACTATTTGCACATAGGGGGAATTATTGGTTGCATTGGTGGAGGAGATAGGAGGAGATGAGTTTGTGGAACCTTCTCATTAATCTCCACCTTTTTATCCCTTCTCTTGAATGTGTACTTCAATTGCTTATTAGCAGGGGCTAATATGATGGTCTTTCCTCTCCCTTAGGCTCAACAGGCTTCTATTCTTTTATAGCAGCAATCTAACCAATTATTTCATCAAAATTTGACAAAATTGTCTTTATTCTGATAATAGGATCATCAATATTTGGGTAGGCTCCCTTCTAAGAAGGTCTCTTCTTTTTCATCCTTTCCACATATTTCAGATACATCATCCATCTTGCTTTTCTCAACTTAATCTCATTTTCATTAGTAACATTTCTAATGACATCCTTAAAGAAATAAACCTAATGAGAAATGGAAGCCCTTTTAATACCTCTCCTAAGGTTACTTATGAGACCCTTAGGATCAAAACATCTAGCACGTTCCTGCTGCATCTTTAAAACTTTCAGATTTTCATGTAATTTTTCAATTCCTTCCCTATTCATTCAGAAATTAGAAAAAGTTGTTAATTAAGGGAAAAAGGATCCCTTCTTCTAGTTGGTTAGATGAGCCTTCTCTGATTCAATCAATTTCCAAATAACTTCCAAAAAACCAACTCTCAAATGTACATACTTGGGCAATATATGTGGGCCAACATGGCACCCATACACTCTCAATACAATACATTCATCATGGAGAATGAAATCTCCACAATTATGTTTAATATCCCAAGTAGGTCTTCAAGAAATCCAATATCAAGATTGGAATTCTAGGCACATCCTCCTTTAAATAATCCAATACTTTGACAGCAAAACAATCTCTGAAAATCCTATAACTTGAATTGGGATCATATTTATCCCATATATGAGTCCAGCACTGGACTAGAAGTGAATTTCCCATATTATCAACTTGATTAACCATTAAATTAGGGCTCCATTTTCGTCTTCTCTCATATGAGAACATATGGCACAATAAAGAATACTGTTGAACACCCAAAGTACTGAGAGGGCAGTGAATCAGTACTGTTTTAAACTTCTTATTTATTAAACTAGTAATCCATTTACCACATGAAATAACAAAGCAAATTAAACATAGAAGAGACAACCAAAATCCATTACACATGAACACCAGGATTTTTACGTGGAAAACCCAAAACTAGGAAAAACCACGATGAGTGTTAGCTCACAATATATTATGTAGGATCAATACTAAATTACATTAAAGGCTCACTACCTAGGGCTCATTGCCCAAAAGAAGTGCTCACTGCATGAAGGCTCACTTCCTAGAAAGAAAGAAGAAGGGTGGCTCACTGCCAATTTGAACTACTTAGATTGCATCTACACATGCATGGTTGCAACTCCATTCAAGAGTACTCATAATACTATCTCAAAACTCTTCATCTTGACTGCTTTGTTTTGCTGCTCTGCTTTTACATTAAGCAAGATCTCTCTTCTTCTACTTTTGTTTTCTATTCTATACTACATTTGTTTTGCACACACACATCCACATTACCTTCCACAAACACCAAATTCAACCCCATTTATATATCCGTAACAAGCAAAATCTTCATACTAGGTTAGCCTAATAAAGTGTACCGTGTAGTAATGCATTATGTACTTTGTCAGCCAAATTCATTCTCCAAAATCTATACTAGACCCAAACAATATTTGAAATACCTTCACACATGTTGACCTTGACTATTTCACCACTTAGAATTATGTTCTACACAATAGAACTTACTACATACAATTTGTACTTATCATGTCGGCCTTAAACGCAAATAGTCACTGATTCACTTCATCTGTCAAACAACAACTTTCATTGTGGACCATAAGATGCTTCCAAAATCACATCAAACACTCTTCAAACATCATAGATCATACCTTTAGAACTGCAAAGCAAAATGTCTTCTTGCGGTAGAATCCAGACCATTAGAACTCAGACCCTATCATAGTCAAACTTTGTCAAGCTATGTAGAGATACTCAACATCTTGTAACTAGCATTTTGTTGGAGTTCAGAACCCAAAACTATGGAGTTAGACACTTCATACATGTGTTTATAACACCTCAAAACTACATAACAAAATATGTAATAGTGGAGGAATGCAGACCAAAACAAATGAGTGTTCTAGTTTGAGTCACACTGTATTATGTTCTTCCAAACCTAGCTTATTTGAGTGTATGCTTCTAGTACTTGTCAAGACTAAAATCTTATATAAATGATCATCTGAGGGCTATGAAAAACACACCTAAACCACATGATATTATCTTTTACTACAGACCAATACCAATCATTATATTGCTTCTCTATCACTATTTCTTGTGTACTTCCAACACTTAGCCAAAATGACAGTCTTGTCCATCGGACCAAAACTTCTATTCTAACCTTGTTCCTTTTCTTGTTGACATCAATGACAACATCTTCAGACATCATGCACAAGTTGCCAACAATCTCCCCCTTTGGCATTGATGGCAACACTTGATGTGAAAACCTATTACAACTCCCCCTGTCTCTTTATACACTGCTCCCCCTATCTTCATGCTCTATTATTTTTCAAAAGTTTTTCACATGCTTCATTTCTTCTCCCCATTTGAAATCAATGGAAAAGGTGTATGATACAAAAATATGTACAAGTTTCCAAAATTTCAAAACTGTTATTCTACTTTACCACATATGTACAAGTGATATAAAAAATGCTTACTATTATTGTTCCAGGAGAACATCTTTATAGATTATCTTTAATAGTTGCAGCATTTCTTCATCCCAACTGGTCTTAGTATCACTCAAAACTAGTATATGTCCATTAATTTGGGACTCCAAATCTTCTTCTTTCTTCACTGTATTAGGGGCTTCAGTGATTTGTCTTGTATTGTCTGTCACTGCTATTAACTTGGTTAGGGATGCAATTTTGAAACTTGCTACCTCCTGGAGCTGACTCATTCTATACTTTATGATATCCCTCTAGATCTACAACTTATGTATATTAGAGTGAACGGTTTCAACTTGTTCCCTTTGATTCCCAATAACATGTTTTACCGAGTCATAAGTTCTAGATATCTTCATTATCTAAGCTTCCCATCTATCTATTTTATCTTTTATGTCCTTAGTTTTATCTGGCCATGTAAGACAAAATTGATATAGTTGACTTGCTTCTTTAAGGGATAACTGTGCATATTCTATACTTTTATCCAACAAAATTTTGTCTTGAGAAGCTTTATCTTTTAGCTCAACTAATCTTTTACTGTCTATTTCAGCTCTTACCTTTTTATCAGCAACTTGTTCAAAAGATTCAAAATGGGAATTCATGGAATCTATAAGCCTTTTCATTTGTGCTATGGGAGAGAGTGTTCTATCTCTTTGAATTGTGGGAATAATCTTCTCAAAAATGTTTATTGTCTCACCAAGTAGCTCACTATCTTCCATGTGAGACTTTATTATTTCTTCTTGGGTAGTTGCTTGGAACATTGTACCCAATTTCAATTCTACAAGGGAGACATGGTTGCCAAGTTTATTTGTCCTTGCAATAATTCAGATGTGTCTGCTATTTGTGCTTCATTCTATTTCAACAAGAATTCCCTTAATGAGTCACTAGTGTCTCTTTTTATTTCTTCTTGAGACATTTCAGTATCTTGACTCTCCGGAGGGGGATCTTGAATGTTTTCTTGTCCATTTCCTTTAGGTTCTAGAGTAGGAATGTCCATCATTTGTTCATTTTCTTCTTCTCTCTTTTCTTGTTCCTCAGAGATATTCTGTTCAGGGAATGTCCTTGCTTCTTCAGACTTCTCTTCTTTAGTTTCTTTCATTTCTTCAACCTTTCCTGAACTCTCTGGAGGATTGATTATGCCTTGGTCCATGCTCTATTCAACATTTACTTCCAGAGTAACATTAGAAGTGTCAACATTGTTAACTTGTTCTTCTCCATCAGTATCTACAATAGTTGTAATTTGCAATTCATGTAACACACTCAGTGTTATCTCCTTTGTTTCTTTAACTAGTTTCTCAGTGTCACCGGCCATGTGTATTAACTATTCTCTTTGTTCTAAATTTATCATTAAGTATCTTTGTGACATTGGATTTTTCTTCTTTTGTTATGTCTGGACAAAGACTCAACAAGACATATTCTCTTATCTCTATATCTTTGGCCATAGCCACTTCTTTCCTTGCTGACATGATGCTGGCTAGTCTTTCTGGTAATTGATCTATGATTTCAATTAAGGCTTTGCTAAACATTTCTAAATATCTGACAACTGTAGTTTCAATAATTAACTTTTCTGCATGAGATCTTTTATCATACATGTCAACAATGGGTTTCAAATTTCTATGCTAAGGAAATGCACTGACTAAGGTTTCCAGGAAAAGGGTTGCTTCACTTTCAGTCTTTTCATCTTCCTTCTTCTTCTTGGTCTTTTCTGAGGGCTTCTTCTTCCTACCAAAGGTGGTTTCCTCTGTTCTTGCATGTTTTCCCTCTATCTCCTCATCTGTCTTTGTTTCCTCTTCTTCTTCTCCTTCACCCAGACTCACATACACTCTTTATGTTGCCTTTGTTTTCTTTCTTTTCTTTTTCTCTACAATTTTCTTTACTTGGTACTTGTTTTTCAGGCATAGTCTTTTCTTTCTCAGCCTTTTTCTCATGTGCCTCTTTCTCTGCAGAGGGTCCATAACTCTCTGAAGCAGCTACAAAAGTGGATTCTCTTGTTCTTCTTGTAGGGCCAGATGTAGGCTTCTCTTTTTGAATTTTCTCCTCTTCCTTCTTCTCTAGAGATTTTGATGTTTGCCCTTCCGGAGCACTTGCATCCTTTGATGCCTCTGCCTTTGCTCTTGCTTTACTTATTTCCTCATCTGTGAACCCATGTCTTTTGGTAACTTCCTCCACATACTTCTTGACCTTTCTTTGGGTCTCCAGTTATGTTTGCTCCAAATGAACTTTGAGAGATAGTTCCTCATATGTACCAAATCTTTCCTCCTTGGGGTCTTTTAGTTTGCTCAAAATAAGATCTGCTAAATCAGTTAATACCTCCTCTGAGACTTCATATCCCATTGCTAGGACCCATACAATTCTAGGTTCAACAGCCTCCATAAGGCATTTGTCCTTGTCCACAATGAACATAATATCCATTTCATACTTCTTTACAATTGATTCAAGGATTCTGGCCCTAGCCTACATTTTCTTTTGGAAGTTTTTGAAATAACCCCATAAAGCTATATTTTGTTTGTCAGCATTTCCCAAATTGTGCAAATTCTAATTTGAGCAGCTACAGGGTCATGATCAAGCCAACCTATATTGTCCATACCAGGTAACTCTCTCAGAAAATAAAAGAACAGACAAATCATCAAAGTTCCATACTTAAAGGGATATTTTGTTTCCTTTATTCTTTTCAAAATTTCCATTAGTTGTTCCTGGAGCAACTCACATAGTTCATAGTCTATTTTATTCTTGACCATATCATATGTTGTGTATATAGCAGTTGTAGACACTGAATTCTCCCTATTGGAGAAATAGACCTTATACCCAATAACCATCGATGCAAATCTAACTGTCAGATTCTCAATATCATTCACAGTTAGTGCCCTCTTATCAAATTTAGCAACAGTTAACTACATTACTACATTGTTCTTCATGGTTTTTAGGGTTGGAACCTTTCTAGTAGAGCTCATGCCAGTTACTTCTTTGATAGCTTCCTTAGTTATCATGTGGGGTACATCAAGCTAGAAGAATTCATCATGAATTCTGCTCAAAACATATCTAACCCATGCATCATTTGAAAATATTGGAAAGTCTAACCATGTATCCAGATTCTTCTCATGTAGGACATTATATTCTTCTTTCAACATGATATTGATAGTAGTTAGCTCATCCAAGTAGAATTTTTCTAATTTCATGTGATCATATTCCTCTAGGTTTGCATGTATATATGCCCTAACATCCTTCGTATACATAACACCATGTGGAATCTTAGAAAATACACCATCTCGATTAGTCATTAATGATTTGAAGGGATGTTTCTTAAACTTAGGGTGAGGCCTTTTTGTTATCTCAACTACTTGAGGGGTATTCATCTTTACAAACTCAAAACAAGAAATTTTTCAAAAGAAAGAGTGGTAAATACCTTTTGCCTCCATTAGGGTTTCTTCACTAGATGGTTGAATTTGTCCTAGCTTGCTTCTCAGGTTTCTTTTTGCTTCTCGAGTTTCTTTAGTCATTTGAGGGTTTGAAAGCAAAGTAATTTCTCATTCGAATGGATCCCTTATATTATTTTTCATTAGTATTTAATCGCAATAAATGCTTCATTCAAAAAGCTATCAAACCCTTACTTTGCCACCCACATTTGATCAAGATTGCTCTGTAATTTACCACATTAGGTTCTTTTATGGCAGAATATTCTTCATAAGATATGTCATTCAGTCTTAAAACTCATATCTTTATGTTGGATATTAGCACCATATTTTTGGCTGGGGGAGTAGGTTTTTACATTTAGCTCCCCCTGAGCTAGAGTTCTCAATTTACTTCTCAAAGGAAGTACCAATGCCAGAGTCTAGTGTGGACTCATCCTTGACTTCCTACACTCCCCCCTTCACCCACATTTGATTCATCTCTTTCTTGATCTTTTCTAGATTTGCCTTTTGTACTAGTTCTCTCTTCTTTGCCTGATTATTCCTCTTTATATTCTTGCTTCTGCAAAATCTTGCAATATGTCCAGGCATGTTACAATTGAAACATACTACATTTCTTTGTCTATTGTTCCTTTCATTTATCCTTGATCTACATTGGTCAGCCTTGTGCCCAAATCTATTGCATGCAAAGCAATTCCCATTGAAAGATTGAGCATTCCTTCCATTATTATACTTGTTCCTTATCTGATTTCTACATTCACTGGCTTTGTGATCAAACTTCTTGCATATGAAGCAATTACCTTTAAAGGTTTGAACATTCCTTCTATTGTTATAACCATTCATTATTAGACTAATACAATCATTAGCCTTGTGACCTACTTTATTGCAAGTGAAACATTGACCGAAGAATGATGGAACATTTTGATTTACTCTGCTCCTACATTGAGTAGCCTTATGACCAAACTTATTGCATGTATTTCAATAACCATTGAAAGAAGGGTACCTTTGAGTATTTGGTTTCCTGACCGATGGTTTCCTAGGTCTGTTCCTTTGATTCTAAAACTTTTTTCCTTTGTCCTTCTTAATCTCAGTATTCTTTTCTTGACCAGTTTTGGAACTTTCACCTTTCTCAAATCCCAAGCCTTCTTTATCATCAGGGCTCTTCTAACTAGCAAGTATTCTATCAAGTTGGGTAGCACTCACTCTAAATTTTTCTTCTGGAATCAATGCATGTTTTAGATGAGCTTTCAAATCCACAACTTCTTGTTCAAGTTTTGTGTAGTCTTCAATTTTGCTTTTCAGCAACTTACTTAGGTCATCTTTTGTTTTTACTCTTTTTACAACTTCCACTTTCAGATTACTCAAGGTGTCATTTGCAGAAATCAATTGTTCACTAACCTCCTTATATTTTTCTTTGAACTTCTTGACTTTCTCCCTCAATTTTTTTATGCACTCACATGCTTCCTTGACATTATCTTTGAGATCCCTATTTTCTATCTCCGCCTTTTCAAGATCTGCTAGTGCAAGCTTGAGCTCTTCTTCATTGAAAAGTGTGCATTCTTCTTCAGTTTTAGTTGCATCAATTTATTTAGGAGGAGTAAGATGTTTTTTACCTACCATGTGTTCAGTCTCCAAGATCTTCCTCAAGATGTTAGACTTCTTTTGAGGAACTAGGCTCTGATACCAATTGTTGAACACCCAAAGTACTTAAGGGGGGATGAATTAGTATTGTATTAAACTTCTTATTTATTAAACTTTTAATCCATTTACCACATGCAATAACAAAGAAAATTAAACATAGAAGAGACAACCAAAATCCATCACACATGAACACTAGGATTTTTATGTGGAAAACCCAAAACTACGAAAAACCGCGGTGAGTGTTAGCTCACAATATATTATGTAGGATCAATACCGAATTACATTAAAGGCTCACTATCTAAAAGAAGTGCTCACTGTAAGAAGGCTTACTACCTATAAAGAAAGAAGAAATAAGGGTGGCTCACTGCCAATTTGAACTGCTTAGATTGCATCTACACATGCATAGTTGCAGCTTCATTGAATGCTTAGAATACTATCTCAAAACTCTTCATCTTGACTGCTCTATTTCATTGCTCTGCTTTTACATTAAGAAAGATCTCTCTTCTTCTTCTTTTGTTGTCTACTCTATACTAAATATGTTTCACACACACACATCCACATCACCTTCCACAAACACCGAATTCAATCCCATTTATATATCCGCAACAAGCAAAATCTTCATATTAGGTCAGCCTAATAAAGTGTACCGTGTAGTCATGCATTATGTACTCTATTAGCCAAATTCATTCTCCAAAATCTATAACAGACTCAAACAATATTTAAAATACCTTCACACATGTTAGCCTATTGGTAAACAGATTTGTCACTATGAAATAACCTGTGAAAATGACTCGTTGCCCTTAGAGCGGTGACTAAATAGTCCCAATAGTTAGAGAAGTTGTTATTGAACTAACAACTTTCCTCTGCGTTTGAGAGGGCCAGCTCCCTCGTATGATAAGGGTATTTGTGGTTTTTGTGTACTTTTATCCTGAAAGTACAAAAGGAAGAAAAAGAAAATAACAGGAGAAATGGGCATGTAGAAACCCTCGTGGTAGACGTACGAAAACCAACAGGAGTTTCACAATCTTATTTAAAAGTACGAGGGGGTTTCACCACAAAGCTAGAAACCACTTTCCTAAACTCCATAATGAATTTCATGACATATATGCAACAACGATGAAGAAGGATGGCAAATCTCAACACATGAAGAAATAATTTATCTTAACACTTTCAAATCAAGATACCGAGACATGATTGTGTTTTATCACCCCAATTGCATGCTTCAATGGATAACTTTGATTTACACAAATATATAGAAAGATTACCAATTTGACATATGGGAAACTAGTAATCATAACTCAGAAATACGCCAAGAACATACGAACTGAAATGCATTCTTCATTATCTTTATGCCAAAGTAAACTATACAAAGTGTAAGCCAAAAATATTCCAAAAAGTCTTTTCCTAAGTTCCCCCTTAAGAGTCCTCTCTAAAGAGTCCCCCTCCCTCCCTTTTACATTTAAAATGCCCTCATATTTATAGGCTTTTTCCCATAACCACCTAGTAACCACTTTGTACCAACCTCACAACTACTTAATAACTACCTTCTTTGAAGTACAATAGGATAATGAACTTTATTTTTGGTTATGTTTTATATCACTTTCTCGAAATAAAGTTCATCTTTTAACTTTTAGTTAGAATAAGTGACATAAGTCACTTTTACAAAAAGGTAACTTGAAACATGAAACTTTTGAGTTATTGGCTTTGTTGCATTAGATATTATGTCTTCTGTATTGTGTCTTCTTGCAAACCATGAATCATCTGTTTGATAACAACTTGGTCTTCAAGGACATGTACCTCAATTGCATTTGATGGCTATCCTTTCCTTCCATGAACCTATAACGATATAGTTCCATCCTTAGAATAATTTGCAATGACATCTCCATACTCAAAAGTGGCCCACACTTACTTAACTATGTTACCATTATGAGCCTCGCCATGGATGCAAGTGAAAAGAACATTAGGAAAATCATTTTGCTCAAACACCTTAGAAACTATTTTTTGTTGTTGTCACATTGATCAATGGTGTGATTAGAGCATAGTTTCACATACCAAAGAAACACATGTATTCCACCCAAGTATAGCAGTTTGTGATTAGTGATTCACTAACTAGACCCAGAAGACTTCATACCTCCTTAAAAACATCTTCTGCATTGATAAAATAGCAAACCTAACTCTCAAAATCACATGCTTCCATTGTAATTATCTTGATGTACTTTAAGGCCATAATCATGGTGATGTTCATGGTGACACACATAGTCACATGAAAGTGATGTATTCATATTCTTTACAAGTAGAGTTATCAACCACAACCACAAAGCATCCAATAATTGCATTCAATTCTTGATCCCACCATGACTCTTCCAATCATAAGAGTAAGTTTTGGCACATTCTTCAACTATGATGAAATTTGTTGTCCATCAGATAATACTTTTTCCTCCTTTTCCTCATTGTTTAATGCATATTTTTGGATATTACAAATACTTTGATGCTTTCATCTTCAATGACGATTTCGACAAGAAATTGTTGTAAATACTCTAAGCTTTGAATTCTTATGTAATTGACAAACACCAAGCATACACATCCACCCAACCACTATAGGTTTCGATGGCATTTTGATTATGAACTTTAGAGTGAAGAAGGTTTACCATACATGCATACTGATCCTTTGTAGGCATAATGCAATAAGAGTGACTCAAGGCATTGAAGAACTTACAACCATCATCTGCTATAGTTTATCTTCACAACGGATCCCTCTTGTATGTATTCAAGGCATGTCAACTATCATGGACTAAAAGCGGATGGTGGCAGAGTTTGTGGGATGGATTTACACTTGGCGATTGCATGTGCTTGAAAGACATCTTTAACAAAACCATTTTATACATATTATGCAATTATTGATTTCCATGAAACCACATTTCTATGGGGCGCATTTTATGGAACGGTCTATGCAACTTCCGTATCATTTCACATTTTGCATATTTGTCTGTTAGATAGCTACACCTGTTTTAAACAATAAAAATCCCATTCCATTATACCTTGATAGATATGCATATGATTTCAACTCTCCCAATATGATGCAGACTGGGAGCAAGTTTTTAATGTTTGTAATTACACCCATCAGTTGCATTTTCTTTAAAGCTTCTAAAGTCTTTTTAACAAACCTATTTTGTTCATTCCCAATGTTCATTGTATGATATGACATCTCTTTGAGGTATGTTGTTAAAGAGTCCACGAGCTTTGCCTATGCATCTATGTTTTGTAGATACATCTACCTACAACTAATTACAAATCTACCTTCAATCATGCTTTGATGGCTATCAGACATTTTTCTAATGTTCCATATTGACACAGGCCACATGGACGTTGACAAAGGTTATAGGGTTGGTCTTTACACCTTTTATATGATTTTACTTTTTGCATACGAATCCACCAGAAAATTTCAAATTATAATATCGAACAAGAATCTTTCATCTAATATGCTTTGATGAATGTCCATTTGTATTTCTGAAGTTCATTTTTTTTGGCATAGGCCGCGAGGATGCTGGCAAAGTTTGTGAAGTCAAATTTTATTCCTGCCAGCTACATTCTCTTGAAAGTTTTTAACGCCTTTGCAACTAATCAATTTTGTGTGTATCCTGCAATTGTGACATTCCATACGACCGCGTTTCTTCAAAGTACGTTGCCAAAAAGTTGTTGTGTGTTCTTTTATCCATTGTAACCCCTAAGATTACATTTCTTTGATGCATTGTGTCAAAACAGTTTACGTGTCTTGTCTCATTCTCCACATTTAGAAAAGGTAAGGGTGTGAGTTTACACTAGCCAATTCCATTTTTCTTGAAAGCTTCTAAAGTCTTTTCAACAAACCCATTTTGTGATATTTCTTTGAGGCTGAATATCAAAAGATTGTTCCAGCTGTGACATTTCCATACTTACTGGTGCATTTCCTACTATACTAGCACTTGCACTCATAGGAGATTCAATGAATAGGCCGATAGGAACAACCAATGGGTTTATAAATTCTTTTGATGTGGATATTTGTTTTATACAGTGTTAGATAATTTTCTTAGAAGTATAATGCTCACATATAAAGCCTACCAACTAAATCTCTTTGAGATATTCTGTCAAACAGTTCATATGGCTTATCTATGTTTCATATCGCATAATGTTTTCATTCCAAGAGAATGCATTTCTTTAAAGCATCCTGTCAGACAATTCACATGTCTTGTCAATGGTTCACATTTTGTAGATATGTCTACCAACGCATTTTTTTACTATAATAACAGACAAAAATCCCCGTTCCATTGTGCTTTGATGGTGTACAGGCAATGAGGACGCTGGCCATGGACGTAGATGTCTTTATACCAAAGATTCAACAAATCCATTTAATACATATCATGCAATGATGGCGGCCAAAAACCTGCAATGATTATATTTTGATGGTCTTTTGAATAGATACGGCCAGCTTAGTGACAAATACGTCTAACAAACCCTCCTCCATTTGCATAGGCAAGGATGAAGCTGTGAATATTTTCTTTTAAAACATTCTAAAATCTTTTCAATGAATCAGTTTTGCAAGAATTGCAAGTTATTCGAGTAGTTATAATAACTACTTTTCATTGGCTCTTTGGGAGGTTTTCATAACTTGGTTACAACTTGTCACTTGCACTTTTACCAAAACTTTGTGAAATAACTACCAATTCAAAGGTTTTTTAACTTTTCAAAACCTCACATTGTATCAAGTTAGTGCAAACTAAAAGTACACCCCTACTTTGCCGAAAGTGAAAGTAGATGTTCACTTAGTAGAATTTGAAAGCCGACACCAACTTAGCGGAATTCAAAAGTTGATACGAGTTTTTCCAAAAGTACAAGTTGACGTGAATTTCCAAAAGTGATACCTTTTCAACTTAGGCAAGCTTGCAACTTGTGAACTGTGCAGGTGCATAACTTTCAACTGGAAAGTCAGATTGTCACAAAATCTTGCCACATTGTCCATTTTAACATTATAAATCTCTATGCCAAACAATTTTGCTCCAACCTTTACAAAAACCACAATTTTATTGTTTCTGCCAACCACCCACCAAAAAATTGAAAGTTTAAAATCTCTCAAATCATAAGACTTCTTGACCCGAAAAGTTGCCAGATTAGGTGAAATGGAGTCACGAACACTGCCATAAACATTATTTTGTACCATCTATCACAGATTTTCAATAATTAATTGCTTTCATAAAATGTCGCAAACTGGATAAGTGTGCCCGAGAAACTCAGTGAAATAATGAGTATCTCTGCTCCAAAAGATGTTATGCAAGGTTCAATGTAGGGAAAGAGATTGTGACATTTCATAGATAAGTTATCTCAATGATTCATGTAGGAAAAATGTGACACTGGTGCTTTGCAATCGAAAGGTGACTCTAGAGAAAGGGTTCAAAGCATGGTTAGATTTGTCATTTTGACACAAAAAGTTTAAATTTGGAAGAGTTGAAAATGAGGCCAACACAGTCTTGACTATTTCAGCACTTAGAATTAAGTTCTACACAATAGAACTTATCGTTTACAATTTGTACTTATCATGTTGGTGTTAAACATAGATAGTCATTGATTCACTTCATCTGTCAGACAACAACTTTGACTGTGGACCATAAGATGCTTCCAAAATCACATCAAACACTCTTCAGACATCATATATTAGACCTTTAGAATCGCAAAGGAAAATGTCTTCTTGCGGTAGAATGCAGACCATTAGAATTCAGACCCTGTCATAGTCAAACTTTGTCAAGCTATGTAGTGATACTCAACATCTTGTAACTAGTGTTCTGGTGGACTTTTGATGCAATGAAAGGGTTCAAAGCAACACAATGAAGGCATATTTCATAACAATGGGCTCATACCAACAAGTTCTTCAAGTTTCTTAGGCTTTCCTCTTAGGTAATCTCCCTCTATCAAGGCATAATTAGGGTCTTGATGACAAACAAAGTTTCTAGGAGTCTTCTTACACCTCAGGGACTCAAACAAAATCATCCCAAACCATTACTCAAGTATTCACTTTCAACTCTTTACCATTTCCTTATTGGCTGCACCAAATGCTAGTAGCCCTCCAGTCAATGTTTTCTTTCCATAACTTTCTAAGACAACATTAGACCCACAAAAGGTATACCTTTTTAGACACCCATTATTGAGTTCTACCACATATCTAAAACTTGCCTAGGGTTTCTTCAGACTAAATTAGTGAACAATTCACTGATGTTGTTGTAAATAAGCCTAATTAGGACAGCTGAAGTAGTAATTTTAACATAACTTTTTGAAAATGGCTCAAACCCACAAAAGAAATGGCTTTTCAAATACACATTAAGGAGTTCTTTGAAATTTCTCAAAGGTACATATATTTGTCTTGAAACATCAATCCCTAAAATGGACTGGTACATTGTCCCCTTAAGTCAGTTAGCCCTTCAACTACAAACTATCACTCATATCTTTTGACGTAGACCTCAACTCGAGACTATGAGAGGATTTTTGGATAGCCATTTAGGATTTTTAAAACATATTAAAAATGCAACATAGGTTACTTTGTAATAAAAGGCTCAAAAATTGACTGTCCTTTATTTTTCCTAGGCCTAATTAAGCTTGTGCTCACAAGGGTTTATTGGTTCCCTTGGTTTTGGACCCCAAATCTCTCCATTATCACTTCAAACACTTCTAATATGACCTAATCATGCTTAATCCACTAAGTCTTAGGTGATTCCAATAGTGAAAAGGTGATTTGTCCATAACAAATGTTTTTAAACCCTCAAGACAGGGTTACAGACCAGTCATCAGCAAAATCCTTATAAAACTCTCAAATCTTTATGGAATTCAATCAAACCAATCGAAAATCAATGACATCTCATGCCTTCATGGTTTCGAATAGTTTTTATCTCATTACCCACTATTATGGGGCTATACAATTCTTTGCAACAATAATTTTACCAGTAAAAAACATAGAGAACACAGTCTTTTATATGAATATAGAGCTTTTTATTGATCTTCTTCTTAGTTACAGTCCTACTTGTTGTGTGGTTACACAACATGCCCCATTTTGACTTGGCAAAACAGGGACCCAATTTTTGGTTTGGCTTGTGCGTCTACTTCTGGGCGGTTTGGTAAAAGTAAGTCGAGTGCATCATCCTGCAAAATCATGATGAGGTAAGTCACCATGAGGTTAGTTTGTCAAAGTTCGTATTTCATCTCTGTGACCTTATATTTGAAAGAGCATTGAAATTCAGGCAGGTTTGCCTTTTACATCACCTTGATATTCGTCAGGATATAAAAGTTATGAACAGTCAAAGTTTCGGTCAAACTTGATATTCACAAGAGGAGGGTCATGTTGTTGGAGTTCATCATCATATTTGAAACATTCCCTCTGATATGTCATGCAGTTCAAATATCCGGACGTCAACTTTAAATGGTAGCAAATTCTTCCCGTCAAATAGTTTTATCTATCGCGAGCATCATACTTCGCATATAACCCGATGTGTCTTTATATCCTCCTGATGCAAATATCACCCTTAGCAAATATCCTGATGACATCATCCTAATATGATAAACGGACGAACATACATCCTGATGACATCATCATCACATTTACACTGTTACAGGATTTTTTCTCTAAAACATGATCATGTTAGCCTAATATGATGATGACGTCATGATGCACTTCCGATACGAAGAGTGAATATCAGGATGATGTCATCCCGATATTCTGAAAGAGAGAGAGATGTTTGTCTCGACATCATCATATTTTGAAACATCACCCGATACACCGAAATATCCTCCTGATGTACTACGTAGAAAAGGTGCTTTTGTCACTCGAATCTTGTCGCGATAACAATGTCAATACGAGGGAGGATGATATTGAAACTCAACCCGATATTTATGAATATCATCCTGTCCTCATGATATCCTGTCATAGGGATATTCTCCTGCTCCCGTTGCTGCCATTATCATTTAATGCGCGCAGCCATGGTAGGTGGTTCCCGTCGACTCCGGAACCCAATGAAACACCTGGCGAGATCCTGCATTTTTCACACGGATAAGCAAGGAACATGATCTAATCTATCAGAGTTGCCCTAAATCCACCCTAAATGCGAGGTTAAAAGGTAATTCAACTGCCATTTTTACATTTACCTTATGATAAACTTGTTTTACAGAGCACCAGCTTCCATATCTGCATACCAGCTACCGTTGCGCAAATTGAGCTCACGAGCAGAAGGGAAAGGTGATCACCAGCTGAATTAAGAACGTCTCGGCACTCTACTGGTATAAAAGGAAATCTGTACAACCAGGTAAGTGAATAAACCCTCATCATATTGTTTCTATTCTGGTGCAATAATTGTAAGTTCTAGTTTATGCGCCCGTATGATCAAGTAATGTTGGAGTTCATACAGTAGGCATAATGATTTATAAATTCAACTACAGTATGCATGCACATATGTACCTTGTTGTGAGATAGGATTGTCGTTAATTGCAGGCACTCATGGCTGAGAAGCGATTAGTCAAATGTCAGGAAGAGTTTAGCAAGCCCATGTTTTCTACTCAGAGGGGGGTCCTGTTTAAATACGGAGCAATCACAGACACCCATCAGGGAGGCACTAATTTGGAAGCCTGGTCAGCCAAGCTAAACAATGGGCATGACAAGAGTCCTCTGCTGGATGCAGTGTTCGTATCTGGATTGTGGAATGCCGCTGGTTTTCCCTACTCCATGGAGTCTCCGGAGCTCGTCATTGAGTGCACCCGGAATTACAACCCTCAAACCAGGCAAGTAATGAAGCATGGGAGGGTATATGCAGACCTCTCCATCAAAGGTCTCTCTCAGACGTTCGGATTGCCGCTGGGAAGTAAAGTCAAAAGTGTGGACCTGAAGAAGTTTGAGAGGGAGTATGAAGCCAATAAGAAGTCAGCTAGAAAGAACATGTATCCGTGGAGGGCTGAGAACAGCACCTACAACGCAGCCGCCAAGCTTCCTATGCACCTGTTCAAGTATGATTTTAATGAGGAGTATCAGTACATGATCGCACTCCTGAACAGGGTTACTGGCCAACCTAACACTAGTAGTTTCAGAGACTGGATGTACAGGATTATAATGATGTGTCTGTATTCAGACACCAAGCCACTGTGGGGGCAAATTATAAGTGATGCTCTGCATGAGCAACTGATGAACCTGGGAGGTTCTAATTGTGCTTTTTTCATGTCCTCATTTATTGTGTATTCTTGTGCATATAGAGGCACTTTTGATGCCTTGGTTACAGATGGGAAGCTCACAGGCACAAACGCAACATATATCTGGGGTCATCATCCTCAGCTGCAAAGAACCAACTACTTAAAAGATTACAAACTAGTCAATGATGCATTCTCTATGCATCTGGTAAGGACCATGGAAGAAGACAGAACGAAAAGATTGAGCTTGGAGGCTCAAGAGGCAGTCTACAGGCATGGGGCCTGGTACATATAGTTCGCAACCTTTTCCTACATCAGGGTTGAAGGTTTCGAGGGACATCCCCTGATGCTGCCAAGGTATCCTACAGATGCTGTGGTATTAATGGAATTCATCAGGTAGGGCTCCACCATGATCCAGATGTACAAGAATGCCAAGAAGCTGCCACCAATTTTGTTCCCAGTCAGCATTGGCAATTATATGTGCCCTGACTCTGATAACATCAAGAAGGTGATGGTCACCCTAAATAAGATGAAATTGTAGCCCTTTCCAATAACTAGACCATATGATCCTTACGGTAGAATACAGAAAGTGCTAGGAAATCCTGTTCACCAGAGGCACCTAGAGGATTTTTGGGCTGACTACGAGGATGAGGCAAAAGCCAGGAGGAGGAGGTATCAGAGGTTAACTCTGAACCAAGTTAGAACGTTTGATTGCATCTCCTTACCTCAGCAATTAAAGAAGGATGATGGTAGGATGATGGAAGATGAGTATGAGGAGAAAAAGATATATAATGACACCATCTCTGCACCTGACCTCACTATGCAGGAGGATATATCCTTGGACCCATTCATTGCCAGGACCCTACGCCTAACCCAAGCTTGGGTTGATGAACAAGTAGAGGCATTGAAGAAGAAGGGTGTTGCCATTACAGTGGACAACAAGAAGAAGGGGCAGGATATTCCTGCAGATGAATATGATGACTTCCTGTTAGAGAAAAGGAAGACCAAGGGAGATAAGGTCCCTCCAACACAGTAGCAGAGCAAAAGACCCCCGAAGGGTAAAAAGGTGGAACAGGGACCAAAGGGGATTATAATTGAAAGAGCAGTGTTTACAGCTGAGCAGGCCACAGGGTCAAGATCTGAATCAGCATCCCCTCTAGAAAAGGACAGGCCCAAGAAAAGTAAGACAACAGAGGCTGGAATCATTGAGACCCAAGAGGTGGGTCAGTCTTCTAAACAACTAGGGGTAGAGGGCACCCTCATAGAAGAAGAGCCAGAGGAGGAGGAGACTCCGTTGATAATAAGAAGGAAGAGGAGAGCTCCGTAGGTGTTGGTGTCTTCCCCACCAAAGAAACAGAGAACCTCCATGAGAGGTGAAATAAGCCAACCCCCTACTTCATCATAAGGGAAGGGTAGTGAAGTGCACAAGGAACTGCAACACAATGTTCCACTTCCTACCATTGTCAAGTTCAAAACAGAACTTGCTGAGGAGCAGTTGAAAGAGACCTCCCAGACACAAGCAGAAGGGCATGTCTCGCTAGACGAGACAATAAACTTGTCTGATGATGAGGTGGTGCAGGATGTGGCTGCACAAGAAATGGAAACACTTGCTGCTGATGTAAGTGTGACTCCTCACAAGCCTCCAACAGTTCAAACAGTGCTTGAGGAGATGAAACAAGCAGAAGAGGAGCAAGAAAAGAGCCCAGAGCAAATAGCTCAAGAAATAGGGCTAGACACATTGATCACAGAGGTGACCAGTCCTGTAGTGGCAGATCTGACAGTGAAGTAGGATGCAAGTCCTGAACAGCCAGCAAGATCACCCGATAAGGGTCACCTAACAGAGGAGATGGAGATGGCAGAGACAGAAGGCCATGCTCTCGAAACTGGCCAACAAAGTCCATAGGATACAACGAAGGAGCCTGCTATAGTAGAGGTTCAGGAAGCGAGGGCTGGTGAAAAAGAAACACTAGAGGACCTAGCTGCCAAAGTACAAGAAGTGGGTGGTGCAGGCTCAGAAGAAGTAGTAGCTGCAGAACAATCTCCACCACATCAGGCAGAGTCCCCAATATCTGGTGCAGTGGATAAACCACAAGAAGAAGAAGAAGTGGGAACAGATGAAATAATGGTAGAGGCGGGTCATGATCATCATGATCAGCACATAGCTGCGCCTCAAGGCTCCCCACAGCACATAGATGCACCACAAGGTTCCCCACAGCATGAAGATGCTCCTCTGGAGAAGGAGATCCCTCAACAGGAGGAGGTACTGCAAGATCAACCACAAAAGGAACATCAAGAAGAAGAACTGAGGAAATCACCATCTCCACAACAATTGTTGACAGAAACGGGAGATATAGGTGAACATCAGGATGATGTTGAGAAACATGATCAGGTACCTCTGTGGTTGGCAAAAGAGGTAAGTGCTGAGGAGGAGATTAAAATTCAGGAATTCGACGTCTCCACCCTGTTTTCTGCGGACATAATGAAGCCAAGGAGGAAGGCCAGGATGACTTCGGCCATCAGGAGATATCCGGCAATAGGGAGAAGGAACGCACAAATTGCCATACCTGCGGTGGAGAAAGAAAAAGGTAAAATCACCATCGATGAATTTCAAATTAGTACAGTAGATTTGGGCTTTGCCAATGAGGACCAAGAAGGTCAGGAGGAGAAAGATATTATTGACTCTCTAATTTAGAAAGTGAAAAGAGAGAAGGAGAAAAATAAGCAACATAAAGAGCACATTGCTCAGTTGCACGCCTATATCAAAGGGCTGACCAATCCTGATGATACCGCAACTGAACATGCAGTCCCATTGACTGCCATTTCTCAGGAGGAGGTAAATAAATTAGACATCATGAAGCATGAGGAGTCCGTAATAAGGAAGTGGATGTCATCCACATTGGATGACGTTGTAGAAATAATGAAGGCCTCTTTGAAGAGGTGGAGCACCCTAAGTGACTCTAAGGCCAAAGTGGATAGATTGCAGATGCAGACCGGAAAGAGGTCTTACAAGCTGGAGAGAGTCCTGACCCTATTAGGGGAAATAAGAAATATAAATCCACAACTGCTTATCAGTAAGCAGGTACTGAATAATAATACAGCATTATTAATTGATATTTGGTATAAAGACACTCAGTTTGAGTGCACAGTCCTCAAAAGGTGTAATAATAAGCTGAGGGATGTCAGCATGAGGCTGCGAGATTTAATGGCCGAAGAGGCAGTGATACTGGAGGCTTTGGAAGGCAAGGTGGAAGGAAAAATAGAGAATCAGGATGAAGAGTCCGCCATCAAAGCTGTACACAGCAACTTCCAAGCAGAGACAGATGGTCCACCTGTCCCTTTGACAGAGGAATTGATAGACAAAATAATGAGGATCAAGGTCCAGATGGAGAAATACAAGGAAACACTGCAGGACGGGAAAAATAAGCTGGACAACAGCAGGGATAAATATGAAGCACATAAGAACGCCATTGTAAAGGCAAAGACTCAAGATGGCGGAGGGATAGATCAAGTTGTGCATTCATACGAGCAGGTCCGCAGTAGTATGCAGCCCCGTATGCAGCCGCGTCATCATCAGGATAGTGAAAGCTCGGAGAGTGAGGCACATGATGATGACCCGCATGAATCAGCTGAAGAGCATGATGAGGATACATCATAAAGGGGGATACTAACATAAGTAGTATAGATAGTTGCCAGCTGGCAACTTGTGCCATTTTTTGTAAAGATTTACAAAATCAAATGAATCAGGACCGTAGATATGTATTGATGAATCTAGATTGTAGATCTTTTGTAACGGATTCCTCACCTTATTCTATAAAAGGTGGTGGAATGCCTTGTTGAAACATTTGGAAACTTAATTGAAATCTGTTTGCTGAAATATTCAGGGCTTATTTCAAAGTTATTGCATATGTACATGTCTTTTGCATACTTAATGAAAGAGAAGAGTATTTCGATTACAAATCTTCGTAAATTTTGAGTAATCTGTGTCTGAATTCTAGATATGTGCTTTGATTTGCTGCGTCCCTTGGAGTGCTCATCATGTTGCATATATTGTTTTCATTCATCATCCTCTGAAGTTTGCATCAACTGTATCTAGTTGTGGAATATCCCGGTGAACATATGGTTTGATTTCTTCTCATCATGACAGTATCTAGTATGTATGTGGATCAATAGCTGAAGATTCAACTTTAAATTTGTAGTATTCCTTTAATTTCTTTCAAATTTAGAACATTTCACTACCACAATTGCAAATAATTGATAATCTTAAGCAAATAATGCAAATACGCAGACATCTCGTAGATAATCGCAAATATTTAGCATATTTGAATGCAAAGCATGCACCATTGAAAATATCATGCAAAGATTGAGGTATTTCTACATCTTTTCATCTAATAATTGCATAATATGACTTCTCTGTAAAGAATTTCTGCAGGAAAGTCATGATGATGGCACAATTTTACGTAATCCCCAAAATGGAAATAGCAACTCACATTAACCTCTGAGTAACGTCAGACGATTAAGACCTAATCACCAGAGACTTGAGATCCTGAATTCCTTAAATTCACAGTATCTTTCAAGATGAATAAAGGTTAATGTGTACTTTTATTCTATGCTTGTTTATGAATAACATCATGACCAACATAAATTAGCGCTAGAAGGAGGGCCTAATCTGGAACACTACGTTCATCATCATTATTTTCAGGTTCTATGATGCAGAGAGTAAGGTAACCTCAGATAGTTTGTGAATTTCAAATATTACGTAAATATTTACTGTAAGAAGCTCATATATGTTCATTTCGTGTGAAGATTTCCAGATCTTACATAAATATTGCAAGTTTTACAGTAGATCATTCTGAATTCACTAATATTGGCCAAAGATTCGTAAATCTGTTCAAACTTTGAAGAGTTTAAGCTTCAGATACTTGAGATCTCGTGCTAGGGTCATTATACCCTAAATATCCTGTCATACTTGCAGTATCTTCATACATATTTCATAAATATCCAGTTTGATTAGCCATCTGACTGCAAATATCACTTCATCTGGTGAAATCCAGCCAATATTTGCAAAGTTTCAGTCAATTTGCCTCAAAATTGAGAAATCCTGGCTTACAGGATAAATACCAGGTCTAGATCTAGTGGAATCTTCGAGGAACTACCTGTTAGAGGTTTTAGACCTAGAACCGTAGACATTCATCATACTCTGGGGTCTAGTGCGTCAGGAGCTTCACCAGAACCTCTTCCTGTAACTCTTGTTGGTTTACAAGTACCTTCTGGGATATCTGTAACACCTCTTGTTCAGCCTCAGGGAGTACCTTTGGTTCAACCCCAGCCAGCTGCAACATCAGCTCAACCTCCTCTGGTTGCAATGTCTTTCTTTGCAGCGGAGTCACCTTTGACCTTTAATGCATATCATGAGCTACCAAAGAATCCGGACAAACTGTGTCCAAAATATCATCCTTATCAAGATGCTGATGATCATATCAGGACATTTAAGGAAGCTTGCTGCAGAGCCAGAATAGAACATCAAGATGTAGTGTGCAGGTTATTTCCTTTTTCCTTAGGGGAAGATGCTTATAATTGGTTCATTAGTCTTGGCCAAGCCTCTGTTGGTTCATGGGATGTCTTAGAGAAAGCCTTTCTTGACAGGTTCAAAGTTCCTATTGATCCATCTATGAATTACCATATGTTTGCTACGATCAAAAGATTTGAGCATGAACCTATTGCCAATTTCAATGCTAGGTTTTAGAAAATGTTGTCCAAGTTAGTTGCCCCATATGTAGTATCTGATGCCTCTGCCTAGAGTATCTATTATTCAGCTCTGGATCCATTAACTTCCATGTTCATCAGAAGAACACATCTTGAGATCACTACATTGACAGGAGCTTTTCAAGAAGCTATCAAAGTGAATCAGCAGTTGATACCTGCTCCTACTCCAAATATAGTGTTTCCCACCTTGCCTGGCATGCATTCACAATATCCCGCATCATATCCTGCAACATATTCTCCGCAGTATCCTGCACAGTATCCTAATGGAACAGTGATACCTCTAGTAGTCATGCCTGCCCCTTTGCAAATACCTCCACTAAGCATCATGCCCCCTCCTAATGGAAATAGTCAAGTGCCACAATACCCTACACAAGCCCAGATACCTCAGGGTGTTGATCTATCCAATAATAACCATGGATCCTCTTTCTTCAAGCCTCAGACTGAAAATGTAGTAGCCAAAGCTCAAGAAGAAAAGGAGGAAATCAAAGAAATTTTTGCTCAATTAAGAAAACTCACCATAGAAGTGACACACTTGAGAAATCAGGGTTTTTATTCCCAGTCCAGTCAGAACAGAAATTATTCCAATGACAGACCAAATTATCCTGATAGAGGATATAACAACAATAATTTCAACAATAATGGTGGAAATAACAATAATCCACCTAGACAGCCCAGAGTATGGAATTCCAGGCCAAATAATGGTTCATTGCCATCACCCCTGGATAATCAGCCTCCTAGTGAAGCCAAATAGACTACTAGAGTCAATCTTGCTGAGGCAGCCCTTACTAATTGGTGTAGGATCCACAATACTAATGCACATGCAGAGTTAGACTGTCCACAATTTAGAATTGCTGCTAGCATCTTTCAGACTGAAGTGTCTAACACTTCTGGAAATCCACCTCATGCAGAAGGAAATGAGATTGTTCCTTGTGGATACGACTCAGCTTTTGTGCTAGAAGCCTACACAAATGAACCTCGTTAGAATTGCAACTAGGCACGTGAAGAATCGGCCTTAGCTTTTGAAACAAACTATGTTTTCCCCTTCGAAGATGAAAATGAGCCTGCAAGGGAACGTGAAGAAGTACATGCATATCAGCAGCAATATTCTGGTAAGCACAATTATAACTTGAGGAGCAATGCCAACAGACTTGCTGGTCCATTGACATCATCTCTACCTCCAAACAACTTCAATACACCTCCTGATCCTAAGGCTAGCAATAACCCAGGGTTCCCTAAGGTGAATGCTCAATACTTGTCACCTCAAAACACAGTATCAAAGATTGTGAACACACCTCATGAATCCGACAAGTTGGTTAGCTATCTCGCTGATGAAATGAAGAAAATTAAGATCAGCCTATCCCTGTCTGAGTTACTGAAAACCCCTGCCATCAAAAAGGCATTCATGAAGTCCTTAGATGATCCTGCCCCCAAAGAGGATAGCCATTTTTTGAACCAATCCAGTGGCAAGGATCATGCTGTTAAGGATAATATTATCAAGCCTAAAGTGTCAGCTATAGTCCAAGCTGTGGAAACCTCCCACATGACCTTGTATAGGGATAAAACTGAATCACCTTCGCTCCTTCTTACAATAAGAATGTTTAGTAAGAACCTGCACAACTGTCTGGTAGATTCAGGAGCCTCAACGAATGTTATGCCCTTGTCAATATGCAACGCCTTAGGACTACATCCTGCCAAATCCTTAAAGAAAGTCACACAGTTGGACAAAACAGAAGTAAGTGTAGTAGGCAAATTAACTCACATCCACATGCAGCTAGCATCTGATCCTAGGATCCAGTATTATATTGATATTCAAGTAGTTGACATACCTGATACGTATGGGATGTTGCTTAGCCACGATTGGTCTAAAACTCTTAATGGATATATGTCCACAGATTTCAGTCACATGTGGTTACCTTGGAAGGGTATACCTAATCAGATCAGGATTGATGCTGAACCTAGAATGAAACATATGATAACTAAGTACAACAGAACAAATGAGATCATGTACATAAACGTAGAACCTGGAGTTTACTGCATCAGGCCGCAGACCGTCAAAATAGAAGAGATCATGATGCTTAAGCTGCATCATCATGATGATGATGATGATCAGGAAGACATGCCAATCATAGAAACTGATAATTATCCCAATAATGAGGATGAAATAGATCACTTTAGAGATTTTGAGATACATCTGTCTAGACAGGTAAAACGTTGTCAATTGCTAAATATACCGGCTAATGATATTTTGATTGACGGATGGTGCAGGTTACATGACAAAGCACATTCAGAGAAGACATGTGAAACATGCTTAGAGATGATGATGCTAGAACAAACATACAGCGAGGCATCATCATCATATTCCGAGGTAAATGTTACATTTGATGATGATGACAATAATAACTCTTATCCGTCTTTTGTAGGAACTGAAGAACCGACAGATCATGATGAGCATCCTGTCCCGGAAATGGAGGAAATTTTAGTCTCTCTCCAAGTAAATAATGAAATGAAAGAAAAGATCACCCCAGGAAGTGATTGCTTTATGGAGCCAGATTATGAATTGTCTGATGAGGACAAAGGTAGTGACCTGATGAAGTTCGAAGAATTTTTGGAAAAGGAAATAGAGAAGGTGATACGGCAGATAAATCTCCTCAGGAGGTCTTAATTAAAAATTGGTGTAGGCTGCACGAGGCACCTCACTCAGAAACAACTTGCTCACTATGTTTACACATCCTGAAAAAACATGCAGCTGCAGATTCAGAAGATCATCCTCCTGCTAAAAAGAAAGAGAGGATAGAAAAGCCATCAGTCTCACAAGAAAAGGGAAAGAGGAAACTTAAGGATGATGATGTCCTTAAGATAAAATGGATATCATGTGGAGCAGCAGCCAGAGTTGCAAAGGGAAAAGAAAGTTCAGTTAAATGTCCTGCTGAAGATAAACCTTAGATCTTGAGGTTTGATGGATCCAAATCTAAGCAGGGTGTTGGGGTAGGAATAGACCTGATTGATCCAACTGGGAAATCCCATCTGGCAGCCTACAGATTATAGTTCCCCTATACTAACAATGTAGCAGAGTATGAGGCTTTGATTCATGGAATGCTGTTTGCTCATAAGAGGAAAGTAAAGATTCTGCATGTCTTTGGAGATTCAGAACTAGTTGTGAAGCAAGTAAGAGGAATTTATTCCTGTAACTACAGAAAACTATCAAATTACAGACATCGTGTGTGGGACCTGATGGAGGACTTTAACGCCTTTAACATCACTCATGTACCAAGAGAACAAAACCATAGGGCAGATGCACTAGCTCAAGCTGCCAGTACATTGGAGCCACTGTCTATATCTGGTCTAAAGAGATTTTCAGTAGAACTGGTGTCAGTGCCATCAATACCTGACAATGTCACTAATCTCCAGGTGTTTGATGATGATCAACACATTCTGAACTTCATTTCAAATAGAGACATATTTGAGGCTTAGATCATAGATGAGAATGGAGTGGAAGATCATGTCTGGGAAGAAGATGAGATACTAGAGTTGCCTAGCAACAGAATCCCCAAAGGTATGATTGAGTTGGAAAGAGCTTTTGATTTGGATAATATGCTTAAACATAAAGATCTGCCTAAGGTAGATGGAGGTCAATATTCACAAGTGAATATTGGACAAGCTGATGACAAGAAAAACATCTTATTGGGTAAGGTTTGTACACCAGAAGAGTTAGAAGGAATAACTCAGGCCCTCAAGGATTACATACATGTAATTGCATGGACTTATGATGAGCTGAAGACATATGACACCTCTGTCATAACTCATACTATACCTCTCAAGCCAGATGCGAAACCTTTCAGACAAAAGCAGAGACCAGTCAATGCCTTGCTCGAACCAATAATTCTTGAAGAAGTTAAGAAATTGTTAAACGCCAGGATAATATTTCCTGTCAGGCACTCCACTTGGGTGGCTAATCTTGTGCCGGTCAGAAAGAAGAATGGAGACATCAGGTTATGTGTAGATTTCAGAAACCTGAACAGAGCATCAGAAAAGGATAATTATCCTTTACCCTCATTAGATGAAGTTCTGCAGATTGTAAATGGAGCCAAGATGATGTCCTTCTTAGACGGCTTTTCAGGATACAACCAAGTAATGGTTGACAAAATTGACAAATTGAAAACTGCCTTCACCACAAAGTGGGGGATATTTGCATATAGAAGTATGCCCTTTGGACTCATAAATGCTGGAGCTACATTCCAGCGAGCAATGGACATAGCTTTTAGAGGTTTAATAGGAAAGTGCATAGTCATCTACATGGATGACTTGACGGTATTCTCCAAGGAAAGGGGGAATCATGTTGCTGATCTCAGAAGTGTACTGAAGAAATGTGAAGAATATGGAATATCTTTAAATCCCAAGAAGTGCATATTTGGAGTCACAACAGGAAAATTACTAGGCCACCTGATCACAGAGGATGGAATTATCATTGATCCTGACAGGGTGGAATCTATTATGAAGTTACAACTTCCAGGAAGCAAAAAGGAACTCAAGTCTTACTTTGGTAAGATAAACTTTGTGAGGAAGTTCATCATCGGCTTTGCTGAGATTGTCAGACCTTTAAATGCTATGTTGAAAAAAGATGCACAAATTGAGTGGACATCAGAAGCCCGGAATGCATTTGAAGATATAAAAAATGCCATATCAGATGCTCCTATCCTCATTAGTCCAGACTACACCAAAGATTTCTACATCTATTCATTTGCTTCAGAACATACCTCTGCATCAGTGTTAACTCAAAGAAATGAAGAGAAAGAAGAGAAACCAATTGCTTTCATGAGCTGTCCTTTCAGGGATGCTGAGTTGAGATATGTAGATGTTGAGAGACAGGCACTTGCATTAGTCAGGGTAGTAAAGAAATTCAGACATTACATACTCAGAAGCAAAGTGATTGTTGTGGTGCCTGATGCAGTGGTGAAGATGCTGCTGATGCAAAGTGAGCCTGGTGAGAAAAGAGCTAAATGGATTACTGTATTACAAGAGTATGACATGGAAATTACACCAATGAAGCTGTTAAGAGGACAACCTCTGAGCTAGATGATATCTGAGATTGATCCCAACATCGCTAGTCAGCAATATGTGATCAATGAGAAAGACAATAAAGATGGTATTCAGATATCAGACACATCCTGATTACTGGAAGATGTCCATCAAGGATGCAGGCCTCACAGAGAAGAGCCTTAAAGATAAGATCCCAAAAGTATATGATGAAGGGAGGAACCTTGTTCAAGAAGAATTATGAAGGAATTTACCTTAGATGCTTAGAGAAGTCAGAAGCAAGTAGAGTTCTGACAGAATTACATTATAAGTTTGGAACGGCACATGGATCAGCATTGGCCACAACACATGCAATCCTTCGCGCAGGATATTACTAGCCTACAATTTTTAAAGACACAGCTGATCATGTTAAATGTTGTCATGTTTGCCAAGTTGCTGCCAACAGAGAAAAATATGCTGCACAACCCTTGCAGCCAGTAATGGAAGAGCGCCCATTTGCACAGTGGGGCATGGACTTCAAAGGACCAATCAATCCTCCGTCTTCCTCAGGGCATAGGTATGTTTTAACAATTACTAATTATTGTACTAGATGGACTGAGGCTATTAGCAGCAAAACTTGCACTGCAGATGATGTCATTAAATTTCTGGAGAGCAACATTGTCACCAGGTATGGAACTCCTTATGCATTGGTAAGTGATAATGGGTCCGCCTTCATTTCCACCAAGTTATCCGGTTGGGCTTTTGACCATGGGATTATACTTAAGTTCTCATCTAATTATTACCCTCAAGGGAATGGTTTAGCAGAATCCACCAACAAGAATTTACTGAGTATCATAAGAAAATTGATAGAGAAGAACCCCAGGGAATGGAACTCATTCCTAAAGTATGCCTTATGGGTGGACAAAACTAGAATAAAAACTGCATTAGCAAACTGACCTTTCCAACTAGTATATGGAGTGGATCCAATCCTCCCTGTAAACTTAAAAATTCCTACCCTACAGTTTGCCCAAGAATACCTAGGCATAGACAATAGACAAGAAGTCAGGTTGCTTCAGTTGATGCACCTGGAGGAAAAAAGGAGTCAAGCAATTGATCAATTTGCAAAAGATCAGGCTGTTGTCAAACGCTAGTTTGACAAGAGAGCTAGAATTAAAGCTTTCAGGATATCTGATTTGGTCCTGATGTGGGATAAGGCCCATGAAAAGAAAGGTGACCATAGTAAGTTTGATAGATTATGGATAGGTCCCTTTCAAATTTCTGAGATACTAGGAGACAGTACTTATAGGCTTAAAAAACTGACAGGTGAGGATCTCCCATTGCCAGTCAATGGACAATTCCTCAAACATTATTTCCAGGCCTGAATGACTTCATAACAGTCATGTGTATCATATTGTATACTTGTATAGTTGTTTGTACAGTGTGTCTGTTTTGTTTGTTTCGTTGTGTTGGTTGGGACCTTGTTCTAGTAAGTCAGGATTGTGAACTTCATCACCCTAGAAAATAACTAAATTGTTAAGATTCAAGTAATGAGATCACATTTAGACATAGGTTATGATTCATTGTAAGAAGTGTTTATGATCAGGTTTGTGATATCTTTTCATCAGGATGCCTTTTCTTGATCAAAGTGAATCAATCACAATGAAACACCTAATAGCCTTGGGTTTGTTGAACACACAAGTATAGGTGTTAAGTGAAAAATCTAAAGGGACTCCTTTGCTACCAATACAATCTCCAACCTAAAGCTGCAAGTGACTGTACCTTGTACAAATAAGCTAACATGATGATATCAAATACAAATTTTAAAGAGAAAATTAGAACATAAATAAAATTAGGCCATCTACGTAACTCTACCAGGGCTATAGACGCCTGCTGGCAGTGGGGCTCTACTTAGGGAGATTGTATAGATAACCTTGCCGGGGCTATAGACGCCTGCTGGCAGCAAGGCTCTATCCAGGTCGACTATGAGGGATGATCCTCAACTATGTAGTTTAACACCAATTACTTATGTTTTCAACTTGCTTTCAAGATGAGGATAATTAATCATATGCACACACCTGATCCTTTGTTAGCATTGTTGTCATGACGAAATTTTATCATTCATAGGATCATGATACTTATGCTTATATGGAATTAGAATACTATATGTAAATGTGATTACATCACTTGAATCATTGGAATTTGTTTATTTTCTTTGGTGACAAGTTGTTGTGTGGTTACACAACACGCCTCATTTTGACTTGGCAAAACAGGGACCCAATTTTTGGTTTGGCTTGTGCGTCTGCTTCTAGGCGGTTTGGTAAAAGTAAGTCGAGTGCATCATCCTGCAAAATCATGATGAGGTAAGTCACCATGAGGTTAGTTTGTCAAAGTTTGTATTTCATCTCTGTGACCTTATATTTTGAAAGAGCATTGAAATTCAAGCAAGTTTGCCTTTTACATCACCTTGATATTCGTCAGGATATAAAAGTTATGAACAGTCAAAGTTTCGGTCAAACCTGATATTCACAAGAGGAGGGTTATGTTGTTAGAGTTCATCATCATATTTGAAACATTCCCTCCAATATGTCATGCGGTTCAAATATCTGGACATCAACTTTAAATGGTAGCAAATTCTTCCTGTCAAACAGTTTTATCTATCGCGAGCATCATACTTCGCATATAACCCGATGTGTCTTTATATCCTCCTGATGCAAATATCACCCTTAGCAAATATCCTGATGACATCATCCTAATACGATAAACAGACGAACATACATCCTGATGACATCATCATCACATTTACACTGTCGCAAGATTTTTTCTCTAAAACATGATCATGTTAGCCTAATATGATGATGACGTCATGATGCACTTCTGATACGAAGAGTGAATATCAGGATGACATCATCTTGATATTTTGAAAGAGAGAGAGATGTTTGTCTCGACATCATCATATTTTGGAACATCACCTGATACACCAAAATATCCTCCTGATGTACTACGTAGAAAAGGTGCTTTTGTCACACGAATCTTGCCGTGATAACAATGTCAATATGAGGGAGGATGATATTGAAACTCAACTTGCTATTTGCGAATATCATCCTGCCCTCATGATATCCTGTCATAGGGATATTCTCCCGCTCCCATTGCCGCCATTATCATTTAAAGCACGCAGCCATGGTAGGTGGTTCCCGCCGACTCCGGAACCCAATGAAACACCTGGCGAGATCCTGTATTTTTCGCACGGATAAGCAAGGAAGACGATCTAATCTGTCAGAGTTGCCCTAAATGCACCCTAAATGTGAGGTTAAAAGGTAATTCAACCGCCATTTTTACATTTACCTTATGATAAACTTATTTTACAGAGCACCAGCTTCCATATCTGCATACCAGCTACTGTTGCGCAAATTGAGCTCACGAGCAAAAGGGAAAGGTGATCACCAGCTGAATTAAGAATGTCTCGGCACTCTACTGGTATAAAAGGAAATCTGCACAACCAGGTAAGTGAATAAACCCTCATCATATTGTTTCTATTCTGGTGCAATAATTGTAAGTTCTAGTTTATGCGCCCGTATGATCAAGTAATGTTGGAGTTCATACAGTAGGCATAATGATTTATAAATTCAACTGCAGTATGCATGCACGTATGTACCTTGTTGTGAGATAGGATTGTTGTTAATTGCAGGCACTCATGGCTGAGAAGCGATTAGTCAAATGTTAGGAAGAGTTCAGCAAGCCCATGTTTTCTACTCAGAGGGGGGTCCTGTTTAAATACGGAGCAATCACAGACACCCATGAGGGAGGCACTAATTTGGAAGCCTGGTCAGCCAAGCTAAACAATGGGCATGACAAGAGTCCTGTGCTTGACGTAGTGTTCGTATCTGGATTGTGGAATGCCGCTGGTTTTCCCTACTCCATGGAGTCTTCGGAGCTCGTCATTGAGTGCACCCAGAATTACAACCCTCAAACCAGGCAAGTAATGAAGCATGGGAGGGTATATGCAGACCTCTCCATCAAAGGTCTCTCCCAGACGTTCAGATTGCCGTTGGGAAGTAAAGTCAAAAGTGTGGACCTAAAGAAGTTTGAGAGGGAGTATGAAGCCAATAAGAAGTCAGCCAGGAAGAACATGTATCCGTGGCGGGCTGAGAACAACACCTAAAACACAGCCGCCAAGCTTCCTGTGCACCTGTTCAAGTATGATTTTAATGAGGAGTATCAGTACATGATCGCACTCCTGAACAGGGTTACTGGCCAACCTGATACTAGCAGTTTCAGAGACTGGATGTACAGGATTATAATGATGTGTCTGTATTCAGACACCAAGCCATTGTGGGGGCAAATTATAAGTGATGCTCTGCATGAGCAACTGATGAACCTGGGAGGTTCTAATTGTGCTTTTTTCATGTCCTCATATATTGTGTATTCTTGTGCATATAGAGGCACTTTTGATGCCTTGGTTACAAATGGGAAGCTCACAGGCACAAACGCAGCATATATCTAGGATCATCATCCTCAGCTGCAAAGAACCAGCTACTTAAAAGATTACAGACTAGTCAATGATGCATTCTCTATGCATCTGGTAAGGACCATGGAAGAAGACAGAACGAAAAGATTGAGCTTGGAGGCTTAAGAGGCAGTCTACAGGCATGGGGCCTGGTACATACAGTTCGCAACCTTTTCCTACATCAGGGTTGAAGGTTTTGAGGGACATCCCCTGATGCTGCCAAGGTATCCTACAGACGCTGTGGTATTAATGGAATTCATCAGGCAGGGCTCCACCATGATACAGATGTACAAGGATGCCAAGAAGCTGCCACCAACTTTGTTCCCAGTCAGCATTGGCAATTATATGTGCCTTGACTCTGATAACATCAAGAAGGTGATGGTCACCCTGAATAAGATGAACTTGCAGCCCTTTCCAATAACTAGACCATATGATCCTTCCGGCAGAATACAGAAAGTGCTAGGAAAGCTTGTTCACCAGAGGCACCTAGAGGATTTTTGGGCTGACTGCGAGGATGAGGCAGAAGCCAGGAGGAGGAGGTATCAGAGGTTAACTCTGAACCAAGTTAGAACGTTTGATTGCATCTCCTTACCTCAACAATTAAAGAAGGATGATGGCAGGACAATGGCAAATGAGTATGAGGAGAAAAAGATATATAATGACACCATCTCTGCCCCTGACCTCACTATGCAGGAGGATATATCCTTGGACCCGTTCATTGCCAGGACCCTACGCCAAACCCAAGCTTGGGTTGATGAACAAGTAGAGGCATTGAAGAAGAAGGGTGTTGTCATTACGGTGGACAACAAGAAGAAGGGGCAGGATATCCCCATAGATGAATATGATGACTTCCTGTTGGAGAAAAGGAAGACCAAGGGAGATAAGGTCCCTCCACCACAGCAGTAGAGCAAAAGACCCCCGAAGGGTAAAAAGAAGGAACAAGCACCAAAGGGGATTATAATTGAAAGAGCAGTGTTTATAGCTGAGCAGGCCACAGGGTCAGGATCTAAATCAGCATTCCCTCCAGAAAAGGACAGGCCCAAGAAAAGTAAGACAGCAGAGGCTGGAATCATTGAGACCTAAGAGGTGGGTTAGTCTTCTAAACAACCAGGGGTAGAGGGCACCCTCATAGAAGAAGAGCTGGAGGAGGAGGAGACTCCGTTGATAATAAGAAGGAAGAGGAGAGCTCCGCAGGTGCTGGTGTCTTCCCCACCAAAGAAACAGAGAACCTCCATGAGAGGTGAAATAAGCCAACCCCCTACTTCATCACAAGGGGAGGGTAGTGAAGTGCACAAGGAACTGGAACACAATGTTCCACTTCCTACCATTGTTAAGTTCAAAACTAAACTTGCTGAGGAGCAGTTGAAAGAGACCTCCCAGACACAAGCAGAAGGGCATGTCTCACTAGACAAGACAATAAACTTGTATGATGATGAGGTGGTGCAGGATGTGGCTGCACAAGAAATGGAAACACTTGCTGTTGATGTAAGTGTGACTCCTCACAAGCCTCCAACGGTTCAAACAGTGCTTGAGGAGATGAAACAAGCAGAAGAGGAGCAAGAAAAGAGCCCAGAGCAAATAGCTCAGGAAATAGGGCTAGACACATTGATCACAGAGGTGACAAGTCCTGTAGTGGTGGATCTGACAGAGAAGCAGGATGTAAGTCCTGAACAGCCAGCAGGATCACCTGATAAGGGTCACCTAACAGAGGAGATGGAGATGGTAGAGATAGAAGGCCATGCTCTCGAAACCGGCCAACAAAGTCCACAGGATACAACGAAGGAGCCTGCTATAGTAGAGGTTCAGGAAGCGAGGGCTGGTGAAAAAGAAACACTAGAGGACCTAGCTGCTAAAGTACAAGAAGTGGGTGGTGCAGGCTCAGAAGAAGTAGTAGCTGTAGAATAATCTCCACCACATCAGGCAGAGTCCCCAATATCTGGTGCAGTGGATAAACCACAAGAAGAAGAAGAAGTGGGAACAGATGAAATAATGGTAGAGGCGGGTCATGATCATCATGATCAGCACATAGCTATGCCTCAAGGCTCCCCACAGCACATAGATGCACCACAAGGTTCCCCACAGCATGAAGATGCTCCTTTGGAGAAGGAGATCCCTCAACAGGAGGAGGTACCGCAAGATCAACCACAAAAGGAACATCAAGAAGAAGAACTGAGGAAATCACCATCTCCACAACAATTGTTGACAGAAACGGGAGATATAGGTGAACATCAGGATGATGTTGAGAAACATGATCAGGTACCTCCGTGGTTGGCAAAAGAGGTAAGTGCTGAGGAGGAGATTGAAATTCAGGAATTTGACGTCTCCACCCTGTTTTCTGCGGACATAATGAAGCCAAGGAGGAAGGCCAGAATGACTTCGGCCATCAGGAGAGATCCTGCAACAGGGAGAAGG
The DNA here is from genome assembly GCA_027924645.1 of Cunninghamia lanceolata. Taxonomy (NCBI): domain Eukaryota; kingdom Viridiplantae; phylum Streptophyta; class Pinopsida; order Cupressales; family Cupressaceae; genus Cunninghamia; species Cunninghamia lanceolata. The sequence goes on along the minus strand of BSBN01000160.1, from coordinate 2,894,641 downwards.
ACCGCACAAATTGCCATACCTGCGGTGGAGAAAGAAAAAGGTAAAATCACCGTCGATGAATTTTAGATTAGTACAGTAGATTTGGGCTTTGCCAATGAGGACCAAGAAGGTCAGGAGGGCAAAGATATTATTGACTCTCTAATTCAGAAAGTGAAAAGAGAGAAGGAGAAAAATAAGCAACATAAAGAGCACATTGCTCAGTTGCACGCCTATATCAAAGGGCTGACCAATCCTGATGATACCGCAACTGAACATGCAGTCCCATTGACTGCCATTTCTCAGGAGGTGGTAAATAAATTGGACATCATGAAGCATGAGGCATCCGTAATAAGGAAGTGGATCTCATCCACATTGGATGATGCTGTAGAAATAATGAAGGCCTCTTTGAAGAGGTGGAGCACCCTAAGTGACTCTAAGGCCAAAGTGGATAGATTGCAGATGCAGACCAGAAAGAGGTCTTACAAGCTGGAGAGAGTCCTGACCCTATTAGGGGAAATAAGAAATATAAATCCACAACTACTTATCAGTAAGCAAGTACTGAATAATAATACAGCATTATTAATTGATATTTGGTATAGAGACACTCAGTTTGAGTGCGCAGTCCTCAAAAGGTGTAATAATAAGCTGAGGGATGTCAGCATGAGGCTGCGAGATTTAATGGCTGAAGAGGCAGTGATACTGGAGGCTTTGGAAGGCAAGGTGGAAGGAAAAATAGAGAATCAGGATGAAGAGTCTGCCATCAAAGCTGTACACAGCAACTTCCAAGCAGAGACAGATGGTCCACCTGTCCCTTTGACAGAGGAATTGATAGACAAAATAATGAGGATCAAGGTCCAGATGGAGTAATACAAGGAAACGCTGCAGGACAGGAAAAATAAGCTAGACAACAGTAGGGATAAATATGAAGCACATAAGCACGCCATTGTAAAGGCAAAGACTCAAGATGGCGGAGGGATAGATCAAGTTGTGCATTCATATGAGCAGGTCCGCAGTAGTATGCAGCCCCATATGTAGCCGCGTCATCATCAGGATAGTGAAAGCTCGGAGAGTGAGGCACATGATGATGACCCGCATGAATCAGCTGAAGAGCATGATGAAGATACATCATAAAGGGGGATACTAACATAAGTAGTATAGAGAGTTGCCAGTTGGCAACTTGTGCCATTTTTTGTAAAGATTTACAAAATCAAATGAATCAGGACCATAGATATGTATTGATGAATCTAGATTGTAGATCTTTTGTAACGGATTCCTCACCTTATTCTATAAAAGGTGGTGGAATGCCTTGTTGAAACATTCGGAAACTTAATTGAAATCTGTTTGCTGAAATATTCAGGGCTTATTTCAAAGTTATTGCATATGTACATGTATTTTGCATACTTAATGAAAGAGAAGAGTATTTCGATTACAAATTTTCGTAAATCTTGAGTAATCTATGTCTGAATTCTAGATATGTGCTTTGATTTGATGCGTCCCTTGGAGTGCTCATCATGTTGCATATATTGTTTTCATTCATCATCCTCTGAAGTTTGCATCAACTGTATCTAGCTGTGGAATATCCTGGTGAACATATGGTTTGATTTCTTCTCATCATGACAGTATCTAGTATGTATGTGGATCAATAGCTGAAGATTCAACTTTAAATTTGTAGTATTCCTTTAATTTCTTTCAAATTTAGAACATTTCACTACCACAATTGCAAATAATTGATAATCTTAAGAAAATAACGCAAATACGCAGACATCTCGTAGATAATTGCAAATATTTAGCATATTTGAATGCAAAGCATGCACCATTGAAAATATCATGCAAAGATTGAGGTATTTCTACATCTTTTCATCTAATAACTGCATAATATGACTTCTCTGTAAAGAATTTCTGCAGGAAAGTCATGATGATGGCACAATTTCACGTAAGGCCCCAAAATGGAAACAGCAACTCACATTAACCTCTGAGTAACGTCAGACGATTAAGACCTAATCACCGGAGACTTGAGATCCCGAATTCCTTGAATTCACAGTATCTTTCAAGATGAATAAAGGTTAATGTGTACTTTTATTCTATGCTTGTTTATGAATAACATCATGACCAACACTACTCCGACCATACTAGGTCTTATTATGCATTTTTATAACCTTTTTCCCAATTGTCCCTTGGTATTCCATTACAAAAACCTTTCTAATGCCCAATTGACTCTTCATATTCGCTATCTTGACACTATATGACAACATTACAAAACATGACATCATTAACAATATTTGTAAAATAATGAGTCCAATTACATTGTAAATGGTTTATTATGACCTTATTTCACTCAAATAAGACTCAAATCACCTAAAACCTATCACAAGACCTTATTTGACCATATTTACAAAAAAATGGACTTGGTGCCCCTGCACCATACACTTGGACAAAAGAAAATTCCAAGCCCTCTTGGATTGATGGGATAGTTTCTAGATGTTAAGGAGCAGAATAAGGTAACCAAGGTGATAGGGATGGACAAGAGAGAGTTTGTAAAGGTTGAGGATGAAAAGAAGATAGAGGTTGTAGTCACCCTAAGAGGTGAAGAGGCCAAAATAGTGAGTCTGAAGAGGGTCTCAATATTGGAGAAGACAGAGGATGTGACGTTGGTAAAGAAAAGCCAAGAGAAGGCCAAAGATGGAATGTTTGTGAAGACTTCGAATGGTTTGGAGAAGAGTGATGATAATGTGGTTGGGACAATGTTTTGTCCTTTAGTGAAAAGAGAGGTTGGTAGGTAGTCATATTCTACCATGACAGAGGTTATTATACCTAATTACATAGGGGTCCTAAGAGTAGAGAACCTAAAGGTGGTTGTGAAGACAAAGAGTGAAGTGAACATGGGTGTTTGGCAAGGACAATGGGGTAGATTCAAGAATGCAGCAGAGATGATGAAGAAGAGAGTTCAAGAAACAAAAGATAAATGTTTGTTTGCAAGTGTACCATCAGTTCTTGATGAGAGAAAGGTTAGAAGACATAAAACTGGTTTGTTTGCAACAAGGAAGAAAAATCAAGTTGAAAGGCAAGGACAAGTAGGTGAGATTGAGTACACTCCAAGGGTAAAGATGAAGGCAGTCCAAGACAAAGATGACAAAGTTATGTTAGCAGACAAGGGAGTAGGTGCAGCATCATTTTTAGATAAGGAAGAGATCAGAGGATACTTGCAAGGACAGTGTGGAAAGATGGAGCAAGGTCTAGGAAACACCAAGATCAAGAATGCAAAGAATGATGCAAGGATTCAATACTTGACCCAGTGGAAGGGACTACCAAGTGGAGAATCATGTGGAGAGAAAAAAGGACAAGATGATCAAACAAAGAGATGGTGCAGTGCAGTCCTCAAGGGACTTGAGTTCTTCTTTGTTCGGGTGTTTGGTGCAGGAGCACCTTATGGTTTTCTTGCCTCCATGAGGCAACTATGGGTTTCTGGGTTAAATTTAATGTTTTGATGTTGTAATAAGGTCTAAGAGACCATTTTGAACATGTCTTAGGTACTAGGAGGTTATTTGAGGGTCAGTTTTCAAGTAGTGTAAAAGTTGTCAAAATATTGTAGTGTTGTTAATGTAAAAGATGCAACAAAGTGCAAAATTAGGAAGTTGAAAGGTCACCTTTGTAAAGGGAAGTTTATGTTGATAATTGAGAGGGGGGGTGAATCAGTTATCCTAATTATTTTTGCTTTCTAAACTTTCTTAATAATCAATGCAACATTAATTCAAATAAGCAAACATAACCATGAAATGGAAATACACATGACACAATATTTTTGACGTGGAAACCCTGTTAAGGGAAAAAACCATGCGGTGATTAACCCAAGATTGTATTCTTTGTTAGAAGAATGGAAATACAAAATGGCACTTGCCAATTAGGGCTCACTGCCCGAGCACACTGCTCACAAGAGGTACACTACCTACAAGAGACACACTGTCTACAATTTATAAAGAATGTAATACAATACTTGAACTGATAAGGAGCATCAACATATGCTAGAGTTCAGTTCCGGTTAGGCTCAGTACATTGATCTACTGCACTTCATCTTTTCTCTTCTTTTTGTGCTGCTCTCCTTTGACATACTGGACCTTCCTTTCTTCTTTTATTCAGCTCTACTACTTTTCTTTGCACATCACCACAAACCACGACACTACTCACAACTAAATCTATCTTGTATATATATGCGCATAAGTGATTTCATCACCTTTCTAGACAACACCCGGAATAGTCAATATTTTCACAAACTCTGATCTGTCGACTAAATCCTTGCTTACCAAGTAATGCAGATCAAGGATATACTTGTGGAAGTCATCAATCATGTCAGCCAATCATAACTTATGCCTTAAGAATTTTTACCATCATCAGTAATGCATCTGGAATAATGTTTGATGTTCTGCCAGTTAGTTCTTCCTCTATCCACACTACCAATCAGGAACCCGACACTCAAGTATTCATATCTTTTTCTTCATCTATCACCGGAGGCTAAATCCTTGGAATATATTAGTCAAGGTAGTCCTCTTGGATTCCCCAAATCCACACTTCACCAAGTTACTTCCTCTGAGAGATCCAGACCTGACTCTCAGACCTCGCCACATGCTCTGTTCTTGCTTACCGGACCACAACATTCTTCACTCTGACTTCCAGTATAGACACACCATGTCCTGTGGATGTTTGGGATCAACTTTGTTGCCATCAATGACAACAATCATGAATCCATATAGTGTCTCTTGCCAACAATCTCCCCCTTTGGCATTGATGGCAACACTCAGTGAAAAATCACTAAATGTTTACACTATGCTCCCCCTTGGCTGATGCTTTGTTTTTATATACATTTTTCAGAGCTCCCCCTTAGTTGGATTCCTCATTTTGCACTGCTCTTCACTCCCCCTTTGACATCAATGGCAAAGGGTGGGAACCACGCATCAAAATTTTTAAAAATTCAACTATACTTAGCCACATATAACATGCTCACATAAACTGAAGAATGTCTGCAAAAGTTGTCTTCAATTGGATGAATTCTGCTGCCCAACTTTGCTTCATTTTGTCCAAAATTGATATATGACTGCTTAACAAGAATGCAAACACATCTGCCCTTTTTAGATCTGTCGGATCACTGGTCTTGGCTGTGATTTGGGCTTTTTTTATGGCCTCATGCATGGCCTCTAACTTAGGGATAATTATCCCTCTGAGTGCACCCAACCCGCTTATTCTATTTTTCTTTTCCTTCTCCAGCTTCTTGATTTCATTCAAGACTGCAATAGTCCGACATTCTTGATTTATTATGGAGGATGAGAGAGGATCAAAATTCTTTGATAGAATTGTCAGTTTGTCCTCCTTTTCTTTTACTTTCTTCTCAATGTCCAATGTTGCTTTGGACCATGATAAAGAAAATTTGTACATTTCTCCACCATCTTTAAGAGCATTTTCTAAGCTCTTTATCCCTATACTCATTTTCCTCCTATCATTAGTTATTAAACCTTGTACCTCTGATAATCTTTTTGTCAAAAATTCCTTTTGGACCTTATCTTCTGCTGACTTCTCTAGGGAATCAAAATGTGTGCTAACACTATTTACTAGAGTTTTAAGATTACCGGATAGGGAGGCAGAGGGATCTTTCTGAAAAGATGGCATAATCTTTTCTAACACTCTGGATGCAGCTGTTATAAGCTCACAGTCTTCCATGTGAGACTTTAGGAGTTTTTCTTTGGCCTTTGCATTAGCAAATGAAGCTATCTTCATTGTTTGTACTGGGGAAAGAGAGTCAAAATTAAATGGCCCTTGCAGAAGTTCCAGTTCATCAATCTCCATAGATTCTTTTGTCAAAAAGTCCTTGACTGATTCTGCAGTGTCTGTTGCCAGAGATAGATTCTTATTTTCTATAGTCATAGAACTGTCTTTTGGAGCTTTCTCTCCTTCCACAACCTTTGTATTGTTATCTTCTTTTCCCTTCACCTCTGCTTCTTTCTCCTTTGGATCCAGAGTCAGCAAGGGAAATCAGAGGAGTGATGTTTGTCTGTTCATGCACTTCCTTTTCTAGAATAGAGGATTCCAATTCCTTATCCTTACCTTCACCGAAGTCCATTACTTCTTCTGTCATTACATCAGTAGACTCCTCTCCAACACTTGTACCCAAGTCCTCTATGACAAGAAGATTGAATCTTTTGAAGACATTTCAGAGGATCTCTTCTGTTTCCTTGGCTACCTTGTTAGTCTCACCAAGCATGAGATGATTCATTCTGGCTTTGCTCCGGAATTCATCCTTACAATCTTTGAAGATCATACTAATCTGCTTTGGGGTGATTGAAGGATATAGATGAATAGCTATCTGCTCTTGGATCTCCATATCCTTCTCTTTGACATTATTCTTCCTCAATTCAAGTTCCTTCTCAAGGCTTTTAGGAATTAAAGATATAATCTCAATGAAAGCCTTGTTGTAAATGTTTAGATACTTAACTGTGGCATCCTGCAGACTCTTCTTATCATCTTCACTGAATTTATCATAAAATTCTATTAATGGCTTCAAATTTCCATCCATAGTGATTGCCTTAACTATATCATCTAAGGACAGGGTGGCTCTTTCAACAAACTCTTCTGCTTCTGCCTCCTTGGTTTCACTAGATATCTTCTTCTATTTCCTTATTTTCTTCACTTCCTTGTCTGATACAGTTTCTTCATCATCCTTTTGATTGACATAAGACCTTGTGGCCTTTGTTTTAGTTCTTTTCTCTCCTCTGCCGGATGATTTTGCTTCCGGTTTTGATGTCCTTGAGCTTTTAGCAATGACAGGTGCTGATCTCTTTGATGATCTTGTCCAGGTGGAAGATTCTACCGGAGTACTTTCCTTGCTTCCCTTTTCTACCTCTTTCTTCTCTTCCTCATCCCTTTCCATCTTTTCCCTGTTGGCATCAAGTGCCTCCTTTGAAATGCCTAAGCCTTTGGCAATTTCTTGAACTTCTTTTCTCGCTTTCCTTTTTATTTTCGGCTGTCTGAGTTCCACATGAACTTTTACACTTAGCTCTTCAAAGGTTCCAAACCTTTCTGCCTTTGGATCCTTTGGCTGACTTAGCATGTGTTCAACATGCAGCTCCACAATTTGTTCATCAACTTCATACCCCATAGGCATGATTCATACAGTTCTTGGTTCTACTGCCTCCATTAGGCACTGATCAGTCTCTACCATAAAGCATACTATGTCTTTGTATTTCTCAACAAGAGACTGGGGAATTCTCTCTCTTGCTTGCATCATGTTCTAAAAATTCTTGAAATATCCCCAGAGAGTTGTATTCTATGCCTTGGCATCACCAATCCCATGTATATAATCTCTGACCTGAATGGCTACTGGCCTATCATTCTGCCATACCCAGCCACTGGATCCGGGAAGCTCATTCATGTAATAAAAGAAAAGACAGAGTATCAAACCACCGTATTTGAAGGAGTTCTTCTTATCCTTCTTTATCTTCTGTAGATTCTCCAATAGTTGGTTCAGAAGGTGCTCACAAAGATCATAGTCTACATTCTTCCTCAACATTTCATAAGCAGTGTATATAGACGTTCCGGAAATAGAATTCTCCCTACTAGAGTGATATATCTTATATCCAATTATCATTGATGCAAATTTGATATCCAGATCTGTGATATCCTCAATAGTCATAGCTCTTTTATCAAACTTTGATCCGGTAGTCTCACTGACGATTTGGTTCTTGACAGATTTGAGCATAGGCATTTCACCGATTGAGTGTAATCCGGTTACAGCCCTAATGGCATCCTTAGTGATTTTAAATGGCTTGTTCAACCACATGAAGTTGTCATGTTATCTGCTCAGGATATACCGGACCCATTCATCTTCTAGAAAATAGGGGAAATGAATGCACTCTACAAAATGCTTATCCCGGATGGCTTTATATCGAGGTTTGATCTCAAAAGAATAATCTATTAACTGCTTGTGATAGATATCCATTAATTTGGACCCTCTGAATTCTTCAATGTTTGCGTGAGTGTAAACCCTAATATCTTCTATATGTAAGACACCATGCGGAACACTGGAAAAAGCTCCTAGGGGATCTACTTCCAAGGATTTGTATGGATGTTTCTTGAATTTGGGGCGAGGCCTATCAGAGATCTTCACAATATTTGGAGTACCCATCATTCAAGGATTTATAGAGAGATATTTGATAAAGGAGAATACCTTTTGCGCCTTTCGGTTTCACGGAGTTAGCCAGATCAATTTCTGGATGAATTGACTTCTGTAAATGATCTTGGATGAGCTTGAGGAATTTTGTTGCAGAGCCTCTCTTTTCGTTTCTTCTTGAATGTAGAATGAGAAAATGCTTAGTGAGAAAACCCTTATATTGCTCCGCAAACCCTAATGTTAAGTTGCAATAAATGCTCGACCTAAGTCATTCCAGTTTGCCTTATTCAGATGACTTGAAGAACCAGATCAATCTTGATTTTAAACATCTTGTGGATCTTCCAAATCTTAACCATAGTTTATTTGGATGTTTCTCTTAAGAACCCTTTAATCTGTAACTTGTCTTGTGCCAGTTCTGGCACCAATTGACTGGCTGGGGGAACAAGGTTTTCTTTGTGTCTTCCCCTGAGCCAGAGCTCACTTTTTAATTTTTGGAAGGAATATTAGCATGAGAGTCTGGTGTAGATCCATCCTCTACATTCTCTATACTTTTCTTCACCCAAATCTTGTTCATCTCACTTTGAACTTCATCCACATTCACTTTTTGTTTTCCCTTATTGGTGCAGAGGCACCTACCTAATAGCTGGCCTCCATGAGGCAGTTAGTTTGTTATAGGTCTTGTTAATGTTTTCAAGAAGGTCTGTTAAGATCATGCTGATCATGCATGTAATAAGGTCACGCTGATCATGATAAGATCATGCTGACCAGGCTTTTACTATTTTTAGTATGTTTGACTTCATCATGTAATAAGGTCCATTGGACCGATGCTATGTATTAGATCAGCATAGGAGTATGTGTAGGCAGTTAGAGATCAGGATAAGGTTATCTGAGCTGTCCTCTCTCCCAGCCGCTTGGAAGCTCCCAACCGCTGGGAAGTGAGTTGGTAGTACTCAAAGGATTTGTTATATATACCTTCGATCTGTTAGGGTTTAGATATATTGATATTGAGATTGATGTTGATAGATGTATTGGTGTTGTGTTGAGTTGAGATTCAGGAGAGCAGTTCAGACATTGTGGAGCTGTATTCAGGACATTTGAATTTCAATTGAATAAGATCTCATCTTTTGCATTATCTGGTTGTATCAGCTGTATCTGTGTTGATTTCCTTTCTGTTTACAAGTTGATGGGTACTTTCAATCCTTCCACCGGTTGATCCTGCGAATCGGTGGAATGGTCCTGTATCATAGTTTAGTTTGCATTTGTGTTTTCTGTTTATGCATTGTATTGTTCAAGAGATCAGTTAGGAGCATGCTGTAAATCAGCCTAGCATCCTCATGTGCTAGGTATAGAAAGATAAACTGTTAGATTTTGGTTTGAAGGTGATCCGGCCCGGTCGTCACATTGTCTTTGTGTAATAGAGCGGTTCGGAGTGTTTACATGCAGTGGACGGATACACAGGAGTCTGCATGTGCGCTTCCAGTCGGAACGAGCCACATCATCATCTGCGAATGCATCGCCATCAGGATCGGGTCGTGAAACTGTTGAAGTTTGCAAGTTGCAAGTGCATCAGGATGTTTTGAGTTGGATATATACTCAGTGTATATATCGCAGTCAGGATCATCTCTCGGAGAAGCTCATCATCCGCGTATCGCTAGCTGATGCGGGTGTGAAAGTTTAGTTTTTTTTGACTAAGGGTTGAAGAGTTCATCAGGATATTGTGTGACGTCATCGTCATCAGGATATGATGTCATCGTCATCAGGATATTGAGATATCCCTCTATACGAGTTTATCCTGTTGTCGCTAAGTGGTTAGGTAACGGCATAGGCAGAAAGTTGTGAAACATCATCAGGAGGTTTCGAGGGAGCCAGATAAATTAGATCATGATGCTGTTGCTTGTATCGTCGGGTAGCGGGGCATCGAAGGGAAGGTGTTAATTTGTCGTCATCAGGATATTTGGAGCAACCGGATATTTGGATATCCTGCTGACGAAGGTGGTGTCGAATATCATGATGATGCCGCTTGTGTTTGGCGCCCGATGAACAGTGCAGCCGGAGGATGTTTGCGCCCGTTGATTATCATGATGATGATGATAGGCGACAGGCGGAGGAGGTGAACAGTAGTCGGCAGGAGGATAATTGTGCCCGACCGAAATATGATGATGCTGTTGTTGTTTTTAGGAAATATGATGATGATGATGAGCTGATAGGGATTTTTATCATGCTGTTTGTATTGTTGGCAGCTCCTTCCTGTTAGTTAGCTTCCGTTGCGTTTCACTCTGCATCATAGTGGTATCAGAGAAAAGGTTAGGATCTTCTGGAAAAGATAAGCAGGATGTCAGATGAAGAAGGAACATCTGAGGTTCTAGCAAGGATGACCAACGCTGAGTTGGCAGTTCTGGTGAAGAAACAGATTGCAGAAAGCAAGGCCGTGAAGGCTCAGAATCAGGAGTTGAAAGATGAGTTAGCAAAGTTGAGGAACAGAGTAGGTTCTGGTAGAGAAGATGATAGGGAAGAAGAAGAGATCCCTAATTGGAGTGAGGAGGTCGTTCCTGCAGACCAGAGGCCACTGTTGAACGCCCTCAAGGCCATGGAGAGGAGAACCATGGATGTGAAACTGGATTTGCCAGTGTTTACAGGTAAGATGGACCCTGATTCAGTAATGGAGTGGATAGACTGTTTGAACAATTTCTTTGTGACAGAGGAGATACCAGAACAACAGAGAGTGAAGATAGCACAGTCAAAGATGAAAGAAGCTGCCTTGACATGGTGGAATTTTGTCCAGGATGACAGAGTACAGGAAGGAAAACGTAGAGTTGCCACATGGAAGAAGATGATGGCATTGGTAAAGGAAGCTTATATTCCTTTGGATTACAGTATCCAGTTACACAAGAGGAAGCAGAACCTGAAGCAGAAGGAGCTAGATGTCAGCTCATATACAGAAGAATTCATGAAACTCTGTATGAAGACATATGGTGCAGAGGCACCTACCTAACAGCTGGCCTCCATGAGGCAGTTAGTTTGTTATAGGTCTTGTTAATGTTTTCAAGAAGGTCTGTTAAGATCATGTTGATCATGCATGTAATAAGGTCACGCTGATCATGATAAGATCATGCTGACCAGGCTTTTACTATTTTTAGTATGTTTGACTTCATCATGTAATAAGGTCCATTGGACCGATGCTATGTATTAGATTAGCATAGGAGTATGTGTAGGCAGTTAGAGATCGGGATAAGGTTATCTGAGCTGTCCTCTCTCCCAGCCGCTTGGAAGCTCCCAGCCGCTGGGAAGTGAGTTGGTAGTACTCGAAGGATTTGTTATATATACCTTCGATCTGTTAGGGTTTAGATATATTGATATTGAGATTGATGTTGATAGATGTATTGGTGTTGTGTTGAGTTGAGATTCAGGAGAGCAGTTCAGACATTGTGGAGCTGTATTCAGGACATTTGAATTTCAATTGAATAAGATCTCATCTTTTGCATTATCTGGTTGTATCAGCTGTATCTGTGTTGATTTCCTTTCTGTTTACAAGTTGATGGGTACTTTCAATCCTTCCACCAGTTGATCCTGCGAATCGGTGGAATGGTCCTGTATCATAGTTTAGTTTGCATTTGTGTTTTCTGTTTATGCATTGCATTGTTCAAGAGATCAGTTAGGAGCATGCTGTAAATCAGCCTAGCATCCTCATGTGCTAGGTATAGAAAGATAAACTGTTAGATTTTGGTTTGAAGGTGATCCGGCCCGGTCGTCACATTGTCTTTGTGTAATAGAGCGGTTCGGAGTGTTTACATGCAGTGGACGGATACACAGGAGTCTGCATGTGCGCTTCCAGTCGGAACGAGCCACATCATCATCTGCGAATGCATCGCCATCAGGATCGGGTCGTGAAACTGTTGAAGTTTGCAAGTTGCAAGTGCATCAGGATGTTTTGAGTTGGATATATACTCAGTGTATATATCGCAGTCAGGATCATCTCTCGGAGAAGCTCATCATCCGCGTATCGCTAGCTGATGCGGGTGTGAAAGTTCAGTTTTTTTTTGACTAAGGGTTGAAGAGTTCATCAGGATATTGTGTGACGTCATCGTCATCAGGATATGACGTCATCGTCATCAGGATATTGAGATATCCCTCTATACGAGTTTATCCTGTTGTCGCTAAGTGGTTAGGTAACGGCATAGGCAGAAAGTTGTGAAACATCATCAGGAGGTTTCGAGGGAGCCAGATAAATTAGATCATGATGCTGTTGCTTGTATCGTCGGGTAGCGGGGCATCGAAGGGAAGGTGTTAAGTTGTCGTCATCAGGATATTTGGAGCAACCGGATATTTGGATATCCTGCTGACGAAGGTGGTGTCGAATATCATGATGATGCCGCTTGTGTTTGGCGCCCGATGAACAGTGCAGCCGGAGGATGTTTGCGCCCGTTGATTATCATGATGATGATGATAGGCGACAGGCGGAGGAGGTGAACAATAGTCGGCAGGAGGATAATTGTGCCCGACCGAAATATGATGATGCTGTTGTTGTTTTTAGGAAATATGATGATGATGCTGAGCTGATAGGGATTTTTATCATGTTGTTTGTATTGTTGGCAGCTCCTTCCTGTTAGTTAGCTTCCGTTGCGTTTCGCTCTGCATCACTTATCTTGATTTTGATTATGATATACTGGACCTCTTTTGTCCTGATTCTTGCTTCTACAGAATTTTGCAATATGACCAGATCTATTGCAAATTTGGCAAACAATACTTCTTTGCATATTTGATTGATATCCACTTGATCTGCATTGATTAGCCATATGACCTATTCTATTGCATGCAAAGCATCTACCATTGAATGAATTGTTTATTTGCATATTTCTGCATTCATGAGATTTGTGACCATACCTTTTGCAATCGAAACACTGTCTGGAGAAGGATGTATTAGTCTAATTCATTCTCTTTCTGCACTAATTAGCTTTATGACCAAAGTTATTGCAGTTGTGGTAGTATCCATTGAAGGATGGATATCTTTGAGCATTAGGCTGCCTTACCGGAGGTCTTCTAGACCTGTTCCTTGGATTTTCTGATCCAAAATTCTTCTAACCGGATCCAGAGCTTTCTCCTTTCTCATATCCAAAACCACACTTGTCATCTACCCTCTTTTGACTTTCAAGAAGAACTTCAAGTTGAGTAGAACTTATCTTGAATTTCTCTTTATATTCATTTGATGTTTGAAGATCCCTTTTGAGAGAGACAATTTGATCCTCAAGTTTTTCTTCATTATCTTTAGCATCTTCAAGATCAGATTCAAGATGTCTGATAATTCTATCCATCTTGTGGCAATCTTCTGATTTCTCCTTGAGAGATTGTCTTAGATTATCTTTAGTTTTTCTTTTCTCTTCAACCTCTTGGGTAAACTTCATAACTCCTGATTCCATTTCATGTCTTACCATAATGATTTCTTTTGATAACTTTTCACATAACTTGGTTTTCTCCTTCAGATATTCATTTGTATCATTGGCTTCACTTTGACTTGCCAATTGCTGAAGTAGCTCCTTTCTCTTTTTCATAGAGAGACTTAATTTGTCTTTTAGTTCTCTCATGAAATCATCAGCTTGTTTGAGTCTTTCCTTTAATTCATTGACTTCATAGTTTGACTGCTCAAGATCATTAAGGGCAGTCTTGAGTTGCTCCCTTAAACCATATACATCCATTTGAATTCCCAGATCTTCCTCAAGATGTTAGACTCTATTACGAGGAACTTGGCTCTGATACCAATTGTTAATAACTGAGAGGGGGGTGAATCAGTTATCCTAATTATTTCTACTTTCTAAACTTTCTTAATAATCAATGCAGCATTAATTCAAATAAGCAAACATAACCACGAAATGGAAATACACATGACACAATATTTTTGACGTGGAAACCCTATTAAGGGAAAAAACCATGGGGTGATTAACCCAAGATTGTATTCTCTATTAGAAGAATGGAAATACAAAATGGCACTTGCCAATTAGGGCTCACTGCCCAAGCACACTGCTCACAAGAGGCACACTGCCTACAAGAGACACACTGTCTACAATTTATAAAGAGTGTAATACAATACTTGAACTGATAAGGAGCATCAACATATGCTGGAGTTCAGTTCCGGTTAGGCTCAGTACACTGATCTGCTGCACTTCATCTTTTCTCTTCTTTTTGTGCTACTCTCCTTTCACATACTGGACCTTCCTTTCTGCTTTTATTTGGCTCTATTGCTTTTCTTTGCACATCACCACAAACTACGACACTACTCACAACTAAATCCATCTTGTATATATATGCACACAAGTGATTTCATCACCTTTCTAGTCGGCACCCAGAATAGTCAATATTTTCACAAACTCTGATCTGTTGGCTGAATCCTTGCTTACCAAGTAATGCGGATCAAGGATATACTTGTGGAAGTCATCAATCATGTCGGCCAATCATAACTTATGCCTTGAGAATCTTTACCATCATCAGTAATGCATATGGAATAATGTCTGATGTTTTGCTAGTCAATTCTTCCTCTGTCCACACTGCCAATTAGGAACCTGACACTCAAGTATTCATATCTTTTTCTTCATCTATCACCGGAGGCTAAATCCTTGGAATATATCAGTTAAGGTAGTCCTCTTGACTTCCCCAAATCTGTACTACACCAAGTTACTTCCTCTGAGAGATCCGAACCTAACTGTCAAACCGTGCCACATGCTATGTTCTTGCTTACCAGACCACAACATTCTTCACTATGACTTCTAGTATAGACACACCATGTCCTACAGATGTGTGGGATGAATTTTGTTGCCATCAATGACAACAATCATGAATCCATATAGTGTCTCTTGCCAACAGTTTAAAAGTTAGTTGTGGTTTGTTTTGGAAGGAAATAACATGTATATATGATGGAAAACTCATTGTAAAGGTTTGGGGAATGGTTCTTGAAGATCAAACAATAATCTTTAAAATTTTTGTGTTTTTCTATTAAGACTGATGTTACAGTGAATGGTACAGTTTTGTACGGATTGTCCTTGGCCCAAATTGCATTATATCTGATAGATAAATGTATTAACTCCATTTTGATTTTTGTTTGGTTGGATTTCGTAAAGATTAGAGCATTTTATTGAAGAATTTCTGAAACTGCCTAGTGAAACCCTATTCTAAGGGTTTGAAGTCATAAAATGACTTTCTAAGCCATTTCACCTAGTAGACCTTAAACAAACTTGGTATACTAACATGTCAGGAGTAAGGATTTTGTGTTTATGAGTTTTGTAGGGGCAAGAAAGTCATTTTTGGAGCATTCTAGGTGATGCCTTAGGCTGGTAGAGCCTTTTGTTTTAAGCAGATTGAAGGTACAGAGGTTGGGTTTGATGGAAAAATAGTTGGACGATCATTCCAAATGGTAGAATAGGCATGTACAGACCCAATATGATGTGACTAAGCCATTGGTAGAGTGGAACCAAGTGTGGAAGGTATATTTTCAACAAACCCTCATTGAAACTAGCCTAGAAAAGGCCTAAAGCAAGGGTTTGGTGGTTTGGGAATTAAATGAGCATTCCATCTCCTAAAAGTTGTTGAATTAGAGGTTTTGGAGGTTGTTCAAGGACTATCCATAGGAATTTTGGGCTAGCAAGAAGTTTGAAGTGCACTTGCTTTGGAAAATAGGACTAATTGCCCCTTTGTAGCAGTAAAACAGTCATTTTTAGGAGGATACTTTCCAAAGTAACCATAGTTGGTTTCAATATATGTTGAATCATTCCTCAATAGGTATCTGAAAATCTATTTCTTTTGTGGGTTTGGGTTTTATTTTGAAAGATATGCCTAAATTTCATCATTTTGAGGGCTACTAGCTTTTGGTGCAGCAGCAACAGTGAATTGTTGAGTAGGTTGGTCTGAAACAACCTTACCCAAGTTTTTGATATGTCATACAACAGCATAAAGGGTACTCAAAAAGGTGGATAAGTTGTGGGTTTGAGGTAGTTTTTGAAAGTTATGTTGAAAAGACCCCTTTTGGAAATATGGTCAAATAAGGTCTTGTGATAGTTTTTAGGTGATTTGAGTCTTATTTGGGTGAAATAAGGTCATAATAGACCATCTAAAATGTAATTAGAGTCATTATTTTACAAATATTGTTAATGATGTCATGTTTTGTAATGTTGTCATATAGTGACAAGATAGAGAATATGAAGAGTCAATTGGATATTAGAAAGGTTTTGGTCATGGAATCCCAAGGGACAGTTGGGAAAAAGGTTATAAAAAGGTATAATAAGACCTTGTATGGTCAGTGTAGGACTGCGACTAAGAAGAAGATCAATAAAAAGCTCTATATTCATACAAAAGACTGTGTTCTCTGTGTTTTTGACTAGTAAAACTGTTGTTACAGAGAATTGTACGACCCCATAAAAGTGGGTAATGAGCTAAAAACTATTGGAAACCATGAATGCATGAGGTATCATTGATTTCAATTGGTTTGATTGAATTCCATAAAGATTTGAGAGTTTTATAAGGATTTTGCTGATGGCTAGTCTGGAACCCTGTCTTGAGGGTTTGAAAACATTTGTTATGAACAAATCACCTTTTCACTGTTGGAATCACCTAAGACTCAGTGGATTAAGCATGAGTAGGTCATATTAGAAGTGTTTGAAGTGATAGTGGAGAGATTTGGGGTCCAGAACCAAGAGAACCAATAAACCCTTGTGAGCACAAGCTTAATTAGGCCTAGGAAAAATAGAGGATAGTCAGTTTTTGAGCCTTTTGTTACAAAGTAACCTATGTTGCATTTTTGATATGTTTTAAAAATCCTAAATGGGTATCCAAAAAGGCTCTCATAGTCTTGAGTTGAGGTCTGCATCAAAAGATATGAGTGACAATTTGTAGTTGAAGGGCTAATTGGCTTGAGGGGAGAGCATACCAGTCCATTTTAGGGATTGATATTTCAAAACAAGTATATGTACCTTTGAGATATGTAAAAAAACTCCTTAATGGGTATCTAAAAAGGCATTTATTTTGTTTTTGAGTTGTTTTCAGAAAGTTATATCAAAATTACTACTTCAGTTGTCTTAATTAGGCCTATTTATAGCAACATCAGTGAATTGTTCACTAATTTAGTCTGAAGAAACCCTAGGCAAGTTTCAGATATGTGGTAGAACTCAATAATGGGTGTATAAAAAGGTATACATTTTGTGGGTCTGATGTTGTCTTAGAAAGTTATGGAAAGAAAACAGTGATTGGAGGGCTACTAGCATTTGGTGCAACCAATAAGGAAATGGTAAAGAGTTGAAAGTGCATACTTGAGTAAGGGTTTGGGATGATTGTGTTTGAGTCCCTGAGGTGTAAGAAGACTCCTAGAAACTTTTTTTCGCTTTAAGACCCTAATTATGCCTTGATAAAGGGAGATTGCCTAAGAGGAAAGCCTAAGAAACTTGAAGAATTTGTTGGTATGAGCCCATTGTTATGAAATATGCCTTCATTGTGTTGAGTTCAACCCTTACATTGCATCAACTTTAGAACTTGAAAATCTAGAGTTGGACACTTCATACATGTGTTTACAACACCTCAAAACCACGTAGCAAAATATGTAATAGCGGAGGAAAGCAGACCAAAACAAATGAGTGTTTTGCTCTGAGTCACACTATATTCTGCTCTTTCGGACTTAGCCTGTTTGAGTGTATGATTCTGGTACTTGTCAAGGACTGAAATATTGGAGAAATGATCATCTGAGGGCTGTGAAAAACATACCTAAACCACATGATATGATCTTCTACTGCGGACCAATAGCAATCATTATACTGCTTCTCTGTCATTATTTCTTGTGTACTGTCAACACTTAGACAAAATGACTAAGTTGTTTCTACCAGATGAAAACTTCTATTCTAAACTTGTTCCTTTTCTTGTTGCCATAAATGACAACATCTTTAGACATCATGCACAAGTTGCCAACAAATACCACCAGAACTTCATTGCTTCCTTATTCCTTTTGATATCTATCAGTCCTTGATGTATATGATCAACTAAATAGGAAGAAAAATCATACTGATAATTCAAAGCCACATGCTAAATATCAGCTGCCATATAGGTATAAGCAATGGGAATTCTTTCCTTTTTATCTTCTCCTAAGACCTGACATAATACATAATATGTTTTTGCAAAGTAACTTTCAAAGGTTTCCAGCTAAGGGGTTCTTTCTCACTCTATGGAATCTTGATTGACGTGTTATTTGGACCCTTTTCCCTATGTCTAGGTAAATGTATTGTCATGTAACTACTTTTATCCTTCTGATATTCCTCCTTGAATTCTTCTAGGTCAAAGACTGTACGACAGCCAAATTCAATCCAAAGATTTGAGAAATAGACTCTTTGTTAATTTTTACCGGAGTGCCTCCTCTACCTACCCTTATTACTTGAGCTATCTCATCATATTTTGAATCCATGGCTAGAAGTAAATCAATGTCCTCAAAGATATTGGTGACCACTAGTTTCCCTAAGTCTAGTCTCCACACATTAGAAAGTAGGGAGTGGGCATTTCTTTTGCTCCACCAATGATTAAATAATAGCCATCTAGGAATTGGGATCTCTGCATCTCTATAGCCATAATATTTATCAACCAATCCATCTTTGTATTCAGGGCCACTAACTTTCATCTTTTAAGCACAAGAATTAGGGAGTTGGATTAGAAGGTCTTTGTCTAGGGCTTAGCTTTGGGAGGTAGAGGGAACCTGTGATCATGGGGGAGCCATTTTTAGACAATATTGGAGAAATAAGGGTTTTCTTTTTTCTCTTGTTCTAGTGTTCCCTTTTCACACAATTTTTAGATAAGAATATGATTTGAAAACTAGGCTATAACAATTTTGGACCTTAAAAACAACTTTTATAGAAGGGAAAAGTAGAATAAAAGACCCTCAACAAAACAACAGAAAGTACAAGAAAATGTGCACATAACTAACTAGATTTCTTCACTCAATAGACCTTGTAATGATGCCGGGAAGCCTATGGTAGCTACTAATTTCCTTGCTTCAATACTTCGGATGTTTGAATGAAAATTGCAAGACAATTGTATCATGAACTATATAGAGATAGCCATTAATGTCGGGGCTGAGAACAATCATGTCCACCATTATTTCTAGCATACGTGAACCAGATTTGCAAAATCACTTGGTTCTCAAAATTTTAATATGAACCATCCGATCCTGCAACAACATAATGGATTGGATGGTCAAGATTGGTCCAATAGATTTGATAGCATTTGGCCTACCTCACAATGTTTATCAAGGAGGCTCCACCTCATCTTTCCTCTATGAATCATCAAAAAGGGTGCACCTGTTGAAAAGTGTAAGACAACTAAGAGAGGGGGGTGAATCAATTGTAACCAATACTTCAAAACCATTAACACATCAACCACTTAATCATTGTTATTTTATTTAACCATGAAAACATGAAATCATAAACTTAAACACATTTACACATCTAACACATGAGACACCAGATTTTTACGTGGAAAACCCAATAAGGGAAAAACCATGGCGAGTGTTAGCTCACAAAATAATATGTAATAACAATACCAAAAATTAGAGGCTCACTGCCAAAGTTGGTTAACTAAGATAATAACATCTACACTATGCCAAGGTTCAGTACCATTGAAGCACAATAGATATCCTCTACTCTACTCTTCTTTTTATTTCGCAATTATCTTATCATTTTTGCATCCTGCACCCTAATTCATGACTTCATTACATGTTTTTATACAATTCATCAACCTTGGAATTTACATCAAGGTTGGCATTACAATCATTGACCATTGGAACAATATCCAAGGTCAACAAGGTTGGCATTACAATCATCGACCATTGGAACAATATCCAAGGTCAACAAACATACATACATCAAGATAGGTCTAGACCTAAACAAATTTGAGAGAGAAAAGAATGAATGTGGATCATGCCAAGCCTTAGATGGGACTTAAATGCAATTTTTCATGCAACAACATGCTTTACAAACTTCGAAGCACAACCACAAGTAGTGAGAACAACCAGGTCAGCCAAGACTGGAGTTAACACTAAGAATTTTAGGAACACACTTCATGCACAATCCAGATTATACTTTGTGGACCAATAAAAAGGTAGGAACATGATCTAGAGACTCCCACAAGCATGTTACAATCACTAAGAACATCCACACAACCTCTCAACACTTTATCCATAAGATTCTTCAAACTAAAGCACTTGAACATTACTATCAGCCACTATCATAAAGGAAAGATCGCTTATGGAGCACCAAATCATGAACCATTTGAATCGAAGGCACATAACATCATCACAAACTTAATTTTAGAACTATAGATAGTGAAACTTAAATACAGAGAAATGCAGATCCGAATACATTCTCCATGTCACCACTAAATGCATAGAGAAACAATTTTCACTTTGGTGAATAGAAATCACTCAAATCTTCATACCGGAGGCTCAAACTTGAAACATGGCATCTACAAACATCCCTTAACATTACTTCCAATATGTAGGCAAAGATATTCAATCTACAGGATATGCAGAGAAAAACACTGCACTATTTTGGTAGATAAAGCAATTTTGCACTTGTACTAATTCCTCAAATACTTGTTTAGACTTATTCAAATAACTTCCTTATGTGTTGAAATCAATGACAATAGTTACTACTCATATTTGCAAGAATCTCCCCCTTTGTCATTGATGGCAACACATGATGTGAGAAACCATCAAGACATATAATCTTGTTTTTCTTCTTTGCTCCCCCTCACTTGATGCTTTCTCTGTCTGCAACTTTCTTCTTAGGTTTTTCACATGAAATTCTCCCCCCCTTTGACATCAATGGAAAAGGGTGCCAAAAATTTTCTTTCTTTTTGTACACAACTCCCCCTGTCATCAATACTCCAACACTTACTACTCTTGATCAAAAACTTCCACCTAATCCCCCTGAGGAGTAGCCTTCAAAACATTAATCCAGATAAAAATCAGACTTTGAATACCACTAGACTAATGCATTCCTTATGCATATTTAGTTTAGAGGAGGGGTAATAACCCATAACTTTTCCCTAAGATACTCAAAAGTATCCTTAGGTAGAAGTTTAGTGAAAATATCTACAATCTGATCCTTTGTAGACACATACTCCATCTTTACTTCATTCTCTATTACCTTTTCTCTCAGAAAGTTATAATTTATTGATATATGCTTTGTCCTTGAGTGCATCATAGGATTATTTGAAATGTTTATAGCACTTGTGTTGTCACAAAAGATTGAAATAGGTTCTTCATATACAACTCTTATGTTCTTTAACATTTGCTTCATCCAAAGCACTTGAGTGCAACAACATGCTACAGCAATATATTCTACTTCTGCAATAGACAAAGAAACTAATTCTTGCTTCTTGCTTAGCCATGAAACTAAACTGTTACCCAAAAGGAAAGCACCTCCACTTGTACTTTTTCTATCATTAGCATCTCTAGCCCAATATGCATCTGTATAAGCACTGAGAGTGAAATTAGTATCTTTGGGATACCATAATCCATAGTCTGAATTGCCTTTTAAATACCTCATGATCCTTTTGACTTCCATCACATGTGACTCTTTAGTATCTTCTTGAAATCTTGCCACAAGACAGACTGCATGCATTATGTCCAGTCTGGTATGGGTTAGATAGAGCAGTCCTCCAATCATAGACCTATATTTTTTCTGATCAGTCTTAGGTCATTCATCATTCTTGCTCATCTTACAACTAGTTACCATGGGAGTACATACTAGTTTAGAATCCTCCATTCCAAACTTCTTCAACAATTCTTTCACATACTTGGACTAAGAAATGAAAATTCTTTTTTCTGATTGAGTAATTTGTAGTCCTAAAATGAAATTCATTTCACCAAACATAGACATCTCAAATTCCTTTTGCATTTCCTCTGTAAATTCTTACACATACCTTCATTGCCTCCAAAGATAATATCATCAACAAATACTACAACAATTAGAATTTTATCATTATTGATTTTGAAATAGAGATTACTATCTGTAGTACCTTTGTTGAACCCTAATTGCATCAAATACTTGTCCAACTTTGCATATCAGGCTCTAGGAGCTTGCTTGAGTCCATACAGGGCTTTCTTTAATCTGTGTACACCATGTTACTTTGGTCTGATAACTAGAATCCTTTTGGTTGTTCAATGTAAAATTCTTCTTCTAGTTCTCCATTCAAGAAAGCAAACTTCATATCCATCTGGTACACCTTGAAATCTTTGTGTGCTGCAAAAGCCAAGAACATTCTTATAGCTTCAATCCTTTCCATAGGAGCAAAAGTCTCCTCAAAATCTATGCCTTCGACCTGAGAATATCCTTTGCATACCAGTCTTGCTTTGTTTCTTACGACTTCACCACTTTCATTCATCTTATTTTTGAAAACCCATTTTGTTCAAATCACATTTGAATAGACTGCAAAAGCTACTAAATAAGCACAAAGATGTACCTAATACTCTTACTGATTCCATCACTTGGGTTCTTGTTATCTCCAAGCATACACCAGGGCCAGACAATAATAAAGTACATGCCATTGTGAGAATACATTAAGAATTCTTGGAGAAAGATGAAGCTGATGAAGAAGTGTCCAAGGACACTTAGATATTTTTCTATGTTTTAGTTTTTAAGCCTTGTAAATTTTGATTGACAAAAGCCATGTCATTTTGAAAAATTAAATTACATGGACTTGTGAGATAGAGTCATAAAACAATTAGGACTCAGTTTTTGAATAAGTCAAAGTAATTGTAGATTTCCTATTTTTGCTCTTGGCCTCTCCCTATAAAAAAAGAGGGCCTCTTTTGTAATAGATATTTTTTAGTTATTGAAGTGAAGAACTGCTAAATTGAAGAGCATTTTGAGACTTTATGTTCAAGTTGTAAATCAAAATTTTATCAATAATAAGGAAAGCAAGAGAACATTCAAACTTTGTTTTGAAATATACTTGTGGTGTATGGGAGATGTTCTTATGTCTTTTCTCTTGTACTTTCTTATGCAATTGATCAAATTAGTAGTGTGAGTTTATATAATCTGGGAGATGTTCTATAGCTAATTTTGGAGTCTTTGTGCTACAACATTATCTTTGGAGTTTATGTTTTATGCTCATGAGTTGAAGATATATATATATATATGTTTTTTGGTGCCTGGTAAACTTTTTTTTCATGTGACCGATGATGCTGGCATGACATGCCCTCCAGTACCATGGGGATGGGGGGAGACTAGACCTCGTGACCATCTTTACCGCAATGGAAATTTTACTTATCCAATCGAGCCAGGGCCCCTGTCCTTCATGAGTTGAAGATATTAGAAGACTTTGAGATGCTAGTTATTTTCTGTGTTAATTAATCTCTTGATAGCATATGGTGGAGACTTTGGGATGCACTATGTTCTATACATTTCCAACTTCAACTCAACAAAAGAAATAACAAAAGAATTTGTGCTTTTGTGCTTTTGTGGGTTTCTCGATTATTTCATGTTGGTATCATTTTGAATATTCATATGTTCATTCAATCTTGATATTGGTTATTATTGTTCCAGTAAGTGTTTTTTTATGTTTATTATACATTGTAAAGATTAAGAGAAAACATCATTTCTAAAAAAAGAGAAATAAATGATATGACACCATCCATAGATTAGTTTATAGAGTACATAAATCTAGTTAAGTACTTGTTGATTATAGCGAAATATAAGAAGGGAGCCTCCCCTTTCTAAGAGAAGAGATTAAATCTCATCACACTGTGGTTGATATAACCATTTTTTCATCAGTTAGTTGACGACAAAATATGCACCCAACAGAGTCAAATCATCTTGATAAACCACCATTATTACATTTATAAGATCAAAAAAAGCTACATCCATAGCGCACTGAAATGTGGCTACTGCATTGGTCAATCCAAAGGGCATCCTGATGTATACATATGTTCCCCAGGGAGTAGTAAATGTAGTTTTGTATTTCTTAGATTCTTTAACCATTACTTGGTTATACCCAGAGAAGCCATCCATCATAGACAAGAGTTCACAGCTAGTCACCTTTTGTAGCATGGCCTCCATATTTGGTAAAGGATAGTTATCTTTTAGTGATGCCATATTCAAATTTCTAAAATCAACATAGAGCCTAATATCTTCATTCTTCTTCTTGACAGGAACAATGTTGGATACCCAAGTTGAGTGCCTAATAGGTTTGATTATTCCTCTCTCACTCAACTTTGCCAACTCTTGTTGCATTTTTGGCCTTAGGGTGGGATTTATGGGTCTCTTCTTTTGTCTAAAAGGTTTTACATCAGGGTTCAATGGGATTTCATGTTAGAATAGGTCTTCCCTATACAATTTAAGATCATCATAAGACCATGCAAAAACTTTTTTATGTTTCTTAAGAAAAGAAATCAACATTTCTTTAACCTTAGGGTTTAGGAGCTTACCTATGTAAACAAGCTTTGGCTGAGCCTCAGTCCCTAGATTCACCTCTTCAAAATCATTTTGGTGTACTAGTGTAGACCTAGTAGTTTGTCTGTCATTTCCATCAAAGACTCTTTCCAGAGAAACTAGTCCTCTTGGAATTCTGTTGGTCTTTAACTAGATGATCTCATTGCTAAATATAATTTCTTTTCCATCCACTATCCCCACAAATTCTTGAAAATCAATTTCTTGTGCATGATATTCATCAATACAATTCATGAATTTGTATAAATCCTGATCATCATTAAAAACTTGCCAATGGCAGATGTATAGTATAGAGGGTCTTGTCAAGATCTCAACTTTTGAGATTCCTGCTAGGGTCATATCCTCTGATCTAATTGCAATATTAGCCAAGAAATCAGCCATCACATTTTTATTTCATTCCACCCAATCAATAGAAAAAGCATCAAATTCTTCTATTGTATCCCACACAACATTTCTATACTACCTGAGCCTTTTATTTTTGGAGGCATATTTGGATCTGACTTGTGAAACCACCAATTTAGAATCTCCCAGAACTCTGAGCTTCATAACTCCATGCTTAAGGGTCATTTTTAAACCTATAAGAAAATCCTCATACTCTACAGTGTTGATAGTAGATTCAAAACATAATTTAAAGGACGATCTGAATGTTTTTTCTAAAGGGGAAATAAGCACCACTCTCGCTCTAGAGCCTTCTTTAGAACAAGCCCCATCGAACTACATAGACCATAGACCATCATCTTCCAGGGATGATTTGGGGCTACGGTCTAATGTAGTATCCTGATCAACCTCATCCTACTCAACTTTGAAATTATCAAGATCAACATCAAGAAAATATACTTGATCATCTTCCTCAGTGATACCACCTATTATTTGGGGGCATTTCTTCTCCCTATCAATTTTTACATCTCCACCATCTATGGGAACCATGGCATATGATGAATCCATTTAAATACTACCACTCATAGTAGAAGCCCACTTTCTAGATAATAGCATCCCATACATGGGAGGGATGTTTACCACAATAATATTCATTTTATATTCCTTATGTGGGAATGATGCAAGCTTGAAGCTAATATCCTTAATAATTCCAATGATAGGGGCTTCCTGGGAATCCATGACAAAGCACTTCCCATAGTCCTTAGTTACTTGTAAGTCTAATATTTTGATGAGTCCAAGTGGCATTATGTTAGCAAAGGTGCCTGAGTCAATCATACAATTTTTACAAACCTTCCTTTTATCATTAGAGTGACAAAGAAAGAATTTATGTGTGAAGGACACTTTTGTAGAGTCATTCCTAAATAGACTTCCGGTATTTTAGCACTCCACTTCTTAGCATCTTTGGGTACTACTTTCTTTTCTTCAGACTATTTGTTACATTCACCAGCTACCCCAAGTGTACCTAGGACTGCATCATTTATTGCAGCCACATCCCTAGTTTTATGATCTAGTATCCTCATCATTTCTAACAAGGGAATTGTTACTCTAATCTGATTGAATATATGGGCCATGTCCAATGGGACATATTTGGGTACTATACTAGTACAAGTTGTATCAGTATTTACTACAGGGGTCTGGGGTGTGCTATTTTTACCAGACTTTTCTTCTATAAGGATTTTCTTGGCATTTTCTTTCTCAGCTAGTATGTTTGCCTTAGGATGTGGGTTATGATGTTGATTATGTTTTCCCACAACTTCCTTAGACATTCCTAGAATTCCCACATCTCTCCTAGGGTTAGGAACATTCTATTTTTCTTTTATAAAAATGCTTCCTGCATTTCCTTTTGTACTACTTTCTCCTTGATTTTTCTTACTTCCAGGTTGTAGTCACTTTTAACTTGAGCAATCTTTGAAGTAGTCAGGGCCTTGATTTCCTCATCATTGGGTCTTCTCAATCAGATGTTAGAATCCTCAGTATTTAGCTGAAGAACACAATTAACATTCCTATTTGCATTTGGGATAGATTATTTCTTATTCAACTCTCCCCTTTCTATTGTGACCTCATTTTATGAACATTCACTGTCAAAGGTAACATAATCTTGTTGAATGACTAATTTAGAATCTCCATAGACATGTAAATATTTGATATTCCACTGAACTACCATGTGGAGTCCTATAATTAAAGATTCATATTTGGCAACGTTGTTTGTGCATGGAAAAGCTAGCCAATATGACTTAGGAATACAATTTCCCTGTGGTGTGATGAAGATGTTTCTAACTCTTGAACCATGCTGGGTATATGAACTGTCAAAGTAAAGCTGCCATAAAACTGATGGATAGATATTGAATATCCCCTCATCTAGAAAATTAGAAAGCATAGAGTGTGTATCTATAACATGATCATTTGCTATTTGATCAGTGATGACTTGTCCTTTGATTGATTTACGATCAACATACTCAATATCAAACTCACTAAGAACTATGACCCTATTTTCTTGTAAGAGTTGCCTTGGATAAAAGATATTTCAATGGGCCTATCTTGGAAATGAGCTTAGTTTATTGATTTAACATGTAGTGTCACAAATTTTGGGAAGTAAACACCATAGCTAGACATGCTCACTCCATAGGAGTATAGTTAAGCTCATAACCTATTAAGGTGTGACTAATGTAATAGATTGCTTGTTCTTTACTAGAATCATCATGTTGTGCCAAGAGAGCACCAAGTGTAGTTGATATGGTAGAGATGTATGTCTCCTTGAAACTGGTGGCACCAAAACTAGAGGTGTAGCAAGATATTCTTTCAATTGATCAAATGCATGTTGACACCTACTATCCCATCTGAAAGTTACATATTTATGGACTAAGTGTAAAAAAGGTTGGTATTTGTCAGCAAGTTGTGATATGAAACACCTGATAGACTACAATTTTCCTTGTGGACTTCTTAGTTGTTTTACATTAGGAGGAGCCATCTCAATTATAGCCTTGAACGTGGTAGGATCTACTTCAATTCCTCTATGAGACACAATGTATGCCAACAATTTCCCATATGTAACGCCAAAGACACATTTTTTGGGGTTGAGTCTAACTTGATACTATTCTAACCTTTCAAAGATCTACTCCAAGACCTGTAGGTGACCTTCTCTAATAGCTAATTTTCCCAATAGATTATCAACATAATCTTCCATAATGGTGTGAAAAAGGTCAAGAAATATAACAGTCATCGCCCTTTGGTATGTTGCTCCTACATTTTTCAAGCCAAAAGGCATGACTTGCCAACAATAGGTGCCCCAAGGAAATGTGAAAGTTGTCTTGTGTTGATCTTCAGGTTCTATCATAATCTGATTATAACTGCAAAAACCATCCATTAAGGAAAGCATTTCATGACTAGTTGTCAAGTCTACAATGATGTCAATATTAGGCAGAGGAAAATCATCTTTTGGACATGTCTTATTAAGATCCCTGAAATCAATACATATATGAATGCCCCCAATGACTTTGGATATAGGTACCAAATTAGAAACCCAGTCTGAATAGTCAATAGGGCATATGAATTTTACATCTAGCAACTTCTAAAGTTCTGCCTTAACAAGTAATGCTATCTGGGGATGCATTTTATGAAGCTTCTATTTAATTGGCTCAGCATTTGTGAATATTGCTAAGTGATGGACCACTAATGAAGGATCCAACCTAGGAATATCTTCATATGACCAAGCAAAGTTAACTGTCCTTTTCATGAAGAAACCTATAAAATCCTTTTTCTCTTGTTCTGAAAGAGGTGCTGCTAGGAAGGTGATTTTTGGGTTTTGTGTTGTTCCTAGATTGATTTCCTGTGATTTCTTGACTAAAAGTGAATAATTTTCTTGATATGTTGAAGGCAAGGGAAGGTTAGATCCTCCATCCTTAGGCACTTCAGAGAGGTTTTCACCATTAGTTACATCCTTTACTTTTACCCTTTTAGGATTCAATGACGCCACAATGTGGTTTTCACCAAGGGATCTGATATTTTGATTTTTTCTTTTGTGACTAGATGACTTGGCATTCTTTCCAAAGTATGTTGTGTGGGCTAGGTCCATAACAAAGCCTACTTTGTGGTCACCAAGTGGAATACCATCTTGGAGTCCCATGAATTTTGTGAGGGCTTCATCATTCTGAAAGTTATCAAGAACATAAGCCTCTTATTGATCCCAATAGATAAGGTTAGGGTATACGAGTTAAAGGCTCTAGTTTTTGTCATGGATGTGAGGGATACAAATGATATCATGAATATGGAGGTCTCAATAAATAAGTTGGTGAGGTGTAACTAGGATTCATCAATGGTATCCTTGTTAGAAATTGCAACTGCGGTAAAAGCTTTCTCTACTTCGTCGAGAATAAACTCAATGTCTGAGGATTGTGGTACCTCCTTTCCATATCCTAAACCATGTTTATTATTTTTCTTTGTCACAAAAATGGGTTCTTTGTTTCCTTGTTCATGGAATCCAAGACCACCTTGGCCTTTGTAACCCATGTTCTTAACAATGCAGAGACCTCTGCTATACTTCTCAATTGGTAACGTGACTAGATCTTGGTCTTCTATTTGAAAGGAAGCTAGGTGTGTAAAAATTGCTTCCTACACTAATCTAATGAGGAGAGATGTATGTAAATTCAATTTTAGTTCTTACAACTAGAGCAACATAGAACATCTAACAGAGATATTGCAGCAATACACATACACACGGAAAGTAGACAGAAGAGAGAGAGACAAGATATACGTGGGGAAAACCCTTATGACTGAAAAACCCCACTCCAAAACATAGCTCAAATGTATTACAGTAAAAAATAACAGATTACAATACAGTTTCAAAGCCAATGCTCTTTCAGGAGTCTTCAAATGTCGAATATGGAGATATTCCAACAGCATAACAGTACCTGTACAAAACAACACTCCTTATTTCCCATCCAAGCACCTATTTTTATAGAGTTTACAAGGAAAATATGGAACCTTCTAGAGATGGGCATCCATCTTGGACTCATGCCCCAAAACCCATGCCTAAGGACACTTGTCCAACATCCCATCCCAATGTGGGTGCCTTGTCCCAAGATAGGCTATGATAGATGCTCTTACGCA
The DNA here is from genome assembly GCA_027924645.1 of Cunninghamia lanceolata. Taxonomy (NCBI): domain Eukaryota; kingdom Viridiplantae; phylum Streptophyta; class Pinopsida; order Cupressales; family Cupressaceae; genus Cunninghamia; species Cunninghamia lanceolata. The sequence continues at coordinate 2,865,001 of BSBN01000160.1, read as the reverse complement.
CCTGACAACTGTCATAGAATCTGTCATAACTGATAGCACTTACAGTTGTAAGAGAATCTATCATACACTGACTAAAAATATCTTATTCCTCTTACAACATGTCATAACCTCCCTTGACCACACAAAGATGCCTTTCTCTCATGCAAAGATACTCACTGACACCTGTCATTAAATAAAATTAATTTGAGGTTTTGGGGGCGTTGCCCTCGAGCCCCCATGGGGGCACTACCCCTCAACCTCGCCTTGTAGTGTGATAGGGAGCACGCCAGGGGCACTACCTCTAAACCCCATAAGGGGCTCCGCCCCTTGACCCCTTCTTGGGGATGCTGCCCCCAAACCCCCCTTAATTATTCAAGGGGGAAACCGCGGCTGCCAAAGTCACCAAAATTTATACTGCTGCATGTAAACAAGGTGCCAACTATGCCAACTCAACATGGGATAAATAAATACAACATTAGGAATTTGCAAAGGTTGAGACACCTTAATTCCCAACATTCTCCCACTTGTCGAACACCTTGAAAGGACCAAAATCAATGACAAGATTTAACTGCTAGGTGCCTGTTGGCAAGATACACTATATGGATTCATGATTGTTGTCATTGGTGGCAACAAAGTTCATCCCACACATCCACAGGACATGGTGTGTCTCTACCGGAAGTTAGAATGAAGATTGTTGAGGTCCGGTAAACAAGAACAGAGGTTATGGCAACGTCTGACAGATAGATTCAGATCTCTCAGAGGAAGTATCTTGGTGCAATGTGGATTTGGGGAAGTAAAGAGTACTACCTTAAGTGATAGATTCCAAGGTTTTAGCCTCTGGTGATAGATGAGGCAAAAGATATGAATACTTGAGTACCGGGTTCTTGAGTGACAGTGTGAACAGAGGAAGAATTGACTGACAGAACATCAGACTACTTTCCGGATGTGTTACTGATGGTGTTAAAGGTTATGAAGGCATGAATCATGTTTGGCTAACATGATTAATGATTTCTACAAGTCTATGCTTGATCTGCATTACTTGATGTGTAAGGATTTAGCCGATAGAATAGATTTTGTGAGAAGATTGACTGTTCCGGGTGCCGACTAGAAAGATAATGAAATCACTTGTGCAGATATATAGGATGGATTTAGTTGTGAGAGGTGTTGTGGTGATATGTGGTATGTGAATAAAAGTAGAGCAGAGCAGAAGTAGTAAGGAAGGTCCGGTATGTGAAAGGAAAGTAGCATAAGAGAAGAGGAAAGATGAAGTGTAGCAGATCAGTGTATTGAGCCTAACCAGAAATGAACTCTAGCATATGTGGATGCTTCCAATCAGTTCAAGTATTGTATAACATTCTTTTGTAGACAGTGTGTCTCTTTGTAGGCAGTGTGCCTCCTTTGTGAGCAGTGTGCTTTGGCAGTGAGCCCTAATTGGCAAGTGCCATTTTGTATTTCCTTATTCTTCTAACAAAGAATAATCCTTGGGTTAATCACCCCATGGTTTTCTCCCTTAACAGGGTTTCCATGTCAAAAATACTATGTCATGTGTTTTTCCATTTCATGTTTGCTTATTTGAATTAATGTTGCATTGATTAATAAGTAAGTTCAGAAAGAAGAAATAATTAGGATAACTGATTCACCCCCCCTCTTAGTTATCAACAATTGGTATCAGAGCTAATTTCCTCCTAACATAGCCTAACAGCTTAAGGAAGATCTAGGAGTTCAAATGGACGCATATGGTTTAAGGGAGCAACTCAAGACTGCCATTGAGGATCTTGACCAGTCAAACTTTGAAGTGAATGAATTAAAGGAAAGACTCAAACAGGCTGATGATTTCATGAGAGAACTAAAAGACAAATTAAGTCTCTATGAAAAAGAGAAAGGAGCTGCTTTAGTAATTGGCAAGACAAGGTGAAGAAAGTAATGCAAATGAAGAGCTGACTGAGAAAACCAAGTTATGTGAAAAGTTATCAAAAGAAGTCATTATGGTAAGACATGAAATGGAATCAGGAGTTATAAAGTTTACTCAAGAGATTGAAGAGAAAAGAAAAACTAAAGACAATCTAAGACAATCTCTCAAAGAGAAATCAGAAGATTGCCACCAGATGGATAGAATTATCAGACATCTTGAATCTGATCTTGAAGATGCTAAAGATAATGAAGAAAAACTTGAGGATCAAATTGTCTCTCTCAAAAGGGATCTTCAAACAACAAATGAATATAAAGAGAAATTCAAGATAATTCTTCTCAACTTGAAATTCTTCTTGGAAGTCAAAAGAGGGCAGATGACAAGTGTGGTTTGGGATATGAGAAAGGAGAAAGCTCCAGATCTGGTCAGAAGAATTTTGAATCAGAAAATCCAAGAAACAGGCCTAGAAGACCTCCGGTAAGACAGCCCAATGCTCAAAGATATCCATCCTTCAATGGATACTGCCACAGCTGCAATCACTTTGGTCACAAAGCTAATCAGTGTAGAAAGAGAGTGAATCAAATTAATTCATCCTTCTCTGGACAGTGTTTTAACTGCAAAAGGTATGGTCACAAGTCTTATGAATGCAGAAATATGCAAATGAACAAATCATTCAATGGTAGATGCTTTACATGCAATAGAATAAGTCATATGGCTAATCAATGTAGATCAAGTGGATATCAGTTAAATATGCAAAGAAATGTTGTTTACCAAATCTGCAATAGTTCCGGTCATAATGCAAAATTCTGTAGAAGCAAGAATCAGGAGAAAAGAGGTCCGGTATATCATAATCAGAATCAAGATAAGGGTAAACAAAAGGTGAATGCGGATGAAGTTAGGAATGAGATGAACAAGATTTGGGTGAAGAAAAGTTTAGAGAATGTAGAGGTTGGATCCACACCAGACTCTGCTAGTGATGTTCCTTCCGGAAACTAAAAGGTGAGCTCTGGCTCAGGGGGAGACACAAAGAAAACCTTGTTCCCCCAGCCAGTTAAGTGGTGCCTAAAATTGGCACATGAGAAGCTGCGGATCAAAGGGTTTCTAGAGAAACATGTAAAGAAGGTTAGGTAAAGATCTGAGAGATCTGCAAGAAAATTTAAAAGGTTCAATTCCTTCAGAATTGGTCGAGTTAAGCAAGTCTTCCAGTAAAATAGGTTTCTCACAGGATTAGCCAGGTATGAATCCAAACTGATACAGCTGGATCTGTGGATATATAAGATGATCAAAAGGACAAGTGGATATGATGATTCATCACCAACATCTATCACAAGGGAATCATAATGATCTAGATGAGTTTCTTCCTCCTTGAACAAGGAAAACTAGGCAAACCAGAATGAATTAGGTTGCGCATTTATTGCAGGGTGAAAATTAGGGCTTCTTGGAATAAAAGAGTTCATTTGTCTATCATTTACACACTTGTACACTCACATGCAAAGAAGAAAGAAAAGGAGCTCTGCAAACAACTTCTCCCAAAAGATCAAGGCAACTCTTCATACAACTCTATTCAGATTTCTTCGTGTGCCCTAACCTGCGTAAAAGGTATTTATCATTCTTGATATCCTTCAGTAAGATTGTTTGATGATGGCTACTCTGAATATAGTAAAGATCTCTGATAGACCTCAGCCCTCATTTAAGAAACATCCATATAAATCCTTGGAGGTAGATCCCTTAGGTGCATTTTCCAGTGTTCTGCATGGTGTTTTACACACTGAAGATATTAAGGTATATATACATGCAAATGTTGAAGAGTTTGGGGATTTCAAACTAAGAGATATCTATCACAAACAACTGTTAGATGATTCATTTGAGCTCAAATCCCAATACATAGGCCTTCAGAACAAGCACTTTGCACAATACATACATTTCCCCTATTTTACGGAGGATGAATGGGTTAGGTACATTTTGAGCAGAATACATGACAATTTCATGTGGTTAAATGAACCATTCAAGATCACTAAAGATGCCATCAAGGCAGTTATCGGATTACACTCATCCGATGGGATTCCTGTTCTTAAATCTATAAAGAACCAAACTGTGAGTGAGGCTATTGGTTCTAAGTTTGAGAAAAGAGCAATGACAGTAGATGACATCACTGATCCGAATGTCAAGTTTGCTTCTATGATCATTGGATATAAGATATATCATTCTACCAGAGAAAATTCTGTACCTAGAACTGCCATCTATACTGCTTATGAAATGTTAAGAAAGGATGCAGACTATGATCTTTGTCAGCTTCTCTTGAACCAACTCTTGGAGAATCTACAGAAAATCAAGAAAGACAAAAAGAATTCATTCAAGTATGGTGGATTAATATTGTGCTTATTCTTCTACTTTATGAATGAGCTTCTCGGATCTAATGGCTGGGTATGGGAGAATGATAGACCGGTAGCTATCCAAATTAGAGATTATTTGCATGGACTTGGTGACAACAAAGCATAAAATACAGCTCTGTGGGGGTATTTCAAGAACTTTCAAAACATGATGCAAGCAAGAGAAAGGATTCCCTAGTCTCTTGTTGAGAAATACAAAGACACAATCTACTTTATGGTAGAGACTGATCAGTGCCTAATGGAGGCAGTAGAACCAAGGACAGTTTGGATCATGCCCATGGGGTATGAAGTTGATGAACAGATTATGGAGTTGCATGTTCAACACATGCTAAGCCAGCCTAAAGATCCAAAAGCAGAAAAGTTTGGAACTTATGAGGAGCTAAGTATAAAAATCCATGTTGAACTCAGAGAACCAGAGATCAAGAGGAAGGTGAGAAAAGAAGTAGAAAATATTGCCCAAGGCCTTGGCATCTTAAAGGAGGCACTTGATGCCCACAAGAAAAGGATAGAAAGGGCTGAGGAAGAGAAGAAAGAGGTAGAAAAGAAAAGTAAGGAAAGCGCTCTGATAGAAACCTCAACCCGAACCAGATCATCAAAAAGATCTGCACTTGTCACAGCCAAAAGCTTAAAACTGGAAGTTCAGGCATCTGGTAAAAGAGAGAAAAGATCAAAGACAAAAGCCACAAGGGCTTATGCAAGTCAAAAGGATGAAGAGGAAACCAAATCAGATGAGGAGATCAAGAAACTAAAGAAGAAGAAGAAATCATCCGGTCAAGGAGAAGAAGAGAAGGAAGAGGAATTTGTTGAAAAACCTACTCTCCTTAGATGATGTAGTAAAAGCAGTCACTATGGATGGCAACCTACAACCCTTAACAGAATTCTATGATTATTATAATGAAGCAGATAAAAAGATTCTGGAGGAAGCCACAGTTAAGTTTTTGAACATTTACAATAAAGCTTTTATTGAAATTATCTCTCTAATTCCTAAGAGTCTAGAGAAGGAGTTGGAAATGAGAAAGACCAATGCCATGGCAAAAGACCTTGAGATCTAGGAACAGATAGCTATTCAGTTATATCCTTCAATCGATCCCAAAACAATGAATATGATATTCAAGGATTGCAAGGATGAGTTTAGGAGCAAAGCAAGGATGAATCAGCTCATGCTTGGTGAGACTGACAAGGTAGCCAAGGACACTGAAGAGATTCTCCAGAAAGCCTTCAAAAGATTTAATCTTCCTATTATAGAGGACTTGGGTACTGATCCCTCAACCATAAATGTTGTAGAAGAAACTCCTGAGAAAATGATAGAAGAGGTGGGCCCTGAATAGACTAACATTTCTCCTCTGGTTTCCCCTACAATCTCTGGATCTAAAGGAGAAGAAAAATTATAGGAGAAAGAAGCAGAGGTGAAGGAAAAAGAAGATGACAGTGCTAAGGTTGTAGAAGGAGAGAAGACTTCAGCAGAGAAAACCACAATTGCTAGTGGTGAAGGAGAGAAAACTCCTAAGGATAGCTCCAAGACTGCAGAAGAGAAGAAACATCTGTCTCTGGCAAGAGACACTGCACAAACTGTCCAAGAATTCTTGAACAAAGAAACAATGGAGATTGATGAACTAGAGCTTCTACAAGGTCCATTCAATTTTGATTCTCTTTCTTCGGTATAGACAATGAAGATAGCTTCATTCACAAATGCTAAGGCTAATGAAAAACTCCTAAAGTCTCATATGGAAGACTGTGAGTTGATAGAAGCTACTTTCAGAGTTCTTGAAAAGATTATGCCATCGGTTCATAAAGATCCCACAGCCTCCACTTCCGGTAATCTCAAGACTCTAGTCAGCAGTGTTAATACACATTTTGATTCACTAGAGAAGTTAGCAGAAGATAAGGTCCGGAAGGAATTTCTTGCAAAAAGATTATCAGAGGTACAAAGTTTGATAAGTAATGATAGGAGAAATATGAGTATAGGGATAAAGAGCTTAGAAAATGCTCTTATAGATGGCAGAAAAATATACAAATTTTGTATTTCATGGTCCAAAGTAACAGTAGAGATTGAGAAGAAAATAAAAGAGCAAGAGGATAAACTACTAAGTTTGTCTCAAAGTTTTGATCCTCTCTCTTCCTCCATAGTCAATCAAGAGTGTCAGACTATTGCAATCACAACTGCAATAAAGAATTTTGAGAAGGAAAGGAAGAACATGATCAGCTGGATGGGTGAACTTAGGAGGATCATTGTCCCTAAGTTAGAGGCCATGCATGAGGCCATAAGTGAAGCTCAAATCACAGCCCAGACAAATGATCCAATAGATCTAAAAAGGGCAGATGCGTTTGTATTCCTGTTGAGTGGTCATATCTCAATTTTGGATAGAATGAAGCAAAGTTGGGCTACATAATTTATTCAATTGAAGACAACTTTTGTAGACATACTTAAGTATATGTAAGTATGCCATATGTATATACTTATGCGGCTAAGTATAGTAAAATTTTTGAAAATTTTGGTGTACGAACCCTACCCTTTGCCATTGATGTCAAAGGGGGACTAAAGAGCAATGGAAAATGAGGAATCCAACTAAGGGGGAGCTCTAGAAAATATATATAAAGACAGAGCATCAGCCAAGGGGGAGCCTAGTGTAAACACTTAGTCATTTTTCACTAAGTGTTGCCATCAATGCCAAAGGGGGAGATTGTTGGCAAGAGACACTATATGGATTCATGATTGTTGTCATTGATGGCAACAAAGTTCATCCCACACATCCGCAGGACATGGTGTGTCTCTACCGGAAGTCAAAATGATGATTGTTGAGGTCCGGTAAACAAGAACAGAGCTTGTGGCAAGGTCCAACAAACATGTCTGGATCTCTCAGAGGAAGTATCTTGGTGTAGTGCAGATTTGGGGAAGTAAAGAGTACTACCTTGAGTGATATATTCCAAGGTTTTAGCCTCTGGTGATAGATGAGGCAAAAGATATGAATACTTGAGTACTGGGTTCCTGAGTGACAGTGTGAATAGAGGAAGAACTGACTGACAGAACATCAGACTACTTTCTGAATGTGTTACTGATGGTGTTAAAGGTTATGAAGGCATGAATCATGTTTGGCTGACATGATTAATGATTTCTACAAGTATATGCTTGATCCGCATTACTTGATGTGTAAGGATTCAGCCAATAGAACAGAGTTTGTGAGAAGATTGACTGTTCCGGGTGCCGACTAGAAAGATAATGAAATCACTTGTGTGGATATATATGTAGGATGGATTTAGTTGTGAGAGGTGTTGTGGTGATATGTGATATGTGAATAAAAGCAGAGTAGAGCAGAAGCAATAAGGAAGGTCCGGTATGTGAAAGGAAAGTAGCATAAGAGAAGAGGAAAGATGAAGTGCAGCAGATCAGTGTACTGAGCCTAACCGGAACTGAACTCCAGCATATGTGGATGCTTCCAATTAGTTCAAGTATTGTATAACATTCTTTTGTAGATAGTGTGTCTCCTTGTAGGCAGTGTGCCTCCTTTGTGAGCAGTGTGCTCAGGCAGTGAGCCCTAATTGGCAAGTGCCATTTTGTATTTCCTTATTCTTCTAACAGAGAATAATCCTTGGGTTAATCACCCCGCAGTTTTCTCCCTTAACAGGGTTTCCACGTCAAAAATACTGTGTCATGTGTTTTTCCATTTCATGTTTGCTTATTTGAATTAATGTTGCATTGATTAATAAGTAAGTTCAGAAAGAAGAAATAATTAGGATAATTGATTGACCCCCCCTCTCAGTTATCAATAGGGCCAAGAGGCCCATAGACTCCAAACACCATCTGAACTTCTTTGTGCCCACTGGTTTCATCAATGCATCTGTAACATTCTTCAAAGTATCTACCTTCTCCAAATTTACCTTTCCATCCTCAACCATGTCTCACACAAAGTGAAACTGAACATCAATGTGCTTTGTTCTAGCATGGAAAGTTGGATTCTTCGCAAGGCAAATTGCACTCTGACTATCACAACTAATCGCGATTTGACCTTCATCAACACCAATATCTAAACATAATCTCTTAAGCCAAATGGCTTCCTTACAAGCATGAGTTGCTACCATATACTCAGGTTTTGTCATGGACAAAGCAACAATAGGTTGTCGCTTACTAATCCAACTAATAGCACCACCAAACAATGTAAATACATAAGGACTGGTGGATCTCCTACTGTCAATGTCACCTGCCCAATCTAAATCCACAAATCCATGAATATCAACAAAATATGAAGGTCTTGAAACATTACCATGATAGCAAATGGAATACTCAGAAGTACCCATCAAATATCTGAACACTCACTTAACTGCATCCTAATGAACTCGTCCAAGATTAGCCATAAATCGACTAAGGACTCCCACTACTTGGGCAATGTCTGGTCTTGTGAAAATCATAACATACATCAAACTACCAACAACACTAGCATAAGGTACTCTGCTCATGTCCTCCACCTCACTAGGAGATTTTGGACAATCCTCAATAGACAACTTTGTCCCCAAGGAAATGGGAACACACAATGGTCTACAATCTGCCATGCTAAACCTATCCAACACGGTCTTCACATACTTACTCTGGATTAACCAAAGTTTTCTATTGGTTCTGTCTCTTTTGATTTCCATTCCTAGAATGTACCTAGCTGCCCCTAAATCTTTCATTTCAAACTCTGCTGACAATTGAGATTTAAAATCAAAAATTATATTTCTACCCTTCCTAATGAGCAACATATCATCAACATACAGTGCAACAATGAGAATACGATCACCATCACATTTATAATACACAGTGATCTAATTTTGATCTCACCAATCCAATTGACAACACAAAGGCATTAAACTTCAAGTACCATCTCCTAGGGGATTGCTTCAAACCATACAAATACTTTTTAAGTTTGCAAACCAAATTTTCTTTACCTTTCACCATGTAATGCTTTGGCTGTGACATGTAGATTTCTTCCTCCAAGTCACCATGAAGGAAAGTTGTCTTCACATCTATCTATTCTACCTCCAAGTCATAAGCTGCTGTGAGATACAACAAGAATCGAATGGATGTCAGCTTTGCAATGGGAGAGAAGATCTCACCATAATCTATACCCTCCACTTGTGAATACCCCTTCACAACCAATCTGGCCTTATACTTCTCAACACTACCATCTGCACCAGATTTCTTCTTGAACACCTATTTGCATCCAACGGGTTTCCATCCAGGAGGCAAAGGCACCAAGTCCCAAGTTTCATTCTTTTCCAAAGAAGCCATTTCATCCTCCATGGCCTCCTTCTAGGAACCTACATCTTTCATGTCCATAGCCTCTGATACAATTCTAAGTTCATCACTGTTAGTAACCAAAGCATAAGCACAACTAGAATCAAGAAATGTAAAACCAAACCTTTCAGGTTGCTTTCTTATCCGTGTAGACCTCCTCAAGAGCTGAGGTTGAGGTTCAACTTCTTCATCCAAGCTTTCAGAGCTGCTAGAGCTCTCCTCATCATCAGGTCCAACATTGTCTTTCTGTTTAGTCTTCTCAGGGGTAGCAGGAAACTAAACAACATCCTCTTTCTTTACTATTTCTTCTGGTTGTAAAATAGTGGAAGAAGGTGTAAGCTCTCTGAAGATGACACTTCTTCTATACAACACTTTTTCAGCCACAGGGTCCTAAAGCTTGTATCCTTTCACACCGACACCATAGCTAATGAAGATACACTTAACAGCCTTGTTCTCCAAATTTGACCACTTCTCCCTAGGCACATGTGCATATGCCTCACAACCAAAAACATGAAGATGCCTTATTGAAGGCTTTCTACCAGACCACACCTCCATGGGTGACTTTCCAACAAGAGCCGATGTAGGAGATCTATTTACCAGATAGCAAGCAGTGGCAATAGCTTCAGCCCAAACCTTTTGTTCTAAGCTAGCTCCACTAAGCATACTCCTAGCCTTCTCCATCAATGTCCTATTCATCCTCTCTGTAACTCCATTTTGCTGTGAGGTGTATGGAGTTGCCTTATGTCTTTCAATCCCAAGTTCCTTGCAATACTTATCAAATTTTGTAGAACAGAACTCACCACCATTGTCAATTCTCAAACATTTAATCTTTTTACCAGTCTAATTTTTAGCAAAGGCCTTAAACTCCTTAAACTTGCTATAGACTTCAGATTTGCTTCTAAGAAAATAAATCCATGTCATTCTACTATAATCATCTATAAAAGATACAAAATATACAGACTTTGATAATGAAGGAACATTAATAGGACCAAACACATCAGAATGGATAAGGTCCAACACACCAGAAGACTTATGAGAACTCGAGTAAAACTGAACACGGTTTTGTTTTCCATAAATGTAATGTTCAAAAAAGTTGAACTCAAGATTACAATCATCTAACCGCTCAACGAGGTTCTTATTTTTCAGGGTACATGGACTCTTCTCACCAATGTGGCCAAATCTCTTATGCCATAGCATTGTCTTTTTAGCAGGCATTTTAACTTCCAATGCACGATTACAACCATCAAGACTAGAAACAACATATTTCTTCACTGCTCATTCAGATGGTGCGGATGAAGTGACTGTTTCCCTCTTCCTTGAGTCAGAAGAACTATTGAATTGTAAAATGCATGCTTCCAGATGAAACAGAGTACCTCTCCTAGTACCCTTAGCAAGCACCATAGCTCCTCTAGTCATCTTGCATCCTTCTTTCAAAAAGACAACCTGCACACCTGCATCATTCAAACTACTTACAAAAAGTAGGTTCCATTCTAAGCCTGGGATGTGCATAACCCCAGAGATCCCCTTCACTCAACCATTAGGGAAACAGATAGAGACTCTTCCATGACCAACAATCTTCAGATGAGAGTCTTCACCTAGATACACCTTTCCACCATCGAACTCCTCATACTTAATGAACTAGTCTCGATGCGAGGTCATAGCCACACATCGTCAGATGCATGGGTTGCCAGGGTTGTGATGAAAGCATCACCATCATCTTGTGACTTATTAGAATTTGAATCAGGAGCTTTCTTCTTCTTCTTCTTCTTCTCCTCTTTGCATTCCTTTCAGAAATGCCCAGTTTTGCCATAGTTCCAACAAAGAGCCTTTGACTTTCCAGGAGATTTGGATCTCCCATGGGATTTGGATCTACCCTTCTCATCTTTCTTGTCCTTCTTCTTCCCTTTCTCCTTGGGTCTTCCATGAACTGCAAGGGCCTCTTTGGCTGCCTCAGAAGACTTTCTCTGCATCTCTTCAGACAAAAGTGAAGAAACCACTTCTTCCATTTTGAATGTGGATGTGGTGCTTCCAATCGCCATGACAAGATGATCCCATGAGTCTGGCAAAGAACAAAGCAAGGTCATACATCGATCCTCCTCCTCCATCTTTACACCAATATATGTCAATTGTGCAACCAGCATGTTAAAAGCATTCATATGTTTAGCAATGGATCCTTTGTCCTCCATTTGAAGAGAATACAACTTCTTTCTCAGGAAAATTTTATTAACTAGGGATTTGGCTTGATACACATCTCCCAACTTCTTCCAAAGTATTTTTGCAGTAGTCTCCTCATGGACATTTAACATAACAAAATCAACAAGACTAAGTCTTATGACACCCTTAGCTTTCTGATCCTTGAGATCCCACTCATCTTGTGACATTGCAGCTAGTTTAGTTCCATTAACACTTTCCCAAAGGTCTCGGTCAACAAGCATGTCTTCCATCTTGAGCTTCCACAGCTCAAAATTACTGCCATTGAACTTCTCCACTTCAAACCTTCCTGATGTACTCGCCATCTCCTTGCTACAATAGAAATCAAAATACTCTACACAGACTCCCTCTCAACTTAAGATCAGCTCAAAAAACCCCTACCCAACAGCTAAGACCAAAACTAGCCAGGCTCTGATACCAACTGAAGGAAAGCTAGGTGTGTGGAAATCACTTCCTACACTAATCTAATGAGGAGAGATGTATGCAAATTCATGTTTAGTTCTTACAACTACAATAACATAGAACATCTAACAGAGATATTGCAGTAATACACATACACATAGAAAGTAGACAGAAGAGAGAGAGACAAGATATACGTGGGGAAAACCCTTACGAGTGAAAAACCCTACACTCCAAAACACAACTCAAATGTATTACAGTAAACAATAACAGATTACAATACAGTTTCAAAGCCAATGCTCTTTCAGGAGTCTTCGAATGTCAAATCTGGAGATATTCTAGTAGCATAACAGTACCTATACAAAACAACACTCCTTATCTCCCATCCAAGCACCTATTTTTATAGAGTTTACAAGGCAAATATGGAACCTTCTAGAGATGGGTGTCCATCTTGGACTCATGCCCCAAAACCCATGCCTAAGGACACTTGTCCAAAATCCCATCCCAATGTGGGTGCCTTGTCCCAAGATAGGCTATGATAGATGCTCTTACGCACCTTACAACTGTCATAGAATCCATCATAACTCACAGCACTTACAGCTGTAAGAGAATCTGTCATACACTGACTAAAAATATCTTATTCCTCTTACAACATGTCATAACCTCCCTTGACCGCCCAAAGATGCCTTTCTCTCATGCAAAGATACTCACTGACACCTATCATTAAATAAAAGTCATTTGAGGTTTCGGGGGTGTTGCTCCCGAGCCCCCACAGGGGCGCTGCCCCTTGACCCTGCCCTGTACTGCGATAGGGAGCACACCAGGGGCATTGCCCCTAGACCTCACAAGGGGCTCTACCCCTTGACCCCATCTTGGGGAGGCTACCCCCAAACCCTTGTTAATTATTCATGGGGGAAACCACGGCTACCAAAGTCACCAAAATTTATCCTGCTGCATGTACACAAGGTGCCGACTATGCCAACTCAACATGGGATAAATAAATACAACATTAGGAATTTGCAAAGGTTGAGACACCTTAATTCCCAACACTATTAATATCCAAGAGGATATGTCTTCAATGGAATCATATTCTAACAACTGCCAATGAATGAATACTATGGGGTTAGCCTATATGACTACCTTTGGACTTGCTTTTTCTATTTGTGGTTTTCCATAAGATCGGGATGATTGAGGCAAGTTCCCCACATAGCAAGACTTGCATAGATCATACTCACTGAATCTTGTATCTTTGGAGTAAACCTTCTTGGGAAAGGGTGTATCATCCATGGCTTTGGTTAACGTGGATGGATCAAGAGATGAGGAGGATGGTTGAACTTCAATGTTGTTAGGGATTTGATTGGAATTCTAGTATCAACCTTGCATGGCTTGACAAAATTCAAAAGGATTAGGGTCTCCAAGGATGGTAATTTCCATAGCATTAAAAGTAAACTTTAGGCATTGGTGGTACATGGATGGCACAACCTACATTCTATGGATCCATGGGTGGCCTAGGATGATGTTATAAGGAAGATAAAGGTCTAGTATTTGATAGTGAATTGCTATTATAGCATGACCAACTTGAATAGGTAGATGGATAACACCTTCTGACTCTTGTTTTGCATCATCATATGTTTTTATGGTTATACGTTTTTTAGAATCAATGATGTCCACAGAGTATCCAACTATTTCAGCAACTTTAGAGAACAAATGTTTAAGCCAACACCACCATCTATAAGAATGTGTTTGAAACCACCATCTATAAGAATGTGTTTGACTTTGTGTTGATGGATGTAGACTTCAATATGTAGAGTGTCATTATGGTGAGGATTTTGTAATGGAAGGTCCTTTTCAGTGAAAATCAAGTGGTGAGGTGAAGAAATATGCCCTATCATAGAATGGTATTGAGCAACATCATTGTTATTTGGGACAGACGACCCTTGAAGGGCTTTCTCTAGTATAGCTTTATGTGCAGGTGATGCTCAAAGGAGATATAGGATAAATATCTGAGCTAGTGTTTTCCCTAGATGATCTACAATGTTGTACTCATAATTTGGATGGATATTTCATGCTACCCCATGAAGGGTAACACAACCATGATGAGTTGTAATAGCACAGTCAAGGGTGTTTCCCATAATGGAAAAAGTAGACATGTGACTTTCTTCTATATGACTGACAACAAAATCATAGGAACTTGAGGCATGGTTGACATTTTTACCTTTGTATGTGACATTTACTTTACCATGGGGTGAGAATGGATCCTTGTAGATGTTGAGATCATTGTTTGAAGTTTTTTTAGGAGGATCATTAACAATTACTTCTCCTCTATCAATAAGATTTTGGATGAGGTTTTTTAGTTTCATGCATCTAGGAGTTTTATGTCCTTTTAATCTATGGTATTCATAGTATTCATTGTCTTTATACCAAGAGGGTTTGAAAATAGGTTCATCATATTGGCGTGCTTTAGGTAGTGTGATGAGACCATTTTGGAAACATTTTTTTAAGATGGATTCAATAGGTTCTCCTAGTGGAGTAAATTTGTGTCTAGGTGGTGAGTCTTGTCTGGGTTTCTCCTTGGGAGTAGATGTGACATTTTTAGCTAGTTGAAGATTGACAGGTGCTTAGACATTTTGAATGTGTTTAGTATCTGTTGCCTAAAAATTTGAACCTGGGAAATTTTAAAATTTTTAGTGCATCCCCTTATATGCCATTGAGCCTGCCAGATCATAAAAATAATCAATTTTGAAAATCTATGCCAGCTGGTACAAAATACTTTTATGGGCCTAATCTTAATTGCATTTTACCCAATATGCCCAGTTTTCATGCTTGAACACCTTACCATTTGAAATATTTTAAACTTCACATTTTCTCATTGGTGATTCATAAATATAGCTAAATTTTTATTTATGGGTTGCTGGAGTTTAAAATATTTTTGGGTTTTTCTTGGGAGTGCTCAATAACCCTATAGTCCAAATTTCATACAAAATAGAGTTATTATGTGAGATATATGAGGTTTTTCCTCTTGAGGTACTGAGTTTATTTATGGAGTTAAATTGAATTAGTACGAATTTGATAAAATATTTTTCAAAGACTAAAAAGGGGGATAAAGGCTTGTTATAGAGTCAATGTTTCAAAATGAATGAATTTATTAAAGTCATATATTGGCTTCAAGTTCCAAATTTTCATGAAGAATACATCGGGATGACTTTATCTACTCCTCGCGACAACAAGTTATAAAGTATGGTTATTCAAAAAGGGGAAATGACTTTATTATAGCCTAATATTAATAGTGATGTCATGAGTTTCTTTAGTTCAAGAACCTCACATTTTCCTAACTTATCTCCATTTGTGAGCTCTAAATGTCATAAATTCCCCGACTCTCTGACTCTCTTCATTGTCGGGGATTTTCCAAGTTCTGGAACCTCACAAATCACTGACTTTTAGGTTCAAAAGTTCATGAAATTGTTGATTGCCTGACAATGAAGAGGAGATTGCAGATACATTTCATCATTTGGGCCATAGTCACCATGTTAATTGGATTGATTAGAGTAAATTTTGTGCAAAGTTTGCTTGGCAAGATACTCTGAATGCCAGATACACGCAAAATGAATTTGTTGAAAAGGCTTTAGAAACTTTCTATCAAATGTAATTGGTAGAGGTAAGACCAGACCTTACTACCATTGCCAACATCCTCCAAGTTCTAGTCCACAGGTGGCATTCAGCATATGCTAAAATGAAACTTCGAATAACATATGAGATTCATAAAACCATTTTGAAATGATATTTTTATCTGATGATGGTAATGCTAAAGGTTGTTCTTTGGTGGCGAAGGGTTCCCAACTTATCAGAGCAAACCTATGCTATTGTAAAGAGAGCTGAACACAATAATTCATTTGGTCTTGAGATTCAATTACATGTTCCAGATGCATTGCATCTAGTATTAAATGGGTTAGACCTCTGGGCTCTTTCTTTTTTTTTCATGGCTAGACCTATTGTGCCTTGCACACATGCCCCATTTTGCCAAATGGAGACCCCTTCTTTTGCTTTGGTTTGGAGTCTCATCCTTCCTTCCTCATGACAATGAGAAGGTGGATTTGTTCTTAGAACACATGATTTGCTTCAAATTTGAGTATTTGGCATGTTTGGAGTCATTTGATGTCTTTCATGATTGATTTGGAGGTGTCTTGAGTGGTCTTGTGCTTAAGAAGTAGCTATTTGTTGCCTTTTGTGTTGAAATTGGGTGTTACTGCATTTTTCTCTAAAATCTTATGTCAGTGGATATTACCCTTAAAACTACTTCTGTAGGATGTGTAATGTTGAAATTCCTAGTTTCTAGGTCTTAGAGTTGCAAAATCATGTCAAATTCCACAAGGTTGCACTAAAGGGTCCATATACTTTCACCCTAACGCATGTTCTTGGCACCCTGATTTGGCTAAGTCTGAAATCCTTAAAACCCTGAAAAGTGGCTAAGTTTGAAATCTAGTGGATCCTCAAAAATATAGAATCTACATATTGAATCCTATGGGTATGGAACCTATCTCAAACATCCTGATAGTATATTTCAAAATATCTAAACATATACTTAAATATATTTTGAAATATACTTCACCTAGGACACTTTAAAAAAAACTGGCGCTAAAATCTAGTAGCAGTCCATATCAGTGTTGGACCCCCCTTTGTATACTTGGTGCTAAAATCCTTCCTTACTGAATTGCACTAAAAATTGCTCCTACTGCACATATCCTATCAGGTCCAAAACTTTGCCGATTCACTTGCACTTAAATTCCCCGCTAAGGAGGTTTGCGCTAAAAACATCTATTGCACTGGTTGGTAGGGGCCAAAATCCATGTTAAGGTAGTAGACCATAAAATCTGCACTAAAAGTATTAGCACTAGAATTGCACTTCACTGCATAAAGGCAGCAGACCCCAAAATCTATTCTAAGGCGGTAGACACCAAAATCTAGGCTTTTTGCTGATTTGGGCTGAAAAACTATTTTTTTTTCAAGGTGCAAATTAGATTTTCTTCATGAATTTGAATTGCACATCCATCTATTACATCACGATGGACATTTTATCAGGTTTGTGAGGATTTTGAGTGTGTTTGGCATCAATTAATGCAACTACACCTGAATATGCAGTACCCCCCAAAAATCCTGCTTTTAAAAAAAAAGGCTATAAAAATGCAAAGTAAAAGCCTCCAAATGGATTTAATGGCCCCAAAAACTTCCCAGATCATTATATTGGTCAATGTACTTGAAAATGATGAAAAACTTAGAAAATCATGCAAAAATCACTAGATTTGTGAAGAGGTCTTTAAGGAAGCAATATTGAGTTTGAGTTGTTCTTGACTGATCCATGACTGCAAATGGACATATCTTGATCTAAATTGATGGAAAATGATTGTTTATGATGAAATTGATGCTTGGCTTTGTGAAATACAGATCTAAGAGAACAAAGGAGCTTTCCAAAGGAGTTTCCAAGTTTTAGACGCCAAGCGAGGTCATGGGTGAATGGAACTGCGCCTTAGGAGATGACTGGATCCTAAGCATCAGTCTGGAGTTACAGTGGAATTGATATGCGCCTCAACTAGCTTAGGCACCCATTTGAAGTGATTCCTTTAACACTTCTCTGTCAATCTCAACTGCAAGGATGATCTCCTAATCCAATTTTGATCCACTGGAGATGCAAATAGCTTTACATTTCACTAGGTGCCATCAATGATGATCATCAACCAAAGCACATTTCAAAGGTGAGATAGGCAAGTGAGGCGCCAAACTAGTCCTTAAGACTTATCTCCTTCTATCAAGTCAATTTCAACTATGTGAGAGAGTTCTATTCTATTTGCACCTGGGCTAGGAGTTCACCTAAGAGACATCACTTAGCTTTAAAACTTTCAATCTATAGCCATCTGGGCTAGGCGCTCCAATGGAGGATCCTTGAACTCATGCATTGGCGCCTTCTAGTTCTAGGCACCCATTTTGGATGATTCATCCTGATACTAGCGCCCAAAATGACTAGACTCTCTTCATCATCCAATTCACTTAGAAGACTCAAGTTGGAGACTTAGTTGTCTATCCATGTTCTCCGGAAGATTCATTGTACCTCTATGCACTATCTCCTTCAAGGCACTCCTTAAAAACATTGGAAGTGCTCAGGACTTACCTTAGTCCAAAGCGCCACAATCCATTCCTTAAAGCACAAAGAATTCTCAAAGGTGCCCCTATTTACCTCTAAGCACTCAAATATCATTTAGATTCAAGGCGCACATTTAGCTCCAAAACGCAAATTTCCATCATCAACCCATCAAGGTGCATCATCTTCCCTTTGTATCCCCTTCAAGGCGCAGACATTCACTTCTTCACACTCAAACTCACTCTCTGGTGCCAGAATAGGTGTATAACTTCAAATAATGCGCTAATCTTAGGTTTCTAAGTACTTAGTTTGATCTTAAGGCTATCCTTCCTCTAAGCACTCTCTTTAACTCCCTCACTGAAGGCCCTCTGTAAGTTTGGGTGCATTTCATCCCAAGGTGCTTCAACATCATCCAAGGCGCAAATTCACTCTCCAAGACAAGGTGCAAAAAACCCTATCCTAAGGCACTCAAATCTTGCTTCTAGACCTAGGTGCACAAACATGAGATTAAGGATCATTCTGGCCACCATCACTTCCCTAAAGGCGCAAAATTGGTGTAGATACATTCCATTTATTAAGGATCATTCTGGCGCCCAAATCTTGTCAAAGCAAAGGATCAATAGGTTCTCTCTAAGGCGCACTCCAGGGTTTGATCTTGCAAGACTTCTCACCTCAAAATTTTGACCAAGACACTCAAGGCACTAGTCTTTATCATCTAACCCTACAGTGCACTTACTCATTATGATATACTCCTCAACTTTGTATTCAACCTTGCCCAAGGCGCATATTCACTATAAGGCATTCTCACTTTGTCAAGGCTCAGAGGGCTTCAACTTGCTAAAGGGTAGAGGTCTAGGCACATATCTGACTTGAAGCTCAAGGCGCTCCAACCCTCTTGCTCTGGAATTCCTTCTAGGCACTAAGTGACTTCTCTAATTCCTTGAAAACATTTGAAGTGTTTTACCTTCTCAAGGTGCTCCTTCGAACTTGACTCCAAGGTGTTATAATCTCAAAGGTGCTGACATGATCTCAACCAAAGGCGCTCAATGATTCATCCCATATCTAGGTGCTAAAACACTTAATCAACCAAGTCATTCAAGGCGCCATTCAGTAAACTCATCTTCCATGATATTCCTATCAAGGCGCATATCACTTCTCTCATGGGCTTTAGGCGCTCAGTTGAGTGTTTCAATACTACTTAGGTGCCAAATTTATTTTAATGCACCAAACACAAAGAGCTTTCAAACACTGGGCACTCACAAAGAGTCTTCCAACCTTGGGCGCTAAATTAGGTCTTTGCAACTATCCAAGGCGCATATCTTCGTTTGAACAACTTATGGTGCCAAGACAACTTCTCATTAGGGCACTCAAAACACTTGTGTTTACATTTGAAGTGCTTTACCTTCTTAAGGTGCTCCAGACTAACCTGACTCCAAGGTGCTCCATCATCATCCTTAAGGCGCTAAAAACATCATCTCCACTCTAGGAAAAAACATCATCCAACTCCTTAAGGCACTTCACTGTCAAAGTCTGAAGGCGCTCTACCTAGACCTTTCCCCTAGGTGCCAGAACTCCTAAGCGCTCACCAGATAACTCTCTTCTTCAAGGCACAAATCTTCCTATACTATGATTGCCTCTGAAACACCGATTAACGTGATGTGAGGGTGCAAAGGCTACTCCAATCCTCAGTGAGCGCCTAGTTTAAACAAGGAGAAATAAAGCATTCAAAACTATCCAAACAATCATCCCCTTCCTAATGTCTTCACTGCTCCAGAAAACCTTGGCCAAAATGACACATAACAACTCCTATGAGTGCCCTTATGCCCTAGGATCATCTAGTTTGTGCGTCTTGTAATGAGGAGTTCATGTAAGTTTGGAATGAGTGCCTTGAATAAGTGTAAACTAGCCTAGAGAAGGGTATGTGCGCCTTGAGCGCCTTGAGCATTCCAGAGATAACTGTGCACCTAGAACAATATGAGCGCTCATCATGATGATTAACACCCTGATGAGACTATGAGCGCCTTGT
Organism: Cunninghamia lanceolata; assembly: GCA_027924645.1. Taxonomy (NCBI): domain Eukaryota; kingdom Viridiplantae; phylum Streptophyta; class Pinopsida; order Cupressales; family Cupressaceae; genus Cunninghamia; species Cunninghamia lanceolata. The sequence continues at coordinate 2,844,688 of BSBN01000160.1, read as the reverse complement.
TCAGGAGATACCTTGTTTGATCATAAAATGTGCTTTGAGTCTTGAAGGTTTTGAGCGCCTAGGTGATTTGGATGTTGGGATGTTGGTATGCACCCAAGATTGAGGTAAGTGAGCACTTGTAATGGAGGAGAGCAATGAGATGGAATGTCTTGTAGAGATTGGCGCCCAGAGACCCATTTTTGCGCCTTTGATGATGACCATTTTTGCATAAGAGTTTAGCGCCTTAGAGTTGTAAACTTTCTCTTTGGGCGCCCCTGAGTGAATGTTGGCACCTTGGACAACTAAATATGCCTTTGATGGAGTGGAGCCCAGAAGGGGAGTAGGAGGAAACCCAATCTTCAAGATTCATCAAGCTTCAAAGTTTAGGTCAGAGGTTATCCACTTTATCCAAGGAAGGTGTTATCATCTACACTCCGAGAAGGTAATGTCAAAGGCCATCATGAAGGATCACTTCATCAACTTCAAGTCCTTCAAGTTCAAGTCCTTTCACCTAGCAAGTCCAAGAGAGATTTCTACTCCGATTCATGAAGTAAGCTTATATCATCCTTATCTACTTTGCAAGAAGAAGAAACATTACAAAGTCAATCAAATGAGTTACAAGTACCATACATCCAATTGCAAGGAGTGAACCACCTTAAGGAAAAATAGTTCTCTTGAAGTTACTTGAAATGTCAAAAGGTTTAGCACCTCCAAGTAAGGTCAGAGGTGAGGTTAGAGGTGAAATGTGCCTTTGGACCATTCTGGCGCCTTGGATGAAGAACCTATATCTTGAGCCCAAGAGGTAAAATTTGCGCCTTAGTGGATTTGGAGAGTTACAGAGATTAGAGAAAAGCACCTTGAAGATAGAGTTGTTCAAGGCACATGTGTGATTTGGTCAAAAATAGGCGCCTAGAGTGAATAGGCTTTCATCCTGACTTAATACACTGCCTCCTTCTGACGATTTTTGGGGCAGCAGAAAACCTTTCACCACGGGCAAATGCCTCAAAGCTATAAAAAATTGAGAGAGGTTATTGTAGAGGCACTCTACTGATCCCGTTGCCTCAGACGGAATGTTTCTAAGTGACACAGTTTTCGAGTAACATCTCGTCAAAGATTGCTGCCTTTTTGCACTTTGGACTCTTCAAGGATATCGTCGGTACAATGTAGCTCCGACTGTTTTGACATGTTTGGGTGAAAAATAGGACCATGCCTAGCATAAATGTACCCATTCAGATGCGTTGGAATAGTCAGTTTGGTCGCATCAGGAGCAGGACGAAAGTTACACCCCTTTGCAACTTTACACTGCCTCCTTCTGACGATTTTTGGGGAAACAAAAAACCTTTCACCACGGGCAAATGCCTCAGAGCTATAAAAAAATGAGAGAGGTTATTGTAGAGGCACTCTATGTGATCCCATTGCCTTAGACAGAATGTTTCTAAGTGACACAATTTTTGAGTAACATCTCGTCAAGGATTGCTGCCTTTTTGCACTTTGGACTCTTCAGGGATATCGTCGGTACAGTGTAGCTCTGACTGTTTCGACATGTTTGGGTAAGAAATAGGACCATGCCTAGCATAAATGTACCCATTCAGACACGTTGGAATAGTCAGTTAGGTCACATCAGGAGTGGGATGAAAGTTACACCCCTTTGCAACTTTACACTGCCTCCTTCTGACGATTTTTGGGGACATAGAAAACCTTTCACCACAGGCAAATGCCTCAAAGCTATAAAAAACTGAGAGAGGTTATTGTAGAGGCACTCTACGTGATCCTGTTGCCTTAGACATAATGTTTCTAAGTGACATGATTTTTGAGTAACATCTCATCAAAGATTGCTGCCTTTTTGCACTTTGGACTCTTCAGGGATATTGTCGGTACAATGTAGCTCCGACTGTTTCGACATGTTTGGGTGAAAAATAGGACCATGCCTAGCATAAATGTACCCATTCAGACGCGTTGGAATAGTCAGTTTGGTCGCATCAGGAGCAGGACGAAAGTTACACCCCTTTGCAACTTTACACTGCCTCCTTCTGATGATTTTTGGGGCAACAGAAAACCTTTCACCACGGGCAAATGCCTCAGAGCTATAAAAAACTGAGAGAGGTTATTGTAGAGGCACTCTATGTGATCCCGTTACCTTAGACAGAATGTTTCTAAGTGACATGATTTTTGAGTAACATCTCGTCAAAGATTGCTGCCTTTTTACACTTTGGACTCTTCAGGGATATCGTCGGTACAGTGTAGCTCTGACTGTTTCGACATGTTTGGGTGAGAAATAGGACCATGCCTAGCATAAATGTACCCATTCGGACGTGTTGGAATAGTCAGTTTGGTCGCATTAGGAGCAGGACGAAAGTTACACCCCTTTGCAACTTTACACTGCCTCCTTCTGATGATTTTTGGGGAAACAGAAAACCTTTCACCACGGGCAAATGCCTCAGAGCTATAAAAAACCGAGAGAGGTTATTGTAGAGACACTCTACGTGATCCCGTTGCCTTAGACAGAATGTTTCTAAGTGACACGGTTTTCGAGTAACATCTCGTCAAAGATTGTTGCCTTTTTGCACTTTGGACTCTTCAGGGATATCGTCGGTACAATGTAGCTCCGACTGTTTTGACATGTTTGGGTGAAAAATAGGACCATGCCTAGCATAAATGTACCCATTCAGACACATTGGAACAGTCAGTTTGGTCGCATCAGGAGCAGGATGAAAGTTACACTCCTTTGCAACTTTACACTGCCTCCTTCTGACGATTTTTGGGGCAACAGAAAACCTTTCACCACGGGCAAATGCCTCAGAGCTATAAAAAACTGAGAGAGGTTATTGTAGAGGCACTCTATGTGATCCTGTTGCCTTAGACAGAATGTTTCTAAGTGACACGATTTTTGAGTAACATCTCATCAAAGATTGCTACCTTTTTGCACTTTGGACTCTTCAGGGATATCGTCGGTACAGTGTAGCTCCAACTGTTTCGACATGTTTGGGTGAGAAATAGGACCATGCCTAGCATAAATGTACCCATTCGGACGTGTTGAAATAGTTAGTTTGGTCGCATTAGGAGTAGGACGAAAGTTACACCCCTTTGCAACTTTACACTGCCTCCTTCTGACGATTTTTGGGGAAACAGAAAACCTTTCACCACGGGCAAATGCCTCAGAGCTATAAAAAACTGAGAGAGGTTATTGTAGAGACACTCTACGTGATCCCGTTGCCTTAGACAGAATGTTTCTAAGTGACACAGTTTTTGAGTAACATCTCGTCAAAGATTGCTACCTTTTTGCACTTTGGACTCTTCAGGGATATCGTCGGTACAATGTAGCTCCGACTGTTTCGACATGTTTGGGTGAAAAATAGGACCATGCCTAGCATAAATGTACCCATTTGGACGTGTTGGAATAGTCAGTTTGGTCGCATCAGGAGCAGGACGAAAGTTACACCCCTTTGCAACTTTACACTACCTCCTTCTGACGATTTTTGGGGAAACAGAAAACCTTTCACCACGGGCAAATGCCTCAGAGCTATAACAAACCAAGAGAGGTTATTGTAGAGGCACTCTATGTGATCCTGTTGCCTTAGACGGAATGTTTCTAAGTGACACAGTTTTCGAGTAACATCTCGTCAAAGATTGCTGCCTTTTTGCACTTTGGACTCTTCAGGGATATTGTCGGTACAATGTAGCTCCGACTGTTTCGACATGTTTGGGTGAAAAATAGGACCATGCCTAGCATAAATGTACCCATTCAGATGCGTTGGAATAGTCAGTTTGGTCGCATCACGAGCAGGACACCAAAAATGTAAAAGTTGCTTTGTGTAACTTGACAACATTGACACTTTTTTGCAACATGACTCAAAGACTCAAATTGACCCCAAATGACTCAAAGCAACTTAAAATCACCTTGATTATAGAGGTCGAGGTACTCCTTATCATTCATTCATTATGAGCACCTTGGGATAATGGTATATAGGTCATCATCATGATTGGGCACCCTGGATCCAGAGTGTTGGAGAGATCATCAAATGGTGTCTAGTAGGGTGAGTTATAAGTTTGGTCGCATCAGGAGCAGGACACCAAAAATGCATAACATGATGATGTAAAAATGTGTACATATGTGTAAAAATGCAGGAGGAAATAAAAAAAGACAAACCTTACAAATTAATGTGCATACTTACAACTCAATGTAACATAACTTTACAAAATCAATGTGAATACTTAGAAATTAATCCAATGAACCATCTGGATCTGCTCTACTCTTTATTGTGTCAAGTATTGCTTCATGGTCAGACTCACGCACCTTCCACAATATTTTGTTCAAAGGTCTACCCCGATACTTTATCAAATGAACATTGGATGCCACGACAAGGTTCGAGTAATGAAGAATCTTTTGATGCATGTCAAAGTCCTGAAATAGCCAAATATTAACACTCTTATGTGGGTACCTTCTAAGCCATGTTCCAGTAATAACCACTGATCCTGTAGGGTATTCGATGTTTTCTCCATCTGTAACAGGGGCCTCCAATTTCTTTTTGGCCTTAACACAATGACATAAGTAATAATCTGTTCCCTCTTCATATTCTTCATCTGCAATAACTGCATATACGTGTCCTACATTGATATGTGTAGCAAATTAGATGAAATTAGTCAACATTACAAAAACACTACAAAGTAAGATGACATTACTTGGTTGAACTAGATGAAATTAGATGCATATATGTGCCCTATATTACCTGGTTGAACTAAATCTGATATGTGGTCAAAGTCAACTGATGATTCCATCTGTGTTAGTTCTAGTGCCGTCGGGGGTTGATACGTGTCAAGTGGGCTAAGATAATTTAACTGCCATTCGTCAACCCACTCCTTTGACTCGCACTCATCCCAGACTTGAATTGTACAGGAAGAACAAAAGCATGACATCTTTCGTGTATGGATACTCCATGAACCTGCAATTGAGCTTCTGAAAGAGTGCATCTCATTTGATCCTGTCTGTTGACACTCATTTTGACCAGGGGTTGATTTGTCATGATCAGGAGGTTTCTTCATTTGAAGCCTTTATCTTCTTGCCCATTTTTTCTAAGTGTTGGACCTCCTCAGCATTTTTCAACTGCATCATCATGTTTTCCTAAGGAGGAGGTCATCATCATCATCTTGTCTTCGATGATGATCTGCATCATCATGTTCCTCGTCGACTTGTTTTTCAACGTCATCATCATATTTCAACTGTCGGGTGATGTTCGGTTTTTTATCATGATGATGCTGCCGAGCTACAGTGCGCCCTGATCTGCTTGCGAGGGTGATGTTTCAAAGTCTCCGGTGATCTTCCATTTATCACCTTGCGCGAACATGATGATGATGTTGCTTATTCTTTGAGTTGCTCGACCTAACTTGTTTTTTCCTAAGGGTCGCGTTCATCATCATCATATTTCCAGTTATCATCCTGCTGCTTGTGGAGGTCATCATACTTTCTGCCTTCATGATATTTTCGCCTGGGTGATATTTTTATCATCGGGTGATCTTGGTTATGATCATCCTGATGATGTTGTTGAAGAGTTGTAATTGCGACCCGATATTCACTAGGGTCATCATATTTTGGAACGTCAGGATGATCTTAGTCAATATCATCCTGATGATGTTGTGTTACTTCTTGTTCTTTGTTTCTCATCCTGATGATGCTGACGTCATCCGTATATCAGGGTGATATTTTTCTTTCTGCCTATCTGCATCATGATATTCGCGAAGGAGGGGGTGATATTTTCATATCCTCCGGATATATGTTTGTTCGAATATCATGATGATGTTGATATCAAGGAGATATCCGCCTGCTAGCTTCACGCGTTATCTATTTAGGGTGATCTTTTCAAGCAGCATCATCATATTCAGTTATCGCCCCGATCTTATAGAGGAGCTACAGTGCAACCTGATATTTGAACATCAGGAGGATATTTCCAAATATCCGGTTGTCTTCCGAATATGATGATGACGTCATCAGGATGTTCATCGGCCAGACTTTTGGTATCGGCTCAGCAGGAGGATGTTCCTCCGATGGATCAGGTTGTGCCGATAAAGGCGGTTATCATGAAGGATTTGTTTCAAATATCATGATGACGTCAGGGTGATATTTCGAACAACAGGATATCATGCTGCTGGAGGATGATGATGATGAAGTCTATACTAGTGTCGTCGGGAGCAAAAGCACCGACATGATATATGCTCATGACCTAGTATATAAAGTGTTATTGAGGTCATCGCGGGGTGCATGTGGGATATTGTTATCCTGCATTTTCAAATATCATGATGATGAGTCTCGGCGGGAAAACCTTGCGATGGTCTGTTTGGTGATTTTCCCCAGGCCGCGGGTTGGTGCGCCATTAATGGCGATTGTTGCAGAGGTATGGGCGATGGCGTGGGTCGATCTTGTACCCGACTGGAGGTGTCAATCAGCGGGCAGTGGCGCAGGGCTCGAGATATCTTCCTGTCTCCTCCCCTACCTGCTGCATTCATGTTTGGGCGCCAATCTGGTAGTGTGTTCGAGCGCCATTTTTATGGTACTGTGTATCTGGCAGAATTTTGGTCAACATTGTAATTAATTGCTGAGCACCTACCTGGCTGTTATAAGCAGGTTGTGTTGTTCATTTGTTGTTGTTGAAAGTTGATGATTTTGGCTCTGTAATGCATAACAAGCTGATCTGGTTGCTCTGTACAGCTTACCTGTGAGTTTATGTATCTCTTGTTGTTTGTTTTTGGCATGAACCCACTGATTTCATGATTAAATTTATATGAGAAATGCTGTTTGGCATGTGTTGTGTTAATTCTGTCTCCAGTATTGCATGTATCCTTCTTCTGAATCTGGATGTTTGGTAATGTTTAGATTCTAGAGCATAGAATTCCTGTGTTGAATGTCTGATCTTTTAACTTCTATTCAAGGGGTAGATTAAACTGTTTTCAGGTTGAACATTGGGAGGGATATACTGCAGTAGGGATACCATAAGTAGAGATAACCTAACACTTTGTATTGGGTGATGCCTGTAAGGCAGGTATCACATAGATCCCCTTGAAATCCAGTTTTAGCTGTTTATGCTGATCATTCACAGGTGTATGTCTATTGACTCCAGGCCCTGGATAGGCACCAATCATGCTTTGCTTTGTGTTATAACCATATCCAGCTTTGCATCCACACTTAAACTCCAAAGCAAAATCTAAAACCAACATTAGGACATTAGAATTAGTTTAGGATCCTCAGTCCTCTGTCTACAACTGCAAATAGGCCCAAAGCTAGCCCCTTTGCCCTTATCTTTCAGTTTTGGTCTACTTACAGGAGGACTATCTGCTTTCTGTCAACATCCCAGCCTTGCATGCATATCCTCATGGATGTTGAGTAGGGAATACCCCCCTAGGTCTTGCAGAGCCTGAAGAAGAAGAGGAGATAAAATATAGAGTCTATCTCCTATACTGTTGACCCCCTGGCCCAGAGCTCCTGTTGATCACTGATGGCTACCTTGTAGGGATATCTGGGAATAAGCATCCAGTCTGGGAAAAAGTCAACAGAAATTGGCGACTCCGCTGGGGAGTGAAAAGTAAAAGATTATCTAATCATCTCCAGTGATATATATGTGACCCATCTGAGTCAGCAACAGAAGGAAACACACTGGGGAACCTTGTGAAAGAACCCTGGTTTTCAGAAGAAAACAGTTCCTAGAAAGAGGTGGCGACTCCGAAGTAATCTCCCAACCGGTCAAAGTAAATTATATGCAGGGGAGAAGATCCCAACAAAATCCTCTATTTGAAGAGTTACCATTAACAAAAAGAATGATGTATAGAAGAAAGGGAACTGTCTCAGCTAGTCATGAGAGCTCCCCCAGAAAAAGTGATGATGTACAAGATAACCCTAGGCCATCAGGACACCATGCTCCTTATTTTTCAAGTGCAGAAGCAGATATCCAAGGTGCATATGAGAGGCAACAGGGTGGTAGTATCAGAATGAGGTCAGAGGTGTTCCAAGAACGCCCCTTTCTAGACCCAAGTGAAAGGTTTGAAGAGGCAGAGTCTCTAAGGGATGATGAAGATGATGACCCAAATGGTATGAGACCATCTACCTCCAGACCTAAGGATGAACAATTGGCAGAAGAAATCAAAAGCCTAAGAGCAGAACTAGAATACCTACAAGCCATGAAAATCAGAGATGATATACAGCAGAAAGTGCAAGCCCTGAGAACTGCCCAAAATAATTCAGTTCCTACCTTAGAAAATGCAAATATGCAAAGACATCAGCAAAGATATGAAATGCAACATCAGCATCATGATGACAGACAATATGTGAATGATGCTAGGATACCACTAAACAATGCAGGAAACCAAAATGCAAATAGAAATGTTAATGTTAATCAGCCAAACAGACAGCCTATGCAGCTAGATAGATTCAGACAGCTGGTGTTTGATGGTATTCCTGGGTATCCTAACCCTATTGATAAGCATCTGAGGCTGCAAGTGCCTAAGTTTTCAGGAAACAATACAGTGTCAGGAGAAGATCATCTAAAGGCCTTCCAAAATGTCATGGACAATTTTGAGGTTGAGCATGAGGATGTTTTCATGAAGTCATTCATGCAATCCTTAATAGATGAGGCAAGAGAATGGTACAGGAATCTGCCTGACCGGAGCATATCATCATGGGATGATTTTAAGAGGATATTCAAGGAGCAATATGGTGATAAGACTGACCCTAGCTTCTTTGTAAATGAGTTCACCAGCATCACCAAAGGGTCAAATGAGCAGGTTGCAGACTTTAATGCAAGATTTACTAAAGTGTTGAACAAATTGCCACATCATATGAGGCCAAATGAACCAATGTGCATAATTTTGTACATCAATGCCTTTGATGCAAAGACTGCATATGGACTGAGAGATAAAGGTCCTGCCACTCTCAGGGATGCTTTCAGGATTGCAGTAAATATTGAAAACAATAGGAAAGCATCAGGCAAGACAAATAGAAGGGATGATGTAAAAATTCTGCAGAATCCAAATAAGCCTCAGAACACTCAAGGTAGTACATCTGCTCCTGAAGATAAGATAGACAAACTGGCAAATGTTGTTAAGGACCTAAGCTATAGATTAGCTAGAAGTGAAAAAGGGATGGGTCCTGATAGGCAAGTCTATCAAAGGCAGGAAAAGAGGCCATCATTACATGATATGCCTTATAACACCAATTGGCATGATGGTAAGCCTGTATATCCACGTAACAACACAAGTCAGAGGGCTCAACATGCCAAGGAAACTCCTGATCCCCTGAAGAAAACTATAAATATTGCTGATGATGCTCCGTGGTGTATAATCTGTCAGATGCCACATTCACAATCACAGTGCATGATTGCCCAATCTTTGTATGATAATGCTACATCTTGTAATGAGTGCAATGAGCCACATCATGTGCAGGATGATGATGTTAACATGATGTCCATAGGTAATGGATATACTCTTTATGATGCTGATGAGAAGACAGATGATCAGGTTCAGGCCTGCCAACAGTCCCCATATGATGAAGATCATGAGGATAATTATGTGTACGCTCAGAACTCACACAATTTTCTGAGTAGCTTACACCGACCTTCTGATGAGGAAATCAGAGCCTTCACAGCTGCAGCAGTTGCTCAGGTCAAGAGCAACTACAATCTCAGAGGTAAAAACCAGGTTGGCAGCCCACATCAGCCAGAAGATATTTCTGCAGGTCAGCAGATGCATGGTCATAAAGGAACTGAACCACAAAAAAGGCAGTGGGTAAATAACAAGCAGAACTTTAGATACAGAACAGGTCATGATTTCCAAGGACCAGAAAACAAAACCCCTCAGGCTGAAGATCAAAGTAGAGGTTCCCAAGACAGGAATGATGATCAGGGAACTATGAGAATGAAAGCTAAGTCAGCTCAGGATAAAGGCAAGATTGTGGAGCAAGCTACAACTGCTGTACAAAACTGTGCTCCATTTGATATAGCCCAGATCCTCAATCAAGTAAAGGTCTCTGTTCCACTTATGGAACTCATGAAAGTGGAAGAGATCAAGAATAGGACAATATCCCTAATCTCAGGGGTACCTTTTCAAGCTAAGCAAAATGATCAGACCCAGGGTGAGAAACAGGTCATGTGCAATGAAGAAGATGAGACTCCTGAAGTCTATTTAGGAATGACCATGACAAAGTGTCCTTCACAGGTGGAACCATTTTATGTTTCCCTGGTTATAAATGGTAAAATAATCAGAAATTGTATGCTTGACTCTGGAGCATCCACAAATGTCATGCCTTTGGCTATCATGCAACAAACAGGATTAAAAATTGACAAGGCATGTGGAAAGTGCTATGCAATGGATGCCAGAGAGGTACCAGTTATTGGAATCATGAAGGATGTGGATTTCAAACTGGCAGCATTTCCTGAAAAGAAATATAAGATGAATATAACAGTGGTTGACATCAAGCCACAGTATGGTATGCTGCTGTCAAGAAGATGGGCAGCACTAATTGGTGGAAGTATGCAGCTGGACCTATCATATGCCATGATTCCAATGAATGGCAGGGATGTCAAGTTAATCAGAGAGCAGAGATCATCAGAGACAGTGGAAGACCAAGAAGCAAATGAACAGATATGCTTTGTAGACACTGACTGTGATAACTTCAGGGTTGTCTCAGATGATACAGAAGATGAAAAGAAAAATGTCTGCACTGAAGAGCTGGATCAGCAAGGATTGTGGACCATGTTTTTTGATGGAGCTTGTGCAAAAGAAGGTTCTGGAGCTGGAATTGTCTTCCTGTCTCCAACTGGTAAGCTCCTCAAATCCTCTTTCTTGCTGGGGTTTGATTGCACAAATAATATTGCAGAATATGAGGCTTTACTTTTAGGCCTGAATATTGCTCTCAAACATGGAATTAAAATGTTAAGAGTATTTGGAGACTCTGAGCTGATTGTATCCCAAATCAGAAATAAGTATGCTGCAAAGAATAAAAGACTGAAACAATACAAGCATGCTGTTTGGGATACTATTGAACTTTTTGATGCATTTTCAATTGGCTGGGTAGAAAGGTCAAAAAATGTTATGGCTGATTTCTTAGCCAATGTAGCAATAAGGCCAGATGACATCACTCTGTCAGGTGTCACAGATGTAGAAGTTAAAATTAGGCCTGCCATACCAGAAAACATATGCAGTTGGCAAGTTTTTAATGATGATAGGGATTTGCTGAAATTTTTGCACTGCATAGATGAGTATGAGAACCAACAGATTGATTTCCAAGCTTTTGTAGAAACTGTAGATGGAAAAGAGACTCTTGTAGGGAAGGAGATCATCCAGTTGAAGACTAACAAGATCCCTAGAGGGTTAGTGGCTTTGGAAAGAGCCTTTGACAGTAGAGACAAAATGGTCACAAGGACATCCCCCACAAATAAGGAGGATTTAGAAGAAATAAATTTGGGGACATCTCAGGCCCCTCAGAAGGTATATATTGGCAAACAGCTCAAACCACACATAAGAAGTATGCTGATTGCATTGCTAAAAAGGTATAAACATGTTTTTGCTTGGTCATATGAGGACCTAAAAGCTTATAGAGAAGACTTATTCCAGCATGAGATCCCACTGAAGCCTGAAGCTAAGCCATTTAGACAGAGGCAAAGGCCTATAAATCCTACCTTAGCTCCCAAGATGCAGGAAGAACTCAAAAGGCTCAGGGATGCTGGAATAATTGTGCCCATTAGACATTCAACTTGGGTGTCTAACCTTGTCCCAGTCAGGAAAAAGAATGGTGATATTAGGCTTTGTGTGGATTTCAGGAACTTGAATGTATCCTCTTTGAAGGATAACTATCCATTGCCTAATATGGAAGCTATGTTGCAAAGGGTGACTGGTTGTGAACTCCTATCCATGATGGATGGATTTTCAGGATATAATCAGGTAAAGGTAAAAGAATCAGAACAGTATAAGACTGCCTTTACCACTCCATGGGGAACATATGTGTATGTTAGAATGCCATTTGGACTAACAAATGCAGGTGCTACATTTCAAAGAGCAATGGATGTTGCTTTTGCAGGGCTGATTGATTCAATCTTGGCAGTATATCAGGATGACCTGACTGCCTACTCAAAGAAAGAGGAGCAGCATTGCATGCATCTGGAGCAGATCTTCATAAGAGCACTAGAATATGGTATTTCTCTAAACCCAAAGAAGTGTGCCTTTGGAGTAGTTGAAGGAAAACTTCTGGGACACATTGTTTCCAAAGATGGAGTCAGGATAGATCCAGAGAGAGTGGCAGCTATTGACAGGATCCAAATGCCAAAAAGTGTGAAAGGAGTTCAGTCCTTCTTTGGACAGGTAAACTTTGTCAGGAGATTTGTTCCCAACTTTGCAGAGATCACAAGGAACATTTCCAAGATGATGAAGAAGGATGCAACTGTCAACTGGGAAAGGGAAGCAGCAGAATCATTTCAGAATATCAAAGAGGCAATTAAGATGGCCCCTGTTCTTAAATCACCTGATTTTTCTAGGCCATTCCAGGTGTTCTCATTTGCTTCCTTTCATACTGTAGCTGCATGTTTGTTACAGAAAAATGAAGAGGGTTTTGAACAGCCCATTGCTTTCTTCAGTATGTCCCTGCAGGCCTCTGAATTGAAGTATGATATTATGGAAAAACAGGCATATGCACTTGTTAGAGCCATTAAAAATTTCAGACCATACTTGGTAGGGTCATATATCATTGCATATGTGCCTCATGCTGCAGTCAAAGACATATTCACTCAGCAAGAGGTGACTGGAAGAAGGTGCAGATGGATAAACAAACTGCAGGAATTCAACATAGACATACAGGTTACTAAGTTGATAAGAGGACAAGGACTAGCCAGGATGATGGCACAGTCAAACTTGGAAGCATGCCAAGTTAATGCAGTCCAAGATGAGAATGTAAGTGTATCAGGATCTGAATGGTACAAGGATATTGTCTATTATTTGCAAAATCTGAATTGTCCTTCCCATTTCAGTGACAATCAAAAGAGGACTCTGAAGCTACATGCAATCAGGTATGTCATTGTTCAAGGTGAGCTGTACTGGAAAAATCCTGATGGTGTGCTGCTGAGATGTGTGGATAAGAATATGGCTAACAATATTTTAATTGACATGCATAAAGGATTATGTGGTGGCCATTATACTGCCCAAACAACAGCTCATAAAATTCTCAGGGCAGGATATTGGTGGCCCACCCTCTTTTCAGATGCACAGAGGTTAGTAAGAAAATGTGACCCTTGCCAGAGATTCTCAGGAAAGCTGAAATATCATGGTGCTTTACCCCTCAGAGCTGCACCTGTGGATGCTCCATTCCAGCAATGGGGAATTGATTTTATAGGGGAAATTGCAGACAAATCAAGTGGGGGACACAGTTGGATTTTGGTGGCAACTGACTACTTTACCAAATGGATTGAGGCCATTCCAACTAAAAGAGCTACAAGTAAGGTGGTGACAGACTTCATACTAGAGAACATCATCATCAGGTTTGGAGTACCATCTAAAATAATCACTGATAATGCTATGTGCTTCAGATCAGGTGAGTTTGTTGATTTTTGCAACAAGTATGGGATAAGCCTGTCATATACATCACCATATCACCCACAAGGAAATGGTCAAGCAGAATCAAGCAATAGGAGCATCATGAAAATTATCAAGAGGATACTGGACAAGAACAAGAGGGCTTGGGATTCAAAGTTGAATTTAGCAGTATGGGCTGACAGAGTGACTGTGAAAAGGGCTATTGGGAAATCACCTTTTGAGCTGGTATATGGTACATTAGCTAGACTACCCATAAACAATCTCCTACCAGTTTACAGGTTCGTTCAGGAAAATGATGAAGACCTTGAAGATCCCATGACAGAAAGAGTGAATCAGCTGGTTGCATTGGATGAAGACAGGAGGAGAGCCCACCAGATCAATCTCAAAAGACAACAGGATGTGAAATATCAGTTTGACAGGAGAACTACAAAAAGGAAGTTTCAAGTAAATGATCTGGTGCTCATTTGGAATGCTAAAGATCAGGAAAAGGGTAAACATGGCAAATTTCAGCCCTTATGGATGGGCCCATATCAGGTTTGCAATACTCATGGGGAGGATTCTTATTTCCTCCAGGCCCTAGATGGTGAAATTCTGGAATTGCCTGTGCATGGCCAATTCCTTAAGTTCTATTTTACATGAATATCTGGTTGCTGTGCACATTTGTAAAATATGTATGTAGTGTAAATGCCTTGTACAGCTCGCGTTTTTTGGCTTTTTGTCAGGTCTGCCCGGGGATCTGGTTCTCGCTGCAGGTTTTCACCTGCACGTCCCCATTCGGAGCCACTGTTGACACTCATTTTGACCAGGGGTTGATTTGTCATGATCAGGAGGTTTCTTCATTTGAAGCCTTTATCTTCTTGCCCATTTTTTCTAAGTGTTGGACCTCCTCAGCATTTTTCAACTGCATCATCATGTTTTCCTAAGGAGGAGGTCATCATCATCATCTTGTCTTCGATGATGATCTGCATCATCATGTTCCTCGTCGACTTGTTTTTCAACGTCATCATCATATTTCAACTGTCGGGTGATGTTCGGTTTTTTATCATGATGATGCTGCCGAGCTACAGTGCGCCCTGATCTGCTTGCGAGGGTGATGTTTCAAAGTCTCCGGTGATCTTCCATTTATCACCTTGCGCGAACATGATGATGATGTTGCTTATTCTTTGAGTTGCTCGACCTAACTTGTTTTTTCCTAAGGGTCACGTTCATCATCATCATATTTCCAGTTATCATCCTGCTGCTTGTGGAGGTCATCATACTTTCTGCCTTCATGATATTTTCGCCTGGGTGATATTTTTATCATCGGGTGATCTTGGTTATGATCATCCTGATGATGTTGTTGAAGAGTTGTAATTGCGACCCGATATTCACTAGGGTCATCATATTTTGGAACGTCAGGATGATCTTAGTCAATATCATCCTGATGATGTTGTGTTACTTCTTGTTCTTTGTTTCTCATCCTGATGATGCTGACGTCATCCGTATATCAGGGTGATATTTTTCTTTCTGCCTATCTGCATCATGATATTCGCGAAGGAGGGGGTGATATTTTCATATCCTCCGGATATATGTTTGTTCGAATATCATGATGATGTTGATATCAAGGAGATATCCGCCTGCTAGCTTCACGCGTTATCTATTTAGGGTGATCTTTTCAAGCAGCATCATCATATTCAGTTATCGCCCCGATCTTATAGAGGAGCTACAGTGCAACCTGATATTTGAACATCAGGAGGATATTTCCAAATATCCGGTTGTCTTCCGAATATGATGATGACGTCATCAGGATGTTCATCGGCCAGACTTTTGGTATCGGCTCAGCAGGAGGATGTTCCTCCGATGGATCAGGTTGTGCCGATAAAGGCGGTTATCATGAAGGATTTGTTTCAAATATCATGATGACGTCAGGGTGATATTTCGAACAACAGGATATCATGCTGCTGGAGGATGATGATGATGAAGTCTATACTAGTGTCGTCGGGAGCAAAAGCACCGACATGATATATGCTCATGACCTAGTATATAAAGTGTTATTGAGGTCATCGCGGGGTGCATGTGGGATATTGTTATCCTGCATTTTCAAATATCATGATGATGAGTCTCGGCGGGAAAACCTTGCGATGGTCTGTTTGGTGATTTTCCCCAGGCCGCGGGTTGGTGCGCCATTAATGGCGATTGTTGCAGAGGTATGGGCGATGGCGTGGGTCGATCTTGTACCCGACTGGAGGTGTCAATCAGCGGGCAGTGGCGCAGGGCTCGAGATATCTTCCTGTCTCCTCCCCTACCTGCTGCATTCATGTTTGGGCGCCAATCTGGTAGTGTGTTCGAGCGCCATTTTTATGGTACTGTGTATCTGGCAGAATTTTGGTCAACATTGTAATTAATTGCTGAGCACCTACCTGGCTGTTATAAGCAGGTTGTGTTGTTCATTTGTTGTTGTTGAAAGTTGATGATTTTGGCTCTGTAATGCATAACAAGCTGATCTGGTTGCTCTGTACAGCTTACCTGTGAGTTTATGTATCTCTTGTTGTTTGTTTTTGGCATGAACCCACTGATTTCATGATTAAATTTATATGAGAAATGCTGTTTGGCATGTGTTGTGTTAATTCTGTCTCCAGTATTGCATGTATCCTTCTTCTGAATCTGGATGTTTGGTAATGTTTAGATTCTAGAGCATAGAATTCCTGTGTTGAATGTCTGATCTTTTAACTTCTATTCAAGGGGTAGATTAAACTGTTTTCAGGTTGAACATTGGGAGGGATATACTGCAGTAGGGATACCATAAGTAGAGATAACCTAACACTTTGTATTGGGTGATGCCTGTAAGGCAGGTATCACATAGATCCCCTTGAAATCCAGTTTTAGCTGTTTATGCTGATCATTCACAGGTGTATGTCTATTGACTCCAGGCCCTGGATAGGCACCAATCATGCTTTGCTTTGTGTTATAACCATATCCAGCTTTGCATCCACACTTAAACTCCAAAGCAAAATCTAAAACCAACATTAGGACATTAGAATTAGTTTAGGATCCTCAGTCCTCTGTCTACAACTGCAAATAGGCCCAAAGCTAGCCCCTTTGCCCTTATCTTTCAGTTTTGGTCTACTTACAGGAGGACTATCTGCTTTCTGTCAACATCCCAGCCTTGCATGCATATCCTCATGGATGTTGAGTAGGGAATACCCCCCTAGGTCTTGCAGAGCCTGAAGAAGAAGAGGAGATAAAATATAGAGTCTATCTCCTATACTGTTGACCCCCTGGCCCAGAGCTCCTGTTGATCACTGATGGCTACCTTGTAGGGATATCTGGGAATAAGCATCCAGTCTGGGAAAAAGTCAACACTGTCAATGTACAACAATCCTCATATGGTGTAATGTTAGTATCATCTATCAACCAAAAAAATCTACGAACTAAAGACTTACCTTCATTACCTGGACCCATGGAAGCATTACACCACTTGACAATCGATTTTGCATCTGTCAACTTTGCATTGTCTTTATACTTTAACTCTTCTCGTGCTATGGCTCTTTTGATACATGCTCTTGCACCATCATGCTCCCCCTTTCCATGCCCGGCCTCACAAAAGTTCCACATATGTTGAATACCTATAATATTATGCCTCCTACTCAGCCAATAGAAATTCTGCGAGTTCTTGAATTGTGATGCACAATTATCCGACCATATGATATGCTGACTGAACGATATGCCCCTTCTAGCCAAATCATTGTAGAACACCTGAAAGCAACCTTGCACGAACTCCATAGAATGCGTGCGATCATCACTAATATAGAAATGATACTCCCTTATGATCTTTCTGTCATCCTCTGTACTATCATTCGCATGAATGAATGCGATGTGCACAAATATAGAAACCTGTGTGGAGTTGTAATATTGTGATTGCACCTCACGCTGTGGCTATAGACTGTAGTTCTCTGCAAAGTCGACGACTGAAACAATGCTACCAACCGGAAATGTGTCCTTACATAACTTGAATTGCAAGTCTAACCATCGAGCTCTATGGGCATGTCTTGCATACTCATACACTATGCTGTCACGAAATATAGGCATAAACTGATACACTGGAATCTTTTCAATAACTAATTCACACCTCTTTGCTTCTTTACCATCTGTTGTATTGTATGCCACTATTTTATACTTGCCAAACTCTACTAGTTCATTTCCAACCGCATGTGTTATTTCCATATGTTCACATATTGGCAAATGTTGCAAGCCACCGCAACGATGACATGTGCCATCCAAGCATAATTTCTTGTAGAATATTTGACCTTCCTCTCTTTCACATAAAATTCTTGATATGAAGTCTATTGAAGATGTTGGTGGGGCACATATGGCACAACCCTGCAAATCATTGTTAGTATGCATATCTAAACATATAGACCTATAAGCATCAAAATGGTTAGAAAATTCAATATGTAATCTACAACAACAAGTAGTGCGTGTGTGATTTATCTTAACATAGAAAGGTTTTAGCATTTCAAAATATCTTTGACAAATTTTAATTTGAGGATACTTCTCTAGAAATTTACCATTGAACTGTGTTTGAGTCTCATCCAAAAAATGCTTTGGATGTGGCTCGCGGTTCTGACTACCAATTCTCCTTCTTACCACATCCCTTTGATTCAGAGATACCCTTGTGTAATTCTTCCAAAAGTCTTCAATTAGTGATCTCAATGCTTCAACAATTGGTTTATCTTTTCGTGGTAGTCTCCCCGAGAACGCCCATAATTCATTGGCATTAGTGTCCTCAATTCTTTGGCGTCTTCCAATGGCTCTTGATAAAGTTTTCCTATTAATTCTCAATTCTTGACTTGTCTTTCTAATGAGACGAGCTTTCCTCGTTTGACTACTTACTATAGTTGATGTAATCACACACCGTGTTGCATTACTATCTTTTGTGCGTGAGGTGTTACCCACACTCTCATACGCACTCATTAGATTCTTGACAATAGATTTTTCACTTGAAGCCTCTGATGTTCTCAACCCAAGAATCTTCATGATAGACCTATACTTTATACTTCGCATCATTTCAACGAATAGTTGACATCTTGCAGTCTCATTTAACTTTTCAAAGAACAATCTCCAAATCTTATTAGCATATCTTCTACAAGTGCATTTTGGAATCTTACTTTGCATTGGCTGCAAAATATTCTCATCAATATCAATCAAATACTTTGGCTTTCTATGCAAAATTCTAGGTGGTGTCAAGTTAGGTAAATTCATCTCAACATTAGGAATTTCATCAATATTTAAATGAGATGGGTTAGATGGCATACCTTCGATCGAAGATGGAATAGATGACATACCTTGAGGTTGAGGTGGGAATGATGGCATACCTCCTTCATCACATGTGAGTGATGATGTACTCTCAACTTGAGATGTGGTAGATGGTGTCCCTACATGTTGTCTTGCAGTAAAGGATGTGTCTCCAACTATGGTATTCAAATCTCTCGTACCACGAAGTTTTTGCATTCGTTCTCTTTGTGCCGCCAATACCATATCTCTTTGTGATGGTTGTGGTTCCTCTTCAATTGGTATGTCTTCATTTATCGTGTCCAATTTCCTCTTCTCACGAAGTTCCCTCATAGCCATTGCTTTCTTTGCATTCTTAGCTTCTATCTCTTCCTGTGTTGGTTTAATTCTTGATTGTTTCCTCAGCATGACAGAGAATTTGTCTGTAGCATGATAAAGAGACCAATATTAGTTCCTAAGAAATGAATACATGATAATAGTGGGATTGTATTTTTTTTATGTTGTAAGGATTTATTCTTGTATAGTTTGACATCATGGTATGAACTAAGGTTTGTTTATTACACATAATTATTAAAGAGCCCAAGTGTAGAAAATATGCATGGCATCATGTGAGATTGTAGGTTGCTTTCTTGATTGGGAATGTGTCTATTTTAAACATGTATGATAAAGCATGATAAAGTAATTCAATCCGAAATAAGGAAAATGTAAAGAACATGCATGTAAAGACTTGACATACCTAAAAAATGAAGATTTGAATGGAGAGAGTACCCAATTATGTAGTGTTTTTATCTTCTTGCATCAAACTCCTCAACAATTTGAGTTTTTCACCACTTGCTTCCTTTTCAATGTTAAATTCTTAAAATTAAATCACAATTAACATTGCAATACTACAAAAATTGAAACTTGAATAGATATATATCAAACTTGGTTTGAAAACTATGTTATTTCCTCCTTCTCAAGTTGGCAAAGCAGAAAAGGTGGTGGAAAGATCATGCAAAGGTGGTACAATGTGTCAAATGTGCATGTGAACTTCCTAATAGCATGAAAGCACTTCTTTTTTGTCAGAGCACGTGCAGAATCAGTAAGAAAACAGAACATGTGGGCCAAGATCACGGGGGTAACCACTTTTTTACCATTTTAGTAGAAAGACAAAACGCGAGCGCGTTATAACGCGCTCGCATTTTGTCCTGCTATAGATCCCTAAACTCTCAACTCTGATCCCTTGACCCTCAACCCTCAATGTCAAATCTTAATCCCTCAACCCTCAGCGTCAAATCCTAATCCCTCAACGTCAAATCCTAATCCGTCAACCCTCCAACCCTATCCCTAATCCTTACAACCCTCAACCCTTAAATCTAATCCATCAACCCTCAACATCAAACCCTAATCCCTCAACCCTCAACCCTCAACCCTAATCTGTCATCCGTCATCCCTCAACTCTAATCCCTCATTCCTAAACCCTAAATGCTATCCCTATTCCTAGACCCTCAACAGGCTCGATACTATACCTTAAACCCTAATCCCTCTACCATCGACACTCTTATTTAACCCTAATCCCTTGACCATTAACCCTATCCCTCAACCTCAACCCTCAACCCTCAACTCTCAACATTAAACCCTAATTCATCAACCCTAAACCCTAATCCCTCAAACCTAAACCCTATCCCTAAACCATCAACCCTCAACACTATACCTTAAACCCTAATCCCTCAACCCTAACCCTAAACCTTGTCCCTAAACCCTAATCCCTCAACCCTCAACCCTAATCTGTCATCCGTCATCCCTCAACTCTAATCCCTCATTCCTAAACCCTAAATGCTATCCCTATTCCTAGAACCTCAACATGCTCGATACTATACTTTAAACCCTAATCCCTCTACCATCGACACTCTTATTTAACCCTAATCCCTTGACCATTAACCCTATCCCTCAACCTCAACCCTTAACCGTCAACCCTCAACCCTCAACTCTCAACATTAAACCCTAATTCATTAACCCTAAACCCTAATCCCTCAAACCTAAACGCTATCCCTAAACCATCAACCCTCAACACTATACCTTAAACCCTAATCCCTCAACCCTCAACCCTAAACCTTATCCCTAAACCCTAATCCCTCAACCCTCAACCCTAATCCCTCATCCCTCAACTCTAATCCCTCATCCCTAAACCTTAAATGCTATCCCTATTCCTAAACCCTCAACAGACTCGATACTATACCTTAAACTCTAATCCCTTATCCCTAAACCCTCCAACCCTATCCCTAATCCTTATACCCTCCACACTCTACTTTAACCCTAATTCCTCGACCCTCAACCCTATCCCTAAACCCTTGACCCTCAAACCTCAACCCTCAACCCTCAACATCAAACCCTAATCCCTCAACCCTTAACTCTGATCCCTCGACCTTCAACCCTGATCCTAAACCCTAAACCCTCAACGCCAAATTCTAATCCCTCAACCCTATCCCTAAACCCTCAACCCTCAATGTCAAATCCTAATCCCTCAACCCTCAGCGTCAAATCCTAATCCTTCAATGTCAAATCCTAATCCCTCAACGTCAAATCCTAATCCGTCAACCCTCCAACCCTATCCCTAATCCTTACAACCCTCAACCCTTAAATCTGATCCATCAACCCTCAACACTATACCTTAAACCCTAATCCCTTCAACCTCAACCCTATCCCTAAACCCTTAACCCTCAAACCTCAGCCCTCGATGTCAAACCCTAATCCCTCAACCCTTAACTCTGATCCCTCATCTCTCAACCCTAACCCTAAACCCTTAACCCTCAACATCAAACCCTAATCCCTCAACCCTCAACCCTAATCTGTCATCCGTCATCCCTCAACTCTAATCCCTCATTCCTAAACCCTAAATGCTATCCCTATTCCTAGACCCTCAACAGGCTCGATACTATATCTTAAACCCTAATCCCTCTACCATTGACACTCTTATTTAACCCTAATCCCTTGACCATTAACCCTATCCCTCAACCTCAACCCTCAACCCTCAACTCTCAACATTAAACTCTAATTCATCAACCCTAAACCCTAATCCCTCAAACCTAAACCCTATCCCTAAACCATCAACCCTCAACACTATACCTTAAACCCTAATCCCTCAACCCTCAACCCTAATCTGTCATCCATCATTCCTCAACTCTAATCCCTCATTCCTAAACCCTAAACACTATCCCTATTCCTAGAACCTCAACAGGCTCGATACTATACTTTAAACCCTAATCCCTCTACCATCGACACTCTTATTTAACCCTAATCCCTTGACCATTAACCCTATCCCTCAACCTCAACCCTTAACCCTCAACCCTCAACCCTCAACTCTCAACATTAAACCCTAATTCATCAACCCTAAACCCTAATCCCTCAAACCTAAACCCTATCCCTAAACCATCAACCCTCAACACTATACCTTAAACCCTAATCCCTCAACCCTCAACCCTAAACCTTATCCCTAAGCCCTAATCCCTCAACCCTCAACCCTAATCCCTCATCCCTCAACTCTAATCCCTCATCCTTAAACCCTAAATGCTATCCCTATTCCTAAACCCTCAACAGACTCGATACTACACCTTAAACTCTAATCCCTTATCCCTAAACCCTCCAACCCTATCCCTAATCCTTATACCCTCCACACTCTACTTTAACCCTAATTCCTTGACCCTCAACCCTATCCCTAAACCCTTGACCCTCGAACCTCAACCCTCAACCCTTAACTCTGATCCCTCGACCTTCAACCTTGATCCTAAACCCTAAACCCTCAACGCCAAATTCTAATCCCTCAACCCTTCACTCTAATCCCTCAACCCTAAACCCTATCCCTAAACCCTCAACACTATACCTTAAACCCTAATCCCTCAACCCTAACCCTAAACCTTGTCCCTAAACCCTAATCCCTCAACCCTCAACCCTAATCTGTCATCTGTCATCCCTCAACTCTAATCCCTCATTCCTAAACCCTAAACGCTATCCCTATTCCTAGAACCTCAACAGGCTCGATACTATACTTTAAACCCTAATCCCTCTACCATTGACACTCTTATTTAACCCTAATCCCTTGACCATTAACCCTATCCCTCAACCTGAACCCTCAACCCTCAACCCTCAACCCTCAACCCTCAACTCTCAACATTAAACCCTAATTCATCAACCCTAAACCCTAATCCCTCAAACCTAAACCCTATCCCTAAACCATCAACCCTCAACACTATACCTTAAACCCTGATCCCTCATCCCTCAACCTTATCCCTAAACCCTAATCCCTCAACCCTCAACCCTAATCCCTCATCCCTCAACTCTAATCCCTCATCCGTAAACCCTAAATGCTATCCCTATTCCTAAACCCTCAACAGACTCGATACTATACCTTAAACTCTAATCCCTTATCCCTAAACCCTCCAACCCTATCCCTAATCCTTATTCCCTCCACACTCTACTGTAACCCTAATTCCTCAACCCTCAACCCTATCCCTAAACCCTTGACCCTCGAACCTCAACCCTCAACCCTCAACATCAAACCCTAATCCCTCAACCCTTAACTCTGATCCCTCAACCTTCAACCCCGATCCTAAACCCTAAACCCTCAACGCCAAATTCTAATCCCTCAACCCTTCACTCTAATCCCTCAACCCTAAACCCTATCCCTAAACCCTAACCCTAAACCTTGTCCCTAAACCCTAATCCCTCAACCCTTAACCCTAATCTGTCATCCGTCATCCCTCAACTCTAATCCCTCATTCCTAAACCCTAAACGCTATTCCTATTCCTAGACCCTCAATAGGCTCGATACTATACCTTAAACCCTAATCCCTCTACCATCGACACTCTTATTTAACCCTAATCCCTTGACCATTAACCCTATCCGTCAACCTCAACCCTCAACCCTCAACCCTCAACTCTCAACATTAAACCCTAATTCATCAACCCTAAACCCTAATCCCTCAAACCTAAACCCTATTCCTAAACCATCAACCCTCAACACTATACCTTAAACCCTAATCCCTCAACCCTCAACCCTAAACCTTATCCCTAAACCCTAATCCCTCAACCCTCAACCCTAATCCCTCATCCCTCAACTCTAATCCCTCATCCCCAAACCCTAAATACTATCCCTATTCCTAAACCCTCAACAGACTCGATACTATACCTTAAACTCTAATCCCTTATCCCTAAACCCTCCAACCCTATCCCTAATCCTTACACCCTCCACACTCTACTTTAACCCTAATCCCTTCAACCTCAACCCTATCCCTAAACCCTTGACCCTCGAACCTCAACCCTCAACCCTCGACGTCAAACCCTATTCCCTCAACCCTTAACTCTGACCCCTCATCTCTCAACCCTAACCCTAAACCCTAAACCCTTAACCCTCAACGTCAAATCCTAATCCCTCAACTCTAAACCCTATCCCTAAACCCTCAACACTATACTTTAAACCCTAATCCCTCAGCCCTCAACCCTAAACCTTATCCCTAAACCCTAATCCCTCAACCCTCAACCCTAATCTGTCATCCCCCAACTCTAATCCTTCATCCCTAAACCCTAAATGCTATCCCTATTCCTACACCCTCAACAGAATCGATACTATACCTTAAACCCTAATCCCTTATCCCTAAACCCTCCAACCCTATCCCTAATCCTTATACCCTCCACACTCTACTTTAACCCTAATTCCTCGACCCTCAACCCTATCCCTAAACCCTTGACCCTCGAACCTCAACCCTCAACCCTCAACGTCAAACCCTAATTCCTCAACCCTTAACTCTGATCCCTCGACCCTCAACACTATACCTTAAACCCTAATCCATATCCCTCAACCCTTAACCCTTAAAACTTAAACCCTATCCCTACACCCTCAACACTTGACACTATATCTTAACCCTTAAACCCTCATCCCTAAAGCCTCAACCCTCAATCCTTAAACCTTCAACCCTAAACCCTATCCCTAATCCCTCTACCCTCGACACTCTAACCCTAACCTCAACATTAAATGCTAATCTGTCAACCCTAAATCCTAATCGTCAACCCTCAACCCTCAACCCTCAACACTATACCTAAAACCCTAATCCCTCAACCCTCAACCCTAAACCTTATCCCTAAACCCTAATCCCTCAACCCTCAACCCTAATCCATCATCCCTCAACTATAATCCCTCATCCCTAATCCCTAAATGCTATCCCTATTCCTAAACTCTCAACAGACTTGATACTATACCTTAAACCCTAATCCCTTATCCCTAAACCCTCCAACCCTATCCCTAATCCTTACACCCTCCACACTCTA
The DNA here is from genome assembly GCA_027924645.1 of Cunninghamia lanceolata. Taxonomy (NCBI): domain Eukaryota; kingdom Viridiplantae; phylum Streptophyta; class Pinopsida; order Cupressales; family Cupressaceae; genus Cunninghamia; species Cunninghamia lanceolata. Next base: position 2,819,578 of record BSBN01000160.1, on the reverse strand, counting down.
CTTTAACCCTAATCCCTCGACCCTAAACCCTTGACCCTTGAACCTCAACCCTCAACCCTTAATGTCAAACCCTAATCCCTCAACCCTTAACTTTGATCCCTCGACCCTCAACCGTAATTTGTCAACCCTCATCCCTAAACCTTAAACACTATCCCTATTCCTAGACCCTCAACAGGCTCGATACTATACCTTAAACGCTAATACCTTATCCGTAAACCTTCCAACTCTATCCCTTATGCCTTAACCCTCATGATTAATAGCCTTGAATGTAAAAAAAAATTGAGTGGGACATAACGCGAGCGCGTTATAACGCGCTCGCGTTATGTCAAACATGGCAAAAGACAGACTTGCGGGAAAGAAAAATGCAAGGCAAAACATAACGTGAGCACGTTATAACGCGCTCTCGTTATTTCTTGCTTTGGGAATCCCAAGCCTTGGGTTTGGGATTTGCTTTGGATTTCCAACCCAAAGGCTTGGAGTGCCTTATGAACAGTCACAGACGTTTTTTTCTGTATTCTTCAAAATTTCACATAATTTCGTTCGTGCTAACCCTCAGATTTGCACGTGTTTCAAGGTTGAACAAATCGAACACATGGGTAATGTTAGGCTTTCTCTTAGCTATTTGACGATGTGATTTTTTTCACATTTTAACAATGTTAAGCCTTTCATCTTTAATTTCTTTTGTTTGTGTGTCCGTTTTTATGCAAAAACCACTGTTTGGTCTTTTTTTCATTGTAAAATAACTATTCATTCAAATTTCAAAAAAATTACATATTTAGAAACTAGACTCCATTCTACAAATATTAAAAAAATAAAAAAATGATTTTCAATTAGTTTTCAAAATTTATAGGGGTAGCACGGCCAAAATTCTATTTTTTAGGATGTGTCCACTTTAAAAATTAGTAAAAAATCAAATATTCATCAAAAAATTATTAGAAAAATCGGGCATAAACTACATGCTATTAGCTAATTTCTCACTGAAGCGATTTTAAAAATACCAAAAAAAAGTTGACCTTTTGAGGGAGCCACAAAACATGCTATGTTATGTTTTTTTGACAGAAACAACACCAATTTTTGTGGCTCCCTCTTTTGAACCCCTTAATCTATGCCATTTTCAAAACAAAATAGTAGTTTAGAAAGTAGACTCGGAGCACTACGAACATTGTTTTGGTTGCATCTCTAAATTTTGAGTGTAACTATGCTCAATTTCTCATCCAAGGCTAGTATTTCCTGATTTTAGAAAAAAAGTGGCCACTTAAGACCCCTTTTTGGCCCCCCATCTTCTTGCACTTACCCTGCATTTGTGATTAGTGATTCATATATTTGAAGGATTTCTTGTACATACCATTGATGGCTTGTTGATTGTATGTTATTGTACATGGTTAGTCTGGGCATATTTTCATGAATGTGAATTCATTGAGTTACGCCAAGAGTTGGGTGTTTGATGAACGCTCCACAATTTGAATATCTTTACCTTTTCCTTAGAAGATTGTACAATCTCTATGGCATTGTGGGTTACTTGGTTAAACAAGGATTCGTTTGTTGTTGGGAATCTATCTATCTATTTGTTGATCATTTCTACAATTATCTATTTAGGATCTCTTAACCCTTTTCTCTCCCCCCTTTACCTTTTGCATTTTATTTAATCCACCTTTGTTAGGTTAGGTTATAAGCAGCATCTATAGTATAAATCTATTGAAATAATCATAGGGTTTCTACATACATACTACTTTCATATATTATAAACCCTATCAAATGTAAGTCCCCTTGTTGGCATAGCTAGAATATTCCACTAAAGTTATTCCATGTAAGCTGACCTAGCTATAGAATCCTTGGAGTAGTCTTACCTAGGGTAGGATAATTTTTCAAGAAAAGTAAGATACTCTGTATTTTACCTATGTTGTTGTGTGCTAAAACCACCATCAACAGGACCATATGCCCACATGAATATGGGTGATGGAAACCCTAAAAACCTACAGCAATCACCTTGCAGGCTCATTGAAAATGATACAACAGATACCGAAGAGGAAGTAGAGATATGTGCCTGCATAATCTATGCTCTAAAAAGATGAGGGAATCAATTGGAGTGAAGGATTGTAAAGAAGTTCTTGGTCATTGCATACATATTGGCTTAGCATTTTCAATGTGAAGTTGAGGCACATGAAGAAGAATATTGAATTGATAGAATCTAGAAACAATAAAAGTGAAATGTAGTTCGTCAATAATAAAGCTCCCATTGGAGAACTTAACAAGCTACTTGAGAGCCTAAGGAAGCACTTTAAATAGACTTGGCATTAGAAAATGATACAATGAAAATAGATATTTGTGTCCCACTATCTCATCTTGCAAAAGTCATTTCAAAATCGAAAGCAGAAATTGACTTTTCACCTCTGACATGCTAGTTATAGCACATGTAGGTGATGGGAACTTCCACAGTGTCAGATTAAGATTACTCTAGCTGAACAAAATATGAAGCTGCCTTTGGAAGATAATGTTTTGGTAAAGAAAAAGCCTAATAAAAGGCATAGATGACATACACGAAATACCATTTCTCCAGGTGGCCCAAGAAAAGCTGAGTAGTTCTCTCTATTAGAAATGATTAATGTTCTTCCTTTGAAGTTTCATCGATTCTAATTCATGGATACATTTGCCCTTGTGTGTCATCTAGAACTAGCTCTATCATCAGAGGAAAAGATAATTTTGACAAAGGGAAACTCACAATTGACCATTAATTCCATAATAAAGGAGGCTATCCCTAGTTGGAATCAGTGCAACAACATGAGTGATGACAGTTGCTTGGATTTCTTTAGAGTTGTATCCAGTAGGTAAGGTTTTCACAACATTGTCTATAGGCATGCTAAAGATCTTGGAACTCAAAAGTAGAAGCGAACCTCTTTTTAGTAAAGATGAGCTCAAGAAAATGTTGAGAGATGCAGAACTAAGTGGGGCAATTGAAGAAAAAGAGAAAATAGTCATGATAGAACAATTTCACATATTGGAGAAGCCCAGATGAAGTTGAAAAGTAACTAAATGTATAAATCAACCTTAAGAGAGAGCTTTTCAAGAAATGGTTATCCTACAGGAAGATAAAAAGTGAATTGTATTTATCTTTTTCTAAGAACCGTTACAAGAGGGAAGAAGCCTTTAAAAACTCATAGAGGGCTCATTTTAAAAGTGATATTTTATAGTTGTTCGGGAATAGGGGAAGTAGGGGTAGTTATTTTATTTTCAACCATAGTTTACTGTAAAGGAAAGAGAGTCTGTGAACTCATTTTTGTATTAGAGAAATAAGGGAGATGTTTCTAAATCTATGAATTTATTGATATTTTCTTTAGATTGCAACTGTCCTGTGTGTCTCTATAATCATTTTCCAATGCAATTTTATGTTATATCAAATTGTGTGGATGTTTATTACTAAATCTTTGAATTCAAACTAATTCATCTACTGTGAAGATCAGCTACTCATTCTTTTCTTGGTTCTCATTCATGGGTGTGGAATAAATGGACTTTGTGTCATTTATTTGCATTCATATCATTCTAAATTAATCCATCACATCTATTTTCATGGTTATAGGTAGGTGTTAGTTTGCCTTTTTTGCTTTCTGGCAAAAAGTATACCCTGTGTTTTCATTCATTACACATTATCTAAAGGTAGATGCACCTTGTAAAATAAGTAGAGAGCACTTGCAAGTAATATTACAAGTGGCTCAACTATTGGGCAGATTGTCATTGGTATGGGCAAAAGAGTATAAAATTAAAGTGACAAATCTGTATACCAACAGATTTTTGGTGACTCTACTGGGGAATCAAAATTGAAGAATGGTGCTCTTGTTTTCCCCATAAATTTAAAGGTGCCTCCACAAGGATGGAGGCTGGTGGCTCTATGAAGTGGAAAGTACTCAGAAGTAATCTATCCCAACAAAGACTCTTGTCTAGTTTATTTTTTAGAATTGCATTATGGAATTGATTTCTTCCCAGCCATGGGGAAATCACTTTGGACCTCTCTCTTTGCCACAATATTCACCATTGCCTGAAGGATCAAGAAAGCACTTTCCAAAGTTTAGTGGAGAAAATTATCAAGATGCAAAAAATCACATTCTGGCATTCACGGTTGCATGTGGTGTTTTGGGGGTAAGTGAAGAGAATGTTTTTGTATGATTATTTATTGAGTCTCTTATTGGGCCTGCAATAGACTAGTTTCATTATTTAGAAGATAAGTGTATTACTGATTGGGACTCATTGAAAAACAAATTTTTGGGAAGATATAAAGGTCCTGTTGATGAAGCTGCTTTGTTGTGTCAATTCTTCAATATATGAAAGAAAGAAGGTGAATCCATCAAGGATTTTGTGGAGAGATTCAATAGGCTACTTAAAAAAATTCATGCCTCTCTTCAACTAAGTAAGCAACTCCAACTCTATACTCTTATTTCTTCATTGCATCCAGATGTTAAGTTTTCTTTAAAACAAAGTAAAATAAATAACCTTGAAGTTGCTCAACAAGAGGCTATAAAAATAGAAGATGACTTGATATTAAGTGGTCTTTGGAAAGAAAATTAGGTTGTAGATAATTCAAATTGTGAATCTATGAGGAAGTCTATCATGTACAAACCAAGTTTTCAGCCTGTAGGATTCCAAACTATACAACCTCCTTCTGCTGAAAGCTTTAATCTCACCATTTTTTATCCCAAACATTTTTGTAGAAATGAGGTAAGCAATGTAGACGTAAGGATTAAACCTCATGTGGATAGAAGATTTGAAGCTTATTATCTGCACTATGAAGAAGATAATAATGAACCCAAAAATCCCTCAAGTGACAAAGAAGAACGATCTTTCCTCGATGCAAGTTATAATGAGGGTAATGCAAATGGCACTATTTTACCATCCTTATCTACTGCATATATGGTATCATTCACTTTTACCAGCAATGAAGAACAATTTGAGGGTACACAACATGAAGATGAGATATTGCATATCTTTTCGTCGAAGTGCATGCAAGTTGAATATGAAGCCTTCACATTTCCTGAGCAAAATAATATGGAGGTATGGCTACAAGAAGAGGTCAGAATGATTTCACTCTTGAATCCTTTCATTTTGAAAATTTGGATGCCAAAAATTTTAAACAAAAATTGGAAGATGGTGTTATAAGTAGTCATGATAGCTTCCATGAAAGTGATCAAATAGATGAATGTGTTGAGTCTCATATTGTTTATATTCTGAATTGGTGTCTTAATGCATTTGAGGATGAATTTCTATGTGGAGAAGAGGTTCCCATATCTAATCTGTAGGATATGGATAGAGATGATGAAGTGTATCATGAAATTGTTGAGATTGTTTTAGTTGGGGGTGATTTTCAGTCACATGAACATATTGTTTGCAATGTAGATTTTTAGCTTACTCCACCTCCAATTTTGTATGAGGATTGGTTTTCCAATGATTCAACTGACTGTTTTCAAGCATGGGATATTAATTTGTCCATCACAGCACATGAGGTAACAACTAATTATGTGCAAGGATATGTTGGAGAAATTCTAGAGGTTTATGATGCAAAGTGGTTGTTCAGTTTTGACACTTCATTCGAGGAGTCTTCTTGGTTCATAAATTCTAATTTTTTGTCTCAAATTAGGGGATGGCTTTTGAGTTTACTGGTGCTTCATGGGTACATTTTCCTTTTCCACTCGGTTATTTATTTCTCCCAAACTGTTAATGGATTTTCGTGAATATTGTGGAGTCATCTGAGGTAGGGTCTTCCTACCATGTACATATTAGGAATTTTTGTTGTGATGGTAGTTAGTTTCCTTTCCTATTTTCTCTTGTTTTTGGCTTGCTCTTTCTCCTTTCTCCCCTATGCCCTCTAACTTTATTGCCCAATGGAATTTAAGCACTGGTCCACACTTGAGATTCTGGATTCCTCGCTTCATCCTTTGTAGTCCTCATCCCCAATTAGAGCCTATTGTTGACCAAAAATTTGAACCTGGGAGATTTCAAAATTTTTAGTGCATCCCCTTATACTCCATTGAGCCTACTAGATCACAAATATAATTAATTTTGAAAACCTATGCAATCTGGTACAAAATACTTTTATGGGCCTAATCATAACTATATTTTACCCAATATGCCGAGTTTTCATGCCCGAACACCTTACCGTTTGAAAGATTTTAAACTTCACATTTTCCCATTGGTGATTCGTAAATAAAGCTAAATTTTGATTTACAGGTTGCTGGAGTTTAAAATATTTCTAGGTTTTGCTCAGGAGTGCTCAATCACCCTACAGTCCAAATTTCATGTAAAATGGAGTTATTATGTGGGAGATATGATGTTTTTTGTCTTGAGGTACTGAGTTTATTCGTGGAGTTAAATTGAATTGGCACGAAGTTATTAAAATATTTTTCAAAGACTGAAAAGGGGGATAAAGGCTTGTTATAGAGTCAATGTTTCAAAATAAATGACTTTATCAAAGTCATATATTGGCTTGAAGTTCTAAATTTTCATGAAGAAATAATACGTCGGGATGACTTTATCTACTCCCCATGGCAACAAGTTATAAAGTATGGTTATTCAAAAAGGAGAAATGACTTTATTATAGCCTAATATTAATAGTGATGTTGGGAGTTTCTTTAGTTTGAGAACCTCACATTTTCCTGACTCATCTCCATTCATGAGTTCTAAAGTTCATAAATTCCCTGACTCTCCGACTCTCTTCATTGTTGGGGATTTTCTAAGTTCTAGAACCTCACAAATCATCGACTTTTAGGTTCAAAAGTTCGTGAAATTATCGACTGCCCAACAATGAAGAGGAGCTTGTAGATACATTTCATCATTTGGGCCACAATCACCGTGTTAATTGGATTGATTGGAGCAAATTTTGTGTAAAGGTTGCTTGGCAAGATACTCCAAATGCCAGATACACACGCAAAATGAATTTGTTGAAAAGGCTTTAGAAACTTTCTATAAAATAGCATCCTCCAAGTCCTGGTCCACGGTTGGCATTCAACATATGCTACAATGAAAACTTGGAATAACATATGAGATTCATAAAAGCATTTTGAAGTGATATTTTTATCTGATGATGGTAATGCTAAAGGTTCCCAACTTATCAGAGAAAACCTATGCTACTGTAAAGAGAGCTGAACACAATAATTCATTTGGTCTTGAGATTCAATTACATGTTCCAGATGCATTACGTCTAGTATTAAATGGGGCAGACCTCCAAGATCTTTCTTTTTGTTTCATGGCTCGACCATATGCCCACATGAATATGGGTGATGAAAACCCTAAAAACCTACAACAATCACCTTGCAGGCTCATTGGAAATGATACAACAGATACCGAAGAGGAAGTAGAGATATGGGCATGCACAATCTATGTTGTAGAAAGATGAGGGAATCGATTGGAGTGAAGGCTTGTAAAGAAGTGGTTGGTCATTGCATACATATTGGCTTACCATTTTCAATGTGAAGTTGAGGCACATGAAGAAGAATATTGAATTGATAGAATCTAGAAACAATAAAAGTGAAATGTAGTTCATCAATAATAAAGCTCCCATTAGAGAACCTAACAAGTTACTTGAGAGCCTAAGGAAGCACTTTATGTAGACTTGGCATTGGAGCCTGAAAATGATGTAATGACAACAGATATTTGTGTCCCACTATCTCATCTTGTAGAAGTCATTTCAAAATCTAAAGCAGAAATTAACTCTTCACCTCTGACATGCCCAGTTATAACACATGCAGGTGATGGGAACTTCCATAGTGTCGTCTTAAGATTACTCTAGCTAAACAGAATACGAAGTTACCTTTGGAAGATATTGTTTTGGTGAAGAAAAAGCCTAATACAAGGTGTAGATGACATACACGGAATACCATTTCTCCAGGTGGCCCATGGAAAGTTGAGCAGTTCACTCTATTAGAAATGATTAATGTTCTTCCTTTGAAGTTTCATCGATTCTAATTCATGGACACATTTGCCCTCATGTGTTATCTAGAACTAGCTTTATCATTAGAGAAAAAGATAATTTTGACTAAGGGAAACTCACAATTGACCATTAATGCCATAATAAAGCAGGCTATCCCTAGCTAGGATCAATGTAGCAACAGGAGTGATGACAGTTGCTTGGATTTCTTTAGAGTTGTATCTAGTAGGTAAGGTTTTCACAGCATTGTCTATAGGCATGCTAAAGATATTGGGACTCAACAGTAGAAGCAAACCTCTTGTCACTAAAGATGAGATCAAGAAAATGTTGAGAGATGCAGAACTAAGTGGGGCAATTGAAGAAAAAGATCAAATAGTCATGATAGAACAATTTCATGTATTGGAGAAGACCAGATGAAGTTGAAAAGTCACTAAATGTATAAATCACCCTTAAGAGAGAGCTTTTCAAGAAACAATTATCCTATGGGAAGATTAAAAAGTGAGTTTTATTTATCTTTTCGAAGAACCGTTACAAGAGGGAAGAAGCCTTTAAAAACTCATAGAGGGCTCATTTTAAAAGGGATCTTTTTCAGTTGTTTAGGAACAGGGGAAGTAGGGGTAGTTGTTTTTTTTTTCGACCACAATTTGTTTTACAGGAAAGAGAGTTTGTGAACTCATTTTTGTTTTGGAGAAATAAGGGAGATGTTTCTAAATTTGTGAATTTATTGATATTTTCTTTAGATTGCAAGTGTCCTATGTGTCTCTATAATCATTTTCCAATGCAATTTTCTATTATATCAAATTGTGTGGATGTTTATTTCTAAATCTTTGAATTCAAACTAATTCATCTACTGTGAAGACCAACTACTTATTCTTTTCTTGGTTCTCATTCATGGGTGTGGAATAAATGGACTCTGTGTCATTTTTTTGCACTCATATCATTCTAAATTAATCCATCACATCTATTTTCATAGTTATGGGTAGGTGTTAGTTTGCCTTTTCTGCTTTCTGGTGAAAAGCATACCCTGTGTTTTCATTCATTGCACATTATCCAAAGGTAGCTGCACCTTGTAAAATAAGTAGAGAGCACTTGCAAGTAATATTGCAAGTGGCTCAATTGTTGGCTAGATTGTCATTGGTATGGGCAAAAGAGTATAAAATTAAAGTGACAAATTTGTATACCAACAATAGCTAGAACACCATCATTGACAACATTTTTGTCTTTGGACCAGAATGGGCTTTTTCATTTGATTGTTGAGTATTGTCCTTGGTTTCTTTGAAGATCTTGACTAATGATTTTGCAATTAGGGCCTTTTCTATGTTTGTTCCCTTAGAGATAATATCATCAAGAGAATTTGCACATTGGACTTGTAGCTGAAATCCTAATGCTGGATTGAGATATTGAACAAATATGCACACCAATTGTTTTTTAGGAATAGGCCATGGAAATTTACTAGCCATATTTCTCCATCATTGTAAGAATGAGATAAAGGTTTACTCATTTCTTTGTTTATTGTTGCATAGGTCGGTCATAGAAATCTCATGTTTGATATTGAATGAAAAGTGTGTTACAAACTTTTTAGCCAATTCATTAAAGGTCTTGATACCTGAAGGTAAATGATAAAACCATTCTATAGCTTGCCCTCAAAGACTATGAGGGAACATGTATAAAATATATGTATCATTGTGGACCACCTCTAGACGTGCAAGTGTCCTTGAAAATAGCACGAAATAAAAAATAAAATCATGGGAAAGATTTATTAAATTAGAAAAATCTATGATCTCCACTAGAAAAATAGAAATATCCTATTTTGAAAGAAACATCTTATCCTCTCATGGACACTTGGCGCATGCACATTCATCCTCATTTCCCATCCGTTGATTTCTTCTTCTTCTCTCCACCATTGATAAAAATCATCCCTTGCCTATAAATATACCATCTCATAAGCCATTTGGGAGGCACTAAGTTGAATATCCTTACTCTGCTGAAATTTGCTTCCAATCATTCTTCCAATCCTCTAATCCATTCTCATCTACCATATCTTCTATCAACGTTATGCTGCAGAATCATGCAATCAACATTAATCTATTTGGGTAAAGCTAGTGTTTTAGGTGCAACACTCTCCACCTTATCGACGGATTGTGGATTAATGTGAAGGTATTGCATGATTTGTTTGCATTTTCTTGTGTTTTCCTTCATGTTAGATTTCCATGATCTCATTTGGCACACCCGGTGGGACTCCTAGGTCCTGATTCTACTAACTTTTGCTAGTTTTTGCATGAGTTTTATGTGAAAATCCTTTGTTACAAAAACTTCAAACTGACATAACTTGGTCATACAGTATTAGATGTTTGCAAATAAATACTCGTTGGAAAGAGGATTCAGATAAATTTGTAGTGCTGGAAAAATTTGTAGGTGATTGTATTGTTTTCTATCACTTTTTCATAGTCAAAGTCAAACATACTTTCAAAACTTTAAATGAGCATATCTTTTGCAAAACTTATTATTTTTTGGCAATTTTTTTAATAAAGTTGCATAGAATTTCATGAACTTTCTGATTTTGTAATTTATTTTTCTGTATCATATCACCATTTGCAAGTTTTTATCAGACCATATCTTTTGAACTAATCCTCTTTGTCAGCTAACATCCATATGTGTAGCTTGACTAAAATCGCTTGTCAAAGAATGGAGCAAACAAACTTCTGACACATTTTCTGCAGGTCCAGGCAATCAAAGAGCAATCATTTATCACTAAAGTAGGCACATGTCAATTTGGTGCTCTAAAATTTACACTATCTACTTTGTGCTTGCTTTTCTCTTCTTGAACTTGCTTGTCTAGTCTGATTGTAACCCAAGGTAGCAACAGAAGTATCCTCTCCCCCTGCCTAACCAATGGATCTAGGGTGTAAGAGAACATGTTTCTAACTTTTAGGTAGGCCTGCCTTCCCACTATGAGAAGGGGATGACCTAGGCAGAAACAGGTCAAAGCTAGACCATTCAAATCTGCTTGATAAATAATGCATTTGTGCCAAAAGTCACAAATGGTGGGTGTTGTTCCACTATACCGACATCCAACCTCCCCCAAAACCCCATTGAGAGTAACCTCTTTGGGCTAGGAGACTCCATAATAGAGAGTAGTGTTGCTGCACGTATAGCCACCCAAATGGAAACCTGAACTAAAAACCATGTCTTAGTGGCCAAAAACCCATATTTGTTGGCGCAGAAGGTGGGACCTTTGAAGCTGCCCCAATTCATGTGGTTCTTAGCCAACGTAGCAGGGACAATCCTAAGGTTTGGTGGGGGGATGTGCCTTGGGAAACCTAGATCTTGGTATGCGTGAGAAGTGAGTGTCGTGGAGGGGAGCTAGTGCTACCAAGATCCTAGAGCTACCTGCTTTGAATAAGCACAGCTAGGGGATCCAACAAATATAGCCCTTGCCTGGCCTTAGGATGTAATGATTGAGCATGGATTGTATATGAGTGTCTTTCATCTTGTTTTCTTTCCATAAAATTGCCAAAGAAACCCATCAAAACCAATATCTCTATCGCAAAACAATCTTATCCTAACACATATCCTGAGCCATATCCTTCGTATCCTCCAATCCTAATCATCCTACTTAGTCATCATTCTAATTTCAGCCTAATCACTTCATCCTAGTCATTACCCAATCACCTTCATCCTTTTATTATCCAAATCACATTGTATTCATCCTACATCCATACTTATTCCAAATCATCTCCACATCATCATCAACCTAGTCCTATTCAAAACTTGTCAAGATGGTCGTAATCATTCAAGGGGGCTATCCCTCTAATCATGAGACAAATCCCAAGCCCAAGGTGACAATTCAAGGGGGTTATCCCTATAATCATGAGACAAGACCTAAGCCTATAATCACAATTCAAGGAGGCTACCCATCTAATTCAAACAATGAAATAAAACCAAAGCCCAAGGTGACAATCAAAGGAGCCTCTCCCACACATCAAATCAATTCCACATTAACCTATCCCACATCATCCTATCAATCTAATCCACCCACATATCAAATCCATGCTACATCAAACTCACTTCAAACGGTACCATCACCTAATGCTACACCCACACTTGATCAAGAGGTTATCGATTTCATGCAAGATACCGACCGTATGGATCTAGTGCATAGAGTCCTTAAATCAGATCCTACTAGGTTTATGGATCATCTCATTCAACTTGGGGCCACTCCCACAAACACTAATGCTACCACATCCATACCACGAATCACATTCACTATTCCTAACAACACCACAAACAAAAGTGCTTCCATAAGCATACCATCCAATGATCCTAACTCCATTGCCTTCATATCACAATTACTTTCTCAACAAACCTCCAACATCAACCAATGTTCACAATAATCCACCTCACAAAACCTTTCACCTACAAATCCTATCGTGCCACCTCATCATCAAACCTATCTCAAATGTCTCACCGAAACTCTTGCAATCTCTCCTTGTCGGCCAAACATTATACCATCGGCCTCCTATTCAAATGTTATTCTGAAGCTTCCTCTCCCACCGATATGCTTTCTATCGGTATCACCCTACCTTCGTTGGGACTCCTCAAACCTTACCTGATCAGTTCCTCTCACACCGATAACTTGGCTTGTATATACATTTCTTTACCTGCTTCCTTGGTGGTTTTTAGTGTTCTTACCTACTATTGCTAGTCACCTCTTGTATGCTTAGAACAAATGTCTTTCCCACATACATTCTGTTCACCACTTTGGCAGGTCACCTTTTGCATCTTTTGAAATGTAGGTTTCATTGTATCTTCACCACATACAATCGCAATATGTGATTGCAGTATACACACAATGGGCACTCACATACAATAGCGATATACTCACAAACTTGTATGCGACATACATTAGACGTATACGCAAGAAATGTATCTCCTTAGACCATTTCGACATACACAGGAATTGTCTGGCCGATATACTTTGGTGATATACACAGACGACGGACCTTTACATACAAGTGCAAGATACACATGGAATATGCTTAGGTACATTAGCGATAAACACACTGTTTGTATATTTGACTAACAATCATAAACTTAACTTGAATGGACTCTTACACATACATTTCATCATAGGATATACACAGAGAGATACTTAGATGCGACAATGATATACACAGGAAATGTACCTTCATACATTTACGATATATACAGGAATTGTATATTTAGCGAATAACACAACTTGACCCAAAAAGACTTTTGTACATACCATTCTTCACAGCATATACATAGGATGATGCTCACATGCAAATGCGATATATTCACAGACTATTCCCAACATACAATTGACGGATATACATAAAATGTATATTTGAATTTCCCACTGAATAACTTCCTCTATAATGGATTCTGCAAATTCTATTCTACCATGCCCATGAACAAAAGGAAAACAAACAGAAAACTAATGTACACAATCCATTCCATTGATTTCATAGAAATCCACCAGTGGAATGGATTTATCTGTGCATTGCGGCAACAGAGGAACTAAATTAAATACAACACCACTTCTATACAGATAAAACGTAGAACAATTCAATATACAAGGAATTTACACAAAATCTAGAATTTGTAACACACTTGACAGAATTACTATTTCTTCATTCCAACTTTTCTAAACATATGCTATTTACATGGATTCCTACCTTTTTTCTTTCTGAAGGTGGAAGAAGTCTCTATTCCTTGACCACCTTCCATGTTTTGTTACCAACTCCTCTGCCCTCTGTTTTTTGGGATTTTGCTTAAACCAAGACTATAACAAAAAGCCCTAATTAATCACATGGCACCTATTTTTCATAAGACAGCAAAACATTAGATAATACAACACATTTGATTTAATCCTGCACATAACCCAACTATCTGTTGTTATCCATGATGCTAAATACTAGCCTCGGGAAGAGATATTAAAACATAAAATGTCAACACAAACTGCTACATTTGACAATGACATACAAATGCTACATGGTAACATTTATTGTCTAAAACACATTAAAGCCTTATTCTTCTCCCTCTTGTACATATTTATAATGTTGAAGGGGTGCTCCTACACCATACTCCCGGGGAGAAGAGATCTCAAGCCCCTTTGAGATCAGAGTTTGAAAATCTGCACCATATTTTGTAATCTAAGCTTCAGTCATCCAAACTGCCTCTGAAATAGGTTGCCCGTGACAAGCTACCAAGTACTCCATGTACTCTTTGTCCCTTGTCTTCTTTCTCACTCTTGAGTCTAATATCTTCTTTAATTTTGGTGGATCATGCTTAGGAATATCACCCTCTGTTGCATCCTGCAATGGTTCCTGTTCAACATCTGCATTTGTCTTGTATGGAGTCAAATCACATATATTAAAAATGGGTGATAATCCAAGATCAGGAGGAAGTTGGATCTCATAAGCATTCTGCCCACATTTCTTCAAAATCTAACATGGTCCAATCTTCCTTTGCATGAGCTTGGTATATTTACCTTTTGGGAGCCTCTCCTTCTTTAGATTAACCCACACCAAATCTCTAACATCAAATTGTACATCTCTCTTTTTCTTGTCAGCATATGCTTTGTATTTCAATGTAGTCTGTTGAAGCTAGTTCTTGACTTGATCATGCACTTTTTTGATAGCTGAAGCAAAAGCTTCTCCATATGCACTAATAGGCTCTCCTATAGGCAGATCTCTCAGCTCTAAAATACCTCTTGGATGAATACCATATACCACCTAAAAAGGTGACTTCCCTGTACTCATATTGATGGTGTCATTATAGGAAAATTCTACTTGTGGTAGGATGTTATCCCACTTATCTCCATGCTACCTTGTCAAACATCTTAACAGATTTCCCAATGAATGGTTAACTACTTCAGTCTACCCATTTGTTTGAGGATGGTAGGCTGATGAGAAGGATAAATTGGTTCCAAGCTTCTTCCAAAGAGTCTGCCAAAAGCGGCCAATAAATTTTACATCTCTATCTGAGACTATGCTCAATGGTAATCCATGTATCCTCACTACTTCCTTGAAAAATAGGTCTGCAACATATGAATCATCACAAGTGGTTTTGCATGGCAAGAAATGTGCCATTTTACTAAATCTGTCTACTACAACAAAAACAATATCATATCCCTTCCATGTCCTAGGCAAACCCAATACAAAGTCCATGCTTATGCTTTCCCATGGCCTAGAAGGAATGGGTAGTGGCTGATACAAACCTGCATTAGTGGATCTTCCTTTTTCTTTCTGACATATCACACATGCCTCCACAAATTTCCTCACATCTGACTGTAACTTGGGCCAATAGTAATGCTGCTTCACAAGATTAAGAGTCTTATCCAGACTAAAATGTCCTGCCATGGCCCCACAATGTTTCTCCTAAATGATATTCAGTCTCATAGAAAACCTTGGAATACACAACTGTCCACCTTTGAAAAGTAATCCATCTTGGATCAGAAATTTAGAGAACTCAACATGATATTTGTCACCAAAGGAAATACATACCTTATAGATTTCTCCAAAGTCTTCATCAGCATCATACATGGCCTTTAAAGAGTCAATGCCAACACTTTCCAATTGAATCTAATTTATGATTAGAACCGTTCTACTCAAAGCATCTGCTACTTTGTTCTTGACCCCTTTCTTATGCTTCAGTGTGAAGGTGAAAGCTTGCAAAGTTTCCACCCACTTCATATGCCTATGGTTTAGCTTCTCTTGACTGTTTATGAAACTAAGGACTTGGTTATCTTTGAACACTATAAATTCCTTGGGCATCAAGTAATGCCTCCACTTTTTGAGTGACTGTACTAGAGTGTACATCTCCAAATCATATGATGAGTATCTCTTCTTTGCATCATTTAGTTTCTCACTGAAAAATGAAATAGGCCTACCTTCTTGAGTGATTACTACTCCAATTACCAAGTGACTGGCATCACATTCTACTTGAAAAATCTTATTGAAGTCAGGAAGTGCAAGGACTGGCTACTCTGCCACCTTCTTCTTCAATGTTTCAAATGAATCATCTGCCTCCTTTGTCCAAGTGAATCTACACTTCTGTCTGCCTTTTATGGTGTCAAGCATGGGTACACAAACATGACTAAACCCCTGTGTAAACTTCCTATAAAAGGTTGCTAACCCATGGAAACTTCTAACATCATTCAAGGTTTTGGGAGTTGGCCAAGACAATATGGCACTTACCTTCTCTTGATCCATTTTTAGTTTTCTATGTGAGATAAAAAATCCCAAGTAGATGATCTCTTCCTGCATGAACAAACACTTTGCTAAGTTGATCATTAGCTGCTCTTCATGTAACTTTTTTAGGACCAAGTCTATATGGTTGAGGTGCTCTTCCCTTGTATTACTAAAAATCAAGATGTCATCTAGATATACTATGACAAATTTACCTATGAATTCCCTCAAGACCTCATTCATCAACCTCATAAAGGTACTAGGGGTGTTGGACAAACCAAAAGGCATGACCTTCCTCTCGTATAATCCCTCATTGGTCTTGAATGCAGTTTTCCATTCATCTCTTGGCCTAATCCTAATTTGATGATAGCCACTCTTTAAATCTATTTTTGTGAAATACTTAGCACCGCCCAAGAAATCAAGCAAATCTTCTATCCTAGGGATTGGGAACCTATACCTGATTGTTATCTTGTTGATAGCTCTTGAATCAGTACAAAGTCTCCAAGTGCCTTCTTTGGTGCTAGTACAGCCGGTACCGCACATGGGCTTAAACTTTTGCCAATTAGGCTTGTCTCCAACAATTCCTCAATCTACCTTGCTACCTCTATATTCTGCTTTGGGGTAAGCTTGTATGCTGCTTTGTTTGGAAGTGTAGATCCTGGGATCAAATCTATGCAATGGCTGATGTCCCTCATAGGTGGTAGGGACCTTGGTATTCCATCAGAGATGATGCCTTGGTACTTGTCCAATTTCTCTTGGACAACATGATCTATGAACCTTTGCCTCTTCTCTCCCTTGACTTCTTGCTGTTGTTCCTTGTTCACCTTTAGGCATGCAATTAGAGCATATGTAACTACTCCTTCTACTATCCCTTTCATGAATTGTTTGCCTTCTACCATCATCACCTTAATTTCTTTTCCTTTTGATTCCACCTCATTCTCCATCAATGGTAGCAACTCTATCACCTTACCATTCTTGGTGATTGAATATGTGTTTCTAACTCCATCATGGGATGATTTCAAGTCATACTACCATGGTCTTCCAAATAGGAGATGGCAAGCATCCATCTTGGTAATGTCAAACAGTAACCTATCCTTGTATGGTCCAATTTGAAGTTCTACCCAAGCCTGTTCTTCCACAACTGTTTGTTGACCTTGGGCGAGCCATGAAATTTTATAGGGGCAAGGATGTGGCAGTCTCCTAAGCTTAAGCTTTTCTACCATCTCAATGGACACAAAATTCTCAGTAGACCTAGAGTCAATCAGAACTTTACATACCTTTCCTCCTACCTTGCAAGTAGTTCTGAAGAGAGACTTCCTTTGTGGAGGTTCTTTTCCAAGCAACTTTATGGTGGTCATTGCTCTCCTAATCATCAAAGATTCTCTATTCTCAAGATACCCATAACTGTTAGGAGCATTCACACTTTGATTAGTGCTTGAGCTTGCTATACTTTGACAATCAGATTCTTAGATCAGATTGGTCCTCCTTTCTCCTATTGATCTTGTTTCCTTTCCTGGACATCTGCTGGCTATATGACCTTCTTGATTGCAATGGTTACATCTAATAGGTCCTCTGCCCTGAGATCTTCCTCTAAATGGTGGTCTTCTACCCCTGAAGTTTCCTCTTTGATTGTAGCTTCCCCCTTGGTTTTGACTGTTGTCTCCTCTATTGTTCTCTTGATTGGATTCACCCTAGTATCCAAATCCATTTCCTCTACCTCTGAAAGGACTTCTTCCTCCCCTTTGCTGTCTCCCTTTTCCTCTATTGTGTTGCTCATGCCTTCTCTTTAATTTCTCTTCCACTTTGAATGCTAACTGGTAGCACTTTTGGACTGTATCTGGGTTATGCAGATTTAAATCTTCTTGGATGTTAAACCTTAATCCATTGAGGTACATTACTACCTTCTCTTCCTCACCCTCCTTTACCTTTGTTTTGACACATAGTTTCATGAACTCTTCTGTGTATGAGCTAACATCTAGCTCCTTCTGCTTCAAGTTTTGTTTCCTCTTATGTAATTAGATGTTGTAATCCAATGGAACATGTTGGTGCCTGAATTGACTGTCAGTTCTTGAGCAATTTTTATGTAGGCACCATCCCAAAAAATCCAAAAAATTTTCCAGTTTTGGCACCCCTTCAGTGTTTTGTAACATCCACATCATCTTTCTTGAAGGAGGTGGTCTTCTTGTTTTCTCCATCGGCATGAGTTTGCATGTGTCTTGGCGATCTTTTTGGTACCAATGGCATGTTATCTTCTATCGCTGAGACTTTACCTATCGGCGAAGGTGTTTTGTGGCTTGCCGACGGACTGGGTCTCGCCGACGAGGGTTTTGGGGTGCTATCGCCAAGACTTTGGCTATCGGGTGAACGGGCAGATTGTTGGCCGATGGCGCAGGTCTGGCCGATGGAGTTGCCATCGGCAAGTGTGGAGAGTTGGGCCGACAGGGGTACTCTGGCCGATGGAGCTGTATCGGCGTAACATGTGATGTCGGCGAGGGAGTTTTTGATTGAGCCGATGGCATGGGTCTGGCCGATAGGCGGTAATTAGCCTATGGGCGTCGGCGTGACTTTTGGAGTCAGCGTAGGTTTGAGGTGTTGCTCCGATGGTGTAAGTCACACCGACGGAGGTGGGAGGCCTGGGTGTTATCGGTAAGACTCTTGAGGTCGGCAAAGAAGTGTTCAGTTGCTCCGATAGTGTTGATCTCGCCGATGGGAGCGAGGAGTCTGGCCGACAGGGGATTACGATAGGCATCGGCAAGACCGCTGTGATCGGTAGGTGATTTTTGAGGAAGGCCGATGGTATATGTCATGGTGATGGGCTGTGGGCGAAGGGTCGTGTGTCAAGCGCGGCAAAACGCTCGACACTTAGTATCCATGCGGCCATGTTTTTAAAATGATAAAATGGTCTCTGCAGGACGAATGTGGGATATTGATTTATGCAGATGTGAAGGTCTTCCTGATGGTCTTGGTCACGCCGATGGCATGATATGCAAGGCAAAACATGCATTTTCAGGGTGCCTACGTGGCACATTTTCATAGGATAGTGACTTTTCAACGTGGATTTGGTGCCATCGATTTTCAAGCGATGGAAGGGTCGACGGCCATGTTTTAAAGATGGAGTATGGGTTTCCTTTGTGGCTTCAGGCATGTTTTGAGCAGGAAATTTCCATTTAAGTTGTGCGACTGTTTCCAGGAGAAGATATGGGTGGTTGAGCCATCAATGGTGATTTGCAGAGGCATGGGCGAATGGTTGAACGGCCATGTATCTAATTTATGGCAAGAAAATTCTCCGACAGTGGCACAAGGCTCGAGCTCATCTGTCCCTTGTCCTTTTCCTGCTTCTCCATGTTTTGTCCCCTGCTACGCTTATTCTTTGCAGGCCATTTTCCTCAGAGTGAATGTATCTGGTGAATTTTTGACTTCTGGCCATGTAATTAATTGCTGAATGTACACGATTCTGTATAAATGGTCTGGCTATGTTACATTTTGGGAAGGGATGTTTTTGGGCTTTCTGCTCTGACTCTGAACATAAGGTGTTCACATTTTGAAAGGCATTTTTGCTACAGACTCGGTCCTTAGTCTGGTGTACTAATCTATCTTGGATTGTAAATGATGATTTTCTCTGTGATGACCTTCTATGCAGATTGATTCTAAATGAAAAACACCTATGTGTGTATTGTTTCTGATTGTCTCCTGTATGTCATTTTTTTTCCTTTCAAACAAGGTTGTCAAAGGCTTCCAAGTTTTTCAGTATATGTATACTGTGTGTTTGATTTATTGCGTCTACTCAAGGAGTGGTTAAATAGGCTTTTGATCAGATACAAAGGAAAATAGATTGCATCATAGGATCTGTTAAGTATGATCATTAATGATACTCTTTCTTGGACATGTTGCTGTTAGGCAGTAGCATTATTCTTAGGTCCTCTGGATATGAATTTATGTTGTCATGGGGAGACATTTACAGTCTTAGATATGACTCTGCTGCCCAGCTAAGGCACTGGTTTGGGAATCTGTCTGTTCAATGGGTCTAGGAAAGTCCCATCCCTCCAAGCACCATTTCAAACCATTTCATCCTTCCACCTGTTAGTTGTAGGAGTAGGATTAGGATCCCTGCATGCTCTCATACCCAACCAGACATTATGTCCAAGAATGTTGCCAACCTTGTGATTTGTTATACAAATCTTGGTCCTTACATGAGGGTATTCTGCCTGTTGCTGTCAAGTTAAATCTTTCTGTCATTGAGCTAGTCAAGGTTATACTTTTATCAAGTAGGGAAACCCCCCTTGGTGTGGCAGAACCAGAAGTGAAGGGGAGGAGCTCACGCAACCTCCTGTATTCAGTTGGCTGAATCTGCCTGTTCATTAGAACTGGCAAACCCTAATGCTGATTCAAAAGAAAAACCAACAAAATGGTGACTCTACTGGGGACTGAGAAGTAAAAGTACTATCTAATCATCTCCAGTAATATATCTGTGACCCATCCGAGTCACCAACAGAAAATGGCAACTCCGCTGGGGATGTTGATGTAAAGTGATATCCTGCAGTCTCTGGTGAAGTTTTGCTCTGCTGGTGGAATGAACTCAGAAACATATTTGATGAGCTTTCAGCTGCTGTAAATTTTGTCCTCTTTGGAGAGGTGGCAACTCTGCAAAAAATTCAAGTGCACATGAAAAGTTGATGTGTGTGTTGTGACAGAAAATGTGCTGTTTAGACTTCAGCATCTGTATAAGAAAGGTACCTTGTTCCTTCCCCTTTATATTTGCTATTTTGCTACATAGGTTAGATGCCAGGGGAGGTTACAGGTCTTAGGAATGCAAGGGATGTCTGAAAATAGAAATTTCATGAATCCAAGTATGAATTATCCCATACTCAGCGGTGAAATGTTGGATAAAAGAATAGAAGAGATAAGAAATAGCTTGATATTCTTAGAGGCTGAGCAGGCCCAGTTAAAAAGCAGTAACCCTGTTGTGTCTGCTAGTCAGAAGGCTAAACCTCTTCTCAGCCCTTTTGATCCTTTGTATGACCAACTGGATTTGTCATGGGTGGATTATAAAGTAGAAACTATGCCTGCTAGGATATACTGTCAGATGCCTAGATTTAGTGGTCACAATGTATGTGATGGGAATACACATATCCAAAATTTTCACAGTTTTATGGGAAAACATTCATTCAGAGATGAGGATATGTGGATGAGGTTTTTTGTTAGGTCCTTTGATGCAAAAGCAAAAGACTGGTATTTGAGCCTTCCAAAGAGATTTTTTGCCTGTTGGGATGAGCTTGCTGACTGTTTCAAAGAAGAATTTGCAAGAGAACCTGCTGATCTTGTTGCAGAATTGATGAACATCAGAAAACAAGATGAAGAGCCATGTGTTAATTTCAGTCATAGGTTTACAGTAGCCCTTTCACAGATCCCAGAAGTCTTCAGACCTGATATTTCAGCCTGTGTTGGCATATTCTTTGAGGCTTTTGAGGAGGGCTCTAGTGCAATACTGAGGGATTTCAAGGTAACAGGTATGCAGATGGCATACAAATTTGCTGAAAATATAAAAAATTTTAGAAATGGGCGCCTGTTGATATCCTTGTCCCCAGGCCTTGGTGTGAGAACGGGTTGTGAAGCTGCAAATGACCAAATGATTATGACATCATGTGCAGATAAAAATGAAAATGAAAGCATAGAGGTTGAGACTGTTGTATTTGAACATAATGCTAACAATACTGCTCAACTGGATTGTTCACCAGTTGAGGATGCTAGTGAAAGGACTAGTGAGGATTCCCATTGCAATGATGAGGCATATGACCATGAAAACAATAACGAGGTTGTGGACAGCAATGAGCAATTTTTGGAATGGACATATGGAGACAGTTGTGAGTATTGTACTCAAGACAGAGAAGATATAAGCAAACAGAGAAGCAGTCCTATGTGTGACCCATTGCCTACCTTTCAAACACATGGAGATCATGAAGAGCAGTCAGGGATTGAAACAAGTGCTAGTTCAGAGCATGATTGTTTTTCATTTGATGGCTGTTTTGCTTATGACACACAAGCTGATACTCCTCCACAGAGTGAATCCATTGGTGATGAAGATGTGTGCTCTGCTGCCCATGAACAAATGGCATATTATGATCAAGCTTATGTACCTGGGTCACCCATGTTTGACACATATGGTGATGAGGATCTATTTGAGTATGGTGAGGATCTAGACATTGTTTTTGGTTTGGATTCTATTTCTCATCCTGATGAAAGAGGAAACAACATACATCAGGTAATTGACTATGAAAATGTGCCTGATTTGAAAGAGGTGCTAGAGCCTGATCTTTTCTAGTTTGAGGCTGTTGTTGGTTGTGTGCATAATGTATACAATTGTGAATTTGAAAGCTTTTCTTTTGAGAGGCCAGCATATGAGATGACCTCTGATCTTCCTAGCTGCATGGTGGACTTTGAGTGTTTTCAGTTTTCAGTCCAGCTAGGAGATCATTTTGCAATGCATAATGCTGATACAAATGATAACCTATGTTCTATGCCATGTGAGTATGCATTGCCTAATACATTCTGCATCCACTTGTTGCCAGATGCTAAAGGTTATCTGCACAGGGATGACAATGACAAGCTAAATCAGAAGGTTGAATGTGCAGGTGACCAGGTTTGTTTATGGTCAGATCATGGTAGCACTCTCAGGCTTGACCCAGTGTATGCAGATGAGAATAAGGTGTTTGATAAGGGAAATATTGGTTCTCCTTTTCTGGGTGGCCTTAGGCCATCAAGTTTGATTGGTGATGCAAATCATTGTAACTTCATGACTCTGTGCCTAATGGATAAGGCACTGGTCTGCATCCCAGAGATCTGGGGTTCTCGCTGCAGTCTTGCACCTGCACGTCCCCAATCAGAGCCACTGTTGGTGCTTGAATTGACTGTCAGTTCTTGAGCAATTTTTATGCAGGCACCATCCCAAAAAATCCAAAAAATTTTCCAGTTTTGGCACCCCTTCAGTGTTTTGTAACATCCACATCATCTTTCTTGAAGGAGGTGGTCTTCTTGTTTTCTCCATCGACATGAGTTTGCATGTGTCTTGGCGATCTTTTTGGTACCAATGGCGTGTTATCTTCTATCGCTGAGACTTTACCTATCGGCGAAGGTGTTTTGTGGCTTGCCGACGGACTGGGTCTCGCCGATGAGTGTTTTGGGGTGCTATCGCCAAGACTTTGGCTATCGGGTGAACGGGCAGATTGTTGGCCGATGGCGTAGGTCTGGCCGATGGAGTTGCCATCGGCGAGTGTGGAGAGTTGGGCCGACAGGGGTACTCTGGCCGATGGAGCTGTATCGGCGTAACATGTGATGTCGGTGAGGGAGTTTTTGATTGAGCCGATGGCATGGGTCTGGCCGATAGGCGGTAATTAGCCTATGGGTGTCGGTGTGACTTTTGGAGTCGGCATAGGTTTGAGGTGTTGCTCCGACGGTGTAAGTCACACCGACGGAGGTGGGAGGCCTAGGTGTTATCGGTAAGACTCTTGAGGTCGGCAAAGAAGTGTTCAGTTGCTCTGATAGTGTTGATCTCGCCGATGGGAGCAAGGAGTCTGGCCGACAGGGGATTACGATAGGCATCGGCGAGACCGCTGTGATCGGCAGGTGATTTTTGAGGAAGGCCGATGGTATATGTCATGGCGATGGGATGTGGGTGAAGGGTCGTGTGTCGAGCGCGGCAAAACACTCGACACTTAGTATCCATGCGGCCATGTTTTTAAAATGATAAAATGGTCTCTGCAGGACGAATGTGGGATATTGATTTATGCAGATGTGAAGGTCTTCCCGATGGTCTTGGTCACGCCGATGGCATGATATGCAAGGCAAAACATGCATTTTCAGGGTGCCTACATGGCACATTTTCATAGGATAGTGACTTTTCAACGTGGATTTGATGCCATCAATTTTCAAGCGATGAAAGGGTCGACGGCCATGTTTTAAAGATGGAGTATGAGTTTCCTTTGTGGCTTTAGGCACGTTTTGAGCGGGAAATTTCCATTTAAGTTGTGCGACTGTTTCCAGGAGAAGATATGGGTGGTTGAGCCATCAATGGTGATTTGCAGAGGCATGGGCGAATGGTTGAACGACCATGTATCTAATTTATGGCAAGAAAATTCTCCGACAGTGGCACAAGGCTCGAGCTCATTTGCCCCTTGTCCTTTTCCTGCTTCTCCATGTTTTGTCCCCTGCTGCACTTATTCTTTGCAGGCCATTTTCCTCAGAGTGAATGTATCTGGTGAATTTTTGACTTCTGGCCATGTAATTAATTGCTGAATGTACACGATTCTGTATAAATGGTCTGGCTATGTTACATTTTGGGAAGAGATGTTTTTGGGCTTTCTGCTCTGACTCTGAACATAAGGTGTTCACATTTTGAAAGGCATTTTTTGCTACAGACTTGGTCCTTAGTCTGGTGTACTAATCTATCTTGGATTGTAAATGATGATTTTCTCTGTGATGACCTTCTATGCAGATTGATTCTAAATGAAAAACACCTATGTGTGTATTGTTTCTGATTGTCTCCTATATGTCATTTGTTTTCCTTTCAAACAAGGTTGTCAAAGGCTTCCAAGTTTTTCAGTATATGTATACTGTGTGTTTGATTTATTGCGTCTACTCAAGGAGTGGTTAAATAGGCTTTTGATCAAATACAAAGGAAAATAGATTGCATCATAGGATCTGTTAAGTATGATCATTAATGATACTCTTTCTTGGACATGTTGCTGTTAGGCAGTAGCATTATTCTTAGGTCCTCTGGATATGAATTTATGTTGTCATGGGGAGACATTTACAGTCTTAGATATGACTCTGCTGCCCAGATAAGGCACTGGTTTGGGAATCTGTCTGTTCAATGGGTCTAGGAAAGTCCCATCCCTCCAAGCACCATTTCAAACCATTTCATCCTTCCACCTGTTAGTTGTAGGAGTAGGATTAGGATCCCTGCATGCTCTCATACCCAACCAGACATTATGTCCAAGAATGTTGCCAACCTTGTGATTTGTTATACAAATCTTGGTCCTTACATGAGGGTATTCTGCATGTTGCTGTCAAGTTAAATCTTTCTGTCATTGAGCTAGTTAAGGTTATACTTTTATCAAGTAGGGAAACCCCCCTTGGTGCGGCAAAACCAGAAGTGAAGGGGAGGAGCTCACGCAACCTCCTGTATTCAGTTGGCTGAATCTGCCTGTGCATTAGAACTGGCAAACCCTAATGCTGATTCAGAAGAAAAACCAACAGAACATAGGCTTCCTTCACGAAAGCCATCATCTTCTTCCAAGTAGCAACTCTATTCTTTCCTTCTTTCACCCTGTTATCTTGGATGAAATTCCACCAAGTCAGTGCAGCTCCTTTCATTTTGGACTGAGCCATCTTCACTCTTTGGTGGTCTAGTATTTCCTCGGTCTTAAAGAAATTATTCAAGGAGTCTATCCACTCCATCACTGAATTAGGTTCCATTTTTCCTGCAAACACTGGTAGGTCTATTTTCATATCCATGGTCCTTCTCTCCATGGATTTGAGGGTGTTAAGTAAGGGTCTTTGGTCTGCAGGAACCTCTATCTCTTCCTGCTTAGGGATCTCCTCTTCATCCTTGTCTTCTCACTTACCATAATCTTCTTTCCCTTTCTTTACCCTATCCCTCAACTTCTCTACCTCTTCTTTCAAAGCCTGATTCTGAGCTCGAGTTGTTCTGCTCTCTGCCATTTGCTTTCTCACTAAGGCCGCCAACTCAGCATTGGTCATCTTTGTTGGGTACTCTTCTGACCCCTCTCCTTCTGACATCTGGCCTTCTTCTTCTACCCAAAGGATATTCCTACTCTCTGATACCACTATGATGCAGAGCAACAAACATCGGAAACACAAACAACAGTAATTCTATCAATATCGGCAAGAGATCTCAAATGTCTCACTGAAACTCTTGCAATCTTTCCTTCTCGGCCAAACATTATACCATCATCCTCCTATTCAAATGTTATTCCAAAGCTTCCTCTCCCACCGATATGCTTTCTATCAGTATCACCTTGCCTTCGTTGGGACTCCTGAAACCTTACCCGATCGGTTCCTCTCACACCAATAACTTGGCTTGTATATACATTTATTTACCTACTTCCCCGGTGGTTTTCAGTGTTCTTACCTACTATTGTTGGTCACCTCTTGTATGCGTAGAACACATGTCTTTCCCACATACATTATGTTCACCACTTTGGCAGGTCACCTTTTGCATCTTTTGAAATGTAGGTTTCATTGTATCTTCACCACATACAATCGCGATATGCGATTGTAGTATACACACAACGGGCACTCACATACAATAGAGATATACTCACAAACCTATCTGTGACATACATTAGATGTATACACAGGAAATGTATCTCCTTAGACCATTTTGACATACATAGGAATTGTCTGGCCAATATACTTTGGTGATATACACAGACGACGGACCTTTACATACAAGTACAGGATACACACGAAATATGCTTAGGTACATTAGCGATATACACACTATTTGTATATTTGAATAACAATCATATACTTAACTTGAATGGACTCTTACACATACATTTCATCACAAGATATACACAGAGTGATACTCAGATGCGACAGTGATATACATAGGAAATGTATCTTCATACATTTGTGATATATACAGGAATTGTATATTCATCGAATAACACAACTTGACCCAAAAAGACTTTTATACACACCATTCTTCATAGTATATACACAGGATGATGCTCACATGCAAATGTGATATATTCATAGACTATTCCCAACATACAATTGATGGATATACATAAAATGTATATTTGAATTTCTCGCCGAATAACTTCCTCTACAACAGATTCTGCAAATTCTATTTTGCCATGCCCATGAACAAAAGGAAAACAAATAGAAAACTAATGTACACAATCCATTCCACTGATTTCATAGAAATCCACCAGTGGAATGGATTTAACCGTGCATTGCAACAACAGAGGAACTAAATTAAATATGACACCACTTCTATACAAATAAAACACATAACAATTCAATATATAGGGAATTTACACAAAATCTAGAATTTGTAACACAATTGTTAGAATTACTATTTCTTCATTCCAACTTTTCTGAACATATGTTGTTTACAAGAATTCCTACCTTTTTTCATTTCTAAAGGTGGAAGAAGTCTCTATTCCTCAACCACCTTCCCTGTTTTGTTACCGACTCCTCTGCCCTCTATTTTTCAGGATTTTGCTTAAACCAAGATTATAACAAAAAGCCCTAATTAATCACATGGCACCTATTTTGCATAAGACAGCAAAACATTAGATAATACAACACATTTGATTTAATCCTGCACATAACCCAACTGTCTGTTGTTATCCATGATGCTAAATACTGGCCTCAGGAAGAGATATTAAAACATAAAATGTCAACATAAACTGCTACATTTGACAATGACATACAAATGCTACATGGTAACATTTATTGTCTAAAACACATTAAAGCCTTATTCTTCTCCCTCTTGTGCATATTTATAATGTTGAAGGGGTGCACATGCACCAATCTACAAGCTAACCAAGTGTCCTCACAAGAAGCACCCTTGAATGACCTAAATCCACCTATGCAAGACCTAATGACCTTTAACAAGGGAAACACCAATCTAGAGCAAGCATCTTATGAGAATTATCCATCATCATCCACTCAAGTATCACTTCATGAGCCTACTTTTCCTATCTTAACCCCACCATGTTATCCAACATCCACTCATAACCCTATCAATGAACCTCCCAACACCTTGTCTAGTCATCCAAATCCATCATGTGATCTACAAGCCATCAAGCTTATTGAGTAATCTTCAACTCCAAGTCTAAGTCAAGAACCATCATACCCTCATGTCAATGACTCTCAAGAACATGTCAAGCCTATCCATGAGCCTATCAAGATTATTGAAGAGTCTCCTTTCATAAGTCCACATCAAGAGCCATCATGTCCTAATATTGTTGGCCAAGAGCCCATCGAAGAGTCATCCCCTTCCATTCAACCAACCCAAGAGCTATGTCAAGAGCATAACCCAACACATGTGGAAACATCAATCCCTCAACTAAGTCAAGATCAAAGCATCTCCAAGATCAACCAATCCATGACTTTCATGTTTTCTATGATCAAGATGTTATTTATGATCATGACCCTATTCATGAGCAAATGTATCCCATTCATAGCTAAATTAATCTTTTTTATGCTCACATTTATGATCAAGATTCTATATATGATCATGAAAACCATGGTGACCATCTTAGCTAAGCTCATGAAAACTATGATGAGCCTCCTAGCCAAACTTTACACAATTCATGATCAAGAGTTTATCACTCCATCCCTCCATCCTCCATATAGCCTTAAAGTGAAAACATCCACTTGTCGTGATGAGATATGTTCCTCCCAAGCAATCATAGAAGATCAAATCAATAATGATCCTTCCACATCCACCATCGACCCTATTCTGAACCCACCATCATATCCTATTGGTCTTACCACCTTCATCCATGAGTGTTCCTCTTTAGAACACCAACAACCTTTGTCCTCCACTTCACCTTCTCCATCCAATTAGGAACTCATGTCTAGTTTTCCACTTGCACCAAGTCCTATTGTCGATCGCATGCTCCAAAGAATGAACTATCAAGGTAAAGGCTTAGGCCCTCTTGAACAAGGTATTTTGGAGCCCATTCATGTCAAGGTCCCTCCTCATTCATTTGGCCTTGGATACACACCCCAAGGTCAACAATCTAATGATGTTGGTACTTCCTCCATTCCTCCAAAATCCACCTCTTTCCACCACAAATCCCATCATACTCTAAAAACATATGTCGCCATTCCCCCTCCATCCTCATACAACTGTCAAAAGCATGTGACCATTCACCTTCCACCATCAACTTTGCCTCCATTACTTCCACCTCCTAATATCCATCCATCCACTTTGCCACCATTGCTTCCAACACCTAACATTCCTATCATCCATAAATATCCTCATATTCCTAATCATGACCAACAAAGGTACACATCATGTAAACATGAAGCTTCCTCTCCTTCCACTCACCCCATGGGATTCAAAAGAACAAATTTGGATGCCTCTACCTATAAAGTCAAAAATCCTAAGGGTCCTCATGCCTTAGGACACAAAAGCCAAGAATCAAAGAAATATCCATCTCAAAAGCTGCATACACCCACATACACCCACACACCTCAAAGCAAAAATGAAAAAGGTGTGGGTCCCCAAGAAACAAGTAATTGCCTCAAAATCTGCACAAAAGCTACATATATCCAAACCCATACATCCACAAACAAAGTCAAAAACTAAAATGGTATGGGTTTCTAAGCAACAAGCCATCAAGTCAAATGAGGCATCCACCTCTCAAAAATCCCAACCATCCACTTTCTCCTCTTCCATCCATTCCATTCAAACATATCCAATTTCTCCATCCCACAAGTCAAGCAAAACCCAGCAAAATACTAAGTCTATGTGGGTACCTAAAGCACTTTGTCACCTATCTCCTAAGCAAACAACACCATTGCTTCCTACACCACCTTCCCATCAAAAGCTTCAATGTTTATCGCAGTGTGTGCAACCGTTGGTCATGGTTCCATTCCATTCTGTAACATTCCCACATACCTCCATCGCCCCATCTTTCTTCCAATATCCTACATATCTTCCCCATCACTTCCCTATGGTCCATGCTTTTGCATAAGCCCTTCATCCATAAGTCCTACATAATCCCTCCATAATTCATATCATAATCCTCATCGATCTTTCATTTAATCTTGCTTACCAATATCTATGAGCGCACGTGACATGGTCCATGCGATGACACCCATCTCTAGCTGGACTATCACTTTTCATGGAACTAGACACTTGAGTCCCTCCCATCCATATCCACCTTCTCTCATCCAAATGTTTCAAAAAAAAATGAAAAAAGTAAAGAGAAATCCCTTTGTCCAATGGTGAAAACCTGGCAAACAGGTGCCTTGGATAAGTACCATGATGAAAACTTGGCAAACAAGCGTCATGTGTAAATTAATCTTCTATGTCACCTACACTTGGGGGCACGTTGTCTCATCCACCATATCAGTTTCAACCTATCATACCATTGCCATGTCTTACCTACCATCCTTATCCATCCACATACAAACACCTAGCCCATTGCACTCCATCCATTCATCCTTCTTCTTCTTGATCTTGATAACGATTTTGGGTAAAAATGTTGAAGCATTCCTTAGATATCTCTTGATATACCTCATCCTTTCCAACCAATCCATCTTCCTATCACTATCATATCATGAGCCTTGTCATGAAAAATCCTAAGTATTGCACCTAGAATGGGGCATGTTATTCCTATACGACATAGCCTTTGGAGATCACATCCTTGCTCTCTTACGCACACATCCTTTCCATTCTATCACCCATCTTCTATCCATCTATCCATTCATCCTAATCCATCCTATATCCTTTCTTGCACCTAGACTTGGTTTTCCCTTGTCATTGCCATCTAGCACAAAAGGCTGCACAAATTGTAAATCCATTGACATCCCAAAACATACCAAAAATTCCAAAAACATCATAAAATGTCCTAAATTTTTTTTAAAAAATCATAAAACATCCTGAAAAAACCAAAAAACATCATAAAATGTCTTGAAAAAATTACAAAAAAATCCAAATATTCCCCAAAATATAGAAAAAATCAAATATCCAACAAAAATCCAAGCCATAAAATCAATCATCATCAAACCAAATCACAAAACAAATCCAATCAAACTTATCCCATCAATGGCATCAATCCCATCAATCTGAACCTTCATCATCACCATCATCATCAAAACATAAATCAGAACTACATCTCCTCTCTATCGTTAAGTGCCTTGATCCCGTGGATACGGGTATGTAGGCAGTCTGGAGTATGAAGGAAGTGCCCAAATTTAGGCACAAAGTGATATTCCTCTTTCTTTTCTCTCATCATCTTCTTCTATTATCTATCTTCATCAATTCTTCCAATCAATCTCAATCCAAGCAATAGATCCAAATGCAAGTCATCCTTTATCCATACCAATCAAGTTAACCAATCTTGTCAAATTATCCAATAACATTCTTGGTCTTGATCCTAATCTTGTCGTAAACCAAATCAATCAATCAATCATCATCATCAATGGGATACATCATTCCCACATCCTTGTGTTGATCTAGGGATATATCGTTCCCCACCATGACAACACTATCCTTCATCAATCATCAATCAACAATTAATCATTGGTTTATAGCTTGATAGGGGCAATACTTTGTTTGTTTTTGTATCATTTGTGCATGCTTGCTTGCTTAGTTATGTGTGTTATCTTTTTCTCTTGCATTGGTATCAAATCCGTATCATTCCAGCTAATATTCATATCTTGTGTATGTTGGAATAGCTTTTTGCATTATTCTTAGCATCTAAGGTCACATCATACGTTTTGTACGCTAGGACTTTAATGCTCTAAGTTTTTCTTCCTCATACGTCTAGATAAGGTTGTATTATGCTGGGGCATGAGACACATCGTCACCTTGGTCCTCATACCCTGGTGCATAACGTCTAGTGCTATATCAAACATTATGATTGCTCACTTTCATTGCAGCATTAACACATCATCCTTTCTTCTATTCCTTCCCTAATCTTTTTCGACCAATCCATTTCATGTCAAGAGCCTACCTGTGTTTGTCCAACCCAACTATCCTCTCGAGGGGGTATCCTCATCCTATCATCTATCTTATCATTGTTTCTTCTATATATACCTTAGCTTCTTTGAAATGATGTTACTCAACACTAATTTCATCTATTCAAACATCATCTCAAAGAGGGGCAAAATGTAGACACCCAAAAATGCCCAACACCTTGTCACTAGCATGTTTTGCCTTAGGTTCCCAGGTCATCACCTAATTAGCTAAATAAATTTTATTTATTTGACTAATTTATTTTATCCCCTTTCAATCCCACCATCCTATCTTCTATAATTAAATAAATTTTAATCATTTATTTTTATTTAATTATTCATGGCCATTAATCCTCTCTAGTTAAATAATTATTTTTAATTATTTAATTAGTCACTTATCTATTTCTCTTATAATTAAATAAATTTTTATTAATTTAATTATCTTTCCACATCATCTCCCATCACAATCCAAATTAATTAAATAAATTAAATATTTATTTAATTAATAAAATCTTAAAAATATCTTCTTGCTTTCTTTCCAAATTTAAACTCATGTGTATCTAATTAATTTATTTAATTAGATAATTCATCAAATATCCTCCCATCCTTTTCGAAGATTTATTTCCTTTTTGAGGATTTAAAACTAAAAGCAAGTCTTTTTATCTTTTTCCTATCTTATCTTGTTTTATTTCCTCTTTTTATCAAAAAATCAAATCTTATCAAATCTTCTTCCCTCCACATCAATTAATTAAATAAATTTTATTTATTTAATTAATTTCCTTTATTCTTCTATTTTCCATGAATAATTAAATAATTTTAAATTATTTAATTACTTCATCTTTCTTCTAAAAAATAAATAAAATCCATATTTTATTTATTTCCCTACCATGCAAATAAATTAACTAAATTTTATTTATTTAATTTATATTTTATTTCCTCCAACATTCTCTCATTTAAATAATAAATTAAATAAATATAATTATTTAATTTATTATGCATTTTTCCCACCTTCTATTTTCCTCTAAACATGCAAGTGTCCTTGAAAATAGCACGAAATCAAAAATCAAATCATGGGAAAGATTTATTAAATTAGAAAAATCTATGATCTCCACCAAAAAAATAGAAATATCCTATTTTGAAAGAAGCATCTTATCCTCTCATGGACACTTGGCGCATGCACATTCATCCTCATCTCTCATCTGTTGATTTCTCCTTTTTCTCTCCACCGTTGATAAAAATCAGCCCTTGCGTATAAATAGACCCTCTCATAAGCCATTTGGGATGCATTGAGTTTAATATCTTTACTCTACCAAAATATTCTTCCAATCCTCTAATCCATTCTCATAAGCCATTTGGGATGCATTGAGTTTAATATCTTTACTCTGCCAAAATATTCTTCCAATCCTCTAATCCATTCTCACAAGGCATTTCAGAGGCACTAAGTTGAATGTCCTTACTTTGTTGAAATCTGCTTCCAATCCTCTAATCCATTCTCATCTACCATCTTTCATCTATTTATCTGCTATCAACGTTATGCTGTAGAATCAAGCAATCAACATTAATCTATTTGGGTAAAGCTAGAGTGTTTTGGGTGCAACACTCTCCACCTTATCGACAAATTGTGGATCAATGTGAAGGTATTGCATGATTTGTTTGCATTTTCTTGTGTTTTCCTTCATGTTAGATTTCCATGATTTCAATAGAATTCCCTAAGATGTTCTTTAGGATCACCTTTTCCTTTGTGCTTGTCAAATTTTGGCATTTTAAAGTTGGGAGGAAAAGGTATCATAGGAAGTGACCTATCAAAAGGATAAGGATAAACTTCTTCTAAAGAGAATGTTTTCTTGGTATGTCCTAAAGTAAGATCTGAAATCTATTTTTGAAGATGTGAGAATTTGAGATCAATTTCAGATGTGGGATGTTGATTTGGAGTAAGACCTTGGTAATTTGATGGTGGTTGTTGTGACATTTGAAAGGGATTTGTGTGTGATATGTATGGATAGATATGCTGTGGATTGTTGGGTAATGTGTAGGTATTAGAAGTTTGGGGTCGTAATGTAAGTGGTGGAGTGATGTAAGAGATGTTTGGATTAGAAGATTGAAGTTGTGATGTTTGTGGTGGGGTAATATATGAGAATTTTAGATTAGAAGATTGGGGTTGTGTTTGTGGTGGATTGGTATAGGAGATGTTGGGACTGGAAGATTGAGGTTGTGATGTTTCATATGTATGAGATGTTTGGGGAGCATGTGAAGTGATGACTTGATTGGGTTGAGTAATAGATGACATGGATGGGATGACTATAAGAAGGAATGATGGAATACTAGAAGAAACGTGGCCAGTTGATGTGGGGGGTAGGTAAAGTGGATTGACAAATTAGTTAGTGAATGGTGATGGAGGAATGTTATGTGTAGGTGTAGTTGGTAAGGTAGGTACTATGGGAGACATGGCTTGAATATGACATGATCCTCCCATAGAAGCTATACCAATGTTGATGGGGTCTTGGTCCTTGATAGTAGATGTCTCAAAGTCACTAGGAAACTTAGCTCCTTGTTTACCAAGTAGAAAAAAGAATCTATTGGGGTTTATTGCTAAGAGCCTATCTATAGTGTTTAGGATTTTCTTGTAATTCTTCAATAGGGTTTGTGATATGTCATGCGATTTTTGTATAAATTCATTAAAAGATGAAGGACCTAGTGTGTACCCACTTTGAAGGAAGACATGAGTATTCATACCCATGGTGAATTGTGTTGCATCAATGGATGTATTGAGGTCATGTTGAGGATTGTTTTGATTAGTTTCCATATCTTTCCTAGATTGAGACCTAGTAAGACACATGATTTTTCAGACCTTGTGAATGTTGAGGATGAATGGATGGATGGAGTTTTGTTTAGACTTTTGTGACAAAGTTGAGACTCTAGGATGATTGTTGTTTGGATGTTTTAGGATAAAGATAAATCTAGATCAATGTTGATTTTGATGTTGATAGGGTAGTGAGGTTCACCAACTCAAGAGGAGCCACTCTCCTAAGTTAGCTATTTCAATAGTTGATAGATGTTAACTTATCTACTAATCTAAGAGAGGCAAATTCTCAAATTAGAGATAAGATAGTAGATGTGATCTAGATTTTGGTTTATAATCAAATTGATGTTAAGGCTAGATGATATCTAGGATGTATGCTAGATGATGATGATATCTTATAGTCTCAAGGGGATAAAGCTCTAAAGTCCAAATGATGATATGAAGATGTATGAAGATGACTAGATGACTGAAAGACTAATGGTGAGTGGTCTAAATGGTCTTAGGTATGATGACAAAATCCAATAAATGTGAAAAGTCTCTGATTCTAGGTGGATGTTTTGACTAGAAACTATGTAAACCAGAAGCTTAAGACTTTTGCCATAAGAGATAGCAGGATAATGCAAAAGTGGTAGCAGAATAGACCACAAGCACAACTCTGTCAATCAGAACCATAATTATGTCAACCAAAAGAACAATTTTGTAGACTAGAAGTGATAGCATGATAGCTCAAAAGTACAACTCTACGGATGACATTAGATAAAAGACAAAACTAGAGCCACAACTCTATCTGCCAAAAGTATAGCTCTGTCAACCAAAAGTGCAACTCCATCAAATAGAAGCATAATTCTATGTGCCAAAAGCATAATAATATTGTTCAGAAGTGAAACTCTATTGATCAAATGTAGAAATTCTATGATTGTTTATTTGTGTGTAGGATGGTTTTGAGTTCTTTAGCAAGAGAATCAAACAATAAGACACAATGGCTGTAGACTCTTTCAGAATTGGGTGCACAAGGCTATGAACCTCTGAGGATAACAAATGTAAAATATTGTTAAATCACAAGAAAACACACCAAATGCTCTTGCACAAGTCTAATATTTATTCAATCAAGGAGTGTCATGTCCTGTGGACTCACTCAGGTGTGACTTCAACCCCCACTATTAGATAATGGCAGCTTACATCCCATTGATTTCATCTACCATTGCTTGGAAGGGTAAGGAATGCAAGCTCATGTACCACCTTACACCCTTTACTTTGGAGACCAAAGTCTTGCCCAAAGTGTATTCCAACTCAAACAATGGAGGTAATAGTGTGAGCTCTTCTCCCCCTGCTGTAGCGATGAACCACAAGATATAATGACTGAAGATCTTATATAGGTTAACAAGGTGCCTAGAGAGCCTCAAAATATACATGGGGTATGGTGGGGTTCAAGTTTGTGAATGGGATTGTCCCAAACATCTGACCAAGCACCAACCAAATCAAGTCTTGGTGGATCAAGGATCTCGAGGTTTTTTCTAAGAAAGAATGGTTCCTTCCTTTGAAATGAGTATTTCAATTCTCATAACATATATATCCCATGCCAGAACATGTGGTTAAGGTCATCCTTAAGGGTGATGAAATCCCTTAATAGGCCTTTTATAAAGGATACTAATTACTTTTGATTCTCAAGATTATCTTGTGACGTGAGAGAAGATCATATGTAGGACTCTTAGGTCTTCAAGAATAAAGAAAATAAAGTGATAATGTGAATAATCTAGTATTTCCAATCTCTAAGATCACCTTTCAATGCGGGGAGAGAGCATACACACATAGATATTCAATACATGGAAAACAATTGTAAATTCCCTTAAGAAAATGAAGTGTGCTACTAGATTAGTGATAAAAATTAAATCTTTGTCAAGTGTCCTACACCAAATTCATTAGTAGTTTCACTTTCTTGCTTCTTTGACAAGTGATAAGAGTCTACGTGCAAATTATATTAGTTTCCAAAAAGCCACTTGTTAGATGAAAAACACAAATCAAGTCTATTAGAACTAAAAGCATTAGTACAGTGACCAAAAGCGCAACATAATTAGCTAAAAGTGCAATAAAACTAACCAAAAGTGTACACTCTACTAACCAGAAGTGCAACAAAATTAACCAAAAGTGTAGAGATGTATACCTGAACCACAATAATTTTTACAGAAGTGTAGCTCTACTGATTAGAAGTGCAACTTTGTCAGCCAGAAGCTCAACTCTATTTCTCGAAAGCACAACTCTATCTGGATCTTGCAAAATAGAAAACAAAGGTAGTCAAAAGCTCAATCTTATCCAAAAGTGAATAAGTATGCTTTGGATGGGCCAAGGGGTTAATTGGAAGTGTAAATCTATTAACTCTATAGAAATCAAAAAACAAATAAAAATGAGATGATTGATTAACTAGGTCAAAAGGCAATGAAACATGTCCATAAATACATTAGCTTGTGAAACTAATTAAGATGAATGCCTACAAATACATCAGCTTGCATGTAAAAAGGTAAATCAAATGCCTAGAAACCCTACAAAAGTCAGAAAACACAAGATAAATAGTAGAAATCAGAAGTGCCACTCTGCAGACCAAAAGTGCACCACTGTCAGTGGAAAGCACAATTTTGTAGACCAGAAGCACAATTTTGTAGACCAAAAGTGCAACTATACTAATTAAAAGTGCAACTCTACACACCAAAAGCACAACTCCATACATGTAGCCTAAAAAACTCAAATTTCTCAAGCAAATATATGTTAAATATAGGGAGTGGGTTCCATAAGGCATGCAAGAATGTATATACTAGAAATTGGAATGCAAAAATGAACAAAATAGATCATATTCCAATGTCTACATAAGTCAAGAAATAATCACAATGTACAATAATGAAGTCCAAAGCAGACAACAATGTATTTTTACCACACTATGATATTTATTCCTTGGTGTATTGATTTGTGGATTGCTCTAAATGTAGCATAACCATGATTGAAAATGGATGGATGATAGCTCAAAGGGATGCGAGATGCTTCAATGAATGCTCAAAGCACTGGGAGATATGGATACCAATGCTCAAAAATCAGGAAGGGTTTGTGAAGAGGTGAATGAGTGTATTTATAGCTCTTAGAGAAGATTGATCACCAATGGAGGAAATTAGATGAAATCAATGGATGAGATAAATTGAGAAGACATGAATGAATGTGCACATGACAAGTGTACATGTAAAAATTAGTTATGTTGAGCTAACTGCTTTGTTAACTAAGGATAGGATTCATTTTCATAAAAATAGAGTGTTTTTTTCTATTTTATGAATTGCTTGATAAAAACAATGATTTTAAATCCAATTGAACCCAACTTTTGATTTTTTTTTGACATGCAATAGATAAAACTAAATAATAAATTATTTAATTTATGTTCATGGAGAAAAAAGATATTTTTGGAAAATTTGAGAAGATAATTTAGAAATTAAATAAATAAATTTATTTAATTTGTTGTGCATGCTAGAAGAATAGAGGAAATAAGTAAATTATTTAATTTTATTTATTTAGACATTAAATAAATTTGAATAATTTATTTAATTTGGAAGAATAATTAGCCAATTTAGTAATTAAAATTATTTAATTGTGTGGATAGGAAGAAATTAAGATATGTTGAATTAATTAAATAATTAAGAATCATTTAATTAATGTTGGATTAAGGTGAATTAGAAGAATTGATGCATGCAAGGTGAATAATGAAATGGTCATTTTTGGGTGTCTATAGTTTGGTGGGAGACAAACCACATCAATGGGATCTTATCTTGGCACAAGTAGAATTCACTTATAATAATTCAGTGAATAGAAGTGCAGGAAGGAGCCCATTCCAAATAGTTTATGGGTACAATGCAAGAGGTGTCGATGAGTTGAGAGATAGTGTAGATTTGAACATGAAGAGTGTTGTAGTAGAATATTTTGTAGGATACATTCATGCTGATCACAAGGAGGCAAACTAAAAGTTGGAGAAGAGTGCCACAAAACACAAAAAACATGTTGATATGCATTAAAGAGAGTAGGAGTTTCATGTTAGTGATTTGGTGTTGGCACATTTACAAAAGGAGAGGTTCCCATAAGGTACATATAATAAGCTGAAGTGGAAAAAGATTGAACCTTGTAAGGTCTTGAGGAAATTTTCATCCAAGGCTTATGAAATTGAGCTTCCATCAGTTATTGATATTTCTCCCATCTTAAATGTGGCTGATTTGTATAAATATTATGAAGGAGAATCAAGTACATAGGGGAATTCAATTTCAGATTTTCAGGATGCATATGAGTGGATACATTAGTTGCCTAGGAAGAAGTTTGGGCAGGTTGACAAGATTATTTCCCCGGTGGCTAAAAGAACAAGGGGGAAGGAATATATGGAGTATCTTATTCACTGGAAGGATAGACCAGCAGAAGAAACCTCTTGGATGCAAGTTTTAGAATTGGTTAAGTATGAGATACCTATTCTAGACTTACATAAATGTTCATGAGTTTCCAACTCATGGAACTGTTAGATGGAAAAGGGAGACTTATCCTAAAAAGGTTAAACTAGGTCAAACCCTCTTTTATCAACATTGGAACACAAACTGATCTTGGATTCTACCTTAGAAGGAGAGCCAACCTAAAAGGGTTTTGTCGCTTTGTTGTATAAAGGAGTATCAATTAAATTCAACCAACCAAATTAGGGCAAAACATAAAACCCTAATTGAACAAGATTAACCAATAAATGACTATCAGAAATAAATACAAGAATTCTAAAGTGATAACAGTAATCAAGAGATAGAGGAGAATCAGAACATAAGTTTGGGAGTAGAGAAGTACCAGGGTGTTGGGTGCCCTAGACCCAAATTAGGGTTTTGCAGAATGTCAAGATTTGGGTGCCTTCACCTATGTGTCTTCCTACTTCCTATCACTTGTTTTCTAATTCCTTCAAATGTGAGTTGCACACACACAAGAAGAGAAAGGGTTGGTGCTATTTAGGAGCTTGCCTAATTCAATCTTCATGAATTGTGTTTACACCTCCACAATAGCAATTAATAGAGATCAAAGAGTGTGTGCCCTAGGAGGGTAGAGACAAGTCTAAAGTAGAATGGAATGTTGTAATAGAGCATGAAGGGAAGGAGTCACCATGAGCATATAAACCCTAGACTTCTTGATGTGGCATCACAACTTGACTCAAGAAGTTGGTGTATCCTAAAGAAGTAGAGAGATCTTCACAAGACTTGCAAGAAGTTAGTACAACAACAAAAATCCACCATAGAGAGCTTCCAAGATCATGTAGAGAAGAATAGAGAGTATGAGAGAGAGTGAGAGATAGAATCCTTAGAGAACTTAGAGATGTTTAAATAAACAAACTAACTTGCTTATATATGCATTCTCATTGATTTTTGGGGAATTAAACCAAATGAGGCTGAAATGAAGAAGCATTAGAGATGCCCTAAGCTAACATAACTTTAAATTAGCCCTGGGCTAAAGGAGGGACTAGGGTATTGGGAGCCCTTGTCCTTTAGCCCCAAAATATTTGGAATAAGCTTCATTAAGTGTGTTTAGTCCCAGCCCTAAAGTTTCCTTTAGGTTTTATGCCTCGAGATTAAGAATTAATTATTTTAGGTCCACCTAGGTGCTAAACTAGGTGTAAAATGCTACTGTACACATTTTATGCCATAAAATTTAGCCCCCACTTTAGTGTGGGTATGATCTTACACTTATACTTGCACTAAGGTATGAAGAGGACAGATTTCAATCTCAACAAACATAAAAGTCATAGAATGTCATGAAAATTAAGGGGTGATCAAGCCGCCAAGCTTAGGATTCTATGAATCTTGAAGAATTGCATACACAAGGCATACTTTCTACATATATGAAGCACTTAGAGGACATGAGATAAGACAAGACATACACAAGGCATACACTTGAGTGATCACAATGCATACATGCAATACACAAAGTATACATACCATACACAAAGTATACATGCCATACATGAAGTATACATGCCATACACAATGTATACATAGAATACACATGAGACACACATGGAAGACATGCAAAGTGCTCAAGATGCATACATAAGGAATACATAGCTAAAACAGGCAAAGCACACATGAGGTATGAAGAATACATAGAGGATAAGAATATACGAGGAGAATACATGCATCATACAACAATCACAAGAAGAACATAATAGAAGACCCTAAGTCAGCATGACAAAAGAGACCTCAATCTAAAAGGTTGTCTCAATCACCATGCATCATTCCTCAAGATGTAATAATAATAAT
The DNA here is from genome assembly GCA_027924645.1 of Cunninghamia lanceolata. Taxonomy (NCBI): domain Eukaryota; kingdom Viridiplantae; phylum Streptophyta; class Pinopsida; order Cupressales; family Cupressaceae; genus Cunninghamia; species Cunninghamia lanceolata. Next base: position 2,778,631 of record BSBN01000160.1, on the reverse strand, counting down.
GCTAAGAAGGGATTAGTTAGAACTAAGAAGCATAAGAGGATACAACACATCATACAAATAATCCACATCAAGATAAGTGTTTCTCCTCAAGGGAATACACAACCCACCTTCCTTAAGAGAATTTGCATGAAGCCATGCAAAATAAGAAGTCATTGTAACCATACCCAAAGGTACTCTATCCAAACTCAAGTTGGTGGTTCCAACCCTTCTCCCAAACGTGAAAGGAACTTCAACCTAGGAGAACAAGATAGACTCAAGATCTTGTTTCCAAGCTTGCCATAATCCTTTCCAAGATAGTGCACTAACAAAGATAGTCAACAATTCTTTTGATAGAAAGATGAGAGTAGGGCTCATAGAATGATATATGCCCCCACCTTAAAGTGATTTCTAACTCCATCAGGGAGAAATTACCTTTAAGGTAGAATAAGGAAGACATTTAAAATAGGAATGAGAATTTTCTAAAAGTACATGCCTAAATTATATGTGTTCTTAAAAGATACATCACCACAAGGGGTTGCCCCCAGAATGAGAAAACCAAGGCGATGCTTGCAGGCATGATACACAATGGCTTGTGTAGTCATGGTATGTTGCTAAGCATTGCAACAAGGTGCCACATAAATAAAATATCATAACTACAGAGATGATGGGGGAAGGATCACATGAAAGTATAGTACACATGAATTGAATCAACATGAAAGGATGCTAAATCATCCAAAAGAAAAATATTGCAAATTACAACATATAGAAGAATGAAGATACACATAGAGGAATGTCACAACACGTTCTTTATAATTTTACCTTTATGCTAATGAGGGTGCCAAGGGAGAACTAACAATCAACAAAACCTCACAATATGGGGATAACAGTATGTAAAAGTATAAAAAAATGAGAGGGAGGGACCACACTTATGAGTTGGCCTATAAAAAATCATCCTCCCCTAAGTTGCTTATTATGAAATTGATGGAGGACAAGGTGCTATAGTTACTACATCAAGTGTAGTGAAAGGTGCTAGAGCCATACTGTGTTTAACGATGTTGAATTTTGTTACCCAAGGCTCAACATTCCTTATTAGAATGGCCAAGTGCTTGATGATATGCATAGTAGTGAAGTATTGAATGATTATTTTGTTGAATATTTTTGTGTGTTGGAGGATGAAGAGTGATTAAATGGTCTTTGAGTAGACTCAACAACATACACTCTTGTTGAGATAGAAGAGAAGATATAGGTGGAGTAGGAAGAAACCCTTTTTTGTTGTGAACATGGTGGAGAGAACGTAGGAGAAGGTTAAAAACCTATACTTACTTTAGACAAGTGCAGTGTTGAACACCCAAAATACTGAGAGGGGGGGTGAATTAGTATCCTATTAAACCATTCATTCATTAAACCATTAATCCATTCACCACATTCAAAATAGTAAAGCAAATCAAGCATAGAAAGTACAACCACAAAGCATAGCACATGAACACCAGGATTTTTACGTGGAAAACCCAAAAATAGAAAAACCATGGTGAGTGTTAGCTCACAATATATTATTAGAAGTAACAACACTAAATTACAAAAAGGGTCACTGCCCAAAGGAATGCTCACTGCAACAGGCTCACTGCTAAAAGGGTTCACTACCAAAATTAGGATAGAGAATGGGTGACTCACTGTCAAGAATGAACTATTACAATTGCATTTGCAAATGCATGGAATATAGTTTCAATGAAACTCAAAACTATCTCAAAACTCTTCATCCTGAACTGCTCTATCACACTACTATGCTCTGCATAAAACTAAGATCTCTCTTCTCAAGCACTTGTCACACTCACTAGATCACAAGACTTCTTGCATGTCATATACACACCTTCTTCTACCCATCAAAACACCAAAATGAATCTCATATATATATATATATATATATATATATATATATATATATATATATATATATATATATATATATATATATATATATATATATATATATATATATATATATATATAACCGCAACACATACCATCTTCAAAGTAGGTCAGCTTTCAAGGATGAAACATGTAGTTATGCAATGCGTAGCTTGTCGGACTCAATACATTTACCAATAGACTTTGCAGACCAAACCAATACTTGGAATACATTCTCTTATGTCAGCCCAAACTATAGAACCACTTAGGATATGATTCTGATCAATAGATTCTTCTGCACAAAGTTTATAGTATCAAGTTAGCTTCACAAACTGATTAGCATAGGCTCATATCAACTGTCAGAACATAACTTGTAGTGCAGACTAGAAAACTCCTCAAAATCATAACCAAGACTGCAGAACATAACTTGGAATCTGAAAACTTAACTTCAAAACTACAGAACAAAATATCAGCATCCAGTGAAATGCAGAGTACCAGAACTTAGACTCTATCACTGTCAAACATAGTCAATGCCTATAGCGATACTTAAGTACTCTTAACTACCTTACTAGAGGAATTACGACTTTGAAACTTAGGAATTAGAGACTTCAATCATGTTTTTACAACACCTTAAAACCATAAGAAGAAATATTCATTACTAGAGAAATACAGACCAAAACAAACAGGTGTTATGTTCTATTTAAGATTGTACTCTATTGTGCCAAACTTGTCCCACTTGAAACTGTACTTTCGAAGATCATTAGAAGATAAAAATTTGGAATTAGGAACATCTAAGGATTACCAATATCTTACCAAAACCACAAGATATGATCTTCAAATTTGGACCAATGCGGACCGCAATACTGTAGCTTTGTAGTCATCTCTATAATCTGCTAGTACTTAGCCAAAATGCTTAAGTCTCTTTACCAGATTAGAACTCTCTGTTCATATGACTTCATGAGGATTACTATAACCTCACAACCCTTATTTCCATCAATGAAAACCCAATTCAAACATCATGCTTAGTCAATCTTAGTCACACCAACAGTGTCTCTATCAATGATATTTGCCAAGTTGCCAACAATCTCCCCTTTGGTATTGATGGCAACACATGATGTGAAAAACCATCAAAGAATCAAATTTCACAAGTTTTGTCTCCCCTTTAATTTTAACACACTTGTCCCCCTAACTGCTTGTACATTTTCACATGCTTCTTGCCCAAGTGATTAACTTTTTTTATGTCAGTTATTCTCTCCCTTTTATGTTTTTCACATGTTTCTCTCCCCCTTTGACATCAATGGAAAAGGTTTATGATACAAGAGTATATACAAATTGAATCTACTTCCCTTAAGTAGTTGATTCCTATGTACACCAAAATTTCAAAATTGTTTCTATCAACCATATATACAAGAAATCAAAAACTTACTAAATTTTGGGGAGAATGTCCTTATAGATGTTCTTTAGATGTACTACATCTCCATCCCATATTGCCTTAGCATTTCTCAAAACTTGTATGTGCCCATTAATTTGGGACACCAACTCTTCTTTATCAACAATAGCACGGGCTTCAATGATTTGTCTTATTTTATCTGCTTCTACTACAAGTGTTGTTATAGATGCTATCTTAAAGTTGACAATTTCTCTAAGCTAACTCATTTTGTGTTTGACATTAAGTCTACAATATATTTATTATAGAGTGTATGGCTTCAACATCTGCCCTCTAATTTCCAAAACTATCCTTTAAAGGATCATAAGTATGGGAGATCTTGATCAAATATGCTTCCCAACCATCTATCTTATCTTTCAAATCATTAGTTGTTGCAGGCCAAGTTAGACAGAATTGATACAAGTCACTAGCATCTCTTATTGTTGTCTCTACATCTTGAATACTCTCATGCAACAAAATTTATGTTTAGAGTACTTGTTTTTAAGTTCTATTAATCTTTTGTTGTCAAGATCAACCCTTACCTTCCTATCTACTACTTGTTCAAAGGACTCAAAATGAGAATTGACAGACTCCATGAGTTTTGTCATCTGCATTAGAGGAGTCAAAGAGGTGTCTCTCTTTACACCTTGCGTGATCTTCTCAAAAGTTGTCATAGCTTCACCAATAAGCTCATTATCTTCCATGTGAGATTTTAGAATCTCCTCTTGGGTCATGGCTTGGAAAATTGTTCCCAACTTCAATTTTTGTAGTGGAGACATGGTAGCCAAATTTAACTTTCCTTGTAACAACTCAGGTGATGACAAAATTTGAGTTTCTCTTTGCTTTGCCAAAAATTCTCTAAGAGAGTCTAATGAACTCTCACCGAAAGTGTCTTTTCTACCTTCTTCTAGGGACACTTGTACAACAAGAATTTCTAAAGGATCTTCTCCACCAAGAGGATTCTCCAGAATAGAGGTGTCAATCACTTGTTCTGAGATATCCTCTTTTTGTTTTTCTTCTTCCTCTGTATTCCTTTCCTTAGCTAACTCTCTCATTTCTTCATTGTTTCCTGAGTTCACCGGAGGAGGGATCACACCTTGATCCACTGAGATTGTAGAATGTGGTGGAGATTGTACACTTTGTTCACCACCCACATCTAGGACTGCACTTGAAGTGCCAACATCCAAATTCTGTTCTTCTTCATATGTGTTTACTATAGTTGGAATTTGAAGTTCATTGAGCACATTCTGAATTTTCACTTTAGCTTCTTTCTCCAACTTTTCAATCTCATTTCTATCCCCAACCATCAGAGTATTGATTCTCTTTTTGGTTCTAAATTCTTCACTAAGCCTCTAAGTGGCTTTGACTTTATCTTGTCTAGTGAGACTTAGACAAAACTTCTTCAAAACTGATTCCTTCATTTCTACATCTTTAGCCAAAGCCTCATCTTTTCTAGTAGTTAGAATGCTATCTAGGCTATCAGGTAAGTCAATTACAACTTCAATTAATGTTTTATTAAACATATCTAAGAACCTTACCACATTGGTTTCAATTATAGCCTTGTCAACATCAGAGCTTTCATCATAGAGGTCTGCAATAGGCTTCAAATTTCCATGCACAACCACTACATTGATTGTGACTTCTAGAATCATAGTGGCTTCATCTTCTTTAGTATTAGTTTTTGTTTTTTATCCCTTTGTTTCTTCATCAGTAGGAATAGATTCCTTTTTCTTCTTCTTCTCAGCAGGCTATGTTCTTTCAGAAGTTTCCTTTACAACATCAGTTGTAGGTAGGGGTCCGAAGGTCTCAGGAGTAGTTACAATAGAAGAGGAGGTCCTTGTTGACATTCTTGTCTGAGGAGTAGGCCTTGCTTGTTCAATTTTTGTTATAAATGAAAGCAACACCACTTCAATGGAAATCTGATTCGAGATAAATTTCAGCAATCTTTTAACTGTGCATTAACAATGGAGATTGTAATCAAAACATAAACCTACAATGCAAAAATATACTGAAAGCAGAATGAAGCACATAACACAAGTGTTTAACATGGAGAAAACCCTTTTGGGTAAAAAACTCCACCAAGAAAAGAGGTCAAGTTGTATTATCTTCACAAAAGGAGATTACAAATACATTCACTTCCTCAGTCCTCCAACCTTCACTCTAGCAGAACCTGGGTACCTATAAACTGTTATATGCCTCTCATCTACTATGCTATGCTATGGTTTATATAGAATTTACACAACCTCAAGACATTAAATCACTTCTTACAAGCTCATAACACTTGTCAAGAGTCAACAATACAACCTTGGGCGTCCATAGCCAAGAATAGGCTATTACGAGGTCATAAATGTTGTCATACATGCATCCTACACTTCGAAAAATGTGCCCATGCAAGCTTGAATGCCTTGGGGCCAAAAATAGCCACTTACAACATCTTATGACACATCATATGCTATTATAAGTGTTAGATTCTTATGACAACTTACAGTTGTCATAGAATCTCTTACACCTTACAACATCTATGACGTGTGTCATAACACTAAAAAAAATTATTCCTCCACATGTGCACCTCACTTTGACCAATTACAATTTACCATAGTAAATGACATCCTGTAACTACGGCTAGTAACTCTAGGACTTATCGTGTAGTAACTCCATAATTACCGTGGACAGTAAATAATTTTTACAACTGTCGGTGAAACTTGTACATCCCTTATGGGTAATTACGAATAATAAATGGAATAATACAATAATGGGATTTACAAGGTTAATGGCACCTTATCCCAATAATTTTTAGTTCATGTCTCTTCGGAGCCTTAGCTCTAGCTTGATCTATTTGTTCTTGTGTGAAACCTTTGCTTAGAGCATAATCCTCCACCCATTTTCTTACTCTTTTTTGTGTTTGTTGCAAATGAATTTTGACAGACTTTTCTTTATAAGTCCCAAATCTTTTCTCTATAGTGTCCCTGGGTTTACTTAGGATCGAATCTATTAAACCTATCAAAATGTCCTCAGTAACCTCATATCCCATTGCTGGGATCCACACTATTCTCGGTTCCACTGCTTCCACGAGGCAATCATCTTTAGTCACCATAAAGACATCATTTTTATACTTTTCTACTATACTTCTAGGGATTCTAACCCTAGCTTAAATTTTGTCCTAGAATACTTTAAAATATCCCCACAGAGTTGTACTTTGAGCACTAGCATCTCTAATCCTCTGCAAGTAATCTCTGATTTGTATTTCTATAGGGATATGATCCAACCAAACAACATTGTTCATACCTGGTATCTCCCTCAAGAAATAGAATAGAAGATAGATAACAAGAGTACCATACTTGAATGGGTACTTAGTATCTTTGGTCCTTTTCAAATTGTCCCTCAATTGTTGCTAGAGCAGCTCACATAAGTCATAGTCAATGTTTTTCTTTACCATCTCATATGTTGTGTAGATGGTTGTAGCTAGGACAAAGTTCTCCTTGTTGGAGAAATACACCTTGTATCCAATGACCATAGAAGAAAATTTAAATGTCGGGTCCTCTATATCATTAACAGTTAAAGCTCTTTTATCAAACTTTGCACTGGTTAACTTCATCATAGTATCATTCTTGACTGTTTTTAGCATAGGAACTATATTAGAGGAACACATACCTGCAACTGCCTAAATGGCATCTTTGGTTATCTTGTAGGGAACATCCAACCACATGAATGTATCATGGATTTTCCTTAAGAAATACCTCACCCAAGCATCTTTGTAGCAGAAATTGGGAAAGTTTATCCATGTGTCTAGTTTCTTTTCATGTAAGGCACTAAATTCTTCTTTTAGTTCAAACTTATCACCTGTTAACTCATTCAAATATACTTGCCCTAACTTTTCATGGTTGTATTCTTCCATATTAGCATGAATGTAAACCCTAATATCCTCATTATTTATAACACCATAGGGCATGCTTGAAAACACACCTTCAAGGTCTATTTCCATGGACTTGAATGGATGTTTTTTGAATTTGGATCTCAGCCTATTAGTTACCTCAATAACTTGTGGAATAAACATTTTCATAGCTCAATGGAAAGCTATACAAAAGTGACGATTGTAAATATCTTGTTCTTCACTTTTGGTTAGGGTTTGATCACACTACATGCTTTGAGTTCACCTTTGCTTTGCTGCTAAAATCTCCTTAGTCGCTTGAAAGTTTGAATGCAATGTGAATTTCCTTCAAGTGAATTTTCTTATAACCCCTTTTCACCAAAACCTAAGTTGCCATAAATGCTTTGTTTCCAAAAGCTGTTAACACTTCCTGTGCAACTCATAGTTGATACTAATTGCTCCACAATCTTTTGCATTAGATTCTTTTCTACTGAAATTTTCCTCCAAAAGATCAGATATACTATTCTTCAACTTATATCTTCATGTTGTGTGTCAGCACCACTTCTCTAGGTAGGGAAACAAGATTTTTCATTGAAGTTCCCCTGAGCCAGAGCTCTAAATTCACTTCCTAGAGGAAGGATTTGCACCAGAGGCTGACATAGACTCATTCTTGACTTTATTAACATCTCTCTTGATCCATATCTTGTTCATCTCCTTCTTGGTTCAGATCAACCTTTTGCATAGGTTTCTTCATTTCTACTGGATTATCCTTCTTCATGTTCTTTCTTCTGTAGAACCTTGCAATATGTCCAAGCCTATTGTAATTATATCACACAACATTCCCCTCACTGTTGTTCCTTCCATTCATTCTAAATCTGCATTGGTTAACCTTATGTCCAAATCTATTGCATGTAAAGCAGTTACCATTGAAAGATTGAGCATTCCTTCCATTGTTATATCCATTCCTTATCTAACTTCTACATTCACTAGCTTTATGACCAATTTTCTTGCATGCAAAGCACTGACCGGAGAAAGATGGAACATTTTGATTCATTCTGCTCCTACATTGAGTAGCCTTATGACCAAACATATTGCATGAATAACAATAAGCATTGAAAGATGGGTACCTTTGAGCATATGGTTGCCTGACTGGTGGTCTTCTAGGTCTATTTCTATGATTTCAGATCTACTTTCCTTTGTCCTTTTTGATCTCATCATTCAATACTTGATTTGTTTTGGAGCTTTCACCTTTCTCAAATCCCAAGCCTTATTTGTCAGCAGGGCTCTTCTAGCTAGCAATCATCTCAACAAGTTTTGCAAGACTTATCTTAAACTTTTCTTCATAGCTCTTTGCCTTCTCTAAATTTGACTTCAGGTCACAACTTCTTCAAGCTTTGCACATTATTTAGATTTTCCTTTTACCATTAGATTCAAACACTCTTCATCTTTTTCTTTCTCTTCATCTTACATTTTCAGATCATTCAAGGTTTCGTTTACTAATCTTAATTGTTCACTAATCTCCTTATGCTTTTCTTTGAACTTCTTGACTTGCTCCCTCAACTTCCTAATGCACTCATTTGCTTCCTTGACATTTTCCTTTAGATCCTAGTTTTCTTCTTCAGTCCTTTCAAGGTCTTCAAGAGCAACTTTGATTTCTTCATTATTGACAAACATGCACTCTTCTTCTGTAATTCCAATTGGATGAATTTCTTCCAGAGGAGTAGGATACCTTCTAGCTACCATGTGTTCAATCTCTAATATCTTCCTCAAGTTGTTAGACTTCTTCCAAGGAACCATGCTTTGATACCAATTGTTGAACACCCAAAATACTAAGAGGGGGGGTGAATCAATATTCTATTAAACCATTCATTCATTAAACCATTAATCCATTTGCCACACTCAATAATAGTAAAGCAAATCAAGCATAAAAAGTACAACCACAAAGAATAACACGTGAACACTAGGATTTTTACGTGGAAAACCCCAAAAGGGAAAAACCACAGTGAGTGTTAGCTCACAATATATTATTAGAAGTAACAACACCAAATTACAAAAAGGCACTGCCATAGGGCTCACCACCCAAAGGAATGCTCACTACAATAGGCTTATTGCCAAAATTAGGATAGAGAATGGGTGGCTCACTGCTAAGAATGAACTATTACAATTGCATCTACAAATGCATGGAATACAGTTCCAATGAAACTCAAAATATTGTCTCAAAACTCTTCATCCTGAATTGCTCTATCACACTTCTCTGCTCTGCATAAAATTATGATCTCTCTTCTCAAGCACTTGTCACACTTACTAGATCACAAGATTTCTTGCATGTCACATACACACCTTCTTATACCCATCAAAAAATTGAAATGATTCTCATATATATATATATATATATATATCTGCAACACATACCATCTTCAAAGTAGGTCAGCTTGCAAGGATAAAACATGTAGTTATGCAATGTGTAGCTTGTCAGCCTCAAAGTATTTACCAATAGACTTTGCAGACTAGAACAATACTTAGAATACATTCTCTTATGTCAGCCCAAACTATAGAACAACTTAGGATATGATTCTAATCAATAGATTCTTCCACACAAAGTTTATAGTATCAGGTCAGCTTCACAAATTGGCTAGCACAGACTCAAATCAACTGTCATAACATAACTTGTAGTGTAGACCACAAAACTTCCTCAAACTCATAACCAAGACTCCTTAGGCATCCCAAAACTGAACTTCAAAACTACAGAACAAAATATGAGCATGCGGTGAAATGTAGAGTACTATAACTTAGACTTTTCACTATCAAACGCAATCAATGCCTGTAGCGATACTTAAGTACTCTTAACTGCCTTACCGGAGGACTTAAGAATTTGAAATTTTGGAATTAGATACTTTAGTCATGTGTTTACAACACCTTAAAATTGCAAAAAGAAATATTCATTACTAAAGAAATGCAAACCAAAACAAACAGGTGTTCTATTCTGTTTAAGACTGTACTCTATTGTGCCGAACTTGTCCCACTTGAAACTGTACTTCTGGAGATCATTAGAAGATAAAAATTTGGAATTAGGAACATCTAAGGATTACCAATATCTTACCAGAACTACAAGATATGATCTTCAAATGTTGACCAATGCGGGCCACAATACTATAGCTCTATAGTCATCTATGTCATCTGCCAATACTTAGCCAAAATGCTTAAGTCTCTTTACCGGATCAGAACTCTCTATTCATATGAATTCATTAGGATTAATATAACCTCACAACCCTTGTTTCCATCAATCAAAACACAATTCAAACATCATGCTTAGTCAGTCTTAGTCACTCTAGCAGTGTCTCTATCAATAATATTTGTCATGTTGCCAATAGTTGGTTCCATGGGTTCCTTAATTCCTAGTTCTTTTCATCCTAATCCATTTCCATTATATCTTTTAGAAAGAATTTTGAATCCATGCCCATAACGCTTCTCCAAATCTAAAGGAAGAGGAGAGACTACATGATTAGCTTTGTTGAAATTAGAAGTGTCATCATGTGTTGAAGAAGAAGTAGAAGGATCATTCTTTTTATCATGGTGAGGAGGGTCAATCTTTGTTTCAATAAGCCCATGGGATTTGAAATATAAAAGGACCTTGTCATTACCAAGATATGCATTAGAAGAAGATGATCCATTATATTTGAGATTTTTATTTTGAGATGGTAGATCACAAATGACCGCCATTTCTATAGAAGAAAGTGGATGATCATTAGTGGTAAAATCAATATCAAAAGTTCCATCATCATTAATTTTGAGTTTAAATTTTTTAGAAGTAGGATATTGTGTTGAAAAACATTCATTTGCCTTCAAGGTTTTTGGGTGTGATGGTGAGATTTTATATTCACTCGTGAAGGTGGGTGTAAAATCTAACAAACCCCAATCATCACCAAAAATGCATTTGGAGGACCAACACTATCCTAACTGTCAATGTTGTTAGCAGCAAAGCATAGTGGTTTGGATTTTGTTAAAGAAGGGATCAAATTATTTAGAGGGATTTGATGTCTTGCTTCCATTTGCAAGAAACTTTCCAAAACTAGATCAACATTAATTGTTTGGAGCTTATTTTCATAAACAAACTTAATTTATTCGTGAAGGGTAGATGGGATTGCCTTCGTAGCATGAATCCACCATTGATGAAGACATGGTACGAGGGTCTGATGAGGGACTATCCAACCTTGCAGCCTTAAACAACTAACAACATGAACAATCAAAGATGCAACGGAAGTATATATCTAACAATGGAAAGAAAGAGACATTCATAAGCACATGACACAAGATATATCCTAGGAAAACACTGAAAGGGAAAAACCCAGCCTTCAAAGCTCATTCCTCTTTATATTATGATCTCAAAACATATTACATATGCCACTTAGGATTTACAGATTCTAGGCTACAGCCCAGGGTTACAAAAAAAAATTTAGGTAATAACTCTCTTCCTTGATTTACATCTCAATTCTCTACTCTACAACTTCTACTTTTTGCTATGCTCTCTGCTTTAGTTCTGCTACTTCTTCGAATCAAAATACTCATCAACTTGCTCCATAACTTCACACACTTGATCAGTCTTCATTCACTACTTTGAAACAAACTTTTATCCTTCATTTGTATCCTCCACAAGCCTTCATAACATTATCAAGTTGGCCAAGAGTTAACTATCTTCATGAAACGTGTAGACATGGATAGGTCAGACCTAAACCTAAGGTATTTCTCCATTGGTGCATAGAACCTTGTGTGGATCTCCATGAAGGTTGGCCAGGTCCTTAACTTGCTTGAATGATGTTCCTTTTAGCTCCACAAGTCACGAAATTCCTCCATAAGACAATTAGACTCCACTGAACATTGTCAGCTCTGCTCTATGAAAACAAGTGAAACAGGTAATCTTCTGATAGCGATATCTCTCTAGAATCAAACCCAAATGATCTAAATTTTGGATATGATGTAGATGATGATGTCTAGATTCTAATTCTAACTCCGTAGCCTCTGATATGCAAATGTGGTAACATGTGGTAATCTCCAAGGTCACTCTCCTCGACACTCTGCAACTCACTATTAATTGTCCCAACTAATTTGAATGCTTCCAAATTCTCCTTCATTAGACTCTCATGGTTAATTAAAAAGTGAGACTCTTCACTTTGGTCTATATTATGTCAAAATCAATGTTGTCTCTTTGAATAGGTTCGACCATCTGTCCACAGGTACTTGCAACTACCTCAAGGTCAGCAGTCTATTCAAGTCCACCCCCAAAACTACCTCATGTTCTTTTGAGTTCAGCATTCTACCTGCAATCCTTGTATTACCTCAATGATCAACTTTGTTTGAGTAAGTCTTCTCTACAAGCTACCTCAAGTTCTTCAACTTCTAGGTTCAGCGGTCTACTTGCAAGCTTTGCATTGCCTCAATGATTGGTAGTCTGAGCAAGTCTTCTCTGTAAGCTCCCTCAAGATCAATGTCTGCTTCAATCAATTAAGAGTTAACCAATACATATTTGCATCCTTCGGAATAATCAGAGGACTTCCTTGATTCAATCAATACACTCTCTGAATTTCTTTGCAACACTTTTTTGATCTCTGGTTCTAGATACAAATTCTTCCATACACATCAAAATCTTATAGTTTTTGTTCTACATATACTTCTCCTATATTTATCTCTTCATCTTTATCCTTATTTCCTTTACTCCAATACACAAACTTTCTCCTCTGGTAAACTATCTTATAATTCTTTCTTTCTTTGTGGTATGAATTTCCTTTTCCTTTTATGCTTCACACTTGTTCACACCAACTATCTCTTGCACTGCTTTGTCAGATGATTAGTCTATAACATAGCTCTTCTTAAGATCAATGCTTCACCTTCTTTTGGTTTCTCTATTAAATTTGATGGGTCACAAGGTTCCTCTTCCTCTGCATAAACTACATCTACCTTATTCATTGTTTCCTCACCATTAGCCTCTCCAGTAATAATTTCTTGCTAATATTCACTGCTTGATTCTTTTCTCCTCCAAACTTGAAAACAGGTTCCTCTTCTAGCAAATCCTCTTTCATCTCTTTTGTATCCTTCACTGTGATAAGAATTATGACTCTTGTCATTTTTCCCTCTATAATTTGAATTATTGTTCTTGTTCTGCTCCACATAAGGTCTTTTCTCTCTACAATCTGATCCATATCCTCTTTTCTCTCCAACATGTGAATACTTCCATCTATACAACCTTCTGAACACACAAGTAACATGTTTCAATTTTGCTCCATCAATCCATCCATAATCCATCTGCATACAATTTATCAAAGGGTTTCTTCTCTTCATTTTATTCCAACACATCTTTTTGGAATGATTCCTTAATCCACAAAAATTACTAGGATGTAGATCCCAACATAATTTCTTTTCATGTCCATGTCTATTACAATGAGAAAAATACATACCTTTTCTTTTCTGATTTGCCTTTTTTGAACTTTTAACATCTTTACCTTTATCATATCTAAGGCCTTCACTTCTTGATCTTATTACTAGATCAATAGGCTCTGTAATTCCTTGCTAATACCTTCATATCCCATTCTTTGCATGATTTTGAAACCAATACCATCACCAACAACTGCAGATTCAGTTATACTATCATCTTCAATCTCACTTTCTAAAGAATCTTATGCAACATTACTCAAATCATTAGTATCACAAGAAACATCACAAAGCTTAGGATTAGATCTCAGATTTTCATTCTCTTCTTTGCATGCTACAAGTGACTTCTCTAACTAATTAACCTATTATTTCAATCCTGATATTTCATCCTTCTATAGACTATTTTCCTTTTTCAGTTCTTTCAAATTTTCCTCTAGATCTCTATTCCTCTTCTCTACCTTCCCAAACAACTTGAATCCTTCTTCCAATTCTTCAAAATCCTTTTCAACATACTCAAACAACTTTAGCTCTACTTCTAATTCTTCATTTCTCCTTTTTACATTTTCCAATTCTTCTTCAAGAGCATCATACTTGTCTTCTCCTAGTTCTTTTATCCTTTCCATCAATTCTGAATTACACCTCTTGATTTCACACAATTCTTCTTCCAGAATATCCTTTTCGCATATTAGGTTTTTATATTCTTTCTTCATTCTTTTTCCAATCTTCCCCATCAAAACAAATCAGAGAAACAACATAATTTGAAAATATTACCTGAATCTTTCTTGCCTTGATCTTCTTCAGTGGTGACACTTGTTACTTCTAGGGTTTGACACTTTTTTCAACACTGTCTTCCTTCCCAACAGATTCACACCTTCCCAACATATTTGCAGCCAACTTTGATACCACTTGATGCAATCAAGGTAGGAGGGTCTGATGAGGGACTGTCCAATCTTGCAGCCTTAAACAACTAACAACATGAAGAATCAAAGAAGCAACAAAAGTATATAGCTAACAACAGAAAGAAAGAGACATTCATAAGCACATGACACAAGATATATCTGGGAAAACCCTAAAAGGGAAAAACCCAGCCTTCAAAGCTCATTCATCTTTATATTATGATCTCAAAACATATTGCATATGCCACTCGGGCTTTACAGATGCTAGGCCATAGCCCGGGGTTATAAAAAAATTAGATAACAACTCTCTTCCTTGATTTACTTCTCAATTATCTGCTCTACAACTTCTACTTTCTTCTCTACTCTCTGCTTCAGTTCTGCTACTTCTTCGAATCAAAAAACTCATCAACTTGCTTCATAACTTTGCACACTTGATCATTCTTCATTCACTACTTTGAAACAAACTTTTATCCTTCATTTATATCTGCCGCAAGTCTTCATAACATTATCAATTTGGCCAAGAGTTAACTGTCTTCATGAAACATGTAGACATGGATAGGTCAGACCTAAACCTAAGGTATTTCTCTGCTGGTGCATAGAACTTTTTGCAGATCTCCATGAAGGTCGGCTAGGTCCTCAAATTCCTTGAATGATGTTTCTTTTAGTTCCGTAAGTCATGAAAATCCTCCGCAAGCCAATTAGACTCCACTGAACATTGTCGGCTCTACTATGTGAAAATAGGTGAAAAAAGGTAATCTTCTGATAGCAATATCTCTCCAGAATAGAACCCAAATGATCTAAATTTTGGGTATGATGTCGATGATGATGTCTAGATGCTAAGTCTAGCTATGCAATCTCTAATATGCAAATGCAGTAAAATGTGGTAATCTCCAAGGTTTCTCTCCCCGACACTCTACAACTCACTGTTAATTATCTGAATTGATTTGAATGATTCTGAATGCTCCTGCATCAACCATCTACTAAGAAGAAGATTGTATACAAGAGAATTAGGCATGACATGGATATGGGTAGGCAATGTCACATGTCCAGCCTTAACATTTAATGTGATAGTACCTAATGATCATCTACCAACATTATCAAAGCCATGAATATTGATTTTATCTGGTTTAATGAGAGACATACCAATATTGATTGTATGTAACAAGTCTATGCCACAAACATTAAGACCTAATCCACCATCAATCATAGTGTGTCTTATCCTCATTCTATTAATAATGATGAATATCATAAGAGGATCATATTGGTTTTGAACTTCTATGGGAGGTAATTCATGTTGTTGAAAAATGATGTCCATTTTTGTTGCATGTATACAATCTAACATGGATGCTAAATCATTCAGCCTAATAGAAGGTGGAACAACTACCTTTTGTAGAGCCTCTTAGAGCATTCTATGGTAGGTGATGTTTGTATCAAATCCCATTAATAAATCTTATCAGGAGTAGTAAGGAGCTACTTGAAGAGATCATATTCTCTACCAACATGTTAAGGAAGATGAGGAGGAGGGGAAGAAAAGGTTGAAAAGGTGGAATAGAAGTGGACACACTCGGTGCTTCCTTACTTTTCTTGTTATTATGGGTGTTGTGTGTTTGAGAAACCACATGATAATGAGGTTGTTGCGACACATTTTGAACACCTCGATTCCTTTGAGTAATTTTCTTTGCAAAATTGAAGATGTAACTAGGAGGTCAAGATGATTTTGGAATACCTCAAACAATAATCACAGGTTTAGAGAAAGGAGTAAGGTCACTTAAACCCTATCTAGTAACTACAATTATAGACTTATTAGCATTGTAATGATAGGAGAATATTAGGAATATATTGAAGTTGTATTGGATAATTATATAGTTAATGTATTTTGCTAATTAAATCTTCTTACAAATTATCGTAAAACATAATTGTTGGAATATTTTATCTTGATGAAGGGGGTAAATCATAAAACACACAACAAAATAAATTGCACACAGAAAATAGAACTTTCTTTATTGATTTGGACAACTTATTACACTACAGAAGCTCAAATACAATCAAAGGAATCAACCCTCCACAGGTTGCAACACATTACAACTTCCTATCCCAAGACTCTGGAATCATCTGCCTTCTGTAGCCAAAATTAGCTAGGGTTTCTATTTTCCCACCTATTATTGACTCTACACTTCCCCCTTAACTCTACTACTGCCCAAGGTTCCCAAAAATGGTTATTAATAGCATTTTTGGCAGCTAACAACCTAATTTCAAAATTTGCATCTTCCTCCAAAAATAGGTTAACTTCTGGGAGCCATAACTTTTGATCCGGGTGTCCAATTGAAGAACCGTTTTATGTGTCAGAAAGCTCACGGAGTGCTCTACGTGCTAAGAACCTTCTCTATCAATTCCAGTCATTTTCGGGCCCATACAGGGCTGTTTAGTGCCTCAAACCTGAGTTTGAATAATTTTCAGGTATTTTTTAGGAAA
This sequence comes from Cunninghamia lanceolata, assembly GCA_027924645.1. NCBI lineage: Eukaryota > Viridiplantae > Streptophyta > Pinopsida > Cupressales > Cupressaceae > Cunninghamia > Cunninghamia lanceolata. Next base: position 2,761,662 of record BSBN01000160.1, on the reverse strand, counting down.
CAGAAACTTTAATATCTTTTAGCTTGCAAATGATCTTTGCGTGATTCCTTTGCCAAAGGTCTTATTTTCTAGTTATGAAGCTTCCTGTAAATTTTCACTTCAATTCATGCCCAAATGCAAACTTTCTAAAAATAACAGGTTGTTATTTTTAGCAGTTTGGAAAAATTGAAAGTTCTACATCATTATTCAAGCGATTATGGAACCAGAACCACAAATTTTGAAAAGAAATGGAAAGAACATCAACAATTTTGAAACACATCTTTTTTTGGGTGATACAAGATTACCCTTACACCACTGGATGCTCCTGCATCATACACCTAGGGTAATTTGAGAAGTGACCCTGTCACGTCTCAGGTGTTTGTGCAAGGAAAACCCAAATGGTCAACCTCTGCCTTAGACAACCAAGAAGAATATTCAATAGGCCTTCCTTTCCATTTTACCAAATATTCTTCATATTGCTTGTTCTGAGTACTTCTTCGCACATGTCTATCCAAGATCTCTTCTATCTCCTCTATTGAAGTAGATGCCAGAATACTCCATTGTCTTCTGTTGGTCCATCCTCTATTCCACCTTCATGATATTATGATAAATCAGCAATGTTGAAAATAGGGGAAATGTTGATCCCACTCGACAGCTCTACCTCATATGCATTTCCTGAATCATGTTTCTTCAAAATTCTGCATGGTCCAAATTTCTTCATTTTTAGCTTATTGTATGTTCCAATTGGGAACCTTTCTTTTCTCAAGTGAACCATGACTTCATCTCCTACCTAGAATTCCTTATATCTCCTCTTCGGATCTGCTTTAGCCTTGTACTAAATATTCATCTTATTAATGTGCTTTCTCACCTCTTCATGCAAATTCTTCATGTGTGCTGCAAAGTCTTCAGCCTTGGCACTTGTCTTTTCTCCTTTGTCCAAATTCCTTAGCTCTGAAGCATGTCTTGGACTAGTCCCATATACAATCTGGAATGGTGATTTACTAGTACTCATATTGACAGAATTGTTGTAAGCAAATTCTGCCTATGTTAAAGTCAAATCCCATCCCTTGGGCTTATCTCCTACTAAGCATTGTAGTAGGTTACCCAAACTCCTATTCACCACTTCGGTCTGTCCCTCAGTTTGTGGATGGTGTGCGGAATTGAACTTCAAATGTGTCTTCAACTTCTTCCATAATGTCCTCTAGAAATAACCAACAAACTTGGTATCTCGATCTGAAACAATACTCTTTGGTAGACCATGTAATCTCACCACCTCCCTGAAAAATAATTCAACAATATCAATAGCATCATTAGTCTTCTCGCAAGGAATAAAATGTGTCATCTTTGAGAATCTGTCCACCACCACAAAAATGGAATCATGTCCTCTCTATGTCCTTGGTAAACCAAGAATAAAATCCATACTAATATCATCCCACAGCGTCTCTGGTATAGGTAGTGGCTGATATAGACCTGTATTCTAACTTGCTCCTTTTGCCATCTGACATACTCTGCAACTCTACATAAATTTCCTCACATCCTACTGCAACTGTGGCCAACAATAATTTTTAACCAACAATAGCAATGGTCTTATATCAACTAAAGTGTCCAGCCAATCCTCCACTATGCTTCTCCTTAATCTGGTTCTCTCTCATGGAACTCCTCAGAATGCACAACTGGCTTCCTCTAAACAACATCCCATCTTGGATTATGAAATCCAACCATTTTGTCCTATCCAAAGTAACAGGTTCCAAACAAGCTTTCCAGGCCTCTACAAAATCTGGATCTTCAAGATACAAAATTTTGAGCTCATCGAACCCAACAACCTTTATCTTCATTTCTGTCAACAAATTTTGCCTTCTTCTCAAGGCATCTGCAACTCTGTTGGACTTCCCACTCCTGTGCTTCAAAACAAAAGTATATCCCTGCAAAAACTCAACCCATTTTAAGTGCCTCTAGTTCAACTTTCCTTGATTATTAAGATACTGCAAAGCCTGATGATCAATATATAAAACAAACTCCTTTGGCAACAAATATTGTCTCCATTTCTTCAAAGCCTGAACTATTGCATAAAACTCCTAATCATAAACAGAATACTTTTTCTTGGCACCATTAAGCTTCTCACTAAAATAGGCAATGGGCTTACCTTCTTGACTCAAAATAGCTCCTATAGCACTACCACTTGCATCACAATCTACCTGAAATACCTTATTGAAATATGGAAGTGCCAAAATAGGTTGCTCTGTGAATTTCTGCTTCAATATATCAAAGCTTTTGTCTACTCCTTTAGTCCATTTAAACTCTTTTCTTTCCCCTCTCATTGTCTCAGTTAGGGGTGCACAAATGCTACTAAAATTCCTGATAAACTTTCTATAAAAACTTGCCAAACCATGAAAAGATCTTACCTCTGTGGCACTCCTTAGTGTAGGCCATTCAATGATAGCCCTTACTTTTTCTAGGTCCATCTTAAGAGCTTCCTTTGAGACAACAAATCCTAGGTATATGCATCAGATGCTCATCCCAAGTCTTACTGAAAATCAAAATATCATCCAAATAAATAATAACAAAAATTCCCAAAAACTCTTTCAATACCTTGTTCATGAGCCGCATGAATGTGCTCGGTGCATTGGTTAGCCTGAATGGCATGACTAACTACTCATACAAACCCTCCTTTGTCTTGAAGGCTGTCTTCAATTCATCTCCTTCTCTGATTTGGATTTGGTGATACCCACTCTTTAGATTAATCTTCGTGAAGTACTTGGCTCCACTCAAACAATCCATTATGTCATCCATTCAATGGAAATCTATACTTGATCGTGATCTTGTTGATGGCTCGAGAGTCTGTACACATTCTACACTCTCCATCTTTCTTTGGTGCTAGTACTACAGGTACCACACATGGACTTAGGCTCTCTCTTATCAGCCCCTTCCTTAATAGCTCTTGAACTTGTCTATTTAGCTCTTCACTCTCTACAAGGGTCATTTTGTTGGCTGCCTTATTCGGCAAACCAGCTCCTGGTATCAAGCCCATTTGATGACTTATCTTCCTCACCGGTGGTAAACCTTCTAGTACATTATCAGAGACAATGTCCTAAAATTCTTCCAACATATCTGAAACTTCTACTGGTATATCTTCACATTTCTCTTGACTGATCTTAGGAATCAATGCAAAGCAATGACGCTCATGCTTCATACCCTCAAAATATTTCCTACCATCTGCCAAACAAATTCTGGTAGTACTACATACCTTTTTTTCCACCTCCTTCAAGGGATTCAACTTATGATGAACTCCATCCTTTGTTAGGGAATATGTGTTTGCATGACCATCATGGACAATGCTCCTATCATACTGCCACGGCCTCCCCAACAACATATGACATGCATCCATCGGTATGATATCACACATCACCTCATCATGGTAGTCCCCAATCTTGAACTTCACTAAACACTACTCATTGACCAAAGTTCTGTGGTCCTTCTGCAACCATGCAATCTAATATGGATGTGGATGCTTCCTTCTTGTCAACTTCAACTTGTCAACCATCTCCTCTGAAACAAGATTGCCAATGCTTCCACTGTCAATAATAATATCACAACACTTACCTTCACATTTGCACCTTGTGCGGAATAAACTCTTTATCTGATTTGGTTCTTTCTCCTCATTCAGCATCTTCATCTACATGTGCAACTCATGCATTACCTTTAGGTCTTCTATTTGTCCTTCCTTGATGTTGTGGACATTCGTATGCTCGATGTCCTTCTCCACATTGGAAATAGGTTCCTCTGAAACCACCTCTTCCAGGTCCTTGTCCAGGTTAGCCTCTTCCTCTTCCTCTTTGCTCTCCATTGTTTTGGTCATGAGGGTAGTAGGTATTATCTCCTCTCTGATTTCAACTGGTGCCAGCTTCTTCACTTTTCTTTGAATCTTCCTTTCGGCCCCCATAGGGTCTTCCACCAGTCCTTCCACCTTGACCTCTTCCCCTTTGCTTGCTGTCAAATCTTTTATTCAGCTTCTCTTCCACCTTCAGGGAAAACTAGTATGCATCTTCTATGGTGGTCATTCTAACCAGGGTCAGATCTACTTGAATACTTGGCCTCAACCCATTAATGTAATGGGATACCTTCTCCTTGTTGGGCTCTGCATGGCCTGTCCTGATAGTAATTTTATAAAACTCTTCTGTATACTCCTTAACAAACTTGTTACCTTGCTTTAGTCCTTGCAGCTTCAACTCCATCTCATAGTCCACAGGGATGAACTGCTTCTTCAATTTCTCCACTATCTAATTCCATCTGGTGATCTTTCTTTTTCCTCTTCTGTTCCTCTCTAATTGGACCTCTTTCCACCAAATACTGGCATGGCCCTTCAACTTTATTTTTGCAAACTTAACCCGATTTGGGTCCTCCACATCTTCATACTCGAAGTACTCCTCCATGTCATTGATCCAATCAATAAGCTGTTCCATATTCAAATCTCTAGAATATGTAGAAACTTCAATCCCGGGCCTCTTTCTGATCTTCAAAATGGCCCTCAACAACCTAACTTCTGTAGGATCTCTGGCAACTTCTTGTTCTTCCTTAGATAGCTCTTCTTCAGCTTCATCTTCACTTTCTTCTCTTGTCCTCAGCTCAAACCCTCTTCGTAGCTCCTCTTGCAATGCATTGATTTGCCTTTGCAGGGCTCTAAAAGCCTCTTCTGTCAAAGAATTCCTCCCAACATGATTTCTTCGTGGAGGCATCTTGATCTCTGTAGCAAACCCACAACCTCAGGTCCTAGTGCAAATTGCCTCACGGTCGGTGATCTATCTACACACTCAGGAACCCTTGCTCTGATGCCACTTGATGAAGGGGTAAATCATAAAACACACAACAATAGAAATTGCACATAGAAAATAGAACTTTCTTTATTGATTTGGACACTTATTACACTATAGAAGCTCAAATACAATCAAAGGAATCAACCCTCCACAAGCTGCAACACATTACAGCTTCCTATCCCAAGACTCTGGAATCATCTGTCTTTTATAACCCAAATCAGCTAGGGTTTCTATTTTCCTACCTATTCTTGAATCTACACTTCCCCCTTAACTCTACTACTACCCAGGGTTCCCAAAAATGGTTATTAATAGCCTTTTTGGCGGCCAACAACCTAATTTCAAAATTTACATCTCCGTCCAAAAATAGGTCAACTTCTAGGAGCCATAACTTTTGATATAGGTGTCTGATTGACAAACTGTTTTATGGGTCAGAAAGCTCGTGGAGTTCTCTACATGCTAGAAAGCACTCTATTGGTTCTGGCCATTTTCGGGCCCGTACGGGGCTGTTTAGTGCCTCAAACCTGAGTTTGAATAATTTTTAGGCTTTTTTCAGGAAATGAAAACTTTAATATCTTTCAGGTCAGAAATGATCTTTACGTGATTCCTTCACCAAAGGTCTTATTTTTCAGTTATGAAGCTTCCTGTAAATTTTTACTCAATCCATGCCCAAATGCAAACTTTCTAAAAATAGCAGGTTGCTATTTTTAGCAGTTTGGAAAAACTGAAAGTTCTACATCATTATTCAAGTGATTATGGAACCAGAACCATAAATTTTGATAATAAATGGAAAGAACATCAACAATTTTGAAACACATCTTTTTTTGGGTGATGCAAGATTGCCCTTACACCATTGGATGCTCCTGCATCATATCTTATGCCTCAATGTATTTATATTAGGACTTATGATTAATTCTTTTATTTATATTTATTTTATCAATACTCACTCTTCTTCTACAAGTTTTATTTTGAATGTTAGACACAAGGAGTATGCTATTATGAACACACAGAGGTAATCAACATTTTGACAAGTGAACAAGTGATAAGGTAAACCCTTTCATCTTAATGTTATGTTAAGAGCATTCTTAGCTAAGGTAATGTTATCATATTTGATAATCATGTGATTAAATGCTCTTTGCCTTTTATAAGTGTGTGATTATTGTATATATATATATATATATATATATATATATATATATATATATATATATATATATATATATATATATATATATATATATATATATATATATATATATATATATACACACTGACTTAAATATTTAGTCGCAAATAAATTAATATATATTTAATTGTGAGATTGTTAATTTAACAATAAATGCAATTAAATTGTGATTAGGAAATCTTATTATTAATTATATTTTAATTTGATGATTAAAAGATGGTTTTAATTATGTTTTTTCTTTAATTGACTAACTTCATTTGTAAGTAAAAATATTTACATTTATTTTATTTAAAATAGAATAATTATGTATTTATAGGATTTGACTAAATTAAATTATTAGTTATAAATAAATTCAAGAATTAAAAAATGCAAAAATTCTATTAATTATTTAGATATTTTAATACTTGATAGAAAGAATCATTTAAATGCTTGTCATTATTTGAATTATTTGATTAATTCTAATTTTGACAAGATTGAAGTGGTAGTTACAAGAGGAAATCTTGGTGAAATATTTCTTTAATTTAATTTTCTAAGATTGGGAAACGGATTTTAGAAAAAGAAAGTGAGAAAAGTGGATTAGTGGCAATTAATTATTATTTTTTTCTATTTTAAACTATGTTAGTGAAATATTTTAAATAGGAAAAATAAATAGTTTATATAGTTAGTTTCATAAATTATGAGTGTATACTTGAGTTAATTAATTGATTTAATTATTTTATGAATATGTATTGGTTGTTACCATTTTGGGAACTAACTTAATGTTCATACATTAAATAATAAATATAGATAATATTAGATCTTTGGAATAAATTTATCTATATAAAACACTCTAGTTAAGTAGTATACAACTAGATACAAATATAGAAGATTTAATTTATTTTCCATATATCAATCTATATAAATGATATTAAAAGTTATAAGTTTTTCTTAATTTCGTAAACTTAGAAATTATTATTTAGTTTCATATTTAGAATTATTGTTTTATTTTTGTTTTGAAAATTTATAAGATAGAAGTTACTATTATCACTTTAGAAAAAAAGTGGGAAGATTTGCGTAGATTAAGGCAGTTTGTCACTTGAAGATTGGCAACATGGAAATGATGATCAAATCATTAAACAAAACAAAAAATCTATTTTTTTGATGAATATCCAGTAGTCATTGCATTCCAAGAGGACGTTCCTTTGAGGCATGCTACCAAACAGTTCAATGCTTTGTCTATGCTTCAACATTTTGAGATCATTTTCAAATTGTTAGCACTAATGTAGGTGGTATGAGTGACTAATGCACTGGTTGGTAATTGGAGACTTTGTTGTATTTTATTCGTGTATTTTGTTGGGGTGGTATATGTGTTGCAAGGTGTGCGCCCTTGATCTCCTTGTGCTGTGCAACGCAACGCTTGGATTCGTGACAAGGCTTAACCACCTCTTGTGGATTCATTAACTCTCATGGTTGTATGTTTTGTGGTTGATGGAAAGAGGAGGAGAACACAACGATAATTTTTTACATATCAGAAATCAGGGAAGCTTAGTAAGCATTCAATTCTCTTATGCCACAAACAATAAAATAAAAATAAATATAAATAAGATTGAAAGAAAATCATTAAAATGAATCAATTAAAATATTGGAAGATGACTTACTTTATTATGAGGCTTTGTGTGATTGAATGAAAATCATAAATCTCAAAGCTTATTGAAGTTGATTTTTTTGTAGGTGTGAGTAAAAATCTAATCATGAAAATAAAAATAAAAATTCTTAATCTAATTGCCATATCACAACAATACCACTATTACTTGATCATATTTGATGATCAAACATTAAATTTATGATATTATATATTTAAGAAGAATTGTATTCATTTTATGACTTCAATTTACATGAGAATTATTTTATTTGTCCATTTTTGGGTGCGAACAACTTTTACATGATTAACATTCTATTCAAAACCCTTCTGGGTTTTATTTCCCTATGTTTTATCTTTCTAAAAAAATTTAAAGTTTTAAATTTTGTTTAGAAATAAGAAAGATATTCATGTTTTAAGATTGCTCTATTTTACTCAGAAAAGATAGTCGTTTAGTTTTGCAAACAAAAAATAATACCAATTTGGATACTTTAATCAATGATCTTTAGTGTTTTAGTGAATAAATAAGAATAAGATTATTTTACTATTTATTCATTTATTTAGTGTTCTTCCATTTGAATCCTTTAGTCACTTAAAATGTTCCTACTTATTATCATTCATTCTTTCTTTAAAAATGTTTCTCATTCAAAATTTCTATCATCTAGAAATTCCTCCTTTCAATATGTTCTATGTTTTAACATTCTTTTATTTAAAACATATTATCTTGTAAATATATTATTTATCTTATAAGTTAATAGACGAATAATTCTATATTGTTTAAACCATGTACTATAAGCTAACATTTGTGATTCTTTTAAGTATGATGTGATTCAAAACAGTAATTAGGTTTAATTATTCTTTTGTTTATTTGCACAAATATATTTTTACAACATTTCCAAATGTAAAAGATTCGCATTAAAGGCATGATTCATATTGGGTCATTATATATGGTATAAATAAATATTTTGAATAATAGAGTAGATGGGTTTATATATGTGTGTGTGTGTGTGTGTGTGTGTGTGTGTGTGTGTGTGTGTGTGTGTGTGTGTGTGTGTGTGTGTGTGTGTGTGTGTGTGTGTTATCCTCAAATTTGGCTACGCTTAATTTGTGGGATGACCCCCATGAAACTTGTTTGTTTCATAGCCCACATACTCTAAGCACACAAAATGAGGTGAATTGCATTTACCCTTGTGCGTTGTCCCCCAACTTTGAAACATCCTTCCAATCATTGACCTATGTCGGTTCCTCATAATTTGCAAAACAAATCAAGTTACAAATTTCACTTTTGGGAGTTAGAGAATTTTCTATAGATGTAGGAGCAACAAATTTTAGTGTCATTGCATCTTAAAGGTAAATTCAAGTTGCAAGGTCAGCAAATTTTTCCCACCATGCATGCCTTTTTATCTAAGTTGCACAGGCGGCAAAAAAGACCAACCGTGCAACTGCTTGTTTACACGAGTGCCATAAATGCAACTTGATTAATGTCATTTGAGGGTTTTAAAGTGGTTTTGTTATTTTATTTTTATTCTTATTTTGCTCCTCTTGCCCTCATAATTCCTCTGCATCGTCAATAAGCTCCCGTGTTTGCTATTGAGTGACCTCGAATGGATTTGACAAAGCATTCAGCTAGATTTTTTATCATTTTTTGCCATCTTCGCCAGGTTCGTTCTTTCTTTTTATACTTCTTCATTATAAATGTTTTTACATTGTATTGTTTTTATTTTGTTTTGTTCTATTTAGACTAGGGTTTATGATTATTTTACCATCACTTTTCCTCCGTCTATTCAAACTAAACCCTAGTTTAAGGTGACCTTAGAAACCCTCATTTTTGGTTTGATTGGTCTGTGTTATTCATAGGGGGAATAAATCAAGCCTTGATTTGTTGTGTCAAATTTTCATAGGTATGGTGACGTCTTTCGTCGTTTGAGTTTTCAAAGTATTACTTGTCAATCGACAAAATTCACCATGACTGTGTTAGGTATTCTACCAATGTAAGGGTGGTAGAAAACATCAACCTTACACTTTGTGTAAGTCAAAGCATGAAGTTTTTCCAAGTTTTTACCATGCATTAGAGTTTTACCTCCTGTGCAAGGTTGGTGATTTTCGTCGACCTCACGATTCCTTTACAGACTTTCATTTGCAGGATCGATGAACTTCACCGACCATGTAAAGTCTCAAGTTTGTTTTCATCTACAAGGTCAGAGAAATTCACCAACCCTGCAAACACTTTGTAAGTCCTTTACCCGCAAGATCAACAAAATTCGCTGACCTTGCAGTATCTTCAAAATCTATCTACCTTGTAATAGCAACAAAATTTGTTGAACCTCCAACTTGTAAATTTTACCAACTTGCAAAGTCAAAAAAATTTACCGACTGTGCAAAACCTTCCACTACCCCTTCCACATGCAGGGTCACTAAATTTTAGCTCCATTACACCCATTTTTGAAAAAAATTACTAACACTGTGAAATTTTCTCATTTCAGTCAATTGCCTGCTTTCGCTCCATTTTTTGCCTCCATCACACTCTAGCCCTCCAAGCTCATGCAATTACTCTAAATTTCCCCATCATTGCAATTTCCAATCAAGAAAATTTTCCTAACACTACAAAACCCTAAATTTTGTGTTACAGTCTCTTGTGCACACATTTCAAGATTTTCATAGATGCATTTCAATAAGGATAAGTTGTGCTTCAGATGATAGATCCCTCCCTAAGGAATTCAAAAGACATGAAGTACAAATACAAAGGAGTCTTTTTGGTGGCATTAGTAACCTCCAATATTGATGAAATAAAAGATACTGAGATTGGTCATGTTGATATGGTCGAGTTTGTAGAAAGGACTAAACAACAACCACTTAGTCATGGCATGAAGTGCATAGTGGAGAGTAACATTCAATTGATAGCTACATTTCTTGTAGCTACACACAATCCTAAATTTTTTCTCCAAGTGACAACACATTACAATAGGGATGATCGGAGTGTCAGTGACTCCAATGGAAATGTGATTATGAGGTTGGATGCAGAATTCCTTGAAAAAGATTCATGCATCCTAGCATTGATGCATATATAGATATTAATTTTGAATATGCACAAAAAGAATATGATAAAGATCCTAAGACTACTAAGAAGGTAATTAACAATAGGTGGTTGAAGACTGCAAAGCCAAATCTTTCAAGATGGCCTAAGAACTTTCCTTATAGTGACTTTATTGAAGAAGTCGATGATTTGATCACCCTTCTTAGTAGAGTAAGAGGTCCGCTTACATCATCTACTTTCCATGAATGGATGTATTTATACATCAAGATCATAAAGAGAAGGAATCTATAGATCTTTTGGGGAGTCCACATCAGTGATGCAATTCATGATCAACTCATAAAGGTACACAATTCATTTAAGTTCTATATGACATCATACCGTGTTTATGTTGTTTCTTCAATGAGAAGTTTTCCTAGTTTGACATTAGAAGGAGACAAGAGAGTGGTTCCAGTTTACAAATATTATCCTCAAATAACTCTTAATGGAGGTATTCATCATTTCAAAAAAGTTAACATGATGCTTTCTTTGCTACTTTCTTGTGTTTGTTTGATCCTCAGTTGGAAAACAAAAGGGTCTTTGATGAAGCATGGTCAGAGGTGAATAAATATGGTTGCTTATACCTACAGTTTCCTACATTTACCTATTTGAGGGTTGGATATTTCATGGGGTATCCTTAAATGCTTCTAAGGAACCCCATTGATAGGATTGTGTTGATGGAATTATGTAGATAGATCATGGCAGTGCACAGTAAACAAATGGAGTCTAAGAAACCAGGTTTTAGGTTTCCTATTGAAATTGGTTGGTACTCTATTTCAACATCCCTAAAGGCTAAAGATGTAGAGTCTGAAATGCAATGGGTCACAATGAAGTCTTACAAGAAAACATCCAATTTTGATTACAGAGGGTTGAAAGATAAAATCAAGAGATCTTTAACCCATGTACATAGAGTTGAGGATGTTTGGGCTAATTGTAGGACAGAAGAAGAGATAAGGAAAATGGATTATTACCGGTTAACTTTGAATTAGATTGAAGAACTTGACTTGGTAGATATTCTTGAGGGTATGGAAGATGATGGTGATATCTTAGATCCTGCCTATGTGAGGAATAATGTTGCAGAATCTCTTCTACTGATAATTCAATGGTCCAAGAAAGAGGTAACTTCTATCAGACAAAGGTTTCAACCAATTTTGGCTAACACAAATGTATGGTTGGAAGAAAAGTGAATTCATTTGAAATACTTTGTAACTAGATTAGAGGAGGAAACTCAAGATCCCACTGATAAGAAGACTAAGTTGAGAACAAAGAATAAGAGTGATGTGTTGAGTTATACCAAAACTGCCAAGCCTAAAATCAAATTTGTCTCAAAAGGTGGTGTTAGGTCTCAAAAATGTAGGTTGCTAATCCTAAGAGGATGCCAAGCTCTATGCTTAGATTTGCAATGTTTTTGAACTAACGTGATAGAATCAACCTTTAGGGTTTGATGACTCCCTGTACTTTAGGTCCTGCTACACCTAGGTGGGTGAATCTTGGAAATTAAAGCAAGTTGAGTGTAAATATTTTGACTAAGTAAATGAATCTACCTATAGTGGCAAATGGTGTAGAATAGATGAAAGCTTGCTAACTAATTCTATATCTAATATCTGATGAATGGTTGGTATAAATTGTATAAGCAATATCAAGGTGAATTTTATGACTATGCTTAAATAATAAAGGGGGGTTTTTAAATGATGAATTGAAATAAGACCAGTGCCTTGTTGGGTAAACAGAGTCAAATGGAAGACTAAGACAAGTGGCTTATAGTGGCAATAACTCAAACTATTTGGCATAATATTTTAGTTTATAACTTGTATAAACGTGCAAGGAAATGACTGACAAACTCTTCTTAATAATCCAACCAATATAATCAGATTTCTTGTTATTCACCAGAAGGTAATTTAAACCTTTCTTGAAGGAACCAATTGAATGAAATATGTAAGAATAATAGATAATATTAACTTGGAGACAGAATGACAGTCCTAATTATATGGTTCTTCTAAGTTATCCAAACTAACACTTCCAGGTTACTATGACTAATCAGAAGGATTTTAATTCCTCTAATGGAAACCAATTAATCCAATCACACAACTACAACAAATGTGCACTGATAAATTAAATATATACTTGATATATTAATCTGAATAACAAGGACATACTAAACTAGAGACAACCATAAAATTGAGTAATTTAAACAAACAATTGATACCAAAATAAAACCACAGAATCAGAGAACTTCAATTTACTTCTTCAATAATATACTTGCAACATGGTCTTTGAGAAACATTGTAAACTTTATGTATTATATTCTACTGCTCCTCCTAATTCAGCATCATATGTTTAACTTATATAAGAATACTTATGAAGAGATATAACTCTTCAAAGAAGTCTTTTGGGAATTAACATGATTAACATAACAACAATAAAATAACAATGCTTAAGCTCTATTCAACCACAAGTATAGATGAGCAATATGATCTAAGTACTCTTGTCTGTGATGTGAATCAGTAAATTCAATGGCATTTCTTGTGATCATATCCATCATAACCATCTTCTCCAAAGGCTTCCCCGGATGCAGAGTCTTTATCCTTAAGAGCTCCTGAGGCTTCATGCAATATCGCTTGATAGTCTCTGGTCCAATCCTCTTTGCTCTTTAATTCTTTCACTCTTGAACAATGTGGGCACTCCTACTTTTGAGGTTTCAACACATTCTTTGGCATCATTCTTAAGTTGGTCATAATACTTCTAATGTTTCTCGATCAATTCTTTTGCACTAGAGGTACCTATAATGTCAGAAGTATCTTTACTTTGTGTCTCATTTAGTTTCTCCTGTAGCCTTTTGTCAGGCCTCTCATGCTCTTGGATTTCTTTATAATTTTGAGAATAATTATCCCAAAATTGATTCAACCAATGCATCATGTCGGTATGCTTGTTCTGGAGTACTGTGGAAAGTGTATCAATCTAGATTTGAGCTATCTAGTTGATAGATGGTGGTTGGACACTCTGTGAGCTTTCACCCTGAGTTAATCTCTTTATTGATCCCCTGAAGGTGCTCTTAACAACATCTTTTAAATAGTCATTCTCTTTGGTTAATCTCTCACAGCTTAGTTTGTATGCATCTCTTTCTTTGATTAACATTTGAGTCTGTGCCTTATTCAACTTTGCAACGTTAATGCCAATGTCTGCAGTGATCAAGGGGTCAGACTCCCCTACCTTTAAAGTCATGACATGGCCAAAAGTCTTCTCAGTGTCTATAATGGCTGTCTTTTTATGGGGAGGATACAGGGCCCATGTCATTAATGATTTTTCATCGTTATTATATTTGGTGCCCATATATACTTCAGTGACACCTTCTGGAGTGAGCTTGTATTTATCATCTATATTATGTAGAAAACTATCAAATACTAGAGCAGAATTCAAATCAAGAGTAGGAAAGATCATCACCCCTGCTTCTTTGAGCAGCTGTCTACCCTTACTAGGGGTCATATCTTGCAATTCACTATCCACTGTTGTCTTCAACATATCAAGTAACTATCTTTCATTGTTGGTAGAGATATGACCAACTGACTCCCTAATTTATTTCCCTTTGCATTTATATAAAAATGATTTGAATTCTTTAGAATGAATAAATTTATCATTTGAAATAAAAGAATCGTATGTTATTTGTCTTGGGTCTTCATTAGTAGACCCCTCCTCATCATGTGCTATACCAGGAGACTAATAATGTTGCATCTTTCATTTGGACATTCTTGTTGTCTGTTGATGTGGCTCCTCTTGTTTTGTAGGTTCTTCATCACCAGAAGATAACAAATCTACCTCTGCCAGCTATTTCCTCTTCTCATCTAAATCCCTATTGTATTTCTCAACCACCAATTCAACTTTAGTCTCTTCCAAATTCCTGATAACATTATCATGGGGGTATGGGACATGTGTGTATCCATGAGGTTTTGTTTTCTCCAGGCAAGGTCAATGAAACCCTCAGGATCAAACCCTTTTCTTGCCTCAGCACACCTCATATTATAATGCATTAGCTTATCCATAATGAGACCATAACCGTCCTTGGATACCACAGTAAAATCTCCAAAGCAAAGAGTACCGGGCATAAAAGATTGTTTGTCATGGGAGCTCAAGTGCATCACATTGGAACAATTCATTTGCCTAACTATTTCTAAGTAGGCAATTTTGTCAGGGATAGTCTTAGGCAAGATAAAAGGAGTATCCTTAAAACCATAAACTCTAACCATGGTAGCATCCTCAAAACAGTACCAGTCTGCCCAGTTGTGAGTAACAGTAGGAGGACCACCAAAATCTTTTGGTCTAAGAAACCTCTTTATTTCATTTGAGATTGAATACTCACATGGATGACTGAAATATCTATATAACACTTTCACATAGTATTCTTCAAATTGCACATAGCTAGAATAGGCATATCTACTATCCCATATTCTGGTCCACATATGCACGGTTGACTTTTGCCCCCTCTAGTCTACTGGAACAACTTTGAATTTAGTTGGCCATAACTCCACTTCTTGGCCATAATAGAGCACCATGTGCATGAGAAGTGAGTAATGTTCAAAGGAAATTGATGGGGCATTGTTCTTTATTACAGTCAGACCAAAGTCAATTCTACTAAAAATATAGGCAACATAATCAAACTACCTAGCATTGTGGCACTGAATGTCTATGGATATCACCATCAGAGGAATTGTCATGAAATCAGGGACATCTGATCCTAGGACTTGGCCCACAGAGTAGTAAGTGTATTGTGTGTATGGTTCAAATAGTGACACATGAAATGGAGGGCCATCATTCTCACTGAGGGGCACCATTTCTCCCTCTACCCTAGGCCTGTGAATGGGCAGTCTCCACCCATTATATGTAGTATCCATTCTCTAGTACTCTTTGTCCAAATCCTCATAAACTATGGGGATAGTACATAAATCATCCAAGTCAAAAACTTCACAAATGGCATTCTTAGACAAGTGTATAATAGGCTCCCCTTGTGGGTTGCATATAGCCTTAAGAGTTGGATTATACTGTTTAGCAAGAAGTTGGAGGAGTTTAGGATTCAGAAACACATCAGGAACAACTAATTTACCCAAATTCAAATGCCATGGGTTTGACACTGGAAAATCCCTAATTCTTTTGTTGTAGTTGAATTTGAAATTCTCATAGCCTCTAATTGGAGTCCAAACATTTCCAAGGTATTTACACTTGTCTTCTAGTTTCTCCACTTCTACCCTAAGTTATGCAGACCTTCGGGCTTTGGGAGTTGATCCAGGTAGTTGATCAATTAAGTCTTGGTTCAATTTTCTCTCTTTTGTTTTCTCTTTAGGGGTTTTGTCATTTTGTTGTCTTTTAGGTTTACTAGTGTCACCCTATTGTTTTCTACCCTTTCCTTTCACTAGAGTCTCCATTTACAATCCTGGATAGCAAATTCAAATTACAAGCTATCGTACAGAAGTTTGTATGTATGTACCTGTTATTTTGAAACGGTGATCAAATTCCCCTGTATTCTCCTCCAAGTCTCCGCTTGCTTGCTCGCTTCAGATAATTCCTTTGAACTCAATTGCAATAATTTCAAATGGCGTCTCAGAGGATTTCTGGATCATCTGTAATTAATGGTTCCGGCATTTCAATTTTCTTGATCATTGTGAAATGTCACATCATCATAACTCCTCTCATCGGCATGATTTTTGTAATGTCAGGGCAATTTTAATATCTTCTCATGGCGCAAACGTTTGCTCATGGATCAATCACTGTAACCCTTGATTTGTCTCTTCGATGTCATATTTCATAAGTGAGTTTGTATCGCAGGATATCTTCAAGATCTACCTGATGTAGAAGTGGGCATGGTTATCATCATCCTAACTTTCTTCATTGTTAAAAGAATAACATTCTTCTCTGATATGTTAAGTGTCCCCAATTTGACTATCGGTGAGAGTCTTGTCATTGAACATGGTCATCATTGGCATCGAGGAAAGATATGCCATCGGGATAACTTATTTCAATTTACCTGATCATGGTTGTTTCCCCGATAGCCTTTTATATCCTTGATCGAAGAGATCTTCACAACATGGCACCAACATCGTTGTGAGTATTGCTTCAGCCAGACTTGCAAGCTTTGTTCCCATTCATTCACTTTCACCGATGGTTCTTATACATGTCAGCATGACTTATACCGAAACACTTTCGTTAATCGTTGAGACATTAGAGTATCGAAAACTCCTTAATTTTTTGTTTCGATGCTTATCTCCTACCGATGACCACTAGTTCCCTCTGTTCCATGGGTTGTTCGATGAGAGTCTCACCGTAATCTTTTATCGATGTGATCTATATCATCGGGGGGATTTGTAGAGTATTCACCGATAGTGGTATCTCATACCGATTAGCGTGACTGGTAACTTTCTTTCTAACGAAAGGCCATCAGTATCATTTTCTCCATCAGTGATTCTTGAAATCTTCTCCCCAATGAGTAATCTCACACTGATACTTAATTCAGCTAGTTTTTATGGATCGGTATGACTAAAATGAGGTCTTGCCAATATTAGGAAATTTGAACCCTCTTATTATTATGATTTTGGGCATAATGTTTTATGATTTGGTCGGATATGGGTGAGTAAGAATACAAGAAAATTTTAAGTCTTCCTATCCCAATAGTGGCTCTATCTAGGATTTATACTCCTTGTGAGTATAACAAGAATTTAGATCTCTTGGGGAAGTAGACCATATGTTTTATTTATTTGGGATGATAGTTTTATGAGAATAGGAGATGGAGGTGATAATGATAGGGAATTAGGATGATCCTATACTACTGTACATGGAAAAGTTTTTTGTTTTTTTAATATATAGAGATTCATAGGACTATCCATGTACTGGCAGATCCTAATCTCTCTTGATTTCCCTAGACTACTGTGCATGGAATAAAAGTATTTTGAGAATTATTTAAGGGTTGTCCATGCACTGGCAACACTCAATCCTCTTTGTGCATGATTATGAAAAGAAAGGCTTCAGATATTGCCCATGTATAGGCAGTTCCTGTTCTTCTCCGAACATGTTTTGCAAATAGTAAGAGTCATCACCTCCTTTGCCAGTTATAACAAAAGGACCTATCCATAAAGCTTCAAACTTCCCATGGTTTCCTTTCTCTTGGCACCTAGCATTCCACATTAGTACTAAGTCATTTATCTCAAACTTCCTATCTTTGGCCTTCTTTTCAAAAAGGTATTTCACTTGTGATTGCAACTTGATATTCTTCCTGTGGGCTAGTCTCCTTGTTTCATCAATTTATGCAAGATGTTCTAATCTTTCCTCCATTGGTTCAGGAATGTTTAAATCTTCCTGAAGAACAAATTTGTAAACTGGTAGGAGATTTTCTAATGGTATTCTTGCTTTTGTTCCATACACTAGTTTAAAAGGAGATCTCCCAATTTCTCTTTTCACAGTAATCCTATCAGCCCATACATCCATTCTTAGCTTTGAATCCCATGCTTTCTTGTTTTCATCCAACATCCTCTTTATAATTTTTAGAAGGATTTTGTTGCTGGATTCTGTCTGTCCGTTTGCTTGTGGATGATAAGGGGAAGCATAGGACACAGTGATGCCATGTGTACTATAGAAATTTTTGAATTCATCAGACCTGAAACACATTCCATTGTCCGTGATTAACCTTACTAGAGTGCCAAATTTGATTATAATATTTTCCATTAGAAAGTTAATCACCACCCTGCTTGTTTCTTGTTTGGTTGGGATTGCTTCCACCCATTTTGTGAAGTAATATGTCACCACTAAAATCCATTTGTGTCCACCACTTGACTTCTCCGCAATTTCTCCTATGAAGTCAATGCCCCACTGATAGAATGGAGCCTCCACTTGCATGTGTTTTAAGGGTAGTGCTCCTTGATATTTCAACTTTCCTAAAAATTTCTGACATCCTTCACATTTTCTTGTGTAATGATATGAATCATTAAAAACTCTAGGCCAATAGTATCCAGCCCTTAGGATTTTGTGGGCTGTAGTCTTTGCTGAAAAATGACCTCCACACATGCCTTCACGTAACTCTTTCATGATATGTTGTGATTTATGCTCATCTAGGCATAATAGTAAAATACCATCCCTATTCTTCCAATAAAGATCTCCATCAATAAATACATATTTTGAGGCCTGTAATTTAAGTTTTCCTTCTTTTGTTATCATCATACCCCTCAGGACATTTCATGTACTTTAGATAATATATGATGTCAGTATACCATGGAGTATGCTCAATGCTAGAACTTGTATTATCAACATCATTAGCACTACATATCTGACAAGCCTTGAGATTACTTTCAGCCATTAACCTAGCAAGACCTTGTCCTCTCACTAGTTTAGTGATCTGGATTTCAATATTGAACTCCTGAATTCTATTTGTCCATCTACATCTTCTACCTGTGACTTCAGTTTAGACCAATACATCTTTTACTGTAGCATTAGGTACATATGCTATGATTTTAGCTCCCACCAAGTATGGCCTAAAAGTTTTAACTGCCTTCACCAATGCATATGCCTATTTCTCAACAATGTCATATTTTAATTCTACATTTTGAAGAGATTTGCTGAAAAATGAAATGGGTTGTTCATGTCCATTATTTTTCTACAATAATACTGCTGCAACTGTATGATAAGAGGCAAACGAGAATAGTTGGAATGGCTTACTAAAATCAAGAGATATCAGAATGGGGGTTTCTTTGATTTCCTTTTTAATGGTAGCAAATGCCTCCAATATTTCTATGGTCCACTTCACTTCTAAATTTTTCTTCAACATTCTAGATATGGGACTAACAATTTCTACAAAACTTGATATGAACCTTCTGACAAAGTTAATTTGGCCAAAAAATGACTGTATAGCTTTCACATTTTTAGGAATAGGAACTTGGTCAATTGCTTTTACCCTCTCAGGATCTATTCTCACTCCATCTTTTGAGACTATGTGACCAAGCAACTTCCCCTCTATCACTGCGAAATGGCACTTCTTAGGATTCAATGAAATCCCATATTCTAGGGCTTTAATAAATATTTGCTCTAAATGGGCACAATGATCCTCAACCCTTTTGGAATATGCTATCATGTCATCCTGATATACTATCATGATTTTATTAATCAATTTAGCAAATGCCACATCCATTGCTCTTTGGAATGTTGCTCTAGCATTAGTGAGCCCGAATGGCATTCTTAAATATACATATGTTCCCCATGGTGTGGTGAATGCAGTCTTATATTATTCTGATTCTTTGACTTTCACCTGATTATATCTTGAGAAGCCATCCATCATTGACAACATTTCACATCCGATAACCTTTTGTAATACTGCTTCCATATTAGGGAGAGGATAGTTGTCCTTAAGAGAAGATTTGTTTAAATTCCTGAAGTCCACACATAATCTAATATCACCATTCTTTTTCTTGACAAGCACCAAATTAGAAACCCAAGAAGAATGCCTGATGGGTTTAATGATAGCTCCATCTCCTAATTTTGTGAGTTCTTCAAGCATCTTAGGAGCTAATGTAGGATTGATAGGCCTCTATTTTTGCCTGAATGGTTTAGCATCTAGTTTTAATGGTATTTCATGCTAAAAAAGATCTTCCCTATATGCTTTCAAATCATCATATGAGTAGGCAAATATGTATCTATACTTCCTAAGTAAGTTGATGATCATGTTCCTGATTTTGGGGTTAAGATTCTTTCCAATATATACATTCTTTGGGGCCACCTGTGTCCCCAAATTAATCTCCTCAAGGTCATTTTGCACCACTGGTGTGTCCTTCATTTTAAATCTATCATGTCCATCAAATGCCTTTTCCAATGCTATAAGTCCCTTAGGTATTTTATTTGTTCTCAACTGAACTATCTCTTGACCAAAAAGGGTTTCCTTGCCATCATGTTCTACAAATGCATTGAAATCAATCTCTTGATTTTCATAATAATCAGCACAATTCAAGAAGTTGATTATATCAGCATCATTATCAAACATTTGCCAATTATGTACATTATCTGGGATAGTGGGTCTGGTTTTGAATTCAACTTCTATAATACCTCCTAATGTGACATCATCCCTTTTTAATGTGATATTCGCTAGAAAATCTGCCATAATGTTTTTTGACCTATCAATCCAGTTGATTGAAAAGGCATCAAATAACTCAATATCATCCCAGACTCTGTTTCTGTATTGTCTCAACCTCTTATTTTTTGACAGGTATTTCTCTCACTTGAGAAGTAATCAATTTTGAATCACCATATACAGCTAACTTCTTTATCTTATGCTTGGTGGCTATATTCAGACCAATGAGAAAAGCCTCGTATTATGCTACATTGTTTGTGCATTCAAATGTTAATAGAAAGGAATATTTGAAATTTTTACCTACTAGTGAGATAAATACTACTCCAGCCCCATTTTCCATTTTGTTACATTCACCATCAAAGTACATCTTCCACACATCATTTTCTTCTTTCTTAGATTCAACATGTATTGGATCAGTATTCTGCAATTCTAGCTGATTTTTTTCAACCTTGAAGGCTCCCAAATCTATATCACAAAAGAAATTTATTTGATGTTGATCCAAGCATTCTATAATGTTCTCATATCTTGGCTCCCTACACAGCTTGATCTCTTTACCTCCCACTAGTATTGTGGCATATGATAAGTCCAATTGGACATTCCCTCCTGCAATTGCAACCCATTGTCTTGATAGAAGCATTCCATAATATGGTGGGATGTCAATCACAGTAATCTCAATGTTATAAGTTGCTTCAGGGTATGAGGCAAGTTTTATCTCCACATCTCTCATAATACCAACAAATGGGATGGATCTATTATCCATTGCATAATACCTACCAAATGTAGTGTCAACCCACATTCCTAGTTCTTTCATAACTGCTATTGGCATGATATTCATGGCCACACCTGAATCAATCATGCAGTTCCTCACTATCCTATTTTTTATCAATAATGTAGTGTAGAAAGGGTCCACCTATGAGGGATTCTTTGTCAATGTATCACCTAGGTATACCTCAGGAATTTGGAATGTTTCTTGGTGAACATTGTTTGTTTTATTCTCTGATCCTTTATGTTTTTTATTTGGTATATCTGAAATTAGTTTAACTACTGTATTCCTATATTTGTCTATCTTCATCATTTCTAGAAGTGGAACTGATATCTTTACCTAAGATATTGCATGAGCAATGCCAAATGAATGGGCCATAGTCTGATCATTCTTTTCTATCTTTATATGTTCCTTTTCTTGATTTTGTGATTTATCTTTTGTTGTATTTTTATCAGCCTTTTCTAGTTCTTTGAATGATGACTTTGCATTATTCTTTTTGTAATTCTGATCTTTTATAAAGACACTGCCAAGTGTTCCTTGTTCAACATTCACTATCCTGTTCCTTAAGTTATAAGCATTTTTAGCTTGAGCTATTGCAGCTATTGTAAGAGCTTCTCTTTCATTTTCAGTAGGCTTTCTCCACTAATCATATGGCTGATTATTAAAATAGGTAGGTTCCTCATAACCATCCTCCTAATCTGAGAACACTTCCTATTTTCCCATATTGATAAGATGTCTTTGATTTCCCACATCATATTCATATCGCTCTTCCTCTGTAGAAGAATAGTCTTCATTCAACATATATGGTGTATCTTGTATCATGTTTATTGTGTGATTGTCTCTATTATAATTATATAATGCTTCTTCTTGTTGTACTATTTTAGCCACCTGACAATATTTAGGTGAATGTGGTAAATTGCACACCAGACACCAAGGTTTATCTTCTACCATATGTACCACATTTCTTTTTAGAGGGTCAGGGGTATCTTTGCCATAATGTTGCTTTCTATTATTTTCAATGGGTCTCCCATCTTTCCAATTTGTATTATATGGCATATCATGCAACCTAGGCCTTTCATGTCTATGCTGACCTTCTTGTTTAGTCTACTGAATGTTTGGGTTCTAAGGATTTCTAGGGTTATCCCTCTTGCTAATCATACCTGCAGCTTTCCTATTGTTCTCAATAGTTAATGCCACTTTCTGTGCTTCAGCTAGGGTCGCAGGGCACCGATTTCTAAGTTCATACCCTATCTTGGGATCAAATGCTTTCAGATAGATGCTCAATGCTGCTGGGTCAGTCAGTTTGGATCCATGTGGTATTTTGTTGTGTAATTTGGAGAATTTCAGATTGAAATCATACACTGATTCATTCTGGAATTTCTGGATGCTTATCAATTCATGCAATGCAAACTTAGGGGCATATTGATTACCATACTGCTCCTTGAATTGATTATGGAAATCAATTATTGAACTGACTGAAGCATCAGGTAAACTGTTGAACCAGTCTCTTGCATCTTTAGTCAGGGACTTCATGAATAACCTCATTCTAATGTCTTCATATCCATAGCAATATCTTGTACGAAAGCATTGAAACTTCTAATGTGATCTTTAGTTGATATTGCACTGTTCCCAGTAAACTTGGGAACTATATTTCTCCAATTACTGTCCATAGGATATGGATACAACTGGTATCTAGTTAGATCAAATTGGCTACATATGTTTGTGAGGTTTTGAGGTAGAAAATTCATGGGTGGTGGGTTAGGATAGTAATTATATCCACCTGGAGGCTGATGATAAGAATATTGCTGCCATGGGTTTATGTGGGGATTTATATAAGTATTTTGTGGTCTATAATACTGTTGGCCAAGGGGTGGGTAAGGATTAGCCATATGTTGAGAGCTGTTGTGCATGGGAGGTGGTCTAGGATTTCTAGGGAGGGTATTTTGATGACTTCTGGATGCTTGTGAATTGGATACACCACCTGTATTTTGGTGTAAATTTTGGTGTGGATTCTTTGAAGTGTTTCCTCTATGTGGAGGTACATATTTTAGGGGGGTTGTTTTAGCCCTACTCTTTATCTATTGAATCTCTTGTTACAACAACCTCTTAGTTTCCTCTATCTTGTTCATTTCAAGTTCTTCCTGGAGCCTAAGTAGATCTTGCTGTGCTTGATTCATACCTCCTGAATTCTTTAGGCTTTCATTTATTTCTTGAGTTGAGAGACCATGTTTTACCCCTTCTCCTTGCTGTAATGACATTTTAAAATCATATTCAGCTTGTCTTTGATCGATTTCCCTCATGGCCCATGCTTCACACTCAAGCTGTTCTTGAGAATTAGGTCTGTATTTAGCCAATATGTCATCCGTTACCCCATTGAGATTTTCATTTGATTCATGTAGAGGTGTAAAACTATTGTGAGTTATTCGGCATTATCCTCTTGAGCCTCCTGGTTATTATTCTGTTGAGAATAATTTGATGTTCCATTTCTTTTGGAGATGTTTCTAATTGGTGGGGATGACTGTAATTTCTTACCTTCCATTTTAGATCTCCTACCATCCATTTGGTATCAACTTTCTATTATAACAGTTTCTAGAGTTGCCACCTATTTTGTAAATAGGAAAAAGTTTATAATTTATCTTTTTGGATTCTTCTTGCCAGCAGAGTTACCAAATTAAAGTTTTTGAAATAACTCTATAAAAGGAATGGTTTGTTACTAAGGTCTTTTATTTATTCCCCAGTAGAGTCGCCAATTTGTTAGGTCTCAAAAATGCAGGTTGCTAATCCTAAGAGGATGCCAGGCTTTATGCTTAGATTCACAATGTTTTTGAACTAACACGACAGAATCAACCTTTAGGGTTTGATGAATCCTTGCACTTTAGGTCCTGCTACACCTAGGTAGGTGAACCTTGGAAATTAAAGCAGGTTGAGTGTAAATATTTTGACTAAGTAAATGAATTTACCTACAGTGGCAAATGGTGTAGAATAGATGAAATCTTGCTAAATAATTCTATATCTAATATTTGATGAATGGTTGGTATAAATTGTATAAGCAATATCAAGGTGAATTTTATGACTATGCTTAAATAATAAAAGGAGGTTTTTAAATGATGAATTGAAATAAGACCAGTGCCTTGTTGGGTAAACAAAGTCAAATGGAAGACTAAGACTAGTGGCTTATAGTGGTAATAACTCTAACTGTTTGGCACAATATTTTAGTTTATAACTTGTATAAACATGCAAGGAAATGACTGACAAACTCTTCTTAATAATCCAACCAATATAATCAGATTTCTTGTTATTCACCAGAAGGTAATTTAATCATTTCTTGAAGGAACCAATTAAATGAAATATGCAAGAATAACAGATAATATTAACTTGGAGATAGAATGGCAATCCTAATTATATGGTTCTTCTTAGTTATCGAAACTAACACTTCTAGGTTACTGTGACTGATCAGAAGGATTTTAATTCCTCTAATGGAAGCCAACTAATCCAATCACACAACTATAGCAAATGTGCATTGACAAATTAAATATACACTTGATATATTATTCTGAACAACAATAAAATACTGAACTGGAGACAACCATACAATTGAGTAATTTAAACAAACAATTGATGCTAAAATAAAACCACAGAATTAGAGAACTTCAATTTACTTCTTCCATAATATACTTGCAACATGGTCTTTGAGAAACATTGTAAACTTTATGTATTATATTCTACTGCTCCTCCTAATTCAGCATCATATGTTCAACTTATACAGTAATACTTATGAAGAGACATAACTCTTCAAAGGAGTCTTTTGGGAATCAACATGATTAACATAACAACAATAAAATAACAATGCTTAAGCTCTATTCAACCACAAGTATAGCTAAGCAATATGATCTAAGTACTCTTGGCTGCGATGTGAATTAGTAAATTTAATGGCATTTCTTGTGATCACATCCATCATAACCATCTTCTCCAAATGCTTGCAGGCTTCCTGGATGCAAAGTCTTTGTCCTTAAGAGCTTCTGAGGCTTCATGCAATATCGCTTGACAGTCTCTACTCCATTCCTCTTTGCTCTTTAATTCTTTATCACTATTGAACAATGTGGGTACTCCTGCTTTTGAGGCTTCAACACATTCTTAAGTTGGTCATAATACTTTTGATGCTACTTGATCAATTCTTTTGCACTGGAGGTACCTGTAATGTCAGAAGTATCTTTACTCTATGTCTCATTTAGTTTCTCCTGCAGCCTTTTGTCAAGCCTCTCATGCTCTTGGATTGCTTTATAATTTTGAGAATAATTATCCCAAAATTGATTTAGCCAATGCATCATGTTGGTATGCCTATTCTGGAGTACTGTGGCAAGTGTATCAATCTGGATTTGAGCTATCTAGTCGATGGATGATGGTTAGACACTCTGTGAGCTTTCACCCTAAGTTAATCTCTTTACTAATCCCCCGAAGGTGCTCTTAACAACATCTTTTAAATAGTCATTTTCTTTGGTTAATCTCTCACAGCTTAGTTTGTATGCATCTCTTTCTTTGATTAACATCTGAGCCTGTGCCTTATTCAACTTTGTAACATTAATGCCAATGTCTACAGTGATCAAGGGGTCAGTCTCCCCTACC
This sequence comes from Cunninghamia lanceolata, assembly GCA_027924645.1. Classification (NCBI taxonomy): domain Eukaryota; kingdom Viridiplantae; phylum Streptophyta; class Pinopsida; order Cupressales; family Cupressaceae; genus Cunninghamia; species Cunninghamia lanceolata. Next base: position 2,735,522 of record BSBN01000160.1, on the reverse strand, counting down.
TTTAAAGTCGTGACATGGCCAAAAGTCTTCTCAGTGTCTATAATGGCTATCTTTTTATGGGGAGGATACAAGGCCCATATCATTAATGAATTTTCATCATTATTATATTTGGTGCCCATATATACTTCAGTGACACCTTCTGGAGTGAGCTTGTATTTATCATCTATATGATGCAGAAAACTATCAAATACTAGAGTAGAATTCAAATCAAGACCAAGAAAGATCATCACCCCTGCTTCTTTGAGCAGTTGTCTACCCTTACTAGGGGTCATATCTAGCAATTCACTATCCACTATTGTCTTCAACATATCAAGTAATTGTCCTTCATTGTTGGTAGAGATATCACCAACTGGCTCCCTAATTTCTTTCCCTTTGTATTTATATAAAAATGATTTGAATTCTTTAGAATGAATAAATTTATCATTTGAAATAAAAGAATCATATGTTATTTGTCTTGGGTCTTCATTAGTAGACCCCTCCTCATCATGTGCTATACCAGGAGACTGATATTGTTGCATCTTTCATTTGGACATTCTTATTGTCTATTGATGTGGCTCCTCTTGTTCTACAGGTTCCTCATCACTAGAAGATAACAACTCTACCTCTACTGGTTGTTTCCACTTCTCATCTAAATCCCTATTGTATTTCTCAAGCACCAATTCAACTTTAGTTTCTTCCAAATTCCTGATAACATCATCATAGGGGTATGGGACATGTGTGTATCCACTGAGGTTTTGTTTTCTCTAGGAAAGGTCAATGAAACCCTCAGGATCAAACCCTTTTCTTGCCTCGGCACACCTCATATTATAATGCATCAGCTTATCCATAATGAGACCATAACCCTCCTTGGATACCACAGTAAAATCTCCAAAGCAAAGAGTACTAGGCATAAAAGATTGTTTGTCATGGGAGCTCAAGTGTATCACATTGGAATAATTCATTTGCCTAACTATTTGTAAGTAGGCAATTATGTGAGGGATAGTCTTAGGAAAGATAAAAGGAGTATCCTCAAAACCATAAACTCTAACCATGGTAGCATCCTCAAAATAGTACCAGTCTCCCCAGTTGTGAGTAACTATAGAAGGACCACCAAAATCTTTTCTTCTAAGAAACCTCTTTATTTCATTTGAGATTGAATACTCATAGGGATGACTGAAATATCTATATAACACTTTCACATAGTATTCTTCAAATTGCACATAGCTAGAATGGCCATATCTTCTATCCCATATTATGGTCCACATCTGCACGGGTGACTTTTTCTCCCTCTGGTCTACTAGAACAACTTTGAATTCAGTTGGCCATAACCCCACTTCCTGGCCATAATAGAGCACCATGTGCATGAGAAGTGAGTAATGTTCAAAGGAAACTGATGGGGCATTGTTCTTTATTGTAGTCAGACCAGAGTCAATTCTACTAAAAATATAGGCAGCATAATCAAACTGCCTGGCATTGTGGCACTGAATGTCTATGGCTATCACCATCAGAGGAATTGTCATGAAATCAGGGATCTCTAATCCTAGGACTTGGCCCATAGAGTAGTAAGTGTATTGTATGTATGGTTCAAATAGTGACACATGAAATGGAGGGCCATCATTCTCACTGAGGGGCACCATTTCTCCCTCTACCCTAGGCCTGTGAATGGGCAGTCTCCACCCATTATATGTAGTATCCATTCTCCAGTACTCTTTGTCCAAATCCTCATAAACTATGGGGACAGTACATAAATCATCCAAGTCAAAAACTTCACAAATGGCATTCTTAGACAAGTGTATAATAGGCTCCCCTTGTGGGTTGCATATAGCCTTAAGACTTGGATTATACTATTTAGCAAGAAGTTGGAGGAGTTCAGCATTTAGAAACACAGCAAGAACAACTAATTTACCCAAATTCAAATGCCATGGTATTGACACTGGAAAATTCCTAATTCTTCTATTGTAGAGGAATTTGAAAAGGTCATAGCCTCTAAGGTGAGTCCAAACGTTCCCAAGGTATTTACACTTGTCTTCTAGTTTCTCCACTTCTGCCCTAAGTTGTGCAGACCTTCGGGCTTTGGGAGTTGATCCAAGTAGTTGATCAATTAAGTCTTGGTTCAGTTTTGTCTCTTTTGTTTTCTCTTTAGGGGTTTTGTCAATTTTTTCTCTTTTAGGTTTACTAGTGTCACCCTGTTGTTTTCTGTCCTTTCCTTTCACTGGGGTTTCCATTTACAATCTTGGACAACAAATTCAAATTACAGGCTATCGCACAGAAGTTTGTATGTATGTACCTGTTATTTTGAAACGGTGATCGAATTCCCCTATATTCTCCTCCAAATCTCCACTTTCTTTCTCGCTTCAGATAATTCCTTCGAACTCAATTGCAATAATTTCAAATGACGTCTCAGAGGATTTCTTGATTGTCTGTAATTAATGGTTCCAGCGTTTCAATTTTCTTGATCATTGTGAAATGTCACATCGTCATAACTTCTCTCATCAGCATGATTTTTGTAATGTCAGGGCAATTTTAATATCTTCTCATGGTGTGAACGTTTTCTCATGGATCAATCATTGTAACCCTTGATTTGTCTCTTCGATGTCATATTTCATAAGTGAGTTTGTATCGGTAGGATATCTTCAAGATCTACCCAATGTAGAAGTGGGCATGGTTATCATCATCCTGACTTTCTTCATCGTTGTAAGAATAATGTTCTTCTCTGATATGTTAAGTGTCCCCGATGTGACTATCGGTGAGAGTCTTGTCGATGAATGTGTACATCATTGTCATCGAGGAAAGATATGCCATCAAGACAACTTATTTCAAGTTACCAGATCGTGGTTGTTTCCTCGATACCCTTTTATATCCTTGATCAGAGAGACCTTCACAACATGTCACCGACATCGTTGTGAGTATTGCTTCATCTAGATTTGTAAGCTTTGTTCCAATTCATTCGCTTTCGCCGATGGTTCTTATACATGTCAGCATGACTTATACCGAAACACTTTCGTTAATCGTTGAGACATTAGAGTATCGAAAACTCCTTAATTTTTTGTTCCGATGCTTATCTCCTGCCGATGACTGCTAGTTCCCTCTGTTCCATGGGTTGTTTGGTTAGAGTCCCACCATAATCTTTTATCGGTATAATCTATATCATCGGGGGGGTTTGTAGAGTATTCACCGATAGTGGTATCTCATACCGATCGACGTGACTGGTAACTTTCTCTCTGATGAAAGGCCATCGATATCATTTTCTCCATCGGTGATTCTTGAAATCTTCTCCCTGATCAGTAATCTCATACCGATACTCATTTCAGCTAGTTTTGATGGATCAGTATGACTAAAATGTGTTAGTGTGAACAGGGTTACTTTGCTATCTAGCTCTTTCTTAGCTTGTTCTCCACCTTAGCTCTTTTCACACTAGGTTAAGCTTACTTAGGGACTTTTTCACTTTATCCCACATTGGTTGTGTATTGAGTCTCTTGGGTGGAATATCATATATATACCCACCTCTTGCTCTCATATGAGCATCCCATTCTATTGTAATGCTTTGCATTCTCTTGAGTTGAATATAGTTTATTTAGCTCATATTTGATTTCTATTTTACTTTCTCTCAATCATTTGCATGCTTGGGTAGAAATCTAACATGGTATCAGAGAGGTTGTGATTTGTGGGTTAGCATTTTTTTTGAAATCTGAGAGTGTAGAGTTGTTTTTTGAAGCACATGAGTATGCTCTTCTCTTGCATCTTCGGATGATCTAGAGAAATAGAAAAGTGTGGAGAAAACTCTAGTTTGTGAGTTGTGGGTTTCAAAGCACATGAGTATGCTCTTCTCTTGCATCTTCTGATGATCTGGAGAAACAAAAAAGTGTGGAGAAAACTCTAGTTTCTGGGGGGGTTCATATTTTGATTTGTCAGTTGCAAGTTTTTTTCATAGCTTCCTCAAGACTCTTTAAGCTAAAATCTAACAATCAGCTTGCATTTTATTTATTCTAATCAATCTTGCAAGTTGCAGCATGCCTTTGTTTGTCTTATGTAGCTGATTCAGTCTTTGCATGTCATTTTTTTGGTGCAAAACACATTTTTTTCAATTAGAGTCACATTTTCTGTAGATCACAAAGAAAAATGCCTTCTGGGTTTTGTTCACAGCACCGAAAAACTATCTAGGTATCTATTAGTTTTTGCATACATCTTATATATTTTGTAGAAACGACGTCAGAAAGCTACAACAAAACCCCTCTCCATTGGCGTTTTGGAAATTGCAGTTCAACTTCCAAAGGCTGTAACTTGGGCTCCCGACCTCCGATTTGCGAGATTCTTTTTTTGATTTTGGCTAATTTTTCGTGCTCTACATGCTGGTTCAAATGATTTCTAAGTTTGGTACATGAATTTTCCAAAAATTATGTTTTCTTGTCAGATCTGACAGGCAGTTTCAGTTTTTTAGAACTTCAAACGGCTATAACTTTCACATATGATCTCAGATCGAGGTCATTCTTTTTTTGAAAGTTAATATTTTTCTGAGCACTACACAATGGTGCTATTTTTATGTTCTAATTCTAAGATATTTCTATACTTTCAGTATTTGGGTCCATTTTTGACATTGTAAAACTATGGAAAATTCTACTCCAGCATTGTAAATGTACATATCTAAGGCCATTTTTATTCATGGAGGCTGATGTGAACATTCATCAATGCATGCACTATTTCCTTTCTTGCATGCATTAGGTTTGCATTTTCTTTGCACTTCATTTTTGTACCAGATCATTTCTCAATCAACTATTGTTTCATAGATTCTAGAGTTGTGCCAGTTGTGATTTTTCCAATGTTTCTTGGCATCAGGTCTACTGTTGCTTTTTCATGATTCTGACATGAGTCCTTGAGTGACTCTAATATGGTTTCTAGCAAACAGAAGTATCTTTCCTTGCTTGCCAGATTGAGGATTCTAGTGTTACTCCACAAGTGTGCTTCCAGTGCTTTTTGTTGCAGCAGGTTATCTCATTATGGGGGGGTTGTATGATCTCTCTTATCATCCTTTATGTGGATAGAGATTGATTGGATTTGTGATGGATATCATTGTTGTCTTTCATCTCTCTTTTGGGGAGGAGTTTTGTCCCATTGGGTTTTCTCCTTTTCTCCATTTGTGAGAGATTTCATTTGCATTTGTACATGGGTACCTAACATGGCCTAGTAGCCGAGACCCATCTTTGCATCTTTTTGCATCTTTGCATTTTGTCACATTTCCCCCTAAGTTGCACTTAAGGGGGGTGTTAGTGTGAACAGAGCTACTTTGCTATCTAGCTCTTTCTTAGCTTGTTCTCCACCTTAGCTCTTTTCACAGTAGGTTAAGCTTACTTAGGGACTTTTTCACTTTATCCCACATTGGTTGTGTATTGAGTCTCTTGGGTGGAATATCATATATATACCCACCTCTTGCTCTCATATGAGCATCCCATTCTATTGTAATGCTTTGCATTCTCTTGAGTTGAATATAGTTTATTTAGCTAATATCTGATTTCTATTTTGCTTTCTCTCAATCACTTGCATGCTTGGGTAGAAATCTAACAAAATGAGGTCTTGCCGATATTAGGAAATTTGAACTCTCTTATTATTATGATTTTGGGCATAATGTTTTATGATTTGGTCGGATATGGGTAAGTAAGAATACAAGAAAATTTTAAATTTTCCTGTCCCAACAGGTGGAAAGGCCATGATAGTTGCTGAAGGGCCATTTATTGTAGGGCCATCTGTCAAAGAACCATTTTTAGAAGACCAAGAAGAAATTGATCAAGAAGAAGGGGAAGAAGAGTAGGAACAACATGAAGAACCTAAAATGTCTCCTCATAAGAACATTTTAGAGGAGCCACATGTTTCTTCTTCCCTAATTACTTTGCCAGTTTCTACTGCCACTCCTACTACTATAGTCATTCCTGTTACTCCAATTAATATTCCATCTTCTGGGTCAATTCAATCAGTTCATTCATCACCTTCTTCTAGGATAATTTTTTATAGTCTTAAACATGGTTTTGAAACTTCCTTTGGTTCTCCCCCATCTTTACCAAGTTTGTCTTCATTGTCTTTTGATATAAACACTCAATCTAATTTAGAGCAACTCATGACTGGGTCTGGGCAATTTCCAAATGTAGATATTCCTAGTGTTGTTTTTACTAATACTTCACCTATTATGAAATCAACTTTTGTGAGTGCAGTCTCTTCTTCACAAACCATGGTTGTTGGTCTAGATGAAAGTTTGTCTACACTTCCCCCTGGCTCTTATCTCATACACCAAAGAGGAAGAAACAAGCTATCTCTCCTGATGACTTTGACTTTGAGCAATTGGCATGTATAAAGACCAAGACTAAGAAAAATCCAAAGACTCTTTCTAGGTTGTTTGATGACAAGGGTTACAGGTATGTAGAAGTAGCTCAGCCTCCTCCTGACAAATCTATTGAAGAGGCTGATATCACTAATTATTCCATCTCAAGGGTTGAATTGGGAAAGATAACTCATGAAAGTACCAAGGCTGATGCTCAATCTAGATTGAATTCTCTTATTGTGAAATTTGATGAGGTGAAAAAGATGAAAGATCGGTATAAAGCTAAAGTAGAACAATTGACTTTGGTGCTCCAAAAGATTACCCTATCTTCTGAAATAGTTGAACCTTTGGCTATAATCATTGAAGATCTAGCTAGTCAAAAGGTTTAAAAAGTTCATACAAGAGGCAAAGTAGTTGGTGAGTTCTTGGACATGATGATTGCACAAGGATCACAACTTTTAAAAAACCTCTGTGGAAAGAATGGAGAATATGGAAAGTATAAGAGCAGAGTTATATAAAGTTGTTGATACTTTCTCTCAAGAGCAGCAAGACTTGGAATGCAGTTTGGAGGATTGGGTTAAATGAAGAAACTCAAATTGGGCACATTGGTGGAAATTGGGATCATCCCGAATAGAGAAAAGTTTGTAGAGGTCAAACAAACCATGATACATAGAGTGAGTGTCATTAAGGAATTGATTAAAGACTTGCAAAGTGTGCATGAAGTCAATGAAGATAATGATGTGAATCTTGTCAACAATATTGAAGAATTTCCTTCCAAGTTACTTGACGACAACCAAAAGTTTCTTTCTTTAGATGCAATGATACAAGAATTCAATAACATGATCCAAAAGGAATTCAAAGATCAAGCCTTTTCTGTGACTTTAATGGACAAATTGTTGGATATTCAGTTGACTTTGGACAACCTCAAAGTGTTCTTGGGTAGGCACAAGAAAGCTTGCAACACCGTTAAGGATTCCATAACAAGGTACCTTGCTATCTCTAAACATACTTCAGGACTAGATACTGATGAAGTGCAATCAGTCATGAAGAAGTATGAAGATTTCATGAAGAAAGATAGTGGAGAATGTTGAACATGCCTAAGTTTATTTTTCAAATATTTTCATGCTTTATGTAATTTTCTCTAGACATATTTACATGCTATTTTCAAATATGTAATTACATGTTAAAATAGAGAAGTCCTAAATCAATTTGGACTCAGTTTTTGAATAAGTCAAAGTAGTTGTAGATTTCCTGTTTTTTCTCTTGGCCTCTCCCTATAAATAAATAGGGCCTCTTATGTAAATATTATCTTTTATCTATTTGAAGTGAAGCGTTGCCATTTTGAAGAGCAATTTGAGACTTTGAACTTATTTTGTAAATCAGTTTTCAATCAATATAAAGAAAGCAAGTTGGCATCCAATCTTTGTTTTGGATCAAGTTTTTGATGTTATAGAATTATTCTTATGCCCTTTCTATTACATTATCTTGTATGCATGGTTGAATTGTAAGCGTGGAAATCAAGTGTTTAGAAGGTGATTCAAATCTGATTTTGTAGACTTTGTGCTGCGATATCATCTTTGGGATTTGTGTTTATGTTTGTGAATAAGAAGTAACTTGAAGACTCTGGGCTGTAAGTTATTGTTTGCAATCGTGTTATCTTATTTTGGCATATAGTGAAGACTTTGGGCTACACTCTACTCCAAACTCTTTCATTTTCAATTGGCATAAGAAGCAATGAAAAAATTTGTGTTTTCATGGGTTTCTTGGTGATTAACACACATTCGTATCATTTAGTTATTCTTTTGTTTAACTTAATTGGATACTGGCTATTATTGCTCCAAGTTAGTAATTTGTATTTCTTTGCATATTATAAGCTTCATGGGATTGTTATCTTGAATTGTAAACATCTATTCTGAAATAAGAGAATAGGATGATATGGAACCACCCTAAGGATAGTTTTTATTGTAAATAAGTCTACTTAGTTACTAGTTGATATTAGTTAGCAATAATAAGGGATCCTCCCCTTTCTGAGAGCAGAGATTTAATCTCATTATACTATGGTTGATATAACCATTTTGTCTTCAGTTAGTTGATGACAAAATATTCAGCCAACAGTTTTTGGTGACTTCGTTGTGGATCGAATGTATGACTAAGAGCCTCTCACCTTTGGTTGAAGTATACTGGCCTCATTGTTTGTAATAAGTTTTTGTATTTGCTGATTTATTTTTTGTAAAAATTGCACTCTGGTAGAACGAAGGTATACACAAAGCAGAAGAGCTCAAGTATTTGTAGATCCTATTTTTGAATTTATGCAATAGAATAACTTCAATATTCTGGGTGCACTCACAAGATCACCTCTTTGATGTACATGGAGTTTTCCTCCCACTAACATGAGATCTCCTATACCGAGTGAAGCTTCCAGTGCTCATAGCATTCTACCTACCACAATAGTTCATAGGTTTGTTATTCCTCTATTCAACCAAGGAAGAATGGTTGCTCCAGGTCAGGTTACAATCCTAGGTCCACAGGGTAATGCCTTCAGGCCACTAAATTTGGCTCAGCCACTACATGAATTACTGTGGAGTTCCTATAAGAACTTTCCCAAGTTCTATAATGATGGTAAGAAACATCCTGATGAACACATTGTAGCTTTCTATATTGCATGTGGTATTATCAGAGTAGAACATGAAGATGTATTCATGAGGTTGTTTGTTGAAACACTTCAAGGAGTGGTTGCCGATTAGTCCTATCACCTTCCTGTAAGAACCATTACTGGTTGGAATGTACTTCAAACCAAATTTGAAGCATGGTTCAAACCAGCTGGAGATGCACATGCCTTATTGGCTCAACTCACCCAGATGAAGAAAGAGCCGTAAGAGCCTATGCATGAGTTTATAGCTAATTTCAATAAGCTCATAAATAGAATTCCTGCTACCGCTCAACCAACAGCTGAAAACTAGAAGTGTTTCTTCATTAACACCCAGTTTCCAAAGATAAGCTTTCTTTTATGAAGGTCTAATCTAGCTGCTTTAGTGGCTACCCAAACTCTAGCTACTAAGATTGAAGATGATCTAATCCTTGCTGTAAAAATAAGGAAAGATACAAATAGGTTTAAAGGTCAAACTTCTTCAAATGCATCTTCTACAAGTACCACAAATCCCATGGTACAAAAGCTAGCCAATGAGTTATTAGCTCTCAAAAAGTAGATGTCTGGGCAATTTCCAAATGTAGATATTCCTTTTGTTGTTTTACTAATACTTCACCTATTGTGACATCAACTTTTGTCAGTATAGTCTCTTCTTCACAAACCATGGCTACTAGTCTAGATGGAAGTTTGTCTATGCTTCCCCCTTGGCTCTCATCTCATACACCAAAGATGAAGAAACAAGTTTTCTCTCTAGATGACTTTGACTTTGAGCAATTAGCACCTACAAAGACCAAGACTAATAAAAAATCCAAAGACTCTTTCCATGTTGTTTGATGACAAGGGTTACGGGTATGCAGAAGTAGCTCATCCTCCTCCTAACAAATCTATTGAAGAGGTTGATCACTAATTATTCCATCTCAAGGGTTGAATTGGGAACAATAACTCATGAAAGTGTCAAGGCTAGTGCTCAGTCTACATTAAATTCTCTTATTGTGAAATCTGATGAGGTGAAAAAGATGAAAGATCAGTATAAAGCTAAAGCATAACAATTGACTTCGATGCTCCAAATGAATACCCTATCTTCTAAAATAGTTGAACCTATGACTATAACCATTGAAGATCCAGTTATTGAAAAGGTTGAAAAAGTTCATACAAGAGGTAGAGTAGTTGGTGAGTTCTTTGACATGATGATTGCACAAGGATCACAGCTTTTAAAAAACCTCTATGGAAAGAATGGATAAGATGGAAAGTATAAGAGCAGAGTTAGATAAAGTTGTTGATACTTTCTCTCAAGAGTAGTAAGACTTGGAATGCATTTTACAAGATTGGGTTAAAATGAAGAAACTCAAATTGGGCACATTGGTGGAAATTGGGATCATTCCAAAGCTAGCCAATGACTTTTATTATTTTATAAAGGCATCAAGAGTTATTTTTCTATTGGTCGACATAAAAAAAACCATATTTTGTAACCGACATAAGGCTTGATAAATGCGGCTAAGGGTTAGGGTTTCCGTGGATATTGTATTGTAGCATTTGTAGTGGTATTGAGTTACAAGGATTGTTGGTTGTAATTGGTTCAATTACTAGATAATAATATTGGACTCTCTGTTGGTGGATGTAGCCTGAGTTTGGGTGAACCACATTAAAAATTGTCTTTCGATGTTATTATTTATGTGTATTTTTCATTCTTCTATTTAATCTTTATTTGCATTTAATTGATATCTTCGGCATGAAATTCCTAACAAGTGGTATCAAAGCAGGTTGTGTTTGATTATTGTCTACAGGAAGGTCTCATGGTTGAGTGGGAGCCTCACGGTTAAGTGGGGGCAATGGCATACGAGGATAAATTGAAGGTAGATAAATTCAATGGGTAGAACTATCAGTTATGGAAGATGTAGATGGAGGATTATCGCTATCAGAAGGATTTATGGAGGCCATTAGAAGGAATAGCCAAGAAACTAGCAGTCATGACTGATGAGGATTGGAATCTTCTGGACAGAAAGGCACTTGAAACCATTAGGTTGTGCCTAGCACCATCTATGACATTCAATATAACAAAAGTGAAGACAATAGATGAACTAATGAAAGCTTTGGATAAATTGTATGAAAAACCCTCAGCCTCAAATAAGGTATTTCTCATGAAGCGTTTGTTTAATCTAAAAATGATTGAAGGTGGATCTGTGACAGATCATTTAAATAAGTTTAATACGATTACCAGTCAGTTAACTTTTGTAAAAGCAAAATTTGATGAAGAGGTGAGGGCTCTCTTGGTTTTATGTTCTTTACCAGAAAGCTGGAATAGCTTGGTAATGGTTGTAAGTAACTCTGTCTTTGGTTCAAATACTTTGAAATTTGATGATGTTGTTGGTGTTATCCTTAGTGAGGAAATGTGATGGAAAAGCTTATGAGGGTCCACATCAGGTAGTGTTTTGAATGTAGAAAGCAGGGGTAGATCAAAGGAGAGAGGAAAAGGTTCTGGAGGTCATGGGAAGTCATGAGGAAAATCAAAGGAAAAGAGGTCCTAATCTAGAGGACAGAAGGATTGCTGGTACTATGGGAAACCAGGTCATCTAAAGAAAGATTGTTGGTCTCGGAAGAATAAAGAAGGAGACAAACAAGAAGGCAAATGTGGTAAGTAATAAATCTGAAGATGATGCTTTGATTTTTTCCCTAGATAATGCTGATGATTCATGGGTTTTAGATTCAGGGGCCTCATTTCATTCTACACCCCATAGAAGTTATTTTCTTGATTATGTCCAAGGGGATTTTGGGTTCGTTTATTTGGGATATAATGAACCCTGTTAGATTGTTGGAAAGGGAAGAATTAAGATTAAGTTGCAGAATGAGAATCATTGGCTATTACAAGAGGTAAGGCACGTTCCAAGGCTAAGTAGGAATTTAATTTTAGTACGGTAGCTAGGTGATGAAGGCTGCATAGTTACTTTTAATGATAAAAATTAGAAGGTTTCAAGAGGTGCCTTAATAGTAGCAAAAGGTGTGAAAGTAGGGACCTTATATCTTTGTACAGGTCATATTGTTCCTTCTACTTTAGTTGTTGCAGAGAAAAAACAAATAGGTTCAAGAATAGTTGTTGTGGGTTCGCAAGAAGAGACTGAAATGGTTACTGCAAGTTCTGAGACAACACTGTGGCATAACAGACTTGGGCATATGGGTGAAAAAGGAATGAAGGTACTTCATTATAAGAAAGTTTTACCAGGTCTGAAATATATTAATATGGATTTCTATGAAAGTTGTGTGTATGGAAAACAAAAGAGAGTTAGTTTTCTCAAGGATGGGAAGCAAAAGAAAAATGAAAAGTTGGAGCTTGTGCATACAAATGTATGGGGACTGGCTTAGGTATCTTCTCTCGGTGGCTCTCGGTATTATGTTACATTCATAGACGATGCAACTAGGAAGGTTTGAATTTATTTCCTTAGGCAGAAATCTGATGTATTTGAAAAATTTAAGAAATGGAGAAGCTTGGTTGAGAATGAGATGGGTAAAAGATTAAAATGTCTCAAATCTAATAATGGTGATGAGTATTGTAGCAAATAATTTGAGGATTATTATTCCTTTAATAGAATTCCTAGGAAGAAAATGGTTCCAGGGACTCCACAAGAAAATGGAGTGGCTAAGTGCATGAATAGGACAATAATGGAGTGTACAAGGAGCATGAGATTGCATGTTGGGCTTCCTTTAAACATGTGGGTAGAGGCTATCAATACCATTGTATATTTAATTAATAGAGGTCCTTCAGTTCCTTTGGGCTATGGCATTCCAGAGGAAGCATGGACAGGTAAGAAGGTGAGTTATTCTTTTCTCAAAACCTTCAGATGTGAAGCATTTGTACATGTAGATTATGAAAATAGAACAAAGCTGGATGCAAAATCAAAAAAGTGTATCTTCATTGGATATGGCATTGATGAATTTGGTTAGAGGCCTTGGGATGTTGAAAATCTGAAAATTGTGAGAAGCAAGGATGTTGTATTCAATGAGAAGGTGTTGTACAAAGATCAGTTGTAGCAGCATGAGAAGAAAGAAAAGGATTATGTGGTGTTGGATGATACTCTAGATAATGATGTTCTAGTGGTTTATCATGCTCTGCAACAGTAACAAGAAATACCACAAATTCCAGTGAATGTTAGACGGTCAACAAGGCTAAGTAAACCTCATGAAAGGTTTTCTTCTTCTTTGTATTCTATTTTGTTAATAGATGCTGGTGAACCGGAAGGGTGTGATGAAGCTATGCAGGTGGATACAAAGGTCCAGTGGGAGCTTGCAATGAAAGAAGAAATCTCCTTGCTGAAAAATTAGACTTGGGAATTATGTAAGTTGCCTGCAGGTAAAAAGGCTTTACCAAACAAATGAGTTTATAGGCTAAAAGAGGAAGATGGAGGTAAGAAAAGATTTAAAGCCAAGTTATTGTAAAAGGATTTACATAGAAAAAAGGTATTGATTTTGATGAGATTTCTCTCCGGTTGTTAAGATGACTTCTATTCATATTATTTTAAGTATTGTGGCTGCTGAAGATTTGCATTTGGAATAGTTAGATGTGAAAATTGCCTTTCTCCATGGTGATTTGGAGGAGATATATATGGAACAACCACAGGGATTTGAGGTCAAAGGTAAGGAGAAATTGGTGTGCAGATTGAAGAAGAGTTTATATGGCTTGAAACAAGCACCTCAGCAATGGTATTTGAAATTTGATAGTTTTATGGCTGAGCAAGGCTATAGTCGGTGTAATTTTGACCATTGTGTTTATTTTAAGAGGTTGGATAATGAAAACTACATTATTTTATGTTTATATGTTGATGACATGCTTGTAGCGTGGTCTAACATGGATCACATAAGAGAGTTAAAATAGTAGTTAGCACAATCATTTGCTATAAAGGATTTGGGGGCAGCAAAACAAATCCTTGGTATGAAAATTTGTAGAGATAGGAAGAACAGAAAATTGATTCTATCTCAAGTTGATTATGTTGAAAAGGTGTTGCAGAGATTCCATATGGAGAATGTAAAAGCTATTAGCACACCTTTTCCTAGTCATTTGAAATTGACTAAGCAGATGTGTCCTAAGACACAAGAGGAGGAAGAAAAAATGTCCAAGGTACCATATGCTCCAAGTGTAGGAAGTTTAATGTATGCCATGGTATGCATGAGATTGGATATTGTGCATGTTATAGGAGTCATAAGTAGGTATATGAGTAATCCCAGATTGGAGCATTGGAATGCGGTAAAATGGATTCTTAGATATTTGAGAGGTACATCCACTAAACACTTATGTTTTAGGGACTCTAATACTGGTTTAGCAGGCTATGTGGACTTAGATTTGGTAGGAGATATTGATATCAGGTGGAGTACTACAAGTTATGTCTTTACTGTAGGTGAGACAATGGTGAGTTGGATCTCCAAGTTGCAAAAGGTGGTTGCTTTATCCACCAGGGAGGCAGAGTATGTAGCTGCAACAGAGGCAAGCAAGGAGATGATATGGCTTCAATCTTTCATGGAAGAATTGGGCAAATAATAAGCTAATGGTTATTTGTTTATATATAGTCAGAGTGCCATACATCTTTCAAAGAATTTTTCCTTGCATTCAAAGACCAAACACATACAGCTAAGGTATCACTTCATCCGGTCAGTGTTGGATGATGGACAATTACGGCTAGAAAATATACATACAGATAAAAATCTAGCAGATGGGAGTTATTTTTCTATTGGCTGACATAAAAAAGACCTATTTTATAACCGACATAAGGCTTGATAAAAGAAGATAAGGGCTAGGATTTCCATGGATATTTTATTATATCATTTGCATCGGTATTGAGTTGCAAGGATTGCTGGTTGTAATTGGTTCAATTGCTGGATAATAATATTGGACTCTCTTTTGGTGGATGTAGCCCGAGTTTGGGTGAACCACATTAAAAATTGTCTCTTGCTGTTATTATTTCTGTGTATTTTTCATTCCTCTATTTTAATCTTTATTTGCATTTATTTGATATCTTCTGCATACAATTCCTAACACTTACATGCTTCCAAGGTACCCCAGTGATAAGATTGTGTTGATGGAATTGTGTAGATAGATCATGGCAGTGCATATTAAACAAATGGAGTCTAAGAAGTCAGTTTTTAGGTTTCCTATTGAAATTGGTGGGTACTCTATTTCAACATCCCCAAAGGCTAAAGCTGTAGAGTCTGAAATGTAATGGGTCATAATTAAGTCTTACAAGAAAAGATCTAATTTTGATTATAGAGGGTTGAAAGATAAAATCAAGAGATCTTTAACCCATGTGCACAGAGTTGAGGATGTTTGGGTTGATTGTAGGATAGAAGAAGAGAGAAGGAAAATGGATTGCTATCAGTTGACTTTGAATCAGATTGAAGAACATAGGCAAGAATAATGTTCCAGACTCTCTTCTACCGATAATTCAATGGTCCAAGAAAGAGGTAACTTCTATCAGACAAAGGTTTCAACCAATTTTGGCTAACACAAATGTATGGTTGGAAGAAAAGTGAGTTCATTTGAAAGACTTTGTAATTGGATCAGAGGAGGAAACTCAAGATCCCACTGATAAGAAGACTAAGTTGAGAATAAAGAATAAGAGTGATGTGTCAAGTTCCAGCAAAATTGTCAAGCCTAAAATCAAGATTGTTTCAAAAGGTGGAAAGGATAAGATAGTTACTGAAGGGCCATCTGTCGACGATCCATTTTTAGAAGAGCAAGAAGAAATTGATCAAGAAGAAGGGCAAGAAGAGTAGGAACAACATGAAGAACCTAAAATGTCTCCTCATAAGAACATTTCAGAGGAGCCACATGTTTCTTCTTCCCTAAATACTTTTCCAGTTTCTACTGCCATTCCTACTACCGCAGTCATTCCTGTCACTCCAATTAATATTCCATCTTCTAGGTCAATTCAGTCAGTTCATTCATCTCCTTCATCTAGGACAATTTTTGATAGTCCTAAACATGGTTTTGAAACTGCCTTGGGTTCTCCCCCATATTTGCCAAGTTTCTCTTCACCATCTTTTGATATAAACACTCAATTTGATTTAGAGAAACTCATGACTAGGTCTGGGCAATTTCCAAATGTAGATATTCCTAGTATTGTTTTACTAATACTTCACCTATTGTGACATCAACTTTTGTCAGTATAGTCTCTTCTTCACAAGCCATGGCTATTGGTCTCGATGGAAGTTTTTCTACGCTTCACCTTGGCTCTCATCTCATACACCAAAGAGGAAGAAACAAGTTGTCTCTCTAGATGACTTTGACTTTGAGTAATTAGCACCTACAAAGACCAAGACTAATAAAAATCCAAAGACTCTTTCTAGGTTGTTTGATGACAAGGGTTACAGGTATGCAGAAGTAGCTCATCCTCCTGACAAATCTATTGAAGAGGTTGATATCACTAATTATTCCATCTCAAGGGTTGAATTGGGAAAGATAACTCATAAAAGTGTCAAGGCTGATGCGAGCAGTCTATATTGAATTCTCTTATTGTGAAATTTGATGAGGTAAAAAAGATGAAAGATCAGTATAAAGATAAACTAGAACAATTGACTTCGGTGCACCAAAAGAATACTCTATCTTCTGAAATAGTTGAGACTATGGCTATAACCATGGAATATCCAATTATTGAAAAGGTTGAAAAATTTCATACAAGAGGTAGAGTAGTTGGTGAGTTCTTGGACATGATGATTGCACAAGGATCACAAATTTAAAAAAACCTATGTGGAAAGAATGGATAAGATGGAAAGTATAAGAGTAGAGTTAGATAAAGTTGTTGATACTTTCTCTCAAGAGCAGCAAGACTTGGAATGTAGTTTGCAGGATTGGGTTAAAATAAAGAAACTCAAATTGGGCACATTGGTGGAAATTGGGATCATTCCTGTTGATGATTGTTTTTTACACACTCATAACAAAAGTTAAAATTCATAAATGAACCTAACTATCTTGAAAGATATGAAGAAATCAACTAAGATTACTTGATCCCAAGTTTCCTTATTGGTCAGGTCTTGACCTGTTGGACCGTTTAGTAGGTTATTATGAAGCTGTAATATGCAAGGGGCCTTACGTGATTTAAAGTGGGTTTGTGACTTACTGGACTCTTATTATGCAAACTAATAGAAATATCAACTTTCTAATCATTCATTTGCATAAAATTTTTACTATACCTCAAAGATTTATATGATTTATATTCAAACATGCTTTGCTTTTCAAATATCTTATGAAGATTATCAAATTTCAATGTTTAAGCTAACTATTTCAAAGTTGTTGGGAAAAGTTAGAGAAATTAAAATTCACCATCATTCACTACAGGATCTAAACATTCTGTTATGCACGCAATAAGAAATACAACATATTCAATTAAACTAGCAGACTAAATTGTTAAATGCAAATATCCTGAGTATTTTCACGAATATTGCATTCAAGATTATGAGCTTTAAGAGATATTATTTTAAATGCAAGGAAGAGCTAGAAGACACTCAGAAAATAGATGCAGACTTCTAGATTCACTTATATTCAAAACACAACCATACAAGATTTATAATGTAGGAATGACTCTTAGCTTTATTAATCGAATATACCAAAAACTCACAGTGCTTTACAGATACATTAAGAAAGCTGGACATTCCACATGTTCCTCAATGCAGACAATAGGCGACCTCCTCTAAACTAAAACATTCTACTCCAAAATTCTCAGAAAGAATTTACAATTATTGGCTAAATGCTAAAAATCCCTGTGTAACTAATATACAAGTAGCACGTCTCTTATATAGAATTTGAATTCCCTCCCATGCTACGGTTACAACCTTCCACAAAATGGTTACAACCATGACTATACAGTTAAGGTCCTTTCATTACCGACCAATGGTGCACCCTCATTTCATAACCATGTGCCAATCCACTACTTGGCACTTTCTCCTCTCAAAGGATGCTCTTAGAATCTTTCACAAATAAGATTCCCATTTCATGTGACCTTTTCCCGCCGAGGCTCTTCATTTGATTTCCTATCAAAATTCTTTGCTCCTGACTGCCTTTTCACCTTTTCAAATATTTCTTGAAGTTGCCAATCACACCCTCCACAAAGGTGCGGTCCCCTCCTAGACTTTTTTCTAAAATATATTCTTCCATCACCACCTTTTCTTTCAGCACCTTTTCTTCATTCTCTAAGTTTTCTCTTCTTTTCTTGTACTTCTTCATTTTGGCCTTCCCTTCCATTAATGTATCCATCATCTACTTGCTGAGGATTGCATCAAGATTTTTTGTACAGGGTGTGAATATGGCCCTAAACTTGGTCAATGCTCTATCTAAGTCATAGGCTGGCATCTCTACACATTCATGCTGTAAAAGTCTTTCCATGATTTTCTTATGCACTTTGATCATCCCTTCTGCCCTTTTCTCCAGCTCTTGCATGACTACCATATTTCTTTTAAGGTTATCTTCCTCAAATATGAGTTCCAAAATCATCTGTGGCACTTGATTTGCCAATGGGATATTGAGTGCTCCCTCATTTATCAATTCTTCAGCTCTTGTCTCAATTTCAGTCAATTGTTCAATTTCAGATTTGCACTCCCCTACTCTTACTTGACAATTATTTATTAATACCATACATTTGTTCTTCTCTTCTATGGCCACTTTCCACCTCTTCACAACTTGCCCTATCATTTGTTTGCCTCCTACAAAAAATCATGAAACCATTCATCAAAAATGTTGGCCTTGAACCTTTTATTTTCTATGTCCTATACTTCCTCCTTAGATACTATTGATATGTCAGTAGGTAAGTCAGGCATTGTGGCACTGGGGTCAAATATCCCCTGAATGAATTGCTAGAGTTGGACAATGTGTCCTTTCAATACCTCCTATTTATTTTTGTCTTTCCTCAGCATTTCTGCTGTTACCTGGTTCATATCTTTCCACTCAGTGATGTGTTGTTCCCTTGTGGAATGCCTGAGGTCTAGATTAAGTATCTTGTATTCCTCCAAAGTGATCTCACCTTTTTCTTTCTCCCTCTGTGGTATAGCTAGGCTTAGGGTTCTGGATCCATCTGGATCCCTTTGTATTGTAGACATCATCCTAGCCTTTCTCTTTTCTCTTCTTGGAGTAGTTTTCTCCCCCAATAAGCTTTTGATGTCAATAGGAGCTAGATGTATTTAATTCTTCTCCTTTCTTATCTCTCCTTCTAGCTAGGTAGGAACCTCTTTTATGCCTTTTGCAACTTTCTCTGCATCAATCACCTCTTCATGAGGTTTATCTATTCCAATTTCCTTCTGTTGCTATTGTTCATGTTGTTGCTCTTGCTGTTGTTCTTGTTGTTGAAGTGGTTCCTCTTGTTGTTCTTCAAGTTGTTCCTACTAAAGTGGGAGCTCCTGATCTATGGGATTATTTGATTGCTCCTTTGATCCAACCCCATTTTCTTCCTCCATATTTCCTCCTTCTTGACCCTTTTCTTCAGGTGTTTTTTCTGCTGATGACTTCTCTTTCTAATCATCCCCTGCATGTATCTATTCACTATCCAGCCTGTTCAAATCTCCTTCTTGTTCATCATCTAATAGTTGGTCATTAGGTTCATTCTCATCTATTTTATCTTCTGCCTCTATATTTCCTGTCTATGGTTGCTCTGGATGCACAAGTGAACTAGCCTTTACCTCATCTTCTTTTACTTCCTCTTCTTGGGTTTGCAAGTTTTCTGTATTTTCCTCTTCTTCACCTTGCTCCCCATACATATTTAGCATGTCTAAAGCATTAACCTCTGAGGTGTCTTCTTGTGATGCATCTGTGTTTAGCTCTTCAGATGATCATTCTTTCTCAGTTTCTTTAATCTTATGTGCTTCCTCTTGCACATCTCTAATGATTTCTGGTGGCACCAGGGTACCAAATGGATCAACAGATCATGTGCCTACCTGCACCTCCTCTTTTTCAAAATCTATATTTTGTTCTGTTTCCATTTCATCTTGCAGGTTTGATTCTTCTTCTTCACTAAGGAAATCACTTGATTCTTCCTCCACATGAATCACTTTCCCTTTATACATTTTCCTTTCTTCACTGTCACTGCTTTCAATCTGTACAGTCTCTACAGCAATGGATTTGGCTTTACTAACTTCTGACTCCTGCAGCCTCTCTCCAGCCAACTCTACTTTTACTCTGATAAAGGTTTGTCTTGGTTCTACTGATGTGGAGGCACTAGCTATATTCTTTAGCTTTTCTCTTACTTCCTGTGCTCCAATCACATCAACCGACTTAGAAGTTTCCCCTTTTGACAAACCTATGGGAATTGCCCTCATGATTGATGGTCCTACTGCCTCTTTTGTAGCCTATGCTTCTTCTGCACTGATCTCATGGCTCATGCATTTTGCATCAACAAAAGTTTGATATGCCACTGCTACTGTTATGCCTAAAGCATATGGATCCATCAATGTAGCATTTTTAATCTTTTCCATAATTCTCGCCTCTACAACCTTTCTCTTCTTCTAATAGAAACATTACAAGTCTTCACTAGGCTCTGCCTTTCTCTTCCTTCCCTTCTTTGGGAATGTAACTTCTTTTCCTTTGGCCTTGAGCTCCTCTATCCTATTCTTAAGCCATGTTTTTGAAAATAATATCACAGGTTTTGTCAAAATATCCAATGATGTGTTCCAAGGCTGCGACCAATCAGGCTTTGTAATGGGAGCCAGCCTAGCTTGTGCATAACTTTGGTGCAACAATTTGTCATCCTCACGAACCTCTGGAGGAACATGGATATCACCAATAGACTTCATTTGTTCAATAGTCAATCTCTTATGAGCTCTATTTCTTACTTCCAATCCACTCTTGTAGTCAGCCCAAAAATCTTCAATATGCACTTGATTCTTGTACTTCTTGTCAACAAAGTTTTGAATTATGTGAAATGGATCAAACCTTCTAGCCAAATTGAATTCCTGGAATCCATAATACCTTAGTTCTTGTTCTGAACAGGCTGTAGGATCCTCACTGATACAAGAATACCTGCCAATGGCCCAAGGTAATCTCACATTTCCCTTGCCATTAAATTTCCTCTTGTACATCCTGAAAGCATTCAAATTCTGTCTTAAAAACTCCAAGATAATCAGTTTGTCAGAAGGGTATCTTGGGAGCATAAATGGCCTCCCCTCAAATCCTTCAGTTCTTATGTATGAAAATTGTTCAAACTATATGAACCATGAGCAATGCAATCCAATTATATGTTCAGCCTCTTTAGAAAACCTTTTGTCTGGTTCCTCATTTAGTACTCTCACCATGTAGCTATAGAAAACATCATTAACAAAAGCAAATTTCTTCACGGCATTCTCCCCTCGTAATTCTAGGTAATGTTCATACACCAACCTTTGCTCAGGACCATTCCCTAAAACACCAACTCTTTCTAGTCCATGTATGTGTGGTCTAATCTCTATAGCACAGGAGTATAATATATAGGAAGACATAAAAAAGGGCAAGCCATTCTACTGTCTCATCATAGCCTGCCTCCATATGGCTGTACTAATGGCCTTGGCCCAATGAATTGGTCCTTGTTTCTTTTCCCCTGTTCTTAGGTATTCTATGACAGTGAACATCTAGGGCTCACATTTGGTGCCATCCCTCAACCCAACTAGTTTGCTCAGCATAGTGATCATCAAATATATCTCCTCTCTGAAATGTATCCTCAGTAGATTTTTAGGAATTCTGGCCACTGCCTTTGGTTTGTTCTCTGGACTGTACCAGTGGCAAAATATTTTACCCTTACAGTCTCCATCATTTGTGTAGAAACTCTCATTATACTGATCAATATCAATATCTGTCATCTTATCAGTGATCTTCAATCCAAAAGTTCTTGCAATCCCCTCAGGAGTCAGATCAGAAATTAATCTGTCATGTACCATTACCTTTCTTGTATTAGGATCATACAAGATTACACAGTCCAGACAGATCTTTTACCTCCATAGCCAGAGGAAACCCTGTAGCTCTATATAGTCCACTACCCTAAATACATTTCATATCTGGCGAGGCATTTGGAGCAGTGATTTTCTTCAACACATCCTCTGCATCATAAATTCCTATGTTTGTATCAATACCCATTCAGCTTGTACCAATCAGGGTTGGACAACCTCTGTATATTGGCAATTCCTCTTTTTCTACTTCCTTGGTTTTCTCTCTTTCTTTACTTCGTCCCCAGAGTCTTTCTTCTGTTTAGGGGCCATCCTGTAGAAGTATACATGTCTCAATTTCTGTTTCCACTTCATATCTAGGGTTTTACTGTGAATATCTATTTTCTACCATTAACCCTAACCTGTTTGTTTTTTCTGTTATTTTTACCCTTAAAGGGACTAAGCTTTGTTTAGCTAATTATCAGTTAAAATAGTAATTTTTACAAATGCATGCATTTTGAAAGCAAAATTACTGTAACTAATAGTTACGTTTTACCATTCAAAAATTAAACGAGGTCCCAAGATAAATATCTATTTCTGTGACCGTTCAACCTTTGACGTTGACCTACTTTTATCTTTCACCTTCACCCAGCAACTGTAACTTCGTTAATCCGGTAAATCCCGTTCAATTTTATTGTGATAGTGCCCTTTCTGCAAATTTCAACATTAACAATATATCTCGCAAGCAAAATAACAATAATTTTGCCCTAACCCTCATTAAATTCCCCTTGTTTGAGCATTAAACTCGCATTAATTACAGTAATTAATGCACTGCGACCTTCGGCTTTCCTTTTTCAGTGTTTGAGTTTTTTTTAAACTTTTGACCGTTAGCTTAATTAAACATGCATTTTCTTTTGTATATCTCATTGTATGTTTTTCTTGTATCTTTTCATTGTATCTTTGAACATACAATCACTTTATGCATATAATTGAACTAAAGCCCTTTTTCCCTTTTACCTTTTCCATACACCCTTTGTACTCCCTGCTTGTATACCTCACTTGTATATTCTATTGTATAATCACATATACAAACACATTATACAGGTATTCTTTACCTTTTATTCTTTCGCAATGCCTTTTGATTCTTTGTATATCAGGATTGTACATTATAAACATACAAACACCCAATATACAAGGACTTCTCTATTTTTAACTCTTTTCTGACATCCAGCTTGTATTTCCTTTTTGTATCTCCGAATGTACATCTGCTTTCACATCATAAAACATACATTCTCATTATACAAACATTCAAATGTACAAATGCTAGGACCCACCTTACCTTTCCTTTGTATCTCTGCGATGTTCAAAACTCAACGTATCTCTTAATATACAATTCGGATGTGATACATTGAATTAACTGTACTTTAATCTTCTTGAGTTCCAGCTTGTATGTGAAAAGTGATGTACATTTCGAACATACATACAAGCGAAAACATGCAACAATTTAACTTCATTTTATAATCCCTTCAGTTCTGGTTTGTATAAAGGGCAATGTATATCAGAGTTGTATATAAGAAATGTACAACACACAATATACATTAAATTTATTGTCTTTGATAACTTTTCAATTCCGCGCTTTGTATAAATCGATGCATCACGAAATATACTTCAAGTCCGAATGCATCATTTATATTGTATGTCAATTTACTTTCAATTCCGCATTGTATACTATTCTTTGTATCTCATGATTGTATATTTTGCATCCGCCAAATATATAAGTGCCGAACATACATCGATTATACCAACTTTAATATCTCTTCAGTTCCACGCTATGTATAATCCCTTGTATATTTACTTGTATGTGTTCCATTTGCCAAATATACAAACCGAAATACACATAGTAGATTTCAACGTGTATACACTCCAACCTAACTCCTTTCGGGTCCACTCTGTATGTATGTATAAAACATTTCTTAAATGCATACAAGGACAAAAAGAAACACAATAAGAAAACCCGCAACTTCCCCTTTTGCAACCAACACAAAATCATGATATACAAACGCATTTGTATATAAAAAGACCTTGCATATACCAAGAACTTTGTATATACAAGGTACAAACCCTCTAATTGTACATTTACCAAAAACAACAATAACTTGCAAAATACAGCGAATTTTAGAAAAATTCAAAAAGCAACCCCTATTTATTTTGAACAAGGAATTCACCTGTACTTTGACCTAGTACTCAAATGCAAATTTTCCACTATTTCTAATAAGGTTTGAATTTTCAACTCCTTTTTCCCTTTCACCACCAAGTAAACCAGCTTCAGCAGGGGGTCCTCATTTTGCTAAGGAGTAAAATGGGGCGTGTTGTGAGCATCACAACAACTCGCAACCAAATAAAACAATTAAATTAAAATCATTAAAGAAAACTGAAATGAAATAAATTCATAATTTCTGACTATCTTTTATGCAAATCATCATTTAACTTAAGACCTAAGGTATTCAATAAGGTGCTTGAATTTTCCTTTTCAGTTTAAGTGGGTGCGCATGATTAATTATCCTCATCTTGAAAATTAGTTGAACATACCAGTGACTAACATTAGACTACCTAGTTGATGTCATTCCCTTATAGCCAACCGGATAGAGCCTTGTTTCCAGCAGGCGTCCATAGCCCTGGCAAGGTTATCGTTACAATTCTCCTAAGTAGAGCCCTACTGCCAGTGAGCATCTATAGCCTCGGTAGAGTTACTTAGATGGCTTAACCTAAATTTCAGTAAAATTCAGTTTATTTATTTATTTATTTTATATTTTAATAAAAGATTAAGATTTCATAAGATATAACAGTTGTAACTTTATGATGCAAGGAATGGTCACTTGCAGAAATTAAGCTGAGAATTGTAATGGTAGCAAGGGTGACCTCTGATTTTTCACCTAATATCTACACTGGTAAGTTCAACAAACCCAAGAATTTTAGGTGTGTCATTGTGAGAACTTTCCTTGAATACTCAACTCATTCTTATTGAATACAAAATTTCACAAGTCAACTAACCTTCTACATTCATGACAGTCACAACAAGTTATGTATAAATTTCAAATGATCAACTTGAATGTTCTAAATTTTATATTATTTTCAATGGTTTCTAATCTGCTCCTGTATACCCTAGAATAAGACAAGCATTCCTACCAAAGCAACATAAAACAAACAAATAAACACACAACAACAACCAACAGAAGACAACAAAACAAAACAAAGCAAAACACAACCAAAAAAAAAAGACAAACCTATACAATTATCCACATTATGATACAACAGACCAACAACTTTCACCTCAAGCCTGGAAGTAGTGTTTCAAATGCTGGCCATTAACTAGTAATGGCACATCTTCTTCAGTCAAGGTTTTGAGCCTAAAAGTGTTGTCTCCTATTATTTTCGACACTTGTAATGGACCTAACCATAACTTGTCAAATTTTCCATGGCCACCTTTCTTCTCATGTGCTTTATCCTAGCATAGCACTAAGTCTGAAATCCTAAATGTTTTGACTCTTGCTCGTTTATCAAACCATCTTTTAACCACTGCTTGGTGTTTGGCAAATTTTTTAATAGCTTGGTCTCTCTTCTCATCTAATTGCATCATTTGAACGATTATGGCTTCCCTATGATCATTAAAGCCTAAGTACTCATTCACAAACTTCCAGATTGGTATTCTTAGATTTACTAGAAGTATGGGATCAGTCCCATAAACTAAATGGGAAGGTGTATTACTCAGAGCTTCCTTAACTTTGGTCCTATCTACCAATAGTGCATATTTTAGCAATGTGTTCCACTCTCTTGGGTTCTTTTCAATTAGCTTTTTAATTATGTCTAGCAAGATTTTATTCGTGGATTTAGCTAACCCATTCCCCTGAGGATAATAATTTGAAGAGAACTTTAAAACAATTCCATGTTCAAATGCCCATTTAGAAAATTTTAAAGAGGAAAATGCAGGGCCATTGTCACATACCGGCAAATAAGGAACTCCAAACCTGGTGATGATGTTCTCTTCAAGAAACTTGATGACTACCTCAGTAGTGGAGAATTTGCAACATGTGGCTTCAGTCCACCTTGTACAGTAATCAGTCACTATCAATATGAATTTGTGTCCTGCAGATGATGGAGGATTGATGACTCCAATGAAATCCAAGCCCCACTGTGCAAATGGCCTAGTCTCAATGACTGGCTATAATGGATTGGCTTGATTTCTCCCTTTATCTACTGTAACTTGACAAATGTGACAGTTTTTGACATGATGCTCTGTATCTCTAAACATGGTAGGCCAATAATAACCCGCTCTCAATATCTTATGTGTTGTAGCTAGATGGGAACCATGAGCAGTTCCATATTTATCATGCAGTTCCAGCAACACCTTATTTGCTTCATCTCTATTTAAACATCTTAAATAAATTCCCTCATGGTTCTTCCTAAATAGAAGACCTCCTTGCACTATATACTTTTGTTCTTTGATCTTCAAAGCTCTCCTCTGCGAAGACTTCATCTTGTTTGGGTATTTCCCTGATATTAGAAAAGTGTTGAGATCATCGTACCACCCTGATGCGTCACTTGTATTTAACACATACTGCTATTTTACCAGATTTGGGTCTATATTGGCTATGGTCTATACTAAAGCCTATCCCCTGACTAGCTTCATTGGTATGATTTCCATGTCAAACTCTTGCAAGGTGGTGATCCACTTATCTCTTTTCTCTGTAGGCTCATTTTACATCAGCAGCATCTTTACTGCTACATCAGGTACCACAGCTTTAACCTGACTATGTAGAATGTAGTGCCTAAACTTCTTTACTACCCTCACTAGTGCAAATGCCTATCTTTCGGTATCCAGGTACTTCAGCTATGCATTTTTCAGAGGTGCACTCATAAAAGTGATAGGCTTTTCTTCATTATCTTTTCCTTTCAGGGTCAGTGCAGCTGCAACCGAATGTGAGGATGCAAATGAATAAATCTAGAATGGCTTGGTATAGTCCGGACTTGTTAACATAGGAGCATCAGAAATGGCCTCCTTGATATCTTCAAATGCAGTCTTGGCTACTGGTGTCCACTCTATCACTGCATCTTTTTTCAACATGGCATTCAGCGGTTGCATGATCTCTGCAAATCCTATAATGAACTTCCTGACGAAGTTAATTTTACCAAAAAATGATTTGAATTCTTTTCTAGTGTTTGGTAACTATAATTTCTTTATCCCTTCTATTCTATCAGGATCAATGGATATACCATTCTCAAAAATGACATGCCCTAGTAATTTACCCTCTGTTACGCCAAATACACACTTTTTAGGGTTGAGAGAAATTCCATACCTCTCACATCTCTTGAGTATTCTTCTTAAATCCTTAGCATGAGTAGACACATCCTTAGAATGCATAGTTAGATCATCCATGTAAATCACAATACACTTACCTGTCAGTCCACGGAACGCAATGTCCATGGCCTACTGAAATGTGGCACCTGCATTGATTAGACCAAATGGCATTTTTCTGTATGCAAAATTACCCCATTTACTAGTAAAAGTGGTCTTTAGCCTATCTTCCTCATCGATTAGGACCTGGTTATAACCTGAAAAACTGCCTAAAAAGGACATCATCTGGGCTCCATTTACCGCTTGTAATACTTCATCCATGGGAGGCAGAGGATAATTGTCTTTCTCAGACGCCTTATTTAGATTCCTAAAATCTACGCATAACTGGATGTCCCAATTTTTCTTCCTAACAGGCACTAAGTTAGCTACCCAAGTCGAGTGACTAACTAGGAAAATTATTCTGGCAGACAGTAGTCTTTTTACTTCCTCAAATATCAATGGCTCAAAAATTGCATTTACAGGCCTTTGCTTTTGCCTAAATGGTTTGACATATGGTTTTAATGGTATCACATGTGTTATAATGGACATGTCATATGTCTTTAAATCTTCATATGTCCATGCTATAACATGCTTGTATTCCTTTAGTACATCTATGACTTCTTTTCTAATCTTCTCAGGACAAACCTTTCCAATCTGTACATACTGAGGGTTTTGTTCTGTTCCTAAGTTATATGGCTCACACTTACCTCCCTCAATCTTGGGTAAGTCCCTCTATCTCACTACTTCATCAAAGTCAAAGATTTGTTCTAACTCTATCACCCCCTTAGGCAAGAAATTACTCTTTAAGTTGATGATGTCTTCCTCATCCCAAGACACATCATGCCTCTCGTGTTCATCAATAATTTGGGCTTCAAATACTTCATTGCAAGTTAGGAAATCTACAATTTGCTGGTCCCCCTCAAATACCTAAAAATGAGTTACAATATCTAGCACACTGGGCACATTTACTAGTTCTACAGCAAATCTTTTTAAACCTGACAGCACTAAAGGCTCTAAAGTGCTAGCACCGATAGCTAGCGCATCAGGCCTGTGGTTCTGTTCTCTGGGGATATGCTCTAAGTTGAAAGCATCAAATGACTCTATTAAATCCCAAACTCTATGTCTATAGCAAACCATTTTCTTATAATTACAGGTGTACAACTTCCTGACCTGTTTGACTACTAACTCAGAGTCTAAAAATACTTTGATCATTCTTACCCCTTTCTATATAGCAAAGACTAGTCCATAAATTAAAGCTTCATATTCAGCAACATTGTTAGTGCAAGCAAATTGTAACCTATATGCTGCTAGATATGATTTACCCTGAGGATCTATGAGCTCTACACCTGCACCTACACCTTGTTTAGACTTAGACCCATCACATTTTAATGTCTGCATGCCATTTTTATTCCTTTGACCTTTTCCTTTGACATGTTTTTCTTTGTCTACCACACGTGCAGTGTTATCTTGTATATCCATATGCAATTCATTCTGACTTGCTTGTTTATTTACCTTCTCAGTGTGTAAATCTAAATGACAAACATCTTTGCCTGAACTTTCTCCTAACTCTGGAGTTTCTACATCTAAGGGCCTCTAAAAGTACCCCTTAGGTCGACTAGAACTCACCTTTTCCATACGAAATTCCCACTCCTTTGTGCATTTTAAGTACTGATACTCGATAATGTCTCTGCACATTCTACACTTCTCTTCAGAGTGTGGCTTGTTGTGGACTCTACACATATCTTCGTATAACTTGTACTGGACTAAAATATTTAGTTCCATGCACTTTTCTATTTCCTGTCTAATGATCTGACTAAAATTATTTAGTGTATTACCTTCTTCATCAGAAGAATTTTCATCAAATTCAATGAATAGTTTTGTCTCCCTGCTAACAGGTCTTTCTCCAAAATTTAGCATTAATATCTCCTTAATCTGTACCCCTTTATTGGTGATCCTATAAACACCGAGTTCAACATAAGCATATAGTATTTCATTCATCCTATTGTATTCTATGATCATATGCTTCATCCTAGGTTCAGCCTCTATTCTAATTTGATTAGGCACACCTCTCTAAGGTAACCACATATGTGAAAAGTTAGTGGCCATGTATCCATTCAGTGTTTTTGACCAATCTCTGCTTAATAACATCCCATAATTTGCAGGTATAACAACTACTGGGATGTCAATGAACTGACTTACCCTAGGGTCGGAAGCTAACTGCATCTGAATATGCATTAGTTCTCCTACCACATTAACTTTAGTCTTATCTAACTGTGTGACAACTTTGGCAGACTTGGTGGGAATCAGACCTAAGGTTTTACATATACCCAGAGGCATCACATTAGCTAAGGCACCCGAATCCACCATACAATTGTGTATGTTCTTTCCACACAATCTAACAGTTAACAAGAAGGGAGGAGTATCCCTCTTATCAGCATACATTACTACATTTGTGTTAGAAGGCTACTCAACTTTCTACCTTTTTCTTTTGGCTGTATCTCTCTATCAGGCACAAGTACCTTAGTAGAAGTCTCTCCTATTACAGATGTATCCAAAGCTTTTATAAAGGCCTTTCTGACCTCTAGATTTTTTAACAACTCACATAAAGGTACATTGACCTTGATTTTCTTTATTTCTTCTGATAGGTAACCCATCAATCCCAATGTTTCTGTTGTCTCAGTTTTATTTGTCTGGACCCTCTGAGTTACTGTTCCATTATTTGCATTATGATTGGCTTTCAGTATAGCAGGGTTATTGCTAGCATTCTGGTCTGGGTGTGTTGTAATTGTTAGGAGGAGTGGAAGTGGTGAAAGGTCCTCCTAGCCTTGGATTATTTCTCAGGTTGTAAGTATGATTCTTACTTGACTGTTGGAAGGCTTGCACCTCCTCTATCTCATGCAACACCTCACTTTTAGTTTCAAATGGAAACTAAAAAGCGTTTAATACTAAGGCTATCTCAGGATATAGGTTTTCACAATAATAGGGTTCATCATCTAACAATTGGTCATCTTCCTCTTCTCGAAAAGTAAAAGTCTCTAAAACTAGGGCAGTTTCATATCCTGAGGGTACTATTTCATTACCTTTGGGAGCTAAGAACTAAGAAGTAGGAGCCTGTACATCCACATTAAAAATACTTGTTGCTAGATGAAACTGAGGACAGTCTATTTCAGCATGGGCACTAGTATTATGGATTCTACACCAGTTCTTTAGTGCTACATTTGCCATTTGAATCCTTGTTGTTTGTTTTATGTCCCGGTTGTCTAAATTCTCAAATGGAGAAGCTAGGGTGCCATTATTAGGCCCTGTGTTCCAAGTTTTGGGTGGCCTAGGTTGATTTTGATTCCTGTTATTGTTATTCCAGGCTCTGTTATCTATAGATGGTCCTCTATTTTGCATTTGTTGTCCCTGATTATGATTCTGATGTTGACCGTGATTTTGACCCTGATTAGAACTCTGACCTTGGTTATAACCCTGACTCTGATTATAACTCTGATTCTGATTTTGGTTATAACTGGGACTACAGTTTTGATTTTGACTCTGATTATAGTTTTGATTGTACCCCTAGTTATTTCTACCATAGAAATTCTCATTTCTCAACTGTGTCATCTCAGTGGTCAATCTTCTCAGATGTACAGTGATTTCTTTGATATCTTCCCTTTCCTCTTGTGCTTTTGCTATAAATGTATCTTGAGGTGGTTGGAAAAATGATTGGCCATTGTTTTGATTAAGATTGGCAGTATTACCAGTGTAATGTACTATAGCCTAAATTGGAGTAGGGTTATACACAAGTTTGTATGTAGGGACTGGATTGAGCATTGGACCATTTTGTGTAGGAGCTCCATTCCAAGGCTATACTTGATTTTGCATTCTAGGATTTCCTCCATTGAGGAACGGATTATAGGTTGTCTGCCTCATTTCTTGGTTTACAGATGCTGCCTCCTTATAGGCTTTGGATACTGTGTCTATGTTAGGCTTTCTCTTGACAAACATGGTAGTTAATGGATCTACCGCAACATAATACATAGCCAATAGTGTGTCTGGAACCACTGTGTATGGTGCTACTAACCTAGATGATGCCTTTTGAAACCTATCGTTAAAGTTATCAATTAGTTCCCCCTCACCTCTTTTGATTGTGGCCAATTTATGATATAAGATAGAAGGATCGACTGGTCCCCTAAATCTAGACAAAAATGCTTCTTCCATAAGTGTCCAGGAAGAAATGTAGCCATTAGGCAGATTTACATACCAGTTAGATGCTTGCTCATTGAAAGTATAAGGAAATAACCTACATACTACATCTTCATGTTCTAATTGGGCTCTAAAGCAGGCTTCCTTAAATATTCTTATATGATCTTCTAGATCATGGTGTAACTGGTATTTAGGGCATATTTTCTCAGGGTTCTTTAGCATCTCATGATAATCAACAAAATATATGGGCAAGTTGACATTAAAATACACCATTACTGGTATTTGTGCCTGACCTGGACCTGTGGGAGTACCTAAATTTCTAGGTGCACTTAGGCTTCTGGGAGGACTAGGACCTCTGGGAGAACCTGAACCAAGACTTAAGGACCTGGATGAAGAACTATTAGGACTGCCAATACTATGGGTGTAAAAAGGTGATCCAAGAGGTGTTCTAGATGAACTTCCTGTATTTGATGTTTTAGGACTCCAAATAAAAGGGTTCCTACTCTGTCTTCTATTAGGTAGCTACACAAATATGTCGTCAAGATTAACCCTAGACCTAGTCACCCTATTACTGTTATGAGCCAGTTTTACTCAAACTCAACCTTAACTCCTATCAGGTCCTCCTTCTAGTGCCAAAAACTGTTGATGATTGTTTTTTAGATACTCATAACAAAAGTTAAAATTCATAAATGAACCTAACTATCTTGAAAGATACGAAGAAATCAACTAAGATTACTTGATCCCAAGTTTCCTTATTGGTTAGGTCTTGACCTGTTAGACCATTTAGTAGGTTATTATGAAGTTGTAATATGTAAGGGGCCTTACGTGATTTAAAGTGGGTTTGTGACTTACTGGACTCTTATTATGCAAACTAATACAAATATCAACTTTCTAATCATTCATTTGCATAAAATCGTTACTGTACCTCAAAGCTTTATATGATTTATATTCAAACATGCTTTACTTTTCAAATATCTCATGAAGATTATCAAATATCAACTTATTGCTCTTAAACTCTTCAAATGTCAGATAATCTCCTTTGGATTTCAACATTTAAGCTAAGTATTTCAAAGTTGTTGGGAAAAGTTAGAGAAATTAAAATTCACCATCATTCACTACAGGATCTAAATGTTTTGTTAAGTTGGTATCAGAGCCAATGATGTTATTGTCTGTTGTTATCGTTGTTGTCTAACCATAACTAGCCAATAAGTGTTATACTATTCACTATATTGCTCCTTATATTGCTCTTTGTATTGCTCATACAAACCAGTATTCTGTTGTAAGTCCTCATGGTGTAAGTCCCGTTTAAGCTTGTTGCGTCAAGGCAGATTTGAGGCAATAATTTGTATTTCAAGCGCAGATTTGAGTGTACGTTCGAGCACAGAATGGATAGAGCAAGCACTTCCAGTTCGACTATGGAAAGCAGCGACCTAACTACAGATCGCAACACAGAAGTTAAGTTCACCAATTTCTTTGCTGATAATGAAAGTTCATTTTCTACTCCTGAGTCCAGTAGTAATATTTTAGATGAAGTTTCTGCAAGTAATCGGTTTCCTGATAAAGAATTTTGTGTGCCTAAGATTAAATCTTCTGATATCTATAAAGATGTTCCTAGTGGTGTGATAGATATGTTTAATAAGAATAAAGGTTTGAAGAATTGGTTTGGTTATAAAACTTCGCAACGTTGTCATGTAGCCACACTGCAACATGTTGTTACAGGTGGTAGTAAGGGTAAATTAAATATTTTCTCTGATGCCCTTGTATCCAAGTTTCAGAAAGAAGCCTTAGCTAGTCCTGATAATCCACAGTTCATGCATCTGTCCTATGTCAGAATAGGAATCTGTGGCCATTATAGAAAAGGCTTACCTATCATCGTAATGATGATGTTGAAAGATGCTCGATTTTATAAATTGTCTCATTCCCTTCTTGGTGCTGGTTGTGATTCAATGTCCAAAGGTCCAATCTATGTAGATTGCCTGTTAGATTTCCCGGTTAGTCTAAAAGATGGAAACCTCAAAGATGTTCTTGAATATAATTTCAAGACAATGAACCTCTTCATGAAGAAGAAGTCAGTTGACCATTCTCTGACATTTTTGGTCCACTACAGATTGTATAATAAGGTTATACCCTTAATGATTAATCCCAGAAAAGCCTAAGGGTTAGAAGGTCTTTCCACCATCTGGACATCTTCCAGTGATAGCACACAGTTGACTGCTCCCAAAATAGTTAAGCATAAAGATATCAAAATGCCTGAAGAATGGGCATTAGATCTTTGGGATAGTGACAGTCAAGCAGAAGCAGAAAATGAGAGACAGCCACAATTGAGAGGCATCTCAATAGAAGAAATAGATGATCAGGCAGTAATCAGATTCTCATCCGGCAACCAGTCTGCCTTGCGCACTGGACCTTCCATGAGAACAAAAAGAGTTTTCAACTATAACCAACCTGGTCCATCTGTGAGTTCTGTACCCTGCTCCTAGAGCATTAGATTACAACCCTCTAAGGGTTTTGAAAGTTTGTTTACAGTCCCCACTATTGCTAAGCCTACCAGCTCAACAGCTTCAGCCATCCCTGCTAGTCCATCCTGCACCCATAAAAAATTTTCAGAATTAGATAATGGGTTGTATAGATGTGAAGACTGCTCTTTTGTTTTTCCTCCTAAATCCGGCCATTTCCGAATGTTTTCAGCTCAACAAGCTACGATGCCTGAACAGGATATTTCTGAATCCCATGAAAAGACTATAACTACTCCTACAGGACCTGTCTAGTTCCCGGCACTATTCCTCCTTTTAGAGATTTCATACTATTTGATACAATCGAAACCTACAAAGCTGATTTCTGGCCTCTGCATTTATTTCCTGTTGCAGAAAGTTCCCAAGGTACCAGCCAAAGCAAATTGCTTAACTAGACAAACCTTTTGTAGACACCCTAAAATGACCGTATTCATCAAATCACTTGCATTTCGTCATTTCTTCCTAATCACCTGCATTTCAACATTAATTAAATAATCTAATTATTTAATTAATTATCATCAAATTCTTCTAAATCTCCTAAATTCAACATTAATTAAATAAATCCTCTTTATTTAATTAATTAAATTAAATTCCTCTATATTCTTCCACAATTAAATAATTTTAATTATTTAATTTGATCATTATCCTCTTTCCAAAATTCACATCTACATTAATTAAATAAACCCAATTATTTAATTAATTCAACAAATTCCCTCTTATCTAAAATTAAATAATTCTTAAATTATTTAATTAAATCAAAAATCATTCTCCCAAAATCATGCACAACAATTAAATAAATTTATTTATTTAATTTGCTTTTAAATCTTCTAAATTAAATAATTGCAATTATTTAATTATTTCTTCCAAAATATCTTCTCTAAATTTAAATAAATCAATTATTTATTTAAATTGTTTTTTCTTCTAATTTGAGTTATCTCTAAAATAACTCAAGCTTTCTTGCTCATCAATTAAATATTTCTATATTTAATAAAGCAAAATATCTTCTTTTCTCATGCAAATCTCTTCTTCTTGTTTTAAATCACTTAACTGATTGCTTTATTCTTTTAATTGATTTATTTCTTTAGTTAACTTATTCTTCTATTCTTGATAACTCCTCTCATGCAAAAGCAAGCAAGACACATGTCTGCTTTTCATTCGTTGCACATTCCTCAACTTATCTCCTCCATTGATTCTTCTGAATTATTTGGACCGTTGATCGATCTTTGATGAAATCTATATAAACCCCCCTCATCTCCTTCATTAGCCCTCTCTCTTCGATCATATTCTCAGGCATACTTAACAGAGCTTCGAGCATACACAACGCATCGATTGAGCACTATAACGATCTTTTGACATTGATCTCTTGAGCACATACTTGCTTGTTGCAGCCATGGCTTTGCAACTACATTGAGCAATCCACATATCTCCAAAAGGGAACAATACAGGTTTTGGTAAGAGCTTTCATTTGTCTTTGATTGGTGATTTATGGCTTTTACTTAGATTCGTTTCCTTTATGATATTGGGTTCTTTGGTTTTATTTAGTTTAGATTTAATCCATTTTTCCATATACACATTCTGGCACGCCCGGTGGGACCCACTAATCCCTCTTTTTCTTTGAGAAATTAATTTTTTTTAAAGTACAGTACGGAATAACGCATCTTGACACAGAAAAGCACCTTTGGTAGAGCAGTACTACGCTTTTGGTGCATCCCACAGCGCCTTTCGTGGCACAAAATCGCGCTTTTGGTCATACAGTGAAGCGCAATTGAGAAAATTATCAAAGCGCTATTGGTATGGCATTAAAGCGCTATTGGTAATATAAAAGCACTTTTGGTATAGAGGTAAAGCGCTTCTGGTATAGCAGAAAAGCGCTATTGTATGATAGTGAAGCGCTTTTGGTTGAGATAATAGGCTTGCAAACTTCAAAACCCCATAACTTTCTCAAAACTTAACGAAATTCGATACTTTTTTTTTTAAAATTGCATAGAAAATCGTAAGGAATCCATTGGTGATATCCAATCTCTTATATCTCATCATATTTATTACCAATTTTATGGATTTCACTTTGGTTTTCTAGGGTTTCTAACTTATTGTTAGGGTTTAAAGTTGATTTCTGACATCTTGTTCTTTTCTTTGGAGCTAATATCACTTGGTGCAGTGTCTTATCACTTATCAACATCCTGGATCATCACTCAATCATTCAATCATGCTTTGATCCAGCCTTTTTGATGAAATATTATTTTTTGCAGGTCTTTTATTACACCGTGCGTTTGGTAGTACAGTGCCGCGCTTTTGGTAGCAAAGTAGCTCGCTTTTGGTAGCAAAGTAGCTCGCTTTTGGTCAAAGTAGCTCGTTTTTGGTAGCACAGTACCACGCTTCTGGTAAGACAGTAAGTCACTTCTGGTCTGCAACACATCGCTTCTGGTAGCACAGTGAAGTGCTTTTGGTTTACAGTGAATCGCTTCTAGTAAGACAGTAACACGCTTTTGGTTCAAAGTTGATTTATTTTTGCTAACTTTTGAGTTTGTGT
Source organism: Cunninghamia lanceolata (assembly GCA_027924645.1). NCBI lineage: Eukaryota > Viridiplantae > Streptophyta > Pinopsida > Cupressales > Cupressaceae > Cunninghamia > Cunninghamia lanceolata. Next base: position 2,699,108 of record BSBN01000160.1, on the reverse strand, counting down.
GGACCTAATATCACTTGTTGCAGCTTCTTATTACTCACACAGAGAAAATAGGTGTTTTTAACATGTTCATGCAGGACGAGCATTGAAGACCTCTTGATCTATCTCACTAAGTCTTAGAAACACATTGCATGCTTAAAAGGATAATTGAACAAATCTTTTCTTGCAATCTAAGTCTTAGGAACATACTGCTTTTCTTAAAGGGACAATGGACATGTATGAACAAACACCTCAATTTTCTAAAGGACAATGGACATGAATGCCAAACACTTCATTTCATAAGGGACAATTTACAACTACAATCGTGTGTGTGCATAGCTTAGTTGCACCTTATTTTTCTTATAACGGGACAATTGAACCTTTGTGTGACGTGCTTGCTTTTACTTTTTTTGTACTTCCTTTAGAAGGGCCTACTTTTGGATTGCGATTCATCCAAAAGGGACGACCCTAAGCAGAGTTTTCTTTTGAACCGCTATATAAGAGGGATAAGGCGAAAGCCAAGTCCTAACCGATGTCAGCCTTACCTTGTGGTGCCAAACTGAAAAGAGGTGTACTAGCTCTTTGTGGAAACAATTTTCACATTGAGCGAAGTGTTTGAAACTCTTAGTAGGATTGGTTAAAGCTTTTAGTAGCTTGTCGCATTGCTCGTAAGGCGTTGGTCCCTCAAAGTCACTAAGAACCAATTTTAGATAGAGACTACCTGACCTACCTCCAAACATTGCGGTAATCATCAGTGCAAGGGAAATTGATTTAAACCCTTAAGATACTCACCATTGGCTCCCTTGAGAAGAGATAGTATTCCCTTGGACATAAAGCTCTTGTGACCTACTTGAGCTCTCCAAGGGGAGGGTGAGATATCCCTACCTATCGTCTCTCGCAAAGATACTAAATATCCGACACCTTTATGGAATGATATTTTTATCGACGGAGTATTAAGCTGTGAGCTGATCTACTGCAATGAAACCTTGTCTCTAGGGATAAAAAGTGCTTGTTATTGATTGCAACTGTATTAGACCTGTGGAAACATTGGGCTTGTTTGGAGCCTTGAACATACACTATCTGTTGTGTCAGTCCTTGTGCCTTTTTTGACCACTTGTTTGTTGTGTTTTCTCTTGCCAAACCAATCCAATCAGAAACAGAAAAATCTTGCCTTTGAAAAACATCAGACACTACTTCAGCGCCCCTGGTATTACAGTAGCTCGCCTTTGGTAGTACAGTAGATCGCCTTTGGTCAGCAGTAACCCGCCTCTGGCAAAACTCTACTTCAGCGCCCTTGGTATAACAGTAGCTCACTTTTGGTCACTGTAGCTCGCCTTTGGCATAGCAGTAACTGACTATTGGCAGCTCAGTCTGTCGCCTCTGGCCCACAGTAGCACGCTTTTGGTAGCACAGTCTTGCGCCTCTGGTCAAACAGTATAGCGCCTTTGGTTCAGTACTTTGTGCATCAGAGTTTGTCCATTTCTTCAAAGCATCTCATAGATTCCTAGCATTACATTGTGTCCTAAGTGTATCCCATGGTCACCACTAGGCTATAGCAAACTATGAAGTCTAGGCAAGTTGTCCCTAAGAAGCACAAGTCACCCCCTCGCACACCACAATCAGGTCGTCTCAACATTACTCCCAAGGTGACTCCTAATACACCCGCGGCAAAACCAATCAGCTCTCCAAACATGCCGCACATAGAGGAACCAAGCAATCCTCATGAGGATAGAACCCCTTTGCTAAATGCACCGCAGTATACCACAGGCTTGCCTCCGGATTTTGTCCCACAAGGTTATGTCATAGATCAACCCCCATCTCAAGAAGAGCGACACTTTGAAATAGGTCAATCCTCTCAAGAAGATGGGCAAGATCTTGATGAATTTATACAAGATCCTAGAGCTATAGCTGCCTTTGATAAAATCCTTAGTGAGAACCAGGATCATTTCTTTCGGTTGCTTGCAAAGCAAGGTGCCAAGTTACCTCCCAATTTTGATGTTTCCATTCTCAAGGAGAGCACCAACACCCAAGAAGCCATACAAGTGGTGCAAACCATGTCCACGGTAACTATGCCCTTACCTACTCAAGGTTCGCAGTATAGGAATCCCCTTTTTCAAAATCCAACAGGGGAGAGGCCCATATCACCACTGTTGACTCCTATGGAGATCTATCAAAACCAACAAGAAACTCTCCAACGACAAGCAGAGTTAGCTAAGCAAGCCACCTTAGCTCGATCAAATGTGTAACCACCTCCCAAAGTGTCCACCCCAAGCGCAAGCGGAATCTTGGTTACCCCATCACGCGTAGGTTTCCCACCCAATTACAATCTGGGGAACACGTATGTAGCCATGCAACAAGGGTCTCAACATATGCCACCTCCTATATCATCACACCTGCATGTCTCTCAACCAATTGGAGTCACGCAGCCCCAACCACAACATTCTTCTACTCTCATCCTCAAGCAACCCCAACCGTCGCAAATCACTTCTACCTATGTTCCTCCACCACAACATTCTTCTACTCTCATCTTCAATCAACCCCCATCGTCGCAAATCACTTCTACCTATGTTCCTCCTCCACAACGTTCATCCACGCTCAACTTCTTTCATACATTGCCTAGCCACTCTCAACACTCCCAACATCAGGTTTCCCAAAGCTATGTGCCACCTTCACAACCTAATCAAACGCACTTTAGCTTTCCTCCCCCCAATACGTTTCTTCAACCATCGCAGAGCCAACATTCTTACCTAGCGCCACCTCCACCTCTGCCTAATCAAAACCCCCAATTCCAATCCAATCTGAACCAATCATACACTCCATACAATCCCAATCAATCTTACGACCCTTACAATACCACTATGCATGGCTCACATTATAATCTTCCATATGGGCAACACCAACCACTTTTTGGACAACAGGAGACGTTACCAACCCCTCCCACGACTATGGAACTAAAGATTGCGGAGGTGCAACAGCAGCTATCTGATCTTACGTTTGGCCACACCAAAAAGACCTTCTCTTTAGAGGAAGTGTGTCCTTATCCTTTTGATCGGTCATTACCAATGATCCCTTTTCCTCAAAATTTCACTATTCCCAAGTTCGATAAGTACAAAGGAAAAGGTGACCCAAAAGACCATCTTAGGGAATTCTATCTTGCTTGCTTCGAGGTTTCTCACAACGACACATATCTTATGCATCTTTTTCCTCGCAGTCTTGGAGGTCAAGCAATAGAATGGTTCTCACACTTACCTACGGGTATCAAGTCTTTCAACGAGCTAGCAGAGAAGTTTGCCACCCATTTTTCTTACAACACAGAGCATGAGATTTCCATGATGGACCTATGCAACAATAAACAGAAAAATGGTGAAACGTTCATTTCTTTCCTCCAACAATGGAGACAAATGGCTAGTAAATTCCCTTTCAAGATTCCAGAGAAACAGCTTGTTAGCATCTTTGTGCAGAACCTCAACCAAGAGTTAGGTTTCCATTTGCAAATCCTTAGTGCTACAACCTTCGATGAAATCACATACAAGGGTATCAACATAGAGAAGGCCCTCATTGCTAAAGGTGTGGTCAAAATCTTTAAAGAAACGAAAGATAGCTCTTCTCATCAACAATCGAACGATAAACCCAAATATTGGAACAAGAACAAAAACGTGGTCAATGATGGGGTGGTTGATACTAAGCATGTCCAAATGTTGCAAACACCGCTGCAACTCTCCAAACCAAGTCAAGCTCCACCTCAACAACAGCAGCAACAAAGGCAGCCTTATCCCAACCAACAGCAACGACAACAAGAGCAGCCTCAACAAGATTACCCTCCGCGACGTCAATTTACTCCTTTGGGAGTGCCCATCGAATCGGTCTTACAGCAAGCTTTGCAGAAAAGGCTCATAACCTTACCTGATGCTCCTCCTTATGGAGAACCTATCTACAAAACTACATGTTACAGAGATAATGAGTACTGTGAGTTCCATAGGAGCAAAGGTCATCAAACTGCATCTTGCATGAAGCTTAAGCACCTCATCCAAAACCTCATCGACGGTAATCAAACCACTTTTGAGAATGAATCACCAGCGCAACACACGAACAAGGATCTTGATATGTACAAGGAACCATTCCCTCATCACGGTCCACCTCCTCCTCAGGATAGAGGTAAAGGTATCAATCACGCGTCCACGTCTTTCGATTCCATTGTAGGTCATTTTGAAGAGAGTCGAGTGTCTACCCTCACCATTAAAGGCAAATCTACAGATTGTGCTGTTACTACTCGTCGAGGTCATGTCACCATTCGTACACCTACACCTAGACTTCTGGTTCAGTCTGATTATAATCTTGTCGAACATCTAGGGAGAACACCAGCACAGATCTCTATTTTGGACCTTCTACGGTCATCGCCTGCACATAGAGTAGTGCTAGAAAAAGCCCTCCAAGAGTCCTCCGTTCCTAACAACATAGCAGTCGCAGATTTCCAAGCTATAGTGGGTAATATTGCTTCGCCTTACAATGTGGTCTTCTCTGAGAAAGACCTCCCCTCCCATGATCCTTGTCACAACGATGCCCTGCATATTGAAGTTCTCATACATAAGCGCAAAATCAAACGTATACTCATAGATGGTGGTGCTGGTCTCAACATCTGTTCTTTAAAGTTACTAAAGCAATTGGGATACTCTAAGGATCACGTCAACACTGAGCATAGTATTACCATCAAGGGGTATGATGATGCAGAACGCCGTTCAGAAGGTGTTATTCACTTGCCTATACAACTAGGCCCTGTTATGCTGGAAACCAGGTGTCAAGTCCTTGATATTGAGCTGCCTTACAACATTATTCTAGGCCGCCCATGGATCCATGCAATGAAAGCTGTCCCCTCCACGTACCATCAGTCCCTAAAGTTCCCATACAATGGTACGGAGATCACCATCCCAGGAGATCCTAATCCTTTTGAATTTTGCTGTGTCTTGCAAGGAAGCTATAAAAATTGCAACCAAGTGCCTAAAAATGACAAAGCCCTTGAGTCCCCTCTCTATGTTGACCCTGAAACTCTCACGCAAGCCTCTACAAGTGAGCCTACACCCCTCCCCAAAATCACAGCTCGTGTCTGAGATATAGGCTTTGGAACTTATGATATCTCAGAATCTTGTTGTGTAGGGTGGATGCCTTTATCTCCAAAATCTTACGGCAAACCACCCATTGCCAAAGTTACCAAAAAAGCAGCTATTCCTCCCCCAACATTCCTAACCCAATTCCAACATGGACGGTTATTGGAAGAGGAAACTATTGAGGACATCTCTTCTTGGCTCTACAAGGAGAAAGAACCAGTCACGATACCAGTCAAGCAATATGGCAATGGCTTAAGGATAGTGAAAAACATGGGCTATAAAGGCAAAGGTGGCCTTGGGAAACAGAATCAAGGCACTATGGAGCCCATTGTGGTAACAAAGAAGCTAGACAAGAAAGGATTAGGATTTGGTAAGAAGGTACCACGCGCCTCGGACATCGAGTATATCCTCGACGAGGTAGCTGACAAGTTTCCCGCCGATTCGACATCTACAGAGGATATCATCGATGACTCTTCCCTCCACATAACCAATCTATTCACAGAATCCTCCATTTTTACACTATCCTCCGTATCCTTAACTTCCACCACCAGCACCCAGAATGTCACGCTTGTCTACCCTGAACTTATCAACTGGGACCAACAAGGGGCCCCCGTTATAGATGTATTTCAGAATGACGAAGCTCTAGCTGAGTTCATGGGACTTCGGGAAGGTATCCCTCTTGGCGATCACAAGGCAGGTTTTGTAATGGAACTAGAGCCCACGGCTTATTTTGGTGAGAATGCCAAATCCTCCAGTCGCAAAAGTGCAAATAAAGAAAGATCTCTAGGTGAAAACCACACTGTGGCACCTCCTGATCATAAAATAGTAAAAATAAAGGACGTATCCAAAGGTGAAAACCCAACTGTGGCACCTGAGGATGGAGGATTTGACCTTCCCTTACCTTCTAAGTATCAAGAGAAATCAGCTCTACTAGTGGAAGATTCTACAGAGATCAACCTAGGTACAGAACAGAATCCAAAGACAACATTCCGGCATCATTATCTGACACAGAGCACAGAAATCTTAACAGCTTCTTCTTACAACGAACCATCAACTTTGCATGGACCTATGCAGATATGCCAGGGCTAGACCCTAAGCTAGTAGTTCATTATCTCACAGTTGATCCCAAAGTGAAACCAGTCAAACAGAAGTTGAGAAAGATGCACCCACAGATAGCTCTCTTGGTGAAGGTGGAGGTACAAAAGCTATTAGACGCAAAGTTCATACGACCTATCGACTATTCAGATTGGGTCTCAAACATTGTACCTGTGTCTAAACCTAATGGGCGCATCCGCATGTGTAATGATTTCAGAGATCTCAATAAGGCATGTCCTAAAGATGACTTTCCACTACCAAACATTGACATTATAGTGGACTTGACAGCAGGTCACGAGATGCTTTCTCTCATGGACGGATTCTCGGGTTATAATCAGATAAGGATAGCTGAAGAAGACCAACATAAAACAACCTTTACTTGTCCTTGGGGCAATTATTGTTGGTGTGTCATGCCGTTTGGTCTAAAGAATGCAGGAGCAACCTATCAAAGAGCAATGACAGTGATCTTCCACGATCTCTTTCATCACATCATGGAAGACTATGTTGATGATATATTGGCTAAATCTTCTAGAGCGGATCACATACAGGTCCTAGGACAGATCTTCGACAAGCTTGAAAAATACCAAGTAAGACTCAATCCAAAGAAATGTGTATTCGGTGTCACATCAGGGAAGCTGTTGGGATACATAGTATCTCGTAGGGGCATCGAAGTAGATCCAGCAAAAGTAAAGGCTATAGTGGAGATGCCTCCACCAAAGAACCTTAAGGCATTAAGGAGCCTCCAAGGAAGGTTACAGTCCATCAGGCATTTCATATCACAGCTAGCAGATAAATGTCAACCCTTTCAGCACTTGCTCCGAAAGGATGTCTCGTTTCGATGGGACAACAAGTGTCAGGCAGCGTTTGATCAATTTAAGGAGTATCTAGCTACACCTCCTGTATTGGTTCCACCAGTGGCAGACAAACCTTTGATATTGTACATCTCCACTACAAATTCAGCCCTAGGGGCCCTGCTAGCACAAAATGATGATTCAGGCAGAGAGCACGCAATTTATTACATTAGTAGAACCTTGGTGGGATACGAGCTCAATTATTCACCAATGGAAAGGGCTTGTTTAGCAGTAGTGTTCGCCTCCCAAAAATTGCGGCATTACATGCTGAACCAACACACAAATCTAATAGCCAAGATTGATCCCTTGAAGTATCTACTAGCAAAAGCAGCTCTCACAGGCAGACTAGCTAAATGGGTCATGATCCTTAGTGAGTTTGATATTGAGTACATGGATCGTAAGGCAATCAAAGGACAAGCCCTCGCGGATCAACTAGCAGATGCACCTATGAAAGATACACATCCTATGGTAGCAGACTTTCCTGATGAGAATCTCTTCACTCTTTCCAACTCCATAATGTGGAAGTTGTACTTTGACGGTTCTTACACACAGCATGGCTCAGGAGCTGGCATCTTATTTGTTACACCTCAGAATGACTACATTCCAAAGTCATATCGGCTCGCATTCCCTTGCACCAACAACATAGCCAAGTATGAAGCACTCCTCATAGGTCTCAATACAGCAGTTCAATGGGACATCACAGAATTACAAGTATATGGAGACTCACAGCTAGTCATCTGCCAAGTCACAGATGAATACCAAACAAAGGATGAAAAGTTGGTCCCCTACAAACAACTAGTGGATGCCTACAAACCACATTTTTCTAGCATCACATTTGAGCAAATTCCAAGCATAATAAAGCTGCAGATTCTATGGCTTCTGTAGGGTCACTGATTGACATGCCTGCAAATACACAGAAGTGTGAATTCTTGATCGAGCAATTGTTGATACCAGCCGTCGATGTTCCTGTTACGGAAATCATCTGCGAACTTGTTGGTCCCAATTCCCCATGGTACGAAGATATCTATGAATACCTCAAGAACAAAACCTTTCCCCCTGACCTATCATCCACTCAACGCAAAACCTTTATCCGTCGATCCTCTCGTTACATCATTCTGGGTGATACACTATATCGCCGGAGTCTCGATGGTATCCTCTTACGATGTCTTAATGCGGAAGAAGCCAAAGCTACCTTACGAGACATACACGAAGGTGTCTGTGGTGCACATTCTACTGGTCCTAATCTTGCTAAGAAGATACTCAGAACAGGTTATTACTGGCCTACAATAGAACAAGATGCTGCACAGTTTGCTAAGAAGTGTCTACAATGTCAGCAGCATGGAGATTTGATTCACGCATCTGCTCATGAGTTACAACCTGTGACAACTCCATGGCCTTTTTCTCAATGGGGTCTCGACCTCGTAGGACAAATCCACCCTTCCTCCTCCAATGGCCACAAGTTTATCATTACCACCACTGAGTATTTCACGAAGTGGGTGGAAGCCATTCCTATGACCTATATCACCGGTAAGCAAATAGCCAAGTTTATCCTAAACTACCTCATATGCCAGTATGGTATTCCCCAAGCCATTGTCACTGATAATGGGAGACCATTCAAGAACCAAGATGTTCATGCCTTATGCATCCAATACAATATCCAACATCGCTTTTCAACTCCCTACTATCCGCAAAGTAACGGCCAAGCTGAGGCTTCCAACAAAACCATTCTCAAGATCCTAAAGAAAATAGTCAATGAAGCTGGTCGTGATTGGCACTTGCAACTCAATCCCGCTCTATGGGCCTACTGCACTAGTATCAGAACACCAACTGGTGCCACACCATATGCCTTGGTCTTTGGCTCTGAAGCCATCCTACCTATAGAGGTCGAGATCCCATCACTCAGAGTATCCATGCAGGACCTGATCGGCGAAGAGGAGTATCGCACTTCCAGATTAGCTGAGCTTGAACTACTAGACGAGAGGTGCCTTGCCGCACTTAATCATCTCCATGTCTATCAAAACTGCCTCCGGCGTAATTACAACAAAAAGATCAAAGAAAGACGGTTTCAAGTTGGTGATCTTGTACTTAAGGAGAATCAGAGAAATCAAGCAGATCGAGAGAAGAAGGGCAAGTTTGAACCTAACTGGTTAGGTCCCTTCATTGTCACAGCAGCATATGGCTCGGGAGCTTATACTTTAGCTACACCTGACGGCATTCCTCTAGATGAGCCACTTAACAGTGTCCATCTCAAGCAGTTCTATGCCTGATCCTCAGGGTATTCCCACAAATAAATCAAAAAAAGCAAAAAAATCAAAAAAATCAAAAAAAAAAAAAAAAAAATACAAAAAATACAAAAAACATTCATCCTCTGGTGAAAACCTGGCAAACAGGTGCCTTGGATAAGTACCATAGTGAAAACCTGGCAAACAGGCGCTATGCGTAGAGTCAGCATCCATCGTCTATCGAGTTTTGTCCACTCCTTGTCCAGTTCGCAACCTGCTTCATCCATCCATCCGTAATAAAACCATTGACTTTGTTTGCATTTCCATCTCCCTATCTAGTATAGCTTGGAAATTTGTCAATGTCCATCATCGTCATCCCACGTCTTGATCTGTGTCTACAGTTAACACTGTCTGGTCCTAGGTCAAGTCTTTCCGTGTCTTCTTCGGCGGTCACTCCTACAGTTTCCTCTACCAGAATGGGGGCAACCCTTTCCTTAGCTTCAGTCTAGGATTGGTTCCTTGTTCGTGGTTCGCAACGCATACTTCAATCTTGTCTCATTTCCACAGGTAACATCCTTTAACGGACACAGAGTTCCTACGATAAGGCTGTTATCTTTTCAACGCTTTTCCCCCATCATCACACTAACCAGAACTACATACTTTCATCTTCGCAATCTTAAAGCACCTTGATCCCATGGATATGGGTATGTAGGCAGTCTAGAATACGAAGGACATTTCCAGTACTCAGGTACATAAGATCACCTCTTCTCCGCTCTTCTTCTACATCATCACAATACCCAGAACTACATATCATCTCTTCTCAATCTTAAGATACATTGATCCCATGGATATGGGTATGTAGGCAGTCTGGAATACGAAGCACGTTTCCAGTACTCAGGTACATAAGATCACCTCTTCTCCGCTCTTTTCCCACATCATCACACTATCCAAAACTACATATCATCATTTCAATCTTAAGGTACCTTGATCCCATGGATATGGGTATGTAGGCAGTCTGGAATATGAAGGAAGTATCCAGTACTCAGGTACATAAGATCTCCCCCTTCCACCTTGCCCCATTCATCACTCTATCCAGAACTACATATTTATCACGTTCATCTTCCATCATAAGTGTGCCTTGATCCCGTGGATACAGAGTATGTAGGCAGTCTGGAATACGAAGGATGTATCCAGTACTCAGGCACACACGATCCATCATTCTCCACCCGTCTCAATCCATTAGCATTCCATCCTGCTAGTCTTCCGTTTGTCAAAATCCATTTGCCTCAACTTGACTAACTCAAGCAGCAAGCTAGCGCATCCTTTCAAAGCAAAAGTCCTTAACAAACTTGAAGCAAAGAGGCCTACTTCCAGAGTCATCTACTATCCTGCATACTGATTGCCAACATCAGCTAAGTACTGCTTAACCAACCCCTAGATCAACAAGCTTGTCTTCTTCGAAGTGTTCCATTGTCGAGACCAACACACGCGTCTCCTGCGACATGTGGCATTTCTTGTAGTGAGACATTGTCTTTTTAGGTAGATAGCCCCCTTTAACGGACACAGAGTTCCTACGATAAGGCTGTTATCTTTCCTATCCAATCTATCCTGAGCAACCTCTTTGGCAAGAGAATATGTTGGCTGTATGTTTACTTTGTAAGTCAGTCAATTTGTGTTATGGTTTATCTTTTGTTCCTTTTCCAATACCTATTCAAGACTACCTTGATTTATCTATAATCTTGGTATGTTGCGATGCAATACGGAATGGGGGCATAGTCATTGCTTTCTGTGTGCCGTGTTTGAGGAATGATCTTCAGTATCTTTCTTAGCATTCTATTTATCTTGTGTGTGTTAGGACCTAGCATCTTACATATTAATAATTCTTCTTGCATTTACATGTATGGAAGTTTATTTTATGTTCAAGACTATGGCTTATTCGCATGTTCCAACAGGGTCATAGTATGTCTAAGGGATCTAAGTTCAAACCGTTTGCTTGCAGAGTCAACGTCCATGCACTCAGATATTATTGCACCTTGATCTTCTATACCTTGGTGCCAAACTATCCACGTGCTATATCAAAAATAAGGATTGCTCTTTTTAAATATTTGTGAAACCGTTGCAACAAGCTCATCCATCTGCCCATCCATTCATCCAGGGCCTTATATAGTTTTCCAACAATAATCGATCAACAGTCTTTTCTATCATGTTCTCTTCTATCTCCACTTTCTTCTATCTATCATCAACCTAACCTTATCTGTCTCCAACAAATCTTCTAGTCGAGCGTCAACACAGTTCTTCTGTCACTTCCCTGTCTTTCCTCTCGAGGGGGCACCCTACACTAACTATGCTGGGGCAACTACCTACACTGGGGCATCAAAAAAATTGTATCACATCTTCGACAATTAATTTCTTTGACGCAACGCTACATGCTGCATTGCATCAAAGAGGGGCAAAATGTAGACACCCTAAAATGACCGTGTCATCAAATCACTTGCATTTCGTCATTTCTTCCTAATCACCTGCATTTCAACATTAATTAAATAATCTAATTATTTAATTAATTATCATCAAATTCTTCTAAATCTCCTAAATTCAACATTAATTAAATAAATCCTCTTTATTTAATTAATTAAATTAAATTCCTCTATATTCTTCCACAATTAAATAATTTTAATTATTTAATTTGATCATTATCCTCTTTCCAAAATTCACATCTACATTAATTAAATAAACCCAATTATTTAATTAATTCAACAAATTCCCTCTTATCTAAAATTAAATAATTCTTAAATTATTTAATTAAATCAAAAATCATTCTCCCAAAATCATGCACAACAATTAAATAAATTTATTTATTTAATTTGCTTTTAAATCTTCTAAATTAAATAATTGCAATTATTTAATTATTTCTTCCAAAATATCTTCTCTAAATTTAAATAAATCAATTATTTATTTAAATTGTTTTTTCTTCTAATTTGAGTTATCTCTAAAATAACTCAAGCTTTCTTGCTCATCAATTAAATATTTCTATATTTAATAAAGCAAAATATCTTCTTTTCTCATGCAAATCTCTTCTTCTTGTTTTAAATCACTTAACTGATTGCTTTATTCTTTTAATTGATTTATTTCTTTAGTTAACTTATTCTTCTATTCTTGATAACTCCTCTCATGCAAAAGCAAGCAAGACACATGTCTACTTTTCATTCGTTGCACATTCCTCAACTTATCTCCTCCATTGATTCTTCTGAATTATCTGGACTGTTGATCAATCTTTGATGAAATCTATATAAACCCCCCTCATCTCCTTCATTAGCCCTCTCTCTTCGATCGTATTCTCAGGCATACTTAACAGAGCTTCGAGCATACACAACGCGTCGATTGAGCACTATAACGATCTTTTGACATTGATCTCTTGAGCACATACTTGCTTGTTGCAGCCATGGCTTTGCAACTACATTGAGCAATCCACATATCTCCAAAAGGGAACAATACAGGTTTTGGTAAGAGCTTTCATTTGTCTTTGATTGGTGATTTATGGCTTTTACTTAGATTCGTTTCCTTTATGTTATTGGGTTCTTTGGTTTTATTTAGTTTAGATTTAATCCATTTTTCCATATACACACCTTTGTCTACGGAAATCTATGCTTCTAGCTAAGGATAGAAAGATCTGGCATCAGATCGAAGCAGTCAAGGCTGAGAAAGCATGCCTCAGTGCTCAAGAGAATTTCCATTCTCTAATCTCCACTCATGAATGCTTGGAAAAGCGTCTCACAGACTAGTGGATGAACTCTGTTAACAAAGATCTCCAGGAACTCAAAGCCCAGTATAATGAGTTTAAAAGTCAAGCTGAAACCTGGTGGGTTGCTCAGCAATGATCTTTAGAACAACAGAGAGAACTTCTGCAGAAAGTTAGAAGCGAAGGTAAATTAGATTGTGATGTGCTTGGTTCTCAACTGAACACAACAAATATTCAAGTGAAGCATAATAGTCAGAGACTTGTTGAAATCTCTAAAGAAGTTCATTCAGTTGCATAATCACAACTGCTTATGAGTGATTCCATCAAGTCAGAATGCTTTGATATAAAGTCTGCACTCCAAGAAGAGTCTAGGACTATTCAGTCTATGACCCATACAGTCCAACAGCAGTAGACTATAAGAACAAAGAATTTCCCTGCTAGTGGAAAGGGATACCTACAAGCTCAATATGAAGGACCTAAGCTAAAGACTGAAGTTAGACAGCCTGTGATTGAAAAGGTTTATGATCCCTCTATAGGGAATCCGAGAGATACCACTCCAGAGGAATGAGCCAAAGGAAAGTTCCAAATGGCTCGTGGTTCTAGTTCTAATCCTAATGGATCTAATCCTGTTGATCCATTCAAAAATATTCAAACTTTGAAAGCTGACACACCGCCCCTTGTTAACTTCGATCATTTTGAAGATATTGAAAATACAAGAGGTATAGATGCAATGTGAGCCTGGATAATAAATTATATGTCCACTAATGCTGATGCAGATGAAAAATAGGTGATCAAGCAGGCTCTGAATGCCATGACTAGCATTGCACGACATGTCTGGGATCGGCTTGAAGATGCATACAGAGAAAGTTTGTTAGACAGAGGTACAGATCAAGTCTGTGCTCAGTTGACTCGTCTGTTTGTTGGCAAAACAGACACCAGACAAAAGTTGGCCTACAACAAGTTTATCAAAGGTAAATGTAAGGACCTCAAATATTTCAAGCAATATTGTGATGTCCAATATGAGAATTTCTATTTATCAGGCCGTGAATAGAATCATGAATTCATGTTCACTACTTTTCTAAAAAGCTTTGGTACTGTGATAGGAGAATTCTATCACAAGAAAGTTCTTAAGAATCTGGTAGCTGAGAATATAGAAATGAAAGAACTAACCTATCCACAGTTAGTTCAATTCTTAACACAGATTAATGAGGAAATCTGAGAAGGAAAAGATAAGAAAGAAATAAAAAAGGTACAACCTTTACTTTCCTCCTCTGTCTGTTACCAGATTATGCCTTCTAATCAGTTTCCCGAAAAGGGAAAATCTTCTTGCTACAATTGTGACAGTTCTGATAAGCCTCACAAGAAGAAAAGAAAGCAGTTTAAAAATAAGTATCCCAAGAAGAAAGGATACTTCTGAAAAAGAGATAAGACAAAGAAATGCTCTAAAAATTGGAAGCCTACCTGCTACATTTGCAAAGGGGATCATTTTGCAAATAAGTGCCCTAATAAAAGGAAGAAAAAGGGAAAAGGCAAAGTTCATGCAGCTTGCGAAATAGGTGTTGAAAATGATGAATATGAATTCATTAATGCTTATCCATCAGACTCAGAGGATATTATCCTCTCCAGCACATAATCTGAAGATTCTGAGTCGAATGAATATGAATCAGCTCAAGAACAAGTGCAAGCTCAGGTGAATCTAATGACCAAAGAAGTTCAATCCTCTGATGAGGATTCAGAAGTCTCCTTCTATTGCAGAATGCTTTGAAGGGACACCCGTGCTGAATTGGACAAGGTAATTGAAGATATTGTCCAAATAGAGTCTTGTCTCCAGACCATGGATATGGGACAAGAAACATGGAAAAAGTTGACAGCCCAATTGGATCAACTAAAATCAAGAAAGTATTTCTTACTTCAGCCATCCATTGAAAGTGGACATACTCGTGGCCGATTGCCGAAACTTCCAAGTTGGAGAGCTCCTTTGGTGCCACCACCGGTCTCTCACACAGAAATCCAGCATGGATACAGGCCATCGCCTTGGTTCCCTAGGCCTCCAAGACCTCCAATACCGCCAATCAATCAACGATCCCTGATAGATGCTCCTGCTCCTGGCAGTATGGCAAGACGCATCTGGAGGAGAAATAGAAAAGCCTTTCTCGAAAAGGTTATCACTCAAGCTCAGGCAGAAATTTTAGAAATTGATGATGAAGAAAATTTCTATCTCATAGAAGAAATGGAGAAAGCACCTGAACTTGATAAGTTCGTCAATCAGTTTAATTCTGCTGGTTCTATACAGTTGCCAGCTCAAGCCTCTTTCATGAAAGAACAACTTTTCTGTGATGAAAGACCCTACAGCCCATTCATTCCTCAAGCAATAAAAGAAGAACCAAGTGATTCCACTATTTATGAAGACGGATCAAGTAGCCGCCAGATGAAAGCCTACAAAAGGACTGCTAAGCTGACCACTTCATGTCCTGGTGTTATCCTAACCATCCACTTCCCAAGTATGATGGCATATCCTTTAGCTTTCCTTATTGATACTGGAGTAGATTTGAATATTGCCAGGTACAATGCATTTCCAAAAGATGCTTGGATGGAAGGCACGACAGGTATTACTTTGGCAATTCTGAAAAAGAGGATAGTTCTTCATTCTGTGTCGCTCCTATTCAAATCAGGTTTGATGGTTTTACGGATAATCTAATCTTTGTTCAGTATGAAGTTGAAGGCTATGATGGCGTTATTGGAAGCAAAGCTATCCAACAATGGGAGCCCTTTACCATTGATTCTGATTTCATTATAATCTAGAACACATACCAGCTTCCAAGGCTTTATCAAGATCTAGCTTACTCCACAAAGCTAGAAAAGGAAAAGAAAAAAAAGCCAGTCAATTCAGTTTGGCTAGCCAACCAAATTGATGCAGGTCAAGAATCTCTTGCAGAGATTAAAGCTGCTTTTGCTGATACGGTCATGACAAAAGATTTAAAGAAGCAAAAGAGGCACCTGTACTGTGATCTCCCTCTAAAGCAGGATCCTCAAGGTAATGAACTCATACCTAAGGCTAAAGCTAATTATTTTCTAATGAGTTCATCTGAAGCCTTAACCTGCAGAACAGAAGTTGCAAAGCTTGAAAGGCTCAAAATCATTCAAACTTCTGAATCTCCATTTTCCTGTCATGCCATGTATGTACCAAAGGTAGATGAAAATGGAAAAGAACTACCTGAAAAATGGCTATTGGTTAATTATAAGCCATTAAATGAATGTCTTGTTGACAATAGACACCCCCTGCCTAGTAAAGATCATATCTGGCAAATTATCCAAGGTAGCCATGTCTATTCTAAGTTTGATTTAACCAAGGGTTTTTGGCAAATTAGTTTGAAAAGTGCTGATTTCTATAAGAAAGCCTTTTCTGTTCCCCAAGGTCTCTATGAATGGACTGTCCTTCCATTTGGCATTAAAACAACTCCTTCCATTTTTCAGCAAAAAATGGATGTTATATTTCAACCTTATGCCAAATTTATCCAACCCTACATTGATGATATTCTTATCTTCAGTCAGGATATGCGTCACCATCTTGACCATCTTCGTCAATTCCTCTCTATTTGTCAACACCATGGTCTTGCTATCAATCCCGCCAAATCTTGCTTTGCTCAATCCCAGATTGTCTTTATTGGCATCAAGCTTCTTATGGGGGGGAGGATGGAGGCCCAACCCCACATCCTGCGTAAAATCACCCTTCTTCCAGTCACCACTGTCAAGGAACTGCAATGGTTTTTGGGCCTTATAAATTATATTGTAGGATTCTATCATAAGCTTGCTGAAGATAGGTTGGAGTTAAACAAGATTCTAGGAAAGAAGCCACCACCATGGACCACCAAGCATGATGCATTAATTGAGTGCATCAAGCAGAAGTGTTCGCAGCTACCACCATTAAAGCTGCCAGGAAAAGGGTTTAAAATTGTGGAAATAGATGCAAGTGAAGGTGCCTGGGTAGGTGTTCTTCGTGAGTAGAAAACAATCTCCTTCAATCCCAAAGACAAAGGTGAGATTGTTCGTTATATCTCTGGAAGTTTCAAAAATAGTGAAGTAGACTATCACAGCACGCATAAAGAAATTCTTGCTATTGTTAATACTTTCCAAACCTTCCAAATGTTTATTGCTGATAAAAGATTTCTGCTCAAGAGTGATCTACAAAATCTGCAAGGATTCTTCCGAAAGGAATCAAAAAATAAGGTAGTTCGAGGTCGTCTTCTCCGCTGGGCTCAACTCCTTAGTACATATGAATTTGATTTTGTTCACCTCCCCGGAGTAGAGAATATTTTTGCAGATTTTATGTCAAGAGAAGGACATTCTGATACTCCTCACAACAATGGAGCTGTTCACCAATTCAGTGGGGTAGTTTGAATCATTAGAATAAGGAAACAACGGTGGTATGAAGAAAGTCATAGAGAATGGAATACAAATCCTTTTCAAAGAAGGGATTTGCATAATTATCAAATGGCTAATGATTTTCTCTTTGACAGGTTTTAGATGCTCATTGCTAAACAACAACTAACATCTCCAGGATTATGGACGGAGCAACCATTCTTTCAGTTTTCTGCTGAAGCAGAACCTATAGATCTTGAAATTGGGCATGTGTTACAAAGTTGGTATCAGAGGCAATGATGTTATTGTCTGTTGTTATTGTTGTTGTCTAACCATAACTAGCCAATAAGTGTTATACTATTCACTGTATTGCTCCTTATATTGCTCTTTGTATTGCTCATACATACCAGTATTCTGTTGTAAGTCCTCGTGGTGTAAGTCTCGTTTAAGCTTGTTGCGTCAGGGCAGATTTGAGGCAGTAATTTGTATTTCAAGCGTAGATTTGAGCGTAGGTTCGAGCACAGAATGGATAGAGCAAGCACTTCCAGTTCGACTATGGAAAGCAGCGACCTAACTGCAGATCACAACACAAAAGTTAAGTTCACCAATTTCTTTGCTGATAATGAAAGTTCATTTTCTACTCCTGAGTCCAGTAGTAATGTTTTAGATGAAGTTTCTGCAAGTAATCAGTTTCCTGATAAAGAATTTCGTGTACCTAAGATTAAATCTTCTGATATCTATAAAGATGTTCCTAGTGGTGTGATAGATATGTTTAATAAGAATAAAGGTTTGAAGAATTAGTTTGGTTATAAAACTTCGCAACGTTGTCATGTAGCCACACTGCAACATGTTGTTACAGGTGGTAGTAAGGGTAAATTAAATATTTTCTCTGATGCCCTTGTATCCAAGTTTCAGAAAGAAGCCTTAGCTAGTCCTGATAATCCATAGTTCATGCATCTATCCTATGTCAGAATAGGAATCTGTGGCCATTGTAGAAAAGGCTTACCTATCATCGTAATGATGATGTTGAAAGATGCTCATTTTTATAAATTGTCTCATTCCCTTCTTGGTGCTGGTTGTGATTCAATGTCCAAAGGTCCAATCTATGTAGATTGCCTATTAGATTTCCCAGTTAGTCTAAAAGATGGAAACCTCAAAGATGTTCTTGAATATAATTTCAAGACAATGAACCTCTTCATGAAGAAGAAGTCAGTCGACCATTCCCTGACATTTCTGGTCCACTACAGATTGTATAATAAGGTTATACCCTTAATGATTAATCCCAGAAAAGCCCAAGGGTTAGAAGGTCTTTCCACCATCTGGACATCTTCCAGTGATAGCACACAGTTGACTGCTCCCAAAATAGTTAAGCATAAAGATATCAAAATGCCTGAAGAATGGGTATTAGATCTTTGGGATAGTGACAGTCAAGCAGAAGCAGAAAATGAGAGACAGCCACAATTGAGAGGCATCTCAATAGAAGAAATAGATGATTAGGCAGTAATCAGATTCTCATCCGGCAACCAGTCTGCCTTGTGCACTGGACCTTCCATGAGAACAGAAAGAGTTTTCAACTATAACCAACCTGGTCCATTTGTGAGTTCCGTACCCCGCTCCCAGAGCGTTAGATTACAACCCTCTAAGGGTTTTGAAAGTTTGTTTACAATCCCCACTATTGCTAAGCCTACTAGCTCAACAACTTCAGCCATCCCTGCTAGTCCATCCTGCACCCATAAAAAAAATTTAGAATTAGATAATGGGTTGTATAGATGTGAAGACTGCTCTTTTGTTTTTCCTCCTAAATCTGGCCATTTCTGAATGTTTTCAGCTCGACAAGCTACTATGCCTGAACAGGATATTTCTGAATCCCATGAAAAGACTATAACTACTCCTGCAAGACCTTGTCTAGTTCCCGACATTATTCCTCCCTTTAGGGATTTCATACTATTTGATACAACTGAAACCTACAAAGCTGATTTCTGGCCTCTGCATTTATTTCCTGTTGCCGAAAGTTCCCAAGGTACCAGCCAAAGCAAATTGCTTAACTTGACAAACATTTGTCTATGAAAATCTATGCTTCTAGCTGAGGATAGAAAGTTCTAGCATCAGATCAAAGCAGTCAAGGCTGAGAAAGCACGCCTCAGTGCTCAAGAGAATTTCCATTCTCTAATCTCCACTCTTAAACGCATGGAAAAGCATCTCACAGACCAGTGGATGAACTCTGTTAACAAAGATCTCCAGGAACTCAAAGCCCAGTGTAATGAGTTCAAAAGTCAAGTTGAAACCTGGTGGATTGCTCAGCAATGATCTTTAGAAGATTATGATAGAATCCTGCAATATAATTTACAAGGCCCAAAAACCGTTGCAGTTCCTTGATAGTGGTGACTGGAAGAAGGGCAATTTTATGCAGGATGTGGGGTTGGTCCTCCATCCTCCCCCCCAGAAGAAGCTTGATGCCAATAAAGACAATCTGGGATTGAACAAAGAAAGATTTGGCGGGATTGACAGCAAGACCATGGTGTTGACAAATAGAGAGGAATTGACGAAGATGGTCAAGATGGTGAGGCATATCCTGACTGAAGATAAGAGTACCATCAATGTAGGGTTGGATAAATTTGGCATAAGGTCAAAATATAACATCCATTTTTTGCTGAAAAATGGAAGGCGCTATTTTAATGCCGAATGGAAGGACAGTCCATTCATTGAGACCTTGGGGAACAGAAAAGGTTGTCTTATAGAAATTGGCACTTTTTAGACCAATTTGCCAAAAACCCTTGGTTAAATCAAACTTAGAATAGACATGGCTACCTTGGATAATTTGCCAGATATAATCTTTACTAGGCAGGGGGTGTCTATTGTCAACAAGACATTCATTTAATAGCTTATAGTTAACCACTAGCCGTTTTTCAGGTAGTTCTTTTCCATTTTCATCTACCTTTGGTACATACATGGCATGACAGGAAAATAGAGATTCAAAAGTTTGAATGATTTTGAGCCTTTCAAGCTCTGCAACTTCTGTTCTATAGGTTAAGGCTTCAGATGAACTCATTAGAAAATAATTAGCTTTAGCCTTAGGTATGAGTTCATTACCTTGAGGATCCCGCTTTAGAGGGAGATCACAATACAGGTTCCTCTTTTGCTTCTTTAAATCTTTTGTCATGACCGTATCAGCAAAAGCAGCTTTAATCTCTGCAAGAGATTCTTGACCTACATCAATTTGGTTGGCCAACCAAAATGAATTGACTGGCTTTTTTTTCTTTTCCTTTTCTAGCTTTGTGGAGTAAGCTAGATCTTGATAAAGCCTTGGAAGCTGGTATGTGTTCTAGATTATAATGAAATCAGAATCAATGGTAAAGGGCTCCCATTGTTGGATAGCTTTGCTTCTAATAATGCCATCATAGCCTTAAATTTCATACTGAACAAAGATTAGATTATCCGTAAAACCATCAAACCCGATTTGAATAGGAGCGACACAGAATGAAGAACTATCCTCTTTTTCAGAATTGCCAAAAGTAATACCTATCATGCCTTCCATCCAGGCATCTTTTGGAAATGTATTGTACCTAGCAATATTCAAATCTGCTCCAGTATCAATAAGGTATGCCATCATACCTGGGAAGTGGATGGTTAGGATGACACCAAGACATGAAGTGGTTGGCTTAGCAGTCCTTTTGTAGGCTTTCATTTGGTGGCTACTTGATCCATCTTCATAAATAGTGGAATCACTTGGTTCTTCTTTTATTGCCTGAGGAATGAATGGGCTGTAGGGTCTTTCAACACAGAAATGTTGTTCTTTCATGAAAGAGGCTTGAGCTGGCAACTGTATAGAACCAGCAAAATTAAACTGACTGACAAACTTATCAAGTTCAGGTGCTTTCTCCATTTCTTCTGTGAGATACAAATTTTCTTCATCATCAATTTATGAAATTTCTGCCTGAGCTTGAGTGATAACCTTTTCGAGAAAGGCTTTTCTATTTCTCCTCCAGATGTGTCTTGCCATACTGCCAGGAGCAGGAGCATCTATCAGGGATCGCTGATCGATTGGCGGTACTGGAGGTCTTGGAGGCCTAGGGAACCAAGGCGATGGCCTGTATCCATGTTGGATTTCTGTGTGAGAGACCGGTGGTGGAACCGAAGGAGCTCTCCAAATTGGAAGTTTTGGCAATCGGCCACGAGTATGTCCACTTTCAATGGATGGTTGAAGTAAGAAATACTTTCTTGATTTTAGTTGATCCATAATTTGCCAGATATAATCTTTACTAGGCAGGGGTTGTATATTGTCAACAAGACATTCATTTAACGGCTTATAATTAACCACTAGCCATTTTTCAGGTAGTTCTTTTCCATTTTCATCTACCTTTGGTATATACATGGCATGATAGGAAAATGGAGATTCAGAAGTTTGAATGATTTTGAGCCTTTCAAGCTCTGCAACTTATGTTCTGCAGGTTAAGGCTTCAGATGAACTCATTAGAAAATAATTAGCTTTAGCCTTAGGTATGAGTTCATTACCTTGAGGATCCCGCTTTAGAGGGAGATCACAGTACAGGTTCCTCTTTTGCTTCTTTAAATCTTTTGTCATGACCATATCAGCAAAAGCAGCTTTAATCTCTAGAAGAGATTCTTGACCTGCATCAATTTGGTTGGCCAGCCAAACTGAATTGACTGGCTTTTTTTTTCTTTTCCTTTTCTAGCTTTGTGGAGTAAGCTAGATCTTGATAAAGCCTTGGAAGCTGGTATGTGTTCCAGATTATAATGAAATCAGAATCAATGGTAAAGGGCTCCCATTGTGGGATAGCTTTGCTTCCAATAATGCCATCATAGCCTTCAACTTCATACTGAACAAAGATTAGATTATCCGTAAAACCATCAAACCCGATTTGAATAGGAGCGACACAGAATGAAGAACTATCCTCTTTTTCAGAATTGCCAAAAGTAATACCTGTCGTGCCTTCCATCTAGGCATCTTTTGGAAATGCATTATACCTGGCAATATTCAAATCTGCTCCAGTATCAATAAGGTATGCCATCATACCTGGGAAGTGGATGGTTAGGATAACACCAGGACATGAAGTGGTTGGCTTAGCAGTCCTTTTGTAGGCTTTCATCTGGCGGCTACTTGATCCGTCTTCATAAATAGTGGAATCACTTGGTTCTTCTTTTATTACCTGAGGAATGAATGGGCTGTAGGGTCTTTCATCACAGAAAAGTTGTTCTTCTGTGAAAGAGGCTTGAGCTGGCAACTGTATAGAACCAGTAGAATTAAACTGACTGACGAACTTATCAAGTTCAGGTGCTTTCTCCATTTCTTCTGTGAGATAGAAATTTTCTTCATCATCAATTTATGAAATTTCTGCTTGAGCTTGAGTGATAACCTTTTCAAGAAAGGCTTTTCTATTTCTCCTCCAGATGCGTCTTGCCATACTGCCAGGAGCAGGAGCATCTATCAGGGATCACTGATCGATTGGCAGTACTGGAGGTCTTGGAGGCCTAGGGAACTAAGACGATGGCCTGTATCCATGCTGGATTTCTGTGTGAGAGACCGGTGGTGGAACCGAAGGAGCTCTCCAACTTGGAAGTTTTGGCAATCGGCCATGAGTATGTCCACTTTCAATGGATGGCTGAAGTAAGAAATACTTTCTTGATTTTAGTTGATCCATAATTTGCCAGATATGATCTTTACTAGGTAGGGGGTGTCTATTGTAAACAAGACATTCATTTAACGGCTTATAATTAACCACTAGCCATTTTTCAGGTAGTTCTTTTCCATTTTCATCTACCTTTGGTATATACATGGCATGATAGGAAAATGGAGATTCAGAAGTTTGAATGATTTTGAGCCTTTCAAGCTCTGCAACTTATGTTCTGCAGGTTAAGGCTTCAGATGAACTCATTAGAAAATAATTAGCTTTAGCCTTAGGTATGAGTTCATTACCTTGAGGATCCCGCTTTAGAGGGAGATCACAGTACAGGTTCCTCTTTTGCTTCTTTAAATCTTTTGTCATGACCATATCAGCAAAAGCAGCTTTAATCTCTAGAAGAGATTCTTGACCTGCATCAATTTGGTTGGCCAGCCAAACTGAATTGACTGGCTTTTTTTTTCTTTTCCTTTTCTAGCTTTGTGGAGTAAGCTAGATCTTGATAAAGCCTTGGAAGCTGGTATGTGTTCCAGATTATAATGAAATCAGAATCAATGGTAAAGGGCTCCCATTGTTGGATAGCTTTTCTTCCAATAATGCCATCATAGCCTTCAACTTCATACTAAACAAAGATTAGATTATTTGTAAAACCATCAAACCCGATTTGAATAGGAGCGACATAGAATGAAGAACTATCCTCTTTTTTAGAATTACCAAAAGTAATACCTGTCGTGCCTTCCATCCAGGCATCTTTTGGAAATGCATTGTACCTGGCAATATTCAAATCTGCTCTAGTATCAATAAGGTATGCCATCATACCTAGGAAGTGGATGGTTAGGATAACACCAGGACATGAAGTGGTTGGCTTAGCAGTCCTTTTGTAGGCTTTCATCTGATGGCTACTTGATCTGTCTTCATAAATAGTGGAATCATTTGGTTCTTCTTTTATTTCCTGAGGAATGAATGGGCTATAGGGTCTTTCATCACAGAAAAGTTGTTCTTCTGTGAAAGAGGCTTGAGCTGGCAACTATATAAAACCAGTAGAATTAAACTGACTGACGAACTTATCAAGTTTAGGTGCTTTCTCCATTTCTTCTATGAGATAGAAATTTTCTTCATCATCAATTTCTAAAATTTTTGCTTGAGCTTGAGTGATAACCTTTTCGAGAAAGGCTTTTCTATTTCTCCTCCAGATGCGTCTTGCCATATTGCCAGGAGCAGGAGCATCTATCAGGGATCATTGATCGATTGGTAGTACTAGAGGTCTTGGAGGCCTAGGCAACCAAGGCAATGGCCTGTATCCATGCTGGATTTCTATGTGAGAGACCGGTGGTGGAACCAAAGGAGCTCTCCAACTTGGAAGTTTCGGCAATCAGCCACGAGTATGTCCACTTTCAATGGATGGCTAAAGTAAGAAATACTTTCTTGATTTTAGTTGATCCAATTGGGCTGTCAACTTTTTCCATGTTTCTTGTCCCATATCCATGGTCTGGAGACGAGACTCTATTTGGACAATATCTTCAATTACCTTGTCCAATTCAGCACGGGTGTCCCTTCGAAGCATTCTGCAATAGAAGGAGACTTCCGAATCCTCATCAGAGGATTGAACTTCTTTGGTCATTAGATTCACCTGAGCTTGCACTTGTTCTTGAGCTGATTCATATTCGTCCGACTCAAAATCTTTAGATTCTGTGCTGGAGAGGATAATATCCTCTGAGTCTGATGGATAAGCATTGATGAATTCATATTCGTCATTTTCAACACCTGCTTCGCGAGCTACACGAATTTTGCCTTTTCCCTTTTTCTTCCTTTTATCAGGGCACTTGTTTGCAAAATGATCCCCTTTTCAAATGTAGCAGGTAGGCTTCCAATTTTTAGAGCCTTTCTTTCTCTTATCTTTTTTTCGGAAGTATCCTTTCTTCTTGGGATACTTATTTTTAAACTGCTTTCTTTTCTTCTTGTGAGGCTTATCAGAACTGTCACAATTGTAGCAAGAAGATTTTTCCTTTTCAGGAAACTGATTAGAAGGCATAATCTGGTAACAGACAGAGGAGGAAAGTAAAGGTTGTACCTTTTTTATTTCTTTCTTAGCTTTTCCTTCTTCACAGATTTCCTCATTAATCTGTGTTAAGAATTGAACTAACTGTGGATAGGTTAGTTCT
Organism: Cunninghamia lanceolata; assembly: GCA_027924645.1. NCBI lineage: Eukaryota > Viridiplantae > Streptophyta > Pinopsida > Cupressales > Cupressaceae > Cunninghamia > Cunninghamia lanceolata. The sequence goes on along the minus strand of BSBN01000160.1, from coordinate 2,673,966 downwards.
TTCATTTCTATATTCTTAGCTACCAAATTCTCAAGAACTTTCTTGTGATAGAATTCTCCTATCACAGTACCAAAGCTTTTTAGAAAAGTAGTGAACATGAATTCATGATTCTGTTCACGGCCTGATAAATAGAAATTCTCATATTGAACATCACAATATTGCTTGAAATATTTGAAGTCCTTACATTTACCTTTGATAAACTTGTTGTAGGCCAACTTTTCTCTGGTGTCTGTTTTGCCAACAAACAGACGAGTCAACTGAGCACAGACTTGATATGTACCTCTATCTAACAAACTTTCTCTGTACACATCTTCAAGCCAATCCCAGACATGTCGTGTAATGCCAGTCATGGCATTCAGAGCTTGCTTGATCACCTATATTTCATCTGCATCAGCATTAGTGGACATATAATTTATTATCTAGGCTCGCATTGCATCTATACCTCTTGTATTTTCAATATCTTCAAAATGATCGAAGTTAACAAGGGGGGGTGTGTCAGCTTTCAAAGTTTGAATATTTTTGAATGGATCAACAGGATTAGATCCATTAGGATTAGAACTAGAACCACGAGCCATTTGGAACTTTCCTTTGGCTCGTTCCTCTGGAGTGGTATCTCTCAGATTCCCTGTAGAGGGATCATAAACCTTTTCAATCACAGGCTGCCTAACTTCAGTCTTTAGCTTAGGTCCTTCATATTGAGCCTGTAGGTATCCCTTTGCACTGGTAGGGAAATTCTTTGTTCTTATAGTCTGCTGCTGTTGGACTGTATGGGTCATAGACTGAATAGTCCTAGACTTTTCTTGGAGTGCAGACTTTATATCAGAGCATTCTGACTTGATGGAATCGCTCATAAGCAGTTGTGATTGTGCAACTGAATGAACTTCTTCAGAGATTTCAACAAGTCTCTGACTATTATGCTTCACTTGAATATTTGTTGTGTTCAGTTGAGAACCAAGCACATCACAATCTAATTTACCTTCACTTCTGACTTTCTGCAGAAGTTCTCTCTGTTGTTCTAAAGATCGTTGCTGAGCAACCCACCAAGTTTCAGCTTGACTTTTGAACTCATTATACTGGGCTTTGAGTTCCTGGAGATCTTTGTTAACAGAGTTCATCCACTAGTCTATGAGACGCTTTTCCAAGCATTCAAGAGTGGAGATTAGAGAATGGAAATTCTCTTGAGCACTGAGGCATACTTTCTCAGCCTTGACTACTTCGATCTGATGCCAGATCTTTCTACCTTGAGCTAGAAGCATAGATTTCCGTAGACAAAGGTTTGTCCATTTAAGCAATTTGCTTTGGCTGGTACCTTGGGAACTTTCCGCAACAGGAAATAAATGCAGAGGCTAGAAATCAGCTTTGTAGGTTCTGGTTGTATCAAATAGTATGAAATCCCTAAAGGGAGGAATAGTGCTGGGAACTAGACAAGGTCCTGTAGGAGTAGTTATAGTCTTTTCATGGGATTTAGAAATATCCTGTTCAGGCATAGTAGCTTGTCAAGCTGAAAACATTCGAAAATGGCCAGATTTAGGAGGAAAAACAAAAGAGCAGTCTTCGCATCTATACAACCCATTATCTAATTTTGAAAATTTTTTATGGGTGCAGGATGGACTAGCAGGGATGGCTGAAGCTATTGAGCTGCTAGGCTTAGCAATAGTGGGGATTGTAAACAAACTTTCAAAACCCTTAGAGGGTTGTAATCTAACACTCTGGGAGCGGGGTACAGAACTCACAGATGGACCAGGTTGGTTATAGTTGAAAACTCTTTCTGTTCTCATGGAAGGTCCAGTGCGCAAGGCAGACTGGTTGCCGGATGAGAATTTGATTACTGCCTGATCATCTATTTCTTCTATTGAGATGCCTCTCAATTGTGGCTGTCTCTCATTTTCTGGTTCTGCTTGACTATCACTATCCCAAAGATCTAATGCCCATTCTTCAGGCATTTTGATATCTTTATGCTTAACTATTTTTGGAGCAGTCAACTGTGTGCTATCACTGGAAGATGTCTAGATGGTGGAAAGACCTTCTAACCCTTGGGCTTTTATGGGATTAATCATTAAGGGTATAACCTTATTATACAATCTGTAGTGGACCAGAAATGTTAGGGAATGGTCAACTGACTTCTTCTTCATGAAGAGGTTCATTGTCTTGAAATTATATTCAAGAACATCTTTGAGGTTTCCATCTTTTAGACTAACCGGGAAATCTAACAGGCAATCTACATAGATTGGACCTTTGGACATTGAATCACAACCAGCACCATGAAGGGAATGAGACAATTTATAAAAAATGAGCATCTTTCAACATCATCATTATGATGATAGGTAAGCCTTTTCTATAATGGCCACAGATTCCTATTTTGACATAGGACAGATGCATGAACTGTGGATTATCAAGACTAGCTAAGGCTTCTTTCTGAAACTTGGATACAAGGGCATCAGAGAAAATATTTAATTTACCCTTACTACCACCTGTAACAACATGTTGCAGTGTGGCTACATGACAACGCTGCGAAGTTTTATAACCAAACCAATTCTTCAAACCTTTATTCTTATTAAAGATATCTATCACACCACTAGGAACATCTTTATAGATATTAGAAGATTTAATCTTAGGCACACGAAATTCTTTATCAAGAAACTGATTACTTGCAGAAACTTCATCTAAAACATTACTACTGGAATCAGGAGTAGAATATGAACTTTCATTATCAGCAAAGAAATTGGTGAACTTAACTTTTGTGTTGCAATTTGTAGTTAGGTCGCTGCTTTCCATAGTCGAACTGGAAGTGCTTGCTCTATCCATTCTGTACTCGAACCTACGCTCAAATCTACGCTTGAAATACAAATTACTGCCTCAAATCTGCCCTGACGCAACAAGCTTTAACGGGACTTACACCACGAGGACTTACAACAGAATACTGGTTTGTATGAGCAATACAAAGAGCAATATAAGGAGCAATACAATGAATAGTATAACACTTATTGGCTAGTTATGGTTAGACAACAACGATAACAACAGACAATAACATCATTGGCTCTAATACCAACTTTGTAACACAGCTGCAAATGACAAATGAAGTGCGGAATAGAATATCTGATCCTCAGATAGATCTTATGTATATTACTATGACGTATACTTAGGAACATTACATTCATCATCTTACAATGTATGTTGGCATAGACTCAGACATCTATGTGGAAAGAGGAGCTTAAAAGAGACAGAGCAGGCTAGCACTCTTGGTCTTTAAACTCTTCTTACTACATACAGAGCATGCTATCTTTCAAACTTAAAGAGCAAAACCAGAGATAATGGTACTCTTTACAAACTTAACTAACTCTTAAACTCTAGACTCTCTAGGATTTCACTTCGCCAGAAATCGTTGAGAAGAGAAGGCATCCCTCTTGCCTTATAAAGGGAGTGTGGGCAAAGCTTTAACCTTATCTTCACAATTATTTTGAAATCCATCCATGAAGAGTGGACACGTTGCAAACCTTATCTGAAGGATTACCCAGTTGAGGATAAGGATTCCTCTGGTGGGACCAATTAATCCGTGAACAAAGATAAGGCCGACCGACCGACAAAACTTTACAATATTCCTTTTAATCACGAGAGGAATAACTCGTGCTTATGATAAGGCATGTAAGCTTTCCCCTTTTACCATGGAAGTGCCCACATCTATCGATTATAACGAGATGATAGATGCTCTCGATGAATGACAAGCCCATTCATTAGCCTAGGACCCGGTACTATTAGAGGTACTGGAGCTGAGGGGACAAGGCTCGTTGAACATGCAACCTTCACAGAATTCTCCATCTAGGTGAGTGCAGTCTGGTGACCGATAATTGCCACTAGCACCATAAGTGGGTACTCTGGGATCATCCGTAGAACAATCAACACAATTTGCACATGTTTGAGTGGATGAATGTAGGATGCATCCAGGTGGTTGACTACCTTCTTGTTCTTTCCACATAATACTCATTCTCTTTAATTTGTAAGGTCCATACAATCCTCAGGACATAGCTTGAGGTGTAGCGCCATTCATTCGGTAGGTCTTTTTGTGGATCCAGATCGGCGTTTGATGGGTAGAGAAATATCGCAGTAGATTTCCTACCATCCAATGCTCAAAAATAGAAGACGGTCCTGCGGGTCCATAAACCTGGCACAAATGTCTACTGATTGCATTTTCATCTGGTGAACCAAAAACAAGTTTGAAAATACACCCAGTATATGCAGTGGTGCCTTCAAATTGTAAATCTTCAGCTGGTGGGTATGGTCCCTGAAACAAGTTGCGAATGAGAGTTTTGCCATCTTCAGCAGCCAGCCATTGCTCTGGTCGTGCAACTTGCGGATTCAGAAACATAACTAGGAGGACAAAATCTCCACACTAATTTTGCAACACATGCCTAATGTTAGGATCTATAGGTTCTGCTTCAGCAGAAAACTGAAAGAATGGTTGCTCCATCAATAATCCTGGAGATGTTAGTTGTTGTTTAGCAATAAGCATCCAAAACCTGTCAAAGAGAAAATCATTAGCCATTTGATAATTATGCAAATCCCTTCTTTGAAAAGGATTTGTACTCCATTCTCTATGACTTTCTTCATATCACCGTTGTTCCCTTATTCTGATGATTCAGGCTACCCCACTGACTTGGCGAACAACTCCATTGTTCTGAGGAGTATCAGAATGTCCTTCTCTTGACATAAAATCTACAAAAATATTCTCTACTCTTGGGAGGTGAACAAAATCAAATTCATATGTACTAAGGAGTTGAGCCCAGCGGAGAAGACGACCTCGAACTACCTTGTTTTTTGATTCCTTTTGGAAGAATCCTCACAAATTTTGTAGATCACTCTTGAGCAGAAATCTTTTATCAGCAATAAACATTTGGAAGGTTTGGAAAGTATTAACAATAGCAAGAATTTCTTTATGCATGCTGTGATAGTCTACTTCACTATTTTTGAAACTTCCAGAGATATAACAAACAATCTCACCTTTGTCTTTGGGATTGAAGGAGATTGTTTTCTGCTCATGAAGAACACTTGCCCAAGCACTTTCACTTGCATCTGTTTCCATAATTTTAAACCCTTTTCTTGGCATCTTTAATGGTGGTAGCTGCGAACACTTCTGCTTGATGCGCTCAATTAATGCATCATGCTTGGTGGTCCATGGTGGTGGCTTCTTTCCTAGAAGCTTGTTTAACTCCAACCTATCTTCAGCAAGCTTATGATAGAATCCTGCAATATAATTTACAAGGCCCAAAAACCGTTGCAGTTCCTTGATAGTGGTGACTGGAAGAATTCAATTAAACCAGCAAACTAAATTGTTAAATGCAAATATCCTGAGTATTTTCACAAATATTGCATTCAAGATTGCGAGCTTTAAGAGAAATTATTTTAAATGCAAGGAAGAGCTAGAAGACACTAAGAAAATAGACGCAGACTTCCAAATTCACTTATATTCAAAACACAGTCATACAAGATTTATAATGTAGGAATGACTCTTAGCTTTATTAATCGAATATACCAAAAACTCACAATGCTTTACAGATACATTAAGAAAGCTAGACATTCCACCCATTCCTTAATGCAGACAACAGGTGACCTCCTCTAAACTAAAACATTCTACTCCAAAATAATTAGAAAGAATTTACAATTACTGGCTAAATGCTAAAAATCCCTGTGTAACTAATATACAAGTAGCACGTCTCTTATATAGAATTTGAATTCCCTCCCATGCTACGGTCACAACCTTCCACAACATGGTTACAACCACAATTCTATGGTTACAACCATGACTATATGGTTAAGGTCCTTTCATTACCGACCAATGGTATGCCCTCATTTCATAACTGTGTGCCAATCCACTACTTGGCGCTTTCTCCTCTCAAAGGATGCTCTTGGAATCTTTCACAAATAAGATTCCCATTTCATGTGACCTTTTCCCGCCGAGGCTCTTCATTTGATTTCCTCTCAAAATTCTTTGCTCCTGACTGCCTTTTCAAATATTTCTTGAAGTTTCCAATCACACCCTCCACAAAGGTACGGTCCCCTCCTAGACTTTTTGCTAAAACATATTCTTGCATCACCACCTTTTCTTTCACCTCCTTTTCTTGATTCTCTAAGTTTTCTCTTCTTTTCTTGTACTTCTTCATTTTGGCCTTCTCTTCCATTAATGTATCCATCATCTACTTGCTGAGGATTGTATCAGGATTTTTTGTACAGGGTGTGAATATGGCCCTGAACTCTGTCAATGCTCTGTCTAAGTCATAGGCTGGCATCTCTGCACATTCATGTGGTAAAAGTCTTTCCATGATTTTATTATACACTTTGATCATCCCTTCTACCCTTTTCTCCAGCTCCTGCATGACTACCATATTTCTTTTTAGGTTATCTTCCTCAAATCTGAGTTCCAAAAGCATCTGCGGCACTTGATTTGCCAATGGGATATTGAGTGCTCCCTCATTTATCAATTCTTCAGCTCTTGTCTCAATTTCAGTCAATTGTTCAATTTCAGATCTGCACTCCCCTACTCTTACTTGATAATTATTTATTAATACCATACATTTGTTCTTCTCTTCTATGGCCACTTCCAGCTCTTCGCAGCTTGCCCTATCGTTTGTTTGCCTCCTTGCAAAAAATCATGAAACCATTCATCAAAAACGTTGGCCTTGAACCTTTTATTTTCCATGTCATGTACTTCCTCCTTAGATACTATTGCTATGTCAGTAGGTAAGTCAAGCATTGTGGCACTGGGGTCAAATATCCCCTGAATGAATTGCTGGAGTTGGACAATGTGTCCTTTCAGTACCTCCTATTTATTTTTGTCTTTCCTCAGCATTTCTGCTGTCACCTGGTTCATATCTTTCCACTCAGTGATGTGTTGTTCCCTTGTGGAATGCTTGAGGTTTAGATTAAGTATCTTGTATTCCTCTAGGGTGATCTCACCTTTTTCTTTCTCCCTCTGTGGTATGGCTAGGTTTAGGGTTCTGATCCATCTGGATCCCTCTGTATTGCAAACATCATCCTAGCCTTTCTCTTTTCTCTTCTTGGAGTAGTTTTCTCCCCCAATAAGCTTTTGATGTCAATAGGAGCTAGATGTATTTCTTTCTTCTCCTTTCTTATCTCTCCTTCTAGCCAGGTAGGCACCTCTTTTATGCCTTCTGCAACTTTCTCTGCATCAATCACCTCTTCATGAGGTTTATCTAAGGACTCCAGCCCATGCTAGTTCACTGGCATCAGTTTCAACTATTTTATAACCAGGGCCTGGAAGCTTTAACTGAGGAAGTTTAGCACATTTATCCTTGATGTTTTGAATGATTCTATCATGATATGGACTCCATGGTGGTGGTTTTTTACCTAAAAGCTTATTAAGCTCAAGGCGATCTTCGGCCAACTTATAGTAAAAACCAGAAATATAGTTCACTAAGCCTAAAAACCTTTGCAATTCTTTTACATTGGTAACAGGCAAATTGCGAATGCGGGTCAAAATATGTTCCTGAACCTCCATCTCCCCCCCTGGAAGAAGCTTGATCCCGATAAAAACTAATTCTGGAACAGCAATGACAGACTTACTGGGATTGACAGCAAGACCATTGTGTTGACAGACTGACAGAAATATACGTAGGTGATCAAGATGAGAATCCATATTTTGGCTGAAAACAAGAATATCATCTATATAAGGCTGGATAAATTTGGCATGAGGCCAGAAGATGATATCCATTTTTTGTTGGAAAATAGAAGGTGCAGTCTTAATACCAAAGGGTAAGACAGTCCATTCATACAAACCTTGAGGAACTGAGAAGGCAGTTTTATAAAAATCTACAGGTTTAAGACTTATCTGCCAATATCCCTTTGTTAAATCAAATTTTGAATAAACATGACTGCCCTGTATAGCTTGCCAAATATGATCCTTACTAGGGATAGGATGCTTATGATCTACTAAGCAATCATTTAGAGGCTTGTAATTGACCACTAATCTTTTTTCAGGTAACTCTCTTCCTTGCTCATCTACTTTTGGAACATACATTGCATGGCAAGAAAAGGGTGAATCGGATACCTGAATCAAACCTAAGGCTTCTAGTTCCTTAACTTCTTTAGCACAAATCTCTACTTCAGAAGAACTCATTAAGAAATAATTTGCTTTGCCATGGGGAAGAATTTCCTTACCGTCCACATCACGTTTCAATGGAAGATTACAAGTCAAAGACCGCTGGAATTTCTTCAAGTCTTTGGTCATGACGGTTGTGGCAAACATTTCTTTGATATCCAGATGCCCGAAGAATGGGTAATGGAATTATGGGAGCAAGATAGTTATGCCGAAATGGAAACAGAAAAGAATCCTCAGGTTCGAGGATTATCTCTTGAAGAAATAGATGATTAGGCCATTATCAAAATGGGAACTACTGATACACGGTCGAAAAGGCCATTAGGGAAAACCTCAACTTTCCCTGCTTCTTCAATGCCTTCCCGTGATGTTCCATATAAAATATCCCACTCAGACTTTGAGTCAAGTAGAGAGCCTGTTCCATCTGTGTTACCCAAATCACAAAGTGTAAAACTGCAACCCTCTCAAGGGTTTGAACATCTTTTCTGTATTCCATCTATCTCGCAACAAGCTTCATTCCAAAATAAAAATCTCAGGCCTAGATGTAGTCATTCCAAGTATTCTATTTTAGAAAATGGTTTGTATCACTGTGAAGATTGTTCATTTGTTTTTCCACCAACACAAGCCAAGCTTAGAATGATGACTACTAGAGAAATGTTTTCTGAGTATGAAGTTGCTTTGCCAGATGCCCCAATCTCTGTCGTTGATACCCAGGTTGTTACTAATCCAGGAGGTGCAAATACTATTCCCGGGCGTATCCCGCCTTTCCATGATTTCCTTATGTTAGATACTTCAGGAAAATTTAAAGCACCCTGTTGGCCTCTCCATGTATTACCCTTAGGTAATAATGCCCCGAGTCAAAGCTATTTGTTAAATTGGAATAATCTTTGTCAGCGCAAGGCATTATTGATGCAAGAAGATAACAGGATCAGAATTGATCTTGAGTTTGTTAAGCATGAACAACATTTCCAGAGTATCCATACTAATGATCATACCATAATTGCTGAGTTGCAAAAAATAGAGCAACGCTTAAATCAAGAATGGATAGATAAAGTTGGTAAAGGTTTAGAGGAATTAAAAGAACTTTATCAAGCTTTTACTGTTAAAGCTGAGATCTGGAAAATTGAACGAGAAGCATCAATGGAAAGACAAAGAGACGCAATCTCTAAATTGCATCAAGAACTGAGAGCAGACTTTGAAGTAATTAACTCTCAGATGGGTACAACTAATGTTCAGATAAGACATATTGGACAGAGATTACAAGAAATCTCTGAGGAGCTCAGTTTTCTTACTACTTCTCAGTTGAAGATTTCTGAAACATTGAAAATAGAGTCCCAGGAGACTCGTGAAGCTATCTCTGCAGAGGCTAATAATCTGCATGTTTCTTTGAATAGAATTCAGAGTCAAACAAGGAAAACTGTGCCTTTCAAAAGTTTTCCTAATAGTGCCAGTACGTATCTAGCAGCCCAATATAGTGGAGGGAAACAACTTAAAGTTCATGTTCCTACTTCCAATGATCCCTTACGATATGATCCTGCTAGTGGTCAGTTATTACCAACCCAGCCCCCTCCAACATCTATTGAACCGCCTCCTCCACCGCCGGTTCCTACCCAGCCTGTTTCGGGTACTGTGTTGATGGCCCGGGGGAATGGTCAATATCCTTTACCAGGAAGTGATCCATTTAAAAATATTCAAACTTTCAAAGCAGACACTCCACCCATGGTAAATTTTGATAAATTTGAAGAAATTGAAAATGCCAGAGGTGTAGATGCAATGAGGGCATGGATCACCAATTACATCTCAACCAATCCAGGTGCTGATGAAAAAGAGGTTATCAAGCAAGCATTAAATTCCATGACAGGAATGGCAAGGATTGTTTGGGATAGATTAGATAATGAGTTCATTGAAACTCTCCTTGACAGTGGCACAGATCAAGTCTATGCGCAATTAGCAAGAATGTTTGTAGGAAAGCGAGATGTTTTTGAACAGCTTTCTTACCTGAAATTCATGAAAGGAAAGTGTAAAGACTTGAGAAATTTTAAAGAATATTGTAAAAAGCAGTATGAACATTTTTATTTCTCAGGAAAAGAACAGGATCATGAATTCATGTTTACTACTTTCCTTAAGAGCTTCAGTGGTCCTATTGGAGCTTATTATCATAGAAAGGTTTTAGAAAATCTGTTGCATGAAAAAACAGATATGAAAGAATTAACCTTTCCTCAGATTGTCCAATTTCTTGAACAGATCAACACTGACATATGCAATGAGGTCAGAGATCGGAAAGAGAAAAAGAAGATTCAGCCGATCTTATCTGCCGCTGTTTGCTACCAGCTGGAAAAGAGTAATGATGACTGTGTTGATTGTAAGCCATACAAGAAAAAGTATAAAAGGAAATCTGACAAAAGAAAAGATAAGGATCGCAAAAAGCCAAAGAAAAAGGGATACTTCCGTAAGAAGGACCGCAGAAGAAAAGAATCTTACAGACGGAAGCCAGTCTGTTACATCTGTAAAGGTGACCACCTAGCTAACAAGTGTCCCAAGAAAGATAAGAAAAAAGGTAAAGCTAAGGTCCGTGCCGCTAAGAGCGCCGGAGTCACGACAGATGATTTTGATTATATATATGATTATCCATCCGATTCAGAGGACATAGTGATTTCAAGTCCACCAAGTTCTGAATCAGAAGAAGAAGAATATTTCTCTTCTCGAGAAGATCAAGCTAAGGTGAAGCTTATGAAAGCTCACCCAGAAGCAGAGCAATCGAAAAATTTGCAGAGTGACTCAGGAGATTTAGAAGATTCAGAAGTATCATTCTATTATAGAATGATGAAAGGCTCCATCAGAATGATGAAAGGTTCAGTTTCAGAACTGGATCAAGTTATTGCAGAAATTCTGAATATAGAACAGAAGTTGAAAGTCATGGACATGGGTCCAGAGACTTGGAAGAAACTGAAAGCCCGTCTTGCTGAACTAAATGCAAAGAAATATAATCTCCTGAAGCCGAAGGAACCAGCCTTCAAGTCTCAAGTTCAAGCCACTCCAGAAATCAGTCTGGAAGAAGAAGCAGAAGAAGATCATTACTTCTATCAGTCACCGCGACCCTATCAGACAAGAGGTCAAGGATTCATTCCTCTTCACCCTCCTCGTGTTCCTCAGAGCCATGGTTACAGACCATCACCATGGTATAATTAGCTGCGGAGTTCAGTGGCTTCTCTCAGAGAAACTGGTCCCTCAGAGTCTGTTGTCGTTGCGACAACACCGATTGAACAAAAGGGCATCCTGGAGGCTCCTAGCCCAGGAAGCATGGCTCGAAGACTATGGCGCCGCCATCGTCTTGAATTCTTAGACAAGGTGCTAAAGCAAGCACAAGAAGAAGTAGAAATCCTCATGACTGAGGATATTGAAGAGAAAAATGTAGAAGAATCTCAACGGGAGTTGCAGCAATTTATCAACAGATATAATCAAGTATCTACTGCACCACTGCCTTAGCCACAACCAACCATCTCCGAAGAACAATTGATGTGCTTCGAGAAGCAGTTCCAAGTTCGTGAGGTTCAAAGTACGATTCAAATTAAAGAAGAGCAAGCGGAGGATCCGATGCAGTATCTTGGAGTTAATGCTTTTGAAGGGAGTCCCATCCGGGAAGTCATTTCAATCCAAGATGAACCACCAGTCACCACAGGACAAAGCAGCCGAGCACGGTATAGTGGAATGCAAGGAAAAGGAAAGAAGCTGTATTTGCATTCCTCCAAGGCTACAACAAATTGCCCTGGAGCTGTTCTGTTAATAAAGTTTCCAGGTATTCAGTCATATCCTCTTTCTTTTCTAATTGACACTGGTGCGGATCTCAATATTGCCCGAAAGAATGCATTTCCAGAAGATGCATGGAGAGAAGGTAAAACTGATATTACCTTCGGAAATAATGAGAAATCTTACAGTAATTTATTCTGCATCGCTCCCATCCAGTTAGGATTTGAAGAAAAACCTCAGCAGACCTTGTTTGTTCATTTTGAGGTAGAAGATTATGATGGAGTGATTGGCAGTAATACATTAAGTGAGTGGCAGCCTTTCACTGTAGATCAGGATTTCCTGACATTCAAAGGCTTATATCAGTTGCCCAGGATTCATCATCCAACCTCCTTCTCAAGGATTGAGCCGGAGGAAAAGAAAAAGAAACCTGTTAATCAGGTTTGGCTTCACAAGCAGTTCCTAGAACGCAAAGAAGAAATCAACCAGATCAAAGAAATGTTTGCCACAACCGTCATGACCAAAGACTTGAAGAAATTCCAGCGGTCTTTGACTTGTAATCTTCCATTGAAACGTGATGTGGACGGTAAGGAAATTCTTCCCCATGGCAAAGCAAATTATTTCTTAATGAGTTCTTCTGAAGTAGAGATTTGTGCTAAAGAAGTTAAGGAACTAGAAGCCTTAGGTTTGATTCAAGTATCCGATTCACCCTTTTCTTGCCATGCAATGTATGTTCCAAAAGTAGATGAGCAAGGAATAGAGTTACCTGAAAAAAGATTAGTGGTCAATTACAAGCCTCTAAATGATTGCTTAGTAGATCATAAGCATCCTATCCCTAGTAAGGATCATATTTGGCAAGCTATACAGGGCAGTCATGTTTATTCAAAATTTGATTTAACAAAGGGATATTGGCAGATAAGTCTTAAACCTGTAGATTTTTATAAAACTGCCTTCTCAGTTCCTCAAGGTTTGTATGAATGGACTATCTTACCCTTTGGTATAAAGACTGCACCTTCTATTTTCCAACAAAAAATGGATATCATCTTCCGGCCTCATGCCAAATTTATCCAGCCTTATATAGATGATATTCTTGTTTTCAGCCAAAATATGGATTCTCATCTTGATCACCTACGTATATTTCTGTCAGTCTGTCAACACAATGGTCTTGCTGTCAATCCCAGTAAGTCTGTCATTGCTGTTCCAGAATTAGTTTTTATCGGGATCAAGCTTCTTCCAGGGGGGGAGATGGAGGTTCAGGAACATATTTTGACCCGCATTCGCAATTTGCCTGTTACCAATGTAAAAGAATTGCAAAGGTTTTTAGGCTTAGTGAACTATATTTCTGGTTTTTACTATAAGTTGGCCGAAGATCGCCTTGAGCTTAATAAGCTTTTAGGTAAAAAACCACCACCATGGAGTCCATATCATGATAGACTCATTCAAAACATCAAGGATAAATGTGCTAAACTTCCTCAGTTAAAGCTTCCAGGCCCTGGTTATAAAATAGTTGAAACCGATGCCAGTGAACTAGCATGGGCTGGAGTCCTTAGAGAACAAGCTACTGAACAGTTTAATCCGAAAGATAAAGGGAAAATTGTTAGGACTGTTTCAGGTAGTTTCCGAGGAGCAGAAAAAGACTACCACAGTACACACAAGGAAATCCTTGCAGTAGTAAATGCAGTTCAAGCCTTTCAGATGTTTATTGCTGACAAGAGGTTTTTGCTGAAAAGTGACTTACAAAACCTTCGAGGTTTTTTCAAAAAAGAGTCACGCAATAAGGTAGTTAGAGGAAGATTATTAAGGTGGGCACAGCTCTTATGTACTTATGAATTTGATTGTGTGCATATACCAGGAGCTGAAAACATTGTAGCTGACTTCGTGTCGCGAGAAGGACACCAGGAACCAGAAGAACCCGTTGAAGCCAAGGACAAAGTCAGAAGAATAACAGGTAAAATCCGAGTTATGAATATTCGGATTCGTGAGCAAAGATGGCATGAGCTCAGCAGAACGGAGTGGAGCACTAATCCCTTTCCTAGAAGGGAACTTCATAATTTCAGAATGGCTAACGATTTCCTATATGATCGTTATAAAATGTTAAAGGCCAAGATGTTGCTAACGGCACCAGGTCTATGGACTGAAACTCCTTTCTTCCATTTCAATGCAGAAGCAGAACCAGTGGATCCAGACATTGGTCATATTCTAAACAACTGGTGCGGAGATTTCAGTTTGCCATTACAATTTAATAGCCCGGCCATAGGTAAACCAGAAGAATGGCTGAATTTCGAGGAAGGTAAAGATCTCATCCGAGATATGTTTTCAGGACCTTATCCTCCAGCGGAGAACCTGAGCTTCATCAATACAACAGCTTACACAGGTTGTATTTTCCGTCTTACTTTCAATTCAGCTGAAGATAGTGTGCTTAATAGATATATGGCACAGCACTATGGGCCGTGTGGACCGGAGTCAGTTTTCGAACACTGGACAGTAAAAAATAGGATAAGATATTTCTATGCACATCAGGTTCCTATTTGGATTCATGTGAAAACCTATCGCATGAATGAAGCAACACCCCTTTCCATGACCAGAGGCATCTACGGCCCGTATAAACTTAAAGTAATGAGTATCATGTGGAAAGAAGGCACTCCTCAATTAATGACAGGTTGTATTCCTCACGCCTCAACTCAAACCTGTTTTAATTGTGAAGACCATTCTGAAGACGACCCAAGGGTCCCTCCTCCACCTCCAGTAAATGTATGTCATCATCCAGGGAAAGCTTTTTGTGGTAACTGTGCTTGGGGTCGAATTGATGATGATGACTCCAATAGCACTGGGTCCTAGGCTAATAAGTGGGCATGTCACTTATCGTGGAATCTTATCTCCGCGTGACTAAAGATAAGACGTGGACCCTACCACGTTGTAAAGGGGTTACCTTTCAACCTTATCGAAAGGCCAAGTTTTTCCTCTTGGGCCCAAAAGGAATGTCCTGTTTGTGTCGGTTGTGTCGACCTTATCTTGTTCACGAGCAATTGGGTCCCACCTTTTGGGATGCTCTCCGGATAAGGTTTGCTTCGTGTCAGCTTCTTGTGGATGGAACTGAAATGAATTAAGCTGTCGGGGTAAAAAGATCTGCCCTCCTCCCTCTATAAAAGGCACAGGGCCGCCTACATTCAGCAGGCAATTCATAGTAAGAGAGAGTTCGTAAAGAAGCAAGTCCAGTCTTGTAGTCTTGTAAGAGTTATAGTTTTCAATCTATAATAGTCTAAAGTCTTGTAATGTCGATAACATGCTAATAATATTGCTGTAAGCAATCAGCTTTGTAATAGTCTGAGTCTTGTAATATGTCCTCTTTTAATAATATGATGATAGCGCGCATTGTTAAAGATGAACATTTCTGTTAGCTTCCTGCATGTGCTTACTGAAAATAGTTCTACTATTCATATACGTGCAAAGTATTTAGTCGGTAATTGTGTTTGTCTATTGCAGCTTAGATTTGGTATCAGAGCCTCAGGTGACGATATTGCAGTATGTTGTTTACGTTGTTGTCTAACGTTAACTCCTTCCTTCCCTCAATATCTGTAAAGCTCCTTTATTGACTCCCCGTATAGTCTCAGACCGCCTTGATAGTCGTAAGTCCCGTTGTGTAAGTCCTGATTGAAGCCGTGGTTGGCTAAAGGCAGAAGGGCAGTAATCGGATCTTTAGAGCGCGGGTTCGAGCGAAGTTAGAGCGCAGATGGCCTCCTCTTCTCATTCTCAGACGAAGGACAACAGCAGATCTGACATGACTGCAGATCGGAATACAGAGGTTAGGTTTACTAACTTCTATGCTAATAATGAAAGTTGTTTTAGTACAGAGTCAGTTTTAGGTAACTGTATAGATGAAATGGATGACTATGCTGTAGGTAATATGCAAGATAAGCCATTTCGTGTACCTAAAATCCCTGCTCATGAAATATATAAAGATATTCCTAAAGGAATTGTAGATATGTTTAATAATAAGTCTATAGGTTTGAAAGACTGGTTTGGCTATAAGTCTTCTCAAAACTGTCATGTAGCAGAACTCTCACATGTCGTCAAAGGAGGAAATGAAGGAAAATTGAATATATTTACTGATGAGCTTGTTAATAAGTTTCAAAGAAAAGCTCTAGCCAGTAAACAAAATCCCCAGTTTATGCATCTGTCTTATATTAGAATAGGTATCTGTGGCCATTACCGTAAAGGTTTACCCATCATAGCCATGATGATGCTTAAAGATGCTAGGTTTTATAAACTATCACACTCTTTGCTTGGAGCTGGTTGTGACTCCATGGCCAAAGGGCCAATCTTTCTAGACTGTCTTTTAGACTATCCCGTCAGTCTTTTAGATGGTAATCTTAAGGATGTTCTTGAATATAAGTTTAAGACCATGAATTTGTTTATGAAAAAGAACTCTGTGGATCATTCCCTAGTCTTTTTAGTCCATTATCGGTTATATGATAAAGTCATCCCTCTGATGATTAATCCAAGAAATCCAAGAGAAAGAGGTATGGAAGGTTTGTCAACCTTATGGAGTTCATCAAGTAATACAGCAAAGCTCACTGCTCCAAAGATTGTTAGACATAAAGATATCCAGATGCCCGAAGAATGGGTAATGGAATTATGGGAGCAAGATAGTTATGCCGAAATGGAAACAGAAAAGAATCCTCAGGTTCGAGGATTATCTCTTGAAGAAATAGATGATCAGGCCATTATCAAAATGGGAACTACTGATACATGGTCGAAAAGGCCATTAGGGAAAACCTCAACTTTCCCTGCTTCTTCAATGCCTTCCCATGATGTTCCATATAAAATATCCCACTCAGACTTTGAGTCAAGTAGAGAGCCTGTTCCATCTGTGTTACCCAAATCACAAAGTGTAAAACTGCAACCCTCTCAAGGGTTTGAACATCTTTTCCGTATTCCATCTGTCTCGCAACAAGCTTCATTCCAAAATAAAAATCTTAGGCCTAGATGTAGTCATTCCAAGTATTCTATTTTAGAAAATGGTTTGTATCACTGTGAAGATTGTTCATTTGTTTTTCCACCAACACAAGCCAAGCTTAGAATGATGACTACTAGAGAAATGTTTTCTGAGTATGAAGTTGCTTTGCCAGATGCCCCAATCTCTGTCGTTGATACCCAGGTTGTTACTAATCCAGGAGGTGCAAATACTATTCCCGGGCGTATCCCGCCTTTCCATGATTTCCTTATGTTAGATACTTCAGGAAAATTTAAAGCACCCTGTTGGCCTCTCCATGTATTACCCTTAGGTAATAATGCCCCGAGTCAAAGCTATTTGTTAAATTGGAATAATCTTTGTCAGCGCAAGGCATTATTGATGCAAGAAGATAACAGGATCAGAATTGATCTTGAGTTTGTTAAGCATGAACAACATTTCCAGAGTATCCATACTAATGATCATACCATAATTGCTGAGTTGCAAAAAATAGAGCAACGCTTAAATCAAGAATGGATAGATAAAGTTGGTAAAAGTTTAGAGGAATCAAAAGAACTTTATCAAGCTTTTACTGTTAAAGCTGAGATCTGGAAAATTGAACGAGAAGCATCAATGGAAAGACAAAGAGACGCAATCTCTAAATTGCATCAAGAACTGAGAGCAGACTTTGAAGTAATTAACTCTCAGATGGGTACAACTAATGTTCAGATAAGACATACTGGACAGAGATTACAAGAAATCTCTGAGGAGCTCAGTTTTCTTACTACTTCTCAGTTGAAGATTTCTGAAACATTGAAAATAGAGTCCCAGGAGACTCGTGAAGCTATCTCTGCAGAGGCTAATAATCTGCATGTTTCTTTGAATAGAATTCAGAGTCAAACAAGGAAAACTGTGCCTTTCAAAAGTTTTCCTAATAGTGCCAGTACGTATCTAGCAGCCCAATATAGTGGAGGGAAACAACTTAAAGTTCATGTTCCTACTTCCAATGATCCCTTACGATATGATCCTGCTAGTGGTCATGTTGTTGCTCTTGTTGTTGTTCTTGTTGTTCTTCTAGTTGTTCCTACTGAAGTGGGAGCTCCTGATCTATGGGATTATTTGATTGCTCCTTTGATCCAACATCATTTTCTTCCTCCATATTTCCTACTTCTTGACCCTTTTCTTCAAGTGTTTTTTCTGCTGATGACTTCTCTTTCTGATCATCCCCTGCATGTATCTGTTCACTATCCGGCCTGTTCAAATCTCCTTCTTGTTCATCATCTAATGGTTGGTCATCAAGTTCATTCTCATTGATTTTATCTTCTGCCTCTGCATTTCCTATCTGTGGTTGCTCTGGATGCACCGGTGAACTGGCCTTTACCTCGTCTTCTTTTACTTCCTCTTCTTGGGTTTGCAAGTTTTCTGTATTTTCCTCTTCTTCACCTTGCTCCCCATACATATTTAACATGTCTAAAGCATCAACCTCTGAGGTGTCTTCTTGTGCTGCATGTCCTTCTATGTTTACCTCTTCAGATGATCCTTCTTTCTCAGTTTCGTCAATCTTATGTGCTTCCTCTTGCACATCTCTAATGATTTCTGGTGGCACCAGGGTACCAAATGGATCAACAGATCCTGTGTCTGCCTACACCTCCTCTTTTTCAAAATCTATATTTTGTTCTATTTCCATTTCATCTTGCAGGTTTGATTCTTCTTCTTCACTAAGGAAATCACTTGATTCTTCCTCCACGTGAATCACTTTCCCTTTATACATTTTCCTTTCTTCACTTTCACTGCTTTCAATCTGCACAGTCTCTACAGCAATGGATTTGGCTTTACTAACTTCTGACTCCTGCAGCCTCTCTCCAACCAACTCTACTTTTACTCTGATAAAGGTTTGTCCTGGTTCTACTGATGTGGAGGCACTGGCTATATTCTTTAGCTTTTCTCTTACTTCCTGTGCTCCAATCACATCAACTGGGTTAGAAGTTTCCCCTTTTGACAAACCTATGGGAATTGCCCTCATGATTGATGGTCCTGCTGCCTCTTTTGCAGCCTGTGCTTCTTCTGCATTGATCTCATGGCTCATGCATTTTGCATCAACAAAAGTTTGAGATGGCACTACTACTGTTATGCCTAAAGCATATGGATCCATCAATGTAGCATTTTTATTCTTTTCCATAATTCTTGCCTCTACAACCTTTCTCTTCTTCTAATAGAAACATTACAAGTCTTCACTGGGCTCTGCCTTTCTCTTCCTTCCCTTCTTTGGGAATGTAACTTCTTTTCCTTTGGCCTTGAGCTCCTCTATCCTATTCTTAAGCCATGTTTTTGAAAATAATATCACAGGTTTTGTCAAAATATCCAATGATGTGTTCCAAGGCTGCGACCAATCAGGCTCTGTAATGGGAGCCAGCCTAGCCTATGCATAACTTTGGTGCAACAATTTGTCATCCTCACAAACCTCTGGAGGAACATGGATATCACCAATAGACTTCATTTGTTCAATAGTCAATCTCTTATAAGCTCTATTTCTTACTTCCAAGCCACTCTTGCAGTCAGCCCAGAAATCTTCAATATGCACTTGATGCTTGTACTTCTTGTCAACAAAGTTTTGAATTATGTGAAATGGATCAAACCTTCTAGCCAAATTGAATTCCTGGAATCCATAATACCTTAGTTCTTGTTTTGAACAGGCTATAGCATCCTCACTGATACAAGAATACCTGCCAATGGCCCAAGGTAATCTCACATTTGCCCTGCCATTAAATTTCCTCTTGTACATCCTGAAAGCATTCAAATTCTGTCTTAAAAACTCCACGACAATTAGTTTGTCAGAAGGGTACCTTGGGAGCATAAATGGCCTCCCCTCAAATCCTTCAGTTCTTATGTATGAAAATTGTTCAAACTGTATGAACCACGAGCAATGCAATCCAATTATATGTTTAGCCTCTTTAGACAACCTTTTGTTTGGTTCCTCATTTAGTACTCTCACCATGTAGCTATAGAAAACATCATTAACAAAAGCAAATTTCTTCACGGAATTCTCCGCTTGTAATTCTAGGTAATGTTCATACACCAACCTTTGCTCAGGACCATTCCCTAAAACACCAACTCTTTCTAGTCCATGTATGTGTGGTCTAATCTCTGCAGCACAGGAGTATAATATATAGGAAGACATAAAAAAGGGCAAGTCATTCTGCTATCCCATCATAGCCTGCCTCCATATGGCTGTACTAATGGCCTTGGCCCAATGAATTGGTCCTTGTTTCTTTTCCCCTGTTCTTAAGTATTCTATGATAGTGAACATCCAGGGCTCACATTTGGTGCCATCCCTCAACCCAACTAGTTTGCTCAGCATAGTGATCATCAAATATATCTCCTCTCTAAAATGTATCCTCAGTAGATTTTTAGGAATTATAGCCACTGCCTTTGGTTTGTTCTCTGGACTGTACCAGTGGCAAAATATTTTACCCTTACAGTCTCCATCATTTGAGTAGAAACTCTCATTATACTGATCAATATCAATATCTGTCATCTTATTAGTGATATGCAATCCAAAAGTTCTTGCAATCCCCTCAGGAGTCAGATCAGCAATTAATCTGTCATGTAGCATTACCTTTCTTGTATTAGGGTCATACAAGATTACACAATCTAGACATAGATCTTTTGCCTCCATAACTAGAGGAAACCCTGCAGCTCTATATAGTCCACTATCCCAAATACATTTCATATCTAGTGAGGCATCTGCAACAGTGATTTTCTTCAGCACATCCTCTACATCATAATTTCCTATGTTTGTATCAGTACCCATTTTGCTTGTACCAATCAGGATTGGACAACCTCTGTATATTGGCAATTCCTCTTTTTCTACTTCCTTCCTTGGTTTTCTCTCTTTCTTTACTTCGTCCCCAGAGTCTTTCTTCTGTTGCCATCCTGTACAAGTATACATGTCTCAATTTTTGTTTCCACTTCATATTTATGGTTTTACTGTGAATATCTATTTTCTACCATTAACCCTAACCTATTTGTTTTTTCTGTTATTTTACCCTTAAAGGGTCTAAGCTCTGTTTAGCTAATTATTAGTTAAAATAGTAATTTTAATAAATGCATGCATTTTGAAAGAGAAATTACTGTAACTAACAGTTACGTTTTACCATTCAAAAATTAAACGAGGTCCCAAGATAAATACCTATTTCTGTGACCGTTCAACCTTTGACGTTGACCTACTTTTACCTTTCACCTTCACCCAACAACTATAACTTCGTTAATCTGGTAAATCCTGTTCAATTTTATTGTGACAGCACCCTTTCTGCAAATTTCAACATTAACAATATATCTCGCAAGCAAAATAACAATAATTCTTCCCTAACCCTCATTAAATTCCCCTTGTCTGAGCATTAAACTCACATTAATTACATTAATTAATGCGCTATGACCTTCGGCTTTCCTTTTTCAGTGTTTGAGTTTTTTTTAAAACTTTTGACCGTTAGCTTAATTAAACATGCATTTTCTTTTGTATATCTCATTGTATGTTTTTCTTGTATCTTTTCATTGTATCTTTGAACATACAATCACTTTATGCATACAATTGAACTAAAGCCCTTTTTCCCTTTTACCTTTTTCATACACCCTTTGTACTCCCTGCTTGTATACCTCACTTGTATATTCTATTGTATAATCGCATATACAAACACATTATACAGGTATTCTTTACCTTTTATTCTTTCGCAATGCCTTTTAATTCTTTGTATATTAGGATTGTACATTATAAACATACAAACACCCAATATACAAGGACTTCTCTGTTTTTAACTCTTTCCTGACATCCGGCTTGCATTTCCATTTTGTATCTCCGAATGCGCATCTGCTTGTACATCATAAAACATACATTCTCATTATACAAATATTCAAATGTACAAACACTAGGACCCACCTTAACTTTCCTTTGTATCTCTGCGATGTTCAAAACTCAACGTATCTCTTAATATACAATTCAGATGCTATACATTGAATTAATTGTACTTTAATCTTCTTGAGTTCCGGCTTGTATGTGAAAAGCGATCTACATTTCGAACATACATACAAGAAAAAATATGCAACAGTTTAACTTCATTTTATAATCCCTTCAGTTCTGGTTTGTATAAAGTGTAATGTAAATTGGAGTTGTATATAAGAAATGTACAACATATAATATACATTAACTTTATTGTCTTTGATAACTTTTCAATTCCGCGCTTTGTATAAATCGATGCATCATGAAATATACTTCAAGTCTGAATGCATCATTTATACTGTATTTCAATTTACTTTCAATTCCGTGTTGTATACTATTCTTTATATCTCATGATTGTATATTTCGCATCTGCCAAATATACATGTGCCGAGCATACATCGATTATACCAACTTTAATATCTCTTCAATTCTATGCTATGTATAATCCCTTGTATATTTACTTGTATGTCTTCCATTTGCCAAATATACAAACCAAAATACACATAACAGATTTCTACATGTATACACTCCAACCTAACTCCTTTCGGGTCCACCCTGTATGTATGTATAAAACATTTCTTAAATGCATACAAGGACAAAAAGCAACACAATAAGAAAACCCGACGACTTCCCCTTTTGCGACCAACACAAAAGCATGATATACAAATGCATTTGTATATAAAAAGACCTTGCATATACAAAAAACTTTGTATATACAAGGTACAAACCCTCTAATTATACATTTACCAAAAACAACAATAACTTGCAAAATATAGTGAATTTTAGAAAAATTCAAAAAGCAACCCCTATTTATTTTCAATAAGGAATTCACCTGTACTTTGACCTAGTACTCAAATGCAAATTTTCCACTATTTCTAACAAGGTTTGAATTTTCAGCTCCTTTTTTCCTTTCACCACCAAGCAAACCACACGAACAAGCAAAGGAAACTAGCTTCAGCAGGGGGTCCTCATTTTGCTAAGGAGTAAAATGGGGCATGTTGTGAGCATCACAACAATTCCCAATAGAGAAAATTTTGTAGAGCTCAAAGAGACCATGATACATAGAGTGAGTGTCATCAAGGAATTGATTAAAGACTTGCAAAGTGCTCATGAAGTCAGTGAAGATAATGATGTGAA
Source organism: Cunninghamia lanceolata (assembly GCA_027924645.1). Taxonomy (NCBI): domain Eukaryota; kingdom Viridiplantae; phylum Streptophyta; class Pinopsida; order Cupressales; family Cupressaceae; genus Cunninghamia; species Cunninghamia lanceolata. The sequence goes on along the minus strand of BSBN01000160.1, from coordinate 2,651,034 downwards.
TCTTGTCAACAAGATTGAAGAATTTCCTTCCAAGTTACTTGATGACAACCAAAAATTTCTTTCTTCAGATGCAATGATACAGGAATTCAACAACATGATCCAAAAGGAATTCGAAGATCAATCATTTTCATTGACTTCAATGGACAAGTTGTTGGATATTTAGTTGACTTTGGAAAACCTCAAAGTGTTCTTGGGCATGCATGAGAAAGCTTGCAACACCGTTAACGATTCCATAACAAGGGCCCTTGCTATCTCTAAACATACTTCAGGACCAGATATTGATGAAGTGCAATCAATCATGAAGAAGTATGAATATTTTATGGAGAAAGATGGTGGAGAAAGTTGAACGTGCCTTAGTTTATTTTTCAAATATTTTCATGCTTTATGCATTTTGGTCCAGACATATTTACATGCTATTTTCAAATATGTAATTACATGTAAAAACAGAGAAGTCCTAAATCAATTTGGACTCAGTTTTTGAATAAGTCAAAGTAGTTGTAGATTTTCTATTTTAGCTCTCGGCCTCTCCCTATAAATAATTAGGGCCTCTTATGTAAATATTATCTTTTATCTATTTGAAGCGAAGCACTGCCATTTTGAAGAGCAATTTGAGACTTCGAGCTTATTTTGTAAATCAGTTTTCAATCAATATAAAGAAAGCACGTTGGCATCTAATCTTTGTCTTGGAACAAGTTTGTGATGTTATAGAATTGTTCTTAAGTCCTTTCTATTACATTATCATTGAACCAAGTGTTTAAAAGGTGATTCAAATCTGATTTTGTAGACTTTGTGTTGCGATATCATCTTTGGGATTTAATCTCATTATACTATGGTTGATATAACCATTTTGTCTTTAGTTAGTTGATGAGAAAGTATTCACCCAACAAGATGTATAGATTTGTAATTCCTTCACATCTTATTAGTCTTTTTATATTGCTAATATTGACAAAATTCTTCTTTGGTTTACTTGTGGTTTTTCTATGTTTTTATAATTTTATTTAAGTTGACACTTAGTAATTGAATTTATATTATTATTATGATTTAATTTAAACCATATACCTTTAATCACTTAGTTTTTTCAACCTTTAGAGATAAGGTTTGTGTATGGTAGATTACCAGTCACCTATAGAATAACTATATTTGATGACCTAGTTACTAATCAACTTGGGTTATGAAAACTTATTTAGATTTATCTTTTGCTAAGTAACCTTGTCTACCTGATGATTGGTTCAGATAAGTGAGCAATGGTTTTGTTAAGAAATTAGTATGAAGTTGTTAATGTTCCATTATAAATTATTGTGTTTAAATCAACCTTACAATTGAAAGTTCAAGTTACCAAACTATGAAGCCTTTGTGCATTTGTAGGCAAGGCCATCTAAGATGAGCCCCCGAGGCATTAGGTCTAGCCCTTAGGTCATGTTGTTTTTGTTATCATGCAATGGAAATGTAATAAGATTAATCTAGTTATTTTAAAAAGACTAATTGTTTCATCTAGTGTTGTAGAAAATAGTACTACATAGGAGGACTAACTTCACAACAAAACCAACTTATTTGGATTGATGCACATTGAAGCGAAAGATCTGAGGTACAAGGTATTCATTATTTTCATATGGTTTGAGTTTAGATTCTCAATTTATTCATCTAATTTTGAGTCTAAGGTAATTGGAAAACTGAGGTGATAATTAGTTATTCATACAAAATGGATTGAGTTCTATATTAAATACCTTTGTTTCTAAATCAGTAAGGTATTGCTTAATTTTGTGGAATTTATGTTCAAAGCAAACCTATGTGTGATGTTCTACATTGTCATCAAATTTGAATGTTTGTATTATCCATCATTTGAGAAAGATGAAATGTAATAGCGACTTCCTCTCTTGCATTTCGACCCTTTAGTTGAGCTTGTTGAAGTTGTGTTTTTTCAATGTGTACTAAATGTTTAAACCTTTGATTTTCAATTATGGCGATTGATAAAAAATCTATTAGATGCAAAAATTTGTTCAATGCATATAGGATATTATATGTCAGTTTAAAATTTTATACTTTTGGTTTTACTATTTTTAAACTAGAGTTAAACTTTTGGCAGTGAATTATGAGAATAGTCTAAGATTTGTGGATTGTGCTCAAGTGTAATAGCTTGGGCATGACATTTGGTATTAGAGCCAAGTTTATCTAACTCTGGAGCCTTGTGGGTCTCACTTACCTTGTCTAAAGAATAATTAATGATTATTATTGTTGTAGTGCCCCTCCATTCTCATCTTGGATGTGCAGATAGTCTAGCTAAGGAGCATGAAGATGAAGGTAAAATAATAGGAATATTTAGGGTATGTTAGATAGTTGATGTTGTACATTATATGATGTTGGTAGATGCTACATTCATGTTGGTGACATTCTTGATTATCCTCATGTGTGGTTTCATATGACAGTTAGAATGTTTTATTGATAATCCTTGTTGCAACACTGATAATCCATATGCTCTGACATTATTTTGCATTCAGGTGATTATGATGTTGATCTTACTATGATTGTCATAAGTTAGAATTGATTTTTATGTGATTGATTTTGTATTATAGGATGATCTGAATATTGTGTGGTGTGAAAAGAGACAATGTCATACCACTCATTTGTGAGCGTCTGGCGATGTTGTGATTCTCTTTCACTTCGTGACCATTTGATATTTATTATACTTGTGCATAGACTGTGTTGTGTGCTATAGGTTGAAGGTACCAGACATCGATTCCACCTGAATTGACAGGTCTGAGTGTGCCTTAAACCCAATGAAAACTATTGAATGGAGATAACATATGGTCCCCTAGTTAGCCATCATCCTTGAAAAGGATGAGTATCCAATTTTGCACCCTGTCATTATTGTCTATATGGGAATGATAGTCAGTCGCTATCATTGTGGTCATGCTTTTCGATCGTGCATAGTGTCAGGTATTCTGTGGCATTTGGGTTATTTAGTTTGGCATTATTTGATTGTTGCTTTGGTTAATTGTTGCATTAAAATAATATTATTAGTTATGAAAGCATTTTTGTTAAATAAAAAAATATATATAAATGCCTTTATGAGAATTTGAGTTTATGGAAATAAATAATTAAAAAAAAAAATGTAAATGCTAGCTAAAGATAAATAAATTAATTAATACAATTAAATGTTGTGTTAAGTGGCAATAAAAATAGATAATATTTATGAGTTTTCATAAAACTCATATATAGTAAATACTAAATAAATAAGAATAAAAATGATTCTTGTCTATTTGTAAAGGAAATAAATAAGATAACAAAAAAATATCATCTGGTTGTAAATGATAAAAAAATAGCAAATTGTAAGACATAAGGAGTATTCCATTATTAGACACAAGGAGTATGCCATTATGAACACACATAGGTAATCAACATTCTGACATGTGAACAAGCTATAATGCTAAGGTAAACCTTTAACTTTAATGTTATGTTAAGAGCTATTCTTAGCTAAGGTAATGTTATCATATTTGATAATCATGTGATTGAATTCTCTTTTCCTTTCATAAGCATGTGTGATGATTGTGAAAACTAATTTTTTTTAATCAAATATTTATTTATCTATAGGATAGACTAAATTAAATATTTAGTAGCAAATAAATTAATATATATCTAATTGTAAGATTGTTAATTTAACAATAAATGCAATTAAATTGTGATTAGGAAATATTATTATTAATTATATTTTAATTTGATGATTATAAGAAGGTTTTAATTATGATTTTTCTTTAATTGACTAACTCTATTTATGAGTGAAAAATATTTGCATTTATTTTATTTATTATAGATTAATTATTTATTTATAGGATTTGACTAAATTAAATAATTAGTTATAAATAAATTCAAGAATAAATAAATGTAAAAATTCTATTAATTATTTAAATATTTTAATACTTTATACAAAGAATAATTTAAATGCTTGTCATTATTTGAATTATTTAATTAATTCTAATTTTGACAACAAGATTGAAGTGGTAGTTACAAGAGGAAATCTTGGGGAAATATTTTTTAATTCAATTTTCTAATTTTGGGAAACCGATTTTAGAAAAAGAAAGTGGAAAAAGTGGAGTAGTGGCAATTAATTATTTTTTTCTATTTTGAGCTATGTGTTAGTGAAATCTTTTAAATAGGAAAAATAAATAGCTTATATACTTAGTTTCTTAACTTGCCTCTATGTGCATATTATTTAATTAATTGATTTATTATTTATTTTATGGAATAAATTGTTTTATTTCTTTAATCAATAGTTGTTGAGTTATCAATTAATTTGGGAAATATTTAATTACTTATTAACAATATCTTTACTCTTAGAGTTGCCTTTTTAGTGAGGCTTAATTTAATTAATTGAGGAGTGAATGGAAAGGAGTCATGAAATTCATTGCTTTCTAATTTCATGGATTTAGAATATGAAGATATTAGAAGGTGAAATGATTTTGGAGGATTGGGTGGCAATAAAAATAGGAAGAGAAAAAAAGAATGGGTTGGATGATAAAATCAAAGTAAGTTTACATTTTAGTTTTTCCATAAAAATTAAAAAGAAAAAGAAACAAGTTAGAAAGGAAATTCTTTGTCACATGTATGGAATTTTTTTGTCACATTTTCTCACATCTAAATCCTTCACCTTTATTTTTTTGAATCATTGGTGTATTATTTTGCATAGCTTTCAAGATTAACTTGATGGATTCATCATGATTCTCACAAAGTCATTTTGTGGATATCCTACAATCATTTGCATTCATAAGGTCACATTTTGTTGAGCATTTTATGAAATAGTTCTTTTACCTCCTGCATTCAGATCTAACATTTCATTTCCTTCTTTTGAGTCAATTTTTATTTAAAAACTTAACTCTTGTTGTTTGTTTGTTTTGTGTTGTTTTGAATATTATTTCTTGTTAGCAATATATTTTCTATTGTAAATGTGATTAGTGAATGCTTGTCTGTACATATTGAGGTTATATAATTCTTCATTATTTATTGTATGAATGTCTATATAAGATTTATGAAAATTACATTTTTCCATTCTCATTGATATATATTTAGGAATTTTATGTCTACTTAATTTAATACAAGATTCGTAGTGAAATCAAGTAGTGTAAAGTTAAGATTGTATAGGATTACAACTATTGATTTGAACTAGATAGTTGTTTTCAGAAAAAATAAACTACTCTCACAATTTAAGGAATTTCTAGAATGTTTTGCTTATTAGGAAGTAGTTTTTGAATTGTTAGAAAGATATTTAAACTATTTTTTCTTTAGTTAATCTTTCTATTCTTTCATTTAATTAAAAATAAACTAAGCTATGTATTAATCCAAGATGAGAATGGTTCGATCCTTATATAGTTTAGTTAATAGGCTATGTTAAATAATTAGTTAGATATATTATATAGACCTTTAATCATATAGATTTAGAAATATCAAATTAGTCTATTCATGTTATGCACCGATGAGGAATACTTATGCTTCTAGTAAGGGCCCTAAAATTACTTAACTTTCCCTTTTAGGGTAAGCTTCATTGTCATAAGAAGATTAGTCCATGCAACTAAATAAGGTTTTTATCACTCTTGAACTACAAGGTGCTTTTAAAACATAGTAATTGCATATGTAATCATCCTTGAGAATATAGATTTGTGTTGTGGTGATCTAGTGACCAAATATCTTAGGTTAAGAATCTTTGTACACCTCATGTTGTATCCTTCTTTTGACTCAGAAAAGAAAACCTAGAATTCTTGTCATGAATCTAAGCCTAGAATTCTCATCATGAATCTAGTTTTGAACCAATACTATTATTGATATGAACAACTTGTATTTAAGTCAACCTTGTGGTTGAGAGTCCAAGTTACCGAACTACGAAGCCTCTATGCATACATAGGCAAGACCATCTTAGATGAGCCCCTGAGGCATTAGGTCTGGCCTTTAGGTCTTGGTATTTTTTAATCATACTTTAGATATCAGATTGGATTATGTCTTTTCAAAAGGTTAATTCTTTGGTCTAGAAGTGTGCAGAAAATGTGACATTTCAAGGACATAGGATATCGAATAAAGGAAAGGTATTCAACTATGGTGAAAGGTAAAGTGAAGGAATCCAAAGGTACAAATGAACCATTTCATTCTAGTGATTACACTTAAGTTAATGTTTTGATTTAGATTCTATTATATTCAATCCTTTAAAATTGCCCTTCCAATTATCGAGTTAACTACAAGGGATGTTAGTTAGAAAATAGATGTTATGGTAAGAGTTGAACATATAAAGTATCACTTACCACTTGGTGGATTATTGATAGATATATCTTACAATTATAGGAGTGAAGTTGTATGTTTAAATTCTATACCTAGCATGTGCAATGATATCCTTTTCTATAACTGAAGTGTTATCTTAAATGAGTACATTGAACTTATGTTAAAGTTTTTATGTGATTTGTTTCTCACTTAGTATCAATCAAATTAGAAGTTTGTAAAATAGATTCTTTGTCATTCTATTTTGATAAAATGGATCTTTCATGATAAGTGTCAAAACTAAGATTGGCTTGTAACATGCATAGGTAAACTCAACTATCCTACTTTGATGATGTACATTCTATAATTAAACTTTTCTATATTGATCTATGTATTCATATGAGAATTGTGTCATGATGTATCAAAGCATTTACCTTACATAACTAAAGTTTTCTATCTTGCTAATTGACTATCGTATGGTACTAACAGTAGTTGTGTTTAGTTGTGTAAGAAATTTTTAAACCTTTGATAAGCATTTATGACAATTGGTACAAAAATTTCGTTGGATGCGCAAATTTGTTCAATGCATGTAGGATGATATATGACAGTTTAAAATTTTGTACTTTTGTTTTTACTATTTTTAGACTAGAGTTAAATAATTGGAAGTTAAATATAAAAATAATTAAAGATTGTGGTTCATTCTCAAGTGTAACAACTTGGGCATGACACTAGTTGGGTTTTCTAGGAATATAAGGTTTTTGTAAACCCTAATAATGAAACAATGCAAAGGTGATGCAGGGACTTCCAGAGGTCATAACTTTTGACTCAGATGTGGGTTTTCTACAAGATTTTATAGGTGGATGCATTATGAGGTGGCAAGTGGTTTCCCAACCCACCCTAGTGGGTTGGACCCCATCTTGGTACTTTTTCGGGGCTTGAAACTTTTATCTTGGCCCTCAAAATGTCAATTTAGTGTTTTTTTCTAGATTTTTAAAAAGTTTCTTTTGTAATAACTCGAAACTCATGTTTCAAATTTAGAATATTAGTTGGCCTTTCATCCTACCTTAGTTTTAGGAATCTTTTGGGAAAAAATGGATTCTCAAGATATGATTGTAAAATTACCTAAAATGGCAAAATCTAACAATTGTCAAAATCTACCAAAAAAGGTAATTTTTTTTGTTTTCTTGGATATAAGAGAGTTTTCTCTCATTGTAGCAGCAAAGTTGATGAATAGAAGTTTTTTTTATGTTCCAGCTTTCAAATCTTTGGCTCTCATGTGATTAATGCCACAATTCTATTGAGTGTATGTTATTGGCTACATCATCTAGTATCAGAGCAGGAAGATGGTTGGGAGAGGAAGAGGAAGAGGCGGTCTTGCCCAGATGCATAGAGAAATGCAAAATCTGCAAAGGCAAGTAGTAGAACTTACAACACAGATGGACAACCAAAGACTGGGTAGAGGAGGAGATGAATTTGATGAAGAGATAGGTAGAGGAGGTATAGATCAAGATACAAAACATGAAGAAGAAGAATTAGAAGGCATGAGTTTTGAAGAGAGGATGCTCAGGGCCTTAGAAGGGAAAAATGAAGGGGTCAAGGTAGATGTTTCAGATTATGCAGGTAGTCTTAAACTAGAGGAGTTGATAGACTAGTTGAATGATATGAGAAATTTTTTTGAATGGAAATCCATGACAGATGAAAAGAAGGTGAAATTCGCATGCACCAAATTAAAGGGTCATGCAATGATTTGGTGGGATCATCTTCAAAAGGAATGAACAAGGAAAGGCAAAGATAAGATCAGGACATGGAATAAAATGGAGAAGAAGTTGAGAGAAAAATTTTTGCCCATAGATTATGCACAAACCCTTTTTCGTAGGTTTCAAAATTTAAAGCAGAACCTCTCTTCTATGCAAGATTATACAAATGAGTTTTATACACTGTCTATATGTATAGAACATCAAGAAACTGATGAACAGATGGCTACTAGATATGTGAATGGCCTAAAATTCTCTATTGAAGATGAATTAAGCATGCATCGACTCAATAGTATAGAAAAAGCTTACCAATTGGCTCTAAAGGTTGAAGAAAAATAAAACATACAATACCATCAGAGGAATAGAGGGGGAAGAAGAGGTACATCAACTCCATTTCAAGGAGGTTTGAATTATGATAGGGGAGAGTCATCCCATGGATTGAAAAAATAAGTAGATACTCAACAAGATCCTCTAAATCAAGAACGAGGAAGGGGATTTCAAAGAGGTAGAGGTTATGGTAGTAGTAGAGGATGGGAAAACCAAAGAAGGCCTTTCACTTGTTTTAGATGTGGAGAAGAAGGTCATAGGGCATTTGAATGCTCAAATTATAACATGCAAGAAAGAAATCAAGGAGGACAACCTAGGGTGAACCTAATTCAAACACAACATGAAGTGGAAGGGACAGAACTAGAGGTTCCAGCAGATGTGGGAGAAAGTCTCATGATGAGAAGAGCAATGGTGATTCCAGAGAAGAAGAAAACACAAGCCAAAAGCTCTGATGGTTCATGGCTTCGAACCAATATCTTCAAAACTAGATGCACTTCAGGTGGCAAGGTATGCCAAGTTATTGTTGATGGAGGTAGTTGTGAAAATATAGTTTCTAAATAAATGGTAGACAAATTGAATTTACACTGTGAAAAACATCTTCATCCATACCACATTGCAAGGTTTAAAAAGGGAAATGAAGTCACTGTTGATAAAAGATGCCTAATTAAGTTTAGCATAGGGAAGATCTATCAGGATGAGATATGGTGTGATGTTATCCCAATGGATGTCTTTCGTGTGTTATTGGGAAGGCCATGGCAGTATGATAGAAAAGTCATACATGATGGAGAGAAAAACACATACACCTTTTGGAAAGATGGCTCTAAGGTGATTTTGTTGCCTCTCAACAATGAAGGAAAAGGTGAGACCATGTTGTCTGAAAGAGATCTTGTTAAAGAAATGAAGGTGACAGGGTGTTGTTATGCATTAGTAGTGAAAAAAAGTGAAGAGGAAGACATTTCAGTTCCCCCATAAGTAGCAAAGCTATTGAAAGAATTTGTTGATGTTGTGCCTGATGAATTACCTGATGGTCTACTGCCAAAGAGAGATATTTAGCATCATATTGATTTAATTCCAAGAGCAACTCTACCCAACCAAGTAGCTTATAGGATGAATCCAACACAACATGTAGAGTTGAATAAGGAAGTAACATAACTCATAAGTAAAGGTGTGGTGAGAGAGAGCATGAGCCCATGTGCTGTACCAGCATTGTTGACCCCCAAAAAAGATAGGACATGGAGGATGTGTACTAATAGCAGAGAAATTAATAAGATTACCATCAAGTATCAGTTTCCTATACCTCGTATGGAGGACATGATGGATGTCCTTGCAGGGGCCAAATATTTCAGCAAGATTGACCTACGAAGTGGCTACCACCAAATCCAGATCTGAGAAGGGGATGAGTGGAAGACAACCTTTAAGACTGGAGATGGATTATATGAGTGGATGGTTATGCCATTCAGGCTATCAAATGTGCCTAGCACATTTATGAGATTGATGAACACTATACTACGACCTTACATTGGTAAGTTTGTGGTAGTTTATTTTGATGATATTTTAGTATTTAGTAACAGCAAAGAAGAGCACTTACAACACTTGAGGATCATCTTTTGTGTGTTAAGAAAGGAGAAGCTCTATGCCAATTTGAAGAAGTGTAGGTTCATGCAGGACAATTTGGTTTTTTTAGGCTTTGTCATTTCTAAAGATGGTGTCAGAATGGATCCAGAGAAGGTCAGGGCAATTCTAGAATGGCCTAGTCCAATCAACATCACAGAGGTAAAAAGTTTTCATGGCTTGGCCACTTTCTATCAAAATTTCATTCAAAATTTTAGTAGTATTGTAGCCCCTATAACAGATTGCACCAAAGGAAGGGAGTTTGTATGGACCATGGGTGCTCAGGAGAGCTTTAAGTACTTGAAGCAAAAGGTAATAGAAGCACCTATACTTTCATTGCCAAATTTTGATAAGGTATTTGAAGTAGAATGTGATGCCTCCTATGTGGGAATAGGTGCTGTGCTTAGCCAAGCTGGAAAACCTGTACCTTTCTTTAGTGAAAAGTTGAATGAAGTGAGAAAGAATTATTCTACTTATGATTTGAAATTTTATGCAATTTTTCAAGCATTGAGGCATTGGAGACATTATCTAGTTCCCCAAGAGTTTGTATTGTTTACAGATCATATTGCATTGAGATACTTGAACACACAGAAAAATTTGAATAGTAGGCATGCCAAGTGGGTCTCTTTCTTGCAGGGTTATAATTTTTTGTTGAAGCATAAGTCTAGAAAGAAATACTATGTTGTAGATGCATTAAGTAGGTGTGTTGCACTTTTGACCACAATGGAAACTAAGGTGATTGGTTTTGATGCCATCAAAAATTTGTATGAGTCTGATGATGATTTTTTGGAGATTGTGGAACAATTGAGGGCACCAGTGTCTAGTAACTTGGATCACTTTAGGGGTGAATATTTTATGCAAGATGGGTATCTATTTAAAGGAAAACAACTATGCATATCAGATGGCTCTATGAGGGAAAACATTCTCAAAGAATTTCATAGGAGTGGGTTGGCTGGACATTTTCGCAAGGACAAGACAATAGCCTTGATAGAAGATAATTATTACTGGCCAAAGATGAAAAGGGATATAACTAGGTATGTAACAAGGTGTAGGATATGCCAAGTGTTTAAGGGACATTCACAAAATACAGGGTTGTATATGCCATTACTAGTACCAATTGTACCATGGACAGATTTGAGCATGGACTTTGTGTTGGGACTTCCACATACTCAACGAGGTAATGACTCTATTTTTGTATTTGTTGATAGGTTCTCCAAGATGGTTCATTTTATTGCCTGTAAGAAAACTAGTGATGCCACGAGGGTAGCAGAGTTATTGTTTTCAGAAGTTGTTCAACTACATGGTGTTCCAAAGACTATTACCTCTTATAGGGATACCAAATTCCCCAGTCATTTTTGGAGGACTTTATGGAAGAAGATGGGGACCAAGTTACAGTTTAGTAGTACCTATCATCCTCAAATGGATGGGCAAACAGAGGTAGTCAATCAGAGTCTGGGAAGTTTGTTGAGGTGTATTGTTGGAGAAAAGCCAAAACAATGGGACATGACGTTACCCCAGGCTAAATTTGCCTATAATAGTTTTGTTAATAGATCAAAGGGAAAGTCCCCTTTCTAGATTGTGTATGGAAGGAATCCTAAGGGTGTTCTAGATTTGGTACAACTACCAATGAAAGATAGGGTCAGTGATGATGGGGAAGCATTTGCAGAACACCTACAATAGTTGCAGAAAGAAGTGAGACAGAAGTTGCAGGACAGTAATGAGAGGTATAAGAATATAGTGGATGCTAGTAGGTGACATTAGACATTCAATGAAGGTGAGTTAGTGATGGTATATTTGAGAAAAGAGTGGTTTCCTACTAGAACATACCACAAGTTGAAGTACAGAAAAATTGGTCCTTACAAAATTACAAAGAAGATCAATGATAATGCATATAAGGTCAGTTTACTAGATGATCTCGATATTTCTCATGTGTTTAATGTTTTTGATTTATATACATTCCATGGTGAGGATGATGTTGAATATAGTCAACCAGAAGTGGCATGGCACCACCACATTCCCCATAAGAAGAAGGACAAGATTGCACAGGTTCTTGATAAGAACACTATCTACACTCAGCAAGGGAAGTACAACAAGTATTTAGTACAGTGGGATAGATTGCCACCAATAGATAGCACATGGATTACATAGTGGGAAGTGTAGAGGTTGGATCCAATCAAGTGGCAGCAAATTGAAGACACTCACTTGTAAGAGCTACGTTCTTTTCAACCAGAGGAGAATGATGCAGGGACTTCTGGAGGTCATAACTTTTGACTCAAATGTGGGTTTTCTATGAGATTTTACAAGTGGATGCATTATGAGGTGGCAAGTGGTTTCCCAACCAACCTTAGTGGGTTGGACCCCGTCTTAGCACTTTTTCGAGGCTTGAAACTTTCATCTTGGCCCTCAAAATGGCAATTTCATGTTTTTTTCTAGATTTTTAAAAAGTTGCTTTTGTAATAACTTGAAACTCATGTTTCAAATTTAGAATATTAGTTGGTCTTTCATCCTACCTTAGTTTTAGGAAGGTTTTGGGAAAAAATCAGATTCTCAAGATATGATTGTAAAATTACCTAAAATGGCAAAATTTGACAATTGTCGAAATCTACCAAAAAAAGTAATTTTTTGTTTTCTTGGATATAAGAGAGTTTTCTCTCATTGTAGCAGAAGAGTTGATAAATAGAAGTTTTTTTATGTTCCATCTTTTAAATCTTTGGTTCTCACATGATTAATGGCACAATTCTATTGAGTGCATGTTGTTGGCTACATCAAAAGGTAAACTATGCAACTATGTAAAATGATGAATGAATTCAATCTAATCAGATCTAGGACAACAAATAACTCATATTTAAAGAAAGAAGGGTGCAAAATTACAAGACACGTCAGGTTCACCAAAATGTTAGATGGAAAAGGAAGACTTAGCCTAAAAAGGTTAAACTAGGTCAAACCCTCTTCTATCAACATTGGAACACAAAACAAGATTGGCTTCTACCTTAGAAGGAGAGAAAAACTATAGGGGTTTTGTCCCTTTTTGTATAAAGGAGTATCAACCAAATTCAACCAACCAAACTAGGGCAAAACATAAAACCATAATTGAACAAGATTAACTAATAAACAACTGTTGGAAATAGATACAGGAATTCTAAAGTGATAGCAAAGATTAGGAGATAAAGGAGAATAAGAACTTGAGTTTAAGAGCTTAGAAGTACTAAGGCACTAGCCACCCTAGACCTAAACTAGGGTTTTACAGAATGTCAGGATCTCAGTGCCTTCACTAGTGTGTCTTCCTCCTTCCTATCACTTGTTGTCATTTGATTCCTCTGAATGTGACATGCACACACACAAGAAGAGAAAGAGTTGGTGTTATTTAGTAGCTTTCCTAAGTCAAGCTCTATGAATGGTGTTTCCACCTCCATAATAGCAATGATGAGAGATCAAAGAGTGTGTACCCTAGGAGGGCATAGGTAAATATGAAGTAGAATGGAATGCTATTATAAAGCATGAAGGAAAGGAGTTGCCATGAGCATGGAAACCCTATCTTTCTTGATGTGGCATCACAAATTGACTCAAGAAGTTGGTGTAGCCTGAAGAAATAGAGAGAACTTCACAAAACCTAAAAGAAGTTAGTACAACAATAATCCACCATAGAGAGCTTCCAAGATCACATAGAGAATAATAGAGAGCATGAGAGAGAGTGAGAGATAGAATCCTTAAAGAAATTAGAGATGTTCAAATGAATAAACTAACTTTCTTATATATGCATTCTCATTCATTTTCGGTGAATTAAGCCAAATGAGGCTGACATGAGGAAGCATTTGAGATGTCCTAAGCTAACATAACTTTAAATTAGGCCCAAGCTAAAGGAGGGACTAGGGTGTTGGTCACCCTTGTTCTTTAGTCCCAAAAACTTTGGGATAAGCTTCATTAAGTGTGTTTAATTGCAACCCTAAAGGTTTAGGTTTTGTGCCTCAAGATTAAGAATTAATTGTTTTAGGTCCACCCAGGTGCTAAATGAGGTGTAAAATTCTAGTGTACACATTTTAATTCATAATAGGAACATTTTAGTTACCTAGCATGTCTGATGCAGGAGCATACTGGGTCCATGAGCATTCCTCGTCAACTAAACATATTTCTTTGCTTTATTCATTATTTTTCTTCTTATTTTTGCTTGAAGGAGTTGGTGATCAAATTTCTAGTAATTTTAGTTGGTTCAAGACCAAGTGTTGGTTTCACCTTCAAGAGGAGTGAAATGGGTGTCTATAGTTCAAGTTGGGAGAAGATTTGATCAAAATTGAGTGAGTTTTGCTTGTGTGGATGTTTCTAGCTCCAACATGATGTCTTGATGCACTTTGCTTCCAACAAGATGTCTTGATGCACTTTTCCTCTACTAGGATGTTCTGATCCACTTTGCTTTCAACAGGATGTCTAGATGCCTTTTCCTTCCAATAGGATGTTTAGTTGCACTTTACCTTCCAGCAGGGTATCTAGATGCCTTTGTCTTCCCACAGGATGTCCAAATGCGCTTTGCCTTCCAACAGGTTGTTTTGATGCCTTTGCCTTCCAACAGGATGTCTAGATGCACTTTACCTTCAATAGGATGTCCAGATGTGTTTTTCCTTCCAACAAGATGTCTAGATGCATTTGCTTCCAACATGATGTCTAGATGTCTTTTGCTTCCAACCAGATGTTCCACCTAGATGTTTCCAACTGGATGTTTTCCAACCAGATGTCCTATTGCAACTAGATAGTTTCTAATCAGATGTTGTGTTTCCTTACATGTCATGTTAACTTGTGGATTTTTGCAAAAAATATCCCGCAACACCCAAAAGTGATGAAAATAGTGTTTAACCACCTTAAAGCACCCAGAAAGTGACAAAATTGGTTTTAACCACCTTTTTTGGCTGATCTAAGAGACAATAAGAGGATGTTGATCACAAGAGTCAGTAAGAGGATGACACATGTCTTTTCATGTGAAGATGTGTAGTAACTACCGCTTTTGCATATAAAAGGGGAATCTCACTTTTGAAGGGGATCTTATCCATAGTGAGTTTTTGATTTCTATTGTAGCTTCTTTTGCAAGTTTCAGATTTAAAGGCAGATTATTTTGGCTTTTTCATAGGGAAGCTAAGATACTCTAATTTGGCTATTGGAATGAATGTAAGCCTTAGGCAAAGGCATGCAAGACTGTAATGCCATTTTACTCCTACTGTACACTCTAGTTGCAAATGAATAAAGAGATTTTTGTTTTATTGTTGTGTGTTTTTTTATTTTGCTGCCTAGTTCAGTAGCTTGTCAAAGCCCCTCGACCTTTATATGCATCACATAATAATATTTTTACAAGCATGTTGTAATGATATGCATAGAATTAATAAAATCAAATTTTGAATGTAAGATTTCATGTTGCACATATGTGTGTTGTGAGTGTGTAGGATGTAGGGTTTAGCTACCCTTAAGTGGGTTTCTGACCCTTGACTACATCAAAAATCCATCTTAATTATTCCTAGGGTATTGATCCATTGGACTCCCAAAACAATATCTATTCCTTCCATTGGGATAGTGAACATAGAATAATCTAGCATGTAGTCTCCCATGGTGAGTCTAATATTGTGAAATTTCCTTGAACAACTAAGTGTGCCTCCATCTACAATCATAACCTAAAATTTTAGGGTTTAGTAAACAAAACAATTCAACATGTGTTGAACATAATGTTAATGAAATTGTGAGAACTCATTGAGTCATTCAATACTATGAAATTTTCTTGTTTAAGGAAACCTAGTACCTTGAGGGTTTGTGGGGTGTTGATACATAATAATGCATGACAAGAAATAGTTGGTTAGATATCTTCTAAGTCTTCCACAACCACTAATGCCTCTTCTTCAATATTTTCTTCATCATTGGTTCCCTCAATATAGAACAACTTCTTTTTAGCACATTTATGTCCTTTACTATATTTTCTATCATAGTTAAAACATAACCCTTTGGCTATTTTTTCTATAATTTATTGAGGTGTCAATCTCATTGGTTAAAGAAATGATGATGTAGGAATCCTCCAATCTTTGTTACTAGGGAATCGCTTGTTGGAATTAGGTTTGTCATTGATGTAAAAAGGTCATTTGTTGTAAGAGCATTTGTTGTTGTTGTCATCAAGACAATTGTTGTCATTAGGAGAGTTATCATCAAGAGATCACTTGTCTGTCAGAGGTTGTTTGAGTGGACAAATGTGACCAATGTCAATGTAGTGGACCAATGTCAATGCTCAATCATCATCTTAATACCTTCTTCATCAGAGATCAGGTGTGGTATCAGACTTCTTCACTAATCATCAAAAGATCAAGTTTAGTGGATCAAATTTCTTCACTAATCATTAGAAGATCAGGTTCAATGGATTTGCATTACTTTGAAGAATCAAAGATATGAGATATGGAATGATCTCAGTTGGTCAATTCAATGATGATGTGGATCAATTCAGTGATGAAGTGATGATGGCAGGTTACTTCTCAAATGATTGCTTAATTGATCATTTGATCAATGGTTTGCATAATACATTATCAGTTGTATACATGTCCTATATCCTAGGCACTAAGGCTATACAAATTAGGTGTTTGGATAAGAAGTTAAAAGGTATTAAGAAGTATTGGCATGTTTGGATCTTGATTGCCAGAGTTTCTTTTTCATGCTAACATTCTGTATTTGCAGAATATAGTTTACAGGTGATAGAGTCATAATGATAAATATTAGGGTTTGTAAATTTTTTGAATACCTAAGGTTCTACATTCCTAAAACCCTAGTGCTATCCTAGAAACCCTATTATCCTTAAAACTAAAGCTTATATTATGACGGGTTTCTTTTTTGTTCTTTTTGAATGGTGACTTGTGATCACCGATTGTCACATAACTTAAGCGACAACTTATGTCACCATCCACGTTGGTTAACCAACCCCCTCAACCTAAGGTGATCAGGTGGACCAAGGTCTAAAATGAAATTGGGCTCCAACAATGTAATCAAGGGTGAATATTTAAGTTTTTGATGGGGCAAAGCATTAAATCAATGGTGGTTGTTTAAATTTTTTTTAAACTTCAACGGTCTCTTTCTATGAACGTAATTTGATGGTCAATTGAGTGTATGCTCTATAAAGGCAATTTTGATAATTGTTTTAACTGTCTTTGTTCTTTGTTTCGGAAGAGACTAAAACCCTAATAGTTGGGTATGTTCGAATTTTTTTTGTGAAGTGGATTTTTGAAGTGAGAGAGGTTTTTTTGAGAAATGTTGAATATGTAGAAAGATGTATTTTGAATGAAAAGAAACAACAAAAAGAACTATGTTTATAGTCAAAGACATGTGCAGATAACCTAGAAGACTTATGTGTGAATAGAGATGTTGAATGGTATGAGAGCTATTTCTATGTGTGAGCAGGTTGGCAAATGTATATGCAATGATAATGATGGAAGATGAAAATGGGTTTTTTTGATGTAAAGAAGATCTTGGAAGCTTGAAATAGTTTTAAGAAACAAATGCAGAGATGTGGATAGAAGTATGTGCTATAGATAGAAAATTAATGCAGAGGGTTGTGATCATTGTAGAGGTAAAAGATTTATTTCTCATAGTATGATAATGAGTCCTTTTTAGTGTTTGTTTTGTGTTGGCTTTATACAGTTCCTAAGAGCACTGATATGATGATACAAGAACATATGTTTGTGTAAAGTGGCTATATGTATGGTAGAGAGATTGTGTAACAAGAAAATGATATATTATGTAAAGAAGGGATTCTTGATCTAGGTATGAGTGTCTTTTGGGTTCAAGAGACTTGTATTGTCCTATTATGCCAAAGGAATGTACTTTTGTGTTGAGTGAATGATGGGTTGTTTGAAGAGTCATTTTATGTAAAAGAAAAGAGTTTTTGAGATATTCATGCAAATCCAAGAGAGTAGACATGATTGAGTAAAAGAGTTATAGAACTCATCTATAACCTAGGATTTCAATGTAAACAGAGTAGTACTCTAAATATCTTCATGTTTTGTGTTTGGAGTTGGTGATCCTGGTTTGAGCAGAGTTGGTGTCCTTGATGTTGGGATTGGTGTTCCCATCAGGATGTGATTAGTGAGATCCTTTCTAGTGAGGCATAAATGTAATCAGTGAGATTTTTGTTAGTGAGATCTAATGAAGAATTTGGTGCAGTTGGATAGTGGCTTTTCCCTGTTTAGGGTTTTCCACTTTAAATTTTGTGTCATGGTTTCATTTTTGTGATGTTATTTCTTTCTAAGTCTTTGGCATGTTGGGATTAATTGCATATACAACTATTGGATTGATAAATGAACTAGTTTTATTAGATCACTAATTTACCCCCCTCTTAGCGACCCATTGTATTCCAACAATTGGTATCAGAGCTATAGGTTCCTTGCAGAAGTCTAATAGACTTGGGTTGATCTTGGTGGTGCACTACAAAAAAAAGATAATTAGCACCTAAAATAGTGCCAAAATTTAGTGCATTTGAGTTCATGAATTGGGCACTTCTACCGGCACAAAACTCGGCACCAAACTGCATGTTCTCTTTGGTGCCATTTTTTGCACTAGATTTTGTGCCAGATTTAACATTGGATTTTGTGCCAAAAAAGTAGTGCAAGAAATAGCGTCTCCTTTAGTGCCTAGAATAGCACCTGGAATAGTGCCAGGAAGCATGACCAATTTAATGTTAGAAATAGTGCCTAAATTAGCACCCAATTTGGCTTCCAATTTTGCTTCCATGTCTGCTCCCATTTTTGCTTCTAGTTTTGCTTCCAATTGTGTTTCCTGTTTTGCTTCTGGTATGGTGTTAAAAATAGCTTCTTTTTTGGCTTCCTAATTGATGCCAAGTTTTTCTTCCATTATGACATCCTTTGTTGGTTCTAGTTTTGCTTCCATTATGATGTCCTTTGCTGCTTCTAGTTTAGATTCCAATTTTGCTTCTAGTTTTACTTCTTGTGTTTCTTCTAGGTTTGCTTCCATTTTTGCTTCAATTTGGTAGTATATTTGGTAATTTGGTAGTATATTTAGTCATCAATTTGGTAGTACATATATTTAGTCATTGTAATCATTTAGTCACTAATTGTTGTTAATTGGTCATTTATTTAGTCATGGTAGTCATTTTTATTTACTGGTTTCCATTAATTGGTAGTAAATTTAGTCATGATATGAATAATTTATTAAATACCATAAATTTTATAATGCAGAAAAAACATATTGTTAAATTTGAATTAAAACATAAAAGCAAATAAATTTGGAAAACTATATATTTTATGATGCTACCAAGTAAAGATTGATAATTTTGAGCCAACACTTTCTATTTGAGAATCAGCCAATAAGAAAATGAAACAAGACAAAGCAAAGTGGCAATAAATATTTTTTTGTATTGGAACAATGTAGGAAAAGAATTACAAATATTAAAAAAGTAGCACAAGGCTACCAAAAGTAGAAAAAACTAGTTCAACTCTGTCATGTACAACAAACTACAAGGACTAGCTGAAGAAAAAACTAGTTCAGCAACCACATTAGATACAATAGCAAAACAATGGAAAGACAGGTCAGACCGATAAAGCCCTTCACATCTTTTGACACTTAGAAAAGAGATGTTACCATTGACCATTCCATGAGATATCATTTCTTTTGGTATTTTGTTAACCAGTTTAGGTGCTTTGACTGCAGCCTTGGTGCATTCCATATTCTCCTTCACACAAGCCATTGACGTGTTACCTATGTATTCAAACAACCCTGAACCACTATGAACAATATCTGAATAACAACCTAAGAATACTACTTAGAGGCCTCTGTAGCAATGACCCTACAATAACAAGAAAACACACCATTCCCTGTAACCTTCCATAACATGGTCCTAGATAGTTGAAGAGAAAGTAGCACTTAAAACAGTGAAATCCATCCAATCAATAACATGCTGAAGATGACAACATGGAAATGTTTTTGGTTTCGCACAATTGTAGTAAAATATGAATTTATTTAAAACAACATTTTCATGATATTTTCTTCATTACCTCCAGAAATCATAAAATAGATCATTACACAAAATCTCTACTCTTGGAATCAATCTTTTCCCTTTCTCACATGGCAATACCGCACTTGCCTGTTCAGACTATTAAATTTTAGAAAATGAGCTAAACAATAGACATTCAAATGACCTCCTGCATAGATAGGATCTAAAGTTCACTACTGGCTTATTGTAGCCAGAGGTACAGTACGTACACCACATAGCAAAACATATAGAAGGATCTTATGATGCAAAAGCTACTATTTTGGTATCAACAAAGTTCACCATTTGTTATCCTGATTGTGGTGCTTGTAATGTTGCAAGGTGTATTTTCCCATTTTCATCAGAAGGTTTTTCTCCAATCCAAAGTTTCATTGCACAATGCATCATTAGTAGCAGCTCAAGGAATTTTTAACAACTTTTTCAATTTCACCACAAGTTTCCAATCATCATTGGGCAAATCATCCTAAAAAAATAAGAAGAATATTCCATTTTAGACATTAAAAAGTTGTTTTATCAGCCAAAAATGAAAATCACAAATGTTCAATTAGTATAAAATGCATAATAGTAAATACACTGTAAAATTACGTAATGTGGATATCAAATAGCCTTACCCTATAGTTTTCTTTCAATATATCTATGGATCTTCTGGTGAGATGACTCATAAATTCATCCTCCATTTCAAAATGCCTACCAAACATTTTCTGTGCTTCATCAACATCGCTCCCAACAATCTGTAAAGTTCGTATGATAATTCATTAACAAAAACATTTCAAAAAATAGCATCCAAAATCATATAAAACTATTAACATCAAAGACAACTTCTCAAAATACCTTCATGGCCACTTTTTCACCCTTCTTAGCCATTTCAACAGCTTTATGATTGATCTCAATTGAGGCTATTTTTCCAATATCTATAAAATATTTTGTAGGAACACATAATGGCATGCCAATCTATAGATGCAATCACCACATATGGCTTTATACAAACCAAAAATGATACAACAATATTTTACATGCATAAATCATAACACTGAAAAGACTAGGTTTAGATACTGACCCTTGTAATGCCTTCAAGAATATCAACACCAACAATTATAGGATCCTTCTCGTTAAAAATACAATTTGGCAAAATGCTCAATACATAGGGGAAAACAACATCTTCTGCAACCTCATTTTTCCTTTCTTCCTTAAGATTGTCCATATATGCTTTAAACTGGTCAAAAAGATGATAAATAATGTCCACTGCAAATATCTTGACACCAACTCCATCTCCAGGCTCTCGAGCTTTAGGAGTAATTTTGACATCAAATGCTAAAATTGCAGCATACTCTTTCTTCTTTTTCTCAAGCATTACACTCGCACATATGACATCTTTTTTATGCACAAGTCCAATACCAATTGCACTAACTGGGATGCTTACAGCTGGGGTCTTCAAGAACTCAAGTAAAGCCTCCAAAGATTCAAGAGTTGAAGCTTGAACATAAATTCCTTCCCCACTCTTTTCAATCTGAGACATTACATTATTGATATCTTGCATTACTTCTTCCTTAATATCCTCTAAATGATCATTAGGTCCAACAACATATAACTGAGTTCCTGCTATGGCATGCTCAAGACCCTGAAATAAAGTCCACATATATTTGATAAATTCATGCTCATATACATAAAATTATTAGCCTAAAATTTGATACCTGAGTTGTTATCTTGATTCCCTATGCAGCCTTCAACTCCTTATGATGTTGATAAGATTCTTGAAACCAAAAAACATCTTAAGTTATGGAATATATTATATTATTTTAAAAATATGATCAATGTGAGATGGTTTTAGTAATCTAAATTTGAGGTGTAGATTATTGTATTCTAGCATAGTAGATCACAAATACCACTCATTCTCCTTTACTATAAAAGAGCATTTCAATTTTTTTAATGCCACACATACTCCATTAAATAATATGGCACCATAAGGCTTCCAAGAATACATACCACTATGTAGGTTACCACAATGGACCACTCATAACGAACATTTTAAATTAGAATCAAAGTCACCTGGATCTTGAAACCAAAAGGCAATCCCTTGGGTTTTACACCATATATATCAATTTTATCCACCCTCTACCCTGATGTTTCAAAAGGTAACTCCTGGTGCCTATAATTTCTCATACTATCTGACCATTCAACATTTACAAACTATTTTCTATTTTGAACAATTTCTATATCCAAGGTTGACTTGATGATGCTTTAGTATGGTAAGCTTTTACTAGAGTTCTAGTGCAAGTTTGGGATATAACATTTATTATTTGTTAAGTTACCTAATTGCCAGAAAAATAGGGCATTTTCAGGTACTATTCATCCCAGAATCATATTCGAAATCGAATCACCTATGGAATTAGGCACGGTTGGGATTTTTTGGGCCTAAAACAATGTGGAATCATTGAGGTACAAACTCCGGTGACTCCAGGACAGATGTGGCATTTTCAAGAAGTTTCTATGATGATTCTAGATGTAGGTAATATTTTCAATGCACTTTTTAAAAAAATTACATATACGAAGAAGCTACAACATGCTAGAATTAAAAGATTGATTCAACATCATGATAAAGAAAGGTAATCTACAATAAAAAATATAATGCAAATATATAAATATATATATATATATATATATATATATATATATATCAATCAAGTTATAAGATATCAAAACTGTCTAAGAGTATATATATAAAAATAAGAAAAAATGTCATAGTTGTCTAAGAGTTTCCAACTCTTTCAAATACACCATGAAAATTAAGATTCCTAAACAACACATTCAAAATACTGCATAAAGCAGTGGGCCAAGCTGTCTAACAACTAGTACATGATAAACATCAACTATGCCATTTTTTGCAAATATTTTAGTGGCCACTGTGTGAAGGTTCCTTCTTTCTCTTTCAGATGGATAACTCCATCTATTTTGTCATCATAAGAAAGGGGTACATTACTTGTGACCTTTAAAATATTTACATTGGTGTCTCATGTTCCTTCCAAGTTGACTCCATGTACAATAGATAGTGAGTGAATCCACCCAATGCCCACAGGAACACCATCAAACGGATCCAACACCCTAACTTTATCCCCTTGGAGTTTATCAATACATTTCTGCAAAATAAAAAAAAATACACATTATATTGAAATACATAATAATTATTACATAGGTAAGGATTACCCTTATTTACATAATAAAACAACCATTACTTATGTTGGAAAAAAAAATTAAAACCCTAAAATTTTGTTAATTCCCACCATTATTCCAAATAAACTATTCTAATGTCTCACCTGTTAGGACCTCTCAAAATTTTTGCACATTTCCATCCTACTTGATCTTTTCACTTGTATATGACCATTTCTTAATAGACTTTCATGCCAAAATTTTATACCATTTATTTCCCAGGGTCACATAACATGGTTATTTTGAGGAGTATGCAGTTATTCTTAATCATTTTTGTGTTTTTGCAATTTACTGCAATCTTGCAGGTCATCCTCATTGTCTTGGTGGTAGTGCGGGAACTAGAGCAACAAGAATCATGTATACTGTACTCTCGCTAGAAACATACAAGTTGTTCATGGCATGGCAATAGGAAGGGCTCAATCAACCATGTATATCGCGGTCCCTCGGAGGTCTCACCACTTGGTTGTGACTTGGCAATAAGGAAGAGAGTTCAATATAAACTGATCCCATGGTCCTGCATTGGTCCAGCAAGTTGTTCATGACATGGTAGTAGTAAGTGTTTGAGTTACTGGGCTCCTGTGATGGCTTTCAAAGAACATTTGCAGAAAGGCAGTAAGCAATAAAAGTTGGCAACATAATCACCCTGCAGTAATGAGAACAGGCACTTGCGGGTTGACGGTAATGGAAGAAAATGGAATAAAGGTGGCTATAAGCCCCACGATCTTGCTTTGTTTGAGCATAAGGGATGAGGGTTGGTGGTAATCAAGAAAAGTGAACAAAAGGCATTGAAGCTTATCACCATCCTGTGACAAGTTTAAACAAGCTCCCCGATAATGTGGTAATGATAATAAATGAGTAAACATACTTAGTGCGGGTGTACGATTACCAAGAAATTTGAAAGATCTTGTCATTTCATCTGACCGTTGGATCAAATTTGATCAAGGGCTTATATTTGAAATGAATTGAATGATGATATTTTATAATCTCGGGGCACAAACCAAAAATAATGGTGGAATGATGAACATTTTGGCTCGATAAAATCTAGAAATATCTTGACATTTTCTTAGTTCAAAGATTGCATATTGGCTTGGAGAAGGCACCCAGTTCGGTCTGTTCTTAGCGAGCTTCGAATTGGTCAAGTAAATCCATCTCTACATTCTCTGCAAGAAAGTTTGAAGAATCTTTGCTCTATTTCAATTCTTCATGCATTTGCTTGAATTGCAAAACCCTAGTTTATATAATGGCACCCAAGAAGTCTGAATCCACAAGTAAGACCAGTAAGCCTAATCCTGCCCCTAAGAAAAGATCACTGCAGTAATCTTTACTAGATGTTTTACCCAATTCAATTGACAAAGGTTGAAAGAAAGTGTTTAGGGATGTTGTTGAGGGTTGTAGGGATGCCATAATTCCCATTTCTAGCTAGAAACTATTTTGATACTTCTGTCAGAAGAAGGATGGTCAGGAACCAGTGGGCAATCCATGGAAGCTGGATTTGGCCAAGCTAATTGTTTCAAATGTATTTGTGGATGTGGAACTGATTTGTACTCTAGCACTGCACTATCACCCATCTACTAAAATAGTAAGGTTACCAAATGGATCTTCTCAATTAAGAATTGATAGAAATACTACAATTGACTGCTTTATGTTGAACAAACAAGATCTCACCAAAATTGACCTACAAAAGATTGAACAAGAATACAAAAGTTTGAGATGAACACTCAGAAGTGATGAGCTTCTTATATTTATGAGAAGAGGTACAAACAACAGGATAGTTGATATTCCTTCCAATGCAGTCGAACCATTCCCTGTGGAAGATTTTGTAGTCTATTTCAAATGGACCTATTATGCATTGTGCTAAGTACTAGGAATTGATGTTGATCAGAGGATGCCAGTTAATTTAATGATGATGGCTATGAAGATACAAAATTCAGAGGTGAACATTGAGTATGATTTGCCTCATATCTTGAAAAGAAAATACATGATGGATTCATCAGTGTGAAGGAAGATAAGAAACCCATGAACTTCAAGTTTTATTCTTTGGTTTGCCACCGATCCTATATCAAAATAGGAGTAAATGGTCAAGTAAAATGGAGATCAACATGATTGATAAGACAAGGCAAAGAATGCCTACTCAATGTTGGTGTTACATGTGTGATTCTCATTGCCAGACTGGTAACTATACTGTATTTCATAATGAATTTTCTATGAAAATAATGAATTCTTTTGGTAATTGGGCCCCTAGATTGTCACTAGAAATTAGGGTAATTATGAGACCTCTTGTACATAAACTAGAGCAAGGTCATACTTTCAATTATGTTGATTGGTTCTTCCTACCAGAGTACACAATAATTAGGGTATATGATTGCCCCCAACCAACTCACAAATTGCCAAAGTTTGTTTCTGATAGAATTGCATTCTTGGAATTCATGTGGCAAATGATGTGGAGGGAAAAGGAAATGATGAAAAAGCAGAAGAAAGGCACCTTTTTTCTTGATACCACTATCTTTGGATATTAGTCAATTGGTTTGGACACTCTTGAGGAGCTGCAGGCCTATTTGAAGGCCAAGTACTCTTTGGAATCTGGTGTTGAAAGAGTTTGTCACCCTGAAGGTCATATGAACTTTGTGAGACAAGTGATCTTGACTAAGATGGGCATCTCCCATCAAATTATTTATGTTGAGGATGTGATAAGGAACCTAGTTGCTTTTGATGAAGTGTATGATAGGAAGAGGAAATGGGAGATCCTCAAGAAAATTGAAGATGACAAAAAGGAAAAGAATCCAAATTTTGAAGAATTTTTTGCTGAAGAGAAAGATCCTCTAAAGAGGATTAATACAGTGATTGAAAATTTTGAAAGTATTTATACTAAATCTGAAGTACAACCTACCAAGGCTACCAAACTTCTAGTGAAGAGGTCTGCAGGAATTGAGATTCATGAGCTTGCCCCTATTGCCATGTCAGTTCAAGATCCACAGATCCCTGAATCACCACCACATAAAAGGTAGAGAACTGAAGGCATGTCTCCTCTGGTCCCATATGAGATGTCTGAGGGTGTGGGGGATACTGATGAAGTTGCAAATATTTTGACACAATTGCATGATGGAGAGGAAGTTGATCAACCATTGGTTAGTCAAGAAATTGATGCACACAAGCCTGAGGCTAGGATGGAAGAATAGGCCCAAATTGAGCCAGAGCTATAGGAAGATGAAAGGGTGGTGGCATCATTGAGATTTATTCAAGATGATGATTTCATCAAGACTCCAAAGTTTCAAGATTTCTGGTTAAAAATGAAGAAGGAATTTGTTGAAAAGGTAGAAATCAATAAGATGGGTGCTGATGAGTCTCAGTATGATCAAATAACCACCTGAACATTCCAAGAACTAAAAGTTGATTAAATCAATGTGACTCTCAAGGAAGTAAGACAAATGGTCTTGAAGAGTAACATGTTGATCATCCCAGGTCTTGAATTGAAAAAAGTATTCTTTCTTGACTAAGTTAGGAGTCAAGATGACCTTAATCTTGTGTCTAAATTTGATTATGAGCATGGAATCAGTGGATGTGGTTTCAACCCAAAGACAGAGACTCTTGCCATATGGACAAAATAGAAGAACACTAGTAAACCAAGGTTGCTAGATGTTTTTTAGGAAATGAGGGGATCTACTATGGTGAAAACCTTTCAAGATACTTCAATAACTGAGGCCTCTTCTCTTACAACCCATTCTGCCATGTTCACCCATGCAGTTGTAAAAAAGTTGGAAAAAAATTTGTAGGATTATGAGAAAACACAACAAGACATGAATGATGAAGTGAATACGTTGTTCATTGAAAATATGCAATTGAAAAAGCAACTGCAAGATGTGGGTTCTTCCCAGAGTCTGGCAATAGTTCCATATCAACCTTATGTACCACCAACAACTGGTGATGTCACAGTGACAATGCAAGAGTTTAATGCTTTGAGAACAAAATTTGAAAAATAAGTTGAGGACCTTAAGAAGCAAAATGAGGAAACAAAAAATGAGGCAAGGATCAAGGTCCTTGAAGTCTTTGAGAAAATTCTGGAATACAAGATAAAGTTGGTTGTGGATAAACTTGGGGATGTGCATGATTGCTACTCCATGTTATCTCAGGCCATTAAACAATTACAAGAAAACTATTTTATTTTGGAGCCACTGTACCAGAAATGGCAGCCTTCCTTGCATAATTTAGTCATGCTTTGCAGGATACTTCAAAGAAATCCTGATGCTCCTACTGAATTGAAACCCACAGAGCAGATGGTGAATATGATCATTAAAGAGCATCAATATGCCATCATTGAAGACAAAAGGATGTAGGCCAAACTTGAATCTTTTTCTACTTTCAAGCATCAATTTATCCCCTCTATTCTGATAGAGGAAAACAAACTAGTTAAAGGTCTTGATACATGGAAGGTAGAATTCAGAACAACAGTGTTTGTGGTTATGGAATTCTTAAAAAAGGAGCAGGATATAGATACTTTGAGCTTTAACGTGATATTGGATAGGGTCATAGCCCTAGATGCAGGATATGGAAAATTTGTAATTGATGTTAAAGCTATGTTTGATAAAAGATGGAAGGACCATTAGACCAATCTACTCCGAAGTTAGGAATTCAAATGGCCCAGTGACCTTACATTTGATAAGTGGGAGCAGACATACTTGAAAGATTGATGTGTAGCCATAGGTTCAAGTGTAGAAGGAGCAACAAGTAGTTTTACTGGTGTCAACATGGAGAACAAGGACAAAATTTTGATACTTTTTTGCAATAATAGATAGGGGCACAATACACTTAACAAATACTGTAACATGGAGATGAGTACCTTCCCAGGCCTGAGGTCACGGGTGCTCTATGATGACTAACAGATTCAGATCTTGGTTAACTTGCTTATGCCTTTAATTTCTCTTTATTAAACATGTTTAGTTACAAGAGGATGTGATTTATGAATAGTTATGTTGGTTCAGGCCTGAATCTTGTTGCTTCCCATATTTATAAGGGAAACCAAGGCCTAGACAATCGTCATCTTTTAGCAAGACAATTTATATATTCCAATATTATCTATCCAATCATATTTTAGATACAAGACATTACACTACTATGATAATTTAATATTATAATGGGCAAGGATGGTTAAATTTGTGGATATGTATGGTGTTCTAATTTTTTGTTAATATTCAAGTTCATAAGTTGTTTGATTGTCTCCATATTGGCTACTTCTAGTTATTCAAATCAATAGATTTATCAAGGCACATTTATTGTCATTGTGTGGATGCTTTTAATTATTTTCTATTAGAAGTTGATGTAATTCCCTTTGTAGACACTAAAAAATGTCTATGTCTCGATATAACACCTTGTTGACATGACCTTGTGTGTTTTGCCCTAGGTCCTAGGTCATCCAACCTCATCCCACTCATAATTCCAACTTAATAAGATTCCTAATTAATTAAATAAACACACTTTATTTAATTAATTCCCTAGTCACATGTCTCACATAATTCAAATTAAAAATTTGAATTATTCCCTCACCTCTCATCACATTGTGACACATGTCACATTTCTCATCTCCCACTTAATATGCCTTCACATGTCAAACTAATTCAAATATAATATTTGAATTAGATTCCTTTTATTGTCCATTGCACACTTGTCATGTGACTACAATCCCTCTTTGAGTGGGAAACCCTAATCCAACCCTAATTGATCTTAACCGTCCATAGCATCCAACATAACTTTCAATCCTATCTGTCCATTCAAATCAACCTCTTTCTATAAACCTAGCCTCCTCTAAGCCATTTTTTAGAGGGGATGCAATCTAACTTCATACCGTTATGTTGCTAAAATCTTGAGCAACCAAAATTCAACCACATCCATCAATCTCTCTCTTGCATCTATTTCTATCTTCATCTTGCATCTCTCTTGCATCCATTTTGCATCCATCATCTTACAGGTATCGAATCGAGCCATCATCTTGCACATATCATTTGAGGTATATTGAAGGTTTGGGTTTGGTAATGTATGCATTTGTTTCATCATTTCAGTTGATCTAAATTTTTAATATACATTTTGGCACACCCATGGTTGTAACCCTCTTTTTTGCAGGTTTTGTTGTCAAAATTTTGCTTTTCTTAACCCTAGTTTTGTCAAAATTTGCAAGTTTTGGGGGTAAAGTGTTGCAGGTCACCTCCTGGGTGAAAACTAACCTCACCATCGTGATCAAGATGTTGATTCCATGAATTTTGACTATAAATTTGCCTATCTTTCGTGACTAAAATTTTTGAAATTTTTTGAAATTTTTTAGGGCTTCAGGGCCGTATCCATACCATACAGATCCCATGACCCCTGTGTGTATCCATCTTTGGTTTTGTGTTGTAGGTTGATTTTGTCTTTTGCAAGTTTTGAAATGGTGAAACTCTAAGCATCCAATCCTTTATATTCTCCTCGCCACCCCAAATTCCCTAGTCACGGCCTTTGATAACCTTAAAATTCAGACACCACAATGTAATCATCCTTCAGCCGCCCATATCCTTTGTCAGTGCCACTGTTCATTCACAGTCAACACTGTTGTTTTGAAACTCACCTGCATTCTCCCTAAGTAGTCGCTACCTTCAAGACTCCATCTGCCACCGCTAAATCCTTCTTGCCACCAATCTTACTCTTTGGTCGCTTTCAAAAAAATTGGACCCCCAGCTGCCACTCTAAAAACTTCGGTGCCACCACTAGTGGTGGCCACCATTCCAGTCATCACCATTTGTTAATATGCTACCACCACCCACAGTAGACTCTCCCGCCACTCATGCTTCATTCCCCATTGACTGTGTTTGGGCCTCTCCGTGAAACCCTAACCTCCAACTCTCAGCCTGTCCTCGAATCCTATCCTTCGGCCTTAGCCTACCCCGAATACCAAACCCTAAACCTAATCCCTGACACCTTAAATCTTTGACCTCCACCTACCATCAACATCACTACCATCTGAAGTCCATGTCACCCTCCATCACAAATCATTTCCTTCGTTCGGTCTTGTCAGCCTGTGGTCACATTTTGTGATCGGATGGAAAAGGAGGGGGGGTGTGGGGCTAGCGGTCCCCTTATTTTGTTTTTTTCCTTACTCCACCCTTGGTTGAATGACCAAGGGCGCCATTCTCACTAACTGCTAGTAAACCACTTGAGCTGCTAACTATTACATGTGAACAGTTTCTCATAACCATTAGTAGTCAACATCAAACAGTCAAAGTTACCTTGCTTCTCCAAACATGCCAAAGGAGGCTAATTTTTTCTCTTAATCATAACTGGAGTATACGAAGGCAAGATTTTGCAAACAAGGACTTGTTGGAAAGAGGATTCAGAGATCTAAGAAATGGTGGTGATAATTTTAGGTGACTATACTGTTTTGATGCCTTTTTCATAGTTAAAGTCAAACTTACATTTAAACTTCAAACACACATAACTTTTGCAAATTTCATCCTTTTTTCGTGAGATTTTTTTTAAAAGTGCATAGAATTTCATATAAAATCTATTCATACAACTAATTTTTCTATATTAGTTCATTTTTATCAGATTCTCAATTTTCACATAACAGTCTCCTATGCACTTTCACTTGCTTGTTTTTTGATTTGGTGGCTTGTAGATGACCCCAAGGAGCTAGAGTAGCATTCACATCAGCATCTACAGTAGCTTGGGATAGAAAAAAAATTAGGTGTATCCACTTCATCATTCATCTCTTTCATTTGATCAATCAATCTTGTTTGCATCACACATTTCAATTTGGGCTTAAAATGAATATTGCTTTAGCAATCACATCAAAAAAATTGGGCTAAAATTAACCATTGTCTTCAATCACACTTCTTGACTTTGGGTTAAATAAGAACAAGTGTCTTCATTGCTTGGTGAAGTTGCATGTGATTAGTGGTGTGTATGCTCTTCTCATGCACTTCATGTGATCTTGAGAATCAAAAACACCTCTTATCCATTCAATTTTCACACACACATTTCATTTTCTAAGGGTTAATTTACAAGTGTGAGTATGAGTCAAGTGTGTGTGTATGCTCTCTCCTCACACCACAAGGTGATCTTGGAGATAAAAAACATCTCACTTGGTTCTCTTTTGTTTACCCTGCTTAGGAGGCCTGCTTGGAGACACACCACTCCAAGGGACGACCTCAATCGAGGATGAATTGAAAGACACCCTCATTGGGAGTTGGAATCTTATCACTCTTGGCTAGTCCCCAAATAACTTTATACCTTTGGGAAGTGAAGGTGAAGGGTGGGTTACCCCTTTCTCCCGGCTGTGTGGCAGGATTTCACTTTCAATTCCTTAGTCAACCTCGTGTAAACATAGCCTAAGACATAATTGGGCATACCCCACTTAACTAGAAATTAGGCTTGTTGTTGTGTCTTCAAGTGTGTGCTTAATCATAACATTTAAATCTTGAAAGGCAAATTCATCATCTTGTTGGGCATGTGTGTTCATGCATTTGCTTGTGAAATCTTGTGTTTGATATTACCCTAATCAAACTTCAAATAAACAATCACCACATCATCATATTCAACCAACTTGTCATAACACATATCTTAGACCACCTTATGCACATCATCCAATCCTAATCACCCAATTCATCAATTCATTTTAACTCACCTTCATCCTAAACAAAACCCTAATCATATCCAAGTCGTTATCCCATCACATCAACATCATCCTAATCATCCTAGTCATTATCCTAGTCATTACACATCATCCAATCATTCCAAGCCAAATCACATCCCAACTACTTTCATCCCAATCCAAATCCAAATCAACCCAATCAAAAATCAAGACCTTAGTTGATCATCATCAACCATTATCCAAACTTGCTTGAGATCATTAGTCAATCTTAAGTAAGTGTTGGTCAGAATGTTAGTCATTCACAAACATAGAATAAAAGTTACACAACAACCTTTACTCATCTTGAAAGATACGATGAATTCAGAGAATTCATGATCCCAAGTCTCCGTTGATTAGGTCTTAATCTACTGACGTTACTCAGTGGTTGATGTGTGTTGCTGTTTTCCATTCAGGGGGCCTTACGTGTTTCTACAAAGTTCATCATCACTATCTTCAAATATCCTACTCTGGATGTTTGCTCTGCATAAGTCTCCAACAATTCTACCTCTGCACTGTAAATTTAGTCAAATAATGTGCCTACAGGCTGATATTTGCATGATTTCTACCATTATTTATGATTCCTTGCATGATATTTCCAATACTACATGCATTTAACTCAAATATGCTAATGATCTTCAGTTACCTACGTGATTTCAGCATATTTCACTATTTCTACTTGTTATTTATCATGATTTGCAGTTATGGTGATGAATTTATGAAATTAAAAGAAGAAAAAGGTTAAAGAATGAGATTCCCAAAACTACTGGACTTAGATCACTGATCCACATACAAGCTCCCATACATGCAATGAAAAGAAGGAAAACTAGAAATCATACTTCACCAGGACATTCCACAAATCCGCATGATCTAGTGCAAAATCTTCAAAGGAAAAGTTGACAACAACATGTAATGAAATGAAAGCGCTTCCAGTTGAACACAACATTCACCAGTACATATCCAGAAATCAACAGAAAGATTACGTAAAATTTACAATTAGGATGTAATCTGGAACTTCATATCCATTCAGTATGCTCAAGAACAGGTACATTTACAGTGATCTGAAGAAAGAACCTTGACATTTCAACAATTCTATCCTCATTAGTCTCAGTAATCCGATCTCTTAATTGATTCTACAGTAATTAGCCTTAATGCGCCAGATGCGTCTGTGTATTCTAATATATATCCCCCTCTTTAATGCTCAGGATCTGGCCTTTATATAGAGCAAAAAGCCAGAAAACGGTTACAGTGATCCAAGGATCAGGATCCTCTCACAACAATCAACGGTCCAGATGGAAAGCACATGCTTCGTCAGTTGACAAATGCACAGCTGGCACAGAATATTCCAGCATCTTCAACTTGATTCGGTCTCCAGCTGGCTAACAGCATATTTGACAATATCCTCCTCATTTCTGGCTCATGTTGACTCCATGCGCAACTTTGTAATTATCAGCTTCAGCAGCAGCTCTAACAGCATCATGACTTCAATGCTCAGCTTCAGCAGCAGCATCATGACTTCAATGCTCAGCCTCAGCAGCAGCATCATGACTTCCTGCAAGTAAACAGACAAACATTAAGTTCATCATCATGCGGATAAACAACAGGAAGTAAAACGTTTTATTAAACAAGCCCCCAAAAATGTGCAGCTACAGGCAATCGGGCTCCAAATTTCCATCGCTTCATGTTTTTGCCCATTTTCTTGTATATCGGGTTCAAAATATGATCATGATGATCTCAAATTATACAAGGAAATAATTACCCTTCAACCATCCTTCGAATCCGGCTTTGCATGCTCTGCTTGTATGTTTCGGGTCATCATCATCATGTTCGCATCGGTGTGACCACATATGATCAGGTTGACAATATTAGACTTGGCCGACGGCAACAGTATACCTACGCCAAAAATCATGATGATGCCCAACTCTATGTCTTGTATCTAGCCGCAGGATATCATGAACTATGATGCTCCTCCTTTCCGAATGCTCTGATGAAAAGCACATCAGGTTGTTTCGTTTCTGCATATTGGGGAAAGAAAGACATCATCATCATCATCATGATGAAGACAAACAGGAGGATTTGGAATATGATCCTGCTGTTGAGGAAAGGAATATCATGGTGATGTCATCGTCATATTCGGGCTTCAATAAAATGCAAAGGGATGACGTCACCGTCATGTTTCGTTAAGATCAGGGGATAAATGTAATATCGGGTCACCTAAGGAAGATGATCGGGTGGATGAATGCAATATGACCCTTTTGCGGCCAAGGTGATCCTCTCGAAAGATCAGGATGATGAACATCATCATCATCATATCCGCACTGGGTGATTTAAAATATGATCCTGCTGAAAGTCCTGATGACGTCATCAGGATATCCGGGGCTTGTGTTAATCTTTGAACATGACGTCATCGTCATCATCATATTGGCGAACAGGATCATACCCTGGAAAATATCCTGCCAAAGGAGAAAGGTGATGGTGACGTCATCCTGATATTTGCTTCTTCGTTTATCAGGTCGGGATGACGTCATCAGGATATCCTCAAAAGGTTATACTTCTCAGCAGGAGGATA
The DNA here is from genome assembly GCA_027924645.1 of Cunninghamia lanceolata. NCBI lineage: Eukaryota > Viridiplantae > Streptophyta > Pinopsida > Cupressales > Cupressaceae > Cunninghamia > Cunninghamia lanceolata. The sequence continues at coordinate 2,616,673 of BSBN01000160.1, read as the reverse complement.
TCACGAAATGTCGGGTAGACGAATAAGATCATGATGATCTTGTCAACATGACTTGGGAATGAAATATCACCCTCCGCTTTGAAAGATGAGGTGATCATCATGATCACGCAAAAGGAGATCAGGAGGATATTACGAAATGTGATCCTGCCTTGAAAGATCATGATGATGATGTTCACCAGGACTTTGACGTGCGCGCGCAAATTATGTAGATGGCAGATTTCTTAAGCAAGGTGATATTATAATATCAGCATGATATTATAATATCGGGTGATGTTAGAATATCATGATGCTCGCGATGTGGCCAAGGTTGCTTGATGGGAAAACACACTATCACTTAAGATTGACGTCTGGATGTTTCGGGACTGCATGATTTTTACATCGGGTGATAGACAAAGATCATGATGATGACCTTTTGCGATACAAAAGACCGCTCGACGGGAAAAGTTTACTACGACTTAAACTTGACGTCCGGATATTTCGACCTCAAGATATTATCGGGGGGCTTTTCAAATATCATGATGATGATGATCTTGATCATACAGCAATTATCAGGTTTGACCAAAACTTTGACTGTGCATAACTCCCTCATATGGACGAATTTTCAAATGATGTAAAAGGCAAACCTGCATGGAATTTCAAGCTCTTTCTAACCATGAGGTCATAGAAACAAAATATGAACTTTGACAAACTAACCTCATGATGATGACCTACCTCATCCTGACCTTCATGATGATGACGCACCTGACCTATTTTACCAAACCGCCAGAAAGCAGACAACACAAGCCAAAACAAAAGTTGGGTCCCTGTTTTGATAAGTTAAAATGGGGCGTGTTGTGTAACCACACAATAGTAAGTCATCCTATTAAATCAATACAATCAACCCTCTATTACTTAAGTGTCATTAGTCTACCTTAAGTATAGAGAATCAATCCAATCAACCCTCTTACTTGAGATCATTAGTATATCTCAAGCATAGAGAGCCATCCATCAAAAACAAAACAAATCAAATCATCCTAAGGTCTTGAAATTTGATCCCAATCACTCCACATCATCACCTACATTTCTCATTTTAGCCAATTTCATCCCAATCCATTCATCCTAATCAACTCAATCCAAGTCATCCCACCTTGTTATCCCACATTACCCTTACCCTTATCCTAAATCACCCTAGTCACCTACCCTAATAATTCCACCATCATCCATCCTAATTCCTTCAAGTCATCCAATCTCATCATCCTAGTCATCTTCAACATCCTAATCATCATCATCATTGCTTCTCATCATCCAAATAAAACCCTAATCATTTCTGGCCATTACACATCATCATTCTACATAGCCAATCAATTCTCCACATCTATCACTTGTAAACATGGACAGGGTATCTCTAAATAATACCTATGAGAATGATCCTTATGGTACCAAAAGAATGCTTAATCAACTTAGTCAACTTATGTGGTTATATAGAAAGGAAGAAGACCCTGTGTTACTACAACATCAACAATTCCTGCAACATCAAGTCCTAAGCCAATATCAATGCTCCCACATTCAATCACAAGCCCAACAAGTACATAATCCAAACACTAATGCCACCACATCCATACCACAAATTACCCTCACTATTCCTTGAAACACCCCAAACACAAGTACTTCCATAAGTCTACCATCCAATGATCCTAACTCCATTGCCATCATATCCCAACTGCTTTCTTAACAAACCTCCAACATCAACCAATGTCCACAAAACCTTTCACCTACAAAACCTATCATGCCACCTTATCACCAAACCTATCCACATGGCAATCAAATATCGTTACAAGAAGAACATGCAAGTCCAAATGGCCCTATGTACATAAATCAAGAAAGTCCAAGTTATCATATGCAAGACCTAAAATCCTTTGGCAAGGGAGAAACCAACCTAGAAAGTGCCTCCTTTGAGTCACCTTCACCATCCAATCATATGCCAACACATGAGCCAACTAGTCCCATCCCAACACCTTTATCAAGCCCTTCATCACCTTCATCACCTTCTCCCCATGTTCCACTAATCCTTCATTAAAAGATTCCATGGAGATACTTTTAGAGAAATTGGTCCAAGCAAATTTGATTGAGCTATACCCATTCAAAGCATATTCTCCATTTATGATTAAACCTAGAGGGTATAATGAAAACCATTATTGTGCATACCATAGGTATAAGGGCCATACCATACCCACTTGTGTCCGATTTCAAAGATTGGTCAAGAACCTAAAAGATTGTGGTAAGATTGTTTTGGATAAAACCAATCCCTTTAATTCCATTATCTTTCCATCTAGCCCAAATCCTAATCCCGTTATCCATCCAACAAATCCTAATCCTAACCCTGCAACTTCCACTATTATCATCCATCCCCTATATTGTCCATTCACCCATACCCTTGCAAAGGATGTGATCCATTGGCTACTAGCAAGGAATAAAACATTGCCATGTCATAAAACACCTATTCTTGAGCCTCCCCATGAGTCCTTAAACACTTTGTCTAGTCTTATAACCCCATCATGTGATCTACACGCTATCAAGCTTATTAAAGATACTTCCATTTCCATTCAAGAAAACCAAGAGTTATGTCAAGAGAATGATCCTAAGCATGTAGCAACAATAGCCCTTAAATCTAATCAAGATCAAATCATCCCCATCCAATCTATCCATAACATGTATCTTCTTTATGATCAAGATGATATCTGATGCAAGAGCATCCAATGGTGTAAGGGCAATCTTGCATCACCCAAAAAGAAGTTAATTCAAAATCATTGTAGTTGTTTTCATTTATTTCCATAATTAGTGTTTATGGTTCCATAATATCCTGAATAATGATGTAGGACTTTCAGTTTTTCCAAAACTGCTAAAAATAACAAACTACCAGTTTTGGAAAGTTTACCTGCCATTTTAGGAAAGTTTACATTTGGGCATGGATTGAAGCAAAAACTTACAAAAAGTTACATAACAGAAATATAAGACCTTCAGTGAAGGAATCAGGCAAATATCATTTATGAACTGAAAGATATTAAAGTTTTTGTTTTCCAAAACGCCCCTAAAAATTTCTAAAATGGGATATGAGGCATTAAAACATCCCATAACATCCTAAAATGTTGATGGAAATCCGTTTATGAATTTCTAGTGTGATAGTTCAGATTATGAGCTTTCTAGCGCTTAAAACAGTTTGTCAATTGGACACCTAGATCAAACGTTATGCTTCCCGGAAGTTGACCTACTTTTGGAGGTTGTTGCAAATTTCAAAATTTAGTTGGAGGCCGCCAAAAATTGCTATTTATGACTATTTTGGGAACCCTGGGCAGTAGCAAAGTTAAGGGGGAAAGTGTAGAGTCAAGAATAGGTGGGAAAACAAAAACCCTAGCTAATTTGGGGTTGCAAAAGGTAGAAGATTCCAAATCCTAGTGAGGTGTGGTTGTAGAGTGTTGTAGCCCATGGAGGATTGATTCCTCTGATTGTAATTGAGCTTCTGTAATGTAATGAGTTGCCCAGATCAATAAAGAAATATTCTATTTTCTATGTGCCATTTTTGTTGTTGTGTGTTTTATGATTTACCCCCTTCATCAATACCTATGAAGAAGCTATCCATGAGCACCTTGATCCTATCCATATTCCTATAATCCATGAGAAAGACATCCAAATTGCTCCTAGTCATCCTCCACCTAGCCCAATCCATGATCCTACACATTCCACTTGTCATGATGAGACAATTGCCTCCCAAGAACACATAAGCATAGAAGATCAAAAAAATAAGTTGGATCTTAGTGAGCATGATGAACATAATCATGATTCTAATGATCCTTCATCCACATCCACCATTGATCCCATTTCAAATCCACCATATCCTACTAGTCTATCCACATTCATTCATGAGTGTCCCTCCTTAGAACACCAACAACCATTATCCACTTTACCTTCTCCATCCAATAATCAACTCAAGTCTAGTGTCCAGACTACACCTAGTCCTATAGTCAATCGCATGCTCCAAAACATGAACTACCAAGGTGAAGGTTTAGGCCTACATGAACAAGGCATTTTGGAGCCAATCCATGTCAAGGTCCCTCCTCACTCATTTGGCCTTGGATACACACCCCAAGGTCAACAATTTAATGATGTTGGTACTTCCTCCACACTTCCTAAATTCACTTCCTTCCATCATAAACCCCATCATATTCCTAAAACATATGTTGTCATTCCACCTCCCTCATCCTATAAATGTCAAAAGCATGTGACCATTCACCTTCCACCATCCACTTTACCTCCACTACTTCCAACTCCTAGTATCCCACCATCCACTTTTCCACCATTGCTTCCACTACCTAACATACCTATCATTCATAAATACTCTAAATATCCTAATCATGACCAACAAATGCACACATGGTCCAAACATAAAGCTTCCACTCATTCCATCCACCCTATGGGATTCAAAAACAAATATTTGGATGCCTCCTCACATAAAGCCAAAAATCCTAAGGGCCCTAATTCCTTAGGGTAAAAATGAAAAGAATCAAATCAAAATCCATTCAAAAAGCTATCCAAACCCATACCTTCACAAGAAAAGTCCAAAAGAAAAATGGTTTGGGTCCCTGAGCAAAAATCAAGCAAATCAAATGAAGCATCCACCTCTCACCAACCATCCTCTTCCCTCAATTCCACCCCAAAGTCTCAAATTTCAACATCCCACATGAAAAGAAAAAATCATAAAAATACTAAGTCTATGTGGGTTCCCAAGTCACTCAATCCCATCCACTAAGCAAACATCACCATTGCTTCCTACGCCTCCATCCACTCAAAAGATTCCATGTTTATCATGGTGTGTGCAACCGTTGGTCATGATTCCTTTTCACACCTCCATCACCCCATCATTCAATCATTATCCTACATATCTTCCTCATCACCTTCCTATGGTCCATGTTTTTGCATAAGCTTTTCATCCATCCTTGCATAAGTCCTACATAATCCACATCATAATCCACTTCCGTTCCCTCCATAATCCACATCATAATCCACTTTCAACCCTACATAATCCACATCATAATCCACTTTTGATCCCTCCATAATCCACATCATAATCCACTATCTACTTGATCCATCTCACTTTCATGCCATCACCCTACCAACATCGACAAGCACATTTGAGATGGTCCATGTGACATTCCTCTCCAATGGGACTATCACCTTTCATGGCACTAGACACTTGAGTCCCTCTTGTCCATATCCACCTTCTTCCATCCAAAAAGTCCAAAAAAAAAAGAGTAAAGAGAAATCCTTTCGTCCAATGGTGAAAACCTGGTAAACAGGAGCCTTGGATAAGTACCATGATGAAAACCTGGTAAACAGGCATCATACGTAGGTTGATCTTCTATGTTACTTACACTTGGGGGCACCTTGTCTCATCCAATATATCACATTCATCCCATCATTTCCTTTCATACCACTTCCCATCATTATCCATACCATCTTACCATCCTTATCCATACATATTCCTATCATATTGAGTCCATCCATCCTCTCTTCCTCCTTTTGATCTTGATGAAGACATAAGGGAAAAATGTTGAAACATGTTTTGGGTATCTCTTGATATACCTTATCTTGACATTATCCTATGGTCCTTTCCAATCAAATCCTATCATTATCCTCTAGTCATTACCCATTTATCCATCTTATCATCCTATTACCTTAAGCATTGTCATGAAAAAGCCTAAGTCTACTATCTAGAATGGGGCATGTTATTCCTATGCGACATAGCCTTTGGAGATCACATCCTTATGCATACATCCATTGTGAGTTTTTCATCCTATCCACTATCACACATCCCTTTATCCATCCATTTATCATGATCCTTTCATCCATCCACTATCGTCCATCCTTTTTGTCCAATCCCATTCATTCCCTTGCACCTAGACTTGGTTCCCCTTGTCATTGGTATCTAGCATACAGGCTACCCAAATTGTAAATCCATTGACATTCAAAAATACAAAAACCCAAAACATCAAAACATTCCAAAAATACAAAAAAAAATCAAATATCCAACAAAAAATCCAAGCAATGAGATCAATCATCTATCAAACAATCCATCACATCAAATCCATCAAAACAAATCTATCAAACAATCAAAAGTAAATCAAATAACATCATTTAATTAATCCCAGTCAATCCATAACTTGATCAATCCAATCCATATCATCTCATCAATAAAACACAAAATCAGAACTACATCTCATCTCTATCATAAGTGCCTTGATCCCGTGGATATAGGTATGTAGGCAGTCTGGAGTACAAAAGAAGTGCCCAGATTCAAGAATAGATGATATTCCTCTTTCTTCTTTCATCATTCTTATATCATCTATCTCCCACATCATCAATCCAATCAATCACAAATCATTTCTTCAATCAAATCAATCCAAGGAATGATCCAAATGCAAGTCAATCCTTAATCCATACCAATCAAGTCAATCAACTTGGCAAATCATCCAACCACATCAATGGTCTTGATCCTAATCTTGTCATAAACCAAATCAATCAATCAAACATCATCATCATCAACGAGATATATCATTCCCGCATCCTTGTGTTGATCTAGGGATATATCGTTCCCTGCAATGACAACACTATCATCAATCGATCACATAATCATTGGTTTACATCTTGACAGGGGCAATACTTTGTTTGTTTTTGAATCATTTGTGCATACTTGCTTTCTTGCTTGTGTGTGTTATCATTTTCAACTTGCATTTGTATCTCTATCCAACCTAGCTAATATTCATATCTTGTATCTAGACAAGGTTGTATTATGCTGGGGCACGAGAGACACCGTCACCTTGGTCCTTATAGCTTGGTGCATAATTTCCCATGCTATATCAAACATCATGGTTTCTTGCCTTTATTGTAGCATAATGCATCCTTCCCTTTCTTTTATCCATTCCTTTATCTTTCTTCCTTGACCAATCCCTTTTCATTTCGAGAGCCTACCCATGTTTGTCCAACCTGCCTATCCTCTCGAGGGGGCATCATTATCCTATCTTTCCATCATCATCCTATCCTTTTCCTCTATCCATTTCCTTAGCTTCTTTGAAATGATGTTACTTGACACAAATCTCATTATCTTGAACAACATCTCAAAGAGGGGCAAAATGTAGACACTAAAAAATGTCTATGTCTCAACATAACACATTGTCAACATGACCTTGTGTGTTTTGTCCTAGGTCATCCAACCTCATCCCACTCATAATTCCAACTTAATAAGATTCCTAATTAATTAAATAAACACACTTTATTTAATTAATTCCCTAGTCACATGTCTCACATAATTCACATTAAAAATTTGAATTATTCCCTCACCTCTCATCACATTGCGACACATCACATGTCTCATCTCCCACTTAATATGCCTTCACATGTCAAACTAATTCAAATATAATATCTGAATTAGATTCCTTTTATTGTCCATCACACACTTGTCATGTGACTACAATCCCTCTTTGAGTGGGAAACCCTAATCCAACCCTAATTGATCTTGACCATCCATAGCATCCAACATAACTTTCAATCCTATCCGTCCATTCAAATCAACCTCTTTCTATAAACCTAGCCTCCTCTAAGCCATTTTTCAGAGGGGATGCAATCTAACTTCATACCATTATGCTACTAAAATCTTGAGCAACCAACATTTAACCACATCCATCAATCTCTCTCTTGCATCCATTTTGTATCCATCGTCTTACATGTATCGAATCGATCCATCATCTTGCGCATATCATTTGAGGTATATTGAAGGTTTGGGTTTGGTAATGTATGCATCTGTTTCATCATTTCATCTGATCCAAATTTTTAATATACACCCTTTAAGTGACTTACATTTATTGGTCTTTCTCTAGAGTGAAATCCTTTAAAGTAAATCATACTGGTGGGTTTTCCTTCAAATAGAATTAAAACAACTTAGTTGAATAGTACTTACTTGCATGTGTGTGTTAAAACAACAATGACCACCATGAAAGTCATAAAAATAATAAATAGCACTCACCTCAATTCTAGCACCAGTACTACTACTCTGAATATCATGCAGATTCTTGTCAAGACATTCAACATAATCACTATCATCATTGTCCTCAAGTTGTGCAGCTTTGTAGAGAGCTCTATTGACAAGGCCTTTTTCTTTTTGTTCTGCTTTCATATAATTTCTCTGCATGTGGTTTAATCATCATGCAAAAATTAATATAAGTCAAGTAAAGAATACAAAAACTATAATTTTTTGTTCAAAATAACATTTTTCTTTCACTCTTAAATGACTAAGTCAAGGTATGTTGTGAGATTCTTCCTTTATTGTAAGCAACAAATTCTAGTTTATAGGAGGATTCTTATAGTCATGAGCATAAGATTTTCAACAAGAAGGGATAGTCCCAATCCTTCATATGATAAGGAAGACAGTAAAAGTTGTAAGATGGTAGTCCATATCTCTGTCTTAGGACAGTCCATAGCATGGATGGTATAAGAGAAGATAAATAGATACAACAACTAGTAGGGTTTCACCAAACAAAGAGAAGAGATAAAGGCACTATCAAAACCATTAGACAGTGACCAAGAACCCTTGGAATGATAGCAACAAAGCAGATATATATAAAAGTTTGGTCACGTGACTAAAAGTTTGTCACCTGGTCATTTATTTTCCATATTTCTACTAGTGTCCATACAAATTAACATCATTATACTTATTGCATCTCCATCAAAATAAAATCTACAACAATATCCAGTATATACAAAATAACAAGATAATTATTATAACATGATCATCATCTATAATTAAAACAAGTGAGTCAAATATCTATAATTTAATTGAATTTGACAACATCCATCCTGAGCAGTAAATTAAAATCATCATACGTAATAAATATCCATCCAAAAATCATCGACTACTTTCAATATATATAAATTGACAAGTCAATACTGATAAGATCATCATCATATATAACTAAAACAAGTGAATGTCAAATATGCCAGTAGATCAATAACATGTCAAAATGATACATGTCTAATAGTCGACATAAGTCAAAATGATACATGTACAAATGATATAAGTAAAAATGATAAATTATGTAACTCAAAATGATACAAGTCAAGATGATACATGTCCAAATGATATAAGTCAAAATGATACATGTCAAAATGATAAAACTCAATAATATGGTACTACAGGCCATGAAAATGATACATATGATAGTAACCATGAAAAGAGGCATCATAATGATATATCAACAATGATCCATGATGCAGTCTATATGATCATGAACGTCACTGGCTACTACCATCAACTCCCTCATCATCATCATCACCATCATGATCATAATCATCATGATCATGATCATGATCATCATCATCATCGTCATCAGCCTCGATGTCTTCTGTATCTGTGTCATCATCATCCTCTGCCATGTGATCTATACCAGAACCAACATATTCTAGATATATATCATGAAGATCATCTTGATCTTTTGGAAGACCCATGTTCTGCAAAAAAACATTTAAAATGAAAAGTTATTATTTATTTCATGCGATAATTTGATTTTCTGTTATATATCTAATATTAAAACATATGAAACAAAACCATAATCATATTACATCATATCAAAGTGCACATACCATAATAAAATTTCAAAAAAGTTATAGTCAATATGTCATTCCAATGATGTAAAACATGCAACAATTCTAATAAACGTTAGTAAAGATCATAAAAAAATTGTTATACAATTTAACTATCAACTGTAAATTCTATTACATAACCTTAAGTGCCAACCCTCTGCATTTCGTGCTATATATGATTATGTTTGCCTCAAAGATCTTTTGAGAGTTAACTGGTCTATATATCTTCTTCTATATCTTAGACAAGGAACATATAGAACATGATGAAAGGCTAGAGTCCATCCTGACTCTAACTCAAATACAACTGAACCCTCTCTTCTACTGACTACTCTTCTATATGGATCCCACACCTCACCAAGCATCTAGTAGCTACTGAGCTAGGTGGCTGAAATAGATCACACTCCCCTGTCAATATTCTCAGATGAGGAAGGAGTCAAAGATCATCCATCAAGTAGGCCTCTAAAGTTGGAGCATATCTTAGGTGCCAAGGAACTCAAAAAGACAAGGGATAATGCCTAATTTTGGTATTTAGTCCATTGGAAGGGTTTACCAAATGAGGATGCCACTTGGGGGTCAGAGAATGACATGATCAAGCATGAAGCTATTGTTACAACACTGTCCTCAATGGGACTTGAGTCTATTTTGCCTAGGGAGTATGGTGCAGGGCATCTGGGCCTTAATGTAAAAATTGTAGAGTGTTAGTATTTTGGTGTGGTGAAGTCATTTTGTTTGTAATAAGGTCTTTAAGACCATGTTTTATGTCTTTGTGTGTTGGTTCGGTCATTCTAGAGTCAATTTGGTGAAATTTGTAAAAGTTGCAAAAAGTTGTCAAAGCAACTTTTACATTTTTTTATTTTTGGGGAAGTTCAATGGTTAGGCTTTGGTTTTTGGTGGGAAAATGATTGGTTATGATTAGGAATGTTTTAAAATCACTTGTGTATGTTGGAACAAGAGTTAAAAGTTGTAAAAATTTGAATTTTGAACAACAAGGTGCCATGTTTCTATGTTTTGGAAGCCTAATTTGCTACTAAACTATACTGTATGGCTTTGTACAGCCTGGAAGTAGTCAAACATTGATTGGAATTAATGGTACCTTGAATCCTTGTTCTTTGCAATTGATTTCATTAAGTTTGAAGCGAGTTAGGGTAGATTTACTGAAAGTGGTTTGAAACCCTTACAAGGGTGTGCTTTGACTGAAAATAATGCATTTCTCTCCATTTCACTAGTGAAAAGGCCACCAACTCGGTGGAATGGATGTAGGTAGCATGTATTTCATGTTCACAATGTTGCTAGAGTAGGGGATGGTGTTATGTGCAAATTTGGTGATGCCCTGGTCCATTTAACCTCATGTATTTGGCATAGAAGTGCATAGGAGTTAGGGTTTGAAGTAGAACTCTTAAACAATGGTTGGAATTACTTAGAATGGTGTTGACAGATGTCATAAGACATGTTTGAGCTATTGGCATGAAGTTTGGAAACTGAGGGTGTAGTGCCTCTCATTTTGGTTTTCTGATAGACAGTTAGTTGTTCCTTTATATCTAGACATTATGCATTATTATTGGTGATGGATTTATTGTTTTGATGACGCTCAGTGATGTTTACTATGATAACATTGTTGATGCTTATGATTAGTACATTATGCTTATGTTGTGATAAGTCATGAGTTAATTGATTATGTAGATTAGTATTATGTAGATTAGTAAATTACTATGTGGTTTATGCGACTATCTGACGATGTGTTAATGATGAACTTGTTTAATGTGGATATTTGTGATGTGTTTTGTGAGGGGACAATGTAGTATTACTCATGTTGAGTACCCTACTATGCTACGATTCCCTGTCACAGTGTGCCTATTAGATGATTATATATATATATATATATTTATATATATATATATATTTATTTATATATATATATTTGTACTTGACCCTTTCATTTGTTGCAAGTTGTAGGTACCAGGCATCGACTCCACTTGAATTGGCAGGTTTGAGCATGCCTTCATACCAATAGAAGTTGTGGAATGGAGATAACATGATGTTCCCTCAATTTGTCATCATCCTCGATGAGGATGAGTTCTCAGTCATCAGTTGGTCAGATGGAGCATGATTATGAGTCTCTATTGTTCCTTAGTATGTTTTTGTCATAAATGTGTTGGTATGTAGTTTTTGAGTTTTTTTGTTGATCTATTGTTTCATCAAATAGATTATTAATCTATCCTGTTAGTAAATGATATTAATTTTAAGAATAGTAAATATTTGTCTTCAATAGGAATTAAACTAATAATTTTTATAAGATAATAATAATAATAAATAAAATTATAAATAATTAATATATTATTATTTGAATAAAGTTATTCTTGTGTAATTATAAGACACTATTTTTATAATCATGAATTAATTTATTGTAGTGAGTTGTCGTATTTTTCTCAGATTGGGAAAATATCCCTGGTAATAGAAAATTTAATGTATTCAATTGTTGTGATAGTGGGATTATCAGTAACTGAAATGAGGGAGTGGGAAATTATTGGTTTTGGCTATTTTCTTTGGGGGTGAGATATTTGAAGGGGATTTTGGCAGAATTGGGGACATGGAAAGATTTTTGGGGAAAGTTCTAAAAAAAAAGAAGAATTGGAGGAAGAAAGAATTGGGAATTGGATCAGGAGGAGGAATCTAAAACTTGAGGATAAAACAAATTTTTGGGTATGTCTTTTGTATAAATTGAATAAATGTTATTGTCTATGTATGAATCTCCTCCTCTCTGTCCCCTTATCTCTTTTATTGTTTTACTTGTCTGAAAACCCACATGTGCATGCATGTTAGCCGGGGCATTCCTTCAATCTACTATTTTCATGACCTATCGAGTGTGCACATTCTCTTGTCGCCAACTAAGAGTTCCTTGTAATATTCAAATTTGTGTTATTCTTCTGGCCATTGTAAATCTCACCACTTCTACCTAAATTTGCATAAACATTGTAACAAAGAACTCATTTGAGACCTCTGAACTTCAAGAAAATGTATTCACGCCAGTATCATGTGCAATGGGTATCTAAATGACAAATTTTAGAGTGGTCTCGAATAGCCTATATGCAAGGACTTTATTGAAGATAAATTGTTGTAAGAAATATGAACCACTTTCCTCTTCATAATAAACAACCCCTTACTTGTAGGCAACTTGGTTATGCTAAGCGAAGCAATCCGAAAATGATTAGCTTGCACCTAATATTAAAGCCTTTCCAACAACATATTATAGTCTACAAGCTTACCACATGTTAAGACACCTATTCAGAGGAACAAACTTAATTTTACCCTACAATCACTTTCATTCTATCAACAGATTCTTGCCATTTAATGCCTGATTAACTATTTCATTTCTTTAACCTACAATAGATTGCTTTGGGTCACCTTTATTAGAGAGGTGAATTCAAATAAAACTCTGCAATCTCTTCTTTTTACAACACACCCTCAATTGAGATGTCCTAGCAGTAAATTGCAATCCATTCACAATTAATTTTGAAAGTTAAATTTAATCATTATTATTCTGCAATCTTCTATTTTCAATGATTGACTTTTCTCTTGGTCAAGCCTTTTAGGGTTTTCAAAGCTAGTACAAATGAGTTTGTTGAATCTACAGTTCATATCACAATGAATTAGAGGTAGATTCATTATCTGCAATATAGGTGTAATCTAAACCATAGTCTCTTATTTGTCCCATAGATGTTGGCATTTCCAAATTCTTTAAACTTTAGTTTATCATTATTTGAGGTGATGACCAGAGGGACAAATACTAGTTTCAGTTGACAAACCTTAGCCGATTCCCTATGCTACCGAGATCGTCCCCTTTTATATCTGATAAAATCCATTAGTGAATTTATTTTTCCAATGTTCATCTATCTCTGAAGACATCAAACCCATGGATAAAAACCTCTAGAAGAAAATTTAATGATCCTCACATTGAAATTAGTCTGTAATCAATTGACCTCTTAGATGCGTTTTAACAATTAAATCAATGATTTTTTAATTGAAGACAAATGACATCATAATTGATTTCTTAAAGTACACTATAATCCTTGTGTGAGGTGTTACCTAGGGTATATCTGATGTCAATCTTGGGCTGGCCTACCCTCTAGAGTTGTCGCCTTTTCTCTCACCATTGTTTACCATCTTAACTTCTGCAAATAATTCTTCCTGGAGCAAGCTTCCTGAAATCTTTTATGTGGTTTGAGATAACATTTATGGTAGAGAAAATCTATTTCCTTATTCTATTAGAAGATTCATTTAGCAAGTTTCCCTTAAAGTCATTAAAAAGTCTCCCTTCATAAATGACAATATCTTAGAGTTTTCCAAATCGGTTCCAAATAGATATAGTATGCTTCACATAAAAATATAATTCATTCTTTAGTGTGGATTATTTTATAATTTGAGTTTTCACTAATTTAGTTTAGGTTTAGCTTCATATTTAGTTAGTTAGGTTAGATTTTTCTAGAATATGAATAGGATATACTTATTAAATGACACTTGTCTAGGAGGAATTAGTACTATGTAGAAATTTATATTTATATTGTTTGGCTTGAAATAAATAATAAAATTGTTATGCTCATTTGATTATAACCAAGTATTTATATATAATACTAGAAGAATTATTAAATCTATTTTAGATGTAAAATAATAGTAGTCCTATCTTTTGAAAATAGGATGAAGGATAACATTGTTCCTTAAATTTATTTTGCAATTCAATGTAATTTGTCATAATATAAATATTAGGTAGTTATAATTTAAGTTAGTTCGAATTGTAAATTATTTAATTTTATTTAAACTTATAGATCTTGAAAGATTAGTAGATTTATAGAGATTTATATTCTAAATTATTTTAGTTAAGTTAATTTAAATTAGTATTATAGATATTAAATCATTATGTTGTTAATTAATTGGATCAAGTAAGGGTAATATTGTAATTTTAAACTGTATGGGGTTATGATACCTCTAGTTTAAGTTTTTATATTTTGCTCGGTTAGTGTCAATAATGGTTGTTGATAACCTGTCATATTGCTGAGAAATGTTAACCTATGGAGGTCAATAGGATTAACTTAGAAATGAGTCGTATTCTTGCACTTGCTTTTACCCTTTAGTTGTATTGCTCTAGAGGAATAGTGTATTTTAATCTTATGCAACGTTATGTGTTAATAATGAGTTCATGATGTCTCTTGTATGTATGAGGCCTTTGTGTTGGTTATTGAGGCAGATTGTTGTTTTGAGCATTGATAATTGTGATTGGATTTTGTGGTTATGCAAGAGGAGTGATACCTTGCAATGTTATTGTGTACTTGTCATGATGGTTAGGGTTACTGGGAGCATGTAGGAGAGTGGCTTTCATTATGGGGCTGGTACCCAAAGTGGCTTCCTGGATAACCTTTTGAAAGTTGTAATCAAGTGATAACCTAATAATTAACCTAAGAGGGGTTTGGTAGCTATCACATTAAATAAGATAATTGGATGCCTCACCCATGCTTGTAGTGCTCCTTTAGGGTAGGGATGGGATGAGAAGGCCTGGTTGGCATGATTGACTTCCTTGTCTTCACAAAAGGATAGTTGGTTCCACGTGTGTCACACTATGGGGCTAGTACCTAGAGAGGCTACTAGGATAACTATAGATGGGGGTTGACGTCTAGTGAGAGACATATAGGATAACCTATGTCAGCACCATGCGATGACACTGTACCTACTGTAGTTTAGTGTTCCCTCTTGTGTTCTTTCTTCATTGTTCATGTTTACCTTTTGGTAGCATTGCTTGAGATGCTAGTATTATTTATTTTGACTATGTTATTAGAGTCCATGCCAGTCTTTTACCTTTTTGTATTTTCCATCTCGACTATTGACTCTGTGGGACCTCATTGTTATCTCCTAGCACAGGGGGTGGACCTCAGGGTTCCACATGGTTGGGAGGTTGTACTTTATTCCATTAGTTTTCTAGCGTCGTGGTTCATGTGTAAAGAAGATGTAATCCTCATGATTCCAGTTTTGCACCTATATTTGAAGACAGATACTTGTACTATTTATATCTAGATCTATTGTATCAGTGAACTTCAATAAAAGGAGCTTTTGTATCATTAAAATTATGTAATTCCTCATGAAAGATAAACTATTCTGCACTTGTAAACATTATTGCAAATATGTCAATGTATATATCTGATGATGTAATCAAGTTGTTAGTTAAGTTATATGACTAAGCTACGTATGTTGTTGAATATTGATTAGTATCAATAATGCAACTATGTAATCCCTAGAGATGTTAGTTTAACTTGATGCAATTAGATTATGTTAGATTTTGTTCTCGTTATTTCTATTTAAAAAAGAAAGAAAGAAAACAATTCTCCCTTTTTTTTGCTTTAGTTAAACTTATCTCTAGGGTTGCATGGTAGGGCATTACATTTCGTATCAGAGCCAAGTTTTCAAACACTAGGTACTCTGGGTATATATAATCCCATTATGTTTTCTTGGTTTCTTAGATTCTATAGGGTATGTTTTCCCTTTTGTCATCCTCACCTTATAGCCTGAGGTTGTCCTTTGTTGGTTTAGTGTAGAAGATGCCTAGAGGTAGAGGTTGAGATCAAGGTCGGGATTGAGGTAGGGGATGTGGGAGAGGTGGTGGCAATAGCCCTCTTCCTAGTTCCCCTCGTGAGAGTGCTCAGTAAGGTGGGGGTCAGAATGCAGATGATGAGGAGCATGCAGTGGTAATGTAGACAAAATCAAATTTTATTTTCTGTCGGCAAGACTCCACTTACTGGCCACTGATACACCTCAATTGGTCAGATAACCATCGGTCAGAATGACTTTCTTAAGTCTCTCCATGATTAAACTTACGCCGTTGTGACCACGAAACTTCCTTTGCCGAGACTTACTTCTATCGGTGAAGTCTTCTAACCTTCAGCTGATGCCCTGATGCCTTAACTGACATCCCTTTTTATCTTAACCATGACTATGTCGGTATGACTCACTTCTATCGGCAGAACTTTGAACTTGTCTCCCGATATCACAACTCTTCTCGATGGGTGACTCTATGCTTCTTGCTATCAGCAAGAAAAGTGCTATCGGCTACTTTAGATTCTATTTCACCGATACACCGATCACTCCAATGTCACCTTTGACTTTCACTTGTCAGCAAGATAATTGGTGCAGGAGCACCCGGACATGATCAGGATATAGGTCCGCATGATGACATACATGATCAGGATATCGGATAGTTATCATCATGCTGACGGGATAGGCTATTTTTAGTATGTTTGACTTATCATGTAATAAGGTCCACTGTGATCGATGCTTTGTAATAGTTCAGCATAGGAGTATGTGTAGGTAGTTAGAGGCAGTTAGGGATCGGGATAAGAGAGTCTGAGCTGTCCTCTCTCCCAGCCGCTTGGAAGCTCCCAGCCGCTGGGAAGTGATGTTAGTAGTACTCGAAGGATTTGTTATATATACCTTCGATCTGTAGGGTTTAGATATAGTTTTGAGATAGCTTTTGATTTGATGTACTGGTGTTGAGTTGAGATTCAGGAAGAGCAGTTTAGACATTGTGAAGCTGTATCCAGGACATTGAATTTCAATTGAACAAGATCTCGTCTGTTGCATCATCTGTTTGCATCTGTGTTGATTTCATTTCCGTTTTGCAAGCTAATGACTAATTTCAACCCTTCCACCGGTTGATCCTGCAAATCGGTGGAATGGTCCTGTATCATAGATTAGATAGCATTTGTGTTTTCTGTTTATGCATTGTATTGTTCGGGAGATCTGTTAGAAGCATGCTGTAGATCAGCCTAGCATCCTCATGTGCTAGGTCTAGAAGATAAACTGTTAGATTTTTAGTTTGGAGGTGATCCGGCCCGGTCGTCATATGATCTTTGTGAAATTATGCGGTTGTGAGTGTTTTCATGCAGTGGAAGGATACACAGGAGTCTGCATGTGTGTTTCCAGTAGGAGCGAGCCGCAACATCATCTGCGAATCCATCGCCATCTGGATCGGGTCATGAAGTTGGTGAACTTTGCATGTTGCAGGTGCATCATGATGTTTTGAGTTGGATATATACTCAGTGTATATATCGCAGTCAGGATCATCTCTCGGGGAAGGTCATCATCCGCATATCGCTAACGGATGCGGGTGTGAAAGTTAAGTTTTTGGCTAAGTGTTGGAAAGTTCATCAGGATATCGGGTGACGTCATCGTCATCAGGATATGACGTCATCGTCATCAGGATATTGAGGTATCCCCCTGTGCGAGTTTATCCTGCTGTCGTCAAGTGTTAAGGTATCGGCGGAAGTCCGTAGCAGGAAGTTGTGTTAACATCATCATCAGGATAAATGGAAAGAACCGGATGTTCGTTATCCTGTTGAATATCATGATGCAGTTGCTTGTGTCGTCGGGCAGTGAAGCATCGAAGGCAAGTTGTTGAAGTAGAACGTCATCAGGATATTTGGACAACCGGATATTTGGTTATCCTGCTGACGAAGGTGATAGTGAATAACATGATGATGTTGGTGGTGTTAGGAATTATGATGATGATGGCGAAGATGATGATGATGAGGTTGG
The DNA here is from genome assembly GCA_027924645.1 of Cunninghamia lanceolata. Lineage (NCBI taxonomy): Eukaryota > Viridiplantae > Streptophyta > Pinopsida > Cupressales > Cupressaceae > Cunninghamia > Cunninghamia lanceolata. The sequence continues at coordinate 2,598,433 of BSBN01000160.1, read as the reverse complement.
CCTGCAGACATTCATGCTATATGCGAATGATATAGTGTGGATGCCTCTGCATCAATAATTACTATCAGCCACGTTAGAATTTGCTTCACCGATAGGCCAATGACTTTTGTCTTCAGTCAGACTCTTCTCATCGGTGAGCACTTACAAACTCTAGCCGATGCACCAATACTCTTGAATTTGTTTGACTTCAGTGAAAACTTAGTTTTGAGTCCCAGCGATATGCTGATGCACAATTTTCTTTCTCCCTCTTCAACCAAACCCTAGCACATGGAGATGCTAGATCACCCTACTGTGCAAACACTATGTCTGGATCCTCTGCACCGTCGAACACAAAAACAAAATAGAAAACAAAAACAAATACTTGTACAATGAAGCCATTCTACTAATTTCAACAAAAATTGTACCAGTGGAATGCTTCACGATGACATACTGCAACAATGGAAATCATAGAAAGGATAGAAATCTACAGTTATACAAATTTTAGTTATAGGGAACGGAAATCAAATTGATGAAACAAAATAGTTTTATTTCTCCTTAGAACATAACACACTCACATTCACACACTTATCCTTTCTCTCTCTCGATAGTTCCTTCTTCTAGTTGCTATCAACTCAACTTGCTAGTAGTTGGAAAACCAACCGATGCAAATAGTTGGGAGACCAACCGATCCAAAATGGCTTCAAACTGTCCTACTGCCTTGTTTTGACACTATGTGATTACAATATGACAAATGTGTCCTAAGTCACTTGGGACTTACAAATTTGGTTCTAGGTCTTGAAGAACCTAGATACAAACTAAAATGACATGCATTGTTCAAATAGACCTTATTACAACACAAAACATGATTTTCTAGGTGCTCCTGCACCATACTCCCCAGGTGGAATTGGTCTCAAGTCCCCTTAGAGATTAATTTCTGCAAATCACCACCCTACTTTTTGATGTCTTCTTCCAGCATCCATGTGGCTTCTGAGTATGGAAGCCCTTTCTATTTGACTAAGTGCTCAAAATAGGTCTGATTTCTTGTCTTCTTGGTTGTCCTGCTATCCAAAATGCACTCCATTTTAGGTGGTTCCTTTGGTGGTAAGTGTTGCACCCACTCTTCATTGTCTTCTATAGAATCTTCTGCACCTTCTCCTATATCAGGACTCTTATATAATGTTAGATCAACAACATTGAATATAGGTGAAATAGCAATATCATCAGGGAGTTCAATTTTGTAGGCATTAGGACCATATTTTTCTAAAATTTGACAAGGTCCAATTTTTCTCATCATTAACTTGTTGTGGCTTCCCTTGGGCAGTCTACTCTTGTGGAGATGAACCATGACCATATCTCCTATTTGGTACTGCACATCTCTCCTTCGTTGATCCACTCTAGCCTTGATTTTCTGACTAGTCTTGTGTAGAGTATCCCTGACTTGTTGATGAATCTCCTTCATAGCCTTTGTAAATGTATCAACATGTCCACTCCTCTTGTCCAACCCTTGAACATCTCTCAATTCAAAAACTCCTCTAGGATGACTACCATAGACAACTTCAAAAGGACTTAAACCTGTGCTTTTGTTTGTAGAATCATTATAGGCATACTCTGCTTGTGGGAGTACCACATCCCAACTACTGCCATGTTCTCTTGTCAAACATCTCAGCAGATTGCCTAATGACCTATTCACAACCTCAGTTTGGCCATCAGTCTGAGGATGGTAGGCTGAACTAAAAGACAAGTTTGTACCCAATCTTTTCCACAAGGTTCTCCAAAAATGTCCCATAAATTTGTTGTCCCTATCAGACACAATGCTCAAAGGTAGCCCATGAATCCTGATAATTTCTTTAAAGAACAAACGTGCAATGTAGCTAGCATCATTAGTGGTCCTGCAAGGAATGAAATTAGCCATCTTGCTGAATCAGTCTACCACTACAAACATACTATCACAACATGCCCTTGTTTTGGGTAACCCCATCACAAAATCCATACTCAAACATTCCCAAGGCCTATTGGGTATTGGCAAAGGTTGATACAATCCTGTATTGGTCGAGACTCCTTTTCTCTTTGGCATACTATGCAAATTTCAACAAATTTTCTGATGTCAGACTGCATTCTTGGCCAGAAATAAAATCTCCTTACCAGATCTAAAGTCTTATTCAACCCAAAATGTCCACCTAGTCCTCCACTATGTTTTTCCTTCACAATATTATCTCTCATTGAGCATTTACGGATACACAACTGACATCCTTTGAACAATAGTCCATTCTGCAATGTAAATCTAAAAACTCACTATGAAAAGTATTAGCAAATCCATTGCATACCTTGTAGATTTCTTTGAAATCCTGATCTTCTTCATACAATTCCTTGAGTGACTCAACACCCATGCTTTGTAACTATACTTCTTGGACTGTCAACACCCTCCTGCTGAGAGCATCTGCAACCTTATTGGTTATCCCTTTCTTATGCTTGATGGTGAAGGTGTATGCTTGAAGACTTTCCACCCACTTCATGTGTCTGTGGCTAAGCTTTTCCTGTCCATTCAAAAAACTGAGAGCATGATTGTCAGTGTACACAATGAATTCTTTGGGAAGCAAATAATGCCTCCACTTTTTCAGGGCTTGTACCAAGGCATATAATTCTAAATCATAAGAGTACTTCCTCTTAGCTTCATTTAATTTCTCACTGAAAAAGGCCACTAGTCCACCTTCTTGGCCCAACACTGCTCCAATGGCCAGCCCACTTATATCACACTCAATGGTAAAAACCTTATTGAAATCAAGAAGTACTAAGACAGGATACTTGGCAACTTTCTGTTTTAGACTTTCAAAACTCTAGTTTGCCTCTTTTGTCCACACAAACTTCACCTTACCACCACCCTTGATGGTCTCCAACATAGGTGCACAAATATCACTGTAGTTTTTAATAAATTTTCTATAGAATGTGGACAAACCATGGAAACTCCTTACCTCCCCTATTGTCTTAGGTGTGGGCCAATTCAAAATAGCCTCCACCTTTGAAGGATCCATCTTCAGATCACTTTTGGAAATGACAAAACCCAAGTAGATCAACTCTTGTTTCATGAAATCACATTTGTCCAAGTTTATCAATAGCTTATGGTCTTTTAGCCTCTTCAAGACTATCTCTATATATTTCAAATGTTCTTCCTTGCTCTTACTAAACACCAAGATATCATCAAGGTAGACTACCACAAATTTCCCTATGAACTCCTCCAACACCTCATTCATCGGCCTCATAAAGGTGCTCGGGGCATTTGAAAGACCAAAAGGCATCACAAGCCACTTGTACAACCCTTCATTGGTTTTAAATGCCATCTTCCACTCATCCCCCTCTCTTATTCGTATTTGGTGATACCCACTCTTCAAGTCTATCTTAGAGAAATAGGAAGCACCCCCCAAATAGTCCATTAAGTCTTTAATTCTAGGAATAGGAAACCTGTATTTGATGGTTATCTTATTTATTGCCCTGGAATCAGTACACAGTCTCCATTTCCCTTCTTTGGTGCCAAAACAGTGGGGACAGCACATGGACTCAAACTCTTTCTTATTAACCCCTTGTTTAAAAGTTCTTGAACCTTCCTAGCTATCTCCTCATTCTGCTGAGGGGTCATCTTATAGGCTGCCTTATTGGGAAGTACAGCTCCCAGTATGAGATCAATCTGATGGCTGATATCTCTAATAGGTGGTAGTGAGTCTGGTATATCTACTGCAATTACTTCCTTATAACTCTCAAGTAATTCTCTAATCTCCCTAAGTCCTATCTCTCTCATATTTTCTCTTTTCTTCTCCTTAGGTTTCATAACTAGAGAAAAACCTACTCCACTTGATTCTTCTAGTGTTTCAAAGAATTCCTTTTCTCCTACCAGCATTACACTAGATCCTATAGGCTGTGGATCCCCTTCTACCAATGACTGTATCCTATAAGTCACACCATCCTTTTGGAATGAGTAAGCATTCTTTTCTCCATCATGATGAGCCTTTCTGTCAAACTGCCATGGTCTGTCCCACAAAAGATGGAAAGCATCCATTGGAAGGATGTCACACAAAATCTTGTCTCTAGACCCCCCAATACTGAATTCTACCCATGCTTGTTCATTGATGACTATATGTTGTCCCTTGTTTAACTAATTGACCCTATATGGACAGCTATGGGGTATCTTTTCTAATTTCAATTTATCTATTGCTTCCAAAGATATAATATTGTTAGTAGAACTAGAGTCAATAATAACTTTACAGACCTTACCTTGGATCTTGTAGTTGATTCTAAACAAATCCCTTCTTTGAGATGGTTCAGTCTGCACTGGTTCCTTGAGTAACATCCTCTTGATCATCAAGTTTTCTCCCATCTCTGATGTCAAATTCACTTCAGGAGATGTCACACTCCCTACTTCCTCTTGAGTCAATGTGGTTCTTCTCTCATTACTATGAGAAGTTGAGGCCTTCTCTGGACACTTGTAGGTCAGGGTCCCTATCTAATTACAGTTATAACATCTCATATTGGAGAACTTAGATCCTCTACCTGATCCATTTGTCCCACCTCTTCCATTAGGCCTTCTTCCTTAGTAGCCTCCTCTGCTACTTGAGTCCCCAACTTGCTCTCCTTGGCTAGACTCACCATTAGGGCTCTAGTTAGGACTTCTTCCTCCAAAATTGCCTCTACCTCTAAAATTTCTGCCACCTCTTCCTCTACCTTGTTGCTCACCTTTCCTCTTTAGCTTCTCTTCATCTCTTAATGCTACTTGAAAGCTTTTTTCCATAGTTTTAGGGGTCAATAAACTTATCTCATCTTGAATATTGAACCTCAGACCATTTAGATACCTAGCCACCTTAGATTTTTCAGCCTCCATGTACCCACAATGAAGAGTGTATTTGTGAAACTCCTTGGTGTAAGTAGTCACATCCATATCTTTTTGCTTAAGGTTCTGCATTTTCCTATAAATCTACACCTTGTAGTCAAATGGAAGGAACTGGGAGTTGATCTTCTCCAGCATTCTGCTCCACGAAAAGATCATACTCTTCCCATTCTTTACCCTTTCTCCTTAGGTGTAATTCCACCACGTAAGGGCAGTACCTTTGAGTTAAGTTTTTGCAAACTTAACTCTCTTACTTTTAGGAACTTCTTTGTATTCAAAGTAGTTGTTTAGAGCCTCAATCCACTCCATGACTTCATCAGCATTCATCTTTCCACTGAACATGGGGATATCTATCCGAGCCTCCGAAGAGTCCTTGCCAATAGCCTTAATGGCTTCCAGGAAATGCTTTTGATCAGCTGGTATCTCTGCCTCTTCTTGCTCTTCTTCTTCTTCCTCTTTCTCTTCCTCTTCATCTGAACCTTCATCTATCCTCTTTCCTATCTTCAGTGCTATCAATTCTACTTGGAGTGCTTCCCTGACTCCAATTTTGATCTTCTCTTCCATCTCCTTAAATTTCATGACCACTTTGGTGGTCATCCCCTTTAGAGGCATATTGATAGCCTCTCCTTCACTCTCCTTTGCTGACATATACCAAATCAACAATAGAACCTTTTAACTTGGCTCTAATACCAATATGATGAGGAGCGTGTAGTGGTAACATAGACAAAATCAAATTTTGTTTTATGTCAGCAAAACTCCACTTACTAGCCACCGATACACCTCGATCGGTCAGATAACCGTCGGTCGGAATGACTTTCTTAAGTCTCTCAGTAATCAAACTTATGCTGATGTGACCACAAAACTTCCTTCGCTGAGACTTACTTCTATCAACGAAGTCTTCTAACCTTCAGCCGATGCCTCGATGCCTTAACCGACATCCCTTTTTGTCTTAACCGTGACTATGTTGGTATGACTCACTTCTATCAGCGAAACTTTGAACTTGTCTCCCGATATCACAACTCTTCCCGATGGGTGAATCTACACTTCTTGCCTATTGGCAAGAAAAGTGCTATCAACTACTTTAGATTCTATTTCGCCAATACATTAATCACTCCAATGTTACCTTTAACTTTCACTTGTCAGCAAGACAATTAATATCGGCCACGTTAGAATTTGCTTCGCCAATATGCTGATGACTTTTGTCTTCAGTGAGACTCTTCTCGTCGATGAGTGCTTATAAACTCTGGCCGATGTGCTGATACTCTTGACTCCATTTGACTTTGGAAAAAACTTGGTTCTGAGTCCCAGTGATACCCTGATGCACAGTTTGCTTTCTCCCTATTCAAGTGAACCCTAGCACATGGAGATGCTAGGTCACCCTACTATGCAAAACACTTTGTCTAGATCCTCTACATCGTCAAACACAAAAACAAAATAGAAAACAAAAATAAATACTTTTACAATGAAGCCATTCCACTGATTTCGATAGAAATCATACTAGTGGAATGCTTCACGATGACATACTGCAACAATGGAAAGCACATAAAGAATAGAAATCTACAATTATACAAATTTCAGTTACAGGGAATGGAAATCAAATTGACGAAACATAATAGTTTTATTTCTCCTTAGAACAATACACACTCACATTCACACACTTCTCCTTTCTCTCTCTCTCGATAGTTCCTTCTTCTGGTTGTTATCAACTCAACCTGCCAGTAGTTGGAAAACAACTGATGCTAACAGTTGGGAGACCAACCAATCCAAAACGGCTTCAAACTGTCCTACTGCCCTATTTTAGCACTATGTGATTACAATATGACAAATGTGTCCTAACTCACTTGGGACTTACAAAATTGGTTCTAGGTCTTGAAGAACCTAGATACAAACTGAAATGACGTGCATTGGTCAGATAGACCTTATTACAACACAAAACATGATTTTCTAGGTGCTCCTGCACCAGCAAAGAATCAAGGTCAGCCTGAGGGATCTTAGTTACGTCACCTACTCAAGGAGGCCCTTGCCCATCTAGGTCCTAGACAGGAGGTTGATCAGCAAGAAGGGGGTAGGAGGTTAATCAGCTAGAGGAAAGGGAAAGAGAGAGCTCTCGTAGAAGAAGAGAGATGACAATAGAAAAGGAGGCTATCTTGGTAGGCCACATGAGAGATCTTTTGAGGGCACGTCCTCTGACTTATGATGAATCTGGTAGTGGTTTGGAGGCAGAGACCTCATTTTTGGATTTGGGTAGGTATTTTTCCATGCATCCATATGGTAGTAACACCAAGGTGAGATGTGCCATCTTGCATTTCAGAGGCTTTGCTTCCACATGGTGGCATTTGGAGGAACATAATTTGCACTTGGACATTGGTACAGTTTCTTGGGAATTGTTCTTGGAGAGGTATAGAGCTCATTTCCTATCAGATCACTGGAAGGAGTGTCGTACAGATGAGTTCCATGAGTTGAGACAAAAGGCCATGATAGTAGTGCAATATGAGTGTAGATTCTATGAGATTAAGTAGTATGCAAGCATCGATGATGATGAGGCTATGTTAGTTTAGCACTTCATTAGGGGCTTAAATGCACGTATTAATGGAGTTTAGGTTTTCAAACCTAAGACCATGGAGGTAGCAGTTGAGAAGGCCCGTTTGGTAGAGGTAAATTTGGCTATGGCTCTTGGAGGTCATACGGGTGTACATATTGGTAGTGTACCTTCTTTAGGCTTTGGATCTTGAGGTGGTCAAACACAAGTAGTAGATTCTTCTAGAGGCTATCATGATCCTGCTAAGGGTGAGTAGTAGCAGCAATAGTAGTATTCTCATTCTCAACCAAAGAATTCTCAACCTCAACAGGGTAATAGATTTTAGTCTAAGAAGAATCAGAGTTGGCAGCGAGCTAGACGTGATCGTATTGATCAATCATCTCAGAGCGCATAGTCTATAGTTCAAAGAGATAGTTTTCAACAATCTAATGCTTTCTCGAGTGGCAGAGGTTTCAATAGAGGTATAGGATGTTTCTCTTGTGGCCAGCAGGGCCATATTGCCAGGCAGTGTCCATAGAAGAACACTACAGGATTTGGTCAGAGGCTGGCAGCTTTAGAGCCAATCGTAGGTAATATAGGGAGGTCTCATAAAGTGTTCATAGCAATTGAACATTGCTAGGCAGAGCATTAGGGGACAGTCTTGGAGGCCGCAAGTAGAGGATAGGAAGCTTTCTATGGATCTCGTGCAAATTCTACAGCATCAGGAGTAGACCCTCAGGGGTAGGGCATAGAGCAGGTAAGGGTCTAATGGGATCCTAATGTTGAGTCTTCAGTTCTCAAGAGGTGGTGTTAGGATGTGATATCTTTACCCTTATCTTGTTGCAGGTTTCCAGGAGTAAGCCTGATCCTGGGGGGGAGGATGTAGTGCCCCTCATATTGGTTTTCTGATAGACTGTTAGTTGTTCCTTTATATCTAGACATTATGACATATTATTGGTGATGGATTTATTATTTTGATGACACTCAGTGATGTTTACTATGATGACACTGTTGATGCTATGATTAGTACATTATGCTTATGTTGTGATCAGTCATGAGTTAATTGATTATGTAGATTAGTTTTACTATGTGGTTTATGCGACTATCTGACGATGTGTTAATGATGAACTTGTTTAATGTGGATATTTGTGATGTGTTTTGTGAGGGGAAAGTGTAGCATTGCTCAATGTTGAGTACCCTACCATGCTGCGATTCCCTGTCACAGTGTGCCTGTTGGATGATTATATATATATATATTTGTACTCGACCCTTTCGTTTGCTATAGGTTGCAAGTACCAGGCATCGACTCCACCTGAATTGGTAGGTCTAAGCATGCCTTCATATCAATGGAAGTTGTGGAATGGAGATAACATGAGGTTCCCTCAATTCGTCATCATCCTCGATGAGGATGAGTTCTTAGTCGTAAGTTGGTTGGATGGAGCATGAGTATGAGTCTCTGTTGTTCCTTAGTATGTTGTCGTCGGTAAATGTGTTGGTATGTAGTTTTTGAGTTGTTTTGTTGATCTATTGTTTCATCAAATAGATTATTAATCTATCCTATTAGTAAATGCTATTAATTTTAAGAATAGTAAATATTTGTCTTCAATAGGAATTAAACTAATAATTTTTATAAGATAATAATAATAATAATAAATAAAATTATAAATAATTAATATATTATTATTTGAATAAAGTTATTCTTGTGTAATTATAAGACACTATTTTTATAATCATGAATTAATTTATTGTAGTGAGTTGTATTTTTCTCAGATTGGGAGAATCTCCCTCGTAATGGAAAATTTAATGTATTTAATTGTTATTATAGTGGGATTGTCAGTAACAGAAATGAGGGAGTGGGAAATTATTGGTTTTGGCTATTTTCTTTGGGGGTGGGATATTTGAAGGGGATTTTGGCAGAATTGGGGACACGAAAAGATTTTTGGGGAAAGTTCTAGAAAAAAAGAAGAATTGGAGGAAGAAAGAATTGGATCGGGAGGAGGAATCTAAAGCTTGAGGATAAAACTAATTTTCGGGTATGTCTTTTGTATAAATTGAATAAATGTTATTGTCTATGTATGAATCTCCTCCTCTCTATCCCCTTATCTCTTCTGTTGTTTTGCTTGTCTGAAAACCCACATGTGCAGGCATGTTAGCCGAGGTATTCCTTCAATCTGCTATTTTCATGACCTGTCGAGTGTGCACATTCTCCTGTCACCAACTGAGAGTTCCTTGTAATATTTAAATCTGTGTTATTCTTCTGGCCATTGTAGATCTCACCACCTCTACCTAAATCTACATAAACGTTATAACAGAGAACTCATTTGAGACCTCCAGACTTCAATAAAATGTATTCACGCTAGTATCATGTGCAATGGGTATCTTAATGACAAATTTTAGAGTGGTCTCGAATAGCCTGTATGCAAGGACTTTATTAAAGATAAATTGTTGTAAGAAATATGAACCACTCTCCTCTTTGTAATAAACGGCCCCTTACCTGTAGGTAACTTGGTTATGCTAAGCAAAGCAATCCAGAAATGATTATCTTGCACCTAATATTAAAGCCTTTTCAACAACATATTATAGTCTACAAGCTTACCACCTATTAAGACACCCATTTGGAGGAACAAACTTAATTTCACCCTGCAATCACTTTCATTCTATCGACGGATTCTTGCCATTTAATGCCTGATTAACTATTTCATTTCTTTAACCTATAATAGATCGCTTTGAGTCACCTTTATTAGAGAGGTGAATTCAAATAAAAATCTACAATCTCTTCTTTTTACAACACACCCTCAATTGTGACGTCCTGGTAGCAAATTGTAATCCATTCACCATTAATTTCGAAAGTTACAGTTAGTCATGCTTATTCTGCAATCTTCTATTTCCAATGATTTACTTTTCTCTTGGTTGAGCCTTTTAGGGTTTCCAAAGCTAGTACAAATGAGTTCATTGAATCTGCAGTTCATATCACAACAAATTAGAGGTGGATTCATTATTTGCAATATAGGTGTAATTTAAACCATAGTCTCTTATTTGTCCTGTAGATGTTGGCATTTCCAAATTCTTTAAACTTTAGTTTATCATTATTTGAGGTGATGACCAAAGGCACGAATGCTAATTTAAGTTGACAAACCTTGGCTGATTCCCTATGCCGCCGAGATTGTCCCCTTTTATATCTGATAAAATCCATTAGTGAATTTATTTTTCCAACATTCATCAATCTCTGAAGACCTCAAACCCATGGACGCAAACCTCTGGAAGAAAATTCAATGATCCTCATGTTGAAATTAGGCTGTAGTCAATCGACCTCTTTGGAGACGTTTTAACAATTAAATCACTGATTTTATAATTGAAGACAAATGATATCATAACTGATTTCTTAAAGTACACTGCAATCCTTGTGTGAGGCATTACCTAGCATAATTATGATGTCAATCTTGGGCTGGCTGACCCTCCAGAGTTGTCACCTTTTCTCTCACCATTGTTTACCATATTAACTTCTGTAGATAATTCTTCCTGGAGCAAGCTTCCTGAAATCTTTTATGTGGTTTTAGAGAACATTTCTGGTAGAGAAAATCTATTTCCTTATTCTGTCTGAAGCTTCATTTAGCAAGTTTCCCTTAAATTCATTACAAAGTCTCCCTTCATAAATGACAATATCTTAGAGTTTTCCAAATTAGTTCCAAATAGATATAGTAAGCTTCACATAAAAATATAATTCATTCTTTAGTGTGGATTATTTTATAATTTGAGTTTACACTAATTCAGTTTAGGTTTGGCTTCATATTTAGTTAGTTAGGTTAGATTTTTCTAGAATATGAATAGGATATACTTATTAAATGACACTTGTCTAGGAGGAATTAGTAATATATAGAAAATTATATTTATATTGTTTTGCTTGAAATAACTAATAAAATTGTTATGCTCATTTGATTATAACTAAGTATTTATATATAATACTAGAAGAATTATTAAATCTATTTTAGATGTAAAATAATAGTAGTCCTATCTTTTGAAAATAGGATGAGGGATAACATAGTTCCTTAAATTTATTTGGCAATTCAATGTAATTTTTCATAATATAAATATTAGGTAGTTATGATTTAATTTAGTTCGAATTGTAAATTATTTAATTTTATTTAAACTTATAGATCTTGAAAGATTAGCAGATTTATAGAGATTTATAATTTAAATTGTTTTAGTTAAGTTAATTTAAATTAATATTATAGATATTAAATCATTATGTTGTTAATTAATTGGATCAAGTTAGGGTAATGTTGTAATTTTAAACTGTATGTGGTTATGATATCTCTAGTTTAAGTTTTTATATTTCACTCGGTTAGTGTCAATAATGGTTGTTGATAACCTGTCATATTGCCGAGAAATGTTAACCTATGGAGGTCAGTAGGATTAACATAGAAATGAGTCATATTCTTGCACTTGCTTTTACCCTTTTAGTTGTATTTCTATAGAGGCATAGGGTATTTTAATCTTATGCAGTGTTATGTGTTAATAATGAGTTTGTGATGTCTCCTATATGTATGAGGTCTTGGTGTTGGTTACTGAGGCAGATTGTTGATTTGAGCATTGATAATTGTGATTGGATTTTGTGGTTATGCAAGAGGAGTGATACCTTGCAATGTTATTATGTACTTGTCATGATGGTTAGGGTTACTGGGAGCATGTAGGAGAGTGACTTTCATTGTGGGGCTGCTACCCAAAGTGGCTACCTAGATAACCCTTTGAAAATTGTTATCAAGTGATAACCTAATAATTAACCTAGGAGGGGTTGGGTAGATATCACATTAAATAAGATAATTGGATGCCTCACTCATGCCTATAGTGCTCCTTTAGGCTAGGGATGGGATGAGAAGACTTGGTTGGCATGATCAACTTCCTTGTCTTCACAAAAGGATAGTTGGTTCTGTATGTGTCACCCTATGGGGCCGGTGCCTAGAGAGGCTGCCAAGATAACTATAGATGGGGGCTGACATCTAGTGAGAGATAGCCAGGATGACCCATGTCAGGACCATGCGATGACACTCTACCTACTGTAGTCTAGTGTGCCCTCATGTGTTCTTTCTTTGTTGTTCATGTTTGCCTCTTAGAGCATTGCTTGAGCTTCTAGTGTTATTTATTTTGACTATGTTGTTAGAGTCCATGCCAATCTTTTACATGTTTGTATTTTCCATCTTGACTATTGACTTTGTGGGACTCATTGTTATCTCCTAGCACGGGGGGTGGACCTCAGGGTTCCACATGGTCAAGAGGTTGTGCTTTATTCCATTAGTTTTCTGGGGTCATGGTTCATGTGCAAAGAAGATGTAATCCTCATGATTCTAGTTGTACACCTATATTTGAAGATAGATACTTGTACTATTCAGTAAAAGGAGCTTTTGTATCATTGAAATTATGTAATTTCTCATGAAAGATAAACTATTCTGCACTTGTAAACATTATTGCAAATATGTCGATGTATATATCTGATGATATATTCAAGTTGTTAGTTGAGTTATTTGACTAAGCTATGTATGTTGTTGAATATTGATTAGTATCAATAATGCAACTATGTAATCCCTAGAGATGTTAGTTTAACTTGATGCAATTAGATTATGTTAGATTTTGTTCTTGTTATTTCTATTTAAAAAAAAAAATCTCCCTTTTTTTTGCTTTAGTTGAACTTATCTCTAGGGTTGCATGGCGGGGCATTACAAAGGGGTTGAGGACCTTATGGTGAACTAGTTGAACAAGCCTAATTAGAGCTTTTGTCAAATGGGATAGTCAATTTTAGAGCCTTGTGTTACAAAACAACCATACCTAAGTTTTGGATATGTTCAAGAACTCCCAAAAGGGTACTCAAAATAGTTTTTAGATTGTGCGTTTGAATTCTTCTCTGAAAGTTATGTCAAAAAAAGCCAATTTCTAGTCCTACTTGGCCTAGAGTCAATTTGGCAAGAGAACTATTGAAGTTTGCTATCCCTAAGTTCTTGTGCATTCCTAACACTTATTGTTTGTCATCCTCATTCCATTGAGAGTCCTCCTAGTGTTGATTTATCTGTTGAAGCATAAATGACCCATTAGGGGTTGAAACCTAGTTTGCATCCACTGAAGGTTATGAGTAAGAAAACACCAAATCTTGTTGTGAGATGTTGAAATCTTGAAACCACCTATGCTCTACATCACAAGGAAGCACTCCTTGAGATACCATGTTTGAGAGAAAAGAAGACAAATCAAATCAACATGGGACTAAGTTACTCAAATGATACAATTCATAACTTAAATGAGGACACTTAAGAGATATTAAAAGATCATGGTCATTAATTAAAAGATGTGATGAAAATAAGGCATGAATGTCACCCACTACCCTTTAAGGAAAAAAATATTTTTTCCTCAACATAAAATAATGGGACAATTGAATGGGATCTAAGGCCAACAGAGAAGTGTTGTGTGGTTACACAACACACCCCATTTTGACTTGATAAAATAGGGACCCAACTTTTGTTTGGCTTTTCTTGTGTTTTCTACTTGCTGGCAGTCTGGAAAAAGTAAGATAGTACAGATGATCCTACATAGTGGGACTAGGTAAGTCATCATGATGAGGTTAGTTTTTCAAAGTTAAATTTTCATGTCAATGACCTCATGGGTGGATAGAGCACAAAATTTCATGCAGGTTGGCCTTTTGGATCACCCTGATATTCATTAGGGAACAAAAGTTATGATGAGTCAAAGATCTAGTCAAACCTGATATTCCAGGGGGAGGATCATATTTCTCAATATTAGTCATCTTACAAAAGATCACCCCGATCCAAAATATCACTCGTTACTCTGAACATCCAGACATCAAATTTATGTGATAACGATACTTACCCATAGAACAACATCATGTATTTTGCAAGGGTCATATACCTGAACACCACCCGATATTCATAATATCACCTCGATATTTGAAATATCTACCTGTCGCAAAATATCACCCCGAACTAATGTCCTGCTGACATCATCCAAACTTGATAATCAAAGAAATAAACATACCGATGACGTCACCATCCTTTTTACCTCGCGGAGGTATATTTCCAAACATGACCCTTCCTACATAACATGATGATGATGTCATAATGCGACAACGATGAACCAAGTCTTTATCCTGTTGACGTCACCCTGAGATTTCAACAGGAGGTCATTTTAGTCCAGGGGGTGATATTATAAACATCACCAAAAATTCAAAACATCCCCTGATATTTTGAATATCTACCCGATATTCTCAACCCAACCTGATGTTTTGACATCGGTCTTTCTACCTAAAATGGATGATCATATTATACCAAGGGGGTCATATTCTCAATATCACCTGATATTCAGAATATCACCCTATCCTGTGAAGATCACCCCACGCCTTGCCGCCATAACATTAAATGCACTCAGATATGGTAGGTGGTTCCCACCCATTACGAACCTGATACATACACTTGGTAGGATCCAAAAGTTTCGTACGAGAAAATCAGAGGTTGCATTTAATTCACCCTAATTTGCCTGAGTGGAGAGGTTAAAAGTGATTTATAGATTTATTTCATACTTACCTTGCGATAAAACAAATTTTTATAGCACTCCGAGGTTACAAATCCTCCTAAGGCTACCTGTGGACGCATAGAGCTTGAATTAGAATGGGATACGAGAGCACTGTTGGTAATTGAGTCCCTTTCATAGATATCAACATAATTAAGAAGATAAGCACATCAGGTAACTAATGGAAACCATCTAGTTGTCATATTCTGCATATCTAGGTATAATGAGGACTTTTGGTTTTAAATTCCAAATTATGCATGTTAGGATAAATGAGGTGTGGAAAGAATAATAGTATGCATGATGAATAATGAATATGTAATGTATATGCATGTTTATATATTTATCAATTGTAAGACTAGGTTGTGTTAATTGTAGGCATCCATGGTAGATAAATGGCTGGCTAAGTCAGAGGTAGAGTTCTTGAAGCTAATGTTTGCTAATCCTAATGGTGTTCAATTCAAATACGGTGCCATTACAGACACACACCAAGGGAATATAGATCTGGCAGCCTGGTCAGTCAAAATGAATGATGAAAAGAGTAGCAGCACCTTGCTGGATGCAGTATTCATATCAAGAATGTGGAGTGTAGCTAGTTTCCCATATTCTATGGAAACCCCTGAGCTGGTTATTGAATGTGCAAGGAATTATAACCCACAAACCAGGAGGGTAGAGAAACATGGCAGAATATATGCTGATCTGTCAATCAAGGGTATTGCTACTACATTTGGTTTTTCATTGGGCAAGAAGGTTGCCAACATAGACCTGAAGAAGTCAGAAGTAGAGTACGAGAATAATAAGAAGTCTGCCAAGAAGAAGATGTATCAATGGAGGGTGAAGAATAGTCCCTATCCAGCGGCAGTTAAACTTCCTGTACATTTGTATAAGTATGACTTTGATGAAGAGTACCAATACATGATAGCCCTACTCAGAAGAGTGACAGGCCAGCCTGATGTTGGAAGATTTAAAGACTAGATGTATGCAGTCATCCTGATGTGCCTATACATAGATAGAAAGCCAATGTGGGCTAAAATGATAAGTGATGCTCTGGATGAGCAGCTGATGAATCTAGGAGGTCCAGATTGTTGCTTCTACATGACATCATATATAGTTTATTCATGTGCCTATAAGGGTACATTTGATGCCTTGATCACGAATGGAAAAATTGGAGGCACAACCAATGATGCACACATATGGGATCATCATCCCTAGTTACAAAGAGTTAACTACCTCCAAGATTATAAATTGGTGAATGATGCATTCTCTATGCATCTAGTAAGGACCATGGAGGAAGACAGAACTAAGAGGCTGAGCATGGAAGCTCAGAAGGTAATATATAGGCATGGGGCCTAGTTCATTTAGTTTGTAACTTTTTCATACATTAGGATTGAAGGATTTATAGAGCACCCTCTCATGCTCCCAAGATATCCAACTGATGCTGTAGTGTTAATGGAGTTCATGAGGTAGGTTGAAACAATATTGGATGCTTATAAAGCTAATAACAAGCTTCCCCCAGTATTGTTTCCACTAACAATGGGCTGGTATATGTACCCAGACAGTGAAAATATTAAGAAAGCCATAGCTAGCTTAATAATGACGAATTTCCAGCCATTTCCATTAATAAGATCATATGATCCTTATGGAAGGATGCAGAAGATCATGGGACAGCCCATTCACCAAAGGAATCTTGAAGATTTCTGGGCGGATTGTGAAGATGAAGCTAAAGCCAGAAGAGGAAGATACCAAAGGTTAACACTTAATCAAATCAAGACCTTTGATTGCATCTCCATCCCAGCACAACTGAAGAAAGATGATGGAATGATAATAGCTGATGAATATGAAGAGAAAAAGATATATAATGATACCATCTCTACACCAAATCTCACTATACAGGAGGATATCTCCCTAGATCCATTCACAGGCAAGATATTACAGTTAACCCAAGCGTGGGTGGATGAGAAGACAAATGTACTAAAGAAAAAAGGAGTGGTCATCACTGTTGATAATAAGAAGAAGAGACAAGAAGTTCCTGAGGGTGAATTTGATGATTTCCTGGTTGAGAAGAGGAAATCCAAAGGAGAGAAGGCACCACCTCTTGAAAAAAGCAAGAGGTCTTCAAGAGGTAAGAAGACTGATCCTGAACCCAAAGGGGTTATAGTGGAAAGAGTGATAGTGCCTGTTGAAGATGCATCAGGATTTGGACAAGCATCAGCATCATCAACACAGCCTCCTCAGGATAAACAAAAAGCCAAACAAATCTAGAGGCCAACTGCACAGACTACTATTGCATATGAGGAAGATCAAGCCTCACAAAAGAATAAAGAGAAGGATATTCCTCTTAAAGAAGAATCTGAAGAAGAGGGAGGCCCCATATCCTTCACAAGGAAAAGAAAAGCACCTCAGGTGATAGCAACTACACCTAAGAAACCAAGGACTTCTATGAGAGGTGAAATAAGACAAACTCCCATAATGTTGAGGGGAGCAGGTGGGGAAGTGTTTAAGAAGGAATTGCAACATAATGTTCCACTTCCCACCATTCTGAAGTTTAAAACTGAACAAGCAGAGGAACAATTGAAAGAAACCTCCAAAGTACTTCAAAGTGGTCAAGTTTCATTAGATGAGACAGTTGACTTATCTGTGGAAACCCTTGCTACTAGCACTCAGATAACTCCTCATGGAACTCCATCAGTACAAATAGTGTTAGAAGAGATGAAGCAAGTGGAATCAAGGAAAGAGAAGAGCCCAAAAAAGGTAGCCCAAGAGATGGGGCTGGATACCTTAGTTGAACAAGTTACAAGTCCTGCAGTAATTGATCTCACCTATAGACAAGATGCAAGTCCTGAAAATTGAGGAGGTACACAGGATAAAGAAGAAAATATTGAGAAAGTAAAAATGGCAGAGATAGAAATCCATACTTTGGATATGGGTGAGCAACAACAAAAGGAAGTACCTGTTGGGCCCAAAACAATAGACATCCCACCAAAAGACAAGGAGGATAAAGAAATATCAAGTCCTGATGACCATAAGGTTCAAAAAGTAATCGTTACAGCTGCAGAACAAATTGCAATTGCAGATCAGCTGGAGGAGCCTAGGGTAGATATAGTAATATCTATAGAAACTAATATGCCTCATGATGAGGAAATCACTAAGGTAGATGAGACACCCATGGAGGAAGCAAAAGATCAAGATCAAGATAAACATGGAGATGATCAACAGGATCACCCTTTAGAAAAAGAAGGTCCTCAACAGGAGGATATACCCAAAGATCACCCTCATAAGGAGCATCATGAGGAAGAAATAAGGAGATCACCCTCACCATCGCACATGATGATGGATACCGGAGATTAGGGCTATCATCATGATGATGATGGAGACCAACAACTAAAGGATCAAGTCCCTTCGTGGCTCGAGAAAGAAATTGGTATAGAACCAGGTATAGAGGCACAAGAATTTGATGTGTCTACATTGTTTTCAGAAACATTAATAAAGCCTAAGAGCAAGGCAAGATTAACTTCTACAATAAGAAGGGATCCTAATACAAGCAGGAGGATGGCACAGTTAGCAATCCCTACAGTTGATAAAGAAAAGGGGAAGATCGCTCTGGATGAATTCTAGATTAGCACAGTTGATCTTGGATTTGATAATGAGGATCAAGAAGGCCAAGAAGGTAAGGACATTATTAATTCATTAACTCAAAGAGTTAAAAGAGAGAAAGAGAATAATAAGCAGCATAAAGAGCACATTGCTCAGCTACTTGCATATATAAGAGGGTTAATTAACCCTGACGATACATCTAATGATCATGTAGTCCCATTGAATGCTATTTCTCAGGAGGAGGTCAACAAGTTGAACTTCATGAAGCATGAATCAACAATAATTTTGAAATGGATGTCATCCACACTCGATGGAGCTGAAGAAGTGGCAAAGGCCTCTTTGAAGAGGTGGAATTCTTTGGGCACCTCCAGGAGAAAAGTAGATAAACTGCAGATGGAGATCGGCATGAGGTCATTTATATTAGAAAAGATCATGAGCATTTTGGATGAAATGAAGAGGATTGATCCACAGATCCTAATAAGGAATCAGGTACTGAATAATAACATAGCCCTATTGATTGGTATCTAGAATAAGGACATCAGATTTGAATGTGATGTGCTTAAAAGATGCAATAATAAACTAAGGAATATCAAAATGAAGCTACATGATATGATGTCCCATGAGGCAGAAGTTTTGGAAACATTAGAAGGAGATGCAGAAGGAAAGATTGAAAATCAAGATGAAGAGTTTGTCATCAAAGCTCTACATAGTAATTTCCAGCTAGTTGCTGAAGACCCTGTCAAACACCTGACGGAAGAAGTGCTGGATAAAGTAATGAGAATAAAGGTCAAGGTGGAAGATTATAATGAAACATCCAGCAGCAGGAGGAATAAGTTGGAATCTCTCTGGAGCAAATATGAGGTACATAAACGTGCCATCACCAAAGCAAGAACTCAGGATGGTGGAGAATTGGAGAAAATAGTGCAAGCATATGAGAATATCAGGATAGCTATGCAACTCCATATTCAAAAGGACGATCATGATGATGATGAAGATAGCGAGAATGGTGAAAGCCATGATGATGACAAAGAGCTTGATGAGGATGCATCATAAAGAGAATATATGCATCAGATACTTATGAAAGTATAAGTTGTCTAGATGGTTGCCAGCTGGCAACCTGTGCTATGTGGAAACATTGACAAAGTCAAAGAGAAATGTGAACCATAGATTTCAATAGATAAATCTTGATCGTGGATCAATTGTAACCGCTCCCTCATCTTATTCTATAAAAGGTGCAGGGATGCCTCATTTTAAGACATTCAAAACTTAATTGAAATCTGTTTGTTGAAATATTCAGGGCTTATTTCAAAGTTGTTGTATACATATATGTTCTTGCATACTTAATGAATGAGAAGACTGTTTTGATTACAATCCATCATAAATCTTGAGTAATCAGTGTGTGAATTCTAGATATATGCTTTGATTTGCTGCGTCCCTTGGAGTGCATATCAACTTGCATATGTTATCTTCATACCTTTCCTTTGAAGTTAGCATCGACTGTATCTAGCTGTGGAATGTCTTGGTGAACATATGGTTTGATTTCTACTCTTCATGACTGTATCTGATGTATATGTGGTTCAATAGCTGAAGGTTCAACATTAATTTGTAGTATTTCTTTCAGTTTCTTTTAATTTCAGATCATTTCATCATCATAATTGCAAATAATTGACAATCATAAGCAAATATTACAAATATGTAGACATCCCATAGATAAATGAACATATTCAGCATATTTGAAGTTAAAGTATGTCAAAATGACAAATATCATTCAAAGATTTAAAGATAGACACAATATTTGAAGTATATCCTGTGTAGAAATAACTATCTGTGCAGTATCATTACATGAAACATTATCTTACTGATGAGATCTACGTAAGGCCCCAAAATGGAAATAGCAGCACACATCAACCTCTAAGTAACGTCAGAAGATTAAGACCTAATCAACGAAGACTTGAGATCATGAATTCTCTGAATTCATCATATCTTTCAAGATGAGTAAAGGTTAATGTGTACTTTTATTCTATGTTTGTTTATGACTAACATCATGACCAACATAAATTGGCACTAGAAGGACCATAGGATGAGGATCATCATTAGTAGTTCAGATGATGATAAAGATTATAAGGTAACACTTAGCCATCGTTAAATTTCCAAGCTAGATGCAAATATTTGTCATTCTGAGCCAATATACACTAATCCTGTGTAAAGTTTTCGAAATCAATCATAAATTTTGCAATCTTTATAGTAGATCATCATGTATTTGTAAAATCGGCCTTATTTTGGGTAAATTTGTCAAAATTTTGAGGTATCCTGCTTTAGAAACCCGATATCAACCCGCAAAGTGTTGCCAAACCAAAATCACCTCATATTTGTAGTATAGCTACAAATATTCCATAAATACTAGGTCAATTCCAACCCTGACCATAAATATAGTCACTGCTGGTATATTGCAACCGATATTTACAAAGTTCCAGCCAATTTGCCTCAAAATTGAGAAATCCTGGCTCACAGGATAAATACCAGGTCTAGACCTAGTGGAATCTTTGAAGAATTACATGTTAGAGGATTCAGACCTAGAACTATAGATATCCATCACACTCCAGGATCTAGTGCATCAGGAGCTTCACCAGAGCCTCCTCCTGTAACTCCTATTGGTTTACAAATACCTTCTAGACTATCTGTGACACCTCCTGTCCAGCCTCAGCCAACTGTACCATAGGCTCAACCTCCTCCGGTTACAATGTCATTCTTTGCAGCAGAATCACCTTTGACTTTTAATGCATATCACAAGTTGCTAAAGAATTCAGACAAACTTTGTCCAAAATATCATCATTATCAAGATGCTGATGATCATATCAAAACCTTTAAAGAAGCCTACTGTAGGGCTAGAATAGAACATAAGGATGTTGTATGAAGATTATTTCCTTTTTCCTTAGGGGAAGAGGCTTATAATTGGTTTATTAGTCTTGGTCAGAGTTCCGTTGGTTCATGGGTTGTCCTAGAGAAAGCTTTTACTAATAGGTTCAAAGTACCTATTGATCCTTCAATGAACTATCACCTATTTGCCACAATCAAGCGGTTTGAGGGAGAACCTATTGCCAACTTCAATGCTAGGTTCCAGAAAATGCTATCCAAGTTAGTTACCCCATATACTGTAGGAGATACTGCTACCAGGAGTATCTATTACTCAGTTCTAGATCCATTGACTTCCATGTTCATCAGGAGAACACATCCTGAAATCACAACCTTGACAGGAGCTTTTCAAGAAGCTATTAAGGTGAATCAGCAGTTAGTCCCTGCTCCTACTCCAAATGTTGCATTCCCTACATTGCCTGGCATGTATCCAACATATCCTCCACAATATCCTGCATATCTAGCTTAGTAATATCCTAATGGAGCTATGATGCCTCCAGTAGTAATGCTAGCACCTCTACATATATCTCCATTGAGTATCATGCCTCCTCCTCCTAATGGGAATGGTCAAGTGCCTCAGTATCCTACACAAGTACTGACACCTCAGGGTGTGGATCAGAACAATAACACTGGATCTTCTTTCTTCAAGCCTCAAACTGAAAATGTAGTGGCTAAAGCTCAGGAAGAGAAAGAAGAAATCAAAGAAATCTCTGCTCAACTAAGAAAACTAACTATAGAGGTCACTCATCTGAGAAATCACAATTTCTATTCTCAGCCTAACCAAAACAGAGGCTATAACAATGACAGACCTAGTTATCTTGATAGGGGGTACAACAACAATAATTTCAACAACAATGGTGGAAATAATAACAATCCTCCCAGACAGCCTAGAGTATGGAACTCTAGACCAAATAATGGCTCATTACCATCACCCCTAGATAATCAGCCACCTGGTGAAGCCAAACAGACTACTAGAGTCAATCTTGCTGAGGCAGCCTTCAAGAATTGGTGTAGAATACACAATACAAATGCCCTTGCAGAATTAGACTATCCACAATTTAGAATTGTTGCTAGCATTTTCCAGATAGAAGTATCTAATACTTTTGGAAATCCACCTCAGGTGGAGGGAAATGAAATTGTCCCTTGTGGATATGACTCTGCATTTGTATTGGAGAGTTATACTGATCAGCATCATCAGCAGACTGTATCATCCCACTAGCATTATACCCAGGCATGTGAAGAATCTACCATGGCTTTTGAGTCAAATTATGTTTTCCCCTTTGAGGATGAGAATGAACCATCCAATGAACATGAGGAGGTACATGCTTACCAGCAACAATACCAAGGTAAGCACAATTATAATTTGAGGAGTAATTCCAACAGACCTACTAGTCCATTAACCAGTTCCTTGCCTCTGAATAATTTTAACACACCTCCTAATCCCAAGGCAAGTAACAATCTGGGATTTCCAAAGGTAAATGTACAGTATCTGTCACCACAAAACACAGTATCAAAAACTGTTGGCTTACCTCATGAGTCTGACAAACTAGTCACATATCTGGTAGATGACATGAAGAAGGTAAAGATCAGCCTGTCTCTATCAGAGTTGTTGAAAACTCCTGCAATTAAGAAGGCATTTATGAAGTCACTAGATGATCCTACTCCTAGAGAGGATAGTCATCCCCCGGGTCAGCCTAGCAATAGAGATCATGCTGCTAAAGATCATGCAGCTACTGTCCAAGCTACAGAAACCTCCCACATGACCTTATATAGGGATAAAAGTGAGTCACCACCTTTCCTCCTTACCATAAGGATGTTTAGCAAAAACCTACACCACTGTTTGGTAGATTCAAGTGCATCTACAAATGTCATGCCCCTATCAATATGCAATGCTTTAGGACTGCATCCTGCTAAATCCCTAAAGAAGGTGACATAACTAGATAAAATAGAAGTTAGTGTGGTAGGTGAACTAACTCATATCCACATGCAACTAGCATCTGATCCCAGGATCCAGTACTACATCGATATCCAGGTAGTAGATATACCTGATACATATGGGATGTTGCTTAGTAGGGACTGGTCTAAAACTCTCAATGGATATATGTCTACTGACTTCAGTCATATGTGGTTACCTTGGAAGGGGATACCAAACCAGATAAGAATAGATGCTGACCCTAGACTGAAGCACATGATCACCGAGTACAACAAAACAAACTAGATCATGTATGTGAATGTTGAACCCAGATTTTATGCCATTAGACCGTAGACTATCAGGATAGAAGAGATCCTGATGCTAGACTTTCATCATCATCATGATGATGATCATCAGGAAGACATGCCAGTTCTAGAACTTGATAGTAATTTTGAGAATGAGAATGAAATAGATCACTTCAGAAATTTTTAGATGCATCTGTCCAAGCAGGTAAAACATTGTCAATTGTTAAATATACTGGTTCATGACATTTTGATTGATGGTTGGTGTAGATTACATGATGAGGCACATTTAGAGAAAACTTGTGAAACATGCTTAGATATGTTGGAGCTGGAGCAGACATGCAGTGAGGCATCATCATCATATTCTTAGGTAAGTTCTACATTTGGTGATGATGATGATACTGATTCTTGTTTGTCTTCTATAGGAACCACAGAAAAGGTGACAGATCATGATAGAGATCAAGTTTTGAGAATAGAAGAAGTTTTGGTATATGACCAGATAAATGTTAAGAAGAAAGAAAAGATCACCCCTTGGAGTGATTGTCTGATGGAGTCAGATTATGAACTATCTGATGAAGACAGAGGCAGTAACCTGACCAGATTTGAAGAGTTTCTATCAGGAGAAATTAAAAAGATGATAGAACAAAAGAAGCATCTATAGGATGCACTGACTGAAGGATGGTGTAGGTTGCATGAGGCACCTCACTCAGAGACTACCTATTTGCTATGCCTACATGTCTTAAAGAGACATACATTACCAAATCCAGAGGATCATCCTCCTGATATTAAAAAGAAAGAAGAAGAATCAGCTTCCCAGAAGAAAGAAAAGATGAAGTCTAAAAATGCTGAAATTCCTAAGTTAAAGTGGGTATCAGGTGGAGCAGCTGCCAGAGTTGCAAAGAAAAGAGAAGGCTCAGCTAAGCCTCCTGCTGAAGATAAGCCCTAGATCCTTAAATTTGATGGATCTAAGTCCAAATAAGGAGCTAGAGTAGGGATTGATCTCATTGATCCATTAGGAAGGTCCTACTTAGCTGCCTACAGATTACAGTTCCCCTGCACTAACAATGTGACAGAGTATGAATCTCTGATTCATGGGATACTATTTGCTCTCAAGAAGAAGGTAAAAATTTTGCATGTCTTTGGAGACTCAGAATTAGTTGTCAGATAGGTAAGAGGAATTTACTCTTGCAACTACAAGAAATTGTCAAATTATAGACACAGAGTGTGGGATTTGATTGAAGACTTTGATGCATTTAATATCACCCACATGCCTAGAGAACAGAACCATAGGGCAGATGCCTTAGCACAAGATACCAGTACATTAGAGCCCTTGTCCATATCAGGCCTAAAGAGATTTTTAGTAGAACTAGTATCAGTACCTTCAGTACCTGATAATGTTACTAACCTCCAGGTTTTTTATGATGATCAGTATATCCTTGATTTCATCTCTAACAGAGACATATTTGATGCTCAGATCATAGATAAGAATAATGTGGAAGATCATGTTTGGGAAGAAGATGAAATATTAGAGCTACCTAGCAACAGGATTCCCAAAGGTATGATTGAATTAGAAAGAGCTTTTGACCTGGATAATATGCTGAAGTAGAAGGATCTTCCCAAGGCTGATGGAGGACAGTATTCACAAGTGAATATTGGACAAAATGATGACAAGAGAAATGTCTTGATTGGTAAAGTTTGCACACCAGAAGAGTTAGAAGGAATAACTCAGGCCCTTAAGGATTACATCCATGTAATTGCATGGACTTATGATGAGTTGAAGACATATGACACATCAATCTTAACTCACACTATACCTCTCAAGCCAGATGCTAAACCTTTTAGACAGAAGCAAAGGCTAGTCAATGCTTTGCTTGAACCGATAATTTTTGAAGAAGTAAAGAAGTTGTTAAATGCCAGGATCATATTTTCTATGAGGCACTCCACTTGGGTGGCTAATCTAGTGCCAGTAAGAAAGAAGAATGGAGACATCAGACTATGTGTAGATTTCAGGAACCTAAACAGAGCATCAAAGAAGGATAATTATCCTTTATCCTCATTGGATGAAGTTCTACAGATTATAAATGGAGCTCAAATGATGTCCTTTCTAGATGGCTTTCAGGTTACAATCAGATCATGGTTGACAAGATTGACAGACTAAAAACTGCCTTCACCACAAAGTGGGGGATCTTTGCTTATAGACGCATGCCATTTGGGCTGATAAATGCTGGAGCAACATTCTAGCGAGTAATGGACGTAGCCTTTAGAGGCTTAATAGGAAAATGCATAGTCATTTACATGGATGACTTAACAGTGTTCTCTAAAGAGAGAGGCAACCATGTAGCATATCTCAAAAATGTACTAAAAAAGTGTGAAGAATATGGGATATCCCTGAACCCCAAGAAATGCATATTTGGGGTGACAATAGGAAAGTTGCTGGGCCACTTGATAACTGAAAATGGGATTATCATTGATCCAGACAAGGTGGAGTCCATTATGAAATTACAGCTTCCAAGAAGCAAGAAAGAGCTCAAATCTTACTTTGGTAAGATAAATTTTGTCAGAAAATTTATCATTGGCTTTGCAGAAATAGTCAGACCTTTGAATGCTATGCTGAAGAAGGATGCAAAGATTGAGTGGACATCAGAAGCCAAGGCAGCCTTTGAAGACATAAAGAAGGCTATTTCTGATGCTCCTATCCTTATCAGTCTAGATTACACCAGAGACTTTTATATTTATTCATTTGCTTCAGAACATACCTCTGTAGCAGTGCTAACTCAGAGAAATGAAGAAAAGGAAGAGAAACCAATTGCCTTCATGAGATGCCCTTTCAAAGATGCTGAATTGAGATATGTAGATGTCGAAAGGTAGGCACTTGCTTTGGTCAGAGCAGTAAAGAAATTCAGGCACTATATATTGAGAAACAAGGTGATTGTTGTGGTGCCAGATGCAGCATCGAAGATGCTGCTAATGCAAAGTGAGCCTGGTGAAAAAAGGACTAAGTGGATCACAGTTTTACAAGAATATGACATGGAGATCACACCCATGAAGCTGGTAAGAGGACAAGCTCTAAGCCAAATGATATCAGAGATTGATCCAAACATAGTAAGTCAGCAGTATGTTATCAATGCTAGGGACAATGAAGAGTGGTATGCAGGTATCAGGCACATCCTGATTACTGGAAGACGTCCTCCAAGACTGCAAGCTTCACAAAGAAGAGCATTAAAGATAAAATCCCAAAAGTACATGATGAAAGTAGGAGTACTTTTCAAGAAAAATTATGAAGGAATATACTTGAGATGCTTAGAAAAGCCAGAAGCAAGCAAAGTATTATCAGAGTTACATGACAAATTTAGAACAGCACACGGCTCATCCTTGGCTACAACACATGCTATCCTTAGAGCAGGATATTATTGGCCTACAATTTTTAGGGATATAGCTGAGCACATTAAATGATGTCATATATGTCAGGTTGCTGCCAACAGAGAGAGATATGTTGCACAACCTTTGCAACCAGTGATGGAAGCGTGCCCATTTGCACAATGGGGCATGTATTTCATAGGACCTATAAATCCTCCATCATCATTGGGCCACATGTATGTTCTAACAATTACTGATTATTGTACCAGGTGGACTGAAGCCACTAGCAGCAAGACTTGCAGTGCAGAAGATGTCATCAGATTTCTAGAAAGTAACATAGTCACCAGATATGGGGTTCCATATGCTCTAGAAAGTGATAACGGCTCTGCTTTTACTTCAACCAAATTGTCAAGTTGGGCCTTTGATTATGGGATCATATTGAAGTTCTCATCTAATTATTATCCCTAAGGGAATGGATTAGTAGAATCCACTAACAAAAATTTGCTGAATATCATAAAGAAGTTAGTAGACAAGAACCCTAGGGAATGGAATACACTTCTGAAATATGCCTTATGGGTAGACAAAACTAGAAACAAGGCTGCATTAGGAAACTCACCTTATCATTTAGTCTATGGGGTAGATCCAATCCTCCTTGTTAACTTGAAGATTCCTACCTTGCAGTTTGCCCAAGAGTACCTAGGCATAGACAATAACCAAGAAGTCAGGTTACTTCAGCTGATGCATCTGGAAGAGAAAAGAAGTCAGGCAATTGATCAATTTGCCAAACATTAGGCTATTGTCAAATGCTGGTTTGACAAAAGAGCCAAAGTGAAAGCCTTCAGGATATTTGATTTAGTCCTAATGTGGGATAAATCCCATGAGAAGAAAGGAGACCATGGTAAGTTTGACAAATTATGGAGAGGTCCCTTCCAAATTTCTGAGATAGTAGGAGACAACACTTTCAGGCTTAAGAACTTGACAGGTGAGGATGTTCCATTACCAGTTAATGGACAGTTCCTCAAACATTATTTCCAAGCCTAAGTGCTTCATGTCAGTCATGTGTATCATAATGTATATTTGTATAGTTGTTTGTACAGTGTTTTGTTTTGTTTTTTCTTTGTTTGCTTGTTGAGTTTTGGTTTTGGTTAGTCAGGATGATGCAACTCATCACCCCAGAAAATAACAAAATTGTTAAGATTCAAGTGATGAGAACACATTTATATATAGGTTATGACTCATTTTGAGAAAGTCATCATGATCAAGTCTGTGATATCCTGTCATCAGGGTACCCTTTCTTAACCAAAGTGATTTCTTCACAATGACTCACCTAACAGCCTTGGGTTTGTTGAAAATACAAGTATAGGTGTTAAGTGAAAAATCTAAAGGGACTCCCTTGCTACCAATGCAATCTCCAACCTAAAGCAGCAAGTGACTGTACCTTGCATTTTGAGCTTACATGATGATATCAGATATATGAAGTAAATATAAAAAAATTAAAATATAATAAAATTAGGCCATCTAAGTAACTCTACCGGGGCTATAGATGCCTGCTGGCAGTGGGGCTCTACTTAGGGAGATTGTATAGATAACCTTGCTAGGGTTATGAATGCCTACTGGCAGCAAGGCTCTGTCCAGGTTGGCTATAAGGGATGATCCCCAACTATGTAGCTTAACACTAGTTACTCATGTTTTCAACTTGCTTTCAAGATGAGGATAATTAATCATTTGCACACTACTGATCCTTTGTTAGCATTGTTACCATGAGGACATTTTATCATTTAGAAAGATTAGGATGCTTACGCTTAGAAAGAGTTAGAATTCTATGTTATAATGTGTCCACATCACTTGAATCATTGGAATTTTGGTGTTTTCTTTGGTGGCAAGTTGTGTGGTTACACAACATGCCCCATTTTGACTTGACAAAATAGGGACCCAACTTTTGTTTGGCTTTGCGTGTGTTTTTTGCTTGTTGGTAGTCTGGTAAAAGTAAGACAGTGCAGATGATCCTACATAGTGGGACTAGGTAAGTCATCATGATGAGGTCAATTTTTCAAAGTTAAATTTTCATGTCAATGACCTCATGGGTGGATAGAGCACAAACTTTCATGTAGGTTGGCCTTTTGGATCACCCTGATATTCATTAGGGAACAAAAGTTATGATGAGTCAAAGATTTGGTCAAACATGATATTCCAGGGGGAGGATCATATTTCTCAATATTAGTCATCTTACAAAAGATCACCCCGATCCAAATTATCACCCGATAAAATCATTTGCTCCGAACATCCTGACATCAAATTTATGTGATAACGATACTTACCCGTAGAACATCATGTATTTTGCGAGGGTCATATTCCTGAACACCACCCGATATTCATAATATCACCCTGATATTTGAAATATCCTCCTGTCGCAAAATATCACCCCGAACCAATGTCCTGCTGACATCATCCAAACTTGATAATCGAAGAAATAAACATACCGATGACGTCACCATCCTTTTTACCTTGTGGAGGTATATTTCCAAACATGACCCTTCCTACATAACATGACAATGATGTCATAATGCGACAACGATGAACCAAGTCTTTATCCTGTTGATGTCACCCCGATATTTTGACAGGAGGTCATTTTAGTCCAGGGGGTGATATTATAAACATCACCAGACATTCAGAACATCCCCTGATACTTTGAATATCTACCTGATATTCTCAACCCGACCCAATGTTTCGACATCAGTCTTTCTACCTAAAACGGATGATCATATTATACCAAGGGCATCATATTCTCAATATCACCCAATATTCAGAATATCACCCTATCCTGTGAAGATCACCCCGTGCCTTGCCGCCATAACATTAAATGCACTCAGATATGGTGGGTGGTTCCTGCCCATTATGAACCTGATACATACACTTGGCAGGATCTAGAAGTTTTGTATGAGAAAATAAGAGGTTGCATTAAATTTGCCCTAATTTGCCTGAGTGGAAAGGTTAAAAGTGATTTATAGATTCATTTCATACTTACCTTGCGATAAAAAATTTTTTTACAGCATTCTGAGCTTACAAATCCTCCTAAGGCTACCTGTGTATGCATAGAGCTTGAATCAGAATGGGATACAAGAGCAATGTTGGTAATTGAGTCCCTTTCACAGATATCAGCATAATTAAGAAGATAAGCACATCAGGTAAGTAATTGAAACCCTCTGGTTGTCATATTCTACATATCCAGGTATCATGAGGTCTTCTAGTTTGAAATTCTAAATTATGCATGTCAGGATAAATGAGGTGTGGAAAGAATAATAGTATGCATGATGAATAATGAATATGTAATGTATATGTATCAATTGTAAGACCAGGTTGTGTTAATTGTAGGCATCCATGGCAGATAAACGACTAGCTAAGTCAGAGGTAGAGTTATTGAAGCCAATGTTTGCTCATCCTGATGGTGTTCAAATCAACTATGGTGCCATTACAGACACACACCAAGGGAATACAGATCTGGCAGCCTGGTCAGTCAAAATGAATGATGAAAAGAGTAGCAGCACCTTGCTAGATGCAGTATTCATATCAGGAATGTGGAGTGCAGCTGGTTTCCCGTATTCTATGGAAACCCCTGAGCTGGTTATTGAATGTGCAAGGAATTATAACCCACAGACCAGGAGGGTACAGAAACATGGCAGAATATATGTTGATCTGTCAATCAAGGGTATTGCTGCTACATTTGGTTTGCCATTGGATAAGAAGGTTGCCAACATAGACCTGAAGAAGTTAGAAGTAGAGTACGAGAATAATAAGAAGTCTGCTAGGAAGAAGATGTATCAATGGAGGGCGAAGAATAGTCCCTATCCTGTGGCAGCTAAACTTCTTGTAAATTTGTATAAGTATGACTTTGATGACGAGTACCAATACATGATAGCCCTGCTCAGTAGAGTGATAGGCCAGCTTGATGCTGGAAGTTTTAAAGACTGGATGTATGCAGTCATCCTGATGTGCCTATACACAGATAGCAAGCCAATGTGGGCTAAAATGATAAGTGATGCTCTGGATGAGCAGCTAATGAATCTGGGAGGTCCAGATTGTTCCTTCTACATGACATCATATATAGTTTATTCATGTGCCTATAAGCGTACATTTGATGCCTTGATCACGGATGGAAAAATTGGAGGCACAACCAATGATGCACACATATGGGATCATCATCCCTAGTTACAAAGTGTTAACTACCTCCAAGATTATAACTTGGTGAATGATGCATTCTCTATGCATCTAGTAAGGACCATGGAGGAAGACATAACTAAGAGGCTGAGCATGGAAGCTCAGGAGGTAATATACAGGCATGGGGCCTGGTTCATTCAGTTTGCAACTTTTTCATACATTAGGATTGAAGGATTTGCAGAGCACCCTCTCATGCTCCCAAGATATCCAACTGATGCTGTAGTGTTAATGGAGTTCATGAGGCAGGTTGAAACAATACTAGATGCTTATAAAGCTAATAACAAGCTTCCCCCAGTATTGTTTCCAGTAACAATGGGCTGGTATATGTGCCCAGACAGTGAAAATATTAAGAAAGCCATAGCTGGCTTAACAATGATGAATTTCTAGCCATTTCCATTAATAAGATCATATGATCCTTATGGAAGGATGCAGAAGATCATGGGACAACCCATTCACCAAAGGAATCTTGTAGATTTCTACGCGGAATGTGAAGATGAAGCTAAAGCCAGAAGAAGAAGATACCAAAGGTTAACACTTAATCAAATCAAGACCTTTGATTGCATCTCCATCCTAGCACAACTGAAGAAAGATGATGGAATGATAATAGTTGATGAATATGAAGAGAAAAAGATATATAATGATACCATCTCTGCACTAGATCTCACTATAAAGGAGGATATCTCCCTAGATCCATTCACAGGTAGGATATTACAGTTAACCCAAGCGTGGGTGGATGAGCAGACAAATGTACTGAAGAAAAAAGGAGTGGTCATCATTGTTGATAAAAAGAAGAGACAGGAAGTTCCTGAGGGTGAATTTGATGATTTCCTGGTTGAGAAAAGGAAATCCAAAGGAGAGAAGGCACCACCTCCTGAAAAAAGCAAGAGGTCTTCAAGAGGTAAGAAGACTGATCCTGAACCCAAAGGGGTTATAGTGGAAAGAGTGATAGTGCCTGTTGAAGATGCATCAGGATCTTGACAAGCATTAGCATCATCAACACAGCCTCCTTAGGATAAAATAAAAGCCAAACAAATCCAGAGGCCAACTACACAGACTACTATTGCATATGAGGAAGATCAAGCCTCACAGAAGAATAAAGAGAAGGATATTCCTCTTAAAGAAGAATCTAAAGAAGAGGGAGGCCCCATATCCTTCACAAGGAAAAGAAAAACACCTCAGGTGATAGCAACTACACCTAAGAAACCAAGGACTTCTATGAGAGGTGAAATAAGACAAACTCCTATAATGTTGAGGGGAGCAGGTGGGGAAGTGTTTAAGAAGGAATTGCAACATAATGTTCCACTTCCCACCTTTGTGAAGTTCAAAACTAAACAAGCAGAGGAACAATTGAAAGAAACCTCCAAAGTACTTCAAAGTGGTCAAGTTTCATTAGATGAGACAGTTGACTTATCTGATGATGAGGTGGTGAAGGATGTAACTTCACAAGGAATGGAAACCCTTGCTGCTAGCACTCGGATAACTCCTCATGGAACTCTATCAGTACAAACAGTGTTAGAGGAGATGAAGCAAGTGGAATCAGGGAAAGAGATGAGCCCAAAAAAGGTAGCCCAAGAGATGGGGCTGGATACCTTAGTTGAACAAGTAACAAGTCCTGCAGTAATTGATCTCACCTATAGACAAGATGCAAGTCCTGAAAAATTGAGGAGGTACACAGGATAAAGAAGAAAATATTAAGAAAGTAAAAATGGCAGAGATAGAAAGCCATACTTTGGATATGGGTGAGCAACAACAAAAGGAAGTACCTATTGGGCCCAAAATAGTAGACGTCCCACCAAAAGACGAGGAGGATAAAGAAATATCAAGTCGTGATGAGCATAAGGTTCAAGAAGTAATTCTTACAGCTGCAGAACAAATTGCAATTGCAGATCAGCTAGAGGAGCCTAAGGTAGATATAGTAATATCTACGGAAACTAATATGCCTCATGATGAGGAAATCACTAAGGTAGATGAGACACCCGTGGAGGAAGCAAAAGATCAAGATCAAGATAAATATGAAGAAGATAAACAGGATCACCCTTTAGAAAAAGAAGGTCCTCAATAGGAGGATATACCCAAAGATCACCCTCATAAGGTGCATCATGAGGAAGAAATAAGGAGATCCCCCTCACCATCGCACATGATGATGGATACTAAAGATCAGGGCGATCATCAT
This sequence comes from Cunninghamia lanceolata, assembly GCA_027924645.1. Classification (NCBI taxonomy): domain Eukaryota; kingdom Viridiplantae; phylum Streptophyta; class Pinopsida; order Cupressales; family Cupressaceae; genus Cunninghamia; species Cunninghamia lanceolata. The sequence continues at coordinate 2,565,034 of BSBN01000160.1, read as the reverse complement.
GATGATGATGGAGACCAACAGCTAAAGGATCAAGTCCCTTCGTGGCTCAAGAAAGAAATTGGTACAGAACCAGGTATAGAGGCACAAGAATTTGATGTGTCTACATTGTTTTTAGAAACATTAATAAAGCCTAAGAGGAAGGCAAGATTAACTTCTACAATAAGAAGGGATCCTAATACAGGCAGGAGGAGGGCACAGTTAGCAATCCCTACAGTTGATAAAGAAAAGGGGAAGATCGCTCTGGATGAATTCTAGATTAGCACAGCTGATCTTGGATTTGCTAATGAGCATCAAGAAGGCTAAGAAGGTAAGGACATTATTGATTCATTAACTCAAAGAGTTAAAAGAGAGAAAGAGAAGAATAAGCAGCATAAAGAGCACATTGCTCAGCTGCATGCATATATAAGAGGGTTAATTAACCCTGACAATACATCTAATGATCATGCAATCCCATTAACTGCTATTTCTCAGGAGGAGGTCAACAAGTTGAACCTCATGAAGTATGAATCAACAATAATGTTGAAATGGATGTCATCTGCACTTGATGGAGCTGAAGAAGTGGCAAAGGCCTCTTTGAAGAGGTGGAATTCTTAGGGCACCTCTAGGAGAAAAGTAGATAAACTGCAGATGGAGATTGGCAGGAGGTCATTTCAATTAGAAAAGATCATGAGCATTTTGGATGAAATGAAGAGGATTGATCCATAGATCCTAATAAGGAATCAAGTATTGAATAATAACACAGCCCTATTGATTGGTATCTAGAATAAGGACGTCATATTTGAATGTGATGTGCTTAAAAGATGCAATAATAAACTAAGGAATATCAGCATGAAGCTACATGATATGATGTCCCATGAGGCAAAAGTTTTGGAAACATTAGAAGGAGATGCAGAAGGAAAGATTGAAAATCAAGATGAAGAGTTTGTCATCAAAGCTCTACATAGTAATTTCCAGCTAGATGCTGAAGACCCTGTCAAACACCTGACAAAAGAAGTGCTGGATAAAGTAATGAGAATAAAGGTCAAGGTGGAAGATTATAATCAAATGTCCAGCAGTAGGAGGAATAAGTTGGAATCTTTTCAGAGCAAATATCATGTACATAAACATGCCATCACTAAAGCAAGAACTCGGGATGGTAGAGAATTGGAGAAAATAGTGCAAGCATATGAGAATATCAGGACAGCTATGCAGCTCCATATTCAAAAGGATGATCATGATGATGATGAAGATAGCGAGAGCGGTGAAAGCCATGATGATGACAAAGAGCCTGATGAGGATGCATCATAAAGAGAATATATGCATCAAATACTTATGAAAGTATAAGTTGTCTAGATGGTTGCCAGCTGGCAACCTGTGCTATGTGGAAACATTGACAAAGTCAAAGAGAAATGTGAATTGTAGATTTCAATAGATAAATCTTGATCATGGATCAATTGTAACCGCTCCCTCATCTTGTTCTATAAAAGGTGCAAGGATGCCTCATTTTAAGACATTCGAAACTTAATTGAAATGTATTTGTTGAAATATTCAGGGCTTATTTCAAAGTTGTTGTATACATATATGTTCTTGCATACTTAATGAATGAGAAGACTGTTTTGATTACAATCCATCATAAATCTTGAGTAATCATTGTGTGAATTCTAGATATATGCTTTGATTTGCTACGTCCCTTGGAGTGCATATCAACTTGCATATGTTGTCTTCATACCTTTCCTTTGAAGTTGGCATCGACTGTATCTAGCTGTGGAATGTCCTGGTGAACATATGGTTTGATTTCTCCTCTTCATGACTATATCTGATGTATATGTGGTTCAATAGCTGAAGGTTCAACATTAATTTGCAGTATTTCTTTTAGTTTCTTTTAATTTCAGAGTATTTCATCATCATAATTGCAAATAATTGACAATCATAAGCAAATATTACAAATATGCAAACATCCCGTAGATAAATGAACATATTCAACATATTTGAAGTTAAAGCATTCCAAAATGACAAATATCATGCAAAGATTTAAAGATAGACACAATATTTAAAGTATATCTTGTGTAGAAATAACTATCTATGCAGTATCATTACAGGAAACATTATCTTACTGATGAGATCTACGTAAGGCCCCAAAATGGAAACAGCAACACACATTAACCTCTGAGTAACGTCAGAAGATTAAGACCTAATCAACAGAGACTTGAGATCATGAATTCTCTGAATTCATCATATCTTTCAAGATGAGTAAAGGTTAATGTGTACTTTTATTCTATGTTTGTTTGTGACTAACATCATGACCAACAAGAAGGACTTTAGAACTCATCCTACACATCAATAAACAAATCAACACAAGAAATACAAATTGAAATATTAACACAAAAATATCCAACTAAGTTATTGAAAGTCAACTATTGATACCTCGTTCTCCATCCAGATTACAAAATCAGTCCACTTTTTGCTTTGTAACATTTCCTTTTCAAATTGCATTGGATGCCAGCCATATTTCTCCTTCTGTCAAAACATGGCACATGGACTAGTTAAACTAATTAATATGCAATGAAATAAAAAAATATCATTTAACATATTAAATATACATACAAATGTATAGATCAAGGCCTGTAAACCTTTTTGGCTACTGTGATACGTGGCATGAACTTTGTCAAGCCTAGCCTTGGAGGCCTTGTCCCGAAACATATATTAATTCAATTTAACTATGCACAAATAAAATTTAAAAATTGTTTAATAAAATTGATATAATCTTATGAGAAAATTCAAATACCTGTGTACTCTCCTCACCGAACTTCCTCCATGCATTAGACTTCTCATATGCTTTTACAAGCTCTTTCCATACTTTCACACTTACATCAATTGGCCATTTTTTGACCCTTAGCTCGGGAGGGAGTTTTTTTATCTTCTTTGTTTCGTTGCACCAAAATCTCTTGCAGTTTTGAGACATTCATAGCTTTATCTTCTTTACAGACCAACCTGTGCCAAATTTAGTCTCCATGTCATGGATAATTGCTTTTTGTAGGTGCATGGGTATATTTGAGAATGGAAAATATAGATGGTCTTTGAACTGTTGAAGGCATGATTCCTTTAACCTATTCACAAACATTTTTCTAGCATCTGTCATTTAGACTTCCCCTAAAACTACATCATATTCTATCTTGGTATCGTAGCTGTTAGATCTAAGGCACACAACTAAGAGGGGGGGTGAATCAATTGTACAAAAAACTTGCTTCTAATTCAAACACTTAAATCCTCTTTGTTATTTAATAGCATATCAATTAATCACTCATGAAAGCATAAAGCATAAACACCAGAGCAGATACTCATCAACACATGAGACACCAAGATTTTGACGTGGAAAACCCGGTCAAGGGAAAAACCACGGGGTGATTAACCCAAGGATTATTCTCTGTTAGAAGAATAAGAAAAATAGATGGCACATGCCAATTATGGCTCACTGCCTAAGCACACTGCTCACAAGAGGCACACTGCCTACAAGAGACACACTGTCTACAAAGTAACAAGTATTACAAACTTGAACTAGAGATTGACATCTTTACCATGTCTGGATCAGTTCCATTTAAGCCCTAAAACTCCTGCTCTGCCTTTCTCTCTTCTTCTTTGCTATGCCACACTCATCCACACCAAGACACACTTCAAAATGAATTCACAATCCCTTATTTATACATGGCATCGACTTAGGAACAATCATCTAAGTCGGCAAGCACCTATAGGATCATTCGCAAGACGTGTAATCCATCCGGTCAGCCTGTCTTAGGAAGAACACCAATATCTGTGGTTATTCTTCAAATGCAAACTTGAACTTCAATGCGGACCACCAATAAGAATTGTACATGATCCAAAGATCACCAAAACCTTTCCTGAGTTATCAAGAACATCTGCACTTTATCATCTTACTGGAATTCTTCTCTTCTTCATCCGGAACTTCAAGAACATAGTCTGTCATCATTGTCATAATGGAAAAGATACTTTTGGACCTCCAAACCATGAACAAATCTAGTTATCACCCCACACGGACTTCTTCAACACTCTCTCCAATCCGCAGAATGAGATAATGCAATTCTGGAGCTCACCGGACCTTTCTGTGATCCTCTGTCACCTCTGAACACCTGCCGGAACTAGTTCTACTTGAGCGACCATAACTTCTTCAGATCTTCATACAGACCTCTGAAATCTTGACTGGAACATCTCAAGACTCATGTCTACAAACCCTTTAAACCGTATCCTCTGATCCTCAACCTATTGAGGACTTTTGCCTTCTTGTCATCACTGTTCTTCACTATTCCTGATTGAGACTTATTCTCTCAATATCCTCAGCACATAGCTCATCCAATCCTTCTCATTAATGCAATATGAGTATGTTGACATCAATGACAACACCAGTTATCCTCATACTTGCAATAGTAGCTACCAATGCAAGATGCAAAACATGGCGTGGTGGAAGAAGTTTGTGCCCCAAGAGTAGCTGGGACATTGGAAGTCTCTGCTCCATATTCCACATTCTTAGAGTTTATTATTATTGATTTCCTCCTAGATCTTTTGATCAATCTAGGAATGGTTGGGGAATGAATTCATTCCCTTTGACATGGTTGATTTGGTTGCAATGTTTTTGATTAAAGGTCAAACAAGTTTTGAAAGGGTACCCCAAAACTCTTCACAAAAAGATGCAAACAAAAATATGTAAGCCAACCATCAACAAACCAGAATCTACAACCAAAACATAAGCATAAAAAAGTAGCTACAAGAGTCCATAAAAACAAAAACAAGATTAGTTCGTCTCTTTTAAAGTTTCAGTAGCTTCTATTTCCTGTTGGTAGAGAGCCTCATGCATCTTTGTGAATTCCAGAAGCTCTTTCTTCTCTTCTTCAAACTATTTCTTTTTTCTACCTCTGGTACGTGTTGAGGGTCCACTTGTATCATCATCAACCACCTGTTTACCTGTGCTTTTGTTATCATCACCCTTAACTTGATTTTATTGATCCACCATAGTCATAATATCCTCGACATTAAAATATTTGAACTAGTCCTTTGTGAGATCTTTCAGTTTCTCAGTCAGCATACGCATCCCGTTAAGGTTGTTCTGGATAGTGAGTTTGCTGATATTGCATAACTTGTCCAAGTTATTGTTAACCTCAATGATTTTTTCCTCAAGAAACTAAATCCTTGTATTGAATTCTTCCCTCATCTTGCTCATTTCCCTGTCCATATCCTCCATTTTCAGGTTGGCATCCCAGTTTTTGAAAATGAGAGTGTCCTGTTCAGCAATAGAGTGGATCCCAGTACCCAAATTTTCCTGAAGCACCTAAAATTTTATGTTGATTCTGCTGACCTCCAAAAAGAACCACTTGGTCATTCTATGCTGAGAATTGACCGCATTCTTCACCAGCTCAAAGACTTCCTCAACTTGATCTCTATTCTTCACCTAGGCAAGAAAATTATCAAAATCTTTAGGAAGGTTTACGGATGGATCTTTGATCTTAGGTAACTTGCCTCCCACAATAGGCTCTGGGAGAGACTTAGAAGGAGAGTCCACCCTGAAATTGTCCTTCATAGGCTAAATCACCCTGACCCCTTGCATTGGCTTGCTACCCTATTTTTTGGCTGCACTACTAGCTATAATCCTCACTTCCTCTTCTTGGTTCTTCTCAACAATCTTAGGCTTTTTACCTTAATTAGGCCCCACTTTCTATGAAGAGCCTCTAACATCCTATTCACACCCCTCCTCTTCTTCCCTAGATTTTTTGCCTTTCTTCATCGAGGTAGGGGTTTGCCTTTTTTGAGACTTCAAATTATTGTCAAAAATCTTTTTGACAGAGGTGTTTGTATCATTACTAGTTTCAAACCCTTCTGACCAGGAAATAGAAACCTCCCTCTTCTGTGTATTCTTTTTCTTTTTTGAGGTTTCCCCCTCAATTTATTTATCCTCCTCATCCTTTTCTCAGTCCTCATCCTCAGAATCAGACTCTTCCTCACTAGAAACCACCTTATCCTTCTTCTTGGAAGTGGGTTTGTGCTTTATAGATTTCTTAGGGGTGTTGATTTTCATATGCTCCATAATGAGAAGGATGAGACTCTCATGAAGAATAGGGAGGCTAGGGTTTCTATTGTGTTCTCTCAAACTAAACTCCAAAGAAGAAAACAAGTAGAAAGGAAAGGACGCCGACAGACTATGTTTGAAATGATTCAGTAAATTGAAGTGGTATGAGTAAATAGCAATATACCTTCCATCAAATGTTACATAATGCATGATGGCTTCTGCAACCTCTGCCCAGATTGGTTTAATGGAAAGGTGGTTGTATCCTCCCATCTAGAATTTCACCAACTTCTCCCTTCCATTCCCTTTGAAGAAGCAATTGAGAGCTTCCTCACTCTGCTTCCTTTCCCTAAGGAATTTCTTGCCAGTGGTAGCAAGCCCTGACACTGTGGTTATTAAATCCTTAGTGATACCCATCTCCCATCCATAAGTCATGATTCTCTTATTCTTATACCCCTTTACAAACATGGTCTTGACACTAGAGTCAGCACCATGAAGCTTTTCCATAAAAGGTGTTAACCCTCCCCCTCAAGGATGTTCCAAACCTTCTGTTTCTTCTTGAAACCTTCACAGGATGAAGGTTTGACCCTGTTTCTATCACCCCCCATTCTTGAATTGTAACACACTCTGCAAGCTTTCTCTCTGTAAACAATACTGAAGGTAATGAAATGAACAAGCATAGCCAAAGATAAACTTATTAAATTCACACCCATAATCCATGTGGGAGGAATAGTCTAGAAGGGATGGTTCTACAAGCCTTTCGAGATCATGATGATCTCCTTAGAGCTTCTCGGCAGTCATACCATTGAGACTATCATTAAAAATTAGGTTCTTAACATTAGTCAGGATCGAATTTAATTCATCCCATATAAACTTAGCTTCACTTAAGACCCCTATGTTGGAAAATACATCCGCCACCTTGTTCCCCTCACGAAAAATGTGAGAAATAAAAAATGTCTCAAAGGTATTTAATAACTTAATATCATCAACGATCAAGGTCACTATGGACCAACTAGGTGTAGTGTTACCCTTGAGACAATTAATGATATTCATGGAGTCACCTTCGATCTAGACTTTTCTAAGACCCATAGCTTAAGCTAGAGCAATAGAATGATAGGCAGCCATAGCTTTGGCATAGTGGTTTGTTTGTATACCCAGGGGGAGTGCCACTACCGATATAAACCTACCATGATTATCTCTAATCACCCCCCACTACCTGCGGCTCTGGGATTACCTTTAGCTGCCCCATCAAAATTGATTTTTGTCCATCCTTTAGGAGGTAACATCCACTTCACTTCCCCTCTTAAGTGTTTCATTCTTTTGAAGGAAAAGGATATGTCATCAAAGATATTCCAGTTGTTAGATATATTACTTTCCAAAGGAGTAACCTCGACTCTTTTGTCATGGGAGAGTTGTTCTTGTAATCTGGCAGAGAAATTCTCCTTAATGTTTCTGATCACTTTAAAAAATAGATTGTTAGAAGATAAACATGTTGTTGGCAAGAGACACTGTTAGGATTAATAAGTGTTGTCATTGATGGCAACAAAGTATATCCCACTCATCCACGATGCATAAATTACTCATACCGGAAGTCAGATTGAAGATAGGATGATCCGGTAATCAAGAATAGAGCATATGATAGGGTCTGACAGATTGGGTCCGAAACTCTTTGATGGTGAAACCTAGCATGTTTCAAATTTGGGTGAGTAATAAGGAGTGTTTGAACTACTGTATTCTAGAGATTTAGCCTCAGGTGACAAAGCATATGAAAGCTATGAGCATCTGAGTATCAAACTTCAATTAGACAGTGTAAATAGAGGAAGAGATGGCCAACAGAGTATCAGACCTCAATTCGGATGTGCAGAAGGTGTTGATCAAGCAACTTGAGGTGTTATATGATTTTGGCCGACTTAGGTAATGATTTCTATGCCTAATATTTTGGTGTGCATCATCTATCAAGTATGAATTCAGTCGACAAAACCGTATCTTGCAAATATCCTAAGTGTTCTTGTTGCCGACTAGAAAGTGTTTGAAATCCTTGATGTGGATATATATACCTGATGGATTCAAGCTTGCAACGGTGTGGTTGTTACAATAGTATGGATGAAGTGTGAAGAAAAGTAGAGAGAAGTGCAAAGGTAGTAATCCAAGCCCAGAATGTGACAAGAGAGTGACACCAAGTAGAGGAAGAATGAAATGTGCTAGATCGGTGTACTGAGCCTAATCAGAATTGAATTCTTGCATATGAGGATGTTGTTCATCAGTTCAAATACATTGTTATCATCTGTAAGTCTCTAGTAGGTAGTGAGCCTCTTATGAGCAGTGTGCTCAGGTAGTGAGCCCTAACTGGCAAGTGCCACTTTGTACTTCTTTATTCTTCTAATAGAGAATACAATCTTGGGTTAATCACCCTGTGGTTTTTCTCTTAATAGGGTTTCCACGTAAAAATCCTTGTGTTATGTGTGTTGATTCCATTTTAGTTCTTATGAGTGCTTATTATTTTATGCTTTGATATATCACTGAATGTTAATATAAAAAAATGAAGGTAAACACTGTCTATCCAATGCTCTATATCTGGCAACAAAATAAAACCGGACAACCAAATAATGCAAACACACAAGAAAAATGAAAACTAAAAGATCAACAACAAGACCAACCTAACAAACAAAAAACAATTGAAACAAAAAATGAGAGCGACCTATGGCAAATTATTTTCATCAAGTTTGTGGTATGAAATTTTTGTTTTGTGTTTTTTTGTTGTGTGGCATGTTTTAATGTAGGCAGGAATTTTTAATTTTCTATTTTTGATTCATTAGTCAATGCTATAGTCGTCATAATTAATGTTGACTTTAGCACCGACTTTCAGCCCTAAATGTAATCTCTTTGGGGTACCAAAGGTGGCACAATGTGCACCTAATTTAGCACCTAGCTATGCCAAACCAAAATGTTCCTCATACAAACATTTGGAATTGAGGTAAATGTTTAAGTAGTAAGGGTTTTATAACATTGGAATCTAGTGTGACAACAAGATACCACTAACTAGCTTGGAAAAAATGGATACATCCTAGAAACTTTACATAATAAAAACATAATTTGATGGAACTTAAAAAAAGTTGTATTGTGTTTTAGTGACTTGAAAACCAAACTCTTTTACCTATCAAACAAATAAATTCAGATCTCATGCGTTCTCTTGGTTAATGAAGATATACATGCTAACTAAATCAATCAAGATGTCAAAGGTTTTAGCTAGTGGCTAGACTTCCATGCAATACTAATTATGAAAACATAACATATTAGGCTACAAATATGATTTCCATATAGCATAAAGTGGGTCATGCTATATATCAATCTTTGATTAAAGTTGTAGTAAATTGTTAAGTCTTATATGGGTTGAGCCATTTTTAAATATTTGTTGGCTTTTATTTGATGAGGGGATTTCTACATAACCAAGCCACTACTTTCACCATGGCCTCTATGGAGGATACACACCAATCATGAAAAATAAAAAATCAAGAATTAAAGTTTTGGATCTTATCTAAGATAAATATTCTCACACTATCCAATGTAAAGTAGGTTTCAATCAAGAATAAGGAATCCAATCTCTAGTTTTCAAAAAGAAAATATCTACGGTTTTAATGAATTTGTGGAAGAAGTGTAAGGTAGAGAACCAACTAAAATTATTAGTAATAGGTTTTCTTTCATCTAGGATAACAAGGGACCATGGAAGGGATGTTCAGCTAAAATTATTAGTAATAGGTTTTATTTGTAGTCAGCTTGTAAATAAATGTCTTTTTGATGTGAATTTGTAGTCATCTTGTAATCAGAAGATTTGAGCTCTAATTGTCAAGATTCCATGTGTAAACTTTTTGTGAAGAGAAAAATGTTGCAATTTCCTATTTTGTTTTTCATAGTGTCTTAATGAAAAGTGAGCGTATTAATAAGATAGTTTCAATAATATTCTCTTGGTGCACAGTTGTTATGTGACTATTGTCATTGTTGTGTATTACAGGATCCAGAGGAGGCCATGGAGAGAGGACGTGGACGGCGTAGAACTACTAAATTGCAGAGAGGAAAGTGGGTGGAAATAGATAAGACAATAGAATCTGTAGATACAATAGAGGTAAGAAGAGAAATCAACCTCAACCAAAGGAGGAAGGTGTTCATGAATTCACAAATGCTACAACATAGAGGAGATAAAGTTATTTTTTTATCCATGAGGCCTCTGAGGTCAAACTTATTGGTTGAAAATACACAGGAATGGTGATTAAATGTGATTCTATGATCAAGGGAAAAGTTTGAAAATTAGGACATGGCCAAAACATGATATCAATATGTCAAATATATAACTAAAGTGAGGTTTTGTGTTGGATAGCATATTCTTTGAAATGATATAATTGGTGTACTAAACATTATTTACTATGTTCTGTATTATAGGGGCCAGATGAGGCTATGTTTTCCTCCTTAGTTTTTGCTTCTATATTGATGATACTCTGCTACTCCGTATTAACTATCTTAATCTGTAGTTGTTGTTTATGCTAGGAAAATAGAGTTTGATGTATCTGTTTTGAGGCACTTTTGTGTTGGTTGCCTCTGTGGCTCTTTTGCTTTTTGTATGGGTTCGGCCCCTTGTTTAGCCACCTTATATTATCAAAAACATATCATGTCATATCAAATGAGGACACAATGGATGAAGCAGGACATCAGGTACTCAAATTTTGACTTAACTTAGAAAAAAATGATTTGATGCCATTTTGTGATACGTCCATCTTTTTTAACAGTATTATTGAAATTTATAATGTATTATTCAATCTTGACATAAATTAATGCATGTTGTTGATTATTTTAGATGGAGATTGGAGTAAATGCAGAGCCTGAGTGTTCAACTAGCAAAAGAACAAGATATGTATGTAGACATGGACCTAAAATTGTTAAATCACATAGATGACAGTGGGTGAAAGAGGATATGACAATGGATCCTGTAGACACAACAAATAATTGCACTGAACAAGAGGTTGGTCAGGACTATAGTACATGTGATGAATACATTGAGAAAATTGTTGTTTGTGGATGTTCTCTATGTCATGGAAAGAAACAATTCAAATGAGCGATTGTATAAAGACATTACATATATGATGAGCTTACAGTTAGTAGTATGCCTCCCACAATTGATTCAAATCCAATAGGAATTGTGGTAAAGAATTTTCCAATTTGATATAAATAACATGTATACTTCATTTAAACATTGTTTTATATTATTTAAATAACTAATTTTTTTCTTAATGGATACTTGCAGGATAAAGTTCTTGGTTTAAAGTTTCCTGGATCACCGACTTCCAGCCTAGAGGGCAATGATCATTTATCAGATGATACATCTAACAAAAATATGTGCCAATAGACCAGTTCAAAATATGAGGAATTGACGAAAACAAGTAATAGAACAAGAATTGGTTTAAAGATGCATAATTTGTTTAAAGACAAGGGGAAGGTGGACTACATACCCTATGAGAATGAATGTGATGGAGATGATGACTTGCCCCTGAGTTTGAGATCAATTTACAAAGAGAGATTTGATTGTCGACTATATTGTGCTTGGCCTAGAGATCAACAACTACCTAGAGTGTACGAGGTGTTTCAAATTTGGGGATACAACTACATGATATGACCCTCCAATATTCATGGAGTGAATGTAGGACTTTTTATTGTCCAAAATGTACATGTGGGATCTAAACATAGAAACAATTCAGAACAAACCACTAGGAGATTAATACCATATTATGGTCCATCATATTATAGTGGTAAATGGAGAAGGTTAGCAGAATATAAGCCTAGCATGTTAGCATATGGTCTAAATTTGAATATGTATACACATCGTCTCCAATTGGAAAGTGGAAAAGAAATGAATAGAGGTCATCTTATGTATATAGATGGACATGCATACACACACAAAAATATTGCAAGATTTATAAATAGTAGTAAGGGAAGGGACCCTAATGTAAGACCGAATTGTCAATTTGTTGAGGTTATAAATGATAAAGATGGAGATATAGAAAAAGAGGTTGATAGATTGATAATGATTGAGGCTATTATGGACCTTACCATTGGGGATGAGTTATTTATTGATTACCCCTTCTTAAAATGCACTCCTGCACGAAAGAAAAGGGAAGAACAAGGTCTCCCAAAGAATAATAAATGAGTGTGGATTGATGATTTATAAACTATGTTGTCAAAATTGTGTTTTATTTAAATTATTGTATAAAAAAGGTAGTCTATAAAATAATGTTCCATTATTCAATTGATGTATATATGTTCATACAACTTATATTTTTTATTTTTAAGCCATATTTGATTATATTTCTTTGAAATTGATACATTTATGATTTATCCAATTGTTGCCAAACATTAAATAATGCTTGTGTTTGTTGATAGGTAGAAGATGTTGACGAAACACATACTAATACCCAAGATCCAACTGGGTTATTAAGATTTGGACGGGATGATCCAAACCATCCTTTAAACAATACTAAGGTGAAAAGAGCAACATTGAAGAGAATAATACCAGCTGAGAAATTTGTAAGCTGATGAGATCCGCATACACTGATGACATGCCACCTAGCCTTAATGATGATGATCATGATAGTGAAAATGTAGTGCATGAACGAGGATTGAATGAAATGCTCACAAGTTTATTTGGGGATAGAAACAATGATGACAATAATGATCATATGGTTGATAGTAACAATGATAGCAGGGGTAATTACCACTGACGTAATGTTGATGATAACAACCTAAAAGACTCCATCAAGCAAGCAGTGAAGATACCCATGTTCAAATCGGGTGCAAGTAGAACCTCAAAACTGGCATGCACATTAATATTATTAGAAATAAAGTCACTATTTGGTTGGTCAGACAAAGGATTCACTACCCTACTGAAGTGAGTTGAAATCTATTTCTTACTTTGCATTGTCAATTGGTGTACATAATTCGTAAACATTCATCAATTTCATTTATATTTATTTAAGGGGATTTTAAAACCATATATTGTATATAAACAGCCCTAGTATAGATTGACATACCAAACATGTTCATCATAAGTCAAACATTCAATTGATTTAATCTCTGGAAATCTTACAGGGCACTAAAAACTAAAATATTCCCTGAAGAGAATGTGTTGGCATCAACTTGCAGAGAGGTGCGTCTGTTGTTGGTTGAGTTGGGGATTGAATATAAGAAAATTCATTCATGTAAATATGACTACATTTTATATAGAGATGAATATCAAAACAAGGTAGAATGCCATGCACGCAAAGAGAAGAGATATCATATAGATGTACAAGGTCCTACAGTTCTAAAGAAGGTTTTACATCACATGCCAATTATACCTAGACTTCAATGAATGTTTTGTTGTGAGTCACTTGCACAATTGATGGACTAGCATGCAAAGAATAGGAGTAAAGATGGATTCATATGAATTCTAGTTGACTCCAAAGCAATGAAACACAGAGAAAAAATGGCCAAGAAAATTCAAAGATGAACCCCATAGTATCAGGTTTCATCTTGCAATTGATGGAGTGTTCCCATTCTCTTTCCTAAGCTCAAATTATAGTGTTTGGATAGTTAGATTGATAGTATACAACATTCCCCCATGGATAAGTGTTAGAAAGGAGCACCTTATGCTGACTCTCATTGTTCCAAGAAAACATCAAGTTAAAAACATGGATGTTTATCTTGCACCTTTTATTGATGAGATGCAACTGTTATGGAAAGACATAAGAATGTATGACATATCACATCCTCCATCAAATAGGTCCTTCATGTTGTATGGTGTTCTATGTTAGACTATTCATGATTTCTCAAGACTTGGTGTTTGTTCTGGTAAGATAAAATATTTACGTATTTACACTCATAATTTATTTTCATCCCAACTTTCATACTTAGTTTTATAATATTTTTTTGATGTTATTAACATTACTTATTGAATTGTGGGGCTTCAAATAAATAGGATATTTGCATGTCCAAGATGTGCAAAACAATTTGAAGGGCGGTATTCTAAAGATCTAATAAATTTATTTACATAAACAACAGGGTTTAAATTCTACCACTAGATCATAAGTTTAGAAATCACTTGAAGAATCAATTTGATGGAAAAGTTGAAAATAAAGGCCCTCCCATGATTATGGGTCCAGGTGATTGGCTTAATAAGTATGAAGATACTGAATTGAAAGCTTGGGAGGATTTTTTTAATTGGGGTGATTTAATTGAAGAACCAGAACAAGTTGTAGTTAATATGCCAAAAGGAATGAAAAGGAAATCCATATTTTATGAGCTCCCTTACTGGAAGGATTTATTAATATCTCACCTATTAGATCCTATGCACATCTTCAAAAGTGTCCCAGATTCTATATTTTGACATATATCAAGCAAAGAGAAGGACACCTTGTCTTTGAGGAGAGATATTGCTCTTTCGTGTACCAAAATTGATAGAAAACATTTGTGGCCAAATAGGAAAAATGAAACATATGCAGAAGCTCCATGGATTTTATAAAAAAAAGAGCTAGACCAACTAAAAAATGTCATCCATTCAATAAGGACACCTACTGGATATGGTTCATCATTGGCTAAAGCTTTTACAGTTGATGGACATATCACAGGATTTAAAACACATGATTTTCATAATTTTATGAAGGTATTATATATCATCATTTAACATTTATTGGTAACATTGATTAAGTACTAAATATATTTTGATATTTTGTTGTGTGAGAAAAAATTACTAATGGCCTTTTCATAAATGTGTTTGATAGCATATCATGCCATTGGCAATTAGGGGGGATTCATGTTTTACAGTTGACTTAAAGAATGCCATAAGTTTATTGTCAGCATTTACAAGGTATGTGGTTATATGAAATGTTCATGTGTGAGAGACATAGAGATATTATATTGCATTTTAATTTTTGACTAAAGGTTCATACTAATTTACTATTCTTATATTAGGTGGGTGACCTCTAAGGAGATCCATGAATGTGAAGTGCCAAAATGGAAGAAGGAAATTGCTGAAATTGTATGTGTATTTGAGAAGGAGCTCCCTACAAGTTTCATGGACCTACAAGTCCATAAACTTATACACCTAGTCGATGACATTGAATTAGCGGGTGTCATATCAATGAGGTGGATGTTTTTCTTTGAGAGGTATATGAAAACTCTAAAAAGATATGTTCGACAAAAGGCACATCTAGAGGGTTGCATGGCTGAAGGGTATGTATTGAATGAAGTATTTTTCTTCCTGTGTGAATTCCTTGGTAAGGATTTTGAAGATGGACCACGCTTCTAGGATGAAGAATGAGCATTAGATATTATTGATGGAGAAAAAACACAATCTAATGGTGTTCAAGTAGAAATTAGTAAGTAAATTCATGATCAGTGTGGTTGTTTTTCTTGCAATCATTAATTTACTCTATAATTTATTTGTCAAATTAACAGCATGACATTTGGAGTTTGAAATAAACATGTTGACATGTAATAGGTGTAGACGAAAGTTCTATACTTGACAAGTTCATTCTGTACCACATGGACTTTATGAACAAATGTATTGATCTATATGATAAAAAGAGAGAAGAAGTGTTAGAAGCAAGAAGACAGTTTAAGAGATCGAACCCAAGGAATACTCCATTTCCCACTGATCTATTTGGGGAATGGGGCAAAGATTGCACACTAGAATGGGTTACTAAACAAATTCAAAATCAAATAGAAGATGCAGGTATAGATTCAAACATATGTGAGGCCTACAAGTTTACCTCACTTGTATTATTTTTGCTTATGGTACTCTTTTGATGGATTTATTATGATCTTGTGTATTTTGGGGACTATTGATACCACACTTGGACTTTATTACCTTATCTTATACTGGATTAGATAGATGGATTATGCTTTATGGTTGGTTATATGGCATGTTAGATTTCCATTTGATGATATGTTGTTATATGCTAGGATGTCATTTGATTCTATTGAGAGGTGCTTAGATATCGAGGTTGTTATTATCTCTTACCATATGTGATTTTGATTTATACTTATGAGTCATGGATGTTTTGAGAAACATTATGTTACCTTGGATTATCTTGATGTTGTATATTATGATCATGTGTGTGTAATGTATGCCTTTTATTTGCTTCGTCTATTATATCATGTACTATTGATGTGTGCTTGGAACTGTGCAGGTTATTTTTCCATACCCATGGAAATTCAGAGGTCAAACAACAACCATATGTTATCCCTTGTTCAGCTGACCTAGTCCTAAGTAGGACTAAGGTCACATGTGTTTGAGTATGTTGATAATTGTTGTAATTGATTTATGACATTTTGTATAGTTCTTATAGTTTCTATTTATCTCATGAGGTGTTGTACAAATGTATTGTTGAGTTTGCACTAATTTAAAGTGCTAAATGTTTGAAGCCACTTTTATGTGATTTTGTGTTTCTAAGGGTTCCTAATGGTCAAATATTGACCTTAGGTCATACCCCTATGGTCTAGGACCATTTCTAGCTTATTTAAACTTGATTTGGACCTTGTATGGTCACCCAAACTTGACCTTGAGGTCAAGTGACGAGTTTGGGAAGTGTGAGGGTGGTTGGAAGGTCACCATCTCACTTAACCCCAACCTCACCCACTTGGGTAAGGTTGCCCTTGCTTCTCATGCTTTAGAAGCTTCTCACATGTGTGAACCTCTTCCTCATGCCCTCACACATGTGAGAGCACTTGTGGGGAAGAGTGTAGCTTAGATAAATGAGGAGGTGACAAGTGTCACCTCCCCATTCATAAGAAGCTTCCCTTTGTGTGCTCACATTCCCCTATGCTCTCACACATGTGTGAGAGCAATTGTGGGAGAATGTGTAGCTTTGTGGAATGGGGGAGGTGACAAGTGTCACCTCCACATTCATGTGGGGTTGTAAGGAGGGTTATGTGGATGTATGAGAAGGTGACAAGTGTCACCTTCTCATACATTAGGGTTCAAGAGCCTTGTCTTTATCTCCCTCATTTTGATGAGAGGAGGGTTCTTCTTTTCATTTATTTTGGGAATTTTTGGTCTTGTGTTGGGAGAGAGAAGGACTTGGAGATTTTCATAGGACTTGTGGAAGCTCTTAACCAAAACTCACTCCATTATTGAAGCTTTGAGGTATTTCTCAAGTATTGAACCATTTTCTTTTGCACTATTGCTATGTGAGTGTTTTAAGTGAAATTCAGATTGTTCAATGTTTAGTGTTTAGATGTTTGAATCCTCCTTTCACCCTTAACATTCAAGGATCTAGGGTCGAGTGGCAATGCACTATCATACCCTAGGTCATTGTGAGATGTAGGGAAACTTGGATTAGGGTGTTTAATTATCAATTTTCCTTCTCTTATGCTTAATTAACCATTAAAACCCTAATTTCACAAATACAACTGTAAATAGAAGAATAACAAAAAAAGATCTTGTAGAGAGATGTAAAATATCAAATCGTAGAGTACATGCTTTCAGGGTTCTGAGGTGGAAAAGTTAGGGACAAAAGAGCGGGCATCCAAGTCCAATGCCCTACTTTTTGTCCGGATCTGGGAACTCAGTCTGCAACTCTTTCCTTTTTTTTGGAGATTTTCTCGTCACGGAAGTTGGAGGACTAATGAGTGTGTGCCCAAGTCCAGGGTGCTATTTTTCCTTTTGTTCTACAATTTTGACACTTCAAGATGCCTTCCTGCAACTTCACTTTGTCTAGCTCCTCAACATGTAACCTGCAACCATGAAAAATTTGGGAGGAGGTTGTGGTGTTTAGAGGCTTGCCTCAGTCAAGCCCCGGAGGACACTTAAGTCTTCAAACACCGTTTTCAGATAGAGAGTGCATGCCCTTGTGAGGCAAAGACAAAAACCAAAGGAAATAATGATGAAAACACAATATAATGTCACCTTGTAGTGAAGATATCATGGGAGGAAGATGCTCTTCATTCCATGATGAAATGGATGCTCAAATCTACAAACACAAACACATAAACCACACAATTCTGCTCTTGCAACATAATGACAGCCTTGAATCACCTTGAGAACATAATAGCTTGCTAGTAATCATCTAGTAATATCCTAGTTTACAAATGAATGCCTAAACATGCTTTTATATGCAACTACAATCACTCCCACCAAGATTTTCGTTATTCAAACTTACCGTGTCGGCATAGGACCCAAATAACGGTCACAAGCTGACACCCAAAAATTAGGACTGCCCCAAAATAGGGTAGGACTAGGGCGCGAGCATCCAAGTACTCCCCCCTATTTTGGGTAGGGTTAAGCTCAAGGGGTCCTCCTAGGTCCCATTTGTCATGTTACCTGTGGCTCATTCCATCGGGATGCCAAATTATGAAGTAAGATGTCCTAAATGCATGCAAAAGACCCAAGAGCTAAACCTTATGAGGGAAAAGCCCCCAAGGGGACATTTTCCAATGTTACATTTAGCCCCCACTTTAATATATGTATAAACGAAAGGCCAATATATGCATTAAAGTATGGTCACAAACACATCAAACACACCAAGCACATAGAAGACAGTAACATGCACGCAAAACACAAAGAAGACAATCAATGCAAAGAAGACACATTAATGCATGGAAGACAGACATGATTTCTTTTCTTTTCTTTATCTCATATATATGAAATGAAGAGGCAAGTAAAGGAAAGTAAACAAACCTCCCATTATACATGATGCACTCATCGTGCAGGCCTTTGTATATATGGGGCAACACACATGTAAGACACACAAAACCTCCCAAAATACAAGAAGCACAACCTAAGGTGCTGGTCTTTAGACTACATATGGGGTAACAAACACACTGTTGTGATGCTCACAACATGCCTCATTTTACCTCTTAGCAAAATGAGGACCCCTGCTATGGCTGTTGCTTTTTTCTTGTGTGTGGTCTTGCTTGGTGGTAAAGGGAAAAGAGATAAAGGTTACAAACCATGTTGAAAATTGAAAAGATTTAGCATTAAGTGTTAGAAGGGAATATAGGTGAATTCTTTGTCAAAAATGAATAAGGGTTTCTTTTGAACCAGTAAAAAATTCCTAATATTCCGTAAGATATACGTGTTTTTGGTAAAATGCATTATAGAAGGGTTTGTATGTTGCATACACAAAGTCATTTGTATGTGAAGTCATTGTATAAGTCACATAGAGTATAGTCAGGTTTGTGTATCATGGTAGTTTGTATGCATGGGCTTAGTGTTTTTATTACTTGTATACAAGTCAGACCCGATAGGTTTTCAAAAATAGGATGAATAAATGTTAAGTTCACATGGTATCTTGATTTGTATGTTTGTTTAAAAGGAGATATACAAAGCAATATACAAATTGATATACATTCATGGACCTGAGGAGAATATAAAATATGGTTTCATTAAGATGAGAAAAGGTACGTCCCATAGTTTGTATGTTTGTATGTTACGGGCTTGCATCTTTAGGCATACATACAAGTGCAGATTTCAAAGGATAATTAAATCGAATGTAGGCAATGCATTGTATCTTAACGTTTTGAAAAATATGCATCCGCTTAAATATGCATGTAGGGATCTGAAAGGATTATGCAATACAATTAAGAAAAATGAAAAATCTGGGATGGTTGTATAAAGGTGTGCATGTATGGAAGATGGTATCTGAATGTAGATGCAAGTATTATTGTTTTGACAAGATACAAGTGGGTAAGAAAGAGGGTCCCACAGTTGTATCTCACGGTTGTATATTGCATAGATAGACGGATATACAAGAGCATATACAAGAGGAGATACAAGCAGATGATGCAAGGAAGTGAAAAGATAAGATACAACGCAGATTTCAAAAGGAAGTAAAATAAAGTTAAGGCTTTGTATATTTGTGTGATTGTATGTTAATGACATACAATCCTGATATACAAAGAAATAAAAGACATTGTTAGGAATCAAAAGGTAAAAAGGGTTTGTATGGGTCGCAATTGTGTAATTGTTTATATTTATCTTACATACATTGCAACATACAAACAAAAGATAAAATGTTCGACATAATGAAAAGGGGTAACATTGTTTATAATCCATTGCATGTAGGGTTGTATATTGATAAGATACAAAGTGACATACAAGAAATGATATACAAGGATACATGTTGTGTGGTTACACAACACGCCCCATTTTGCATTATCAAAACAGGGACCCAACTTTTGTTCTGGCTTGTGTTGTCTGCTTTCTGGCGGTTTGGTAAAAATAGGTCAGGTGCATCATCATCATGATATTCGATGAGGTTGGTCATCATCATGAGGTCAGTTTGTCAAAGTTCATATTTTGTTTCTATGACCTCATATTTAGAAAGAGCTTGAAATTCCATGCAGGTTTGCCTTTTACATCACTTGAAAATTCGTCCATATGAGGGAGTTGTGCACAGTCAAAGTTTTGGTCAAACCTGATATTCGCAAGAAGAGGGTCATATTTTATAAACTCAGTTTTGCTGTATGAAGAACATCATCATCATATTTGAAACGCCCCCCGATAATATCCTGAGGTCGAATTATCCGGACGTCAACTTTAAGTCATAGTAAGTTTTCCCCGTCGAGCGGTCTTTTGTATCGCGAAAGGTCATCATCATGATCTTGGTCTATCACCCGATAAAAATCATGCAGTCCCAATATCCGGACGTCAATCTTAAGTGATAGTGTGTTTTACCTGTCAAATGACCTTAGGCACATCGCGAGCATCATGATATTTTAACATCACCCGATATTATAATATCATGCTGATATTATAATATCACCATACTTAGAAAATCCACCATCTGCATAATTTGCATGCGCACATCAAAGTCCTGGTGATCATCATCATCCTGATCTTTCAAGGCAGGATCATATTTCATATCCTCCTGATCTCCTTTTGCACAATCATGATGATCACCCTATCTTTCAAAGGGAGGGTGATATTCCATTCCTAAGTCATGTTGTCAAGATCATCATGATCTTGTTTGTCTACCCGATATTTCGTAATGTCCTCCTGTCGAGAAATATAACCTTTTGCAAATATCCTGATGACGTCACCCGACCTGATAAATGAAGAAGCAAATATGACGATGACATCACCATCATTTCTCCTTTGGCAGGATATTTTCCTAAGCATGATCCGGTTCGCGAATATGACGATGACGTCATGTTCTAAGTTCAACAAAGGCCCCGGATATCCTGATGATCATCATCATCCTGATCTTTCGAGAGGGTTACCTTGGCCGCAAAGGGGTCATATTACATGCACCACCCGATCATCTTCCTTAGGTGACCCGATATTACATTTATCCCCTGATCTTAACTTAACATGACGGTGACGTCATCCTTTGCATTTTAATGAAGCCCGAATATGACGATGACGTCACCATCATATTCCTTTCCTCAGCAGCAGGATCATATTCCAAATCCTCCTATTTTCCTTCGACATGATGATGACGATGATGTCTTTCTTTCCCCAATATGCAGAAGCGAAACATCCTGATGTGCTTTTCATCAGAGCATTCGGAAGGGAGGAGCATCATATTTCATGATATCCTGCAGCTAGATAGAAGACATAGAGTTGGGCATCATCATGATTTTTGGCGTCGGTATAACTGTTGCCATCAGCCAAGTCTAATTTTGTCACCCCGATCATATGTGGTCACACCGATGCGAATATGATGATGACCCGAAACATACAAACAGAGCATGCAAAGCCGGATTTGAAATAATTTGTTAAAAGCGGTTATTTCCTTGTATATTTTGAGATACATGATCATATTTGAACCCGATATACGGAAAATGGGCGGGAAAACAGAGCGATAGAAATTTGAAAGCCGACTGCCTGATTTTCAGTCAACGATGGTTGACCCGAGTGTTTTGATGCTATTTATGCATTTAGTGCATAATTTTCCACTGATTTGAAGCTCGATTGCCTGTAGCTGCACATTTTGGAGGCTTGTTTAATAAACTGTTTAAATTCCTGTTGTTTATCCACATGATGATGAACTTAATGTTTGTCTGTTTACTTGCAGGAAGTCATGATGCTGTTAGAGCTGCTGCTGAAGCTGAGCATTGTATGGTTGCACACGAAGGCAACATGAACCAGAAGTGAGGAGGATATTGTCAAATATGTTGTTCGCTAGCTGGAGACCGAATCAAATCAAAGATGCTGGAATATTCTATGCCAGCTGTACATTTGCCAACTGGCGAAGCATGTGCTTGTCATCTGGACCGTTGATTATTATGAGAGGATCCTGATCCTTGGATCATTGTAACTATTTTCTGGCATTTGCTCTATATAAGAGCCAGATCCTGAACATTAAAGGAGACATTATACAGAGAGAAAAAATACACAGACGCATCTGGCAAATTAAGGCCGATTACTGTAGAATCAATTAGGAGATCGGATTACTGAGACTAATGAAGACTGAATTGTTGAAATGTCAAGGTTCTTTCTTCAGATCACTGTAAATGTACCTGTTCTTGAGCATACTGAATGGATATGAAGTTTCAGATTACATCCTGATTGTAAATTTTACGTAATCTTCTTGTTGATTTTTGGATATGTACTGGTGAATGCTGTGTTCAACTAGAAGCGCTTTCATTTCATTACATGTTGTTATCAACTTTTCCTTTGAAGATTTGCACTAGATCATGCGGATTTGTGGAATGTCCTGGTGAAGTATGATTTTAGTTTCCTTCTTTTCATTGCATGTATGGGAGCTTGTATGTGGATCAGTGATCTAAGTCAAGTAGTTTTGGGAATCTCATTCTTTAACCCTTTTCCTTTTTTTAATTTCATAAATTCATCACCATAACTGCAAATCATGATAAATAATAAGCAGAAACAGAGAAATATGCTGAAATCCCGTAGGTAACTGAAAATCATTAGCATATTTGAGTTAAATGCATGTAGTATTGAAAATATCATGCAAAGAATTGCAAATAATGGTAGAAATCATGCAAATATCAGCCTGTAGGCACATTATTTGACTGAATTCACAGTGCAGAGGTAGAATTGTTGGAGATTTATGCAGAGCAGACATACAGAGTAGGATATTTGGATGATGATGATGAACTTTGCAGAAATACGTAAGGCCCCTGAATGGAAAACAGCAACACACATCAACCACTGAGTAACGTCAGTAGATTAAGACCTAATCAACGGAGACTTGGGATCATGAATTCTCTGAATTCATCGTATCTTTCAAGATGAGTAAAGGTTGTTGTGTAACTTTTATTCTATGTTTGTGAATGACTAACATCATGACCAACATAAATTGGCGCTAGAAGGAGGGCAGGACAGAGAATTTCTGGATTTCAACACAGAAGGAGGTCAGCTGAGCTGTTTCTCAGCATCATCAACAGAAGGAGGTTGAGAACTGAAAAGGACACCACTGCTTCAGTCATCATTCATATCTGCAGGCCCATCGCTTCTAACGCAACATAAATTGGCACTAGAAGGAGGGCCAGAGCTGTGAATTTCTAGATTTCTGCAAATATTACATAAATATTTCAGCATTTGAGTTAAATGTCTGTAAATATCTCTTATCTAAGATGTTTTGGTTGCACCTTTGCAAAGATCTAGCCCAAAACATCAAATATTTGTTTGATTTTCTGAACTTTCAAGTTTTAGTCTGAGATATGATGGATCTCATTAAAATTTCAAAATACTAAAAAAATTGAAAAATAGAGTCTCATTTTGATGGATGCATATGAAAATAATTGTCAAATTAGCATTCCTTTATTTCAGGAAACTTTGAATAGGCAGCTTTACCCTCACAGTTTGTCTAACTTTGGTTTATGTACCTATTGCAGGATACACCAGACTGCGGAACATAGTGAAATAAATTGTTTAACTTTCCTTACAAGGTTGGATTTATACTTGAAAGGATTAATATTCTTTCTGGATGTGTTCAGGGCCGAAATCTGGCAGGAAAATGAAGAAATTTGCCAGGAAAATGAAGAAGTCTGGCAGGAAAATGAAGAAATTATGGAGCAACAAGCAGATGCAGCACCAGAAGTTATTAATTGTCCAGACACTGAAGTGGATCATTCTGAAGATTTTGAATTATACCTGTCTAGAAATATACAGTGTAGTCAATTATTAGGTTTGCCCATTGATGATGTCTTGATTGAAAGCTGGTGCAGATTACATGATGAAGAGCATTCAGAGAGAGATTGTTACCCTTGCTTGGTCATGTTGAAAAAGATTCTCAAAATTACAGTGGCTGAATCGGTTCCAGAAGGTAAAGAAGAGGAAACATCTTTCCTGGATTCATTCTATGGTGAGATTGATAGGAGTTCTCTACTTCCTAATACAAGTAAGGACCAGTCAGTATGCAGGTATGAATCTTGTGAAAATTTTAGAGAAGAAATCACTCATCAGGATAATATTTTTGATTCTGATCCTAATACTTTTGATAAAGAAGATGAAACATCTTTCCTGGAGTCATTCTATGGTAAAGAGAAGTGTAAACAAATAGTAGAGCAATTTAAATTCACTGCTGATGATGAAGTTCCTATAGTGGTAACTCAGGGAGCCATAGAAAAGAAAATAAATGCTGATTTACTACCTAACTGGGTTGAATTGAATGATCAAATGCAAGAATGTTGCAGGTTAATGGAACCAGATCCTTTACTAGACAGAAAATGTGAATTATTTAATGAACAATTCCTGAAAGATGAAGATGTAGAAGACTTTGGAGTTGTTGTGCATAATCAGATGTCACTCCAGAAATATTTTGAAAATGAAACAGGGGAGTGTCCTTATCAAGTGAAAGTTGTTTCTCTTTTACAGTCACATGATTTAGAAATGATAAATTTTTGTATATCAGGTTATGATGATAAAGATACTTATTTAGATGCTGATGTGCAGGAAACTGAAGAAAATACTGAGAAGTTTCCTGAACTGGAGGATAAACTGAACATCCAGAATGAAGGGATAAGGCTGGATAAAGATGGAGAATTAATACATCAAGAGTCATACATCCTTCAATTTGAAGAGAGACCAGGCACTGAGCCAAGCAGTGAAAATATAGAATTAAATGGAGGACCAATTGCCAATGAAGAAGCATGTCCAGCAAAGCCAGAAATACACCAGGTTGTATTTCTCCTTTCCACAGTAAATGATGTTGAATACTATTTTAATTATGGAAATTCAGGAGATAAGACATGCATATGGATTAATCATGAACATGATGAGCTTCCTCAGTTGCTGATCATCAAGAGTTATTCTGTTGAATACAGTGAATTCAGAATATCAGAATATTTGTCAAAATATAAAGATAAATTTGCTAGGTTGAGAACCATAACTGATACCCTAATGCTCCTGCACAATCAAAAGAAGTATGCAAATACAGGTGTATTTAGGTCTTTTTCTGGTTTTTGTTTGCCTAGTAGTGGTTTGTATTTAATTTTGTAGGTTAGTTGTTTGTACAGTCTGCTTGTTTTGCTTTCTTGTTCTGTTTCTGTTGTTTCCTTTTTGTAGGTTAGTTGTTTGTATAGCGTTTCTTCTGTTTTGTGTTGTTTTGGTTGAGTTTTTTGTTTTGGTTGAGTTTTTTGTTTTGGTAAGTCAAGATGATGCACTTCATCACCTAAGAAAATAACTAAATTGTTAGGATTCAAGTGATGAGATCAGATTTAGATATAGATTGTAATTCATTCTGATAAATACTCATGATCAGGTTTTATAATATCTTTTCATTAGGTGCCTTTTCTTGTCCAAAGTGAATCAA
This sequence comes from Cunninghamia lanceolata, assembly GCA_027924645.1. Classification (NCBI taxonomy): domain Eukaryota; kingdom Viridiplantae; phylum Streptophyta; class Pinopsida; order Cupressales; family Cupressaceae; genus Cunninghamia; species Cunninghamia lanceolata. Next base: position 2,539,240 of record BSBN01000160.1, on the reverse strand, counting down.
ACACAATGAAACACCTAACAGCCTTGGGCTTGTTGAAGATATGAGTATAGGTGTTAAGTGAAAAATCTAAAGGGACTCCCTTGCTACCAATACAATCTCCAACCTAAAGCTGCAAGTGACCATACCTTGTACAAATGAACTGACATAATGATATCAGATATATAAATAAAAAATATATAAACAATAAACTTAGGCCATCTAAGTAACTCTACCGGGGCTATAGATGCTTGCTGGCAGTGGGGCTCTACTTAGGGAGATTGTATAGATAACCTTGCCGGGGCTATGGACGCCTGCTGGTAGCAAGGCTCTATCCAGGTTGGCTATGAGGGATGATCTCCAACTATGTAGTTTAACACCAGTTACTTATATTTTCAACTTGCTTTCAAGATGAGGATAATTAATCATATGCACACACATGATCCTTTGTTAGCACTGTTACCTTGATGAAACTTTATCATTCAAAGATCATGATGATTTTACTTAGAAAGAATTAGAATACTATAGATGAATATGATCATATCACTTGAATCATTTGAATTTTGTTGTTTTCTTTGGTGGCAAGTTGTTGTGTGGTTACACAACAAGCCCCATTTTGCATTATCAAAACAGGGACCCAACTTTTGTTCTGGCTTGTGTTGTCTGCTTTCTGGCGGTTTGGTAAAAATAGGTCAGGTGCATCATCATCATGATATTCGATGAGGTTGGTCATCATCATGAGGTCAGTTTGTCAAAGTTCATATTTTGTTTCTATGACCTCATATTTAGAAAGAGCTTGAAATTCCATGCAGGTTTGCCTTTTACATCACTTGAAAATTCGTCCATATGAGGGAGTTGTGCACAGTCAAAGTTTTGGTCAAACCTGATATTCGCAAGAAGAGGGTTATATTTTATAAACTCAGTTTTGCTGTATGAAGAACATCATCATCATATTTGAAACGCCCCCTGATAATATCCTGAGGTCGAATTATCCGGACGTCAACTTTAAGTCATAGTAAGTTTTCCCCGTCGAGCGGTCTTTTGTATCGCGAAAGGTCATCATCATGATCTTGGTCTATCACCCGATAAAAATCATGCAGTCCCAATATCCGGACGTCAATCTTAAGTGATAGTGTGTTTTACCCGTCAAATGACCTTGGGCACATCGCGAGCATCATGATATTTTAACATCACCCGATATTATAATATCATGCTGATATTATAATATCACCCTACTTAGAAAATCCACCATCTGCATAATTTGCATGCGCACGTCAAAGTCCTGGTGATCATCATCATCCTGATCTTTCAAGGCAGGATCATATTTCATATCCTCCTGATCTCCTTTTGCACAATCATGATGATCACCCTATCTTTCAAAGGGAGGGTGAAATTCCATTCCTAAGTCATGTTGTCAAGATCATCATGATCTTGTTTGTCTACCCAATATTTCGTAATGTCCTCCTGTCGAGAAATATAACCTTTTGCAAATATCCTGATGACGTCACCCGACCTGATAAACGAAGAAGCAAATATGACGATGACATCACCATCATTTCTCCTTCGGCAGGATATTTTCCTAAGCATGATCCAGTTCGCGAATATGACGATGACGTCATGTTCTAAGTTCAACAAAGGCCCCGGATATCCTGATGATCATCATCATCCTGATCTTTCGAGAGGGTTACCTTGGCCGCAAAGGGGTCATATTACATGCACCACCCGATCATCTTCCTTAGGTGACCCGATATTACATTTATCCCCTGATCTTAACTTAACATGACGGTGACGTCATCCTTTGCATTTTAATGAAGCCCGAATATGACGATGACGTCACCATCATATTCCTTTCCTCAGCAGCAGGATCATATTCCAAATCCTCCTATTTTCCTTCGACATGATGACGATGATGTCTTTCTTTCCCCAATATGCAGAAGCGAAACATCCTGATGTGCTTTTCATCAGAGCATTCGGAAGGGAGGAGCATCATATTTCATGATATCTTGCAGCTAGATAGAAGACATAGAGTTGGGCATCATCATGATTTTTGGCGTCGGTATAACTGTTGCCATCGGCCAAGTCTAATTTTGTCACCCCGATCATATGTGGTCACACCGATGCGAATATGATGATGACCCGAAACATACAAACAGAGCATGCAAAGCTGGATTTGAAATAATTTGTTAAAAGCGGTTATTTCCTTGTATATTTTGAGATACATGATCATATTTGAACCCGATATACGGAAAATGGGCGGGAAAACAGAGCGATAGAAATTTGAAAGCCGACTGCCTGATTTTCAGTCAACGATGGTTGACCCGAGTGTTTTGATGCTGTTTATGCATTTAGTGCATAATTTTCCACTGATTTGAAGCTCGATTGCCTGTAGCTGCACATTTTGGAGGCTTGTTTAATAAACTGTTTAAATTCCTGTTGTTTATCCACATGATGATGAACTTAATGTTTGTCTGTTTACTTGCAGGAAGTCATGATGCTGTTAGAGCTGCTGCTGAAGCTGAGCATTGTATGGTTGCACACGAAGGCAACATGAACCAGAAGTGAGGAGGATATTGTCAAATATGCTATTCGCCAGCTGGAGACCGAATCAAATCAAAGATGCTGGAATATTCTATGCCAGCTGTACATTTGCCAACTGGCGAAGCATGTGCTTGTCATCTGGACCGTTGATTATTATGAGAGGATCCTGATCCTTGGATCATTGTAACTATTTTCTGGCATTTGCTCTATATAAGAGCCAGATCCTGAACATTAAAGGAGACATTATACAGAGAGAAAAAATACACAGACGCATCTGGCAAATTAAGGCCGATTACTGTAGAATCAATTAGGAGATCGGATTACTGAGACTAATGAAGACTGAATTGTTGAAATGTCAAGGTTCTTTCTTCAGATCACTGTAAATGTACCTGTTCTTGAGCATACTGAATGGATATGAAGTTTCAGATTACATCCTGATTGTAAATTTTACGTAATCTTCTTGTTGATTTCTGGATATGTACTGGTGAATGCTGTGTTCAACTAGAAGTGCTTTCATTTCATTACATGTTGTTATCAACTTTTCCTTTGAAGATTTGCACTAGATCATGCGGATTTGTGGAATGTCCTGGTGAAGTATGATTTTAGTTTCCTTCTTTTCATTGCATGTATGGGAGCTTGTATGTGGATTAGTGATCTAAGTCAAGTAGTTTTGGGAATCTCATTTTTTAACCCTTTTCCTTTTTTTAATTTCATAAATTCATCACCATAACTGCAAATCATGATAAATAATAAGCAGAAATAGAGAAATATGCTGAAATCCTGTAGGTAACTGAAAATCATTAGCATATTTGAGTTAAATGCATGTAGTATTGAAAATATCATGCAAAGAATTGCAAATAATGGTAGAAATCATGCAAATATCAGCCTGTAGGCACATTATTTGACTGAATTCACAGTGCAGAGCTAGAATTGTTGGAGATTTATGCAGAGCAGACATACAGAGCAGGATATTTGGATGATGATGATGAACTTTGCAGAAATACGTAAGGCCCCTGAATGGAAAACAGCAACACACATCAACCACTGAGTAACGTCAGTAGATTAAGACCTAATCAACGGAGACTTGGGATCATGAATTCTCTGAATTCATCGTATCTTTCAAGATGAGTAAAGGTTGTTGTGTAACTTTTATTCTATGTTTGTGAATGACTAACATCATGACCAACAATACATACAAGAAAGCGCGATGTATGCAAGGAGTAGACTAAGGGATAGAATGTTTAAAATTACAAAGTTGAAGTAGAAAGCTAGAGCCATATATGCATTGATTGCTGTAATTAATGTTGAACTAACATTGGCATGATAAAATTTAATGTGTTAGGGTAAATAAAAGGTTGTTTTTCTTTCAAATTTGCATTGTTAAAACTAAAATTGCAGAAAGAAGAACTGTTGCATAAATTGAATAGAAAATTCATCGCAAGACAAAATTTCAGAAACGGGAAGAGATCAGAAAAATGGTAAAGTGAGTCAACGGTTGTAAGGCTGAGCTGTCAAGAATACAAGTATTTATCTTGAATGTCATTACAGTTCAATTACTTGAAAATGCAAAATGATTATGAGTAATTTCATTTTTAAATGCAATCAAATGTTAAATTACTATTTCTGATAGGGAATTAGCTGATTGGGGTTAAAAAATACGAAAGTCAAAAAAATGGAAAAGACAAAAAGGGGTTAGGGTAAATGTAAAAATAGAAAATTCATGGTAAAACCCTAGGTAAATGAAGTAAAAATGGCAAGTTAAGAAATGTGTTTTTAAAGGATGGCCCCAAAACAGAAAAAGGTGGATATAGGGGGTGAAGAAAAGTAAAAAAGGAAAGAAAGGCCCGCAAAGAAATAGAGAAAAAGGAGCTACCAATACACAGAGGTTACCCTTCACTCATTAGTACAAGCAAAGTAGGAACAAACACCAGCATAGGAAATTATGATGTTGAGGATGTTTTGCAAAGGATTACCGTAATAGATGCTACACCTAACATGAAGTGTATCTAGGAAAGAGGATTATATAGAGCTACAGGTTTCCTGTTAGCTATGGAGGCTAAGGACCTATAGCTAGACTATATACATAAATATGACTTAGCTACCAGGAGGGTAATACACGAGGATAGGGTTATTGCAGACTTATCTACGGAAGGGATCGCAAGAACATTTGGCCTAGAAATATAAGAAAAAATGGTAGACATTGATATAGACCAATACAATGAAGACTTCAATAACAATGAAAGGGATTGTAGAAGCAAGATCTTTTACAGTTGGTATAATGTGGAGAATAAACCCAAGGCCATAGTGAGAGTGCATAAGAACTTACAAAGAATAGATTTTAAAGAAGAGATACATTTGATGATAACAATGTCAAGCAGATTGGTAGGTTTAAGAGATGCCACTAAGTGTGAACCTTAGATGTTCACTGTTATCCAATTCATGAAGGAGGCAAAGAAGGAACAAGGACAAATTCACTAGGCTAAGGCTATTAGCACAGCTATATGGAAACAGGCAATGTTAAGAAAACAAAAGATGATGCCTTTCTATTTGTCCTCATATGTATTATACTCATGTGCATCATTGATTCAGCCATATATATCTGGGATTGACAGAGTTAGGACCCTAGGGGATGGCCCAGATCAAAAACTTGTATATGACCATTATCTAGATCTAAAGGAGGATAATGCACTAAGAAAATATGCTCTAGTAAACGATGTGTTTTATACATACATGGTAAGGGTTTTAAGAGGAGAACAGGATAAGTGATTATCTGCAGATGCAGAAGATACAATTGGTTTGCATAGTTCATGGTACATAAAATTCTAGAATTTCACATATATTAGAACTGAAGGTTTTAAAGAAAAACATTTTATGTTGCCTAGGTATCCTTCCAACAAGTTAATTATATTAGAATTCTCAAGGCAAAACTTGAATGCTTTTAAAACGTATAAAAAGAAGTATGGTAGAGGGAATCTTAAGTTCCCTTGGGCAGTTGGTAGGTATTCATGTTACAATGAAGAAGTGGCTGGCTACTCAAAAAAGGAGTTAAGGTATTATAGATTTGAAGAGTTTGAGTTAGCGAGGTTTGATCCTTTTCACAGGATCCAAAGTACTATTGATCCTAAGTTTAAACATCAAATACACATTGAGGACTATTGGTCAGACTGTAAGAATGACAGAGAGGTGAGAAAGAGAGCTCACCAAATCTTGACAATAGACCAAATGAAATCCATGGGGAGAATTTATGTGCCTCCTAAAATCAAGGATGATGAAATATTGCATTATAGTTATAATAATGTCAGGCTTACTACTATTGGTGAGCCTGATTGGTCACAGCAGTGGAATACATCCTTGGACGTATTGTCCAAGCCTATCATTTTGTTTTAAAAAACATGGCTAAAAAATAAAATAGAAGATCTTGAGGCTAAAGGGATTGAGCCTACATATCCAAAGAAGGGTAAAAAGAGAGTGAGGGAGCATAGGGATGAGCTCCAGTGTTTCTATGAGAAGAAAAGAAAGATTATAGAAGCAAAAATTATTGAAAAAGACAAAAATGTCACTCTGATGGATCCATATGCATTAGGGGTGATAGTGGCAGTATCATTAGGCACATTTATAGAAGAAAAATTATCTGGCCATGATACCAGTGCAGAATAGGCACAAGCTGCTAAGGAGTTGACATGATAGAAAATAATGAAATCCATAGAAGTAGAAACATCTAAAGGAGAAACATCTAAACAAAGTGATGTTATAAGTGCACCACAAATAGGAACTAAGTTGAATGGCATCACTAGTGAGACCACATCAAAAGAAAAGAGACAAACATATGCAAAAGTTAAAACAGAATTGGCTAAAGAAAAGCTGCATGGGTAAAAATTAAATAAAGACAAACAAGTGACAGAGACTGATAATGTTGAAGATGATAGTAGTGATAGTGGGATCATAGAGGTAAGTCCCAAGGAAAGAAAGGAAACTGGTAGGGATGAGGAGCAGTCCAGTGAATACTTGGGTGAAAAAGAGGAACAAGATGGTCAAGCCTACATGGAAGTTGAACAGGGTCTAATGTCTAAAGAAGAGAATGTACAAGAAGGATTGGAAGCAATAGATCTATTTGGTACACTGGTACCTCCAAAAATCATAAGGGATGTTCAGGATGTAGCACATCAGATAGAAGAATCTGAAAAGGAGGATACACCTAAAAAAGCAGTGAAGGAAACACATGCCCAAGCAGAGAAAGAAGAAAAAATTAATACTTCTGGTGCAGATGTGTTAAATATTTTGAACATGTATGGAGAACACAATGAGGAAGAAAGGAATATAGAAAATAAGGATGAACAGGAAAAAGATGCAAGGGAACTTGGTAAGACTACAGGTTCACCTTCACATATAGAGCAAATTGACATGCCTAAAAAGGTACAAGAAAAAGTTGAAACAACAAGGGAGGCAGTGGAAAAAGAAGATAAGCCTAAAAGTAGAGAGAACACAAAGAATATTGCTGAAGATAATTTTGAACCTAAGAAGCAAACAAAGGGTGAGGGTCTTGTAAATATGGAGCAAGAAAGTAAAGAAGAAGAAGAACAAAAGGAGCCATCAGAGAAAGAAAGTCTAGAAGAAGAAGATGAGGATGGAGGAGACATGGAAATTAAAGAGGATGATAATGAGCGTGAATCTAAAAAGTAGAATGATCCATTTGTTCCAGAATGAGCCCCTCAACTGCAACCCCCTCCACAACAACAACAACAACAACAACAAGGGGAAATAGAGAAGCCTCAAGAAGAGGTAAATAATGAAGAAAAAGATATAGAAAGTGCAAAAGAGGCTCCAGCTTGGTTGGGTTCAGAAGTTAGGAGAGAAAAGGTGGAGGTACAATTAGTACCTATAGATATCAAGAGTTTGTTGGGTGGTGCAGCACCACAAAAAGAAAAGAGGAAGGCCATAACAATGTCAGCAATAAAAAGGGGTCATGATGGATCTAGAACACTGAATTTGGCCATACCACAGAAGGATAAATCCAAAGGAGAAGTAACAGTAGAAGACTAAAAAAAAATTAATTTTGACCTGGGCCACATGACAAGAGAGCAACATATAAATGAGTGGGAAGATATGCACCAAGCTACTATAGAAATGTTAAAGAAGGACAAAAATAAACATGAATATTTGAAAGGACACATTGTCCAATTATAACAATTCATTAAGGGGATATTTGATCCCAATGCTACAATACCAGAGTTACCCAGTGAAATAGTAGTATTGTCAAAATATGAAGCAAAAGACATGGAGAATAAAAGGCTTGAAGCCAATATTTTTGAAGAGTGGTTCAGATAATTCATGCAAAAGGGAGAAGAGGTGGCCAAGCAAGCAGTGACAGGCTGGGAAATGGCTGCAACAGAGAAGAATAAGTGCAGCATTCTTATACATAATTACCAATTTAGAAGGGAAGAATGCAAGTCTAAATTGAGGTAGCTGGAAGAAATTGAAGAAAGAATAGATGAATTGATAAGTGAAGGATTCATTACTCCTCCTATGGCTAATCAAGTACCACCGGACAAGTTAGAAATAAAGTTTGAAGATGACAGTCTCAAAAGATGTATCACAGTTACTCAGGATTTAGAGGAGATGGCAAATAAAATGATAAGGCTACACATGAAGATAATTGAGAAGCTCATTGATCATGAATTCCTGGACATATCCACATATGAACTACAAAAGGCATTAAGAGAGTTTAAGGCTATTTTTGCACCATGTTTGGGGAACTCGACAGCTTATTTGAGTAAGGAAATGATTTATTCGATAATGGAAACAAGTACCAAAATAAAGAAGTATAAGAAAAAGGTTGAAGGTTTGAGTAAGGAAGAGAAGAAATTGAAGGAAAGAGTCACAATATAGGAATACATATGGTCAAGAAGTCCATGTGGAAATCTCACTTTCATAGAAGGTGTAACAAATAATTTCAAGATATACCTGAAAGAGTGGTAAGGTATCAAAAGGGCAAACAATGCTAAGGAAAGGGGGCTAATTGAGAGGTATCAGTGAGCAAAGTCAACGAATTAGAAGCGGTCAACAAATATCTTGTTTTGAAAAGATTCCAAACGCATCCTTTGAGGTAGACAAAGATACCATGAAGATATTTTGGGAAACAGTTAGGAATGGATACACACCCTTGATCAAGAAACTTTGAATACTGACCGTAGATTAAGTTTTGTAGCCGTAGTAGTATGAAGCTTCAAATTCGATATAAGAAGCTTTGCTACTTGTATAACATTTACATAGGGATTTTGAATTGTAGCTTGTACTTGTAATTTGCTTGAATATTTTGGAATAGAGAGGTATGTCTTTTAGTTTGGAAGAGGAGGTCTCCTGTGTCTACATTAAGGAATACACGAAATGTTTGGTTTCCTTATTGTATCTATAAAAATGTCTGTAAGTTCTCTAGAAATTTGATTAATGAAACAAAAGGTCATTCTTACATTGTAAATTCTATATGACTTTGTGCCTTCAATACAAGTAAACTTGGAATTCTATGTCTATTACAGAGTGTTTTTTGACTCTTACTGGTATTTGAAGTATTATCCTTTGAAAGCTTGCAGTCTTTGATGTATGTTTGTGAAAATGCTCAGGACTTTACATTTGAAGATTTAGATATAGTGATTTGATCAATTTGCTTTATTTCTTAAAGACGTGAGTAACAGAGCATTTAGATCCTATAGTGAAATGATACTTAACTTGATTTCTCTAACTTTTGTCCAAACATTTGAAATAATTAGCTTAAACGTAGAAATCTTAAGGAAATTGTCTTGCATTTGAATAAAACATGAGCAATTATATTGATATTTAACAATTTTCATATCAACTTGTAAGGCAAAGTTTGTTTTATTATAAATCATACAAAGCTTTGTAATACAGTAGTAAGTTTATGCAAAGGAATGAATATTTTGTTGATATTTGCAATAGTTTGCATAATTTGAATCCAGTAAGTCACTGATTATCTTAAATCAAGTAAGGCCTCTTGAATATTATAGTTTCACATTAACCTACTGAATTGTCCACAAGGTCAAGACCTGACCATATAGAAACTTGGGATTAAGAATTCTTATTTGATTCTTCATATCTTTCAAGATAGTTTAGGTTCGTTTTGTGAATTTTAACTTTTGCTGTGAATGTGTAAAAACAACCATCAACAGTTTTTGGTGCTAGAAGGAGGGACTGAGTGGAGTTAAGGTAGAATTTGTGCAAAAATGTCTTGTAACAGTGGTAGGGTGACCAGGTCTAGGTCAAATTCTGATGATATTTACATACAATTGCCTGACAGAAGACAAGGTAAGAATCCTTTGATCTAGAATCCTAAAATAACACACCTAGGAGGCTCATCTGGAACGCCTCCTAGATCACCTTATAACATCCATAACATAATAAGTCATGATAGTTCTTCTTTTAGATCTTTGAATCTTGGTTTAAGTCCTCCTAGAGGTCCAAGTCCACCACGTGGTCCTGCAATGGTGTATTTCAATGTCAACTCTCCCATTACATTTAATGATTATCATGAGATGCCAAAGAACCCTAAAAAGATATGTCCTAAATATCAATTACATTAGGATCCAGAATATCACTTTAGGATATTCAAGGAGGCATGCTTTAGAGCCAGGCTAGAATATGAAGATGTTATGTGTAGATTGTTTCCTTACACTTTTAATGAGCAGGCTTCTAACTGGTATGTTAACTTGCCCAATGGTTATGTTTCTTCTTGGGCATTTATGGAAGAGGCATTTTTGTCTAGGTTTAGGGGACCAGTCGTTCCTTCCACCTTGTATCATAAATTGGCTGCAATTAAAAGGGGTGAAGGAGAGCTGATTGATAACTTTAATGATAGGTTCCAAAAGGCTTACTCCCAGTCAATTGCTCCTTACATAGTAACTCTAGATGCATTATTAGCAATGTATTATGTCGCTCTTGATCCATTAACTACTATGTTTGTCAAAAGAAAAGTTGATATAGATACTGTATGCAAAGCTTATAAAGAAGCAGCTGCAGTAAACTACGAAATGAGATAAACAACCTATAGTCCTTTTCTTACTGGAGGAAACCCTGGGATGCAAAGTCAAGCACAACCTTGGAATGGAGTTCCTATGCATCATACTCCACTATTGAATCCAATTCCTACATACACACCTATGTATAATCCTTCCCCAATCCAAACTATAGTTCCCTAGACTGGTAATAGTACCAATAACAATTAGAATAATGGTTACTCTTTCTTCCAGCATCCTTAGGATACATTTGTGGCAAAGGCACAAGAGGATAGGGAAGAGATCAAAGAAATTACTGCACACTTAAGAAGATTAACCACTAAAATGATGCAACTGAGAAATAAAAATTTCTATGGTAGAAATAATCAAGGGTACAGTCAGAACCATAACCAAAATTATAACTAGGGTTAAGGTTCAAATCAAAACTAGAATTATAATTAGAGTCAAAATCATAATCAGGGATAGGCAATACAAAATAGAGGACATACTGTAGATAACAAGGCCTGGGGTAATAAAAATAGAAATCAGAATCAACCAAAGCCACCTAGGACATGGAACATAGGGCCAAATAATGGCACTCTAGCTTCTCCATTTGAGAATTTAGATAGTCAAGAAGCAAAACAACCATCCAGAATTCAAATGGCCAGTGTAGCATTAAAAAACTAGTGTAGAATTCACAATACAAGTGCACACACTAAATTAGATTGCCCTCAGTTTCATCTGGCAGCTAGCATCTTTAATGTGGATGTACAAGCTCCCACATCCGAATTCCTCATTCCCAAAGGGAATGAAATAGTACCCTCAAGATTTGAGACTACTTTAGTCTTAGAAACTTTCACCTTTGCAACATGAGAAGAAGAGGATCAGATGTTAGAGGATGAACCTTACTTTTGTGAGAACTTATACCCTGAGTCAGCCTTAGTATTGGATGCTTTTCAGTTTCCATTTGAAACTAAAAATGAAGTGTTATATGAAACAGAGGAAGTGTAGGATTTTCAACAGTCCAACAAAAATCATACTTACAATCTGAGAAGTAGCACTAAGCCTAGAGGTCCTTTCACTATCTCCACTCCTCCCAATAATTTCAACACTCCTCCAAATCAGCATGCCAATAATAATTCTACAATATTGAAATCCAATCATCATGGGAATGGTGGGACAGTAGCATCAAAAGTTCAAACAGGAAAATAGAGTCAATGGAAACAATAAGGTTAATGAGCTATTTGTCTGAAGAAATAAAGAAAATCAAGGTCAGTATACCTCTGTGTGAGTTGTTGAAAAGTATGGGGGTTAGAAATGCTTTCATAAAATCCTTGGATACATCTGTGGCAAGTGAGGTTTCTATTGATATGAATGTTCCTGGTAGAGATACACAATCTAAAGACAAAAGTAAGAAAATGAACAGCCTTCCAACACTAATGTAGTCATGTATGCAGATAAGAAGGAAGCTCCTCCTTTTTTGTTAACCATTAGGATGTTGGGAAAGAACATACATAATTGTATGGTAGATTCTGGTGCATTAGCGAATGTTATTCCTTTAGGGATATGCAAAACTTTAGGGCTGACTCCTACCAAATCTACCAAGGTTGTTACACAATTGGACAAAACTAAGGTCAATGTGATAGGTGAATTGATGTGCATCCAAATGCAGTTAGCCTTTGATCCAAGGGTGATTTAGTTTATTTATATTTAGGTAGTGGATATACCTGTGAATTATGGGATGTTATTAAGTAGGGACTGGTCCAAAACATTAAATGGATATATGGCCATTGATTTTTTACACATGTGGTTACCTTGGAGAGGTGTTCCAAATCAGATCAGGATAGAAGTTGAGCCTAGAATGAAACACATGATTACATAATATAATAGAACAAATGAGATATTATATGCTTCTATTGAACCAGGTGTTTATAGAGTCACCAATAAGGGAGTGCAAATTGAAGAAATCTTGATGTTGAATTTTAGAAAAAAAAACCCGTCAGTAAAGAAACAGTAGTTTTCATTGAGTCTGATTGCAGTTCTTCTGATGAGGAAGACAATGCAGTAAATAGTTTTGGTCAAACCATAAGGTAGGAAATAGAAAGGTGCATTGAACAAAAAATTCCAATTCAGTGCAAGTTATACAAAAGCATGTTTAGATTCCATAATAAGCCTCATTTTGAAGAGAATTGTGGAATGTGTAGAGACATTATAGAATATCAATATAGAAAGTGCACAAAAAGGATGGAACTGCAAGAAAGAAATGTTAATCCTCAGAAACCTGAGGTATATTTTCATGACAATATAGAGGTACCAATTCAGGATTTAGAGAAAGAAACAAAAGAGAAAAGTGTCTGTCATTTTGATTTACAAGTGAAAATGCAAATATACGGGTAGGTCAAAATGAAGTACTCATGAATAAACAAGATATTACAACATAGGTAACATAAAAGGTGAGGCATAAAAAAATAAAAGGTCAAAAAAATAAAAGTGGCATGTGGACACTGAAATGTGATGGGTCTAAGTCTAAACAAGGTGTAGGACCTGGTGTTGAATTTATAGATCCCATTGGTAAGTCATTTTTAGTAGCATATAGGTTACAGTTTCCTTGTACTAAAAATGTAGTGGAAAATGAAGCTTTAATTTATGGACTTGTTATGGCTATCAAGAAAAAAGTAAGAATGATCCAAGTTTTTTCAAACTCTGATTTAGTAGTCAGATAAGTTAGGAAATTATATGCGTACAATTATAAGAAAATGGTTTGTTATAGGCATAGAGTGTGGGATTTAATTCATTCATTGATGCATTTAACATAGAACATATCCCTAAAGAGAGGAATCATAGACCAGATGCATTAGCAGATGCTGCTAGTACTTTAGAGCCCTTGACTTTGTCAAGTCTAAAAAGATTTGCTATAGAATTAGTGAATGTCCCAAGTATACCAGATAATGTTACTCATTTTTAGGTATTTGAAGGTGATCAACAAATTGTGGATTTTCTTACATGTAATGTAGAGTTTGAAGCTCAAATCATTGATGAGCAAGAAAGGCCTAATGTGTCTTAGGATGAAGAGGACACAATAAAATTGAAAAGCAATTTCTTACCCAAAGGGGTAATTGAGTTGGAAAAGATTTTTGAATTTGATGGAGTAGTTAGACAAAAAGATTTGCCCAAAACTAAAGGGGGTAAATGTGATCCCTATAACCTGGGAATAGAGCAAAGTCCACAGAATGTGCTAATTAGAAAGGCTTACTCTAAGAAGTTAAGAAAAGAAATTGTGGATGTTTTGAAAGAATACAAACACGTAATAGCATGGACATATGAAGATTTGAAGACATATGATACGTCCATCATAACTCATGTGATACCATTGAAACCAAAAGTTAAACCATTTAGGCAAAAATAGAGGCTTGTGAATGCTATTTTGGAGCCGTTAATCTTTGAGGAAGTGAAAAAATTGTTGTTAGCTAGAATAATCTTCCCAGTAAGACATTCAACCTGGGTAGCTAACTTAATACCTATGAGAAAGAAAAGTGGAGACATTAGATTATGTGTTGACTTTAGAAATTTGAACAAAGCATCTGAAAAAGATAATTATCCCTTGCCTCCAATAGATGAAGTGTTGCAAGAAGTAAATGGAGCTAAGATGATGTCTTTTTTAGATGGATTTTTAGGATATAATCAGGTCTTGGTTGATAAATAAGATAGATTGAAGACTACCTTTACTTGCAAGTGGGGTAATTATGCATATAGGAGAATACCTTTTGTTTGATCAATGTAGGTGCCACCTTTCAGCAAGCCATGGACATTGCATTTTGTAGATTGTCAAGTAAATGTATTGTTATTTATTTGGATGATTTAATTGTGTACTCTAAAGATATGTCAACTCATGTAGAAGATTTGAGAAGGGTGTTTAAAAGATGTGAAAGGTATGGGATTTCTCTTAATCCAAAGAAATGTTCATTTGGTGTAACTGAGGGAAAATTGTTAGGACATCTCATTTCTGAAAATGGGATATCCATTGATCCCAACAGAGTAGAAGGAATAAGAAAATTGCAATTACCTAACAGTAGGAAGGAATTAAAATCTTTGTTTGCAGAGATTGTGCAACCATTAAACACAATGCTCAAGAAAGATGCAAAGATAGAATGGACACCAGTAGCCAAGGCCACATTCAAAGATATTAAGGAGGCCATTTCTGGTGCTCCTATGTTAGCAAGTCCAAATTATACCAAGCTATTTTACATATATTCTTTTACATCTACACATTTAGTTGCAGCTGCCTTGACACAAAAAGGAGAAGATGACGAAGAAAAGCCCATAGCATTAATGAGTGCACCTTTGAAAGATGCACAATTGAAGTATTTAGACATAGAGAGGAAAGCATTTACATTAGTAAGGCAGTGAAAAAGTTTAGACAATACATCTTAAAAAATCAAGTTAAAGCTATAGTACCAGATGCAGCAGTAAAAATGCTGCTAATACGGAATGAGCCTGGGGAGAAAATGACCAAATGAATTACAATATTGCAGGAATTTGATATGGAGATCATTCCAATGAAGCTAGTTTGAGGACAAGCATTAGTACAGACCATAGCAAACATTAATCCAAATTTGGTAAAACAACAATATGTATTGAATTCTAGTGATGCATTGGGCTGGTATTATGATTTGAATACATTTCTGATATCGGGTAAATATCCAAGTAAGATGAAGTCTTCTCAAAGGAGAGCTCTAAAGATTAAAGCACAAAGGTACATGGTACAAGGAAGTCTTCTATTCAAGAAGAACCATGAAGGTATATGTTGGGACTGAAATTTCCAAGTTATTTTTTTGGCAAATATTAAGTTTCAATCATCCAAGGATGATTGAAAGTATGTGAGCATATATGGAAAGATCCACAGTTATTTTCAAGCAGAAATTAACAATTGAGTTGATAGAAATATTTGGATTTGATCTATTCTGATTCCTAAAGACTTAATATAACATGGTTGAAGTGCTCATCAAAAGTGAACAGTAAACAAGGAAGTGAAAAGTTACAAACAGTGTTGAAAATAAAAGAAAAATGGCATTAAGTACCAAAGCTGAATATGGGTGAATTCCTTGTCGAGAATGAATAGGGGTTACTTTTTGAACCATCTTAAAATTCCCTGTATTTTGCAAGTTATGTGGGTTTTTGGTATGGGTTTGTATGTTTGTATATACAAAGTCCCTTATATACAAAGCGGTTTGTATGTTCTATCATTGTATGATGCATATGCAAAGTCCCTTGTATATCAGGTCGTGGTATGGTCCCATAAAGGAGTCATCAGTTTGATGTGTTGTTTACTTGTATGCATTCGGTTAATATTTTATTGTTTCATACAAGGTGGACCTGACGAGGTTAAAAGTTGAAATGTATTTTCTGTCAGGTCCGCTGCTTGTATGTTATGTTTGTATGTTTGGCAGAACACAACATACATTGCAGTACATACAAGGCGATATGCATTTCCCGAAACTAAAACAATTGTGGATTTACGTTAAGTCTTTGTATGTCTATGCTTTGTATGTATGTTGCGGTATACATACATTGCATACAAGGCGAATATGCATACCACGGAACTGAAAGATTATGAAATATGGTAAAATCATTGTATATTTTGCATATTGTATGTTTCAGGTTATACAAGGCGATATGCATAGCCAGACTCAAAAAATTTGTGAAATTAGGAAAATTCGTTGTATGTTTGTGCTTTGTATGTATCTGACATACATTGCTGATATACAATGCATTACATACAAGCCGCGGAACCAAAGGTTAATTAATAAGAGTTAAATACTTGTATATTTTGCGCTTTGTATGCACGTTTCTAACATACATTACATTTGATACATACAACACGGAATCCAAGAAAGATTAAAGTTTAGGCAAACCAATGCATCAGGACTTAAAGTATATCGGAGGATGCATATACAAGTTAGAATCTAAAGGGGCTACATAATGCAATCTATAAGATAAGAAGTCCGAAAGGAAGATACAATTGAATTCGTATGTATCAGGCATTATTTATGAAGGTTGGATACAAGTAGTGGGTCCCGTTGCTTGCACATTTGGCTTGTATAACAACAATGTATATCTTCAATATGCCAAACTATTGTATATACAAGACATGACTTGTTGTCACCGGTTCTCTTTACCATTTCTAACAGTCACCTCTTGTATCCAGCACTCACATACATTCTTAAAGATACATTTGCGATATTGCATGTTTGGTAAAACAAGATGTATCTTACACCGATACAAAATATAGAAACCCTAAAACGACATTTAATCCAAACGGTTAAGATATTTTTCTAACATTTGAAAAATGGGTTTTCTGCAGGATATACACAGCGGGGATTAAGTTGTATAAACACTCACAAAAGGATCTTGAGCAACTGATAAATTATTGATAAGGGAAGTAATTATTTGAGTAAATATATTTGTTTAAATAAATTTGTTTGGATTGTTTGATCAGACATTAATTTGTGTTTTATCTAGATTTTTTAGGAGTAATAAAGAAGCCTCGAAGGATATTAAGGAGAATTGCAGTTGAATATCCTTGTTTGATCTTGAAATGGTTATCCATTTGATGATTAAAGATGAGTATTAATTTTCCTGAATTTGTTTATTAAATATTATTGTTCGGTTATCAACCGTCAGAACTGTTGTAACTGGTCTGAAGCTTGTATGTCACTCTTTATAAGAGATGACGAAGACCACAAAGAGAAGGAGATTATAGGGAGATTACAAAATAGAACAGGGGATACTATAGATTAGATTTGAACAGCAATGCTAGTTCACTTTTAATATATTTTAATTCTGGTAGACCATGTGCAAGCATTCTCTGATGAAGTCAAGTATGTGAACATGAAGTAGTGACTGCAATTTTTGGTATCAACTATCTGTTAAATTTATTCAATTATATGACTGTCTCCTTTCAAAGTTTTCTCTGTTATTCAATTTGATTTATCAAGTATATCTTCAAGTTGTCTATGCACATTTGCTATTGTAGTGTGATAAGATTAATTGGTTTCTGCTTTCAGAATTAAATCCTTTAAATCTGTCATAGTAACTGTGAAGACATTGTCATGGATCTATAAGAAAAGTCATATAGTTAGGGTTTATATTTTTTCTCCAGTTTTTGATAAATCTGTTACAATTGTAGTATTATTCTGATAGGTTCGTTCAAAGAGGGATTAAATCCTTTTAGATGAATGTAGGTAATTTGATTTTATCAATTGGATATATATAATTATGGAATATTAACTATTTCCTTGCAGGGTTGTACAAGTTACATACCTATTCTCTCATGCCAGATAGTTTGAGTTTTTACCAAACAAACAATCATTTATTTCATGATCATACTGACTCTATATTAAATAAGGTACTGGTCTAGTATTTTCATTATTACTTATACAAATTCATTTTAGATTTACTTAGTTAGATTGCATTATTGTTTTAGCATTACAATTTAGATTATTTAGAATTAACTTGCTGTCTTTTTATCTATTTTATAATTTGTGCCATTATCAATAGTTAGATTAATTCTGATTTAAGTAGTGATCATCTCTTTATCTACTTTATTAATTAGAGGTTTACCCGCCTAGGTCAGGCAGATCCTGAAGTGAAGGGGGTTTAGCCATATCTACCCCATGTTAGTTAGCCAAAAATGTCAAGAGAGCCTGGCACCCTCTTAGGGTTAACGACCTAGGTTTTTGAGACCTAACATAATTGGCAACGCTGCTGGGGACAACATAGGGAAACCTGGTGGTAGACCATATTATTAGAGTTAGAGAATTAAAAGGCATAACTCTGCTGGTGGAAGGAAAAACCTAGAAGATTGATTAGTCCTCTAAATAGAGGTGGCAACTCTACACTAAACTTAAATTGCTTTTCTGATAAAAGTGTCATAATGGATGGTAGGAGATCTAAAACTGGTGGTAAAAAAATGCAATCATCCCCACCTTTAAAGGCTCCTCTTAAGAAGACCGGGATATCAAGTCAATCTCATAGTAATAATAACCAAATCCCTCCAGAGAATACAAGTCCTCTTGGCTAAAATTATACAATATATACTTCCCCATTCCATGTTGAAGGTGATAATCCCAAGACACCAATAGATAATCATAATGATATTTTCAATCAGGAAGCACTGCCACAAAGGACCGATGAGATAGAGAATCAGGGGGAAGAAAATCATGAACATACAAGTGATCAAGCTATCATAGATTATGATTGTATGACTGATCAGGAACTTGCTATACATTTAGAATATCAAGAACGAAGATTCAAAAATAGACAACAAATGATACAAAGAGCTGAAGAAATTAATAGACAAATGGTTCGTTTAGATTTTCAAGCATGAAATTCAACTAAGTATGTGCCCCCACACAGAAACAATAACAATATTAATCAGCATGGAATACCCCAGAATACTATAGCTGTTGGAAACACTAGGGTACCCCATAATACATGCAATAATCTTCCTCAGCAAAATAGGCAAATACATAGACCTCCACCTATAAATACTAGGAATGTTCACCAACAGCATCCACCACCAGGGCATAGACTTAACAATCAACAACCTTGACCTCCTCCACCATAAAATATGTATCATCAGCGATATGCCCAACCCAATATGTATCCACAACCTCCATTTGGATACCAATATTATCCACCATACCCTAACATACCACCTCCTGATCCTACAAGTTTGGCCAGCCAATTTGATTTGACTGGATATCAACTATATGCTTATCCCATGGATAAAAGTTGGAGGAACAATGTGCCTAAGTTTACAAGAAGTAGTGAATTGACTGCTGAAGAACATATCAAATGATTCAATGCTTTTATATAGGACATTGGTAACGAATATGAAGATATAAAAATGAAACTATTTATGATATCTCTTATTAATGAAGTAAGAGACTGGGTAAATAGCTTACTAGACGCTTCAATATATTCCTTGAGAGATTTCCACGATCAATTTTTAGAACAATTTAGAAATCAATGTGCTCCAAAATTTGCTCTTCATGAACTAATAACTATTCAAAAGTATCAAAATGAATAGGTGTATGATTTTAATTTGAGATTCACTAAACTTTATAACAAGGTCCCACAAGAATCCAAATTGAACAACCAAGCAGCCCTTAGCATATACTTAAAAGCATTTGACCCGAAGACAGGTAATGAACTCAGGGGCAAAAGTCCTAGAACCTTGGCAGAAGCACAAAAAATGGCTCTCACTATTGAAAACAATAAAAGGGTTGCTGGGATGATCAGAAAAAGAGACAATATAAGAGTTCCTCAAAATCCTAATCCTCCTACAAACAAGTAAGAATACTCACATAAGAATGAAAGGCCAAGACTCCATGATATGCCATATCATACAAACTAGAAAGATGGAAAGCCCGTGGATACTAACAGGAGACATAACTATGGAAAAGACACCCCTGACCCTTTGAAGAAAAGTGGAATCCATGTGATAGAAAATAGTCCATGGTGTATGCCCTGTAATTTACCACACTCTCCTGATTATTGTGTGGTAGCACAATCAATACAAAAATATGAGGTATCTTATAATGCTGAGAGGGATCATCACACTATAAATATGTTGGGTATCACACCTTTCACTATTGAAGAAGATTATTCGTCCAGCGAGGAAGCAGGGTATGAATATGATGTAGGAACACAAAAATATAATGTGAACATAGGAGAACAAGAAGTATTTTCCAACCATGAAGAAGACTTGGGAAATTGTGGATGTGACCTCAATGCAACACAAAGTTACAATTGGCGAAAACCATCTAAGGAAGACAGAAGAGCCTTAACATTAGTTGTGGTAGCACAAGCCAAAAATAGCTATAATCTGAGAAATAGAACAATAAGTACTGAACAAGGAATTCCCAGAGGTATATTTATAAAAAATTAGACTTCCGGCAAAAATGATAAAAGTAAAGCTGAGACAACACCTCATGATACACCTCCTGTTGACTCACCGAACAAAAAGGACAACACAAAAATTGAGGAAAAGGGGCAAACAAAATTTGATAGGTCAAAACTAAACATAAATCCCTCATTTGATATTGCTCAAGATGTTTCTCAAATGAAAGTATTTGTGCCACTCCTAGAAATGATGAAGGTGGAAAAATATAAAAATATAGTGGTGAAGATGATATCAAATGTATCAGACAAAAAATAGAACAACATAGTCCTAAAATAAATATGCAACAAGAATCTATCAAAATACCTGAGGTATACCTGGGTGAAACATTAATGAAAAATCCATCTCAAGTAGATCCATTCTATATTACCTTGTTGATAACTAGCAAACTAGTTAGGAATTGTATGCTTGATTCAGGAGTAGCAGTAAACATAATGCCCATGGATGTTATGAAAAAGTTAGGAATGTGGGTGGATACTACATTCGATAAATGTTATGCAAAGGATAACAAATCTGTCCCTGTTGTTGGAATCATGAAAGATGTTGAGATAAAATTAGCATCTCATCCTGAAGCTTCTTATAAAATTGACATCACTGTGGTAGATATCCCACCTAGCTATGGAATGTTGTTATCTAGACAATGGACTGCCATGGTAGGGGGAAGTGTGCAATTAGATTTATCTTATGCTACTATCCCATTGGGAACATAGGCAGTTAAACTCTATAGGGAGCCAAGGTATGAAGACATTATAGAGAAAGTTAATCCAAATCAAATGATTTGTTTCTGTGACATAGACTTTAGTACATTCAAGGTGGAAGAATAGTCTAAATTGCATAATATAGACCCAATTTACTATGAAGCCAAAATTGATGAAAATGAAGTATGGACCATGTATTTCAATGGTGCATGTAGTAAGACAGGAAATGGAGCTGGGGTGTTGTTTATATCACTGTCAGAAAAAACTTTCAAATATTCCTTTTCTCTGAATTTTGAGTGCACAAATAACATAGCTGAATATGAAGCACTTTTAATTGGGCTAAACATTGCTAGAAAACACAAAATCAAATTGTTGGCAGTGTATGGAGACTCTGAATTAATTATTTCACAAGTCAAAAGTAAATATTCCTCAAAAAATAAAAGACTAAAACAATACAGAAATGCAGTCCTAGATGATATAGAATTGTTTGATGCTTTTTCAATAAGTTGGATAGATAGGTCAAAAAATATAATGGCTGACTTCCTTACAAACATAGCTTTGAAAAGGGCTGACATTACCTTGACAAGCATTTTAGAAGTTGAGCTCAAAACTAGGCCAACTATTCTAGACAACATATATAACTAGCAAGTTTTTGATAGTGATGCTGATTTACTCAAATTTTTGCATTGTATAGATCAATATGAGAGTCAAGAGATTGATTTTAATGCTTTTGTTTAGAAGAATGATGGTAAAGAGACTTTATTTGGGAAAGAAATTGTCCAGCTTAAAAAAAATAAAATTCCAAAGGGCTGAGTAGCGTTGGAAAGTGTTTTTGATGCAAATGATCGATCCATTACCAAAGAAGTAACAATAAAGGAGGATGATGTGGAAGAAATAAATTTGGGAACTAAATTGTCACCTAAAAAGGTCTACATTGGACAGAAAATAACCCTTGCAATCAGAAGCATGTTAATTACATTATTGAGAAAATATAAACATGTATTTGCCTGGTCTTATGATGATCTTAAAGCTTATAGGGAAGATTTGTTCCAACATGAAATCCCACTAAAGCTAGATGCCAAGCCCTATAGACAAAAACAAAGACCCATCAACCTTGTGTTAGAACCTAAAATGCACAAGGAACTTATAAAACTCAGGGAAGCTGGCATAATTAAACCTATTAGGCATTCATCCTGGGTCTCAAATTTAGTTCCTGTTAGGAAGAAGAATGGAGATATTAGACTTTGTGTTGACTTTAGAAACTTAAACATATCCTCTCTCAAAGATAATTATCTGTTCCCTAATATGGAAACTTTACTACAGAGATTACTAGTTGTGAGTTACTATCCATGATGGATGGGTTCTCCGAATACAACCAAGTAAAGGTTAAAGAATCTAAACAATACAAAACAGCCTTTACAACCCCATGGGGAACCTATGTATACGTGAGAATGCCATTCGGCCTTACGAATGTTGGAGCCGCATTCCAGAGGGCAATGGATATTGCTTTTGCAGGGCTAATAAATGATATCATGGCTATATATCAGGATGACCTCACTGCATATTCATAAAGGGCTGAAGATCATGTGAATCACCTTGAGAAGATATTTATCAGAGCATTAGAATATGGTGTTTCCTTGAACCCCAAAAAATGTAAATTTGTGGTTTCAGAAGGGAAATTGCTTGGGCATATAGTATCCAAAGATGGAGTTAGGATTGATCTCGAGAGAGTAGAGGCAATAGACAAAGTTCCTATCCCAAACAAAGTCAAGGCTATACAATCATTCTTTGGACAAATAAAATTTGTGAGAAGGTTTATACCGAACTTTGCAGAAATAATTAACCCTATATCTAGAATGTTGAAGAAAAATGCAAAGATTAATTAGACAGATGAATGCATAGAAGCCTTTGCATCCATAAAAAGAGCAATTAAAGAAGCTCCAGTGCTGAAGTCTCCCAATTTTAGTAAACCTTTCCAGATCTTTTCCTTTGCATCTTTTCATACAGTAGCAGCAATTATGTTACAAAAGAATAATGAGGGTTATAAATAGCCTGTCTCTTTTTTCAGTAAATCACTCCAAGATGCAGAACTTAACTATGATATCACTGAAAAACAAGCCTATGCATTGGTGAAAGTAGTTAAGGCATTTAGACATTACCTGGTTGGGGCTAAGGTGATAGCTTATGTCCCAAATGTAGCAGTCAAAGATGTGTTTATGTAGAATGAAGTAACTAGGAAGAGATGTAGGTGGATAAACCAACTCCAAGAATTTGATATAGAAACTCAAATCATAAAACTGGTAAGGGGACAAGGGTTAGCAAAAATGACGACTGAAACAAATCTTGAGGCTGCCCAAGTATGTAATATTGAAAATGAAGAGGAAATGATAACAAGTATTGAGAAAACTCCTTGGTATGCTGACATAGTGTATTACCTCAAGCACATGAAATGCCCTAACAGATTTGATGATAATAAGAAAAGAAATCTAAAATTACATGCTTCAAAATATGTGCTTATAGAGGGAGATCTTTATTGGAAAAACAAAGATGGTATCTTATTATTCTATTTAGATGAAGAGCAAGTAAAATCTTCCTTAAAAGAGATGCATCAGGGAGTCTGTGGTGGCCATTTCTTAGCTAAAACCATAGCACACAAGATATTAAGGGCTGTATACTATTGGCCCAAGTTTTTCAATGATGCCTATAGTTTTACCAAGAAGTGTGAGGCATGTCAAAGATTCTCAGGAAAGCTAAAATATCAAGGGGCATTACCCTTGAGACCTATACAAGTTGATGCCCCATTTCACCAATGGGGAATTGACTTTATAGGAGAAATTATGGAGAAATCAAGTGGTGGTCATAAATGGATATTAGTAGCCACTGACTATTTCATGAAATGGGTAGAAGCAGTGCCCACTAAACAAGCAACCATCAAGGTTGTGATCAACTTCCTATTGGAAAACATTTTAACTAGATTTGGGGTACCTTTGAGGCTTATAACTGACAATGGAATTTGTTTTAGATCAGATGAGTTTAATTTTTTTTGTAAATCTTATGGCATTATGATCTCATATTCTTCTCCCTACCACCCACAAGGTAATGGGCAAGCTGAGTCTAGTAATAAAAGTATCCTAAAGATTATAAAAAGAATGTTGGATAACAACAAGAAAGCTTGGGACTCTAAGTTGAGATTGGCATTATGGGCTGATAGGATCACAGTAAAGAAAGCAATTGGCAAATCACCATTTGAACTAGTATATGGGGCTCATGCCAGACTCCCAATACACAACCTGCTGCTAGTAAGTAAGTTTATCCTCCAAGAAGATTGGGATGTCCCATAACCGATGGAGGAAAGGCTAGAATAGCTGATGGAATTAAATGAAATGAGGGTACAGGCAATGCAACAGAATAAAAAAATGCAAATGCAAATGAAGTACCTATATGATAAAAAGGCTAAAGTCAAAAAATTTGAGGTAGGTGACATAATGCTTATTTGGAATGCTAGAAATCAAGAAAAAGGGAAGCATGGAAAATTTGATGCCTTGTGGATTGGACCTTTTGTCATAAATGGAAAGGCAGGGGAGGATTCATATTATGTATAGAACATGTCTAGTGAGGAGCAAGAACTGCCAGTACATGGGCAGTTTTTGAAACATTTTTTCTCTTAAAAGTAACCTGAGAGAAAAGAATGGCCAGTGCATGGATAATTCTGGTTAAACTCTCTAAATGGTCTTTTCCATGCATAGTAGTTTAGAAGAGTTAAATAACCTACTTAAAGCTCTCTATTATTAGGAAATAAAAGGTTTTTCATGAAGCAATAACCCAGGATCTTCACCTTTCATAGTTCACCCGTCATCAAATTAAGAAGGCATTGGTTTGCTCCTCTAGAAATCTGGGATCTTGCTATGCCCACAAGGGGCATACATCCCCAAAAAGAGTCACTGTTGGGATTGAAATTTCCAAGTTACTTTTTTGGCAAATATTAAGTTTCAATCATCCAAGGATGATTGAAAGTATGTGAGCATATATGGAAAGATCCACAGTTATTTTGAAGCAAAAATTAATAATTGAGTTGATAGAAATATTTGGATTTGATCTATTCTAATTCCTAAAGACTTAATATAACATGGTTGAAATGCTCATTAAAAATAAATCATAAACAAGGAAGTGAAAAGTTACAAACAGTGTTGAAAATAAAAGAAAAATGGCATTAAGTACCAAAGCTGAATATGGGTGAATTCCTTGTCGAGAATGAATAGGGGTTGCTTTTTGAACCATCTTAAAATTCCCTGTATTTTGCAAGTTATGTGGGTTTTTGGTATGGGTTTGTATGTTTGTATATACAAAGTCCCTCATATACAAAGCAGTTTGTATGTTCTGTCATTATATGATGCATATGCAAAGTCCCTTGTATATCGGGTCATGGTATGGTCACATAAAGGAGTCATCAATTTGATGCGTTGTTTACTTGTATGCATTCAGTTAATATTTTATTGTTTCATACAAGGTGGACCCGACGAGGTTAAAAGTTGAAATGTATTTTCTGTTGGGTCTGCTGAATGTATGTTATGTTTGTATGTTTGGGAGAACGCAACATACATTGCGGTACATACAAGGCGATATGCATTGCCTGGGACCGAAACAATTATGGATTTACGTTAAGTCTTTGTATGTTTGCACTTTGTATGTATGTTGCGGTATACATACATTGCATACAAGGTGAATATGCATACCGCAGAACTAAAAGATTATGAAATATGGTAAAATTGTTGTATATTTCGCATATTGTATGTTTCAGGTTATACAAGGCGATATGCATAGCCAAACTCAAAAAATTTGTGAAATTAGGAAAATTTGTTGTATGTTTGTGCTTTGTATGTATCTAACATACATTGCCGATATACAATGCATTACATACAAGCCGTGGAACCAAAGGTTAATTAAAAAGAGTTAAATGCTTGTATATTCCGCGCTTTGTATGCATGTTTCGAACATACATTGCATTTGATACATACAATGCAGAATCCAAGAAAGATTAAAGTTTAGTTAAACCAATGCATTAGGACTTAAAGTATATCGGAGGATGCATATACAAGTCAGAATCTAAAGGGGCTACATAATGCAATCTATAAGATAAGAAGTCTGAAAGGAAGACACAATTGAATTCGTATGTATCGGGCATTTTTTATGAAGGTTGGATACAAGTAGTGGGTCCCGCCGCTTGCACATTTGGCTTGTATAACAACAATGTATATCTTCAATATGCCAAACTATTGTATATACAAGACATGACTTGTTGTCACTAGTTCTCTTTACCATTTCTAACAGTCACCTCTTGTATCCAGCACTCACATACATTCTTAAAGATACATTTGTGATATTGCACCTTCGGTAAAACAAGATGTATCTTACACTGATACAAAATATAGAAACCCTAAAACAACATTTAATCCAAATGGTTAAGATATTTTTCTGACATTTGAAAAATGTGTTTTCTGCAAGATATACACAGCAGGGATTAAGTTGTATAAACACTCATGAAAGGATCTTGAGCAACTGATAAATTATCGATAAGGGAAGTAATTATTTGAGTAAATATATTTGTTTAAATAAATTTGTTTGGATTGTTTGATCAGACATTAATTTGTGTTTTATATGGATTTTTTAGGAGTAATAAAGAAGCCCTCGAAGGATATTAAGGAGAATTGAAGTTGAAGATCCTTGTTTGATCCTGAAATGGTTATCCATTTGATGATTAAAGATGAGTATTAATTTTCCTGAATTTGTTTATTAAATATTGTTGTTCGGTTATCAACCATCACAACTATTGTAACTGGTCTAAATCTTGTATGCCACTCTTTATAAGAGGTGACCAAGACCAGAAAGAGAAGGAGATTATAGGGAGAGTACATAATAGAACAGGGGATACTATAGATTAGATTTGAACAACAATGCTAGTTCACTTTTAATATATTTTATTTCTGGTAGACCATGTGCAAGTATTCTCTGATGAAGTCAAGTCTGTGAACATGAAGCAATGACTGCAAATTTTGGTATCAACTATCTATTAAATTTATTCAATTATATGACTGTCTCCTTTCAAAGTTTTCTCTATTATTCAATTTGAGTTATCAAGTATATCTTCAAGTTGTCTATACACATTTGATGTTGTAGTGTGATAAGATTAATTAGTTTCTGCTTTCAAAATTAAATCCTTTAAATCTGTCAAAGTAACTATGAAGACATTGTCATGGATCTGTAAGAAGAGTCATATAGTTAGGGTTTATATTCTATCTCTAGTTTTTGATAAATCTATTACAATTGCAGTATTATTCTGATAGGTTCCTTCAAAGAGGGATTAAATCATTTTAGATGAATGCAGGTAATTTGATTTTATCAATTGGATATATATAAGTATGGAATATTAACTATTTCCTTGCAGGGTTGTACAAGTTACATACCTATTCTCTCATGCCAGATAGTTTGATTTTTTCCCAAACAAATAGTCATTTATTTCATGATCATACTGACTCTATTTTAAATAAGGCAGTGGTCTAGTATTTTCATTATTACTTATACAAATTCATTTTAGACTTACTTAGTTAGATTGCATTATTGTTTTAGCATTACAATTTAGATTATTTAGAATTAACTTGCTATCTTTTTATCTGTTTTATAATTTGTGCCATTATCAATAGTTAGATTAATTCTAATTTAAGTAGTGATCATCTCTTTATCTACTTTATTAATTAGAGGTTTACTTGCCTAGGTTGGGCAGAGCCTGAAGTGAAGGGGGTTTAGCCATATCTACCCCATGTCAGTTAGCCAAAAATGTCAAGAGAGCCTGGCACCCTCTTAGGGTTAACGACCTGTGTTTTTGAGACCTAACAGTATATATATAAGGTGTTTGAATAGAGTTAAAGTAGATAAGGTATTGTCAGAGTTGTATGACAAGTATGGAACTGCTCATGGTTCTCATTTGGCTACTACGCATAAGATTTTAAGAGCTAGATACTATTGGCCAACAATGTTTAAGGATACAGAGAGTCATATTTGAAGTTGTCACACCTATCAGACTACAACAGACAAGGGAAGGAATCAGGCTAATCCATTACAGTGGGTCATTAAGTCTAGGTCATTTGCACAGTGGGGTTTGAATTTCATTGGAGTCATAAATCCTCCATCATCTGCAAGACATAAGTTTATATTGATAGTGATATACTAATGTACAAGGTGGACTGAAGCCACATGTTGTAGGTTTTCTACTACTGAGGTGGTTATCAAATTTCTTGAAGAAAATATCATAACAAGGTTTGGAGCTCCATATTCACTGGTATGTGATAATGGCCTACATTTTCTTCTCTAAAATTTTCTAAATGGGCATTTGAGCATGGGATAGTTTTAAAATTTTCTTCAAATTATTATCCTCAAGGTAATGGTTTAGCTGAGTCTACATACAAGATTTTGCTGGATATAATCAAGAAACTAATTGTAAAAAATCCCAGAGAGTGGAATACATTGTTAAAGTATGTGTTTTGGGTAGATAGGACTAAGGTTAAGTCAGCCTTAGGCAATACACCTTATGGTGCAGGGCACCTAGGAGCACCTTGGTTCCTAAAGGCATTTTGATGCATTTGGAGAAGTTATATTTTTTGTTCAATGTGTTTTGTAATAAGACTTTTAGCCATTGTTGTTTGGTCCATTTTGTATGGTCAAGAGGTTTGGGGTGACTATATAAACCTCAAATCCTTCTTAGTCCATTTGGACCCTAGTTATGCCACTTAGGCCTAGTAGGTCTAATGTTGGTTTTTTGTTTGTTTTTGAGTCTAATTAGAAATTTTTGTGTTTTGGTATGTTTTAGAGGGAATGGTGGTTGGTTAGGTTCCATTGGACAAGTTGAACCAATTGACCTCTTTGTGTTATTGCAAAATGTCATAGTGACCAATGTTGTCAATGTTGTCAAATGACACATTTGGTCGGTTGCAACCCATTTTTGGAAGTTGAATCTGTTTCGACAGTTGGAAACCAACTTAGGTCGAGTCATATTGCTGTCCTCTCACCCCAAAACAGAGGAGGAGATTTTGTATGCAATTTTGGGCACAAAAATAGGGAATTTGACTATTTTTCTAAAGAAAACATGTTGTTGTACGGATTTTACAGGGGTGCAAATGTACTTTTTCTGAAAGTGCTTGGAGTCAAGGTTCCAATGCAACTAGTTTGAGGTCCTGAAGTGGTCAGGATCAAAAGTTATAGATTTTTCTTTCAAAACAGGTCTAGAAATCCTATTTTCTAGGGCAGCCATAGAAATCCAGCCCTAGAATGCATTCTCACCGTTGAAAATTCACAAAAACTGGTGAAATGTAGGCTAGGGGTATGTACTATAAGATTCCAAAATCTTTTTTTTTGAAAATGCAGTCTTCTATTTTTAAATTGATGCCCTAGGTCAAGTATTACCATGTATTTGGCTTGTTTTATGCTATTTGCTGTTGTAGGTGACAAAATCCAGACAAGGTGAATGAAAGGATGGTGGTTTTGTGTTGTAGGGACCTGGTAGAGACATTCTAAATTCTTGCCCCTAACCTATGAACCCAATTTGAACCCTTTGCTTTGTAACCCAGGCCTAAAGTGATCAATTAGGCCTAGAAACCTAGTGGGGGTTTTGAACTATTGGAGTAGAGTTGGGATTGGAGATTTGGAGGTTTGTTAGGGTCCCCTAAAGGGTGTTCAATTCCATCATTTGTTTGCCTAGTCCTTTGGGGTTTTGTCATTTGTTGTGAAGAAAACTAGTTTTGGAGGGCTAGTAGCCTCACTAGGCCTAGTCAAGGTTAGAGGGTTGTGTGAAGTTGGGAACCAAACCAATTGTCAAAAAGGTGTTTGTAGACCTGCCTTGAGGTGTGAAAGAAGCATTGGAGGTTAGACAATAGCCTAGACCACAAATCCATAATTTGTACTTGGTGAGTGACTTAGCTTGGTTAAAGGCTAGGTGAGTGGGTAGTAAACCATTGTGTTGTTGCTTCCCTTGTGCCACTTTGCATCAGGTGGTATCAGAGCCATCAAAGAGATGGGAGATAGAGAAGAAGAGGAGGAAGTCCCTTCAAGAGTGACTAATGCTGAGTTGGCAAAGATAGTGAGAGAGCAAGCAGCCAAGAACAGAAGGATGGAGGCTGAGATAGAAAAGTTGAAGAAAGACAAAGACAAGAAGAAGAAGTCAGAAGTCATCTTAGATTCAGATGAAGAGGATCAAGATGAGGAAGAAGAAGTGCCAATGGAAGAGCCACAAGGAGGCATGTCAGAGAGACAATTCCTATATGCACTTGGAAAGTTGAGTAGGAAGGACACTAAGGCAGACTTACCTATGTTTCCTAGTAAGATGAATCTAGAGGAGTGCCTTGATTGGATTGAGGCAATGGAGAACTATTTTGAATGTGAAGAAGTGGTAGAAAATCAGAAAGTGAAGATTGCCAAATCAAGAATGAAAGGGCTAGCCTTGAGTTGGTGGAATTTTATTCAAAATGAGAGGATAGAAGATGATAGGAATCCTATCTCTACATGGAGGAAGATGGTACTTGAAATCAAGAAGCAATTTGTCCCTAAGGATTATGAAGTCAACTTGAACAAGAAGTTGCACAACTTGAGATAGAAGGACATGGATGTGAGCACCTACACAGAGGAGTTTCACAAGATGACATTGAAAGCCAAGATGCCTGAGAATGAAAAATAGAAGCTTGCAAGGTATCTTAATGGCCTTAAGTTCTCCATTCAAGATGAATTAACTCTCTTTAACCCGGAGACAGTCCATAAGTGCTTCCAAATGGCACTGAGGATTGAGGATAAGCAGAGAATAAAAGGGGATTTTGGCAGCAGCAATAGAGGCAGAGGAAACCAGAACTTTAGGGGTAGGGGCAGATTTCAAAACAGAGATAATTTCTCTAGATACCAAGACAGCAGATCACAAGAAGGCAGCCAAGGGCAGGCTAATAAAAATAGTGCAAATCAGGGTCAGTTTAGAGGGAGAGGTAATGGCAGAGGAAGAAGTGGGGACAGAGGTCCCAATGTGTTTACTGGAAGGTGTTTCTCTTGCAATCAGATTGGACATCAGTCCTTTAGGTGCCCGGAGAAAATGCGAAACACTGCTGCAAATCAGAAAGAAAGAAGAGTGCAACTCCTTCAAGAAGAGGACTGTCAAAGCACCACAAGTTACCAAACAACCTCTTCCAAGTCTGCAGCACCTGAGAGTGGAGAATGCATCATGTTTAATAGATCCCTCATCATGCCAGCCACCAAGGAGCAGCCCCAAAGAAACAACTTGTTCAGAACCACTTGCAAGGTGAAAGGAAAAGTTTGCAAGGTAATAGTAGATTCAGGTTCCTCTAAAAATTTGGCTTCTAATGAAATGGTGACTAAGTTAGGATTGGAAAGAATGCCTCATCCTAACCCCTATAGAGTCTTTTGGCTAACCAAGGAATAGCAAATTGTAGTAAAAGAGCAATGTTGGGTTGAATTCAAGATAGGTGAATATCATGATAAGGTTCTTTGTGAGATAGTGGATATGGATGCATGCCACCTTCTTCTTGGAAGGCCTTGGCAACATGACACAAGTACCCAACATGATGGTAAGAACAATGTGATTCACTTGTCCAAGAATGGTGAAAAGTTTACAATGACTCCTTTGATTGATGATTGCAAAGAGAAAGTCATTTCTAGTTTAGTTATGTTGGTAGGTGAAAAAGAGTTTTTGGCTAACCTCAAGGAAGAGAAAGTACCATGTTTTGCAGTAGTCATCAAGCCCAAGGATGTGAATCCCAAGAAGGTCAAAGTGCAGCAACCTCTTAGGAGGATTGGACCAAAGGAAGTGGAAGAACTATTGGAGAGGTTTCAGGATGTGATAGCCGATGAAGGCAAGGATGCCCTTCCACCAAAGAGGGAGATTAGTCATTGCATTGATCTCATCCCAGGATCCACCCTACCAAACCAAGAAGCCTACAAGTTGATCCCAGAGCAAAATACTGAAGTGGCAAGACAAATCCAAGACTTATTGGATAGAGGACTTATCAGGAGGAGTATTAGTCCATGTGCAGTACCTGCAGTACTTGCACCCAAGAAGGAAGGAACATGGAGACTATGCACTGATTCCAAGGCCATCAACAAGATTACTATCAGGTATAGATTTCCAATGCCTAGAATAGAAGATTTAATGGATTTCTTGGGTAGGGCTAAGTATTTTACCAAGATAGATCTAAAAAGTGGTTATCACCAAATCAGGGTAAGGGAGGGGGATGAGTGGAAAACTGCCTTCAAAACCAATGAAGGACTATTTGAATGGGTTGTCATGACTTTTGGCTTGTCAAATGCACCAAGCACCTTCATGAGATTGATGAATGAAGTGCTAAAACCTTTCCTTAACAAGTTTATTGTTGTGTATTTGGATGATATACTGATTTTTAGTGATAGTAAGGAAGATCACATAAGGCATATCCATCAAGTGCTCAGGAGGCTTCAAGAGGAGAAGTTGAGAATCAATCTTGACAAATGTGTCTTCCTACAAGAAGAGTTGGTATTTTTAGGGTTTGTCATCTCCAAGGGTAGCCTAAAAATGGATCCAAGTAAGGTTGTAGCCATTCTTAATTGGCCAACACCTACAACAGCCTTGGAGGTAAGGAGTTTCCATGGTTTATGTAGCTTTTATAGAAAGTTCATTAGAGGGTTTAGTGGCATTTGTGCTCCACTTGTTGACACCATAAAAGGGGGCAAGAAATGTGTGTTTTTATGGACAAATGAGGCCAACCAAGCCTTTGAATTGTTAAAGAAAAAAATATCAGAAAAACTGGTCCTTGTTCTTCCTGATTTTGACAAGGTCTTTTTGGTAGAATGTGATGAAAGTAAGAGGGTTGTTGGAGGAGTCCTAAGTCAAGATGGGAGGCCTGTAGCATTCTTTAGTGAGAAGTTAAATGAGGCAAAACAAAACTACTCCACCTATGATATAGAGTTATATGCCATGGTTTAGTCATTAAGGAAATGGAGACACTACTTATTGCCATAGGAATTTATAGTTTTTACTGACAACCATGCATTAAGCTTCTTGAACAGGCAGCAAAAGTTGAATCACAGACATGTCAAGTGGATGGAGTACATCCAAGCATACACATTCTCTATAAAACATAAGAAAGGAGTGGCCAATAAGGTAGCCGATGCCTTAAGTAGGAGAAATCTTGTTGTGCAGACCATACAGTTGGAAAGTATAGGTATTCATGCCATCAAAGAGCAGTATGCAGTAGATGAAGACTTCAAAGAACCATACCTCTCTTGCAAGGCCATGACAGGAAGGTATAATACTGATTTTTCTGATTTTTTGTTGCAAGATGGATATCTTTTCAAGGGTAGCATGTTGTGTATCCCAAGAGGGTCTGTTAGAGAGAATATAATCAGGGAAAAGAATTGTGGCAGCATGTCAGGTCACTTTGGTAATGATAAGACCCTAGAATTGGTTAGGAGGTACTATTTTTGGCCAAAATTGCCAACCGATGTAAGGAAGTTTGTTGAAACTTGTCAAATTTGCCAAAGAGCAAAGGGGCATACATCCAATGTAGGTTTATACACTCCTCTACCTATTCCTTCAAAGCCTTGGGATTCCATAAGCATGGACTTTGTACTTGGTTTGCCTAGGACAAAGAATGGGTATGACAACATTTTTGTGGTTGTAGATAGGTTCTCAAAAATGGCTCACTTCATCCCATGTAAAACCACACATGATACCTCACACATAGCAGGTCTTTTCTTCAAAGAAATAGTCAGTTTACATGGTTTACCTTTGTCCATAATCTCAGATAGAGACCCCAAGTTCATAGGACACTTCTGGAGGACACTGTGGAAGAGACTAGGTACAAACTTGTCATTATCATATGCCTATCACCCTTAGTCTGATGGACAAACAAAGGTGATTAATAGGTCACTTGGCAACCTCCTAAGATGCCTAACAAAGGAGCAGGGTGCTAGTTGGGATTCAATTTTGGCTCAGGCAGAGTTCTCATACAATGACACTGTCAATAGAAGCACCAGCCTGTCTCCTTTCCAAATTGTTTATGGCACTCACCCAAGGGGTATTTTGGACCTTAGGGAGGTTAAAGGACTGGAAAACAACAGTGCCTTGGCTGAAGACTTCATTCAAGTCATGAAAGATGTCCATGAACAAGTACAACAAAAATTGTTGTCCACTTCACAGAAGTACAAATAGTTTGCTGACATGAAAAGAAGGGATTTGTAGTTCAAGGAAGGTGATTTGGTAATGGTCCATCTAAAGAAGGAGAGGCTTCCTACAGGTAAACATACCAAGCTACTCATGAAGAAGATTGGGCCTTGTGAAGTGCTCAAGAAATGTGGAGAAAATGCATATAAAATCAGACTTCCAGATGGCATTGCTTTGTCTCCAATTTTTAATATTTCAGACATTTATCCCTATAAAGGAACTGATCCTCAAACTGTTGTTGTAGTAGCTCAAACTGATCAGACACTCTAGGAACTCATTCCTTCATCTCCAAATCAGATTGAGTGCATTTTGGACAAGAGGATTGCAAAACAAACTAGAAGGCACACCTATCATGACTATTTGGTGAAGTGGCTAAACAAACCTCAGGAGGATGCCACTTGGATGAGCAGGGTAGACATTGAGAAGGCAGGTTTCACATTTGATAGTATTCCAACTCAAGAGACTTGAGTTCTCTTTGACAGTGGGTGTATGGTGCAGGGCACCTAGGAGCACCTTGGTTCCTAAAGGCATTTTGATGCATTTTGAGAAGTTATGTTTTTTGTTCAATGTGTTTTGTAATAAGGCTTTTAGCCATTGTTGTTTGGTCCATTTTGTATGGTCAAGAGGTTTGGGGTGACTATATAAACCTCAAATCCTTCTTAGTCCATTTGGACCCTAGTTATGCCACTTAGGCCTAGTAGGTCTAATGTTGGTTTTTTGTTTATTTTTGAGTCTAATTGGAAATTTTTGTGTTTTGGTATGTTTTAGAGGGAATGGTGGTTGGTTAGGTTCTATTGGACAAGTTGAACCAATCGACCTCTTTGTGTTATTGCAAAATGTCATAGTGACCAATGTTGTCAATGTTGTCAAATGACACATTTGGTCGGTTGCAACCCATTTTTGGAAGTTGAATCTATTTGGATAGTTGGAAACCAACTTAGGTTGAGTCATATTGCTGTCCTCTCACCCTAGAATAGAGGAGGAGATTTTGTATGCAATTTTGGGCACAAAAATCAAGAATTTGACTATTTTTCTGAAGAAAACGTGTTGTTGTACGGATTTTACAGGGGTGTAAATGTACTTTTTCTGAAAGTTCTTGGAGTCAAGGTTCCAATGCAACTAGTTTGAGGTCCTGAAGTGGTCAGGATCAAAAGTTATAGATTTTTCTTTCAAAACAGGTCTAGAAACCCTATTTTCTAGGGCAGCCATAGAAATCCGGCCCTAGAATGCATTCTCACAGTTGAAAATTCACAAAAACTGGTGAAATGTAGGCTAGGGGTATGTACTATAAGATTCCAAAAGCTTTGTGTTTGAAAATGCAGTCTTCTATTTTTAATTTGATGCCCTAGGTCAAGTATTACCATGTATTTGGCCTGTTTTATGCTATTTGCTGTTGTAGGTGACAAAATCCAAACAAGGTGAATGAAAGGATGGTGGTTTTGTGTTGTAGGGACCTGGTAGAGACATTCTAAATTCCTGCCCTTGACTTATGAATCCAATTTGAACCCTTTGCTTTGTAACCCAGGCCTAAAGTGATCAATTAGGCCTAGAGACCTAGTGGGGGTTTTGAATTACTGGAGTAGAGTTGGGATTGGAGATTTGGAGGTTTGTTAGGGTCCCCTGAAGGGTGTTCAATTCCATCATTTGTTTGCCTAGTCCTTTGGGGTTTTCTCATTTGTTGTGAAGAAAACTAGTTTTGGAGGGCTAGTAGCCTCACTAGGCCTAGTCAAGGTTAGAGGGTTGTGTGAAGTTGGGAACCAAACCAATTGTCAAAAAGGTGTTTGTAGACCTACCTTGAGGTGTGAAAGAAGCCTTGGAGGCTAGACAATAGCCTAGACCACAAATCCATAATTTGCACTTGGTGAGTGACTTAGCTTGGTTGAAGGCTAGGTGAGTGGGTGAGTGGGTAGTAAACCATTGTGTTGTTGCTTCCCTTGTGCCACTCTGCATCACCTTATCACCTAGTTTATGGGACTGATCCCATACTTCTAGTGAATTTAATAATACCTATCTAGAAGTTCACTAATGAGTACTTAGGATTTGATGATCATAGAGAAGCTAGGTTAGTCCAAATGTTACAATTGGATGAGAAGAGGGCTCAAGCCATTAAGAAATTTGCTAAACATCAAGTTGTGGTCAAAAGATGGTTTGACAAAAGAGAAAGGGTTAAAACATTTCAAATATCAGACTTAGTGTTGTGTTGGGATAAAGCACATGAAAAGAAAGGAAATCATGGGAAATTCAATAAATTATGGTTAGGTCCACTACAGGTCACAGAGATAATAGGAGACAATATGTTTAGGCTTAAAACTTTGACT